>CM042902.1:14365000-19365000 GCA_023653625.1 Triadica sebifera
TTTTATGTCAAATTGAAAGATTCTCCAACATGCTTCAGTGGCTGAAATATACCTACAATCCAAATACAATTTTATTTCATCAATTTTCTTTGTTTGATCTGCCCTTTCAAGGGTAATGGTTGCTCGATCTGGACCTTTATATATATACTTGAACAAATACTTGATTGATCTTGCATAGTTGCATAGTTCCACACAAATATGAGCATCAAATTTAAGAAGGAGATCTCTGTTATAAGGCATAACAAATCTATTATCAAGCCAAACTTTCTTTTCTTGGATAGATGTTGAAGTTTGCCTCCTTCGATTTATCGGAAACCCATTTCATCAATAGAGGTATGATCACAATAACTCATTGGATAATGTTTGTTGCACTTTCCTTGGAACTTACAAGGAGCATTTCTATGAATCATATAGTTTTTAATTGTTGTATATGCAATCAAATCCCTTTTTTCATTAGGTATTTAAGTAGATATAATTTTATCAATATGCATTGGACTATGATCTTTATATTCTAGATGTAAGAATAATAAGATATGTGCATGAGGAAGTCCTCGTTTCAGAAATTCAATTGTGTACAAGATTGAAACATCAAAATAAATAGATAATATTAGTAAACAATTATTTAAAGTTTATATTTATTCATATATAAAATGATCAAATTTGAAGTAAATAACTTACTGACATCTGTGCGACCAAAATACATTTTATGTTTAACATCATTCATGAGCTCTTGAAGCTTTATTTTAAAACATTTATATCCACTCTATTCCTGTAATCTTTTTGACTAGTCAGGTCAAAAATTTAATTTATCTTGGGCCATTTTGGATTGCAAGTAAAGGTGATAAATAAGTCGGAATAACCAGTGATATGTCTATATTTAGTATAGTTTTTATTCATATTTTTTCATGTTGAATTATAGATTTTGACATGTTTTGTGTACTTAGCTATGTGTTTTAGTTATTGCAGGTGTGCAAAAGAAAAATGTAGAAATGAAGGCCCTCACATGCATGGCAAGGTGTCATGTGCGTGAGAGATGAGGGAAATACAAGGCCTCACGTGCGTGACACCTTGTCACGCCCATGAGGGTGGTGATGTGATGCTACTAAGTTTTTCTTTGTCACTCATGTGAAGCATTAGCGCGGGAGTGAAGAATTTCCAGCCTGTGCTCCTATCACTAGTGCGAGGATCTAGTGTGGGCTTGTCGAGGCCAAAGTTCCAATCTACTGCCACGAGTGTATTGAAATATCCTGAGCATGAAGTAGTCTTCCTTACCTGTCACGCATGTGTCGACCAACGATCCTGCAAAATCTTTTTTACAATGAAAGTTTACCTTCTATAATTAGACCCACATTACGAAGGATTACTTATAGAGCTTATTTTAAAGGATTTTATTGACATATTTAAAGAAAAAAATATTGTATCTTTAAAATTAGAATGCAACTAAAACTCTAAAAAATATAAAAGTAGTTTCTTTTTAGAATTTCGGGAGTTCTTTCTCTGAAACTTTAAGGAAAACGTACTACAACTTTTGAGAGGGGGTGGCTGAAGAGAACTCGTAAGCTATCTTTCTCTTTTTGTTCCAGCAAGCCTATCATCATTAAATGAAGCTATTTTGACACTTAAAGAATTATTTGGAGTTTATCTTAAAGGTTCGGGGGCCAATCGATCTTGGATTAAATTCTTTATTAACTTTCAGGAGAGCAATTTAGTTCTTTTATTTCTTTCTTTGATGTAACACATTTAGCATAGTATTTGATATTAACATGATCATTGTAGCATCAATGCAAAACTAAATTCCATAGGGTATTTAGTAGCTATCCCAATTTGTATTAATTTTCCCTTATTATTTATAAAGTACGATTTTTTTTTCAATTTCAATTATACTTATTTAGTTTTAGATTGAATGATTGACTCACCACCTTTTATTTAATTAGGAATGAACATATTAGGGTTATATTATTAGAAACATCATGTTTAAGTTAAATCTACAAATTGGATTAGACATTAGTTATGCCATTGGTTTAGGTAATTGATGAATTAAGGCAAGAGCCAATCAAAACACACTTCATAGGGCCTAATTGAATAAGGAAAGAGATTGTAAATTGGGAAAAAAAGCCAAATACCTGCTCAGTCTCATTGGATCTTAATTCATTAGATTTACTTGCTATCTTGTTTATTTAGTTTCACTTTCATTACTTCAATCAATTCATCAACTTGGTTAGAGTGTTTAGGATTTAATTTTCATTATTTATTAGTAATCTAAAATTAATTAATAATTTAAGCCGAACAATTCCTTGAGAGATCAACCTTGGGAGTAACTTGCCAGTATTATAATTAGCTCATGCATTTGTGAGTACACTTTGAATTACATCAACCAGCCCTTCGGCATATTGCCATTGCATGTTGATAATCTGAATCCTATACCTTAGGCTACCAGTATGTGATGATGGAAGAATAATTCTTTTCCCTAATTTATTACAATCTGTATCTCCTTTGCAAATTGTATCCATTAATCCTTGGTAAAGGTCTGCTCTTAATTTTTTTTATTGTTCCTTATCCATCTTAACCTTTTTTTCCTCAATAGCCATATAAGCATCAACTTCAAACTATTGAAACAACCTACCAGATAAAATGATAGTATGCCCCTCATTGAGCCTTTGTTGTCACCTGAAATTATAATGCTCCCTCATCGTTACTAATTGTCTTTTATTTGATCTTCCTGATGAGCTTCTGTATATTATTCCAGGTCTAAACCCATCCTCACCAAATACAAAAAGAAAAGGATATTGTAAAGGCTTAAGATTGGAATGAAGAGGTGTTATCCTTTGCAACCCAAACTTTTTATGTTCCACTATAATGTCATGTTCACAATTGTCAACATCCAAATCATCGACATTAGGAGCTGCAATTTCAGATGCAGTAGGTAAGTTTGAATATCGACCATCTTGGCTTCTACTGCTTATCAGTCATAATATGAAGTTTGTTGCAACATCTGCTCTTATATTATCTATTGCCATCTGAAATGACTCAAGTAAGACATTAAACTCATTAAGCATTTTAGTGAGATCATCAACCAATAGAGAATTAATGTTGCAATTTCCATCATTCTTATTAAAATAGTGTAATCTGTTGGTGATTTCATTCTTAGTATCATAGATATAAAGTTGTGCGAAAGGAGGTTTTCCTTCCATTTGGAGGTTCAAGCGAGCCTATTTTGAAAAAGTTTTGTCCGTTTATTCTAATTACAGAAGGGCCACCACCATTATTTACATCTTGATCAACATGTCCTGCCATGGATGTGAAAGCAAATATTGCATTGTACATCCGTATGTTCTGAAGGAAATGAATTGCCCTTGGCCCACCATTAGAACTCAATAAATTTTTCAATAGGACTAGAGGTTCTCTCATAAAAGGAAGCTGCACTTTTCCTTCTAAACAGCAGAATGAAAATCTTGGTTTTGATATTTTTCTCCTTTTTTTTTTCTGTTCTTTCTTCATACCCCAATATAATACTTGCAGATGAATGTAGGCTTTCCAAAACTCCAAGACATTTTGTTGTAATCTGAAATAAGGCAAACAATAATTTACCACAATAATGTTGATATAAAAAATATAGCTTTTTTCAATTATTATATATTCGCAGTGTGCTATATCACTCACCATAATTTAGAGCATTATTTTTATGCAATCCATTCTGATTAACCGAATCACCAACAAAAGAATTGAATTTGTAACATCAGATAGTTGTACAAGAAAGAATTAGGTACTTCAGTATGCCTATTACGATCAGTAGTAGCCGAACTTGAGGCTAACCAGTCATAAAGTAAAACCTTCGAAGAGAAAGATAAAAGAAATTTGATTTGAACATTTTAGTTCAACCCACCGTGACCCAGTTTTGATAAAAGAAAAGAAAAAATCAAATGAATTGAATATTAATCTTTCCCAGCAGAGGTAAGCATAAGCAATAAAATATTAAATGGACCACATGATTGCTCAACGAAAACACAAAATAATAAGAGATTGAATAACAATTTTGACCAAGCAAAATAAACAACAATTAAAAAAATAGTGTGACAATATCAATATACCATTATCTTCAGTTCTGAAGAAAGAAGTGCTTTCTGAATCACACCCATTAACATTCTCTACAACTATTAAAAATAGGAAGAAATTGTTAGAATCACAAAAAGCTTAAATTTTATTTTAACAATTAAGGGATTATAAAATTTTAAATTTATGGAAAGACCTTTGAACATTCTCATACCATCTCTTATGTTGGAGCAAGAAGGTAAATGCATCTTTGTAGAATCTGAATTCTTAGAATATGAATTTGTGTTGTGAAATTTACTTGTGTTCTTATCAAAAGAATCATTTGCTTTTCCATCACTCCTTTGAGAGCCACTGATTATAATTTCATTCCTTTGCATAGCACATTCCACGACATTAATCTTTCTTCTTTTGTATTGTAGTTTTTCTTTTTTTTTCCCTGCAATTCTAAACCTATCATTGTTCTCTATTCTAAAAGATAACTGGTTGATATAGTCTTCGATGGTTGCAACATTTGTATTTCCTATAAGTCTTTTCTCTCGCAATTCGAAACTAACTTTCTTTTGCATCTTCTTCATTTCTAAATTTTCTTTTGAAAGTAAGAAGGAACTTCAGAAGAAATTTCCAATATACCAATAGTGTTATTATTATCTATCAAAATAATGTAGAATGATATCTACTCATGTGCAATAATTAAAACAAAGATGAAAACTGGATTTATAATATCAAGCACAATTAATTTGAATATCAGGAATATAGAAACATTTCATCTGTGAGCAAATAATCGAAGTTTAAAGAGAGTTGGAGTAATGAACTCACTGCACATGAAATGCATCAAAAAGATGTTGAATACAACTGAATACAGTTTTGGAGTAAGATGAAAATGGCAATCAATAAAACTTGTTTGAAATCTATATGTTCTTATGTAAATATTAAGGATGTCACATGTATCTTGTTGCTGAATTCTGAAATCAAATTAATGAGAGTTTTTTGACTTTCAATTTCAAAAGTGTGGAAGAGTTATTGTCACTTGTTTGTTGTTGCTGAATTCTGAAAGCAATTTACTGAGAATATGGTGACTTGTAATTTTAGAAGTCTGGGAATGTTATGGAAGTTTGAGAGAATAGATTTGGGATTTTCAAATGAAATCAATATGTTTGTTTCAATTATTGTGATAGTTGCTTTGTTGGTTGCTTTTTGGTAACTGTCAAAGTATAATATGGCCTCCAAACCTCCCTCCACCACCAAACGCATCGTTATTGCCGGATTTGGCATTCATGTGTTGATTCCTCTGTTGAAATCCTTACGTTTCATTCGAGGGCTTGTTGCTTCCCTCAATGTCATCTTGAACAATCCTCCTTTTCTCCTTTCTCCTTATCTGCCCCTTGCTCTTGCTCTTTCCAAACCGTTTGTTCCTTGTCATATCTCCGATGTTCAATTCCTTGCTGATCCTGTTACTGTTGAGGTTTCGCCAAACTGCTTCTCTTTCCCCTTCATTCTTCTTTCAACTCTTCTTTGCCTCTTATGGACCCTTCAGCTTCTGCACGTTTCGAATGTGTTGGCAGAGAGGTTGATGTCGAAGATAAGATTGTGTCGTATGCTAAGACTTTGACTCCTTCCGATGCGAATAATAGGGGTGGGGCTCATTAAGCTCCATTTGGAACATAGTTTCTTGAAGGGCCACATGTTGTTTCTTGTTTGATTGTTTATTTATTGTTTTTTTTTTTTTCGTTGGGATGGAAATCAGATATAGCAAGCGTGTGGAAACCAAACCGAAACCAAATAGTTGAATTAATAGGATCAGAATTTGGTTCGATTAATATTATAAGGGTTAATATGTATTTATGATTCGATCCGTACAATCATTTTAATAAAACTCCATTATTCTTTTATTAAATCGAATCATTACAATCTATTCTTAATTTCCAATTTAATAGAGATTTATCTGGCTGTGTACCATGAGAAAGTTTTGGGCATGTGTGACCTATAGGAAGTAGACTTAATGGAAAAAAAATAATTTTAAGAGTTTTAGAAAATCAACGGTAAAAAATTAAAAAGTCCCTTTTTATTCATCTTCCTTATGTTTACCATAAGAATTGCAAACAAAATCATGATATTCTTCTTCCTTATTCATCTTTTGTGCCCAAGCCGTAGTTTGGTCAGTTTAATGTTAAAGAAACACTTTTGGATGTTCCTTGAATTTTAATTTTTTCCAAAAGATTTTTGGGCTTGTCCTTGAAAGCAACATTTTAAAAAATGGAACCAAAATTGAGCCGTTCTTTGGATATTGAGGTACATATATATTTTTATACACGCCACATATTCCACAAATTATCACAACTTATAGGCAATGCTTATATATATATTTACAAAATTATTTTTAAGATTAATATTTTTAAATCATTATATATATATATATATATATATATATATATATATATATATATATATATATATATATATATATAAAAGCCCATAACACCTATATCTAAACTCATGAATAGGTAAATGGGTTTTCATTATCGCTTTTTAATATTGTCATTACCAGCATCATAATAATATTATTACTGACTTTTAATTGTGCTATTTCTAACTTTTTTTAATAGTATCATTACTAGCGTTTTAATTGTGCCCGACTTTTATAATATTACAACAAACATATTTTTTTCTCCTAATTGGTAGGTTAAATTATTCTCTATTATAGTTCTAGGCTAAGTATTTTAAGGCTTAACCATTATTATAATTACCACAAAATTATTATTATTATTCACAAATATTTTTCACAAATGATAATTATTCCAAATATCCACATACATGTTTACTAATTATTATTATTTCTTTTCCTCATTATTAAATTAAAATTTTACATATAAATAATTTTATTAAACATTCATAACTACAATTAAAAGTCAAAATTCTCATCAATTAACACATGTAAACATCACACCATATATAAAAAATCCAATATGCAAATTCTTTATTTTTGACATATTCCAGCCTGTAGGCCTCATTTTTAGCCTATTTATAGTTTGAATGTAAAATTATGGTCTTCTATGATCTATTTTGTTTTTCCTTTTTCTAAAAAAAAAAATCTTCTTCTTTCTTATTAAACTATTTAATAAATCTCTATTTTTCCATTTTTCTTATGAATAAAACTTTTCTTCTATTCATCTGCAGCCTCCCAGCCTCCTCTCTTCATCTTTCATCCATTTTTTTGTTTTTTTTTTTCATTTTCCTATGAATAAAACTCTTATTCATCTTCTTAAACTATTTAATACTAGTAAGTAGTACTCCTATTGCTTTGGAATAAAAAAATTTAAACAATAAATATAGCAAATAATATGACAGTATAACAGAAGTAGTACAAATAATATAACCTCGTAAAAATATAACTAAAAAAATACAAATGCATTACTTTACATTAAAAATAAAGAAAAAAAACTGATAATAGCACTTTTAGTTAATAGTTTAAGTAATAAGAAGTTGAAAATAAAATAGAAATATTTTGCATCTAAAGGACAAAATTATAAAGGTAAAGATATTTTATAATATATAAAAGAGTTCATATCGGTTTTTTCAGTCCATTCAGAATTAGATTGCTTAAATAGAAACTACAAATTCGGCAGATGTATGAAAAAAAAAAAACATAGACTATGAAGATATGACAAAAGTAAAAATTAAAAAAAATAGAAAATGAAACAGGCTGCAATTTGGGAAAAATTATAAAGTAAATAACAAAAATAACTTAAAAAGGCAACATAAAGAGTAAAATAATTAAAAATATTCAAACATTCAAATTTTTTCGTTTTTCATTTTAATTATTATATATTAATAAATGTAAATAATAAATAAAAAAGGTAATCTCAATGGATTATTAAGTATCTAAAAATTATTTATTTATTTATTATGTAACAAAGATCTAATTCATTTGATTTTTTTTTATATGAAAAATCAATTTTTGATACAAATTGGAAAAGTTAACAACTTTATTTTGTTTTTATCAAATGTATGTTGTAGACGGTCGAATATTCAGCTAAATAAAAATAATTAGTTTTAAAAAGCTAAACTAAATAAGCACTACGATTATTAGTTTTTATTATATTTTATTTTTAATATCATCAATCAAATTATAGTATAATATTTAAAACATTAAATATTGATAAATCCTACATACCAGATTTGGTAAAAAGATTTAAATTTTTACTGATTGCATATGCATAATGAAATTTTAATTTATCTTTATTTAAACCACAAATCAATTGAATGTTGTAATATATTCACAAAACATTTATTGACTATAGATTTTTATAATTATAAACCAACATAATCATTTCAAAAGAAAAAAAAACATAATCGAAAAGATTTAATATATTTTAAAATTAGAAAATCAAAGAAATTGCATGATAATATAGAATAAGGTCAATATATTAATTAAATGTCTAGGATTATAGATAAAATAATTATTGACCATGTTGTTCAAAACAATTCACCAATTGGTGTGATAGACTACTTTTAGTTGGAAACGAGAGTCCCACTTTATGAGAAAAATGATAGAAGATTAATGGAGTGTGTAAATTGTGGAAATTTTTTGGTTTGGTGCTTAAATTGGAAAAGAAAATATTTTATGGACTAAATTGGAAAAAATAAAAGTTTAGAAGGTCAATTAATGAAAATTGGGAAGAATGAGAATTTAATGGGATATTTGTCATAGTTAATTGAATTAAACATTATTAATTATTACATGGACAAATTAGAATTTAATAATAAAATTAATATATATATATATATATATATATTTTTTTTTTTGAATATTTGGTGCTTTAAATGGTTGATTCAGTCTGTTTTTGTTTAATTTCTTTCCAAGATATCGTTCATTCTTCAGGGCACAAAATTAGAAACTCAAATTGTTTCCCTATAATAGAAAGATTTCCTGACACAGCTGAAATGCATGAAGTCAATGCTTGTTTTCAGGTTGCAAGCTTTTGCATTAATTGATTATACTAAATCGAGTTTATATTTGGTGTGAAATTTGTTATAATGGTTGAGAGAAAGGTATAGTAAAGCAATGAGGGAAAATGAGAAGATATGAACTTTGGATAGTCAGCCAATTGATTAATATTTATAAATTGAGCTAATGCTCAAGTTGTATCAAATTAAATATATCTTCTTATATTTTGGAACACTCAATTAACACATTACTTTCGGAAACGCAGTACACTGAAAAGAAAGCATCATAAATTAATTGGTAAAGATATGAAAAGTATTTTTACAGTTCTGCATACGGTCCATTCGGTTCAATATATCTCCAATCTGTGATCATACAGTATGTACTTCATCAAACATATTAGAGCTAGAACTTCTGACAAACTGCAGCAAGCGGCAGCCTCATTGCCGAGCTTCCAAAATTGAAACTGTCAAGTCATTGACAGTGTCAGGAATTCTGGGAAGTAACTTGGAATCTGTCACTCTTCTCACATTGGAAAAAGCAGGAGGTTTAGGAGCAGGAAGAAATGTGCTTTCGTTGCTGAGCATTGAAATAATATCAGACATGGTGGGTCTATCCGCTGGACATTCTTGAACACAAAGGAGAGCTATTTGAACATATCTCAATAGCATATCAGTTGACGTAGATGAATCACTATCTAATATTGGATCCATCAATTCCAATCCTCGTTCGCTTGTCCAATATTCCCATGTCTTAGCATCCACAGGTATGCATACAACAGATTTATTATAGTTCTGGTCAGTAAATCTCCAAAAGCAAAACAAGAAGTAAAGATGTAAATAGAACTGAATTGCGAACTGGAGCGTTAATTGGAAATACCCCTTTATTCATGAAAAATAGACACTATGTAACTTTATTGCACTAGAAAAACTATGTTATGGACCTCCCCTTCTGATTCAAAATCGTGGTGTAACGTGTATCCCCCCCCCCCCCCCCCGTGCGAACTGGAGCGTTAATTGGAATTGTTATGCAATTACTCACATATCTAAGAAGATTGAGAGAAGATGTTTGATAAAAACCGGTGTTCCTCTTGCCACTCACAATCTCAAGCAACAGCACGCCAAAGCTAAAGACATCTGATTTTATTGAGAAGAGGCCTTCCAGGGCATATTCAGGGGACATGTAGCCACTGTATTTCATTTGTAGGTAAAAATCAACCAAATTAAGTCACACGAACGTTGAAAATGATTAAGATTACAGTAGTTTATGCTTTACTTACTAAGTTCCAACAATTCTTTTTGTGTTGGCTTGTATTTCATTGTCTCCAAAGATTCTTGCCATGCCAAAATCTGATATTTTTGGGTTCATTTCTTTATCCAACAGGATATTGCTAGCCTTCAGATCTCGATGAATGATTCGTACCCTTGAATATTGGTGTAGATATAGAAGACCATGAGCAATTCCCTCAATGATTCTTACTCGTGTCCTCCAATCTAATACGCCGCGTTTGGAGGGATCTGTCGTGATTTATGTCAAAAAAAAAAAAAAGAAAGAAAAATAGATGAAAGACTGCTATGAGAAATAGGGAAAACTTGAAGAAGAAAGCACGAAAAATAAATCTAATAAAACAAGTACACATACCGAAGAGAAAGAAATCCAAGCTTTTATTAGGCATGTACTCATATATCAGTATCTTTTCATCTTGCTCGATGCAGCAACCCAATAGTCTAACAAGATTCTTGTGTTGAAGCTTGGCTATGAGAAATGCCTCATTTTTCAATTCCTCCCATCCTTGTCCTGATCTTCTTGAAAGCCTTTTCACAGCAATCTCTTCTCCTTTGTGTAGCTTTCCTTGAAAAAACAACTTGATTTGCTCATATGCTGTTAAGGTCAATATATTTTCTAAGTCACCCATCGAGTTATACCTTGTAAACAGGACCAAAACCTCCTTCCCCAAGCTTGTTGGCTTCTGAGAAATTCTCTGTCGCAGAAGCAACACTCCTAAAACTGAATAATGGCAATTTTTTGACCTCCCTGTTTCTACCTTCTCCAGCTGAACCTTGTTCATGTTGGGAAATGACGCCAATTTCCCTATAGTCAGATTTATGAGAAAGCGAAGAAAATGCGAACTAATAAGACAGACAAGTTGATAACGGAGTTCGGCCAATTATGCCTACGTCTCCGGACTGCTGCAGATCTTTTACTGAAAGAAGAGAAATTTACCGAGTGTTTACAAACACTCACAACTCACAACCTCTCACTAATGCTACTCTCTCACTTTTTGATGGAATGCATTACAAATGAATTTCTAAGGCTATATATAGGCCTACACCTCCTCAATGGACGGTCAAGATTAATTCTCACCTACTTTGATGGATGGTTGAGATTATTTCTCACCTACCGTCTCACCTACCAAATGTATGGTCAAGATCAATCTTCACTTACCATCTTACCAACCAAATAGATGGTCAAGATTAATCCCCACCCACCAAATGGATGATCAAGATTAATTTTCACCTACCATCTTACCTACCAAATATTTTGTCAACAAAAGATGCACCGTCCATCTTTATTGTCATTTATTTTATGGTGCATGTGTAGTTTAACCAACAATCTCCCACTTGAAGACTGGTTTCAATCTGTCTTCACACCTCGATCAATGCAGCAGCCTTTTTGGTCTTGTTACTCTAGCAGACCAACTGAAGTTGAGCATAACTTCAGTTTGTCGATAGTCACCGCCTTTGTCAACATATCCGCTGGATTCCTGCTTCCTTGGATCTTCTCCAGTACTAACACATCATCTTCCAATAAAGATCTGATGAAGTGGTAACGAAGCCCAATATGCTTGGTTCTGGAATGAAATGCTGAATTTTTCGCCAAGTGTATCGCACTCTGACTATCACTATGCAAAATATTCTTCTCCCTTTTGAATCCCAACTCAGTTAACAAACCTTGAAGCCATATCATCTTTTTACTAGCTTCAGTCACTGCTACATACTCAGCCTCTGTAGTGGATAAAGTGACAATCTTCTGTATTTGTGACATCCAACTAACAGTTGTAGTTCCAACAGTGAATATATAACCGGTGGTGCTTCTTCGGTGATCTACTTCTCCTCCAAAGTCTGCATCTACGTAGCCTTGTACTTTTAACTCTCCTTTACCAAAGTACAGACACTTCTCCGTGGTGCCTCGTAAATACCTCAAAATCCACTTGACTGCTTCCCAATGAGCTTTTCCTGGATTTGACATAAATCTGCTAACAACTCCCACTGCATGACCAATATCTGGTCTAGTACAGACCATTGCATACATTAAACTTCCAATAGCTGAGGCATAAGGAATCTTAGCCATGAATTCTCTCTCTTCCTCCGTTTGAGGGGATTGATTTTTAGATAGGCGAAAGTGACTGGCCAAGGGTGTGCTAACTGGCTTGGCATTGTTCATGTTGAATCTCTGCAAAACACGGTTGATGTACTCTCCTTGAGATAACTGCAAGAACCCTCTCTGCTTATCTCTTGTGATTTGCATTCCAAGAATCTTCTTAGCTGGACCCAAGTCTTTCATGTCAAACTCTTTTGACAATTGCTGCTTCAACCTTCTGATATCATTCATATTTGAACCTGCTACTAACATATCATCGACATAAAGTAGCAAAATGATATAACTGGATTTATATCTCTTGAAGTAGTAACAGTGGTCAGCATTGCACTTCTGGAAATCTTCCTTGTGCATGAAGCTGTCAAACTTTTTGTACCACTGTCTTGGGGCTTGTTTCAGGCCATACAAACTCTTTTTAAGTCTGCACACCATGTTCTCCTTCCCTTTTTCTGAGAAACCTTCTGGCTAATGCATGTATATTTCTTCATCTAAATCTCCGTGAAGAAATGCGGTTTTCACGTCCAGCTGTTCAAGATGAAGATCTTCAATAGCCACAATACTCAATACTGTTCTGATAGTATTGAGCTTCACAACGGGAGCAAAAATATCGGTGTAGTCAACTCCTTCCTTCTGTTGGAATCCTTTGACAACAAGTCGGGCTTTGTATCTTTTGAGACCATCATGCTCTTCTTTTACCCGGTACACCCATTTGTTATGAAGTGCCTTCTTTCCCATAGGCAACTCAGCTAGTTCTCATGTCTGGTTAGAGATCAGAGACTTCATCTCGTCTTTCATGGCAAGCTCCCACTTACTAGCATCTCCAGTCTGACAAGCTTCATCATAGCATTCAGGCTCCCCTCCATCAGTCAATAACAGATAGTTAATGTATCTCCTGTTAGGCACATGAGGCCTAGAAGACCTTCTTAATACAGGAGATGGAGTAGGAGGTTGTGGTGTGTCGGATTTATGCGCACTGCTTGGTCCAACAAGTTCCTCTGGCTGAGGACTTGCTACAATGGGTTCCGTCACGGAACTAACTGGGACATCATCTGCATCTGCAAATACTGACTCATTCTGTTCTGAGTTGCTGACGACTGTTTTATGCATGTCCTTGTACATCACCCTTTCATCAAAAATCACATCTCTGCTACGGATGACCTTTTTGTTTTCGTCATCCCAAATACGGTAGTCAAACTCATCCTCACCATAACCGATGAGAGTGCATTTCTTTGATTTGGGATCAAGCTTATTCCTTCCTTGATCACTGATATGCACATATGCTACACAACCAAAAACTTTTAAATGTGATAGTTTTATCTCTTTTTGGCTCCATACCTCATCTGGTATTCTGTGCTCTAATGGAACCGATGGTCCTTGATTGATTAAGTAAGTTGCTGTGTTGACTGCTTCTGCCCAGAACTGCTTCGGTAGACCTGACTGTATACGAATGCTTCTGGCTCTTTCTGTCAACGTTCGATTCATACGTTCAGCTACACCATTGTGTTGAGGTGTACCTGGCACGGTTCTCTCTATTCTGATACCGTGCTCATAGCAAAACTTCTTGAATCTGGTGTCTTCATATTCACCACCATTGTCAGTTCTGAGCTTTTTAATCTTCAGACCTGTCTCATTTTCAACCATAGCTTTCCATCTTCTGAAAGCCTCAAACACTTCGGACTTATGTTTTAGAAAGTAAACCCATACCTTCCGAGAGTGATCATCGATGAAAGTCACAAAGTAGTGTTTCCCACCAATGGATGAGACAGTCGTTGGTCCCCAAACATCAGAGTGAACAAGCTCTAGCCTTTCTTTCTTTGGGGTTCTGCCACTTGTCTGAAAGCTGACCCTTTTCTGCTTTCCAAGTATGCAATCTTCGCATGTGTCTATCTCCACTGACTGTAGACCTGGAAGTTTCCCCTTTGAATGCATAATCTTCATTCCTTTTTCACTCATATGGCCTAGTCTCTGGTGCCATAGATTGGGATTTTCATTGCTAGCTGCAACTATGATTGAACAGCGTGCTCCCGCTGTCATGTAAAGAGTGCCATTCTTTTTGCCTCGAGCAACCGTCATTGCTCCCTTTGAAATCTTCCAATTATCACCATGGAAGATCGTAGTGTAGCCTTCACTAGCCAATTGCCCTACTGAGATTAAGTTCTTTCTCAGGTCGGGAATATGTCTGACATCCTTCAACTCCCAAACAGATCCGTTCAACTTAATCTTTACTACACCTTTGCCAATAATAGCACAAGGTTGATCATCACCAAGATGTACCTTTCCAAGGTTTCCAGGGACATACCTTTGGAAGAATTCTTTCTGTGAAGTAGCATGGAACGATGCTCCAGAGTCTAACACCCAAGACTCCTCTTTGCTTTCCAAAGAGCATATCAATGCGTCATTGCCTCCAGAGGTGGAAGTAACATTTGCCTCTACCTTTGCTTCCTGGTTCTTCGATGCACTCTTGCACTGATTTTTGTAGTGTCCAGTCTTTCCACAATTCCAACATTCGACAGTTTTTGAACTATGGAAATTACTTGGATTCCTGGATTTGGACCTTCTGTCCTTTGATTTACCTCGGTAGTTTGACTTGCCTCGTCCATTACCTCTGGTTGAATTTCTTCCTCTTGACTCTGTATGCAAAACTGAAGAAGTTGATGATTCACCCGACTCTCTCCGTCGGATCTCTTCACTGAGAACCAAATCACGAACATCATCAAATTTCAACTTAGTGCTTCCCGACGAACTACTCACAGCAGTGACAGTAGCATTCCAGCTTTCTGGTAGAGAAGACAAAAGTATTAATGCTCGTACTTCTTCATCAAATTCAATTCCAACCGAACTCAATACAGTTACAACCCAATTGACTGTATTGAGTTCATTGAGATGTTGAGCTACAGATGCACCTTCTGTCATTCGCAAGTTGAACAAGCGCCTCATGAGGTGCACTTTGTTTGAAGCTGAAGGCTTCTCATACATACTAGAGAGAGCCATCATAAGACCTGTCGTGGTCTTTTCCTTTGCTATGTTGAAAGCAACATTACGGGATAATGTCAATCGGATAACTCCGAGAGCTTGTCTGTCGAGAAGACTCCAGTATTCTTCCTTCATAGCCTCTGGCTTCTTCCCTGAGAAAGGTTGATACAAATTTCTTTGATACAAATAATCTTCTATTTGCATTTTCCAAAAGCCAAAGTCCTCTCCATCGAACTTCTCAATTTTTACCTTTCCTTCATCTGTGGCTATCGCTCCCACTCGAATCTGACTTCCTTTGGATCGTTTCTGACAATTCTTGTGAACCTCTGTGTATTAGAACACCTCCGTGGATAATTTGGTACAACTGACCAAATTTCACTATTCACAAAAATTTACTATTCATATGAATAGTAATCGCCTGAAAAAGGACAGAAAAAACGCAACCAATGCTCTGATACCAGTTGTTGGGAAATGACGCCAATTTCCCTATAGTCAGATTTATGAGAAAGCGAAAAAAATGCGAACTAATAAGACAGACAAGTTGATAACGGAGTTCGGCCAATTATGCCTACGTCTCCGGACTGCTGCAGATCTTTTACTGAAAGAAGAGAAATTTACCGAGTGTTTACAAACACTCACAACTCACAACCTCTCACTAATGCTACTCTCTCACTTTTTGATGGAATGCATTACAAATGAATTTCTAAGGCTATATATAGGCCTACACCTCCTCAATGGACGGTCAAGATTAATTCTCACCTACTTTGATGGATGGTTGAGATTATTTCTCACCTACCGTCTCACCTACCAAATGTATGGTCAAGATCAATCTTCACTTACCATCTTACCAACCAAATAGATGGTCAAGATTAATCCCCACCCACCAAATGGATGATCAAGATTAATCTTCACCTACCATCTTACCTACCAAATATTTTGTCAACAAAAGATGCACCGTCCATCTTTAATGTCATTTATTTTATGGTGCATGTGTAGTTTAACCAACAGTTCACAAAGCTCAGTATTATCATCAATCGAATCCAAACCTATGTCGAATAGTAATAAGTTCGCTCCTGCAACGTGAAACATAATGAGATTTTGACTTCATGGATAATAATGCTGATTTTCCAGATGATTCTTAGCAACTTTTACCTTTCCTCTTCAGCTTTCTCTTTGCTTCATAAATAACTAGGCACAAAGTGAGCATTCCAAGTGATACCGCCAGTATGATAATCGTCCATGACTGCATCTCGTTTCCTGAATTCTTTTCGGTCTCACTTCTCGAACTATTGTCTGAAATTAAAGATGCAAATGAACAAAATTGATCATTCAAACAGTAAGTTATGAGATTGTATTGTACCCTTACCAGGATTGATAAACTCAGAAGCTGCGAGTCTGAGATAAAAATCTCCAGTTCTTTTGGCATCTAAAGGTATTTTGAGGTCGAACAACTCCCGATCCCATACTAAGCATCCTTGATCATAATCCAAACCATAAGCAACACAACTGCAGTTGATTGCGCAAGCTGATTTGCACTCTTCAGTGTTTTTAACGCGCAACTTCACTCTATTGTTGGGAAAACTGACATTCTTCATTTGGTGAAACCGATCTTCAGCAGGAGCACTGCTATTTTGGCATTTCAAAAGGGCTTTCCTCACACAATTTTGAGGTGTGTTACCCTTTTCTGTTATATCAGGAGGATTGGACCTGAAACCTCTCATACAAGCACATGGCCTGTAAGCACTTTCATTGCAATAACTGAAAGCTCCACATGAACGAAACCAACATTTAGAAGAAAGTAATGATTGCCATTGCTGTTCATCTTCTGACCACTTCTGTAGTCTAAGCTGCCCAGACATATCCAACACCATCCGAGAAATTGCATTCTTATCACCAGAGTACGTCCAATATGTAGTTGAAGGGTGGCCGCTGAGTTTCCAGACATTTCGTGTTAAACTGCCCGGATACGTTTCGTCCCAGATCACTGAACCTTCCCAATAAGTTTCATTTCCTTTCTTGATGGTTAAACTTGACCCAGAAGGAGCAACCAGAGAAAAATCGCCTGGAGCAGGATCTTCTTCACTTCTCCATGACGTTAAGTTCCATTCAGTAGGTCCGTCATAATAATGTTCAAGTGTTCCGAGACTCATTCCAGGCAGAAGAGTATCAGTAGGATAATCAAAGCTTTGCCAGAAAACCTCTTTCACTGTGTCTGTCAGGATCAGATTACCTGAATCTTGTAACACGGCAAAAGTTTCACTAGTAGCCGAATCTGAACTGTTTGACACTTTATAGGACATTTGGCCATCTGTAATCAGAATGTTTCCATCCGGAGTATTGACGGAAAGGATTGCAGAACTACTTCGTACAGGGTATTTTCTATTGGCAACCCATACTACCCTTTTTACAGGAATATTCGTATACCATATTCCCAGATAATAATTTCCAGTTTCTCCTGGAGAGAAAAAACCCAGTGAAAATATTCCATTTGCAGATACAATTGTTTCTCGATATGTAATTGATTTGTTTGGATATAAAAATTCAATTGCCTGGGAGGATCTCGAGAAGAATAACAGAGTGATGAAAGCAGAAAAGAATTGAAGCAAAATTGGGATTTCCATAGAGAAACTTTGGGTACGAATGCTCATTTCTCTGCTGTTAATCAGTTTTTAGAGGAGGCCAGTACAATTATCCATTGCTGATAACTCATGTATTGATTGGTGGAATCTCAGTCTCTGCACAAGTCAATGAAGTGGGATAATTAGGCTAAGGGCCTGGTGAGTAGGAAAATTCACAATTAAATGCGTCCGACTTTTCAACAGTTCTTTTTTTTTTTTTTCTTTTTTTGATATGTCAACATCTTGTGATGAAGTCCAATCTTCTCACAAAAATATTTGGAATCCGTAGTTTGTAACATCGGTTTGTTTTAATTCAACAATTCCCGAGCCTGAAATTTCCACCTTGGCTCTACTTGTTGTGGGAACGCCCTGATCCTCCTACTGTTCTTGCGTGATACTTAAGCTCTGACTATTTTGTTAGTTGCTTTTGTTTGAGATAAGCTCACCTTTTGCACAAAAAAATAAATAAATATATTATTAAAATTTTCAATGAACAATCATAGTATACTTGAAAAAGCATCGTCCTAAAAGATGAAATTTTTTTAATACCTATTTGTTTAAGTTTTGGTTTTTAGTGGTCAATTTTTTTAAGTCAAACATTCAACTAAGTATTCTGTAAATATTTTCAGAAAATTTTAAAATACAATATTTGATAAAACAAAAATAATAGCCAACGGTTAAGATTATAATCGTTAGCTATTAAAATTCGTGTTTAAAGCTTACTTTATATAAACCTTTCAAAAAAAAAAAAAGCTACTTTATATAAAAGTTGAAAATTTTTGCTTTTTATATCTAAAGGTAATTTTTTGGGTATTTAATATATAAAATATTTTTTATTATTTATTTTTAATTATATTAATTTATAATAACATTTTATTGGCTAAAGAAATTATATTTTCTATTATAATGTCATATTTAATTAATATTTTATATTATATATGATATACATTATAATAAATAAAAATTGATATATGTAATATAAATATTACAATACTGGATTCATAAACTAAAAATTTAAAACTAATTTTCAAAGGTTAAATTAATAAATATTTTTAAACTAATTATGAATCATTAATTTGTCATCAGTTCTAAACATTACGAACTGGAGACGTGTACCAGTTTATCAAGCCCTGATCACTTAATGCTAGGGCACAACCATATCCATTTCTGAAAAATCACCAATTTTTATTGGATTTAGAGAGTAATTTGCGGACGGTACTTCTACTACTACACACCACTGGGTAGCTAAATTATAATTTTTAACAGAAATTTAATAAAAAAAAAGTACTTATTTCCATATTTATTAACTCTGCTAATGAATTGCTAACATAAAATTTTTACCTCAACAAAGAAATTAGTAAGAAAAAATTACGCGGAAATTTCAAAAATGACATGGATTGTATAACGAATGAAAAAATGAAAATATTTCTTTGTCTCACTTTCTCAACAACAGAACCATACTTTCTCTTACTTTCTCAGCAATCAAACACAATTTACCCTCATTTCTTAGCAACCATGCCTTTTCTCTATGAGTTTATGCATATTATTTGTACTTCCTTTTCTGGGTTGGTGAAAGAGAAAAGTGAAAATGAAAAAGGAAAAACCCAGTTTTGATTTCTTTGAAAAAGAGAGAAAATAATTAAATTATTGAAATTTTTAGTTTATGTAACACTCTTTATCTCTCTGTATACATTACTGTATAACAAACAGATAAATAGCAATACAGTATATAAAACTAATATCAAAATATTTATAATATACTGTTGAGGTAAATAAAATATAAAATATTGATATTATGGAAATATAAAGGTATATTCACTCCCTGCTTACACTCTCCTGAACATGCATATATTACATTCAAAATGAGTATTTAATTTTAATTTTTACATCACTAATACTATAATAACAAAATACAAGAGAAAATACTAATATGCTCGGGGTGACTATTACTGCTGTTGGGCTCCATACTATGAGGCCTACTATCAGCGATATTATATCTATAAAGCTTATCGTCATATTTTCACTTCAAATCTGAGTGAGAAAAAAATAAACTAATGCATTGTGTTATACAACTCAGTGACATAGTAATTTATAATAACAGTCATTTGTAAGCAATAAAAAATAGAAATTCATTTATTAAGATCAAAATATAATATCATATAAAATTTACTTCATTAATGTTATCCTAACCTTGTAAAGATTTATTGTCATGCCTATATATTAAATCACTATAAACTAATCTTAGGAATACAAAGTGTACATATCATCTCATGATACCAGAAAACTTATTGGATCAAAGAAAATAATAAATATAAATTATATCACACAATCCTAGAAAAACCACCAAACCGGATATATATATTTAATACGACCACAAGAAATCTATCTAACTATAAAGTATATATAGCCACATAAAATCCATCAAGCCAATAAAGCCTATTGGCATAACAATAACTCTTCGGATAGTTATCTATCCTAATATATGAGCTAAAAATATCAAATTCACATCAAATACAAATTTTTATATATTTATTCAAAACATCATATCTATTAAATCCACAATAAGACATATAAAAATATTATACTAAAATTTCTTTTATAAAAACATGTCATAACAAGTATTCAAGCATTTAAAAATAATTTCATATTATTGAAAATTCTACATTTATCATATAAATTAATTTAAATCAAAACTTATTTAAAATTATATTTTAAATATTTAATGGCTAAAATTATAAATTACTGTACAAGTCTTTCTTACCGGTGTTCGTCGGTTCTTTTCTTCAATCTGCCCTTAGCGCCGGTTCTGCTACTATGTCTTTACAATAAATAATTTCTAATTAATTACATAATTGTATTTAACTTATATTCTATTGAAAATAAAGCTCCCCAATGATTTTTTACTCTAATATATCAAATTTTCTATCGGTGTTATTTTACGCACATTCGACGCATAATCCTAAACTCTGATCATTCGACATACTTTCTAACATGATCACAAATTTTAAATATTTTATTTTTCTTATTTTCTCTTCTCCATTACTTTTTTTTCTATTTTTTCCTCTAATTTCTATTTTTCTCCAAAAATCTTTTTTACCCTAAATAATTCCTATTAATTCAACAAATACAATAAAAATTCCAAATAAATTTCTATAATTACTTTAACTCATTTTTTTCATTTTCTATTACAAATTTTACCAAAATAATATTCAATAATTCCCAATTAATTTTTCAATAATTAAGCCAAAAATCCAAAAATTCAACAAAAAATCTATTAAATATTTCTTCTCTTCCAAAAATTATTTTCCAACTCCAAACACTTCATTTAACTCCATTTTCATCATTTTCAGGCATAAAATTCTTCAAAATAATTTATCAAAATTTCGTTCATAATTAGAAAATTTTCTAAAATTCTACAAAAGTTTCTAATAATTATTCTCATTAAATTTTCATTATTTCTATCATCCTCAAGTCTCATTTTACTCATTTTCTATTTTTATCTAATTTTTTAAAAATTTTCCTACAAAATTCTTACTCTCAATATTTTTAATCCACACAACATTCACATAAATAAGAAAATCAAGTCAAGACAATCACTTTAATCAACTCAAATCCATAAAATTTTAAGGAGGAAGTTAAGGAATCTCACCTCTAAAAAACTTAGGGAATTTTTTTTTGCTACAAATGAATTTTCTCCTCCAATTTTATTTCTTTCCTTCACCTAAAAATATCTTTGCTCCAAAGACTTGAATAATATAAATTTAAAGAGATAAATTGAAAGAAGATCAAGAAAAGAGAGGTAGAGAGGTTAAGCCATGGAGGGGTATGGGGAAAGAAGATAGCTTTTATTTTTATTTTTTTGATTTAATGTTATGAAAAAAAAAAGAAAATAAATAGTCAATTTCACTTTTATACCTTGATTAATTAATCTTAATTAGCTTAATCCTTGTTTCTATTGGCCAACTAAAATTAATCAAAAAAATATTTTGGCTTTTATCTAAATTAATCCAAAAGAAACTTGACTTTTGACTTTTTCCACTAAAATTTTCAATTTTTCAATTTACTACTTGAATAAATTTATTTTCTTAAATTTCATATCACAAATGACCTTATCTCCTCAAATTGAATATACCAATATTTTTAGTAAATTTTTCTCTTTCAAATGGTTTTTCTGATTTTACAAAATGACCACCAATGCGAAAATTATATTTTTGCAATTTAGTCCATTTTCTAAATTATGCCCATAAAAATTCATTCATAGTCCAATTTCTAATTTATTGATTTTAAAAATATTAGAATTCAATTATGATCACATCAACACCATTGTAATTTTGAATATATGTTTCTATCTTGATCAGAAAATCGGACCATAAATCCGCACTATACTATATTTCTACAAATCGAAACCCTTAACTTTAAAATCTCTTCATATAATTTCACCTATGGCTTTAAAATATTATTCTTTATATTTTGGTATACATAACTTAAATTCCTACAGCTGGGGGAAAACTTTGTATTTCTAATCCAATCTGTTGCCTTGATTTGTGCGCCAAGCATGAAATCCCAACGATTTATTAATTCAATTTAACATTCATGTTAAGCATTCTATTTTCATATTCAAGTAAATTTTCCACACTCATATGAATATATTTAGATTATGTCTCTGTACTACAGTATAGATAACAACAATACACGTATATAATCAGGGTCTAGATTGTGGATATGACAGTTTAAATTTCAAAACCAAATTGATTTCTTGAAAACATTTCATTAAGAGAAAACCAAAACAAAGCAAGAACAAAATAATACCCAAAGAGCAAAAAATACTGTAACATATAAAAACCAAATTCAAAAATGACAATCAATAAATTAGAAAACACGCAGTGATGGATTTATCAGCAACGACCATATGTGTCCAATCACAAATTGTGGCAATTAATTTGTAGATGGAGTTGAGGAAGGAAGAAGGATTGTTGGATTCAAACCAATGGGGTGATTGACAACTACATATTGGGAGATTTGATGTTCCAAAGACTGAAGAGTCTAGTGAAGGGAAGCACAACCTCTCAAATCGTCACCACCAATAGCTCCACCCATTTTATCGAATAATTTATCGCGAGAAAGCTTGCCATCAAAGTTGGAAAATATTTGCAAAATATTATAGGCCATGGACTCATTATGAACAAGATTGAAAAAAGCCTATGAGAAGAGAGTCCAAAAATAGTTTGTGTTGCCCAAACTTTTCTTGGATAAAAACCAAATAAATTAAAGATAATAAAAAGCTTAGAGAGAATAAAGAAAGAACATAAGCAGTTTATAGAGATTCAGGTATTAACAAAGTCTACATCCTCTTCTAATTTCAATTGGAATTTTTTACTGATTCGTACAAAAGTTACACTAGAGCTTTATTAGCTCATTTCCAACTATGTATTTTTTATGCCTCATACCAAATTTAAATCCCTTGTGTTTTGATAACTCAAATAAAAACCAATTTATTGTATTTTTCTCAGGTTCACATGCAACCTAACAAGAATGTTTCTACTAAGTTCACTCTTAAACTCTTTTCCAAGTGTTTAAGGCTATCACTTAAACCTTACTCACAATAAATACAACTATAATTTGAGAAACAGAAGTATATGAGTTATTGGCACACTAATGATGTTGTTCTCTTTTTCAGTGGTCATTTGAGGGTCTATTTATAGTGCTTTTCCTCAATCTAATAGCTACGAATAATTATCATAACGTTTAAATAAAAGTGTTTGGCAGACACAATTCGCAGTTGCGTATGTTTCAATTCTAAGGCCATTTTGACATGTGGCTGAATCTGATTCGACCAAAATTACAACAGCTTCATGATGTGGACTTTTACAATCACGCTTGTGTTGCGGTCTCTACATGCCTTTTTGCAATAAGAATCATAGTTGTCATTGCTTTCTAGAATTTAGTGTTTATCCCATTTGCAGTCGTGCTTCCATATCTTGCAATCACGAAATTTAATCTTTCAAAAATACCTCTAAAAATCCAGATCTTTGATGAACATGTGTCAACTTTGATAATAAGACCAATTTCCAACAGTCATATCCTCTTAAAGATCGCAATTGCAAACTCCTCTTCGCATTCAACTCTATGGGCTAAATGACACCATGAACTATTCTGGAATGAATAGTTATTTTCTCATAGCTTTTTCACAGTTGCTAAATAAGTGGTGCGATTACAAAACTGGGAGTGCATGCACTATTTCATTCTTGCAAGCACAAATTACATGACTTTTTTTTTCATCAAATGACTAAGTGTTTGAAATCCTATTGATTTGGAACTTTTCAGACTATAAAAATAATATTAAATAAACATGTTAGTCATAATTAATTTGATTGTCAATATCAAAATAAAGATCAATTGGCCTAAAGCCAACAATCTTCCTCTTTTTAATTTTGACAATCAAACATAGCAAAAATATAGATTGAATATGCAGAAATCAAATTAAAGTAATGAGCTACATGTATACATAATTTCAAGAAAATTTATGCAAATTAACATAGTTAATCATATAGTCAAAGATTATATCAAGGACATATTTCTCTTCCTTTGATAAAAATTTATCTCAAAGAAATGTTTTTCCCCTTTAATCATATTAATCTTATTTTTTACTATCATCTTAAATATATTTTTTAAAATTTTTGTAGTATTTCTCTCCCTTTGTTAAGATCAAAAATAAATTAAGGCATGATACCAAAATATAAGCAGAAAGAAGAGAAATAAAGGGTTAAAACAAAATATAACAGTCATTAATTAAAAGAAAATACACTTATTTGAATCATATCATTAGTGTCAATCAAACCACACAAGATGCAAATGACACTAGCAAGTTAAAATAAGAAATGCAATGCATGAATGGTAGGTAGGTGGTCCAAAAGGTGGGTGAGATATCATCTCTTCCTTGTCCATTTCCTTCTTCTTCTTAAGATTCCTCCCCTTCAGCATCTTCATCTTATTTACTTGCAAAAGTCTCATTGCATGCTTGCATTCCCAAGTGAGTTTGTATTCCTTTCACATCCATGTGAAGATGCCTCATCATACTTAGCGAATTTTATTCCATAGATGATGGTGGAGGTGGTATTTGTGAAAAAATTTGAATGGTTTCTCCTTGAATCGTCTGATCATCCCCTATGGAAAGCCTTGCCTTTTTCCTACTTTTGTTGAGAAGTGGTGGCTTGAATTCTTTATTCACCCATGGCATACTCATACTTGTCATATCCTATCTTCTTGATGGCTTTAACATTCAAAAAATATTGTATATCCATCAAGTTGGTTGCATATTCTTCAACTTTCGTATAGTTTTACAAATTATGTGAAGTGAGGAGGTTGAAGTGTCTTGAAATTTTTGTAATGTGAAATATGATAAGAATGACTCCTCTTCTTGTGGTGGCAATCTTGTTGATGTGATCAATGAAATGCATTGTTGAAGGCATACATAAAGAATAAATCATTTGCCATTACCTTTTCATTTTCGTCACCACAAGCATACATGATGAATGTAATAGTTCTACAAAAAGTCCAATGGAGAAGAGATTTGATGTGTTTTGCTTTGGAGTTCTTATCAAGAATGGTTTCAATAGTGATTTGTTGCCAAAATGCCTTCGATGTTTGAGTTATTTCTTAGTAGTTGAGAAGCCTTGGGTTTTGAAATTGAAATTTTTTTGTCACTTCCTCCTTAGTCAACTGATACCTTTGTCCGAAAAGGCTAAACTTTATCCCATAATGACTTGGTTCTTCATATGGATTCTTATGAATGGAGAAAGTAGAGAGAAATTCCAAAGAGAGATCATTATAACTATGTTCCTTTAGCCACAAAAAATCTGTCTAACCAATCTTATTAATGGCATCCTCAAACTCTTTTTGAATCACCAGTTTGCGAAGATGAGAAAGAACGAGAAGCTTGCGAAGAAAAATATCATATACCTTAAAAATTTCATACTTTGCTCTTTCTTCTTGCAAAAAAAAAAGCCATTATATCTTCCATACAAATTGGCTGTTGAGATTAGGTTGATGGGGCATTTTCCTTTGATGCACGAGTGGACATTTTGGGTGTTATGGATGTATGAGTGAAGAAAAGTTTGAAGGAATAAGGAGATGGAGTGGTTTTTATAGAGATAATGTATGATAATGAGAGAAAATATGTTCAAATAATTGAAAGTGTGTGACTAGTGCTAAAAACATGTTTATATAGGCTTAAAAAGGTGCATGCAATAGTAAATTTTGAATTAAATGTTAAGTTTTTCAAAAAGAAAACCATCATAAATTTTCTCAAATCGCACTGCGATTTTTGTTACATTGTATAATTGTAAAAGATTTGAAATATCGTGACTGATAAATATAAATTACGATTGTAAAAATGAAAGATTGCAATGGTTTGAAAATTATTTAAATTTCACGAGCGCTATGTAAAAAAACATTTATAACTGATTTTACAAGAAATTCACGAGCACGATCATTATGGTTCGACTACAAATTATATGTTTTATGCAAAAAATATATTAAAACTCATGAAAATGCATAATATGATTTGTGGCACAATAATCATGATCAATTTTTATGTAATTCATCAATTAAAGTTTGGAAAACATCAATTGAGCTCCAAATTCTTGAGTATCCAATATTTTCACAAAAATACAAACATTTTCATACACATATCACATATATAACATATATGATCAAGTCATTCATAGTGCATTAAGTCAAAATATTAAAGAGCAAAAGAACTAAAAAATGTTTGTCATTTTTCATGACTCTTGCTTTTGCAACACTTTCTCTTGAATTGCTCTTTAAGATTATTTTTTTGATTTGCCCCCTTTCAATTTATGAATGATACCAATTGTTTGAATTTTTCACACTTCTTCTTCTTAGGCACAAAATGGCTTCCCTTTAATTGTTGCGTCTTGAAATCATTTATTGATTGTTAAAGGATAACCAATTATTGTGCTTGTACCTGCAAAAATTTAAGTAATAGTGCCTTTTGGTACTTACTTATATTTAAGTCCTTCAGGTTAGTTTTAGAAGGTATCCAACGATCCTTCTGAATTAAACAATGAATATTAATATGTCCAAACTTCATGCAATAATGACATTATTTAGTTTGAAAGTATTTTGCTAATTTGCACGATGGTTAGGTCTCACCATTTTATTAGAACTAAAATAAGAACAAAAACATGCTTGTAATGTAAGTGAGTTCCTAAGTACATGCCTCTTGTACCTAAATCCATGGTTGGTCTTTTGAGGTTTACCTCTCAAGCCATGTGATCCTTTGCTATCCTTCATTTGAGTATTGGGTTTTGTGTATGCTTTTGTTTTAGCCTTTAAGGCTACTATCCCAATATATGATATTTGTGGTGTACTAGCTTTAACAAAAGTAATATTTAGTTGAGATGATGATGATGATGATGATGATGATGATGATGATGATGTTTCATTAAAGCCTAAACCATGTCTCATTAAGAGAGGTCTTTGAGATACAATAAGGGTATCCAAGTTTTTTCTTCCCTTTATGAAATTTCGATATTGAATTTCTAAGTTGATCAATCTCATTTTTCAATGAGTTATTTTTTTTAATAAATTATCAGTTGAGGATTTTAATGAAAACTCATCTAATGATTTCCTTAGAGAATCATTAGAAGTTTTAAGCTCAAAGTCAAATTTTTTGTAAAATAGTTAATCATTTTTCAGTTTTGGGCTATTCTTTTTGTAAAACTCTACTTTCTTTTTATATTTTTCAACCTCTAGGTTCATAATCTCTAAAAGATCATCATTATTATCATCAAACAATGAATCACATATATAATCACAAGTTTGAGATGTAGAGTATACCTCATCATCAATGTCCTTCTAGACCATGAAACATACATTAGTCGATTCTCCTTCATTTTCACTTGAGAAGTCATTATCCCATGTAGTTGTATGGCCCTTGTTTTCATCATCCTATGAGGACCTCCATTTTTGCTTCTTGTATTTTGGACAATCATATTTGACATGTTCTTTCTTTCTACACTCATAGCACTTTAATTCTTCCTTATCCATACATGGTGAGGAGAGTTTTGAAGAGAACTTTGAGGTTTTTTGCTTGTAGCTTTTGACATTGCCATAATTGTTATTCATAAGTCTTTTGAGTCTTTTTGAAAGCATGACAATTTCTTCATCCTCTTGTATGCTCTTTTCTTCATTACTCAGTTCTTCCTTCTTGGACTTCTTTAAGTGCTATAGGCTTTCTTTTCTCTTTTTCTCCTTTAAGCTTTTTACACCTAGCAAAAGTCATCATATGTGTGAGAAGTTTACTAATGAGCACATCAGTAGAAATTGTGCTTAAGTCTTATGTCACGCCCGGAACATAGGGTCTAGTTGTTAATATGGTTATGTGAGTGCTAATTACCAAGTAAGAAGGCTTAAGGGTTGATGCCTTAGAGAGGTAGAATAAGAAATAAAAGAGAATATGATATAGCAGGTAATTCATGCCTATGAATCATAAGTCACAGTCATGAATCCTGAGAGGTAAAAAAGAGAAAATGCAACAAGTGATTCACCCTTATGAACCATAAGTCACAGCCATGAATCACATGTTATACAAGTGAACAACCCTTCATCTTCCTTATTTTTGATAGATCAATTATTAGTCTCCTCAAGAGACCATACCTCATTCCACTCAGCCCTTCACTCAAAACCCACTAAAAACTAAATGAAAAAAAAAACTAATTTAGTGAGAAAATCAAAGAGAAAAGAAGGAATTCTAAGGAGAATGATTATAGTGGAAGAAAAAGTAAAGCTTTGAGCTGGAAATTTAAACTCCAGCTACCCTAACTCATAGGTTAGAGTAAGTAGTCTATTTCCCCATCTTAATCTCCTCAATTTTATTCCATTTTGTGGGTTTAAGTTTGGGTATGGCTAAGTTAGGGTTTAAATTAGGAAAAATCCTTCTTTTAATTATTTTTGAGTAAAGAAGGGTGGAACCATTAGGAAAGCTTGGTTTTAATGTTAGTTTTTGTTGCATTTGTGTGATAGGATCCAAAGCTGGTGAGAAAGCTTCCCCTAAAAAGAGCGAAATAGCTTAAAAGTAGCTTAAGAGGTGATTGTTGAGGCTCTCTTTTGGTCAATTTTTATACGTAATCCCATTCAAAGTATACTTTGATGCTTTTATGTGCTTTAAATGCTAAATGTTTGATTGTAGAATGGAATTAATCCAGGTTTCACAGTCGTGAATAAGGGTTCACGAGTGTGAACCATCTAGTTGATTGATTGGTTAGCAGTGTCACCACTTAGTTCATGGCCAAAAAAGTTATGAATGTGTGATTCACAGTCGTGAGGGACTTTGGTATTTTTTGATTAAATGAATCATGGTCGATTATGATGTTATGGAACCCCTTTAAGCTTTACTTGCAAAGACAGTTATTTGTAACAATAAGCATATATGATTAGTGAATGAATTAAGAATTGAAATGGTAACTTGTTTATGCCCAACACTCTATCTAGGACTAGAGTTAGGATATATGACATATTATTAAGAGAATTTAGTACCAGAAGGCCTAGGTTGGCCAATTCAGAGATGAAATTCACATGTTAAAGGTAAATGCTTAGGTGAGCTCCCTTTAAGATGAAATGTATGCATACTTTTATTTTATGAGGCAAGCATCCTAAATGGCTCACGTGAGAGCTAGAGATCTATTGATTCATGTATCCATTTTAGTGCAATTTAGAGTTATTATACAAGGTTGTTTTGATGAATTAACTTGTAATTGCATGATTGTATATGATGATAATGCTATAATTATGATATAAGCATACAAAAATGAGATTGAGAATGTTCTATGACATAAACTATTTAGTAAAAGTATGAGATGAGAATCACATATCCATGCATACATTAATTCGATATATATGTATCTATAGTCATGCATACACGCTATAATATACTCTGCATGTTATTATGTACCATTAAGCAAAATTTACTTAGCGTGTGGGAATTATTATATACCACTAAGTAAGATTTACTTAACATGTGGGTGTTTTGTCTCTTTTTTGTGTTGACAAGAGAAAACACCTAAGGAAAAACAAATGACAAACCTGTTAGGGGTTAGTGGTACACCACAATTCATTCTTTTTGTTTTTTGTTTTTTTTTGGGGGATGGAATTAGTCACATATGTATATGCTTTTCGAATTTTTAAAGAACATGTAATTTGGTAACTAGTCATATTATTTTGAAAACCATTAGGCAAATGTTAACTATAACTTTATTATTTTAAAATTTTATTATGAGCATTATACTTTTTCTTAGGTTTTTTCTTAAGTCATTATGACTATGGTGCAAAGTGGATTTTTACATTGAATAGGCTTAACACATGCATTGTAATTTTTTTTTTATAAAATTGGGAGGATTTTTGGTTATATGAAAGAGTGTTACATCTTTATTGGCTTCTTCAATACCCACTACTTTCGATTTATAATCCTTCATTATGAGATTTCTTAAGATTTTGTTATTGATATCTTCTAAGATGCAATGCCTCTTGAGCCTTTTCATGCCATTGACAATGACAAGAAGATGATTTGTCATATTAGTTACGGATTCTTAGGGCTTTATCTTGAAGAGTTTGCACTCTGTCATAAGAAGTTGGATCTTTTTGGATTTGACATGTTTGGTGCTTTTGTGGTAGTCTTACAAGGTCTTCCAAATTGCTTAGGCACTTTGACAATGTTATATTTGGCCACATTCTTCAGGGGAAAGAGAGAGCTTATGAGAATTGTGATGACTTTTTTGTTTTTTCCACTTGCCTTATTTTGTTGCTCATTCCAATTATCCCTTATAATGATTTCCTCTTCACCATTATCGTTGGTTTTTGTTAGAGGCTTTCATTCCTTTTAAACACTATTCCAAGCATTAATGTCTTCACAGTCCATATAGACTTCCATTCTGAACTGCCAATGGACATATTTAAAACCATCAAAGTAAGGTTTTGGACTTTGGAATCCCTCATTAGCTTTTGCTTGATCTTTGTTATCGCTTGTTTGGTTTTGATGCTAGACCTGCTCTAATAGTAATTGTGGCACAAATAATCACTAAAAGGGAGTAAATTGGTGGCAAATAAAATTTTTTGAAAAGAAATAAAGAAGAGATGATAAAAAGATTAGAGAGAAGAGAGAAAGAACACAAGAGATTTATAGAGGTTCGGGTATTAACAAACTCTACGTTATTTCCTCAATTTCAATTGGAAATTTTCACTAACTCAAACAAGATTTACACTGGAGTTTTATTACCTCACTCCTAACTAAGTGTTTCCTATGATTCACACCGAATCTAAATTCCTTGTATTTTAATAGCTCATACAAAAAACAATTCATTGTATTTTTCTCAAGCTCACACGGTGCGCAACAAGAATTTTTCTACTAGACTTACTCTTACAATATTTTCCAAGTATTTAAGGCTAACACTTAAACCTTACTCATAATAAATATAAATAAAATTGAGAAACAAAAGTATATTAGATATTGGCATATTAAGGATGTTGTTCTTTTTTTCAATGGTCATTTGAGGGTATTTTTATAGTGTTTTCCCTCAATCTAGTAGTTACAAATAATTGTCATAACGTTTAAATAAAAGTGCTTGATAGACACAATTTGCAGTTGCAAGTTTCTCTTTCGCGGTTGTAAATGTTTGAATTCTAAAGTTCATTTGACACGTAATTAGTTTTGATTCAATTAAAATTCTAATAGCTTCATATGTGGACTTTCGCAGTTGCTACATGCCCTTTAATCGTTGCTCTCTCGAATTTGGTATTTATCCCATTCGTTGCGAGGAATGACAACGAGACAGGTTCAAGATTGAGTTTTCTGTTCTCATCCCCTACATCCTGCCCTGTTTTCTGTTGAGAAATTTTTTTAGATCTTGTCCCTATATCACACAGGATTGAGGATCCCCGACTCAACCCAATCCCCAATTTTTATTAAAAATTTTATTTTATTTTAATGTTAAAAATATTTTTTTATTTGAATTAATTAATTAATTGTTTAAATAAAAAATACTTTTTCACTTTAATTGAGTGTTATATTTTTATTATAATATTTTTTAAAATATTAATTATGTTAATATATATATATATATATATATATATATATATATATATATTCGAAGGTAGAGATGTATATACCGTCCTTGTAAAAAAAAAATTGGGGTCAAGATAGGGTAAAAAAATTATAAAAATATCAGTCTCGTTTGAGGCTGGGTACTGCAGGATCGGGTTCAATTACCATTTTTATTCGTAGTCATGTTTCCATATCTTGCAATTGTAAAATTTAATCTTGTAGAATACCTCCAAAAATCCTGATCATTAATGAACACATGTCAGCTTTTGATAGAACCAATTTTCAACAGTCATGTCCTTTTGAAGATCGCAATTGCACTTTCTGAATTGTTGTCGTGAATTTCTCTTCGTGTTCAACTCTGCGGGTTCGTGTTCAACTCTGCGGGTGTGAATGACACCATAAACCATTCTGGAATGAATAGTTATTTTCTCATAGCTTTTCAGTGGTCGGTAAAAAAGTGGTGCAGTCATGAAATTAAGAGTGCGGGCGCTATTTGATTCTCGCGGGCGCAAATTACATGACATTTTCTTTTTTTAATCAAATGACTAAGCGTTTGAAATCTTATTGACTTGAAACTTTTCAGAATATAAAACCAATACTAAATAAATATGTTAGTCATAATTAATTTGATTGTTAAGATCAAAATCAAGATCAATTGACCTAAAGCTAACAATTTGGTCCTCTTGCTTTGGTCACCAATATAATCAAATAGGTGGTCATGTTTGCTATTGTAAACTTCTGTTCATATAATTCTAAATAGAAATCAACTAAACTGAAGAAATTGCCCTACTTGAGGCCAAATCAAAATCAAGGGCAACCCAAATATGCTCCATATTTTTGTCATTTGCATCATTTTTATTCCTATTCTTTGTATAAATCTTTGGCCAGACAAGAATAGTTTAAGTGTTTTGTTTTGCTCCCGAAAACGATATCAGAAATTTGAATGGTTGACGCTTAGAGGGGAAAAATTGACTTGAGGGAAATTCTTGGATGTGTTTGGGTTGAAGGAAAGTAATGTGAGAAAGTGAGAAAATTGATGAGAAATGGAAAAATTTTTAGTAGGATCTGAAATTTTAATGTGAAAATTTTTTTATTGACGTAAAAAATTCACTTTAACGTTCCGTTAGAAGAGTTAACAACTTTGGATAGAGGAGGTTTTTTCATTACAAAATCAATTTAAAAGAATTTTTCTGTCATAAATTATACTTTAAGTACTAAGTCGTTACACATCAAATTATTTATATTGCGGGTGAAAATTACCTCATATAAAATTGCACATGAAGTATGCTGCAATTGTCAATATTTTTCCTACAATTTTTCTTATTGTTGTTAAATTGGGCCAATATTACCCTATCTTTAACAGAATTTACATACTAACAAACAGAGTTATAATATTTAATATTATTTTAAGTAAGATAATGAAAAAATCCATGTTTTATTCAATAAGCATAAACTCAGATTTTGTTCTTTAAACAAAGAACAAACCCTAAATCAGATTTGAATTTAAAAAAAAAAACCAGCAGCCATCATCGACTTATTCACAATCTATCTAGCAAAGCATTCAGCTAATTGTTTGAAAGAATAAGTGATTTAAAAACCCAACTTCTCATTTGGTCCACAATTTAATGAAAGTATCAAAATTAAGAAGACAAACGCAAAGGTTCAAACTGCACTTGCGGTACATTTTTCTCATAAAGATTTTCCACTGCACTTCCCATATCAAGCTGCACAAAATCAAAGGATTCAAACTTTAAAGTTTAAAACTTTGCACTTTATCTAATATCAGAGATCCAAACCTCATATCTAGAAAATTTTCCAGATTTGACAGAAACAAAGTGGGATAATTTGATTCGAAATACGAAGAACCTGGATGAGGAATCATGGCGGCTCTAGATTCTCTTGTTTTCTCGAAGATTTGGCTTGAAACTCAACAAAAACAACTTCCCAAAGGGCCCAATCTCAGGATATAAAAGATAGGTTGAAATTTAATATTTATAGTCTAATCGTTAAAATAATACTATTAAATTAAATTTATTAATTGATTTTTTTAATTTGATTCTACTTATTAAATTAAGAGTCTTAGAGGGTGTTTGGTTCAGTTGTTAGAGTTAATTGATAACTTTTTGATAATCAACAACTGAATATAAAAAGCTGAATATAACTCCAGCTGATAGCTGATAAAAAACTCAAACAACTACTAAAATAGTTGAGACTTTTTCTAATAAAATAACAAAATTAATATTTTTATAATAAAATACATCATATTGAAATTTTTTTATTAAAAACAAAATACACATCTTCAAATTTACTTTATTCAATATAAAATATATTATATTAAAAATATATTAAATTAATTGATTGTATTTATAAATTATAGATATACATTTGTGAAAAATTTTATTTATAGTTAATTATATTCTATTGTTATTATTATTTTAATCATTAAAATATAAAATTATATCAAATACTATATATTATTTTATTTTTCTGTTTATTTATACATCATAGAAAAATATATTTTTTGAAATAAATTATACCCTTACTAATAATTTCAGATCTTAACAACAACAACCCATTTAATTTTACAAAACATTAATGTCAATCAGTTACCAGCTATTAGTCCTGGTTTGAAACTTCGTGCTCACATTCGTTATTTTACCAAATCTCCGGCAACTTCTTAGCCGGTCCAATTGTCCAAACCATGGTAGATTCAAGCGGATCAGAGTTCAATCGGATGGTTGGACGAAAATCAAACGATTGATTGGTTTTTGATACCGAGTGAAATAATTAATAGGCAATTTTGAAGTAGGAAACAACATGATTTCCGTCCGGTTCTCATATTTACTAATTGAACCGGTTTGCCCGGCCAGTTTTAATAACAAGGTTTTTTTTTTATCATTAAATATATATGTACATTTTGTACTTTTTCTAACAAGGGCATGCACATGCTAAATCGCCTTATATATCCAACTTCATCCCATTTATCTCCTTAGCTATTATGAAAATATATCAACTGGGGGCGGTTTCTGTAGCATAACTAAAGCATTGTCGTTAATAATAGAAGTTGGATTAGGGGGAAAAATATAATTGATTTCTTGATTTGGCTAAATAAAGTCCGACGCTTTGATGTCTTCTCTTCTTAATAGTTAATCGAGTTTAATGGAATGATTAAAATTTTAATTTACGCATAATATTGTGATTAATAGTGTTAACTTGAAAAAAGTGATAATGAACTTTTTTTTTTTTAATACAAAACAACATATGTTCTCAATAGATATAGATTAATCATGCTCATTCATGCTGGATAGGATCCTAAAAAATGACAAAATACATCTTCAAAAATTTTAAAATAGTTGTATACCTATGACTCGAAATCGAGACTTTTAGTTAACTTGAAAGAGTTTCGTGTCAATTCATCCACACCCTTTGAGAATAATGAACTAATTATAAATCACTCTATTGCCACCCCCAATATGAATATGAAAGTAATCCAACCATTCTGAAACTGTGTAAAATTGGGTGGACATTAATTAAGACAATTTTTGTTTTGTAAAGGCGCTGTTAAAACTGACCTAGGGGTGATAGGATCAAAACTAATAGCACGTATTTAGAAGCCATACAAGACTTGTATTATTTTTTCCAATGAAATTGAGTTTGAGTCATGGTTGCTAAGACAATAAAACTGTTTTTGTTTACCAGCTAAATTAAAGCCGTTGGAGAGAACATGCATCATTTTTTATTTATTTATTTATTTTACTGGATATGTTGGAAATATTACACTATTTCAAGAATTTATTTTCTAAATTAGGAAAAGTAGTTGAATGCCATAATTTATACTCTCCAAAACCAAATTATGAATGAGAATATGGATCAAGAATTTTTTACTGTGTACAGACAGAAATAATTTTTGGGAAGAAAACTAGTAAAAGAACTGGTTGCATATCCGCCTACATGTTTTGGTTTTGTTTGGATGCAAAACTTGCAATTATTTTCTCTTCCTATTTAATTTTGTGTATTGAATTCTTGATTTATTTTCTTCCAATTTCTATTTCATGCTTTGCGTCATGAAGAGCAAAAGACATTGAGCCGTCATATTGGACGCCTTACAAGGTAGGCTAAATTTCCTTATATATATGAATAATTATTATAATGATTTTTATTTTTAATAGTGCTTAAGTTAGTGGTGATACATTGCTTCTTTTTCCTTTTTTTTTTAATTGAGTTGATTTTGTTTTTTTTCTCTTTTTGTCCAAAATTTTGTTGGATTCTATTTAATCTAGCCAGTGGTACAGAATTTTTTTTTCTAATTTTTTTATTATTTTTTGAGTATTCGTTTATTTCATTGTTTTATTGTGTTTATATCATTGAATTATCAATTAAGTGTCTTTTAGAAATAATGGAGTGCAGCTGTTTTTCTTTTTAATTGGTAAGCCAAGATTTTATAAAAAGCAAAGTTAAGAAGTTAAATCTTAATTAGACTGCCAAAAACAGTGCATATAACCTTTTTAACAAAAAAAAAAAAATGGAACAATGCCCCAGTGGAAGAAAAGGAATTAATCATTTCTTAGCTGAAATATATTACTTAATATATAGCTATATATATATATATATACACGGCTATACAATAGCAAGAAATATCCCAATTAATCTTTTTGCTTATTTTTGATTTAACATACTTGTTTCAATTTTGAAATTTTATTAACTGTGAGTTCATGGTACAAATAAAGCCAGTTTCAGTTAGCTTATGAATTTGATTTTGGAACAGAACCGGATCAATATTCAGTTTTAGCCAAGGGTTATGGCTAAAATGGATGCTTCAGCCAGCTGCTTGACTTTTGCTCTTCTGATATCAATTGTATCATCTTCTTGCAAGCAACTCTCTTATGGCAAAAGATGTACTAGTACTTTGACAGTAGGACAACAACTTCAAGTATCCAACACGATTATATCAGCAGGTGGCTACTTTGAACTAGGATTTTTTTGTCCTGAAAACTCCAAGCATCGCTATTTAGGAATATGGTTTAAGAAAGCCTTGTCGCAGCCTATTGTCTGGGTGGCGAACCGAGCTTCCCCTCTCACCGCCTCTTCTCCTTTCCTAACTTTCCGAGAAGACGGAAACCTTATAATAATGGAAGGCCATACTTCAATTTTCAATGTAACAAATGTAGCATTGGGTAGTAACACGACTAGTGTGACACTGTTAGATTCAGGAAATTTAGTTTTACAGGGCAGAAATTCCAGAGTTTTATGGCAGAGCTTTGACTATCCGACGGATACTTTATTACCTGGAATGAAGTATGGGTATGATAAAACAACTGGAAAGACATGGTCATTAAAGTCTTGGAGAAATCCAGGAGATCCAAGCCCTGGAATTTATGGAATGGCGCTTGATCCTGATGGATCCGGTTGGTCTTTTATCAGCAAACAGAATCGTAGATATGGGTTGTATTGGACAGCTCATAATCGGACATCAAGCCAGATTGTAAACATTGGATCAGGAAAAGTCTATTTCACTAATAATATAAGCCAACAGGATGTGCGTTATCTTGAATTCGATGTCCATGATAAGAATTTCTTCATCAGATACGTGCTTGAAAAAACAGGACAGCTGCAGCTTTACATTTGGTCGAAAAATGCCCATGATTGGACTAAGTCATCTTCATTGCCCGAAACACAATGTGATTTTTATGGTTATTGTGGTAACTTTGCCATATGCAGTCCTCAGTCTGGTAGCTTATGTTCTTGCTTGCCAGGGTACCAGCCAATTTCTCCTGAAAGCTGGCAAAATGAAAATTATGGTGGCGGATGCAAGAGGAAAACAACTTTGACATGCAGCAATGTTCTTAATAAGTATGGGTTTAGCATGGTGCCTAATGTAACATTGCCTGCAGATCCAGTGTTCCTTTCTGGAGTTGACAACATTAGAGATTGTGAATCAGCTTGCATCAACAACTGTTCTTGCATTGGTTATTCTTACAATTCAAATCGATGTTCGATTTTCGTTGGAGATATCACCAATGTGCAACATCTAATTCTTGATAATGATATTATTGGATGGGATTTATATATCAAAGTCTCAGCTTCTGACTTGCTTGATAGAAGTAAGAATTAATTAATGACATTTGAAGCTTCTATTTTCATTTTCATTTTTGTTTTATAAGGCCTTTAATTAACCAGATTTGCTTGTTCTATTTCTCATTTATGTGACAGATCAAATTAGTCATCGAACAGCTCTCAGAAGGTGGAAGCTATGGATCATTGCAATAGTCCTGTTTTGTATAACAGTTTTCCCGACAGCCATATTCATTTATTGCAAATTATGCAAGACTACTTAATTAAGGTATATATGAGTTTTTTTTATAACAAAAACTTGTCTTGTTCTGCCTATAAGTTTTAACTTAATGATACTGATCTAGTGATCATTATTGTGAGATCTTGGGTTTGAATTTTTAATCGGACTTTTTGTAAAAGAATAAAACTTGTCTTGTTCTTTTTATATACCAAAAAAAGAAATAACACATGGGATAGGCAGTGGAGCTCATTAAGGTAGTGATTTTCAGATTTATTTCAGCAGATTTTTACTTCTTGTTCTGCCTATTCCTATTTGTATTATTTAATTTTAAGGAAAGACTAATGTAAACTTTTAAATATTTGTTATTTTTGTTGGAAAAGAGAGAATTGACACTTGGAGTCTCCAAGTGTGGAATTTAGATTAGTTAATGAAATTTAGATTAGTTTTTATGTGGAATTATTGTTCTTAATGCTTGTATCACTTTCATTTATAAGTTTTATCTTGATGATGGTGCAGTTAGAGAAATTAGTATTCTTTTTGTCAATGGAATTGATATTTGATAAATAGATTTTTGGGATAACAGATTAATTGGGGATTTATCAAACGGATAATTTGAATTTTAATACATGGTAATGAATTCATTTTCTAATAGATTAAATGAAAAGTTAGTTTAGTTTTTATGTAATTCAATTATTAATTTTTTTTAATAAGATTTCGAAATCCCAATTAAAATATTTTTTAATAAGATTTCAAAATCCGAATTTAAATTTATCAAGCTCCTTGTAACAAAATCACGAATGTTTCACAATTTATGCATTTTGACGATAAAATATATAATTTTAATATTTTCATAATAAAAATAGTTTAAAAAAAGTTTTTTTTTGGGTTTAAAATAAAAACTGAGGAAGCCAACTACATCTGAATCAGCACCCCACATAAAACGCATCGTATTGATAGAGAATGAAAGAAGCATTGATTTTCTTGACAACATAAAATGCAAAAACCGTAGCAACAAGTCATCAAATTTCACTAAATCGATTCTCCTCGCCCTCACCAAAGGAGACAAATCACCTGGCATCGATCACAAATACAACAAAATAAGATCTGCAATTCCAAATTTTTGGTCACCTTCCCTCTATTAATTAACATAGGAAAGGTATATTCATCGTCTCCCACTCTGTTCTCATTTCTCATTCCTTAATATCAGTTTTCCAGGAATCAAATTAAGTGCAGAAAATAAAATATAAAATTGATTTGGTTCTTAGCAAGAATGCCTCTCTTCTCCAAGGTACGAGTAACAATAGTCTTCAGGTCCATCATTTCTCTGTTGTAATCGTCCTTTTTTTTTTCTCTGTTCCTTTCTTCTCTGCTTACTCTCTCTTCCTTTCTCTGGTCTTTGGAAATTTTTTTGATTTTAACCGGTCTCTTGAGGTTTTAAATAAATCGGTTCATTAAAGTCGGTCTTACACGATTTATTAACTATTAGTCAGTCTATTGAAATCGGTTAACCAGTCCATTGGATTTATTTTTTTCAATTCGATTATCGATTTTAACCATTAACCTAAGCTTGCCAAAAATTCACGTAAAAAAATTCAAACATTTCATTTCCTTAATATTTAATCTTAATATCAATAAATAAATTTAATATTGATAAATAAATTATAACATTCACCTATCGAGCTCTTTCAAAATACAAAAATTAATAACAATAAAGTTATATAAAATCAAGTAATTGTTTAACACAATAGGACAAATATAGAAATTTAAATTTAACACGAATTGCACAATTAATATATATTGTCACTGCAAAAAATAAATAAATAAATAAATAGTGAACACATTTAGCAACCACTTGAAGACTAAATTCTCATCTTTTACATTAGCAATGAATTGGTGACCACTCAACGATCTAATTGTGACCATGATATTAGCGACCACATATGATGGTCGTTAAATCTACTGTCATTTGTTGGAGAGAATTTTGCAACAGTTTTGCAACCACAAATCTGGTTGTTAAATAGATACCACAATACGTGGCTGTTAAATTGAGAGTATACAAGAACAGAACTATGGTTTTAAATAATGATCGTTACGTTATATAACGGCCGTTATTTAACGGAAAATGAACCTCTCGTTACCGTTACACCCGTTATGCCACGATATTTATTTTTTGCAATGAACACGGTCATTACAGCGTTATGTAACGGGTAACACCGTTATATAACTGCGAACAGCCGTTACATAATCAATTATAAGATTGATTTTCATTATGGTTTATATTTTAAAATTATCCATTACAGTGGTTGTCTAAACCAAACTCTAACCCTAAGTCAAGCTCTACATTGCCCAAACTCAATTAACAATTCTTATCAATAACATCCAAGTCAAATTCGTTAAGAGAATTGGAAATTAATGTTTGTTTTACATAGTTGCATTTTGTTTTATTTTTAATGAAATTTAATTGCATCAATGGTTCTTAATTCTTATCTACAATGATTTGTTTGTTTGTTGGTTGTTAGTATGTACTCATTTTGGTGGTAGTAGCATGTTAGATAATGTAATATTCCGAACAGTATTTTGTACTAGTTTTAATACTTAATGTAATAATAACTTAAATATATGAACTAAATGTGTTTTCCTTTTGAATTTATGTTAATTAGATAGTTACATTTCTTAATTTTAGTGAATTCATTTAAAATACATTAATTTCATGAATTTTGCATTTTTTATAAAAAATTTTGCGCCGCGGTAGTCTGTTACCGTTACATTACACCATTATGCATCCGTTTTCATTACATGCGACTGCGTCCGCGATCACGACCGTTACCGCGATTTAAATCTATGAATAGAACCACACCTTCTGATATCATTTATATTCTTATGATCAGCGACAACATTAAAAGTGGTCACTATGTGACCAAAGTACTCTAGTCGCTAAATTGCAGAATGAGAAACGACAGTCATTTTGCCGTTTTGCCTAATTGTATTTAGCAACCAATTTTAATGTGATTTCCATTTAGCGACCACTTTTGTAGTTGGTCACTAACTGACAATAAGAGAAAATGCCTGATATTCAAACTTTCGAAGTCGCCAGTTAACAACCAGTTTATCTGTAGTCACTAAGTAGCAACCAGGACGTTTGCAGTCTCTTGTAGCATAAAGGGAAATGACAGAGATTATGTTGTTCAACTTTATGTTCATTAATTTAGCGATCACATCAGCTACCACTTGTTGTGGTCACGAAATTGCTGCAAAAAATCCCCAAATTTTCTTGAACTATAACTAATGTTTTGAGCCTAAACTCTCTCTCTCTTTCTTTCTCTAACCCTCACCCATTGTCGATGCCAGTCAGCCATTAGCCGTACCCATCACCGTTGCAAGTTGTACCCATTGTCAGCCTCTAGCATTTCCCATCGCCAGCCAATCGCTAATCATTCTAGTCGCCTCTCTAGCTCTGAACTGAACCATTTATTCGATTCTTCATTTCTAGTAAGTTTGGTAGAATCCAATTCTTCTTTTTCTTTTTATTTTCTGAGTTCATTTTGTTGTTGTAGTTTTTATTTCAATTATTTGGCTTTTGTTGGTTTTGATTTTTCATTTTTTTCTTTAAATCAAGTATTGATTTAAGTTATGCTACGGAGGTCTTGTGCTAAGAAATTCCAATACTTTAGAAAAACAAAAGGAGCTATGCTAATGCTTATGAGTGAAATTTATTTTGGAAAATATCAGAGACTATTTGCCATATAAAGCTAATTTTATTAGCTATTTTTGTTCAGTTGACGGTCGTTCCAACTAGAATAGGATGCCATAATAGTGGAAACACCCTGTGAAATACAGTCTAGGCCAGGTTCCATGTGGATCCTCTCTAAATCTTTCTATGACATTATGGTATTCTCCTCATTGATTACTCTGGGACAGCTGATCAATCCATCTTCATTTGACCTTTTTATAATTAGAGTTATATCTTGAAAGATATAAATTTATTTTATTTTGTGTTTGAGGCAGTTTTGTCATTTTGAATAAGAAAATCCTAATTTCCTCCAATTTTTGGAATTTCTTTGGAAATCAATGAATATTAATGTTTAATTTTTGGTATTCTTAAAATCAACAAGTTATAGAAGAGTTGAAATTTACCTCCATCCCATGGAGTGTCATCAGGCCAGAAATTCAACAAATAAAGGTCATAATTGGAACTAATACTATTTAAGATAAAAGAAATGGAAAAAAGAAAGAAAACTAATTCCATGTCATTTGATTAGTTGACATACCTAAATATAAAGGTTAATTACATCGATGGTCACTAAACTTTCTATTATTTGCCACAAAATTATTAAACTTTCTTTTCTTGTAGAAAAATAACTAAACTTTACTTTAGTTTCACAAAACTCATCTTTGGACATTTGACAACCGGAATGCTGAGGTGACATGTTATGTGACCACCAGAAAATGCCACCTCATCTATTACATTAACGCCACATAAGCAATAATATCATGTCATATGCCACACTAGTGGCACGTCAACAACTCCAATAAATATTTGTCATGTCAGCCACTACGTGACACACCCACCTAGAGAAAGATGATGTGTAATTATTAATTTCATTAATAGTTACTGAACTTTATTTTGCTTATCGTAAAATCATTGAACTTTTTTTTTTCTTTTCATTTAAATAACTTAACTAAATTTGAATATGCTGTCCCCTTTTTAAAAAATATGATTTGTAGTGGCTCTAGTAACTGAGTTTTCTTTGGTAGTGTTGGATTTGAGACTAATTTTTGTCTTGCAGCTGGTAATTAATATTAGTAAAATTATTACTGGGTCTATTAATATTAGTAAAATTATTACTGGGTCTAGGTCTTACTCGTTTTCTTTGCTAATGTTGATTTTTTTTAGTAAAATCATATTTTTTGTTGTTTATTAATTGAATTTAGTAACAACTTATTTATGTAAAATGAAAATAATTTTTTTTACGAAAAAAAAATTTAGTGATTTTATAGCAAATTAAACAAAGTTCAGTGACCACTAATGAAATTAATAATGATGTGTCATCATTATTCGCCATATGGCACTGAAGTGGCAATATTTTTTGAAATTGTTGATGTGTCATTTGATATGGCACTATTGCATGTGGCATTGATGTGACATTTTCCAATAGTCATATCACGTGCCACCTCTACATTCCGGTTGTCAAATACTTATAGATGACTTTTGTGAAACTAAAGTATGATGATTTTTCTACAAGAAAAAAAAAAGTTCAGTAATTGTGTGGCAAGTAATAGAAAGTTCAGTTATCATTGGTGCAACTAACCCCTAAATATAACAACATTCCACAAATAATATTGTTTTCTTGAGGAGCACCACTAATTCTACCAGAAGGAACTTGTTGCAACCTCTTAAAATCCCTCATCAGTCTCTTCCTAGTTGGAGTTGACATCCTCACCGCCCATAAATTTAATAAGAAAAAAATTACATGATCAAAATGAGTAGATATTAGAAGACTAACATACAATGATGATAATTTCCTATAAAATTTAGCAAACAACTCTCAAACTATACTAATTTAAAGAAATAACAATACTACAAGTTGATGAAACTATTAGACTTTGCGATCATTCTCATAATCATGAATGACCTAGTTTTAATATGCTAAGATTGAAAGACTAACATACAAAAACCTAGCTGTAAGAATATACATGTCTTTAATCCATGCTCCCAATAAGAAATCACATAAATCCCCTAATTCCCATCATAAACACAAAGCCCTAGATCCATAAATGGTGTTTCTCAATCTACAAAATGCATGAATTAAACTCTCGAATCTTCAACAAATTAGAAATCGAAACTAGGGCTTACCATCATAAAGTTTGCTCGGTTAAGTTCAACTTTCTGTCTTTCAATATGAAAGGAAGTGTCAAGCAAAAATAGGAAACATAAAACTCAATTAACATATTTTCATTGTAAATTCTAAGAATCCAATCCATTTTTCTTTTTCTTATATATACTTTAACCTTTTATTATTTTCTCAAATTTTCATTCATTCCCAAAATAAAGAAGGTAGAAATCCCTCAATTCTACAATTGATTTTTATATATATATATATATATAAAATCCAATCCAATAAAACCCTATCATATATATTCATTCACATATCAACAACAAACAAGAAATGATTTATAGAATCAACAAAAATGCATATAGACTAACTCAAATTAAAAGAAAATGGTAAACCCTATACTTTTGAACATATACCTCATCTGCAAAAGATGGTGAGCCCACTAGTCTTAGTAGGTTGAACCAGACTACTACAATTACTCTTAAAATCTATCAAACTCAGTTCTTCTCCTCTATTCATTACACCTTCTTCCCAGTCGAATTCTCTATTAAGCTCACTGTCGCTGATCTGCACCATCCTCTGATGATCATCCTCTCCATACTTCGTCTAATTTACCCTCTTCAAAGCGTCGACTACAAGAGCTTATATGGAGGCCACAAACAACCATGATGATTTCACCTCTGCTATTGCTACTACTCTAGAGCTAACTACGTTTCTCTTAATTTTTCTGCCATTTGTGTCCTTAATCTCATTTTCATTCGCTTCGAAGCACTAGGGTTTCAAAGGCATGAGCTGATGAGCTCACAATGAAAGATAGGTGATCAATCTCAGCCGCCATGAAGCCTAAAGAAGATGGTGTAGCCAAAAGGGTTTTTGGCTGGAATAGTGATTTTACAATTAATGGCAATGGCGACTTAGGGTTTGAAAGGAGCTTGAAAGGAAAGAAGAAATAACGAAGTGAGAGTTTTTTTTTCTCCTTTGAAAACAAGTGAGAGGGTTGGTTGTTTTAGGGTATGGGAATACTTTGTTAAAACTACGTCATTTTGAACATGTGGTTTTTAATTTTTTATTCTATTAAATTTATCTATTAATTTTGTACTTTATTAAATTTCTCATTAGCCAAAATGACATCGTTTTGGTTTCATTCTTTCGCAATAGATTCTAAATTTGTTGCTAAAGTAATGATAGAGACAACAATATTTTGCTAATTAGTGACAAATTTCGGTCACTTGCCGTTAATAAAAATGAAACAACTAAAGACATAGTGACAGACATAATATATTTCAAATCTCAAGGAATAGTGATAAATTATAGTCCATCGCTAATTATTAATAGAAATAAATCCACAAAAGGTTTAGCGACAGACAATATACGTCGCTAAATCTTAAGAATAACGACATATTTCAGTTCGTCACTAATTATTTATCAAATCATTACATGCTTAGTGACGAACATAATCTGTCACTAATTATTAATAGAATGACGGATTCTAGTTCATCACTAATAATTGATAGAAATAAAACCACTAAATGCTTAGTGAAAGACACGATTCATTACTAAGCCTTTAGAATATATAGAGATAGATTTTGATCCATCATGAACCATTAATAAAAATAAAACCACTACATGCTTAGCAACGAACACGTTCCATTGCTAAACTTTCAGATTAGTGATGGATCAAAAATCTATCGTAAATTTGCTCTGCCAAACCTTCTCTAAACAGTCACAAATCAGGATGACAATATTTTTGCGCCAAATTTAGTGACCGATTACATTCCATAGTTAAATTGTCATCACTTATCTCGTACAAATCCGTTGCAAAGTCATCGGTAGTTCTTTTTAAAATAATTTTATGAAAGTCACTTACTTTTCTGATGCTAAATAGCATTGCTATTTTCCGTTGCTATTTCTATTTAAAATTCATTTATTAAAGTCTCTTACTTTTTCCATCGTTATATCTTGTCTATCACAAAATTCCCTAACTATTCCTCATTTTTCTTATAATGTAATATCAATATAATATTTATCTTGTGAGTTCTTAAAAACTCTATTTAATTAATTTTATAAATTTTTATTGGATAATTAATTAGTGTACCAGAGATTTTGTACAATAAGGTTATTGAATAATTATTTTCATTGATTTAAAATAAAATAAAATCTAAAAAACTCAAAAAATTCTAAAAATCTGTAAAAAGGGATAAAATATACTCAGTTTATATTATATTAGATAGAATTTTGGTTTATTAAGGAATTGAAGTGTAATTTCTTAAAAACCATTTATTAAATATAAAAAATTGGAGCTTTAAGGAGAAAAAAAAAAACAAAAGACTTTAACATTATGCAAATAAAGAGATCTAGACGTAGACGGAAAGAGTCAAGTAACATTGGACGATTCATTACACAGCCTGTCACTAAATATAAATATACTGCAGGGTTTTTTTCTTTTTTTTCTTTTCTATTTTTTTTAGTTTTATAAAACTAAACCCAATAGTTGGACCTAATATTTTTGAATTTTGATTGTGGTACTATAGAGAGGGTCGTTCATAAATTATACATGGAAGAAAAATATAGATTTTAGTTTTTAAATTTGCAAAAAATTTAATAATTCAGCACGACTTCTTGATTTAGATATGGTAGTTTTATTTGTTGAGTCTTCCTCTAACCTCTTCAATGGACATCTTGGAATTATTAGATCAATACAAGAATTTCATCTAAATAAAGTGAAGTAGTTAATTAAACGCCAGAATATGTTTTCAAAACCAAATTTTCATAAGAATATGCAATCTATATATAGTTTTATACTTTTTAACCGCGTAGAAACAATAGCTTCTCTGAGTTTTTTTTTTCAGAAAAAAAAAAATAACAAAATTTGGCTGTTATTAAATTCTTCACATTTAATTCTTTTTAAATTTCTATTTGAAGCATGGCATCATGAACTATTGAGCATTCATATTGACATATGTTACTTTGATGTTTGTTTCGTGGCCTGCTAGTTGTTCATATTTTTCTTAATTTTGTTCTTTGATGATATTGGAACAGAATCGTATAAAATAAAATAATCTTCTCATAGGATTGCTCAAGGGTATGGCTAAAATGGATGCTACAGGCAGGTGGTGGACTTATGCAGTGATTGTATCAATATTTTCATGTTATTGTGACCAAATTTGTGATGCAGCATCAAGTAGTATGACAGTAGGACAACAGCTTAAGGTATCAGAGACCATTGTATCGCCAGAAGGGTTCTATGAACTCGGATTTTTTTCGCCAGTAAATTCGACGAATCTCTATTTAGGAATTTGGTTTAAGAAAGCATTAACACGGGCCGTGGTGTGGGTGTCCAATCGAGATCTACCTCTCACCACCGCTTCTCCGGTACTAAGTTTCCTGGAAGATGGGAACCTTGTAATATCGGATGGCGAAAATTCCATAATGGTGACAAATGCATCGACGAACAGCAAAAACATTACAGCGGTACTGTTAGATTCGGGAAATTTAGTATTGCGAGACAGGAATTCAAAAGTTTTATGGGAGAGTTTTGATTATCCGACAGATACCATATTGGCTGATATGAAGTATGGGTACGATGAATCAATTGGAAAGGTTTGGTCATTTAGAGCTTGGAAAAATGCAAGAGATCCTGGTTCTGGAGCTTTTCATATGGAGCTTGATCCTAGTGGATCTGGTTGGTCTTTTATAAGCAGATATAACCAAACATATGGTACTTATTGGGTAACTGATAAGCCCAATTCTACCTGGTTTTTCGACATGGTATCAACAAGAATCTATTTCAGTTATATGTTGCCCAAAAAGGACACAGCTTTTATAATTTTTCGATTTAACAATAAGGATTTTTCAGTAAGGTATGTGCTTGATTCATCTGGACAGCTGATGGTTTACTTTTGGACAGCAAGTGCCCGTGATTGGATTAAGCTATGGTCATTACCTGATAGACAATGTGATTTTTATGGTTATTGTGGCAATTTTGGTATTTGTGATCAGCAGACTCCTGGCATATGTGCTTGCTTGCCAGGGTACCAGCCAGCTAATCTTGATAGCTGGGAAAATGAAAATTATGGAGTGGGATGCAAGAGGAGGACGCCTTTAAAATGCGGCGTCACCGAATATCTGTTCAAGCTGGTGCCTAAAGTAACATTGCCTGCACATTCTTTAATCCTTTCTGAAATTCAAGACATTGATGATTGCAGATCAATTTGTAAGAACAACTGTTCTTGCGATGGGTTTTCTTTCAGTGCCAATCAATGTGCAATACTTTCTGGTGATGTTACTAATGTGCAACAGCTTCCTGATAATGACATTACTGCAAGGAATATATACATCAAAGTTGCAGCTTCTGAGTTTATTGTAAAAGGTAAAGGATTATTTCCATGTTAATTTGATCAATTTAATTTTATACTGGATATACTGGTGATAATGATTTGTTGTTTAATTATGAAAAAATTAGATTATAATCAACCTGTTCTCACTGGATGGAAGCTTTGGATCATGGCTATATCAGGCATTTGTCTAACAATAATAGCTATAGCCTTATTCATTTATGGGTTGTGGCAAGACAAGATTAAACAAGAAAAAGGTACGAGTCTGTTGTTAGTATTACTAGTAAGGTGACTGGTGAGATTATTTAATTGTATGCATAATCATCCTGATTCTGTAGGAAGAAAAAAAATGAAGTAACAATCGAGTTGTTTTTAAAATTTTATATTTGGGACAAATTAATTTAAGAGTTTTATTTCATAACGAAATAAGCACTTTCTTTTTTTTCTTTTTTATAAATAATAGTGCATAAATAGATAAATCCAATTTGTTTGTGCACATATTAATGGAAATTTATCAATATTTATTTTTGAATCCAATGGAGGTTTATTATATTATAATTTAAATAGTAGTTTTTACAATAATTTACATATATATAAAGTAAAATTTAAACTTTTAATATGAGGGTATATTAATAATTTCGTTCACAAATGAATATGAATGGTGTCATGACATTAGATTTATAAAATGGTTTATATCAAAACAGGGATGAATTGATTCCCAAATAGTTTTGATTTTTAATCAATAGCATTGAATTAATGAGAACGTTCATGTTTTATCAATTTTGTTGTGAAAGCAGGGATGGACTTGTTATCGTATGATTTTAGTTCAAGTCCTGGAGAAATATCAGGAAACGAAATTGGAAAAGACAAAGAAGAGGATCAGATTCCTCTATTTAATTTTCCAAGTGTATGTGCTGCTACTGAAGATTTTTCAGCTGCAAACAAACTTGGAAAGGGTGGTTTTGGAGCTGTATACATGGTAATTAAGATTCAATTACTTGATTAATACCATCTTAGAAATCTATTGATATACAGAATTATTCAAATTCCACCTCCAAAATTCCTATATGATAAAGCAATTAATCCATGATTCCAGGGAACATTACTTAATGGAGACGAGATAGCTGTTAAAAGGCTGTCAAAAATACCTGAAAAAGGATGGAAGGAATTAAAAGAAGAATCAACCCTTATAGCTGAACTCCAACACCACAATCTTGCCAAACTTCTCGGTTGCTGCTTCGAAGGAAACGAAAATATATTCATCTACGAATATTTTTCAAATAAGAGCTTGGATTTCTTCCTCTTTGGTTCGTACTTGATAAAAAAAAAAACATTCACTTTTAATTATAGCTTTTCATTTCATTATTCATCGTATATGCTTATTCTTGTATACTTAACAGATCCAGCAATGCCTGGGACATTAGACTGGGGAACTCGCGCTCGCATCATCGATGGCATTGCTTTAGGACTTAATTACCTTCATGAGCATTCAAGGTCACAAATCATTCATGGAAATTTGAAAGCCAGCAACATTTTATTAGATGAAAATATGAATCCCAAAATTTCTGATTTCGCAATTGCAAGAATTTTCAGCCCTGCAGAAATGCTAGCAACTAACCGTATGTTTGGAACTTTGTAAGTGCAATTGCGTATGAACTGACAGCTTTACATAACATTCTATCACTAGTTCGGTATAAAAATAAAATCATAAACTGGAACTAGACAAGTATTTTTTTAGCATATAAATATATTAAAAGAAGAAAGATATTAAACTTCTTGTTGATTTAACGGGCTGTAGTGGCTATATGGCTCCCGAGTATGCATCCATGGGTATTGTGTCGAACAAATCGGATGTCTACAGCTTTGGAATTTTACTATTGGAGATTTTGAGTGGCAAGAAGAACAATTTTCGTAATGACAGCTCTAATCTCCTTGGATATGTAAGTGAAAGTATATTTACACATATATTCCTTTTTTTTTTTTAATTACAGAGTTGGGTTCCGATTGGAGTTCCAAACTCTTATATGCATAGCGCAGAGCTTGTTTAACATGATGATATTTGGTCTCATCTTCAGGCATGGGATTTATGGAAATGCAGAAGGCCGTTGGATCTGGTGGATCCAACTGTGGGAGATACTTCTTCAGGCAATATGTTGAGATACATTGAAATTGCACTTCTTTGTGTTCAAGAAAATGCGAATGACAGGCCTACAATGTCTGATGTTGTGTCATTTCTCGGGAATGAAGTGATGTCTTTTCCAACTCCACAGGAACCAGCTCTCTCAAAGACAAGAAACACTTCCTATATGGATGACTCTACAGAGTTTATTATGAAGTCTGATTGATTAGGGCTACAAGTCATTCTTACACTTATTGATGGGCTCACCTCGTTAGGTAGATTAGGGCTTTTTATTTAACATTTATTCATTTGCCTTTTTTAGCCGAGTTTATTGGGAGCTTGTAAATAGGTTGCTTTATTGTATTAAGTATTAAGATCCAGATTTATTGATTCCATTTTTCTGCTTTCAACTTTCATCAAAGTATCAAAAAGTCAAGCCACTATCGCATTGACCAACATCTCTAGAAAGCATCATCAAAGTTCTTGTTATAGCTCAATCAAACAAATAGACTGTACTTTGCAGCAGCTGAATGTACAGACAAATAGTTTGGTTAGATATGTCATATGAATAGTCATGCCTGCACAGGAATGTGGAATCCTCATTATGTGATGGGAAATACATATATTTTGATCCTTGAAATATGTTTATCCCCTAAACTTCTATTTTCCAAGATTAGGCCATTTCAACTTTCATTTTGTTGAAATTTAGCTCTTATTAATTGAAAATAAGCTGTAAAAAATCATTATTAGGGAGTTTCATATAATTCAGGTAAAAATCATAAGTTGAAGGACATAATATACACGAAATTAAAGATGAAAGGCTTAATTTTATAAAATAAAAAAGTTAAAGGCTTAATTTAATAAAATAAATGTTTAAGACTTCAATAGGCAAAACATGTATAATTTAGGGTTAAAATATGCATTGTTCCTCAAGTTATCCAGGCTAGTATATCATAATTCTTGTTGAGTACTGGATTTATACTATAATGCAAAATGTGTACAGGTGAGCAAAAAAAATAAAAATAATGGTACAGAAAAACTCTAAGATAAGCACCAGAAAAGAATAGAATTAAAAAAAAAAAAAACTTTTGTTCGTATCGAAAAATTATTATTCAAATTTTGTTAAAAGTAAACCTCATATTTGGTAGTTTGAGTTATTTGACTTTGTCATGGTCAATTATATTGGCCAAAATATGACAACAATTGTTTCATAGCGGAAACTCATATATAGGGCCAAATCACATTCGAATATCGTGGTTGCTTGTATAACATGAGACTAATGGTAGTATATTTCTCATTACCAATTGATTTTAGGAAAACTGGTAAGTGCCTGAGGTCCACAATTGGTATCAGAGCTAAAGTCGCGGGTTCAATTCCCAGTAGGAGCAATTGCTAAAAGGGAGATAGTTGGCCAAGATGTGACAACAATTGTCCCATGGCGAAGGCCTATGTGTGGGATTAAGGCACACTCGAATGCCTTGGGCGCTTGTACATTATAAGGCCAATGGTAGCACATTCTCTATCACCAATTAGTTTTAGGAGAACTAATAAGCGCCTAAGGTTCATAAGTTAAGTCATGATTAGTTAGTGGAGTCATTTACTTCAACTATAGTTATCTTAGTTGTTTGTGTTCTATTAGTAATGGAATAAAATTAGGAATATTTTGCCTAGTTAAATAGGCCTCTTGTTATCGTTTGTTGTATGCTCAAATTATGTTCAAATCTATCTTGGCTATTAATAAAACTATTATTTCCATTCTATCATTCTCATATTTTATTGTTATATATTGTACGTTGGACTATAAAAGTGGTATCAAAGCCACAACCATGAATGACTCGGTCCAAAATTATGTTCCCATTTTAAATGGGAGAAATTATAATTGGTGGAATGTCTAGATGAGAGTGCTTTTGAATATCATGAATTACTAGGAGTTGTGGAGGATGGAGTACCAGAGTTTGTTGCAAATGCAAGTGAAGCACGAAAAAAATACCCACCATGAAATCAAGAAGACGGATAGGAAGGCATTACACTTCATTCATCAAGGAATGACATATGAAGTATTTGAGAAAATAGGAGTGGAGTTGTAAAGCAAGCATATGCAAGTTTGATGATTTCATTCAAAGGTGCAGACAAAGTTAAAAAGGTGAGACCCCAAACCTTGAGACGTCAAAATGAACTCCTAAATGAACTTCTACAAATGGAGACTCCTGAAGCTATTATTAACTATGTAAGTCATGTTCTTACTATGGCAAACCAAATGAAAACCCGCGGAGAGGAATATTCTGACAAGATCAAAGTGGAGAAAATATTGCGGATCCTTATACCGAAAGTTGAACACATCGTTGAGGAGTTATCTGATACACTACAAGCCCATGAACAATGAATGAGTGAGAAGCAAATCCAGAAGCCGATTGAATAAGAATTTCAAAGTCAACTTGCTAACAAAGTCGAATTAGCTGATGAGATAAACAAAAAACATGACAACACACGTAATGCAGGATGAGGATGAGGTCGTAACAACTATAATAGAGGTTGTATTGGGGGGTTAGTAGTTTATATTTTATATGTTCGTAAGTTGGATAATGATAGTAGTTTATTGGTAAGCCATATTTTAAGCCATTTGTTGTGTTTGTTTGGCATCTAAGGCAGTGAATCTTTTGCAAGTTTATTCTATTAAAGAAGAATTTTTTTCAAAATTAAAAATTTTAATTTATAGATCATATATTTTGTAGAACTACTTCTCTTTCAAACTCTTCTTACCAGTTCTTCTAAAATTTCAAAAGGAAAATCAATAGTGAACAAATCACTATTGAACATTTTCAAAAATCTATTGATGATTGGGAAATTTCAAAGATCCAAAAGTATCAAATTCACAAAGTTTACAAATTTTTCCTTTTCAAATTTGATTTCACAATCAAAACTGGGAAAAGGGATATCCAAATCTCAAAGCCATTTGAGACTATTCAACTTCTTTCATCCAAAGATAGAGAAAAACAATAAAAAAATATCCATATATATTTGATCAAGGTAGGCATCGAACCTCTCACCAAAGAAGGATTAAATGCCTCCATTCTATGTATCCTTAAAAGATACTAGGTTCACAAACTTCCAAGATTTTTTATTGAGTTAGTTAAATCTAGTCTTTGTAAAGGACCAATTTCTTTTTATTGTTATTCAAATTTTATAGTATCTTTAAATGAAAAAAATATTTAGTATTCATTAGTTTTACAAATTAAAACTCACAAACACAAAATACTTGAAAAATCTATCCCAGTAGCATCTATTTTCAAAATTTATTACAAAACTATAATTTCTACTTTTGCTTCTAAACATCTTTTTCAAAACATGAAAGGAAAAATATTGCTTTTACAAATAGATCTTTCAAAATCAAATATTGTTATTTCAAAAGGAATTCATTGGAAGGATATAACTCTTCCTAAAGAATAACTTTTGGAAGGTATAGTGCCTTATGCATCCCCTCTTGTTTTCAAACCAAACACTCAATTGAGTGTAACATCCTCGACCTTCCTCACATGCATATCCACATGCATTTCATTTGAACATATGCATCTTGCATATAATTCAATTGAATACGTGCATTTCATACGTATTTTCATAAGAACAAGTTTATGACACGCACTAGCTATGTGTATTTGGCAATTGTATCGAGTCGCACGTGGGTACTTATAACCTAAACGAGAATAACAAAATATTACAAATAAATTGAATAAGGTGACTAAATTAAAGTAAGAAAAATGACTAGATTAATATTAGTAAATATTTTACATTGTTAATTTAGTTAAATCGGGTCAAATGATTAAGTTGTATTATTGTGTGAATTAGTCGAATTATATATATATATATAAATAATAATAATAATATAGATAAAATAAAATGAAAATGAAACAAAAGAAAAATAAAAGAAAAAAGAAGAGAAAAGAGAAGAGAAAAGAGAAAAGAGAAGAGAAGAAGAGAAAAAGATAAAAAGACAAAAACAAAAAGGTTAGCTTTATCTTCCTCCCCCATTTCTGCCTCCTTACTCCAGCCTCGTCTTCTTCTTCATTTTTCCCCATTCCAGACTTCAATTATTCCTTGTTTCACTTAGTTTTTAAAGCAAATTGATCCCTTACAAGTTCGTCCTTGGTAAGTAATCAATTCTTATTGCTATAGGGTTGATTTGAGTTGCTAAGGTTCATTAATAGGCACTGATTTGCACCCCAATTTTGATACATATAGAAATTGATTCTGGAAAAGTTTAAAACATGAAAGTTCTTCCTTTATGTCTTAGATTTATGGTTATGCAAACATTTTTTCAACATTTTGTGTATAGGAAGAGAAATCCTCTCTCTACTGAAACTGGTCAGGGTGTGAACCCTAACCGAGTTAGCTACTGTGTTATTTGGTTTTGAATATGTTAAAGTCATTTTTTGAAGTATCTCAAAACATAAAAGTTGTATATATATGTGTTATGTATTTGTATACCAAATTTCAGTTTCATATGTCTTGTGGATTTTGAGTTATTGTAAATGGAACCATAACTATTCCATAGGGTGAGCTGACTGTTTAGTGCCCTGGGCAGATCCAGCAATATTTTTGACTATTTTGAGGGTCTTAGAGATAGATTATGTAAATTATCAAAGCATTAAGGTTATAGGTATATGTCTTATCTAAATTTGGGTACTAATTTCAGCTTAATATGTTATGTATAGCCTAAGTTATGGTCTTTAGAAGTCATAATAATCCGGAAACCAATTCTATTCTGGACCAGTGAAATGTTTATTATAATTTTAGGACCTTAGACACATAATTGATAAAAGTTGCAAACATTAAAAATATTCCATTTGAACCCATATAAGTGTCTGTAAAGTTTTATTGAAATATGACTTATATATTATAAGTTATGATGAACCAAATTTGGTACCCTGAAACTGCCTAAAGGCAGAAAACAGGGCAGAAAACAAAACACATTTAGAAATTCCACCAAATATTGTACAATGATCCAATTGGTCTGAAATTTTAATACATTAAATTATTATACGTTAATTTGAATTAGGAATAAGAATCAGATTAATTGGTCAAGTATAGAAAAAGTTATAGGCTAAACAGTCCCATAAGGTCACACTGCCTCATAGGAAAAATCTTAACTATTGACATGAACAATGCATATTAATTTGTTTAAGTCACATTAAGTCTCTCTAATCCTGAGTTAATTGATTATATTTTCATATTAGGCTCACAACATATTGGAGACCCACAAGGAGCGGATAAACAATAAGTTAGGGTTGGAATCAAAGGAAAAATGTGAGTCTAATTATCAATTGAATTCTTTAGTGCAAATGAATGTTGTTTGTTATGTGATTCATATGATTGTCATGATTTTTCATTGATAATATGATGATGGATAATTTGTGACATTTGTGGTACACATGAGTGGTATACTTGTGGTATAATTGAGATATATGTTTGACATATGTGATATATATACATGGTATATGTATAGTATATGCAAGGTATATGCGTGGCATATGAGGCATATATACGGTATATGTATGTTATATGTGACAAGATACAATGGTTGATGAATGCTTAAGTACAAGTGCATATGCATATGGACTTAAAAGGCATTGTGACTAGTTAATTGATATTGTAAAGCAAAAGAAAAGGCCTATGGCCCAATAAATATGCAAATGAAACAAATGATCAAGCTAGCTAGCAAATGCAAATGTTCACATGGAAAATGTTCACATGGAAACCGGGAGCAATGTCTGTTTAACTTGGTCACAACAAAATAAAATAAGCAAAGTATTTGCATACGTAAAGAGTAATGATTATATGTTTCAACTTTATTGATATTTATATGATACTGATGAATGGAATGAAATACGTGGTATGTATTGGATTTATGATTTATTACTATGAGTTGTTTGGTACTTTAAAGCTCATTTGATGATTATTCTCACTGAGCCGCAACTCATCAATTTGCATCATTTTTCAGGTAAAGAAAAGTGATAGCTCATTTTGAGTAGCGTATAGAAGACATGGAGCATAAGTCACTGGCTGAGCCTCATCACTCTCTCTCCTTGCATTCCACACGAGCATGAAAATATGTCACATGTATTTTATATTTACGTGTTTGAATATATATAGTCATTTTGGAATGAGTTTTAAAAATGTATAAATGAAAGCAACTCGTAAATACTTATATACAAAGTTTATGTTTTAATATATGTGATATATCGTATTGTGGCGAAAGCCTCAAAGTTGACTTGCAAAGTCATTGAATAATATTACAGGATATGAGACTTGCAAAGTTATTGATTGATTTTACAGGATATGATTAAAAAAAATTTATTATCACTATTAACAGGATATTTTGTCTTTCCAATATGCTATGTGTGATTATTTGATACAGAGATAGGTTATACTTAAATGCATAAGATGTGGTGTTACATTTTTGGTATCAGAGCAGGGATAGGTTTCCTGGGAATATGCATATGCATAAGAGCATGATAACATGTGCATCATATATGTTGAACATTATGTAGTGATATATTTCTATGAATTTTAGGGCCATTATAGAACATGATTCACCAAGGAGGGAGAGGCCGGCCGAAATGCATTCTCATAAGGCATCACCTCATTTGCATAGAGATCAACCAGCACCAGGAGCTAGGGCTCTAGTGCATGCATCCCAATCATCACACGCAAAGATACCTTATGAAAATCCCGAACAGAAAGTGCATGGTCCTGAAATGTACAAGGAAAGACGTTATGACAAGCTGAGGAAACAAGGTGCAATTGATTTTAATGGCACTACAGGCCCTGCAGAAGCTGAGACATGGCTTAAAAGAACACAGAGAGTACTTAATATGATGAGATGCGCTCCAGAGGAGAAATTTGATTATGCAGTATCTTTGCTTCAAGGCAATGCCTATGAATGGTGGGAGACAGTCCCCGACAGTGACGCACAGCCACCGGTTTTGACATGGAATGATTTCCTCCAGGAATTCCAGAATAATTACATGCCTAAGGCATATAAAGATGAGAAGAGAAAGGAATTTCTGAATCTGAAATAGGGGAACATGTCCGTTGCTGAGTATGAGGTGCAGTTCAACAAACTTTCCCACTATGCCACCTTCATGGTCTCTACTGAAAGAGACAAATGCAGGAAGTTTGAGGAGGGCCTCAAATATGAGATCAGAAACAGAATCACAATTACTGATCTTGATAGTTATGTCAGAGTCAGAGCTGCTGCAATTAGAGCTGAACGATTAATGAAAAAAGCTGGGGAGCAACAAATTAAAAGGGCAGCACATGAGTTCTTTGGTTAGTCTAGCAGAAGGTCGGGAAAAAGAGGTAGATTTATGCCAGCACAGTCTGGTAACAGAGGAGGATACTTAAGCTCTAGAGGTCGTGCTATGACTTCCTTTTACCCAGGCAAAGGGCAGAGCCAATATACTGAACAGAGGCCCACATGTACTCATTGTGGTAGCCAACATATAGGCGAATGTAGAAGGCTCACATGAGCATGTTATTTTTATGGATCAATGGAGCACATGTATAGAGACTGTCCAGAAAGAGCCAAACTAGCAGAGACTAGTAGAGGTAGAGGAGTATCTGAGACTACAGTTGAGGCACCGAGGGTCTATCCTACTTGTGGGACATAGGGCAGAAGAAGAAGCAGGGGCAGGACTGGTACAATGGGTAAAGGAGTGACTAGATCTGAAGGTCAGAGTTCTAGACCCCCTACTCAGGCCAGGGTGTTTGCTATGACTAGACAGGAGGCGGTTGATGCTCCCGAAGTAGTCACCGGTAATATTTACATTTATGATATGTTAGCATATGCATTGATTGACCCAGGCTGCACTCACTCATTTATATCATTGCATATGACATCCAAATTGCATCAAAAGCATGAGCCTTTGGGGATTGAGATAAATGTGAGCACTCCACTAGGGACAATGGTAGTTGTGGATAATGTCTGTCGTGATTGCTTGATATGCATTAATAAAGTTGAGCTAATAGCTGATTTGATCTTATTACCACTATATGAATTTGATGTGATACTGGGAATGGACTGGTTAACTAGACATTATGCAATAGTGAATTGCTTTACTAAGAAAGTAATTTTGGAATCACTAAACCAGCCAAGGGTAGTATTTCTAGGTGAAAGAAAAATTGTGCCTACATGCCTAGTCTCAGCTGTAAAGGCATTTCGAATGATCAAAGGAGGATGTGAGGCATATTTGGCATATGTGACTAATACTAGAACCACTGATAGATTGCTTGCAAATATACCAGTGGTGAGGGAATTTTTTGATGTATTCCCAGATGATTTACCTGGTTTACCACCAGATAAAGAGATAGAATTCGCTATTGAACTAGTACCAGGAACAACACGAATATCAAGGTCACCCTACAGAATGGCCCCAGTTGAGTTGAAAGAACTGAAGGCCCAATTGCAGGAGTTACTTGATAAAGGGTATGTCAGACCTAGTGTATCACCTTGGGGAGCTCCAGTATTATTTGTTAAAAAGAAAGATGGAACAATGAGATTGTGCATCGATTATAGGCAACTGAACAAAATGACAATGAAGAACAAATATCCATTGCGTAGAATAGATGATTTGTTTGATCAATTGCAGGGAGCCCAAATATTCTCCAAGATTGATTTGAAATCAGGCTATTACCAGCTGAAGGTAGTAGAAGTGGATGTTCCAAAGACTGCCTTTTGAACCAGGTATGGACATTATGAATTTTTAGTAATGCCATTTGGGTTGACTAATGCTCCAGCTGTATTTATGGCTTTAATGAATAAGGTGTTTCAACCATATCTAGATAGGTTTGTGATAGTATTTATTGATGACATATTGGTGTACTTAAAGAATAAGGGAGAACATGAACAACATTTAAAAATTGTGTTGCAAACTTTAAGGGAGAAACAATTATATGCCAAATTGAGTAAATGTGAATTCTGGTTAGATCATTTGGTGTTTCTTGGACATGTGGTGTCGGGCAAGGGCATAGAGGTTGACCCAAAAAAAATAGAAGCCATGGTAAATTGGGAAGCTCCTAAAAATATTTCAAAAATGCGTAGTTTTCTAGGTTTAGCCGGATACTATCGCAGGTTTGTTGATGGATTCTCCTTAATTGCTAGCCTTTTGACTAAATTGTTGAGAAAGAATATGTCTTTTAAGTGGACTCCAGAATGTCAGAGGAGTTTTGATGAACTAAAACATAGGTTAACCTCAGCACCAGTGTTAACCATCCCTATAGGTACAAGTGGGTTTACAGTATATAGTGATGCTTCTCACCAAGGCTTGGGATGTATATTAATGCAACATGGTAAGGTGATAGCTTATACATCCAGGCAACTGAGACCACATGAGATCTCATATCCAGTGCATGATTTAGAATTGGCTGCAGTTGTATTTGCATTGAAGATTTGGAGGCATTATCTATATGGTGAGACATTCCAGATCTTCACAGACCATAAAAGCTTGGGTTATTTGCTGACACAAAGAATTAAATATGAGGCAAAGACGGTGGTTAGAGCTATTAAAAGATTATGACTGTACAATTGAATACCATCCAAGGAAAGCCAATGTGGTATCAGATGCATTGAGTAGGAAGGCCAGTAGCAGTGTAGCTTATTTACAAACATCCTCTTTTCCATATTTGATTCAATTACGATCTATGAATGTTGAATTAAATATGCATGATAGAGGATCACTGATTGCTACTCTTCAAGTCAGACCTATACTAAAGGAGAGAATTAAAGAAGCACAAAGCAAAGATCCTCAATTATGTGAGAAAATTGATATGGTAAGGCAGGGAAATAATACAGAGTTTCATTTGCAGAATGATACACTGATGTTAAAGTCACGCATATATGTTCCAAATACTGAGAACTTGTGGCAGGAAATAATGGAAGAGGCACACAATGCACCCTATAAAATACACCCAGGGATGACAAAGATGTATCACAGTTTACGGCCTCATTACTGGTGGCCAAAAATGAAGAAAGACATAGCAAAATATGTTTCCAAATGCTTAACATGTCAGCAGATTAAAATTGAACATCAGGCACCAGTTGGTAAACTACATCCATTGCTAGTGCCAGAATGGAAATGGGAGAAAATAACGATGGATTTTGTTTATGGATTGCCAAGAACTCCACGGAAAAATGATGCAGTATGGGTAATTATTGACAGATTAACCAAGTCAGCACATTTTCTACCTATCAGATGGGAGTGTACACTCGAGGGTTTGGCAAAGATATATGTGAATGAGATAGTCAGATTATATGGTATCCCATTGTCCATTGTGTCTGATAGAGATCCACGGTTTACTTCACATTTTTGGGTGAGTTTACAAGATGCATTGGGAATAAAATTGAACTTCAGTACTGCATTCCACCCACAAACTGACAGACAATCAGAGAGAACTATACAGACATTAGAAGAAATGCTCAGAGCATGTTCTATAAAATTCAGAGGTGCTTGGGATGAATATATAGCATTGATTGAATTTGCTTACAACAACCAGTATTATAGCAGTATCCAGATGGCACCATATGAGGCATTGTATGGAAGAAAGTGCCGAAGCCCTATCATATAGGATGAAAAAGGTACATGTACATTAGAAGGGCCAGAGATAGTACAAGATACAGTGGATAAAATCAAAATTGTCAAGAACAAGCTAAAGGCAGCACAAGACAGACAGAAAAGTTATGTTGATCAGCATAGGAGGGAGATGGAATACGAGTTAGGTGAAAAAGTGTTTCTTCATGTATCTCCATGGAAAGGGTTAATCCGATTCGGCAAGAAGGGTAAATTGAGCCCAAGGTACATAGGGCCTTATGAAATTCTTGAAAAGGTTGGTCCATTGGCTTATAGGTTGGCTTCATTACTCGAGATGGCTCAGATTCATAATGTATTTCATGTGAGCATGCTTAGAAGATACAGGTCAGATCCTACACATGTACTTAAAGATCAAGCCATCGAGATTGCAGATGACATGAGTTATGTTGAAGAACCAGTGGCAATCATCGGATACAAGACTAAACAATTAAGAAATTGAGAAATACCTTTAGTTAAGGTATTATGGAGAAACCATTCACAAGAAGAGACAACATAGGAAATGGAAGAGAATATGAAAAAGCAATATCCACACCTGTTTCTAGGTATTAAATTTTGAGGAAGAAATTTTTAAAAGGAGGGGAGAATTGTAACATCCTCGACCTTCCCCACATGCATATCCACATGCATTTCATTTGAACATATGCATCTTGCATATAATTCAATTGAACACGTGCATTTCATATGTATTTTCCTAGGAACAAGTTTATGACACGCACTAGCTACGTGTCCTAGTATTTGGCAATTATATCGAGTCGCACGTGGGTACTTATAACGTAAATGAGGATAACAAAATATTAGAAATAAATTGAATAAGGTGACCAAATTAAAGTAAAAAAAATGACAAGATTAATATTAGTAAACATTTCACATTGTTAATTTAGTTAAATCGGACCAAATGATTAAGTTGTATTATTGTGTGAATTAGTCGAATTATATATAATAATAATAATAATAATAATAATAATAATAATAATAATAATAATATAGATAAAATAAAATAAAATGAAAATGAAACAAAAGAAAAAAGAAGAGAAAAGAGAAAAGAGAAGAGAAAAAGAGAAAAAGATAAAAAGACAAAAACAAAAAGGTTAGCTTTATCTTCCTCCCCCATTTCTGCCTCCTTACTCCAGCCTCGTCTTCTTTTTCATTTTCCCCCATTCTAGACTTCAATTCTTCCTTGTTTCACTTAGTTTTTAAAGCAAATTGATCTCTTGCAAGTTCATCCTTGGTAAATAATCAATTCTTATTGCTATAGGGTTGATTTGAGTTGCTAAGGTTCATTAACAGGCACTGATTTGTACCCCGATTTTGATACATATAGAAGTTGATTCTGCAAAAGTTTAAAACATGAAAGTTTTTCCTTTATGTCTAATATTTATGTTTATGTAAACATTTTTTTCAATATTTTGTGTATAGGAAGAGAAATCCTCTCTCTACTGAAACTGGTCAGTGTGTGAACCCTAACCGAGTTAGCTACTGTGTTATTTGATTTTGAATATGTTAAAGTCATTGTTTGAAGTATCTCAAAACATAAAAGTTGTAGATATATGTGTTATGTATCTTATACCAAATTTAAGTTTCATATGTCTTGTGGATTTTAAGTTATTATGAATGGAACCATCATTGTTCCATAGGGTGAGCTGACTGCTTAGTGCCCTGGGCAGATCTAGTAATATTTTTAGCTATTTTGAGGTTCTTAGAGATATATTCTGTAAATTATCAAAACATAAATATTATAGGTATATGTCTTATCTAAATTTAGGTACTAATTTCAGCTTAATATGTTATGTATAGCCTAATTTATGGTCTTTAGAAGTCATAATGGTCCAAAAACCAATTCTATTCTGGACCAGTAAAATGTTTATTATAATTTGAGGACCTTAGAGACATAATTGATAAAAGTTGTAAATATGAAAAATTTTCCATTTGAATCTATATAAGTGTCTGTAAAGTTTCATTGAAATATGACTTATATATTATAAGTTATGATGAACCAAAATTGGTACCCTGAAATTGCCTAAAGGCAGAAAACAGGGCAGAAAACAGAACACATTTAGAAATTCCACCAAAAATTGTACAATGATCCAATGGGTCTGAAATTTTAATATGTTACATAATTATATGTTAATTTTAATTAGGAATAAGAATCAGATTAATTGGTCGAGTATAAAAAAAAGTTATAGGCTAAACAGTCCCAAAAGGTCACACTGCCTCATAGGAAAAATCTTAACTATTGACATGAACAATGCATATTAATTTGTTTAAGCCAAATTAAGTCTCTCTAATCATGAGTTAATTGATTATATTTTCATATTAGGCTCACAACATATTGAAGACCCACAAAGAGCGGATAAACAATAAATTAGGGTTGGAATCAAAGGAAAAATATGAGTCTAATTATCAATTGAATTCTTTAGTACAAATGAATGTTGCTTGCTATGTGATTCATATGATTGTCATGATTTGTCCTTGATAATATGATGATGGATAATTTGTGACTTTTGTGGTACAAATGAGTGGTATACTTGTGGCATAATTGAGATATATGTTTGACATATGTGATATATATTCATGGTATATGTATAGTATATGCAAGGTATATGCGTGGCATATGAGGCATATATACGGTATATGTATGTTATATTTGATAAGATACAATGGTTGATGAATGCTTAAGTACAAGTGCATATGTATATGGACTTAAAAGGCATTGTGACTAGTTAATCGATATTGTAAAGCAAAAGAAGAGGCTTATGGCCCAACAAATGTGCAAATGAAACAAATGATCAAGCTAGCTAGAAAATGCAAATGTTCACATGGAAACCCAGGGCAATGCCTGTTTAACTTGGTCACAACAAAATAAAATAAGCAAAGCATTTGCATACGTAAAGAGTAATGATTATATGTTTCAACTTTATTGATACTTATATGATACTGATGAATGGAATGAAATACGTGGTATGTATTGGATTTATGATTTATTACTATGAGTTGTTTGGTACTTTAGAGCTCATTTGATGATTATTCTCACTGAGCCGCAACTCATCAATTTGCATCATTTTTCAGGTAAAGAAAAGTGATAGCTCATTTTGAGTAGCATATAGAAGACATGGAGCACAGGTCACTGGTCGAGCCTCATCACTCTCTCTCCTTGCATTCCACACGAGTATGAAAATATATCATATGTATTTTATATTTACGTGTTTGAATATGTATAGTCATTTTGGAATGAGTTTTAAAAATGTATAAATGAAAGCAACTCGTAAATACTTATATGCAAAGTTTATGTTTTAATATATGTGATATATCGTATTGTGGCAAAAGCCTCAAAGTTGACTTGCAAAGTCATTGAATGATATTACAGGATATGAGACTTGCAAAGTTATTGATTGATATTACAGGATATGATAAAAAAAAAATTGCTATCACTGTTAACAGGATATTTTGTCTTTCCAACATGCTATGTGATTATTTGATACAGAGATAGGTTATACTTAAATGCATAAGATATGGTATTACATTGAGAGATATTACATAGTACAATAATGATATGTCAAATTGTGCTTCACAAAAGTTCTAATGCCAAATATTCTGACACAAATTTTACCTTGAGTACTATAAATCTTTCAATGATATCACAAATATCTTTAGTAATACAACTACCATTTTCAAATAAATAAACTCTTTCAAAATCAAGGTTACCATCCTCAAGTGTTCCAAAGATATATATTTCAAATTGTGGATTACAACACACATGTTCTACAACCAGTATATAGAAAAGAAAAAGTTGAAAAACATCATTCTTCTTCTACCTCTCTAACTTCTCTAACTTTTTATGCTATTACTGAAAATATTCAAAATGAATTCAATATTTTAGAAAAGCCTTTTGATATAGATAAAAAAAAATTTGTATGATGATTTTTGTGCATCACATAATACAAAAAGAACATATTGGTTTTTTAAAAATGTTCTTCATGAGAGAAAAAATATCCAAAATGTATTTTATGATTTCATTTTCTAAAATAAAAGTCAAAATTTTATTTTTTAACTGGTTTGAAATTTAACTATCAAAAGAATATTTCATATCCTTGCAAATCATCCAAATGTGCAAAATACTTGAGTGGGAGTTGTTTGATAACAAAAAAGTTCAATTAGAATATTCACTTTTTAGACAACTCAAAATCACTCATTTTGAATAAAAAAGTTAATGTCTCTGCATACAAAATTCAAATTGATGATTCCAAAACTAATTTTGAAAATATCATTCAACAAAATAAGTTCACTAATGCCCATTTGATTACATTTGCAAAACAATTAACTAGGATTGAGGAAACCTAAAATTTATTTTGTTGTTTTCCTTATTGAAACAATAAAAGACCTGAATCTCAAAGCCCTAGTCTTTAAACCCTTTCAACTTTCCAAAGTTGGCTAACAACAGTTAAATAACAATAGGGCTAAATTCCTTCAAAGTTTTAGGAACCAACTTAGTAGGATACAACAATCGTCTTCATCTACACTAGTTGTTCATGTTACACTAGAGAAAAACATCAATGTTATTAATACAAAATATGGATCTGATGTTGAATCACAATTAAAATATCATATGTCTTCCAAAATAAAGTTAAATAAATTATATTGGCCAAAACATCAATCTTTTTAAATGATCACAACTCAAGATATAAGGTTAGAAAACATATCACATATGTAATGCTTGCTAAGTAGAGCTTAGTTAATTAGATAGTTTAAAGAAGATATAAATGCGTTTAAGGGTTTAGTTAAAGGGAAAAAGTTAAAAAGAGACGAAAAAGTAAAGAGTTATGTATGTCAAAGCCATAAATGTTGATGTTCATACTTATGACAAATCTGTCACACCTGTGAATATTGTCAGGTATAAAATGATATCAGTTCGTTCTTCTCTCTCATTCACCCTATTTGTAGAAATATTAACCTCGAAAAAACCCCTTGCTCATACCAAATACCTTTTCCTTTTTGTTTATCTTCAATTCCAAGTCCTAAAACATAAAATCCTAAAGCAAAAAACAAGTTGTATCAAGTTCTTAAGGGAGATGAGTACAAGGAAGCTTTTTGCTTGATGAGGCAGATCTAGAGGAAAAGAAGAGAGTTAAAACCTTCATCCAAGTGGTGTTTCCTTCATTCTAGTAAAAAATCATTTTCCCCTTCATTTTTGCAAGTTTTCATACCATTTTTCATGTCTACCCTGTTTTTAGTAGAAACTCAATTTCAAATGGATTAGATTTTAGTTCAAGCTTGAGTTTTTATAGTTAAAAACTCTCCTTTATGCTTGATTAAGGGCTATAGTATGCTTTATAAAGGGGTTAAGTGAGTTTAAGGTTTTATAGAAGGTTTAAAATTAGGGTTTTATCTTTTGTGGTTTTTAAATTAAGTTTATGGTTTATAGAGGTTGATAGAGATGTTTATATGTGATAGGAGTTAGAGGAGGAGGTGTGAACCCACTAAGAGGATAAGTAAGCTTGATTTAAATCTTGGTTTTGAGGCTCCGTAAAGGTATATACATATATGCATTTAAATTCCAACTTATGACATATTGTGTGTGTTAAATGCTATTGTATGCTATAAATGCTAGTTGTTGATTGCAATGAGTTTAAAAGATATAATCAATGCCATGATATGAGAATTGATTAAGAAATGTTAAATATGCCTTACATGGGTAATTGTGATGCAATGATAGGAAGCTTGTAATAAATGTGCTAATGATATTTATGAGGTTATAGAATGAGATTGCTAATGTGGTTGGAAGAGATAATGTTAAAAAAGTTATAAAGGTTGTTGAATCATAAATGTATGACATTTATTATTAATGAGCTTGGAAGGGTGAATTGTGATGTTTATATGTTCTTTCATGTTTAATTGATGTTATAGCATGTTTAAATGCATTAATTGATGAGAGTGTTGAAAGGAATAGGTTGTCATTGGACAACCATTAGAGTCCTTGCATATGACTTGTATTAAATGCCTTGTTTGATGCTGTTAACTGCTAGAAAACCCAGATTCATACCCCTGACTAGGTGTTCACGACCGTGAATCTTGGTCTCACGAACATAGTCATGTCTGTGACTCTTTCTTCACGCTTGTGAAGAATGTGCACTTAACAGCTAGAAACATTTAGGATTACATTCACGATTTGGTGAATGGACCTTCACTGTCGTGAACATGTAGTTCACTTGTTTAAATGACATACGTTGTTTTCTTCAATGATGTAATGTAATGGTCATGCACATGTATCAATGATATGTTATAAGTAAAAAACACATGATTTTATGAATGAAACACATGAATGACCTATGTCGACGTTCCATATGATCAAAGGGTATATGTTATAAGATGAATGCTTTATAAACAAGTATAACAAAGGGAATATGAACAAGTTATATCCAAGCTTCATACTAGGACTAGAAGTAGGATAGGTGGCATGTCATTAAGAGAGTTTACATACTATAGTGATAAGATATATAGATTTCTTTTAAGGACAAGGTGGTTTAATCTGATAGAGTGCCTCTGATTCTATATTTATTGCAAACTATATATGTTTTACTCAGTCAAGGTGGCCTAAGATCGAAGAGCGCTCTTGACTTGAAGAGCTTGGACGAGCACACATAATTATAGATAGTGGTAGAATGGCTTAAGTTTGGAAAGCACCCCTGTTCATAACTTGTATCCTAATAGTCCATGTAGAGAGTTTTTGGGCAAAAAATACTTAATGAATATGATACAATGAAAAATGTATAGTGATACAAGATTACAATGGTACACGATTTATATGTAATATGTTATGAATACTATGATGAATCACCTATGTCTGGTTAAAAAATAGGATGTTATAGTAGCTTCCATGATATGAAGTATTGTAACATCCTCGACTTTCAATATATGCATTTTTATATGAATTTCATTTCGACATATGCATTTTCATATATTTCACTTGAACATGCGCATTTTATATATATTTTGATAGGGACAAGTTCACAATACACACTAGCTACGTGTCTAAGTCTTTTGCAATTGTGCTGAATTGCACATGTCTATTTTATAATTTAGTTGAGAGTGACATGAAATTGAAATTTATATGAATAAAATTATTAGATTGAATTAATAAAGTGAAAATGAAAAGAAACAAAGGAAAAAGAAAAAAAAAAGAAAGAAACAAAATGGGAAAATGACAAAAGTGATGAGGTGGGAGGTGGACCTTATCTTCCTTCTCACTAATCTGCCTCTCTCACTCCAATTTCGTTTCTTCTCCTTCTTCTACCATTTCAGCCTTCTTTTCTTCCTTATTTCAGTTAAGTTTTGCTGAAAATTGATGCCTTTCAAGTTCATTCTTCATAAGTAACATTCTCTCCATTGTTCTAGTGTTGTTTGAGCTATTAGGGTTAAGTTGTAGCAATATTTTTCACCTCAATTTTGATACCAATAGAAACTTATTTTGAAAAATTTTAAAACATAAAGGTTGTTCCTTTATGTCTTAGGTTTATGGATATATAAATAGTTTTTCAAGATTTATTGTATATGAAAATATATTGGCATCTTAGTAGAACTAGTCCAGATATGAACTCTAGTTGAGTTAGCTACTGTGTTTATTAGTTTTCAATATGATAGAGACAGTATTTTAGGAAGCTCAAAACATGAAAGTTGTATATATATGTGTTATCTATTTTTATACCAAATTTTAGTTTCATATGTCTTTTGGATGTTGATTTATGGTGAATGAAACTATGGTTATTCCATAGTTTGAACTGTCTACTTAGTGCCCTGGACAGATCTAGCAAGTTATTTGGCCATTTTGAGCTCCTTAAAGATCGATTCTATAAATTATCAAAAATTAAATTTGTAGGTTTATGTATTATCTAAATATTGGTATAAATTTCACCTTAATATATTAATTATAGAGTAAGATATGGCCTTCACAATTCATACTGGTCCGGAAGCTAACTATGTTCTTGACCAGTGAAATATTTCTTATAATTTGAGGACCTTAGAGATATAATTGATAAAAGTTTTAAACATAGAAAATGTTAAATTTTAACCTATCTAAGTCTATACCAATTTTCATTATAATCTGACTTACAGATTGTAAGATATGAAAGACCAAATTTGGTATCCTAAAATTGCCAAAGGGCAGAAACAGGGTAGAAAATATAATATAATTGGAAATTCCACCAAAAATTGTACAATACTCCAATTTATCTGAAATTTGAATATGTTATGTAATTATATATTATATTTAATTAAGATCAATAATAATATTAATTTAACAATTGTAGAAAACGTTATGGGCTAATTAGTCCTATAAGGTCACACTGTCCTATAGGAAAAACCCAAACTATGTATATGCACTATGCATATTAATTTGTTTATGCCACATTAAGTTTCTTTAGTCATAAATTAATCAATTATATTTCCATATTAGACTTACAATATATTAGAGAGCCACAAGGAGGGGATAGATAATAAGTTAAGGGTTAGAATCAAAGGAGAAAGATGAGTATAGTTATTAAATGATTTCTTTAGTGCATATGAATATTGCTTACAATGTGATATGTGAGATGATTCATGGTTATGTGATTCATATGATTTTTATGATTTGACTTTGTTAATAAGACGATGGATAATTTGTGATATATAAGTGGTAAATGTGTGGTATATTTGAGATATATGTTTGGCATATGTGATATATACATGATTTATGTATAGTATATGCATGACATATATGGTATATATGTGATATATGTATGGTATATGTGATAAAGATGCAATGGTTGATAAATGCTTAAGTACAAATGCATATGCTTAAGGACTTAACAGGCATTGTGACTAGTTAATCAATATTGTAAAGAAAAAGAATAGGCCTATGGTCCAACAAATATGCAAATGAAACAAATGATCAAACTAGCTAGCAAATACAAATGTTTACATGGAAAATGTTCACATGGAAACCTGGGACAATGTCTGTTTAACTTGGTCTCAACAAAATAAAATAAGCAAAGCATTTGCATACATAAAGAGTAATGATTATATGCTTCAATTTTACTGATATCTATATGATAATGGTGGTGATTTATTACTATGAGTTGTTTGGTACTTTAGAGCTCATTTGATGATTATTCTCACTGAGCCACAACTCATCAATTTGCATCATTTTTCAGGTAAAGAAAAGTGATAGCTCATTTTGAGTGGCATATAGAAGACATGGAACACAGGTCATCGACCGAGCCTCACCACTCTTTCTCCTTGCATTCCACACGAACATGGAATCATGTCATTTACATTTTGGATTTATATGAATATACATGTATATTTACTCAGAGTAGTATAATGATATATAAATGGATGTAACTAGTAAACCTTAGATGTAAAGTTTAAGTTTTAATATATATGAGATATGTTGATTTGCAGATTTATTGAATGATGATATGGATGTGATGATAAAAAAAAAATTTTTTTTACTATCAATATTAACAGGTTCATTTAACTTCCATGTATGTCATATGTGAGTGCTAGACATATGGATAGGTTTTTCTAAAATACATAAGGTATGATTTTACAAGTATGTTATATGATTGAGTGCTTTTATTATCATGCATTAGCGTACATGGTTTAATATGAACATGAATATCATGATGTGAATTATTTGATATATGTATGAATTTTTTTGCTTATATGTATCACAAAACTTTCAGTAGCTTAGCGTATAGGTGTTTCTGCCCGCAGGTTATGGTTTAACATGGACATGAATATCATGATATGAATTATTTGATATATGAATGAATTTTTATGCTTATATATATCATAAAACTTTCAGTAGCTTAACGTATGGGTGTTTCTGTACGCAGGTTTTAGAACCTAGTAGATAGAGGTAGAGATTGACTAAAGGATCAAGCCCATTCAGAGACATAGAGAAGACCCGACTCAGGTCAATGATATTTCATATCGTCATTTTTATATTTTTGTACATGACATAGGATTATAAGTTGTTTACTTTTATACATGTATTTTATTTAAAAGAAACATGTAATTTTTGCAATAATCATGTATTTTTGTAAATACCGGACCAGTTTAGCTCAAGTATGATATTTTATAAATGATATTGATCATTGGATCAAAGAGGTTTCTTTAATGGATGTTTATGAACATGTTATGGTTATACATATTTTATATAGTAAAAAAATGTGTTATAAAGTGTTTCTAAGAAAAAAAAAAGATTTTAAATTTTCACAGGTTTTCAGTAATAAGTATATGTAGCATTCGCTTATTTAGTTGAGTTTATCCCAATTATGTGAGAGAGCACTACAACATATCTTGAGTCAATCCCAATTTAATGCTTCTACTATTTATGAATAGAACGTAAATTGTATTTCTAAAAACATCATCATTATTCTTCTTTAAGAGATGACTATGGCAACCAATGCTTATAAAACCTAAACAAATACACTTGATAGGGCTATAGCAAATCCTCATAGTAGGACTATCTTGGCAATTCAAAGGTTGGTGGAATTTTTATCTCACTTCCCAAAAACAAATCGAATTCTTAAAAAGCATCAAGACTAAAAAAGATAGAACTCTTATTCTTAATGAACTAAGAAATATCATTCTTAATGCAACTTCAACTCTAATCCTAAGTAATAGTTTGCATTTTGTAGGTGATCTTTCACACCTCAAAGAAAAAAATGCAAAATTTCTTTTAAACCTTAGATTCAAATGGTTGTTAGATTTCTAATATTATAAAAACACTTTCTTTACTAAAGTCATGCTTATGGAAGGTTCAAATTAGCCTTTTTGAATAGAAAAATTTCTAGCAGGTCTTCCTACACTCTTAGGAGAACGTGTTATAAATAATATCAAACAAGTCATGGGTAACCTAATACCAAACAACTAGTTGACTTATGATGAATTGATTAATCTAATCCAAAAGGAACGATTAAAGATATGTTAGGATTTTAAACTCCAAAAATATCTCAAATGGGAGATGAAGAAAACCAAACAAGAATTAGGATCTTGCTATTAATAATTTGAGTTTTCCACTCCAAACATGCAATACAAACCCAAAGTTTATAGACCTTCACCCACTTGATTTGGGACAAGAACTCTACAAGCCCAAAGTTTTCGTTGTAAACTTCCAAACAACCTTAAAACTAATGTTGAACCTTTAATCATTAGGACTACTAACAAGTTTGGTTCAATACCTTTTATATCCAAAACTAAAAGGGAACATCATTCATGGTTGTTTGATTTTGATTCCAAATTTGACTCTTCCCATTTACCTTCTTGGTTTATTCAATGATGGTCTAATTTTGAGGCAAAATGAAAAATTTTAATTCCTCAATTAGAGAAAGTTAGAACCTTTTTATCTTCTATTATAAACCAAATCCAAATCAAATTACCATTAACCCTATTTTCCAATTTTGTTCCAAATTCCAAATACCTTAGGTACTTATCTAGTACTTAGAGTACCAAAAACCAAGAAAATATGGACTCTTTATGCTTATCATAAGATTCAAAGTAAAATGGTGAAAATCTTTCTATGTTAGAAAAATAAAAAACCCCTCAATCCAAAGCTGGTTACAAGCCCAAGAAATATTAAAGGTTGGCCTAGAACACAATGAATTCTTGACCCAAAAAGCCTTTGTACAAACCCAACTTACAACATCAAAAATAAAAGAAGAATACTTTGTAATAGTTGAACAATTATTGCAAAGCCATCATTCAAATTCTAGATCATCAGACCCAGGATCTATGTTAGCGGTGGACCTTAGTAATGATAATGAGGATGATTGTTTTGGGGTATTTTCTCCTCAAAATTAAAACGAAAATGTGAAAAAAAATTAAAAAAATAGAATTCTACTTTTGACAGAAAATTCCAAACTATTAAAGAGTGACCTATTCCCCACTTTCCAAAAAGATGGTATTAGACTACAGTGTAAGAATGTGAAGAATATGCTTTAGCATTGCCCTATCTCCTACCATCCAAGAGAAGACTTAAATTTTCAAAAAAGCAAACAAGAAATCCATGTATAGACTGCTTTATAACTCGATCACATGACTTTTGTTGGCCATTCCAAAACACACAACATTTTTCATGTGAAGCTACAGATGTCCAAAGCTACTTGTAAAAGGAAACATATTTCCCTGAAGAGGCCAGAAGACTTACTTACTTCCAAATAATTCTCTTTGTATCTCCCTTAAAAAAAATATTAAATTCTAATATTATACAAATTTCCAAATTGTAAGTATATTTTCAAATTAAAATATAAGTTTATAATGTTGGAAAATTATGGTTAATGGACTATTTTGAAAGCAAAATTTGGGTGGGTCCCACAACTCGATTTTGGAAGAGTGAACTGAATATATGTTCTTTGACATTAGAATTATGAATTATGATATTCATTTGCTCAAAATGATAAATGTGTGAATAAGAAATTGAAGTTCAAAATAAGCTCACTGCTAGTAATAAAGAAAGTGAAAAGTAAGGAATCTCACATAGGAAAAATGAAAAGTTTGGGGAATGGTTAATATAGAAAAGTTTATCCTTCAAATATTAAGTGAGTATCTTAAAAGACTCTCTCTCGCATGCACAGGTGTAAGAAAGTGCAAATCCATGGTCTAGACTAAGGGTCAATGTAAGGACACACGACCTGTGCATACGAATGTCTAGCCGAAATACCATAGCCTAGGCCCTACCCAACTTTTACATTTTTTTTAATTTCTAGAAAATTAAAGTGCATCGAGTGCGCTACATGTGCCTTAAGGACGAACGAGTTGTCACAGTCATGACAGAAGGTTGTAGGCCACTGTTATGGTTGTGAAGTTGTGGCATGCCGGCGACAGTGAGTAGTGGAAAATTATCGCGCGTGACATTTTGTCATGCCTGCGACAATAAGGCAACCAGCATGGGCTATCGCACTCGTGATGTTGTGTCATACGCGCGATAGATATTTTTCTAAATTTCAACTTTTGAGTTTGTGCAGTTTCTTAAGTTACAGAAATGAATAGACTGTTGTCACATTTTTAATCTTGATTAAATTGCAACCTTAATGGTGATTAAATCACAATTATTTCCTATCTCCTCTCTTTACAATATATATATATATTTATTTTTGTGTTGAAAAGAATATGCTTGTGATAGTTTTATTCTTCTCCTCCTTCTTTCTTTTCTACCATAATAGAGTGAATATATATTCAGTTCACTGTGAACATAAGTTGTGGTATTCAATCTTTGTCTTTGCCTTAATCTGTCATATTCTGGGAAACAAATACCATTGAACCTAAATACCGGTTGTAACACCCCTTAATCTAACGGAGACAGTTGACTTACTGAAGTGCCTGCGCAGGACTTACAACATGTACCAATATATGCACTTATACTAATTAAATATGCATACATAAAACTTTCATATTTCATAAAAGTTATACAATGTCACCATTTAACTTTTTTTTCTAATATACAACATAGACTGTTTAGAAATAAAATGTGAATACCCAGGTTACTGCTACTCTGCTCTGATATGGGTCCCACTGGTTATACGTGCTAGCTATAACTCTTATCATTCTATACTCTTCTATCTATAACCTGCATAAGAGAAAAACACTCTTGTGCTGAGTATAACACTCAGTGGTACAAGCTTTATAATTATAGCCTCAAAATATTTATATTATCTCATTTAATATTATAATATACCTTTATTCTTCGAACATACATATCTATAACACACATTTATATATATATATATATATATATTTATATTTATATATATATATAAAACTTAAACTACCAGAACATGCATTTTTAGATCAATAAAATCAACATGCTTCACATTATATTCATATGCTATAAATTTAAATAACCAAAATAGTTCAATCTATATTTCTGGATGTCATATTTATATTTATCATGATAATATGTTAATATAACATTATTAGACTAGATATTTTAAGTTCCTTACCTGTTGTGCCTATAAATTGACTACCTAGACTTAATACTAGAGAGACACAATGAGTATTCGTATGAATAAGGCGTCTATCCGTATGTAGATGTCAAGTATCTGTATAACCATATGTTTCGACTGAGTCGAATATAACCGTATATTCCAGCCAAGCATGATAATTCATATGACTATATTGGCATGCCAACAAGTCTACCATATTCTAGTCTAGGTTCATTTATGGGCTAATATAGCATCCAGTTATACATGTTATCTCACACATAATATCAAAATGAACATTCAACCAATACAAAATATATACTAATCATACACCTTATGTATACCCACCATATACCTTATATATACCCACCATATACCTTATATATACTCACTGTATACCTTATATATATCTACCATATACCTTATATATGCTCAATGTATACTTTATATATATCTACCGTATACCTTATATATACCCATTTATATACTATATAGATATATACTCATGTACTATGTAACATTTATATAAAACATATTCACCACATCAATAAAACAAACAATTTCATATTTTACATTAATTCACTACCATATTAACATTCACAATATCATATTAATTATTATTTAATAGTAGTCATATTATATTTCATATGTTATCAATTACTATCATTATTAGTATTATTATTATTATCATGACTATTATCATAAAGTTTGTACAAACCTGTTTATGTCATTTTCTGATTTATCTGGTCCTTGCCTTTATCTACTCTTGGCGCCGACCTTGTCGCTGTGTCTGACAATAATTAAATTTCTAATTACTTATCTTGTCAATAAATATTTAATATTTATTTTTAAAATTAAATCTCCTAATAAAATTTTTCGATTCCCACACGCGCATTTTATGCGTAATTCACCATTTTCAGTCGTCCAACTCTTATTACAGTGCGACCACTTATTTCTTAATAATATTTTCATTTTCCTCATCTTTTTGCCATATTTCCCTATACTTAATTCATTATCCACAAATTCATCTTCAAAAATTCTATTTAGTTATATTTCCTTATTTCACCCAATTAATTTTCTCTCTTCTTAATTATTATTATTATTTTTATATTCCAATTTTCCACTCAAAAAATTTCATTAATTAATCAATTTCTCCAAAATTTCTCCGATAAATTTCTATAATTACTTTAACTCATTTTCTTTCATTTTTCATCATCAATTTCACCAAAATAATATTCAATAACTCCTAATAAATTTTTCTATAATTAGGCTAAAAATCTAAAAATTCACCAAAAATTCTATTAAATATTTCTTCCATTCCAAAAGTTATTTTCCACTTCTAAACACTCCAATTAACTCCATTATCTTCAATTTAAGGCAAAATTCCTCCAAAAAAAATTTAACCATAATTATGAAAATTCTCTAAAAATTCCATAAAAATTCCTAAAAATTATTTCCATCAATTTTCCACTAGATCCATCATCCTCAAACTTTGTTTTTCTCATTTCATATTTTTATTTATTTTTTGCCCCTAACTCAATTTTTTCACTAAATTAATTTTCATCACAACACAACTTCTATTACTACTCTAAACAACCATCAAATCCAACAAAATTCCATATAAATTTGAAGGAAAAGTGAATAAAAACTTACCTCCAATTTTTTTTTGAAATTTTTGGCCAAAGAAAGAATTTTTCTCCAATTTTTTTTTATTTTTTTCACCCACAAATTAATTTCCCTTGCTCTAAATACTTGATTATTGATAATCTTGTGAACTTAAAGTGAATTAAGAGCTTAATAAAGCTCTCATGGTGCACGACCAAAGAAGAAGAAGAAGAAGAAGAAAGAGATTTTGATATTTTGGTAGATTTTTGTCCTATTTATACCCAAATTAAACTTAATTAATCATAATTAACTTTTAATCTACCTCCTCATTTGTCCGTTAAAATTTAATTAATCCCTTAGATTGACAAATGGTCCAATTATAACTTAACTAATTTTGACTTAATCAAAATTTCCACCAATCACAAATTTTTCTTCCAATTAATTCATAATTAAATTTAATTCTCTAAAATCCAACCTTCAAACAACTTAATTCCATCAAATTAAATATTCCAAAAATTATAAAATAATTTTCTCTTCGAAACAGTCTTTTTAGTAGTATGAAACGACATATGGTGAGAAAATTGCATTTTTACGGTTTAATCATTTTTCTTAATTCGGCCTATAAAAATTTATTCGCCGTCCGATTTCTAAATTATTAGTGTTAAAAATATTAGAATCCAATTACGATCACATCGACACTTTTACGATAATGAAAGCATATCTGTAACTTTCAGTCAAGAAATCAGACCATAATTCTGCACCGGGTACTGTATTTCTGCAAATTGGAACCCTTAACTTTAAAATTTTTCCGCATAATTTCACCAATGACCTTAAAATATTATTCTCTATATTTTAGTGTGCTTAAATCATATTTTTCTCATCGGACAAAAACTATATATTTTTCGCTCGGTATATCACATCGATTTACGTGTCAAGTACGTAATCGCAATAATTTGCCCTTATTCTCTAATCTTCATACCGCTTATAACACTTCCAAATTAAATTATTATTTTTATACCTATATGACAATATTTAAATCCGAATAATAACGCCCGTATACTGGTCAACTCTTATTGACTTAACTGTACCGGTCACGGAGCGCATCCACCATATAAGACCTAAATTGCCGATCGTGACTAAATTTATCTTAAAAATATTGTGTGAGACATAACTCTCAGGATTGTCCTTCTGCTATTGATCTTTTACCTTATACTGGATTAACAACCTTCATCACTATATTATTTTTTCCTAACATAAAATTTTCACAAATTCTATTCTCTAAATTTTAATTTTGCATTTACATTTATAAATATGCTCTGCACTTGCAGTTATTAGCTAATCCTATGCACGAGAAATCGTACATGCATTTTGCATGTATCATTCTTCACTATGATCGATCTTCAGTTTGATTACCCCTTTTTTGATCCTAGGTATTATTGGCACGAGAGTTTTTTTAAAACCATTAAATTATTCACGGCTCGAAGGGTAAACCCATCATCTTTTAAATTAGGCGCACTAGCACCATTCTTAATTTAAAACCATGATATTATTCACGGCTGAAAATGTAAATTTGGTTGACTAAGTAATTTAGCCACAATAATAAATATGGTAGCAAGAAATGACGTAATATTTTAAATTAGGCACACAACAACATTTCATATCTAAAACCATAAAATTAATCACGGCAGAAAATATAAATTCCTGTGACTTAAATATTTTAACCACAATAGTAAATCTGATTGCAAGAAATGATATAGCTAAGGATCAATATATTTTGCTATATTCTTTATTTTATCGAAAGGTTAAAATATTAAGCTAATATTGTAGGTTTCATTTGTTACTATCATGAAATAAGTTGTGAACGAAGCTTTGTTGATCGTGTCTAGTGGAGTTGACTGACTTTGTTTTAATTTACATTTAGGGTAAACTGGTTTTAATATGAAAGATGGGAAACCAAAACTGAAGAAATTTCGAAATAGCTTCCAATGATTATTCATTTATATGATGAATTGACAATCAATTGCAATCACTTTATTTGTACATATAGAGATGGAAACTGATCGCGCAATGAAGAAAAATAGATCCAAAATACTCATTTTTGTGGCCCCCTCAAACTCGAAAGTAAAAGGCTCTAGCGTCATCTTTTTCTACTTTTCACTTCTTCAACTTCTTATAATATTTTGAAGAAGGCACTAATCAATTTGATTTTTAAAATTTTTTTTAACATAATTAATTTATTGTAAAATAAAATTTGGATTTAATTTATATATAATTTTTATTTATGATTATTTTATATCATTAAATTTTTAAATTAAAATTTTATTTTTATTTTAATTATAAAAATTTGTGCACAATTATCTATAAAATATGAGATTAATAGCATAAATAATACAAAAATTTATTATTATGTTGCAAATTAATACCAAATATTTTAATTGTTGCGAAAAGATTATAATGTGATACTCTACTCCAATTTGCGGTACCAATATGATGACGTGGTGACTAAAAAATACACTATGTGACATGCTCACTATATTTTGCAGCTAGCACATCATTTTTTTTTACTAGAAATTGGACTTTTTCAAAAAATTGATACTAATTTGTAACAATTAATTAAAATATTTGATATCAAAGTTTTGGTATTATTTATGACATTAACCCATAAAATATGAGCTACGATAAAAGTTTATGGTAAAAATGAATGTGAAGGAAACTTTTGAGAACAAAATAAAGTAAAGTGAATGAAAATTAAAAGAAGCAAGGTGCAAAATGCTCCTGGAATAAGACCCCATATTCCAAATTTATTTTTAATATTAATCGTGTTTTTGCGTGGATAAAAAATAAATTTATTTTTTAAGTAAAATTTTTATTTATAGTCAAAATACTAAAATTTAAAAATAATTTCATAATATAAATAAAAAAAATTCAACTTCAATAAAATAACAAACTGTTGTTATCAATAAATAAAATTTATAAATGAATATAGTTTTAACATTTTATTAAAATATAATTACTAAATATAAAATTCAAGATATGTTCTCTAAATGATATTAAATATTCATTTTGGATAAAATGCAAAAAGGCACTTATATATATATATATATATATATATATATATATATATATATATATATATATATATATACTATTATATATATATATATATATATATATATATATATATAAAACCATCATATCTTTAATGTATAAAAATATAAAAATCCTCCATTTCGTAATTCCATTAAATTCTTTCTAATCACTAAAAAGGCAAAACTCTTTGTCTAACATTTGATATGATTAATTTATTTTGGTTAATATATATATATATATATATATATATATATATATATATATATATATATATATATATATATATATATATATATATATATATATATATATATATATATATAGAAAAAAACTAAGAACTATCACAATAACATCTTGATAATTTTTTTAAATTTTTTATTTTTCTACACATCAACATAAACTTCATTTAATCATAAGCAAATAAATCAAAATTGATATAATGGAAACTCAATCTAAATCTAGGAATTACAATCAACACAACATATTTAATAGTGAACTAGTAAATTTAATTAATAGAGTAAATGAATAATTTAAATTATTATTTTTTTAAAAAAATAAAAATCAGAAGGCAAATTGAAGATTGTCAAGAAAAAGAAAATTTTAATGACAAAAGCTTGATGGTGATATGAAAACTTGGAAAACTATTGTATTAATAATTTATTTTCTTTTGTCAAGCTTAACAATTTAGACCCTTTTTTTTTCCCTTTATTGCTCGTCCATTCTGCTGTCGCCGGTCAATTAAGAAATAGCCTTACTAGAAGTGCAATTGACTTTGAAAATTGATTGAATTAAGAATTGCCCTATCAAACTCAATGAGTGGGAAGAATCGATCCATGATTCAACTTTTTATTGATTTATATTATGCTGCATTGTTTTTAATTGATTTGCTTAATGATGCATTACCTGAAAATCAGGCAACTACATGATGGATTGTGTTGTTTTTCTTATGGTTATTCGCTCGTGCTGTATTTGAACTACAGGAAAGAGTTGTGTTGGTTTTTGTTATTATTTTCTTGATGCCCACTAAGTGTTCGATGCATTGCTTCAAAAAAAAGAGTCCTTGTTAGGGGGTGTAAGTTTTCTTGGTCCCTATTGGGAAACTCTGAAAACTTAAGGTAAAAGGTTTTTGCTTCTGTCTTGCGGCTAGCTATATAAATCTGTTTAGGGGATTGTTACTTCTTAGAAAATATAATAACAACTAATTCCTTTTCTGTTAAAAGAAATTCACAAAAAAAAAATGTATAAATAATTGTGTGTTATTTATTGTACGTATGCAGATAATTTATATTCTCTCTTTCTGCATCACATATAGACTTCTATGCCTAAGTGAATATATATTTCTCTCGTTCTCTCACTTTTTTTTTTTTCTCTTTTTTCTTTGTTCTCATATGTAAGTAAAAGCATTGCACATAGACTTGTATGCATAGATATATAGCATCTTCTCATGGAACATAAACCAACAATATCATGTTAGTCTAACTCTGTTATATATGCAGCTTATCATACTTGAGGCAATTTTCTACATCTTGGCTATGGGTTTCACTATGTTTCTCTGCTCCATTTTATTATCCATCCCAAGATTCTCCACTGCACGAGATACTATAGCCCTAGGTCAATCCATCAAAGATGGTGAGACATTGATTTCAGCTGATGGAAGCTTTGAACTTGGATTCTTCAGCCAAAGTAATTCAAGTTACAGGTTCTTGGGGATTTGGTACGGGAAAATACCAGTTAGGACAGTTGTGTGGATAGCCAACAGAGATGCTCCCATTTTTAACACATCAGGGGTTCTGGAAGTGAATCAGCAAGGGATTATCATCCTTCAGAATAGCACAAACGGTATTGTTTGGTCATCCAATAATACATCAAGGATTCCGCGGAATCCAGTTGCACAGCTTTTAGATTCAGGAAATTTTGTTCTCCAAGATGGTGATAGTAGCAGCCCCGAAAATATAGTATGGCAGAGTTTTTGGATTCCTTATGATACCTTGTTACCAGGCATGAAACTTGGATGGAACCTTGATAGAGGTATGAATATGTTTCTATCATCGTGGAAGAGCAAAAATGATCCATCTAATGGTGATTATTCATGCTTGATTGATCTCCGCGGAGTTCCTCAACTTTTTATCATGAAGGGAGATACAATACAGTGTCGAAGTGGCACTTGGAATGGCCTCCAATTTACAGGAAGTCCTCAGCTGAAACCAAATCCAGTATTCAATTTTATATTTATATCTAATCAGCATGAGATATATTATTCCTATGAACTTAAAAATAGTTCAGTTATTTCAAGGTTATTATTGAGTGAAAAGGGCATTCTAGAGCGACATATTTGGACCGATAGAACACAAAGTTGGACGCTATTCTTTGGAGTGCCAACAGATCAATGTGACAATTTTGCATTGTGTGGTCCATATGCTAGTTGCAATATCAATAATTATCCTGTGTGCGCATGCTTGGAAGGATTTGTCCCAAAATCTGCAGCAGATTGGGATGCATCAGATTGGTCCGATGGATGTATCAGAAAGACTAAATTAAGCTGCCATGGAGATGGATTTAGGAAGCAGGCAGGAATAAAGTTACCTGACACATCTTCTTCCTGGGTTGATAAGAGCATAGGTCTTAAGGAATGTGAGGAGTTGTGTCTAAGAAATTGCTCATGTGTTGCATATGCAAATTCAGATATTAGAGGATCAGGCTGTTTGCTTTGGTTTGATGATCTGATTGACATGAGGGAATTCGCTGAAGGAGGGCAAGACCTGTATTTAAGGATGGCTGCGTCAGAACTTGGTACCTTGTCCTTTTGTTTTTCTGGGTTGCAATTTTTGCACATAAAGCTATGACATATCTGCTCACTTGAATTGTGTTTTTCAGCAAAAGGGAATTCAAATGAGAAGAAAAAGGTTGCAATTATTGTCAGCTGTGTTATTTTAGCCATGGGAGTTCTAGCTTTAGGATTGCTCTTGTCCATACAAATGCTAAAAAATTTGCAGCAAGGTAAACTAATTTATGTATCTCAGTAGTTGAACTCATTTATTTATCTATGGCAAAATTCTGCTGAATTCTATCACCTAATAGATCAATCACTAGTAACTTTTCTTTTCCCTTGAAAAGGAAAATATGTGAAGTAGGTTTCTGAGAATTGTCTCAGAATAGGCGTTGTTGGTCCTCTGCTTTTACTAATATGATTGTTTACAATCCATCTCTTATATCATTTCAGGTTTGGCACAACAGACTGATAGAGAATACAATGGTGACAATGGTGTAGAGGAAGACATTGAATTATCTGCCTTTGATTTGACCACTATAAAATATGCTACTAATAACTTTTCAATCGACAATAAACTAGGGGAAGGTGGTTTTGGACCTGTATACAAGGTAAGAAATGAACATATTGCAGAAGTGAGTTATATTCTCTTATAAAGCTGTGGTGAAATTCATAATTGATAATTTGCAGGGTACATTGTTGGATGGACGAGAAATAGCAGTGAAAAGGCTTTCAGAAACATCTGGACAAGGAAGGCAAGAATTCAAAAACGAAGTTATGTTGATTGCAAAGCTTCAACACAGAAATCTTGTTAAGCTTCTTGGCTGCTGCATCCAAGGAGATGAAAAAATATTAATCTATGAATACATGCCCAACAAAAGCTTGGACTCCTTTATTTTCGGTTAGTCCTCTTTATTGACATTTCTTTTGCTTTTATTATCACTAATTCCAGATTTCTTTTTTTTCATTTTCAAGATTGTGAATCATGGAATGGACTATGTTTAACAATTGATAGATAAAACAAGGAGCAAATTGCTAGATTGGTATGTGCGCTTCCATATTGTTGGTGGGATTGCACGTGGGCTTCTTTATCTTCATCAAGACTCCAGATTGAGAATTATCCATAGAGATTTGAAGGCCAGCAATGTTTTACTTGACAGTGATATGAACCCAAAAATATCAGATTTTGGATTGGCTAGAACATTTGGGAAAGATCAAGGTGCAGCAAATACAAAAAGAGTGGTTGGCACTTAGTAAGTGTGCAATTTATTGGTTACTTTCATTCTCGTTTAGCATTAATCTAACTCATGGTATAACACTTTCTTAAAAAAATTTTACATGTGACGTAAAGGAAGCTGGCCCCCCTAAAAGGACACTGACCTTAATCTAATTACATTAACTCAGTTTGGGTTAGTCATAGACCTAAGCTCTTGAATCATTTGAAAATTTTAATGTTAGAAGCTGGAAGTTCATGGTGTTGGCATAAGATGTATTTCCTATTTAGTTAGACAGATTATAGAAAGAATTTAGTTACCTTACTACTTGTAAATCCAGTGTAATCTAGTCATAGATTTCCTCATTCTGCTATTCTTCTCCATTTTTCAACAATCCCCCTCAAGTGCACTGGACTTATCCAGTAGTCACTTGCTGGATAACAGGGTAGATTCCCTTCTTTGTCCAACTCATCTCCATCAACCTGGCTCCTTCTTCATAAGCCTCAGGCCGTATCTTCATCATCTTCCTGACCCTCCCTGTTAGTGGGTCTTAGGGCCTTCACCATCTTCCTAGGCCTCCCTGTATATGGGCCTCAGGGCCTTCACCATCTTCCTTGGTCTCCCTGTAATTAGACCTCACCACTCAAAAACACTGACATTATCCTATTTGCATTATCTAATTGGTTAGTCTTATTTAGGACCTAATATTATTTTTGTCTCTGAACCTGTAATACTCATAATAGGAGATCCTCTAAAATCTCTGGAAGTGTTTATTCTATATATTAGTATTCAAATCACACATGATATGTAAGATCTCTGCCTGATATTTATAGTGCAAAAAAAAAATGTAATTTGCTTATTCCTTCGTAATAAAAATATACTGAAGATTTCGAAGTTCATTATAGAATTTAAGTGGATATGGATCCTACTTGAAGTTTTCATTCTGTTTATTTGATGTTCGAACCTCGAAAGATATACTCTACACGATTCAATCTGAAACAATTTCATCACTCTGTTTTCATTTTTATATAGGCTACAGGCTGAACATTTTGTACAATTTTCCTACTATGATTATATTTCTCCTTTAAATTACTATGTCAGCGGAATTAAGAATTGTTAGTTCTTCCATAATACATAACTAGATGTGATCTAAATATTCAATATTTTATAACACTTGTTTCATTTATAATTGTATCTTGCAGTGGTTATATGTCACCCGAGTATGCAGTCGATGGCCTCTTCTCAATTAAATCCGATGTTTTTAGTTTTGGTGTTTTAGTACTAGAAATAGTCAGCGGAAAGAGAAACCGAGGATTTTGTCATTCAGATCACGGTCTCAACCTTCTTGGACATGTAGGTAAAAGAAAAAAGCTAAAGATAATAATAAAATCTGTTGCTCATATATCATGTCCAGTCACATTGTGGAACAGAATATTAATCAATGTGGCTAAAAATGAAAATTTCTTATATTATCAATGTTCTTTCTTGGGCTCATGGTCTCCCACATAAACACATATATTTTTTTTTTATGATTATTATTGTGATATAATGTTCTATCCACCATTTAACAATGAGAAACTTTTATATGGATTCCAATTAACTAATATTCTTGACAAATGTTTTAGGCATGGAGATTATGGAGAGAACAAAGGGATTTAGATCTAGTTGACAAATTTTTGCAAAATTCTTGTTGTGAATCTCAAGTTCAACGTTGCATACATGTGGGTCTGCTATGCGTGCAGCGATTGCCGGAAGACCGGCCTGACATGTCAGCTGTGGTTGTAATGTTGGGGAGTGACAGTTTGCTGCCTCAGCCGAAGCAACCTGGTTTTTATACAGAAAGAAATCCATTTGAACCAGATTCTTCCTCAAGTATGGAGGGAACGTGGTCAAGGAATGAGATCAGCACAACTTTCATAGACCCAAGATAGAATTTTACATCATATTTGTTTTTTTTTTCCTTTTCTTTTCTAAGGACATAATGAATTTCACTTTTGTAGTGATAGCAATTCACTTTATTTCTTATATGATATATATTTATATGGATAAGAATTTTAGTACAAATTCTATAGGGAAAGATAGTATTCTATTTTAATCAATAAAATAATAAAATAACATCATTTTCCAATGCAATAATTGCTTGATGATTTTATACTCTGATTCATACAAGCTAACGGATGCCTGTCAGCCATTCAAAGACATTTAAGAAAAGAAATGATTTGCATATAAAATATGAAGTTTTAATTCTGAAAGAGACCTAATTACATACTTAATGTGGACCGCCCATTGATGAAAATACAATCTGAAAATGAGACAAACTTGAGAAGTTGGCAGATATTTTTCTTTTAATTACTTGTTCATATGGAAACTTGACTTCAAGTCATTTAGGTTTGTCCACTTTTAGGAAATCACAGAGGGTATCCACATTATTTTAAAAAAAAAACAGTAGTTGGATTAGGTTGAGGGATAGGAAAGTTTTTTCTGTTGGTCAATGAAAAGACCCATTAATTTTTTTATTTTCATTGGCTAATTATTCTTTTCGTAGGTCAGCATGACTACATGCTTTCATGTGCCAATTTTTCTAGAAGCAGTGAGACATTATAGAATACCTAAAATGAATGTTTTTTTCTTTGAACAAACCTAAGTAATTAACATGTTAGTGTGTCTGCAAGAAATACTTTAAAAAATGGAATGACGAAATTTCTGAATTTGTGGCATTTTGCTCTATCAATTGAGTATTTTAGCACTAGAATATTAAGAAAATAACAAACTGACAGGATCTTTAATTTTAGTGGAAATCATTGTTAACCTGACTAGAAATATATATGTAGGTTGGTTGCAACATACCACCAGTTCTTGGTAAACTCCATTCAATGGTTGATTGCATCAGTACAATATTAATTAGAAATTATTCTCTTCAATCCGATAAAAATACTCGCTTTTATTTAGATAATAAAAAAAATTCGACATTTGATTCATTTTTCAATTTAATCTCTAATATTTTTTCATATCAATTGGGCTGATAACGAATCACTAAAATTTTATTTAGGCATCTCTATTAATTTTTCCATCTAAATTAGTAGTTTTTAGTTTTACAATGAATTATTTTTTGTTTAATAAATTTTAGTTTATTATCATAAATCTATAATTTTTAAATTATATTTTTTCAAAATAATAATTACAGAACCTTAAAACCATGATTCAGTTTAATAATGGTGTTTATGATAATAAATTATTACCAACATCACTAAATTATGAATATGATCGATCGTTAATTATATTTTAAATTAAAATAAATTATTATTTATTATTATAATAAATTCATTATAATAATAATTTACAAATTATAAAAAAATTAAATAAACAATAAACTAAAAACTACTATTAAAAATTAAAAATTAAAAATAGCACTCAATTTTAAACCATAATAAATAGCGACGGCTAGGGAAACATCCATCGCAAAATTGAAAGCTTTTTGAACGGAAAAACTAATGGAGAGATCTAATTGAAATTTTAAGGAAAAGTTATAGACCTAATTGGTATTAAAAAAAAAAGACATTGGAGGTTAAATTGAAAAATAGGTCAAGTATTGAAGGATTTTTTTTTAATTAATTACTACTTTTTTCTATATATATGGGTTCCAATAATAAATTAAAAAAAGTAACCTGTAATTTCAAAAAAAAAAAAGGTACATATATATATATATATATATATATATATATATATATATATATATATATATATATATATATATATATATATTTGAGATGAAGGGCATAATATTATTTTTGGTAATATTTTGAATTGGCAAGTTTAAAATTATGAAAAAAATTTAATATTCCCTTTGTTGCATATATAAAAATTGAATTACTTCCCTTTTTTTTTGTATTAAATTATAGTCTACTTTATTTTTGAGAATGTAAATTATTTGTTAATTTTTCAATATGCCCTTAATTTTTCACTAATTGAGAATCACAAATTAACTACGGACATCAGTTAAGGACCTATTTCAGAAGCTAAATTAGCTTGGACTTGTTGAGAAATTTCACAAGGCATCGCTATTTAGCATGAACTTTGGGGTGGGGGGAAATCATTCTATAGCTGACGTTGGTGCCACGAATTGGCGGAAGATATTTAGCTAGTACTCCGCAAGGGCCATATGAATTCGTTGCTAATTTTGGCAGCAATTGAGTAGCACTCATATTGCCTAGGAATTAGCTAGAGCCTTATTCCTAGCTATCTCGCTAATAAGCTCCCTAGCTAAATGTGCAAATGATTGGTATTGGCTACGGAATGTGTCCCTAGCTAAGTTGTTCACTTTTTACAAGTATTCTCTAGTTAAATGTAGTGTAAGTAGATTTTAGCTAGGGATTTTGGCCCAACTATGTTATTTATAACTTTAGAGAGAGATAACCTCCCTAGCTAAATGTAGTGTTAGCAAATTTAAGCTAGGGTTTTCTGTCCCTAGCCGAGTTATACATTATGCGAGGAAATGTTTCTGAAGCTAAATGTATTACTTTATAGTATTATTAAAATTATTAGCAAGATTATAGTCCATTTATATTATTAATTATGATATCCTTAGACTAATTATAATATAAGTAGTACATTTATAGTGTGATTATAATGTATATCTGATGTATAACTCTAGTAATTAAAATATATTCATGGTAAAATGAGCATAATTATAATTTACTGTATTTATAGTATGTGTAATTGGAATGTATTATTATAGTATAGTTTTTATACAAGTAAAATATTTATAGTATAATTAGTATGATTAATTATAAATATATATAGAGTATAATTTACTTTATATAAATATAGGAAATTTACAGAGTGAAGATTATAATATAAAATTTATATAATTATAATATAAATGTATAATTATAAAACTGAATCGAAAATAAAAATGAATTCGTTGAGCATCAGAGTCGAACCTGGGATCTAATGGATTGTTTACAAAGCCAAGTCCCAACATAAAAATTAGTGCATGCTGAATTTTTGTGCCCAAAGTTTAATTGTACTGGAACTCATTAGTTTAAAACACTATGTAAATTCCCTCTTTTGATAAAATGACCAGTGGGAAGGTGTAGGTGGCATGTATTAAGGATAAAATGACAAAGGATCATTGAGGTTTGTTTCATGGGAATATGGGTGTATTGGTGAATTCCATTTCCAGTAGTATATATATATATATGTAGTTTACAGAAGTGATAGGCCAAACCATTAATTAAAGAAAATAGGGCTCCGTAAGATGCATGACTTGATAGGTTATTTTTTGTGATTTACTTGATTTGTATTTTTTTTCCATGTATTGGGACACTAAGACATGGAACCTAGTGATGTAATACCCTGGAGACAGTCATAAAAAAAACTCCTCCATAATTAAAAAAAAAAATCAATAAAAGTATTATAAAATGGGCAAGTCATTAATTGGTTGAATTAACACATAATTAATTTATAAGTGTTACGGATTCAACAGCAAAAACTGAAGATAAAATAAACATAAAAAATAACAAACACAGATATTTATGTAGTTTGGCTAACGGACAGGAAAAAAACAATTTTAATGATTTCGGCTGTCTAAGTACAAAACTTATTTCAAACACCTACATACAAATATATATATATAAAAAACTCTAGCACATAACCCGGTCGCTCTAATCGGGTCAAACATTCCAAAAAAAAAAATATTTTTCCGATAGAGCTCCCAAAATATTTCAAGTCCAATTATAATTCAGGTTGCTACAAAATTTTATTCACTCAACAATTCTCCACATTGATTTGAATTTCCTAACGTCGTCAATATCAAGACTCTCCCTGTCATCCATGCCCTGAAAGGCCTCATGCTACGCGAACATTCACCAAATCTAAGCTATGCTTGAGGTTTTATATAGGCAACAACTTTGCCAATATGTTTGTTGGATTATCTGTTGTGGTTATCTTTTTCATGGAGAAAATATTATTTTGAATGATATCTCTAAGAAAGTTCAACCTGACATCAATATGCTTAGATCTTTCATGATAAACTGAATTTTTAGTCAAACTCAATATACTTTAACTATCATAATAAATGATAGGTTTTCATACATTTGAACCCAAACTATCAACAAGACCATACAACAAATACTTTCTTTGACTCTTTTTGTCAATGACATATATTCAGTTTCAGTTGTAGATAAAACAACTATAGATTGTATTGTTGCTTTCCTACTAATAGCACAACCAAAGATGGTAAATATATAATATGTCAATGACCTTCTTTTCAAGAGATCTCCGCCATAGTTGGAATCTGTATAGCCAACAATACTACTAGTAAAACCACTAGAACTATAAACCAAACATAAGTTATTTGTACCTTTCAAGTATCATATATTTTATTTAATTGCTTTCTAGAGAGCTTTTCCTGAATTACTCATAAACCTGCTTACCATGGTAACAACATATGCTAGATCTGACTTAGTGCATACCATGGCGTATATCAGACTCCCAACTTCACTCGAGTAAAAGACTACACTAATGTAATCTTTTTATTCTTTTCGTACTTGGTGAAGTACTAATATCCAATTTAAAGTGTGCTACAAAATGAGTGCTAATGAGCTTTGACTGCTTCATTTAAAAAGACTGCAATACCTTTTCAATTTACTTATGTTATGATAGATACAATAGGCTTGCTTTTTTATCTCTCCAAATTTCCATGCCCAAATTTTTTTTAGCTATACCTAAATCTTTCTATCTCAAACTCATTACTTTACAAAGTCTTCAAATTATTAATTTTAGCTTTAATGCTAGCTTAAATCAACATATCATAAACATATAGCAAAAAATATATAAAGGAACCATCCAATAATTTTCTCGAGTAAATATAGTTATCATGTTGATTGCAAACAAAGTTATGAAAAAATCATAAATGCATCAAATTTCTTATACCACTGCCTTGGTGATAGTTTCAGACCATACAGACCTTATCTTTATGTCTAGAATATTCCGCAGTAGAAGATTGTAGTAGAAATCCAATTAAGATCAGAAAACCCATCATGCATGTCAATATTTCTCATAATCTAGCAATACTAGAACCTCCATTTTTTTTGTCAATTTGGAAAAAGAAAATTATGAGATGTGAAACTAAAGGAACAACCACAAAACTACAAATATATTAATATTATGCATAGAAAAAGTGGAAAATAGAACATATTACATTTGTTTGGTTTTCTACCAACTGAAATAGATAAACAAAATAATTTTAATTAACATCTGACCCTTCTAAGATTTGGAATAAATAAGTAGTGACACAAATCCAATTCCAAAATAATACACGCAAAAAAAGGATCAATTAACTACCCAACCCATTCAGAAATTTTAGTGCCCAACCCAATGTACAACACATGCACAAATGACCCAAAAAACATCCAAGCCAATGTAAGACTAAAAAACATAGAGCATATGCACTAGTAGACTTGCACAAAACCACTCAATTTACATATTATTTTTGCCTACTCAGTGTTGGATCATAAACTTAATCCATTATGGGAGTCCAAACCCAAATCCAATCAAATTGGAGTCTAAGTCCATAATCAAGGTCCAAAACTACAAGCCCTCCACCTAAAATCTTCTAGGGTGTGGTAATTATACATATGAATTATTTGGTAATTTAAAATATTATTAGAAGGATGGAGAAGAATGAAGAAGAATGAGGTGTATGACTATTATAATTTTGAATTAGTTTATTTGTGTGGTGAAGGATTGTTCTTAAGTAGTATAAATACTCCTCCCCATTTTATTTTAGGGATCAAGAAAAATTAAAAGCTTCTAAGTGAGTGAAGAAGTAAAGTTTTATAAGAGTGATTTGTAGTATCTTGTTTTTTAAGTGAGAGTATTTTTGTAATATTTGTTCGAATTTGAATAAAAGTTGTTTGTGTGAGTGTTTCATTTCCAACAAAGTGGTATCAGAGCAAGTTGGAAAGTATATACTATTGCATATCAAATCAAAGGTCTCAACAAGAGGAATCTGACGTCGTCAGAATTGCCCTGATCGGAGTTCAAACGTGCCACCGGAACAATGCTACCAGAAAATTGAATTGACTCACTGAGTTGAGCCGAGTCAGCCGAGTTGATCGAGCCGTAAGTCTGTTGATCGAGCTGCTTGACTGAGCCGTCCAAGCCGAGTTGATTGAGCTGTCAAATTCGTTGACTGTTGACCAAGTTAGGGTTGACTTTGACGGTTGACTTTGACAGTTGATCGAAAAAAATTGAAAATTTTGACTAAGTCCCTTCCAAAATTTTTCGATGTTCCAGATTCATCCGTGCAATCGAATTTTGCAAATTCTTATTATATTGAGAGATATGGAAAATGGTATGGCACCATTCCAAGTCCCGATACTCAACAACAACAACTACGACAATTGGAGTATCAAAATGAAGGCACTTCTTGGATCACAAGATGTTTGGGATATCATAGAGAAAGGCTATTACGAGCCTGCGGATGATGCTGCTTTTGCTACTCTTACACCAGATCAAAAGACAACTTTAAAGGATTCAAGAAAGAGAGACAAAAAGACTTTCAACCTCATCTATCAAGTATTAGATGATGATGGCTTTGAAAAGATTTCAAGTGCACGCTCTGCTAAAGAATAGTGGGAGAAGCTGCAAACCTCTTACAAAGGATCCGAGCAAGTGAAAAAGGTCCGTCTCTAAACATTAAGAGGTGAATTTGAATCTTTACACATGAAAGTATCTGAGTCTATTTTGGATTATTTCTCAAGAGTAGTAGCTGTTTCTAATCAATTAAAAAGAAATGGTGAAAAGTTAGAAGATGTGAGGATAATAGAGAAGATACTCCGTTTGTTGGATCCCAAATTTGAGCACATCATCGTGACGATTGAAAAAACTAAAGACTTGGAAGAAATGATGATCGAGCAACTCCAAGGATCATTACAAGCATACGAAGAGAAGCATAAGAAGAAGTAAGAATTTACTGAGCAACTCCTCAAGCTGCAACTCAAGGATATGCATGAAAGCTAAGGCAATGATAGAAACCAACGTGGCCGAGGTAGAGGTAAAGGCCATGGATAAGGTGGAAGTCGCGATCATGGACGAGGTTGGAATTACCACAACAACAATTCCAACAACAACTATGAGAAAGGAGAAAGCTCAACATGAGGCCGTGGAAGAATCAATCCGAACTCAAGGTATGACAAATCTCAAATTCGATGCTATAATTGTCAGAAGTTTGGGCATTATGCTTCAGAATGTAGAGCTCCCAACAACAAAATTGAGGAAAAGGCAAACTACGTAGAGGAGAAGATAGATGGCAAAGAAACTCTTCTTTTAGCATGAAAAGAAACTGATAGTGGCCAAGCAAATTCCTGGTATCTTAATAGTGGTGCAAGCAATCACATGTGTGGAAGGAAAAACATGTTTATGGAGCTAGACGAGTCAGTAAACGGAAATGTTTTCGTTTGGCGATGATTCCACAATAGAAATGAAAGGAAGAGGTAACATCCTTATCCGTTTGAAAGATGAGAGACATCAGTTTATTTCCAATGTCTACTATGTGCCCAATATGAAAAGTAACATCTTGAGTTTAGGACAACTGTTAGAGAAAGGTTATGATATTCATATGAAAGATTATAATCTTTCTATAAAAGATGATAAGAATAACTTCATTGCTAAAGTGCCGATGTCAAAGAATAGAATGTTCTTGATCAACATACAAAATGATGTTGCAAAGTGCCTGAAAGCTTGCTACAAAGATACATCATGGCTTTGGCATCTTCGATTTGGGCATATAAATTTTGGAGGTCTGGAGCTGCTATTTAAGAAAGAGATGGTAAAGGGACTACCTTGTATCAACCATCCTAACTAGCTTTTGTGAAGGGTGTCTAGTCGGGAAGCAATTCAAGAAAAGTTTTCCAAAGGAGTCAGAGTCAAGAGCCAAGAAGCCACTCAACCTCATCCATACCGATGTGTGTGATCCGATCAAGCCAAGCTCTCTCGATAACAATAGCTATTTTCTTCTCTTCATTGATGATTTTTCAAGAAAAACCTGGGTATATTTCTTGAAACAAAAGTCAAAAGTTTTCAAAATTTTCAAGAAGTTCAAAGCTGTAATGGAGAGAGAAAGCGGTAGAAAAATCAAAGCCATGAGATCCAACCGAGGTAGAGAATTTACTTCCAGGGAGTTTCAAGAGTTCTGTGAAGCAAATGGAATTCGTCAACCAATGACAGTTTCTAGATCCCCTCAGCAAAATGGCGTGGCAGAAAGAAAGAACAGAACAATCCTCGACATGACACTAAGCATGCTCAAAAGTAAGAAATTACCCAAGGAATTTTGGGCAGAAGCATTGGCATGTGCAGTTTACTTGTCAAACCGTTCTCCAATAAGAAATGTATAGGGAAAGACACCACAAGAGGCATGGAGTGGAAGAAAGCCTGACATTTCCCACCTGAGAATCTTTGGAAGTATAGCCCATGTTCATGTACCAGATGAGAGAAGAATGAAACTTAATGATAAAAGCGAGAGTTTTATCTTCATCGACTATGATGCTAATTCGAAGGGCTACAAGCTGTACAATCCAGACAATAAGAAAATTGTGATTAGTCGAGATGTTGTATTCAACGAATAAGGAGAATGGGATTTTAACTCTCACACAGATGACTTTAATTTCTTTCCTCGGTTTGAAGAAGATGAGCTGACACGAATAGAACAACCTGAAGAAGCCCAACAAGAGCCAACAACTCCACCCACTTCACCAACCACTCAAGGAGACTCATCACCTTCGTCATCATCAAGTGAAAGAGTTGTGTCATGCACACGAAGTCTTAGAGATCTCTATGAGGTAACCGAATGAAAAGATAATCTTACATTATTTTATCTGTTTACTGATTGTGAACCAGTGAGCTTTCAAGAAGCAGTACAAGAGAAGAAGTGGAGAGATGTGATGGATGAAGAAATCAAGGCTATTCAGAAGAATGACACATGGGAACTCACCTCACTTCCTAAGGGACATAAAGCGATAGGTGTCAAATAGGTATACAAAACAAAGCAAAATGCTAAAAGAGATTGAAAGGCACAAGGCGAGACTAGTTGCTAAAGGATATAGTCAAAAGGCTGGAATTGACTATGATGAGGTATTTGATCCTGTTGCTCGATTGAAGACTATTAGATTAATCATTTCTTTGGCAGCTCAAAACAAGTGGAAGATATATCAAATGGATGTAAAGTTCGCCTTCCTAAATGGAGTTCTGGAAAAGGAAGTCTACATTCAGCAACCATCAGGCTACGAAGTCAAAGGCCATGAAGACAAGGTGTTGAAGTTGAAGAAGGCCCTTTACGGGCTAAAACAAGCACCAAGGGCATGGAATAGCCGAATCGACAAGTACTTCCAAGAGAATGACTTCAACAAATGTCCCTACAAGCATGCTCTATATATCAAGATCAAATATGGAGATATTTTGATCGTGTGCCTCTACGTGGATGATTTGATCTTCACCGAAAGCAACCCAAGCATGTTCAATGAATTCAAGGAAGTGATGACGAAAGAATTCGAGATGACAGACATGGGGCTCATGGCGTACTACCTTGGCATTGAAGTTAAGCAACAAAATGATGGAATTTTCATTTCACAGGAAAACTATGCAAAGGAGATCCTGAAGAAGTTCAAGATGGAGAACTGTAAGTCGATAAGCACACCAATAAAATACGGAATCAAGATGTCCAAACATAAAGAAGGAGAAAGTGTAGATCCAACATTTTTCAAAAGTTTGGTGGGAAGTCTACGTTATCTAACTTGCATAAGGCCCAATATTCTTCACGCAGTTGGATTGGTTAGTCGCTACATAGAATCTCCAACAACCACTCATTTTAAAGCTGTAAAGAGAATTCTTCGCTATCTGAAAGATAATCAAAAGAGCACTATTGGATTCGTATTTTTCATGGGAGATACTGCTTTCACATAGATGTCAAAGAAACAACCGATTGTCACATTGTCCACTTGTAAAGGGAAATATGTTGCTGCTACCTCATGCATTTGTCATGCAATTTGGCTTAGAAATCTATTGAAAGAGATAGGTTTGATACAAGAAGAGCCGACTAAGATTTGTGTCGACAACAAGTCAGCCATTGTCTTAGCAAAGAATCCAGTATTCCATAATCGAAACAAACACATTGATATTCGCTACCACTATATAAGAAAGTGTGTTGCAAGAAAGGATGTGCAAGTTGAATACGTGAAGTCACAAGATCAAGTTGCCGATATTTTTACCAAGCCACTGATAAGCGAAGATTTCATAAGATTAAGAAACTTATTAGGGGTCACAAGATCAAGTTTAAGGGGGGGTGTTGGATCATAAACTTGATCCATTATGGGAGCCCAAACCCAAACCCAAACCCAATCAAATTGGAGTCTAAGTCCATAATCAAAGTCCAAAATTACAAGCTATCTACCTAGAATCTTCTAGGGTGTGGTCATTATGTATGTGAATCATTTGATAACTTAAAATATTATTAGAAGGATGGAGAAGAATAGAAAAGAATGAGGTGTATGGTTATTATAATTTTGAATTAGTTTATTTGTGTGGTGTAGGATTGTTCTTAAATAGTATAAATACCCCTCCCCATTTTATTTTAGGGATAAAAAAAATTAAAAGCTTCTAAGTGAGTGAAGAAGTAAAGTTTTATAAGAGTGAGTTATAATATCTTATTTTTGAGTAAGAGTGTTTTTGTAATATTTGTTTGAATTTGAATAAAAATTGTTTATTTGAGTGTTTTATTTCCGACACTCAAATCTACCAATCAGGAAAACAATAAAAGCTCGCACAAAAAAAAAGGAAAACAAAAATAAAAAACCATTAATCCTATGGGCAAAGTAAATCTATACTCCCTCACCTACACGGCTACAATCGCAGGCATGCAAAAAAACTTAACAAAAAATCACCAATTTCAGAAGCTAACACGTAGATAACAAACAACAAATTAAAAATGCATAACAATTATATGTAAAATTCAAGAAACAAACAGCTCCAATGACAAATCAAAATCAGAATAAAAAAAATAACATTCAACTCACATCTAAATGAAGAGTACAAATTTATTTACGCCTGAAATGAAGTAAAATCTGGGAGGGTGAGCTGGGACGAAGCAAAATCTGGCTGCCAAGCGGAGGAGATATGGCAGCTGGGCATATGCTCAATAGCGAAAAATGGATCGACTGTAAAGGAGAGACGATCGACCGTAGCTGCCAAATGAAGGACTTCGAGCGACTCACGGTGCTCCACTATGGCAGTAAACGCTAAGGACACCATATACGTTGAGGAAAGACGAAACGACAGGTAATTAGGAGATTTGGACTGACGGTAAAGGAGGACCAAAATAAAGGTGGAAAAATAAGGAGAGGAAGTGGTTTTGGAAAATGGAGGAGCTGGACAGAGAGGAGAGAAGACGGATCATTGGAATGTAGGTAGGGGAAAGTCAAAGGCAACTGACCATCCATTCAACAGCTGGAAACAGACGCCACGTGCGGCAAAACTGCATACTCCGACATCGTTTTTCTGGTGAGAGACCCATTGGTATGGACGGTGCAAACATGGGCTAGCGCGGGTTGCAGATGAAATCTTGAGATAGGAAGCATGTTGGAGAAAGGTGTATGGTAGGTGAAAAGTCCAAAACGGACCTCATAATTGATGAGGGGGTGCATCGATGCTGAAGTTTACGTTGGGGTAAAATGGATGATTCCATTATAGCAATGATGCGGCGCCGTTTTGACCTGTGGCTGAGAAGAAAATGCAGATTATGAACGGCGTCGTTCTGCTCAGGAGCAAACCTATCTGGACACCGTATTTACTACCGTGTTTTCTCAACCCTCTTTTAATGATAGATTGTTTTCCCCAAGTCCAATTGGCCGTCGCTAATAAAAAATAGTTACGGATTTACAGGTTTAGCTAGGGATTTTTCCTAGCCCCTAGCTAAATTGCGACTTTCTTCTAGTATTTAATATAATTAATATAAAAATAAAATAAGAAAAATATAAATAAAATTATATTTTTCATTTTATTAATTAAAATTTATTGATCTGAATAGAATTTGAAAAGCTTTATTTGCAGAATTAACTTCATTCTCTCTCTTCATTATATCACCTCACCGAACTCATTAAATCCGGGTACTTTCAATATATTGAGTTTTGATTCGGTTTATTTTAGCTGAGCCAAACAAGAGCAGATCAGATCCAGGTCAACATATAACTGAATTCTTTTATAAATAGGCTCACTCTGCATCTATTGGTTCTGAATTTGACAAGATTTGTTATTATGATTTTCAAATGTACCTCAAATTTTATTTTTCTAACCTCTTAAATACTTTTTTTTTAATTGAATTGATATGTAATAAAATCACATTGATTCTGAATCATAATTAAGAGCTTTTAATTTGGAAATTATGGTTCTTAATTTTAAAAGTTACTAATATTTAGTTTAATTTGATCGAATAATAACTGCAATATCCATTTGATAAAGCTTGATCTTTATTTTTAAAAGAGTTAATTACTTAAATTAATCTTGAGCTGAATTTTTTTGAGATATAAGCCCGACCTGAAACTAAAAATCATTTGTTTGTAATTCTATGTTTCTATCATTATAATTAGATAATAATTTGAATTCCCATTTAACAAATGCTCTAATTCCTTATATTGTAAGGATCAATTAATTGCATTGCATTGAACACAAAATCTAATTTCTGTATCTCAATTTAATCAAATAATAAATCCAATCTCTATTTGGCATGCTTTGATTCATTATCTTGAATTAAATAACAGGATTAGAGACCCTAATTTCAAAAAAATTCAATCTTTCCAGCAATTTATTTATATAAAATGTCTTATTTATTGATTTGCAAGGATTGATTAGTTAAATCTTGCTTAACCACTAAAGTAGAATTTTTAAATATATCAAGTCAGTCGTTGATATGAAAATTATGAATTCCACCTGTGTAGCATTGTGGAATATGAAAAATATTTTCCAAAAAACAGAGCCAAAGTCCATGTCATTGTCTTCTAGAAACGTAATGGAATACAAAATAACAATAATATAAACAATAAATATTAGCAGGTAGAGAAATCTTGAGGACTTTGTAGGACGTTGGTCGTTGCTGTAAGGTCGCAAACAGCATAAAATAATCCATCTTTGGTGTTTGGTAGGAAATTTGTGGCAATCACTGAGAAAATAATATCTCTATATGAATTATTTATTTATTTATTGTAAAATACATAAAAACTGTGGTCCATTGAAGCCGAAAGAGAAGGTTAAGGGTATGGAATTAATAATAGATTCACAACTTGTGCTAATAAAGGAAGAAAAAGGAAAAGGCCTTCTATATACTTGATTTTGTCATTTTGGCCTCTGTTTTTTTTTTGGGGGTACAGATTGATTTTTATATTTGCATTTTTAGTTCAATCAGCCCTTTAAATTAAAGAAATTTTATTCACCAAGTTACAATAATCATATTGATCCTTATTATTGCCATGTATGAATATTGAATATTATGCTGTGTTAATGTGATTTCTATAATTTAGGGGTTGATTGAACCGAAAATGGAAATATAATGATTAATCTATGCCAGAGAAAAAAGAAGAAAAGTGGCAAAACTTGCTAAATATAAGGGCTACACATGATTTAAGCCTAAGAAAAAACATAACATGTATGGTTTGGTTGAAGGGTAATCTTTGTGGTTGGGTAGTTAGATGTGGACTTATGCTTGTGACGGTATTAAATGAATAGAGTCAAAAAAGCAACTCACCTTAAAGCTATGTTTGAATTTTGAACTAGATTGCAACCTTGGAGGGTCAATGGCCACCTCAGTTCTCTCTACTTATTAGAGCATCACCATCGGCTTTCAAAGCCATTGGATTGTACGTATAATTTACAAGCCAGTAAATTTGCAAGTTTGCAATAATATAAAAGCAGATAAAAAATTTAATGTGTCTGACTTTTATTATTTTATAATTTTTTTACAAAAATTGAGGTTAAAAATTAAAAATCAACCGCATTATTAAATATATTTAAAAATATAATTGAAATTTTATTAATAGATTGTTGACAATAATTTTTTGCAATAGCATGGATTTAATGTTTTTTTTACTTATGTATATATATTCTCTAAATCTCTAATAAAATGTCACCCCCACTGCTAATAAAATAACATATAATTATTTACAAGTTTTTTGCATGTTAATGTGCATAAATTTTACAAGATTTGGACAAGTTTTGGAAGCAATTGATGTGAAATATCACAACCAAAAGTCATAAGGTCAGTTTCATCTTTTGTTTGACAAGTCAAGCCAATCTTATCCATGAGATTGCTTTGGCTTCGCCTGTTAGTGTGTGACAAAGTGAGAACTGAAATTGTCTCATCAACAGAAAGGGCAGGTATCTAATGTTCGGAGTAATTTGTCTGGTTTCTGGGCGATTGTATAGGCGAAGACATACATGAGAACATCCATGGATGGCTTAAGGAAGAAGCTCTTTGTTTGCTTTTGTTTCTTCTCCACAATGACAACTTCCACAGCAGCAGACGGTATTATTAGAGGTCAGTCAATTAGAGATGGGGAGACAATAATTTCAAGTGGGCAAACCTACGAACTTGGATTCTTCACACCAGGTAGTTCTTCAGGACGATACTTAGGAATATGGTTCAAGAAGATCTCCAAAGGCACTGTTGTATGGGTGGCCAACAGAGAAACTCCAATTCACGGTGGATCAGGATCTTTAAATTTCACTGATCAAGGAATCCTTCTTCTTCTAAACAGCACAAACGGTGTCGTTTGGTCATCTAATAATACCAGAAATGGCAAAAACTGGGTCGCCCAGCTCTTGGATTCTGGAAATTTTGTTGTTAAAGAAGCCACTGATTCAAACCCAGAAAATTATTTGTGGCAGAGCTTTGATTATCCCAGTGACACTAACTTACCAGAAATGAAATTAGGAAGAAACTTGCTTACGGGATTGGATTGGACTATAACTTCATGGAAGAGCTTAAATGATCCTGCTAAAGGTGATTATAGTTTCGGAATCGATCCTCATGGGTTTCCACAGCTAATGTACAAGAAAGGAACTAAAGTACTATTCAGAGCTGGATCCTGGAATGGAATCCGATTTACAGGAGCTCCAAGATTGAGGCCAAATCCGGTATACAGATACGAATTTGTGCTGAATGATAAAGAGGTCTATTACAATATTCACCTTGAAAACAAATCAGTGATTTCAAGGCTGGTGGTGAATTCATCAGGGACAACAGAGCGTTTAACTTGGATAGATCAAACGCATAGTTGGGCTCGCTACTTCGCAGTTGGTGAAGATCAGTGCGATTCTTATAATCTCTGTGGTGTAAATGCTAAATGCAACATCAACAACTCGCCCATGTGTACTTGCTTGGATGGGTTCGAGCCAAAATCGGCAAGAGACTGGAGTTTTCAAGATTGGTCTAGTGGGTGTACTCGAAAGACCCCCTTGTCTTGTAGCAGAGGGGAAGGGTTTGTCAAGCTTAGAGGAATGAAATTGCCGGATTCTTCTGAATCTTGGTATGATAGGAGTATGAGCCTTAAGGATTGCGAGGAATTTTGCTTGAAGAATTGCTCTTGTGTTGCATATGCTAATACTGATATTATAGGAGGAAATGGATGCTTGCTTTGGTTTAGTGACTTGATTGATTTGAGGGAATTTAGTGATTCTGGTCAAGAACTGTTTGTACGGATGTCTGCTTCATATCTAGGTAGGTACTCTTATATTTCTTGATTTAGGATTCCTCTGTTTTCTTCTTAATTTTTTCATCATTTATGTTCAAACATGAGCATTTCTACTAGTTCTGCTTTCTTTTCCAGCATACTAACTCTTCCTTCAAATCTTAAGATGAGATCAAACGCAAGAATGAACAGGGGAAGGAGAGGCGAATAGGAATCGTAGTTTGCACCACAGTAGTAGGCTCAGGACTGCTTATACTGGGATGGATTTTGTATATGAGGAAGAGGAGAATCAAAATCAGAGGTGAGCTTGTTAGTATTTAATCTTGGTTTCTTATGTTTGCAGTGATATAGAAACTGATTAGTATAGTCTGCAATTATGTTCATTAAAGTATCCTGATCTTAGTATATTCAATGCTACTTTCAGTGAAGATGAGAAGCATGATTGACAGGGATTACAACCCCAGCAGAAACGAAGACCTGGAGCTACCGATATTCGATTTAGTCACCATAATGAAGGCTACAGATAACTTTTCCATTGACAACAAGCTAGGAGAAGGTGGTTTCGGACCTGTGTACAAGGTATCATATAACACTCTGATAGATGATGCAAACTGTTGCATTGATCAATGTGTCCTAATTTTTAACAAAGTGTTTTAGGTGGTGTCACAAACAGTTAATCTTGAATGAATATGGGCAGGGCACACTATTTGATGGGCAAGAAATTGCAGTAAAGAGGCTTTCAATGAGTTCGGGACAAGGATTGGAAGAATTCAAGAATGAAGTTCTGTTGATTGCGAAACTTCAGCACCGCAATCTTGTGAAACTTCTAGGTTGTTGCATTGAAGGAGATGAAAGAATGTTGATTTATGAATACATGCCCAACAAAAGCTTGGATTTCTTTATTTTTGGTTTGTTCCTATTCAAATTGGCACACTTATTCAACATAATTTCTGCAGACTTTTAGTTTTAATGAAAAATTTTAACATCTTTGAGAAATTTGTCAGATCAATCCAGAGGCAAGCTATTGGATTGGAATAAGCGCATTAACATTATTGATGGAATTGCTAGAGGCCTTTTATATCTTCATCAAGATTCAAGACTCAGAATCATCCATAGAGATCTCAAAGCCAGCAATGTCTTACTAGATAAAGATATGAACCCGAAAATTTCAGATTTCGGGATGGCAAGAATATTTGGAGGAGATCAAACTGAGGCTAATACAAACAGAGTTGTGGGAACATTGTAAGTATACCTCGATTTGTCGAATAATTCTAACCGTGTTTCTTTCTGAAATTCCTTTATGATTTTAATACTGCACATTCAGTGGATATATGGCTCCTGAGTATGCTGTGGATGGACTCTTCTCCATGAAATCGGACATTTTTAGCTTGGGAGTATTAGTGATAGAGATAATAAGTGGCAGGAAAAATAGAGGATTTTACAGCCAAGATCATCTACATAACCTTCTTGGCCATGTAAGCCATCATTTTTACCATGTTCTCTGCAAAATGTTAGCAAGTTTTAGACTGAATTGTTAATCAACATGTTTCAGGCATGGAGACTGTGGATGGAAGAAAGGCCACTAGAATTAATAGATGATATTTTAGGAGAGTCGAGCGCGCTTACTGAGATAATTCGATGTATTCATGTAGGGCTGCTGTGTGTGCAACAGCGGCCGGAGGACAGGCCGAACATGTCAACTGTAGTACTAATGTTGGGCGGTGAAAGTACATTGCCTCAGCCAAAGCAGCCTGGCTTTTTCACTGAAAGAAATCTGCCTGAAGCGGAATCTTCTTCCAGCTACTACAAATCAACTTCAACTAATGAAATCACCGTTACAGTGCTCGATCCTCGATAGCAAAATCATCATTTGAAATTTGCAGTAAGTGGGAAGGGATTTTTCACAGAATTCACCAGCAGAAATCTAAGAAATTGAAATTGCTGAGCTAGTATTACAGTGATTTTCAAGAAGAGAATGGTTGGCATTGTGGCCTTGGACCATGAGATGTATATAGAAAGTACAATTTTTGTAGTGGATGCTGTGTATAATCTAATTCAGATTATATGCTTGATTGAATATTATTTATGAGCACAACAAATTAATATAAATCACTAATTTGATCTAGAATTTTGTTTTTATTCTATCCTCTGAGTAATCAATTTTTTATAATGTGAGGTTCTAAGTACAAATATAAATTCAAAACCACTCGTATCTTCTAAGACTTGAAAATGTGGAAAATGATTTTCTCTTAAAAAGAAAAATAAAAGGGTTTGTTTGCATTCTTTTTTTTCTGTTTTCACAATTTAAAATTTTATTTCAGATAAAATATAATTATTTTGGTTACTTAGTGGATTAAAACAGCAAAATAAATTGCATAAATAACAGAAAGTAGCAAAATCTGGCAACTGGTTTTTATTACTTGAATTTCTAAAAATATGAAAATAAAAATTCCAAATGTCATAAATAGAATTGATACCTAGCATGTCCTAGAGCTGTTGTTTGGAGGAAATCTATACCTTTAACTCATAAATCCAGACAATGCAAGAATTTCACGTAAGAAACATCCCATAATGTTACGGATGTGAATTTCTAAACGGGCTTTTTTTCTCTCATTTGCAATATTATTTGGAAACTTCTTTTGGGCGGTGGCTCTAAACGAAAATTATACCATAATTAGTGTTCATCATAGTGTATCATTTATTTAAATAATAAAATATTCTAATTTTTGAAATATATAAAAATAAAAAAATAAAATCACATTTACAGTTGTAAAAGCATAAATTATATCATAAATTCATATCCATAATACATGATATGTCTTTTATTTATACGGAAACATTTTTCACTATGATATTAATATTTTACACATATTCTTGTTTATATTCATTAGTTCACCAAAATTCGATTTCGGAAAAGTGAACTCTTTATTTTATTTTGCATGTGTGAAGAAGGAAGATCTATAATGCAATATAGATCTGGATCCATAATACACATGTATCTGAGTTGTGATATAAGAATTAGTCTCTAAACCATGCCACCCATACCCTTCTTTTACATTGACACGGAACATTACTTCATCACTATCTTAGTAGGCCAACCAATAAAATGAGGCCCAAAAATAGAATTTCTATCATCATAGCCATTTTGTTTGTTTTACCACCACACGCTACTTCGCAAACATTGTACCGGTAGTACCACTGTTCATAGCCTAAGGGATGCGCAAAATCTCGACAACTCGAATCAATCTGATAAAGATAAATTGATGGGTTGAGTTTAATCGGGTAGTTCAAGTCTGATTAGATAAGTTAAGGGACTAAATTTATGTGTTCAAGTTCCGATCATGTTTGAATCGAATTAAAATTTCAATTAGTTCAGGTTTAAAGTTTTTGAAAACTGAAATGCTTGGTTTGAATGTGAATTATTCAGATCAGGTATCCAATTGTGCTTCTAGGTACTTAGAGTTGGTCCATTGAATGAAAGAAACTTATTATATAGTCTGGAATCCTATAACGGTTTGTTTGGGTGGATAGAACACTAGCATAGACTCTTTTCTTTTTCAGTGCTGATAATATGATAGTTAGGTATGTTGTGGTCCATATGCTACTTTCAATATTGATAACTATCCCGTTTATGCATGCTTGGAAGGTTTGTCCCAATATCCCGTCAAATTAGTAAGTTGGTATAGTGGATGTGCTCATTAAATTGGATTCTCGTGGTGGAGATGGATTTTGGAAGCCAGGAGATTAAATTTTGATGTGTGGATAGACAATATATGCGAAGTTGGCTTAGCAAGTGCACTAGTCATTTCACGTAATAAAATAATTAATAGAGTATCGTTCCCAAGAAAATTGATGAATGTGCAATGTAGTTACACTAATATATATAATTATAAGAGAATGAAAATAATAATGATGTAAAATAAACTAGCATTTACCAACTAAAAATATTAAAAAGCATGAGACAAAAGTAGTAACTACAACTATAAAACCTTCAAATAATATAAGTTTTGGGGTATTATTCTCCTTTGATATTTAATAAAAAATAAATTATAGAAAATTCTATTAGATTTTAACAAATTACAGTCATAAATAAATTTTTAAAAAACTATCAGTTCACCCTATTGTTTTTTAATAAAAAGATTGATTGTTGGTAACGAGTGGAAACTTTAAATCCATATAAGATATCATCAGATTGTGCACAAAACCCTAAAAAATTTATACAATGTTTGAAATTCATACAATATCAAATGAATTAACATTTTCTCAAATGACAGAAGAGTAAACTGTTAGTTTTTTAAAAACTTATTTTTTGCTGTAATTTGAAAAACTTATGAGAGGTTTTTTATAATTTATTTTTTAATAAAATAACTCTCTTATTTAGAATTGATATTTTCACACAAAAATATAAAAAAAAATCATATGATATATTGCACTGAAATATTTGAAAATTCATACAATGTCAAATGAATGGTCATTATCTCAAACGACTTGGGGTAAACTGTTAGTTTTTAAAAAGTTTATTTCTTGTTATAATTTGAAAAATTTCAGGAGATTTTCTGTAATTTGTCCTTTAATAAAATGACTCTCTTACTTAGAATGAATATTTTTATACAAAAATATCTTAAATATAGAAAAATCATATGATATATTGCACTACAATATTGAAAATTCATATAGTGTCAAATGAATGGACATTATCTCAAATGATAGAGATGTAAACTGTTAGTTTTTTAAAATTTATTTTTAGCTATAATTTAAAAAATCTCAGAGGGATTTTCTGTAATTGTTCTTTAATAAAATTACTATCTTACTTAGAATGGATATTGATAGTAGTAGGATAATCTTTAGTGAGTGCCTTATTAAGGTTCAACTCTCAAACTAACTGAGATCTCATTCTTGTTTCTCCTAGATTAGAAAGATGAAAAACAATCCATTTTTTATGTGAGACTCTTGTCTCTAGGGTTGCACAAAATTTAACCAAACCGATCAAATTGAATTGATCCAATTCAATAAAAACCTAAAATTATGGTATAGGTGGTTTGATGGATGATTATAGTTTTGAAATTTTTATAAATCAATTTTTTGGTTTGATTTTGGATTAAAAACATATAAATCTAGTAAAACCAAACTAAACCAATAATATTGATTATAAGTATATTTTGCATAAACATCATATATTATATTCATTAACTAGTGAGCAACCCTAGTTTCACGTCAAAAAAATGGTGTACAATTATAAGTACTAATTAATAGATCAACATGTCATAAATAATACATGATAAATATGATATTTATTAAATACATGAGAAGTGTAAAATAGTTAACACAAATTTGTATCATATAGAGTATTACTAATTAGTACAAATAAAGGGGAGGTAGAAGAAGATGTCTTAATAGTTTTTCCATTTTTCATTATTATTAATATGATTTCGGAAAATAAAATTCTACATTATTTACTAAACCATGAACACCCATACCTGTCTCAGATTACTCTTACAAAAACCACTCACTAAAATTAAGGTCATGTCCTGGTTTAACCTAAGTTTAGTACTTCATGCAAATTTCAAAATATCACTCACATAACTAATGAAGAATACATCTCAACTTTTTCTACTAGACAATCATCAAGATATATTCAAACATACATACATCTATGTAAAACAAATAAAAACAAATGGAACACAACATATTTTTGTAAACATCATATATTATATTCATTAACTAGTGAGCAACCCTAGCTTCGCATCGGGAGGAATGGTGTACGATTATAAATACCAATTAATAGATTAACATGTCATAAATAATGCATAATAAATATGATATTTATTAAACACATGAGAAGTGCAAAATACTTAACATAAATTTGCATCATTTAGAGTATTACTAATTAGTACAAATGAAGGGAAGGTAGAAGAAGATGTCTTTATAGTTTTTTCCATTTTCATTATTATTAATATAATTTCGAAAAAGCAAATGTACATTATTTACACATATGAATAAGATAATTGCAAATATAAGGGAACAATAATAGTTTCTTCCTATTTTCAAGAAAATTAAAAAAAAACATAATAAATCATGAAGTGGTTGAAATGATAACCCACATATATGAACAATATATTTATATAAAGTATTACATGAGATTAATACATGAAGATGATTTGTATGATTATAAGAGTATATGTATTAAAATGCATTATATGATAAAGTATATGCTTAAAAGATATTGAGGCATGATGTTTGGTATTAAGTGTTCGCATGAAGATATTTATTATGCGTAAAAATTATAATATGAGTATGCATGAAATCCTAATATATGATACGAGATGTCAAAATTTCTACGAGTATGTATTATGTTGTAATAATACGAGTGATGAATGAAACTATCGTATGAACCTTATTATGTAAGCATGTAAAAGATTATGATGATGTAATTGTGTAAGTATGACTTATCTAGTTGCTTGAGGTCATGAAATTATGAGAAAACTGTTTATATCTTGTGTGAACACCTAAATATGTATAATATATTAATTATGTGAATGATATGATCCACATAGCGAAAGAAATGTAAACGAGGGAATATGAATATGTTATGTGCAAGCTGTATACTAGGAGTAGAAGTAGGATAAATGACATGCTATTAAGGCTAATGACGATGTAATTGTATAAGTATGACTTATCTAGTTGCTTGAGGTCATGAAATTATGAGAAAACTGTTTACAGCTTGTGTGAACACCTAAATATGTATAATATATTAATTATGTGAATGATATGATCCACATAATGGAAGAAATGTAAACGAGGGAATATGAATATGTTATGTGCAAGCTGTATACTAGGAGTAGAAGTAGGATAAATGACATGCTATTAAGAGAGTTTATGGTACCGTAATGATATATTACAATTATTCTTTTAAGAACAAGGTGACTTAAACTCTTAGAGCGTCCTTGATCCTATAATTGCATGCAGAAGATATACGTTTACTCAGTCAAGGTAGCTTAAGCTTAAGGAGTGCCTTTGACTTGAGGAGCTCGAATGAGCACACATGATCATAGATAGTGGTAGGGTGGCTTAGAGAGCACCCTTGTTCACAACCCGTATCTAAATAGTCTATATGAAGAGTTTTGAGAGAGAATATTTAATGAAATATGATCTAGTGAAAAAGGTAAAATAAAAATGATTATTTGGTAGTTGGTTTATATACCACGTGATGTTTAACATACATGTATGCAATATCAATGCATGATTATAGGAATTGATAAATCTATGAGTATATGATTTCTCACATGACACAAACACATGGTTATAAGGTATCACGCTTCTATTATCATGCTGTGTGTAAATGATTATGAATATGACCTAATGACATACTAGAAGTTCATGATATACCTTGTATAAATTTTTTATGACTGCTATAAGATTAATGATCCATGATATATGTAAATTATTTGTTGAGCATAAGGATAATGGTGAGCATAGTAGATTGTGAATTATGAAACAAGATGATGACTTCTCATATGCTTAATTAAGGGTATTATCACTATATACACATATGCAGGATGGTTAAGTATGTACAATTACAAATTTCCTCTTAAATTTGATAAATGCATTTTAGTCAATGTGAGAAAATGCATATAGAATTTATATGTAAATGATCCATATAAAAGGAGATGTCTAAAACATGATATATATATATATATATATATATATAAAATAAAATTTAAGTATTTAATTATCTATACAATTATTATTAATACAAATTATATATAATTTGTTAATTTTCATTCACATATATTACTATTATTATAATATTATATATTATAAATTTATTCATATATAAACTTATACATATATTTAAAAATATTAATATATAATTGAATAAATTAATTATTATATATTTATACTTTTTTAAATGTGTCTAATCATGTCATAAACATGTTAGACATATTCGTATCATATCCTGAAAAGTCCATATCGTGTCATGTCATTTAATCATGTAGTTTTCCAAATTGTCAGTTCTAATTTTCACGCCTCTGAAGCCTGTTGACATGATAATATGCAGATTTTCAACATGAATGCAATATGGACATTGCTTAAATTCTCATAAGTGTAAAATGTTCACATAAGAAACTTCAAGAGAATAACACTTGGAGATACTTATTATGTATAAAGATTATGTAATGAGTATGTGCTATGTGATAATAGCATGAATGATGAATGAAATTACTAAGGAGTTCTAATATGTAAGCATGAAAACAAACATGATAATGTAATTAAGTTTGCATGACTAAATCAATTGCATAAGATTATGAAATGATAAGAAATGATGTATAGCATGTGCAAGCAACGATATGTGTATTACATTTTGAAATGAGATTAATATTGTGCATATGAATGAGACTTACATGTATGCATAGTATGCAACGAAATGAATCATGAACTTGTATATAGTTATGATAAACAGAATGATATGAGTTACAAATGTTGAATGGCCATTTCCCTAATCTAGAATTAGTCATAGGTTAGATGACATTCTATTAAGGGGATTTACGGTACCGTATGAATATGATATATATTTTATACATTACAAGGACAAAGAAGCTAAAGCTTAAAGAGCACTATTTATTCTAAATTGCATGCAATAGTTATATACTCAATTAAGGTGGCTAAAGCTTGGAGAGAACCCTTGACTTGAGAAGCTCAGATGAGCACATATAGTTAGTGGACAAGGTGGTTGAAGCTCGGAGAGCACCACTATTTTACAACTCGTATCAAGGTAGTCCAAGTTTAGAGTCTTGGATGAAACAAAAAGAATATAATGAATTGTACATGGATGTCACTATAAAAAGAATGGTATGAATGTTATAACCTATGTGATTGAACATGATTATAATTACTGACTTGTCTACATGAGAAACAAACTATGCCATGATTTTGTATAATCATGTATGATTATGATTAATAATATGAATTATTTGTTAAGCATGTTTATAATGGTGAGTATATTAAATGGTAAATTATGGTATAAGATGATGCACGCTCATATGTTATGCTAAGGGTATCACCTCTAAATATTTCTATGCATGTTTGTGTTTAAGAATGCATGGCTAAAGAATTTGACATTATAACTTGATAAATGCATATTTGTCTATTTGAGAATGTGCATTGAGAATTTATATGTTATGTATGCACATATAAAGAAATGATCTACACATGATATGTATGGCATGCATATATAAAACTGTTATGTTATGATATATGCAACTTATATTCCAATAAGTATGAGTTGCTTAGGGTGTGAGTGTTTCTCATTTGTAGGTTGAAGAAAAATAGATAGTTGTTGATAGAGAATGAGAGCCCGAAAGAAGAGTTGTAGGATAGACTCAGTTGGGTGGGTGGTACACTAGAATGTATTTGGTTTGAAATTTTATATGTTAAAGAGACGTGTATTTTCCCTTTTAGATGTTTTTTTTGTAAAACTTGAGACTATATGAAGCCTTAGATATTTTTTAATGTGTTGTAACATTTGTTTTTCCATTTTTCTATCCCTATATGGATTTTAAAATAGTTGTTATGTCTAAGGTGCAAACGAAATGGTATTTAAAAAAAAGTTTTATTTTAGTTGATTTTTAAAAAAGTGGTTTTGTAACACTTGCTTATATATTTGGACTAATTCTAATTATATGAAAAGGTATCATATTTATTGGTATTAGGGCTTAGATTTAGGTGTTTCTAGTCCGAAGTGAGTTGTGGGTGTATCATATATACATGGTGTGTCCTACATGACTCAAACCAAGGCTCTTCTTTCTTTAGTGTAAGTATCATATGATATAAAACTACAAAGTTAATGTGAAAGTACTCTGAGAGTGATAGCCTAATCGATTATAAGACCTTGAATTAGTAAAGTGAAGCTAGTGTTAGTAGGTATATTTATATACCTGTATGACCACAATGTCAGATATGATGACTCCGGTTACAACTCAGGTAAGAGTTAATGGACCTTTTTAGAACCTAAATGGGGTTGCTTCATCCATGCTACAATTTGACAAGTTGCAAGGGTGGAACTCTAAAGCTATAATGTTGTGGAGACAATAATTCAAGTATCAATGAGTAATTCAATAATCTTGATGCTTGCTAGAGCAAGAGTAAAAAAGTGTAGAATTTGTGGTATCAAAAGCAGAGATGTGACACACGAAGGATAATGTTATTAAATTTGAAGTGGATGCCTCATCCTGATTGAAGCTTGTAAATTCAGTTACACGATGGATTGGAGCAATAAGATTTACATTGATAATAAGAGGTAGAAAATAAAGTATGTAAGATAGAAAAGTATAACAATGTTGAAGTTAGAGCTGAAGTTGGTAGGCTCGATAGATGTGTTATGAAAGGTATAGATGATGAAGCATATAAATGTTAGAGACATGATAAAAAGGTGGAATGAAATAATTATCCTTGAATTCTGAATGTACAAGTTGATTGATTGGGATATAATATCAAAGGGCCTATAGCAGTACAATCTCTACTGCTAAGAACGGAAACTAGTTAGACAATAAGTGAGTTAAACAGTAAAGAAATAAAGAGGCAACTATTAATGCAATGGTTTGCATCATAAATAACCTGAGTATATCGATGGACCTTAGTTCCATCCAAAGATGCAGAAAAGTAATTACAATGATACAATGACCCAAAATAGTTTGATGATAAGGGAGATGGAGTATGACATCCTAAATATAGGACAAGGAGACATAAGTCAAAATTGTTCAAACACGCATACACATAAGTGTGTATATATATTGCCAAACAATGGAATTAAAGAAAAAGGTGATAAACTAGAATTGTTAAAGAGGAGGTTAGTCACATAATTCCCAAAAGTTAATGAATGATACAGACATGGGTAAAAGAATTCCTTGATTGTTGTCGTTATCATTGTTACGTAAATATATAATTTAAGTTAAGAATTGTAACGTGATGTAAAGAAAAATGCTAAAAGAAGACAAGATTGACAATGTGCTTTAGATTTTTTTTTTTATCAAGATACACCAAACAAAGATATAAAAGCTTGGCATGGGTTTATTTTCGAGTGGAGCCAATTTCGATTCAACATTATAAATGTTTTATGACAAGATTAGAGGCACACTACAACTTTTAAGAGTTGTCAAGATCAAGTGTTACCAGAATTTTGTATCACACATGCTCATGTCAATTAAAGGTGATGACTACGGATGATGAAAAATCTTGATAAAAGAACCAATAGCTATCATAAAGAGGCAGAGAGTGAAATTAAACGTATGAATGTTTCTAGTACAATGGGTGAATAAAGGTAAATAGAGGTTTATAAACAAGTGAAAAGATGGGCTTCAGTTAACATGTTTGCATGTTGATCTAGCATAAGGTACACTATTGACAATAAACTAGTTCTCATAGTATAGGACAATAGTTGGTGCGAATAAAAGAAAGTTAATCACAGAATCTCCAGAACTGGGAGATGGTGCAGGTATTAGTGAAAGATCCTTGCAACAATTCATTAATATTTCTACGATGAAGACAAAACATAGCTTCAGATGCTGAAATATTCAATATGAGATTGAGGGGTTTACAACTAATGAAGTAATAATGAAGATATAATGAGAAACATTGATATACGAGAATAATTGTTACAACTATGTTAACATAGATAAATGAGATTTATTTCCACCAAAAAAGTCAAATATAAACCAAAGGAATTAATGATGACTGGTTTAAAACTACAACTGAATTGTAAACTACAAACGTAACAACGCAAGAGAGATATGTATACACAGTAAGCAGATGGAGAAACTAATAGGGCTACATGTGAAATCGGTATAAGCTTAGAAAGATTAAGATAGCATAAAAATTTAAATTGGGAAGATGAAGTTGCATAATATATCCCTTAAGAGGGAGAGATCTGAGTATGACATGAAGGCAGAAAAAGAGAAGTCAAGAGTTACATTTTATAACACATCAGTAAGTCAAGAAACAAGATACAATATAGGCATTAAAGAGTAGACTTACTAAGTTTATTAAAACTTTACGAGTTAAAAAGAATAATAATAAAAAAGTTAATAATATGTATGAGAATCAAAATAGTCAATTTCTCAAAGAGTCGGATATCTTCAAATTAAGCCAGGATTTACTAGTATATATAGTCTTTTATAACAGACAACTTCGAAACCCGAACATCTGAATAAATCATGATTGTGATGTTTAACCATGTAAAAGGGTGCAACTGAAAAGTTATGTGGATTATTAATGTTACAAGTTATAGTTGTATATTTAAGTACATAAGGGTAATAAACATTTGATACTCAGATGATACATACTTATTAACCAGGTAAATTTTGAGGGCGAAATTTCTTAAAAGGGAGAGAAATGTGATGCTTGCTAATGAGGACCTAGTTAATAAGACAGATTAAAGGAATAAAAGTATGTGTTTAAGGGTTTTGACATGAGAAAGAGTTAAAAATGAATGAAAAAGTGAAGTGTCATAGGGTTCACACCCATGAACCATTGCAAGATAATTCTGAGTTCAAGTAGATTCACAGTCGCGATAGCTATTGTCACGCCCATGAACGTCGCCCATTATATAATGAAATCAATTCATTCTTCTAAATCCCATTCGCCCATTTGATAAAAACCTTAACCTCTATAGTCTTTTCCCATACTAGACATCCTTCTTCATCAGTTCTTTTAAATTATAAACCTTAAAACACAAAATCCTAAGTGATAAGGAACGAGATTTACCAAGTTTTAAAGAGAGAAAAACATTAGGAAGCTTATGTTTTTTAGAGGGTCGACTTAGATGAAGAAGAGAGGAGCTCGAAAACCCTAATCCATTTTATGTTTCTTTCAATTTTGGTAAGGTATCACATTTTTTCCTTCTTTTTTGTATGTTTCATGCTATTTTTCCTATAAATCTCATTTTTGGTAGAGCCCATTTTCAAATGGGCTAGGTTTGATTCAAGTTTGAGTTTTAATAGCTAAAATTCCCCTTATAAGCTTAATAACAAGTAAAAGTATGACCTTGAAAGGGATTAGTTGATATAAGGGTTAGCTTGAAGGTCTAAAGTTATGGTTTGGTTTTTAATAGCTTTAGGATTATGTTTATGGCATAAAGGTATTAAAGGTAGTATTCTTATGTGTTAAGAGTAGCAAGAGAGGATGGGGAAGACCACCAAAGAGAGAGACAAGATTGATTTAAACTTGAGTTTTGAGGCTTTATAAATGTATGTATGTATATATGTATATATATGTATTTAAATTCCAAATGTGGATTATTTGTATGTTAAAATGCATTTAAAGTGTATAGTGGAATAAAGATGTGTTAATTATAAAATGAAACGTCTAGTTGTATGAAATGAATGGCTAAGGTCCTAAGTGCTATTAATGTCATACATGATAGTCATGAGTACCATGAGCTTAAATAAAGAAGGTTGGCATTTATGGTGTCATGAAATGAATGCTAAGGAGAGGTAAATGTTAGTTGTGAATTTGATGGTTAAAAAACTATGTTTGGTATGAAATGGTGGTTTGATTTTCATATGAATGTGCTCATTTATGGTTGGGTGATATTATGGCATGCTCTAGCATGATTCTGGTAAGAGTTAAATTATTAAATTGTGATAATTAGGCACAAATGGATGGTTAATGCGCCTTTGGTACTTATGTTAGTTTTAAAAAGTGTTAGGATGACATAAATGCTAGTTTGGATCATAAAAACATGTTATGGGATTTAATTAGCATGGAATTGTAATTTTTGATATTTATATGTTCAATTATGATTGAATGATGTTGTATTGATTTTGAGGCATATTTAAGGCACGAGATATTGAGAATGTTGATAGAAAAAGGTTATTAATGGCCAGTCATTAGTGCTTTGCATGTGACTTGTATAATTTGCTCTATTTTATTTCTTATTTATTGGAGGACCCAAATTCATGCTCGTCATAGAAGTCTCACGACCTTGAATCATGCCTGAGGGAAAGTTCAAATAGAATAGACCTAAAATTCACACCCTCATGACTATAGTCATGTTCGTGACAACTCTTCACACTCGTGAAAGTTGTGCACTTCATAATTAGTAGCGTTTACGAGCATATTCATAGTTTGATTCATAGGTAGGGCACCCGTGAATGACACCTTATGGTCGTGAACATGCATTTCAATCCTGTGAAGCTTGTTAACATGATAATATATAGATTTTCAACATGAATGCAATACAACATTGCTTAAATTCTCACAAGTGTAAAATGTTCACATAAGAAACTACATAAGAATAACACTTGGGGATACTTATTATGTATAGAGATTATGTTATGAGTATGTGTTATGTGATAATAGCATGAATGATGAATGAAATTAATGTAGAAGTTTTATTATGTAAGCATGTAAACAAACATGATAATGTAATTAAGTCTACATGACTCAATCAATTATGAAATGATGAGAAACGATCTACAACTTGTGTGAGCAACGATATGTATATGACATTTTGAATTGAGATTGATATGGTATATGCATATAAATGAATCGTGAACTTGTATATGGTTACGATAAATAGAATTATAAGAGTTATAAGTGTTGAATGCTCATTTCTCTAATTTAGAACTAACTATAGGATAAATGATATGTTGTTAAGGAGATTTACGGTATCACAAGAATATGATATATGATTTACACATTTCAAAAACAAGGTGGCTATAGCTTGGAGAGCTCTATTAATCTTAAATTGCATGCAATAGTTATATGCTTAGTTAAGGTGATTGAAGCTTGGAGAGCGCCCTTGATAGAAGTTCAGACGAGCACACTATGTTAGTGGACAGAATGACTGAAACTTGAAGAGCACCCCTATTTCACAACTTGTATCCGAGTAGTCCAGGTTTAGAGTCTTAGGCAAAACAAAAAGAATATGATTAATTATACATGGATATCACCGTTAAAAAGAAAGGGATGAATGTTATGACCTATTTTATTGAACATGATTATGATTATTGACTTGTCTATATGAGAAACAAACTATGCCATGATTTTGTACAATCATGTATGAGTATGATTAATGATGTGAATTATCTGTTGAGCATGTTTATAACAATGAATATATTAAATGGTAAATTATTGTATAAGACGATGCATGCTCAAATGTTACACTAAGGGTATCACCTCTGAATACATCTATGCATGTTTGTGCTTAGGAATACATAGATATAGAATTGCACATTATAAATTGATAAATGCAAAATTGTCTATGTGAAAATGTGGATTGAAAATTTATATTTATGTATGCACATAGAAAGAAATGATCTAGACATGATATATATGACATGCATATATGAAATTGTTAGCTAGATTTTGAGCGGATCTGGAAGAAAAATACCTTGGAAATTTAGAGAGAAACCAATTACTAAATTAGCTAGATTTTGGTGAAAGAATATAAGGTAGATAAAGTTGCGAGAATAAAAGATATAACTGAAAATTTAAAAAAAGACACAACAGTATGCATCAGTTGCTTACTGTAACCGATGCTTATACTCAAGAACAACTTATATACGTCGATTTTGATATAGCAACCGACACATGTACTTGATCTATTTTCAATTTATTTATTATTTTGCCATACTTTTTGTAATATGAGTCTATTTTTATTAAAATTGACTCATATAATGTTCCACCTAAAGCATATTTCGTACTAGTGAGTAAAGTATTGTTCCAATAAAGATTGATGAATATGTGGTGTAGTTACACAACATAGTTATCCAAGCGAATAAAAAATATAAATGAAGGAAAATAAACTGATGTTTACCAACTAAAAAGATTAAAAACAAAGAAATAAAAGTAGCAAATACAACTGTTAAAACCTTCAAAGAGTAAAAGTGTTAGGGTACTACTCTCCTTCCTTGATATGTAATAAAATGACACTTTGAATCTCAGAGGTGAATGAGCTAAAGTTACTAAAAATAGAAAATGTGGTGATAAAGACGAATATTCTCGAAAGAGAGAAAATGAGATGGTGGTGGGTCTCTCTTTCCTAAAAGAGAAAATGATGAATATATAGTGCTTGGAGACTTCAATCACTAAGATGATGCCCTAAGGGTGTTTTAAGAAGTTCTCCCCCCATTTGGATAAAGATTGATAAGGAAAGATAAAATAGTCCTCCCATTGAAGCACGAGGGCAAAACTTGAAGCTCTAAGTTTTTTGTTGTCTCGCGGGTATGAAACTACCCGTGGTTTGCTTTTGCTTTAAAATCTTCATTTCACGCTTTGCTGCTCTAGTTTCACTGTCATTCGTATGGTTATGAGATTACCCATGGTTTGCTTCTGTTTCTCCTTATCTTCTTGGTATTCAACTCTTCCTAAGTCATGCGTTAAATTCCATAGACGTAATATGTCTTGTTATTTGCCTATACTCTAAATTTCCTCCTTTTTGTATACAAAAGTGAAAAAGCAATGCCTTCACACACTGAATTCAATTTATTCCAATCATTTGCCACAACAACGTAAAAAATTAAAAAAAATAAATCAAATGAATAAAAAAATAAATATGAAACAAAATTATCAAAACCAAACAAAGAAAGTGAAAAAAGCTCCTCAAAAAGGAGGAAATTTAGGATATGTGGATTTTCTCAGATTTTGGGCTAATGAATGTTTACTGTATTTTTTCTCATTTAAATTCAAAGTATGATTTCCTTTACCATTAATGACTCTTGAGTCAATTATCCTATTTTTTTCGTACAGTGTAACTGAATTCAACCACCATAATTGACTTGCATTTAAAAAGGTAGCATTTTGTTGACAATGTCAAATTAATTTGACAATTTTTCTTTATAATTTTCTTTAATCAGGTAATGCTAGCAGTAAAGGATTAAACTTCATTGGTGATTAAAAATCTTAAATGGGTTTATCGCTATTCTTGCATCTCCTCAACCTGGGAATAAATTGTACGACATAACTTATTTGATTTAGCGTACAACCTTAGATTCAGTCCTAAACGTATTAATCCTTTGAGGTCAGATAGGTTCAAGAAAGTTACAAATCCAGAAATCATGAGAAAACAATCAAGCCTAATACAATAACAAGATGCAAATATTCTATAAAACACCAAGAATTGCAAACCTGAAAATGTGATGCTGGTGAGGAATTTGTCATTCAAGGATCTAATTCTGGACAAAAGCAACTCATTCAAGAATATGGATAGCTCAATAAACATCCACTAAAGCTAGAACTCTCTCCTCTTGAATTGGCAATTTTGTTTTCGCCTAGACCAGTTAGCGAGCTTGATATTGATGTTGCAGTTAAACGTCAAAAGTTTTATAAGAGTGATCGAACTAAATGTTGCAGGTTGTGCAATTGTTATTGAAAAACTATGGTTAGAATTTTTCTTTTATGACATCGTCAGCTGTTAATTTGAGTTTTTTTTGTTGATTTTAACTTTTCAATGTTAAATTTCAGGTGGAAAGCGTTGGACTTTGTGTTGAAAAAAATTAAGATAAGATAGAAGAAAGTAATATCTAATAATTTGAGAAAAATTAAAAATAAAATAGAAAACAGATTTTATATAAAAAAATCTCCAAACAAATAAGGGTAAGAATCATAAGTATGAATAGAAGAATTTAACTATGAAAGCAGATTATAAATTCTCTCTAAATTTTAAAAAATAATATTTACACTGTCTTTATTAAAAATTATGAGATTAACAAAAAAATATATTTTTTAATTCTCTCTCTGTTTTTTTCTAGCGATTTGACCCTCACTTGTTGCTCAAATCTCTTGTTGTGCATCTTTGCAATAATTGTTAGCCTATTTATAGATGGAAGTTTGGTGTCAGAAAGGTGGTGGTGGAGCCCAAATTCAACAATCTTTCACTTGAAGATTTGATTGAGTTAATCACATCTTCATACCATTACATGTTGCTTATGTCTTTGCTAACTCGCTAAAATATTGACACCAAATAAATTTTGCATATCCACTATTCTTTTCTGCACTTTCTCACGAACGAAGTACTACTTGACTCGAATGTATTTTATCCTTGAATGAAAGGTTAGATGACTTGCAATATGCAAAATACTCCGACTGTCACAAAATAGAAAAAAAAAAAAATTTTATTCATGCTCAGGTCCTTTCAATTCTATTTTTAACCAAATTGCTTCTGTGCTAGTTTGTGTAGCCAAAATTTACTGTAGTTGAAAATCCAACTTATACATTTACTAGTAAGTACAAACACATATCCGGTGATGAATTTGTTTTTGTCAAGTTTACATGCATAATCAGAATTAACATATCATCTAACAATAAATTTTGATTCCCTATAATATAATACAACATTTCTTGTCCCTTTAATGTATCTCATGACTCTTTTTACTGCATTCCAATGCTATTTACTAGAATTTTTCATGTATCGACTAGCCATTCTCACTATTTGTGCAATGTCTGGTCTTCTACAAATTGTAGCGAATATTAAACTTTTCACTATTGATGCATACGGTACTCGAGACATCTCCATCCTTTTTACTTCTGTGCTAGAGCTCATACTGGAGGATAACTTGAAATTAACAAGAAGTGGGGTATAAATTGGCTTACAATCTTACATATTGAAGCGTCATAAGATCTTTCTCAAGTAATTTTATTGAGAAAGTCAAATCTTCTTATGATTTATGTCTCGGTGAATTTGCATCCCTATAATCTTTTTTTCTAGTCCTATGTCATGCATTTCGAACTCCTTAGCCAATTGTTCCTTCAATTCTATAATATGATATTTGTTGGGGTCTACTACCAACATGTTGTCTATACAACAATAAAATGATAAAATCATTTCCACCAAATCTTTTGAAGTATGAACAAATGTCTACATTAAGTATGTAGCATCCAAGATTCATGATGAAGGAATCATATCTCTTGTACTAGTATCATGGTGTCTGTTTAAGACTATATAGAGATTTGTTCAATTTGCAAACCAAGTTCTCTTTTTTTTTCCTTCAAAATCTTTTGGTTGGAGCATTTAAATTTCCTCCATGAATAAAAATAATTTTCACATCTAACTACTCTAAAAGTAAGTCAAATATAGCACACATTGTTAGGACTACTCTAATTGTTGTTAGTCATACCATTGGAAAAAATATCTCATTGAAGTCAATGTCTTCTTTCTGAGCATATCCTTTCATCACTAATATTGCACGATACTGCTTCATTTGATCTTCATTGTTATGCTTGATCTTAAATACCCATTTATTTCTAATAGGTTTTCTCCTTATGGTAATGAAACAAATTTCCAAATTTATTTTTATGAAGAGTTTATATTTCCTCCTACATTGCTACCATCCATTGAGATACATATGAATTGTTCATTACTCCTTGGAAAGTTTATGACTCTCCATCTTCTGTTAGAAGACAATATGCAACATTTCTCTCCATAACATACTTGAAGTGTCAAACTAGTTATATTTTAGAGCGATTTGACCGTCGAGGATTAGGTGCCTTAGAAACAACTGGTTCTTGTTCCTCATGTATTGGTGCTATTTCAAACGAATTCTTTTGCTCAACTTCCTTTTCCACGTGTACTGCATAGATTCTGAATTTTATTTCACTGTGATATCATCCATTTCTCATTTCTATTCTTAATCTTCTAAAAAGATAATATATCTACTGAATACAACTTTGTGGGCAATGGGATCCCCCAAGTGATACCCCTTTACTGCATTAGTATATCCCAATAATAAATATTTTCTGGATTTTGGATCCAACTTTGTAATTTCTTAGGCGTGGTACATTACGTACACAAGACTTCCAAATATATGAAGATATGAATAGTCAGCCTATTTTCTAGTCCGTATCTTCATCAGTGTCTTCAACCCAATTTTAGTTGAAGGTGCTTGATTTATCATATAACATGTAGTATTGACTGCTTCTACCCATAAAATTTTTCAAGCATGTAGCTACCAACATTACTCTTGTTCTTTCTAACAAAGTTTTGTTTATTCGCTTTGCCCTTCCATTCTATTAAAGAGTGCATGCTACAGTGAACTGCCTTTTATGCCTTGTTGATTGTACCATTCTACAAACTTATAGCTGATGTATTCTCCTATATTATCCATCCTCAGACACTTTATCTTCTTTCCAGAATCAAGTTTTACCCGCTATTTGAATACTTTGAAAACTAAAAACACATCTATTTCTTCTTAATAGGACACACCTAACATCTTTTTAAATAATCGTCAATAAAGGATACAAAATACTTTGCTCATCCTAGAGATGTTATTGGTGCGTTTCATATATCAGAGTGAAACAACTCTAGAATTTCTTTACTTCTAGAATTTGATGTGTTAAACTTCACTATGTGTTGCTTACTTGTAACATAATGCTCATAAAAAGGTAAAAACACCTTAGTAAGTCTTAGAAGTAGAATTTTCTCTATAGGAATTTGCATTCCTTGCTCATATATATGTCCAAATTTCAAATGCCACACCATTACAGATTTTCACTTGAACTACTTAGTGCAACTGATGTTTCTCCTTCCAGTAAAATCTCTCCTTTTAATATATACAAGTTGACATCACATTTTCTCCCTTTATTAGTATAAGCACACCTCGAATCACCTTTATGATTCCTTTTTTGGCTTCAATTTTACAACCAAGGTCATCTAGTTGACCTAATGACAACATGTTCTTTTTCAGGCCTTCCATATGCCGCACTTATTGAATAGTGTGTACTGTGCTATCATGGAACTTCAACATGATGGTTTCAATACCGATAATCTTTAAGGCATGATCATTGCAATTATACATATATCTCTTATAGACAAGTTTATATTGATGGAACCATTCTCTTTGAAATGTCATGTAAAATATGACTCATGAGTTAATGAACCAAACATCAACAAATGTCTTTCTATCTTCACTAGTTATCGCTCATTCACAATACAAAGCATCACCATCATTAGATGTAACATCCTTGACTTTTTCCATATGCATTTCTGCAGCATCACATTTGTGCATATGTATTTTGCATAAATATCATTTGAACACATGCATAATATGCATTTTTATTTAAATATATTCATGACATACAATTAGTTTATTTTCAAATATTTTACAATTGTATAGAAATGCATATGTTCGTTTTATAATATAGATGAAAATGACATAAAATTAATATTTAAGTGAATAAAGAGACTAGATTGAATTAATAAAAATTTGACATGATTAATTTAATTAAATTAAAATAAGTGATTAAATTATATATTTATTTATTATTGGTTAGTGAAATTGGGTAAATGTATATATGCATACATGAATGTATGTATATGTATGTATGTATGTATGATGATAATTAAAAAAATAAAAATAAAATAAAAATAATTAAAAAAAAGAAAGCATTCAGTAAAAAGAAAAAAAGAAAAAGAAAAAGAAAAAGGAAAAAAGAAAGAAAGAAGAGTGGACGGCAAACCAAAATGGAAAACAAATGGGTTAGGTGAGTTTTAACCTATTAGGCTCCATTATCTTCCTTTTCTTTTCTTATCTTCTTCTTCTTCTTTTCTTCATTTCTTCAACCTATTTTCTCTCAAGTTCCAGCCACAAATTCTTCCTTGTTTCACTTGGTTTTTGAGTCAAATTGATCCCTTGAAATTTCTTTCTTGGTAAGTAATCAATTCTTATTGCTATAAGGTTGATTTGAGTTGCTAAGGTTCATTAATAGGTACTGATTTGAACTCCGCTTTTGATATCCAGAGAAATTGATTCTGGAAAATATTAAAACATAAAAGTTGTTCCTTTATGTCTTATATTTATGGATATGTAAATATTTTTGAAAGATGTATTGTATAGAATGAGATATCCTCTTCGTACTGAAACCGGTCCGGATGGGAACCTTAAGTAAGTTAGCTACTGTGTTTATTCGTTTTGGGTATGTTAAAATCAATATTGGAAGTAACTCCAAAAATAAAAGTTGTATATATATGTGTTATGGATTTGTAAACCAAATTTCAGGTTCATAGGTCTTGTACGTTTTGAGTTATGGTAAATGGAACTATGACTGTTCCATAATTTGAACTGCATACTGAGTGCCCTGTACAGGTCCCGAAACTTGTTTAATTCTTTTGAGCTTCTTAAAGATCGATTATGTAAATGATCAAAACATTAAAGTTATAGGTATATGTCTTATCGAAATTTTGGTACTAATTTGAGCTTAATATAATATGTAAATAATAAGTTATGGCCTTTTTAATTCATACTGGGCTGGAAGCCAATTCTATTCTGGACCAGTAAAATGTTTGTTATAATTTGAAGACCTTAGAAACATAATTGATAAAGGTTGTAAACATGAAAAATGTTCCATATGAACCCATATAAGTTTCTGTAAATTTTAATTAAAATAGGACGTACAAATTATAAGTTATGATGAACCCAAATGAGTACCCTGAAACTGCCTAAGGGCAGAAAACAGAGTAGAAATCAGAACACGATTAGAAATTCCACAAAAATTTGTATAGTAATACAATTGGTCTGAAATTTTAATATGTTATATATAAAGATGTTATTTTTAATTAGGAACAAGAATCAAATTAATTGGTCAAATACATAATGAGTTATAGTTAAAACAGTCCCATAAGGTCACACTGCCTCCTAGGAATAATTTTAATTATTGATATGAATAATGTATATTAATTTGTTTAAGCCACATTAAGTTTCTCTAGTCATAAATTAATCAATTATATTTCAATATTAGGCTCAAGACAAATTGGAGATATACAAGAAGAGGGTAGACAATAAGTTAAGGGTTGGAATCAAAGGAAAAAGTTGAGTATAATTATCAATTGAATTCTTTAGTGCATATGAATGTTGCTTGCTATGTGACTTATATAATTGTGATGATTTTTCCTTGAAAATATGATAATGAATAATTTGTGACATTTGTGGTACATATATGTTTGTGTACTTTGGTATATTGGAGGTATATGTTTGACATATGATATATATATACATGGTATATGTATAGTATATGCAAGGTATATGTGTTGACATATAAGGTATATATGTGGTACATGTATGGTATATGTGTTGACATATAAGGTATATATGTGGTATATGTATGGTATTTGAGTTGCATATGAAGTATATATGTGGTATATGTATGATATATGAGTTGCATATGAAGTATATATGTGGTATATGTATGGTATATGTGTTGCATATGAAGTATATATGTGGTATATGTATGGTATATGTGTTGACATATAAGGTATATATGTGGTATATGTATGGTATATATGATAAGATACAATGGTTGATGAATATGTAAGTACAAGTGCATATGCATAATGACTTAAAAGGCGTTGTGACTAGTCAATCGACATTGTAAAGCAAAAGAAGTGGCCTATGGCCCAATAAATGTACAAGGCAAAAGAAGAGGCCTATGGCCCAACAAATGTGCAAAGCAAAAGAAGAGGCCTATGGCCCAACAAATGTGCAAATGAAACAAATGATCAAGCTAGCTAGCAAATGCAAATGCAAATGTTCACATGGAAACCCGGGGCAATGTTCGTTTAACCTGGTCACAACAAAATAAAATGTACAAGCATAAGCATAAGCATAAGTAAATAGCAATTATTGAATACTTGATTTTATCTATATTTATATGTTATTAACTAATGAAATGGAGTATAAAGTATGTATTAATTATACTTGTTATTTGCTATTATGAAATGCTTGGTGCTTTATAACTCATTTGATGGTTATTCTCATTGAGTCGCAACTCACCAAATTGCATCATTTTTCAGGTAGAGAAGATTAGTAGTTCATATTGAGGTGCATATATAAGTCATGGATCAAAGGTCACCGACCGAGCCTCATCACTCTCTCTCCTTGCATTCCACATAAGCATAAGAACATATCATTTATATTTGGGGATTGAATACTTGCATATTTACTAACTTTTTAAACGTAATGTTTAAGTTATTAATATATGTGATGTTATGAGCTATAATTAAAGCTTTCGCATTGATTGTGAAATTATTGTTGATAATATGAGATGAGTTAAAAAAAAATTACTCTCGCTGTAAACATGAATTTTTATTTAATCTTGTTTCATACGTGATAATACAATATAAAGACAACATATACGGTATATAGATGTATAAGATGTTAGGTGTTACATTAGATGTCCTTGCAATATTTCCTTGAGGATTGGAATTTTTCTTATATAAACTCCAACAATCCTTCTTTAAGTGACATTTTTTGCCATAATTGTAGCAATTAAGGTTCTTCTTACTTATAGACTTTGATCTACCTTGATCTTGGCTTCCACTAGAGCCACATTCCATTGATCTCCCTCTCATCACCATTAGGGCTTCCGCTTATTGCGAACTTACCAACCTGTTGTCCTTGTTTTTGTGCCGATTTTCTTCTTCAAGAATTGCAATGGCAACATCATCAAAGTTCATATGATATGTGAAGACATTTTCATTAGATTAATGATGAGTTGATCATACAAATCAGGTAGACTTTAAAGTAGGAGTTCAACATGTTCATTTAGTTCTATTTTATAACTCAGTGATGTGAGTTGATAAAATAAAGTATTTAAAATATTGATATGCTTTGTTACTAAAATAGATTTTGTTATCCGTAGAGTGTACAATTTTCTTTAATTTTTTTTATGAAGTGATTTGGTATTGTACAACTTTGTGAGATGATCTGAAATCTCCTTTGTTGTTTTCTTTTTCTTAGTACTTGACAACACTCCATCTGCTAATACAAGATAAAAATTTGCAATAACATTCCCATCCATATTGTTCCACTTATCTATAAATTTTGTTGGCCTTGTAGAGAACCTGTAGGAAATTATCATTTCTCAAGATCATTTTTATCTTTAATTCTCACAATGTAAAATTACTTCCATTGAACTTCTCAATCTCAAATTTTGCCACAATTGCTTCTATTGCAACCTTTAAGGGTAAATAATATATTGCAACCTTTAAAAGTAAATAATAATCTAATTTATTTTTTGATATGAATGATCCACTTATTAGTGACAATTACAGAGTATACGATAATTAGATATTAATACTTGAGTCAATCTCTGATACCACTTATTGAGAATAATTAGGACTGGATATAACAGAGTCGCAACTAATAATTTGATAAAAATTAAAAATAAAATGGAATATAGATTTTATGTGAAAAATCTCCAAACAAATCAGAATAAAAACTATGGTCATGGATAAAAGAATTTCACTACAAAAAAATAAGAGATTACAAATTCTATTTAAATTTAAGAAGATAACATATACACTCTCTCTCTTAAAATATAGAAGAATAACAAAAAATATATTTTTTTCTGTTCTCTCTATCTCTCTATTTTTTTTCTCATTATTTGGCCTTCACCTGTTGCTCAAATCTTTTGTTGTGCATCTTTGCATGAATTGTTCACCTATTTATAGGCACAAATTTTTGCTCCAAAGTGAACTACATTTGGCTACGTCTATGACAATTTTTGGCCATTTAAATTCTTTCAATAATTGGTGAAAGTTTGGTGTGAGGAAGGTGGTGGTGGGGCCAAATTCAACACTTCACAATTTTGAATCGAAGTTCTGTGTTGTTCTTTAATCTTGATAAACCTGAAATTGTTGTTTCAAGGTGGTTAAGAGCAAGTAGAAGAGCAACTTAGTGTCACACACCACGAAGGTTCATACGGGATTTCCCGTACATTTACATTTTCCCACATATGTTTAATATTCTAGAAGGCCATTGTAAACCGTTAGATTAAATGGATCATGACCGCCCATTTTGGTAGGTAGAAATTAATCCTAGCCCTCCATTTGGTAGGTGGGAATCAATCCTAGCCATCCATTTTGGTAGGTGAGCATTGATCTTGACCATCCATCTGGTAGGTGGGAATCAATCCTAGCCATCCATTTGGTAGGTGGGAGTTAATCCTAACCATCCATCAGGTAGGTGGGAAGTGATCTCGGTCATCCATTGAGGAGGTGGAGACCTATATATACCTTATGTAAATACTCTTGTAATCATTCATGCAATCCAAGTATTTCAAGTAATACAAAGCATTCTTCACAAACTCTTGTGTTCTTGTTTTGCTATTTAATCTTCTTAATTTCTAAGTTCCTTTCTATTCTCTTTGGAGTAACTTATCGGGTTGGAAGGCAGATTTAGTATAACAGACCGTGCTAAGTGTCACACGATTGCTAGTTGAAGTCTAGGGTCGTGACAGTTGGTATTAGAGCCTAGGTTTGAAGCTTTACTACCTTTGGCATAATGAAGGCTACTACCTCAGCTACACCTAGCGTGGAAGTTCCACCAATAGAGTGTGGTCGTGAGGAAGTTCGGAAACCTCCATCTAAAGAATCTCGAGCCAAGTCGAAAGACATGATCTCTAGCTTGGAAGCACGTGTTGGGAGTGCTCAGGATAGCTTGGGTGAGCTATTTGACTGAGTGGACAACTTGGATGAACGTTGCAGCGGCTTGGAGGCCGAGGATGCGGAGATCCATGCAGCGGTCAAGATGTCCCTCAATGAGCTAGACAGTGGGTTAAGGCAAGAGATTGATGGGCTGAAGTCTGAACTTGTCAAGGTATGTGATCTCTTCCAAAGAAAAATTTCCAATGTGTTGCTTAGAGTTGAGGACATGGGTGGTGATTTAGCACTATGCAAACGGGCTATGGCCTCGGGAACTAATACAACCAGCATCATTGAGGCCAAGAAAGTGGAAGTTCCCAAGCCAAAGACTTTCAATAGTGCTAGGAATGCTAGAGAAGTTGAGAACTTCTTATGGGGGCTGGAACAATACTTTGAGGATAATGGCATAACGGACCATGCCAGCAAAATCCAAACTGCTGCCATGTACCTGTTCGACACTACTATGCTGTGGTGGAGACGAAGGCATGGAGATGTGCAACGTGGGGTGTGCACAATTGACACCTTTGAGGACTTCAAAAGGGAGTTCAAAAGCCAATTCTTCCCTATAAATGCTGAAGAAGAGGCGAGGGGCTGACTTCGATGACTAAAGCAGACGGGTAGCATAAGGGAATATGTGAAGGGGTTCACAACCTTGCTGCTAGAAGTCCCTGACACATCAGACAAAGATGCATTATTCTTGTTCATGGATGGTCTCCAATCATGGGCTAACCTTGAGCTCAAACGACATGGTGTCAAAGACTTATCTTCGGCCATTGCTGTTGCTGAAAGTCTTATTGATTACTCCTCAAACAAAGAAGGCCAGAGGCAACTGATAGAAAGTTTGGTGGAGGAAGGAATGGGGGAGGCCATGCTAGGAGTCAAAGCTATAAAAATCACAAAGAAAGCTCCTTATTCAAGCCGCGAGACAAAGGGAAGGAAAGGGAAGAATGTGGTGCCTCAAAGCCCCGTGTGACGTGTTTCATATGCGATGGACCGCATTGGGCACAAGAATGTCCAAAAAGGAAGACATTGAATGCTTTAGTTGCCTCCACTCATGATCAAGATAGAAGTGAGGCAGATGAAAGTGCAAAGATGGGATCATTGCGGTCACTTAGTGCATTACAAAGTGCCCCGACGAATCCCAAGGGACTGATGTTTGTGGATGCAACCATCAATGGGAAAGTCGCCAAAGCCCTGGTTGACACAGGTGCATCTCACAACTTTGTTTCGCTAGAGGAAGCCAAGAGACTCGGTCTCAAGGTTGTCAATGGAGGTGGCTCCCTCAAAGCAGTTAACTCAGTGGCACGACCTCTCTAAGGATTTACCCGTGAGTGAAGGTCAGTCTTGGTGCATGGACTGGCCAAGTGGATTTATCTGTGGCACCCAAGGATGATTTCTTGGTGGTATTCATTATGAAGTTCTTTGACCATGTTAGAGCTTTCTTTGTTCCATGTTCAAACTCTATGTGCATTATGGATGGACCAAAGGTTTGTCTAGTACCGACGGAAAGGACCACCAAGCCTACTACCCAAGCTCTCTCAGCACTTCAATTCAAGAAGGGATTGAAGAGGGAGGAAAAGAGTTACTTGGCCATTCTTAAGGAGTATGATGATGATGAAGCATCACCACAACCAAGATTGCCGATGGAGGTGCAAGTTGTCTTGGATGAGTTCCAGGATGTGATGCCTGAGGCATTGCCAAAATAGTTACCCCCAAGGAGAGAGGTGGACCATAAAATTGAGCTGGAGCCTGACACAAGACCACCAGCAATGAGTCCTTACCGGATGGCAAAATCGAAATTGGCAGAACTACGAAAGCAACTCAATGAGCTATTGGATGCTGGTTTCATTAGACCATCCAAAGCCCTATTTGGTGCCTCGGTGCTTTTTCAGAAAAAAAAGGATGACTCACTGAGAATGTGCATTAACTACCGCGCTCTAAACAAGATCATGGTAAAGAACAAGTATCCTATCCCACTCATTGCTGATTTGTTTGATCAATTGGGGAATGCTAGATACTTCTCCAAGTTGGACTTGCAGTCGGGATACTACTAGGTGCGTATAGCAAAAGGTGATGAACCGAAGGCTACATGTGTAACAAGGTACGATGCTTATGAGTTCCTTGTTATGCCCTTTGGTCTCACTAATGCACCTGCTACCTTTTGCACTCTCATGAATAAACTTTTCCATCTCTACCTCGATCGGTTCATGGTAGTATATTTTGATGATATTGTGATATATAGTTAGACTATGGAAGAACATCTTGAGCATTTGAAGAAGGTGTTCGAGGTCCTCAGAGAAAATGAGCTATATGTTAAGAGGGAGAAATGTTCCTTTGCCCAATATGAGGTGATGTTCTTGGGTCATGGGATAAAGCATGGGAAGCTTATGATGGATGGAGACAAGGTGAAAGCCATCCAAGAATGGGAACCTCCTACTAAGGTCCCCGAGTTAAGGTCTTTCCTTGGACTTGTGAACTACTACCAGTGATTCATCAAGTCATATCCAGCAAGAGTAGCCCCACTAACTGACCTACTGAAGAAGAACAAGACTTAGGAGTGGACAAACAAGTGCCAAGCCTCGTTTGATGACTTGAAAAAGGCCATTACCGAAGAACCATTGCTTTACTTGCCAGACCCTTGTAAGATATGCGAGTTATATACAGATGCCTCAGACTTTGCCATTGGTGGAGTGTTGATGCAAGAAGGGCATCCGATAGCATATGAGAGCCGCAAGCTTAATGACACTGAAAGCCGCTACACGGTGCAAGAAAAGGAGATGACAGCTATCATCCATTGTCTAAGGGTGTGGCGACACTACTTGTTGGGTTCTCACTTTGTGATCATGATAGACAATGTAGCAACTAGCTACTTCTAGACTCAGAAAAAGTTGAGTCCCAAACAAGCTCGGTGGCAAGACTTTTTGGCAAAATTCGACTACAAGCTTGAATACAAGCCTGGTAAGGCCAATGTGGTGGTTGATGCACTAAGTCGAAAAGCGGAGTTAGCAGCTTTGAGTAGAGCAAGCAGTCCCTTGCTGGAAAAGATCAAAGAAGAGTTGGAGCATGATGCCCTAGCTCAAAACCTCCTTGTCCTCATCAAGGGAGGAAAGACAAGGCGATTTTGGCAGAGTGATGGACTACTCTATGCCAAGAAAAACCGCATCTACGTTCCTAAGTGGGGGAACTTGAGAAAAGAGCTGATCAAGGAATGTCGTGATTCACTATGGGCTGAACACCCAGGCATGAGACGCACCCTTGCCTTGATCAAGTCTATTTACTATTGGCCTCAATTGCGTGATGATGTTGAAGCCTATGTGAGAACTTGTCTTGTTTGCCAACAAGACAAAATGGAGCAGCGTGCACCCGGTGGTTTGCTAGAACCACTGCCTATTCCGGAGAGACCATGAGAGAGTGTCTCAATGGACTTCATCACTTGCTTGCCAAAATCAGAAGGCTTTGGCAGTATAATAGTAGTCATTGATCGCTTCAACAAGTATGCAACCTTCATACCTGCCTCCGCAGATTGCACTGCGGATGAGACTGCACAGTTGTTCCTTAAGCATGTTGTGAAACATTGGGGAATTCCATCTAATATCGTGAGTGATCGAGACCCACGATTTACTGGGAAGTTCTGGACAGAGTTGTTCAAGCTGCTGGGATCAAACTTAAACTTCTCCATAAGTTTTCATTCGCAAAGCGATGGGCAGACGGAACGTGCCAACGCATTACTAGAGCTTTATCTTAGGCACTTTGTTAGTGCCAACCAACATGATTGGGCTAAGTTGCTGGATGTAGCCTAATTCTCTTACAACTTGCAATAAAGTGAATCCACTGGTAAGAGTCCCTTCAAGATCATTACGGGACAACAACCTATGACCCCTCATGCTTTGGCCATAAGCTATGAAGGAAAGAGTCCTGCAACTTTCAAATTTGCTAAGGCATGGCATGAGCAAACTGAGTTAGCCCGAGCCTATTTGAACAAGGCATCCAAAAAGATGAAGAAGTAGGCTGACAAGAAAAGGAGGATGGTCGAATTTCGGGAAGGAGATTTGGTCCTTGTCAAATTATTACCACAACAGTTCAAGTCCTTGCGAAAGGTTCACAAGGGGTTGGTGCGGAAATACGAAGGGCAATTTCTTGTCCTTAAGCAGGTTGGTAAGGTGTCTTACAAGCTACAACTCCCTCTCAAGCTTAAGATCTATCCAGTTTTTCATGTAAGCATGTTGAAGCCTTATCATGGAGACGAGGAAGATGCAAGTCAAGGAGAGTCGAAGAGGGCACCCACTGCAGTAGTAACCTCCTTTGATAGAGGAGTGGATTCCATTTTGGCAGACCGCCTAATTCGGCAAAGAGGTGTACCAAGTTATCGGGAATACTTGGTCAAATGGAAGAATGCCTCGGACATAGAGGCAAGTTGGGAACCTGAAGACACTTTGTGGCAGTTCAAAAATGACATAGAAAGGTTCAAGCTTGAAGGCGCGACGAGGGCGTCACGAACTTGAGTGGGGGAGAATGTCACGCACCGCGAAGGTTCATACGGAATTTCCCGCACATTTACATTTTCTCGCACATGTGTAATATTCTAGAAGGCCATTGTAAACCATTATATTAAATGGATTGTGGCCGCCCATTTTGGTAGGTAGGAATTAATCCTAGCCCTCCATTTGGTAGGTGGGGATCAATCCTAGCCATCCATTTTAGTAGGTGAGAGTTGATCTTGACCATCCATCTGGTAGGTGGGAATCAATCCTAGCCATCCATTTGGTAGGCGGGAGTTAATCCTAACCATCTATCTAGTAGGAGAGAAGTGATCTCGGTCATCCATTGAGGAGGTGGAGGCCTATATATACCTTATGTAAATACTCTTGTAATCATTCAAGCAATCCAAGCATTTCAAGTAATACAAAGCATTCTTAGTAATACAAAGCATTTTCACAAACTCTTGTGTTCTTGTTTTGCTATTGAATCTTCTTAATCTCTAAGTTCCTTTCTATTCTCTTTGGAGTAACTTATCGGGTTGGAAGGCAGGCTTAGTGCAACAAACCATGTTAAGTGCCGCACGATTGCTAGTTGAAGCCTAGGGTCGTGACATAGGCTGGTATAGGTTTTCCCAAAGATGAAAAGCTCAAAGATTAGTTTTGGAGATAGAGAAAAGAAATAAGAACAAAGAGGATAATAGTGAATAAAGGAGAGAAGAAGAGAAAGAGACAAGAAGTAGGGTTGAAGTTAAATATGTATTTCACAAAATTAGAAACATATAAAGATAAATAATAAAAAAAAACTATTTACATTTTCTCCAATATACCTGCCAAGAATTTATTGAATTAACTTTTTAACTACGAACTACCATTTATATTTCACAAAATTAAGTATGACAAAATCTCAATAGCTTATTTTTGAATTAAATTGAAGGGTAGAAATAACGAATTATAGTAGATGTTGGGTTGACTTGGTTGTTTCCATTTCAGCTCTACTTGTGCTGACCTAGTAAAACATTTTACAACTAATCTTGTGTACATTAATGCCTTGGGATAGTGACAACTGAATGGGGCGATAGACTCGAGGAAGATACAGCTGCCCATGTCATTATTCTCTTTATGAGTGAGAAAAACAGCACAAGAATTGAATGGAAATCAAAATCGAATCATTCTTCATAATTTTTATTTTACTTTTGTCAATTAATCGGTATTAATGTAAATTTTTATTTTACTCTTGTCAATTTATCGGTATTAAAATATAAAAAATTTCATTTATATGGTAAAAATTCTGTTGTTTTCTAAGTGGCATGCAATGCTAGAAATTTGATTGACTTGTGTTAAGAGAGAGAAAAAAAAAAGAAATTGAAATGAGTAGAGTCAAGAAAGGGCCATTAATAATAAATTCTCAACTTCTTGTTGTTGGGAGCCATTAATAATAAATTCTCAACTTCCCAGCCACTTAACAGTAGTCTTCTATACCTTCTTCTACTTGCATAATGATTTATATCAACAGGAAACAAGCCTCAGAAAAATCAATTCCATTAACATGATTTGGGTTTTTTTCTTTTTGCTATTTTCATCAATAACTGTTTCTTCACTAGACAACATAACTTTGGGTCAATCCATAAAAGGTGAAGAGACTTTAGTTTCGTCAGGTGGAAGGTTCGAGCTGGGTTTTCACAGACCAGGAAATTCAACTAATCATTATTTGGCAATATGGTATAAGAATTCATCTGCCTTTTCAGTTGTTTGGGTTGCCAACAGAGAAACCCCAATTGCTGATCCTCCAGCAACCCTGACAATCACTAAGCAAGGACTTCTGGTTCTCCTCAATGCCAAAAATGTCACAATTTGGTCTTCCAACAAAACGGGAAACTTTCAGAATCCAATTCTACAACTATTGGACTCGGGCAATTTAGTTGTCAAACGTAGAAATGATGGCAACAACTCTGATAATTTCCTGTGGCAGAGTTTTGATTATCCTGGCAACACATTTCTCCCTGGAATGAAGATTGGAAGAAGCTTTCTAACAGGACAGGACAGATTCTTGACATCTTGGAAAAGTGCAGAAAATCCTGACAAAGGCCAGTTTTCCCTGTGGATAGATCCTCGTGGGTTTCCACAGCTTGTTCTTAGGAAAGCAACTTCCAAGTACTATAGGCTCGGATCATGGAATGGGCTGCGTTTCACAGGGACTCCTCAGTTGCCTCAGGATTTCTTAGAATACGAATTTGAACTGAATGAGAATGGGGTGTATTATGGGTATGATGTTCAAGGTTATTCGCAGATTATGACAAGGTTGTTTCTGAACGAATCAGGATTCGTGGAGCGATCTGCGCGAACAGATAAAACATTCGGCTGGAGAAATATATATTCTGCACCATTAGATCCGTGTGACAAGTACTCAGTCTGTGGTCCGCATATGAAATGCAATATCATTGAGGGCTCTCCGTCTTGCTCTTGCTTGGAAGGCTTTGTACCCAAATCTGCGAAAAATTCAAGTGATGGATGTGACCGAAAGGCTGCATTGAATTGCGAAAGTGGCCATGCCTTTCAGAAACAAATAGGATTGAAGTTGCCAGACACATCGGATTCTTGGTATAATACAACAATGAGTACTGCAGATTGCGAGGAAATGTGTTCGAGGAACTGCTCTTGCACCGCATATGCAAACTCAAACATCATTGGAAATGGCAGTGGCTGCGTGCATTGGTTCGGTGAGCTGCTTGATATCAGAGATTACCTTGAAGGGGGCCAAGACATCTATATAAAAATGTCCTCTTCCAAACAAGGTATAAATTTCATCTTCTACCTCATATTATCTATCTACTTAGAAAACCCAAAAAAAAAAAAGAAGAAGAAAACAGGAATATCATGAGGAATAATATATTAATTTTCACTACCATGTTTACAAATTTGTGCAGATCAGACTGTGAAGATGCTAATAGGCATAATTCTTGCCTCTACTATACTTATGGGAATGCTTTTGATAGGAACTATTGTGTATAAACGAAAAAAGAAACAGAGAATGAAAGGTATCAAACTCTGTCAGCAGTTTTTTTAATTTACATAGCAATTAATTGCTTAATCGACATTGATAAAGATAATCAACAAAATTGTCAATATCTAAAGACTTCTTCTTTGCAACAGATTTGGGAATGATAACAGGCAGCCACGTAAGAGACCATGGAAACAAAGAGGGAAAGGAAGACATGGAGTTGCCAATATTTGATTTGACCACCATAGTTAAAGCCACAAATAACTTTTCAAGTGACAACAAGCTGGGGCAAGGTGGCTTTGGACCTGTATACAAGGTAACATAGTATTACTTATGTTTGTGTAATGTAACAAGCATAATCATATTTAATTTTAAGATCTTTAATTATGAAACTAATGGTTAAATTCCAGGGTATATTGACTAATGGGCAAGAAATAGCAGTCAAAAGGCTTTCAAAAAGTTCTGGACAAGGATTGACAGAGTTCAAAAATGAAGTTATCTTGATCTCTAAACTTCAGCACAGAAATCTTGTCAAACTCCTCGGCTGTTGCATTCAGAAAGATGAAAAAATGCTCATCTATGAATTCATGCCAAACAAGAGCTTAGATTATTTCATTTTCGGTTCGACCCTCGGTCACTCAATTCAATTACTATATTATACATGTTTCCAATTAAGAGTCACAGATTATACTGATATGGATGGGAAAATTGATCAGATGAAACGAGAAGCTATTTTCTTGACTGGCAAAAGCGCGCCTGCATCATTGGAGGAATTGCTAGAGGGCTTCTTTACCTTCATCAAGACTCAAGATTAAGAATTATTCATAGAGATCTAAAAGCCAGTAACGTTTTATTGGATAAGGACTTGAACCCCAAAATTTCAGACTTCGGTTTGGCTAGAATTTTTGGGGGAGATCAAACCCAGGCCAATACAAATAGAGTGGCAGGAACATAGTAAGTACAACTAATTAACCTAATTAAAGCATACTTTCACATTATTTAAACTTTATGTTTAAATGGTTTGTCATACTGCAGTGGTTATATGGCTCCTGAATATGTTGTGGATGGGCTCTTCTCATTAAAATCTGACGTCTTTAGCTATGGTGTGTTGTTGCTGGAGATAGTGAGTGGAAAGAAAAACAGAGGATTTGCACATCCGGACCATAGCCATAATCTTCTTGGGCATGTAAGAATGTTTTTAGTAGCATATTAATTAAGTTGCTAAGTTGAAAAAAGTAAAAAAAAGAAAAAAGGCTTAATATATAATTTTTTTGATTCTTAGGCATGGAAACTGTGGACAGAAGAGAGATCAATGGAACTAGTGGATAAAATTCTAGATTCTTACGACAAATCAGAAGTGTGGAGATGCATTCAAGTGGGTCTCTTATGTGTGCAACAACGACCAGACGACAGGCCAAACATGTCATCTGTTGTTGTTATGCTGAGCAGTGAGAGTCCATTGCCTGATCCAAAGCAGCCTGGTTTTTTCACAGAAAGGAATTTTCCTGAACATGAGTCTTCAACAAGTAAGCATGGATCATCATCGGTTAATGAAGTTAGTACTAGTTTACTAGAGCCACGATAGCAATCAGTGTCAAGTTTAAAGAAAGCCTAAAAACGTACAATATTTTTCTTAAACAATTATGGCTAAGGTTTTATTCTCATGTATTGAGAAGTCTGCTGCTATGGAGTTTGTACCAATAAATTATAAGATTACTTGACATATTGGAAACAGATTTACTGATTAATTATATGTTTTCTCATTTTTAACAAGCTATGGTTAATTAGCATAATTTTCTCTTATTCTCAGAATGGAATTTAAATCAAATTGATTCATGTATGAAGTTTTTGTAGAAGGTGATTTATTTCATCGCGACCATATTAGTATATATCTTGTAAAAATAAATAATTATTAATGAAAATAACTTCTAAGCATATATAACTTTTGCATTGGAATTAGAATTATTGGAGTCTGGAATTACCTGTTTAGCAGTAGAATTTTCTATTTAGAAAACTAGATAACAATTTTCAAATTTTCAAAATTATAAGCATTATCTAGAAAATTAAAATAAAATGTTTTCTTATTTTCTTCTTGTAAAAAACGTGTTTTCCAAAGCAAAACATGGGATTTTTTTTATTACACGACATTATATGGGAATGGCTTGTTAGCGTCGGTAGAGTGAAGAACGGAAGCTCACCGGTGACCACTGAGACTGGGCTGCCAACTCCAGCCAATTTGCGCCGCTGCAAGGAGCTTACTGATGAAGACCACACGCCTCACTGGAGCCTGGATTGGTTGGAAACAAATCGGGGAGTACCAATTCTTCCTTGGGCCGATCTATTCCTTGGCCCCGCATGAGGACTCGATGCTGCTGCCAGGTATTTCGGCTGGTCTCCGATTGCTGGTTTTCACAGACCAGGAAATTCAACTGATCTTAAAAATTATCATATGTGACTTGTTCTGAAAAATTTATGGATCAAATTGTACATTTTTGTTCATATATATATATATATATGAAAGTTGAAACAAAGGGGGAAAGTATTTGAACTAATTTTATAGAATTTTCAACAATAAAGTTAGTAGTTGAAATCTAATAAGAGATTGTAATATATTATTATAAATATATAATTTCAATATTTATACATACTTACAATATAATTCTAATCCTAACAAGATTTACGTATGCTTAATCTAGATAAAATATTAAAACTAAACATTATAATATCAACTATAATAAAGATATATATTTATATTATATGTATTTAACAATAAAAATACAATATAAGTCCATCAAATAATCAATTTTTCTACGTTTTTTCACTTTGCTAGATTCTTAGATTTTTGAAACATATTCAAAAGCAATCCACTAGAGTCAAGCTGATGAAAGGTACAAAAAGTTCATCTGATTTTGTCATCTCAATATTTTAATTCATTAAACAAAAAAAAGGCTTAATTTTGTCATTTGGAATTAACAATTAAATTAAGATTGTAAGTTAATAAGTTATTGATACAAAGATGAAATTTGCGTCGTTAATATTAATATTTATGATTCATAATCTGCCATTTATGTGTGTCTCATTAATTAAATAAGCAAAGAAACCAGTATATGTCATTGAATCTTTAACTTTTGGTTGGTGCATAAATAAAATATTGATGTGATCAGCCTGGGCAAGATATTTCTTTCTCCAGATCATATGTTGACTGCCCCATATCGGTGGCATGAAATGTAGCCACGTAAGCAGCAACTGGGCATCAGGTATTTCCTGCTGCCTTTTTATGTGCGCACCAGTATCAAACTTCCTTGCTTTCTTCTTAATTTCCATTTTCCACTACACTATCTCAATAACACACAATGAACCAATTTTCCTTGAGTTCTTCTCACATTATATGTTTCCAAATTTAGACTAACAATGGAAAATCCATATGGATATGGTTCGCTCTTATTCTTCTCCATTTATTGGTCCATCTTAATTAGAATCTGTACAACACTAGACACAATTACCCCAACCCAATCTTTAGGAGATGGAGATACTCTTGTTTGACCTGGCAACACTTATGAATTGGGATTTTTCAGTCTTGCAGTTCCCAATCGCCGATACTTGGGATTATGGTATAAGAACATTTATCCTCGGACATATGTATGGGTAGCCAATAGAGAAACTCCACTTTCCAACAATCTAGGAACTCTAAATCTCACTACACAAGGAAATCTTATCCTCCTCAATCTCACCAACCATATTTTTTGGCAATCAAATACATCAAGATCAGGAAAGTTACCAGTTGCCCAGCTCCTAGACACAGGAAATTTCATAGTACGAGATCCAAATGAAAGTAATTCAGAAAAAATTATGTGGCAGAGTTTTGATTTTCCTGGCAACATTTTACTACCAGGAATGAAATTAGGAGCCAACTTCGAAACGGGTCTTAACCGGTTTCTGTCATCTTGGAAGAGCTCAGAGGATCCTGCGAAAAACAAAATTTCCTTACAAATAGATGTGCGTGGGTATCCACAACTGGTTTTGAAGAAGGGAACTAACATACAGTACAGACCAGGATCATGGAATGACCAACGTATTTCAGGGGGCATATATGCATAGGCCTAATCCCATCTTCACATACGAATAGAGTTCAATTTTCACGCGATTTATGATTAACCCAACCGATCTTGCCCAGTTTTTCATCTGGAATTATGGTACTAATGATTGGATGACTTTTTCTACTGCGTCGATAGACCAGTGTGACAATTATGCATTCTGTGGAGCATTTGCTAGGTGTGATACCAAGAATTCTTTTTCATGTTCATGCCTTGATGGATTCATCCCAAAGTCTGAGAGCCATCAGACTAGTGGGTGTAGGCGGAGGATTCCCCTGAATTGTAGTGTTACAGATGGTTTCATGAAGCATAAAGGAATTAAGCTGCCTGATACTTCTACTTCTTGGTTCAACAGGACCATTGTCGGATATTGTGTTTGAGGAAATGTTTTTGTCTTGCTTTATGCAAATTGTTGTGAAAATCGGGTTAGTTTACACCAAATAAATAATTGTGCCAAAAATTAAGACAGAAAAATTTCCAGATAGTTGGTAGAGTCACAAATCGTCTCCCTTAAAAACTAACTTTTTTAGACTCTTAGAGTCGTAGTGACAGAATTTTTCTCAGATAATTTAAAGTACAATATATTACTAAAATAAATTATCCGACAATAGCTATTAAATAGACAATAAAAAGAATACCAGAATTTAATGAGATTCGGCCAATTATGTTTACATCATCGGACACTACTAAAATAATATTCCACCATTTCAAAAAAATCTTACAAAGTGAAATATTACAAGAGATAGAGAAAATACAATCAATTTTAGATGTAAGTAATGATGTTTTGGGATAGATTTTTAAGAGGGGATGAAACCTTTTTTATATACTAATATTTTTTTTTCTCCCTCTTCCACTTCCGATTTGAATCTGCAACAGCCTTGATTTTTCAAGAATTTTTCACCTGCATGCCCCAAGCGCATATGCCACAATCTGGTTATTTTTAACTCATGGTCATCACTAGAAACTGCTACTATTGTTTCAACGACTGTATTGCCCTCATAGTAATATAAGTTGTTGCTCTTTTGAACTTTTTTCATCATCACAAGTACTCTAGATATAACCTTCATTACTTCATTTTTAATGACTATAGTGAGACCCTTTTTCCTAAGGATTCCCATAGAAATAAGATTTTTCATTAGACTGAGCACATATCTTATGTTTGTCATAGTTCTGATTGATCTATCACGATTCCTCAATTAGATTGAACCAATTCCAGTTGTTTTGTAAGAGCTGTCATTTGTTGTATAGACTACTCCACCTTCAATTTCTTTAAAATTAAAAAATTATTCCCTATTGAGACACATATGGTGGGTACAGCCTAAATCTAGGATCCAAGCAGTCGAACTGCTTATTGATAGCATCAATGCTAATGAAAAGTCTAAATTATCAAATTCAACTACATTTGAATCTGAAACAAACTTGTCTTTGCCAGATTTACTTCTCAACTTAGGAAAGTCTTTCTTCTAGTGTCCTTTTTCTCTACAAAAGATACATTCATCTTTACCCACTCTGGACTTTGATCTATATTTCTTTCACTTGTTCTTATTTTTCAAACGGTCTCTTACTATCAAAGCTTATGCTGCTTTACTGGTGTTATCCTTCTTGTCTTTTCTCCTCAATTCATATCTATATAGTGCATCACATACTTCATTAAGAGACACATCAGCTTTCCCATGGAATATAATAGTTTCTAGAAACTCAAACTCCTTAAGAAGATATTCCAACAGCATTAGGGCCAAATCTTTATCTTTAAAAGTCACATCCAAATTCATCAGATCTGCTACAAGTTGATTGAAATTAGTGATGTGATAATTCATCATGGTATCAGGAACATATGTGAATCTAAACAACCTTTTCTTTATATGGAACTTATTTTGATTGCTCTTTTTTAAGAATTTTTTCTTCAGTATCTTCCACAATTTACTTGCAAAAATTTCTTTAGAAAATACATACTTCTACACTCTTAATAGGCATGATCAAATTGTACCACATGTCAAATGATTAATTGTCCTACATTCTTTCTCATCTGCACCTTCTGGCTTTTCTCCCTCAATGACAATATCTAAATCTTGCTGAAATAAGGCGTCTAGAACTTCACCTTGCCACATACCGAAATGACATGTACCATCAAAAATCTCCACTGCAATTCTCATATTTGATGAAGTAGAAGTTGTTATGTCCATCGTGGATTTTTGTCCATCTATTGCTATTTCTTCTTCAAGAATATTTAATAGCTTTCAAATGCAGAATACCCAAGAATCCAAGCAAACCTTTATGATGTGAAAAATCAGCTTACGTCGCAACCACACAGTATGTAACTTAGTAACCTTGGCTTAGATACCAATTGTTGTGGAAATCGGGTTAGTTTCTACCAAAATGAATAATTGTGCCAAAAATTAAGACAAAAAAAAAATTCTCAAGTAGTTGGTGGTAAAATCAACTTCCTTATACTCTTAGAGTTTTGATAACATAATTTTTCTCAGATAATTTAAAATACAATATATCACTAAAATAAATTACCCGACAATAGCTATTAAATAGACAATAAAGGGAACACTAGAATTTAATAATGTTTAGCCAATTATGCCTAAGTCTTCGGACACTACTAAAATAATATTTCACTATTTCAAAAAAATTACAAAGTGAAATATTGCAAGAGAGAGAGAAAATACAACCAATTTTAGAAGTAAGGGATTTGTGTTTTGGGATGAATTGTTAAAAGGGGATGAAACCTTTTTTATAGACTAATATTTTTCTTCTTCCCTCTCCCACTTCCGATGTAGGATTGGGAGATTGTCAAAATTCAACACAAATTTAGATATCACTGGGAGCGGAAGTGGCTGCTTGCACTGGCTTAGTGATTTGATTGATATAAGAGGTTTACCTGAGGCTGGACAGGACCTTTATGTGCGCTTGTCCTCATCAGAATTAGTTTTGTTTATTAACATTTAAGAGCAAGCAGTTAGCTCTAATAAATACGATGATTTCTGATTAAAATCATACTTTTGATGACTTCTGGTGGGCCTACCAGTAATAATCTAAAAGCAGGAATCATTACTGGATCTGTTATATTATCTGGCATCATCATGCTATTGGTTCTCTACATATGGAGAAGAAAAGCTAGACAATATGGTAAAGGAATTCAAGCACCATTATAGTATGTTGTTAGGTTTGAGTATTTATAGTTTGAACAAATTGAGCAAGAACATATAAATCAAAGTGTTAGCTTTTTTCTTTCAGACTTTCAATTTTCCTAAAAGAACATTAATAATATTCTGGAAAATAGAAAATACTATTTATAGGGTTGCCAAAAAGCCTTCATCAATTTCCCACATGCATAATTTTCCTAAAATCTTCATCAAATTTCCAATAGATATGGTTATTTATGTACAATTTCCGCTTTGTCAAAGAATAGTAAAGAAGGAAATGACAGCAAAGACATGGACTTGCCCTTATTTAATTTGATCACTATATCAGAATCGACTAATGACTTCTCAAGCAGCAACAAGGTAAGGTAATAAAATATGTATATTTCTCAGGCTAATTAAGGTAATAAAATATGTATATTTCTCAGGCTAATTAAGCTATTTTCTTCGCAAACTCACTATAATTGATGATTTAGGGAACATTGGTGGATGGGCAAAGGCTTTCTAAAAGTTCAGGTCAAGGTTTGAATGGCTTCAAAAATGAAGTTCTAATAATTGCTAAGCTTCAACACTGCAAAATCGTAAAGCTTCTGGGTTGTTGCATTCATGAAGATGAGAAAATATTAATCTATGAATACATGCCTAACAGAAGCTTGGACTTCTTCGTTTTCGGTTTGAATCTGTCCCCCTAAATAACATTTATCATTTTTCTCTACTTAACTCAACTAGATATCATGGGATAATTGTTAATTGATAGATCAAGCAAGAAGCAAATTCGTATCAACATTATTGATGGAATTGCACAAGGCCTTGTTTATCTTCATCGAGATTCTAGATTGAGGATCATCCACAGAGATCTAAAAACCAGCATCATCTTATTGGACAGTAAAATGAACCCAAAAATTTCAGACTTTGGCCTGGCAAGAACATTTGGTGTAGATCAAAGTAAGGCCAATACAAGAAGGGTAGTTGGAACGTAGTAATTATATACTTGAATTACTCTTTGATTATTATTTATGGGCCTGAGAACATTTCTTTATTTGTCAATAATTTTGAGTGGCTGTATGTCACCCGAATATGCAGTGGACAGACTCTTCTCAGTAAAATCTGATGTTTTTAGCTTTGGTGTCTTGGTTTTGGAGATAATTAGTGGATAGAAAAACAGAGGATTTTGTCATGCAGATCATGACCTTAACCTTCTTGGTCATGTAAGCATTAATAAACAGACTAATAGTGATACGCAATAAATTCTGTTTCTATATATTAACATGTACTTTTGATATTGTTGCAGGCGGGTTAATTACTCAAACGGTACCTCAAATATTTAACGCATAACAATTCAGCACTCGAATTATTATTTATAACTACAAAATACCTGAACTATTATTTTGTAACAATAAAGTACCTCCGTCAGATCCCATCAATGACTCCTACATAACTTAGTAACATCGTAATACTCCAATTAAAAATAATGTAACATAATGCTACTCCAATTAATCATTTTTGCAATAATACGATACTCCAATTAATAATAATTTATTGATAAGATCTGATGGAAATACCTTATTGTTACAAAATAATAGTTCAGATATTTTGTAGTTACAAATAATAATTAAAGACTGAGTTATTACGTGTTAAATATTTAAGATAACGTCAATGTAATTCACCCTGTTGCAGGCATACACGTTATGGATTAAAGGGTTGCCACTTGAACTGATGAATGAATGTTTAAAAGACTCCTACAATCCATGTGAAGTGGTCCCATGCATCAGTATGACTCTATTATGTGTGCAACAGCGACCCGAAGATCGGCCCAACATGTCGACTGTAGTTGTAATGTTGAGTAGTGAGAATCCGTTGCCCCAGCCCAAAGAACTTGGGTTTTTTCTGAAAAGGAATGCACCTGAATCTAATACTTTTTCAAGCAAGCATCAATCATGCTCTGCTAATGAAATCGCTATATCATTGTTAGAATCTCGATAGACTATATTAGTTGGAATTAGAGAAGGAGAAATTCTGCAGCCCCTGGATGATTTAGTCCAAAAAAAAATAAAGGAGAAACTTTCACTAGTTGTGCAAAACTAATTTGTGTATGAATGGCAGCGTTAATGATGATATGTGATGATAGATATGATGCTTCAAAATTGCTAAATACAGAAATGAGTGGTATACTTGCATAATGATTAAGGTACAAAACATTTATTGAAGTATATTAAAGTTGAAAATTTATTACTTGAAAATCGAAAGTTTATTGCATAAATTAAAGTATTGAAAATTGAAACTTTATTGCTTGTAAATTTAATTACGAGAGAGAAATATACTCTCAAGTGAGATGAGATTATTGGGATATATTTTCTTTTAATCACAGATGTAAAGTTTGATTACGGAGTATATATCACCTTTAAAATTTGTGGAAAAAAGTGGAAAAAACTTATAATCTTGGAAATAAAATCTTGAAATGAAAAGGAGAAAAAAAAAAAGGCTCTTATAAGATCCTTTTGTATATTGTAACCAAAAAGGAAAAAGAAAAGAGAAAAGAGAGAGATTTTGTATGTGTGAAGAATTGGCCCGATCTGGATTAATTTTCATCTCTTTCATTATTATGTTTATTGCTCATATTAATGCCAGTTATATACATTAATTATGAGTGTTTTGGGAGTCTTTTAAGTAGTTCATTTTCGTAATAAATATTAAGAAATTTTTTTTTTCATGTCATGGATATTTTTATGAGATAAAGGATTGACCCTTCTTTAAATGACAACTTCTCATAAACGTAAAGAAGCACTTGCAAACATGAACAAGTCTTCCCTAAATCCAGTCTCTGTCCCCATAAATATGGATTAATAGATAAGACTTATCTAGACCCGATTCATGTCTCCACACGTAGACCAAGCCAACAGAATAATAGCAAATCATATTAAAAAGCCACATCAAATTTAATTTTAAATTTCATATTTAACTTTTTATTTAACTAATAATAACTAACTCTTGATAAACTTTTGTTAATATGGAAAAAGAAACCAACCTTTTGTTGGGTTGACAGCAGCCGCTCTCGCTGCCTCCAGGTAATTCTTGAGGTGGCTAAAATTGTCGGCCCTATGATACGATCATGTAATCTGATGGTACTCCGGAGAAAGCAGAGGTGGACCATGAGAAGCTGTCGCTGGCATCAAGGCAGGAGGTTGCAAGGCCCAAACTGGAGCAGAAGGTTCCTGCAAAATTAAGGGACTTTGTTATTAACTAGTTGGTTGAGTGCATGGCAAGAATTGTTATTTACCTATTACTTCTTATATTTATCGATTACTTCCTAATTTAGCAAACCCTATATATATATATATATATATATGTTAAAATGAATGTTTAGGATTGCTGTCAACAAAGTCCACGTGTCATGTTTAGTTTATTTGTTGAGTTAGTCAATTATGTTTCAGATTCTTAGGAGTCAGTTTTGGGGGTGAATTAAACAGATGATACCTCAACTATATGACACGTAACAACTCAGTACCCGAATTATTATTTGTAATAGAAAAATACTTAAACTATTATTTTATAACAAAAAAGTACCCGACGTCATTTTCTGTTAGATTTATTAACAGTGCACTGATGTGGATTTTCTATATCTGTAAAAAAAATTTCTTCGAAATTTCACATTTGCAAAATGAATCTCACAAAAAATTTTCCTCATTTTCTCTTACTTTCCCTCATTTTATAAGCATTTAAACAAAATTTCCTTCACTTTCTCTTCAACCAAACAATTGTAGAAGAAAAATTTAAGAATCTCAATATCCATAATCGAGGGGAAGTGCTTATATGGCAAGAAAGGGAAATTCAGTTCTTTGCCCTTATATTGACTAAAGAAATTGGGACATTAAGAGTTAGTTGAAAGACAAAGAATGACATTTTTGAAAGAAGACGAAATAACATGTTGGGAAGGAAAGGAACAACTTTAGATAGTTTCAAGAAAACTTACAGATCAAAAATGGAAGAGAGAGAAATTTTTAGAGTTTTAAATTGAAAAAAAAAAATTTGAACTGAAGGAGATGCAGTACTGGGGGAAATACATGTAATATATATTTTTAATATATTGTACATGCATAAAATTCTTGTCACCGTTAATAAATCTAACAAACAATAATGTTAGGTACTTTTGTGCTACAAAATAATAGTTTAAGTATTTTTCTGTTACAAATAATAATTCGGGTACTGAGTTGTTACGTGTCATATAGTTGAGGTATCATGTGTGTAATTCACCCTAGTTTTGGTTTCAGTTTTGATCATGGCAAGATTTTAGCTCCATGATCTTTATGTATTCTTTGCTGATTATTTAAGTTGTAAGTTGTTGGTTTTCATTAATGATATTCAATTTTTCATTCTCTCCCACATTTTTTCTGCTGCATATCCTTTTTTTTCTAAGAATATTAACAGTGGTATCAGAGCATTCTTCTTTAAGGGGCCTGTGCTAAATTCAGTTCAATGGAATATGAAACCAATCTATCTGCAATTGCTCCACAAGTGTTTGATGGCACTAACTACCAAATGTGGGCAGTGCGTATAGAAGCTTATCTAGAGGCCTTAGATCTCTGGGAGGCAGTGGAAGAAGATTATGAGTTGCCAGAACTTCCAACCAACCCTACCATGGCACAAATGAAGACTTACAAGGAAAAGAAGACCAAAAAATCAAAGGCAAAAGCTTACCTATTTGTAGCTGTGTCCCCAACAATTTTCACTCGAATAATGTCCCTTAAGTCAGCAAAATCAATATGGGACTATCTAAAGAGTGAATATACTGGAGATGAAAGAATTTAAGGAATGCAGATATTGAACTTGATAAGGGAATTTGAGCTTTAGAGAATGAAAGAGTCAAAATCAATTAAAGACTACTCTGATAAGTTGCTGGGAATTGCAAACAGAGTTAGGCTATTGGGCTCTAAGTTTACAGACACAATGATTGTAGAAAAAATCCTTGTCACTATACCTGAGAGGTATGAGGCTACTATAACAGCACTTGAAAACACAAAAGACTTACCAAAAATTTCTTTGGTAAAATTATTGAATGCTTTACTAGCACAAGATCAAAGAAGATCAATGAGAGAAGAAACTCAAATTGAAGGAGCCATTGCTGCTAAACATCAAAATGCAACCAAAAGCAAATGGAATGATAAAAGGAAGGAAGTAGAAAGCAATGGAACTAGTTATGATGCAAGAGGAAAGAAGGAAGCACCAAAAAGTTCTTTTCCTTCATGTTAGCCCTGCGAAAAGAAAGGTCATCCACCTTTTAAATGTTGGAGAAGACTAGATGGAAAATGTATCAAGTGTCACAAAATGGGACATGAAGCAATTATCTGCAAGAACAAAAGGCAGCAAACTAAAGAGGAGGGAAAGGCAGCAGATCAAGAGGAAGAAGACCATCTATTCATTGCCATTTGCTCCTCCAGTTTAGATTCATCTGATTCCTAGCTCATTGATAGTGGCTGCACAAATCATGTGACTCACAAAAAAAACTTTTCAAAGAATTAAATGAAGGCAGTTCATCAAGAGTTCAAGTGGGAAATGGCAAATACATTGCTGTTAGAGGAAAAGGTACAATTGTTGCCCCAACTTGTCTTGGTACTAAGTTAAATACTGATGTGTTATATGTACCAAAAATTAATTAGAACTTATTAAGTGTGGGTTAGTTGATTGAGAGGGGATATAAAGTGGTGTTTAACAATGAAATGTGTCAAATTCAAGATCCAAATGGCAGTGATTTGTTCAGAATTAAAATGAAAGGAAAAGGTTTTGATCTAAATCCATTGGAGTTGAAGCAAATTGCTTTTCCTGTAAGTGAAAACACTACAGAACTATGGCACAAAAGAGTTGGACACTTTCATCATTAGGGACTTCTTCAAATGAAAACCAAAGAGGTAGTAACTGGTGTTCCAGAACTTTTCAGCCAAATCACTCTTTGCAAAGCTTGTCAATTAGGCAAGCAACTCAAAAAACCATTTTCAAAGTCAATGTAGAGAGCAACCAGAAAACTCCAGCTTGTGCATACAGATGTTGTTGGGCCTCAAAGGACAACTTCACTAAATGGTAGTCTCTATTATGTCATCTTCATTGATGACTTCACTCGGATGTGTTGGATTTTTTTCTTGAAGCACAAGTCTGAAGTAGCTCAAGCTTTTTAGAAGTTCAAAGCTCATGTGGAAAATGAGAGCTGCTACAAAATTCAGACTGTGAGATCAGATAATGGGAAGGAATACACCTCAGCCACATTCAATCAATATTGTGTGGAAGCTGGAATTCACCATCAATTAACTGTGTCATACACTCCACAGCAAAACGGAGTTAGTGAAATGAGAAATAGGTACATCTTTGAGATGACTAGATGCATGTTGCATGAAAAGAAGCTCCCAAAGAAGTTTTGGCCTAAGGCTACTAATACAACTATGTTCTTACAAAACAGACTTTTCACATCAGCAGTTCAACTCAAAATCCCTTTTGAAGCATATGAAAAGAGTCATTGTAAACAACATATTTCTAGTCCAAGTTGGATGTGTCAACACTAGAGCTTCTATCAAAGACTCTTAAGCTGATTGAAATTGTTCTGGCACTTGTCTGTCTATTCGAACTTGATATCTTTCTATAACAACCTAGTCAACGGAGAAGCCATCATAGAAAATCCCTTAATGAACTTTTTTGTAGTATCTTGCTAAACTGAGAAAACTCCTGATTTCAATCATATTCCGCTGCGATTTCCAATCCAAAATCACATCGACCATACCTAAATCCCCTGTAATCCCATCGACAGATATCATATACCCGAGAAAGGCAATCTCATCGAGCCATAACTCACATTTAGAGAGCTTGACATACAACTTTTGTTCCCTGAGAATCTACAAAATTGTTCTCAAATGCTACTTGTGCTCATCTTTGCTTCTCAAATACACCAAGATATCATCTATAAACACCACAATAAACTAGTCCAAAAATGGTATGAAGATTATGTTCATTAGATCTATGAAGGTCGCTGGGGCATTGGTCAATCCAAAGGGTATAACAAGAAACTCGTAGTGACCATATATAGTTCTGAAAGTGATCTTCTTTACATCACCCTCCTTAATTCTCAACTAATGGTATCCTGATCTCAAATAAATCTTATAGGACTCCTCTACACCTCTCAACTGATCAAAGAGATCATTGATCTGTGGTAATGAATATATATTCTTAATGGTCACCCTGTTCAATTATCTGTAGTCTATGCATAATCTCATAGACTTATCTTTCTTCTTGACAAATAACACTGGTGCACCATATGGAGATACATTTGTTCTAATAAAGCCCTTATCCAATAATTCCTATAAATGTACCTTTAACTCTTTCATTTCTGATGGAGCCATACGATATGGTGTTGCTGATATAGGAGTTGTACCCAGAGTAAGCTCAATTGATAATTCTCTCTCTTTTTGAAGGTAGACCTGGTAACTCATTAGGAAGCACATCTAGGAACTTTTCCACTGTCGAAATATCTCTAAGATCTCGACTTTCCCTCATGTTGTCAACCATGTGAGCCAAGTAAGCCTCACACCCCTTTTCTGATCATCTTTTATTCTTTCATCATGGAGATGATCCTCATTTGCTGTGAGGATCTCTCTCTCTGAACAACCACTTTCTCATCTTCTGACGTTCTCAATTCAACTGTCTTCATCCTGTAGTCCACTACTGCAACCTGCTAAAAGAGCCAATCCATGCCCAGGATAGCATCATACTTATGAAAAGGGTAATTCAATCAAATCTACCATAAACTATTTCCCTTGAACCACAACAGGACAATTCCTAGTCACATACCTTCTTAACTAGGTAAACTCTCTCTCATATACGGTCGTCGTTATGTTTCCCTATCACAAGTTTAGAACCTATCATTTTTTCTCATCTATATATACCATTGGCACATATTATTTCTTGAACTCAGCGGTAAGAAAATTCCAGGTAATCAGCTTTGGGATCTGCAGCTTCTGCATAACTGACTTCCAGTAATTATAGGCATGCTTCTGAAGAAGTGAAACAACATACCTAGCCTTGTGCTCCTAGGCACAATCCAGCTCCTCAAAGACCCTATCAATCCTCTCTAACCAGAACTCAGCAGCTATCGGATCGTCCTCAATATTGCCTATGAAGTTTGTAACTCCAAAAAAGTCTACATATAAACCAACTCAGAAAACTCTCATTACTTGTCTCTTAGCCTTCAAAGAATTTTAAACTTGACCAACCTAGGTCACTTGGTACCGATCTCTCATCAATGGCATGTCATCTATCCTAACTCTAGTCATAGTCAAAGTATTGGGCTTAATCATTTATCTCAATTACCATAGTTTACATTAATCATTTAATAACATGCATTCTCGTAACATATTATAATCTTACAATAGAGGTATATCATCTCACGACGAATCAACTTTGATTCACAAGCAAACATATAAGATTTATCACATCCATATACTTTCTAATAATTTACATTAACTAAAATGATTCATCAAACTTTGACATAATCATTTAACATAAAAACTTCCATCATACATATCAACCCCAAATATCATAGATTTCATTAACCAACACTCATACTAACATGCATTCAAGTCACACTAACATATAAATGCCATATTAGAGCTTAAGAGGTTGTTATATACAAAACTTACACCTAGGATGGAAATTAGCTAAATCTTGAGCTCTTCAAGCTTGTGATCTCCCTTGAGATGGACTTTCAACACCTTTACCCGCTCCTAGACACAAGCAAAATGACTCTTTATCTTCTGGAACACAAACCAAAAGCAAGAACACCACAACCAGCCCTCACTTTGTGATCCATAACTCTCTCTTTCTCACTTTTTTCCCTCATTTTACTCTCACAAAACTAAGCTTTTCAAGATTCAACAATAGAGGAAAATAGTATCTAAAGGGAGAAGAAGGTTATGATGGTATGTTTGGTTGGTTAATAGAGAATGGGGAATGGATTTAAAGGGATGGTATGAAGGAAAACGTGACTACCTCACCTACCCATACTATCCAGGCTTCACAGTCGTGACTAATCTCTCATGGGTATGAACCAGTCCTTCACGGTCATGAAGAAACTCTTCACAGTACTAGCTAAAATCCAATATTCACGTTCATGACACCCATCATCACTGGTGTGAAATATCTGATTTCAGTGACTCTCAAACTTCCAACACTCCACTTAACCCCTAACTCTCACTAACCAAGAATATAACTTATAGACCCTAATTATGACCATTACAAGAACAATCATTTCAAAATCCACCAACAAGGACTACTGCTAGCTCAACCCTTCGAAAAACTATTTTCAAGAATGTGATTCCTCCTTCTAAGCCTATTAAGCCAACTTGCATTAGAATGAGTCAGGAAGTCAATTTGAAACAAAACTTCTTTAAGAAAATGAAGGTTGATGGCCTTTGCTTCAAGTGTGGAGATAAGTATTAACCAGGGCATTATTGTAAGAACAGACAAATGAATTCCATGAGTGTTGAACTTGAGGATATAAGCCAAAAAGAGGAAGCTGAAGATGAGGAAATTACTAGAGAATTATCTATGACAGCTTTGACTAGCCACACTGCTCCTCGCACATTGAAAATTTAAAGTGTCAACAATGGGGTATCCATGATTGTTTTAATTGATAGTGGGAGCACTCACAGTTTTCTGGATCCTAGAATAGCTATTAAGGCTCAAGAAATAGTGGTCATGACCCATCCTTTATCATTTACAATTGCTAATGGCCAATAGGTGGTGAGCATATCCAAATGCAAAGGATTCCAACAGGACATACAGGGTTGTAAATTCATTTTTGATATAAGGTTGCTAGAATTGGGGGGGTTATGACATGGTGTTCGGAGTTGATTGGATGATAGAGCATAATCCCATGTTGTTTGACATTATAAAAATGCAACTCACCTTCCACAGAGAGGGTCTTTAGATTGTTCTCAAGGGGATGAAGGAGGAAGCATCCTTACAACTCATGCATGGCAAGGAACTACAAAAAATTCTAAGTCAATCAACTGATCATCCTGGTTCACAACTCTTCTTAATTTTCATTACTCCATGAGATGACAAAGTTGTTAAGGTTGTTGCACCTTACCTAGAAACCTTCACAGAGTTGTTGCACCAGTATCAAAGCATATTTCAAACACCAGACTCTATCCCTCTACCCCATGCCATGACCATCAATCAACTTAATACATGGAACCAAACCAATTAACATCAGACATTATAGGTATAATCATTTTCAAAAATCTAAGATAGAAAAATAAGTGAGTGAAATGTTGGCTTCTTTAATCATACAAACTAGTTAGTCTCTATTTGAATCACATGTCTTATTGGTAAAAAAAAAAAAAAAAAGATGGCTCCTAGAGATTTTGTGTTGACTATAAACAATTGAATGAAGTTACTTTTAAAGATAAATTTTTTATACATGTCATTGATGATTTACTTGATGAATTACATGCTGCTAAGGTCTTTTCAAAAATAGACTTAGGTCTGGATATCATTAAATAAGGTCAAATCACAAGATATATACAAAAATGCATTTAAAACCCATCATGGCCATTTTGAGTTTAAGGTGATGCCCTTTATGCTCACTAATGCACTAGTAACATTCTAAGCCCTTATGAATCACATATTTCAACCCTATTTAAGGAAATTCATCCTAGTATTTTTTTTTATGACATGCTAGTCTATAGTACTTCAATGGAGCAACACTTAACTCATTTGGAGATTGTGTTTAAAATTCTTGTTGAGAATCAACTATTTGCTAAAATGTCCAAGTGTACATTTTTCCAATCCCAAGTAGAATACTTAGGCCATATCATTGATGTATAGGGTGTAGCAATAGACCCTATAAAAATTAAAGTTATGACTCAATGGCTAAAGCCTAAATGTCTTAAAAGTCTCTGGGGCTTCTTGGGATTGACTAGCTATTATAGAAAATTTATGCAACATTATGGCACTATAGCCAAACCTTTAACTGATATGCTTAAGAAAAATTCTTTCACTTGAACTTTTGAGGTTGAAGCTGCATTTGAAAAGTTGAAGGAAGCTATGACTAGGGCTCTTGTACTAACACTTCTAGATTTTAACTAGCATTTTATTTTGGAGATTGATGCATGTAGCAGAGGTATTGTTGTTGTCCTAACTCAAGAAGGTTGACCTCTGGCTTTCCTTAGCCAACCTTTATCAAAGAAGCATTTGGGACTGTCAATTTATGAAAATAAGATGTTAACAACCATTTTGGCAGTATCCAAGTGGAGGCATTATCTGGATTATTCAGAATTTTTAACCAAAACAGACCATGAGTCTATTAAGCACCTCTTATCACAAAGGTTGCATAATTACATATAACAAAAATGAGTGACAAAGTTGTTGGGGCTTAAATATAAAATCCTCTATAGGAAAGGGTCAGAAAACAAAGTGGTTGATGCCTTATCCAAAAGGGATAGCCACATTGGAAAGTTGGCAGCTATATCAGCAATTGTTCCACTATGGATTCAATAAGTGATGCATAGCTACGAGACTAATGGAGTTGCCTAGAAGCATATTTCAGCCCTAATGATTGATCCCACATTTATACCAAACTTTGCCCTACAATAAGGCATGTTATACTATAAAAACAAAATTTATATGGGTTCTTATACCAAACTAAAATCCAACTTGCTCTTAATGGTTCACAACTTAGCTATTGGAGGGCATTCAGGTGTGACAGACACCTATCAAAGGCTTTCAGCCTTGTTTTACTGGCCTAACATGAAGAATCAAGTACAGTGGTGGGTATCACATTATGTTATCTATCAAAGATGAAAAGGAGAACAAATGTCTTATCCAGGGCTACTCCAACCTTTACCAATCCCAACCACTACTTGGACACACATTTTTATGGATTTTATTAAAAAGTTGCCTAAGTCAAATAGGAAAGATACCATCTTGTTAGTGGTAAACAAGTGTACTAAATTTGCTTATTTCATTTCCTTGACATATCTTTTCACTCCCTTAACAATAACATAAGCTTTCTTGGATTTTGTCTTCAAGCTATATGGGATGTCTGCTACTATAACTTTTGATAGGGACAAAAATATTCACCAGTCTTTTCTTGCAAGAGCTCTTCAAACTCCTACACATAAACTTCAATTTTCACCGCCTACCACCCCTAAACAAATGGGCAAACTAAGTGAATCAATCAATGCATAAAATGCTATCTTAGATGCATGACCTTTCATAAGCCAACAACCTGGGCAAAGTGGCTAAGCCTAGCAGAATGGTGGTACAATAGTACTTACCACATCAGCTTGCACATGACTCTTTTCCAAGCTTTCTATGGGTACAAAACACCTTCTTTTCATTTCCTACCCCAAATTGAAGCTTCTAGTGCCAACTTGGAAAAGTTCTTGAAGCACAGGCAACATATGGCATCTTTGTTGCATGATCAACTATGGCAAACACAAAACAAAAATAAGCAACTAGCTAATAAAAAAAGAACGGAGAAAGAGTTTTCTATTGAAGATTATGTTTACTTGAGGCTGCAACCCTATAGACATAACTTAATAGCTATGTGAAAATGTCTCAAACTCTTTGTAAAGTTTTTTGGACCTTTTTTGATCACTGCCAAAATTAGTCCAGTATTTTATCAGCTATAACTCCCTCTTTAAGCAGCCATACATGATGTCTTTCATATCTCACTCCTCAAAAAATTTGTTAGTGATCAACAACCAATGGCCAGCCTTCCAAATTTCACAGAGGATGGAGTTCCTAAGATGAGCCCCTTAACCATCTTGGATAACAGAGAGATTATCAGAAAAAAGCCACTCCATTCCACAAGTGTTGGTGCAATGGACCAATTTGCATCTAGAGGAAACTACATGGGAAGATTTTTCCTTTTTAAAGTCCCAATTTCCTTATCTCCACCTTGAGGATAAGGTGGCACTTAAAGGGGGAGGTATTTTCATGAATGATGGGCTAGGAAGTGAAGAAGGATCAAAGGAGAAAGGAATAGGGTAGGCTATGGAAGAATTAGAATCAATGGGCTTAAAGAAAAAAGCACTCAAAGTAATTCAAAAGGCCGACATTAAAAATAGCAGTAAGAGAGCCCAACTCGATGAGAAGCAACCAGAAAGAGCCCAGCTTGGTGAGAAGCAACCTGATGCTTCTAGAATCAAGGAAGCGGGAAGCATACAGATGGAGGTTAGACAACAGCTGGCATGAGTTGTGCTTACGAGAATATAGCAAAGTTAGTGATAATATAACAAAGTTAATATTCAGTAAAATAAGTAAAATAGTAAAAAGTTTGTTAGCGGTATATTTGTAAGTTTGTTAGTAATTTTGGAGGGCATCATAACTAGAGAAATGAAATCCTATAATTGGTAATAGTAAAGTGGCAGTTGATGAGTTGCTATCATCTTTTCATTATATATATCCATGTAACAAATATACAAAATAGGCAAATGAATCAATATTGAATTTCTCCCTTAAGTTCTATCTTCTTAATATATCTCTCTTTGTTCTAGTTTCCTTTCTAAATTTCTACTATTCCTCCCTTAATTTCTACTTCTCTTATGTTCACTTCTCTTCATTACCACTCTCATATTGAATCCTAACTTCAGGACATGACACAAATCATGTTTTTGTTGCAACTAAAAGATCTTTTGTAAAAGCTTAAAAAGGACCTTTTGTGAGAATATTATTTTCGCGTATATAAAATGCAAATAGAATTTTCTTTATTAAGTTGACATGCTAATGTTATGTTTGAGAAATGTGTTTAAAAAATATGTACTTATATTTTCAATATCACAATATAGATTTTGAGAGCAAGTTGCATCCTCTTACCTGACCACTGGCCAAGTAGGGCGATGAGGTGTCACATTAATTATATTCCATTTATTTTCTATGACAATTAGCAACGAATGAGTTTTTGTTGCTAAGATTATGGTTTAGCGATGGAACATTGTCGTAACTAAAGGTCAATTAAATTTATTGTTTATAAATTTAGCGTATAGTCTATCTCTATTCTAGCTATTTTAGTGGCAAACTCTAAGTTTGATGAATTTTGACAAGATTAGCAATAAAAAGTGTTTGTTGCTAAATATAGCGACGGATACAAATCCAATGCTAAGCTTCACCACGATGACGTCATTTTATTTATTTGGAAAAGGCTCACACATTAATCAAAACAACGTCGTTCCATTAGCAACAAAATAGTTTGTCGCTAATGATGTTTCAAAACAGTGTCGTTTTCATTATCTTAATACAGTGCCATTTGTTTCTTATATAAGAACAACCCTTAACCTCTATCTCTTTCTTCCATCATGCCTTCCTCCTCTTTGGTCAGTGCCTCGTTGCTTCCAGTCATTCCCACTCTCTTTTGCATGTTTGTTTCTATTTCCCATTTCCTCATTAATTTTTAGTTATTATTTTCTTAAACGTAAGAAGAAAATGGTCAATTTTTAGGGTTAGGGTTTGAGATTTTGGGAATTATTCTTTTGCTATGTTTTTGGAAATTGTTCTTTTGCTATGTTATCATCTTCAATGTGGCCGAAACAAAAAGATGCATAAAACAAGCAAACATTAGATTAGAAAATTATTCTTTGTATTTTTTTTAAACATTTTTCGTGCTTGTGTTGCTTAAGTCTAATTTAGCAAAGAAAAATATTCCTTGTATTTTATTTTCTATTGCATATTCTTTGGAAAAGTAAAGGAAGAGTATATTATTTTCACAAGGACGGAAATTATAATCAAGGAATAATAATAAAAAAAAGGAGGAAAATCCTCGTTCTTGAATTTTTCAAATTATTTTCTTTTTTGAATTTGAATTTTAAAGGATTATGGAAATCAAATATTAATGTTAGAATATCCATTATTATGAAAATTAATTTTCAATTTATATCGATAAATTTTAATTTATAATGGTACTAATTTTTTTTGAAGGGCGCACACGGTTAAATCAGTTCACAAAATTTCAATAATAATTATACTCACAAAAAAAAATCAATAATTATAACAGAAGAAATTAGCTACTTAATTATATATGCAAATCAATTGATAAAAGAAATGGAAATTAACGAATTGAACACAATTGAATGAGTGGAATGTCACTTCTTCTCAAAATTTTAAATTTGTAAGCATAGGTAATGACTTCAATCAAATTACCAAAATTGCTGGATTGTTATATCATAGATTTGGGTCTATGTTATATTATGAATCTCATTTCTTCATAAAAATACACATTTTTCTAGAATTGAATTTTTATAAACTAATAAATATAAAATATATTCATCAATTATAACTTACATCGTTTTTCAACTTATAAGTTAATCAATTATAACTTACAAATTTATCATTTTGAATTTATAAATTTATTATTTTGGACTTACAGATTCATCATTTTAAAGTTCATTATTTAGAAATTACAAATTCATCATTTATATAAACTATAAGTTTATCGTTTACAACTTGTTATCCTCATTACTTACAGGTTCATCGTTTATAACTTGTAGATTTATCATTTATAACTTGTAGATTCATCCTTTTGAAGTTACAGATTTATCATTTAGATTTTTCAGCTTCATCGTTTACAACTTATTGTCTCATAAAGTTTATCATTTACAAATTTATCATTTATAATTTATAATTTTATTACTTGCAGATTCATTATTTTTAGTAAATCCATTGTCTTCAACCTTTATTTTTAGTTCAAATATCTTCATTTTTAACTATTTTCTTTTAAAAAAAATCAAAATAAAATTTTTTTTATCTCAAATAATCATAAAAATTATCATAATATTCAAAAATACTAAAAATAAAATTAAATATGCAAATTAAAAAAAATTTCTCTTTATAAAAATAAACTTAAAATATATATATATTTTTTATTTTATCTCTGTGAATGATAATAATAATAATAATAATAATAATAATAATAATAATAATAATAATAATAATAATAATAATAATATGATGAATATATAGTTAAAAAATATGTCATACCAATTAATGGTACACGAAATATTATATACCCGTGTCCATGATATGATTTACAGATTTGATATTTTAAGCCTAAACGGGTTTGAAAACAAGTATATTAGTATTAGTGAAATCATATTAAAAAAAAATTTAATTGAATGATATATGTAGATAATGTACGCAAATTATATCATAGACTCGTGTTCATTATATATCGTGGTTCCAATTTCAAAACGTTTGTGTATTATTTAATGATTTATACGTGTGACATATTTTGTATCTAGTGTATATTTTGTTCATCGTTATTCTATTTTCTTCTTATTCTTTCCCTATCTATTTTTTTGGAAAAAAATTGCAGTGTATTTTAGATTTTTTTTGTGAGAGAAAATTTTTAATTTGTATATTTTATTTTATTTTTAATATTTCAAGTATTATTATTATTGTTTGGGATGAAAAACATTAGTTTTCATATATTTTGAAATAAATTGGTTAAAAATGAAGATATTTGAACTGAAAAATTAGAAATATAGAAAGATAAAATCGAGTTAGTAGAGGTTGAAAATGATGAATTTTGGTAGAAACAATGAACGTATAAATGATGAACTTGTAAATTTTAAATGATAAACCTATAGTTTTTATACAATACACCTACAAGTTGTAAACGATGAATTTATAAGTGATGAACCTGAAAGTTTTAAATGATAAACCTACATATTTTATACAATGAATCTGAAAGTTAAAAATGATGAACCTGCAAGTTTTAAATGAAGAACCTATATCTTTTATACGATAAACCTGCAAGTTGTAAATGATAAATCTATAAATAATGAATATGCAAGATCTAAAAGATAAATATGTAAGTTATAAATGATGAACCTTTAGCTTCTAAAAGATGAATCTGCAAGTTCAAAATGATAAATCTGCAATTTGTAAACAACGAATCTATAAGTGATGACTGATAAAACAATAAGTTCTAAATGATAAATCCATAAGTTCAAAATAATGAACCTTCATATTGAAAAATGATGAATCTGTAAGTGATAAAACAATAAATTATAAACGATGAACTTGTAAGTCATAAAACAACTGAACTTGTAAGTCATAAAACAACAAGTAAAAGATGAATCTATAAGTTGTAAACGATAAATCTGTAAATTAAAAATAATGAATCTGCAAGTTGTAAACAATAAATTTGTGAATGATGAAACAAGTTGTAAATTAAGAACCTATAGTTTTTTTAAACAATAAATTTTTAAGTTAAAAGTAATAAATGTATAAATTATAACTGATGCGCATGTTTTATATTCAATAGTTCATTGAAATTTATTTTTAGAAAAATGCACATTTTATTTTATTTCGTATGTATAAAAAAAAGAAATTCATAATGTAACATATATCAAAATTACGATATAACAACCCGATAATACAATAAGCAATAATCACGTTCCACTGGGTTCATTAATTATTTTATATCATTAAAATAAAAATTATTTAATTAAGCACTGTAAAACGCACAATAGTGAAAAAAAAAATGTTATAGATAATATTTAAATTAATTGAATTGCACTTATTTTTTGCAATTTTAATAGTCCTATGAGTTGTTAAGAAAAGACAAATTATTTTTAAAAAGAAAATTAGTGCATGAATCAACTTTTGAAAGTGAAACATTATCTGTATTTGACAAATGTTTTCTGTCGATTTTCTTGAATTGCTATAAGCCTATAACATTGCGGCTTTTTTTAGTTTGGTCAGTGAAATATGCAACACTCCGAAGAAAATTTCTACAATTTTGATAATTTATAAATAAGATTTCTTGTGATTGTAAATATAAATTTTTTTGGTTTTTCTTTTTAAGTTTTTCTTTTTACAGTTTTTATTTTATCATAAATAAATGCAGTGATAAAACATTGTAATTGAAAAAAATATTTAAATTATACTTAATTTACATAATAAAATAAAAATCATAATTTCAATAAGACATTAATTTTTGTCATTCATTGCTCGGGTCCTAGGTCCTAACTATGTACCAAATAAATGCTTATTGGATTGGAATAAGATATATTTGATATTTCGTAAGTATGGATAGGAAGGGATTAATTTGCCTACATGATAAGATATTGGACAGGTTTTAGGTATGTCTCCTTATCATTCCAAACAATGAGACTTTTAATTGCACTATATAATATTTGGACAAATTCGATAAGTTATGATAAGTTATTTTAATTTGGAAAAATTATAAGTTATTATAAGTTATATAATATTTGGACAAATTCTCCTTGTCATTCCAAACAAATTCGATAAATTTGTCTATATGATAAGTTATTTTTTTTTAATTTTAATAACGAATGAGATTTTTTATTTAATTATTAACATTAGTTATTACTAATAAATAACTCTCGCGTTGCATCAAGGTTAGATAATTATTTATATTAAAAAATAATTTTAAAAAAGGATGTAATAAAAAAAATAATTGATACAAGTAAGATGAGTAAGATAATCATGTTAATATCATGTAATACATGAAGAAATTAGTATTCATATATTTTATAGTATGAACTATTAATTTTATTACTGCTTATTTATAACACTACAAGAATATTGTAAAATAGCTAGAAAAGTTAATGACAGATTTAATCCGTCGCTATTTAGAGACGGATTAGCGACAAGAAGATTAGAAAAAAATTTTAAAAAAATCTAATAACGGATTACATACAGATTAAATACTGACACCAAATAAGGGTGCTAATTTTGGCGACGACATTGCAAAGCGAGTGAAAAACTTTTAGCGACGGATATTTATCGGTTGCTATATATGGCATTATGTCTTGGCACTTGAATTAACAACGAATTAATGACAGATTATTTCCATAATTAATTTATTAAAGTTAGTAGCAGAATATAATTTGTCTCTATGTTAATGATGGATTTATTGTCCATTGCTAAATTAGAGAAAGATTTATGATTCATCACTATCTTAGAGACAAATTTTATATCCGTAGGTAAATTTTGCGATAAATCGAAGCTCTGTCACTAAAGTTAGAGACATATTAATAATCCATCATTATATCTAAAGATGGATAAGAAAACTATCGCTAAATAGAGATGGATTTCTAATCCGTCCCTAAATTAAAGACGAATATGAATTAGCGACGGATATCAAATCCATCTTTAAGTTAATGGATTTCATATCTATCACTAAATTTGCAATAATATAAATATAAAATTAAAATTAAATAAATTGAAATAAAAGTATATAATTATGCAATTATGTTATTATAATTAAATATTTAATATTTTAAATTAGACTTAGATATAATAAATATATATAAAAAAATAAAGAAAAATATATACTAATAAAATATATATTAAATAATAAATATATTATAGAATGCAAATAAATTAAATATATACTAATATAACTACTATTTAATAATTCAATATTTTAAATCAAATTTGAAATAAAAAATTGATATATATATATATATATATAATATAAAAGAAATATGTTTAATATAATTTATGTAATTATAAATTTATTATATTTTCATATTATTTAAATAATTTGAGATTTAATAATAAAAATAATAATGTAAAATTATTTTCAAAATATTAATTATTAGAGATTTAGTATATATAATCCCAATTAAAGTATCTATAAGAAAAGGAAAAGAAAAGTTACTTTTTATTACTTTATTTTTCATATGAAGAATTTCATATATATAATCATCAATTATATTTTTCATATATAAAATGTTACACATATGATGTACAATCTCATGTAATTCATCTCATTAGTTAGTATAACTTTCATTGAAATAATTAATGAAATCATCTCCTTATATAAATGAAAATTTAATTAATTGATTATATTTTAGCTTTCATAAGAAAACAAATTATGAATTATTGATATACGCGTCTTTCAATCAAATGAAAATATTTTATTCCTCCAATCTAATTTAAATTCACAATAAATAATAGGTATGATTTATTTAAAATTTATCAATTAAAAAAAAGTAATATTATATATATATATATATATATAATTTATGGTTGTCAAATTTGAATTAAATTAAATTAAAAGATAAATATTGGAAAGCTTGAAATTAAAATCTGATTTTATTCGATTATATCAAAACTATTCAACAAGTACCTTAAAAGATTTGGATAAAAAAAATTGATATGATTTTTTTAAAAATAAATTTTTTATCTACCGACGGATTAGAGACGGATACATCCGTCGTAAAATCTTGAATTTACGCCGTTTCTTTTTTCTCTGATTTTTAATTCATTTGAACCCTAACTCTCCTCACCCGATCGACGCCCCCAGCTATAGAAGATCCCTCTTCCTCACCATCACCCTCTCCCTCTCCTTCTCTGTTTCTTCGGTCGCCATTCACGGATCATCCTCTCGTCCCTCACCACTCACGGATAACCCTTCACTTGTCGCCACAAGTACCCTTTGTCGGTCGTTATTTATTTTTCCAGTTGCAATTATGTTTGAATATGAAGTTGCTGTTTTTCCAGATATATTCAAGATTTACTTTTCCGGTCGCCATTCCAGTTTCTATTTATTTTTCCAGATCTGCAATTTTTCCTTTTAATTCTGCAGTAAAAGTCCACTTTGTTTCCTTTCTTGATTTTAATTTTCTGTGGTGGTGATAATGTTATTTTCTTTGCTCTCTGAGCCATTTATCATGTAGGGATAAAAAAGACGGAATACTTTTGGACCAAGCTTATTTTTGTATCTTTTATTATTCTTTTTGGCCAGAGCTGCTGGAAAGAAAGGGCAGTGGAGTGGAGTGGGATTTGGTTCTGTTTGAGTTTTCGATTTAAGTATACTGCTCAGCCCTAATTTTTATTTAAGTACACTGATCACCCCTAATTTTTATTCTATATAATTAGGCATTAGGCATGCTACATGCATTATATTGGAAAGAAAAGCAAAATCTGATTTCACTTTATAAATCCTTTTTAATCCTAAGAATGCTGAAAGTAAAATTCATTAACAATAAAATTTTATTCAATTTCAGTGTCTTATTAAACTTCCAAGCTTAAATAGAGTTTATCAAGACTTGTAAAATAGAAAAAGACAAAATCTTAATTTTCTGAAATTTGCATTCCCATAACTAAGTTAATTAACTATATGTGGTTCAAATAAAAGAAAAAATATAGAATGTTTAAGTGTGGAATTGTGTACCTTGGAGAGCTTACTGGAACATAAGTTATAGGATTCACAAGTAACTAGGAGAACCAGATTCTTGTGATATCTTAACTAATTAGGATAGATCTCTTTGTGGTATATACTAAATTACTTCCCTATTTAATTCGGAATTCCTCTATACACGATTATCATTTTCGTGCAATATTAAAGATTTTAATATCTTAAATGTTGGGCTTATATATCTATGAATCAGAATTCAGAAACAAACGAAAATATCTCACCATTTGTAGAATTGGAAAATAGCCCTAAATTCAGTGTGCTTGGAATCAGCTCAAGATAATTACCATGCATGTAGTTTTCAGCAATTCAAGAACCAAACAAAATAGATACGTTATTTAAAAAAAAGAATAATCAAAATTCGCCCCAAATTAACTAGAAATGACAAATTGTAAATTTTCCTTTTCTTTTTTTTTTAACTGCAAATTGTCATTTTTCTCTTTAAATTTGATTAATATATTTTAAAATTAATATTAAATTAAATTAATATTTCATTGGTCTCGCTTTCCAATTTAAAATTCTTTTCGTTTTACTTTGTCAAGGGATATGTCTTATCAAATCCTTAAATTCAAAATATATTTGTTTTTAGTATAAGCTTAAATCTTGCAATTGTTGTAGCTTTCCTTTTTACTTGTGATACCGTGCTATATATTTCTCTTCATTGTTGTAAAATTCTTTTCTCAATAATACAACAAAATTACTTTATTCTTCCATTTCTTCATATGCTTCATATCTAAATATAATGTTAAAACCATGACATAAGAAAATCAAGAAGCCAGACATAATACTGATCTCATGACGAATAAACAAGAACAAAAAATAAAAAGAAAAATAACAAAAAAGGAAAAAAAAAAATCAACTGCAGGGCTTTCATTTAGACTTTAGAGTGGCACCGTGAGATGATATCCACAAAATCGATTTTAAATAAATTTTATATCATAATTTTAATGAATTAAAATACATTTTACACTACATGCATGATGCATATGATTCTTGTAGTTGTCATATGAATAACATGGATAGGTTTTTTTCTTCTTTTTCTTTTAATGGTTTTTTCTCAAAAGGAAATTAATAGAACAAATACATAAATTGGCTTTTGTTAACGGAAAAAAGCTAATTATGAATATGTTAACATAATATACATATATATATAATTTAGTCCTAAACTAGTCAAAAGAAACTATCATTTATCAGTCTTATTAAAATGCAAATTATGATATGTTTTTTGCCATTCAAATGAATTATTTTTTATTATAAACCTCATATCCCAAGTCTGATATAATTTGAACTTAAAAAGCTTATTAAACATCTTATATTATCAAATTAACAGTATAATATTTGATAGGACATAGCAACAAATTTATACTTAGCACATTAAATAGAAACTTTTAAGACATAGTTCAGTTGTTAGATAATAATGTAATTATCTAATCATGATTAGAACCACAATTTAAAATTTCAAATATCCAATACCTTAATCTTATATATTGAGGGATATGTTGTCAATTTGTTTGTCACTATATATTGTGGTTGTTTATATATATATGTATCATAGCTATGGAGACGTTATTGTAGGAAAGAGACTATCTGATATCATCCATGGAGACACGGTTGCAAGAGAGCAAGGAGAGAGACTAGGTGATCTCATCTTTATAGACGCAGTTGCAGGAGAGAGACCAGCAGATTACACAATTGGAGAACTTGATGCAGTTGGTACTTTCTAGACATCTGAGTGCATCTCAGTAGCCACCATCTTGACAGCCTACTACAGATTCACATGTTGATGATGATTAGAGAGATCTTTATAATTTGAATATTTAACTAGAATTTTATGTACTATATTTTTAATAATGAGACTATCACAAATAGATTTGATAAATTAATGTGTTTGTGGTTTATTAGTCTCTGCTCTTTTGAAGAATGTATGTTTATTTGTTAAATTGTATTACAGGTATGACAATGACAGTGACAAGAGAATTATAAATATATTTATATATATTTTAAGAAAAAATAGTGACTAAATTTTTTGTCACTATATATTAACTACAAAAATTAGTGACGGAAATAGTAGTCACTAAATTGGTGACAGACAATTTTGTCGCAGATTTGTTTATCATTGAATAAGTTAGCGACATAACATCAATCACTAATTTAGTGATGATATTTTCTATCGCTATTTCTTCTTACACTAAATACTTTTGTGACAGTGTTGTCTGTCACTAAATTAGAAACGGAGTAATCCGTCGCTATTTTATAAAAAATAAAATTGTGATGGATAAATATGTCACTAATTTAGCGACATATTTATCTATCACTATTTTAAAAAATATAAAATCAAATTGCGATAGTTTTTGTCCTCGCTAATGTAGCTACGTATTTTTTTCATCTCTAATTGATCTCTAACAGTGCACTTTATCATCCAAGAGATGACATTTTTTATCGACACATGAAATTACATTAATGAAGGATTTTTCTTTTTTAATTTTAATGACTAACATTTTTTTCTCGCTAAAAATTAGCTAGGAGATTGGTATGGACAGACAGTTTTCATCACTAATCCATCGCTGTTTATAATTAGCGATGGATAATCGTCAACTTTTTTATATTGTAAAATATTTTATATAAAAATATTAAAAGAAGTAACTGTAGTTGCCTAACCTTGAGAGGAAAAGAAAGTAAAGAAACGATAGAGAAGGGATGTAAAGCATAGCTTAGGGGCTACTATTTATAGAAGTTGTGTTACACCCTCTTGCATAATTGGAATAAGTTCAACTATATATATAAGTATTACGATATCATGTGTTAAATTTTGATAAAATTTAAAACTTTTTTAAGTCACTTTGGTTGCATTGTGGTCATAATGACTATTTCAAAATCCTTATGAAAAAAATATTAAATGATAAGGCAATCATAAAAGACTTCATTACCATTAAGATTAATAGTTTGGCTTCATTAGCCCCAGAGTTTACAAAATACATCCTGGAATAGATTCCATAGTTTATATGACTTTAAAACAAAAGAGATATCTTGGTGTATCACCCATCCTCAATAGTATTTGTACTGTGACTTTTCACCTGATCTCTTATTCTCTATTAACAACTATCTATATCGGTCAAATATTGCGTGTGAGAAACACTCACAAGTTAAACAACTCGTGCTTAGTAGTATTTATATGCATATACATCGCATAAACCATTTTACACTATGATTTTTTTATGTACATACCTTATATGTCATGTTTAATTCATTATCAATCTAAGTGCATGCCTATACATATCAATTGTCAATGTACTATTCCACATAGATAAATATACATTAATATAGTAACATAACATGCAATTCCATATACATACATGCTTAATCAAAACCATTTTAATGCTCACATGCTAGGGCCTAGGAATAATGTGTTAATAATGGTATATAAGAGGTATATAGTGGTTATGGATTTTGGAAACATAAAATATAATTAAAAAGGTATGAAAAGTGAAATTTCTATTGTTCACGCCCATGAAATATGTAATCACAGTTATGAATGTCATGAAATTCAGTTTCTAAAATTGAAGATCTTCACAGTTGTGACACATGTGTTCACGCCCGTGAAGACCTGTAGTTTAAATTGGACAGTTTCGTATTTTTGATAGAAACTCACGAAACACAATCTAAAACCCTAGCCTCCAGATCCCCAAAAACCCCAGAAATGAAATCACTTTATCCCTTTTTCAATTTTGATGGACTCAACATGAAATCCTTATCATTTACGAGATTAAGAACGAATTTGAGATTTAGTTTTCATCATTTATTTTGGAATCTGAAGCAAAAGAGGGTTAAAACATGATTTTTAAACTCTAGTATCATTCCGTTTTCACAAAACAAAGGTGAGAAATCATGTTCTCATTTGTGCTTTAATCTAGTTTAATAGGGATTAAAGTTTATCTAGTGAAAAAGTTAAGATTTTGTTAGTTTATGGCATAAATAACTTGAATGATGAACCAAATTATAATATGGTTCTTGATTTCGTGATTAGGGATTGAAACAGAGGGTGGAGATAGCCCTCAGAGGCAGTAGACGCAAGAGGAATCAAGTATTAGATTCCATTAATAAAGTTTGTATATATACGTATTTTAATTCAAAAAATGGTATGTTTGCATGATGAATTGTATGAATATCATAGTATTTGGTTCATATGGTTATATAGTAATTGTTGGAACTGAAATAAATGGCATGATTGAATTTGAATTGAATATGAATGATTGATATACGAAGTTTGATAATGTGGAAATATTGAAAATGGTTGTATGAATTTAATTATATAATGGTAATTGATGAATTGCATAATTTATAGTTTTGGTATGATGATAAATGCTGGAAAGTGTTGATAGGAGTTGCTAACATTGGTTAGCTTTACTATCAATGCATGTTGTGTGTGAAATTGACTTAGAACAGTATTAAATGTTTCATGGTCGTGAATGTATTACAAAGTGTGAACCAAGATTCACATCTGTGAATGTCCACACAGAGCTGGTCAAGGGTAAACAACCCGTGTAATGCCCATAATTATGACCTATAATTTATATTATTGATTAGTGAGAAATTGGGGAATTAAGTGGAGTTTTAAGAAGTTGAGAGTTGCTGAAATATGATGTTTCATGCTCGTGACAATGGGTGTCATGGCTATGAATATCGGGCTTTATTACACAATAGTGATAAGGTTCTTCACGACCGTAAAGGAAAGGCTCATGCCCATGAAAGAGGAGTCATGACCGTGAAGCCTGGACAGACATTTTTCTCTCTACCATTCCCTTTAAATCTGCTTCTATACCCCTAAAACTAACCTAACACGCCATATCTTCATCTCCTTCACCTTCAGAAACTATTTTCCTCCATAGGTGAAGCTAGAAAATCTAGGTTTTAAGGGATTAAAGTGAGAAAGGGAGCTTGTGAGCTTATGGGTTAAGAGAAGATTTTTGTATTACTAGATGTTGGTTGTTTTCCAAAGGACATTTCTTCATCTTGTTAGGACCTGGAGAGAATGCTGGAAGTCCATCTCAAAGGAGAGGATAAGCTTGAAGAGATCAAGCTTTAGCCAATCTCCATCCTAGGTGTAAAGTTTGTACATAACAATACTTAAGGCCATAACTTTGTGTTTTCTATGTTCCTTACTTTAAAGGCATATTTGAGATGATAAATGAGTAGATAAATGGTGAAATTTGGGATTAATATGCATGATGGGAAATCTTATGAACATGATTAGATTGACATGTTTGAGATTATTATTGACGATTAAAGATGATATGGTCGTGATAGATAGCTTGAATGCATGCTGGAATGTTGATAGGGTGGTTAACATTGGTCAACCGTAATGAATATTACATGTAGAATTGGCATGATTTGTGATGCTCTGTTTTTCTAAAAAAATTTCCAGATTCACAGTTGTGAAAGGTGGGTTCACGGGTATGAATGTAGTGAGATGCATTCTTATTGCTAAAACAGATCCGTTCATGGGAAACTTCACGGTTGGGTTCACTATTGGGTTTATGCCCGTGACCGTGTGTTAATTCATGGGTTGAATCATAACTTATTTCATAGGGGGGACTACTCGTGAAATGGTGCTTCACGGTTGTGAATGGTTATTCATGGATGTGAAGCTGTTTATGATGAAAATTTTATATGTTTTATTTTGAATCGAATTTGATTTGTTGGGAGGCAGTAGGCCTTGGATGCATGCAATTTGCATGGTATGGAAATATATGATTGTGGAAATCATGATATTTATATAAAATATGGTAATGGATAATATGAATATGCATATGATAACATTGTAAGCCCAATACTCTGACTAGGACTAGAGCTAGGATAGATGGTATGCCATTGAGGGGAGAGTTCAGTACCAAGTGACCTATATTGGTCATATATTTGAAGACCTAGAGGTTAGCGGATCAGAGCGGCTCAGTGGGTTATATCTATTTGAAAACCTAGAGGTTAGCAGACCAAAGTGCCTCAGTGGGTTATATATTTAAAGGCCTAGAGGTTAGTAGACCAAAACGGCTTGGTGGGTTATATATTTCACAGCCCAAAGGTTAGTGGACCAAAGCACCTTAGTGGATTGACTTACCCATATCTATTTTAGTCAAGTTATGAGCAGATGGGCAAAGGTAAGAAAATTAATAAATTGTTATGTGTGATAAACATATGTATGACACTGTGAGATTGCTTGATATGTCATGAAGTGATGTGCATCATATATATATATATAATTCAGATGGCATGTCATATAGTATACGAGCTAGTGCATGTGCGGACTTTGAGGTAAGTCATTATAATAGATTAGTGAGTATATCATGCATATTATGTATATGTTATTGTATGTCTTGCACGTTGTTATGTACCACTAAGCACGAATTGCTTAGCATATGGACTTTTTATGCACAAGTTTGGAGCGTAAGGGAGGATTGACAAATGAGGATGCCCAGTGATCAGAGTTGAGGATATATAGTTGGGGTGGGTGATACACTATTGTATCTTATTTTTGGTTGTTTTACTATAGGTTGGGTAGTTGTAGTTTTACATGTATTTTCAAAGACGTGTAGTTTTATAACTACTCATTTTATAAAAATTTAGGCTTATGTATACCTATATGATTTGTATTAAAATTTTATTTTGTTGAGCTCAATTTCATGATTTAATAATGCTTTTATTTTATTAAATCATCATGGCCATGGTGCATGAAAGTTTTTGAAAATTTAACGCTTTAACTAATGTGCATTATAGTATCTTTTAGTATAATTGGGTTTAATCTTAATTATATTGAAGGGTGTTACATTTAGTGGTATTAGAGCTTAGGTTTAGGAAGTTTTGAACTTAGGTGGGATGGGTGTATCATGTGTGCGAGTATTATCTTGTATGAATTTGATGTGGGCTATCCTTTGTCAATGTGTAGGCTAAAAAGTAAGTATGGAGATCAAACCGCATGATGCAGCCAAGAGTAACAGTCCTCCGAATGTTGAGGGTTAGAATCAGCTGAGCCAAACTAGTGTGCAAGGGCCGGCTGACACACCTTCTTTACAGTAGTTAATGGCTGGTCAGTCGGATTAGACACATGATCTATTGGTGCAGAATCTTACTGCTCTACTGCAATAATTAGTACAGGTTATGCTGCTGCCACCTCCTTCTCCACCATTGCCCCCTGCACCACTTCTTCAGTCACCGCAAAGATGTAGAGTTCAAATAGACGAGTTGAGGAAGTATAGGGCTATAGACTTCACTGGTGGTAATAAGGACGATCTGACAGCTATCGAGTTTTGGTTAGAGAGGATTGAAAACGTCTTCGAGGAGCTAGATTGTGCCAAGGAGTACAAGGTTAGGTTTGTTATTTCACTTCTCCATAAGCATATGCATGATTGGTGGAAGTCGATTTTGTAGAAACTACATATTCCAGAGCCAGTTACTTAGGATTTCTTCATAGCAGAGTTTAAGAAATAGTATGTGCTAAGGGCGTATATAGATGGTCTGAGAGATAAGATTGGATTTCATATGATCTCATAGTAGTATGAGGACTTCACAAGATTGGCATCTTCTTCTATTCCTATAGAGAAGAGGATAAAGCTGAAGAGAGTAGAAAAGTCTTTTAGAAAGACTTTAGAGGGTCAGTGTACAGTGTTGCACAGTCATCGAGCAAAAAGGCTCGCACCATTTTTGTATCCTTTTGGTCTAGAGGATGTGGACAGGGTCAGGGTCAGGTAGGGTAATCATTTTAGTGCTGCACAGTCATCTAGATAGGTACCATTTTCAGTGACAGTTTCCACTGCTGTCAGTAGTTAGCTCCAGACATAGAAAGAGACAGTACCACAGTGTACAGTGTGTGGGAGAATGCATAGAGGAGAGTGTGGGGAATGCACTAAGTCTTGCTTCAGGTATGGGTCTCGAGATCATTTTAAGAGGGACTACCCATTATAGATGGTGGAGGCTCTTACTCAGACTCAGAGTTCAGCACCGACACAGGCCAGGGGTCGGGGACAGGTCAGTTCAAGTAGAGGTGGATCTAGACCGGATGTATCAGGGACAGTGAACAGCCCAGGGCCTATTAGAGCGCCAGTGAGGGGCTATGCTATGAGGTCTAAAGAGGACCTGAGTGCATCAAACATGGTTGTTGGTACATTTCTTCTCTTTGACTCAGTTTTAATTTCTTTGATAGGTCCGAGTTCTACACATTCTTATATATGTACCAACATAATTGAGCGGTATAATATGTTAGCAGAGAGCTTATATTATGAGATAGAGGTGACTAGCCCTTTGGGGTATAGCACAGTGGTAAACTGGGTGTATAAGAATTGTTTGATTATAGTTCAAGGGAAATAGTTTGCAGCAAACTTGATAGAGTTGCCCTTTTATGAGTATGACGTTATCCTGGGTATGGATTGGCTATCTCGGCATGGTGTAATAGTGGACTACAGGATGAAGACAGTAGAATTAAGAGCGTCAAAAGAGGAGATAATGGTTGTACAAAGGGAGAGATCCTCATGGTAAACGAGGATCATCTCCATGATGAAAGCACAAAAGCTGATCATAAATAGGTGTGAGGCTTATTTGGCTCACATTATTGACAATATGAGGGAGAGCCCAGATCTTAGGGATATTCTGACAGTGGAGGAATTTCATAATGTGTTTCTAGATGAGTTATCAGGGCTACCTCCAGAGAGAGAGATAAAGTTCTCAATTGAACTTATTTTGGGTACAACTCCTATATCAGCAATACCATATCGGATGGTTCCATCAAAGATGAAAGCGTTAAAGGCACAATTACATGAATTGCTAAATAATGGCTTCATCAGATTGATTTTATCTCTTTGGGGTGCATCGGTGTTGTTTGTCAAGAAAAAAGACGGGTCTATGAGTTATGCATACACTACAGGCAATTGAACAGGGTGACCGCTAAGAACAGGTATCTGTTACCACTAATTGATGATCTCTTCGATTAGATGAGAGATGCAAGGATCTTCTCTAAGATTGATTTGAGACCGAGGTACCATTAGTTAAGAATCAAGGCTGGAGATGTAGAGAAGACAACCTTCAAAACCAGGTATGGTCATTACGAGTTTTTGGTTATGCCCTCCGGGTTGACCAATGCTTCAACAACTTTTATGGATATGATGAATCAAATCTTCAGACCATTTTTGGATCAGTTTGTCCCGGTATTCATAGATGACATCTTGGTGTATTCGAGAAACAAGAATAAACATGAGCAATATTTGAGAACAGTTTTACAGGCTCTTAGGGAGTAAAAGCTATATGCCAAGCTTTCTAAGTGTGAGTTTTGGCTAGATAAGGTTGCCTTTCTCAAGCATGTGATATCGGTCAATGGGATTAGAATGGATCCGGGCAAAGTTGAGACGATCTTGGATAAAAAATTCTCACATAATATTATCGAGATCAGGAGTTTTCTCAGTTTAGCAGGGTACTACAGAAGGTTCGAGGGATTTTCCATGTTTGCTTCTCCATTGACTAGGTTGTTGTAGAAGGATATCAAGTTTGATTGGACGAATAAGTGTCAGAACAGTTTTGATCAATTTAAGAGTCTTCTGACATAAGCTCCAGTATTGACATAACCAATTCTGGACAAGGAATATGTGATTTACAGTGATGCATCATACAATGGATTGGGTTACGTGTTAATGCAAGAAGGGAAAGTTATCGTCTATGCATCCGAACAGTTAAAATCCTTATGAGAAGAACTACTTGATGCATGATATATAATTGGTAGCTATTGTCTTTACATTTAATATATGGCATCATTATCTATATGGAGAGAATTTTTACATATAAACTGATCATAAAAGTTTAAAGTATCTTCCTACACAGTGGGATTTGAATTTGAGACATAGAAGATGATTAGAGTTGATAAAGGATTACGATTGTGTAATTGATTATCATCTAAAGAAGGCCAATGTGGTGGTCGATGTGCTCAGTAGGAAGATCATGGCAGAGTTGCACATCCGACCAACTTTGAATCATGAAATTAGGGATGCACAGAAGCTTGATGGAAAGCTAGTGGAATTGGTAGTTTTGGTCTCCAAGGGGGAGAGACAGGGTTTTTCCGTTGAGCCATATGGTAGTTTACACTACCAGGGTAGGTTATTTGTACTAGAAGTCTCATAGTTGAGATAAAGGATTATGATGGAGGCCTATGAGATGAGATTTGAAATCCATATCTAATGGTATCAAAGCCATGAATCACTTGTTATTGATATAGTCTATGGGTATGAGAGTATCCTTATATCATGATAGAAGCTCCAAAGTTATCTCGTTCTTCTTCTACTTTATCTCTCAATCCTTTTACTTCTAAAAACCTTAACCATCTATATGAGCTCTATTTTCTTCTTCAAGATCAGAAGATTCAAGAAACAAATATTCCTTTCATTAATCCTTATCATACCTTTCAAAAACATAAATCCTCTTTCACTTCCTCAATCAAAACTTTGATCAGACAAAAGCCATCTTCAGTAAAAGAGTATATGCAATCTTCTTCATTTGACTAGTGTCCTATTCAAGGTACTAATGAAGAATAGTTTATAACTTTTGAGATTTCTTCTAAATTTCCTTCTCAATGGCTTAATAGTGGATATTCTCATATTCACTTTGAGGCTATTAGACTTTCTTTGGCTTATCATGGCAGAAAGGGTTTGCTGATAATAGCTCAGATTACTTTGTTAGACACCAGATTTCTAAATTACCAACATGTTGTAATTGGTACTATCCAGACTCCTTTGAATGCAGGAACTGTCATTTGTACATTTTATCTGAACTTCAATATGCGGCTCCAAGATCCTTACACCTTCACAACTCTGAAGGTCCAGGTTCAGATCACTGGAGTTAAAAATATGGTTACTACTGACATAGCCACTCTTCACTACTAGATAATCTACTGAGTACAGAATTATGCTATGGATCTCTATATTCCAACCTCTTTGGATGCTCTAAGTATCACTGTGGACTTAACTCATGTTCCTAGGGTGGTACATATTCCTAAACAGTTAATAAAGGAAGATCTACTCCATATCTTTTCTCAGTCATGGCGGACTAATTATGAGCTTCTCCATTAGAAAAATCAACTAGTATGTTTCAGCAAACCACTTTTTATCAAACATAAGGATGGTAAAGTAAAAACTCAATTTTTTCCTCCTGATGATGAAGAAACTGTGTCCAGTACGCTAGTAGAGTTTTTCACTCACTTTATGATGTAGCCTATATCTTTTTCTCAATATGACGATATTCGAATTCTTGTTTTTTCCAGTTTAGCCAAGTCTATCTATCACATAAACATTTCTTTAGTCAATATGATGATGGTGACTCTTCTGTTGGTGTCTTAGCCTTCGGGAAAATATGATTATATGGTTTCCTATTATGCTCTTTCTCATTTTATAAATCCCTTGCTCTCCACACCTCCCTCATGGGATGATTTTCCTCCTTCCAAAGCTCTAGTACAAACTTGGACTCCTAAACCTATACCTGTAACCATGATAGCCATGTATTGACCAACTTTTTGTCCCCCTTCTTCATATGAAATAGATTTTCCACCTCTCCATGAACACATAGATCCTACTACTCAACTTCGAACCTCTCCACATGTTAAACCTTTAACAATCACACCTGAGGGAATTACAAAACCTATTTCTGCAGTAGAATTAGTTTTAAACTGGTAGACTCACAATGCACAAGCATAGAATAAGGTACTACAAAGAATTGACACCAAAGTTGATGATGTTTCCAACAAAGTTTCTTTATTGGATAAATGCCAAACTACACAGTATGATGCATTGTATAAGTTATTAGTGCACCTTGAAGCTCAACACACAATTTCAAAGAGTCAGTTGATGAATATGATACATATTGGATCATATGATTTGACTTTCAATTCTAAATCTGTCTGACTTCAAAATTTGGAAAAAAATTTGCATTATTAAAACAAAATCTTAAAAAGGACTTTTTGAGATCTTCCCCTGCTTCTTCTGATCCTTTGGGAATGTTTCTCCCTTTGTCTTTGCCTATATCTCATCAACCTCTTTACACACCTCCTCCTATTCATCAGCCTTTTATGGCAGAACCTAAACATTTTGGCCTTACCTCTGAACTTTTTCATAAACAATTTATAGAGAAAATGCATTCAGGATCTCTTCCTACTCTTTTCCAAAAAGCCAAAATAGACTAACCATTCTCCTATACTCCTACAGAGCCTCTTATATCTCACTTAACTCTCTTAAGACATCCTTAGCTTTGGCTCCTCAAATAAAACTTTGATTAGACAAAAGCCTCCTTCAGTAAAAGAGTATATTCAATATTCTTCATTTGACCAGTGTCTTATTCAAGGTACTAGTGAATAACAGTTTATAACTCTTGAGATTCCTTATGAGTTTCCTTCTCAATGGCTTAATAGTTGATATTCTCATATTCACTTTAGGGCTATTAGACTTGCTTTGACTTATCATGGCAGAAAGGATTTGATCCAGTGTGGTTACTACTGACATAGCCACTCTTCACTACCAAATGATCTATCAAATATAGAATCATGCTATGGATCTCTGTATTCCAGCCTCTTCAGATGCTCAATATTTTTGGTTTCCTTTCTAGAAAGTGTTCCAAATCATATCCATTTCCAACTAAGAGAAAAGAACATTGATTTAAATTCTCTCAGTCTTAGAGAAATTTATCAATGTATCTTCTTTATGTTGATAAGATATGGCACAATATTAGATACAGTAGCACAGACGACACATTTAAAATTGAATTGAAATATCAAGGTATGACTAACCCTGGAAGGCTTTTTTCAGACACTGATGGGTTTATCCTATTATGCCTCACTAGAATCTTTAGACGATTGTGAAAAACATTGTTAATGAAATAATCTAAGGTTCAAAGAGAGAGAAAAAGTGTTTAAGCAAACATACTTGTATTTCACAATAAGAGAGAAATATAAAATTTTTCTTCTCCATTCATTACATAACATATATGCCTTATATAGGCTAAGATTAAGTGACCATTTTGTCACTGCTTACATCATACAATACTTGATAAAAAGATAAGATTCTTCAATAGTGATATGATCACTATGAAGAGGACAACACACAAAAGCAAACTAAAGTTTTTACAAGTGGGAAGACAACTGTTATATACCAGTTATATTACAATACTAAAAGTAGCTTTTACAAAAGAAAAAGGCTTTTGGAAAGCCAGTTGTTATGCTTTATTTTGAACTGATAAGTTCATGTGAGGGAGATAGATTAAAGTGTTCCAGCGATGGATCATCACTTATCCTGGGCCAAAAATCATCAATATCATCTGGTGGAGGATCATTGGGCCTTGGCTCATCAACTTGTGAGCCTTGTGTAAAAAAAGTAGGAGCTTCATCTTCGGGCCTAAGCTTGGGTTTTAACTGAGGAGGCTAAAGTGTCATCTTGATTTTTTTTTTGCATGGATCAAGTATAAGAGAAGTGTAGCTTATAAGTGGTAGTTTGTGGAAATTATTTTTCTTTTTAAGCTCAAGAAAATTTGACTGTTTAACTTCTTCTAAAATCATTAGTTTTTCATGAGGGATGGTTCTCTAGAGAGAAAGATGACCAAGAGCAATAACTGTGTTAGTTCCCAAAACATGAGTATAAGGTCAATGGAACATAAAAATTCTTAAGACCTTCTAGGATCTTTGGAACTGAGTGTTCTTCAATGAGCTGGGAAAAAAGCTTTTTGTAATAGCTTAATGACTAAAGCCAGTGAGAAACTTAACTTGAGAAGTGTGCAGCTTTTATTGATTGCAGAGAATTATCAATAGAAAGAAGGATACGCTGATAAATTTCTCTAACATTGAGAGAATTTAAATCAACGTTCTTTTCTCTTAGTTGGAACTATATATGATTTACAACACTTTCTAGAAAGGAAACCAAAAATGCTTATTTCAAATTAGCATTTGTTGCACCACCAAAAAGATAATTTTTTTTTTTCATTCGTTGATAATGACGATCAAGATCTTTTTTTAGCGAAGAGCAACATTTCATTTTGAAGTATTCATCCCGACATATATCATCATATTCTGTAGTGGTTACAACAAATTCTTGATGCAAGGAAGTAATAATTTTAACTATTATTTGAGAGTGGTAAAACTTTAATATTGTTGCTTTAGGTAAACGAACAAACCAGTCTTTTAAAGTTCCTGTGAATCTTGAAGTGAATTCCAGAATAATGTTTGGGAATCTGGCATTAGGACATCATTGCTGAACTTCTATCTAAGCATAAAATTCTTATATACAATCTATCCATTTATGAGGTGGAATATCATCAAAAGTGAACCAAAGTCCATTGAGAGTTGAAAAAGGAACTTGAGTTGTGGATCTTGGAACATTTGTATTCATCTCATCTAATGGTTCTTCAATCTGATAGGCAGGCTGTTGGTGAGTGGTCCCACTCTGTTAAGAAGTAGCAAGATCTGCCATAAACTGAATATAAGGAAAATACTTTGGATCAAGTTCATTATCAGAAAACTCTGACTTTGAATTATTAGGAGAACTAACAACATCAGGTGTTTGTGAAATTTGACTTTCAACAAGAGGGATGCTTTCAAGAGCTTATTTTTCTAAAAAGGTTGTGATAAGATTTGGAGAAGGTTGAACCATATGTGAATGAGCAATTTTTTTTGTTTCTAATTTTTGAGGGACTAGGGTTGGCTAAACAGGTTTTGAAATCTAGCATGCGAGAGAAAGAAAACCAATCAATAACAATTGTAAAGTGATGTTCAATCAAGTGGAATTCGAATTTTTTAATTTCATACTTCACTACCAGTATTTCTTTGAATGTGGAATGATAATGCAACTCACTTTATTTGAAATGACCACTAATGTATCCACATATTTCTTTTTTATCTCCATATGTCTCAAAAAAGACAACACCCCAATATTCTTCTTAAGCATCAGTCTGCAAGAGCCTTTTTTCTGTTAAGGGAATCTGAAGATGTGACAAATTCTATGTGATTATTTTAAGTGTTTGGAAAGACTTGGTGTGAATGGCAGACCGAGGAAGAGGCTGCTTTTTAAAAGTTGATAAAAAGGTTTGACATATTGGCTGTAGTGGGGTATGAACTGTCTAATGTAATTTGCTATTCCACAAAATTGTTGGATATACTTTATAGACAAATTCTCATCAGGAAATTTTAAAAGTTCTTGGGCTAAATGAGGGTGAGGTTGATAAGCTCCATTGGTAAACTGCATTCCCAAAAAGTCAATAGTAGTCTGGGCTAACTGCATCTTTGTTGGACTGACATTACTCTATGGCCGTTGGTGAGGTCCATACACTATTGCACTATCTGATGGTGAGAATCACTGTTTGGGCTGAAGATGAGAATATCATCAATGTAAATGAGGGTTGTATGCAAAAGAGGTTTATAAATATGAACCATCGCCTTTTAGAATAGAGAATGAGCGACTTTAAGCCCAAATAGCATAATAGTCCATTCATAATGGTGATTTGGGATACAAAAGGTTGTTTTATATCTATCTTTAGGAATGATACTAAGCTGCCAAAATCTAACCTTAGGATCAAATTTAGAGTAGACCTTTGCTATAGCCATGAATGAAAACATGGAATCGATCCTTGGTAAAGGGTATTTTTCATCTTTGAGAAAAATATTCAAAGGCTTATAGTCAATCATAAGCCTTTTATTCCCGCAGACTTGTTCTGATCATTTGTTGACATAAAAAGCCTAGCAAGCCCAATTTGATTTAATGAGCTAAATTAATCCTTCTGAAAGTAATTGAAACATTATTTCATAGCAAGTTCCATGTCTGAGGAAGACATTCCTGAATGAGATGCTCTAGTTGGGTTAATGTCTTCTGAATTTTTAAAAAGAAGAGAGATACAAAAATTTTGGTCAAATCCATAGTGGAAAAAGATGTTTTTGAGAAAATTTTGTATGGGATAAAGCGCAACAAGAATTACGAAGTTCTAGACCAAGGTTGGTGATAAAGAAAGAGAATGTGAGGTAGGTTGTAAAGTGAACAAGGAAGGTATTGTGGTAAAAGGTAAAAATTGTTTTTTGTACTACAAACCAGTTGGTAAAATGAAAAGGTTACTTAGGCGGAAATAAAGATCAAATCCAAGGACTAAATCTTTATCAGGAAGGTTAGAACTAAGAACATGAGTCCAGATAACAAAGTCAAGGAAAATTTGCAATTTAATAGGATGGCGGGTTTTCAAAGATGTGGTGAAAATCTTTTCGTCTTCCACTTGAAAATATTCTTTATGCTGGATCCAGTATCTGTCAGGAAGGACTGAAGGATTCATCATAGATTTATGAGCACTAGTATCTATGAATGCAATGATTTTGACAGACATAACATATTTATGAGGAAAACTGTGATTGGCACAAGAGGAATTAGGTGAGTTGGTTGTGCTGGATATATAGGAGGTGTGATATTAGGAATAGTGGAAAGTGTGAGATCAATGGAAAAGGTTGATTCTGTAATTGGTTGAATGGAATAAAGAGGAACATAGATAATTGGGCAAAAAGGAGGAATGTAATTTTCAAAAAAAAAAATAGAATAAGATTGAGAAGGGTTATAAGGAAAGATTTCATCAACTTCAGGTAGGTCATCAAGTTTTGAATCTGTTTCAAAAAATTCTACTGCAAAGAGTGCTTGAGGATCTGACTCATCATCCAATGAGAAGAGTGATTCTACATCTGCATTGTCAAGATCTACTTGGAAAACTTTGTAATGCTCGGTCATTTAGATACTGATTGACTGTGATTGAGTCAGGTACGTTGGATCAATCAGAGTCTAAATCCGGATGCACAAAAAAATAATAATATTTAAAGAGATTTATTAATGACATTATTAATTGGAAATTTAAAATTTTAGAGCTAGAACTAAATAAAATAAAATCATTATATGGACTAAATAATGAATTATGGAATTATTAAGGTTATTTTGTAAAAGGAGAAAATTGTGGGTTAAAGGATGAATTATTCAAAGATTAAAATTAATTATGATTAATTAATTAAATTGACCAATATGAGAAGAGATTAAGGAGAGGTGAAACCTCTAAATATCTAGCTAATTAGGAAAAAAATCTTGAACCTAGAATGTTCTTCATAAATGAGGCATAAAAATCAACCTAAAATATCTCATAATCCTTATCTTCCTCATTAATGAGCCTTATCCTTATCCTTATCTTCCTCATTAATGACATTAAAATCAAACATTAATGAACCTTATCCTAAACCTATAAGCTTCCTCATTAATGAGGTATTAAAAGCAACCAAAACAAAATCCCCTCATCCTTATCTTTTATGGCCTGCTGCCTTCTCCACCAAGTCTTTACTATTTTTTCTCAAACTTAGCTAACAAAAGAGAGGAAGAAAGGATATAAAATACAAAACTCAAGAAAATAAAGGAATTCACATATAAAGGGTAGAAGAAAGAAAGAGAAAAGAAGAAAGAAAAGAGGAAAAAAATTCTTTGGGTAAGTTTTCTTCTTCAATCCTTTTGCTTTTCTTTATTAATTGAGATTAAAGTGATGATAATTAATGTTAGAAATGAGGAAGAAGGGGCTGCCTAGGTGATGGTGGGTTGACACCAAAAGAAATTGATTAGATTAAGGGTAAATTAAATGAGATGTGTTTGATTATTTTAGGACAAATAAAAGACAAGGGTATCAACAAGCTTAGGGAAGGAAAAAAAAGGAAAAATCTTAGGAAAGGGAGGAGAAATTAATAAGGTATGTGCTTGTATGATAAAATTTTAATATGATGATTTTATTGCTTAATCTTTTGTTAATTGCATGATTAAATTAGTGGTTGTGTTGTTGTATGTGTTGCTGAAAATTTGATCTTAGAGCAGCATGCAAAAACAATTCTATAACTTAAGTTTTGGAACTTTAAATTTTGTGTTCTTTGATGTTTTGGAAACTTAAGACATAGGTATAAAACTTTCACAAGAACATGAGATCTAATTCTGATGGTAACTATGTTAAATATTGGCATAAATATGAGACTTGAAATATGTCTTAGAAATTCCTAGGCAGAATTAATGGAGCAGTTAGTACTCAATCAGCCATAACTTTGTCTACAGGAATCAAAACGAGTTGATTCAAAATGGAAATTAAATATAAGATATGTAACTATAATTTATCACATACTTAATTAAATTTGGCCAATAACATGGGAAAAATTGAGATCTAAAATAGGGCCTGAAATATGTCTAGAACAGGGCAATGGAAAAATTTAGAGTTTTACATGCAAGATAAGTTGGGAATTATGATATGATATGAATGATATTTACATGAGTGATTATTAAGTCAAATAATTCATTAATCTAATAAAATAAATAAATAAAATTATGAATTAATAATTGGTTGATGTATGTTATAACCATAATAAGATTACCTAAATAAATTAAGATAAAACAATTAAACCCTAAAATATCTAGCTAGGAACTAGGGTAAAGGATAGATTGTCATGCAAATAAGGGATAGGAAAGACAAAGATCTTTAATACGTAGGCATAAAATGTGAAGTTGATTTATATAGGCACTATAAGTGCCAAGTTGATTACATATGTAAGGACTAAATGTGCCGAGTTGATTTCTATAGACACGAAATGTGCAGAGTTGATTTATGTAGGCTCCATGTTGTACTTAGTTGATTTATGTAGGTGTCATGTGTTGAGTTAAAATTTGTTGGCAAATAATACCTCATATCCTATCTGATAGTTCTAGTTATTGGTGTTAGGGGGCATAAATTTGAATAAACAAGACAAAACAAGGTATGATAAAATTTACTTGTTGTGAATGACCATTGAATAAATTTGAATAAACAAGATAAAAAAATAATATAATGATATCAATAATAATAACACTAGCTATGGTTAAAAATAATATTATGCAATAATATTAGCAAATAACAAAATTATCATATGTAAAGGAAATTTGTGTACAAGCAATTAACTTGCAATTTAATTTATTATTGGTAAATATGTGATATTTCTTTCATTTGATATTGAATGTATGAATGTGTGAGGTTTTATAAATTGTATATTAAGTTTTTGTCATATAAAGCACTACTAAGCTAGTAGCTTAGCGCGTGTGGTTTTTTCTATGCGCAAGTACTAAAGTAGTTAGTAAATAAAGAATGTAGCTGCCAGAAAAAAAAAAAGAACGTCTGATAATGGATAATAGCATCTGAAGATCCTTATGTTTTATTGTATTAACTTTTGTAAAAGATATTAGTGAGTTTACCCATATGTTGTATAATAATTATATTTTGGGGTCTATAAATAAAATATTAATTAGTAAAACTCTGTATATAATCTTTTAGAAAATGAATGATTTATTGTGGATGAACTACTTAAATTGGTATAAAGTGTATATATATATATATATATCGAAAAAAATGGGGGACTATATTTTGAATTTGTATTCAGATATCTTAAAGTGAGAATATATAAATAATTGTATTAAGCAGATCAAACAGGGAATTAAGAGTCTTGTAGCATTTTCTTGCTTTGCTATTATTAGTAGGGGAAGAGGGTGTTACAAAATTGATGGATCTTCTGGATAATCTTCGCAGCTTTCTTAGGTTTATTAGGACATTTTTTTGTAAAATGCCCTTTTCTCCCATAGACATAAATGGGTGTATTGGTGGTCAGGGATTAAAAAAAGACATCACAGAGTTCACAACTAGATGTCTTACATGTGAGTAGGTAAAGGCCAAACATTAGGTACACTAAAGGTTACTACAACATAACACAATTCCGAAATGGAAATGGGAGAGAATCACTATGGATTTCATGATTTTATTGCCCTTGATGTCGAGAAAGTACGATGACGTATGGGTGATCGTAGATAGGTTAATGAAGTCGACTCACTTCTTACCTATTCAGAGAGACTATCCTTTCAACCGATTGGCAGAGTTGTATGTGAATGAGATAGTGTGTCTTCATGGAGTTTCAGTCTCCATCATTTTGGATAGAGATATGCGGTTCACATATCAGTTTTGGAGTAGTTTACAGTGAGCTTTAGGTACCAAGCTCAACTTCAACACGACTTTCCACCCTCAGACAGATGGTCAGTCAGAAAGAACTATCCAGATCCTAGAAGACACGATGAGGTGTTGTGTGATCGAATTTGAGGGAAATTGGGATAGATATCTACCGTTGATGGAGTTTGCCTACAACAATAGTTATCAATCAAGTATTCAGATGGTTCCGTATGAGGCACTTTATAAAAGAAAGTGTTGGACACCATTGTGTTGGGTCGAACTTAGTGAGAGAAAGTGGGACCAAATTTGATACAAGAGACAAAAGAGAAAGTGAAGATCATTACAAGTCGAATGAAAGTAGCTTCCGATAGACAAAGATCCTATGTGGACCTTAAGAGGAAGGACATGAAGTACTTAGTGGGAGACAAGGTATTTATCAAGGTATCTCTATGGAATAAGGTTTTTAGATTTGGAAAAAGGGGCAAGTTGAGCCCTAGGTTCATTGGACCTTATGATATCATAGAGAGAATCAGACTAGTGGTGTACAGACTTACTTTGCCTCCAGAGTTGAGTAGGATACACAATGTATTACATGTATCCATGTTGAGAAGGTATCGGTCTAATCCTTGTCACATCATTACAGCTGAGAATATAGAGTTGAGACTAGACTTGACTTATGAGGAAGAACCAGTCGAGATCTTATCTTATGAGGTAAAGGAGCTCAGGAGCAAGCGAGTTCTGTTGGTGAAAGTGTTATGGAAGAGCCATACAATTGAAGAAGTAACATGGGGAAGCAAGGAAGTGATGATGGCACAATATCATTAGTTGTTCCTAGACATCATGGCAGGTAATTTCTAGGATGAAATGTCCTAAGGGAGAGAGAAATGTAATGCCCGTAATAAATTATATTATTGATTAGTGAGAAATGTGGGAATTAAGTGGAGTTTTGGGAAGTTGAAAGTTGTTGAAATATGATGTTTCACGCCCGTGACAATGGGTGTCACAACCATGAATATCAGGTTTTAGTACACAACTGTGATAAGATTCTTCATGACTGTGAAAAGTTGCTTCATGACCATGAAGGAGAGACTCATGCTCATGAAAGAGGAGTCACGACCGTGAAGTCTCGGCAGATAGAGTAGGTGAGGCAGATACATTTTTCTCTTTGCCATTCATTTTAAATCTACTCTCATACCCCTAAAACCAACCTAACACACCATATCTTCATCTCCTTCACCTTTAGAAAACTCTCTCTCTCAATAGATGAAGCTAGAAAAGCTAAGTTTTAAGGGAGTAAAATGAGATAGGAGAGTGAGAAATGGAGCTTATGAGCTTATGGGTTAAAAGAAGATTTTTGTATTTCTGGGTGTTGATCGTTTTCCAAAAACTAAGAGGACATTTCTTCATCTTACTAGAAGATTTTTGTATATGCATACTTTTACTCTAAACTTATATGTTGATAAAGAATAGCCTTTGTTTGAGTCATATTGGACACACCATGTACACGTGATACACTAATAATCCACTTATGTCTAGAAATGCCTGAACCTAAGCTCTAAACACTAAACGTATAATTTTCTTTCTTAACCCGAATTTTGATTCCAATCATTGTAATTGTGATTCTAAGGTACATTTGCGATCCGAGACCTAAATTGATGGGCGTTATAAGCTGCAGCTAGATTGGATAAATATAAAAAAAATCAGAAACAAACTAAACTAAACTAACCCAAATGAACTAAAATCCTTTCATAGTTACAAAGCTAATCATTGTCTTAAAAAAAGCACATTTAGAAGTTTATAGAAGTAAAATAAAAAATAAAAAAAATCTATGAGACATATTTGTTCTAATAGAAGTCTAGTTCTAGCAATGCATTAAACTCTGTAGCTCATTTGCATATCATAAAAATCAAATGGCAATCCACGTTGGACCATTAAAAGCTCCATCAACAGCAGAAACCTTGTAATACCCTTTCATATAACTAGGAACCCACCCAGTCATATAAGAGTATTACAAAACATATGTTAAAAATCTATTTGACTAAAATAAAATTTAATTTGCACCATAGCCATGATGACTATTAAAAACAATCAATGTAAAAGTAAATAGGAAAGAATACAAATAAAATATTTGTTCTAATTTAAAATATTTGTGTTGGCCCCAACTGGCCTCATAATTACAAATAAAATTCCAAATATATATATAATTTAAAACACATGTCATCAAAATAAAAAGTCCTAAAGTTTATCACACAACCCAACTGATTTGTATCTTATGACTCTTCTTTTAAGCTCTCATCCTCTATCAACAACGGCTATCCCACTTCAAGATTCATGTGAGAAACACTCACATGCTAAGCAATTTGTGCTTAATAGTATATAACAACATAAAAAGTATACCATAATGTATATGCATGAACAATAGTTCTACATGCCTAAAATAATGTATGCATGAACATGTGAATCTCATCACATACTTTGTATCTTACCTCATAGAATAATCCATGCCATAATTAAATACCCATATCCATATTCTTTCCCATATTTATATCATAATTAAAGAATTTCATCGTACATCTATACAAGGTTTGTTACAATTACGATATTCATGCCTCATATAACCACACAAGGTTCATTACCATTGATATTATTTAGCATCATTGGCCATTAACTCTAGATATGACTAAAATAGATACGGATAGTCTATGGCTCACTCTAGAGCCACTCACGACACTAGCCTGAGATATAGGGATTAAACCCATATCATTTCCAAGGGATCTCACATGAGTCTTACCCTTGATAGTACAAATATTGTTCCTGTATTGGCCAATCTAGGCCCCTTGGTACCATAAAACTCCTCAATGACATGTCATCTTTCCTTGTCCTAGTCCTAGTAAGAGTTTTGGACATAATTATTCTCATTTAAATATCAAGTTTCTCATCCTCTTATCTGAATTATACATGTTTAGAATCATAATATGCATTATCTTGCAATAATTGCTCAAATGCACATTATTCTCATTATAACATTCCACGATTCATTTAACCAAAAATTCAAAAATTAGCATATAAATCGTTCATGACCATGAATGTCCATTCACACCCGTCAAACACCTTTTTCATGGCTTTTCTGACTGTGAACCATATGGTAACACATCCTGTGAATGAATCTGTCCGAAATCAAGACATGATTCATGCATGTGAACCTTTATTCACGCCCGTGAACACTGAAAATTCTACATAAACATGCTTGAAACCCCACATTTTATATTTTACATGAAATCTTAAAGTTTACCAATATAAATCATATTACTATTGCTCATCCAAGCACATATTCTTCCATTTATCGTACCAAAAATCTCAAGTACATATACAAGAAGAAGTTCATCCTTAAATTTTGCTATAAACTTTACTCAATCCATTTTCACATCATTAGGCAAAAATTCTAAGGAAACCTCTACCCATAAGTGCATATCTCATCCCAGGCGCAACATTATTTTCTCAACATGCAAAAAAAAAAAATTCAACATATAAATCAATGAATTCCATGCATTCAAAAGATATTCAACCCATTTATCATGCCAAAGTCATTCTTTCTTTACCAAAAATGCATCTTACCATTCCATACATATTATTACACAATTCTCAACATATCCACTTACTAATTCCCTTTTTGGAACATACCAAATTAACATTTAATAACATTTATGCATTTATTACATAACTAAGTTCATTATGTAATTCCACACATAACAAATTTCATGCATACTCAAATCATTTCATCTCAACAATCATGCATTAAATAGTTAAGCATACCAATGCATCAAATATACTTTAAACGTAGTTATATACAAATTTTAACTGAAAAAAGAGCTTTAAGAACACTCTCCAAGCCTCTTTCAAGCTATTTCTCTCTTTTGAGAGGGAACTTCCTCACTAACCGTGGTTCTTGAACCTTTAAGTGGTGGTGGCTGGGGTCTAGAAATTTTAGCTCCAATCTCCACTTCTCTTAGATAAACCTCAATTTCTTTGATTTCTCCCAAGATTAGTTGTTTTTCACTTAGTTTTAGTGGATTTGAGTGAAGGGATGGGTAAAAAGGTTTGTGGTCTCTTGAGGGGTCAAGAAAATTAGGGTTTGTTTTTTTTTTATCAAAAATAGAGAAAATGAAAGGTTGTTCACACACACACACATAGATATATGTGTATATATATATATATATATATATATATATCCCGATTCACAACCATGATTGATCTTTCATGGGTGTGAATCACCACTCACAACACAAAGCAAGTCATGACTCAAACTTGTCAAATGTGAAACACCTGATTCACGGTTGTCATCAAATCTTCACAGACATGAATCATCTATAAATTCATTTTCTCTTTAATTTTGATCTTCCTCCCAAAAAAATTAGCCCTTAAACCCAAACATTTAATAATCAACAACCTCACAACCCTATTAACATTGAGACCCTATATTACGGGTGTGACAAACTTCAACAATATTTTTTTAAAAAAAATGATGGAAATCTATAATTTGAAAAATTGACAATTACATAGGAAAATGGAAAAATTAAAATTAAAAAAATTATACAGATGTACAATATAAGAAAAAAATTATTGAATAAATAGCAAAGCCAAAAAAAAACTTGTAATAATACATAATAAGAAAAATAGAATAATAAAAAAAATAAATTGTTATTTTAATAATATTAATAAAAAATAGATAATATACTAAAAGTGATATTTATAACCTTCAACCAAAAAGAAATTCACTTTGATGGAATTTCGGTCCCTTATTATTATCTATCTTGTTTTCTCTTATTGGATTACTTGTTTTTTTTTTTTTGATATCGTCTAACAGATTCTACAAGGCGTCCAGCATCCAATCCCTTCTATAAAAACACATTTTTGAATAAAGGTTTCTAGCAAATCAAAATTTTATATTACCTAATAAATAATTAACAAATAAATAGTATATTGCACTGGCAAAGTGGGAAGAAAAAGTGGGACCCATATTGTACAGCTTAATAAATGCAAGAAAGATGTTTTACTTATGGACAAGAAGGGGCAAAGGAAAAAAAACTAACACAAATGGTACCATTTTAGTTATGGACTCTTAGGAGGGAAAACCAAAAAAGATACTGTGTAAACTATAATTATGAATAGTGAATCAAACTCACTTTTAATGTATTTATAGATTATTGAAGCAAACATGATGTAGAAACTTTATAATGCATATGTAATTAGAAAGTATAAGAGAATGAGATCATTTAGAATATACAAACATTAAAATTCAAATAGAATGGCATACCAATTGTCAACAAATAAACAAGCCATTTTATAAAAGAATTAAAAAACCATTGACATAATTAAATTCCACTAAAAATAAAAAAAATGCAACTATATAGAACAAACATTGAAATATAAGAAATTAAACAAAATTAAAAATTCATTCAATAAAATGCAGCTAGCAAAACAAAACTACATTGATTCCTGGATCTATTTACTTTTTTATTCATGTATTACTCAGACAATTTTATATAAAAGGATTAATTTGTCCATGAACGCCCATTAGTTTAGGCTTTAGATCAAGAGCTCATCTTAGAATTGAATTGCAATTATCAGAGTCTAAATTCGGGTTAAAAATAGAAAGACTACAAGAACCAAATGGGTGAATTGGTGACTTTTCAACAAGAGTAGAAATATAAAAAATTTTATCAAAGGAAAGATTAAGAGAGAGACAACAAGAGATTTATAGAAGTTCAACCCTCAAAGCCTACTCCTCTCCTCAACCAATGTTGAGAGTTTAAATCTACTAACAATCGACTTCAAAATGTACATTAAACCCTTTACAAGCTTACAAACAAGTTAGCCTAGTGTTTTTACCCAAGGCTCACACTCAAACCCAATAGCAAGTATTTTAATCCCAATACAACTCACTTAATCACACTTGAGTAATTAATTACAAGAATTAAAAACCCAACTACCCAGAAAACTCAAGAATACCTGAAATTTTAGAGAGAGAGAAAGAAGGTAGCTAAAAATAATGAATGCACAAAGCTTTTTAAGATGAGTACAAGTATTAATCACTTAATCTCAGTTTCTCTAACCTCTGGAAGTCTTGAAAGAGAGCTATATATACTTCCTTAGGAAAAAGGAGCAATTGGGGTGCATTTAATGCAAAGATAGCTGTTCAACCACTTTTTTCATGTGAACCTGCTAGTATTAAATTTTTAGATTCACAGGCATATAAATAATTCACTGGTGTGACATTCATGGAAAATCGTGAACTATGTTGTGAATTCTAGCCATGAATGATTTTGGATAAGTTTTCAAAATGCTTGTCCTCAATATTCACAGGTGTGAATAATAGTTCATGGGCGTGAAGAAAAGTGTAGACTGTGAAACAAATTGTGAAACTGGTTGTGAATGGTTCTTGAACTTTTGGTGTGTCTGACTTCGATCTTCACGGGCGTGAATAGCTAATCATGAGTGTTGCTTATTGTCTGGTTGTGAATTATTTCGTGAAACTTGGTTGTGAATAATTTATTTTGAATTTCTTTATCTAGCATGCACTGACATTGGTCCACATATATCTATATGTCCAAGGTCTAATTTTCCATTAACAAGTTCACCATTTCCACTATAAGGTAATTTTGTTATCTTGCCTAACAAATAAGATTCACATATATCATATGATTCATAATCAAATGACTCTAAGTCATTATTCTTGTGTAACTTAGTCATGCACCTCTCATTTATATGGCCAAGACGATAATGCCATAAATATGATGGTTTTAAGTTATCCAACTTTTGTCTTTTATTATTGATATTGAAAATTGAATTAGACATATCAACAATATAAATTCCATTGCATAATGTGTCAGTTCCATAAAAAATTTCATTCAACCATATAGAGCAACTATTGTCATTAATAGTTAAATGAAAACCTTTTCTATTTAAACAAGAAATAAAAATAATATTTTTAGTTAAAAATGGAACATAATAGCAATTGTCTAATTCTAAAACAAGTCCACTTGGGAGTGTCTATACATAAGTTTCCACAGCTAATGCAACAACTCTTGCTTCATTGCCAATACATATATCTAACTCTCCTTAAGACTATTTCATAGGTATGATTGACGGTTCATAGGCGTGAAGAATAACTCTTTTGCAATATTCATCTTTTATTGACTTGATTTCTTTCATTAAAAAGATGTTTGATGATCATTTGACTTATATAATCATTTATAATACAAAATATGGTTAAATTTTATATTGCTCAATTATTTGTTAGCATCAAAAGGATATAAATACCCTTCAAGGTTCAATAGTTTTCCCATTTTTGATAGTAACAAATAATTGTGCAATATGTAGCTAAGAAGAAAAATTTTCTCCCCCTCAAAATATGCTTAATAAAATGAAAGTTAGGAACATAGGCATGCCATTTTACTCATGTCATGATCATATAATCAATTCAATTCAAGAAATTAATTTATAACAAATTACACCAAAAAGACATAGTCATAAGGTAAAATATGCATATAATTCTATAGATACCAATCAAAGCAATATTAAGAAATGCATATGAAACCAAAATCAATTTATAAGCAATATAGTTCATTAGGTCATACACATAGTGCAACACATTTCTTCTTCCCCTTTTGTCACAATAAAAAAGAAATGACAAATAAAAGTAAAAAAAATAAACCAAAAGTAGTAATACTTTAAGAGCTACAAGCTCATAGTAAATACTAAAGCCAAAAAGAGACAAGTTTTAAATCATTAAGCAAAACAAAATTAGTTACAAGATCCCTAATACATAACAAAAAAAAAGAAAGATAGAAGATACAGGCAGGTCTCTAGAAAGCTGAAGTCAAAGGCGAGCCACTTCACCCTTTAAACCGACTTTATGAGTATCTATACTATTCTTAAGATCTTTCATTTTTTGATCCATATTTTATTAAAAATCCTCGAAGCTCTGCTGAAGCATGTCAAAACGGGATCCAATAAGAGCCATAAGCTATTGTGCTACGTTAGGAGCTGAGGAGGTGGAGGTTTCAACAACTAGGGTAGTTAAGGGCTCAACTTTAGGATCAACTCAGGGTCTCTTGTCCTAAGCCTTGCCCTATAACTCAATTTTGAAGTCATCAGAGTCTTCATCTTCCCAGATAACCTCATGTAGGAGATCTTTAAACCTATAGTAAATATCTCCCTAATAGGTAACCCGAGCAATTGCCTCCATCTTCATGAAAGGCTCAATGTTCAACTTGTCTTTAACTAAAATAGGCAAAGATGTATGAGGAGGGTCATCTAGGTTTAGTAGCTTAAGCTCAACAGCTAAGGGAGTAACACAGCTAAGGGATTAAAATAGGCAAAGATGTATGAGGAGGGTCATCTAGGTTTAAAATGTCTCTAGAAGGTCGAATAGCTATGGACAAGAGATGGTTAGCAAACCATCGGCTCATGGAAATAGGTTGCTAGCGCCTAGCATAATAAAAAAGTAGTAACTCAGTCTTGCAGACTATTATGTTACTGCCACCTAGAACAAAGATGTTGTAAGTTAGAAATCTATGAATGTGTTTTACTATTGGAGAGACAAGATAAGTGCTCTTAGTCAATTTGACATCTTATGAGGAATCTCAAGTAACATATGTCTAAACAGTATGTGCACTAAAATTAGGGGCATCAATTTCATTCATTAGGCCCTCAGCAAATAATTTAAACATACCAGCAAAAGCAATAGCAAACAAATCAGATTGTTGAGAATAGAGCCGAAACATCATTTTTCTGAAGTTGTCAACATGCTAGGTGCTTAGAAACTCTAAAGTTAACTATCTAAAGGTAGGCTTGAAAATGTTGACAAAGTCAAAAAGTCCCAAAATTCTCAGCCAATTGTTAACATCCGACTCTATTCCACAAGCTCTCACACAATCCAAATCAAAAGACTGAGAGCTGAAAATAGGGCTTGTTTTGAGAAAGTTGTACCTGTGAATGACACTGAGGGTAACAAAGCCAGAATTAGATTTGAGATGGGTCTAGCAGCTACTAATTTTGTGCATTTTCCTATTAAAGAACCAGCTTATGAAGCTATGAGGGTGATGAATATGCGAGAAAAAATAAAGAAGAATGGTGAGACGCCACTGCGCACGAAAGAAGGAGATTTTGTGAGGGTTTAATGATTGTTCTTCCATAAATCTTAATTTTAATGGGTAAAAGGTGAGGAAAAAGCTTTTAATCAATGAAAATTGATGAAAATTGGTGGAAAATAGGCAAAAATATCATAGAAACAATGGAGAACGACTGGAAAATGAGAGAGAAACCGATGGTGAAGAGAGGAGAGAAATAGAAAATGAGGAAAAAGATGAACATATTAGGTTATATATCAAATATCACGATTGTGAATACTAATTCATGGGTGTGAAACGCCACATCACAGATTGCTAAGCCGTGAAGGTAAAATGTGAAACAGAGCTCATATATATTGAAATCGACATTCGCGGTTGTGAAGTTTCTTCGTCTTTTTGGCATATTATTTCACACTTTAAGTCATGGCTTGTGTTATAGCTTATCTCTAGTGACAACGTTAATTCATACCCATGAATATATATTCATAGCCTTGAATGTTGATTTCATGTTGTCTTACATGATCATTTGTTCTATTTAAAATTTTCAGATTCACGGGCGTGATAAATAATTCACGGCCGTGAATGTCAGTTTTATAGCCATGAATGTCGATTTCAATATATATGAGCTCTGTTTCACATTTTACCTTCACAGCATAGCAGTTCGTGAACTAACCTTTTGGAAACAGACAATTTTAAACAAAACATGGTTTTGACTTCTTCTAAAAAGCTCTAAAACCTTTTTCATTATAAAACAAAGAGTATCATAACATCAAAATATTGAAAAGATCAATGATATCATCTTTAACAATAAAAAATAAATAAAATCACATAGAATTGCCATCTAACATGCTAATTTCTCTCTTAATGAAATTAAATCTTTCTTCATAAAAAGGTTTGGTAAAGATATCAGTAAGTTGATTTGTAGTATCAATGAATTCCAAAATAACATCACCTTTATGCATATGATCATAGAAGAAATGATGCCAAATATCTTTATGTTTGCTCCTAAAATATTAGATTGGATTCTTGGACAAGTTTATAACACTAGTATTGTCACATTTAATCAGAATGTGATTAAATTCCAAGCCAAAATCCTTGAGCAGTTGTTTTATCCATAACACTTATGTGCAACAACAACTAGCAACAACATATTTGGCCTCGACAATGGATAATGCCAATGAATTTTGTTTCTTACTAAACCATGAAACAAGTGAGTTTTCTAAAATTGACATGTACCTAAAGTACTTTTTCTATCAAGAATACTTCCGACATAATACGCATTTGAAAAAGCCACTAAATCAAATGACATGCATTTAGGATACCATAAACCTAAGTGTTGTGTGCCAATGAGATACTTTAAGATCCTTTTAACAAAACGCAAATCAGATTCTTTAGGGCAAGACTGAAAACATGCACACAAACACATGACATACATAATATCGAGTCTACTTGCGGTAAGATAAAGAAAGCTATCGATCATACCTCGATATTTCTTTTCATCAACTCATTTTCCATTCTCATCTTTGTTTAGTTTGATGGTGGTGCTCATAGGAGTCTTGCTAGCTTTGGCTTCATCCATTCCAAATCATTTTAATAAATCTTTGGTGTACTTTTCTTGATTGATGAAGATTCCATCCAAGCATTGCTTGATTTGAAGCCCTAGGAAGAACTTGAGTTCTCCCATCATGCTCATCTCAAACTCACTTTGCATACACTTAGAGAATTCTTCACACAAGCTCACATTAGTAACACCAAATGTAATATCATCCATATAGATTTGTGCAATGAGAATGACATTATTATGCTTTTTGATGAAAAAATTTGTATCAAACTTGCCTTTAGAAAAACCATTTTGCAAAAGAAAGTTACTTAATCTTTCTTACCAGGCTATAGGGGCTTGTTTCAACCCATATAAAGCTTTGGTAAATTTAAAAACATGATTTGGAAAATGATGTTGCTCAAAACTCGAAGGTTGCTCAACATAAACTTCATCCTCTATAAAACCATTTAAGAAAGCACTTTTAACATCCATTTGATAAAGTTTAAAATCCATGTATGATGCAAAAGCAAACAATAATCCAATAGCTTCTAACCTTGCAACTGGGACAAAGTTTTCATCATAATCTATACCTTTTTCTTGACTATAGCCTTTAGCCACTAACCTAGTTTTGTTCCTAGTTACAACACCATTTCCATAAAAGTTGTTTCTAAAAATCCACTTGGTGCCTATAATAGGATTATCTTTAGGTTTAGGGACTAAAGTCCAAACTTTATTCTCTCAAATTGGTTAAGTTCTTCTTGTATGGCAAGAACCCAACTTTCATCACACAAGACATCATCAACATTTTGAGGTTCAATTTGAGATATGAAAGCAAAACTATTAAGATGGTTAAGAGAGTGTCTAGTAGTTACCCATTTTGATGGTTCAACAATGATGAGGTCTTTAGGATGGTCCTTATTGAAGTGCCACTCCTTAGGTAGATCCTCATGAACATTTCAAACTTGGGGAGCAATTGATGCTTTTTCAATTTCTTTCTTTAAGGGTTCTACCAAAATCTATTTGCATGCATCATATGAAGGTGAGTTGCTTCGAACAATGTCTTTGCTACCTTGTTGGTGATGTAGTTCTTCAATAATACCTTTATCATCATCAACAACAATAACCTTTCTAGGCTTAAAGGGGTTAAACTCATCAAATACAACATGCATGGATTCTTTAACTAAGGTTTTTTTGTTAAAGATTTTATAAGACTTACTAGAGTTTGCATGGCTAAGAAAGATACCTTCATCATTTCTAGCATCAAATTTTCTAAGTTGTCCTTGGTGTTTAATATAAAGCACTTGCAACTAAAAACTCTTAGATATCAAATCTTAGGCTTTCTACCATTCCATAGCTCATAGGGAGTTTTACTTAAAAACGGCCTTATGAAAACTCTATTTGAAATGTAACATGTGGTGCTAACAGCTTCGTCCCAAAAGTACTTGGGAAGATTAAACTCATTAAGCATAATTATAGCCATCTCAACCAAGTCTTATTCTTCCTTTTAGCAACCCCATTTTGTTGAGGTGTTCTAGGAGAAGAAAAGTTATGAGATATGCCTATTTCAATACACAACAACTTAAAGGAATCATTTTCAAACTCTTTTCCATTATCACTTCTTATATAAGAGATTTTAAAACCTTTTTCATTTTGAATAAGTTTTGCAAAAGTTTAAAGGCATAAAAAATATCATCCTTATGAGATAGAAAGGATACCCAAGTAAATCTAGAGTAATCCTCAATAATGACATATGGATAGTGCATTTCACCTAGGCTAGCAACTTTACAAGGTCCAAACAATTCCATATGCAATAATTGAAGTGGTCTAATGGTACTTGCCTTGTTTTTGAGCTTAAAGGAACTTATTACTTGTTTACCCATTTGGCATGCTACACAAACTTTATCTTTTTGGAATTTGACTTTGGGAAGGCCGATGACTAAATCATTTTTCCTTAGATATCCTATGAGTTCCATAGTTGCATGGTCGAGTCTTCTATGCCAAACCCATATCTTATCCATGATGGAAATAAAACACTCAACACCTTGATTAGTCGAAGAGGATATATCAATAGTATAAACATTGTTGTCCCTCTCACCATTGAAAATTACTTTGTTATTCGAAACTTGGGTTATAAAGCATTTTGTAGGTTCAAAAGCTACACTATGTCCCTTATCATATAATTGACTAACACTAAGCAAATTATGTTTTAAGCCATCAATTAAGAAAACATCTTCAATATAAATTGAGTCTTTCTTACCACTTGACCAATGCCAATAATCTTACCTCTGGCATTGTCACTAAATGTTACCTTGCCACCTTTTTTCATCTCTAACAAAGTAATAGATTGACATTATCGGTCATATGCCTTGAACATCCACTATCTAGATACCACTTGTGTTCGTAAATGATGGACTTCAAGCATACCTAAAAATATGTAAATCATTTTGTTTTAGGTACCCAAATATACTTGGGTCATTGAGGGTTAGCAATGGAAGGATAGAAATGAGCCTTCCTTATTAAGTATCTCATGTTAATATGACATTTGACACCATAATAATGACATGTTACATGAGGTGCATGTCCCTTCCTTTGAAAACAATGAAAACTATGTGAAAATGCATAATAATGCTTCCTATGTTGTGGTCCTCTAAAGCTTTTAGCTCTTGAGCCATTAGCTATCATACCATTAAAACTTTTAGATTCTTTGGTTTTAACACTAGGTCCATTATAAGTCTTCATGATATGCACACTTTGACTTGATACTTTTGAAGTACTAACATGTGAATTGTCAAACCCAATTCCATTTTTAGATTTTAAAAGATTAGAATTAATAGCAATCATTCCATCAAGTATTTTCCTCTCCTTAATTAAATCTAGAAATGGAATCCTTAAGAGTACAAATTTCCTTTTCTAATAAAGCATTTTTCCCAACAAGTTTGGTATGATCATTTAACATTTTACCCCTTGTTGAAATACTTTTATTTAAGGAGTTAGTTAACTCTTTTTAGAAGATTTTGATTTCTCAAGTTCTTCTTCTAGAGTCTTAACTGATTCTTTAAGTGAATTATTTCTAGAAGAATATTTTTCACATTTATGCAAAAAAAATTTAAAAGCATGCATCATTTCATCATTAGACTCAAAGTCAAACTCATGAGTTGCCTAATCCATTGTAGGTTCTTCAAATGCCATGAATCATAGATTTGCAAATTCACCATTGGACTAACCATTAATAGAATTGTCTGAGTCATCCCAAGTGGCTTTGAAAGCTATTCTTTTCTCATTATTTTCTTTCGTGGAGAATTTGTTCAGTTTTGGGCACTCCAATGTAATGTTGTTGCACTCATAACATATTTGTTGATTCTTCTTGCTTGAATCGTGCTTCTTGAAGGCTTTCTTTTTCTTTCTTTTCATGATAAGGTACTTAATCTTTCTAAAAAGCATTTTTAGCTCACGTCACTACTTTGACTCATTCTCACTTGCCTCATTGCTAGCTTTTAAAACAATTCCTTTTTCCTTCTTCCCTTTCTCTTCTTCATCCACTTGAGTCATCTTAATTTCATAAGTAAAGAGCTTACCCAGGAATTCATTGGTTGGAACCTTTGAGAGGTCATTGGCTTCTCCAATTGAGAAAATTTTGGCTTCTTATATCCTTTGAGGAAAACTCATAAGAATTTTATTATCGACATCTTTAAGTGAATATTGCTTGCCGAGTTTTCTCATTGAGTTGATGAGAGTGATGAGTCTATTGTACATATCATTAGGCTTCATTTCTAATAGCTCATACTCTATTTCAAGCATTTGTGGCTTCTTACTTTTCATTTGATTAGTTCTTTCATACTTAGTCCTTAGACAATCCCAAATTTCCTTTATCGAGCGAAGATGCTCAATTCCATTGTATTCTTCTCTACTCAAGCCACAATAAAGAATGGTGATTGCTTTTCTATTTCTTAAATTGGCTTTAGTTTGCTCATCATTCCATTTACTTCCTAGAATGGGTACTTCCCTTCCCTCTTTATCCTTCATCATAGGAGGAGTCCACCCTTCCTCTATAACATCCCATAAGTTGATACCTTCACTATCCAAGAACATATCCATCTTGTTTTTTCAGTAAGCATAATTTGTACCATCAAAGAATGAAGGTCTTGTGTAGTTTGGTCCATGAATATTAGGAGCTTGACTTTTGAAGGCCATAATCTTTACTCCAAGATGACTAAACTTTACAAATAGGAGACCTTGCTCTAATACCAAATTAAAGACCACAAGAACTAAGAGGGGGTGAATTATTGACTTTTTTATGAGAGTAGAAAAATATAAAAAAATTTATCAAAGGAAGATTAAGAGAGAAACAACAAGAGGTTTATAGAGGTTTAGCCTTCAAAGCCTACTTCTCTCCTCAACCAATGTTGAGAGTTTAAATCCATTAACAATCTACTTCAAAGTGTAGATTAAACATTTTACAAGCTTACAAACAAGCTACCCAAGTGTATTTACCTAAGGCTCACACTCAAACCCAATAACAAGTATTTTAATCCCAATACAACTCACTCAATCACTCTTGAGCAATTTATTACAAGAATTAAAATACCCAACTATCCAAAAAAACCTCAAGAATACTTGAAATTTTAGAGAGAGAAAGAAGGTAGCTGAAAATAATGAATGCATAAAGCTTTTTAAGATGAGTATAAGTATTAATTACTTAATATCAGTTTCTCTAACCCCTAAAAGTCTTGAAAGAGAGTCATATATACTTCATCAGGAAAAAGGAGCCATTAGGGTGCATTTAATACAAATATAGTCGTTCAACAACTTTTCCCATGTGCACCTATTAGCATTAAATTTCAAAATTCACAGGCATGACATTTATGGCAAACATTGAACTATGCTATGAATCCTGGCCATGATTGATTTTGGATAAGTATTTATAGGCATGAATAATAGTTCACGGGCATGAAGAAAAATGTAGACTGTGAAAATTGTAAACCATGAAATAAATCATGAAGCTGGTCATGAATGGTTCTAAAACTTTTGGCGTGCCTAACTTCGAACTTCACGGGTGTGAATTTCTATCCAGGGGCGTGACTCATTGTCTGGTCGTGAACTATTTCGTGAAATTTTGCCATGAATGACTGATTTTGAATTTCTTTGCATCAAGACTATTTCACGAGTGTAACTGATGGTTCATGGGTGTGAATAACAACTCTTTTACAATATTTATCTTTTATTAACTTGGTTTCTTTCAACAAAAAAAAATTTGATGCTCATTTAACCTGTATAATCACTTATAATACAAAATATGATTAAATTTTGTATTGCTCAATTATTTGTTAACATTAAAATGATGAAAATACCCTTCAAAGTTCAACAAAAATAATAATTAGAAATTTAAGTGATTATAGAAAATATTGGAGGTGATTTATTAAGAAAGAAGAATTCAATCAAAGGCATGTTTGTAATAAATATAAGCACATGGCATAATTGTTATAATTCTAGAATTACATTAAAAATAATAGTTTGACCAATACCTTGTTATGTTTGGAAGATTTAAACATGTGGTAGGGACTTAAGGGCATATGTGGCTTTATATGAGCCATTGGATTTCAAGGACTAGATGGCATATTTGCCAAAGAGATATAGAAATGGGTTTTCTTTTCTTCTCTCTCTATTTTTTTTTGCAACAAACATATCTTCTCTCTTCTCATACATGCATCACACGCTCTTTAGCACTTCTTCTCAATTTTCTTCCTTCTCAAAACCTAGAACACACAAAAATCAAGATATGTCATACCTTTGTGGTTGAATATAGAAGGAACTCATCGAAAAGAGCTAATTTGAACTAGAAGAATAGAATTTTAAAGAAGAAAGAGTGAGGAGGAGTTGGGAAATACCCACATACACACCCCATTTTCATCAAGCTTGGTAAGAAGAGCCTCTTATATTCTTTTTCATCCTTTTCTTCTTTTCTATCATTTTCGTGTATAATAGAGACCCATTTCAAATGGGTGAAGTTTAGAGTGAGGTCATGGTTTTTAAGAGCTAAAACTATGACATCCCGCCTATATAATAGGAATAATCCCATTACATAAGCGGAATGACACAAACAATCTGAATAAAACTAGCCTGAATTTAAAATTTTCATTTAATAACTAAATTGACATTTTTTTTAATATTCGAATATACATATGGATTCAATGATCAAATACATCATCATGTTACATAAATATTATACTTCATTATAACTATCAAAATTAATGGCTTTTACCTTACATCTAACTATATAATAAGAGCTAAAACTATGACATCCCGCCTATATAATAGGAATAATCCCATTACATAAGCGGAATGACACAGACAATCTGAATGAAACTAATCTGAATTTAAAATTGTCATTTAATAACTAAATTGACATTTTTTTAATATTCGAATATACATATGGATTCAATTATCAAATACATCATCATGTTACATAAATATTATACTTCATTGTAACTATCAAAATTAATGGCTTTTACCTTACATCTAACTATATAGATATAATACCAAAATACAAAATATGTTCTTAATTATATACAAGACATGTCTAACAAACCCATATGCATGATAATGAAGAAAATGCAAAAATAATATACATCTGACCCTCAACCAATTCTGACGTGTCTCCTCTAGTATGAGCTTGTACTTCCTCTATCAACTTCACAATTTACTACTTGCAAGCTCCAGTTCCTCCGAGGAAAAAACTCACGCTAAGCCATTTCTAGTTTAGTGGTACATATAAGCATTTAAGTTTTTCCAATGCAGTTACACAAATGTGGATTATAATAATCATGATATAATTTAAATAAATTATTGCATAAAATTTAGAAAATATTATAATAAAATAAAATTTATGTTCCATTATATGATCATTATATTTGTATCAAGACATGAATTGCATATTTTCAACCATATGTAATATATAAAATATTAAGCATTCTACCTCCTCTCACGTTTCCATAACTCATTTTAATTTAATTGATTTTTCTAAAATTATGTTAGTTTAGTTAACTCAAATCTCAATCCATATAAGCATAAATATTTTAACATACAGTTACCAAAACTACATGGTAGATAATTCATAATACAGTTAACAATACTCCAACAAACATTATACCGGGACAACCACATGATTATACAATATTACCAAATTCATTGATAATATATATAACTCAATTATAAATTTAACTTACCTTAATAAATATTTATAATTCATGCTATTTCACATATTTTATCTCTCAACGTGTACATGCATGTCTTTTAATTAATTTATATATAATATTTTAATATAAATAGCCCAAATCTCATTCCCGGACTGTCCAGATATAGGGTGTGTAGTAAGGCCGCTCGCGGAGCATAATCTTACTACTCACTATAATCTTAAGTCAAGAGCGCTCGCGGAGCTTAAGCCTCATAACCGAATATAATCACATCATCTGTGTACAATTAGGACAGGGGTACTCTCAGAGCTAATACCACCCTGTTCCTAAACCATATCGATATCAGTACCGTAATGCCCCCGCAATGGTGCACCATATATCCCTAATTAGTCCACAAGTTGAGAATTGGGCAATTAACATTATTATTTATTTATTTTCTTTATATATTAATTTGCTGGAATCAATATTCCCTTTACATTTATAATGAAAATATGATTATAAAAATCATATAATCGTATGATATTCCATTATATATATAACCATTTAAGTAATATTGGCATATTTTAATTAGTTTTCCATACAATCAAAGCCAACAAATTTTTTAATACATAACCAAAATTTATAATAACTTTATGAGTCCAAGTATGTCATATAACCTCTCTTTTCATATCAAATACATATGTCATACATGACTTTTAAACTTCACTCTTTATTGTCCTAATTATTCAATAATTACCATTAGTAATTATCACATTTTTAATCAATCATATACTAATCCATATTGAAAAATATATTATGTTACATATTCTACATTCACACCCCTTAACACTCATTTACAATCTTAAACCAAAATTTCCTACATTTTATCAATCAATTATTCATTCATATGTCTATACATGCATTAACATGAAGTTTCATTAATTAAGCACTCAATTCATTTCATATTTACGCATTTTAATACATTATTCAAATATGCAACTTATTCAATTAACACACAAGCATGCAACAAGGCAAACTAAAATACATATATGTACAAACCTCTATGGAGCTTTTTCTAAAATCTAAAATTTGGAGCTTGTCTACTTTTATTGCTCTTCTTCTTGTTGAGATCCTAATTCAAAAATATAAATAATGAATACATTGATAAAATATTTATTCTTAATATAGTTTAAATAAATAATTACAATTCTTTTAAGCTGGAACAGGACCTCTTAGGACTGTTGGATCAATAATTTTTTCTACACTTTTCCAATTTATATGATTTTTGATCCTAATTAAATTTAACATGTAAGACTAAAACATACTAAAATTTCAGAATTTTTAAATCATTACACAAGTTTTGTTGTAATTTTAAATGTTTCTCTATTTTCTGCCTTTAGGCAGTTTCGGAGTATCATATTTAAAATTTCATATATTTCAATGTGTAGCTTCAATCACTATGAAACTTTTTATACAGTTATATACGTTAATTGGAAATATTTTTCATGTTTACCTCATTTCCATATTTAGTCGCTAAGGTTCTCAAATACTGAAGGATATATTACTAGCTTAACATAAAGTATCAATCCGACCAGTTCAATTGTTCAACTCATAACTCAAAAAATACATGACATTTTAAGGTGGGACTTTCACAGGAATTTAGATAAGACATAGAATTAAAAATTTAATGTTTTAAACTTTGGCCAATTTGATCTAAAAATAGGTCAAATATAAGGACGAAATTGCTAGAGCTGTACAGGTATATGAAACCAACTCAATCAAGGAACAGTTATACTTCATTTCACTATAACTCAACCTACACAAGAGATAATTATATGAAATTTTGTAGAGACCTAAATAACACATATACCTACAACTTTCATACTTTACAAAACCTCAGAGTCATCGACTAAGATGATTAATTTATACAAAAACTGTATGTTATTCAGTTGACACGTCTCCCTAAAGAAGTTTCACTCAAATGACCATTTCTCTTCATATACTCAAAATCATTCAATAAAATTTGACAGACAGATACACAAGACATATATGAATAACTTTTACATTTTATACTTCTTCAAATTATATTCACAAGATAATCAAAAATAGGGTGGAATATCCTGAAAAAAATAACCCAAAAAGTTCTAATAACACAATAATCATGAGAAAGATATTACTTACCAAGATCAGATTTATTTGATGGAGGGATCTATAGTGAAAATCTGGCAGATCTCTCCCCATAATCTAATAAATGTTATTTCGAACACAAAACAAACAAGTTTGATTGAGAAAGAGGAAGATATGTACCTGATTTGGCTGAATCCATCGTCTTAGAAACGATTTGAGAAGTTTTTGCACCAAAATCTTCTCTCATTTTCTAACTCAAGAATGATGAAATTCTTTTCTATTGATTTTCCTTATCCTCTATCCTTCCTTATATAGAGGAGCTTAATCATTAGTGTTAGCAACAAGAGAGACTTAGCTCACCGGTATATGATTATCTGAGCCCACATTAGATCTCCCACACCTAATTAATAGATGAAGTCTTGCCTAAATTAAGAATTGATCAAATTCTTAAAGCCTTTTATTTGTAATTTATCCTGATATCTCAATTAAAAGCCCACAAATATAAGATATTAAAATAAAAATATCATACATTCTTCCACTTGGGCGCATTAATTGAGAATATATTACAAAAGACTTCACATTCCTACTCGATTCAATAAGATTATCAACATAGGATCATGGCAAAAACTACATAATCAAGAACATGACACCTTCCATATTCACATATGCTAATAACCCTATCAATCATCATGAGCATCAATGTGGTAATGTGGTAAGAATTTTTCAACACTAACTTTATGATTAAAACTTTATATATTGATTTTCTTATCAGTCAGATTTCTTATTTTTATGTAAGACAGTTACTCATAAGAAATCTTTTATTACTTCAAATTGAAGTATGTATGTCTTAAAAAAACTTTATGTCTCGAGATACTTTATGTCTCGAGATACTTTATGTGTCATAAGACATACATCCAAGGCTATGAACATCAATGCCCCAAGCCTTCGCTTAAGATGACACTAATCTTAAGACTTTCAAATATTTAATCTAATATATCACATAATATTTTCCAATGAAAATATAACATTGTATTGATAATTATCAGAAATACAATAATGTATATTTATACCAATGTATAAATTATATACAAACATTACATAAAGTAATATAAAATCCTCCCACTAATTCAAGGGATCAAAACCAGACTTTAGACCTATACTAATGACATGTCTCACATAAATATTAGGTCGTAGTCCCTTGGTTAAAGGATCTTTTATCATATCTTCTGTACTGATATGATCCATCTCAATGTCACCTTTCTTTATCAGCTCTTTCAATGTCAAATACTTGACTTCCATATGCTTAGACCCTATGATATTCTTGTTGTTTTTAGCAAACAACACAGTTGGAAGATTATCATAATACAACTTTATGGGTCTGTCAATGGAATCAACGATTGACATTTCTGCAATGAGATTTTGTAGCCATATAGCCTATATGGTTGCACCATAATATGCTACAAACTCAGCCTACATCGTGGAAGAAGAGATTAAGGACTGTTTAACACTTTTCCAAGATACAGTCCCACCAGCAAGCATAAAAACATAACCTAATGTGGATTTTCTATCATTTGAGCAACCAGAAAAATCTGAATCTATATAGCCAGTTAACTCCAGATGCTCAACCTTTCTATACTTTAAGATATAATCACTAGTCCCCTTAAGTTATCTCAAAACTCTTTTAGCCGCAGTCCAATGGTCCATTCCAGGATTATATTGATATCTACCCAAAATACCAACTGCAAATGCAATGTCCGACCTAATGCAAACTTGAGCATACATCAAGCTTCTTACTACACTAGCATATGACATTGCTTTCATTGATTCTCTCTCAACCTCATTCTTAGGACACTGTGCCAAACTTAATTTATCACTTTTAGCAATTGGCACATCCCAAGATTTACATTCATGCGTATTGAATTTCTTCAATATCCTCTCTATGTATGCCTTTTGAGAGAGAACTAAAAGGTTTTGAGATCTATTCCTTAAGATTTAAATTCCAAGGATAAAAGATGCTTCTCCAATATCTTTCATATTAAAATATTTAGATAACAACTGCTTAACCTCATGCAGTGTACCTAAATCATTACATGCAAGCAAAATATCATCTACATATAATATCAGAAAGATATATTTGCTTTCACTGATCTTGAGATATATGCATCTATCAACTTTGCTTTCAACAAAGCCTAAAGAAGTGATTACATCATCAAATTTTAAGTACCACTGTCGTGAGGCCTGTTTTAAACCATAAATAGACTTTTTAAGTCTACAGACAATATTGTCTTTACCATCTTCATGAAAACTTTTATGTTGTTCCATATAGACCTGCTCGTCTAATTCTCCATTTAGGAATGCAGTTTTAACATCCATATGATGTAGCTCTAAATCAAAATGAGCTACTAGTGCCATAATTACTCTAAATGTATCCTTAGAGGATACAGGAGAAAATGTTTCACTATAATCAATTCCTCCTCTCTAAGTAAATCCTTTGGCAAATAATCTGACTTTAAACCTCTCAATATTCCCTTTGGAGTCTTTCTTAGTTTTATAGACCCATTTACAGCCAATAGGTCTACAACCTTCAGGTAATTCAACAAGCTCTCACACGCCATTACAATCCTTAGATTGCATTTCATCTCTCACTGCTTTCCACCACATATCTGATTGGGTACTAGAAACAGCTTCCTCAAATGATATAGGATCATAAAAATGACCAATGTCATAATCACTCTCTCTTAAATAGACCACATAATCAGATGGAATAGCAGATTTCCTTTCCCTAGTAGACCTCCTAAGAGGAATATGTGCAACTGCATCCTGTGATGATGAAGCCTCATTAAACTGTATAGACTCATCCCTTAATACTGGATTAATCACAGGTGTAGGAACCAACATTGCAGGTTGTTTGGGAACTGGTATATGTATAACCTTAGTCTGCTGTTCCTTACTGGTGATCTCAGAGTGTTCATACTGATCAGCTATATCAAATTCTAAAAATTTAGCTGTATGTGATTCTACAATTATAGAACCCCCTTCTCTACAATAAAATTTGTAGCCTTTAGAATGATCTGGGTATCCTATAAAATAGTAACGAGTAGATCTAGATTGCAATTTACCTTCAGTAGGATTATAAAGGTGTACTTCTGAAGGACAACCCCAAACACGGAGGTGACTTAAGCTAGGTTTCCTATTAGTCCACAGTTCAAATGACGCTTTAGCCACAGACTTATTGGGTACTCTATTGAGGACATATAATGCCATTTTAATAGCCTAACCCCATAAAAAGTCTGGGAGATTAGATCTTGACATCATGCTTCTAACCATTTCATTTAAGGTGCGATTCCGCCTTTCAACCACATCATTCTGTTTAGGACTTCCTGACATAGTAAAGTGAGCTACTATTCTACATTCCTCCAAGTATTTGGCAAAATAACCTTTTAATTCTCCTGTTATAAAGTATTTGCCACCACCCCGATCAGACCTAACAATTTTGATAACTTTTCCCTACTGTTTCTCGACTTCAGTCTTAAAAATCTTGAATTTCTCAAAAGATTCAGACTTTTCCTTAATCAAGTACAGATAGCCATATTGGGAAAAATCATCAATAAATGTTATAACATATTTATTATTGCATATTGTGGGTAAATAAGGTCTACATATATCTGTATGGATTATCTCTAAGAGATCTGAGCTCTGATAGATCAATTTTTCTTAATTTTGGTTAGTTTACCCCTACAACAGTCAACACATGTTTTTAGGTCATCAAGGGCAGGCAAAATATTGTCTTTAATTAGCCTTTCTACCCTTTTCCTAGAAATGTGGCCAAGTCTTTTATGCCACAATATGGATGACTTTTCCTTTATTAAAAGTCTTTTGACAACAATATGTTCAACATTACATGATATGAAACATATTTCATTTAAACTTAAAGAAACTTGATACAAACCATATGACAAAATACACCGGCCAATTGCCTTTAAATTAAGAGTTATATTGACAACTTCATCTTTAAATACAAAAGCATAGCCAATTTTGTCTAATTTAGAAATAGATACCAAGTTTCATCTAAAAGATGGTATGAACAATACATTAGATAAAAATAGTTCATAACCACTATCTAAGTTCAAACAAACATTTCCAACTAGTTGAACATCAACTGTAGCATTATTGCCAACTATGAGCATTAACTCTTCTTTATTTGACTTCCTCATATTTGTGAATCCTTGTAATGTGAAGGCAACATGTTTAGTTGCTCCACTATCAAGCCACTAAGAACTGGATGTGGCATCAGCTAAATTAGATTCATAAATAACAAAGCCAAAAGAGTTACCTATAGGCTCCCGTTTCTCTAATCAAGCTTTATATTTAAGATAATCCGCCTTTTTATGACCTTTCTTTTTGTAAAAGAAATATTTAAGTCTCTTTTTCTCTATGCCTTTAGAATCACCCACAACACTAGATTGGGAAGACTCATGTCCCTAAACAGAAAACGAAGCATCGGTCTTAGCTTTCTTACCTTTCAGTTTACCTTTATGTTGAGGTCCGGATACAAGAAGCGCGACACTAGATTGTCTCGCCTTTAGCTTATCTTCCTCAGCTATGCAAACGACAATGAAAACATTGACAGTCCAAAGATCCTCCTTAGAGTTGTAAGCCATAATAAGCATCTCAAACTCAGGAGGTATAGTATTGAGAGTTTGATGCACAATACAAACATCAGGGAGAATAATGTTAAAACCCTTTAACTCATTCTGTATGTGGACCATCTTTAAAATGTACTCCCTAACACCTTTAAGTCCGTTATACTTCATAGAGTATAATTGTTTCAGAAGGGTACCAATCTCAGCATTGATTGACACTTTATAACACTGAGACAAATATGTAAAAAACTCCTTTACTATATGAGTCTCAAGAAGACCGCTCAACAGATGCTCTGGAATTGACCTTTTAAGGGTCAAATAGCACATGCGGTTCATCTTATACCAGATTGAGTGTAACTCTTTTTCCACATCAGTACTCTTAGGAGTCAAGTCAGCTAGTTTAGAAGTAGTCATGGCAAGATAAATATCTGCCAACTCCCTAGCCATTTCAATGTCTCTTTTCCACTTCTTGAAATTAAAAGTTGTTAATGTCTGAACTGTAATAGTGCAATTATTTATTGAGAAGGTGATTGAAAAAATCAACAATGTAATACTTTAGTTTAAGATAATAATAATACTCAAAGCCATAAAAGAGTATTAATCTGAAGAATTTCAGCACGTCATTATATAATCACCTTTGGGCAGAAAATATAACATGCAATAGATAATTCTTCAATATAAGAACGATCTAGGAATTTATATAGTCTTTGCAAATTTAAACACCATTGGGCAGAATAAACCACTAAGATCAGTTCATTCCTAATCAAATGTTATATATTATCATCTCAAAATTTGAATATATAATAAATACCTTTGGGCCGAATAATTATAAACCAAATCTGAGACATCCCTAAAACATATAACTCAGCTAAAAAGGTCAATTTGACAACTACATTTTAGCCAATTTTAAAAGAAATACTTATATCGAAATACACCTTATTTATTGTCTTGAAAAAATATAAATTTTCATTCCTTGTGGACATAGGGCTTAAATGTCTTGAAAAATTATGATCACAAAAATAAAATTACATTGTCAATTTTACCTAAGAAAAATTAATTCCATATATGACATTTTATGCCAAATGCATAAATTAAATAAATAATGAGATAACAATTTATCTCTAAAAGTATCACAATTTTTCCCAATTATGGCTTTTTAAAATTAATTTAGAAAATCTAAATTAATTTCAGAAGAAATCAGGTCAAAAATAGCCTTATGGAGTGAGAAATAATGAATTAGGGACTTAATTGAAAAAATCCGAAAGTTCAGGGGCAGAAACGAAAAAATGGAAAGTGGGCAGAATGGTGCGCGTGTGCAGTGCATGCACCTGACACGCCACGTGTGTGTATCCCATGCGTATGCAGCTGTTGCTTTAGCTCGTGTGATACACGCGCCAGTACAGCTCCGCTGTTCAGCCTGACGCGCCCCCACACACCTCATGGCGCATGTAACACACGCGCCAGACACACTTCTTTCCAGCCTTAGACAGACGACACGCGCACCTTTGGCGCATGAAGTGCACGTGCCAGTCATCTTCCTCCTCCCGATCCTTTGCAATTTTTCATCCAAAAATTCACAAAAAATTCGATTTCACTCCTAAACCCAATTTTCTTCAAATTTGCACTTTAAATCATTATGCAACAAAATATAATTCTGATTTTATAAAGAGAAAAGCACTAAAAATCAATAAAATTAGAGAATCAAGCATGTGATTAACCAAATCAAAAATTCCTCAAAATCTCAATTAAACTCAGTTTTTCTCTAGATCCTGATGAGAAAAACTCAAATATGGTTATAAGAACATGTATTTAGGCTCTAATACCACTTGATGGAGAGATCTATAGCAAAAATTTGGCAGATCTCTTCCCCATGATCTAATACATGTTATTTAGAACATAAAACAAACAAATTTAATTGAGAAATAGGAAGATATGTACCTGATTTTGGCTGAATCTATCGTCTTAGAAACGATTCGAGAAGTTTTTGCACCAAGATCTTCTTTCGTTTTCTAACTCAAAAATGATGGAATTCTTTTCTATTGATTTTCCTTATTCTCTATCCTTTCTTATATATAGGAGCTTAATTATTAGAGTTAGCAACAAGAGAGACTTAACTTACCGATATATAATAATCATGAGTTATCCATCATACCCATATTATTATCTGAGCTCACATTAAATCTCCCACATTTAATTAATAAATGAAGTTTTGCCTAAATTAAGAATTGATCAAATTTTTAAGGCCATTTATTTGTAATTTGTCCTGATATATTAATTAAAAGCCCACAAATATAAGATATTAAAATAAAAATATCTTGCATTATTTGGAGCGAATTTTCTTGCAAATCATGAAGGAGAGGATGAAGATTTTGAGCTGTGATATGGAGGAAGGAAAAGGGATGAAGAAGAAGAAGAAGAAGAAGAGAGTTGAAGTTGGAAACAAATGGCCAAAAGAAGTCTTAATTGACTTCAGCCCCACTTTCTCCCAATTTTGGTCTTTTTTTACTGTTCACTTTTCAGTTATTATTATTATTATTATTATTATTATTATTATTATTATCTTCACATATTTCCTTATATCTAATATCTTTAATTTTTGTATACCAAAAATACAATATAATTATGTGGTATAATTTAATCAAATTTATCATGTCAATCAATTTAATTTATTTTAATTTCTAATTTAGTCATTTATTCAATTTATTTAAATTTTTATATCTATCATGTGTTTTCTATGTATATCACATACTTATTCTAATTTATACTAATTTGCGGGCGTTACAATTCTCTCTCCCTTAAGATATTTCCTCCTCGAAACATACTTGATACATTTCGGTTGAACAATTGGGGAATAGTTTGTTCTAATCACCTATCCGCTTTACAAGTAGCTCATTTCGTTGTGTGGTTTGTTCATAGTACGTTCACTAATGGTACATGCTTATTCAGGATTCCTTAATCTCTCTTGTTAAGATGTAGACTGATTTCCTCTTTAGATGTCAAATCCTATCTCACTTGAATACCTTCATCTAGTACAATGTGAGAAGGATTCGATATGTGTTGTCCCAACATCAAGACATAGGACACATTGTATATTTGACTCAATTCCAAAGATAGCGTGAGTCTATTAGTCACCGCCATAACTATCTTTATAATTTCATAAGGTCTGATGAATCTTGGATTTAACTTGTCATCTCTCTTTGTTTTTTTTTTCTTTCTAAATTCCAACACTTTTTTCCAAGGGAGAAACTTTATCCCCCTACATACTTAAATCTCATCTCTTAATATCAAAATATGATTTCTACCTGATTATAGTTGCCTTAAGCTTTTCTCGGATAGTTCTCCTTCATAATATATCCACCTAAGGATGAAAGATTATACTAAAATTGAGCTTATGGTCTAAAGTTCTTTGTAGATTACCCCTATGATTAAGTTACAAATTATACGTGAATCCGAGAAAATTTTTTGTTTCACACTCGGTCACATCAATAGGAGCTTAAATTCAAGCCACGTGATTTTTATATATATATACCTATGTAAACCCAAGACAATGGCTTAATCATTATTATTATTTTTTTCAAAAAGAAAGGATATATATATATATATATATATATATATATATATATATATATATATATATATATATATATTGTTTGGATAAACCCAAGATTTGATTGACTATTTCATCATTTAAAAATAAAATATTAATAACTCAAACGTATGGTTACTAAATAGTGCTTCATTTATTTTGCATGTGGATGGGAAGTGAAAAGGATAATAAATGAATATGCTAATCTAAATATCATGTTTCAATTACATACGTGACTTTGTTCTGAAAAATTTATGGATCAAATTGTAAAATCACAATTTTGTTCATATATATATATATATATATATATATATATATATATATATATATATATAAAGGTATATATATAAAGGTGAAACAAGAGAAAAAAGTATTTCATTGTAAGATTTCAAAATGTTAATTTTTTAGATTTTTCAACAATTAAGTTAGCAGTTAAATTCTAATAAAATATTGTAATATTATTATAAATATCAAATGTTTGTATTTATTTATTTATAATACAATTCTAATTCTAACACGATATACATATATATAATTTATGAATACTAAACAGTATAATATCAACTATAAATAGGAAATATATTTGTATTATATATATTTAACAATAAGAATACAATGCAAGTCCGTCAAATAATCAACTTTCTATGTTTTTTCCACTTTGGAGATTTTTAGATTTTGGAAACAAATTCAATGAATTTAATGAGCCAACCACTAGTTTTAATGGGAATCAAGTTGATGAAAGGTACAAAAAGTTAATTTAATGAGTCAACTGGGCATCAGGTATTTCCTGCTTCCTTTTTATGTGCTCACCAGTGCCAAACTTCCTTGTTTTCTTCTTAATTTTCATTTTCCAACACAATCTCAATAACACACCACGAACCAATTTTCCTCGAGTTATTCTCACAATATATGTTTCCAGATTTAGACTAACAATGGAAAATCCATTTGGTTATGGTTCGCTCTTATTCTTTTCCATTTGTTGGTCCATCTTAATTAGAATCTGTACAACACTAGACTCAATTACCCCAACCCAATCTTTAAGAGATGGAGATACTCTTGTTTCACCTGGCAACACTTATGAATTGGGATTTTTCAGTCTTGCAGTTCCCAATCGCCGATACTTGGGATTATGGTATAAGAACATTTATCCTCGGACATATGTATGGGTAGCCAATAGAGAAACTCCACTTTCCAACAATCTAGGAACTCTAAATCTCACAACACAAGGAAATCTCGTCCTCCTCAATCTCACCAACCATATTTTTTGGCAATCAAATACATCAAGATCAGGAAAGTTACCAGTTGCCCAGCTCCTAGACACAGGAAATTTCATAGTACGAGATCCAAATGAAAGTAATTCAGAAAAAATTATGTGGCAGAGTTTTGATTTTCCTGGCAACATTTTACTACCAGGAATGAAATTAGGAGCCAACTTCGAAACGGGCCTTAACCGGTTTCTGTCATCTTGGAAGAGCTCAGAGGATCCTGCCAAAAACGAATTTTCTTTACAAATAGATGTGCGTGGGTATCCACAACTGGTTGTGAAGAAGGGAACTAACATACAGTACAGACCAGGATCTTGGAATGGCCAACGGTTTTCGGGGGCATATATGCAGAGGCCAAATCCCATCTTCACATACGAATTTGTGCTGAGTAAGAATGAGGTCTACTACAAGTATGAGCTGAAGAACAGTTCAATTTTCACGCGGTTTATGATTAACCCAACCGGTCTTGCCCAGTTTTTCATCTGGAATTATGATACAAATGATTGGATGACTTTTTCTACTGCGTCGATCGATCAGTGCGAGAATTATGCATTCTGTGGAGCATTTGCTAGGTGTGATTCCGATAATTCTTCTCCATGTTCATGCCTGGATGGATTCATACCTAAGTCTGAGAGCTATCAGACTAGCGGGTGCAGGCGGAGGATTCCCCTAAATTGTAGTGTTACAGATGGTTTCATGAAGCTTGAAGGGATTAAGCTGCCCGATACTTCTACTTCTTGGTTCAACAGGACGATTGGCCTCGCAGAATGTCGGAGACTCTGTTTGAGTAAATGTTCTTGTAATGCTTATGCAAATCTAGATATCACGGGCAGTGGAAGTGGCTGCCTGCATTGGCTTAGTGATTTGATTGATATAAGGGGATTACCTGAGGGTGGACAGGACCTTTATGTGCGGTTGTCCTCATCAGAATTAGGTATGTTCATTAAAATTTAAGAGCAAATTAAGCGGTTTGCTAAATTAATCTGATGATTTTCTGATTAAAATTATACTTTTGATGATTTCAGGTGGACCTGCCAGTAATAATCTAAAAGCAGGAATCATTACTGGATCTGTTATATCATCTGTCATCATCATGCTATTGGTTCTCTACATATGCAGAAGAAAAGCTAGACAACATGGTAAACGAATTCAAGCACCGTTAGAGTATGTTGTTAGGTTTGAGTATTAACTAGTTTCTTTCAGACTTTCAATCTTCCAAAAAAACATTAATAATAATCTGGAAAATAGAAAATACTATTTATAGGGTTGCCAAAAAGCCTTCGTCAATTTCCCACATGCATAATTTTCCTAAAATCTTCAACAAATTTCCAATAGATAGAGTTATTTATGTACAATTTCAGCTATGTCAAAGAATAGTAAAGAAGGAAATGGCAACAGAGAAGACATGGACTTGCCCTTATTTAACTTGATCACTATATCAGAAGCGACTAACGACTTCTCGAGCAGCAACAAGCTTGGGGAAGGTGGTTTTGGAACTGTTTATAAGGTAATAAAATATGTATATTTCTCAGGCTAATTAAACTATTTTCTTCGCAGACTCACTATAATTGTTGATTTAGGGAACATTGGTGGACGGGCAAGAAATTGCAGTGAAAAGGCTTTCTAAAAGTTCAGGCCAAGGTTTGAATGAGTTCAAAAATGAAGTTCTAATAATTGCTAAGCTTCAACATCGCAATCTCGTAAAGCTTCTGGGCTGTTGCATTCATGAAGATGAGAAAATGTTAATCTATGAATACATGCCTAACAGAAGCTTGGACTTCTTCATTTTCGGTTTGAATCTATCCGACTAAACAACATTTATCATTTTTCTTTATTTAACTCAAGTAGATATAATGGACTAACATATACACACGAGATAATTGTTAATTGATAGATCAAACAAGAAGCAAATTCATAGATTGGCATATGCGTATCAACATTATTGATGGAATTGCACGAGGACTTGTTTATCTTCATCAAGATTCTAGATTGAAGATCATCCACAGAGATCTAAAAACCAGCAACATCTTATTGGATGGTAACATGAACCCAAAAATTTCAGACTTCGGCCTGGCAAGGACATTTGGTGTAGATCAAAGTGAGGCGAATACAAGAAGGGTAGTTGGAACATAGTAAGTATATACTTAAATTACTATGTAATTATTATTTATGGGCCTGAGAAAGTTTTTTTCTGTTAATAATTTTGCAGTGGCTACATGTCACCTGAATATGCCGTGGACGGACACTTCTCAGTGAAATCTGATGTTTTTAGCTTTGGTGTCTTAGTTTTGGAGATAATTAGTGGAAAGAAAAACAGAGGATTTTGTCATGCAGAACATGGCCTTAACCTTCTTGGTCATGTAAGCATTAATAAACCGAGTAATAGTTATATGCAATTAATTCCTTGTCTATATATTAACATATAATTTTGATATTGTTGCAGGCATACACGTTATGGATTAAAGGGATGCCACTGGAACTGATTGATGAATGTTTCCAAGACTCCTACAATCCATCTGTAGCGATCAGATGCATCAATATGGCTTTATTATGTGTGCAGCAGCGACCCGAAGATCGGCCCAACATGTCGACTGTAGTTGTAATGTTGAGCAGTGAGAATCCGTTGCCCCAGCCCAAAGAACCAGGGTTTTTTCTGCAAAGGAATGCACCTGAATCTGATACTTCTTCAAGCAAGCATCAATCATGCTCTGCTAATGAAGTCTCTATATCATTGTTAGAACCTCGGTAGACTATATTAATTGGAATTAGAAAAGGAGAAATTTTGCAGCCCTGGATGATTTAGTTTAAAAAATAATGGAGAGTGTATGAATAGCAGCATTAATGATGATATGATGTTTCAAAATTGCTAAATAGAGAAATGAGCATTATAATGTTAGATATGGTGCTTCAAAATTGCTAAATACCACAGTTGACATGTTAGGTACAAAAAGAGTAACATGAATTGTCCACTATCTAGAGCTAACAAGGTAATGGTAATTTCATTTACTGAACATGTATCAACCTTTGCTAGATGAAGACTCCTATTTGAATACTTTCCTTTCGGTGAAAAATCCAGGCTCTTTATGTTGAAGCAATGCAATGTCACTACTTGACATCAATACCACAGTTGACATGTTAGGCTTGTCATCTGGACTTTGTTGAACACATAGTAAATCCACATGGATGGAATGCATAACTTCTGCTAAAATGCATGACTCCTTCAATGATTCATCAATCAATTCTGATGTCTTGTTAATGAGCAATCTGCTCCTCCATCAAAGGGGTCAACTTTTACAGTCAACTCTATTTATTGTAAATACATAATTCTAGGCTATTTACTGTAAATGCACAATTATAGATATTTTATAGTTGTCGCTTGTATTGTCGTGTATATATTTCACAGCATATGTCAATGACAAATAGAGCCATTCAATTCATTTTCACTATTATTCATATATAGTATCAAAGCCTGCACTCAAAAAGAGTTTTTTTTTTCTTCTTCTCTTACAATGTCTGAAACACACGATGCCACTTCCTCCACCTTACAAAATGTTTCCTCTGCACCCCCATCACAAATAAATGAAGATGTTGTTATGAACTCTTCCACTCAACTACCTCTCAAATTAACATCTACCAACTTTTCTTCCTGGAAATCTCAATTCAAAACTCTAATGCTAGGTTATGATTTGGATGGGGATCTTAATGGCTCATTCCCTTGTCCACCCAAATTCCTTGCACAAAATAATTGTTGGAACCCACATTGTAACAACAAAGAAAATGGAAAATTTATAAGTGTTAAGTGAGTCAAACCAAAATGTCTTAGGGCATTTTGGTGAAAATGCCTCCACAACAATTTTTAAATTCGCAAAATCCATACTCTCCTCAATTGCAATGGACCGAGCCCATCGATTTCCACATGGTACTAGATTCAATTGTCAAACGGCCCATGAAGATCCTCTTGATTTAAGGGTACAAGCTCAGACAAAACAAAATTGAAATCTAAAATCTCTGAGACTCTAATTTACCTACAACCTCTAAGATTCAAATAGTACAAAGTCTAGCAAAACAAAATAGAGATTTGAAATCTCTTAGACTCGATGGATACCAGCTCAGGACATAAAAAATGATGATAAGTCACAACTGAACTAATCCAATTAGACTTGATGGGGAGTGTTGGAACCCACATCGGGTAACAACAAAGAAAATGGGAAATTTATAAGTGTTAAGTGAGCAAAATCAAAATATCTTAGACCTTTTTAGTGAAAAGACCTCCACAACAATTTTCAAACCTGCAAAGTTCATATTTTTTTCATTAGCAATGGACCGAGCCCATCAATTTCAACAATAATGAAAGAGTCCTTAACCCTAATAATAGAAAATGGCTCCGTCAAGATGCTCTCATCAAACATATTATGTTCTCCTCTTTAACCATAGTTGTCCAACCTTCTCTTAGTGATGCTACAACTGCAGCTCAAGCATGGAACAAGCTCAATGAAACCTATGCCAACAAATCAAAGACTTGATATCTTACACTTAGAGATGTTCTAACCAACATAAGCAGGAGCTTCTGAATATATGCAACTTATTAAAAGCGTTAGTAACGATTTGGCTTTGATTGGATATCCACCCACCAAGAATGAGGTTGTGCATCATGTGCTATGGGGACTCACCTAAGATTTCAAAGAAATAAATGCAGGTATTCATGCTTGATCTAAACCTATTTCATTAGAAGAACTCAATGAAATGCTTGCCAACCATGAGTTGTTTCTCAAACTTGATGATGCTCAAAAGGATCCCACTCTTTTCATTGCTCAATTTGCACAAGGAAACAATAATAACAATAGCAGTGGTGGTGAAAAATTCAACATTTAAAGCAATAGAAATCAATCAAATAGAAGCATTCATCAAGGCAATCAAATGAATACATACCACAATCCCAGTTTGCAAATTTTTTTCCAACAACAATGGTAGCACTCCCACTCAAGGAAACAAAAGATAATCAGTTTTGGACAACTCAAATAATGTTCGCTTTAATCAAACCAAGCCCGTGTGCCAACTCTATAACAAACCAGGTCACATTGCCAAAATTTGCAAGTCAATCCCACAAGCCAATTTTGCTAATAATGCCACAACTTTTCCAAATGAACTCAATTGGATTATGTATTATGGTGCCTTTCACCATGTCAAATAAAATCTTCAAAACTAGGGTTATAAATGAATCAAACTAAGCTAAATATTAGTGAGCTCGAACTCAGCTCGTTTAAGTTTATTACAGATTCAAACTCGATTTTAGTTTTTATACTTGAATTCTAACTCGACTCATAAAAAGTTTGTTTATTTTGCTTAACCAGTTTAGCTCTAGTTCGGCTCGTTAACTAATAATGAAAAAAGCTCAAGTCCGACTTGTTAACTAATAATTACAAAACCTTAAGTTTGATAACAAAATATAACATAAATGAACATATTTGCGAGTTTTTAAATAAACACATTCGTAATTTTTTAAATGAATAGTTTTGTGAGCTTTTAAACAAACACGTTTGTGAGCTTTTAAACGAATACGTTTGTGAGCTTTTAAACGAATACGTTCGTGAACTCTTAAACGAATACATTCGCGAGCTCTTAAACGAATACGTTCGCATGCTCTTAAACGAATATCTTCACGAGCTATCGAACGAAACAGTATTAAATTTAAGTTCAAGTTTGGTAAGGTTTTTGATCTTGAGCTCGAGTTTGGCTCGTTACCAGTAACAAACGATTTTAAATGATTTTTTTTTTCTGAACCGAAAACCGAATAACTCGCAAGCGAATTAATTCATTTATAGCTCTATTCAAAACCTAACAATTCATTCCGATTACAATAGTTCAGATAGCATAATAATTGGAAATGGTTCAAATATATCAATCACTCGTATTTACAGGAAAATCGATATGTATTGACGAGAGATTTCGTAATTAAAAGTGAAAAAGTCGGCAATAATTATTTTTAATGACGGAAAAATTCCATTCATGGACATTTATTACTGCCCTGTCATTATTGATATGATATATTTTTATGATAAAATTCTATCGTCATTAAAACTTGATTTAAATGATAGTAACTCCTATCATTATAAAACCATTTGCTTGTCATTAAATTATTATTTTAATGACAATACATTTTATCATTATATCATTATTTACTCGTCATAGGTGTAATTTTATTAATAAAAGTTACTGTTTATCAGTCTCTCACTAAAAATCAATATACAGAGGGGCTTTCCCTCATGAAATCGATAGTCACCCTCGTTAAAAATATTTTTTGAGACAATTATAATCATTATTTACAAAGAACTCATTATATAAAAATAACTCGTAATAATTAAACATGAAAACTGCCAAATATTTGGAACAAAATATTGTATATAATTAACCACATTCACATATATCCAAGATATACAAAATTGTAATTTGTCCCAAAGTGTCAAAATATGAATTCCATATAGATGCATAAACTATATCCTAATGTCTATTCCTCGGAGTACTAAAAACAATGAGTACCATGAATATGGATCACTTGGTTATTCCTTCAAAATACCAAATTTCTAATCTAAGCTTGAGTTTATCTTTGAAGCAACCTACAAAAACAGATCATACAGAAGTTAATTCCTACCTTTAACAACTTTATTTGATAATAAATATATGAAGTATTAGTGAGAATAATTACCTAGGTGTTATATGTAAAAATATTTTCATATTTGTAGCTCTAAACATCCTGCAAAATGTAGAACAATTCAAGCCCCAATTGATAAAACAAATCAAGTTGAAAAATCATGCATGCATGATCAGTGCTAACAATATGAAACATTACCCATTGATCAAAATCACCATAAGAACAAAGAATGTCACATGTTTTAAGCCAAACTTCCAGCAAGTGAATAAATAGTGAAAAGCATTCGATATAAATGAATATGGACTATTGTAGTTTGAGTAGTGATTTCCAAGGATTTTGACAATTAATTGAAGACTTGCCACATCAAGAACCAAACAAGTTATTGAAGAACAACACGGATTTCAAAAAAAAACAAAATAAAGTGAAACCCAGCTTCATATATAGATAATAGAATAAAATGATAGAATAGTTGACAGTCCAACAAGTACAGTTTCCTCTCACTGTAATTAAAAATTAATACCTAGCAAGATTGGATATTTCCTCTAGTACAGTTAATTTCAAGTTTGTTCCAGAGAACTCCATTCCATAAGATTCTAAACTCATCATACATTTTCAATAAATATAATGTTAATCACATGAAGGAAATATGTGAAGTCTTAAACTCAAAGTGAGACGCATAAGTAGCAAACATAAATAGATATGCTGATTTCTTAAGAGCATAAATGTCCTAAACCAAGATATACAGTACATTCATTTCCACAATCATTCATTTCCAAAATAATAATTCTTAATTACTTCACAAGATCATGAGTGGCATGTTTAGAAAGAAATTTCGAATTCATAAGATCCAGCAGCTGCCTTGAACTTCAACACAGTGATACCAAAATGTAAATTAAAGCAGAGTGCAATGAAAAGCATTAAAGAATATGAAAACGAAACAAGCAAAAATCATTTCAAAAAAACTATAATGAAGATGGAATAAGAGAATTAAAATGAAGATGGAACTTGCACAGAAAACCAAATATTTGATAGGAAGATAATCTGAAGATTGATTAGAAAATCTGTTCACACAGATTGAATCTGATTTACTCGATCAGAAATAAAGAGGAATAAAGCAAAATTTCTATTAGTTGTTGCTGCTAATATTAGCTAGAGTTATCCAATCAGTTCTATTTTTCATCATTTTTCATTTTTGTACCTTGCAAACTTCCATCATTTCCTCCAACTAATCTTGCAGAAGAGAGAATGCAAAATAAATAAATCTCTGCACTAATTGAGGAAAATTATGAAATTCAAAAAAATATCTTCATAACTGCACATCTTTCAAATAGGTATGACAAACCACTGCAAACACGGTGCATTCTGAAGTCATCTGAAATATGACTACATATCACACCCATTCTAGTCTTCTTCAACCACTAAATAATTTTTTTTCCTTCTTTTACTATTTTGTTTATATTCAAATATCACATAGGTTTTTTTTCTTTATTTTTATTGATTCATTAATTTCAATTGATGAATATATGATTTGATTTTCAATAGAATTGAATTTTTTTTCTTTTATTTTGATGATATTATTTTTTCCCTCATCTGTTTAATTAAAAAATAGAGAAAAAAAAAACCTTACATGATAAATCTCATCTTCATGGAAGCTGAAATAGTAATTTTTGGTCAAATACGTTTATTTTTACCAAGAGAAATTTCATGGAAGCTAACCAAAAATAGTAAGAGAAGCACCTGCTTAAGCACTTTAAATTATCTTTAGTTTAAATAAATTTCTATTTTATTTTATTTTGTGATACAACTGCATATCGTCATAAAAGCTAATCACTTTAGCTAAATTTTTAATGGCAATTATTATTATTGAGGATATGACGTCCCAAGATAATGGGGAATTTGAAAAAATGTGCAATTACTAGAATGTTATGGTATTTGAGAAGTTTCCTCCAATGGCAATGTAAACATCAAACCCAATTGAGATTATATCTAAGGCATTGTGCTTGCTCTAAGATTGAAGAGTAGTTATTACTTTGGGTTTGGTCGTATTTAGCTTGTTTTATATTATTTATAGGTATTTTGATAGAGAATAGCTAAATAAAGTATGAATATTCTAGAAAGAGACACGTATGGCTGATGTAAGGAGCTGATAGGTAATTAGAGAATAGAAATTAGTTATAAAAGGTAGAAGGAGAAAAGGGAAAGGACAGATAAGAATTTGTTGGAACTTTTGGGTCTTCAAGATTGCTTGGAGAAGAGGAATTTCCCTGGGCCGTGTCTCGGTACACAAAGGTTCTTTTCTTCATTTTTGTTTGATTTCTTCTATTTTGTCTTGGTTATCAAACTTGTTTTGAATGAATAGAAGTTAAATGAGAGATTACCTTTTCTTTTCCATTGCTGTGTTTTAGCTTTGAGTTGATTATTTTGTTGTTTGGATTGTTGTTTTGCATCACTGGTCCGACCAACTGGATTCACAAATGGGGAAGACAAATAGTAATATGGAGACATGAACTCAAGCTCGACTGGATGCACAGGAAGAACAGCTTCAAAGCATCACCAGTCAGCTGGAATCCCTGCATCAACAGATCACCATTACTCAGCAAATCAAGAGAGATTCCACACTATGGTGCAAGAGAAACAAGAAAAGTTTCAGGGACTGGTTGCAATGGATGAAACATTTAGACAAGCAACCAGTGATGGATGAAGAGAGAGAGACATATGAGCAGTCCACGGTTTTGCCTGGGATAACAAAGCAGTCCCTACCGAGATGCATTGCTCCTCCAACGAGATATTCCTCTTCCGGTTTTGGCAGACCTACAACACCAGAGGAACTGACCCATTTCCAAGGTCAAGCTACCTACCTTCTTGGGTTCAGACCCGTGTGGCTGGCTCACAAAGGCTGAAACTTATTTCCAAATCCGCAATACTCCTATTCAACATCGTGTTCCTTTGGCTCATATTTGCATGGAGGGCATTGTGGTTCATTGGTTTACCATTATCAGATAGTTACATACTGATTTGTCGTGGGAAAACTTCAAACGGGAACTAATGAATAATTTCTAACTGTAGCCCATATGAACAACTTGCCGCTCTGTGCCAGGAAAGTAGAGTGAACGAGTATGTAGATGAATTCGAGTTAATAGCCTCTATAATCCCTAGAGAATCTGAAGCTTTATATCTAGGGTATTCTATGAATGGTTTGTAGGATGAAATTAAAAGTTGGATAAGGTTGTTAGGATCGAATACACAATTAGATGCCATGACTATACTCGGAATGTGGAGATTGCCTTGGGAAAAATATGAAGTTCTAGTTCTGGTTATGGGTGCCGAAGTAGAAACGAAGGGAGAGAAGAAAGGGAGAGAAGGAGGAGAGCAATCAAGTGTACCCTAGTAACTATATAAAACACATGGGTTTGGGTAACCAGCCCAACATAACAAGCCTAGCAAACAAATCAACCCAGTCTAGCTTGCAAGCCACAGGAAGATCAACATCGTCGAGGTCTCTGTTTCAAGTGCAGTCAGTCCTTCAATCCACAGCACCAATGCCCAGCGGGTCAGCTAAGGGTTTTGCTCATGAGTGATGATGAAGAGATGGATCCAGATGCTGAAGTCACACGGCCAGAGCAGAAGGACATCTTCGATTTTGGTCCTGCAAAACTGGGGACAACTTTCCAGTCCTGAGGACAAGAATGTTTTCATGGAGAGGGTAATGACAGAGAATAACTAAATAAAGTATGAATATTCTAGAATGAGACAAGTATGGAAGATGTAAGGGGCTTATAGGTAATTAGATAATATAAATTAGTTACAAAAGGTAGAAGAAGAAAAAGAAAAGGATAGATAGGAATTTGTTGGAACTTTTGGGTCTTCAAGATTTGCTTGGAGAAGGGGAATCTCCCTAGGCTGTGTCTCGGTACACAGAGGTTCTTTTCTTCATTTTTGTTTGGTTTCTTCTATTTTGTCTTGGATATCATAATTGTTTTAAATGAATAGATGTTGAATGAGAGACTACCTTTTCTTTCCCATTGATGTATTTTAGTTTTGAGTTGATCATTTTGTTGTTTGGATTGTTGTCTTGCTATTGCATAGAATAATCCCAATTAAGATTATTATCTTTATCTTTAGAAAATTTTCAACTTGATTATGATATAATTTAAGAGAGCCTTCTTCCTAGTCTTCTTCAACCACTGCAAACATCAAGTTGGAAGAATCACAAGAAAATTATTTTTTTTCCTTGCTATGATCTCAAATGGATCATTGAACTCTTCTAAAGCAATCAGCTTAGTCAATTTCTAAAGAACAAAGAACAAAAAATGTCTAATCATCTACTTTTAGGAATTTCACAAAATTTTGGGACTCCTATCCAAAAGTCCTGGTGGGTCCATACTCACAAAAAGCATGGAAACACATCAAACAGGGACATAGTATGTGCTACAAATAGCAGGTTTCCATAAAACTTAAAAAAGATATAATCCTAAGAAACTTTAAGCAGTTCAAGCTCTTTCTTTGTCCAAACTCTCAAAAAAATACAAGAAATTGTCATATACAATCTTAGAACTACCAGGACTTAGACTAATAAATGTGTAAACAAGAACTGAATGATAATTGAATGTTGCATTTAAGAGATTCCTATTCGAAAACATAAGACTTCTTGTACAGATGTATTGTGTAGAACTATAGAATCAGATAAAGCACATCAAATTGTCTCATCAACTTCAAGTCCTAGAAATAAGAAAATTATCCACAATATTCAAAGTTAGAAGTGAGTTCTTTTCCAACCCACATTTAAGTTTCTTTACATATAACTTCTAAATCTTAACTAATATATGACTTGTATAGTTGATATCATCCCGACTTAAGGCTAGATAATTAAGCAAAATAAATTATCCTACATTGAGATATCACTAGGAAATTCTCGCATTGAAGTTGCAATGCAAACACATACATTTCTAATTGCTGGATATAGTTCTAAATGCAATCCTCTTCTTTCTTTCAAGCAAGCCAAGACAAATGATGACAAAATGAGAGAGAAGAAATGCTACCAGATTTTGTAGTGAAGGTTCTATGGTATGTGTTCACATATTTGCGAATATCATCCTCCTTGGAGAGGTTAAACAACTTCCCGATCTTTGATTTTGGACCTCTCATCCTGGGTTTTTCAGTGTCAGTCAGACTAGGAAGATCATTTTGCCCCTTCTTCATGATAACCAAGTTCATGACAGAAAGGTCCTGACTAATAAGCATCCATGAACAGACTTTCTCCTGCATTCTCCATTACGTCTTCCATATCCACGTAAGCATGGGGTACCTGTTCAAACAGATAAAATGCCAATCGTATGGGTTTATTTATTATCTAACAAAGGCCATCATGCTAAAACAAACATGTATCAAAGTTATACCTCTGTAACTATGTGGTTTCTAAAAGTTTATTTTTAAATGCCATTATACCATGGTGCAACAACTATATTCATGTTACTTCAGAACTAAAGAAAGATAACAAAATACTTTCTTCATGGGTTTTGTAACAAACACACTATCTTATCGCAGAATTGATGAAACCTGACAGATACTTCTCAGCCTCATCTTAAAACAAGCAAGTTCTGCTTCCTGATCTCAAAATAGATCTTGGTGGAATATTTATTGTCATCCAACTTGATGAAACCTAAAAGATACTTCTCAGCCTCATCCCAATTCCCATTAAGTATCATTTCTTCAAAAAATATCATATTGAAGTTAAACCCACTATCATGCTCTAGCCTAGATATCCAATGATAAAAAATAATAATAAAAAATTCAAAAAGAGAAAAGCAAGATGTGGTTTTAAAGCACAAAGAGAAAGAAAGGGAAAATATAAAAATTTACATGCAAGCAGTTTCTTGAAGACCTTCCTCATTGAGGAACTATAAAATTAAGAAGACCAACTCTATATTTATAGTAGACATATCAACAACACCAAAACCCTTAACCGCTCAAATCAGAAAATTGATACAATAGAATTCATAGATTAAGCAGCAGATTGAATTATGATCAAAATCAATCAGATTTCCATAATCAAATTCAAGATTAACAAAGTAAGAACTTTAGACCTGATGAATAGAAATACAACGAATAAATCGAGAAATTCAGGCACACTATCTTATCGCAAAATTGATGAAACCTGCAAGATACTTCTCAGCCTCATCTTAAAACAAACAAGTTCTGCTTCCTGACCTCAAAATAGATCTTGGTGGAGCATTTATTGTCATCCAACTTGATGAAACCAAAAAGATACTTCTCAGCCTCATCCCAATTCCCATTAAGTATCATTTCTTCAAAAAATATCATATTGAAGTAAAACCCACTGTCCTGCTCTAGCCTAGATATCCAATGATAAAAATAATAATAATAATAAATTCAAAAAGAGAAAAGCAAGATGTGGTTTTAAAGCACAAGGAGAAAGAAAGGGAAAATATAAAAATTTACATGCGAGCAGTTTCTTGAAGACCTTCCTCATTGAGGAACTGCAAAGTTAAGAAGACCAACTCTATATTTAGAGTAGAAATATCCACAACACCAAAACCCTTAACCGCTCAAATCAGAAAATTGATACAATAGAATTCATAGATTAAGCAGCAGATTGGGCTATGATCAAATTCAAGATTAACAAAGTAACAACTTTAGACCTGATGAATAGAAATACAATGAATAAATCGAGAAATTCAGGTTTTTGACCAATGAAATTGCAACTTTTTATCTTAAGATTAATTTTGAATAAAAAAAACAAAAAATAAGATATACAAAGAAAATCACAAGGTCTGATAATTGGGTAGTGAATGAGAAAAAAAATAAAAAAGATAGTGAACCCGACCTGATGAGTGAACATTGAAGAAATTGAAGGGATTATAAGAAAAGGATCAAACAATGGACACTTTTTCTATGTCTAATGCACACAACGAGTGAATAAGGTCAGCACTCCCTACTTCATGGGAAATCTATGCTTGTCACAACCTCCTATGATTTTAAAAACATATCCTTTGAACTCCTATTTAACATTAACATTTAGTTCAAGATAAATACAGTAACTGTCAATTATCAAACCACTAATCATATAATAGATGCATATATTAGACAGTTTTGTACCTTACCGAGAGCATCTCCACCGACTTTCTGTGAGATCCTCTTATCAAAAAATGCTCGCTGTGGTAAAAAAAACTTTCAATTAAATTTTCTTTCTCCAATTTCCCTTCACTCCCTTATTAGTGTCCCTCGAAGGATCAATAATTGAAAGTTTTTTACCCCTGAAAAAAACACAAAATCTGGGACTGTAGACTCAAATTAGGATTAAGGACTTTACCGTTTGTGAGATCTTCGTGTGAGGAAGAAGCTCAGAGACCAAGCTCCAATGCCGAATAGACCGAAGGAATCAGACTGAGCTCCAAACGCTGAACAAAAAGGGGGAAAGGAGATCTAGGATTTTGCAGAACAAAAAGGGGAAGGAATCAGACCTCTCCAACGCTGAACAAGGGGAAGGGGATAGAAAGGAAAATGGATTCGCAATGAGTTCCAACGCGGAAGAGAACTGGAAAAGTGCGTGGAACACATATTTTGACTTTGATCAATGAAACTAACCCTAGACACCAATTCATGGGAAATTATCCCACTAAAATTCTACATCAACAATGAGGGGATTTTTTTTTATATATTAACAGTCACACGATAAGTTATTTATGGCTAGAAAATTAAAAAGTTCTCATTAATGATATATACTTTTTAGCTATGCATATTGTTTACTCTCATAAAAATTAAAAAAAATCTATGCTTTTAGTGACAATTTCTTTCATACTCATTAATTTTTGTAATTAAAAACTGATTTTCTTATATATTGGCTTTACCTCTCTACCATCTTGTGAGTAGATAATATTTTGTGTGCCCCCTTTATTAAAAGGAATATTATATATGTGTTTTGAAGGATCTCGCCACCAGAACACCTCTCGTGAAAGGACAGAATAAAGGAAACATATACGAGTGGTCTAAACTATTTCATACCACAACACCGAGTATTTTCCTTTGTACCAAAGGCTCTCACCTTTGAAAAGTATTTTCAAACTAAAATTATTACCTTATATACTGATGGAGGAACATAGTACCATGGTGTCCATAAAAATAGCTCTAAATATAGGAATCCAACATCTCACCTCACCACCCGACCACAAATCATAGGCACTGCTAAAGACATCACACCACATTGTAGAAACTGATCTCACATTACTTCATCACGCTTCTCTTCCTTTATCCTTCTAGGCAATTGCCTTTCTTACTGCCATTTATTTGATTAAATGTCTCCCAACACCAATCCCTAATTTCATCTCTCCAATTGACAAACTTTTTTCTAAATTTCTCAACTACAACAAATTAAGGGTATTTGGAAGCCTATGTTATCTTTGGCTAAACCCTACACTTATCACAAATTACAATTAAAATCAGTTTCATGCATATTCATTGGTTATTCAACAACCCACAATGCATATAAATGTTATGATCCATAAACTAACAATACCTAACTCTCATGACATGTAGTTTTTGTTGAAGACCAATTTTCTTACTTTCAATCTACATCTCATCATTTCTCCATTATAGAACCTCTCCTCCAACAATGGAATCCATCTCACTTCATTCCACCCTTTTCCATTCAAACTAGAATTTTTGGGCATTATCCGTCCTTACAATCTATAACCACCACATTTGACCACCAAATCACGTCTAGTCCTCTAAGAACAAGTCACCCACCCCTCTCATCCTCATTGATTAAATCCTTCCCATCAAACACCCTCATTTGCACTAGCTCTGATTATTTTGGCCACTTTATTGATGCTACCTGATCTCCACCGCTACGACACTCATTTTCATCTCCAGCTGGTATGCCCACAATTTTCACTCCTAACCCTCATCAAGAACAACAAACCTCTATTACTTCAACCCCTTCTCAGGCCCAACCTCACGGTGCACTCCCATTACCATCCTATGATCCACTACCATTATCTACTCATGACCCAACTCACTCTTCCATTGCCAACTCACCTAACTCTGTTACTCTACCATCTCAATCCACACACCATATGATCACTCAAACCTGCAACAATATTCTCACCCCAAACACTCGTTTAATAGACTACCATCTCTATCTCACCACTACTGATGTTCTTAAACCTTTCACCTTTCGCCAAGCTTAAAAAGACCCATTTGGCATCATGCCATGACCGATGAATTTAATGCCCTTACCCATAATGACACTTGGGATTTGGTTCCTTCCAATCACACTTAAAATATTATTGGTTATGAGTTGATTTACATGATCAAGAGAAAAGCTTATGGGACAATTGATCATTACAAAGCTCATCTAGCAGCTAAAGGCTTTCATCAATGACTTGGTATCGATCTATGAATACATGCCTAACAAAAGCTTGGACGCCTAAAGGTTTTCATCTCCATGCTTGAAAATTTCACAACATATTTAGCTATAGAGTCAACTTTAGAAAATAAAATATGACAACAATTAGGTTCACACTTACATGGCCAAAAAGGTTGTGTTTGTGGTCTGAATGAAAGAATCCTTAGTTTCACTTCCCATTTACTATCTCTAGCACCAAAACACTGAAGCTAAATGCATTAGATTTTATAAAAAATGGCCCATCAATTGCATACTCTCAAGAGACATGTAACAACTGCAAACACAAATGTTAAAAATTTTCAGTTTCCAATCAATGAAGGATTGATTATTTTTGTTATTAGGCCTAACAAACTTATTACGTTCTGACAGCTCTTTTCATATGTCCTTGTACTTCATTTCCTCCAATACTCCTAGCCATGTCAAAATCTGAAATTTTTGGGTTTATATCGTAATATATTGCTTGTTTTAAAGTCTCTATGGATAATTCACAGCCTAGAATCTTGATGAAGATGAAATCCGTTTGCAATCCCATTGATAATGTGGAATCTCATAAGTCAATCCAACAATTTTCTTTGCTTTTGATCTGACAATAATTTAATCAAACTCAATTCATGAAAAATGAACATAATATGGTAGAAACGGTTATTATGAATTGAGAAATACCAAAAATAAGTCCAAGCTTTTGTTAGGCATGTATTCATAGGTCGACATTTTTCTCGTCAGGTTTGAGGCAACAACTCAGAAGCTTCACAAGATTTCGGTGTTGAAATTTGGCCATAAAGATTACTTAATTCTTGAATTTGTCTAGTCCTTAGTGGAATCTTTGGAAAGCCTTTTTACGGGTATATCTTGCCTATCTTTTAGTGTACCTTGAAGAATTATTTGCATTAGTCATTGAAATCCTTTTTTTACCATTTGCTCCAATGGCTTCCACTAAGTATAAGGCAGTCAAAGATCCTTGTTCTATAATCAATTATATCTTATAGACCGTTTACCAAGCCACCTTCCCCAAGCTTATTGTAATATGAGAAATTGTCCATGGCATTGGCTATAGTTGAGAAGTCAAAAAGAGGTAGCTCTAAATCTTTTTTTCGCTTTCATCAGTATTATCTCTTTCTAACATCATAATTGTGGTTGCTGCAAGATAGTTGTAGTTCACACATTACAACATGTACTTTCTTACATTAGCAGATAATTAACAAAACATAAATTACCTTGTCTCCTGAGCCTTTACCTTCTCAAATGTAGCAGCAGGCATAGGCTTAGAAGAGCATCCACCATAACTAATACATAGACGACTACAACTAGCATTCGTGTTTCTCTTTTAGAGCTATATCAGTTGATTTTGTATACCCAACAAAAGAACGTTGTAAAAGCAACTTACTTAAAATAGCAATATTAATGCCTTCTCATCGCCAAACTAAGAATGAAAAAAATCTTGTAGTTAGTTGTTATAAAAATTTGTCGTCAAAATAGTTAGAATTTTAATGAATGAATTAATAAATTATATACCCTTTTAAGCAAGAAATTTCATAAAAGTCTAGATCACTGGCCCATTTGGCCTTCAACAAACCAAAAAATCACCATCTAGCCCAAGATGGTATAGCAAAGTGTTATGGGATAGATGCATTAATTAATTAGATCATTTCAGGGTTATTGGTATGAAAATTTTCATTGATTACTTATTTATTGATCTGCACTAGTCGTTTCAAGTAATAAAATAATGAGTAGTATATCGTTTCCACGAGGATTGGCGAATGTGCAGTGTAGTTACACAATTATAGTTATCCAAGAGAATGAAAATATAAATGAAAAACTAATGTTTACCAACTAAAAAGATTAAAAACAAAGAAATAAAATCAACAACTACAGCTATTAAAACCTTGAAACAATAAAAGTGTTTAGGTTGCACTCTTCTTCCCTGATATGTAATAAAATGACTTTTTACTTGGAATGAAATTAATGATGGTGGGATCATCTTTACTAAGTGTCTTGTTAGGATTCTTCTCTCAAACTAATCTAAGATCTCATTCCAGTTTCACTTAGATTAGAAAGATAAAGAACAATCCCTTTTGATGTGAGACTCCCATTTGAATTTACTCTCACAAAAACTGGTCATTAAACTTAGGGTTCCATCCCGATTTAATCTAAATTGAATGCTTCATACAAACTTCAAAAATGTTATTCACAAAAGTAATGAAGAATGCATCTCAACTTCTACTAGACCATCATCACAATATACTAAAACATACATCCAAGTAAAAGAGTTAATAACAAACATAACATAATATATATTTTGCATGATCATCATGTACTTCATTAATTAATAAGAGAAAATTAAATTATATACATATCTTGGGGGTAAAGATTTCCCCAACTAGAGTTACTACTTACTTATAAACAAGGAAACAATAACAAATTTAGAACATTTTAAGATAAGATTTTGTCTTCAAGGCCCCTCTTTGAATGATCTCATTGCTCCAAAACTCTACTATGTTCTTCAAAATACCTCATTGAATCTCAAAGGTGAAGTTATTAATGAGTTAAAATTACTAAAAATAGAAAATGTGATGATAAAGGAAAATATTCTCTGAAGGGAGAAAATGAGGTGGTGGTAGGTCTCTCTTGCCTAAAGGAGAAAGTGATGTCTATTGTAGCATGAAGACGAAACTTGAAGCTCAAATTTTTTTGTTGTCCCATGGGCATGAAACTACCCATGATTTGCTTTTGCCTAAAATTCTTCATTTCATGCTTTGCTGCTCTAGTTTCATCGTCATTTTTATGGGCATGAGATTACCCATGGATTGCTTAAGTTTCTCCATATCTTCTTGTATTCAACTCATCTTGAATCACATATTAAACCATGAGTGTAATGTGTCTTGTGATTCGCCTTTACTCTAAATTTCCTCCTTTTTGAGGAGCTTTTCACCACTTTCTTTGCTTGGTTTTGATAATTTTTGTCACAATATATTATTATTCATTTGATTTTTTTGTTGTTACGGCAAATGATTGGAATGAATTGAATTCTATGTGTGATGGCTTTGCTTTTTCACTTATGTACCATGTCATTACTCGGAGATGTGGATATTCTTTGTCTTTAGGCTATAAGGAATGAATGTGCAACGCCCACTCACCCTAACGTACTGACAGTTAGGCAAGGGTATGTTACAAAGCTTCTTCTCGAATACCTGTTTATAATGCTTATCGAAAACACAGTATTTTTTTTAAAAAAAAAAAACACACTTGCAATTTAAATTAACATCTATACTTACTATACTTAGCTCAATTATCTCCCACGTTGAAAATAGGACGCACGCTTTACTTGCAAAACGAAGTATACTAAAACATATTATAAACTTTTATATCAAAACACAATTATATATATAAACATGCAAAAATACAAAGTTTTGAGAACCCAATTTATACAAATAAAATAATCAACCACATACAAGGATTCTTGATTGCCTCATTGACTTGGACTTCACTAGTTTATATCCTTGTCTACCGTCTAATCTTTAGATTCCGCTGCTACTATTAACCCTGCGCATGAGAAATAACATCTTCTATGCTAAGCGTAAATGCTTAGTGGTACATGAAAATAGAAAATAAGCTATAGATAATATTTATGGCAAATATTTATATTTAAATTCAGTATTTATAAAATATACAATAAAATTAGTCATTTGTGCTTCTGTTAATCCCTACCTAGCATGCACATGTTACCTCTATTATCAATATTATTTTATCATTTTACATATTAATTTATATCTATTAATCTTACTTATCAAAGTTTAAAATCATACTAAAGTGTTGTTATACCAAATTATAATTATGCATGTCTTGACTTATATAGTTATCAGGTAGTACCACATGCAAATTTGGTTCTTCCATTTATTCAATATTTTCTTGTAGCATTTATTATTCACTTTCTTTTAATGCACTATCTATAGTAACATCATAAAAATAACATTACTTACTAGTAGTATTTTGTCCACCTACTTCCTCACACCTCTGAATTACACTATTTTCACACAATATATACATTTATACTCACATACTAAAATTCATGCTCAATTGTTAATATTCATGTAGTAGTAATAATAATAATAATAATAATAATTATTATTATTATTATTATTATTATTATTATTATTATTATTATTATTATTATTTCTTTTTTACTTATTCTTTGTTTAAACTATGCATTTTATCGGGGATACTGAATTATTATTACTTTTATATTTAATACTAATAACATTTAACTTACATTATTATTTATTTTAAATTTTACAAGTTCACACATATTACTCTAAACTGGACTATATTGGATAGAGTTGTGGTTTAGGGGCACTCCCAAAGTTTAAGCCATAATATCCAATATTTAGCTCATTTGAGCTTCTCAAGTCAATGGCGCTCCTAAAACTTAAGTCACCTTAACTGAGTTTTGTATCATTTTGTAAGAATTACTGAATCAAAGCTAGAGCTACTTCACTTTGTCCTCAATTTGTATATGCTTAACTAATTTTCGAGTTAATAGCGTTCCTAAAACTTAAGCCACATTGACTGAACTTCTCAAGTCAATAGCACTCCTAAAGGTTAAGCCACCATGACTGAGAAATATATATCATATTATAAGGTATTGTTCTCTCCCATAATAGCATGTCATCTATCCTAACTCTAATTCTAGGTTAGAGCAAAGGGCTTATCCATTTCAAAGCTTATTCCATGCCTCATGTCATATTATTTTACAAACACCTTACATGCTTCATGCTTGTTCTTTTATAGCATTATCATATTATCCCCGTTCTTTTTGTATGACCATATACTCATTATGTCATATTATTCCAAATATAAATTAATAATTGTTCTTATATATAATTTCATTTTATTTTCATACATTACCAATTCATGTATGCTATTATCTACTAATTTATGCTATTTCATTTTGTCTTCGTCCAATTTATACAGCTAAACTTAAATTTTTATATCTATCCATGTACTTTGATTTAGTATTCAATATTTAATAAATGAATTTCTTTCAAATCACACCAATCCATACTATACATTTTAAGTATTTTTCAAGCACGATAACTCACTTATTTAGAGACTCAAAAATACATACAACTCCACACTTTATTATTATTATTATTATTATTATTATTATTATTATTATTATTATTATTATTATTATTATTATTATTATTATTATTATTATTATTATTATTTATCCTACTCATTTTATTTTTATTATATTAATTTTAAATATTTTCATCTTTTTTTTCTATCCACTCACACATATGCACTAATAACCCATCAATACCATAAATTTCCACTTATCCCTATTAAATTTCCAATTTTATGCAATTACTCAATATAAAAATTATCTAAGTTACAATTCCACATATCATTATTTATTTAACATGTAAAAATATATTAGGCTATAATTTATTGACCTAAAAGCATGCAAAAACCTCTTGTCCTCTTCATTTAGGCTTTTCATGCCTTTTCTCATTTTCTTTGCTTTTATCCTCTTATTGAGTTCGCTTTCCTTTCAAAGAGACATGTGTAACATGCAAAAATGTCATTAGACATCATCCTTTACAATTCTATCACTTCAACTCTAACCCCTAAAATCTCTCTCTTCACAATTTAAGGTTTAAGGGTTTTACCTCATCTCCTAACACAGCCTCATTCAATTTTAAGGTCTTTAAACACTTTCTACAACATTTTCTTCAATCAAAATCCTCTAAAACCTTTATTTCCATTTAAAATTACAACTTCCATAAAAAAAAACTCTTTAGGAGCTCTAAAACATGTTTTTGAGTAAAAAATGTGAGAGAAAGATAAAGAATTGCTTGCTTTCACTTTGTTTTCACCATGGTCGAACCAAGAAGAACTTCTCTCTCCTCTTTTCTAGCTCCTTTCTCATCCTCTTGCCTTTCTTTAGCTTTTCCAAGCTTCCTTGTGCATGAAAATACCAATTTTCTATTATTTTCTCTCTTTTCCTCATTTTCTCTCTAAAATGAAGCTTTGGCTATGGATGAGGGTATGAACATGTATGAGGTGATGAAATGCATAATTTTCTAGTAAAAAGGTGACAAGAAAGGAAGGAAGAAAAAAAAAGAAGAAATCAAATGGTCAAAGATGGGACACATATCAAAATAAAAATATTGATATTTTTAAGTTAAATTCACCTTAATGTGTTTTTTCTTCTTCCTTGATGATATGGCCAACCATCTCACTCATAAAAGGTCCAAATTATATTTTTAAATGGTAAATATTCAAATTGGTCCCTTTAATTTTCAGTAAATTATAAATTTATGCAAAAACTTTCCAAATTTTGTATTTAAGTCCCTTATTATAATTTAATGTGTTTACCTTCAGTATATACATTATTAAATATTTTTCATAATTATTTATTATTATTTTAATTTTTTCTAGTCAAAATCCGAATTTAGACTTTAATTGGGCAAATGTGTCTATTTTGCAATACACGCAACTCGATGCCTAAATCGCTGATATGACAGAATATTTAATATATTTTCCCATTTAGATTCAAAGTTTGATTTCCTTTACCATTAATCATTCTTGAGTCAATTATCTTATTTTTTGTATAGTGTAACTGAATTCAGCCAACCTAATTGATTTGCATTAAAAAGATAGCATTTTGTTTATAATGTCAAATTAATATAATAATTTTTCTTTATAATTTTCTTTGATCAGGTAGTGCTAGTAGTAAAGGATTAAACTTTATTGGTGATTTGAAATCTTATATGGGTTTATCACTATTCTTGCATCTACTAAGCATGGGAAGAAATCGTACAACATAACTTCTTTGATTTAGCATAGAACGTTAGTTTCAATCCTAAATGTATTAATCCTTTGAGATAAGATAGGTTCAAGAAAATTACAAATACAAAAATCATGATAAACTTAGTCAAGCCTAATACAATACGAAAAAGCAAAAAATCTACAAACACCTAAAATTTCCAACCTGAAAATGTAATGCTGGTGAGGAGTTTGTCATTCAAGGATCTAGTTCTGGACAAGAGCGACTTATTCAAGAATATGGATAGCTCAATAATTAACCCACTGAAGCCAACACTTTCTCTTCCTGAATTGACACTTTTGTTTTCTCCTAAACTAGTTAGCTGTTGGAGTTTTTGAGAGAGGAAGAAATAAAAAAAGCGTAACATAAAACACAAAAAATATCACAATTGATACATAAAAAGTGTATAAAAATATAGCTTCTTTCTCTTTTTCTTCATAATTTTCTTACATAAATTTCTTGCAAATATTTCTCTCAAAATCTCTCTAAATTATGCAACTCTAAAGATAAAAGACTCACACAAAAGGCTTACTTACGCATCGCCTTTTTAAAAGCAAACCATGACCCTCTTTTTTTTTTGTATCACTCATTTTAATTAAGGTTTACATAAATATCTTAACAACTCCCATCAATATATTTTTTTAGTGTAAAAAATCTCAACAACTTCCAACACTTTCACTTGAAGAGATTTTTGCTTAACATGATGTCATAAATTTTGATTTCTTCAAACAAATTGAACAAAAATAACAATAACATCTTTCCCATTTAATTGCATCAATCTTTAGAGAAGAAGAAGTTTCAAATGGCAGAAATTTTGTTCCCAAATACAAAGCCATATATTTCTCCAATAAAAGTTTTTTCATTTTGCCATAATTTTTCATTTGACCTACTTGTATTTTTAGTTAGTTTGTTCAAAATATCAAATTGGGTGTTAGCTTCTTTAATTCCTAAGTGATTTAAACTTGGATATGATCTTGTTAATGTAGTGAGATTAACACAAAGTAAACTTCTACTATATTTCTTAACTTTTATCCCTAAGATAGTATCAACTTCTCCTAAATGTTTTATTTTAAATTGAGAAGCTAAATACTTTTAGATTTTACACAAAGTAAAACCCCCAATCCTTTCATATTATTTTGAATTCTTTTTACTGCTAATCTTGCTTTAAAAGTTTGTAAGGAGTTATTTGTATTATATTTCCTTCTAAATACCTATTTGCACCTAATGAGTTTAGAACTAGGTGGAATATTAACCAATACTCATGTACCATTTGCTAAAAAAGAATTAATTTAATAATTTATAGTTTCCTTCCAAAAACTAAAATATCTTGAAGTCATAACTTCACTATAAGTCTTTGGATCTTTATCCAAATTTAGAACCATGGGTATCTTATTAACCACCTCATTTCTACTTCCTTCAACCAAAAAGAATGTCATTAATTGAGAAAAAATAAATTCAAACCTTATGTTCTTCTCTTTTTTAGCACTTAGAATTTTCATAGGTTAACTAGGAGGCTTCAAATCTTTTCTTTTATTATTAAAAAAAAGTTAGAATTATGACTAGTGTCATGTGTTAAATTTTGGCAACATCACTATCTCTTTTGTGGATAATTACTTAAATCCTTTAGAAATTTTATTTCAAAAAATTTAATATCACTTGACTCAATGATAACATTAGAGTCTATATCCAATATTCTATATGGCTTTGGATTTTTGGCATATCTCACAAAGATACCTTTAAAAGCTCTTGGTTCTAATTTGTTTCTTTTAGGATTAGGAACTTTATAATATGTCATACAGGCCCACCCTTTAAGATAATCCAAGTTTAGCTTTCTTCTTTTCCATTCCTCATATGGAGAAGTCTTTGTTTTCTTTGAAGGTATGCAATTATACATATGACAAGCTATCAATAAAACTTCTCCCTATAGATTTATTAGTAGTTTTGCATGCATAAACATTATATTTCATCATCTTGTTAGATTCACAAATGTCAGAATGAATTAAATCTAGCAAATTAGTTGATTTTTCAATATTTGGAAATGGTTTCTTAGTCATTATTTATTTCCTCCTCTTGTTAGATGACCATTTAATTCACATATATTAGAAATGGATTAAGTCTAGTAAATTAGTTAATCTTTTATTTTTTGTAAATGGTTTCTTAGTCATTTTTTCTTGTATACATGTTTCACATTTTCCAAAGTTTTCATTTGTATAAGAGATTAATCTATGATTTGACATAAATTTAATTGATCTAAAATTCACATGTGAGAAACATGCATGCCAAAACTTAAAAAGGAGACTCAAACAAATAGCAAGAAACGTCAACTTTTTTAATACAAATTTTAAACATGTCATCACAAGAATAGACTTATCCTACAAATACACATTTTTAGATAATACTAATTTTTCATCTTTTAGGATACCATTCAATTCTTTCTTGCATAGCATTCTCGTTGAGATCAAGTTGAACATTCATCAAAATCAACTTTTTGCTTGAAGTGAATTGCAACTCATAATTCCCTTGCCATAAGACCTTGTCACCGTTTCTTGTGACTTCATAAGTTTTAAACATATCTTTGTTGTTGCAAACATAGACGGTTCCCCCAACATTATACCACTATTCATTAGAATTTTCTATTGTTGTCATGTTGCATTTGGTAACTATACTTATTTTAAGTTCAACAACTATGACAACAATATTAGTTGGACTTGGTGGGTATTTAACAAAACATTGGCATTCTTTTGGCCAACATTTGCCTTAATCGTTAACCTTTTATAAAATCAAAATTTATTCTTACTTAATCTTCTTATTATTTCTCGAGAAATCGCATATAGTTTCTGAATATTTTCCCTCATTCCTTGATTTTTTTCCTACCTTTCTAAGTGTTAGACTTAATATTATTCACTTAAAAAACATATTCCAAAACAAATATTTTCTCACAATTTTGAGTCTTTTCCTTTACACGAATGTGTTTGATAATCTTGCCTATTATGAAATCTTCGAAAGTGTGCAAAACTTTTTTTCTATAATCATTCCAAATGGACAACAATCTAGTTGTTATTGCTACCACATGAAGTTGATTCGACACTTCCATATTCAAGTCATTGAGACTTGATACTAAGACATGTAATTCAGCCATTTGATCCATATCAGAATTAATATCAAATATTTGAAACTCAAAGAACTTCATACAAAAAAATTTATTTGTATAGTTAGTCTAAGTGGTGCATCATTATATTTTGATCTTGACAATCAGATTGATAAGTCACTAATGTGTTTATTTAAGTGTTATTTTATAGGTCTGAAAACACCTTGAGAAAGTTGAAAAAGCTTGGTAGAACACCAAATTTGCAACTACATTACATATGGTCGATGGAACAATGTTGTTACAACTAAGCAAAAAAAATTTTGCAACCACGAAAGAAATATTTATGACTGCGAACGTGAACTTGAAAGTTACTATTAATTTTAGTTTACGATGTCAAGCATGACGATGGAGTTTGTCGTAAAAGTAGCCTTGCGATCATGATGCATGGAACAAAACCTAGAATATTCAAAATGTCGAGTTGCTAAGAATAAACTAAACAAATAACGCCATGTGTCCATGGCATTTAAACATTAAGAGAATTCATGATCGTGACTTGGAGAATCACAATCACGAATACTAAATGGAGTTGACCGTTGGAGTATATAACCTACTAGATCCTACCACATGTACTAGTCATTTTTAAACAGAGGAGTTCACGACCGCGAAATTGGATTTGATAGTAAAAAAATAAAGAACCATAAAAACTAGCCATTGGAAGAGGAACATTATGTAATGACTCTTTGAAGATTTTATAAATCAAAATTTTTTCCATTCTTATAAAAAGAATTAAAAAAAACTCCTAGAGAAGAAGAATAATGGCCATAATATAACAAAATCCTCCAAGTACTCATCAACCCACAAAAGACACAAAAAGAGGTCCCATATGGAACAAGATAAAAGAAGGTATAAAACAATCAGATATGAAAGCTCTTGAAGTGAAAGGGAGATAGTTGCCTCTTGCTTCGAGGCCTTAGAAGAGGTCTAAAATGAGCTATGCTTTATTTCTAATTCTTATAGGAATAGTAATTTATTTTTTGAGCATAATGTAGATAATGAGTTACTTGAAGTCATGATTTTAAAAGTTAAAAAAATGAATTTTTATAAAGAAAAAAAATTCTTAACCTAAAGAATAATTTAGAGGATCTAGAAAATCAAGTTTTATTTCTTAAAACCTCTAATAATTCCCTTACATAATCATTTGATGAAATTTCGTCTAAAACCTTACCCATAAAGATTTATTAAAAGAAAATGATTCCAAAAAAAAGATATTGAGAAATTTAGATCTTCAATTTTAAAATTTCAAAAAGGAAAGGAGAAATAAATTCTTTTTAAGTATCTAAAAAGTCTCATTTAATTAGAGAAGGTTAAAGTTTCAAGGTAAATTCATTATCTACTCCCTCATATAATTATATACATTTTGTTAAAGTCACTACACGTCAAGTGTCTAGTATAAAGGTAATAGAAAAAGACGTTAACACTAAGACACGCACAAAATTTCCCATTCCAAAGAAAAATAAGAAGGGTTCACACAGTCCTAGAGTGTAGTCTCAAAAGGCAAGACATTCATTTTTACATAGGAAGCATGCTTCTAGAACACCCCACTAAACATATATGCATCAGTCTCATCAAACCGATCATATTCTTCCTCATCTACCACATCATCGATACCAACAGTACGCCTCTTACCTTGAAGAATAATAGACCACTTACTATCGTCAGGGTCAATAATATAAAATACTTGTTTAGCCTGTGAAGCAAGAATGAATGGATCATCTTGATAATCCAATCGGCTAAAATCGACCAAAGTGATTCCTAACACATCCACTCGAACACTGCATCGGTTTTCAATCCATTTACATCAGAAGAGAGGAATCATAAATTCCCTATAATCAAGCTCCCAAATGTCTTCAACTACACCATAATATGACATCGTAGCATCTATTGGCACGGTGTCTTTAGCACTAGAAAATTCTCGTGATGAAGCTATCAAAGTAACTCCACTATTTTGCATTGTGCTTTTGTCATTCTGACATTTAGTGTAAAAGGTATATCGATTGATGTCATATCCTTCATAAGACCGTATATTCAACCTAGGGTCATAGGCTAACCATTTTATGGTATCAGTTACATCTTCTGGCACTTTTGATAACTGACGCATCACTCGATCTTTAAACCATCCAATAAAAAAACTATTATGTTCATTTGTCAACCATATTTCACCTTTGGATGGATTCAGACACCTTAAAATGGACATGTGCTCTTCTAAATATGGATGAACTTGTGTAAGGTGGTGCAACACAAGGAGATGTGTTTTCTCACGCATCTGAGCACCAAGTAATACCATTCTAAATCCAATTGTTCCTTTACCTCCAAGTCTTCCCTCATGATGAGACATAGGATGCCAATAGGTTCAACACCTGATAAGTAGTCTGTGTAAAATTCAATACCCTCCTCAACCGAGTAACCTTCAATAATACTACCTTCAGGTCGATATTGGTTCCTCAAATACCCTTTTAAGATGCCCATGAATCTCTCAAAAGGATACATATACCTCAAATACTCCGGACCACACAATTTAATCTCTCTCACAAGATGGACAACCAAATGCACCATTATGTCAAAAAAGGAAGATGGAAAATACATTTCAATTTGACATAGAGTAACAACAATATTGGCTTGCAACTCATCCAAATTCTCTAGATCAATGACCTTACAACAAATTGCATTAAAGAAAAAACAAAGTCTTGTAATAACATTCCTCATATGATTCGGTAGTATTCCTCGAATTGCTATCGGTAAAAATTGTTACATCAAAACATGACAATCATGAGACTTCATACCTATCAACTTCAATTCTTTCATTGACACAAGACTTTTAATATTTGATGAAAATCCATATGGATCTTTAACACCATAAAGACACTCACAAAAGCTTGTTTTCTCTTTTTTAGATAACGTATAACACGCTGGGGGAAGATATGTTCGTTTCCCTGTATCTTGAGGCGCTAACTCCATCCGTATGCCCATTTCTAACATGTCTTTTCTTACTTTAATACCATCTTTTGTTTTTCCCAGTATATTCAACAATGTCCCTATTATAGCATCCCAAATATTTTTCTCCACGTGCATAACATCAATACAATGACAAATCGGTAAGTATTCCTAATATGGAAGATCCCAGAATATAGATCTCTTTTTCCAAGGACCCTTTTGAGCAGGTTTAAAAGGTTTACCAAATGCATTATCAATATCTCTAACTCGTTCAAAAACCTCCGTTCCTGTTAATGGCAAACGAGCTACTCCCATTTCGGTATATCCATTGAAAGAATTTTTCTTCTTACGATAAGGGTGATTAGGAGGGAGAAATGTCTGATGACTCATATAAATATTTTTCTGGCTATGATTTAAACGTTGGTCCATTGTGTTGTCCTCACAAATCAGACATGCTTTTGCTCCTTTCACGGTGAACCCAGATAAGTTACCATAAGCCGAAAAATCATTTATAGTGCAAAATATCAGGACATGTAAGGTAAACATGCTTTCACTGTATGCATCATACACTGACACACCTTCATCCCACAATAGTTTCAAATCATCAATAAGTGGTGCAAGGTAAACATCAATATCATTTCCCGGTTGTTTAGGCCCTGATATCAATAACGACAACATAATAAACTTACGTTTCATAGTTAGCAAAGGAGGCAGATTGTAAACTGTAAGAAGAACTGGCCACGTGCTATGTTTACTACTGAGTGTGCCATGGGGGTTGATTCCATCCGTACAAAGTCCAATCCTCAGATTCCTAACTTCACCACCAAATTCTAGGAATGTTCTATCAATTGTTCTCCATTGAGGAAAATCTGCAGGATGTCTAAGTTTTCCATCATGTTTTCTGTCTTCTGCATGCCACCTTAAGTTTTTTTCCATCTTTTGCATTTTTAAACAGACGTTTGAATCTTGGTATTATAGGTAAATACCATAATACTTTAGCTGGAGGCCTTTTTTATCCTTAGAAGAAACTTTCCCACATTTGTAGAATGACGCTCCACACCTTGGACACTCATGCAAGTCCTTATATTCATTTCAGTATAATACACAATCATTTGGACATGCATGTATCTTCTTATATTCCATACCCATGGGACACAACATTTTCTTAGCCTCATATGTAGATGTGGGAAGCTCATTTCCCTCCGGAAGCATGTCTTGCAACAATTCTAATAATGCCGTGAAACTCTTATCACTCCATCCATTTTTTGCTTTCATGTTACAGAGTTTAAAAATGGCTGATAATTTTGTGAAATTCCTTAAAACCACGCCTTATTATATGAGATTTCACTATATGAACATCTCAAATTTTTTTCATGTTCTTACAATCAACACAAGGACATACAATCATTTCTGCTCTTTCCCTTATTTGCTTTTCCTCCGCAATTCTAATAAATTCCGCAACACCATTCAAATATTCAAATGTAGTGCGTCTATCATACATCAAACTTTGATCCATATCTAACCACACAAAAAAAAAGTTCAATATATATAAGCCTTATTGCTTTTTAATCAGAAGAAACATTATATATAATATCCTTAAACATCTAATGAGTAAATCTTGAATGGGTATTTCGGCTAATTAAAATTTTCATATTTTTTATACTTTTTAATCAGGTTAATCTCCTTCACCTCTTTAAATAATTCCAATGCCAACTCATGTTTATTATTCTTGCAATAGCTACTAATCAAGATATTGAAAGTAAACATATCAGGCCTAACTCTATGCTTCAACATCCTATCATAAATTCCTATAGCCTTATCATGCATATTTCTTGTACACATGACTTAAAACACCAATTCCTATAGCACCACCATATTCAACACCACCATATTCACATCCACAATTACCATATCCAACATCAATACTAACTCTAATTTGGGTAGCACCACCACCACTATTGTCACGTTCGTTAAGCCTCAACCGACATATGGGTTTTACATGATTGGTTTTGGTGAGTGTGCTTACTGACAATAGATTATGATTGAAAGAGGGCACGTATAGAACACTTGTTGCATCTTGCAAGACCTTAAGAGTAGCTGGCAGATTGTCCTTAGAAAAGTAGTGGGAAATCTCTATGTACTAAATCCTAGTTCCTTTTTTGTAATCAAGAATGTAGTTTCAAAGTTATTGTCTTTTCCCAATTATATTGTAAATAAGATTTTAGTCAATAATGTGGTGTTCTAGCATAACAGACTAGGGCACCCCTCTAATTTTATTTTTTCACAATTGCATTTCATTAATAAAGATATTTTTATCAGTTATGCCTTGTGATATTTGTTATATGTCTAAACAGGCTAAAACGCCCTTTCCCATTAGTAATTCTATAAGAACTAAGCCTTTTGAACTTGTGTATGCAAATATCTGGGGACCCAATTCACAACAATCTTTACATATGCAAATATCTGTTGGAATACGGTGGGCAGATTATACCCACTAAAGATAGCTAGCAATATTATGATTATACCCACTAACTCAGTTATGGTTACACCAAAGGAACAACATATGCAAAATAATCACTTCATCACATAAGCATTTCGTCAAAAACTTTGCATACCAAAATAAAAGATAAAATCAAAAATTACCTAAAAATGGCTCAACAATACTCGCGATCTTCTTTGCAGCAATACAAACAAAACCATCAATCTCTTTAACCCAATACCGTCGGTAAGCACATCTCTAGTGTGGAGAAACAATGGTCGAGCTCGATTTGTTGAGACGAAATGTATGAGAGAGTTTCAGAGTATCGCGCTTTGTTGCAGACGAAATGCCATAGTACTGTGTAAGACGCTCGTTTTGGTTTTTAAAAAACTTATATACGTCTGTCTTAAATAATAACATATGCCTATTCTGATAGCATATGCGTCTGTCATTAAATAAAGACAAACGCTTAAACCTTTATATGTCTGTCATTTATAATAACATACGCATATAACTGTTGACATATTTACAAAAAAGTCACTGTCTGTTATGTAGCATATGCGTCTGTCATTAATTCAAGACAGATGCCTATAACATTTTTATGCGTCTGACATTAGATAAAAATAGACGTTTATTATATCTTTATTTAATATTTAATATATAAAACTAAACTTAATTATCTGCATAAAAATATAATTAAGTAGACAGCCTTTAATATATATATATATATAAAACTAAAAATAATAAAAAATTAAATTAATATTAATTAATTAATTCATCATATATGATTATTATTAGTTAACCAAACCTAACATATATTTAATTAATTAATTTAAATATTATTTGGTTAAATATCAATTTGTCTTTTTTTAATTCAATTTTTTAATTACCACTATTACTCTCCAAATTAATTAATTTATTTTAGACGAATATATATATATATAATACTGTTAGAGACGACAAATGAAAATGCTCATATTTTGGTTTTTAAAAAATTTATAGGTGTCTGTCTTAAATTATAATATATGCCTATTATAGAGAATATGCGTCTGTCATTTAATAAAGACAAACATCTAAAACTTTATATGACTGACATTTATATTAACAGATGCATATAACAAGTAACATATTTACAAAAATGTCACCGCCTCCATTTTAAGCGTCTGTCATTTACACAACAGACATGTATAACCTTTAACTTAAAGTTGTTATTGTACTTGTGCAAGTAGAGTCCTACTTGAATTATGACATTAATTAAATCCTTTTAAAATAAGACAAATGGTGGGGTGGATTTTATATCCTTTGGCTCATATGCTGCCATTCTCCTTATTTAAACTATAGATAGATATTAGGCAACCCATTTACATTATTAAGCCTAAATCCCATAAGTAGGCACATGACTCCTAGCACATTATTGGCATATGACTTGCACATGATTTGTAATCTTCAAGGTTATGGACTTTGCCTTATTTAGCCCATTTGAATTGAATCTTCATAAAAGACTCCTTTTATCTTCACCTTAGGCTTGCCTTTATATAGTGTTAGCTCATAAGCTTGATTGTGGATTTTAGGCCCAATATAGCAACCAATGGTCCAATGTTGCATTCTATGACTTGGAACATGCCTCACATTGAATTGGATCATATGAAAAGGCTTTTGAACTCCTTTAAGGCCCATTTCAATGATATAAGATTGCTCCACTCCATTGACAAAAGATTGTCGTTCATATCCTTCAATTATGGTTCCCGTGCATACATCATTCCCCCTTTCCTCAAGAAGATTCGCCCTCGAATCTTTGCCTACATCAAAAGAAAAATGCACAACACGAAGCAAATTATAATAAAAATTGTTAGTAAAAAGTTCACTCTTCACCTATTTTTCTCTTTCACACAAATTCACTATTTTCCCTCTTTGCTCATTACTAACACTTTCATCCCTCGAAACCTCATCTCTCTTAATTCTCTCTTTAGATTCTCCACAAACAGCCATTTCTTTCATCTCAATCTCACTCTCTTTTACTCCCTCAAGCTCATCCAATTCGTGTTCATCACTCACCTCTATGGATTCACTATCATTAGCTACAAATTCATCTTGAATGATGTTTTCACTTTCAATCGCAATGCTCTCAAAAACACTAACACCATTAACTTCTTATAGTGAAATAGAATCAATACTCTTGCCAACAATTTCAACTTCATTAGTATGAGAATCATTAATATCCTCATGAATTTGATTCTTACCATCATCCACCATTTTAAACTTAGGAACAAAATCAAATTTGTAATGAAATTTTGATTTTTGAATTTCACACCTTCTTGGATAAGGATTCTTCATTTCATTCTCTTTCTCTTCATTCCCCCACCTATTAATCCTAGCACGCATCTTGTCCATTTCTTTTTGAAAGGCACTCACCGAAGATGTTTTGTCTTTCTTTCTTTCTCTTCTTTGTTTATCATTATCATAATGTTCAAAATAGTATTTTTCTTCTTGAGATTGAAACCTCCCAATGCCTTGAGGTCGAGACCCCTCTTTTGATCTTCTTATGTCGAAGATGTTTTATTGCCTCAAATCTTCAATTTTCTGATTTTGTCTCTCCATCTTGTACATAATATTTCCAATCTTTACCTCTAATATTTGAATGTAAGATTGAACAACATTCGTTGGCACATAGTCACCATGTTCCTCATGACCACTATTGCTCCTCATACTTTTCTTAGACATGGTTAAGCTACAAAAAAGAGTTAATGAAGATAAAAAGTCCTAACAATCACTCCCTCATGTGTTTCACTCAAAATAGAATATAACCACTCTCGTGTTTCACACAAGTAATGACTTTTACCCTTTTTTAAGCTCACATCTCTTGCCCCTTACCACTTAAAGTTTGAATCTCAAGATTACAAGTAAGAACCAAAAACAAAATTAGACAATATACAAGTGATCTGTGCTATGAATTAACAATGAACCCTAACAATAATGAATGGGACAAAGTCTAGAAACAAACTGATATGGAATAAATTTATCATATTTAAAGCTATACACGAATGCAAATAAGTGTGTGCTACTAATTTTTGTTCAAATTAAATCTAAGAATTCAAATTAGACTTAACTAATGTAATTATATGCAAATAGGACGAAATTAAAAGAATGAAAACTTGAGAGCACAAAGAATTAGACAATATGGAATAAAAATTAGAACCGATTTCCTCCTAGTGAGTAGGTGATTTAACCCTTATTCAACCTTAATTTATCACCAACTAGCAAGAACTCAAGGTATATTTAATAGATAAGTTTAATTCCTTAAGATCAAATTAAAGCTCAAAATGATCACTAAGGTTCCTGAATTCAAAGTTGTACCTTTCAACCTCAAAACCAATTATATAAGTTGGATTGTTGTAGTTTATGATGATACCAAATAATTCCAGCAATCAATAATCACATAATTTCAACTTGAAGCTCAAAATAGCACAATTTCACAATTTTGGTGTTAAATTCGAAATTCTGAGTTTTTTTTTGTTTTTATCAAATAACACTAATCAGAAGCTATAAATACTAAATAAACCTCAAATATATCAAAGAATTGAAAAGAAACTCTAACATGTAATTTTACTTTTTATGGCAGAAATTTTTCCTAAGGTACCTCTAATGGCAGAATTTAAATCTAACTAAGTTAACAACTAAAAAGAAATTATAAAGGATAGATAATGATTACCTAACCAAAAGCTCTGATACCAAACTGATGCGGAACCCCAAAGACCATGCCTTGAAATGCCTCAACAAGATAAGGTAAACAAACCTTAAACTATGGTGATCATAAATTGAATCCAACCCAAAGCTAACCAACGTAGCAAAGAACCAAGATTATAAGTATTATTAAGAATAGCCACACCACAAGAAATATTATTTAATAAGTAACTAATTCCTAAATGTAATAAAGAGATGCAAATCTGCCTCACTTTAAAGAAAACTCTCAAATTCGTTTTTATTCATTGATTGTCTTGTAAAAGAAACCTAAATTAGTATTTATAGCTCTAAATCTTTGAATCCTTTATGATAAAAGATAACTAAGTCCTATTCTAACTCAATTCCTAAAAGTACAGTCATATTCTAACTCAAATTCTAACAAGTATAGTCCTACTTGAATTATGACACTAATTAAATCCTTTTAAAATAAGACAAATGGTGGGCTGGGCTTCATATCCTTTGGCTCATGAGCTATCATTCTCCTTATTTAAACTATAGATAGATATTAGGCAACCCATTTACATTATTAAGCCCAATTACAAGTTAAGCCCAAATCCCATAAGTAGGCACATGACTCCTAGCACATTATTGGCACATGACTTGCACATGACTTGTAATCTTCAAGGTTATGGACTTTGCCTTATTTAGCCCATTTGAATTGAATCTTCATAAAATACTCCTTTTATCTTCACCTTAGGCTTGCCTTTATGTAGTGTTAGCTCATAAGCTTGATTGTGGATTTTAGGCCTAATATAACAACCAATGCTCCAATGCTGCCTTCTATGACTTAGAACACGCCCCACATAGAATTGGATCATATGAAAAGGCTTTTGAACTCCTTTAAGGCTCATTTTAATGATATAAGATTACTCCACTCCATTGACAAAAGATTGTCGTTCATATCCTTCAATTATGGTTCTCGTGCATACATCAATGGGAATCAAACTCTGGTTTCATATTGAGTGGATGTAAAGATCAATAGACAAAAAGAAACAATTTCACTTAGAAAAATAACCAATATTGAATATCAATAAGTTGAGAATTTCAAACTACTATTAGTTGGCAAAATATGCTAATTTAAACAGTGATATTCTACAAACCATAGAAGAAAATATATTAATTAATTAAATAGTAAAAATACCAGGTTTGCATTTGCTTCTAGGCCTTGTAGAATGGAATCCTAAGTCGATTATAGTCTTCTAGCTCCCACCTAAAGAGGTCTCTCTATACAATATGGAATCATTAAAAGCCCATCCTGTAATAGATCTATGACATTCTTTCATAACTTTCCCATTTTAAAAGAAAATTTTTTGCTTCATCAATTTTAAGTCGGAAACTTTTTTCCTTCCATTTATTGTTTTTCCTTTCTTTTTTGTTCAATAAATATTGTCCACAACAGTGAATTAATCATTCAATAGGGGATTGGGATTCTCTCATCATACATAGCATTAATCTCTATTAATTTACATTCTGACTCTCATGTTAGTAAATTGTGATATTGTATGTCGGTTTTCAAATTTTGAGATGACAATATTGTCCAAAAATAATATTCAGAAGACAAATATAACAAAAAACAGATCAAGGGAGAATTTGATAAAAATGGACAAATTAAGGGGGTTGTATGGTTTAAGCATGAATAATAACTTGATTGCTTCAATTTGGAGAAAAACTGAATTGTTATAAAAAAAATGTTGATCAATGGAAAGAAATGTTGCAACAAGAAATGGCCATCATCTTTAAGTTTTTTTTTTCTTTTTAACGATAAAGCAAGACACCATTAAATTGTTTTCTTCATTTTAAATCAACATTTTTTTATCATCAAATTCCTTAAAAATATTTTTCTTTTTTATTTAGAAACTTGCAGGTATTTAGTATGGGCAGTTTAAGGACTTATAGATCTTTGAATTTGTCATTGCAATTTAAAGACTTACCGGTCTTTGGTATGGGTAGTTTAAGGACTTGCACTTCCTTTGGAATTCATGAAAGCAACTTAAGGACATGTTTGGTCATTGGCATTCAACTGAGAAGCTTTGCAACTTGCCTAACTGCATTAAAAAAATGAAAAAGTCCTTAATTGATGGAAGATTTTCAAATAGCTTTAAAATAGAAGATCAAAATAATGAAAGGTATCATTCTAAAGCAGCAAAAACCATACCTTTCATTTTGAAAAAAGATATTTCAAAGAACCTGGGAGAGAGCATCAAAATCGACAACTCAAAAACAATATTTTCTTTTGTAGAAAATGATTTTTTTCATCATCAAAAGTTTTTATTCAAAAAGCTTAAAAGAAAATTTCATTGCCCATCAAAGATCAAACATTTATTCTCTAATACCATTTTTTTTGGAGATTTTGAGAGGAGTGGCATAACAGAATCATTAAAACAAAAACAAAAAGTATTATATGTCATGTCCATTAGTTTAGACATTGATCGATGCATGCACCTTAAGGTCAAATGCACCGAACTAACTCTAAATTGAGCACTTTCGTGATCAAAACAGTGTCAATATGATCAAAATATACATTTGGGTTTGAGATAAGGGGAGTGAAATATGGGTTTGTAACTAAGTCTCACCATCTTCTTCATGATCAATATCAAGTTTTTCCATTAAACCTGTGACATCATCAAGAACACTACCTTTCCAAGATCAAGTTTCCTAGATTCATAAAAAAGGCATGCATCAATTTGTTTTATAACTAATGATCTCTTATTAAAGACTCTAGAAGTTTTGATAGTTGTAGAGTATTCTAAGAAGAAGCCTCCATCGGATTTAGGGACAAAATTTCCAAAGTTGTCATTAGTGTTTAATATAAAATACTTGCATCCAAATACTCTAAGGTATTATATCTTGGATTTTCTTCCATTCATAGCTCAAAGAGGATTTATTTCAAATAGGCTTTTGAAAACATGATTGGAAATGTAACACGAAATATTGGTGACTTCGGCCCAAAAGTATTAGTGAGCATTGTTCTAGTCATCTCTACCAAGGTTTTATTTTTCCTTTCAACAACTTTATTTTGTTGAGATATTCTAAAAGTAGAAAAATTATGTAAAATACCATATTCTAAACAAAAAGTTTTCAAATGCTCGTTCTCAAATTCTTTACCCTGATCGCTTTTTATTTTTGAAATAAAATAACATTTTCATTTTGAATTCTTTTGGCAAAATTTTCAAAGGATTCAAAAACATCTCTTTTATGAGCTAAAAAAATTGCCAAAGTAAACCTAGAGAAATCATTAACAATAACAAAATCATAGAATTTACCTATCAAACTAGCAATTCTGATAGGTCCAAAAAGATTTAGATGCAAAAGTTGTACAGGTCTATAGTACTTACAACTTTTTTAGACTTGAAAAATGCTTTGTGTTATTTTCCTATTTGACAAGTCTCACATGTCTTATTTTTGGCAAATTTGACTTTAGGTAGCTGATCTACTAGCTCTTCTTTACTAAGGCTTTAAATTAAATCCAAGATTGCTTGTCTAAGCTTTCTATGTCATAGCCAAGACTCATCATTACTAGACATAAGACACTTAGAGAAAATATTAGATAACTTGTCTAAGTCAATTATATAAGTATTGTGTTCTTTATCTCCTTCAAATATCTTTTGGCCATATAAGGTGGTTACAAGATATCGATTAGAGCTAAAAGTGACTTGGTTTTCCTTATCACATAATTGACTTGTACTTAAAAGATTATTCTTTAAACCATCAAGAAGCAATAAATCTTCAATCAAAGAAATATCATATAACCCAATAGAAACCAATGCCAATTACATTACTTTTAGCATTGTTTCCAAATATGACTTAACCACCATCAATCCTTTTAATTTGGGTGAAAAGATTCCAATTTCCAGTCATATGCCTTATGCATTCACTATCTAATAGCCAAATATTTCCTTTGATGTGGATTTGAGGCACACCTACAAAACAATGATTTATATTTGGTTTTTATGTATCCAACTGAACTTGGATCCTTAGAGGTTATCTTTAGAAGATTCCTAATGAGTCTTCCTTGCTAAACAATGAATGATTATATGCCCAAACTTTCTGCAATAATGACATTGTTTTGATTTAAATTGGTTTTGCCACTTTGCATGTGGTTTAGGTCCACTACCTTTTTAGAAGCAATATGTACACAACAATATGAACAAGCATAAGCAATGGGTGTTTCCTAGGTGCACATCTCTTAAATAAAAAGGCATGGTTGGCCTTTTGAGATTTTTTTCTTGAGCCATGTAACTTTTTATTACTTTTATGTTGAGTAAGGGGTTTTGTGTGTGCTTTACCTTTAGTCTTTTGATGCTATTACCTTAATAAAAGAGGTTTATGATGTGCCAAACTTAACAAATATAATTCTAGGCGGGGAGAATGATGATGTTCCATTGAAGCCTAAGTCATGTCTCATTAAGGGAGGTCTTTGTGATACAATTGAAGTATCCAAACTTGCATTCCCTTGTAAAATTTAGGGATAGAGTTTCTAAACTCCTCAAGCTCATTTTTTAAACCATTATTTTCTTTTAACAAAGAATTGGTTAGGGTTTTGATAAATTTTCATCTAATGATTTCTTTAAAGAATTATAGAGGTTTTTAACTATTGAACTAATTTTTAAAGGTCATTAAAATTATTTTTACGTTTAAAGGTATTTTTCTTGTAAAGTTTAATTTTCTTTTTGTATCTTTCTATCTCAAGATTTATGACTTTGACAATCTCATCATTATCAATTAAATCACACAAATCATTATAAGGTTGAGATGTAAAACATACCTCATCAATGGAGTTTTCCTCAATAACCATAAAGACAAGTTAAACATTTTTTTTTCATCTTCAAGATATGTTGAGGAGTTATCATCTTATGTGGCTTTGTGACCCTTTCTCTCTATCTTCCTTGTTAAGTCTCTTCTTGTACTTTTTGAACTTAGGGCACTCCAACTTGATGTGTCCATTCTTTCCATATTCATAGGACTTGACTTCTTTGTTGCTCTTGTTGGATGAAGAGTTCCTTAGAGTGAGTCTTAAGGCTTTTTGTTTATAATTATTGATTGAACCATACATGTTGGTGATCATTCTCTTAATCCTCCTTGAGAGTAAAACTATATTTTCATCTCCATCATCACTCATTTTCTCATCACTAAAAAGGACTTTGGCATGAGACTTGAAAGTTGAAACTTTGAGTGCTAGGGGCTTTCTCCTCCTTTTCTCCTTCAAGCTCCTTTTCCTTTACTAGAGTCATCATATGAGTGAGAACTTTGCCAATGAGCACATTAGTAGAAATTATGCTTAAATTTTCAATTTTGTTTTTCAGTAACCATAAACCTTGAGCCATAATCCTTTACTGGAGACTCTTCAAAATCTTGTTATTTACATATTCCAATTATAATGTCTTCCAAGTTTCCTCATGCCATTGATGATGGCACAAAAATGATTGATCATCTTGATTATGGTCTCATTAGGGTTCATTTTAAAGAGTTCATATTCGGTGACAAAAAGTTGAATATTTTCGGACTTCACTTTGTGCCTTTATGGTAGTTTTCCAATGTCTTCCAAATAGAATAGTCAGTTAGATAATGTTGAATTCTATCACACTCTTTAAGGGATAGATAACTTATTAGAATTATCTGGCTTTTTTATTTTTGTCATTTGCTCTCTTTTAAGGCTCTATCCAATCATCCCTTGGGATGATTTCTTCTTCACCTTCAACATTTCTTATCCAAAATATATATTCCCTCATTATCAAGATAAGCCTCCATCTTAAACTTCCAATTAGCATAGTTTACTCCATCAAAATAAGGCTTGAGATTTTGAAACCCTTCGTTAACCATAATTTGATCATTACTAGTACTTGTAAGGCTTGAATGCTAGACTTATCTTTGATACCAATTGTTGCCCAAACAATAACTAAGGAAAGGGATTGAATTTGTTAGTAATAAAATATTTTGCTAAAGCAAATACCAAAAAATTAATAGAGAGGGAAGGAAAGAGATGAGAGACACACTATTCATAAAAGTTTGGGTATTAAGAAACCCTGCATCCTCTTCCCAATCGCAATTGGGTATTTCACTAACTCAAAGAGTTATAAGTAGAGTTTTACTTAGTTCACTCACAACTATAGTGTTTTACTCTATTGGCTAACACCTAACCTATAAAACCTTTATGTTTTAATGGCTAACACAACAACCAAATTTTTGTGTTTTGATGGCTTACATAAAAACCCTTACAAGTATTTCACTTATAACCCAACTCACCCAATCTTACTATTGAGTAATTGATTACAAGAATGAAACCCCTCAACTATCAAAAAACGCTCAACAAAACTGAGCATTAACGGTTACAACATCAAATTTGAATAAGATGTTAAATGAACAAGGTTTTACAAATATTTAAGGTTAATAATAAGTTCTCTAATCATTGAAATTTATAAATGTATTGTATTTATACTTCCTCTAAGAAATAAAGTTGTTTAGAGTGCAATAAATATGAAAATAGCTATTCAACAACTTTTCCGTTAGCACCTGTCAGCTTTCTCTTCCTAGATTCACGGGCATGAATGTTCTTGGCAAGCTATGACTGATTTTTTGAAGCTAGCTGTGAATGGATTTGGACAATTTTGGATGTTCTTTTATGGGCATAACTAAGGCTTTACAGGCCAGAATAAATTTGCTTCAGGAGTAGGCCGTTTCTTCACAACCATGAACAATAGAAAACGAAACTTTGGCACCATTAGGTTTCACGGGTGTGACTAATTCTTTCACAGGCATGACAAGCCTATTTAACAGGGTGTGGCTATTTACGTTAACGGGAGTTAATGATCATCATGAGTGTGACCAAAGTGTCAGGGAATGAAAGTCTACTAAATTCCATTTTTTTGAACTTCAATTTACTTTATTCAACTGGATTTGATGATTTAAAGAATATTTAACCTAAATAAACACTTAAAATACAAAATATAATTATATTTTATATTGCTCACTTATTTGTTATCATCAAAATTATGAAAATACCCCTAAAGGTTCAACAATATTCAAGTTACATGCATATTTTCTTACTATTTTATTTATTATTCAGTACCTTAATTATATAATGATACATCTCAAGAATGTGTAAAGGCACGTGTGGTTGTTGTTTCTCAACTTGTTGGCGGTACTAAAAAGACTCCACAGATTGACATGTCTCATATATTTTAAGAAAAGATAGGAGGCCAAAAGAAGTAAAGATTATATGGCTTTGGTTGCAAGACATCATCATTTATGTCAAGTTGTGTAAGCTCTAGTTCCATTGCTCCCATATTCTTGGATGATACAAAAAGGATCATGCAATTTAAGGAGGAGGTTGAGTAAAAAGTGCAAGAAAAAAAATGAGAGGACGTATCATAGGTTTGGAGTCCCAACTGCAGGCCATGATGAAATTGATACATACATAGTCAGGACATTGTAACTCCAGGATAGTCTATTGCATTTTTCCCCGATATCGATGATACAACTCATGCTGATGATGAGTTTTTTTAGGAGTTGAAACTTTATCTATTTTATCCTTATCATTACATTTTAAATTTTTGTTCAATAAATATGTACTATATTTGGCTAGGATTTGTAAAATTTTGTTGTGTTTATATTGTTACATATATTATTTATGCTAATTAATGTTACAGTAGTCAAGTACTTCAAACAAGATGTTAGTTTTTGTTGTTCAATAAACAAGGTTAGTTTCTAGTTATATTAGTTCAAATAAAAAAAAACTAAAAAAATTAGCGATGAATCAATTACCTCTAAAAATTTGGTGAATGATTATTAACCATCGCTATAACAAAAAATAGTGACAGATCTTTATCAATCTCTAATTTAGCAAGGAAATTCCATTGTCATTTGTCTTAGTAGTTGTCATCTTGAAGACAAAATTAGCGACATATGTGTTCATTTAACAACATTTTTTTCCATTGTCAAATATAACTACGAATGCAAATTTCATCTCTAAACAATTAACTACCAACGACATAGTAATGGATAAATTTCATCGCTAAGTACTTTTAGTGATAGAAAAGCATACTTTAGCCACATAATTTTTTGTCACTAAATCTGAATATTTTTGTAGTGTCCGAACTTTAAAGGATGAAATAAGGATTTACAATGATGACAAAATAAATTTTAAATTGGTTTAAGTCATTTTGAAATAATGATAATTTTACAATTATTAAGTTCAACTCTTTAACTCCCACACCGTTATAATATGATATCAAAACTATAAAAAGATTAATTGTTGCATGACTGTGAACTCTATATATAAAATCTGATGCCAAATAGGTAGAAAATATCTAATTTAAAGATTGAGTAAGTCTATATCTCAAGAAAAGAGAAAAAATATAATCAAATAAATAAATAAAAATATTGAATTGAACAAGTGACAATTAGGCTAAGGTGGGTCAAGGCCAGTTTGCAACTAAATGACAATGTTGGAATGAATTCCACATAAAAACTGTAAGAAATAAACAAATGGTTTATAAATATAGTAAAACTAATTTCAAATTGACTTAAATATTCTGCAGCAATGATAAATTCACAGTTATTAAGCCTAATTCTCTAGTATTATTCAATTTTAATAGTGACTAATCCATTATCAGAAAATACTTAAATCATGTAATCAATTGATATAAGACACATATTTTAACACTTTCAACTTATAACACATACATGCAATTTGCTCAATATAAAACATAATACTTAAGAAAATGTTAATTAATCTAAAGAGTGTAAGTCTCATAAATATTAATTAGTTCCATATATAGGAAACGAAGTGGAGATTTTCCCTTTGCCTAGTATTCAAGTTTAAATCTCATACAAGATCTCACAAAAACCACTATTTATCCTTTTCAAATGTTTGGTGAAGATATTAATTCTACAATCAACCAAATTTGAAATAATTAATAAGTTTGATAAACATTAATATTGCTTAGCATTCACCTATTGGACCTTGATGGGCTCGACCTAAACTTGAATTATGAGAGTGTGAATCAAATTGTAGTATGGGCTTAAGTAGAATGACTCATTTTCAAAATGACATAGGCCAATTTGGATATTATCCCTATTTGGTTATAAAATGCCCATTTTATTTATCACTTTCTCCATTGATGTCTAAAGTCCAACTAGTTTGACCCAAATGTGTTTGCCTTCATTTTTCATTATTTTGTCTGGGTTTTCCTCACCGAGCCTCCTTTTTCTGGACTTGAAGTATTAGATTTCGGATCTTCTATCATTTTGTCTAGGTCTTTCTCACTGACCTTTTTTCTTTTTGGGTTTCAATTTATTTGGCCACAGGTCTTTTTGCAGGAAATGAGCTCCATTTGATTTCATCTTCATCTTCGATCTTGGATTTTCATAAGTCGGGAGGCCATTGGACTTTAATATCAGAAATGGAGTTTGATGGGCATGGTCCAAGTGTGGATCAAATTGTGATTTGAACTTTAGTAGGAGGATTTGGTTTTAAAATAGTCTACGCCAATTTAATTAGAGAAAATTTCAGTTTACCGATTTTTAAGTTTTATTTCTAAAATATCTAATTTTGTTTTATCATTTTTACCAAAGTGCCTTTTTAGTTTTGTTATTTCTATCATCTTTCAATTTATCTCACAAGTTTTGGGTGGATTTGATTTTTGGTAGATTTAAAATTTTAAAAAGTTGATTTCGATATTTTTAAATGTAGGTAAATTTGAAAGTTTGTTAGTGTTTTTTTTCTATTTTTGTAAATTTTCTATTTAATTATTACCCCAGTTTGCTTATAAATTGCCCATTTATAATTTTGCCCACCGCTGTGGTGGGATTGTCATTTCCAGCATGACCCGAGACTTGGTAAAAATCTCCTGCGAGCTTTACGTGGGAAAAGAGCATCTAGAAGGGAGATCATATAAAACAGAAGCAGAGAAGGGCAATAATCTGGGCCACACAAATTTTCTAAAGGAAAAATTGGGTTGGACCCTACCAGCCGAAAGACTATGCGCGACAGATGAGCTGCTTGTAGTTGTAGTTCCGTATCTTGAAAGAATTTAAAGCCATGTTGATTCCCATGGACCACAGTACTCTCGGAAAGACCTAGCAAAAGTTTTACTCATCCTTATTTTTAGACCTGCTGAGGTTTTAAACTTATAAATTTCCTTTAAAACTTTATGATTAAGTTACAAATTATGCGTAAATCTGAGAAAAATTTATGTTTCACACTGGGTCAACGTCTTTTGCTTAGCTTGAAGGCTAGCAAAAAAAGTCCTTGCAGACAACCTCTAATTGTATGTATAATTTTTAGGAGTATTCGTTAAAGTATACTTGGTCATTTAAAAAATTATATATTATCGACTCAAATTTAGGGTTACTAAATAGTGTTTCAATCATTTTGCATATATATGCTAATCACAATTTTGTTCATATATATGTAAGTTGAAACAAAGGAAAATTATTTTAACCAATTATTATATTGTAAGATTTCAAAATGTTATTTTTTAGAATTTTGAACATAGTTAATTTATAATAAAATATTATAATATTATTATAAATATCTAATTAATGTTTGTATTTATTCATACATATGATACAGTTATAATTCTAACACGATTCAAATGCACATTATTTAGATATAATATTGATACTAAACAGCATAATGTCAACTATAAATAGGGAATATATTTATATTATATATATTTAACAATAAAAATGCAATGAAAGTCCATCAAATAATCAACTTTCTGTGTTTTTTTTTTCACTTTGGGAGATTTTTAGATTTTGAAACAAATTCAAAAACAAACATAGCATCTTCTAATATTTACTATGAATTTAATGAGCCAACCACTAGTTTTAATGAGAATCATGTTGATCAAAGGTACAAAAAGTTAATTTACCGAGTCAACTGGGCATCAAGTATTTCCTGCTGCCTTTTTTTGTGCTCACAAGTGCCAAACTTCCTTACTTTTTCTTAATTTCCATTTTCCAACACAATCCCAATAACACACCATGTGCCAATTTTCCTCGAGATCTCACATTATATGTTTCAAGATTTAGACTAACAATGGAGAATCCTTTTGGATATGGTTCGCTCTTATTCTTCTCCATTTATTGGTCCATCTTAATTAGAATCTGTACAACACTAGACACAGTTACCCCAACCCAATCTTTAAGAGATGGAGATACTCTTGTTTCACCTGGCCACACTTATGAATTGGGATTTTTCAGTCTTGTAGTTCCCAATCGCCGATACTTGGGATTATGGTATAAGAACATTTATCCTCGGACATATGTATGGGTAGCCAATAGAGAAACTCCACTTTCCAACAATCTAGGAGCTCTAAATCTCACTACACAAGGAAAACTTGTCCTCGTCAATCTCACCAACCATATTTTTTGGTCATCAAATACATCAAGATCAGGAAAGTTACCAGTTGCCCAGCTCCTAGACACAGGAAATTTCATAGTAAGAGATCCAAATGAAAGTAATTCAGAAAAAATTCTTTGGCAGAGTTTTGATTTTCCTAGCAACACTTTACTACCAGGAATGAAATTAGGAGCCAACTTCGAAACGGGCCTTAACTGGTTTCTGTCTTCTTGGAAGAGCTCGGAGGATCCTGCGAAAAACGAATTTTCTTTACAAATAGATGTGCGTGGGTATCCACAAATGGTTGTGAAGAAGGGAACTAACATGAAGTACAGAGCAGGATCATGGAATGGCCAACGTTTCTCGGGGGCAAATATGCTGACGCATAATCCTTTCTTCACATACGAATTTGTGCTGAGTAAGAATGAGGTCTACTACAAGTATGAGCTGAAGAACAGTTCAATTTTCACGCGGATGATGATTAATACAGCGGGTCTTCCCCAGCTTTTCACCTGGAATTATGTTACAAATGATTGGATGACTATTAATACTGCGTTGATAGATCAGTGTGAGAATTATGCATTCTGTGGAGCATTTGCTAGGTGTGATAACGATAATTCTTCTCCATGTTCATGCCTTGATGGATTCATCCCTAAGTCTGAGAGCTATCAGAGTAGTGGGTGTAAGCGGAGGATTCCCCTGAATTGTAGTGTTACAGATGGTTTCGTGAAGCTTAAAGGGATTAAGCTGCCCGATACTTCTACTTCTTGGTTCAACAGGACCATTGGCCTCGCAGAATGTCGGAGATTGTGTTTGAGTAAATGTTCTTGTACTGCTTATGCAAATCTAGATATCAGTGGTAGCGGAAGTGGCTGCCTGCATTGGCTTAGTGATTTGATTGATATAAGAGGGTTACATTGGGGTGGACAGGACCTTTATGTGCGCTTGTCCTCATCAGAATTAGGTATGTTCATTAAAATTTAAGAGCAAATTAAGCAGTTTGCTAAATTAATAAGATGATTTTCTGATTAAAATTATACTTTTGATGATTTCAGGTGGACCTGCCAGTAATAATCTAAAAGCTGGAATCATTACTGGATCTGTTATATCATCTGTCACCATCATGCTATTGGTTTTCTACATATGGAGAAGAAAAGCTAGACAATATGGTAAACGAATTCAAGCACCGTTATAGTATGTTGTTAGGTTTGAGTACATATAGTTTCAATAAATTAAGGTGCAAGAACATATAAATCAAAGTATTAACTAGTTTCTTTCAGACTTTCAATCTTCCGAAAAGAACATTAATAATAATCTGGAAAATAGAAAATACTATTTATAGGGTTTCCAAAAAGCCTTCGTCAATTTCCCACATGCATAATTTTCCTAAAATCTTCAACAAATTTCCAATAGATAGAGTTATTTATGTACAATTTCAGCTATGTCAAAGAATAGTAAAGAAGGAAATGGCAACAGAGAAGACATGGACTTGCCCTTATTTAACTTGATCACTATATCAGAAGCGACTAACGACTTCTCGAGCAGCAACAAGCTTGGGGAAGGTGGTTTTGGAACTGTTTATAAGGTAATAAAATATGTATATTTCTCAGGCTAATTAAAGGATTTTCTTCGCAGACTCACTAGAATTGTTGATTTAGGGAACATTGGTGGACGGGCAAGAAATTGCAGTGAAAAGGCTTTCTAAAAGTTCAGGCCAAGGTTTGAAGAAGTTCAAAAATGAAGTTCTAATAATTGCTAAGCTTCAACATCGCAATCTCGTAAAGCTTCTGGGCTGTTGCATTCATGAAGATGAGAAAATGTTAATCTATGAATACATGCCTAACAGAAGCTTGGACTTCTTCATTTTCGGTTTGAATCTATCCGACTGAACAACATTTATCATTTTTCTTTATTTAACTCAAGTAGATATAGCGGACTAACATATACACACGAGATAATTGTTAATTGATAGATCAAACAAGAAGCAAATTCGTAGATTGGCATATGCGTATCAACATTATTGATGGAATTGCACGAGGACTTGTTTATCTTCATCAAGATTCTAGATTGAAGATCATCCACAGAGATCTAAAAACCAGCAACATCTTATTGGATGGTAACATGAACCCAAAAATTTCAGACTTCGGCCTGGCAAGAACATTTGGTGTGGATCAAAGTGAGGCTAATACAAGAAGGGTAGTTGGAACGTAGTAAGTATATACTTAAATTACTATGTGATTATTATTTATGGGCCTGTGAACATTTTTTTCTGTTAATAATTTTGCAGTGGCTACATGTCACCCGAATATGCAGTGGACGGACACTTCTCAGTAAAATCTGATGTTTTTAGCTTTGGTGTCTTGGTTTTGGAGATAATTAGTGGAAAGAAAAACAGAGGATTTTGTAATGCAGAACATGGCCTTAACCTTCTTGGTCATGTAAGCATTAATAAATAGAGTAATAGTGATATGCAATTAATTCTTTGTCTATATATTAACATATAATTTTGATGTTGTTGCAGGCATACACGTTATGGATTAAAGGAATGCCACTGGAATTGATTGATGAATGTTTAAAAGACTCCTACAATCCATCTGTAGTGATCAGATGCATCAATATGGCTCTATTATGCGTGCAACAGCGACCCGAAGATCGGCCCAACATGTCGACTGTAGTTGTAATGTTGAGCAGCGAGAATCCATTGCCCCAACCCAAAGAACCTGGGTTTTTTCTGCAAAGGAATGCACCTGAATCTGATACTTCTTCAAGCAAGCATCAATCTTGCTCTGCTAATGAAGTCTCTATATCATTGTTAGAACCTCGGTAGGCTATATTAATTGGAATTAGAAAAGGAGAAATATTGCAGCCCTGGATGATTTAGTCTAAATAATAAAGGAGAAAGTGTATGAATAACAGCATTAATGATGATATGTGATGATATGATGTTTCAAAATTGCTAAATAGAGAAACGAGCATTATAATGCTAGATATGGTGCTTCAAAATTGCTAAATACAGAAATGAGCATTATACTTGCTTAATGATTAAGGTGCAAAAACAGTAACATGAATTGTCCCCTATCTAGAGCTAACAAGGTAATGGTAATTTCATTTACTGAACATGTATCAACCTTGCTAGATGAAGACTCATGTTTGAATACTTTGCTTTTGGTGAAAAATCCAGGCTCTTTAGATTGAGGCAGTGCAATGTCACTACTTGACATCAATACCACAGTTGACATGTTAGGCTTGTCATCTGGACTCTATTGAACACATATAGTAAACCCACATGGATGGAATGCATAACTTCTGCTAATATGCAAGACTCTTTCAATGATTCATCAATCAATTCTGATGAATTGTTAATGAGCAATGTGCTCCTCCATCATAGGGATCAACTTTTAACGTCAACTCTATTTATTGTAAATACATAATTCAGGCTATTTACTGTAAATGCACAGTTATAGATATTTTATATTTGTCGCTTGTATTATCGTGTATATATTTCACAGCATATGTCAATGACAAATAGAGCCATTCAATTCATTTTCACTAGTTTTTGTATATGGTATCAGAGCCTGCACACAAAAAGAGTCTTTTTTTTTTCTCTCTTCTTAAAATGTCTGAAACACAGAATGCCATTTCCTCCACCTCACAAAATGTTTCCTCTGCACCCGCATCACAAATAAATGAAGTTGTTGTTATCAACTCTTCCACTCAACTGCCTCTCAAATTAATATCTACCTACTTTTTTTCTGTAAATCTCAATTCGAAACTCTAATGCTAGATTATGATTTGGATGGGTATCTTAATGGCTCATTCCCTTGTCCACCCAAATTCCTTGCACAAAATAATGAAAGAGTCCCTAACCCTGATAATAGAAAATGGCTCCATCAAGATGCTCTCATCAAATATGTTATGTTCTCCTCTTCAACAATAGCTGTCCAACCTTCTCCCAATGGTGTTACAACTGCAGCTCAAGCATGGAACAAGCTAAATGACACCTATGCCAACAAATCAAGGACTCGCTATCTTACACTTAGAGATGTTCTAACCAACATAAGCAGGGTAAATCAGTTTCTGAATATATGCAACTTATTAAAAGCGTTACTGACGATTTGGCTTTGATTGGATATCCACCCACCGAGAATGAGGTTGTGCATCATGTGCTACGGGGACTCACCTAAGATTTCAATGAAATAAGTGCAGGTATTCATATAAGAAATTTTATTTTAATACCTTATATTTGTGGAGTTTTTAATTGAGATATTAGAAAAAATTATAAATATATGACCTTTAAGAATTTGATCAATTTTTAATTTGGGCAAGACTTCATTTATTAATTAAGTGTAGAAAAATTTAATATGAACTCAGACAATAATATGCGTATGATGGATAACATATAATTATTATATACCAGTGAGATAAATTTCTCTTTTTGTTAACTCTAATTATTGAGCTCCTCTATATAAGGAAGAATAGAGGTTAAGAAAATAGATAAAATTTCATCATTCTTGAGTTAGAAAACGAGAGAAAATATTGGTGTAAAACTTCTCAGATCGTTTCAATGGCGATAGATTCAACCAAATCAGGTATATATATTTCTCTTTATCAATTAAACTCTTTATTTTTGTGTTGTAAGACACATATATTAGATCATAGGGTTGTAATCCTAAGTTTTTTGTTATTTATCTCTCCATCAAATGACATTGGAGCTTTAATACATGTTTTTATAATCATATTTGAATTTTTTTCATCAGGATGTAGAGAAAAACAGAAATTTAATTGAGATTTTGAGAAAAATTTGATTTAGTTAATTATATGCTTGATTTTCTGATTTGATTGATTTTTGGTAATTTTTATTGATAAAATCAGGATTGTATGTTGTTGCATGCTGATTTAAAGTAAAAATTTGAAAGAAATTGGATTTAATTGAGTGAGATGTGTTTGAGGGGAATTTTTGGAGGAAAGTTGTAGAAAAATTGGGGCCGAAAGACACTAGCATGTGCACTGCACGAGTGCAAGGGCGTGCATGTTGCGTGGAAAGGCGAACAGAAGGGATGAATACACGTGCCAAATACACACGTGAGCGCATAGGGCAGGAAAGTTTTGAAGGCTGCTGAGAGTTTTGCCCATGGGGCGCGTGAATCACACGCGGGGCACATTTGGAGTGTGAATTACACTTGCGCGCCTCTACCCCAATTTTCCACCTTTTACAAATTTGCTCCTGAACTTTGTGATTTTTAATTTAGTCTCTAATTTATTATTTCTCATTCCCTAAGACTATTTTTGATCTAATTTCATCCGAAATTATTCTAAATTAATTTTTTAAAAGTCATAATTGAGAAAATTTGTGACATTTTAGAGATAAATTGTTATCTCATAATTTATTAAATTTATGCATATGACATAAAATGTCACATATAAAAAGAATTTTTCTATTGTAAAATTGACAATGTAATTGAATTATGTGATCATGATTTTTCAAGACATTTGACCCCATGTCTATATGGAATGGAAAATTATATTTTCAAGATAATAAATAAAGTGTATCCTTGTATAAGAATTTCTTCTAAAATCGGCTAAAATTTAGTTGTTAAAGTGACTTTTTTAATTGAGATTTTAAAAAATATATAGTCTTATATGTTTGAGGGATGTCTCAAATTTTGGTTTATAATTTTTAGCACAAAGGTGTTTATTATAAATTCAAATTTTGAGATGTAAAATATAAGAGATTTAATTGGGAATGAACTGGTCTGATTAATTTATTCTGCAAATTGGTAAATTCCTAGATCGTTCTTATATTGAAGAATTATCTATTACATATTATTTTTTATGCTCAAATGTGATTATATAATGATGCGTTGAAATTTTTCGAATTAATACTCTTTTATGACTTTGAGTATTATTATTGTCTTGAGCTAAAATATTACATTGTTGATTTTTTCGTTCACCTTCTCGATCAATTACTGTATTGTGACAATAGAGATGTTAACTACCTCTAACTTCAAAGAATGGAAAAGAGACATTAAAATGACTATGGAGTTAGGCAGATATTGATCTTGTCATGACTACTCCTAAATCAAGTGACCTGACTCTTGAGAGTATTGATGTGGAAAAATAATTACATTTAACGTAGAATAAAATGAACCATATGTACTATTTGATCATTAAAAGGTCAATTTTCAAAGCATCTATTGAGTGGTCTTCTAGAGACTCCGATAGCAAAAGATTTTCTATCTGCTATTTCTCATCTTTATCAGGTACCAATCGATGTTGAGATTGGTACCTTTTGAAGCAACTATACTCCATGAAGTATAACGGTGTATGAGGTGTTAGGGATTACATTCTAAAGATGGTCCACATACATATTGAGCTAAAAAACCTTGACATTATTCTCCTTGATGCTTGTATTGTACACCAAGCGCTCAATACTCTGCCTCCTGAGTTTGGGATGCTTATTACGGCTTACAACTCGAAGGAGGATTCTTGGACTGTCAATGCTTTCATTACCATCTCTGTTGCTAAAGAAGAGAAGCTAAAGGCAGAACAATCCAGTACCGTGCTTTTTGTATCCAGTCCTTAGTCAAAAGGTAAATAAGAAGGTAAGAAAGCTAAGACTTATGCTTCTTCTTCTGTTCAGGGACATGAGTCTTCCAGATCTTGTATTGTGTGTGATCCTAAAGGCATTGAGAAAAAGAAAATTAGATGTTTCTTTTGCAAAAAGAAAGGTCATAAGAAAGCGGATTGTCTTATGTGTAAAGCTTGGTTAGAAAAGCATGAGCCTACAGGTAACTTCTTTGGTCTTGTTATTTGTGAATTTAATTTAGTTGATGTCACATCCAGTTCTTGGTGCCTTGATAGTGGAGCAACTAAATATGTTGCCTTCATATTATAGGGATTCACAAGCATGAGAAAGCAAAATAAAGAGGAGTCATTACTCGCGGTAGGGAACAATGTTATGCTTAAAGTTCAATTAGTTAGAAATGTTTGTTTGAACTTAGATAGTGGTTTTGAACTATATTTGTCAAATGTATTATTCATACCATCTTTCAGGTGAAACTTGATATTTATTTTTGAATTAAACAAAATTGGCTATGCTTTTGTATTTAAAGATGGAGTTGATAATATAACCCCTAATTCAAAATGCAGTTGGTCGGAGTGCATTTTGTCACATGGTTTGTATCAAGTTTCTTTAAATTCAAAATGAAATATATTCCACATCTTGTAATGTTGAACATGTTGTTGCAAAAAATAAAAGAATTGTCATCTATGTTGTGGCATAAAAGGCTTGGCTACATTTCTAGAAAAAAGGTAGAAAGATTAATTAAAGATAATATTTTGTCTGCCCTTGATTGCAATGACCTAGAAATATATGTTGACTACTATAGGGATAAACTAACCAAAATTGAGAAAAAAATAGCAATCCGGAGCTCATATCTCTTAAAGATAATCCATATAGATATATACAGATCTTTTATCACCCATAATATGCAATAATAAATATTTTATAACATTTATTGATAATTTTTTTCTGATATAGTTATCTATACTTGATTAAAGAATAGTCTGAATCTCTTTTAAGACTAAAGTCGAGAAACAACAGAGAAAAGTTATCAAAATTGTTAGATTTTATCAAGGTGGTGAGTATTATAGCAAATACAATTTAACAAGACAGTTAAAAGGTCATTTTTCCAAATACTTAAAGGACTGTGGAATAATAGCTCAGTTTATTATGTCTGGTAGTCCCGAATATAATGGTGTGGTTGAAAGGCAAAATCACATCTTAAATGAAATGGTTAGAAGCATGATATCGAGGTCTAATCTCCTAGACTTTTTATGAGGTAAGGCTATTAAAATGACATTACATATTCTCAATAGAGTACCAGTAAGTCCATAGCTAAAACGCTGTTTGAACTGTGGACTAATAGGAAACCTAGCTTAAGTCACCTATGTGTTTGGGATTGTCCTTTAGAAGTACGCCTTTATAATCCTATTAAATATAAATTGCAATCTAGATATACTCGTTGCCATTTTATTGGATACCCAGATCATTTTAAAGGCTACAAATTATTTTATAAAGAAGGGAGTTCTAGAATTGTGGAATCACAAACAACTAAAATTTTATAGTTTAATATAGCTAATCAGTTTGAACGCTGTGAGATCACTAGTAAGAAACAACAGACTAAAGTTATACATATACCTATTTCCAAGCAATCAACAATGTTGGTTCCTACACATGTGATTATTCCGGTAATAAGAGATGAGCCTATGCAGTTAATTAAGGCTTCATCATCACAGGTGCAGTTGCATAACCTCCTCTTACGAGGTCTACCAAGGGAAGGAAATCTATTATTCCATCAGATTATGTGGTCTATTTATGAGAGAGTGATTATGACATTGGTCATGTTACTGATCTTATATCTTTTGAGAAAGTTATTTCTAGTATCCAATCAGATATGTGGTGGAAAACAATGAGAGATGAAATGCAATATATGAATTGTAATGGTGTGTGTGAGCTTGTTGAATTACTTAAAGCTTGTGGACCTATTGGATGTAAATTGGTCTATAAGACCAAGAAAGACTCCAAAGGGAATATAAAGAGGTTTAAAGCCATATTAGTTGCCAAATAATTTATTAGAGATGAGGAATCGATTATAGTAAAAAATTTTATCCTGTATCTTCAAAAGATACATTTAGAGTAATTATGACACTAGTAGCTGATTATGATTTAGAGCTACATGAAATGGATATTAAAATCTCATTCATGAATGGAGAATTAGATGAATAGGTCTATATGGAATAACCTAAAGTTTTTTTAGAAAAATGGTAAAAATCATCTTGTCTGTAGACTTAAAAAGTCTATTTATGGTTTAAAACAAGTTTCATGACAATGGTACTTAAAGTTTGATGATATAATCACATATTTAGACTTTGTTGAAAGCAAAGTTGATAGATGCATATATCATAAGATCAGTGGGAGCAAATATATTTTTCTAACATTTTATGTAGATGATATTTTGCTTGCATGTAATGATTTAGGTATGTTGCACGAGGTAAAGCAATTGTTATCAAAATATTTTGATATGAAAGACCTTGGAGAAGCATTTTTTATCCTTGGGATTGAAATCTAAAGAAATAGATCTCAAAACCTTTTATGCCTCTCTCAGAAGGCATACATAGAGAGGATATTGAATAAATTCAATATGCATGATCGTAAGTCTTGGGATGTACCAATTGCTAAAGGTGATAAATTGAGCTTGGAACATTGTCCTAAGGATGAGGTGGAGAGAGAGTCAATGAAAGCAATGTCATATGCTAGTGTAGTATGAAGCTTGTTGTATGCTCAAGTTTGTACTAGACCAGACATTGCATTTACAGTTGTTGTTCTAGGTAGATATCAATCTAATCTTGTAATGGACCATTAGATTGCAGCTAAAAGAGTTTTGAGACATCTTAAAGGGACTAAGGACTAAATCTTAACATATAGAAATGTTGAATATCTTGACATAACTAACTATATAGATTCTAATTTTACTGGTTACTCATATGATAGAAAATCCACATCAGATTATATTTTTATGCTGGCTTGTGGGGCTATATCTTGGAAAAGTATTAAACAATCATTAGTCTCTTCTTCCACGATGCAGGCTGAGTTTATAGCATATTATGGTACAGCCACACAAGCTGTATGGTTACGAAATCTCATTGAAAAATGTCAATCGTTAATTCCATTAACAGACCCATAAAGTTGTATTGGGATAATCTTCCAATTGTATTGTTTGCGAAAAATAAAAAAAAATATCACACGGTCTAAGCATATGGAAGTCAAGTATTTGACATTGAAAAATTTGATAAAGAAAGGTGATGTTGAGGTAGAGCATATTAGTATAGATAATATGATAGCAGATTCTCTAACCAATAGACTACGATCCAATGTTTATATGAGACATGTTATTGGAATGAGTCTAAAATCTAGTTTTGATCCCTTGAATTAGTGGGAGGATTTCATATTGCTCTATGTAATTTTTATTTGTACTTTATCCATTGGTATAGATTATTATTATTGTATTTTGATGATCATCAATACTTTCATTAGTGGGAGGATTTTGGCATATTTTCATTGGAAAATATTAGACATTATATTTTCATGGGAAAATAAAAAGATTATATTTTCATGGGAAAATAAAAAGATTATATTTTCATTAGAAAATATTATATGATATATCATATATGATATTTGAAAGTCTTAAGATTAATATCATCTTAAGCAAAGACTTAGGGCATTAATGTTCATAGCATTGTGGATATGTCTTATGACACATAAAATATATCGAGATATAAAGTTTTTAAGACATACAAACTTCATTTGAGGTCATAAAAATTTCTTGAGAGTAACTATATTATATAAAGATAAGAAATCTGACTGACAAGAAAATCAACATATAAAATTTTGATTATAAAGTAAGTGTTGACTAATTTTTGCTACATTACCACATTGTTGCTCATAATGATTGATAAGGTTATTGGTATATATGACTATGGAATGTGTCATGTTCATAATTATGTGGTTTCTACCATAATCCTTTGCTAATGATTTTATTGAATCGAGCATGAATGTGAAGTCTTTTATAATACATTCTCAATTAATGCATCCAAGTGAGAGAAATGTAAGATATTTTATTTTAATATTTTATATTTATGGGCTTTTAATTGAGATATTAGAAAATATTATAAATAAATGAAGTTAAGAATTTGATTAATTCTTAATTTAGGCAAGACTTAATTTATTAATTAAGTATGAAAGATTTAATGTGAGCTCAGATAATAATATAAATATGATGGATAACTCATGATTATTAAATATCGGTGAGCTAAGTCCCTCTTATTGCTAACTTTAATCATTGAGCTCCTCTATATAAGGTAGAATAAATGTTAAGGAAATAGATATAATTCTATCATTCTTGAGTTAGAAAAACGAGAGACGATATTGAAATAAAGTTTCTCAGATCATTTCTACATCAATAGATTCAGCGATATTAGGTATATATATTTTTCTTTATTAATTAAACTCTTTGTTTTTGCATTTTAAGATGTATGTATTAGATACTGATGTATTAGATACTGAGGATGATCCTGAAGTTTTTGTTATTGATATCTCCATCAATTCATACTTGATCTAAACCTATTTCATTTGAAGAACTCCGTGAAAAGCTTGCCGACCATGAGATGTTTCTCAAATTTGATGACACTTAAAAGGATCCCACTCTTTTAACTGCTCAATATGCACAGGGAAACAATAATAACAACAGCAATGATGGTGAAAAATTCAACAATGAAACAATAGAAATCAATCAAATAGAAACTTTCATCAAGACAATCAAATGAATACATACCGCAATCCCGGTTTGCCAATTTTTTTTCAATAGCAATGGCAGCACTCCCACACAAGGAAACAAAAATAATCAATCTTGGACAGATTCAAATAGTGCTCGCTTTAACCAAACCACGCCCATGTGCCAACTCTACGACAATCCAGGTCACATTGTTAAATTTTTCTAGTCAATCCCACAAGCCAATTTTGCTGCTAATGCCACCACTTTTCCAAATGAACCCAATTGGATTATGTATTCTGGTGCCTCTTACCATGTCAAATAAAATCTTCAAAACCTAACAATTCATTCCAATTACGATGGCTCGATCACTCATTTTTACAAGAAAATCGATATGTGATGACTAGAGATTTAGTCATTGAAAGTGCAAAAATCAGCATTAATTAATTTTAATGACGGAAAAATTCTTGTCATAGACTTTCATTACTGCTCTCCTAGTTAAAAATATATAATAACGAAATAAGAGTCTCGTCATTATTAATATGATATTTTTTATAACAGGATTCTATCGTCATTAAAAATTGATTTAAATTATAACAATTCCTATCATTATAGGACCATTTACTTGTCATTAAATATTTTATCATTATATCATTACTTAATTATCACTATATGTAATTTTATTAATAAAAGTTATTGCTTATCAGTCTCTCACTAAAAATCAATATACAGTAGGGTTATCCCTCGTTAAATCGATAGTCACCCTCGTTAAAAATATTTTGGGACAAAATTATAATCATTAATTGCAATGAACTGATTATATAAAAATATCTCGTAAAAACTGCCAAATATTTGGAACAAATAATTCTTTTCAACAAAATATTGTATATGATCAACCAAGTTCACATGTATCCAAAATACACAATTGTAATTTGTCCCAAAGTGCCTAAGTATGAATTCCATATAGATGGATAAACTATTTCCTAATGTCTATTCCTCGGAGTATAAAAACAATACGAGTACCATGAATATGGATCACTTGGTTGTTCCTTCAAAACACCAAATTCCTAATCTAAGCTTGAGTTTATCTTTGAAGCGACCTACAAGAACAAATCATATAGATGTTAATTCCTACCTTAACAACTTTATTTGATAATAAATATATGTAGTATTAGTGAGAATAATTACCTACGTGTTATATGCAAAAATATATTCATATTTGTAGCTCTTAACATCCTGCAAAATGTAGAACAAATCAAGCTCCAATTGAAAAAACAAGTTCAAAAAACCACACATGCATGATCAGTGCTAACAATATGAAGTATTAACCATTGATCAAAATCACCATAAGAACAACAAAGAATGTCACATATGTTTTAAGCCAAACTTCCAGCAAGTGAATACATAGTGAAATGCATTCAATATAAATGAATATGGATTATTGTAGTTTGAGTGAGGATTTCCAAGGATTTTGAGAATTAATTGAAGACTGAAGAACAACACGGATTTCAAAAAAAAAAGTGAAACCCAGCTTCATATATAGATGATAGAATAGTTGGCAGTCCAACGAGAACAGTTTCCTCTAACTGTGAATAAAAATTAATACCTAGCAAGATTGGATCATTCCTCTAGTACAGTTAATTTCAAGTTTGTTCCAGAGAACTCCATTCCACAAGATTCTAACTCATCATACATTTTCAATAAATATAATGTAAATCACATGAAGGAAATATGTGAAGTCTTAAACTCAAAGTGAGACGCATAAGTGGTAAACATAAGTAGATATGTTGATTTCTTAAGAGCATAAATGTCCTAAACCAAGATATACAGTGCATTCATTTTCACAATCAGTCATGGAGAATAAAATAATAATTCTTAATTACTTGACAAGATCAATAGTGGCATGTTTAGAAAGAAATTTCAAATTCATAAGATCCAGCAGCTACCTCGAACTACAACACAGTGATACCAAAATGTAAATTAATGCAGAGTGCAATGAAAAACATTGCAGAATATGAAAACGAAACAAGCAAAAATCATTTCAAAAAACCTATAATGAAGATGGAATAAAAGAATTAAAATGAAGATGGAACTTACGCAGGAAACCAAATATTTGATAGGAAGATAATCTGAAGATTGATTAGAAAATCTGTTCACACAGATCGAATCTGATTTACTCAATCAGAAATAAAGAGGAATAAAGCAAAATTTCTATTAGTTGTTGCTGCTAATATTAGCTAGAGTTAACCAATCAGTTCTATTTTTCATCATTTTTCGCTTTTGTACCTTGCAAACTTCCATCAAGTGCTAAGGTGGCTTAGTTTTCCCATTTCCTCCAACTGTAAATCTTGCAGAAGAGAGAATGCAAAAGAAATAAATCTCTACACTAATTGAGGAAAATAACGAAATGCAAAAAAATATCTTCATAACTGCACATCTTTCAAACAGGTAAGACAAACCACTGCAAACACGGTGCGTTCTGAAGTCATCCGAAATATGACCGCACATCACACCCTTCCTAGTCTTCTTCAACCCCTACATAATTTTTTTTCCTTCTTTTACTATTTTGTTTATTTTCAAATATCACATAGATTTTTTCTTCTATTTTTATTGATTCATTAATTTCAATTGATGAATATATGATTTGGTTTTCGATAGAATTGAATTTATTTTCTTTTATTTTCATGATATTATTTTTTCCCTCATCTGTTTAATTAAAAAATAGAGAAAAAAAACCTTACATGATAAATCTCATCTTCATGGAAGCTGAAATAGTAATTTTTGGTCAAATACGTTTATTTTAAGCAAGAGAAATTTCATGGAAACTAACCAAAAATAGTAAGAGAAGCGCCTCCTGCTTAAGAACTTTAAATTATCTTTAGTTCAAATAAATTTATATTTTATTTTATTTTGTGATATAACTGCATATCTTCATAAAAGCTAATCACATTAGCTAAATTTTTTAATATCAATTATTATTAGTGAGGATATGATGTCCCAAGATAATGGGGAATTTGAAAAATCGTTCAATTACTAGAATGTTATGGTCTTTGAGAAGTTTCCTCCAATGGCAATGTAAACAGCAAACCCAATTGAGATTATATCTAAGGCATTGTGCCTGCTCTATGATTGAAGAATATTTATTACATTGGGTTTGGTCGTAGTTAGCTTGTTTTATATTATTTATAGGTATTTTAATAGAGAATAGCTAAATAAAGTATGATTATTCTAGAAAGAGACACGTATGGAAGATGTAAGGGGCTGATAGATAATTAGAGAATAGAAATTAGTTATAAAAAGTAGGAGGAGAAAAGGGAAAGTACAGATAGGAATTTGTTGGAACTTTTGGGTCTTCAAGATTGCTTGGAGAAGGGAAATCTCCCTAGGCTGTGTCTCAGTACATAGAGGTTATTTTCTTCATTTTTGTTTGGTTTCTTCTATTTTGTCTTGGTTATCAGACTTGTTTTGAATAAATAGAAGTTGAATGAGAGATTACCTTTTCTTTCCCATTGCTGTTTTAGTTTTGAGTTGATTATTTTGTTGTTTGGATTACTGTTTTGCTACTGCATAGAATAATCCCAATTAAGATTATTATCTTCATCTTTAGAAAATTTTGAACTTGATTATGATATAATTGAAGAAAGCCTTCTTCCTAGTCTTCTTCAACCACTGCAAACATCAAGTTGGAAGAATCACAAGAAAATTATTTTTTTTCAATTGGTATGATCTCAAATGGGTCATTGAACTCTTCTAAAGCAATCAGCTTAGTCAATTTCTAAAGAACAAAAAGCAAAAAATGTGTAATAATCTACTTTTAGGAATTTCACAAAATTTTTGGACTCCCATCCAAAAGGCCTGGTGGGTCCATACTCTCAAAAAGCATGGCAACACATCAAACAGGGACACCGTATAAGCTATAAATAGCAAGTTTCCATAAATCATAAAAAAATATATAATCCTAAGAAACTTGAAGCAGTTCTCCCAGCTCTCCCTTTGTCCATACTTAAAAAAAATACAAGAAATTGTCATATAGAATCTTAGAACTACCAGGACTTAGACTAATAAATGTGAAAACAAGAACTGAATGATAATTGAAGGCTGCATTTAAGAGATTTCTATTCAAAAACCTAAGACTTTTTGTACAGATGTATTGTGGAGAACTATAGAATCAGATAAAGCATATCAAAATGTTTCATCAACTTCAAGTTCTAAAAACAAGAAAATTATCCACGTTATTCAAAGTTAGAAGTGAGTTCTTTTCCAACTCACATTTAAGTTTCTTTACATATACCTTCTAAATCTTAACTGATATATGACTAGTTATATAGCTGATATCATCCCGACTTAAAGCTAGATAATTAAGCTAAATAAACTATCCTACATAGTAATCCCACCTACATAAAGGGGAAAAAAGGAAAATGAAATTGAGATATCACTAGGAAATTCTCGCATTGAAGTTGCAATGCAAGCACATAAATTTCTAGGTGCTGGATATAGTTCTAAATGCAGCCCTCTTCTTTCTTTCAAGCAAGCCAAGACAAATGATGGCAAAATGAGAGAGAGAAGAAATGCTACCAGATTTTGTAGTGAAGGTTCTACGGTATGTGTTCACATATTTGCTATAAATGGCCAAGTCACATTTTCCTCTAATGAATATCTTGTAACTACTATAAATGGCCAAAAGATATTTAAAAGAGATAGAGATGATAATACTTACATAATAGACTTACACAAGATATCTAACCTCTCTTCTAAGTGTCTGATGACTATTAGCGATGAGTATTAGCTATGGCATAGAAGGCTTAGTCATGTAAGCATGAATTTAATTTAAAGCTTTAGCAAAGGAGAGCTAGTAAATGGACTATCAAAAGTCAAGTTTGAAAAGGATAAGACATATGAACCATGTTAAAGAGGAAAACAACACAAAACATCATTCAAGTCTAAAAATGTGGTAAGTACCTCTAAACCACTACAACTTTTACATTTAGATCTTTTTGGACCTATTAGAATTGCTAGTTTATGAGGTAAATACTATGCATTTGTTATCGTTGATGATTACTCTATATTCACATGGGTAATTTTCTTGGCTCAAAAGAGTGATGCTTTTGAATCCTTCAAAAGCTTTACAAAAAGAGTTCAAAATGAAAATTGATATTTTATTTCTAAAATAACAAGTGATCATGACAAAAAATTTGAAAATGAAAAATTTGAAAACTTTTGTTTAAAATATGGTATTTCTCATAATTTTTCAACTCCTAGAACACTTTAACAAAATGGGGTAGTTGAAAGAAAAAATAGGACTTTAATTGAAATGGCTTGAACAATGCTCAATGAGTATGGTTTACCAACCTACTTTTAGGCCTAAGACATAAATACCGCATGCTATATTTCTAACCGTGTTTTCAAAAGATATCTTTTAAATAAAACCTCATTTGAGCTATGAAATGAAAAAAAACCTATGATATCATATTTTAGAGTATTTGGATGCAAGTGTTTTATATTAAACACCAAGGATAACCTTGGAAATTTTGCTTTTAAATCCGATGAAGGTATCTTCTTAAGATACTCCACTTTTAGCAAAGCTTATAAAGTCTTTAATAAAAGATCATTAGTTGTAGAAGAATCTATGCATGTTGTTTTTGATGAATCTAATAAACTTGATCTTATGAAATGTAGTTCTTTTGATGACATTGTAGGAACAATGAAAAAGCTTGATGTTGATTATGAAAAAGATGATGAAACCTTAACAAAAGATGATGATGATCAATAGGAGCAATAATAAGGTAATTCACTACCTTAAGCTCAAGAGTAAGGAACTTAAGAGCTTCCAAAGGAGTGGAAATTTATAAAAAACCACCCAATGGAACAAATCATTGGTAATGCTACCAAGGGAATAGGTACTAGATCTAATCTTAAACTTTTAGATTCTAATCTTGCTTTTGTCTTTCAAGTTGAGCCAAGAAATATTGATGAGGCTCTAAATGATGAACATTGGGTAATTGTTATACAAGAGGAGCTCAACCAATTTGAGAGAAAATAAGATTTGAACCTTAATTCCTAGACCCAAGAACTACCCAATCATTGGTAGTAAATGGGTGTTTAGAAACAAGTTAGATGAACATGGTCTTATAACTAGAAAGAAGGCTAGATTAGTTCCTAAAAGGTACAATCAAGAGGAAGACATAGATTATGATGAAATCTATGCTCCGGTCGCTAGATAAAAAGCTATTCGAATACATTTAGCTATTGCATGTCACATGAATTTTAAACTTTTTCAAATGGATGTCAAAAGTGCCTTTTTAAATGGATTTATAAAATAAGAAATGTATGTTGAACAACCTCTCAGTTATGAAAGTCATTCACTGCCAAATCATGTATTTAAGCACACTAAGGCCTTATATGGTTTAAAACAAGCTCCAAGAACTTGGTATGAAAGGCTTAGTGCATTTTTATTGGAAAACAATTTTTCAAAAGGACATATAGACACAAATTTTTTTTATTAAAAAGGTCAAGCATGATATATTACTTGTTCAAATTTATATTGATGATATCATTTTTGGGTCTACTAATGAATTTGTTTTGCCAAGAATTTGCTAAGTGTATGACTAGGGAGTTTGAAATGAGCATGATGGGTGAGCTCAAGTTTGTCCTTGGTCTTCAAATCAAGCAATGCAATGATGATATCTTCGTTAACCAATCCAAGCACACCAAAGAACTATTAAAGAAATTTGGAATGGAAGGGTGTAAGATTGTAAAGACTCCAATGAGCACATCAACCAAGTTGGACAAAGATAAGAAGGGTAAAAGTATATATGAAAAGCTTTATAAGATATGATTGGATCACTTTTATACCTTACTACTTTTAGACCTAACATTATGTATAGTGTATGCTTATGTGCTAGATTTCAATCATATCTTAAAGAATCACATTTGAATGTTGTTAAAAGAATCTTAAAATATTTACATGGCTCTTTACATCTAAGTATATGATATCCTAGGAATACTTCTTTTCATATCATTGGATTTTCGGATGTTGATTATGCCGCTAGTTTATTAGATAAAAAAAACACCTCAGGTAATTGTCACTTCATTGGAGAATGCCTAATTTCTTGGTTTAGTAAGAAACAAGTTTCAGTTTCCTTATCTACCACTTAAGCGAGATATGTGGCAATAGAGTGTTGTTGCACTCAAGTTCTTTGGATGAGACAATAAATTAAAAGATTATGGTCAAATTATGGATCATATTCCTATCAAATGTGACAATACTAGTGTTATAAATCTTTCTAAGAACCCTATCTAGCACTCTTGGAGCAAACATATAGACATTAGGCATCACTTACTAAGAGATCATGTCTAAAATGGAGATGTTATGTAAGAATTCATTGACACACACAATCAATTGGCTGATATTTTTATCAAGCCTCTCAATGATGAAATGTTTTACTTTATAAAAAGAGAGCTTAGAATGGTTGATGGCACCACATTGTCATAAATGATAATTCTTATGTCATGAATATTCTTTAATTTGTTTTGAACTTTGAGTAATATTGTGATTATTGGATGATTTGCATGATCATATTATATGACAAAGTGTTTATTTTGTATGATTAAAATGTTTAAGAAATGTCTAGATATCATATACTCTTGAATATGGCATAGTTTTGTTTTGTTTTTTTTTTAATTTTTAGATACCATAAATAAATCTTCACAATAGTGAAAATGGTAGCCAAAACCAACAGATTCGATCATGACTTATGTCACGTCTTGGATCACAATTTGATCTCGTGATAGAGTTTCTATAACACCACATCTTATACATTTGAGTTCAACCTATCCCTGTATCAATTAATCACATATAGCATGTTGGAAAGACAAAATATCCTGTTAACAATGGTAGTAAATTTTTTTTTCATATCCTGTAATCTCATTCAATGACTCTGCAAGTCAACACTGAGGCTTTCGTCACAATACGATATATCACATATATTAAAACATAAAATTTACACATAAGTATTTATGAGTTGATTTCGTTTATACATTTTTAAAACCCATTCCAAACTGACTGTACATATTCAACCATATAAATACAAAAGCAGATGACATATTTTTATGCTTGTGTGGAATGTAAGGAGAGAGAGTGATGAGGCTCGGCCAGTGACCTGTGCTCCAATGTCTTTTATAAACTACTCAAAATGAGCTATCACTTTTCTTTACCTGAAAAATGATGCAAATTGATGAGTTGCGGCTCAGTGAGAATAACCATCAAATGAGCTCTAAAGTACCGAACAACTCATAGTAATAAATCACAAATCCAACACATATCATGTGTTCCATTCCATTCATCCGAATAATATAAATATCAATAAAGTTGAAACATATAACCATTACTCTCTACAGATGCAAATGCTTTGCTTATTTCATTTTGTTGTGACTAAGTTAAATAGACATTGCCCCGGGTTTCCATGTGAACATTTGCCATGTGAACATTTGCATTTGCTAGCTAGCTTGATCATTTGTTTCATTTGCACATTTGTTGGGTCATAGGCCTCTTCTTTTGCTTTACAATATCGATTAACTAGTCACAACGCCTTTTTAGTCCATATGCATATGCAGTTGTATTTAATCATTCATCAACCATTGCATCTTTATCATATACAACATACATATATTCCATATATACCTCATATGTCACGCATATACCTTGCATATACTATACATATACCATGTATATATATCATATATGTCAAACATATACCTCAAATATACCATATGTATACCATTTATATGTACCACAATATAACAAATTATCCATCATTACATTATCAAGTACCAATCATGACAATCATATGAATCACATAGCAAGCAACATTCATTTGCACTAAAGAATTCAATTGATAATTAGACTCATCGTTCTCTTTTGATTCCGACCCCTAACTTATTGTATATCCATTCCTTATGGATCTAAAATATGTTGCGAACCTAATATGAAAACATAATCGATTAACTCATGATTAGGGAGACTTAATATTGCTTAAACAAATTAATATGCATTGTTCATATCAATAGTTAAGATTTTTGCAATGAGGCAGTGTGATTTTATGAGACTATTTAGCCTATAAATTTTTTCTATACTTGACCAATTAATCTGATTCTTGTTCCTAATTAAAATTAACATATAATTATATAACATATTAAAATTTCAGACCAATTGGATCATTGTACAATATTTGGTGGAATTTCTAAGTGTGTTCTGTTTTTTGCCTTGTTTTCTGCCTTTAGGCAGTTTCAGGGTACCCACTTTGGTTCATCATAACTTATAATCTATAAGTCATATTTTAATGAAAATTTACAAAAACTTATATGGGTTCATATGGAACATTTTTCATGTTTTCAACTTGTTTCAATTATGTCTCTAAGGTCTTCAAATTATAACAAACGTTTCACTGGTCCAGAATAGAATTGGCTTCCAGACCAGTATAACTTAGTCTATACATAACCAATTAAGCTAAAATTAATACCCAAATTTAGCTAATACATATAACTATAACTTTTCTGTTTTTATAATTTAAGAATCTAGCTCTAACGGGCTCAAATGGGTCAAACAAGTTGTTGGATCTGCCCAGGGCACTCAGTTGGTAGTTCAAGTCATGGAACAGTCATGGTTCCATTCACCATAACTCTAAATATACAAGTCATATGATCCTGATATTTGGTATACAGATACATAACACATATATCTACAATTTTTATGTTTTGATAGACTTCAAATAATGGCTTTAACATATTCGAAATCAAAGAATATAGTAGCTAACTTGGTTAGGGTTCACACCCTGACCAGTTTCAGTAAAGAGAGGATTTCGCTTCCTATATACCAAATCATGAAAATCGGTTTATATATCCATAAATATAAGACATAAAAACTTTTCCAGAATCAATTTCTATGTGCATCAAAATCGGGTTGCAAATCAGTGCCTATTAATGAACCTAAGCAACTCAAATCAACCCTATAGCAATAAGAATTAATTACTTACCAAGAACGACCTTGCAAGGGATCAATTAGATTCAAAAACTAAGTGAAACAAGGAAGAATTGAATTCTAAAATGGAGGAAAATGAAGAAGAAGTCGGGCTAGAAAAGAAGGCAGAAATGGGGAAGGAAGATGAAAATAAAGCCAACTTGTTTTTTGTCCTTTTCTCTTTTTATCTTCTTCTCTTCTCTTTTCTCTTCTCATTTCTCTTTTCTCTTCTCTTCTCTTCTATTTCTCTTTGGTGTCATTTTCATTTTATTTTATTTTGTCTATATTATTATTATTATTATTTACATATATTTATAATTCTACTAATTCACACAATAATACAGCTTAATCATTTGACCCGATTTAACTAAATTAATAATGTAAATGTTTACTAATCTTAATCTAATCATTTTTCTTACTTTAATTTAGTCACCTTATTTAATTTATTTCTAATGTTTTGTTATCATCATTTAGGTTATAAGGATACACGTGTGACTCGATACAATTGCCAAATACTAGGACACGTAGTTAGTGCATGCCATGAACTTGTTTCTAAGAAAATATATATGAAATGCACATGTTCAATTGGATTATATGGAAGATGCATATGTTCAAATGAAATACATGTGGATATGCATGTGAGAAAGGTCAAGGATGTTACACTTTATTCACACCCGTGACTGTTCAATGTCATGACCATGAAAATGTCTCAATTTTTAGGCAATACCATTCAAGCCCTGAGTCAAGGTTTAAGTCACTACATTGCCTAACTGTGAACACAATCGTTCACACCCGTGAACATTCATTCATAGTCGGGAATTGATCGAAATATAACCTGAATTTCACTATTCTCTTTCACTGTTCTCTCTTTTCAAACTCATAACAATCATGATTTCTCATCCATTCCGTCCAAATCCGGTCTCCCCAATACCTTTTTACCACATAACTTTGCCAAAATCATTCACTAAACACCTCAATCTCTTTCGTTTCTAACTTTTAGGGTCCGATTTGAAACCCTATGTTAGAATTTCTGATTGCTCTCAAACTTTCATACTCCTCAATGGCTTAAAGATATGGTCAATCTAAAGGGAAAAAGAAGAGTATCGCACTAAAGCTACACGCAGATTATTTACTCAATGTCATACCCTGACATTGCCATCAAAAATGTGCTAGCCTGATAAAGTGGCCTCTCTTATCAATGAGTACCTTCGATTGGGGGTGTGTCAAGAAATTGGGCCTTACCTTCAACATAAAGGTTTGGTTATGCAAGTACAGCTTGCTGGAGCTGATTGACATTTATTGACGCACATTTCAAGAGCCAACTTTGGAATTTCTTAGCACGTTGTAGGTCTTTCTGATTGGAAAAGTCTCATTCTAGCTCTACAAGCAAGAGAAAACTCTAATCGTTGTTGAATTCAGAGTGATTTTCAAGCTCATGCATGAGGGATTGATCCATGACAATATGGTTGGATTTTACCCTCATGATGCTTGGTCCTATTTTAGTAGTGATTGTAGCTGAGATGTCAAGAAGAGGAAGAGCACACATCTGATATCACTAGTGCTTCGCTACATTCATCGGTTTCTCACCTACAACATCTTTGCTTAGAGTGATAGCAATGACTTAATTCAGAAGTCTGAATTGCTTTTGTTTGATATGGCTCGAAAGAGTGAGCCTGTGGAACTATCCCAGTGGTTTGCCTATTACCTATAATCCATTGCTTCCAAGCCTTCAAGAGACATTCTTATTGGAGGTTATGCGACTCATTTGGCGATAAAGCTGGGATTTTTAGACCTCAACAATCATGTTTACAATATTGTTCCAGCTTCTTCCAGAGATCGACTCGACATAGAGTCATTTAAAAAAGATGGGAGCAGCAGTGAGAGTCCACCATAAAGATGAAGTGTCTTACCACTTTATCACCCCACCTGGAGAGGTGGCATGGGAGCCTGAAGACTCCGAGGAATTCAAAGTGAGACTTTAAAGGCTCTAGTAGAGGAAGAGGGCTCGTGTTGAGACTCCACCTCCAGTTGTTCCAGATACTCCTCCTACCACTGAGACCTCTTCAGCACCTCTGCCAAACTTGGCACAGCAAATTGCCACACTTTTGACTCTTCACTTTGACATACTTCAGGAAAGCATGAACATTTTTCAGGAGTCAGTGGATGCAAAGCTGGAAAACCTTAAGGACTTTATAGAGTCTAGGATTGATAGCCTCGATGATGAGGTAGCTCATCTTCTCGAGTAGATGTTTGGCTTCAAGCCATGACTATCATTATCACTTTTTTACTTTTTATGTCTTAGGATTCTTAGGATCATGTTATCATAGTACTTTTTTTAATGTTTAGGCAAGTCTCTTTTATTTATTTACAACTCATGTGACTTGTAAATCTTTTATTTATGCAATGATATATATTTTATTTTATTTTCTATTATCTTATCTCTTTTTGATCGTGACAAAGGGGGAGAATAAATAAGCAAATGAAACTGTTAAGTTGGATGCAAATATAACTTGGCCAAATCAACTTGCAATATATCCTTCATATACTTGGCATGAATACTTTGTTTATCTTAATACAAATGCTATGTTTATTGCTTATTTCAAACTCTTTTAAAGTTTGTCTTGCATCTTGTACTTCTTATGGTTCATGCTTATTGCGTACCAATTGAGTGGGAGAAATTTTATTTTCTATTTAGACCCCATATTGCTTAATTATTTGTTACCATTAAAAAGGGAGAGATTGTTGAACCTTGAGGGATATTTCTACCATTTTGATGATAAAAAATAATTAGGCAATAAGGAATTTAGCCACATTTGGTGCTCTAAGTATATTAGATAGGTTATGCATTCATAAAACCTTGAAGCAAGTTGAAAGAGAAAAATTGAAGATCAAGATATTGATAAAATGCAAAGTGTCACACTCTTGAATCAAAAAGATCACACCCATGAATCAAAAAGGTCACGCTAATGACTAATGTCATGCTCGTGGTAAAGGATCACCATCCCTGTGAAAATAGCTCTTCACACTGTGAATAACAAATTATGCCCGTGAAACAAGTAGGTGCCAAGACTATTCATTCAAACTTTCATGGTAATGAAGCATTGGCCCAACCGTGAATATTGATAAAGTCACGCTTGTGAAGATTTTGTCCTGTCTGTGAATGAGTATTCATTTTCAAACAGAATGCATCATAGCTAGAGTCACGACTTTCATTCACGGCTATGAAAAATAGTGAGACCCGTGAAGAATCAGTCACGCTCGTGACCTTGGAGAGAGAAACTTGTTAGGTGCGAATGAGAAAGTAATTGAATGACTATTTTCATATTAAATGCACCCCAAAACGACTATATTTGATTTGGAAGTATAAATACAACACATTTATGACTTCTACAAGTTAGAAAAACAATCATTCATTATTCTAATCTTTTATAGCCTTGTGCATTTATTTTGATTCAACAACTTTCATTATTTAAAATTGTAAAACTATAAATTGCTCATAATTGCTGAGCATTTTGGTTGGTGAGTGTTTTCATTTTGTAATCAATTACTTAAAAGTGAGTTTGAGTGAGTTGGGGTGTGAGTGAAACATTTGTAAGGGTTTTTGTGTGAGCCATAAAATCACGAGGATTTGATTGTTGTGTTAGCCATTAAAATACAAGGGTTGTTTTTGGGTTAGGTGTTACCCAAGAGAGAAACACCATAGTTGGGAGTGAGCTAGAGATTAAACTCCATTGTAACACTTCAAGTGTTAGTAAAACACTCAATCGAGATTGGGAAGAGGAATAGATTTTATTAATACCCTAACCTCTATAAATCTTGTGTACATTATATTCCTTTTTCTTTCACCATTCATCATTTAGCTACTTCTTTCTTCAAGTAATTTTTGTTTACCAACCAATTCAACCTCCATTTTTTGTTATTATTTTAGGCAACACTAGCCATTGTAAAGTAGAAGAGTTCATGACCTTGAAATAAGATATGATAGTAAAAAATAAAGAGCCATAAAAACTAGCCATTGGAAAAGGAACCTAAAAAGTTACTATTCATTCTAGATTAGTTTACGATGTCAAACACAACTATGCAGTTTGTCAAGAATCATGGCAATCATGATGCAAGGAACACAACTGCAAATATCAAAATGTCAAGTTGCCAATAATTGACCAAACAAATAATGCCATGTGTCCATGGCATTTAAACATTAAACGAACTTGTGACTGTGACGTAGAGAATGGCAATCGCGAATACTAAATGGAGTCAACCATTCGAGCACATAACCTACCAAATCTTGCCATATGTATTAGCCATTGTAAAATAGAGGAGTTCGCGATTGTGAAATAGGATCTTATAGTAAAAAATAAATAGCCACAAAAAATAGCCATTGGAAGTGGAACATTGTGTAACGACTCTTTGAAGATTTTATAAACCGAAAATTTTACCATTCTTATAAAAAGAATTAAGAAGCTCCTAGAGAAGAAGAATGGAAATATTATAAAGAAATCTTCTAAGTACTCATTAACCTATAAGAGACATAAAATGAGGTCCCATATGGAACAAGATAAAAATAGGTATAAATTAATTAGTGATGACAACTTTTCAAGTGAAAAGGAGATAGTCGCCTCTTGCTTTATGGTCTTAGAAGAGGACTAAAATGAGGTATGCTTTATTTCTAATTCATGTAGTAATAGTAATTTTGTTAGCATAATGTAGATTTTCAATTTTAAAATTTCAAAAAGGAAAGAAGGAATTAGATATTATTTTAGTATCTCAAAGGTCTCATTTAATTAGAGAAGGCTTAAATTTCAAGGTAAATTCATTATCTACTCCTTCATCTAATTATATACATTTCATTAAAGTCACTACATCTCAAGTGTCTTGTATAAAGGTGATAAAAAAAGAAGCTAACACCAAGGCACGCATAAAACCTCCCATTCCAAAGAAAAATAGAAAGGGTTTACATAGTCTTAGAGCCCTATCTCAAAAGGCAAATCATTCATTTTTACACAAGAAGTATGCTCCTAGAACACCCCACACCCCACAAACATATTCAAGCAATTATTCTTCTTTTTATGTTTTGAGGTCCAAATTTGATGCTAAATAGGATGAGTAAAAGAAAAATTTTAAATCTAAAGCACAATGTTGATATTGTAAGAAATTTGAACATATTTATGCTTGATGTTTTATAAATAAGACTCACCCCATCAAAGGTGAAGCTTTTAGTACTAACTCGATGGACCCAAATTAAAATGGATACCAAAAGGTAGTATCACTTAAATTTTGCAGGTACTAGCATAACAAGTAGTATTCACTCAATAAGTTCAATTATTTGAAGACGCAATAGTATAAGGGAAGCCATCTTATACCTAAGAAGAAGAGGTGCTGCAAATTCAAACAATTAGTGTCATGCACAAATTAAGGGGGAACAAGCCATAAAAGGGGAATAATTTAAATTTCAATATCATTTTTCTTAGAGCCCCATATGTGTTTTATTTGTGGCATGTAAATATTTGTATTTACAAATGGTGCTTTTTTATTTTTTCAATTAATTCTCTCTTATTTTTTTAAGTCCCTTTTTATTTTAAATATCTTTTGACATAAGTGGTGCATTAGCCCTTTTTGATCTTGCCAAAGAGGGAGAGATTGTGGACATATGAGCAAAAATGCAAAAATCTACTAATGGAGTGGAGTTAATTTTTTTTTTTTTAATAAAAAATGAGAAAATTTATATTTTGAAAATTTGCTTGGCATGCATATAATTTAATGCTTAAAATGGCATATGCATCTTTATTTTGTTTTTTGTTCAATTTAATTGTCAAAATAAAATAAAAAAGTGATTGTTAGCCCGAATAGTGTATTCCTATATTTTGATTTTGACAATCAAATTGAAAAATCACTAATGTGTTTATTTAAATGTTATTTTGTAGGTCTTAAAACACAAAGTGAAGTTTGAAAAAGCTTTGTGGAACACCAAATTTGCATCTGCATTACATAAGGTTGTTGGAACAATGTTGTTACAACTATACTGAAAATTTTTTACAGCCACAAAAGAAATATTCGGGACTGCGAAGATGAATCTGAAAATTACTGTTCATTTTATATTAGTTCGCGATGTCAAGCATGACTATGAAGTTTGTTGCGAAAGCAGTATTGCTACTACAATGCAAGGAACATGACCGTGAATATTCAAAATGCCAAGACTCTAAGAACTAACCAAGCGAAGAATGCCATATGTCCATGACATTTGAATGTTAAAAGAACTCTCAACCAAGACTTGGAGAATCACAACTATGAATATCAAATGGAGTCGACCTTTGGAGCACATAACCAACCAGATCCTGCCACATGTACTAGATATTGTAAAACAGAAGAGTTTGAGACCACGAAAGGGAGATCGTGACCCTGAAATAGGATCTAATAGCAAAACAAAAGCTACATAAACTAGTTGTAACACCCTCTCACCCTAACATCACGTGCCCGAATAAGGGAGCGCTACACCGACTTCTTTTATCTTTAACTTATTTATTGAAAACAGTCCATAATATATATATATATATATTCTCAAATAATATAAAGAAAAATAACTTACATTTTATTTATATAGGATAATATTTATATAACATCAATTTAATTTTGCAAAACCATAAAATATATTATATAAATCCAAATATAAAATATAAGATACAAAAATTTGTGACCCACAATTTCTAGAAATCATTTACTTTACTGGACTACGATCATCGTTGCCTTTATTTATAACTTTAACCATCTATTTAAATCTGCAGGGAAGGAAACTTCCACGCTAAGCTTTAGGCTTAGTGGTGCATATAAATAAAGTAATAAATAATTTTATACAATATGCATTATCGTGTATATTACGTACCATTTAATCTTTTGTTTACACAATTCTTATTTTATTACATTCTAGCATGCATAAACATCAAATTATATTCTTATATCTCATACTTGTTTTACTTTATCAAATCATCATTATATAATCCATCATAATTAACCATATTACAAATCATGATACTTTTTACTTTCGATAACGTCTTTATGCCCACAACACCTATGAACTACTGACTAGGATAACGGAGTTGTCATCTAGGAATTTAGGAGTGCCATCCGGGCATTATGATTTTCACATACAAATGTCATCACCGGTATATATATATATATATATATATATATATGTCATCATCGGCTTTAGTAATAGTGTCATTACCGGCTTCATTAATCATGCCATTATTGGCATAATTATACTCCCATCTGCTTAGCATGCCAAACTATCCTCAGTCTATTTCTAAGTTAGGTGTTCTAGGGCTTACTTAATATCATTAAAATTCATAATTATTAATTTTACACTTTTCACGCATTTAATGGCTCAGTTAATCACATAATTACTCAATAAAACTATTAGTGGCATAATATAATAAGGTTCACATTATTTGTCACACCAAATTCCTCAATTCATATTCTGCCCTATTACCAGCAGATTCAGTACTATGTTTTGGATCATAATTTTGAACCTATTAAAAGCAGAATTAAATTACGATGTCTTCTTAATAATTTTAATATTGAATCTTAACTTTAATATGAAACTTGAATCACTAAAGTTTGAGTTCTTTAGAAAAAGATACAATCAAATAAACACTGACTGTTCACTAACAATTTTGCCCATAATTTTCTGGATAGATTCTAGATCCAGAATTTATATATTTTTCTAGAAACATTTAGACATATTTTGATTTTATGACCTGAACAAAAGTTAAAGACCTATTTCTTAACTTTCAAACCCAATAAATAACACATAAATCTAAATTCCACAACTTAAGTTATAATAGTTTATGTACTCACTACTCCATAAGTTACAGTAAAGAACATACCACATTCAATTTTTCCCAAAATTATTCCTAAGTCTAGCAAACATGCATCCCTAAAATTGTATTACAAAATACTTCTAATTAACAATCATTTAATTGAAAAATACTTTAATCATGCAACTTTATGTTAGAATATAGGTTATTGCCTTAAATTATGCACTTACCTCAAACTTTTTCTCCTTCACTTCTCTAGGTAGCTTTTTCTTTTCCTTTGCTAGCTTGAGCTTATTCCTTGTCTCTTGAAACTCCTACCACATTATAATATCATGATCAAAATATTACTTCATCGCAACTGTCTCATGAAACTTTAAACTTTCTCTCTCATCCTATATGAGTTCTATAAAAGCTCAAAACCACAACTTCCTTTAGAAAAAAAATGAAAGACGAGGAGATGAGCTTCTTACTTATGCTCTTTTCATTTATTAATCACATTTGTGGAGATTTATTTCTCCTCTTGACTTGCTTATTTTTCCTCCTTCTTGCACTCCTTAACTTCCTTTAGCCTTTTTATGTGTGAAAAGGCTCTATCTTGTCTTTCCCACTCTCTTTCTCACTTTCTCTTTCTAGAACTAAGCTTGGCTATAGAGGATTAGGAGAAAACATGGGCCAAATTAGGGGAATAGAAAATTCTAGATAGAAATGGATAAGGAAGGAATTGTATTTTTTGAAAGATATTTTACTTAAGAAATGAATAGTATTTTTTGAAAGTTATTATTTATTATGATTTTTGCAAAATTGATGAATATACAAAGAAATAAATTGTATTATTTTTAAAATATTATATATAAATGTAGACATTATTATATTTAAGAATATTTTTGAATACGTTCATTTATTATTTCAAATTTGAATATTTAATATTTTGAACATATTATACTGCATAAAACATGTTTTGATGTAATTATTTTTCATATTTTATTATTTATAAAATATATTAAATATTATATTTTGAAAAAATGTCACTTGACCAATCCAACCCCAGTTAAACCTCTATCTTTTCTGGTTCGTTGACCATGCAAGGTCTGAAAATATTGTTGGCTCTTAGCAATCGTCAACAATCTGAAAAAGCTTGGGAAGCTCTATAGCCTTGAAGATGTCAACAACAAAATTCTAAGGAGTTCACCAATAAAGAAGTACAAGTCAAGGGTCACTGGCATCAAGAAAGCCAATGAAGATTTGAGTAACCTTCCTACAGATGTGCTCGTTGGCAAACTCATAACTTATGAAATTGTTAGAGAAATGCTCTAAAGGTAATCACCTTTAGCACTTATTGTATAAATTTATTTGATTAATAAAAGGATTTTTCATTAATTTGATGTTCATTTGATATATGAATTGATAGTGACCTTAAATCAATTAATGAAGTCTTTGATACATAACATAATATGAAGAAAATCATGATGAGATCATGATATTGAGATTCCAATCATGTGTAATTATGTTAGTATCTAAATTATCTATAGTCATAGGATTAATGAGATGGGACATTGTTAATCTGGATAGACTAGCACATGTTACACTTCTTGATTGGATCGAGCAGTAGATCCCATAATCTGCAAATATGAGATGTTTAGAGTTAACATATGGATGTTTGTTAAATGTAGCTAAGTACATTGGATGACCTACTATGAGACAATCATATGGATAATCTATTCAAATGTCAATGATAGTCTCAACATAGCAATAGTGCAAGTATCCTTAGACTTGAGGTACTCAAGGATATCTTAGATACTGATTCTATATTTTGACACTATTCCTTATTGCCTTAAGAAGGTTGCTTATAGGATGGTGGTTGGATATAGCTTGAGGAATTCGAAGGTAATTGGGTAACCAACAAATGATTCACAACTCTTGATAGAAGGAGTGTATACCCATGGCCTTTTATCGGGCTCATTACTTGGGAATAGCTGGAGTGGAAATTTCATGAAGATAGTTTTCAATGACATGTCTAATAGAGTAATGAGCCTCAGGAATAAGAACTAACATTACTTGGACTAGACGTGATGTAGTTAGTATAGTGAGAGTTGACACATATCCATACTTTGAACCAAGTGGGGTATAGAATGGTGAAATGAATAATTGCACGGAAATTATCTATGGAAAGATTTGTAGTCAAACCATAGACTTTTCGATCAATTGGGGGTCATAATGTGTTACTAGATAGTGCTCATAACTTGTTTAAATTAATTGCTAATTTAAGTGGCCAATATAAATGGGAACCTAATGGGTCACACGCATTGGATATGTGAAGAATGAGTAAAATGGTATTGGATGGGATCCAAAAATATGAGAGAATTATTTTTGTACTAATTGCAATGAGATCGCACGGAAAAATCATTTGAGGGAGGTCACGGGCCTGCACGAACTGCTAGCCTGCCCAGCATGTTGTTGGCCAGCTACTGGCCTAATTGATCTTAATTGGCCAATTAACTCTAATTAAGGCAAAAATCCCAAAATCTTTCCCCTTGTCTTGTGCATTTTGTATCTAGACTATTTTTAGAGTAAAAATATTTTTGAAATATTTAAAAGTCTGAAAATTATTTTTGGAAATAATGAAAATTCAAAAAGAAAATTAATAGTTATTTTTCATATTCTCTCAAATTGAGCATACACCATTGTTAGCACTTTGAGAGATGTATTCAACTGTTTCTCTTATAGTTTCTTCTCATATTTTCGCATGGATTAACATTAGAGACATCCTAAAGTGAATTGTTATGGTTTGTAACAACCCAACAAGGTGAAAATTTGAAGAATAAATCAAGAAATTATAAGATATAATTTATTACCTCTATATTTTGGTAAATTAATTTTAATGGCGCAAGCAAGATTCTTGTTTTGAATTTTGAATATTTTATTTTTTTCGCTGTCTTATGAATGAGATTTATCTTCCAAACCCAACAGAAATGACATTGACAAGAGAAAGAGAAATAGAGCTTGAGAAGAATAAAAAGGTTTTAGCATTCAAGACATCAACAAAGCAATATCAGTCTTCAAGTGAAAGCCTTAGCAATGAGGATATGAGGGAATCAAAAAGTGATAAATAGTTTTCCATTCTTATAAAAAGAATTAAAAAGCTTAAAAAGAAGAAAAAGAATGGCAATAATCTAAAAAAATCCTTCAAGTACTCATCAAACCACAAGAGACATATGAGGAGGTCCTACATGGAACAAGATAAATGGAGGTATAAAGCAATCAGTGATGAAAGCTCTTCAAGTGAAGGAGAGATAGTTGCCTCTTACTTCATGGCCTTAGAAGATGACCAAAATTAGGTAAGCTCTATTTCTTATGATTTTAAACGTTAAGAAAATGAATTTTTATAAAGAAAAGAATTCTCAAGTAAAGAATTATTTAGAGGATTTGGAAAATCAAGTTTTATTTCTTAAAATCTATAATGATTCTCTTAGATAATCATTAGATAACATTTCTTCAAAAGCCTCAACCCATAAAGATTTATTAAAAGAAAATTATCCTATAAAAAGCTATGGTGAGAAACTTAGGTCTTCATTTTTAAATTTCAAAATGCAAAGGAGAAATTAGATACTATTTTAGTATCTCAAAGGTCTCCTTTAATTAGAGAAAATTTAGTGTAACACCCTTCAATATTATATGGAATTATACCAATTATACTAATGAATTTCACAATACACATGATTAAAACATATAAAAATAAAACTTTAATACACTATGACCATGATGAGAGTGTAAGAGAATCAAGGGTTTTATGTTTGTGAAAATGGGTGTCATAGCTGTGAAAGTCAAGTTTTCAGTATATAAACTGTGAAGATTAATCGCAACTGTGAACGAGTAGTTCATGCCCATGAAAGAGGAGTCACAACCGTGAATCATAGACAAATAGAGTAGGTGAGACAGTCGTGATTTTCTCTACTGCCATCACTTTTAAATCAGCTCCTATGCCCTTATATCATCAAAGGCATTTTTTCTCCATTTTTGGAGCTTCAAAGATCAAGTTCTACATTAGAAAGGTGAGTGAAAGAGTGAGAAAGAGAAGGTTATGAGTTGTATGAGAGGAGCTCAGTTTTGTGTGTCTCTGAGTTCCATTCACATTTTAGAAGCTTAAGGAGTTGTTTTGTTGGTTGATAAGAGTTAGAGTTAGAGCTGGAAGTTTATCTAAAAGGAGAAGACAAGTTTGAAAGTCTAGAGTGTTGGCTATGCTCCATCCTAGGTGTGAGATTAGTACATAACCACATTCAAAGTCTTAAGTTGGATGTTCTTGTATTATTTGCCTTTAATGCATGCTGTGAGTGGTCATTAGGGTGAAAAATGTCATGTTTTTGTGTTGTATTACATTATGGGTAAATATGCTAAAATGGTAGATATGAGATGTTAAATGGGTGACATTGATTAATGTTTATATTTTGAGATGTTATGGATATGATATATGACTTATATGCAAGCTGGAGTGTTAATAGGGTGACTGACATTGATCAACCATAGAAATTATTGCATGTGAAAATGATATGAAATGACTTGCTTTGTTTTCGAAAAAAATTTCTAGATTCACAGTCATGAACTGGTGGTTCACGGGTATGAATGTTGTGAATTGAAGTTTTACTGCTAAAGAGATCCATTCAGGGTAGCTTCATGATTGGAATCACGATTTGGTTCACGACTGGTAGATTCAGAGGTTGAATCATAGTGTGATTCATGGGTAAAATCCCTGTAAATTTTTTTCATGTTGTAAAAATGAGTTCACGAGCACAAAGCTATAAAATTGCATTTTCTTGTGTTTTGGCATACGAAACAAGGCTAATTCATTTTGTAGTGGTATACCTCTGTCATATGGTTATAACATGTATGAGAATGCATGTTATGGTTATGATTTATGAGAATCATGGAATATGGATTAAATTGCAATGCGGAAATGATAAGTGTATGATAAACAGTTAAGCACATTACTCTGACTAGGACTAGAGCTAGGATAGATGACATGTCATTGAGGGGAGACCGATACTGAGTGACCTAGGTTGGTCACATTCGAGTTTCTTTGAAGGTCAGGGTTTAAGCCAAATGTGATGCCCTCAGTTATTGATATGTGTATACTCTTTTCCTCAGAAAAGTGTTATGGGAAGCTCAGGTAGGTGTCTTGAGGGCTCGGGTTAGAGCCATAGATTTTTCGTGTCCAATTTAGTATACTTATGAGTAAAGTAGGCAATAGATTGATTTAAATAATTTGCTAAGTATGGTATACATTTTTATGATTAATATTGGATGTTTTGATATGCCATGTTTGATGTGTATTTTAATATATGAGATCATCATGCTATGTCATGTAGATTATGGGTTAATGCATGTGCAAACTTCGTCATAAGTAGTTACGGTATGTTAGGAAGAATATAATGCATGTTGTATATGCCATATATGGTGCTTTACATGTTGTTATATACCACTAAGCATTAGTTTGCTTAGTGTATGGGCTTTCTGTGCAAAGGTTTGAAGCTTAAGAGAGCAGCAATAGAGGAGGGCACCCAAAGATCAAAGTTAAGGATACATACTTGGGGTGGATGATACAATTGTTGTATTTTTGGTTTTGTTGGGCTTGGGGAGTTATGGATTTATATGTTTTTATTCTTAGAGACATGTAGTTTTGTACTACTTGTTTTGTAAAACCTTAGGCTAGTGTATGCCCGTACAAATATTGAATTTAATCTTGTAATTTTATTAAGTCTTTTATGGATATATGATGTTTTATATTTTTTTGATAAGTCATCATGGTCACGGTGTATCAAAATTTTAAATTTATGACATTTTAAATCATATGCACCGTAACATTCTTTAGTATCATTGGTTTTATTCTTAATTATATAAAAGGGTGTTACACCAAAGGTTTTACAAAATGGATAAAAAAAATTACATGACTTTAAAATACAAAGCTTGTATGCCTATAACTACCCAACCCATCAAAACAACCAAAATGCAAAGTGTATCACCCACCCACAGATGTATCCTTAACTTTGCTCTTAGGTATCATCCTCTGTCGATCAACACTTAGGATCTGAACCTACAAATAGGAACACTAATATGCTAGGCAAACTAATGCTTAGTGGTATATAACAATATGCAAAACACAACAAACATATACAATATTCATGATACACTTACCATCATGCACATACAATATACCATTATCAATGATGTTATTCCTAAATATTCTTATCAATAATACTCAACTTCGTACATGACATAACAATATAATCTATCATCAAATATACAAGTGTACAATACAATTAGAAATTATTAAAAACCATTATATTATTTGTTTTACTCTTAAATAGACTAAATTGGATATGAGAATAAGCAAGGCTCTAACTTGAGCCCTCAGGACATCTTCTTGAGCTTTCCAAAATACCTATTTGAGGTATAAAGAGTGTGCACATATAATAATTAAGAGAAAACACACCTAGCTTTACGCCTTTATCCTTCAAATAATCTCTAAAGTGACCAACCTAGATCATATGTTACCGATTTGCCCTCAATGACATAATATTTATCCTAGCTCTAGTCTTAGTTAGAGTATTGGGCATAATTGTGTTATCACACTTACCAAATTTGTATCATTAATTAACCATAATTTTTTGTATTTCGTAAACATACCTTATGTTTATTTTATGCCATAAACTAATCAAGACAATAGAGATATACCACCTAAAAAATAATCAACTTTTCTTCACATGGCAAAAATACAAGAAAATGCAAATTTACAGCTTCATGCCCGTCAATTCATTTTCACTGTTGTGAAGGACCTTCATAGGCAATTTACCAGTGAATCACTCTATGATTCAACCTCTGAATCAGTTATAAGTTTCATAACCGTGATCATCTTTTCACGGGCATGACCCCAACTATGAAGATGCCCGTGAATGGGTCTACTTTAGCCAAAAATACCATATCATAACATTAACGCCCATGAACAACTAGTTCACGACCATAAATCTAGAAAATTTCCAAGGCAACTGTTGAAAGCAACCCTTAATCAATCTTGAATGATCTTCACCTTCTCATTCATCTTTTATACTAGTTCTGGCCTCAGTAACTTCTTCTCACTAAGCTTGATCTAACACAATGATGTCCAACATATCCTTTCATAAAGTGCATCATAAGAAGTCATCTCAATATTGGACTGATAACTGTTGTTGTAAGCGAAATCTATCAACGGTAGATATTTGTGTCGATTTCCTTTGAACTCAGTCACACAATATCTCACCATGTCTTCCAAGATTTGTATAACCCTTTCTAACTGACTATTTGTTTGAGGATGGAAAACAGTGTTGAAATTGAGCTTAATATCCAAAGTAGATCCCGATTTGAAATAATGGAGACTTGAACTCTATGAAGTCACACTACCTCATTCACATACAACTCTGCCAACTTGTTTAACAGACAATCTCTTTAAATATATAAGAAATGAGCCAACTGTTAGAGAGGTGCCCTAAAGGCAATCACCTTAGGCACTTGTTATACTCATTGATTATTAATAAAAGGCATTGTCATTATATTGGTGTTCATACATATATGAATTGATATAGATATTAAACCATTTAATGAAGTCTTTGGTATGTAACACAGTATGAAGGAATTCATGATGAGATCATGATGATGAGATTCCTATAATGTGTAATTGTGTTTATACCCAAATTATCTCCAATCATAGGATTAACAAGACGGGACATTGTTAATGCGGATAGACTAACACATGTTGTACTCATTGACTAGGTCATGCAACTGATCTCATAAGCTGAAAGCGTGAGATATTTAGAGTTATCATGTGGATACTTGCTAAGAGTAGTAAGTACATTGGATGACCTGCTACGACATAATCACATGGATATCTATTCAATTTCAGTGATAATCTCATCATAGCAATGGTGCAAGTATCCTTAGATTTGAGATGCTCAAGGTTATCTTGAATATTGAATCTTATACTTTGACTCCATTCCTTGTTGCCTCTGAAGATGTCACTTATAGGGTGGTGATTGGGTATAACATGAGGTATTCGAAGGTAGTTAATTATCAATAAAGGATTCACTGCTCCTATTAAAAAGAGAGTATACCTACGACCTCTTGTAGAGATCATTACTCAGAAATCCTTCGTCGAGATGGACATGTCATGTAAAAGGTTTTCAAGGACATATCTAATTAGGGTAATGAGTGTCATAGACAAGAACTAATATCATTTGGACTAGATGTGATGTAGTTAGTCTAGTGGGAGCTGACACACAGACATGTTCTGAGCCAAATGAGGTATAGTATGGTGAAAGGATGAATTGCACAATAATTATCTATGGAAGGATTAAAAGTCAAACCATAAACTTTCCAGTTAATTAGGTGGTCATGATGTAATGCTAGATATCACTCATGATCTATTAAGTCAAGAAAAATTGATTAGAAAGCAATTATGTGTCAAAGTGTTTGATTTGTAAAATCCTAATTGGATTATGATTTCTTTTGAAATTTAAGCTACCAACATGACCAGAAAACCTATTGGGTCACACGCATAGAGGGAATGTAGAAAATGTAAAATGGATTTTGGATAAGATCCAAATGAGAAAGAAAGAGAATTGGGCCTTTTATAAGAGTTATAAAAATGGGTCAAATCCAAATTGGATTATGATTGTTGACTTGGTCAACATTGGGCCTTATACCTTAGGAAAATATGCACATTGGGGCTTTTCCTTTTCCAAACTTAAAAGGGATTAGAAAGTGTATAAATACTCATTTTAAGAAGTTAATTTCGTGGTTGCCTCATTAAGAAAAATAAGAGTTGTTTTTCTCCTCTCCCTTTTTTTTTTCATAAGACAATTTTCTATAGCCAGCACTTTGGACTTTTGTCACCCCATCTCCTTAGAAGTTTTTTTCTTCTTCTGTCGTGTGGATACTCTTAGAGGTAATCCTAGCTTTGGATTGTTGTGGTTTGCTATAACCCAATAAAGAAGAAAAATCTCACAACTTGGAAGATCAAGAGTTGCAAATAAAGGTAATCAACTTCTCCCATATTGATGGTATGATATGATTTTAATGTTCATATTGATGCATGTTAAGAACCCGATAGTGGTATTAGAGCCACCCTATGTAAATTAAATTCAGATTTAATTAAAGTATCAATGAGATTCATTGAAAATGAACAACTTGGATTTCCTTCTTTTGTTAAAAATGAATTTGATTATGTTTGGCCTCAAATTTTAATGTTAATTCAATGACATGTTAATAGGATGATATTAGATGTTTTTGATGATAACTAAAAGATTTGAATTTGATTTAAACATGAAATTCTAAGTTATGCATAGTTGATGTAGGGTTTATAAAACTTAGTTGTGCCAATTGAGTTGTTTAAGGGGTTGTTCAAATTTGGTTTATTAGTTTGATTAATCAAACATATTTATGACATATTTGGAATGTGTTTTAACTTCTGGACAACACCTATAATGATACAAAAATTATTTTTGATGAAGGAAAATACAAAATATGTAACTAGGTTGAAAACCTTACAATGTGATGTGACTATTTTGTATTATTTAACTTAATGACATGTAAATTGATGATTAAAACCGTAATCCATGTTTATGAAATATTCATGATGTTTTTTTGGTGTCAATTTCATGCTAGATTCAAATTAAATTCGTAATTAAATTTCTAAAGAATCATAATTCATGTATAATTTAGTTAAAACAATTTTTGTGTAATTGGTTTGCTAATTGAATAATGAATGATTTAGATTATCCAATGAATGAATTTAATTATTTTAAATTGATTATAAGTTTCTTATAATGATAAAAATGAATTATGGAAATTTTGGAAATTTTTAAATGGAATTTGATTTGAATTTGAAAAAGGCTTTCAATGTCCTAGTTTGACTAGAATTTTAGTATGCAATTGTAACTAGGATTGTTTAATCCTATTTGGCATCAAAATAAAAACTAATTAAGGTAATTTAATTATAAATTAATTACTGGTCATGTTTAATTTAATATTTAATATGATTTAATTATTAAATTTGGATTTAATATTGCGTGCATTAAATTAAAAGTAACCTAGTTGGCAAAGTAGACAATTTTAGAAAACTTTTTGATATGATCAAATGTATGTCTAATTCGCATAATTTCCTTTTAGAAAGTGTTTCTAACTGTTCATATGATTATTTAATAAGATTAAATAATGGATATATGATAAATTTCACTAAAGGCCAAACAATCAAAATAATGTTTTAAGAGTTGAAATAAAGGGAAACTAAATTGTTACTTTAATAAATTACCTTTGTTTATGCATTAGAGAATGCATGCTTCACTTAGTACACTAGAAAATAAATTATAAGATTAATAATAAGTACCATAGACAATTTCTGTGCAATTATTCATTTCACCATTTTATACCCCACTTGGTTCAGAGTATGGACATGTGTCAACTCTCACTAGACTGACTACATCACATATAGTCCAAGTAATATTAGTTCTTGTTCCTGAGACTCATTACTCTGTTAGACATGTCATTGAAAACTATCTTCATGACATTTCCATTCCATTCAGAGATTCCCAAGTAATGACCCTGACAAGAGACCATAGGTATACAATTCTTCTATCAGGAGTGGTGAATCTTTTGTTGGTTACTTAATTACCTTCGAATACCTCAAGTTATATCCAACCACCATCTTATTAGCTACTATGTTGAGACTATCATTGACATTTCAATAGATTATCCATATGATTGTCTCATAGCATGTCATCCAATGTATTTAATTACACTTAGCAAGCATCCACATGTTAACTCTAAATATCTCATGTTTACACATTTTGAGATCTACTGTTTGATCCAATCAAGAAGTATAACATATGCTAGTCTATTCAGATTAACAATGTCTCTTCTCATTAATCCTATGACTAGGGATAATATAGATACTAACATAATTACACATGATAAAAATCTCAATATCATGATTTCATCATGATTCCTTTTATGTTATGTTATGTTATGTATTAGGAACTTCATTAATTGATTTAAGATCACTATCAATTCATATATCAAATAAATATTAAATTAATGAAAAAAAATTTTATTAATCAAATAAATTTGTACAATAAGTCCTAAACGTGATTGCCTTTATAGAAATTCTCTAGCATAATGTATATCAATTTCACGACAATAATAACTCATCTAACACATAATTTAACTAAGCATACATGACATATTAAAAAACCTAATTGAAATAATAATAATAATAATAATAATAATAATAATAATAATAATAATAATAATAATTATTATTATTATTATTATTATTATTATTATTATTATTATTATTATTATTATTTATCTAAATATTCATAATAAATAAATTATTATATTATTTTTAATTATTTTATTTTATCTTATAATGTCATTTTATTTTATTAAATAATCATAGTAAAAATTAAATAATTACTACTACATACTATTTCTACATTTTTATTACTACCATTACATCTACTAATTATTATTAATTAATTTTATTATAAATTTCTATTCTATTTATCTAAATATTCATAATAAATATTTTATTACTATTACTACTACTAAAAGGTGATGTTTTTCACTTATCCAAAGTAGTGGCCTTGCCAATTAGAGTATACACGGAATCTGAATCTTTTTGAACTGAAATGAAAAACTGAGAGAAATATCAGAAATCAAATTAAATAGTTGACTTTTTTTTACTAAAACCGAACTAAATTGTATCGTTGATTTTAATTTTGATGGATTTTGATCTTTTAGTAATATTCGGATTAAAAGTTGTACTGAGTTGTACCGAAAGAACCAATATTTAAATGTTTATAATTTTACTATATATAATAATTACTAAGAATGAAATAATTTATACATAATAATATTTATAAATTTTATAGTTTTATTATATAAATATAATGTAACTTAAACTTACAATTATATACACTTTAATATATTTAATTAAAATTAAAATTAAAATTGTTAATTAATTAACAAAATTAATTTGACATTTATAAAAGCAATGGATTCAAATAATTGAAAATTTTATGTCTTAAAAATAATTTTATAATGGTGATGTAATACCCCCTCACCCTACTATATGTATAGTTAGGTAAGAGGAGGTTACAAACTTATTCTCAAGTACTTTTTTAAATTACTAATGGAAATTGTAGAGTAATTTTTTTATATTTTTAATACATTTATATTTTAAACTTATAGAAATGTTTAAAATAATTTTTATACATTTTTTATAATAAAACTTAAGTGCATTAAAATATAATCGAAATCTTATATATATATATATATATATATATATATATATATATATATATTACCATGTCAAAATGCAATAGCGCAAATCATATGTGTGAATGTAATAATCACCTATATTTAGAGATTCATGGTTGCTTCACTGATATGGTTTTATACTCGTCTTTGTCTTCATTTACTATTTAATTTTCAGCTTCTATCATCACTTCTAACTTGTGCGAGAGAAATAAACAACTTTCACATTAAGTATAAATGTTTAGTGATGCATACAAATAGACAATAAGCTATAGACTATGCTATGACATGCATTTCAATTTAGACTTAGTATTTATAAAATATGCAATGACTCTAGTCATTTATATATTTATTAATTTTTATCATGTATGCACCTATGATTGTTGTGATTAATATTATTTTATTCTTCACCATATTAATCTACATCTAACATTCGTACTTAACAATATTTAAATCATAATGTGTTATTATGATAGAGTATAGTTACACATGTCTTTTTTCATTTGGATAACATATATAATTTCATACTAACCTTATTTTTTATATTTATTTTGTACTTATAACACATTTACTATTCATATCCTTATTGGATTAACGGAAGATAACAGAGGTACTTTATTATTACAAAATAATAATTCATATATTTTATAGTTACAAATAATAATTTAGGTACTTAATTATTTTGTTTTATATGTTTCAGATACTATCTATGTAATTCATCCTTCGAAAAGTCGTCTAATTCACATTTATGAGATTGGTTCCCAATTCAAGGGCTACTGACTAGACTTACGCATATTAAACAAACTTTGTCTAAACCTATTAGTTCATGTCTAATTTCCTCTTAAGTCTCTTTATAGTGCCTCAAATTCCATAAGTGGTCCTTGTCCTTATTTATTTTTATCAATTAAATCCTTTGTACAACATAAAACTTGTAAGTAGGTCCCTTTTGTATTTTGGCCAAATTGTAAATATACATCAATATTCTTTTTCTTCTTATATTTAGGTCCAATTGTCATTTACTAAGTATATTCTTTTAGTCCCTTAGCATTCAACTAAGTTGCACATTGGTCCTAAAGTTTATCTTTCTTCGATTGAGTTCAAATTATGACGAAAAGTCCAACTTTAGTTCTTCATACCTCTAGGCCATTGTTCAAATCCATTTCAAATTGTTCCTTCCAATTAACCACTTACTAAAATTTTATTTTTTTGGCTCTTATTTACCTCCAACATACTCTTTGGTCTAAATTTGGCTCAAATTTTGCAATATGGCCATCCAAAGCCATAGGTCATAGCATTAAAGTCTCAAAAATTCTAACTTTTCTCTTTTATTGTCTCGACTTAAAATAATTTCCACTTAACCTTCTTTCTATGACTCACTATTTTTTATGGAATTGTACTCAAATTCCACTTTGATTCCTTCTAATGTCTCGGCCTAGCTAGGTGGAACAATTAGGAAATTCCCCTTACATGCTTGCTTGCCTTTAAGACAACACAACAACCATAACAAGGAATAAAGAGAAACTTAGATATGAAGTTTATAATGAACAATTAAAAAATAAGACGAGGATAAAGAATACAAAAATGATCAAAGGGAAAAGAAAGCTTGGGCTTTTGATCAAAAGGAAACATAGAGAAGAAAAAGATAAATTTTTACCTTTGATGAATTTCTTAGACCTATGACTACCTTAGCTTATCTACTAGCTTTATCTCCTCATCAAATTCACATGCAAAGCCCTTTATACCATATTTATCACCTCAACCTGACATGCAAAATTTCTTCCATCTTCATCAAGCTTTGGTTGTCCCAAAATCATATTTTATAAGTCTCGGTTCTCACAAAATTGTGTGGAGATTATGACCTCTTCTTTCAAATCTCCATATTCTTAATTCCCTTTTTCACATAATCTAGTTAGGAGTATGATTGATAATGAAATTCAATGAAAAATGAGAGAAGAAATGGATGAAAGGAAATGTTGTAGTCTCAGTTTGGTATAGTAAACATAGAAAGAGGAGAACCCTTTTAGGAATTTGGCCATTTTTCTCAAATTTCGGTCAACTTTTCTAAATAATGAAATAGAAGACTTACCTTTTGTATGGTGTGTAACATAAAGCTTAAGTTGCATGCTAGCCAAGTGGTGAGCAAGCATAAAGGGTTATGACTAATCAAGCTTACTTAAACTTAATTAAACCCATTAAGGCCAATTATTATCAAATATCTCGTATAGTCACCATACTCTTCTCTTTCCTTATATAACTAGACCATTCTCAACACATGCAACTTGATGCCTAAACTAGCAGATATGACATTAACTTTGTTTTAATTATTCCAAAATCACAAAAAACAATTTTCCCATAAAAATAATAAAAACTTTGTCTTTCATTAAATTTTGTCCAAATTTGATGAATTGACATCCGAAAATCTGACTTAGCAGCTAATATAACATTATATTTTTGCCAAACTTTTGAATTTGCTGTATCCTTTATGAAAAATCATGATTCTTGGTGGCTCTAATAATTGGATTTTCTCTAGCAGTGTTGTATCTATGACTAATTTTTCTCCTGCAGTTGCTAATACTGGCAAAGTGATTATTGGATTTGAATCCGACTCGAGTTCTGTCCAAGATGGGTTACCCAAGTCTCTTAAGCTAGTTGCCCATGAGAAGAAAAATCAAGTTGCTAGAGTTAATGACCATGAAGTTCATGCTAAGAATCAAGTATCATATTAGCTGCCAAGACATATTTTTCAGTTGTATGTTTATCATATTTGACTGAAAGTTATTTAAATGAAAGAAAAATAAAGTTCTATTATTTTTTTGAACAAAAAAAAAGTTTAGTAATTTTGTAGCAAATCAAACAAATTTCAGTAACCGCTAATGAAATTTAACCATAACGTGTCGTCTTTCTCCAACTGGATCTATCATATGGTGGCTGATATGATATAATTTTTTAAAGTTGCTAACGTATCATCTATATAGATCATTAGTGGTATGATGTGGCAAAATTCGGTGTCACATCAACTGCTACATCAATTTTTTTGTTACCAATATTTGAAAACTGACTGAAAGGATTTAAGTGAAACAAAAATATTCATTTGAAATTTTTTTAGGATGGAATTGTTTTTATAATTTTATGATAATTCGAGTAAAGTTCAGTGACCATAGGTAAAATTAACTCCAATTGTCAATCAATAACATATACATGTGTTATTATTTTATAGTTTTGATATTCTTTAGTAAGTAATTTGAACAAAAAATTTATAATCAATATCATTTTGTTAGGAGTCATGGTATTACAATTTATATTTCTTAACATTTTTTGAATGTATATTTTTCTTAAAATGGAATAACTATTATTAGTGTTAAGTTGAGTATTAAATATATTTCATGATAAGTTTCAATATATTTTTTTTTCTTGAAATTTATAAATTTATATATTTTATTGTCAATTTTTTTGACTAGACAATATACAATGAACAAATTTTGGAAAAGAAAAGAGAATATATTCAAAATTAACAAAATAGAAAAAAAAAGTTAAATAGAAGAATCATTATTTGTGATGCAAATACTAACTCATAAATACAACAATAATAACTAAGTCTTAATCCCATTTGAAATGGAGTTAGCTATATAAATTTCTATCTCCAAATCCTTTCGTTTTAAGATTAGGTTTGCATCAATATCGAGCAATGTTTAGGTCTTTAGACAATATTTCTCTCCATGTGATCCAAGTTGTACCTATACTCTTCCTCCCACCTGTTACAACTAATCTATCACATTTTCAAACTAGGTCATTTAGGGGGTCTACGTTGTACATGGCCATACCATTTTAAACATCTTTCCTTTATTTCATCTCTAATTTGTGCTACATGTACCTTCTATCATATGCATTTTATTTCTTATCTTGTCTTATGTATGACTACACATCCTTCTCAACATCCTATTTTCTGCCACTCATTCTGTAGATATGTTGAACTTTAGTTGCCCAATACTTGCTCTCGTTTAGTGTAGCTGGTGTAACTAATTTTCTTATAAGACATTATTAAAGTTGTGTTCATGGGTTGATTGATCTAATATAAAAATGTTATATATTGTATTTAAAAACTCCTTTATAAAAACTAGTTTAAGGGATAAGGAGCGTTTATTGGAAAAAATCACATTTCATCAGAAGTTTAAGGGATAAAAAAATGATTTATAATATTGGTTAAATAAACTTCAAATTGATTTAAGTAATTTTAAAATAATAATAAATCTACATTTATGAAGCTCGATTCTTTAAGTTCACACAATTCTAATATGACATCAAAGCTATAAAATGATTAACTATTGCATGATTGTAGACTCTATAGGTAAAATCTAAAACCCAAGAAGTAGAAAAGATCTAAATCAAAAATTGAGTAATCATGTGACTCAAAAAAAAAAAAAAAATTCTAGCAGATGAATAGATAAAAATGTTGAATAGAACAAGTGACAATTAGACTAAGGTGGGTCAAGGTTAGATTGCACTTGAATGTAAATATTAGAATGAATCCCACATCAAAAGTTTAAGGAATAAAAAATGGCTTTATAAAGATGGTGAAATTAACTTTAAATTGACTTAAATATTTTTAAGCAATGGAAAATCTACAATTATTAAACCTGAATTTTCTAGTCCTATATAATTCTAATAGTGTTTAATCCATTGTAAGAAGTACTTAAATCATATAAGACGTATTTTAACACTTTCAACTTACAACATATACATGCAATTTGGTCAATCTAAAACAAAATACATATTAAAGTTTAGTTCCATCTATGGGAAACGAATTGGAGATTTTCCCTTTGCCTAGTATTCAAGTTTAAATCTCATACAAGATCTCCCAAACCACTATTTCTCCTTTTAAAATGTTTGGCCAAGATTTTTGTTGCTTGCTTCCCATTTGGCTATAAAAAGTTTGTTGACCCAAAAAAAATTCTTGTTTTTAACTTTTATAAGTTCATGAACAAATTTTTAAATCAATCCAATCATAGTCTGCTGTATATGTAAAATATTGATTCTATAATCAACAAAAAATCATTAATAAGTTTGAAGAACATTATTATTGCTTAGCATTGACCTCATGGACCTTGCTGGACTTAATATAAACTTGAATTAAGAGAGTGTGAACCAAATTGTAGTTTGGGCTTAAATAGGAGGGCTCATTTTCAAAATAACCTAAGCACATTTGGATATTACCTCTACTTGGTTATAAATTGCCCATTTATCTCTTTGTCCATTGAGGATGTCTCAAGTTCAACTAGTTTGGTCCAATTGTGATTACGCCTTCATTTGTCATCATTTGTTGGGTCTTCCTCGCCTAGCCTCCTTTGTTTTGGGCTTCAAGTATTGGGTTTCAGATCTTGTATTATTTTGCATGGGTCTTCCTCATTAAGCTTATTTCTTTTTTGGGCTTCAATTTATTGGGCTGCAGGTCTTTTTGCAGGAAATGAGCTCCATTAGATTTCATCATCTTGGATCTTGGATTTTCATAAGTTGGGAAACCATTGGACTTTAATATCAGAATTGGAGTTTGATGGGTCTGGTCCAAGCTTAAATTGAAAGTGTGTGGATCAAATTTTCATTTGAACTTAAGTAGGAGGATTTGTTTTTAAAATAGTCTAAGCCAATTTAATTAATACCCCAGTTTGCTTATAAATTGCCCATTTATAATTTTGTCCAGCGCTGTGGCATTGTCATTTCCTAACATGATCGAAGACTTGGTAAAAGTCTACGAACTTGATATGGGAAAAGAGCATGTAAAAGGCAGATCATATAAATCAAAAGCAGAGACTTGAGACTCGGAATATTTAACGCGTGGAGCAGGGCAAGAATGCCCCTCAAATTTTCCAAAGGAAAAATTGGGTTGGACCCTACCAGCCAAAAGACTATGCGCGAAAGATGAGCTGCTTGTGGTTGCAGTGCCGTATCTTGAAAGAATTTCAAGCCATGTTGATTCCCATGGACCACAGTACTCTCATTCCCAGATCGAAAGACCTAGCTACCTACTGATTTGATAGGAAATTGGAAAACTATACGAGATCTTGAACTTACAATTTGATATGTATTTGTAACTCATTCAAATTAAAACAAAATTTCCATTGACTTTTTAAATTCTTATGTTATTTCACTATTATCCTTATTTTTAGACCAGTTGAGGTTTTAAAATTAAAAATTTCCTTTAAAACTTTATGATTAAGTTACAAATTATATCGTAAATGCGAGAAATATTTATGCATCAAATCGTAAAATCACAATTATATATGAAAGTTAAAACAATGAAAACAAATTAGATAGTAAGATTTCAAAATGTTAATTTTTTAGAATCTTCAACAAGAAAGTTAGTAGTTAAATTCTAATAAAAGATTACAATATTATTATAAGTATTTAATTTTTATATTTATGCATACTTACTTCACAATTCTAATCCTAACACGATTTACATATACATAGTCTAGATAAAATATTAATAATAAACAGTATAAAATTAACTATAATTAGGATGTATAATTACAATATATATATATATATATATATATATATTTAACAATAAAAATAAAATGCAAGTCCATCGAATAAATCAATTTCCTATGTTTTTTTTCCACTTTGGGAGATTTTTAGATTTTGGAAACAAATTCAAAAACAAACATAGCATCATCTAATATTTATTATGAATTTAATGAGTCAACCATTAGTTGGTACAAAAAGTTCAATTGATTTATTGATAATAGAATCGATACAAAAACGAAATTTGTTTCGTAAATATTAATATTTATGATTCATAATATGCCATTTATGTTGTGGAAATCGGGTTAGTTTCCACCAAATTGAATAATTGTGTCAAAAATTAAGACAAAGAAAAATTCTCAGGTAGTTGGTGGAGTCACAAATGGTCTCCCTTAAAAACCAACTTCCTTAGACTCTTAGAGTCTTGGTGACAAAATTTTTTCTAAATAATTTAAAGTATAATATATCACAAAGTAAAAGACCCGACAATAGCTATTAAATAGAAATAAAAAGAACACCAGAATTTAACGAGTTCGACCAATTATGCCTACGTCCTTGGACACTACTAAAATAATATTTCACTATTTCAAAGAAATATTACAAGAGAGATATGAAAAATACAACCAATCTTAGAAGTAGAGGGATTGGTATTTTTGGGATGAATTGTTAAGAGGGGATGAAGCCCTTTTATAGCTTAATGTTATGGTGGAAAAATCATTTCTTTCCAATGTGGGATTGCCACATTTCAACAAATCTCCACCTTGACAATCTCACAATTTCAAACAAATATTCTCTAAACTCTTATATTACAAATTTCAGTAATGTCTCCAAATGCATTTCGGAGCGCCTAATTTCAAAATTTGAGAACATTTATCAAGTCCAAGCAATATTAGAACTTGATACCTGTCACAACTTTTGTTGCCATATCTGCGGGATTTTCAGCAGTCAAAATCTTCTGAAGAAGTATCCCACTATCTTCAAGAATTTTCCGTACAAAATGATATCGAACATCGATATGCTTCGTCCTTGTATGATAAACTTGATTTTTTTCCAAACAAATAACACTTTGACATGCTTCTAACCAATTTCCAAGTCATTCAACAACCCCTGAAGCCAAATTGCCTCCTTAACAGCTTCTAAAACTGCCATGTACTCTGCCTCTGTTGTAGACAAAACAACTGTTGACTGTAAGGTGGACTTCCAACTAACTGGTGCCTTTGCAAGTGTGAACACATAACCAGTAGTAGATCGACGTTTGTCTAAATCACCTGCATAGTTGGAATCACAATATCCAACTATATACTGACCATTTTTCTCATCCCGCTCAAACATTATACCAACATCTACAGTATTCTGAATATATCGCAGAATCCATTTCACAGCTTGCCAATGTCCTTTGCCAGGATCATGCATGTACCTGCTCACAACTCCGACTACTTGTGAAATGTCAGGCCTCATACACACCATTGCATACATCAAGCTACCAACAACATTTGCATATGGAACCTTTGACATATATTCCAATTCTTCATCACTTTTCGGAGATAAAGATGCACTGATCTTAAAATGAGGAGCAAGTGGAGTACTAACTGGTTTTATCTTCTCATTTATCCCAAAACGCTTTAGTACTTTTCTCAGATATTGTTTCTGAGTCAAACAAAGTCTCCCCAATTTTTTGTCTCTGCATATCTCCATACCGAGAATCTTCTTAGCTTCCCCTAAATCCTTCATTTCAAATTTCTGATTTAGTTGAGCTTTTAACTTCTGAATCTCTCATTCATCTTTCGAAGCTATCAGCATATCATCAACATAAAGGAGAAGATAGATAAATGAACCATCCCGTAGCTTGCATAAATATACACAATGATCATATTTGCTTCTTGTGTATTTCTGCCTTATCATAAACTTGTCAAATCGTTTGTACCATTGTCTTGGAGATTGCTTCAATCCATACAATGATTTGCTCAACTTGCATGCCAAATTTTCTTTTCCAGCAACTTTAAATCCTTCTGGCTGAGTCATGTAGATTTCTTCTTCTAAGTCTCCTTGTAAAAATGCAGTTTTCACCAGTACAATAAGTACTTTAAGTTAAAGGTTATATATATCTATTGACTAAATTCCAGACGCTTAAAATGGATGCAGTGATATTTTTATAAATATATTACTTGTTATATGCGTCTGTCATTTACAAATGTCAGTCATATAAAGTTTAGGCGTCTGTCATTATAAATAACCGACGCATATAAATAATTATATGCGTCTGTCATTTATAATGACAGACGCATATAACAACTAAGCTATTTACAAAATTGCCACCGCCTCTATTTAACATTTTAGACAGAGTATATGCGTCTGTCATTAATAATGACAGACACATATAACAATCAAAGAATATGCGTCTGTCATTATAAATAACATACATATAAATGTTAGACGTCTGTCTTAAATAATAACAGACGCATATGATGTTATAATAGACGTCAGTTATTATTTAAGACAGACGCATATAATTTTTTTAAAAATCTAAAAACGAGCCTCTTTACACAGTTTCGTCTGCAACAAATATTTTCATCTGAAACTACTCATACATTTCGTCTCATCAACAGATCCAGCTTGTTAAATGAGATGTGGGGAGGGGGGGGGGGGAGTCCAATCTGACATTCTAAGAGAAAAAGGTATGTAAAAATTTAAAACTTTATAATTTTAATTTTGTGGTTATTATTTACTGTTCTGGTTTTTATTTGATGATATGGGTTGTTGGATATTTCTGCTTCTTTATTTTTCTTTCAATGATATGGGTTTTTGATGATTTTTTTTCTTTTTAAGTAATCAGCATCACTTTACAAGTTTTTCGAAGTCATTATGCATATATATGGTTAATGTTTCATGTTTTATCTGCTCATGGATTTGGTTTCCTGTTTCAATTTTATGACTTTTTGTGTGTAAATCGTGTTGGGATAGCATTTGGTTAGCTTTGTGTATATGGCTGTTCATAAGCTGAGATTCTCATTGTGAGACCATTGATGATTCCCTTTTGGGGAACTAAGAAATCGTGTTCTATGGTGTTTCATTTTGAGAGGAACCGACACTCTTTTTGGCTCTCCTTTTTAGAATATAATATTTCAAAATTGTTAAACATCTCTTTTCTGCTGATGATTACTGTTTAAGTACAAGAAATATAATGGAATTTATAGCCGTTAGCAAACCTTCTTTTAGTATCTTTTGATCTTAATCTATTTCACCCAAATTGATGAAAATCTAACGTTGGTTACAAAGAACAAGACTATAGTAAACTAATTCTTGAGACACTGTAAAAAATATAGGTTCTGTTTTGAGGATTTTGTATGCTGTGATGCGGTAATAGATGGGTTCTGTTGTTGTTTTGGTAGGTTTTTGGATGCAAACCCTGAAGGAAAGGTGCCAGTGATCAAATTTGATGGAAAATGGGTTGCAGACTCTGACGTGATTGTGGGGATTTTAGAGGAGAAATACCCTGAGCCTTCACTTGTTACTCCTCCGGAATTTGCTTCTGCGTAAGCATACTCTGAACTTTTTTCACTGCTTGTAACATGTGCTTTTTCTTATATTTTAGTTGGTTATGTTGCTTTATCTGTTTCTATATAATTGCATTGATGATTATTTCTTGAGCAAAATATTTCAGTTAAGGAAGGATCTTCCTCAATCATTTTGGGGCTTTATTGGCACCAAAAATTTGCCATCATGGAGATGATTCTGCAATTTTTTTTGTTCAATTACCTCTTGTTGATGGAAAACTTTTCCCTTCATCGAGTTAATTGTTTATAGCTTTGATTTTGGGAGTGCCCAATGCCATTTTATGAATTTTAATCTTGATCCTCACTTGATAATATGATAGATTTTGATCTCGGACCAGGCTTCATTCCTCATATTAAGTTTTTCGTATTGAAATACAAGAACACTCAAGGTATATTTTTCTCATCTTAATATCATCAACCTTCTATTGATTTTAGTCATTATGGTTGCATAATTCCTACTTGAATTTCATGTGTATATAAATTTTCCAACTATATATATATATATATATATATATATATATATATATATATATATATTATGTTTCCAGATAGTTGCATTAATAGTTTAGCAATGATATGAAATCGATATTTTCAATCAACAATGGATTCAAAATCATCAATACCCATTCAAGATTTACTGATCATTAGATGTTTAAGGATATTATATATAATGTTTCTCTTGATTAAAAAACAATAAGACTTATATATATTGAACCTTTTTTTGTGTGGTTAGATATGGATCGAAGTTGGATGTATGGTAGACGCACTACATTTGAATATTTGAATGGAGTTGCGGAATTTATTAGAATTGCGGAGGAAAAGCAAGTAAGGAAAAGAGAAGAAATGATTGTATGTCCTTGTGTTGATTGTAAGAACATGAAAAAGTTTTGAGATGTTCATATAGTAAAATCTCATATAATAAGACGTGGTTTTAAGAAAGGTTATACGCGGTGGATATGACATGGTGAGAGTGTTTTAACTGGGACACGTTCTAATAATAATGAATTTGATCAGCAAGGAGAAAATAACATTGATGATGAAGAGAATGATCGTGTAGATGAGATGATAGATGATACGGAACATTTTGTGGAAAGGCCGAAATACCTTCAGAGATTGTTAAACAATGCTGATAAACCTTTGTATCCCGGTTGCAGTAATTTCACAAAATTATCAGCCGTTTTTAAACTCTGTAATATGAAAGAAAAAAATGGATAGAGTGATAAGAGTTTCACGGCACTATTAGAATTGTTGCAAGACATGCTTCCGGAGGGAAATGAGCTTCCCACATCTACATATGAGGCTAAAAAAATGTTGTGTCCCATGGGTATGGAATATAAGAAGATACATGCATGTCCAAATGATTGTGTATTATACCGAAATGAATATAAGGACTTGCATGAGTGTCCAAGGTGTGGAGCATCACGTTACAAACATGGGAAAGTTTCTTCTGAGGATAAAAAAGGGCCTCCAGCTAAAGTATTATGGTATTTACCTATAATACCAAGATTCAAACGCCTGTTTGCAAATGCAAAAGATGCAAAAAACTTAAGGTGGCATGCAGAAGGAAGAAAACATGATGGGAAACTTAGACATCCTGTAGATTCTCCTCAATGGAGAACAATTGATAGAACATTCCCAGAATTTGGTAGTGAAGTTAGGAATCTGAGGCTTGGACTTTGTACGGATGGAATCAACCCCCATGGCACACTCAGTAGTAAACATAGCACGTGGCCAGTTCTTCTTGCGGTTTATAATTTGGCTCCTTGGCTGACTATGAAGCGTAAGTATATTATGTTGTCGTTGTTGATATCAGGGCCTAAACAACCGGGAAATACTATTGATGTTTACCTTGCACCACTTATTGATGATTTGAAACTGTTGTGGGATGAAGGTGTGCCGATGTATGATGCATACAGTGAAAGCATGTTTACCTTACATGTCATGATATTTTGCACTATAAATGATTTTTTGGCTTATGGTAACTTATCTGGGTACACCGTGAAAGGTGCAAAAGCATGTCCGATTTGTGAGGACAACACAATGGACCAACGTTTAAATCATAGCCAGAAAAATATTTATATGAGTCATCGAACATTTCTCCCTCCTAATCACCCCTATCGTAAGAAGAAAAAGTCTTTCAATGGATATATCGAAATGCGAGTAGCTCGTTTGCCATTAACAGGAAATGAGGTTTTTGAACGAGTTAGAGAAATTGATAATGCATTTGGTAAACCTTTTAAACCTACTCAAAAGGGTCCTTGGAAAAAGAGATCTATATTCTGGGATCTTCCATATTGGGAATACTTACCGATTCGTCATTGTATTGATGTTATGCACGTGGAGAAAAATGTTTCTGATGCTATAATAGGGACATTGTTGAATATACCGGGAAAAACAAAAGATGGTATCAAAGTAAGAAAGGACATGTTAAAAATGGGCATCCGGATGGAGTTAGCACCTCAAGATACAGGGAAACGAACATATCTTCCCCCAGCTTGTTATACGTTGTCTAAAATAGAGAAAACAAGCTTTTTTGAGTGTCTTTATGGTGTTAAAGTTCCATATGGATTTTCATCAAATATTAAAAGTCTTGTGTCAATGAAAGAATTAAAGTTGATAGGTATGAAGTCTCATGATTGTCATGTTTTGATGCAATAATTTTTACCGATAGCAATTCGAGGAATACTACCGAATCATGTGAGGAATGTTATCACAAGACTTTGTTTTTTCTTCAATGCAATTTGTTGTAAGGTCATTGATCCAGATAATTTGGATGAGTTGCAAGCCAATATTGTTGTTACTCTATGTCAATTTAAAATGTATTTTCCACCTTCCTCTTTTGACATAATGGTGCATTTGGTTGTTCATCTTGTTAGAGAGATTAAATTGTGCGGCCCAGTGTATTTGAGGTATATGTATCCTTTTGAAAGATTCATGGCTATCCTAAAAGGGTATGTGAGGAACCGATATCGACCTGAAGGTAGTATTATTGAAGGTTACTCGGTTGAGGAGGGTATTGAATTTTGCACAGACTACTTATCAGGTGTTAAACCTATTGGCATTCCTAAGTCTCATCACGAGGGAAGACTTGGAGGTAAAGGAACAATTGGATTTAAAACGGTATTACCTGGTGCTCAGATGCGTGAGAAAGCACATCTCATTGTGTTGCACCACCTTACACAAGTTCATCCATATTTAGAAGAGCACATGTCCATTTTAAGGCATTTGAATCAATCCAAAGGTGAAATATGGTTGTCAAATGAACATAATAGTTCTTTTATTGGATGGTTTAAAGACCGAGTGATGCGTTAGTTATCAGAAGTGCCAGAAGATGTAACTGATACCATAAAATGGTTAGCCTATGGCCCTAGGTTGAATATACGGTCTTATGAAGGATATGACATCAACGGATATACCTTTTACACTAAACGTCAGGATGACAAAAGCACAATGCAAAATAGTGGAGTTACTTTGATAGCTTCATCACGAGAATTTTCTAGTGCTAAAGACACCATGCCAATAGATGCTACGATGTCATATTATGGTGTAGTTGAAGACATTTGGGAGCTTGATTACAGGGAATTTATGATTCCTCTCTTTCGATGTAAATGGATTGAAAACCAACGCGATGTTCGAGTGGATGAGTTAGGAATCACTTTGGTTGATTTTAGCCGATTGGGTTATCAAGATGATCCATTCATTCTTACTTCACAGGCTAAACAAGTATTTTATATTATTGACCCTGACGATAGTAAGTGGTCTATTGTTCTTCAAGGTAAGAAGCGTATTGTTGGTATCGATGATGTGGTAGATGAGGAAGAATATGATCAGTTTGATGAGACTCCCCCATTTTCTATCGGGTTACCAATGCCAGTTGGGGAATATATTTTAGATTCAAATTACATGCGTGATGATCATACCGAAGGCATATGGATTGAAAAAGGATAATAATTGATACATATATGTTTCTTGTAAGTTTATTTATAAATGTGTATTATGATTAATGTGGTTTATACTCATAATTACCAGTTTTGTTATTGTTTATCATATAAATCTATTGTTTTTATTTCCCTTTAAAATAAAGTATTATTATTGTGGATTATACTAACATGTTTCTTTGTTATGCTTATGTTACAGGAAATTATGTCCAATGAACAACCAGATTCTGAGCCATCAAGTATCATGACAAAAAGGAAAACTAAGGGAGCTACCACGTGCAAAAAATTGAAGAAGCAAGGGAATGAACAAAAGACAATAGATTTCAATGAGTTTGATCGCCCAACATGAACATATGCCGATATATTTAGTTCCTACGTTGGCCTTGTTGCACGTTCCCATGTGAACATCACGATAAAAAGCTGGGATCTGGTCGATAAGGGTCATAAAAATACAATTTGGGAAGATATCAAGGTAAGTTTCCTTCAAAACTATTAAGAAATTTGATTGTAAAGAAGTAAAACTAATTAATCTAAAATATTATTTTGTAGAAAGAGTTCAACATTCCGGATGATAAGAAAAATATTGTACTCAGAACTGTTGGAATTCGGTGGAAGGATTTTAAGTATCGATTGGTGGTTAAGTACATAAAGAATAAATCAGTACAAAAGTCACCATTGGAATTATATGACTTCATCACCGAGAAAGATTGGGAGGAGTTTAAACAAACACATGAATCTGAAGAATATGAGGTACTAATTATGAAGTAGATTAATGCAATTTATATTTACATTTATGCAATGCTTGATAATGGGATCTTCATTATTTTGTTAACAGCAAATCAGTGCCAAGGCAAAGGAAAAGCAAGCAAAGAATGTGCATCCACATTTCTTGGGTCGTGTGGGCTATGCTGGGAAAAGGACTCAATGGATTGTTGAAGATCCCATCTCTTCTTTTTCATCATCACCATCTATGAGCTCTGATGTTACATCATCATATGATTGAAGCCTAGATTGGGTAAGAGCTAGAACAAAAAAGACAGAAGAAGGAAATTATATAATCCCAGTAGAAAAGACAAAAGAGGTGGCAACAAAAATCGTAAGTATAACTTGCTAAACAAACAATGGTATCAAGGAATATGTTTTTTTTATCTATGATTGCTTATAACATATTGTTTATCTGGTGAATAGGAGACATTACGGGGAGAAGTAGCCCAAGGTAACTGGGTACCAGAGAGGCATGATGACATACTGTCACGTGCACTTGAAAAACCCGAACATTCTGGCTATGTGAGAGGTGTTGGAAGTGCTGTGACCATCAAAAAATTTTATGGTAATCCTGGAAAAAGGAAACTAGCAACATTCGTCTCACCTGAAGTTATTGAAGCGCTTGAGACTAAAATAGAGGCCAGATTATTTGCTAAATTCTCGGCACATATTGCACATCTTGAGAATATGATAGAGGAAAGAACTATGAAGTCCTCTCAAATTGGCCCTGATATGGAGGTGGAGATGGGTCCTTCATTTGCTCGCCCAACTCCCAGTAGTTGTCACTCTGTGGACCCAGCATTTCCAATATCAGAATTACAGGTAAAAAGTACATTAATTTCATTAGTTCCACTTCCACTTTAATGTAGCTAATATTGATTGTTTGTGTTTTTGCAGACACCTACATCATGCAGACTTGCTACCATTAATGAAGGTAAGCAGGTGATTGTGGCAAGGGGTATGGTTTATCCATCCCTTATTGATGCTATGGTGCACAATCGACCAATCATGCCCAATCACGTCAAGGTATCTGTAGATGAAATATTATCTGGCTGTCATGAAGCCAAACTTCCTGTGCCTACTGAATACTTAACTATAGTTGGGAAAGCAAAAGGTAGCTTTGTTCAATGGCCACAACATCTTGTGGTTCTTGGAGAGGTAATAATTTCTAAACTTATAAAATTTTTCAATATAAATTATCGCATTTCATATATCATAATTTATTATTAATTGATAGGAACTTAAATCCAAGCCATTAAAGAAGGCTCCAAAGAATAAACAAGGTAGCGGTTTATCGAAAGAATCAACTACAAAGCAACATGGGCCTTTAGTTAATGAGAACATTTTGGCAACTTTGAGTGGTGACATGAGGTTGATGCATGAGATGGTTGCTAAATTGCCTACTAGGTATATTTTTGAAGTTCCTGCAGACATTACAGTATTTAAGTATCCAGTAGATAATCAGATGATTTATGTTAGTATGGAAGACATCGCTCAACTCATCTCCATGGAATTGCTTGATGTCTCGATCATTCGAATATTTATGATGTAAGATTATACTAATTATTACTAATATTATAAGATTGATTTAAAAAATACAAAAATAATACTTATGTATGTATTGTGATTCATGCATGCAGGTACCTTCATAACTTGTGCGATACATTCTTCATATCGTCGATCGGATTTCTTTGTCCAACAATGCTTCGTTTGATGTTCACAGAGACTAACTCAGCAGAAAGATATATTATAAAAGCTTTGAAGGAACAAAGAGATAAACATTTCATTCTACTACCATATTTCGAGAAGTAAGAAATATTTACATTCATGTTTGCATAATTTTTATTCTCAATATTTTTACTAACTTCTAACATATTTGTATATTTATAGTAACCATTGGATGTTGATTGTATTTTGTTGTGAACGGAGTGAGGCATTTTTCATGGATCCTCTATCTCGTGGCAGCCGCGATATAAGTCTGAAACCTCATATTAACATGTAAGTTATAATACTACTAGCTAATAGTTTCTACGATGTTTGTAGCATTTTCAATATTAATGCCGATTTTGATATACATTTATTTTTCAGAGCCTATAGAACTTATGCTATAGAAGGTGGAAAAAATAAAGGTGTCAGGTTAAAATGAAATGACATTTCGGTGAGAATTTTATATTATGAATTACTAGTTAAATTAAAGTTTTTATGATTTTATAATCCTTTATTTATCATGAGACTTTATTGTTTTTTCTATTTTAAGTGCCCTCAACAACAAGGAGGTGTTGAATGCGGATATTACATCATGAGGTATATGTACGAAATTGTCGTATATCATAATAGTGATACAACATTGCTTAAGGTACGTTCTTTCAAATACTAGTCATTTTATATTACAAGTATCATACATAACTAGCTATTAATTTTTTCATTTCTAACATATTTTCTATTATCTGTTTATTTGTCTTGTAGGGCTTTGAAAAAGGATCATATAGTCAAGATCAAATAGATGAAATTCATCATATATGGTCAAATTACTTTATGAGAGAGTGTATGTAATCTTTTTATTTACTTTTGTAAAATATTTCATATATATTAATGAGAAATACAATTTTAAATTAAAGAATTTTGAATAACTTGTAGATTAATTATTTAATGTGAATTGTTTTAGGCATGATGCCATTGTTTTGATTTATTTAATTTTTTTAGTTTGTGTTGTCCAGTGAATTATTTATTATTGAGTTTTGTGAGTTGAATGTTGGATGCCTATTGTGGCTTATTGAAGCTGAATTATTATAAATTTTGAAGTGCGCAGGTTATATATATATATGAATGGTAGCATTATAATATATATGAACCTAAATTAAAAAAAAAACAATTATGCGTCTGTCGTTGAATAATAGCAGACGCATATAAATTTGATTATATGCGTCTGTCATTTACTATTTGACAGACACATATAATGAAGGTTATACGCGTCTGCTATTAGTAAACGACATATGCTATAATTGATTATATGCGTCTGCTATTATTAAACGACAGACGCGTATAATTGATTATATGCGTCTGCTATTATTAAACGACAGACGTGTATAACTATTTACATGCGTCTGTCAAAATGACAGACACATAAAATATATATCATATGCGTCTCCTATATATGTGTCTACTATTTGACAGACGCATAAAATGCAAAATAACAGACACATATAACACTATTTTGTACTAGTGTTTTACATCCAGCTGAACTAGTTCTAGATCAAATTGTGCTACCAAGGCTAGCAGTATTCTTATGGATGAATGTTTTACAACTGGAGAAAACACTTCATTATAATCAATTCCCTCCTTCTGAGCGTAGCCTTTAGCTACCAATATTGTCTTGTAGCGGATAACATTCTTATCAGGAAATTCGTCTTTCTTTGCATAAACTCATTTACAGCCAATCACTTTCTTTCCCTTTGGCAGACTTGCTAGCTTCCATGTCTGATTCTTTTCAAGGGACTGCATCTCTTCTTCCATAGTCTTTCTCCACTTTTCTTCTTCTGAGCTTTGAATAGCTTCACAATAAGTGGAAGGAATCTCATCATCTACTGAAGATGTATAATTAGTCATATCTTCAAGTCGAGCAGGTTTCTTAATATTCCTTTTCGGCTTTCGTAGTGCAATTGGCTCAAGTTGCTGAGAAGGTTCTTGTGCTGAAACCTCTTCTTCCTCATCTGATCCATTTTCTACCATTATCTCCTCTTTTGCCGTAGGAGTAATTTTATCAGACTTTACAATTGCTGGATCAATAATTTTCTTCTATCAAACTCCACCTGTTTGGGAGTTTCCTCCACCTGCTATGGAGAACCATCTGTTTGCTCCTTTGTTACCTTTAATACGGTAGACTCATCAAAGGTAACATCTATACTAAAGATTATTTGCTTCGTCTCTGGGCACCATAGTCGATATCCTTTGATACCAGAGGATATCCCCATAAAGATAGCTTTCTTTGCCCTTGGATCTAACTTCGATTCCTTAACATGATAGTATGCAGTGGAACCAAACACATGTAAGGAATTATAATCTGTAGCTGGTTTTCCATACCATACCTCCAAAGGTGTTTTGCCATTAATAGCAGTTGATGGCAAACGATTAATGAGATGACATGCATATGTTACAGTCTCAGCCCAAAACTGTCTGCCTAATCCAGCATTAGACAACATACACCGAACTTTCTCCAGTAGAGTTCGGTTCATGCGTTCAGCCACCCCATTCTGTTGTGGTGTATTTCTGACAGTGAAATGTCGAACAATTCCTTCATTTATGCAAACTTTCATGAAGGGATCACTTGTGTACTCTCCGCCATTGTCTGTTCGAAGACACTTGATCTTTCTGCCTGTCTGAGTTTCTACCATTTTCTTCTAGATGAGAAAAACTCCCAACACTTCATCATTTGTCTTCATTGTATACACCCATACTCTTCTTGAACAATCATCAACAAAGGTAACATAGTAGTGTTTACCTCCCATCGAAGCAGTTTTGGAAGGACCCCATACATCTGAGTGAACATAATCCAGAATACCCTTGGTATCATGGATTGCAGTGCCAAACTTCACTCTCGTCTGCTTCCCTTTGATGCAATGCTCACAGAAGTCTAATTTGCAGGTTCGCACTCATTGCAATAATCCTTGATTCGCCAGAAGTTTCAATGATTTTTCGCTTGCATGCCCCAAGCGCATATGCCACAATCTGGTTGTTTCTAGCTCCTGGTCATCACTAGAAACTGCTGCTATTGTTCCAACAACTGTATTGCCTTCATAATAATACAAGTTGTTGCTCCTTTGAACTTCTTTCATCACCACAAATGTTCCGGATATAACCTTCATTATTTCATTTTTAATGATTATAGTGAAACCCTTTCTCCCAAGGATTCCCATAAAAATAAGGTTTTTCGTCAGACTGGGCACATATCTTACGTCTGTCAGAGTTCTGATTGATCCATCTTGATTCCTTAATTGGATTGAACAAATTCTAGTTGTTTTGTAAGGGCTGTCATTTGCTGTATAGACAACTCCACCTTCAATTTTTTTTTAAAATAGAAAAACCATTCCCGATTGGGACACATATGGTGGCTACAGTCTGAATCCAGAATCCAAGCAGTCGAACTGCTTATTGATGGCATCAATGCTAATGAAAAATCTGAATCATCACATTCAGCTACATTTGAATCTGCAACAGCCTTGCCTTTGCCAGATTTGCTTCTCAACTTAGGACAATCTTTCTTCCAGTGCCCCTTTTCTCGACAAAAGGCACATTCACCTTTGCCCACTCTGGACTTTGATCTGTCTTTCTTTCCCCTGTTTTTATTTTTCGAACGGTCTCTTACTATCAAAGCTTCTGCTGCTCCACTAGTGCTATCCTTCTTGTCTTTTCTCCTCAATTCATAGCTGTATAGTGTAACACATACTTCACTAAGAGACACCTCAGCTTTCCCATGAGGAAGGGATCCCAACAGCATTATGGTCAAATCTTCATCTTCAAATGTCACATCCAAGTTCATCAGATCTGCTACAAGTTGATTGAAATTGGTGATGCGATCATTCATCATGGTACCAGGAACATATGTGAATCTGAACAACCTTTTCTTCATATGAAGCTTATTTTGACTGCTCTTTTTCAAAAAAATTTCCTCCAGTGCCTTCCACAATTTACTTGCAGAAGTTTCTTTATAAAAGGCATACTTTTGCTCTCTGGACAAGCACGATCGAATTGTACCACATGCCAAACGATTGATTGTCTTCCATTCCTTCTCATCTGCACCTTCTGGCTTTTCTCCCTCAATGGCAATGTCTAAGCCTTGCTGAAATAAGGCGTCTAGAACTTCACCTTGCCACATGCCGAAATGGCCTGTACCATCAAAAATCTCTACTGCAATTCTCGTATTTGTTACAACAGTTCTCGCCAAAATTAATGAAGTAGAAGTCGTTGTGTCCGTTGTGGATTTTTGTCCGTCTCTTGCCATTTCTTACTTTAAGACTATTTAATAGCTTTCAAATGTGAAATACCCAAGAATCAAAGGAAACCTTTCTGATGTGGAAGATCAGCTTACGCCGCAACCACAGAGCTTCAACTCAGTAACCTTGGCTATGATACCAATTGTTGTGGAAATCGGGTTAGTTTCCACTAAAGTGAATAATTGTGCCAAAAATTAAGACAAATAAAAATTTCAAGGTAGTTGGTGGAGTCACAAATGGTCTCTCTTAAAAACCAACTTCCTTAGACTCTTAGAGTCATGGTGACAAAATTTTTTCTAGATAATTTAAAGCACAATATATCACAAAGTAAAAGAGCCGACAATAACTATTAAATAGAAATAAAAAGAATACCAGAATTTAATGAGGTTCGGCCAATTATGCCTACGTCCTCGGACACTACTAAAATAATATTTCACTATTTCAAAGAAATATTACAAAGTGAAATATTACAAGAGAGATGAAAAATACAACGAATCTTAGAAATAGAGAGATTGATATTTTTGGAATGAAATGTTAAAAGGGGATGAAGCCCTTTTATAGCCTAATGCAATGGTGGAAAAATCATCTCTTTCCAATGTGGGATTGTCACATTTCAACAATTTATGTGTGTCTCATAATTAAATAACCAAAGAAATTTCTTGATGTGATAAGCCTGGGGAAGAAATTTATTTCTCCAGATCATATGTTGCCTGCCCCATATTGGTGTCATGAAATGCAGCCATGTAGCAAGCAACTGGGCATCAGGTATTTCCTACTGCCTTTCTTCTTAATTTCCATTTTCCAACACACAATCTCAATAACACACCATGAACCAAATTTAGACTAACAATGGAAAATTCATATGGATATGGTTCGCTCTTATTCTTCTTCATTTATTGGTCCATCTTAATTAGAATCTGTACAACACTAGTAACAATTACCCCAACCCAATCTTTAAGAGATGGAGATACTCTTGTTTCACCAGGCCACACTTATGAACTGGGATTTTTCAGTCTTGCAGTTCCCAATCTCCGATACTTGGGACTATGGTATAAGAACACTTATCCTCGGACATATGTATGGGTAGCCAATAGAGAAACTCCACTTTCCAACACTCTAGGAACTCTAAATCTCACTACACGAGGAAATCTTGTCCTCCTCGATCTCACCAACCATATTTTTTGGTCATCAAATACATCAAGATCAGGAAAGTTACCAGTTGCCCAGCTCCTAGACACAGGAAATTTCATAGTAAGAGATCCAAATGAAAGTAATTCAGAAAAAATTCTTTGGCAGAGTTTTGATTTTCCTAGCAACACTTTACTACCAGGAATGAAATTAGGAGCCAACATCGAAACGGGCCTTAACCGGTTTCTGTCATCTTGGAAGAGCTCAGAGGATCCTGCCAAAAACGAATTTTCTTTACAAATAGATGTGCGTGGGTATCCACAACTGGTTTTGAAGAAGGGAATTAACATGCAGTACAGAGCAGGATCATGGAATGGCCAACGTTTTTCGGGGGCAAATATGATGAGGCATAATCCCTTCTTCACATCCGAATTTGTGCTGAGTAAGAATGAGGTCTACTACAAGTATGAGCTGAAGAATAATTCAATTTTCACGCGGTTTATGATTAATCCAACCGGTCTTCTCCAGATTTTCACCTGGAATTATGATACAAATGATTGGATGACTACTAATACTGCGTCGATAGATCAGTGTGATAATTATGCATTCTGTGGAGCATTTGCTAGGTGTGATACTGATAATTCTTCTCCATGTTCATGCCTTGATGGATTCATCCCCAAGTCTGAGAGCTATCAGACTAGTGGGTGTAACCGGAGGATTCCCCTGAATTGTAGTGTCACAGATGGTTTCATGAAGTTTAAAGGGATTAAGCTGCCCGATACTTCTACTTCTTGGTTCAACAGGACCATTGGCCTCGCAGAATGTCGGAGATTGTGTTTGAGTATTTGTTCTTGTACTGCTTATGCAAATCTAGATATCACTGGTAGCGGAAGTGGCTGCCTGCATTGGCTTAGTGATTTGATTGATATAAGAGGGTTACCTTGGGGTGGACAGGACCTTTATGTGCGGTTGTCCTCATCAGAATTAGGTATATTCATTAAAATTTAAGAGCAAATTAAGCGGTTTGCTAAATTAATCTGATGATTTTCTGATTAAAATTATACTTTTGATGATTTCAGGTGGACCTGCCAGTAATAATCTAAAAGCAGGAATCATTACTGGATCTGTTATATCATCTGTCATCATCATGCTATTGGTTCTCTACATATGCAGAAGAAAAGCTAGACAACATGGTAAACGAATTCAAGCACCGTTAGAGTATGTTGTTAGGTTTGAGTATTAACTAGTTTCTTTCAGACTTTCAATCTTCCAAAAAAACATTAATAATAATCTGGAAAATAGAAAATACTATTTATAGGGTTGCCAAAAAGCCTTCGTCAATTTCCCACATGCATAATTTTCCTAAAATCTTCAACAAATTTCCAATAGATAGAGTTATTTATGTACAATTTCAGCTATGTCAAAGAATAGTAAAGAAGGAAATGGCAACAGAGAAGACATGGACTTGCCCTTATTTAACTTGATCACTATATCAGAAGCGACTAACGACTTCTCGAGCAGCAACAAGCTTGGGGAAGGTGGTTTTGGAACTGTTTATAAGGTAATAAAATATGTATATTTCTCAGGCTAATTAAACTATTTTCTTCGCAGACTCACTATAATTGTTGATTTAGGGAACATTGGTGGACGGGCAAGAAATTGCAGTGAAAAGGCTTTCTAAAAGTTCAGGCCAAGGTTTGAATGAGTTCAAAAATGAAGTTCTAATAATTGCTAAGCTTCAACATCGCAATCTCGTAACGCTTCTGGGCTGTTGCATTCATGAAGATGAGAAAATGTTAATCTATGAATACATGCCTAACAGAAGCTTGGACTTCTTCATTTTCGGTTTGAATCTATCTGACTGAACAACATTTATCATTTTTCTTTATTTAACTCAAGTAGATATAGTGGACTAACATATACACACGAGATAATTGTTAATTGATAGATCAAACAAGAAGCAAATTCGTAGATTGGCATATGCGTATCAACATTATTGATGGAATTGCACGAGGACTTGTTTATCTTCATCAAGATTCTAGATTGAAGATCATCCACAGAGATCTAAAAACCAGCAACATCTTATTGGATGGTAACATGAACCCAAAAATTTCAGACTTCGGCCTGGCAAGAACATTTGGTGTGGATCAAAGTGAGGCTAATACAAGAAGGGTAGTTGGAACGTAGTAAGTATATACTTAAATTACGGTGTGATAATTATTTATGGGCCTAAGAACATTTTTTTTCTGTTAATAATTTTGCAGTGGCTACATGTCACCAGAATATGCAGTGGACGGACACTTCTCAGTAAAATCAGATGTTTTTAGTTTTGGTGTCTTGGTTTTGGAGATTATTAGTGGAAAGAAAAACAGAGGATTTTGTCATGCAGAACATGACCTTAACCTTCTTGGTCATGTAAGCATTAATGAACAGATTAATAGTGATATGCAATTAATTCTGTGTCTATATATTAACATATTATTTTGATATTGTTGTAGGCATACACGTTATGGATTAAAGGGATGCCACTGGAACTGATTGATGAATGTTTAAAAGACTCCTACAATCCATCTGTAGTGATTAGATGCATCAATATGGCTCTATTATGTGTGCAACAGCGACCCGAAGATCGGCCCAACATGTCGACTGTAGTTGTAATGTTGAGCAGTGAGAATCCGTTGCCCCAGCCCAAAGAACCTGGATTTTTTTTGCATAGGAATGCACCTAAATCTGATACTTCTTCGAGAAAGCATCAATCATGCTCTGCTAATGAAGTCTCTATATCATTATTAGAACCTCGGTAGACTATATTAATTGGAATTAGAAAAAGGAAATATAGCAGCCCTGGATGATTTAGTTTAAAAAATAAAGGAGAAAGTGTATGAATAATAGCATTAATGATGATATGATGTTTCAAAATTGCTAAATAGAGAAATCAGCATTATAAAGTTAGATATGATGCTTCAAAATTGCTAAATACAGAAATGGGCATTATACTTGCTTAATGATTAATGATTAAGGTACAAAAAAAGTAACATGAATTGTCCCCTATATAGAGCTAACAAGGTAATGGTAATTTCATTTACTGAACATGTATTAACCTTGCTAGATGAAGACTCACGTTTGAATACTTTCCTTTCCGTGAAAAATCTAGGCTCTTTAGGTTGAGGCAATGCAATGTGACTAGTTAATATCAATACTACAGTTGACATGTTGTAACACCCATTAATTAAGAATTAATTAGAATAAGTATATGGTATAAATAGGAAAAAAAATATGATAGATAATATAGATTAAAATAGATGAAATAAATGATTAAATTAGAAATTAAAATAAATTAAATTGATAGTCATGATGAATTTGAATAAATTGGACCAAATAATTAAATTATATTTTTGGTAAAAAAAAATTAAAATGACTAGATAAGTAAATATATGAAGATGATAATAATAATAATAATAATAATAATAATAATAATAATAATAATAATAAAAGTAAAAAAAAAAGTGAACAGTAGACACAACAGAAAAAGAAACAAAAAGAGACATAAATCGTGAAAGTGAGGTTGAAGTCAAGTTAGACTTCTTTTGGCCCTTTTGCTTTCAACTCCAACCCTCTCCTTCTTCTTCTTCTTCATCATCCCTTTTCCTTCCTCCATATCACAACTCAAATTATTCATCATTTCATTCAAGATTTCCATTAAAAATCAGTCCAAATAAATATGATTTTAGTAAGAAATATTTTTTCCATGATTATTATATTATTAGAACTTTTTAGATTATGTTCTGCAGTGTACTTCGTTATTTTTTTGATTATCTTGTGAATCGAATTTGGGGAAGTGTTAAATATAAAAGTTGTTCATATATTTCTTGTGTATCTTTTAGTTAAATGTTATTAATGATTTTGAGTATATGAAGAGATATAGTCATTGGGGTGAAACTGATTCAGGGAGACGTATCAACTGAATAACCTATGGTTTTTATAAAACTTGATCATCTTATTGGCTTAATATGAGGTTTTATAAAACATGAAAGTTGTAGGTATATGTGTTATTTAGGTCTCTGCTAAATTTTGCATAAATTGCTCTTCCTTTGGCTCTCATCACATGTGGTATCGTCACCTAAGACATCCCTCAGATCGTATTCTTCAAAAACTTCTTTGAACTCACAATCTCCAAAATTCTAATATTAGTTACTCTAGTTTTTTTAAATTCTTGTTTTTAAAATAAAAGTACCTTTTGGACTTTATCTAAATAATAAACTTCTTGAACTCATATATTCAGATGTTTGGTGACATGCCGCTATTACTGGATTTGAAAATTCACGTTATTATCTTACTTTTTAGGACCATTTTACAAAATATACATGGCACTATCTAGGCTCGGCCACGGTTTCGAATCACTAGGTTTCGAACTGCCGGTTTCACAGTCCCAGAATTATGGAAACAGACTGGAACCGGCGAGCACCGGTTCGGGGCTGGTTGTTCATGAACCGGTTGTTAGGCCAGTTCTATTTTTTAATTTTTTATAAAAATTATACAATTATATAATTAACACAATAATAAATGCAATTAAAATTATTAAAGTTTAGAAATTAAACTTAATTATTGGGTGAATTTGATTGTTTATAAATGAAGAAAACACATTAAGTTAGAAATAAGTGAAAAAGGGGGAATAAGTTAGTTAGAAATAATGAGTATTTTGTGAAATAAATATATTTATTGTTTTTTTATTTAATTTTAGATATGTATGTTTCAAAATTTTTTATTATTATTTATGTGTATGTTTTTTAAAAAAAATTATGGAACTGTAATACTTCTTATCTGTCTGGTATATGGCGGTGTATACAAAGAAGTAAGGTGTGTGTCAAAAAGTTATAAAAAAATAAAAAATTTGAGAAAAAAATTTAACTTATTAAATATTAATTTGTGATTTTGTGTAATAAGTTAGATTGTTATTTAAAAAAAATTGATTTTGAGAAATTATAAGTTGAAATTTAGAAATGATTATTTTTATTTTATATATTAATAAATCATAAAAAATATAATTGGGTGAAAAACCTAATCATTTTATTTTAAAAAATAATTTAATTATAAAAGTTTGAATTTATATTTAAAAAATAATAATATTAATAATCAGAGTTGAACTTAATTTTTTTACTATTAATTAAGTTGCTTGCATATCCTTTTGGGGTTTAAATGAATCAAAATACATGTAATTCTCTTACCTTTTAAATTTTTAGTATTGACCTTTTTTACTTTTTTTTAATCAAAACGGTCGGTGCAGAATGTGTTAACTGTTTCTTCGGTAGTGAAGTTATATTGGTTCTCATTTTTATCTTTCTATTTCTTATTGTCTTAATGTCGTTTTGGTCCAATCATCAACACATGTTTGAAATTCTAGTAATTCAGGTCTCATTCAAAATATTACATTTCACACTAAAAAATTGTTCAATCGTAACAGTTGAGACTGAACTTGAAAAAATTTATTTTGCAATTTTATAAAGTACCAGATAAGTATTTTGATGTCGACTCCACCAATTAAGGACTATAAAATTTTTACCTATCTTACTATCTCCAAACTCAAATGTTACATAAGTGTTAAGTTCAGGTGAATCAGATGATGATATTAATTTTTTATGTTTTTGCAATACCAAATGATCGCTCATTCTAATTTTTATCGTTTCACTTGAACATTCACTAATAGTGTTATTACTCCTAGTAGTAGTATGAATATTATAAATCAAACTATATTCTATAGAAAAATCACAAATTAATTTTTTTACATCATTAATCGTAGCATCAATATTAATATCATCACCTAAATTTAACAATGAATAATAAAGACTCAAATAATCATATAAATCATATATTTTACATCTATGATAAAAAAAACACAACATACAAGATTAATCAAATGAATATATTTAAAATAATTCAACCATTTATTTTTCAACATATAAATAGAATCATACAGAATTAGATCATTAGTATAATCTTGAAATGCATCAACAATATTAATACATTCACACAATAATAAAGAACATGTTGGATATAAACACTACTTATATATTTTGCACAATTAAAAACTTGTAAAATATCTAAAAGTTATTGATAAACATCACAATGTTGTAGATATAAATTAATTTGTGACACATTATTGAAAATAAATATGCACAATAATTCTCTATATTCATATAACTCATTGAGTAATTCATAAGTTGAATTCCAATGAGTAGGAACATTAATTGAAAATCTTTTAGATTTTTTGTTATTTTCATGACAAAATTGAACTCATAATTTTATTATTTGTGAATGTGATCATAAAAATGAAATTACTATTTTAATTAGAGTCATTATGTCATTCAAAAATTTCAAACCATCAAACACATAAATTTAACATGAAAAAATTTATCTCCAATGTTATATGACATGCATATCTAACATAAAAAAAAAATACCTCCAATATTAGGTTGTTATAATGCTTGAAGATTTTAAATTAATGTGGTATTTGCTACCGCCAAAAGAAATTGAAAATGTTTTTTTTATAAATTTATCCATATTCTTCCAAAATATTTTTTTATCATTTTAAAAATATTATCAGCGGTATGCCGAATGTCAAAAACTAAAAATACAATTAATTTTTTTATAATTATTATTTACCATCAATCAAATGATATGTAAGATTCATGAAAGAATGCTATTGATAATGATTATTCCAAATATCATTACAAACACATCCATTTAAAGAAGTAAATATTTTGTGCAATTTTTTTAATTTTTAGTATATAAATTATATAAAATATGATAAGGGTATTTCTAGATACACATTTAGCAGATGAATTTAATGTATTTTGACAATAATTAACAAAATTTACTTTTTCACCAAAATTAAAAGATAAATGTTCTATACTTATTATTTTTATCAATTATTTTTTATTTTTTTCAACATTATATTGAAATAATTGAGAAATAGAAGAAGATATTGTATATCCAGAAATTTGACTTTGCTTTTTCTCATTTCAGTTTAAGCAGTATGTTTATTTTGCAAATATCTTTAAAATGTGTCATAACCACATTCGACTTTAAATTTGTATGTTTGTATATAATAAGTGAATACAACATCAAATGACCCATCATTTTTTTGAAATGAATTTGAAAAATATCTGATGTCCGAATTTTTGTGTCAAATGCTGCTGTTGCCATCAGACTCAGATCCGATTGTTCAACACCCACATTTCTTTAGCTTTATTCAGTATAAATTTTGAACTCCCCCTCCTCATATAAATTTTTAATAAAAAGTTTCAAATCAACAATATTTTCATAAAAAACTTTCTCCTTCCACTATGGTTTGTTATTATTTATGATTAAATTTTGTGAAAAAATCGAAAATATTAAAAAAATTGTAGAGAACGATAATTAAAAAAATTGTAGAGAAGATAATTAAAAAGAATTGTAGGATTAAGGAAAATTTTAAAATTAGAGAGAATTAAAGAATTTAAAAAAAAATTGAAATTATATAGAGAGTATAATTAGAGAGGAATTAAGAATATATGTAGAGATAATTGAGATTGAATTGTAGAGATATTGAGATAAATTGAGAATTGAGATTGTGTAGGAAGTGAAATAAATTGAAATGAATTTGGTATTTATAGAGAAAATATTTAAAATTAAAATTCCAATAATATCTTTGAAATATAGCTGTTATTTTTCTGTTATAAAAAATATTTTTATTTTTTTATGAGACCTTTACCCCTTTTAAAATAAAATAAAATAAAATAAAAATTTTGAATTTTATTCAGGTCAGAACTTGGAACCACCGCTTCCTAGGGGAATGGTCTGCACCAGTCTCATATTACTTCATCAAACTTCTCTTCCTTTATCCTTATGGCCAATTGCCTTTCTTATTGGCATTTATTTGATTAATCGTCTCCCAATACCAATCCTCAACTTCATCTATCATATTTACAAACTTTTTTCTAAATCTCCCAACTACAACAAATTAAGGGTATTTCAAAGCCAATGCTATCCTTAGCTTAAACCACACACTTATCACAAATTATAACCAAAATCAGTTCCATGCATATTCATTGGTTATTCAACAACCTAGAATGCATATAAATGTTATGATCCATAAACCACCAGGACCTACCTCTCATGACATGAGTTTTTGTTGAAGACCAATTTTCTTTCTCTCAATCTCCATCCCATCATTTCTCCATCACATAACCTCTCCTTTAACAATGGAATCCATCTCACTTCATTCCACCCCCTTCCACTCAAACTAGAATTTTAGGGCACTCTTCATCCTTACAATCTGTAACAACCACATCTGATGACCCCATTGTTAAAGGATAGTTGTATCATCTAGATGTATGATATTTAATTACGTATAATTTATTAGGGGCAATTTCGACACAAGCAAAGTCTAAAATAGATTTGTGTAATTTACTATAGTATTGGGCATTAATAAAATGTGTTTGATTTTTATTTGAAATTTTGAATGAAAAATAAATGGGTATGAAAATAGTTTTGTACAATATTTATGAAAATTTTGAATAATTATTTTTTAAGGATTTGGTATATTTTAGCCTATATATTTGCCTAGACATTGGACTGAGAATTTATTGGCATGCCAATAAGGTCGGAATTCCATGACCTATGGCTATCATGGTCACGAGAGGTATAGTATGGATCATGTATTTATCTTGGACCATACATATTATTTATATATCGGTCATGTAGTTATCCTAGATTGAGGCTAGTCTTGTGGTTATCTTGGATATGATAATGTTATTTTAGGTTATGGAGTTATATTTGATTATGAGATTTTCATCATTTGACGGTACCTCTTATTTCTCTAAGAGTATGTTTATGGCATCTTAATGTGCCAGACGAAGTTTTTATTTAGTAGATAGATGTAGTTTTTATATTTTGACTATATGCTTACTTTATGTTTACTAATGGAATTAGTTTCGAAAAGTTTTGTTATTACATCCATTTATTGAAAATGTTTTATGCCTCTTTCTATACATAGGAATAAAAGTTTATTAATGATTTTGTTTTATGGAAAAGAACCTCATTTATTGTCATATTTATATGCCTTTCTAAAATAACAATCATTATAATTTATTGTACCATTGAGCTAAAACTCAGCGTGGGAGTTGCCTTTCTCTCACACAATTATCAGGACAAGGGTCAAGTACGATGAGTTAGCTGAGGGAGTCATTAGAATAGTGGTATCTACATATGGAATAACGTAGTAGTGTCAGCTACTGAGATAGGATTAGTTTCTTTTATGTCACATATATATACAACATGTAAATATTTATGACCCATTTTGGTCATATAAAATTTTGTAAGAATATAAGTATGTAAATTAAAAAGTTATCATGTGCATATATGAGATGTGTATATATTATATTAAATAGGGGACTATGATTATAGTTGATAATATATATTTATAAGTATATTTAATGGTATTATATAGGTAGACAATGACATCAACTAACCTAACTGTTATGCATGAGGATTAGGGGGTGTTACATCAATTGAGGTGTTAGCTTTTTTAATTCCCAAGTGATTAAACATGGATATGATCTTGTTAATGTAGTGAGATTGACACAAAGCAATACCCCCACTTCTTTGATATTAGTTCCAGTGGTTAAAATTACTTTATAGTTTTTAGTAAATTAGGAATAAATGCATCAATCCATTGCATTGACGCATCATATATATATATATATATAGATATTTATGACCCGTTTTAGTCGTATAAAACTCTGTAAAAATATAATTATGTAAATTAAAAAGTTACACTATGCATATATGAGATGTGTATATATTATATTAAACATAGGACTGTAATTAAAGTTGATAATATATATTTATAAGTATATTTATTGATATTAATTTTAACAGGTAGACAATGACATTAACTAACCTAACTATAACCTAGGTGGATTAGAGGTGTTACATCAAATGAGGTGTTAGCTTCTTTCATTCCCAAATGATTAAACTTGGATATGATCTTATTAATGTGCTGAGATTGACACAAAGCAAAACCCTCATTATGTTTCTTAACTTTTTTTCCCTAAGATAGTATAAACTTTTTCAAAATCTTTTATTTTAAATTGAGAAGTTAGATACTTTTAGATTGATACAAATCAAAACCTCCACTTCATTCATATTAGTTCCAATGATTAACATGTCATTAACATATAAGCATAAAATTACTTTGTAGTCTTTAGTAAACTTGGAATAAATGCATCAATCCATTCCATTGTGTTTGAAACCGTTTGATAAAATTGCATTATCAAAGTTCTTATGTCATTGTATGTGAGCTTGATTTAATCCATACATTGACTTAATCAAATTAAAAACTTTCTTTTCATTTCCAGGAAGTATCAATTCTTTGAGTTGTTCCATGTATACCTCATCATCCAAATCACCATTCAAGAATGTTGTTTTACATCTATTTGATGAACATATAAGTTACAAATAGATGTTAAGACAAATAATACTCTTATTGAAGTAATTATTACTACTAGTGCATAAGTATCAAAGTAATCAATACCATCATTTTGTTTGAATTCTTTTGCTATTAATCTTGCTTTAAAGGTTTGTAGGGGATTGTTTGTATTATATTTCCTTCTACACACCCATTGCACCTAATGGGTTTAGAACTAGGTGGAAGATCAACCAATACCCATGTACCATTTGCTAAAATAGAATCCATTTCATAATTTATAGCTTCCTTTCAAAAACTGGAATCTCTTGAAGCCATAACTTAACTATATGTCTTTGGATCTTCATCTAAATTTAGAACCGTATGTGTCTTACTAACCATCTCATTTATAGTTATTCAACCAAAACGAATCTCATTGATCGAGAAGAAATAAATGCAGATCCTATGCTGTTCTCTTTTCGATTTTTTAGACTTTTCCTAGGTTTATTAGGAGGCTTCAAAACGGTTTTTTTTTATTATTAAAAGAAGTGTTAGAATTATGACTAATGTCATGTGTTAAATTTTGGCATTATCACTATCCTTTTATGGATTAATACTTGAATCCTTTAGAAATTTTGTTTCAAAAAACTCAACATCTCTTGACTCAATGTAACATTAAAGTCTATATCCAATATTCTATATGGCTTCGAATTTTGGCATATCTCCCAAATATACTTTTAAGAGATCTTTGTCCTAATTTGTTTCTTTTAGGATCAAAAACTTTATAATATGCCATACAACCCCACACCTTAATATAATTCAAGTTTAGCTTCATTCCTTTCCATTCCTCATATGGAAAAGTTGTAACGCCCGTCAATTTAGGCTTGGATAATTAACATATTTAATGATCATAATTAAAATTATTTGAGACTAAATTTAGAAATAAAATATAATAAAAATATTTATAAGTAAATTTTTATTAAGTTATGTGTGTTAAATAAAATAAATAGAAAGGTTGGGTAAGTTAATAATAATAAGATAAAAACAAACGATTTAAGTGGATATTTGGAAAAAAAAACAAGGGGGGACCTAATAGGGTATTTACCATGAGTATAAAAATGTTATTTTCTTCTTCTTCTTCCAAATTTCAGAACCCTAGCCTCCCTCCTACTCTTCCATACACAAAGTCTCTCTTATTTCACTCATTTGCTTCTTTCTCTCCTTCCCCTTCCTCTCTTCAAAAACTTAAAACAACTATAATAGCTTAAGGTTTGAAGAGGTTAAGACTTTATTGTGTCAAGGTTTAGACTTTATTGTGTCAAAGTTTGTACATATGAGCATATTTATTCCTTTGTGCATTTTATTTGCATTACAATGATGTTTGATGTTGAAGGAAGAATGAACAAATAACTTGTTGTGTTTGTTGATTTTGTTAAGATTCGTCTGGAATAGTCTTGATGTATTTAACAATATATTTTGTTCTAAAACTTGGATTAGGATAAAATCAGTTGGAAATAAAAATAGACACATATAATTAAAATTTTATAAACATAGATATAAAACTTTTATAAAAAGTGTAAATGCTATATTTGATTTTATGTTGGTTTAAAAATTTATACAAGTTCTCGGATTTGAAAGTACCCAGAAAATTCTGGATAGTTATTTTCTGAACATTCTATGGTATTTTGGTTATATCTTTTGTTCTAGAACTTAAATCGAGATGAAACCAGTTGAAAATAAAATTATACACATAGATACAAAAAGTTTATGAAAAGTATAAATACTAGTTATGATTTATATTGGACCTAAAATTTGATACAAAATTTCAGACCTAAGAATATTTTGAAAAATACTGGACATATTTTTACTGAGCACTATACGGTTATTTGGACATAACTTTAGCTAGAAAATTCATATTTATATGATTCTTTTTGTATATGAAAGATAAGACATTCATCTAAATATTCATAGAATACCATAAGGTCAAATTCGAATAAAACATAGGTTAAAGGTGCAATCCAAAATCAGGGCAGGAATCTGTCGAGAAATAAAAATTTAGTAATTTGGTATTTTAAATATTGGGTGACATATATATATATATATATATATATATATGTTTTAATTTTGAATAATATGATAGTAGTTATATTTAAAATTCTTATTGTGTATTGACTAAATTAATATGATGTGTTGTGATTTGAGGTTTCAAATGAGATTGAGAAATTTTTATATGTATAAGGCATGTAAATCGAAAATTATTATGAATATGTAAATTTTGATGATTTATATAAACAATAAAATGATAACATCAATTAAGCCCAATTCTCTAATTTAGGACTAGAAATAGGATAGATGACATGCCATTAAGGGGTTTACGGTACCGTAGCAATTTATGATGATATGAAAATTTTTATTATAAGGACAAGGTGGCTTAAGCTCGGGTGAGAGCGTCCTTGATCCTAAATGCATGCAATTATTTATTTTACTCAGTCAATATGGCTTAAGCTCAGGTGAGAGCGCTTTTGACTTAAGAAGCTCGGTTGAGCGCTTATACGTACAGATACAAATAGTGAGCAGGGTGACTTAAGCTCGGGTGAGAGCACTCATATTTCACAATCCGCATCCAAATAGTCTAGATTTAGAGTTTTGGGGCTATAAAATATAAAATATTTTTAAAAAAGAAATATGGAAAAAAAATCAGTTATCAGGCAAATGAAATAAGGAAATAGAATTCATAAATTAGGTATGATATGAATTTACTTTTGTAAATTATGACATGTATATGTGTTGAACCAGTAAACCAGGTATGCAATATTCCATATTGATATATGATAAATTGATTTCTTTTTTTTTATTATTTTATATGTATTGCTATAAAAGGACTGTGATATATGAGTTATTATTTATGATTATTTATATACAAAATTGGATAATATGAACATGGAATGTTTATGACATATCATAAGTGTATGTATGAATATTTATGCACATACGTACCACTAAGCATTAAGTTGCTTAGCGTGTGGGTGTTTTCCCATACACAGGTTCGGAGGCTATAGAGAGAAGTTGACAGGAAGAGAAGCAAACCCATACAGAGTCAAATAAAGTAAATTCACATTAGAGGGTTGGTGTTTTACATGCCACACATTTTATTCCTATCCACATGTCTTGGGTGATGAGTATAATTATGGATTTCAAAAGTTTTACATGTCTTTTTATGTTGGGAACGTATAATTTTATTTGGATCATATGTATTTTGTAAATATTGGGATAATGAAAGCCCAAACTTATGTTTGAAAATATGGTCATGGTTTGTTAATTCCACATATCAAATAGATTCATTAATTGTATGACATATTGCTATCATGAAAAAAAAATTAACATATGAAAATATAATAACTAAAATGGAAGAAACTTTAATTCAAACGAATTTTAAGATAATAGGCAGGTGATATTCTCCTAGATAGTTGGGATTATTTCTAACTATATACGAGGGTGTTACAGAAGTATTTGTTTCTTTGAAGGTATGCAGTTATGCACATGACAAGTTGTCAATAAGGCTTCTCCCCATAGTTTTATTGGTAGTTTTACATGCATAAGCTTTACATTAATCATATCTACTAGTGTTTTATTTTTCCTTTCTGCAAACCCTTTTGTTGTAGAGTATAAGGTGCACTTGAAGGATTTTAATTTTCATTTCCAATTGATTTACAACCGACAATTTTACTTTTTAATCTTTTCAAATGTTTGGTCTTTAATTTTCATTAACTACATATGTATATATCTTGAATGATCATCTATGAATGTCTTAAAGTATTTATTTCATCCTCTTATTAAATGACCATTTAATTCCCAAATGTTAGAATGGATTAAATATAACAAATTAGTTGATCTTTCAATCTTTGGAAATCGTTTCTTAGACATTATTTATTTCCTCCTCCTATGAAATGACCATTTAATTCTCAAATGTCAGAATGGATTAAGTCTAACAAATTAGTTGATCTTTCATTCTTTGTAAATGGTTTCTCAGTCATTTTTTGCTATATACATGTTTCACATTTTCCAAAGTTTTTATTTGCACAAAAGATTAATCTATGATTTGACATAAAATTAATTAATCTAAAATTCACATGTGATAAACATTCATGCCAAAAACTTAAATGAGTCTCAAACAAATAGCTAGAAATATCAATTTTATTAATACGAAGTTTAAATATGCTATCACAAGAATAGACTTATCCTACAAATATACCTTTTTTTAGATAATATTAATTTTTCATCTTTTAGGACAACCTTCAATTCTTTCTTGCATATCATGCTTGTTGAGATCAAGTTGAACATTCATCAAAATCAACGTCTTGCCTGAAGTGAATTGCAACTCTATACTTCCCTTGCCAAACACTTTAGCCATGTCATGATTCTCCATTAAGACCTTGTCATCTTCTTTTGCAACTTCATAAGTTTTAAATATATCTTTGTTATTGCAAACATAGACGGTTGCCCCGAAATAATACCACCAATCATTAGACTTTTCTATTGTTGTCATGTTATATTCAAAACTATACTTATTTTAAGTCCAACAACTATGACAACAATATTAGTTGGACTTGGTGGATATTTAATAACATTGGCTTTCTTTTGGCTAACATTATCTTTGGTCTTTAACCTTTTATAAAATCAGAATTTTTGCCTCAAAAGTGACAAGATTTATTCTTCTTATTATTTCTCGAGAAATCACATATAGTTTCTAAATATTTCCTCTCGTTCCTTGTGTTTTTCCCACTTTTTTAAGTACCAGACTCAATATTGTTCATTTTAAAACTAGATTCCAAAACAAATATTTTATTGTGGTTCCAAGTTTCTTCCTTTATATGAATGTGTTTGATAACCTGGTTTATTGTGAAATCTTCAAAAGTGTGATAAATTTTCTTTCTATAATCATTCCAGATGGATGACAAATTTTTTATTATTGGTGCCATTGAAGTTGATTTGACACTTCCACATTTAAGTCATTAAGTCTTGAAACTAAGCAATGTAATTCAACCACTTGATCTATAACAGACTTAATATCAACCATTTGAAACTCTAAGAACTTCATACAAACAAATTTATTAGTATTTGTTAGCTTGAGTGGTGCATCCCAATATTTTGATTTTAATAATCAAATTGAGAAGTCACTAATGTATTATTTAATTGTTATTTTATAGGTCTTAAAACACCTAACGAAGTTTAAAAAAGCTTGCCAGAACACCAAATTTACAGTTACAATACATATGGTTGCTGGAGCAATGCTTTTACAACTAAGTTGAAAATTTTTGCAACCATGAAATAAATATTCGTGACTACGAACATGAAGCTGAAAAGTTACTATCCATTCTAGTTTGCAATGTCAAGTGTGACTGTGGAGTTTGTTGCGAAAACAACCACGTGATTGTAGAACATGACCATGAATATTCAAAATGTCAAACGCTAAGAATTAACCAAGCAAAAAATTCCACGTGTCCAGGACATTTAAACATTAAGAGAACTCACAATCATGACTTGGAGAATCATGACCGCGAATACCAAATGGATTTGACCATTAGAGCACATAACCAACCAGATCTTTCCATATGTATTAGCCAACATGAAGCAAAGGAGTTCATGATCGCGAAACATGATCTGATAACAAAAAATAAAAAGCTACAAAAATTATTTGTTGGAAGAGGAACATTGTGTAATGGCTCTTTGATGATTTTATAAACCCAAAATTTTATCATTCTTAGGAAAAGAATTAAGAAGCTCAAAGACAAGAAACAAGAATTGTAATAATCTAAAGAAATCTTCTCATCAAACCATAAGAGACACACGCGGAGGTCCCATATGGAACAAGATAAAATGAGGTGTAAAGCAATTAGTGATGAAAGCTCTTCAAGTGAAGGGGAGATAGTTGCCTCTTGCTTCGTGGCCTTAGAATAAGACCAAAATGAGGTATGCTCTATTTCTAATTCCTATAATAATAGTAATTTATGTTTTATGTATAATATAGATAATGAGTTACTTGAAGTCATGATTTTGAAAATTAAGAAAATGAATTTTTATAAAAAACATTCTCAACTAAAGAATAATTTAGAGGATCTGGAAAATTAAGTTTTATTCCTTAAAACCTCTAATGATTCCCTTACATAAGTTTTGTGTAAATAGCGTTTTCATACCCGTGACTGTAGGTTCACGTTTGTGAAAGTCGTGAAGGGTAAAAAATGATAGAGTTTAAATGTGGTGGGATCATTTTAGAGTGAATAGAACATTCACACCTGTGAATTGGTTGGTCACAATTGTGAATGACATTTCACGCTGCAAAAATCAGTCACGTCTATGAACGCAAGTGGGTTGGCCATGTGAGTAGCTATACTTTTCTCTCTCCTCTACTCCATATCTCTGCTTTACTTGCTCTCCATCACCCATAATCCCTATCTAACACACGTTGGACTCCTGCTCCATCTTGTCTAACTCCTTTAAGCTCATACTCCATTGTTGAAGCTTGGAAAAAGCTTGGAAAATAAGTTCTTTGGGAGTATTCATGCAAGGTTGAGATAAATGACGATTTATAGCTTAGTTTGAGCTTGTTTTTCTATTATATATATCTAATAAGAGTGTGCTTGTGTTCTTAGGATCTGTTAGGGAGTTTGGAAACACATCCCAAGGGGAGAGACAAGCTTGAAAAGCTTGAAGTATAGTAAAGGCTCCATTTTTGTGGAGATATGTATATATTGACATTTAAATTTGTTCCTTTTTCATTTTGCGTATGAAATGGTTTAAAAAGGCATGATATATGCGAAATGGGTTTTGGTTATATGATTTAAGGTTTGTAATGAGTTAAAATGCTTGTTATGGTAGTAAGGAGTTCAAAGTTAGTGTTTTGGCATGATTTATGTTTTAAATGTGTTTTAAAGTTGTTAAGAAATGCCATTTGTATGTTATATGAGCTGAAATGTTAATATGGGTAATTAATATTGGTCAATCTTAAGGCCTTTAGGTGTTTTGTATGTGATACTCTATTTTTGGTTTGTTTCTACCATGAAAATTCTCATATTCACGCCCGTAACATAGGGTCCACGGTAGTGAATACATGAACAAAAGTAGGTTTCAAGCCTATGAAAAATGAGTCACATCCGCGAAATGTATGTCCAAATAGGATAGTAGCTTTTCATGCCTTGATTCATGACTTCGGAAGCCATGAATAAAGGAGTTCACGCCTTTGAATATTTAGTCACGACCGTGAATATCAAGACCTAGTTTTCATGTTCAAACCCATATTTTCATGGTTGATTTCACAGTAAGGAAGTTTCGAAATATAAGTTCATGCCCATGAAAGATTTGTCACGGTCATGAACAATGTGTGTTTTATATGCAGTAGTTTTAACACTTTGGGTTCATGGGTAAGGCAACTATGAAAGGTACTTTTACAGTTGTGAATGGATATTCAAATTCATGAAGCAAAGTAAATGCATAATATGCAGTTTTTACTAATGATGCTATGTGATGGTTTTTTTTAAAGCATGTTATGAGATGTACGTATACATGGATGATAACATATGAATGATGTAATATGGCATTTATGTATTGGTAATGTGATGATGCATAAATGGGATTATATGTTGGGTAGCAAGTTTATGATTATGGAATTAAAAGATAATAATTATGATTTAAATGTCCAGTTCTCTAATCTACCACTTGACATAAAATATATGACATGCTATTGAGGGGGGTTACAATACCATATGATTTATTGATATTGATATTAGGACAAGGTGGCTTAAGCTCATGTTATTAAATCCTTTGATCCTGGATAGCTAGCATTATTTATATTTCTCAGTCAATATGACTTAAGATCGAGTTATGAGTGCTCTTAACTTGAGGAGCTCAGAGGAGTTGATACAGATAGTGGGTAGGGTGTCTTAAGCTTATGTTATTTCACAATCCTATTTCACAATCCACATCTGGATAGTTTAGCTTAGAGTTTTGGAAAGAAATGAACTAAAAAGGCTACAGTAATCTGTCATATGGTAAGACTTGGGTAAGAACCGAAAATAATGATATTATGTAATTTGATTATAAGGGATGGTTGATAATCATATGAATATGATTTGGTTATATGTAGTTTATACATATTATTTATGGATATGAATGCATGTTGTATCTTTTATGGCTATATTGCGTATGCATGATCACAAGTAAATGAAATGAACAAGTATGATATGGCATGATATGTAGCGCTCCTTTATCCTACTAATCGTTAATAGGATATGTAAGTGCTACTAAACTCATTTGTTTTAAAATCAATATTCAAATTATTGTAAATTTAATTTTTTTTGGAGTTTATTAGTAGCAAAATATTTATTACTATATTTTTTTCTTTCCATTTAAATATATAACTAGTGATGAAAATATTTTGATTTAAAATAATTCATTCAATTAAACCATAATATTTAGAAATATATTTACAAATAATACTAGATAAATAAAATTATGAAATTTATTCCTTATGAATCCAACATGCCACAAATTTACATCAAAAGAAATTCTTAAATTTAATTTTTACAACATAATTTCCAAAACACACAAAAATAATTAGACTACTGCAATCTGATCTTGGGGTTCCGTCTTATTCGGTCGCCCTATCAGAATAGCTACTTCTATTTATTTGCGCATGAAATACACGCGCTCAGCTACTAGCTTAGTGGTACGTTTGACAAATATTCAATAATTAATAATTCTAAAATAAAATTTTAGAAACTACAATTAATTTATTAAGCATGCCAAATATTCAATTAATAATAAAACTATTTTCTTCATGCGAAAATATTTAATTTATCAATTATGACATTCCATTCATTAAGCATGTTTGAAATTTTAACAATACAAGATATACCATTTAAACTATCAATTTAATAATTTATATTTTTTTCTGTTATTTGTTTAATAGTCCACAACATCTTAAACCGGAACTAAATACTGGATACAAAGTTTCTGTTCTCCGGCAGTATACTCGGTACCTACATAATTATTTTATAACTTGGCGTTTAACGCCTACATTTCCAATAACAACTCAATACCTTTTTGGTGCCTACGTAATTTCAAACTCAGCACTATTTCTTAGTGCCTACGTTTCTACCCTTTTATTGGCATGCTAACTTATCATAATTTCTAATTCTTGACAATATGTTATAGGACATAATTATATTTGTTACCTTCATTATTATTTACAAAATTATACATGTAATACTAATATAAATTCCAAATAAATATAATAGTTCCCATTAAACATTGTATAACCTCATACTTGCTCATTTAATCATTATAACTATAAGAAAAATCAATAAATATATTTTATACCACAAAATTTCACAATCAACACATATTTACAAGCTGTCATATTCTGGAAAGCATTTCTTTCTTATGTTGCCATGTATTTTTCGTCCATTTTAAATGGAATTAGGACAAGTGATCACTAAAAAAATGTAAGTATATGTCTTATCTTTAATTTCCAATTGGAATCACATTAAAAGAAATTTTTAGCAAAAGTTATGAATTTTGTTCTAAGCTACGTTCATTCTAATCTGCCTAGTATTTTATTGGATAGATTTTTGCCTTATTGTTTTCTGTATTTTTCATCCATTTTTAGATAGTATTTAGACAAGGGATCAACTATAAAAATGTAGGTACATGTCTTATATTTAATTTAAAACTAGAATCATATTAGAAAGAATTTTGTAGCAAACGTTATGAATTTTCTTCTAAGCTACATTCACTGCAATTTGCCTAATATTTTACTGGACAAATTTCTAGTTCAAATTTAGAGTCAATTTTTCACCTAATGCCAGTCATATTCAGGTCTAATTGTCTGAATAAAAGTTGAAACCCTATGTCTTAACTTTCCAACCCAATAATAATCACTCAAAAAAGATTTCCAGAACTCAAGTTATGATCAGAAAACTAGACACTATTCATAAGAAGAATTTTCTAGCATATTAATTAATTCATACATTTTCCATTTTCATGCATCAACCTCCTATTCTAGTTTTTATTTTCACATTCATGGCATCATTTAATTCCAATTCATAACTCAATCAAATATCCAGATTTTCGTACACAATTTCACAAATATCACAAAATCAAAATCAAAATCAACATTTTTCTATATTGAATTTTTGCCAAATGTACATACCTCACAATTCTACTTCTATTCACTTCTCTCTTCCTCCTAGCTTGCTTTCTCCTTGACCTTAACTCCTTTTTTATTTTGGTTCAAGGATTGTTCACCTCCTTGGCCTAACAACAATATTTTTACACTATCAAACATTAATCACACTAATCCACCCTTAATCACCATTAACATATTAAGAACCCTAAATTACTAACTTTAGTGCCAACTAACCCCAAAATCAAATAAAAGAGAAGAAGAAAAGTGAGAAAATGGAAAATCTAAACTCACCTTTGATGATCTTCAAAATGATCAAAGTCTTTTTTCTCTTTTTCTCTTCTTTTCTTCCTTCATCTTCCTTAGTTTAGCTCACTTTACTTCACTTCCTTGATGATTTTGCCTTAATCCCATTTTTTTCATCTAATCTCAGCTTGATTTGAAGAAAGCAAAAGAAGAACTTGGGGGAGAAGAGGGTCACGACTACAAAAGAGAAAAAGGGAGAGAAATGGGTTTGATTAAGATGAGGAAGAAGCAGAATAGTCAAAAAAGTGAAAGTTTTACTTTTTATAGTTGGATTAGGTGGGTGGTTAGGATTAATTACTAATCTTGCTTTCCATTGGTCCATTAATTTAAATCACTCTTACTTTATTTTAATCAAAAGAATATTCCTTTCCTTAGATAAAGAATATTCTATTTTTATGACTTCTTAAAATATGTGTGCCCAAAACACTGTAATTTCTAATTTCGTTCAGTGAAAAATTATTTTTTTCCCAATTTTACTTCCGAAATTCAAAATTCTAAATTAACTCATGTCTTCTGCAATCTCAATGGCTTGATCTTGAATTACATGTATAGGATCTGACCTGTATCTTTTAAGTATGCTCACACGAAACATATTATGAATTTGAGCCATCTCTGTTGGTAACACAAATCTGTATGCTAGTGGACCAACCTTCTCAAGAATTTCATAAGGCTCAATTTACCCTTCTTGCCAAATCGGATTATCCCTTTCCATGGAGATACACGAAAAAACACCTTTTCACCTAACTCGTTTCTCCCTTCTATGCTGATCAACATAACTTTTCTGCCTGTCCTGTACCGCCTTTAGCTTGTTTTTGACAACTTTGATTTTATCCACTGTATCTTGTACTATCTTTGGCCCTTCTAATATACATGCACCTTCTTCATCCCATATGATAGGGCTTCGGCACTTTCTGTCATACAATACTTTATATGGTGCCATCTGGATACTGCTATGATACTGATTGTTGTAAGCAAATTCAATCAATGCTATATATTCATCCCAAGCACCTCTGAATTCCATATAACACGCCCTAAGCATTTCTTCTAATGTTTGTATAATCCTTTCTAATTGTCCATCAGTCTGTGGGTGGAATGCAGTGCTAAAGTTCAATTTTGTTCCCAATACATTCTGTAAACTCACCCAAAAACATGAAGTAAACCGTGGATCTCTATCAGACACAATGGACACTGGAATTCCATGCAATCTGACTATCTCATTCACATATAATATGGCCAAACTCTCAATTGTATAGCCCCATCTGATAGGTAGAAAATGTGCTGACTTGGTTAATCTGTCAATAATTACCCATACTGCATCATTTTTCCGTGGAGTTCTTGGCAATCCATAGACAAAATCCATCGTTATTCTTTCCCATTTCCATTTTGGAATTGGCAATGGATGTAGTTTACCAACTGGTGCCTGATGTTCAATATTAATCTGCTGACATGTCAAGCATTTGGAAATATATTCTGCTATGTCTTTCTTTATTCTTGGCCACCAGTAATGAGGCCTTAAACTATGATACATCTTTGTCATCCCTAGGTGCATTGTGTGCCTCTTCCATTATTTCCTAGCATAAGTTTTCAGTGCTCAGAACACATATGTGTGACTTTAACATCAGTGTATCATTCTGCAAATAAAACTTTGTACTATTTCCCTGCCTTATCATATCAACTTTCTCACATAATTGAGGATCTTTGTTTTGTGCTTATTCAATTCTCTCCTTTAGCATAGGTCTGACTCGAAGAGTAGCAATCAGTGATCCTCCATCATGTATATTTAATTCAACATTCATAGATCGTAATTGAATCAAATATGGAAAAAAGGATGTTTGTAAATGAGCTACACTGTTACTGGCTTTCCTACTCAATGCATCTGCTAGCACATTTGCTTTCCCTGGATGGTACTCAATTGTACAGTCATAATCTTTCAATAGCTCTAACCATCGTCTTTGCCTCATGTTTAACTCTTTTTGTGTCAGCAAATAACCCAAACTTTTATGGTCCATGAAGATCTAGAATGTCTCACCATACAGATAATGCCTCCAAATCTTCAATGCAAATACAATTGCAGCCAATTCTAAATCATGCATTGGATATGAGATCTCATGTGGTCTCAGTTGTCTGGAAGCATAAGCTATAACCTTACCATGTTGCATTAATACACATCCCAAGCCTTGATGAGAAGCATCACTGTATACCGTAAATCCACCTGCACTTGTAGAGATAGTTAACACTAGTGTTGAGGTTAGCCTATGTTTTAGTTCATCAAAACTCCTCTGACATTCTGAAGTCCACTTGAAAGGCTAAACCTAGAAAACTACGCATTTTTCAAATATTTTTAGGAGCTTTCCAATTTACCATGGCCTCAATTTTCTTTGGGTCAACCTCTATGCCTTTACATGACACCACATGTCCAAGAAACACCAAAAGATCTAACCAGAATTCACATTTACTCAATTTGACATATAATTGTTTCTCCCTCAAAGTTTCTAACACAATTTTTAAATGTTGTTCATCTTCTTCCCTGTTCTTTGAGTATCCTGTAATATAATTCAATGACTTAGCAAATCTCATATCCTATAATTTCATTAAATGACTTGCAAGTCTCATATCCTGTAATATTATTCAATGACTTTGCAAAGTTAACACTGAGGTTTTCACCACACTATAATATATCACTGTTGCCTAGATATTAGACCAAGAAGGGGGGTTGAATTGGAGTTTCAAAAAATTAAACTTTAAAGTGCGGAAGTAAATAATTAATTTTAGGAGGGATTGAGAAAATTAGACACAAAGATTTATAGAGGTTCGGGTGTTAACAAACCCTACTCCTCTCCCCAATCGCAATTGGGAGTTTCACTAATACACTAAGTGTTACAATAGAGTTTTACAAGCTCACTCCCAACTATGGTGTTTCTCACAATGGCTTACTCCTAACCCATATATCCCTTGTGTTTTAATGGCTCACACGATAACCAATTCCTTATGTTTTACAGGCTCGCACAATAACCAATTCCTTGTATTTTACAGGTTCACACAAACAACCTTCACTTTGTGTTTTACAGGCTCACACAAACAACCTACACTTTGTGTTTTACAGGCTCACACAAATAACCTTTTAATTTGTGTTTTGGAGGTTCACACAACTAACCCTTACAAGTGTTCTACTCTTAACCCAGAACTACCCAAAGCTCACTTGAGTAAAGATTATAGAGAAAATCACTTATAAATCTTTATTGCTCAAATATGAGAAGCAAAAAGATTTTTACAGAGAATAGATTTGTTCTCAAAGTATGAAAGTACAAGATAGCTTGTGATTTGAAGTATATGCTAATCTTTTGTTTTTCTTATCATTCTCTTGTTCCTTAATGCATAAATGACTTTCATTTATACTCCCGTGGTTGAATATAACTGTTGGGGTGCATTAAATAAGAAACTAGCCGTTGTACCAACCAAAAAATCGCGCCTGATATTTTTCTCTTTCATTGTTCACGGGCGTGACTATGCTTGTTACGAGGGTGACAATTCTTCCCAAGCCGTGATTGAAGTGGTGACCTTGGTTGTGAAGCTCTTTGGAATGTTTTGACATATTGAGTCACGGGCGTGACAATTTTCCCAGCCGTGATCCAAGTGGTGACTCTGGTCGTGAAGCTCTCTGGATGAAATTGCATGAATCTTCATAGGGGTGACACCTTTATTCATGGGGGTGACTGAAATGCTTACTTCACGGTTTGTTTTTCCTTCATGGCCATGAACTTCAAATGTTGGTTTTGGTAACGGTTAGCTTCCTTCACGGGAGTGACTCCAAGAGTCATGGCAGTGAACATGCTACTACTTGAATTTTGTTTCTCAAGGATTATTCTTCCAATTCTCCATTCTTGCTATTTTAATTCATGTCCTGTATAATATACTTACAAAAACGAGTATGTTAAATACAATATTGCTATATTATTTGTTATCATCAAAATGACGGAAATACCCCTCAAGGTTTAACAATCTCCCCCTTTTTGATGGTGACAAATAATTTAGCAATATGTGATTTTTGAGAAGTCTCCCCCTCAAAATATACTTAGGATAAAAATTATAATGTGCAAGAATAGTAAATAATGATGCAGCATTAAACTAAATTTTAAGTATATGCAAGTTATATGAGAAGTATATCCAATACATACCATAATTCCTTTTTAAGACATTAAATATATGTAAGGTATATTTAAGGTATATCATGGCATATTTATATTTGTAATTTGCTGCATATGCGAAGTATACTAAAGGTGTATCTAAGGTATATAAAGCTCAATTTATATACTTTGCATATGAAATTTTGAATCAAGATTTTTTTTAATCCATTTCAAAGTCCATTCACTTTTTGATTCAGAGTTCTTATATTGCTGGTTTAATACCAATCCCTTATCATATATTTCCTATCATATATTACTAGTTTTCTCCCCCTTTGTATATAAAATTTTGAATCAAGATTTTTTAAACCATTTCAAGGTCAATTCAATTTTAATTATTTTATTTAAAATTCATTTACCTTAATATATATTGCTAGTTTTCTCTTATATTGCCTGTCATCTATTGCTTATCATATATTGCTAGTTTTCTCCCCCTTTGTCATCAATCAAAAAGGATATGAAAATTGAAGTAAACAATAAAACAAAATATGTATATATATATATATATATATATATATATATATATATATATATATATATATATATATATATAAGGAAAGGATACAAACTAAGAAAGGAAATTTAAGATTTCCTACACAACCAAACATAAAAATGACAAACAAGCTAAAAACGATCAAATTTAGGCTACACTCTAACCTATCTCCTAGCTAGACATCCTATCACGAAGCCTAGCTATTTCAGCCTCAAGGCTGTCCATTCGAGACTCCATGAAGTCCTTGAGGTTCTCCAACCTCTTATCCATCGAAGTCTGCAGCTGCTCAAAATGTGGTGCTAAGAGGTCAACCACCTGTTACGCTAAGGACGGTGTGGAAGCTGAGGACTGTCCAATGTCCTTTTCGACTGCTGGAGGTGCTTCCTCAACCCGAGCTCTCTTTTTCTGCTGGACTCCTTGGAGGTCTGCTTTAAAATCCTCCATGTCATTATCTTCCCAGATAATTTCCCCAGCAGTGTCAGTGAAGCAGTAGAAGATATCGTTCTGAAAAACGATTTTGACAGCCGCTCCCATCTTGATGAACGACTCGACATCCAGCCTATCTCGAGGATGTGCAGGAATGATGTTGAAGTGCTGGTCATCCAGCTTCAAATAATTGAGCTTTACTGCAATGTGGGTGACATATGCCTCAATCAAAATATCTCATGTGGGCTTGGTGGCAATGGAGAGAAGATGGTTAGCAAACCATCTGGAAAGTGCCACTATAACTCCCCTGCGATCCATCTCAAGGAGGAAGAGTTTGACTTTCTGATTGTTCCATTACTTTCTCCCCTAGCAAAAATGCTATAGGTTAGGAACCTATGCAAATACCTGTGTACTGGGGCCATGAGATGAGTGCTCTTTGTCTTCTTCATGTCCCAACTATAATTATATCCAAAATGTGTCCAGGCTAGAGGGGCAAAGAATTCTACCTCAGTCTCATTTAGAATGCCGTCAGATGATAGGTTGAACAATTCTTCAAATGCGATGGTGCTAAGGGTGTTAGGATTATTGCAGAGTTGGAATTTCACCACTCTAGTAGGTGAAACCTACAAGGTGCTGAGGAATTCCAGCGTTGGCTCCCTCAGAGTCGGCTGATGAATTTCGACAAACTCTTTGAGATGAGAGGCTTGTAGTTGTTCTATCATAGTCATCTCAAGCCCGAGACTACGGACTGTCTGCCAATCGAAGGACCTTGATGATAAAAGAGGTCTCTTCTTCAAAGTTGCATACCGAGGATGGCAACTCTCCGGAATGTGGTTCATGAGGTAATCTGCATACCTCTTAGGTGCATGAGACTTCTTTCTCTTTCCCTTAGATGAAGCAGACTCTATATTTGAAGAAATATGTTGTTGATGGAGTTGAAAATAATTTTGACAGAAAATTTGATGTAAAACCCTAGAAATGTATGATTTCTGCTGAAGATTCAAACTTCTAGTGGTATTTATAGTGAAATTTCAAGTCTTTGGGGTCAGAATCTTCAATGTCTTAATGAATGAGAGTAAATGAGAGTGGTTTTGGGAGATAAGGAGTTGAAATGATGGTTGTAACCGGCTGTTTTCTTATATATTTGATACATTCATAGGCGTGACTTATGGTTTCACGAGCGTGAATGGTCGTGTTCACAGTTTGCTGAAGGAGTGTCCCATCCGTGAATAAAGGCATGAATACCTTCACGGACGTGATGTTTGAATATCACGGGCGTGAATGATCATTGTTCACGGGGGTGAATAAATAGTCACGGGCGTGAACTGTTGAATTTCACTACTTATGCCAGTGAAGCAAGGCGTGAAAGCTTCTGTGAGTTTTGGGTGTAATTGTTAACGGGAGTGAAAAATCGTCACGGGCATGAAAATCCATTTTCACGGGTGTGACTCAAGCCGTGAAAATAAGTTTCACCACTTAAAGCCGTGAACCATGTCGTGAACCAAAGTCGTGAATGACACTGCCTCTTTTGGGCCACTTAAGTCACAGGCGTGAATATATGTCACGGGCGTGACTCCCCTAAAATTTTCATCAAATTAAATTAAGTTCTACAACAAGACTAAATCATTTCAACAAAAATTCTACTTCTTAAAACATGAATTCTCATCAAAATTTCTATCTTATAACTTGTGATATGATTTAAGATCAAAAATTAAAATTTCATTTTTTTGCAATCACAAGGTTAATCCATCAATCATACCTAGTTCTCTTTTAATGAAATTAAATCTTTCCTCATTTAGAGACTTAGTAAAAATATCTGGTAATTGATTTTCTGTGCTTATAAATTCTAATGCAACATCTCCATATTGAACATGATCTCTAATAAAGTGGTGTCTAATGTCAATATATTTGCTTCTAGAGTGTTGAATAGGATTCTTTAAAAGATTTATAGCACTAGTGTTGTCACATTTTATAGGTATATGGTTCATCTCATGACCATAGTCCTTAAGTTGTTGTTTCATCCAAAGAATTTGTATACAATAGCATCCAACTGCTACATATTTAGCTTCAGCAGTTGAGAGAGCAACTGAAATTTGTTTCTTGCTAAACCAAGAAACCAAACATTCTCCAATGAAGTGACAAGTACCTGAAGTACTTTTCCTATCCAAAAGACTACCAGCATAATCTGCATCTGAATATCTTATAATATAAAAAGATGAATTCCTAGGATACCATAAACCTAGATGCAATGATCCATGTAAATATCTTAAAATTCATTTAAATGAGATTCTTTAGGACATGATTGAAATTGTGCACATAAGCAAACACTATACATAATATCGGGTCTAGAAGCAATAAGATATAAAAGTGATCCGATCATACCTCTATAAAGCTTTTCATTAATGCTCTTACCCTTTTCATCTTTATCCAATTTCGTTGATGTGCTCATAGGAGTCTTGGCATTTTTACATCCTTCCATACCAAATTTTTTGATTAAATCTTTGGCATATATGGATTGGTTGATGAATATGCCCTCATTGCTTTGCTTTATTTGTAGACCAAGGAAATACTTAAGTTCTGCCATCATGCTCATTTCAAATTCCCTAGTCACGCACTTAGCAAATTCTTGACAAAACAACTCATTAGTAGAACCAAATATTATATCATCAACATAAATTTGAACAATAAGTATATCATGCTTATGCTTTTTGATGAATACTGTAGTGTCAACATTTCCCTTTGTGAAGCTATTTTCTAATAAAAAAGAACTTAGTCTCTCATACCAAGCTCTTGGAGCCTGTTTTAAACCATACAAAGCTTTTGAAAGTTTAAAAATATGATTTGACAAATCATAGCTTTCAAAATCTGGTGGTTGTTCTACATACACTTCTTCATCAATATAACCATTTAGAAATGCACTTTTCACATCCATTTGAAAAAGTTTGAAATTCATGTGACATGCATATGCTAAGAGTATTCTTATAGCTTCTAATCTAGCTACAGGTGCATATGTTTCAGCATAATCTATACCTACTTCCTGATTATATCCTTTTGCAACTAGTCTTGCTTTATTCCTGGTTATTAACCCTTGTTCATATAATTTATTTCTAAATACCCATTTGCTACCTATGATTTGATGATTCTTAGGTCTAGGTACTAGGTTCCATACCTTATTTCTCTCAAATTGGTTGAGTTCCTCTTGCATGGAAATTACCCAACTTTCATCATTAAGAGCCTCATCAATATTTTTAAGCTCAATTTGTGAAATAAAAGCAATGTCAGTGACTAAATACTTGGAATGAGATCTAGTACTTACTCCCCTTGATAGATCACCAATTATTTGCTCTTTTGGATGATCTTTCGTCATTCTCCATTCTTTTGGAAGTTCTTGTTCCATTTGTTCTTGATTTTGAGGAAGTGATTTTTCTTGATCATTTTCTTCTTTTCCATTTTCAATATCAAGTTTTTCCATATTACCTACAATATCATCAAGAGCACTACCTTTCACAAGTTCAAGTTTACTAGATTCATTAAAAACAACATGCATGGATTCTTCAACCATTAATGATCTTTTATTAAATACTATATATGCTTTGCTGGTTGTAGAGTATCCTAAAAAAATACCTTAATCAGACTTAGAGGAAAATTTTCCAAGATTGTCCTTGGTGTTCAATATAAAACACTTGCATCCAAATACTCTAAAGTATGATATCAAGGGCTTTCTTCCATTTCATGGCTCAAATGAGGTTTTGTTTAAAAAAGGTCTTTTGAAAACTCAATTTGAAATATAACATGTAGTGTTTGTGGCTTCTGCCCAAAAATAAGTTGGTAATTCATATTCATTAAGCATTGTTCTAGACATTTCAATTAATGTTCGATTTTTCCTTTCAACTACCCCATTTTGTTGAGGTGTCCTGGGAGATGAGAAATTATGTGAAATGTCATGTTCAAGACAAAAGCTTTCAAATTTTTCATTTTCAAATTCTTTCCCATGATCACTCATTATTTTTGAAATGTAGTAACCTTTTTCATTTTGAATTCTTTTAGCAAAGTTTTTGAAGTTTTCAAAAGCATCACTCTTTTGAGCTAAGAAAATTACCCAAGTAAATCTAGAGTAATCATCTACGATGACAAATGAATAATGTTTTCCTCCTAAGCTAGCAATTCTAGTAAGTCCAAACAAGTCTAAATGCAGGAGTTGAAGAGGTTTTGAAGTACTTACTATGTTTTTGGCTTTGAAAGATGACTTGTATTGCTTTCCTCTTTGACAAGGATCACATGTCTTGCCTTTTTCATATTTAACTTTTGGTAATCCTTTTACTAGCTCTCCTGTGCTGAGACTTTGTATTAAGTCCATGTTAGCATGACCAAGTCTTCTATGCGACAGCTAAGATTCATCACTAGTAGTCACAAGACACTTAGAGGAATGGTTAGATAGTTCATGTAAGTTTATTATGTACATATTGATATCTCTATTTCCTTTAAATATTTCTTGACCTTCGATAGAGATTACAAGACATTTATTTGAAGTAAAATTTACTTTGTTTCCTTTATCACATAATTGACTTACACTTAGTAAGTTATGTTTCAAGCCATCAACAAGTAAGACATCCTTAATAAAAGTAGTACCATTAACACCAATAGAACCAATGCCAATTACCTTACCCTTTGCATTGTTTCCAAAGGTAACTTTACCTCCATCAATACTTTTGATTTTATTGAAAAGTTCTTTGTCTCCTGTCATATGCCTTGAGCATCCACTGTCTACTAGCCATGCATTTTTGTTTATTGTGGACTTGAGGCATACCTATAAAATCACAAATCAAGTATGATTTTTAGGTAACCAAATGAGTTTGAGTCCTTGGGGGTTAGCACATGAAGGTTCCCAATGAGCCTTCCTTATCTAGCAATGTTTATTTATGTGACCCATTTTCATACAATAATTATATTGTTTAGGTCTAAACTTGCTTTTTGGTCTTACACTGTGTTTAAATGTCATAATTTTATTAGACTGATTTTGAGAACAATGGCATGCACATTCATGATTAATTTGCATTTTTCTAGATGCATGCTTCCTATACATAAAGGCATGATTATTCAATTTCTGTATAGAAGTTTTAACATTCTTATTTCTTGGTGCAGTTTTAACAGGTGTGGAGATGTGAGATTCTTTAGATTTAACAAATATAGTTTTGTGAGAAGATGATGATGTGTCCTTAAATCCTAGACCATGTCTAACTAAAGGTGGTCTTTGAGACACAATAAGAGTATCTAAGCTTTCTTTACCTTTGTGAAATTTAGAAATGGAATTTCTAAGTTCCTCAACTTCATTTTTCAAAGTATTATTTTCTTTTAACAATGAAGCTATTGAGGGTCTTGATAAATATTCATCTAATAACTTTTGAAGAGATTCATTAGATAATTTAAGCTTTATATTCTCTTTTTCTAAACCATCTATCTTGTTTTTCAAATTAGAGATATTATTTCTATAGGTACTAAATTTAGTTCTATATTTCTCTAATTCTATATTTAATTCTTCTATTAGGCTTTGCTCATCTTCATCATCATCACTATCACTGTTAATATTATTATCACTACTATCATTATTGAAAGAATATGAGTGTAGTAATCTTACTTTGTCCGAGACGTGATCCTCAATAGCCATGAAGCATAGGTTGACCTCTTCACTTTCATTATCATCTTTTTCACTTGAAGAGCTTTCGTCATCCCATGTGGCTTTATGACCTTTTTCCCCATTGTGTCTTTGGTATATGCTTTTGTGCTTCTTGAGCCTTGGACATTCTGGTTTGATATGTCCTTTCTTTCTACAGTCATAGCATTTTACCTCTTCCTTACTTCTATGTGTATCATTAGAAGTTTGTTTGAGGTCTCTTCGCATGAATTTTTTGGAATTGCTCATTTTCTTCTCAATAATTCTTTTTAATCTTATTGAAAGCATAGCAATGTCCTCATTTTCATCATCACCCATCTCTTCATCATCTTCACTTTCTTCTTGAGATTTTGAAGTAGAGGCTTTGAGTGCTAAGGGTTTTCTTTTCTCTGGCTCTGCTTCAAGTTCTCTATCTCTCTTCACTGCCATCTCATGTGTGAGAAGCTTGCCAATCAGCACATTAGTATTCATGATGCTCATATTTTCATTTGCTTCTTCTATGCCAGCAACTCTTGAACCATAGTCTTTAAGAGGAAGACTTCTCAGGATTTTATTGTTTACATCTTCCAAACTCATATGCTTCCCAAGTTTCCTCATTCCATTTATAATGGATAGAAGTCGGTTGGTCATGTCAGTGATTGACTCATTGGATTTCATCTTGAAGAGCTCATATTCTGAGGTTAGAAGTTGAATGTTCTTGGATTTGACTTGCTTAGTTCCCTCATGATAGTTCTCCAATGTCTTCCACATGCTATATGCTGTTGAGCAGTGTTGTATTCTCCCACATTCTTCAATAGATAATGAGCTTGATAGGATTGTCATTGCCTTCTTGTTTTTGAAATTTGCTCTTCTTTGAGGCTCTGTCCAATCATCTCTTGATAGGATTTCCTCTTCACCATCAGCTCCTCTTCTGGTTAGTGGTGTCCATTCTTTTCATACACTATCCCAGACTTCAATTCCTTCACTATCCAAGTATGTCTCCATTCTAAACTTCCAATGGGCATAATTTGCTTCATCAAAGTGAGGTTTGAGACTTTGGAATCCTTCACTGGCCATATCTTACTCTTTACTAGAGCTTTTTAGGCTTTAATGCTAGACAAGGCTCTGATACCAATTGTTGGCCAGATATTAGACCAAGAAGGGGGGTTGAATTGGAGTTTCAAAAAATTAAACTTTAAAGTGCGGAAGTAAATAGTTAATTTTAGGAGGGATAGAGAAAATCAGACAAAAAGATTTATAGAGGTTCGGGTGTTAACAAACCCTACTCCTCTCCCCAATTGCAATTGGGAGTTTCACTAACACACTAAGTGTTATAATGGAGTTTTACAAGCTCACTCCCAACTATGGTGTTTCTCACAATGGCTCACACCTAACCCATATATCCCTTGTGTTTTAATGGCTCACACAATAACCAATTCCTTGTATTTTACAGGCTCACACAATAACAATTCCTTGTATTTTATAGGCTCACACAAACAACCTTCACTTTGTGTTTTACAGGCTCACACAAACAACCTACACTTTGTGTTTTACAGGCTCACACAAATAACCTTTTAATTTGTGTTTTGGAGGATCACACAACTAACCATTACAAGTGTTATACTCTTTACCCAGAACTACCCAAAACTCACTTGAGTAAAGATTACAGAGAGAACCACTTATAAATCTTTATTGCTCAAATATGAGGAGCAAAAAGATTTTTACAGAAAATAGATTTGTTCTCAAACTATGAAAGTACAAGATAGCTTGTGATTTAAAGTATATGCTAATCTTTTGTTTTTCTTATCATTCTCTTATTCCTTAATGCATAAATGACTTTCATTTATACTCCCATGGATGAATATAGCTATTGAGGTGCATTAAATAAGAAACTAGCCGTTGTACCAACCAAAAAATTGCGCCTGACATTTTTCTCTTTCATTGTTCACGGGCATGACTATGCTTGTCACGGGGGTGACAGTTCTTCCCAAGCTGTGATTGAAGTGGTGACCTTTGTCGTGAAGCTCTCTGGAATGTTTTGACATACTGAGTCATGGGCGTGACATACTCATTCACGGGCGTGACAATTTTCCCAGCCGTGATCCAAGTGGTGACTCTGGCCGTGAAGCTCTCTAGATGAAATTGCATGAATCTTCACGGGGGTGACACCTTTATTCATGAGGGTGACTGAAATGCTTACTTCATGGTTTGTTTTTCCTTCATGGCCGTGAACTTCAAATGTTGGTTTTGGTAACGGTTAGCTTCCTTCACGGGAGTGACTCCTAGAGTCACGACAATGAACATGCTACTACTTGAATTTTGTTTCTCAAGGATTATTCTTCCAATTCTCCATTCTTGCTATTTAATTCATGTCCTGTATAATATACTTACAAAAACAAATATGTTAAATACAATATTGCTATATTATTTGTTATCATCAAAATGACAGAAATACCCCTCAAGGTTTAACAATCACATATATCAAAACATAAACTTTACACATAAGTATTTCGAGTTGCTTTCATTTCTATATTTTTTTGACTCATTCAAAAACAACATACATATTCAAGCACGTAAATACAAAACACATATGACATATTTTCATGCTTGTGTGGAATGCAAGGAGAGAGAGTGATGAGGCTCGGCCAGTGACCTGTGCTCCATGTCTTCTATACACTACACAAACCGAGCTATCACTTTTCTTTACCTGAAAAAATGATGCAAATTGATGAGTTACAGCTCAGTGAGAATAATCATCTAATGAGTTCTAAAGTACCAAACAACTCATAGTAATAAATCACAAATCCTATATATACCATGTATTCCATTCCATTCATTAGTATCATATAAGTATCAATAAAGTTGAAACATATAATCAATACTCTTTATGTATGCATATGCTTTAGTTATTTCATTTTGTTGTGACTAAGTTAAACAGACATTGCCCCGGGTTTCCATGTGAACATCTGCCATGTGAACATTTGCATTTGCATTTCCTAGCTAGCTTGATCATCTGTTTCATTTGCACATTTGTTGGGCCATAGGCATCTTCTTTTGCTTTACAATATCTATTAACTAGTCACAACGCCTTTTAAGTCCATATGCATATGCACTTGTATTTAAGCATTCATCAACCATTACATCTTTATCATATACAACACAAATATATTCCATATATACCGCAAATGTCACGCATATACCTTGCATATACTATACATATACCATGTATATATATCACATATGTCAAACATATACCTCAAATATACCATAAGTATACCATTTATATGTACCAAAATGTCACAAATTATCCATCCTCATATTATCAAGGACCAATCATGACAATCATATGAATCACATAGCAAGCAACATTCATTTATACTAAAGAATTCAATCGATAATTAGACTCACCGGTCTCCTTTGATTCCGACCCCTAACTTATTGTCTATCCACTCCTTGTGGGTCTCCAATATGTTGCGAGCCTAATATGAAAACATAATCGATTAACTCATGATTAGGGAGACTTAATGTGCCTTAAACAAATTAATATGCATTGTTCATATCAATAGTTAAGATTTTTCTTATGAGGCAGTGTGACCTTATAGGAATGTTGCGACTGTTTAGCCTATAACGTTTTCTACACTTGACCAAATAATCTTATTCATGTTCCTAATTAAAAACAACATATAATTATAGAACATATTAAAATTTCAGACCAATTGGATTATTTTACAATATCTAGTGGAAATGCTAAGTGTGTTATGTTTTCTGCCTTGTTTTCTGCCTTTAGGCAGTTTCAGGGTACTCATGTTGGTTCATCATAACTTATAATTTATACGTCCTATTTTAATGAAACTTTACAAAAACTTATATGGGTTCAAATGGAACATTTTCCATGTTTACAACATTTATAAATTATGTCTTTAAGGTCTTCAAATTATAACAAACAGTTCACTGGTCCATAATAGAATTGGCTTCCGGACCAGTATGACTTACAAAGGCCATAACTTAGTATATACATAACATATTAAGCTGAAATGAGTAAACATTTAGCAAAGACATATACCTATAACTTTCATGTTTTGACAATGTATAGAATCTAGCTCTAACGAGATCCAATTGACCAAACAAGGTGCTAGATCTGCCCAGGGTACTCAGTAGGCAGTTCAAACTATGTAACAGTCATGGTTCAATTCACCGTAACTCCACATGTACAAGACCTATGAACCTACAATTTGGTATAAATATACATAAAACATATATCTACAACTTGTAGGTTTTGAGGTACTTCAAATATTGGCTTTAACATATTCAGAACCAAAGAACACAGTAGCTAACTTGGCTAGGGTTCACACCCTGACCAGTTTCAATAAAGAGAGTATATATATCCCTATACATAACATCTTGCAAAAATGTTTACATACCAAAAACTCTAAGACATAAAGGAACAATGTTTGTGTTTTATACTTTTCTACAATGAATTTCTATTATTATTAAAATATGGTTGCAATGCAGTACCTATTAATGAACCTTAGCAACTCAAATCAACCTTATTGCAATAAGAATTGATTACTTACCAAGAACGATGTTGCAAGGGATCAATATGCTTCAAAACCTAAGTGAAACAAGGATGAATTGAAGTCTGAAATGGAGGAAATTGAAGAAGAAGACGGGCTGGAGAAGAAGGCAGAAATGGGAAGATAAAGCTAACTTTTTGTTTTTTTGTCTTTTTATCTTTTTCTCATCTCTTTTCTCATCTATTTTCTCCTTTCTCTTCTCTTTTCTCTTCTCTTCTCTTTTAATTTTCATTTTATTTTATTTATATTATTATTATTATTATTATTATTATTATTATTATTATTATTATTATTATTATTATTATTATATACATATATATATAATTCGACTAATTGACACAATAGTGCAATTTAATCATTTGGCCCGATTTAACTAAATGAACAATGTAAAATGTTTACTAATCTTAATCTAATCATTTTTCTTACTTTAATTTAGTCACCTTAATCAATTTATTTCTAATGCTTTGTTATCCTCCTTTAGGTTATAAGGATACACGTGTGACTTGATACAATTGCCAAATACTAGGACACGTAGCTAGTGCGTGCCGTGAACTTGTTTCTAATAAAATATGTATGAAATGCACATGTTCAATTGGATTATATGGAAGATGCATATGTTCAAATGAAATGCATGTGGATATGCATGTGGGGAAGGTCAAGGATGTTACAATTCTCCATTCCTTGTAAAAATTTCATCCTTAAAATTTAATACTTGGAAATAGGTGTGGATATTGCCTTTTCATATTTTCTTCTACTTCTCATGTTGCCTCTTCTAGTAAATGGTTATGCCATAATACCTTAACTAAAGGTATTTCTCGGTTTCTTAGCTGTTTAGTCTTGTATCCAATGATTTGCACTGGTTCCTCAACATAACTCATGTCTTCTGCAATCTCAATGGCTTGATCTTTAAATGCATGTGTAGGATATGACCTGTATCTTCTAATCATGCTCACATGAAACACATTATGAATTTGAGTCATCTCTGGTGTTAACACCAATCTGTATGCTAGTGGACCAACCTTCTCAAGAATTTCATAAGGCCCTATATACCTTGGGCTCAATTTACCCTTCTTGCCAAATCGGATTATCCCTTTCCATAGAGATACATGAAGAAACACTTTTTCACCTAACTCGTATTCCATCTCCCTTCTATGCCGATCAGCATAACTTTTATGTCTATCCTGTGCTGCCTTTAGCTTGTTCTTGACAACCTTGATTTTATCCACTGTATCTTGTACTATCTTTGGCCCTTCTAATGTACGTGCACCTTCTTCATCCTATATGATAGGGCTTTGGCACTTTCTGTCATACAATGCTTCATATGGTTCCATCTGGATACTGCTATGATACTGGTTATTGTAAGCAAATTCAATCAATTCTATATATTCATCCCAAACACCTCTGAATTCCAGAAAACACGCCTTAAGCATTTCTTCTAATGTTTGTATAGTTCTTTCTAATTGTCCATCAGTCTGTGGGTGGAATGCAGTGCTAAAGTTCAATTTTGTTCCCAATGCATTCTGTAAACTCACCCAAAAATGTGAAGTAAACCGTGGATCTCTATCAGACACAATGGACACTGGAATGCCATGCAATATGACTATCTCATTCACATATAATTTGGCCAAACTCTCAATTGTACAGCCCCATCTGATAGGTAGAAAATATGCTGACTTAGTTAATCTGTCAATAATTACCCATACTGCATCATTTTTCCGTAGAGTTCTTGGCAATCCATAGACAAAATCCATCGTTATTCTTTTCCATTTCCATACTGGAACTGGCAATGGATGTAGTTTACCAACTTGTGCTTGATATTCAATTTTAATCTGCTGACATGTCAAGAATTTCGAAACATATTCTGCTATATCTTTCTTTATTCTTGGCCACCAGTAATGAGGCCTTAAACTATGATACATCTTTGTCATCCCTAGGTGCATTGCATAAGGTGCATTGTGTGCCTCTTCCATTATTTCCTGGCACAAGTTTTCAATGCTCAAAACACATATGCGTGACTTTAACATCAGTGTATCATTCTGCAAATAAAACTATGTATTGTTTCCCTGTCTTATCATATCAACTTTCTCACATAATTGAGGATCTTTGTTTTGTGCTTATTTAATTCTCTCATTTAGCATAGGTCTGACTTGAAGAGTAGCAATCAGTGATCCTCCATCATGTATATTTAATTCAACATTCATAGATCGTAATTGAATCAAATATGTAAAAGAGGATGTTTGTAAATGAGCTACACTGCTACTGGCCTTCCTACTCAATGCATCTGCTACCACATTGGCTTTCCCTGGAAGGTACTCAATCGTACAGTCATAATCTTTCAATAGCTCTAACCATCGTCTTTGCCTCATGTTTAACTCTTTTTGTGTCAGCAAATAACCCAAACTTTTATGGTCTGTGAAGATCTGGAATGTTTCACCATACAGATAATGTCTCCAAATCTTCAATGCAAATACAACTGCAACAATTCTAAATCATACACTAGATATGAGATCTCATGTGGTCTCAGTTGTCTGGATGCATAAGCTATAACCTTACCATGTTGCATTAATACACATCCTAAGCCTTGATGAGAAACATCACTATATACTGTAAATCCACCTGTACTTGTAGGGATAGTTAACACTAGTGCTGAGGTTAGCCTGTGTTTTAGTTCATCAAAACTCCTCTAACATTCTGAAGTCCACTTGGAAGGTATATTCTTTCTTAACAATTTAGTCAAAGGGCTAATCCATCAACAAATCTGCGATAGTATCCGGCTAAACCTAGAAAACTACGGATTTCTAAAATATTTTTAGGAGTTTCCCAATTTACCATGACCTCAATTTTCTTTAGGTTAACCTCTATGCCCTTACATGCCACCACATGTCCAAGAAACACCAAATGATCTAACCAGAATTCACATTTACTCAATTTGGCATATAATTATTTCTCCCTCAAAGTTTGCAACATAATTTTTAAATGTTGTTCATGTTCTCCCCTGTTCTTTGAGTATACCACTACATAAAATGAAGATTTACCAACAGAATTTTTCTGTTGGGAAATAAAAAATTCCGTTGGTAAATTGATTTGCCAATGGAAAAATTCTGTTGGTAAAGTGCTCGTCGTTAAATTTTCCAACGAAAAGAAAATTCCGTTGGTAAAGTTACCAACGGATAACCAACGGCTTACCAACAAAAAAATATATCTGTTGGTAACTTTTCCAATAAATTACCAACGGATATTTCCGTTGTTAATATAATTCCGTCGGTAAAAATGGTATAGCTTTTTGGTAAATATCCGTCGGTAATCCGTTGCAACATTAGCAACAGATTATTTTCCATCGATCAATTACCAACAGAAACATTCTGTTGGTAATTTACCAACATGAATATTCAGTTGGTAATTTACGAACAGAAATATTTCGTTGGTAATTTATGTACTATCTTTGGCCCTTCTAATGTATGTGCACCATCTTCATCCCATATGATAGGTCTTTGGCACTTTCTGTCATACAATGCTTCATATGGTGCCATCTGGATACTACTATGATACTGGTTGTTGTAAGAAAATTCAATCAATGCTATATATTCATCCCAAACACCTCTAAATTCCATAGAACATGCCCTAAGCATTTCTTCTAATGTTTGAATAGTTCTTTCTAATTGTCCATCAGTCTGTGGGTGGAATGCAGTGCTAAAGTTCAATTTTGTTCCCAATGCATTCTGTAAACTCACCCAAAAACGTGAAATAAACTGTGGATCTCTATCAGACACAATGGACACTAGAATGTCATGCAATCTGATTATCTCATTCACATATAATTTGGCCAAACTCTCAATTGTACAACCCCATCTGATAGGTAGAAAATGTGCTGACTTGGTTAATCTGTCAATAATTACCCATACTGCATCATTTTTCCGTGGAGTTCTTGGCAATCTATATACAAAATCCATCGTTATTCTTTCCCATTTCCATTCTGGAACTGGCAATGGATGTAGTTTACCAACTGGTGCTTGATGTTCAATTTTAAACTGCTGACATGTCAAGCATTTGGAAACATATTCTGCTATGTCTTTCTTTATTCTTGGCCACCAGTAATGAGGCCTTAAACTATGATACATCTTTGTCTTCCCTAGGTGCATTGCATAAGGTGCATTGTGTGCCTCTTCCATTATTTCCTGGCACAAGTTTTCAGTGCTTAGAACACATATTCGTGACTTTAACATCAGTGTATCATTCTGCAAATAAAACTCTGTACTATTTCCCTGCCTTATCATATCAACTTTCTCACATAATTGAGGATATTTGTTTTGTGCTTCTTTAATTCTCTCCTTTAGCATAAGTCTAACTTGAAGAGTAGCAATCAGTGATTCTCCATCATGTATATTTAATTCAACATTCATAGATCGTAATTGAACCAAATATGGAAAAAAGGATGTTTGTAAATGAGCTACACTGCTATTGGCCTTCCTACTCAATGCATCTGCTACCACATTGGCTTTTCCTAGATGGTACTTAATTGTACAGTCATAATCTTTCAATAGCTCTAACCATTGTTTTTGCCTCATGTTTAACTCTTTTTGTGTCAGCAAATAACCCAAACTTTTATGGTCTGTGAAGATCTGAAATGTTTCACCATACAGATAATGCCTCTAAATCTTCAATGCAAATACAACTGCAGCTATTTCTAAATCATGCACTGGATATGAGATCTCATGTGGTCTTAGTTGTCTGGATGCATAAGCTATAACCTTACCATGTTGCATTAATATACATCCCAAGCCTTGATGAGAAGCATCACTATATACCGTAAATCCACCTGTACTTGTAGGGATAGTTAACACTAGTGCTGAGGTTAGCCTGTGTTTTAGTTCATGAAAACTCTTCTAACATTCTGAAGTCCACTTGAAAGGCACATTCTTTCTTAACAATTTAGTCAAAGGGCTAGAAATTAAGGAGAATCCATTAACAAATCTGCGATAGTATCCGGCTAAACCTAGAAAACTACACATTTCTAAAATATTTTTAGGAGCTTCCCAATTTACCATGACCTCAATTTTCTTTGGGTCAACCTCTATGCCCTTACATGACACCACATGTCCAAAAAACACCAAATGATCTAACCAGAATTCACATTTACTCAATTTGGCATATAATTGTTTCTCCCTCAAAGTTTGCAACACAATTTTTAAATGTTGTTCATGTTCTCCCTTGTTCTTTGAGTAACCAATATGTCATCAATACTATCACAAACCTATCCAGATATGGTTGAAACACCTTATTCATTAATGCCATAAATGCAACTGGAGCATTAGTCAACCCAAATGGCATTACTAAAAATTCATAATGTCCATACCTTGTTCGAAAGGCAGTATTTGGAACATCCGCTTCTGCTACCTTCAGTTGGTAATAGCTTGATTTCAAATCAATCTTAGAGAATATTTGGGCTCCTTGCAACTGGTCAAATAAATCATCTATTATGGGCAACAAATATTTGTTCTTTACTGTCATTTTATTCAGTTGCCTGTAATCGATGCACAATCTGATTGTTCCATCTTTCTTTTTAACAAATAATACTGGAGCTCCCCAAGGTGATACACTAGGTCTAATATACCTTTTGTCAAGTAACTCCTGCAATTGGGCCTTAAGTTCTTTCAACTCAACTGGGGCCATTCTGTAGGGTGACCTTGATATTGGTGTTGTTCTTGGTACTAGTTCAATAGTGAATTCTATCTCTCTATTTGGTGGTAACCAAGGTAGATCATCTAGGAATACATCAGCAAATTCCCTTACAGCTGGTATATTTTCAAGTAAGCTATCAGTGGTTTTAGTATCAATCACATATGCCAAATATGCTTCACATCCCCCTTTGATCATTCGAAATGCCTTTACAGCTGAAACTACACATGTAGGCACAAGTTTTCTTTCCCCTAGAAATACTACCCTTGGCTGGTTTGGTGATTCCAAAATTACTTCCTTAGTAAAGCAATTCACTATTGCATGATATCTAGTTAACCAGTCCATTCCCAGTATCACATCAAATTCATATATTGGCAATAAAATCATATCAGCTATCAACTCAGCTCTATCAATACATATCAAGCAATCATGACAGACATTATTCACAACTACTACTATTCCCAATGGAGTACTCACATTTATGTAAATCCCCAAAGGCTCATGCATTTGATGCAGTTTAGATGCCATATGCAATGATATAAATGAATGAGTGGAGCCTGGGTCAATCAATGCATATGCTAACATATCACAAATGTAAATATTACCAGTAACTACTTCGGGAGCATCCACCACCTCCTGTCTAGTCATAACAAACACTCTGGCCTGAGTAGGGGGTCTAGAACTCTGACCTTTAGATCTAGTTACTCCTCTGCCCATTGTACCAGTCCTGCCCCTGCCTCTTCCTCTTTCCTGTGTCCCACTAGTAGGGTAGACCCTCGGTGCCTCAACTGTAGTCTCAGATACTCCTCTACCTCTGCTGGTCTCTACTAGTTTGGCTCTATTTGGATAGTCTCTATACATGTGCTCCATCGATCCATAGAAATAACATGCTCATGTGAGCCTTCTACATTCACCCGTATGTTGTTTACCACAATGACTACATGTGGGCCTCTGTTCAACATATTGGCTCTGCCCTCTGCCTGAGTAAGAGAAAGTCATGCCTCGACCTCTAGAATTGGAGTACCCACTTCTGTTGCCAGACTGTGCAGGCATATATTTGCCTTTTTTTTTCGACCTTCTGCTAGACTCACCGAAGAACTCATGTGCTGCCCTTTTAATTTGTTGCTCCCCAGCTTCTTTCATTAACCGTTCAGCTCTGATTGTAGCAGCCCTGAGTCTGGCATAATTATCAAGATTAGTAGTCGTGATTCTATTTCTGATCTTATATTTGAGGCCCTCCTCAAACTTCTTGTATTTGTCTTTTTCAGTAGAGACCATGAAGGTGGCATAGTGGGAAAGCTTGTTGAATTGTACTTCATACTCCGCAACAGACATGTTCCTCTATTTTAGATTCAGGAATTCCTTCCTCTTCTCATCTTTATATGCTTCAGGCATGTAATTGTTCTGAAATTCTAGGAGTAAATCATTCCATGTCAACACCGGTGGTTGTGCATCACTGTCGAGGACTGTCTCCCACCATTCATAAGCATTTCCTTGCAGCAAGGATACTGCATAATCGAATTTCTCATCCGGGGTACATCTCATCATATTCAGTACCCTCTGTGTCCTTTTCATCCATATCTCAACTTCTGCTGGGTCTGTTGTTCCATTGAAATCAGTTGCACTATGTTTCCTCAGCTTGTCATAACGTTTTTCCTTTCACATTTCAGGACCATATACTTCATGTTCTAGGTTTTCAAGGGGTACTTCTGCATGAGATGACTGTGATGCATGTGTTGGAGCTCTAGCTCCTAGTGCTGGTTGATCTCTATGTGAATGAGGTGATGCCTCATAAGAATGCATTTCGGCCGGCTTCTCCCTTCTTGGTGAATCATGTCTTATGATGTCCCTAAAATAAATGAAATTATGTCACTACATAATGTTCAACACATAGGATGCATATGTTATCATGCTCTTATGCATATGCATGTTCCCATAGAACCTATCCCTGCTCTGATACCAAAAATGTAACACCACATCTTTTGTATTTGAGTATAACCTATCCCTGTATCAAGTAATCATACATAGCATACTGGAAAGGTAAAATACCCTGTTAACAATGGTAGTAAATTTGTTTTTCATATCCTGTAATATAATTCAATGACTTTGCAAGTCTCATATCCTATAATTTCATTCAATGACTTGCAAGTCTCATATCCTGTAATATTATTCAATTTTTTGCAAAGTAACACTGAGGTTTTCACCACACTATAATATATCACATATATCAAAACATAAACTTTACACATAAGTATTTCGAGTTGCTTTCATTTATACATTTTTTTGACTCATTCCAAAATGACTATACATATTCAAGAACGTAAATACAAAACACATATGACATATTTTCATGGTTGTGTGGAATGCAAGGAGAGAGAGTGATAAGGCTCGGCCAATGACCTGTGCTTCATGTCTTCTATACACTACTCAAAATGAGCTATCACTTTTCTTTACCTGAAAAAATGGTGCAAATTGATGAGTTACGGCTCAGTGAGAATAATCATCCAATGAGCTCTAAAGTACCAAACAACTCCTAGTAATAAATCACAAATCCAATATATACCATGTATTCCATTCCATTCATTAGTATCATATAAGTATCAATAAAGTTGAAACATATAATCATTACTCTTTATGTATGCATATGTTTTAGTTATTTCATTTTGTTGTGACTAAGTTAAACAGACATTGCCCCGGGTTTCCATGTGAACATCTGCCATGTGAACATTTGCATTTGCATTTCCTAGCTAGCTTGATCATCTGTTTCATTTGCACATTTGTTGGGCCATAGGCATCTTCTTTTGCTTTACAATATCGATTAACTAGTCACAACGCCTTTTAAGTCCATATGCATATGCACTTGTATTTAAGCATTCATCAACCATTACATCTTTATCATATACAACATACATATATTCCATATATACCGCAAATGTCACGCATATACCTTGCATATACTATACATATACCATGTATATATATCACATATGTCAAACATATACCTCAAATATACCATAAGTATACCATTTATATGTACCAAAATGTCACAAATTATCCATCCTCATATTATCAAGGACCAATCATGACAATCATATGAATCACATAGCAAGCAACATTCATTTGTACTAAAGAATTCGATCGATAATTAGACTCACTGTTCTCCTTTGATTTCGACCCCTAACTTATTGTCTATCCGCTCCTTATGGGTCTCCAATATGTTGCGAGCCTAATATGAAAACATAATCGATTAACTCATGATTAGGGAGACTTAATGTGGCTTAAACAAATTAATATGCATTGTTCATATTAATAGTTAAGATTTTTCTTATGAGGCAGTGTGACCTTATGGAACTTTTTAGCCTATAACGTTTTCTATACTTGAACAAATAATCTGATTCTTGTTCATAATTAACAATAACATATGATTATAGAACATATTAAAATTTCAGACCAATTGGATTATTTTACAATATCTAGTGGAAATGCTAAGTGTGTTATGTTTTCTGCCTTGTTTTCTGCCTTTAGGCAGTTTCAGGGTACTCATGTTGGTTCATCATAACTTATAATTTATACGTCCTATTTTAATGAAACTTTACAAAAACTTATATGGGTTCAAATGGAACATTGTCCATGTTTACAACATTTATAAATTATGTCTTTAAGGTCTTCAAATTATAACAAACAGTTCACTGGTCCATAATAGAATTGGCTTCGGGACCAGTATGACTTACAAAGGCCATAACATAGTATATACATAACATATTAAGCTGAAATGAGTAAATATTTAGCTAAGACATATACCTATAACTTTCATGTTTTGACAATTTACAGAATCTAGCTCTAACGAGATCCAATTGGCCAAAGAAGGTGCTAGATCTGCCCAGGGTACTCAGTAGGCAATTCAAACTATGAAACAGTAATGGTTCCATTCACCATAACTCCACATGTACAAGACCTATGAACCTGCAATTTGGTTTACATATACATAAAACATATATCTACAACTTGTAGGTTTTGAGGTACTTCAATTGGCTTTAACATATTCAAAACCAAAGAACACAGTAGCTAACTTGGCTAGGGTTCACACCCTAACCAGTTTCAGTAAAGAGAGCATATATCTCCCTATACATAACATCTTGCAAAAATGTTTACATACCCAAAACTCTAAGACATAAAGGAACAACGTTTGTGTTTTACACGTTTCTAGAATCAATTTCTATTAATATTAAAATCTAGGTGCAATGCAGTGCCTATTAATGAACCTTAGCAACTCAAATCAACCTTATTGCAATAAGAATTGATTACTTACCAAGAACGACGTTGCAAGGGATCAATATGCTTCAAAACCTAAGTGAAACAAGGATGAATTGAAGTCTGAAATGGAGGAAATTGAAGAAGAAGACGGGCTGGAGAAGAAGGCAGAAATGGGAAGATAAAGCTAACTTTTTGTTTTTTGTCTTTTTATCTTTTTCTCATCTCTTTTCTCCTTTCTCTTCTCTTTTCTCTTCTCTTCTCTTTTATTTCTCTTTTGTTTCATTTTAATTTAACTTAATTTATATTATTATTATTATTATTATTATTATTTTCATATATATATAATTCGACTAATTGACACAACAGTACAATTTAATCATTTGGCCCGATTTAACTAAATTAACAATGTAAAATGTTTACTAATCTTAATCTAATAATTTTGCTTACTTTAATTTAGTCACCTTATTCAATTTATTTCTAATGCTTTGTTATCCTCCTTTAGGTTATAAGGATACACGTGTGACTCGATACAATTGTCAAATACTAGGACACGTAGCTAGTGCGTGCCATGAACTTATTTCTAAGAAAATATGTATGAAATGCATGTGTTCAATTGGATTATATGGAAGATGCATATGTTCAAATGAAATGCATGTGGGGAAGGTTATGGATGTTACAGAATATATTTCACCAATTTCAGAAAAAGGTAACATAGCATCCCCTGGTACGTTAGGGATTTTTTTGGCTATATCAGCGGGTGTTACACCACGTATGCAAACTCGAACATTATTGGAAATGACAGTGGCTGCGTGAATTGATTTGGTGAGCTGCTTGATATCAGAGATTACCTTGAAGGGGGCCTAGATATCTACATAAAAATTTCCTCTTCCAAACAAGGAATATATTTCAGTTTCTACCTCATGGCATCTCTCTACTTATACTATATCAATCTATCTATCTATCTATCTATCTATCTATCTATCTATCTATATATATATATATATATATATATATATATATATATATATATATATATATGTCATAAGCAATAAGATATGAATTTTCAGTACCATGTTTACAAGTTTGTGCTGATCAGACACAGAAGTTAATAGGCATAATTCTTGCCTCTGCAATACTTGCAGGAATGCTTCTGATAGGAACTATAGTGTATATACGAACAAAGAAATAGAGAATGAAAGGTATCAATTATCAAACTCTGTCAGTAGTTGTTTCAATTTTCCTAGAGTAGTTAATTGCTTAATTGACATTGATGAAGATAATCTGCAAAATTATCGATATGTAAAGATTTCTTATCTGCAACAGATTCAGGAATGATAACAAGCAGTCACATAAGAGACTATGGAAACAAAGAGGGAAAAAAAGACATGGAGTTGCCAATATTTGATTTGACCACCATTGTTAAAGCTACAGATAACTTTTCAAGCGATAACAAGCTGGGGCAAGGTGGCTTTGGACCTTTATACATGTAACATAGTATTACTTATGTTTGTGCAATGTGTAATCACATTTAATTTTAAGATCATTAATTATGAAGCTAAAGGCTAAATTCCAGGGTATATTGACTAATGGGCAAGAAATAGCAGTGAAAAGGCTTTCAAAAAGTTCTAGACTAGGATTAATAGAGTTCAAAAATGAACTTATATTGATATCTAACTTCAGCACAGGAAACTTGTCAAACTTCTCGCCTGTTGCATTCAGAAAGATGAAAAAATGCTCATATATGAATTCATGCCAAACATGAGCTTAGATTATTTCATTTTAGGTTCGACCCTTTCTCACTCAACTCAATTACAATATTATACATGTTTCCAATTAAGAGTAACAGATTATACTGATAGGAAAATTGATCGGATGAAACGAGAAGCTATTTTCTTGACAGGCAAAAGTGCGCTAGCATCATCGGAGGAATTGCTAGAGGGCATCTTTATCTTCATCAACACTCAAGAATAAGAATTATTCATAGAGATCTAAAAGCCAGTAACATGTTATATGATAAGGATTTGAACCCAAAACTTCAGACTCCGGTTTTGCTAGAATTTTTGGGGAAGATCAAACCCAGGCCAATACAATATAGAGTGGCAGGAACATAGTCAATACTACTTTAACATAATTTAAACTTATGTTTAAATGGTTGTCAAAAGTGCGCTAGCATCACAGTGGTTATTATATGGCTCCTGAATATGTTGTGGATGGGCTCTTATTATTGAAATCCAACATCTTTAGCTATGGTGTGTTGTTGTTGGAGATAGTGAGTGGAAAGAAAAAACAGAGAATTTGCACATCCGGACCACAGCCATAATCTTCTTGGGCATGGAAGAATGTTTCGTAGTATATTAATTTAGTTGCTCAGTTGAAAAAAAAAATTTGCTGATTCTTAGGCATGGAAACTGTGAACAGAAGAGATCAATGGAACTAGTGATATAATGCTAGATTCTTACAATAAATCAGAAGCGTTGAGATGCATTCAAGTTGGTCTCTTATGTGTGCAACAACGACCAGACGACAGGCCAAACATGTCATCTGCTGTTGTTATGTTGGGCAGTGAGAGTTCATTGCCTGAACTAAAGCAGCCTCGTTTTTTCACAGAGAGGAATTTTCCTGAACATGAGTCTTCAACAAGCAAGCATGGATCATCATCTGTAAATGAAGTTAGTACTAGTTTGCTAGAGCCACGATAGAAATCAGTGTCAAGTTTAAAGAAAACCTAAAAACGTGTAATATTTTTCTTGAACAATTATAGATAAGGTTTGATTATCATATATTGACAAGCCTGCTATGGAGTTTCGGAGGTTGGTCAAATGTCTTATGTGCCAATAAATTATAAGATTATTTGAGATATTTGAAAGAGATGAACTGATTACTTATATGTTTTCTCATTTTTAACAAGCCATAGTTAGCACAATTTTCTCTTATTTTCAGAATGGAAATTAAATCAAATTGATTCAGGTATGAAGTTTTTGTAGAAGGTGATTTATTTAATCCCGACCATATTAGTATTTATCTTGTAAAAATAAATAATTATTAATGAAATATTGCACCTTCACATCGATAACAACTATCATATGGAAATAACCTCTAAGCATACAACTTTTGCTGTAATTTTTTGAATTCTCAATAGGTTGTCTGCCTATTTAAAAGATATTTTTTGTTTGAATCTACTTTGAAAGAATTGTTTTCTCAAAATATGTCTTACGATAAGAATATTTTTAGCAGCATATTAATTTATTTGCTGAAGTTGAAAAAATAATAATTTGTTGATTCTTAGGAATGGAAGCTGTGGACAGAAGAGAGATCAATGGAACTAGTGGATAAAATGCTAGATTCTTACGATAAATCAGAAGTGTTGAGATGCATTCAAGTGGGTCTTTTATGTGTGTAACAACAACCAGACGAAAGGCCAAACATGTCATCTGTTGTTATGTTGGGCAGTGAGAGTTCATTACCTGAACCAAAGCAGCCTGGTTTTGTCACAGAAAGGAGTTTTCCTGAACACGAGTCTTCAACAAGCATGGATCATCATCAGATAAAGAAGTTAGTGCCAGTTGTTAGAAACTACCTCAAATGCTTTCAGTTATAAATTTGCTATATAATTTATCTTTAGACCAAGTCTTTAGGAGTTCATTATAATTATAGTTTAAAGGTTGATATTAGGAATATTATAATAAGATGTGGCTTGATTTTAGGAAGATTTTCCGTTATGTTTTCAGCTTTATGAAGAACATTGTTGTATTATGCTTTTATGAGTTCAATAATATGATTCCTCCTCTAAACATTACACTTGTTACCAATGTTATAGCTTTGTTTTTTCAAATATCTTCAAATTGGTTTCAAAGCCTATTTCTTGAGGGACCCATGAGTTGAGTAAATCCAAAAATAGCAAAGAAACCACCAACCCAAGACCACCTATTATTAACACAAACACCTTCAAACATGGAAATTGAAACCAATTTCTCCCATATTGCACCACCAATGTTTGATGGTGAAAACTATCAAGCCTGGTTAAAATGACAGTTTACCTTGAAGCTTTAGACCTTTGGGAAGCTATAGAGGAAGACTATAATTTGCCTAATTTGCCTGCAAATCCTATAATAGCTCAGCTTAAGACTTACAAAGAGAGGAAAACCAGGAAGTCCAAAGCCGAAGCTTGCTTATTCTCTGCTATCTCAAGTACCATTTTTTTGAAGAATTATGAACCCGGGGTCAGCAAAGGACATTTGGGACTATCTTAGAAAGGAATACCAAGGTGATGAAAGAAACAAAAACATGCAAGTACTCAACTTAATTAGGTAGTTTAAAATGATGAAAATGAAAGAGACTGAAACCATCAAAGACTACTTTGACAAGTTGCTAGGTATAGTAAATAAGGTGAGGTCACTTGGTAAGGACTTTTCTGATAAAATAATTGTTCAATAAAATTTTTATAACCTTGAACATATGAGTCCAAAATCTCTTCACTAGAGGAATCTAAGGATATGTCAAGCATATCCTTGGCAGAACTTGTGAATGTGTTGCAGGCTCAGGGGCAAAGGAGAATGAGGAGAAATGTGGAATTGGTGGAGGGTGCTCTTCAAGAAAAAGCAGAAAATTCAGAAGGAAAAGACAAGAATAAGTTTAACAAGGAAACTATCAAGCTTGCCCTCATTGTAAGAAGACAAATCATCCACATTACAAGTGCTGGTGGAGACCAGATATCAAATCCAATAAATGTGGTCAAATGGGTCATATGGAAAAGGTATGCAAAATTCAACAAAATGAAGCCAAAATAGCAGTAAATATCCAACAGGAGAAGGAAAAGTTATTTTAACTCACTCAATGTCATGCCCATAAGAACAACAAAGCCATGTCCATGCCTATGCCTATGACAACAAAAATATGCCATGCTTAACTATGTCCAAGACTTGCCAAAATTTTAAAAAAAAAAATACAACAACAAAGGCAAGGAGGAAATTGTTGGAAACTACCATAGATGCTTTCAATTATAAATTTGCTAAATAATTGATCTTTAAACCAAGTCTTTGGGAGTTTGTTCTGTTTCTAGTTTGTTAGCTTGATATTAGAAATATTATGATTAAGATAAGGCTTGATTTTAGGAAGATTTTCTGTTATGCTTTCAGCTTTATAATGAGCATTGTTGTATTATGTTTTTATGAGTTCAATAATACGATTCCTCCTCTAAAAATTACATTTGCTGTTATAAATGTTTTAGCTTTGTTTTTTCAAATATATTCACTGGTTTGCTAGAGGCACGATAGAAATCAGTGTCAAGTTCAAAGAAAATCTAAGAACGTGCAATATTTTTCTTGAACAATTATGATAAGGTTTTATTCTCTTGTATTGACAGGTCTGCTATGGAGTTTCTGATGTTGGCCAAATGTTTCGTGCCAATAATTATAAGATTATTTAACATATTGGAAACAGATGGACTGGTTAATTATATGTTTTCTCATGTTTAACAAGCTATGGTCAGCACAATTTTCTCTTGTTTTCAGAATGGAAATTAAATCAAATTGATTCATGTACGAAGTTTCTGTAGAAAGTGATTTATTTAACTGTAACTAGTATGTATCTTGTAAAAATAAATAAGTTTTAATGGAATATGGCACCTTCACATCAATAACAACTATCGTATGGAAACAACTTTTAAGCATACAACTTTTTCAATGTAATGTTTATTCCTGTTAAATTTTAAAATGATGTAAGAACAGTTGGAACAATTAATGACAAACTATAGGAAAGGCCCAGTTTTATTCAAGGCAACGTGAATCTACACAAGGCTGCTCTCCAGATTTAAAAAAAAAAAAAAAAATTAGATTAGACTTAGTGTTGAAGAATATGAAAATCGATGATATTTTTCCGGCCATATTATCTAAGAATTATATATATATATATATATATATATATATATATATATATATATATATATATATATATATATAACACCTAAAAAGAGAGTTAAAACAAACCAAACAAGAGTTAGGTTATTTCTGTGAACGATTCGATATCAATCCCAACAAACTAACGTTTCTTTGTACAAGGAAAATACAATAAAACTAAACAAAAATACATATAAGAAAACTCACAAAATTAGAAAAATCTTTTAAATCCCGTGATAAGTTTTACAAAAAACCTCAATAAAAAAACTCTAGAAAACATATTTCCAAAAAACAGAATTTCAGTAGTAAGTACAAATATATCACTTGTTACATACGAGGTAAAAAAAATGTCATATTTTTAAATTCTATAAAATTAATAAAAAACTTACATGAATTTCAATTAGATGAAAAAATTATATCCAAAATTTCCAATTTGCTTTTTGATTCCTCTGATTCTGAATTTAAAAATTCATCTTCTACTGAAGATAAAAAACTTTTATAAATTGATGAACTAGTCACAACAAATTCATCCAATTCTTCATATATTGAATTAGAAAAACATATTAATGTTATATCAAAAGAACAACAATTCCTTTTAGATGTTTTAAAACACATAAATGATCCCCAAATTTAAAAAGAATACTTAGATAAACTTTTAAATTCCTTTAGTGATAAAAGATATCTTTTTTGTTTGGAATTGGATATTAAATCCATTTTAATATAGTATTTAGGGATTTGTAATTAATTACAAGTCTTAGAATATTTCGTTACATTTCAGAATTTTTATTGACATAGAAAGCGAAACAACTCCAAGGATATCTAGACTTAGAAATCAAACTTTTTTGTTCTAAATTTTAGATTTCTTTCCTACAATGCTTTTCTAATTCAGCATTCATTGGAATAGGCCGAGCTTTTATTAAAATATATTTTTCGTCAAAATCATTTTCATAAGGTAGATCAACAATGAGTTGTTTTATTTGCCAAAAAATATTTGAAATTTAGAATAAACATCTAATTCAAAAGTCTCTATAAAGATAAAAAAATTTTGTTGAATTTCAGGATTTTCTAATTGAGCTTCTAGCTTCTTAAATGAAATAATTTTTTAAAGATTTTTAAGTTGGAAAGATTTTCCTTTTATCAAAACATTAATAGTATTTTTATATATAGACCATGCTTTTATTAAATTTAAAATTCTAGTTTTGGATTTTTCTATGAATTGAAAACTAAACTTTTTATAATTGTATTTAAAAGAAATATAATTTTGGAAAACTTTAAAATAAGTTATTAAATTCATGAAAGGTGTTCCAAGAATCACTGTCTGATGCATATAATCAACAAAAGCAAATGGAATTGTAATTGAAATATTATTATTAAGAATTGAAGTATCAATCATGAAATTTACCTTTAATTTTGAATTATTTGAAGAGGAAAGTTTATATATATATGCAGAAATTCTAGCAGAATATGCAGTTTATATGCAATAGAATATGGTGAGATAGATAAATTTGTTTTTTGTGCAGAATATATTGAGCAGAACTTGCAGAATTTGTCAATAAAATGTGTAGAATACCTTCAGCAATTTCTTCATACTTTTCGATATCTTCTATAGCTTGTCGAATATCAATGGGAATTAGCTTTAATTGTAACCAATTTTAGCCACAAACAAGGGCTTCGACTGTTTTAGGAGATAAGGAACTCCTAAATTAATGAGTCAAGAATGTGACCACTTGTACTAAATGTCGACTAGAAAGCCACAATGGACATTGGTATATCCAAAACATCTCTTGCAAACAAATATATAGAGAATCGGATACTTCAAAGTGTTATATTTCCACCCCCCTAATATATTAAAGTCTTCACTCCTTTTCTCACAACTTTCCAGTAAGTACTTTGCAACTTTGACTTTGTTTCTCCTGTTTCTTCCTCTTTTAAATGCTTCTCAAATCTAGATTCCATCACCTTAAGAATGTCTTCATCCTCCTCAACAATAACCATGCCAGTGGAAGCTTGACTTGCACTACTACATGCTTCGTGTCTCAAATTTAGTCTTGAATTGCAATCATTGTAGTGGTCAAACAAGCGAATCAAAGTCCTCTCTACCTTTTTAGTCATATCTTTGGATTTAATTGCATCATACATTTTATCAAAGTAGAATTTTATATCCTTCAGTTTATGACAGGAACTAAAACTATGACAACATACAAACAAAGGTTGATTTATCAAAATGCTCCTAATATTTATAGAATTTTCTCATCATTCCCTCTCCCATACAACCCAAAACATCCTCATTTTTGCACAACCAAGCTAGTTTATTTTGAATTGACACGTGTTCTTTAAAACACCCACTAGATCTCCCATAAAATGAACCCAAAAAACGTAAGTTTTCATTATAAAATATTTTCAAAAACTTAACACGATATCATGCAATTTTCCAATCTTCTTCTCTAGGAGGCCCTTTAATCTTCTCATCAAAGTATATAATACACCTAGTATCCTCGTCTCCTAATCTCTCAAATGCCTTCTCAAATTTTTCGGCAGCTTCTAACATTATATAGCTGGCATTCCGCCTACTTTCCACATCAAGGCACACTAAGCTTTTACTTTCAATGTTTCCTTTTCAATACAACTCTTGAAAGTTTGTAACCTAACTGGAGGTTATCTAACAAATCTAACCGCATTTCGAATCTTGACAATAGATTCATTTTGTTCCCTTAACTCCTCTTTGAACTATTAAATTAAGAATGTGTGCACAACTACGAACATGTAACAAATATTCTCATCAAAAAGTATAGGAAAGAATCAGTTTTAATCAAGCTAAGCTGAATCAACACAAGGTTGTTCTCCAGTTTTTTTTTTAAATCTAATTTGATTTCCAGGTCTCCTCTAGAATCCTTTATGTTTATTTATATTTTTTGTTTATTTAAATTATGTTATGTTCTATGCTTGTCATCTCTAAATCTCTATGATTGATGTTTATGTTCTTCATTTGTCTCCATGCTCTGTTTTTCTATGATCATGACTTTATTTTTTCTTTACTAGTGAGAGCAAAATATATATTATTTTTAATTCCTTTATATTTAGTTTTGATACATTTTATTTAGTTTTGAGAGCTGATTAATGTTATTTGTACAATTACGATTGAATTTAAATCATTAAAGACCAATTGTACTTATAAAAGCAATTTTCTTAGAGAGGCAAATTTGTCCTAGAATGAAAAAGTGGTATTCATGACGTTTGTAGATGACATTTTAAGCTCTCTAGAAGTTATGGACGGCATAAATCCAAGCCCATTTAGGCCTTTAACTGTTGAGTCGAATTATGTCCACATATCGTACCAGATCAGTGTGAGAGTTGAATATTCGAATAAGTTTATCTTGGGCTTCTGATATCCAAATTAAGTTATTCAAAAGCCTAAATTGAACTCTTCCATGTCTACAACTATGATCAAGAGATCGAGTTCTGTCCAATCCGAAAGTAGTTTTCAAGATTCAGCTTGGAATTGACCAGATTTAGAACGGTATTTTTGGATTTTCTTCTATTTTGGTAGCCTACAAATAGAACACACACTCTATTTCAATTTTATCATCTTAGGCAACCATACTTACCGAATTCTCTTTGGAATTTGCGGTGTTTCTTATAACAATGTGTGGCTAATGTTTTTATTTTCAATTCAAGGGATTCAATTAAGTTCAAATTCAATTGTGAGACATTGTTCTTATTTTAATGCAATTTTATGATTTGTCTATCTATTGTTTTTTTTGTAATTCAACGTTATATGAATGAATGGTTTAGGACACCTGCTGATAAAATTGGTGGCACACCGATTATGCATACGAGCACTATACACTTTTTCTCTTTTTAAAATCCAATTAAAACTTTAAACTTTTTTTGAAACACATTATTAAACTTTTGCATTTAAATTCATAGCATAAAACATAAAATTTTGATCCCTCCATATCAAACTCATATATATATATATATATATATATATATATATATAAAGAAACTTGACCTCCACTGGCCTCTGTTTACAAAATCAGATCTTTTATACAACAACGTTTATATATAATTTATACAAAATATAAAGCCCCAAAAATCATGTCATGTATAACAAAAGTGAATATAACATGTATCACTGACTCTTCAAAATGAACGTTTCTTCTCTCGAGTCAACTTCAGTTATCCCTTAGCCTCCAACCTGCATATAGGAAACTCATGCGCTAAACTACTGAAAGTTTAGTGATACATATTGACATAAAAATTCAAGCATACAACTATAAAAGTTAAATCATGGAATTATATGAATGTTCATGTTATACCATTATATCATCAATATCATTCTAATGCATGGTCATACCATCATCGTAACTCACATCCACATTATACATACCAACTATAGTTTTGCTTTATCCAAAACTTACCATAAATTATTATCTTTCTTTTATTTATCCTTTTATCTTACTTTTCTTTTCTTCGCCCATAACTCTAAGATGGACTATCTGGATGCAGGTTGTGAAACAGAGGCATTCACGGAGCTTCAACCACTCTGCCAACTATCTATAATAGCTCAAATGAGTTTCTCAAGTCAAAGGCGCTCTTGGAGCTTCAGCCACCTTATCCTTATAATCACATGGAACCTAAGGACCAAGGGATCTCTTAGAGCTTCAGCTACCAAAGTCTCATAAAAAAAGTATTTTACAGTATCGTAACCCCCTCAATGTTATACCATTTACCCATTAACAGTCGTAGATTAGAGAAAAGGACTTTTTAAAGTCTTAACCTTATTTTCATTTCCTTTTAAACACATGCTAATTACCAACATCATCTACCATTTATGCATTCTCATATCAATGCATAAATATCATATCACATATTTGTCATTATCATATATACTTGGTATCAAGAATTTACCTTCGATACATTGCCTCATAAACATCATCCATATGTGATTTACCATATTCATATACCATTTTATATAGTATGTTTAAACAAATCATCACATGGTATCATAATTTAAAAACTGCATACAGACCATTCATGGGTATGAACTACTTATTTGCGGACATGAAAGACCTTTACGGCTACTCCTTCACCCATGAGCTAAATCATAAAGCTAAGGAATAAATTTTGGAATTCGATGTTCACAGTCGTGACTATATGTTCACGGACATGAACCCTTGCATTCATGACTTTCTTAACCGTGATGCAAGCCATGAAAGCTTCTGCCTCTTCTGGACATTTTCTAGGTTCATGTTTCACGAGCATGAAACCTGCCTATGTTCAAAATTCATGGGCATGACAACTGTTTCTAAGATTTTATAGACCCAAAAATAGAGCATATCAATACAATCATGCAAGGGTTTCTAAGGTTAACCAATATCAATCACCCCTATCATCATTCAATAATATTTCATGCTAGTAACATGCCTTAATCATAAAACAGAGCATTCATATTACATTTCATGCCAAAATACCTATTGAACGTCATAATCTTCCTAACTCATTTCATGCCATTATAACATAGTTTTCTCATGACCAATATGTAAATACATAATCAAAGGCATTGTTATGTTCTGTATCACATTTCTCATTCATTTCATGGCATAAAACATAGGAAACACACAAGATTTGGAATTAATATGCATATATGTATTAACCTTTGAAAATGGAGTCTAAACCCTCCAAGCTTTTCAAGCTTGCCTAACTCTTAAAGGATCCTCACCTTCGTCTCTAGCTCCTAACAAAAAGAAAAATATTTTCTTAGTCTCTGAAACCGAATCAAAACTCAAGAAACATCAAAACCAAACCCTCACCCATAAGCTCACAACTTCTCTTTTCACTCATCTCTCTCAGTTATCCCTCACAAAAGATTGAACTTGTACAATAAGTACTTTAAGTTAAATGTTATATATGTCTATTGACTAAATTCCAGACGCTTAAAATGGATGCGATGGCTTTTTTGTAAATATATTACTTGTTATATGCATATGTCATTTACAAATGTCAGTCATATAAAGTTTAGGCGTCTGTCATTATAAATAACTGACGCATATAAATAATTATATGCGTCTGTCATTTATAATGACAGACGCATATAACAACTAAGCTATTTACAAAATTGTCACCGCCTCTATTTAACGTTTTAGACAGAGTATATGCGTCTGTCATTAATAATGACAGACACATATAACAATCAAAGAATATGCGTCTGTCATTATAAATAACAGACATATAAATGTTAGACGTCTGTCTTAAATAATAACATACGCATATGAGGTTATAATAGACGTCAGATATTATTTAAGACAGACGCAAATAATATTTTTAAAAACCTAAAAATGAGCATTTTTACACAGTTTCGTCTGCAACAAATATTTTCATCTGAAACTACTTATACATTTCGTCTCATCAACAGATCCAGTTTGTTAAATGGGATGTGCGGAGGGGGGGAGTCCAATCTGACATTCTAAGAGAAAAAGGTATGTAAAAATTTAAAACCTTATAATTTTAATTTTAATTTTAATTTTGTGGTTATTATTTACTGTTCTGGTTTTTATTTGATGATATGGGTTGTTGGATATTTCTGCTTCTTTATTTTGCTTTCGATGATATGGGTTTTTGATGATTTGTTTTCTTTTTAAGTAATCAGCATCACTTTACAAGTTTTTCGAAGTCATTATGCATATATATGGTTAATGTTTCATGTTTTATCTGCTCATGGATTTGGTTTCCTGTTTCAATTTTATGGCTTTTTGTGACAAAATCGTGTTGGGATAGCATTTGGTTAGCTTTGTGTATATGGCTGTTCATAAGCTGAGATTCTCATTGCAAGACCATTGATGATTCCCTTTTGGGGAACTAAGAAATCGTGTTCTACGGTGTTTCATTTTGAGAGGAACCGACACTCTTTTTGGCTCTACTTTTTAGAATATAATATTTCAAAATTGTTAAACATCTCTTTTCTGCTGATGATTACTGTTTAAGTACAAGAAATATAATGGAATTTATAGCCGTTAGCAAACCTTCTTTTAGTATCTTTTGATCTTAATCCATTTCACCCAAATTGATGAAAATCTAACATTGGTTACAAAGAACAAGACTATAGTAAACTAATTCTTGAGACACTGTAAAAAATATAGGTTATGTTTTGAGGATTTTGTATGCTGTGATGTGGTAATAGATGGGTTCTGTTGTTGTTCTGGTAGGTTTTTGGATGCAAACCCTGAAGGAAAGGTGCTAGTGATCAAATTTGATGGCAAATGGGTTGCAGACTCTAACGTGATTGTGGGGATTTTAGAGGAGAAATACCCTGAGCCTTCACTTGCTACTCCTCCGGAATTTGCTTCTGCGTAAGCATACTCTGAACTTTTTTCATTGCTTGTAACATGTGTTTTTTCTTATATTTTAGTTGGTTGTGTTGCTTTATCTGTTTCTATATAATTGCATTGATGATTATTTCTTGAGCAAAATATTTCAGTTAAGGAAGGATCTTCCTCAATCATTTTGGGGCTTTATTGGCACCAAAAATTTGCCATCATGGAGATGATTCTGCAATCTTTTTTATTCAATTACCTCTTGTTGATGGAAAACTTTTCCCTTCATCGTAATTATTTATAGCTTTGATTTTGGGAGTGCCCAATGCCATTTTATGAATTTTAATCTTGATCCTCACTTGATAATATGATAGATTTTGATCTCGGACCAGGCTTCATTCCTCATATCAAGTTTTTCGTATTGAAATACAAGAACACTCAAGGTATATTTTCCTCATCTTAATATCATCAACCTTCTATTGATTTTAGTCATTATGGTTGCATAATTCCTACTTGAATTTCATGTGTATATAAAATTTCCAACTATATATATATATATATATATATATATATATATATATATATATATATATATATATATATTATGTTTCCAGATAGTTGCATTAATAGTTTAGCAATGATATGAAATCGATATTTTCAATCAACAATGGATTCAAAATCATCAATACCCATTCAAGATTTACTGATCATTAGATGTTTAAAGATATTATATATAATGTTTCTCTTGATTAAAAAACAATAAGACTTATATATATTGAACCTTTTTTTGTGTGGTTAGATATGGATCGAAGTTGGATGTATAGTAGACGCACTACATTTGAATATTTGAATGGAGTTGCAGAATTTATTAGAATTGCGGAGGAAAAGCAAATAAGGGAAAGAGAAGAAATGATTGTATGTCCTTGTGTTGATTATAAGAACATGAAAAAGTTTCGAGATGTTCATATAGTGAAATCTCATATAATAAGACGTGGTTTTAAGAAAGGTTATATGCGGTGGATATGGCATGGTGAAAGTGTTTTAACTGGGACACGTTCTAATAATAATGAATTTGATCAGCAAGGAGAAAATAACATTGATGATGAAGAGAATGATAGTGTAGATGAGATGATAGATGATACGAAACATTTTGTGGAAAGGCCGGAATACCTTCAGAGATTGTTAAACGATGCTGATAAACCTTTGTATCCCGGTTGCAGTAATTTCACAAAATTGTCAGCCGTTTTTAAACTCTGTAATATGAAAGCAAAAAATGGATGGAGTGATAAGAGTTTCACGACACTATTAGAATTGTTGCAAGACATGCTTCCTGAGGGAAATGAGCTTCCCACATCTACATATAAGGCTAAAAAAATGTTGTGTCCCATGGGTATGGAATATAAGAAGATACATGCATGTCCAAATGATTGTGTATTATACCAAAATGAATATAAGGACTTGCATGAGTGTCCAAGGTGTGGAGCATCACGTTACAAACATGGGAAAGTTTCTTCTAAGGATAAAAAAGGGCCTCCAGCTAAAGTATTATGGTATTTACCTATAATACCAAGATTCAAACGCCTGTTTGCAAATGCAAAAGATGCAAAAAACTTAAGGTGGCATGCAGAAGGAAGAAAACATGATGGAAAACTTAGACATCCTGCAGATTCTCCTCAATGGAGAACAATTGATAGAACATTCCCAGAATTTGGTGGTGAAGTTAGGAATCTGAGGCTTGGACTTTGTATGGATGGAATCAACCCCCATGGCACACTCAGTAGTAAACATAGCACGTGGCCAGTTCTTCTTGCGGTTTACAATTTGCCTCCTTGGCTGACTATGAAGCGTAAGTATATTATGTTGTCGTTGTTGATATCAGGGCCTAAACAACCGGGAAATGATATTGATGTTTACCTTGCACCACTTATTGATGATTTGAAACTGTTGTGGGATGAAGGTGTGTCGATGTATGATGCATACAGTGAAAGCATGTTTACCTTACATGTCATGATATTTTGCACTATAAATGATTTTTCGGCTTATGGTAACTTATCTGGGTACACCGTGAAATGAGCAAAAGCATGTCCGATTTGTGAGGACAACACAATGGACCAACGTTTAAATCATAGCCAGAAAAATGTTTATATGAGTCATCAAACATTTCTCCCTCCTAATCACCCTTATCGTAAGAAGAAAAAGTCTTTCAATGGATATACCGAAATGTGAGTAGCTCGTTTGCCATTAACAGGAAATGAGGTTTTTGAACGAGTTAGAGAAATTGATAATGCATTTGGTAAACCTTTTAAACCTACTCAAAAGGGTCCTTGGAAAAAGAGATCTATATTCTGGGATCTTCCATATTGGGAATACTTACCGGTTCGTCATTGTATTGATGTTATGCACGTGGAGAAAAATGTTATGCTATAATAGGGACATTGTTGAATATACCGGGAAAAACAAAAGATGGTATCAAAGTAAGAAAGGACATGTTAGAAATGGACATACATATGGAGTTAGCACCTCAAGATACAGGGAAACGAACATATCTTCCCCCAGCTTGTTATACGTTGTCTAAAATAGAGAAAACAAGCTTTTGTGAGTGTCTTTATGGTGTTAAAGTTCCATATGGATTTTCATCAAATATTAAAAGTCTTGTGTCAATGAAAGAATTAAAGTTGATAGGTATGAAGTCTCATGATTGTCATGTTTTGATGCAACAATTTTTACCGATATCAATTCGAGGAATACTACCGAATCATGTGAGGAATGTTATCACAAGACTTTGTTTTTTCTTCAATGCAATTTGTTGTAAGGTCATTGATCCAGATAATTTGGATGAGTTGCAAGCCAATATTGTTGTTACTCTATGTCAATTTGAAATGTATTTTCCACCTTCCTTTTTTGACATAATGGTGCATTTGGTTGTTCATCTTGTTAGAGAGATTAAATTGTGCGGCCCAGTGTATTTGAGGTATATGTATCCTTTTGAAAGATTCATGGGTATCTTAAAAGGGTATGTGAGGAACTGATATCAACCTGAAGGTAGTATTATTGAAGGTTACTCGGTTGAGGAGGGTATTGAATTTTGCACAAACTACTTATCAAGTGTTGAACCTATTGGCATTCCTAAGTCTCATCACGAGGGAAGACTTGGAGGTAAAGGAACAATTGGATATAAAATGGTATTACCTGGTGCTCAGATGCGTGAGAAAGCACATCTCATTGTGTTGCATCACCTTACACAAGTTCATCCATATTTAGAAGAGCACGTGACCATTTTAAGGCATCTGAATCAATCCAAAGGTGAAATATGGTTGACAAATGAACATAATAGTTCTTTTATTGGATGGTTTAAAGACCGAGTGATGCGTCAGTTATCAGAAGTGCCAGAAGATGTAACTGATACCATAAAATGGTTAGCCTATGGCCCTAGGTTGAATATACGGTCTTATGAAGGATATGACATCAACGGATATACCTTTTACACTAAACGTCAGGATGACAAAAGCACAATGCAAAATAGTGGAGTTACTTTGATAGCTTCATCACGAGAATTTTCTAGTGCTAAAGACACCATGCCAATAGATGCTACGATGTCATATTATGGTGTAGTTGAAGACATTTGGGAGCTTGATTACAGGGAATTTATGATTCCTCTCTTTCGATGTAAATGGATTGAAAACCGACGCGGTGTTCGAGTGGATGAGTTAGGAATCACTTTGGTTGATTTTAGCCGATTGGGTTATCAAGATGATCCATTCATTCTTGCTTCACAGGCTAAACAAGTACTTTATATTATTGACCCTGATGATAGTAAGTGGTCTATTGTTCTTCAAGGTAAGAGGCGTATTATTGGTATCGATGATGTGGTAGATGAGGAAGAATATGATCAGTTTAATGAGACTCCCCCGTTTTCTATCGGGTTACCAATGCCAGTTGGGAAATATATTTTAGATTCAAATTACATGCGTGATGATCATACCGAAGGCATATGGATTGAAAAAGGATAATAATTGATGCATATATGTTTCTTGTAAGTTTATTTATAAATGTGTATTATGATTAATGTGGTTTATACTCATAATTACCAGTTTTGTTATTGTTTATCATATAAATCTATTGTTTTTATTTCCCTTTAAAATAAAGTATTATTATTGTGGATTATACTAACATGTTTCTTTGTTATGCTTATGTTACAGGAAATCATGTCCAATGAACAACCAAATTCTGAGCCATCAAGTATCATGACAAAAAGGAAAACTAGGGGAGCTACCAAATGCAAAAAATTGAAGAAGCAAGGGAATGAACAAAAGACAATAGATTTCGATGAGTTTGATCGCCCAACAGGAACATATGCCGATATATTTAGTTCCTACTTTGGCCTTGTTGCACGTTCCCATGTGAACATCACGATAAAAAGCTGGGATCTGGTCGATAAGGGTTTTAAAAATACAATTTGGGAAGATATCAAGGTAAGTTTCCTTCAAAACTATTAAGAAATTTGATTGTAAAGAAGTAAAACTAATTAATCTAAAATATTATTTTGCAGAAAGAGTTCAACATTCCGGATGATAAGAAAAATATTGTACTCAGAACTGTTGGAATGCGGTGGAAGGATTTTAAGTATCGATTGGTGGTTAAGTACATAAAGAATAAATCAGTACAAAAGTCACCATTGGAATTATATGACTTCATCACCGAGAAAGATTGGGAGGAGTTTAAACAAGCACATGAATCTAAAGAATATGAGGTACTAATTATGAAGTAGATTAATGCAATTTATATTTACATTTATGCAATGCTTGATAATGGGATCTTCATTATTTTGTTAACAGCAAATCAGTGACAAGGCGAAGGAAAAGCAAGCAAAGAATGTGCATCCACATTTCTTGGGTCGTGTGGGCTATGCTGGGAAAAGGACTCAATGGATTGTTGAAGATCCCATCTCTTCTATTTCATCATCACCATCTATGAGCTCTGATGTTACATCATCATATGATCGAAGCCTAGATTGGATAAGAGCTAGAACAAAAAAGACAGAAGAAGGAAATTATATAATCCCAGTAGAAAAGACAAAAGATGTGGCAACAAAAATTGTAAGTATAACTTGCTAAACAAACAATGGTATCAAGGAATATGTTTTTTTAATCTATGATTGCTTATAACATATTGTTTATCTGGTGAATAGGAGACATTACGGGGAGAAGTAGCCCAAGGTAGTTGGGTACCAGAGAGGCATGATGACATACTGTCACGTGCACTTGAAAAGCCCGAACATTCTGGCTATGTGAGAGGTGTTGGAAGTGTTGTGACCATCAAAAAATTTTATGGTAATCCTGGAAAAAGGAAACTAGCAACATCCGTCTCACCTGAAGTTATTGAAGCGCTTGAGACTAAAATAGAGGCCAGATTATTTGCTAAATTCTCGGCACATATTGCACATCTTGAGAATATGATAGAGGAGAGAACTATGAAGTCCTCTCAAATTGGCCCTGATATGGAGGTAACTTTGTTCAATGGCCACAACATCTTGTGGTTCTTGGAGAGGTAATAATTTCTAAACTTATAAAATTTTTCAATATAAATTATCGCATTTCATATATCATAATATATATATCATAATTTATTATTAATTGATAGGAACTTAAATCCAAGCCATTAAAGAAGGCTCCAAAGAATAAACAAGGTAGCGGTTTATCGAAAGAATCAACTACAAAGCAACATGGTCCTTTAGTTAATGAGAACATTTTGGCAACTTTGAGCGGTGACATGAGGTTGATGCATGAGATGGTTGCTAAATTGCCTACTGGGTATATTTTTGAAGTTCTTGCAGACATTACAGTATTTAAGTATCCAGTAGATAATCAGATGATTCATGTTGGTATGGAAGACATCGCTCAACTCATCTCCATGGAATGGCTTGATGTCTCGATCATTCGAATATTTATGATGTAAGATTATACTAATTATTACTAATATTATAAGATTGATTTAAAAAATACAAAAATAATACTTATGTATGTATTGTGATTCATGCATGCAGGTACCTTCATAACTTGTGCGATACATTCTTCATATCGTCGATCGGATTTCTTTGTCCAACAATGCTTCGTTTGATGTTCATAGAGACTAACTCAGCAGAAAGATATATTATAGAAGCTTTGAAGGAACAAAGAGATAAACATTTCATTCTACTACCATATTTCGAGAAGTAAGAAATATTTACATTCATGTTTGCATAATTTTTATTCTCAATATTTTTACTAACTTCTAACATATTTGTATATCTATAGTAACCATTGGATGTTGATTGTATTTTGTTGTGAACGGAGTGAGGCATTTTTTATGGATCCTCTATCTCGTGGCAGCCGCGATATAAGTCTGAAACCTCATATTAACCTGTAAGTTATAATACTACTAGCTAATAGTTTCTACGATGTTTGTAGCGTTTTCAATATTAATGCCCATTTTGATATACATTTATTTTTCAGAGCCTATAGAACTTATGCTATAGAAGGTGGAAAAAATAAAGGTGTCAGGTTAAAATGGAATGACATTTCGGTGAGAATTTTATATTATGAATTACTAGTTAAATTAAAGTTTTTATGATTTTATAATCCTTTATTTAGCATGGGACTTTGTTGTTTTTTCTATTTTAAGTGCCCTCAACAACAAGGAGGTGTTGAATGCGGATATTACATCATGAGGTATATGTACGAAATTGTCGTATATCATAATAGTGATACAACATTGCTTAAGGTACATTCTTTCAAATACTAGTCATTTTATATTACAAGTATCATACATAACTAGCTATTAATTTTTTCATTTCTAACATATTTTCTATTAGTTTATTTGCCTTGTAGGGCTTTGAAAAAGGATCATATAGTCAAGATCAAATAGATGAAATTCATCATATGTGGTCAAATTACTTTATGAGATAGTGTATGTAATCTTTTTATTTACTTTTGTAAAATATTTCATATATATTAATGAGAAATACAATTTTAAATTAAAGAATTTTGAATAACTTGTAGATTAATTATTTAATGTGAATTGTTTTAGGCATGATGCTATTGCTTTGATTTATTTATTTTTTTTAGTTTGTGTTGTCCTGTGAATTATTGATTATTGAGTTTTGTGAGTTGAATGTTGGATGCCTATTGTGGCTTATTGAAGCTGAATTATTATGAATTTTGAAGTGCGCAGGTTATATATATATATGAATGGTAGCATTATAATATATATGAACCTAAATTAAAAAAATAATAATAATTACGCATCTGTCGTTGAATAATAACAGACGCATATAATCAATTATACGCGTCTGTCGTTTAATAATAGCAGACGCATATAAATTTGATTATATGCGTCTGTCGTTTACTATTTGACAGACGCATATAATCAAGGTTATACGCGTTTGCTATTAGTAAACGACAGACGCGATAATTGATTATATGCGTCTGCTATTATTCAACAACAGACGCGTATAATTGATTATATGCGTCTGCTATTATTAAATGATAGACGCGTATAACTATTTATATGTGTCTGTCAAAATGACACACATAAAATATATATCATATGTGTCTCCTATATATGTGTCTACTATTTGACAAAGGCATAAAATGCAAAATAACAGACACATATAACACTATTTTGTATTTGATGTTGAAGGAGATGGAAAGGTGGCATGTTAGGTTGGTTAAAGGAGCATATGAACATATTTAAAAGGTTATGGTAGGGTGGAAATTGTGGTTGTCTTACCTCTCTATGCTGCCCAAGCTTCACGGCCATGACCCATATTTCACGGACGTGAACAACTCCTTCATGATTGTAACAGCTAACTGGAATTCGATATTCACGGCTATGACACTCCTTGTCACATAAGTGAAACAACTATTTTCAGTAATATGAAAACTCTTAAAGCTCCGTTTAAAACCCCAATTCTCACTAAACACCAATCTTACTTATAGATCCCAAAAACGGGCATTACATTTCTCCCCCTCTTAAATAATTTAGTTCTCAAAATTTACTTGGTTGCTCAAGATTAATAACTGGGAAAAATATATAACTATGAAAAAAATGTACCATTAGCAGCATTTGTAGGCTCTGGTCCTTCTATGGCCCTCATGTGATAAACTCTTCTTGGTGTTATACTCGATCTTGGCTTGTTCACTGTCTCAAAAATGGTCTGGCTGGCTCTTCTCCTAGCTTGTCCCTGATCTTGGACTTGAGTCGATACTGATCCTCTAGTCTGTGTAGGAACCTCCCGAGACTACAAAAGACAATCTCTCTTGTAATGACCTTAGGCCCCATATCTATAACAAGACCCTAGAAATTTACAACACTCTCATATGTGGAATTTATGTCAATTTTTGCACAAAGGTGCACTTTTGTCGATCGACTGTGTACTGGCTACAATATATGTATTCCTAGAGGATGGTCCCTTTCTGAACGAACTAGGCTAGGAATGGCTCTGTCCCGATCCTCTACTCTATGAGTGTTCTTAGGAGAAATGACCTATGTCTCTTGAAGTCTGAGCTACTGAAGCTGTTGGCTTCTTGAGAGCTTCCTCGACTCTTTTTCTCTTTCTCTTCTCCACACTAATGGCAGAGGACACCAACTTGGAGAAACTCACATGTTGTATAACTGTCACAAAATTTCCAATCTTTGCAGTAAGGCCATCTTCGAATCGAAGGCACTTGTCAACCTCATCTATGATCAACTTAGAGGCATACTTACTAAGGTGAATGAAGTCTCTCTGGTACTTAGTGACCGTCATCCATCCATGGTTAAGGTTAAGAACTCTTTTTTTTTGTCGATGTAAACTCTAAGGACATATTGTTCCTTAAACTCTGCCATAAAAAACTCCTATGTCAACGGTTGAGGAACCTCTGGTTTATGTAAAACTCTCTTCCACCAGTCATAAACATCTTCCTATAGAAGAGATACAACATATCTAGCTCTGTGTTCTTCGGCACACTCCAACTCATCAAAAACCCTTTCGATCTTTTCCAACCAATATTCGGCAGCAACAGGGTCATCCTTACTATTACCAAGAAAATTTGTAGCCCTATACTTCTGAATCTTATTGATCTTTATCTTGGGGTGCCTCTGGTGGTGGCAACGATGGAATTAGTTGTGGTGCTATTTGAGGTACTACTTAAGCCAACCTCTCTAGAAGAGCTAGTAGGTTCTCCATTAATGGATCTTGAGCCTAACCCACTAGACCAACCATTAGTTGTTGTGGAGGAATAGGTACCACACTTGGGCCATGAACATTTGCATCACTGGGCTGAGCTTGAGCCCCATCATTCGAAAGACTATTGCTCTTAACAACGTTGTGTGGTTCTATCTCCATAATCCTCTCACTATAATCCTACAATTGATAAAGAAGCAGCCCATGTCAGATAAGATGAACTATGCATGCATGACAAACATTTTTCCCCATTTTGGTCTAGAAACACCTAAACATAAGCTCTGATACCAATAAATGTGACACCCGCTGATACAATTAGAGGCACACTGATTATGCGGGCAAGTGCTATGTGTTTTTCCCTTTTTAAAATCTGATTAAAACTTTGAACTTTCTTTGAAACACATTATTAAACTTTTTCATTTAAATTCGTAGCAAAAAACATAAAACTTTGATCCCTCTCGATCAAATTCATATATATATATATATATATATATATATATATATAAACTTGGCCTCCATTGGCTACTATTCACAAAGTATATCTTTTATATAATAAGGTTTACATATAATTTATACAAAATATAAAGTCCCAAAAATCATGTCATGTACAACATATGAAACCTAAAGACCAAGGGCCCTTTTAGAGCTTCAGCTACCAATGTCTCATAAAAAAATATTATACAGTACCGTAACCCCCTTAATGATATACCATCTACCCATTAACAATTGTAGATTAGAGAAAAGGGCTTTTTAAAGTCTTGACCTAATTTTCATTTCCTTTTAAATACATGCTAATTACCAGCATCATCTATCATTTATGCATTCTCATACCAATACATAAATATTATATCACATATTTGTCATTATCACATATACTTGCTATCAAGAATTTACCATTGATACGTTGCCTCATAAACATCATCCATATGTGATTTACCATACCCGTATACTCTTTTATATAGTATGTTTAAATAAATCATCACATAACATCATAATTTAAAAACTGCATACAGACCATTCACCAGCGTGAACTACTTGTTCAAGGGTATGAAAGACCTTCACAGGTACTCCTTCACCCATGAACCAAACCGTGAAGCTAAAGCATAAATTCTGTAATTCGATGTTCACGGACGTGAATGCTTACATTCACGACTTCCTTAGTCGTGATGCAAGCCGTGAAAGCTTATTCCTATTCTAGGCATTTTTTGGGTTCATATTTTATGGGCATGACATACCTTGTCATGGGCATGAAACTTGCTTGTGTTTATCATTTATGGGCATGACAACCGTGTCACAAGCGTGAATTTCTAGGTTTTACAGATCCAAAAACGGAGCATATCAACACAATCATGTAAGGGTTTCTAAGATTGACCAATGTTAGTCACTCCTATCATCATTCAACAATATTTCATGCTAGTAACATGCCTTAATCATAAAATGGAGCATTCATAATACGTTTCATGCCAAAATACCTCTTGAACATCCTAATCTCCTTAACTCATTTCATGCCATTATAACATATTTTTCTTATGACCAATATGTATATACATAATCAAAGGCACTGTCATGTTCTTTATCATGTTTCTCATTCATTTCATGGCATAAAACATAGCAAACACACAAGATTTGGAATTAATATGCATATATGTGCTAAACTCTAAAAATGGAGTCTAAACCCTCCAAGCTCTTCAAGCTTGCCTAGCTTTTAGAGGATCCTCACCTCTGTTTCTAGCTTTTAACAATAAGAAAAATATTTCCTTAACCTCTAGAACTGAATCAAAACTTAGGAAACATCAGAACTAAGCCCTCACCCACAAGCTTACAACTTATCCTCTCACTCTTCTCTCTCACTTACCGCTCATAAAGCTTGATCTTCAAAGCTTCCACTACGGAGGAAAAAGGTTTTTAATGGTGAAGCAGATGGAAAGGTGGTGTGTGAAGTATGTTAAAGAAGCATTAGAGCGGATTTAAAGGGATATGGTAAGGTGAAATTTGTGGTTGTCTCACTTATCCATATTGCCCAGGCTTCATGGGCATGAACGACTCCTTCACGATCGTGAAAAAACTCTTCACAGTCATGAAAAACCTCATCGTAACTGCTAATTGGAATGATATTCATGGTCGTGACACAACTGTTTTAAGCAATATGAAAACTCTTAAAGCTCCCTTTAAAACCCCAACTCTCATTAAACATCAAACTAACTTATAGACCCCAAAAACGGGCATTACATGGTTAATTAACTAAAAGGCCTATTAGTTAGATATCCATTATATTCAATTACATAATAATTTTTTTTTATTCAAGAGATTTAATTAGGTTCATATTCAATAGTGAAACCTTGTTCTCAATTTAAGGCAATTGTTTGATTTGTCTATATACGTTTTTTTGTAATTCAATGTTATATTAATGAATTTTTAATTAACTGAAAGGCCAATTAGTTAGATATCTATGATATTTGATTGCTTAATAAATTTCTTAATATGTAATTATTAGGAAGGTTTATTAAAAAAGTGTTTAGATAACAATAATTATTATCCAAGTCTTTGTTGTTGATCTAAAATAACCACAGAACAAATTAAATAATTCATGCTTGTTGAATTGTTGATTCTCCTTAATTCTCTTCTAGATCATAATGTTATTTCTAATTTGATTAGAATCACCTGAATTCCAATTCAGTTAGATGTAAGAAATGATTCGGTTGTTGGGATTGAATTATTTAATATAGGAAGAGTACAATTTATCTAGCTTTAGATAAATTGTTGGTTAAGTAGACAATGATAAGAAAATAATTTTTAGATATCTTTAATCAATTGATTCATGACCTGAATGAATTTCCATTGGATTGAAGTCTTAATTAGATGGTTCATAAAATAGAAACAAAAATCTAGTAGTAATGATTTCTATTAAAAGCTAAAATTTCACATGAAAGACTGGATTTAGTATTTTATATAAAAATCCGGCTTTTTAAGTATTTAATACCTAAAATAAATTTTTATTTGTACTCATATCAATTTATAATAATTTTTTGACTATGAAATATATTTAATATTTGGTTTATCACTTTTTATTTTATATTTGGTATATATTATGATGAATGAAAAGTTGATGCTTACTGCAAAAAAAAACAATTATATATATATAATTGTTTGTTTTTTGCAGTAAGCCACCAAATCTACTAGTAGCCTTGTGAAGGGTTGTCCTTGGGTAGTTGATAAAGCTTTCAATTTAGTCTTCCCATTGGAAATGATCGATGTAATTAGATCTTGGTGAAATGGGGTGGTTGGTTCTAAGGTATCCTCATTGCCACAAAGTTTTTCTCTATTGCATATGGCTGTTGGAGTTTGATGGGCCAAGTCGAAGCTTGCATTGGGAGAGTGAGGACCAATTTGTAATTTGGACTTAAATAGAATGACTTATTTTTGAAAATGGCTTGAGCTATTTTGGATATTATTCCCATTTGGTTATAAGTTGCTCAACTATTGCTTTGCTCGCCAATGTGGGTTTGCATTTTCTTCCTAATTTTTTCTTTAGGTCTAATTGGACTGGCCTAGTTGGTCTTACTAGCATTTTTTATTTTATCTATGCTTGTGTTTATTGAGTTTTAAAAGCCTCAAGTCTCTCTTCATTTTTTCTTAGGCTTGTGTTGGATTTTAAACATACATCATATATATAAAATAGTAGTGAAATAAAATAAAAACCTATGACAGGATCAACCTATGTAATTTTAATTTCATAATAAACCCAAATTCTACATATAGAATTTGACCTATTTGATTCCTTAATTTCTCAAATTTGTTTGCTTTTCCTTTTTGGTTGGCTTTTCCAAACCACAACAATCTAAAAGTTGAATTATCTCTATCAGTGATTCATATAAAAAGATGAAAAATAAAAAATCCAAATTGGTGATAATGAATTTAGGTTCCCTTGTGCTAGTAGGAGGAGGCCAAATATGTGAGAGGTGGGAGAATTGTTATGTTTTCTTTTCTTCAAGGGTTGGTTGAATTCCTCTGCTTAAGTGGGTATTTATATCATTTAATCATAATTAAGGTTAAATAGAGAAGATTATGTGGCAACCCCCTAAAATATAAGTCTAATCGACCTTCAAACCAATCTCCCATATCCATAGAGTGAAGAACCATGATCCATTCCTTGGCTCGCATTAGAAAAACCCTAACGGACCTAGTCTAAGTCCAATTCTATCCATTGTTGACCAAAAGTCAACAAGTGAATTTTGTTGAATTAAGTTAATAAGTCCATTTATAACACTTATAAAAGGCCTAATTCTCCTTTTTATTTCTTTAGTCTCTTTAACATGGATCCAATACATTAACCATTTTACTTTATCTTTTCTTTTTTATTGTGTGTGATCTAATAGATTTTCCAATCATGTTAGCAACTAAAATGTGAAAAAGAATCCTAGTCAAATTAACACTATATGAACTTAAACTCTTTTAATTCATAATTGATTTCCAAATCAAATCTCTATATTAAGCATATTATAATTAGCAGATAGTAATGCATTATGACTACCCAAATGTCTAGAAAGTTAATGACTTGACTTCCATCCATAGACAATTACCCTTGTAGTTACTGCTTTCACCTCATTATACCTTATTTGGTTCAGAGTATGGACTATATGTCAGCTCCCTTTAGACTAACTACATCACTATATGAACTTAAACTCTTTTAATTCAAAATTGATTTCCAAATCAAATCTCCATATTAAGCATATTATAATTGGCAGATAGCAATGCATTATGATTACCCAAATGTCTAGAAAGTTAATGACTTTACTTCCATCCATAGACAATTACCCATGCAATTACTGTTTTCACCTCATTATACCTTATTTGGTTCAGAGTATGGACTATATGTCAGCTCCCACTAGACTAATTACATCACACTATGAACTTAAACTCTGCTAATTCATAATTGATTTCCAAATCAAATCTCCACATTAAGCATATTATAATTGGCAGATAGTAATGCATTATGACTACCCAAATGTCTAGAAAGTTAATGACTTAAGTTCCATCCATAGACAATTACCTATGCAATTACTGTTTTCACCTCATTATACATTATTTGGTTCAGAGTATGGACTATATGTCAGCTCCCACTGTAACACCCTCTTATATAGTTAGGAAAAATCACATCTATATAGGAGAATGTCACCTGCCTATTACCTTAAAATTCGTTTGAATTAAAGTTTCTTCCATTTTAGTTATTATATTTTCATATGTTAACTAATATATTTTTTTCATGATAGCAATATGTCATTCAATTAATGAATCTATTTTATATGCGGAATTAACAAATCGTGACCACATTTTTTTAAACATATGTTTGGGCTTTCATTATCCCCATGCTTACAAAATACATATAATCCAAATAAAATTTCATGTTTCCAACATAAAAGACATGTAAAACTTTAGAAAACCATAATTATACTAATCACCCATGACAAATGGATAGGAACAAAATGCATGTCATGTAAAACACCAACCCTCTAATGTGGATTTACTTTATTTGACTCTGTATGGGCTTACTTCTCTTCCTATCAACTTCTCTCTATAGGCTCCGAACCTGCGTACGGGAAAACACCCACACGCTAAGCAACGTAATGCTTAGTGGTACATATGTGCATAAATATTCATACATACACTTATGATATATCATAAAAATCCAATATTTATATTATCCAATTTTGCATATAAATAATCATAAATAATAATTCATATATCATGATTCTTTTTATAGCAATATAAAAACAAGAAATCAATTTATCATATATCAATATGGAATATTGCATACCTGGTTTACTGGTTCAACACATATACATGTCATAATTTACAAAGGTAAATTCATATTCATACCTCATTTATGAATTCTATTTCCTTGTTTCATTTACCTGATAACTAATTTTTTTCCATATTTCTTTTTTTAAAATATTTTATATTTTATAGCCCCAAAACTCTAAATCCGAACTATTTGGATGCGGGTTGTGAAACAGGAGCGCTCTCACCCGAACTTAAGCCACCCTGCTCACTATCTGTATCTGTCTGTATAATTGCTCAACCGAGCTTCTCAAGTCAAGAGCGCTCTCACCCGAGCTTAAGCCATCTTGACTGAGTAAAATAAATAATTACATGCATTTAGGATCAAGGGTGCTCTCACCCGAGCTTAAGCCACCTTGTCCATATAATGAAAATTTTCATTTCATCATAATTTCTACGGTACAGTAAACCCCTCAATGACATGCCATCTATCCTATTTCTAGTTCTAACGTAGAGAATTGGGCTTAATTGATGTTATCATCTTATTGTTTATATAAATCATCAAAATTCCCATATTCATAAAAATATTCGGTTTACATGCCTTATACATATAAAAATTTCTCAATCTCATTTGAAACCTCAAACCACAACACATCATATTAATTTAGTCAATACACAATAATAATTTTCAATATAAATATTATCATATTATTTAAAATTAAAACATATATATATATATATATATATATATATATATATATATATGTCACCCATTATTTAAAATACCAAATTACTAAATATTTATTTATGGATATATTTCTGCCCTGATTTTGGATTGTACATTTCACATATTTGTTGATTCGAATTTGACCTTATGGTATTCTATAAAGTTTTATATTAATGGCTTATCTTTCATATACAAAAATAATCATATAAATCTGAATTTCCTAGCTAAAGTTATGTCCAAATAACCGTATAGTGCTCAATAAATATATGTCTAGTATTTTTCAGAATATTCTTAGGTCCGAGATTTTGTATCAAATTTGAGGTACAAAATAAATCGTAACTAACATTTATACTCTTCATACATTTTTTGTTCTATGTGTCTACTTTAATTTTCAACTAGTTTCATCGCAATTTAAGTTCCAGAACAAAAGATATAAGCAAAATACCATAGCATGTTCCAAAAATAACTACACAGAATTTTCTGGGTACTTTCAAATCCGAGATTTTGTAAAACTTTTTAGACCAACCTATAATCCGATATAGTATTTATAATCGTCACAAACATTTTAGGCCTATGTGTCTAGTTTCAGTTCCAACTAATTGCATCCCGATCCTAGTTCCAGAACAAAGGATATAAGCAAAATACCATAGCATGTTCAGAAAATAACTACCCAGAATTTTCTGTGTACTTTCAAATCCGAGATTTTGTACAAATATTTAGACCTACTTAGAGTCAGATAAAGTATTTACAATCTTCAAAAACGTTTTAGGTATATGTGTCTAGTTTCATTTCCAACTAATGTCATCCCGATCCAAGCTCCAGAACAAAATATATAAGCAAAATACCATAGCATATTCAGAAAATAACTACCCAGAATATTTTGGGTACTCTCAAATCCGAGATTTTGTAAAACTATTTAGACCAACTTAGAGTCAAATATAGTATTTACAATATTCACAAAATTTTAGGTCTATGTGTCGAGTTTCATTTCCAACTAATTTCATTCCGATCCAAGTTCCAGAACAAAAGATATGGTCAAATAAATCAATACTGTTCCAAACGAATTTTAACAAAACTAGCAACCATTACAAGTTATTTGTTCACTCTTCCTTCAACATCAAACATCATTGTAATGCAAATAAAATGCACAAAGGAATAAATATGCTCATATGTACAAACCTTGACACAATGAAGTCTAAACATTGACACAATGAAGTCTTAACCTCTTCAAACCTTAAGCTATTATAGTTATTTTATGTTTTTTGAGAGAGGAAGAGGAAGGAGAGGAAGAAGAAAATGAGTGAAAGAAGAGAGAATTTGTGTATGGAAGAGTGAGAGGGAGGCTAAGGGTTTTGAAATTTGGAAGAAGAAGAAGAAAATAACATTTTTATACTCATGGTAAATACCCTATTAGGTCCTCCCTTGTCTTTGCCAAATATCCACTTAAATCCTTGGTTTTTATCTTATTATCATTAACTTACCCAACCTTTCTATTTATTTTATTTAATAGACATAACTTAATAAAAATTTACTTATAAATATTTTTATTTTATTTTATTTCCAAATTTAGTCTCAAATAATTTTAATTACGATCATTAAATATGTTCGTAATTAAAAATTCACTAAATTGACGGGCGTTACACCCACTAGACTAATTACATCACATCTAATCCAAATATTTTAGTTCTTTTCTCTAAGATTTATTACTCTATTAGATATATCTTTGAAGACTCTGTCAAAGACATATCTACTTTGACCAAAGATTCCTAAGTAATGATCTTTTAGAATAGGCCATAGGTATACACTCATTCTATTAGGAGTAGTGAATCATTTATCGATCACTCAACTATCTTTTAATACTTCATCTCATACTTGATCTCTATCCTATGAGCAACCTCTAAGAGACAATAAAGAATGAAATCAAAACATGAGATTCAATATCTAAGATACCTTGAATATCTCAGTTCTACGGATACTTGCACTACTATGATATATTGAATCACTGAAATTAAATAGATATTCATATGATTGTCTTATGGTTAGGTCATTTAATGTACTTAAGTACTTTAGTTAATATTCACATGTTAACTCTAAATATCTCATCTCTATAAATTATGAAAACTATTGTTTGGCTCCATCAATAAATATAACAAGTGTTAGTCATCCGTATTAACATTATCTTATTACTACTATGATTATGGATAGTTTAGGTATAAATACAATAGCATATAATAAGAATATAATTGTCATGATTTTATCATGATTTCTTTCATGTTATGTTATATACCAAAAAAATATTTCTTCAATTTAATATATTTAAATCAAATTCAAATAAATGAACACTAAAATAAAAGAAAGTATGAATGAAATGGAAATACATATAGTAACAACTTGTACCATTTGAACCTTAGTGGAAACAAGTCTTTTTTTGTTTGGATCTTCCTCATTAAGCCTTCATTCTTTTTTAGGGCTTCAAGTATTGGGCCACAAGTCTTTGCTTGGAAATGAGCTCTTCATAAGGACCTTAGTTCTTAAGACTTTTTTAGGCTTTAATACCACTTTTGAAGCTTATTGGGCTTGGTCCAAACTTGCATTAGGATAGTGATGACTAAATTGTAATTTGTGTTTGAATATGAGGACTTGTTTTCTAAAATGGCTTGAGTCATTTTGGATAATAATTATCTCCATTGTGTTATAAGTTTCCCAACTTTTGCTTTGCCCACCAATGTAGGATTTGCATTTTTTTCCCAACATCCACTCATACACATATATATATATATATCAAACAACAAATAATCATTCATCAAAAACCAATCTTTTTTTTTTTAAAGGAAAAAATTAGACTACATAGTTAGTGAAAAAGGAAGGATTCATCAAGGTGATTAAGAACATTAATGACAAGGTTATTACTGCTTGTGGAGTTAATGGAATGCACACCATTGAATTGCAATTAATTAACGTTATTGGCTTTCTTATTGGAGTTTGCAATTAATTAACATTACCTGGAATACTATATATATACCATAAATATACTTTATGTATGTACATAATATACTACATGTGTATTGATATACTCAATATATAATGTGATAAAAACAATATGTTTTTGAAATAATAAATTTCAAAAGAAGTATTTTTTTAAAGAGAGTAAATAAAGAAATTATCTATAAATACAAAATAAATGGAATTTATGTAGAAATCCCTATAATCTATTCAGCATTTCATCTGATCCAATTTTAAAAATTGTTGGAGATTTGGAGAGGATTGGCACAACAGAAGCATCAAAACAAAAACAAAAAACATTATCATGTAAGATCAAACATGAAGAAGTAGAAGTTGCAGTAAAACCAACATAAAAAAAAACATGAACGAGAGAAATATAAAAACAGAACATTATATTCAAAAAACACACACACAACTTTTTCTCTTCTTCTTCTTCTTCTTCTTCTTCTTCATTATTACGAACATATATCTCTCTCCAAAATACTCCTTCAATTTTTCTCTTAAATCTAATTGTTAAAGTTACAACCGCCTCCTTTTTATGGTAAAAGGAAAATATTTCTAGTCAATAAACACAATTAACCAATTCTTACATATGTTTCTTAAAATAAGGATATCTAATCCTTTGCAACCAAAATTTTAACTAACACTACAAGCTTCTAGAGATCTCTAGAGAAAAATCTAGTAGACTGATTTATAGCTGCAAACATATTATCAAAATTTTAAAATTTTCAACACTCCTTGATGAAATTTTTGTTAACTTTAAGATTCATAATAAGATTGTCTTCAAGAAGCTTAATAATAATTTTTCCTCAATTTGGAGAAAAACAGAGTTGCAATAAAAAAGTATTGATCAATGCAAAGAAATGTTGCAACAAGAAACAACCATCATCTTTAAATTTTTTTCTTTTTCTTTTTTTCTTTCTAACAATGGAGCAAGGCAAATTTAAATTGTTTTCTTCATTTTAAATCATCAACACTTTCTTGATCTTCAAATTCCTCCTTAAAAATAATTTTCTTTTTCATACAGTTTAGAGACTTGCAGGTTTTTAGTATGGGCAGATTAAGGACTTACAGGTCTTTGAAATTGTCATTGTAATTTAAAGACTTACTGGTATTTGGCATGGGCAGTTTAGGGACTTGTCGGTCCCTTGAAATTAATGAAAGCAACATAAGGACATGCTTTGTCCTTGGCATTCAAGTGAGCAGTTTTGCAACTTGCCTAGGTCCTTTAAAAAATGAAAAAGTACTTCATTGGAGGATTTTCAAATAGCTTTAAAAGAGAAGATCAAGATACTGAAAGGTAGCCTCAAAAGGGAGCAAAAACTAGAGCTTTCATTTTTGTAAAAATATATTTCAAAGAACTAGGGAGAGAACATCAAAATCTACAGCTCAAAAACAAAATTTTCTTTCATAGAAAACGATTTTTTTTTCATCATCAAAAGTTTTTATTCAAAACTTTTTGAAGAAAATCCCATAGCCCATCAAAGATCAATTTAAATATCATACAAGATCTCTCAAAATCACTATTTCTCCATTTGAAATGTTTGGTGAATTTTTTGTTTCTTGCTCCTCATTTGGCTATAAAAAAGTTTATTGACCCAATAAATTTCGTAGTTTTAACTTTTATAAGTTAATGAATAAATTTGTATATATAAAATAAGAATTATGGAATCTACTAAATTTGAAATAATTAATAAGTTTGAAAAATATTAAATATTGCTTAGAATCCACCTATTGGAGTGTGATGGGCTCGGTCAACACTTGAATTTGGTTAGTGTGAACCAAATTGTAATATGAGCAGTAGGAGGGCTCGTTTTCAAAATTACCTAATCCAATTTGGATATTACCCTATAAAAATTGCATATCTATTATTTTGTCGATCTACTCATGTCTAAGTCTAACTTGTTTGGCCAATTGTAACTTCTTTTTGAATCTTTGTTTCTAATCATCCAATTTGGAATCAATCCAATCTTTGTTTCTAATCATTTGCACGATCTTTATGATCTTTCTCACTTAGCTTCCTTTTTCCAGACTTCAAGTATTGGGTCTCTTGTCTCCTATTATTTTGTCCGGATCTTCATTGCTGAGTCTTTTCTTTTTGGGTTTCAGTTATTGGGCACAAGTCTTTTTGTCAATATTGTCCAAAACAATAACCAACAAAGAGGTTGAATTGGTTGGAAAATAAAATTTTATTTCAAACAAATGACTAAGAATAAATAAAAAAGAAGTAGAGAGATAGAGATACAAAATTTATAGAGATTTAGGTGTTAAGTATGTCTCCAGATGGCTTGGAGGCAATGGATAGGAGTGAAAGGCAAACTATCTTGATAGGGCTATTGGCTCATCTTTTTAAGCCCACTCGAGCAATAGAAGATTAGACTTCTGAATTGATCCATTGCTATCACCTCTAGCAAAAATGTAGTAGGTGAGGAACAAAAGAGTGTAGCGATACACCAGAGATGTGAGATGGGTGCTCTTAGTGTTCTTGACGTTCCAATTGCAATGCCCTCCAAAGGAATGCCAAAAAATGTGAGGAAAAAAGTGTCTGGCTTCACTTTCTTGGAAAAGGCCTTCATATGGAAACTTGAAAATATTAATTAATTTGGCAGCGATGAGAGTATGTTCTCGGTTGCAAATATAAAATGACATTTTGTTGATTGGTGACACTTGCAGAGTGTTAAGAAATTTCAAGGTTACTTCCTTGAATGTGGTTTTGTAGATATTGATGAATTCGAGCTACCCATACTTTCATGTCAAATTCCAAACCAAAGGTTTTGATACATTCTCAATCAAAGGTCCTAGTGTTAGGTTTTGAAGAATGAATCACATTCATAAACACAGTGGAAAAATAAAATTTTCAAAACATGAAACAAAAGATCATACTTGTGCCATTAAAACTAATTTTTATAAATATAGAGGTTAGAAATTATACCTTGTAATTTCTTATTTGTTATTCAAATCTTCGCTTTGATGGGTTGTAGCAAACCACAAAAATCCATACTAGGATATCTCTAATGATAATTCGCACGAAGAATGAAAAATAAACTATCAAAAGAAATGGTTTGAACAAATTCAAAGTGCTAGCTTTGAAAGTGTTCTTGAGAGAATTTTATTGTCTTAAAAATATGTCTATTTTCTGCCATTTGATGTCTTTTCTATTTGAATCAAGGCTAGCAGGGCTGTCTAGCCCACACGGGCCCCTGACCCTCCTAAACAATTTTTTTCTATGATCTCATCGCGATCCATCCCAAAATAATTCTCTCATATTTTGGATCCCATCCAAGAGCATTTTACTCATTTTCTATATCTTCAATGCGTGTGACCCATTAGGTTCTCGATTATGTTGGCCACTTAAATTAACAATTAATTTATGCAAGCCATGAGTGGTATCTAGCAATACATCATGATCCCTAATTGACTGAAAAGTCAGTGGTTTGACTAAGAACATTTACATAGATAATTTCCATGCAATTATTCCTTTCACCATTCTATACCCTGCTTGGTTTAGACGCTCATTACACTATTAGATATGTCATTTAAGACTATCTTTATGACATTTCTACTTCAGCTAGAGATTCCTGAGTAATGACCACGACACGAGGCCATGGGTATACACTCCTTCTATCATCAGTGATAAATCTTTTGTTGGTTACCCAATTACCTTCGAATACCTCAAGTTGTATCCAATCACCACCTTGTGAGCAACCTCCCTGATGCAACAAGGAATAGTATCAAAATACAGAATCAGTATCCAAGATATCCTTGAGTACCTCAAGTGTAAGGATACTTGCACCATTGCTATGATGAGATTATCATTGACATTTGAACATATTATCCATATGATTGTCTTATAGTTGGACATCCAATGTACTTAACTAAACTTAGCAAGCATCTATATGTTAACTTTAAACATCTCATGTTTACATATTATGAGATATACTACTCGATCCAATTAAGTAGTGCAACATGTGCTAATCTATCCAGATTAATAATTTCTCGTCTCATTAATCCTATGACTAGAGATACTTTTGATACTAATAGAATTACATATGAAAAGAATCTCAATATCATGATCTCATCATGACTTCCTTCATGTTATGTTATGTATCAAGGACTTCATTAATTAATTTAAGATCACTATCAATTCATATATCAAATGAATATCAAATTAATGAAAAAGTATTTTATTAATCAAATAAATTTGTATAATAAGTGCTAAAGGTGATTGCCTTTAGAGCACCCCTCTAACAAGCTCTCACATACACTAAAGCCAATCACCTTTGTATTTAATTCCATAGGCGAGTACGTGCAAATCATATTTCTTTTGTGGAAGTGGCTTAGTTAAAGGATTAACAATATTCTGATCAGTGGGCACTCTTTCTATCTTTACATCATTCCTACCAATGATTTCACTAATCAAATGGTATCTTTTGGGTACATGTTTGGATCTCTGATGAGATCGTGGCTCCCTTTCTTGCGCAATAGCTCCATTATTATCACAATACAATTGTATTGGATCAATAATGCTGAGAACCACTCCAAGTTCTGTGATGAATTTCTTTATCTAAACTGCTTCCTTTACTGCTTCAGAAGCTGCAATGTACTCTGCTTTAGTCTTGGAATCAACAGTCGTTTCCTGTTTGGAACTCTTCCAACTAACTACTCCACCATTTAGTGTGAATATATAATCTGACTGAGATTTTGAGTCATCCTTGTCAGATTGGAAGCTGACATCGGTATACCCGCTCATAATAAGATCTCCATCTCCATATACCAAGAATACATCATTAGTCCTTCTTAAGTACTTAAGGATATTCTTGACAGCCACCCAATGACGCTCACCAGGGTCCAATTGGTATCTGCTCGTGACACTCAGAGCATATGATACATCGAGTCTTGCACATATCATAGCGTACATGATTGATCCTATAGCTAAAGCATACAAAATCAAACTCATGTGTGTCCTCTCATCTTGTGTTTTTTGACACAAAGACTTTGAGAGAGTAATATCATGGGTCATAGGAATATATCCCCTCTTAGACTACTCCATTCTAAACCTCTTTAGCATCTTATCTATGTATGTAGACTGTAAAAGACCAAGTAATCTTTTAAATCTATCTCTATAGATCTTTATCCCCAAGGTCTTTCATAGAGAAATTCTTGGATAACCAAATTTTGATTGATTGTAAGGCTGAGACATCATTTCTCATTAATAATATGTCATCTACACACAACACAAGAAATACGATTGCATTCCCACTAACCTTCTTGTAAACACAAGGTTCATCTGGATTTTGCAAGAAACCAAACTATTTGTTTGTGTCATCAAATCGAATATTCCAACTCCTTGATGTTTGCTTTAATCCATAAATGGATCTTTGAAGCTTACATACCTTTTGCCATCTTTGGATATGAAGTCTTTTGGTTGTGTCATGTACACATCCTCAGTCAGATTGCCATTAAGGAAAGTTGTCTTATCATCCATTTGTCTTATCTCATAATCATAATGAGTAGCAATGGCTAGGAGTGTCCTTATGGATTTTTGCATAGCTACAAAGTTTTATCATAGTCAATTCCATGTCTTTAATGATAACCTTTAGCAACAAGTCTAGCTTTATAGGTAATCACATTACCATCCATGTCAATTTTCTTTTTGAAAACCCATTTGGACCCTATAGGTTTTATCGCTTCGAGTGGGTTAACCAAATTCCATACTTAGTTTTCATACATGGAATCCATTTCTGACTTCATGGCTTGAAGCCATTTGTCAGATTCTGAACTATTCAAAACTTCTTCATAAGTTGTAGGTTTATCATTTTCTATGAGCAATACATCGTTCTGTCCATTAATGAGAAATCCATATCTCTCTGCAACAGTACGTATCCTACTTGACCTATAAAGCTCTTGTGCTTCAGAAGGTTGAGCTGTTATATCATTTGTATGAGTAACAACCTCAGGTTCAGGCAGTTGATCAACATCTATTTAAGCATCTTGAACTTCTTCAAGTTCAATTTTTCTCCCACTATTTCCTTTTAGAAGGAATTCTCTCTCTAAAAGGATAACATGTCTTAAAACAAAAATGTTTTGCTCCAATGGGTGGTAAAATTAATATCCATATGATGCTTTTGGATATCCCACAAACAAACATCGTTCAGACTTAGCTTCTAGCTTATCTGACATTGTCTGCTTCACATAAGCAGGACAACCCCAAATGCTCATGTAAGAAAGTGTGGGTTTTTTGTTATACCATATTTCATATGGAGTAACATCAACTGACTTCGAAGGAACTCCATTTAATATATAAATAACAGTCTCTAATACATAGCCCCAAAAGGATTTAAGGAGTTCCGCAAAACTCATCATAGACCTTACCATGTCTAACAAGGTTCAGTTTCTCCTTTCAGCCACACCATGGTGTTATGGCGTGTAAGATGGAGTCCATTGAGATAAAATCCCATTATCCCTTAGATAATCTAGAAACTCTTGGCTTAAGTATTCACCTCCTCGATCTGATCAAAGTGTTTTAATACTTTTGCCAAGTTGTTTCTCTATTTCATTTCTGAATTCTTTGAACTTTTCAAAAGCTTTATATTTGTATCTCATAAGATACACGTACTCATATCGTGAGTAGTCATCGATAAAAGTAATGAAATAGATGAAACCACCTTTGGCGTGTGTAGAAATTGGACCACATACATCTGAATGTATTAAGTCTAAAAGTCCATAAGCACGTTCACCTTTCCCTTAAAGGGTAATTTAGGCATCTTGCCTAATAAGCATGATTCACATGTGTCATATGATTCATAATCAAATGACCCTAAACTACCACTATTCTGTAGCTTAGTCATGCGTTTCTCACTTATATGACCAAGGTGACAATGCCATAAGTAAGATGATTTCAACATATCTTGTTTTTTCCTTTTATTGCCTTTTACTATCATTTATGTTTAAAATTGGATTTTGACATATTTAATATGTATATTCCATTACATAATGTACCACTAGCATAAAGAATTCCATTCAACATAATAGAACAACAATTGTTACTAAAAGCTAAATGGAAACCATCTTTATTTAGACTTGAAATAGAAATAATATTTTTAGTCAAAACAGATACATAATAGCAATTATCCAAATTTAACATAAGCCCACTAGGGAAGGTCAATACATAAGTTCCTACAGGTAATGCAACAATGTTTGCTCCATTACCAATGCATAGGTCTGACTCTCCCTTATTGAGCTGCCTACTGTGTGAGTCACAATCGATATCTAATACCCATATATTATTATCGGAAACAATATTAATTTCAATGACAAAAATACCTGAAGTAGATGGGGCATTAGATGCTTTCTTCTTCAAAGACTCCAAGTAAGCCTTGCAGTTTCTCTTCCAATGGCCATCCTTGCCGTAATGAAAGTATTTCCCTTTGGAGCAATCTCCTTTCCTTCTTCTTGGCCATGCCTCCCTTAGGCTTCATGGACTTCTTCTTTTTCTTAAGGTCCTTATTTTTAGAACCTGAAGAGTCCACTAGTAGCACAGTCTTACTATCCTTCTTGACAAATGACTCAACTATTTTGAGCAAGTTCATCAGCTTAAGAATAGTGGTAGAGATTTGGTTCATCCTATAGTTAAGCATAAAATGTGAATAACTATCAGACAAACCGTTTATAATTAAGTCAATACTTAATTCATGTCCATCACAAATCCCAAGGTGGCCAACCTCTCAATATAGCCATTCATCTTCAATGCATATTGCACTGGAGATGTCCCCTTAACCATCTTATTGTGGAAGAGCAACCTCAAAGTTTTGAACCTTTCGGAAGGCATTTGCTCATCAAAAAGCTCTCTTAGATGATATATTATGGAATTAGCATCTATAGCCTCATGCTGCTTTTGCAACTCAGCTGACATAGTAACAAACATAATGAAGCTTGTCATCTCACTATCATCGAGATGCTTTTGATATGTCTTCTAAACATCTTGAGAAGCATTAGTAGTAGGGGAATTAGGGAGTTCCTCATCTAGGACATAGCCAATTTTTTCGGATTTGAGAACTGTTCTAAAATTCCTTAGCCAATCCAAAAAATTAGGCCCAGTCAACTTATTTGATTCAATTCACACTTGTCATGATGATGATTCTAGCAACCTATATGTAAAATAGAACATGTTAGAATGCACAAAAAATGCATGTTTATTAGGTCTTTAATAAATTGCATTATTACTCCCACTATTTTATTGCAAATTCATAGCCCTCACTATGAACCCGAGAGAACTTATAAGAAAGTTCTCCTAGTGGGTCGATATCCAACTAGTTAAGAATAACCTTAAGGCAACTCAACAAGCTATCCTTAGTTTGGTTGGTAGGTATCTAATCCATAGTAATTGCAATATTCATGCAACTGTCGAATGTTATGCTATCAACTTATTGATGTGTGCACATACATTGGGTTAACAACTCTTGATATGTGTACATCTCATGTATACAAACCCAACTTCATCTCCAATACTCATTAACTTTGGTGCAAATCCAACAAGTTAATAATATCGGTTAAGTATAACTCATTAATTGTGAAATATAATTTCTATGGTTTGAATATATTCTTATAGAGCGAGCTTGAGGCAACTCAACAACTCTAACTCTTGAAGAACTCCAGTTCTTCCCACATTAATGGAAGGCGTAGGACTTAATTTTTTATTTAGCGAGAGATTTCTTTGTTAAGTCTCATCAAGTTATTATTTCATGCTTTTATATATCATACATTCATTACATGATATATAAAGATAGTTACATTAACTATATGGCATGATTATGGATATATTAAAGTCAGTCTCTTGAACCAAAGAGAAATTGACTAAGCCTTACCTATGTATATGCATGAATTTACAACCCAAAATAGAAATCAAATTCTTATTTCTAAGTCTTTTTGTTTATGGTACCACCTCTTTTGCTTCTTGCTCATTTGTATTTTCATTCTATCCTAATCCTATATAATCTAATTACATATTTCAAAGTAAAGAAAACTGCAATTTACATTTGAGGGGAGTAAGATGAGAAGAGAAAAACATAAGAAAGAAAGAGAGGTAGGGACACGTAGGCCTTATTTACCATAAACAAAACAATTTCATGCATACTCAATGACATTAGGCCTAAATCCATATTCATCCATCATGCCTTTTTATACACCCCTAACATGCATTCTCTAATGCATAAAATAAAAAAATAACAATTTTGGATTTCAATTTGTAAATCGATTCAATGGTTAAATCAAAATTGCCTACTTGTATTCTTTCGGTTAATTTAATTTTGTACGTCATTTTAAAGTGGAATTTAATATTTAATCAAATTAAATTAAATTTCATATTTTCAGAATTAATTCAAAATTAATTCTCCTTAAAATCAGAATATTATGATGTTAAAATTAAACAATTTAATTTTAATATACATACCAATTTCTAGTCATACTAAAATTATAATTGTTCAACTTAAATTAATTCAAAATTAATTTTCAAAAATTCAAAACATTTCTAGAAGTTCAAATTATCATTCTAATCATCTTTAGGTCAACTCAAGTTCATCAAAATAGTTTTGGCACAAGCCAAAATTATCAAGACAAACGAACCAACACACTTAAACATTCAAAACGATCCATTCAACATTTTTAAAATTTCAAATGCGTGAAAACTAATTTTGGCATGCATTTAAATCAAAATAACATATTTTTAATCGCATAAAAATATTTTAAGGTTATTAAAATAAAATAAACCCATACAAAATCAAACAAAATAACCCCACCGGGTATGCTAAAACAGTCCCCTTTTGTGTTTGTTTGAAATATTAATTAAAATAATTTTTAATTAATTATTGGATACTTCCATAGGTATAAACATATTCTCAATATATCTAAATAATTTTTTCATAATAAAATTACAAAAAAAAAATATAATCAGCCCTATCAATTAAGTCAAATATTAACATATGATCATAAATAATGCAATTTTAGCATTTTTGAAATAAATTCGAAATTAATTATTTGAATCACATTCAAATATTTGTCAATCAAAATAATCATCCTTAATCATTCTATGATCAAATTAGAGAAAGAAAAATATGTAAAACATATTTTTCAAAATCTATTGATCCAAAATCACAAAAAAATATGCAATCTCATTATACTTTCAATTAAAATTAATTTTAGTAGATACAAGGGGGCTTTGATACCACTATTGAATTTTGAAGAATGAATCACATTCATAACTACAACCGAAAAATAAAATTTTTAAAATCCGAAACAAAATATCATACATGTGTCATTAAAACTAATTTATATAAATATAGGGGTTAGAAATTATACCCTGTAATTTCTTATTTGTTATTCAAATCTTCACTTTGTTGGATCGTAACAAACCACAACAATCCACACTAAGATGTCTCTAATGATAATCCATGAGAAAAATGAAGAAGAAACTATTAAAAGAAATAATTTGAAGAAATTCAAAGTGCTAGCTTTGAAAGTGTTCTTGAGAGAATTTTATTGTCTTAAAAATATTTTTTCGCAAAAAATATTTTCATGTCTATTTTTAACTATTTGATGTCTTTTCTATTTGAATCAAGGCCAGTAGGACTCCCGTGTCCCTCCCGAACGATTTTTCATTGTGATCTCATCGCGATTCATCCCGAAATAATTTTCTCATATTTTGGATCCCATCCAAGAGCATTTTACTCATTTTCCATATCTTCAATGCGTGTGAACCATTAAGTTACAGGTTATGTTGGCCACTTAAATTAATAATTAATTTAAGTAAGTCATGAGTGATATCTAGCAACACATCATGACTTCTAATTGACCAGAAAGTCAGTGGTTTGACTATGAACCTTTCCATAAACAATTTTCGTCCAATTATTCCTTTCACCATTCTATACCTCACTTGGTTCAGAGTATGGACATGTATCAACTCCCTCTAGTCTAAGTAATGTTAGTTCTTTTCCCTGAGGCTCATTACTCTATTAAATATGTTATTGAAGACTGTCTTTATGATATTTCTACTCCAGCTAGAGATTATTGAGTAATGACCACAACAAGAGGCCATGGGTATACACTCATTCTATTATGAGAGGTGAATCCTTTGTTAGTTACCCAATTACCTTCGAATACCTTAAGTTGCATCCAATCACCACCCTATGAGCAACCTCTCTGATGGAATAAGGAATAGTGTTAAAATACAGAATCAGTATCCAAGATATCCTTGAGTACCTCAAGTCTAAGGATACTTACACCATTGCTATGATGAGATTATCATTGACATTTAAATATATTATCCATATGATTGTCTCATAGCTGGCCATCCAATGTACTTAGCTACATTGAGCAAGCATCCACATGTTAACTCTAAACATCTCATGTTTACAGATTATGAGATCTACTACTCGATCCAATCAATGAGTGCAATATGTGCTAGTCTGTCTGGATTAACAATGTCCTGTCTCATTAATCCTATGACTAGGGATAATTTTGATATTAACATAATTACACATAATAAGAATCTCAATATCATGATCTCATCATGATTTCCTTCATACTATGTTATGTATCAAGGACTTCATTAATTGATTTAAGATCACTATCAATTCATATATCAAATGAACATCAAATTAATGAAAAACCCTTTTATTAATCAAATATATTTGTATAATAAATATTAAAGGTGATTGCCTTTAGAACACTCCTCTAACACCTAGTAGATAAGATAGTCATTTCTTGAGGAAGATGTACCTCAGATGGTATTGTTGATGTAAAATGTTGAACATTGTGTCAGGCATAGAGCCTGGAGGCAGTACTCTTCTTCTTCTTGCCTTTGAAAGAACCAGCTTCAAGGTCATGATTTAGAGAAAGTGAGATGCCAAACCTAAGGTTTCGAAAAAAGCTTGAGAACCCTAATGAAAATTTGGAAAATGGTGTTTAAGGCGTTTAGAGGTTAAAATCGATAAAGATTAGAAGTTTAATGGTGTTAAGGAGGTTGAAAAAGGCCAAAACAAATAGAGAAAAGCGACTGCCATTGAGTTTGAAGAGAGAGAAATGAGAGAAAATGCGAAGAATAGACTTTATATCGCTAGATTCACGGCCGTGGCAAATCTTTCATGGGCTTGAATCATAGTGTTCATAGGTATACCAAGTCGTGAGGCAAGCCATGAACAAAAGCATAAATTTTCACAGTCGTGACAAGAAATGGTCATAGGCATGAAAAAGACTTGTCACTAGATCAAATCATGACTCAAGGTATGAGCCAAAATGTAAATGTTTCTACCATTTTTGGCTTTAAAAGTTATGGTCGTGAAGACCTAAAACATGGAAAACAATTAAAATATGTTCCAAATGAAAAGATGTGATATAAAACTTATTTCTAAGTAAATTAAACATACGTTTTCAAAGAAATCATAAAGAACATGGTATATCACTTAAGGTTCACATTTAAACATATAAGTTATACAAAACATACATTTCATATTAAGATCATTCAAGTGTGCATAAAGGATGCAATGCTTGCATTTTCAAAGCATTTTTCAAGACAATGTGCTCTCATCTAGCATACCAAGCTCTCTTTTTACAAAATAAATCTTTCATCATTGAGAGGCTTGATGATAATATGGGTCAATTGGTTATTAGTGTCAATAAATTCTAATGCAACATCACTATTTTAGACATGATCTCTTATAAAATGATGCCTAATTTCTACGTGTTAGCTCATAAAGTATTAAGTTGTTATTAGATTTGGCGGGAATATGATCAATCTCTTAACCATAATCCTTGAGTTATTGCCACATTCAAAGAACTTGAGTATAACAACAATCTATTGCCACTTATTCCGCTTCAATAATGGACAAGATAATTGAAACTTATTTCTTGCTAAACTAAGAAACTAAACATTCACCAATGAACCAACAAATTTTGGATGTCCTTTTCCTATCTAAAATGCTATCGATATAATTAACATCCGAAAAACCAATGATATGAAATGAAGTGTTCCTAGGATAACATAAGCCTAAGTGCATTGTGCCATGAATGTATTTTAAAATCCTTTTTACATAATTAAAATGAGATTCCTTAGAACATGATTGAAATGTAACACCCTCTTATATATTTAGGAATAATCCCAACTATATAGAAGAATGTCGCATGCCTTTGAACTAAAAATATGGTTCAATTTAATTTTCTTTCATCCTAGTTATTACATTATCATATTTTAACTTTTTTTTGCACATGATAGCAATACACCATCCAGTTAATTAACTTATTCTATATATAGAATCGACAAACCATGTCCGTATTACAAAATATATTTTTGGACTTTCATTAGCCCAATGTTTATAAAGTATAAATAATCCAAATAAAATTACATGTTCTCATTATAAAAAGACATGTACAATTTTTTTGAAAACTATAAGTATACTCAAACCTATGACATGTAGATAAGAACAAAATGTATATTAAATAACTCTAATATGTATTTAGTTTATTTGACTCTATATGGGCTTGCTTCTTCTCTCGTCAACTTCTCTCTATAGGTTTTAAACTTGTGTATGGAAAAATACCCACATGTTAAGCAACCAAATACTTAGTGGTACATATGTACGTAAAAATTTATACATACATTTATGATATTTTATAGCAATTCCATGTTCATAATTATCCAATTTGCACACATGCTTTGATATAAGTATACATTCATGTAATTCATATTTTTCTACTATGTTAACATGCACACTTGTACATTAAATCACAAATGATATAAATATATATAACTACATGATACCAAATCATATTGCTTTTTCAATATTTCTATATATTACAATAATTTTCATAGCAATATTAAAAATAAATTCATTATATATCAATAAGGGATATTGCATACCTGGTTTACTGGTTTAAAACATATACATATTATAATTTGCAAGGTAAATTCATATATCCATAACCACATAACAATCATGACATATAATACCCAAAACAATTTCCATTTACCTCGTAACTGGTTTTCAAATTTATTTTTTAATATCTTATAGCCGAAAACTCTAAACCTAACCTATTTGGATGCATATTATGAAATAGAGCGCTCTCAGCTGAGCTTAAGTCATCCTACTCACTATCTGTATCTGTATGTTTAAGTGCTCAACCAAGTTTCTCAAGTGAATAGCACTCTCACCCAAGCTTAAGCCACTTTGATGAAGTAAAATAAATAACTGTACGCAATTAGGATCAATGACGCTCTCACTCGAGCTTAAGCTACCTTGTCCTTATAATAATAAATTTTATATCATTATAAAATCATACAGTACCGTAACCCTTCAATGGCATGCCATATATCCTATATCAAGTCCTAGATTAGAGAAATAATGTAACACCCTCTTATATAATAGGACAAAATACCATTATATAAGTGAATGCTACAATACTATGTATTAAAAATTCGGTAAAATTTAAAACTTTATAAAACACATTAATGCATCATGGCCATAATGAATGTTTTTTTTATAAATCCTTCATTCAAAATATATAAATCATTACAATATAATTTGCATGTTTAAAGCGGACTTATATATCTTAAGTTATATAAATCTAACAACTTTTTTTGTCCCATGGAATATACAACATAAAAAGAAAAATACTTTAATGCATGGTATCACCTTGAGATGCCTGTTTATCCAAATGACTCTTGGCAGCTTGCTCTTTTCTTCGGTTGATCTTTCCTATCTCCATACATGCATATGGGCAAACATCCATACGCTGAGCAATCTAATGCTTAGTGGTACATATATGCATAAAAATTCATCAATACATTTATGATATGTCATAGCAATTCCACACTCATATTATCCAATTCGTACTCATGCTTCGATATACATATGCATTCATGTAATCTATACTTTTTGCTATTATATTAATATGCATACTTTATATGTTAGATCATAAAATGATATATGTATATAAATCCACATGATACCAAACCCTATTCATTTTTCAATATTTCCAATTGATTAGTTTTTCTTATTCTTATTATTATGTTTGGCATATAAAAATGATAAACAATAATCCATTTATCACAACCGTTTTCATAACAATATAAAAAAAATCAATTCATCATATATCAATATGGGATATTGCATAGTTTACTGGTTTAATATATATTTTTGCCATAATTTACAAAGGTATATTCATATATCCATATCCATATAACATCTATAACATATAATATCAATTTGTATTTCCTTATTCCATTTACCTGGTAACTAGTTCTCCATATTTTTTTATATTTAATATTTTATAGCCCAAAATTCTAAACTTGGACTATCCGGATACAATTGTGAAACATGACCATTCTCACCCAAGCTTAAGCCACCCTGTTCACTAATTATATTTGTTTGTATAAATGCTCAACCAAACTTCTCAAGTCAATAGTGCTCTCATATGAGCTTAAGCCACCTTAATTGAGTAAAATAAATAACTACATACATTTAGGATCAAAAGTGTTTTCATCCGAGCATAAGCCACTTTGTCCCTATAACAAAAAATTTCATATCATTACAAAATCCTACAGTACCGTGAACCCCATTAATGGCATGTCATCTATCATATTTCTAGTCCTACATTAGAGAAATGAGTTTAATCAGTGTTATCGTTTTTTTTGTTTACATAATTCATCATTATTCACATATTTATCCCTATGTATCATATGGTCATCATATATTCATATATCATTTCAATTCAACTTATCTATAATGATTTCAGGTTTACATGCCATGTATATGTCAAAATTCTCGATTTTATTTGTAAACTCAAACCACAGCATACCACATTAACTTAGTCAATATACCATAAAAAGTTCAGAGATAATTAATATTAAACTATTCATAATTAAAATATATATATATATATATATATATATATATATATATATATATATATACATACCACATTAACTTAGTCAATATACCATAAAAAGTTCAGAGATAATTAATATTAAACTATAATTAAATATATATATATATATATATATATATATATATATATATCACACAAATTTTAGAATACCAAATTATTAAATCTTTATTTCTACATGGATTTGTGTTCTGATTTTGTTTTGTTACATTTGTCACATATTTATTATTCGAATTTGACCTCATGGTCTACTAAGAATTTTTAATTTAATGTCTTATCTTTTATATACAAAAAGAATTACATAAATCCAAAATTTCTAGCATAAGTTATAACTAAATTATTGTGCAGTATTCAGTAAATATCTGCCTAGTATTTTCTGATTACTTCCAGATCTGATATTTTGCAACTAACTTTATGTCCAATTTAAATCAGAACTAGTATTCACACTCTCATAAAAACAAAATAAGAGGAAACACTTTTTATAGGAATCGGTATCTAATGACTTCAACAGTTCCAGTAGAATATAAATAAAAAGGGGGGATAATTTTAGATCTATATGTCTACTTTTATTTTCAATTAGTTTCGTAAAAATCCAAGTTCTAGAACATAAGATATGACAACATTACCATGTGATGTTCAGAAAAAATTTGCCCAGTATTTTCTAGATACTTCCAAGTCCAAGATTTTGTAATAAATTTTAGTCCAACTTGCAATTAGATATAATATTTACACTTTTCATAAGATTTTTATATCTATATGTCTATTTTCATTTACAACTAGTTTCATGTCAATCCAAGTACCATAATGTAAGATATGACTAAAATATAGTATGGTGTTAGTAACAATCTGCCTAGTATTTTCTGATTACTTCAAGTCCGAGATTTTATAGCCAATTTTAGGCCAACTTGCAATCAAAAATAAAATTCAATTCATAAGAGTTTTAAATCTATATGTCTACTTTCATTTTTAATTTTTTTTCCATCCTGATCAAAATTCTAAAACAAAAGATATGACCAAATATATCAAGATTGTTTCAGATGAATTTTAACAAAATCACTCACACATCTAAATCATTTTTTCAATTCATCATTCGACATCAAAAATCATTGAAATGAAACTAAATGCAAAAAAACAAAGGAATTAATATGCTCATATATACAAACCTGACATAATGGAGCCTTAACCTCTTTAAACCTCAAGCTTTTTAATTGTTTTAGGGCTTTTGAAAGATGAAAAAGAAGAAGAAAAATAACAAGAAGAAGAAGAAGAAGAAAAAGAAAAAGAAGAAGAAGAAGAAGAAGAAGAGAGGTTCATTTATGGGAGAGTAGAGTGATGGCTAGGGTTTCTGGAAAATGAAATGAGGAATGAAGATACTCTTTTTATACCCATGTCAAATATTTACTTAAGTCCCTTCTTATTTTTGTTAAATACCCACAAAAATCATTGGTTTTTATTTTTTTCTTATTAAATTATCTAAACACATATAACTTAATAAAATTCACTTATTAATTTTTTATTATATTTTATTCCTAAATTTAGAGTCTAATAATTTTAATTGCGACTATTAGGCACGCTAATCATCCAGACTTAAATTGATGGGCTTTACAAATGGGCTTTCACCCTTTATTTCTTTTTTATTATCCATATAACTTATTATATGCATATCTATATAATCAAAGTTATAACATTTCTTCAACCATATATTTTTATGACATCATGTCTTATATAGATAATGCATGTCCCTATATACATACAATATCATGTTCTTTAAATCAATAACATAGTATCTGATTAAACATATTATTATAATCAAAATGTCATTTCATACATGTCTCATATGTATTTCAAGAATCATACTGAGTCTTATCTTTCAGAAATTATGAATCTTATACATTTATTAACTCATATACATACCAAATTAACTTAGCCAATATACCATAAAAATTTTAAGATAATTACTATCATATTATTCCAAATTCAAACACGTATATTTGTCACAAAATATTTGGAAGACTAAAAACTTCTTTCTTTTGGAAGAATTAGCTCTGGACTCCATTGTTGAAGTCGGATATGAATAACCTAGGGTTTTTAAAGAAAAAGCTCGAAAAACCTAATTAAACTTTGAAAACATTTGGTAAGAATGGTGTTTGAGATGTTTGAAGGGTGAAATTGACAATGATTTAGTGTGAAATGGTGGTCTGAAGGTTCAATTTGGTCAGAAAACATAGAGAATCATGATAGCTGAGAGAGAGGAGAGAGAAAATCGAGAGAGAAACAGTGAAAAATGACTTTATATTGCATGATTCACGATCATGAATAAAAGTTTACGAACATGAATCATGGTCTCCATAGGTAAATCAAATGGTGAACCAAACCATGATCAAAGGTATGAACACTTTTGTTTTTAAAGCAGGACATAATCATGACTGTGACACTGAATATTCATAGGTGTGAATCTGATCAGTCACAGGATCAAGTCGTGATGCAAAGCATGAATCAGACCATGAACACTTCTGTCATTTTGGGCAACTTTAGTTATGATCGTGAATATTAATTCATAGTTGTGAAGACTTAAAATATGGCAAAAATGAAAACAAGTTTCAAACAAAAGGATGTGATACTAAACTTCTTCCTAAACCAATTAAATATGTTTTTTTAATGAAAGTTAATCATTTATCATACAGTTTGAACATGCAAATCATCAAATATGAGACATATCACTCAAGGTTCACATCAAAATGCATAATGAATGCAATGTATGCCTTTTAAACCTTTTTTTTTTATTTAAGATAAAGTGCTCCCATCAAACATACCAAGCTCCATTTTTATAAAACAAGACATTTCATCATTGAGAGACTTAATGAAAATGTCAGCCAATTGATTGTTTGTGTCAAACAATTCCAACACAATATCACCATTTTAGACATGATATTTTATAAAATGATACCCAATATCTATGTTTTTTCTCCTAGAGTGTTGAATGGGATTTTTGGAAAGATTTATAACATTTGTATTGTCGCATTTGATGGGAATGTGATCAATCTCTTGACTAAAGGCTCTGAGTTGTTGTTTCATCCAAAGAACTTGATTGCAACAATAACCTACTGCCATATATTCTACTTCAGCAGTGGACAAGACAACCAAAACTTATTTCTTACTAAACCAATAAACTAAACATTCACCAATGAAGTGATAAGTTTCGAGTTTGCTTTTTTATCTAGAAAACTATGAACATAATCGGCATCTGAAAAACCAATGATATGAAATCAAGTGTTCCTAGGTTACCATAAGCCTAAGTGCATTATGCCATGAATATATTTTAAAATTCTTTTCAGAACATTCAGATAAGATTCCTTAGGACATGATTGAAATCTAGCACACAAGCATAAACTAAAATTTATATCAGGTATATAAGCGATAAGGTACAAAAGGAATCTGATCATACATCTATAGAGCTTTTCATCTATATTCTTACCCTTCTCATCTTTGTCCAACTTTGTTGATGTGCTCATTAGATTTTTGGTACTATTGCATCCTTCAATTCCAATTTTTTTAGCAACTCTTTGATGTATTTGGATTGGTTGATAAAAATATCCTATTTGCTTTGCTTAATTTGAAAACCAATGAAGAATTTGAGCTCTCCCATCATGCTCATTTCAAATTCCCTAGTCATACTCTTAGCAAATTCCAAACGAAGCAATTTATTAAAGCAATTCATTAGTAGACCCAAAAATAATATCATCAACATAAATTTGAACAAGTAGAATGTCATGCTTATGCTTTTTGATAAAAAAAAGTAGTATATACGTGTCTTCTTAAAAAACTATTTTCTAAGAGAAAAACACTAGACCTTTCATACCTTGGAGCTTGTTTTAAACCATGTAAGGCCTTAGTGAGTTTGAACACATGATTTGGCAATCCATGACTTTTAAAACTGAGAGGTTGTTCAACATAAACTTTCTCCTCTATAAAACCATTTAGAAATACATTTTTAACATCCATTTGAAAAATTTAAAATTCATATGACATGCAAATGCTAAAGGAATCCTAATGGCTTCTAATCTTGCTACCGGAACATAGGTTTCATCATAATCTATGCATTCCTCTTAGTTGTATCCTTTAGCAACCAATCTGACTTTGTTCCTAGTGATTTGACTTTGCTTATCCAACTTGTTTCTAAAAACCCATTTACTACTAATTATTGGGTAACCCTTAGGTCTTGGAACTAAGTTGTAAACCTTATTTCTCTCAAATTAGTTGAGTTCCTCTTGCATAGAAATAACCTAACTCTTATCACTGAGAATCTCCTTAATAGTCTTTGGCTCAATTTGAGAGACAAATGCAAGATTAAAATTTAAAAAGTTAAGATGAGATCAAGTACTTACACCCCTGATGGGATCACCAATGACTTGCTCCATAAGATGGTTTCTTATGAACTTCGACTCCTTTGGTAGCTTTTGAGTGGTAGCTTTTGAGTGCCTTACTCTTAAGCTTGAGGCATTTGTTTCTTTTGATGCTCTTCTTAATTCTCCTATTGATCATCATTATCATATTTTTTTGAGGTTTCACCATCCTCTTCATGATCAAGATCAAGCTTTTCCATTGATCCTATAACATCATAAAAAATAATACATTTTCCAAGATCAAGTTTTCTAGATTTATCAAAAACAATATGCATAAAGTCTTTTATAGCTAATGATCTTTTATTAAAAACTCTATAAGTTTTACTAGTTATGGAGTATCCTAAGAAGATAGCTTATTTGGATTTAAAAGCAAAATTTCCAAGGTTATCATTGGTATTCAATATAAAATACTTGTATCCAAATACTCTACGGTATAAGATTATGGGTTTTCATCCATTCCATAACTCAAAAAAGGTTGTATTTAACATATGCCTTTTGAAAACACAATTAAAAATATAACACGCGATATTGGTGGTTTCGGCCCAAAAGTATGTTCGTAAACCATACTCATTGAGCATTATTCTAGCCATTTCTACCAATGTTCTGTTTTCCTTTCAACGACCTCATTTTGTAGAAGTGTTCTAGGCGTTGAAAAATTATGAGAAATCCCATATTCCAAATAAAGGTTTTCAAAATGCTCATTTTCAAATTTTTTGCTATGATTGCTTCTTATTTTATAAATAAAGTAGTCTTTTTTATTTTGAATTCTTTTGGCAAAATTTTTAAAAGATTCAAAAACATCACTTTATGAGCTAAGAAAATTACCTAAGTATACCTAAAGTAATCATCAACAATGACAAAAGCATAATATTTGCATCCTAAACTAGCAACTCTAGTAGGTCCAAAAAGATTTGTAGAGGTCTAGTGTAATATCCGCTAATTTAGATTTTCGAGTCGCACGTGTTGCAACATTGACGCGTGTGACCGATCGGAGTCTAAATTCGGATTTTTACAATAATTGATTAAGAAATGGTTAAAATAAATAATAAATGTCTAAATAAGTGATTATATAGTTTAAAGAAGTTGATTTACGGTAAAGGACTAAATTGCAAAATTTGATAAGTTTTGGGGTCAATTTGCAATTTACTGAAAATTGGAAGATTTATGAGATTAATGGCTAATTAACTTAAGAAATTTGGACATTTAAAATTGGTTTGGCTAGCCATGATATTAAAGGAAGATGATTAATATTGATTAAATGTAAAATTGGGAGGAAATGGTCAAAAGGTGGGTCCCATATGAAGATTTTTGGGTACCCTATTTAAGGCTTTATTTTCTTCTTCTTCTTCTTCTCCTCTTCATTTTCTGCTCCTTCTCTCTTTTCTTTACCAGTCACGCCAGCCAAAACTTCTCCTCCATAGGTCACCTTGATTCTAGAGAGAGAAAGGAAGGGAAGAGAAGGGAAAGAGCAAGACAAGGTGATTTTCATATTCCATAACTCATAAGGAAGCTGTAAAGAACAAGAAAGAGGAAGAAAAATCAAGGTTGGTAGAGAGAGAAAATCTCCAAAGTGGTGAACAAGTGAAGAAAAGTGTAAGGTAAGAAGCATATCTTCTTCTTCATCATCTTTTCTAAAGAAAGTTTGAATTTTGAGCTCATTTAAGACTTATATGGAAAGAGAAAGAAACTAGGGTTTTGAAAGAGAGAAAGAGAGATAGGGTCTTGAGGAAATCAGATGATGATGATAATAATTTATGATGTTGTAGGAGTTCCAAATGACATGGAACAAGCTCTAAGGAGCAAAGGAAAAGAGAAAGCTACCTAAAAGAGTGAAAGAAAAAGATTAAGGTTTGTGCATAATTTAAGGCAATAGCCTATTTTTGTTTGAAATAATGCATGTTGAATATGATTTTAGATAAATGCAATTTCAAGAATGATGATGATTATGGCATGAAACCATAGGTTTAGACATTATGAATGAGATAATTGTGACATTGAATTAAGGATGCATGTTAGAGAATCTTGTATGATCAAGGCATGTAAATGTATTGAAAAGTAATAAGTTAAGTAAAGAGCCTTAGAAATGCATGAAATAGAATTTGGTATGTTTTCAATGATGTTAGAATGAATGAAAGGTGAATATGCAGATTTCCTGCTGAAAGTCACGGGTGTGACTATTGAGTCACGGGCGTGAACTTGAGGGTTCACGGTTGTGACTGATTGTGTCACGGTTGTGAATTTCTGGGTGGAAATGATACTATTCATTCCAGAAGCGTTCATGGGTTGTAATCACGGCAGTGAACTTATTCACGGGCGTGAATGAATAATCACGACCGTGAATGCTCTGCATTTGAAATTATGAATGTGGTTATTAAATGAGGAATTCAGGTAAGTAAATGAAAGTTATTGTCTAACCAGTGAAATAAGAATGATATGAATATAGATATATGTATATATATATATATATATATATATATATATATATATATATATATATATATATATATATATATATATATATATATATATATATATTGATGTGAGAATGTGATATGTTTAAATATAGAAAAAAATTAATTGATGTAGAAAAATGAATTTCAAAGGGGTCTCTGCCAATAGTAGCTGCAGCAAGTGGAGTAGGAACATGCCACAATCAAATGAATTTTCATGCTATGGAAACTTAAAGAGCTTATTTATTTTGAAAGGGCTGAAATTCAGAGGGGCCTCTACAAATAGTAGCTGCAGCTAGTGGAGCAGGAACATTCTACAATCAAATGAATTTTCCTGTTGTGGCAACTGATATGAACATGAACTAGACGTCAGAACATTCCATATAATATGCAGCCAAATCCTATGCATTATTGCACATAAAAAGGCTAAGATAGAAGGTAAAAATGTGAAAATTTCAACAAAAATATGAACAAGTACATGTTTTGCAAAGCATCACAAAATTACATATTTTATGCTCAATTTTTGACATTAAACATAAAAAAAAATAATTAATTAAATTCAGTGAAAGACTTAAATAGGTGTTTACTTGTGAAAATGGGTAGCAAGCATATCTACTCTTACCCAATCATATAACTAGATGATATGGAATTACCGTAATCTTATTTTTCTTCTAGGACCAATTTATGATTTTCTTACTACCAAAAGCAAATTAAATAATCTCATATCATAAATAATTTTTTTGTTTGCTTAATCTGCCTTCACAGCATAAGACTTGAAGGCACAACTTGCCATTAAGATCTGTAATCCTTTCCATTCTATGAACAAAGATAACATTTTCCTGGGCTTCAAAATCAATATCAAGTAATTTTGTAAACTTAATTTGAAGGGAGATCAAGATCTATAGTTTCTCTAAAAAAAAGGACTAAAATATAAAATTAGTATATGTAATGCAAAATGGATGCTAAAAAGTTCCCATTAGCAAAGTTTCCATAAAATCAAATCTCAATATAAACAAAAGGTTCCACTTCCTTACTTGAAATTCACAAGGATGAAAACGTAATCTTCTCCAAATATATCCATTTTCTTTGTCCATTTTTTAACACGTAAAAAAGCATCTCTGCCATCTGAAGCACTAGATGGATCTTTGTCTAGATCGGACAGCTTCCAAAAGAAAAAAACTATTAAAGAAATGGAACCTATGCCTTTCCTCAGGTAGAATTTATTTCTTCAAATACCTGCCAATCAAATCAATAAATTACAATAAGAATTTAAGAGCAAAGCAAAACATTGCTAATGTAAAAAGTAGAATGACGGATATTCAAGGTTAACCATCTGTGAATTGACGAAGTTGAAATTCATGGACTAGGACACATTCAACCTCCAAGAGAACTGCTGAACTAGTGACACTCACAAAACAAATACAAAATAATAAAAATGGAAACGATTTAAAAAAAATTATCACAAAGTCAAAGAAATGGAAATGGATAGGTCGTAGTTGAAAGAAATCATTATGTGCATGAAAACTAACTTCCTTGATATAGAAGTCAATAATAGTATCTTTGATAAATGTCTCAGGTTGTAGTAGATCAAAATCTCTCTTACCAATTGAAACAACATCTAAAACCCCATTCGGATAAGACAAAATCTTCCACAGCCTTATCAAATCTGTTATGTCCCAAGACTATTTAGTAACATGTTGTAGTTTGTTCACAAACAAACACAAAGCCGCAAACAATTTATCTCCATATAACAAGATAACTTTTTCAATGCCTCTTTTGGCCCACCTCAGGGTAGAATTTCCTAGATCTGCTCCATAACAAATAACATATTGAAACAAAGAAAAGTCCCATTTTTAATATTTTCAATGGAATGATTAAAACCAAATGCTTCAATCTACACTCAGTCTTCACCCCACGAGACAGAATGCAATCTCCATTTAGATTTACATGCCAAACGCTAAAGATAAAAATGTAAAACCATAATTTTGTGATGTCAAGCATAGAAGTATATATGTAGTTTGAACCATAAATAGAACCAGAAACACATTTGAAGCAAACAACAAATAAAATATGACAATTGAAAAAAACAATTGAAGGCTTCCTGCCCAACACCCTAAAAGTAACATTTCACATTGAAAACTAGAGAAGAGGAAATAAATAGCTATCACTCACGTAGGAAAATAAAACCTCTATTGAAGTATGTCGGCTCCATCATCCTCTAGGAGATCCATGCTACATGTAGTCAGATAAAAGTGTCAAGAAAAAACAAATGAGGAAAAAACCACAATGACATTGCCTAAGTAAATAAATAACATAGAAACAGCTTGGCTTCCTCTAATTGGAAAACCGTGAATTTTTATATCCACTAATACTTAAATTCTTAGGATATCTGTAAGGTGGACAAAGCTTAGACTTCAAAATTTTAATAAAACCAAATGGGGCCACCCAACTTTATTGATTGTCAACATGTTTTCATATTATTTTAGTCTACTAGTAAAGTCATAGCTGTAGTTAAGCTGCTTTCCTCTTATCAATTAACACGACTATAAGAGATTTCTCAAGCAAACAATTTTTGGAATGATAAGTAAAAATAGGAACACAGACCCTCATACTGGTAGTGATACTAGCATATAAAACTCTGTAGCTTTTGGGAACTTTTTTTCTTTTTGATTTTTATTATGCAATTTGTAGGTTATAACTATGAAACTCACTTCGAGATCAAAAAACCCATTTATTATTACAGCAGTGTGAAAGATTTTTAATATTGCATAATGCAGAATTTAAAATCTCCAGAAACATCAAAAACAAAACTTTCTTGCAGGTACAAGAAAACGACAGGAAAACTTAAAAAATAGTCTGAGATAGTACAACTAAAATCAAACAAGGATCAGAAAATCCATTTTACGAAACAGTGAAATGTTAGGGTTTCACTTAGGCTATCTCTAAAATGGTGTAACTATAGTAAATTTATCTTTAATTCATTATACCATTTTTTATACAAAACAATATTATATATATATATATATATATATATTCCTATTTATACTTTATATTATGTTCTTTTTTAATACTTTCAGACTATTTAATTATTTTACAACATAAATACTTTTTATATATATTATCCAATATTATAAATTTTATTATTTAACAATATTATAAAAATAAAAATTCATTTTAATATTACATATTATAAAAACTTGTTAATTAAAAAAATATTAATTAAAATACAAATTTATTAAAAACGCAATAAAAAATTGACATTGGATAATTAATGATACAATAATAACAAAACAAATATTACTATTGATTCAATCCTTTGAATTAATATATTGCTCTCACAAATGCTCTATTAATGCATTATAGAGCGCAATGTGGATATCTTTATCTTTGATTTGTCTATGCCGAGTAAGAAATTGTTGAAATCAAAAATTTTCATCTTATGTCATTTCAACTGTAGGATCGGAAGCATTCATTGTTTCATTAATTGGTGCATTTAGATCATGTTCATCCTCAATTATCATATTGTGCATGATAATGCATGTAGTTATTATATCGTGTAACACTTCTTTTCTCCAAAATCGTGTTGGCCCTACAATAATTGCAAGAGGTGATTGCAGAACTCTAAATGCATGCTCAACATCTTTTCTACAAGCCTCCTATCTCATTGCAAAATACATTTTCTTTGAACTGCACGGCTCATAAATTGTTTACACAATAGTGGACCATTTTAGATATATATTATCGGCTAGATAATAATCCATATTATATTCTTTTTCTTGAATAACATAATGAGTGAGAGGAGCAATATCTTGAGTAAGATTAGAAAATAAATGTAATGACTCCAAGAAATTAATGTCATTATTTGTACCTAACATACCAAAATATGCATGTCATATCCCTAGATCATAATCCGCTATAGTTTCAAGAATAATTATTGGTGATCCACTTCAACTTGCATATTGTTCGACCCATGTTGTTGGACAATTTTTTAACTTCTAATGCATATAATCAAGGCTGCCTAACATTCCTAGAAACCATATTGATAACCAACATAAAATAGCGTAGCAACGTCATTAGCATTTGGTGATCTTAGATATCTCTCTACAAAAATTTCTACAGTAGCACAACAAAATCTCTTTACGCTTTCAATTGTAGTGGACTCACCAATTTTAACATATTCATCAGTAGTATCTGCTAGTAAATCATACGCTAACATTCGAAATGCTAATGTTACTTTTTGTAAAGTTGATAATCCAACTCTACCCAATATATCTCTTCGCTGGTGGAAGTAGTTATCATGATCTTTAATTGCATCAATGATACGTAAGAATAAACTCCAAAACATACAATATCAACAATGAAACATATCTTCATTGTATCGTGGCCGATCAGAAAAATAATCATTAAATAAATTACAATCTGTAGCTTCACAATCACGATTGATCACAATATAACCTGGAATGGAGTCACCATGAGTACTCTAATTGCTTTGTTGAATGAGGTAATACTCTATGATTGTGTTGTTATTGTGAATTGTATGTCATATTGCTTCTTCTTCAGTAATAAAGTTACTCATTACTGATATATCTTTATTGTCATCCGAAGATGAAAATGAAATTTTGAATTGCACATTTGATAGACCTCCAATATTGAAGTTTATCTTTAAAGATTATCGTTTGAGTAATTTGGAGAATAATGAATACAAATATTTGATATCTAGATGATAATCAATATGAATAAATTACATGAATAATGATTTTATTTATAGAAAAAATTTGGTAATATGATAAGGTTAAAAAATGTAATCGGACGGCTAAGATTATGATAAAATCCATCTGAAGGTTGGATTTATAACAACAATCATGATAAGATTTAGATAAGGAATAAATTAATCTAAGGGCTTAGATTATGATGAAATACATCTGTTGGCTGGATTTATGACAGCAGTCATGATAAGATTTAGATAAGGAATAAATTAATCTGACGACTAAGATTATGATGAAATCCATCTCACAATTGTATTTGTGACATCAGTCATGATATGATTTAGATAAGAAATAAAGTAATCTGATGGCTAAGATTATGATGAAATTCATCCAACGGTTAAGATTATGATACAATCCATCCAATGGTTGGATTTATGACAGCAATCATGATAAGATTTAGAAAGGAATAAATTAATCTGATGACTAAGATTATAATAAAATCTATCTGACGACTAAGATTATGATAAAATCTATCCGATAGTTGGATTTATGATAACAATCATGAAAAGATTTAAATAAAGGATAAATTAATCTGACGGCTAATATTATGATGAAATTCATTTGATGGCTAAGATTATGATAAAATCCATCTGATGATTGGATTTATAAGAGCAATCATGATAAGATTTAAATAAAGAATAAATTAATCTAATAGATAAGATCATGATGAAATTCATTCGATGACTTAGATTATGATGAAATATATTGAACGGTTGACATGAGGATAAAATTCATCTGACGATTGAAATAATGACAGAAATAATGATAAGATGTAGATAATGATGAAATTTATTTGATGACTAAGATTATTATGAAATCCATCTAATGGATAATAATTATTGACTAGATATTCATTATCTCTACTTCATTTATATCCCATCCTATATATATATATATATATATATGTGTGTGTGTGTGTGTGTGTGTGTGTGTGTGTGTGTGTACATTTCATATTATTTGTCCAACTTATATTTTGTATTCCTTTATTCTACTTCAAACACTAAACTTCAAAAACACCAAAAATGTCTATTAGGTCTTATTCTTACAGTGTTGATGAAGATGTGTTACTGTGTCAAGTTTATATGGATATTTCTTAAGATCCTATTACGGGTGTGAACCAGTCTTCAAATTAATTTTTGTCTTATGTGTTAAATGCATATAACAGTGCAAGAACTAGATGTTGGGAGTATCGTAATAAAAGATATATGAAATCTCGAATTAAACTATAGAGAAAGTTGTTCGAAAATTGAATTCTTGTATCCGAAAAGTTGAAAATATGCATCATAGTGGTACATCAGATAAAGATATTGTGAGTTTTTTTTTTGCAAATTCTTTTATTTTTTTATTTTATATCTCTGGAAAACTAAAAATTTATAGTACAAATTATTTGCAGATAAATTGAGCTAAAATATTATTGATACAAGATGACAATTACAAAAATGATTCAAATTTGACTATGTGTGGAATATAGTGAAAGATTTTGAAAAAATTAAAGATAATATCAACACATCAAGAAAAGCAACTCGAAAGAAAATCTAAATTATGTTTCATTAGAGTCAGATAATCCCACCTCAGATTCTCCAATATCGGCATCTCCCGGACTGTCATCATTTTCTATTGATTTAGATGATAATATTGGCGGTTCGTCATCAAAACGACCAATTAGGGTGAAAAATACCAAATTGAACAAACAATGATGAACAAATGTCATATGTCATTAAGAGTTTCAAAAAGGAAAATCGACAGCTTTTAGAGATGTTGAAGAAGACCAATTCGGACCGACAACAACTAGAAATCTAAAGAAAAAATTTGGCACTAAAAGAATTGAAAAAAAAAATAAAATTTTAATGCGAAACTTAAATACTATTGGCGATCCAAAAATTTATGCATATATCGAAGCTGAACAAATACAAATTTTACAAAAATGATATCAACAACATCAAGCACAACCACTTTCTGCATCTAATGAGTTTGACAATTATCTTAGTCATATTGGCGGATTTGAAACTGATTTTCCAAATTATTAAATTATTAAATAATTACTTATTGCACTTTATTTGTTTTATTTTAAACCTTTTAAATTTTCGTTACTAGTTTAGTTTTAATATTTTATAATATTATATTGTGTTAGTAATAAATGTATTCTTGTTTTATAATATATGCATTTTATATTTATATTTTTTTTCATTTTATTTAATTTTTTTGTTCAATTATATTCAATTAAGAAGATTAATTAAAATTAGGATATATTTAATTGTTAGAAATTAAATTGTTATGGACTTAAAATTACATAATATTAAAAATATTAGAATGTAATTTAATTGGATGATACAATTTAATTAGATTGCAATTTAATTGTGAAAAATAAGGAAAAAAAGATCAATTTACTATTAATTAAACTTCAATTTACTAATATTAACATTATTCAATTATTATTAATAATTCTATTCAATTAAACATGATTTAATATAAATTAAACATCAATTTACTAATTAAACAATATTTGACTAAAAAATATTTACCTAATTAAAATTTTTTATTTTCAAATATAAATAAAAATATTTAACTTAAAAAAAATAAAACACGATAAACTTTCCTTTTCCCTTTCCTTCTCTTCTTCTTCCTTCTTCTTTCCCTTTCTCTTCCTGTAACTTCTCCCCAACACCAAAGATTTTTTTCCCTATGAAATGGCGTTGCTATAGTTCCACACTAATATATTGTGTGGTACTGCAGCTAGCAGCATTTTTGACACCAAAATGGAGTTCGGTTGGAGTTGATAGAGATTCCACCATTCTTGTCATTTCTCCATTTTTATGCCAAAATGGCATCGGTTGGAGATAGGCTTAAGTGAATATAGTGACCAATAGTGGTTGATTAGGGCGACAAATTAAGGGCAAAAAAGTGCTCCGATTATAAAATGAATGGCAAACCTAATATAGTTCTTGAAAAACTGAGTCGTCGTCAATGTTGGCTTCGTTCAAGCTTCAGAGCAAGAACAAAATCTGATTCTGTACTATTGATGATAAGTTAGGCATCGCAATGAGAGAGTACAAAATTAGGTTTTGCATAGAGAGTGAGAGTATACCTATGTTGTGATAATAAAAAATAAAAAAAAAGATTAGGAGGTAGGGGTTTTGAAGATATTGAGCACCGATAATCGTTGAGAGAGGGAAACTTTTTTGCTCCATGTTATTTTTGACTCTATTTGAAAGAATACTCAGGGTCAAGTATCCTTTCTCAAATATGCCTCGGCATTCGATGGGGGCAGTCACCAATAAGTGAGATGGAGGATGGCACTACAAGGGGGAGAAGAAAGGGAATGGTGTGGGGAGCGAATTCAATCCATATGTATCAAGGGTATTGGTGTTCATTGAAAAGCCCAAACCAGTGCCCTTTTGAAGCAACAAACAACATCATTTTGGTTTCAATGTTAGTGACGGATTTAGTGACGGATTTCAACTCCGTCGCTAATTAATTAATAATAAAACTAATACAAATTTAGTGACAGAACAGTTCCATTGCTGAATCTTACAAATAACATATTCAATACAACATTAGTGATGAATTTTGTTCGTTGCTAATTTTTAAAAACAATATAAGCGATACAATATTAGTGATGGATAGAAATTCGTCGCTAAATCTAACAAATAGCAAAAGCAACGCAACATTCGCAACAAACATATTTCTGTCGCTAATTATTACTGACTATAAAAGCAATAGAAAGTTCATAACAATAAAAGAAATTCAAAATTAGTGACAGATTGTGTTTGTCACTAATTATTACTAATAATAAAAAAAACCAATACCAAGTTAGCGATGACATTATTCTGTTGTAAAATTGTAGAATAGAAACGGATTTTGGTTGTCGCAAGTATGCTCTCACTAAACTGTTGCTAAACCAATGTAAATTTAGGTGCCAATTTTGTTTGCCAAATTTAGCTAGTGTCTTTAGCGACAAATGCTATTTATCCCAAAATTTTGTCACTAGACTGTCGCTAACATTGTTTGAATTTTTTAATTAAAGTCACATGTGTTTCCGTCACTAATAGCAATGAATTTTGATCCGTAGCTAATTTTCATCGCTATTTCACAATTTTCTTGTAGTGTTCAATGAATGTTGAGGTTTCATTATCTCAAGTGGCTTTGTGACCCTTTTTTCATATTCTTTGTTAGATCTCCTTTTGTACTTATTGACCATGGAGCACTCCAATCTAATGTGCCCCTTCTTTCCACACTCATTGCACTTGGCTTCCTCGTTGCTTTTGTTAGATAAAGAGTTTCTAAAAGGGAATCTTAAGGCTTTTTGCTTGTAGTTTTTAATTGAGTAATACTTGTGGGTGATCAACCTCTTGATTCTCCTTGAAAGTAACACTATTTATTCATCTCCTTCATCAACCACCTCTTCATCACTAAGGAGATATTCATCTATAGTCATGAAAGTTGAAGCTTTGAGTGCTAGAGGCTTTCTCTTCTTCTTTTCTTCTTCAAGCTCTTTTTCTTTTACTAGAGCCATTTCCAGAGTGAAGAGTTTTGTCAATAAGTACATCGGTAGGAATTATGCTCAAATATTCACTGGCTTCCTCAATACCCACAACCCTTGAGTCATACTCTTTCATTGGATGATTATTTAAAATCTTGTTATTTACATCTTTCAAGTTTTAATGTTTTCTAATCTTCTTTATACCATTGACAATAACAAGAAGTCTATTGGTCATTTTGTTTATGGTCCCATTAGGCTTCATCTTGAAGAGTTCATATTCAGTGATAAGAAGTTGAACCTTCTTAGACTTTATTTATTCAGTCCCTTCATGATAGTTTTCCAAATAGAATAAGCAGTTCGATAATGTTGGATTCTACCACACTCTTCAAGTGATGGATAGCTCATTAGAATGATCATGACTTTCTTGTTTTTGCCATTAGCTCTCTTTTGGGTCTTAGTCCAATCTTCTCTTGGAATGATTTTGTTTTTTCCTTCAGCATTCTTTCTTGTTGGAGGTGCCGATTCTTTTTGAAAGGTGTCCCAAACATCTATTGCCTCACTATCAAGATAAGTGTTCATCTTGAATTTCCAATTTGCATAGTTTGATCCATCAAAGAAAGACTTGAGATTGTGAAACCCTTCATTGGCCATAATTTGATCTTTGCTAGTGCTTGTTAGGCTTGATACTAGACTTAGCTCTGATACTAATTGTTGCCCAAAATAATAACCAAGAAGGAGGGTAAAATTGGTTATCAAATAAAATTTTTCTTTCAAGTAAATGAATAAGAATAGATAGAGAATAAGTAGAGAGATGAAGATACAGGATTTATAGAGATTCAGGTATTAACAAACCCTACTCATTTCTCTAATCTCAATTGGATATTTCACTAACACTCAAAGTATTACAAATGAAGTTTTCCAAACTCACTCCCAACTATAGTGTTTTGCTCTCTTGGCTAACACCAAACCCAGAAATCCTTATATTTTAAAACTAACACAAAATTCCTTTATTAAGTATTAGATTACATGAATGAAATTACTCACTAACCAAAAAACCTCAACAAACTGAGCTAAAATGGTTTTCACAACATATATTATAAAAATCAAATTTGAATAATTTCACAAATGGCTTTACAAAGATTGAATGCTTAATTTATTATTGTCTAACTTTGGAAAGTTCATAAATGAGTTGTATTTATACTTCATCTGAGAAATAAAGCCGTTTTGGGTGCAATTAATGCAAAACTAGCTGTTGAACCACTTTTCCATTCATGCCTATTAACATCAAATATGCAGGTTCATGGGTGTGATTGTTATTGGTGAATCCGTGACTAAAGTGGTGAAGCTGACCGTGTTTTGCTCTCTTGGCTAACACCTAACCCAGAAATCCTTATATTTTAATAGCCAACACAACAACTAAATCTTTATATTTTTAATGGCTCACGCAAAACATTCCTTACAAATATTTCACTCACTACTTAAATCACTCAAGTCATCTATTGAGTATCTGATTACATGAATGAAATTACTCATTAACCAAAAAGGCTCAACAAACTGAGCTAAAATGGTTTTCACAACATATATTATAAAAATCAAATTTGAATAATTGCACAAATGGCTTTACAAAGATTGAATGTTTAATTTATTATTGTCTAACTTTGGAAAGTTCATAAATGAGTTGTATTTATACTTCATCTGAGAAATAAAGTCGTTTTGTATGCAATTAATGCAAAACTAGTCGTTGAACCACTTTTTCCGTTCACGCCTATGAACATCAAATATGCAGGTTCATGGTTGTGATTGTTATTGGTGAAGCCATGACTGAAGTGGTGAAGCTGACCGTGTTTTTCTCTTTTGGCAAACACCTAACCTAGAAATCCTTATATTTTAATAGCTAAGGTCATCTCCAACCAGCACCACAGTGGTGCAAAAATAAGGAAAAAAAACAAAAATGGTGTAAAAATGTTGATCTCCAACCGAATACCAAAATGGTATAACAAATGGTGCTAGCTGCGGTACCGCGCCATATTTGGCATTGCACTGTATCTACGTCATTTCAGATTAAAAAAAAGAGAAGGTAAGTTGCAGGAGAAAGAAGAAGAAGGAGGAGGAAGAAAAAGAAGAAGAAGAAGGAAGGGAAAGGAAAGGAAGAGAGAGAGAGAGAGGGCATGGGCTTTGTTGGGTTTTTTTTTAAGTCAAATAATTTTATTTATATTTCAAAATAAAATTTTTAATTACCAAATTTTATATTTTTTTATAAATAATTTTATTATATTTGAATAAATAAAATTTTAATTAGTAAATATATTTTAATTAATATTAAAATATATTTAATTGAAAAATTAAATAAAAATAATGTTAGTAAATTGAAAATTAATTAATAGTAAATTGATGTTTAATTAATAGTAATATTTAAATTGATCTTTTTTTTCTTATTCATAATTAAATTGCAATTTAATTAAATTATATCATCCAATTAAATTATATTATAATATTTTTAATATTATGTAATTTTAAGTGCATTACAATTTAATTTCTTAATTGAATATAATTGAACAAAAAAATTAAATAAAATGTAAAAAATATATAAATATAAAATGCATATATTATAATTTAAAACAATAATACATTTATTACTAACACATAATAAGATTACAAAATATTAAAACTAAACTAATAACGGAAATTTAAAATGTCTAACATAAAACAATTAAAATGCAATAATTAATTATTTAATAATATGGAAGACTAGTTCCAGATCCGCCAATATGATTAAAATAATCTCTAAACTCATTAGATGCTGAAGGTAGTTATATTTGATGCTGTTGATATCGTTTTTCTGAAATTCGTATTTGTTCAACTTCGATATATGCACGAATTCTTGGATCGCTAATAGTATTTAAGTCTCGCATCAAAATTTTATTTTCTTCTTTCAATTCTTTTAATGCAAATTCTTGCTTTGAATTTCAAGGTGTTGTTATCGATCCGAACTATTTTTCTTCAACATCTTTACAAGTTGTCGATTTTCCTTTTTGAGACTATTAATGACAGAAGACATTTGTTCATCATTTTTTCTCTTCAATTTGGCATTTTTGACCCCAATTGGTCGTTCTGATGATGAACCGCCAATATCATCATCTAAATTAAGAGAAAATGATGACAACCCAGGAGATGCCAATATTGGAGACTGAGAAATGGGATTACCTGACTCTAATGAAATATAATTTAAATTTTGCTTTCGATTTGTTTTTCTTGATGTGCTGACATTATCTTGAAAGTTTTCAAAAAATTTCACCATATTCCATACATGGTCAAATTTAAATCCCTTTTTGTAACTATAATCTTGCATCAATAATATTTTAGCTCTATTTATCTGCAAATAATTTGAACTATAATATTTTAATTTTTTAGAGATATAATAATAAAAAATAAAAATATTTGCAAAAAATAATACTCACAATATCTTTATCTGATGCACCATTATGATGCATATTTTCAACTTGTCGGATGCAAGAATTCAATTTTTGAACAACTTTCTCTATAGTTTGAATTCGGGATTGCATAGATCTTTTATTACGATACTCCTAACATTCAGTTCTTGCACTGTTATATGTATCTTCCACACGAGACCAAAATTGACTTGAAGACTGGTTCACACTCGTAATAGGGTCTTGAGAAATGTCCATATAAAGTTGACACATTAGCACATCTTCATCAACACTGTAAGAAGAAGATCTAATAGACATATTTGCAAAGAGTGTTTGAAGTAGAGTTTGTAGTAAAGTAATTAAATACAAAATATAAGTTGGGCAAATAATATAAGATGTATACACATATATATATAGCATGTGATACAGATAAAGTATAAATAATGAATATGTAGTCAATAATTTTTATCCGTATGATGGATTTCATGATAATCTTAGTCGTTAGATGAATTTCATCCTTATCTAAATCTTATCATGATTGTTGTCATAATCTTAGCCGTCAAATGAATTTCATCTTAATCTTAGTCGTCATATGAATTGCATCATAATTTTAGCCATTGGATGGATTTCATCATAATCTTAGTCGTTGGATTAATTTATTCCTTATCTAAATCTTATCATGATTGTTGTCATAATCTTAGCTGTCAGATGGATTTCATCATAATCTTAACCGCCAGATGAATTTCATCATAATCTTAGCTGTTTGATTAATTTATTCCTTATCTAAATCTTATCACAATTGTTGTCATAATCTTAGTCGTCGGATGGATTTCATCATAATCTTAGACGTCGGATGGATTTCATCATAATCTTAGCCGTTGGATGGATTTTATCATAATTTTAGCCGTTGGATTAATTTATTCCTTATCTAAATCTTATCACAATTGCTGTCATAATCTTAGCCGTCAGATGGATTTCATCATAATCTTAGTCGTCAGATGGATTTCATCATAATCTTAGCCGTCAGATAGATTTCATCATAATCTTAGTCGTTGGATTAATTTATTCTTTATCTAAATCTTATCCCAATTGTTGTCATAATCTTAGCCGTCGGATGGATTTCATCATAATTTTAGCCGGCGGATGAATTTCATCATAATCGTAGCCGTTTGATTAATTTATTCCTTATTTAAATCTTATCACAATTGTTGTCATAATCTTAGCTGTCGGATGAATTTCATCATAATCTTAGTCGTTGGATTAATTTATTCCTTATCTAAATCTTATCACAATTGTTGTCATAATCTTAGCTGTCGGATGAATTTCATCATAATCTTAGTCGTCGGATAGATTTCATCATAATCTTAGCCGTCAGATTATATTTTTTAACCTTAGGATTTCATCAAATTGTTTCTATAAATAAAACTATTATTTATGAAATTTATTCATACTGATTATCATTTATTCATACTCTCCAAATTACTAAAACGATAATATTTAAAGATGAACTTCAATATTGGAGGTCCATCAAATGTGCAATTCGAAAATTCATCTTCATCTTCAGATGACAATGAAGATATATCAGTAATGAGTAATTTTATTGTTGAACAAGAAGCAATTTGTCATGCAATTCACAATAACAACATGATTTTGGAGTCTTACATCAATCAACAAAGCAATCAGAGTACTCATGGTGGCTCTATTCCAGGTCATATTGTGATCAATTGTGATTGTGAAGGTGCATATCGTAATTTATTTAATGATTATTTTTCTGATCAGCCACGATATAGTGAAGATATGTTTCATCGTCGATATCGTATGTCTCGAAGTTTATTCTTACGTATCATTGATGCAATTAAAGATCATGATAACTACTTTCAGCAACGAAGAGATGGCTTGGGTAGATATCTTAGATCACCTAATGCTAATGACATCGCTAGACTACTTTATGTTCGTCATCAATGTGGTTTTTTAGAAATGTTAGGCAGCCTTGATTGTATGCATTGGAAGTGGAAAAATTGTCCAACAGCATGAGTCGGACAATATGCAGGTCGAAGTGGATCACCAATAATTATTCTTGAAGCTGTAGCGAATTATGATCTATGGATATGGTATGCATATTTTGGTATGTCGGGCACAAATAATGACATTAATGTCTTGGAGTCATCACATTTATTTTCTAATCTTGCTCAAGGTATTGCTCCTCCCGCTCATTATGTTATTCAAGGAAAATAATATAATATGGGTTATTATTTAGCCATAATATATATCCAAAATGATCCACCATTGTGCAAACAATTCATGAGTCACGCGGTCCGAAGAAAATGTATTTTGCAATGAGACAGGAGTCTTGTAGAAAAGATGTTGAGCGTGCGTTTGGAGTTCTACAATTATAATTTGCAATTATTGTAGGGCCAATACGATTTTGGAGAAAAGAAGTGTTACATGATATAATAACTGCATGCATTATCATGCATAATATAATAATTGAAGATGAACGTGATCTAAATGCACCAATTAATGAAACAGTGAATGCACCTGATCCTATAGTTGAAATGGCAGTGGATGAAAATTTTTTATTTCAACAATTTCTTGCTCGACATAAACGAATCAAAGATAAAAATGCTCATATTGCACTTCGTAATGCATTAATAGAGCATTTGTGGGAGAAATATACTAATTCAAATGATTGAATCAATAGTAATATTATTTTTTTATTATAATCTTGTATTATTAATTATTCAATGTCAAGTTTTTTTATTGCATTTTTAATAAATCTGTTTTTATTTAATATTTTTTTAATTAAAAATTTTATTAATATTTGATATTAAATTGAATTTGTATTTTATAATATTATTAAATAATAAAAAAATTTAATATTGGATGAATATATTAAAAAAATATTTATTTTGTAAAATAATTATGTAGTCTAAAATTAATATAAAATAATATAAAATAAAGTATAAAGAGGAATATATATAGAATATTTTTTTGGTGTAAAAAATGGTGTAATGTGTTGGAGATAAATTTACTGTAGTTATACCATTTTGATGTAAAAGTTACACCATTTTGGCGCAATGGGTTGGAGATAGCCTAACACAACAATTAAATCCTTATATTTTTAATGGCTCACATACAAAATTCCTTACAAATATTTCACTCACTGCTCAAATCACTCAAGTCCTCTATTGAGTATTTGATTACATGAATAAAATTACTCACTAACCAAAAAAGCTCAACAAACTGAGCTAAAAATGGTTTTAACAACATATATTATAAAAATCAAATTTGAATAATTGTACAAATGGTTTTACAAAGATTGAATGCTTAATTTATTGTTGTCTAACTTTGAAAAGTTCATAAATGAGTTGTATTTATACTTCATCTGAGAAATAAAGTTGTTTTGGATGCAATTAATGTAAAACTAGCCGTTGAACCACTTTTCCGTTCATGCCTATTAACATCAAATATGTAGGTTTATGGGTGTGATTGTTATTGGTGAAACTGTGACTGAAGTGATGAAGCTGACCATGAACATTTCTGTATAAGAATTCACAATCTTTCACAGGCTTAACTATTCTAATTTCACGGTTTGGTCATTGTTTTACAACTGTGAACATTTTAACCTAAAAGAATTGACGCTAAAGATTTTCATGGGCATGGCTTTATGGGTAACAGACATGAAACAAAAGTTTCACAGTAGTGGTGGCTATTGACTATAGGAATCAAAAACTGTCACGGGCATGAGAAACTTTGTCATGGACGTGAATTTTTGTTGATTTTCAATCTTTTGAATTTTAATTAATTTGAATTAACTTTGTTTCAAGGTTTTAAGAATATATAGCTTATCTAAAACACTTAGAACATAACAAAGGTTAAATTCCTTATTGCTTAATTATTTGTTATCATCAAAATGATTGAAATGCCACATATGTTCAATAATATATATATATATATATATATATATATATTCAACAATGGAGAAGTGTTTTAACCAATTACATCTTAAGATTTTAAAATGTTCATTTTTTAGAATTTTCAACATTAAAGTTAGTAGTTAAATTCTAATAAAAGATTATAATATTGTTATAAGTATTTAATTTTTATATTTATGCATACTTACAATACAATTCTAATCGTAACACGATTTACATATACATAATCTTGATAAAATATTAATACTAAAGAGTATAAAATCAACTATAATTAGGATGTATAATTATACAATATATATTTAACAATAAAAATTAAATGTAAGTCCATCAAATAATCAATTTTTTTTTATGTTTTTTTCACTTTTGGGAGATTTTTAGATTTTGGAAATAAATTCAAAAACAAACATAGCATCATCTAATATTTATTATGAATTTAATGAGTCAACCATTAGTTGATGAAAGGTACAAAATGTTCATTTTGTGAAGTTTTCTGTTTTGAATAATTGTGGAATCTTTTTCAATTAATAAAATAAATGTTACAGCCCTATATATATGACGTAGATAGCAAGTAAGGTACAAGATTATAAAATTTAAATTGAATTTGTTACAACAAATCTGAATATTCCTAACACCCCCCGTCAAGTCGATGGGGCATGAGGTTGTAGGCGCAGTTTGGACAAGAGATGAGCAAAGGATCGAGTGCCCAGCGGCTTGGTAAATATGTTTGCAATTTGGTCATTAGAGGAGATAATGAAACAGAAATATTACCATCTGCTACCTGCTCACGAACAAAATGATAGTCCAGTTCAATATACTTGGTGCGGGCATGAAAAACTGGGTTATGAGATAAGTACATAGCTCCTAGATTGTCACACCAAAGACGAGCCCGAGTAGTTTGTGAAATCCCAAGTTCCTTTAGTAAAGATTGGAGCCAAAGTAATTATGCAGTGGTATTAGCTAATGCCTTATACTCGCATTCGGTAGATGACCAAGTTATAGTTGGTTGCTTCTTTGCACTCCAAGAAATGAGATTATGCCCAAAATAAATAGCAAAGCCACTGGTGGAGCGTCTGTCGTCTGGACATCCGCCCCAATCACTGTCGGAAAAACATTGTAACTGATAGTCTTGGTGTCGATCAAAATACAAACAATAATTGAGGGTTTGCTTTATGTAGCGCAATAACCGTTTGACTGCAGTCCAATCTTATTCAGTAGATTGATACATAAACTGACACAACTTATTAACTGAGAATGAGATGTCAGGACAAGTCATAGCAGCATATTGTAATGCACCGACGACTTGTCTATATAATTCAGCATTATGAAAGAAAGGTCCAGAATCACGATGCAGAGGAGGCATGGTGGCCATAGGAGTAAGACACCCTTTTGAGTCTTGCATGCCCGTTTTAAGCAAAAGATCAGCCAGATATTTTTGTTGACTGAGAGTGATGCCACTAGCTGAGTGATGAACCTCTATGCCCGAGAAAAAATTCAATTCACCAATATCACGAACTGGAAATTCCTGCTTAATAGTGGTGTGATAAAGTGATCATAATAGTTTGCCAAGGAGCAGAGATTGTACCATTGATGAATCCAAGTAAGTTATGAGAGTTCAAAAGAGGTATCATTCGAGTTTTCCATGCTAGGTAATTATGTGAGTTTAATTTGAGTGAAAAAGGAAACATGTGCAGAGGTAGGAATGATGGAGGTTGAAGAAGAAGAGGAGGCTGGAGTTATTTGGGCATTTCCTGCCATATTAAACTCTGATACCATGTGAAGTTTTCTGTTTTGAATAATTGTGTAATCTTTTTCAATTTGTTAATAATTTTAGAAAAGAAGAAGGATATGCAGCAGAAAAATGTGAGAGAGAATGAAAAACTGAATTACATTAATGAAAACCAACTACAACTTAAATAACCAGCAAAAAATACATAAAGATCATAGAGCTAAAATCTTGTCATGATCAAAACAGAAACCAAAACTAACTCCTAAAAATCTGGAACATAATTGACTAACTCAACAGATAAACTAAACATGACATGTGGACTTTGTTGACAACAATTCTGAACATTCATTTTAACACTCCTCCTTGTTTAGGAGTTGCTAACACCTAGTTTGTCCCTTATTGTCTCAAAATTGCTGGCTGGAAGTGGCTTGGTGAATATATCAGCAAGCTGCTCATTTGAACTGCAATGAACCAACATTATATCACCTTTTTTCTGTACTTCTCTAAGGAAGAACAACTTAATGTTGAAATGCTTCGTTTTACCATGGAAAACAGGATTTTTAGAGATAGCTATAGCAGCTTGATTATCAACATGGATTGTTGTGGTCTCTTGCTGCTCCAAATTGAGATCAATCAGAATCTTCCTTAGCCAAAGTGCTTGATTTGCAGCAGAAGTGGCAGCAATAAACTCTGCCTCTGCTGAGGATTGAGCTACAACATCTTGCTTTTTTGAACTCCATGAGAAAACACCAGAACCAAGTGTGAAGCAATACCCAGAAGTGCTCTTCATATCATCAACCGAGCCTCCCCAATCACTATCTGAGAAACCTGTTAACTTAAACTCTTTGCTCCTGCTATACTTGATTCCAAAGTCATAAGTCTCCTTCACATATATAAGCACTCTCTTAGCTATCTTATAGTGCAATTCACTTGCACAATGCATGAATCTGGACAAAATACTCACTGAATTCAATATATCAGGCCTGGTTGCAGTAAGGTACATAAGACAACCAATCAAACTTCTGAATTGAGCCTGATCCACCTTTTCAGTCCCATCTTCTTTTTTTAATTTTTCCTTTGAGTTCATTGGAGTGTTCATACCCTTGCATTCCTCCATCTTGAACTTCTTTAGGATTTCTTTGACATATTTCTTTTGGAAAATAAATATTTCATCCTTTTTCTGCTCAATCTCCATACCAAGAAAGAAAGTCATTAAGCCCAAATCTGTCATCTCAAAGATTTGCATCATCTCTTGCTTAAATTCTTCAATTAAACTAACTTTGCTTCCAGTCACCAATAAGTCATCTACATATAGTGAGACAATAAGCACATCAGTTCCATTTTGTTTGACATAGAGAGTGGACTCAGATAACCTTTTGCAGAAACTCAGCCCTTGCAAATATTCATCAATTCTACTGTACCAAGTCCTTGGTGCCTGCTTTAGGCCATAGAGAGCCTTTTTGAGCAGGTACACCTTGTCTTCTTCTTCTTCCTTCACAAAGCCCTCTGGTTGCTCAACATATATCTCTTCTTGAAAATAACCATTCAGAAAGGCAGACTTGACATCAAGCTGGTATACTTTCCAGCCTAAATGAGCTGTTATTGCCAGTAGGAGTCTTATTACCTCAAGTCTGGCCACTGGAGCAAACGTATCAAAGTAGTCTATCCCATGTATTTGAGCAAATCCCTTCACTACAAGTCTGGCCTTATGTTTATTCACAGAACCATCTGCATTTAACTTGGTTCTGTAAACCCACTTAACCCCAATTACTTTCCTGTTTTGAGGTGTGCTGACCAATTTCCAGGTTTTGTTCTTTTCAATCATATATATCTCCTCCTCCATTGTAGCTCTCCAATGCCCACTGAGCTTTGCTTCACCATAATTGCTGGGTTTACAGATTGCTACATCACATCTTTGATAAATGTCAGCAAGTGATCTAGTGCCCCTTGTAGGTCTATCTTCAGTCATCTCAGCTTCCCAATCTTCAATCTCCAGATATGCCTTGTTGAAATCAGAAAGCTTAAGATCTTGGCCTTTAAGCTTTTCTAGTTTTTCTGTATCCCAGCTCCATTCTTGATCTTCAACAAAGTGAATATCTCTACTGATGATCACTTTTTCATTTTGTGGTTGATAGACTCTATATGCTTTAGAAGTTGAGTTGTAGCCAATAAAGATTTCTGGTAATGCTCTTTCATCTAGCTTGTCCCTTTTAATCTGTGGCACATGTGTGTAACACAAACATCCAAAGATCTTAAGAAATTTAAATGATGGTTTATAACCATACCATGCTTCAAAAGGGGTTTTAAGCTGAACTGTTGATGTGAGAAGTCTGTTTTGTAAGAACACAGCTGTATTAGCAGCCTCAGCCCAGAACTTCTTTGGGAGCTTCTTTTCATGCAACATGCATCTGGTCATCTCAAGGATGTACCTATTTCTCTTTTCAATGACTCCGTTTTGCTGTGGAGTGTATGGCACAGTCAATTGATGGTGAATTCCAGCTTCCACACAGTATTGATTGAATGTGGCTGAGGTGTATTCCTTCCCATTATCTGATCTCATAGTCTGAATTTTGCAGTAGCTCTCATTTTCCACATGAGCTTTGAACTTCCAAAAAGCTTGAGCTACTTCAGACTTGTGCTTCAAGAAAAAAATCCAACACATCCGAGTGAAGTCATCAATGAAGATGACATAATAGAGACTTCCATTTAGTGAAGCTGTCCTTTGAGGCCCAGCAACATCTGTATGCACAAGCTGGAGTTTTCTGGTTGCTCTCCAAGTTGACATTGAAAATGGTTTTCTGAGTTGCTTGCCTGATTGACAAGCTTTACAAAGAGTGATTTGGCTATCAAGTTCTGGAAGACCAGTTACTACATCTTTGGTTTTCATTTGAAGAAGTCCTTGATGATGAAAGTGTCCAACTCTTTTGTGCCATAGTTCTGTAATGTTTTCACTTATAGGAAAAGCAGTTTGCTCCAGTGGATTTAGAGCAAAACATTTTCCTTTCATTTTGATTCTGAACAAATCACTGCCATTTGGATCTTGAATTTGACACATTTCACTGTTAAACACCATTTTATATCCCTTCTCAATCAACTGACCCACACTTAATAAGTTCTGATTAATTTCTGGTACATATAACACATCAGTAATTAACTTAGTACCAAGACAAGTTGGGACAACAATTGTACCTTTTCCTTTGACAGCAATGTATTTGCCATTTCCCACTTGAACTCTTGATGAACTGCCTTCATTTAATTCTTTGAAAAGTTTTTTGTTGTGAGTCATGTGATTTGTGCAGCCACTATCAATGAGCCAGGAATCAGATGAATCTAAACTGAAGGAGCAAGTGGCAACAAATAGATGCTCTTCTTCCTCTTGATCTGCTGCCTTTGCCTCCTCTTCAGTTTGCTGCCTTTTGTTCTTGCAAAAAATTGCTTCATGTCCTATTTTGTGACACTTGGTACATTTGGCATCTGGTTTTCTCCAACATTTAAAAGGTGAGTGACCTTTCTTCCCACAGTGCTGACATGGAGGAAAAGATCTTTTTTGTGCTTCCTTCTTTCCTCTTACTTCATAACCAGTTCCATTGCTTTCTCCTTCCTTTCTTTTATGATACCATTTGCTTTTGGTTGCATTTTGATGTTTAGCAGCAAGGGCTCCTTCAGTTTGAGTTTCTTCCCTCATTGATCTTCTTTGATCTTGTGCCAGTAAAGCATTCAATAATTCTGCCAAAGAAATTTTTGGTAAGTCTTTTGTGTTTTCAAGTGCTGTTATAGTAGCCTCATACCTCTCAGGTATAGTGACAAGGATTTTTTTCTACAATCCTTGTGTCTGTAAACTCAGAGCCCAAGAGCCTAACTCTATTTGCAATTCCCAGCAGCTTATCAAAGTAGTCTTTAATTGATTCTGACTCTTTCATTCTCTGAAACTCAAATTCCCTTATCAAGTTCAATATCTGCATTCCTTTAATTCTTTCATTTCCAGCATATTCACTCTTTAGATAGTCCCATATTGATTTTGCTGACTTAAGGGACATTATTCGAGTGAAAATTGTTGGGGACACAGCTGCAAAGAGACAAGCTTTTGCCTTTGATTTTTTGGTCTTCTTTTCCTTGTAAGTCTTCATTTGTGCCATGGTAGGGTTGGCTGGAAGTTCTGACAACTCATAATCTTCTTCCATTGCCTCCCAGAGATCCAAAGCTTCAAGATAGGTCTCCATACGTACTGCCCATATTTGGTAGTTTGATCCATCAAACACTTGTGGTGCTATTGCTGTAAAATTAGCTTTTGTTTCCATGGAGTTGAAACAAATACAGATCCCTTAAAGATGAAGGCTCTGATACCACTGTTAATAATTTTAGAAAAGAAGAAGGATATGCAACAGAAAAATGTGAGAGAGAATGAAAAACTGAATTACATTAATGAAAACCAACTACAACTTAAATAACCAGCAAAAAATACATAAAGATCGTGGAGCTAAAATCTTGCAATGATCAAAACAGAAACCAAAACTAACTCCTAAAAATCTGGAACATGATTGACTAACTCAACAGATAAACTAAACATGACATGTGGACTTTGTTGACAGCAATCCTGAACATTCATTTTAACACAATTAATAAAATAAATGTTACAGCCCTATATATATGTCGTCGAGAGCATATAAGGTACAAGATTACAAATTTTAAATTGAATTTGTTATAACAAATCTGAATATTCCTAACACATTTGTTTCGTTAATTTAATATTTATGATTCATAATCTGACATTTATGCGAAGAAATTTGTTTCTCCAGATCATATGTTGCCAGCCCCATATTGGTGTCATGAAATGCAGCCACATAGCAAGCAACTGGGCATCAGGTATTTCCTGCTGCCTTTTTATGTGCCCACCGGTGCCAAACTACCTTGCGTTCTTCTTAATTTCTATTTTCCAGCACTTCTTAATTTCCATTTTCCAGCACGCAATCTCAATAACAGACCACGAACCAATTTCCATCGAGTTCTTCTCACATTATATGTTTCCAAATTTAGACTAACAATGGAAAATCAATTTGGACATGGTTCGCTCTTATTCTTCTCCATCTATTTGCTCCATCTTAATTAGAATCTGTACAAGACTAAACACAATTACCCCAACCCAATCTTTAAGAGATGGAGATACTCTTTTTTCACCTGGCCACACTAATGAATTGGAATTTTACTACCGGAAATGAAATTAGGAGCCAACTTCGAAATGGGACTTAACCGGTTTCTGTCATCTTGGAAGAGCTCAGAGGAAACTGCGCAAAACGAATTTTCTTTACAAATAGATGTGTGTGGGTATCCTCATCTGGTTTTGAAGAAGGGAACTAACATACAGTACAGACCAGGATCATGGAATGGCCAACGTTTTTGGGGGGCATATATGCTGAGGCCTAATCCCATCTTCACTTGCGAATTTGTGCCGAGTAAGAATGAGGTCTACTAAAAGTATGAGCTGTAGAACATCTCAATTTTCACGCGGTTTATGATTAACCCAACCGGTCTTGCTCTGAAATTAATCAGGAATTGTGATACAAGTGATTGGATGACTTTTTCTACTGCGTCGATATATCACTGTGAGAATTATGCATTCTGTGGAGCGTTTGCTTGGTGTGATACTAATTCTTCTCCATGTTCATGCCTTGATGGATTTATCCCTAAGTCTGAGAGCTATCAGACTAGTGGGTGTAGGCGGAGGATTCCCCTGAATTGTAGTGTTACAGATGGTTTTATGAAGCTTAAAGGGATTAAGCTGCCTGATACTTCTACTTCTTGGTTCAACAGGATCATTGGCCTCGCAGAATGTCGGAGATTGTGCTTAGAGTAAATGTTTTTGTACTGCTTATGCAAATCTAGATATCACTGGTAGCGGAAGTGGCTGCCTGCATTGGCTTAGGGATTTAATTGATATAAGAGGATTACCTGAGGGTGGACAGGACCTTTATGTGCGGTTGTCCTCAAATCAATACGATGATTTTCTGATTAAAATTATACTTTTGATGATTTCAGGTGGACCTGCCAGTAATATTCTAAAAGCAGGAATCATTACTGGATCTGTTATATTGTCTGTCATCATCATGCTATTGGATCTCTACATACAAAGAAGAAAAACTATATGGCAGACAATATGGTACCATTATGGTATGTTGTTAGGTTTAAGTATATATAGTTTGAATAAATTAAGGAACAAGAACATATAAATCAAAGTATTAACTTTTTTCTTTCAGATTTCAATTTTCCTAAAAGAACATTAATAATATTCTGGAAAATAGAAAATTCTGTTTATAGGGTTGCCAAAAAGCCTTCATCAATTTCCCACATGCACAATTTTCCTAAAATCTTCATCAAATTTCCTATAGACAAGGTTATTTTTATTCAATTTCAGCTATGTCAAGGAATAGTAAAGACATGGAAATGACAACAAAGAAGACATGGACTTGCCTTTATTTAACTTGATCACTATATCAGAAGCGGTTAACGACTTCTCAAGCAACAACAAGCTTGGGGAAGGTGGTTTTGGAGCTATTTATAAGGTAATAAAATATGTATATTTCTCAGGCTAATTAAGCTATTTTATTCGCAGACTCACTATAATTGATGATTTAGGGAACATTGGTGGATGGGCAAGAAATAGCAATGAAAAGGCTTTCTAAAAGTTCAAGCTAAGGTTTCAATGAGTTCAAAATTAAAGTTCTAATAATTGCTAAGCTTCAGCAGCGTAATCTCGTAAAGCTTTCGGGTTGTTGCATTCATGAAATAAGATACTGTTAATCTATGAATACATGCCTAACATAAGCTTGGACTTCTTCATTTTCGGTTTGAATCCGTCTTAAAATTTTTCTTTATTTAACTTAAGTTGATATAATGCACTAGCATATACACACCGGATAATTCTTAATTGATAGATCAAACAACAATAAGCAAATTCGTAGATTGGCATGTGTATCAGCATTATTGATGGAATTGCACGATGTCCTATTTATTTTCATCAAGATTTTAGATTGAGGATCATCCACAGAGATCTAAAAACCAGCATCATCTTATTGGACAGTAACATGAACCCAAAAATTTCTGACTTTGGCATGGCAAAAACATTTGGTGTAGATCAAAGAGAGGCCAATACAAGAAGGGTAATTGGAACATAGTAAGTATATACTTGAATTACTATGTGATTATTATTTATGGGCCTGAGAACATTTCTTTTTTTGTCAATAATTTTGCAGTGGCTACATGTCAACCTGAATATGCAGCGGATACTCTTTTTTGTAAAATATGATGTTTTTTTAGCTTTGGCGTCTTGGTTTTGGATATAATTAGTGGAAAGAAAAACAGAGGATTTTGTCGTGCAGATCATGACCTTAACCTTCTTGGTCATGTAAGCATTAATAGATTAGACATACTATAATGATACGCAATCAACTCTTTGTCTATATATTAACATGCACTTTTGATATTGTTGCAGGCATACACGTTATGGATTAAAGAGTTGCCCAATGTTTAAAAGACATCTACAATCCATCTGAAGTAGTCAAATGCATCAATATGGCTCTATTATGTGTGCAATAGCCACCCGAAGATTGGCCCAACAAGTTGTAATGTTGAGCAGTGAGAATCTGGCTCCTCAGCCCAAAGAACCGGGGTTTTTTCGGCAAATGAATGCTCCTGAATATGATATTTCTTCAAGCAAGCATCAATCATGCTCTGCTAATGAACTCTCTATATCATTGTTAGAACCTCAGAAGACTGTATTAGTTGGAATTAGAAAAGGAGAAATTTTGCAGCCCTGGATGGTTTAGTCCAAAAAAATAAAGGAGAAAGTGTATGAATAGCGAAATGAGAAATGAGCATTGTAATGTTAGATATGATGCTTCAAAATTTCTAAATAGAGAAATGAGCATTGTAATGTTAGATATGATGCTTCAAAATCGCTAAATACAGAAATGAGCATTATACTTGCTTAATGATTAAGGTACAAAAACATTAATATGAATTATACCCTATCTAGCAGCTAACAAGGTCATGGTAATTTCATTTGCTGAACATGTATTAACCTTGCCAGATGAAGACTCCTGTTCGAATACTTTCCTTTCGGTGAAAAATCCAGGCTCTTTAGGTTGAAGCAATGCAATGTCACTAGTTAACATCAATACCACAGTTGACATGTTAGGCCTGTCATCTGGACTCTGTTGAACACATAGTAAACCCACATGAATGGAACGCATAACTTCTGCTAACTTGCAAGACTCCTTTAATGATTCATCAATCAATTCTGATGCCTTGTCTTCTTGATGCAGTCTCCACGCCTGAAATTTTCATTACATATTTAGCTATACAGTCAACTCTAAAAAAATAAAATATGACAGAAATCAGGTACACACTTACGTGGCCAAGAAGGTTGTGCTTGTGGTCTGAATGAAAGAATCCTCTGTTTTTCTTCCCACTTACTATCTCTAGCACCAAAACACCGAAACTAAATACATCGGATTTTATCGAAAATAGCCCATCAATTACATACTCAGGAGACATGTAACCACTGCAAATAGAAATGTCAAAAATTTTCGGCTGCCAATCAATGAAAAATTGATTATTTGTGTTAAGTAGGCGTAAGAAACTTACTATGTGCCAACAACTCTTTTTGTGTTTCCTTGTACTTCGTTTCCCCCAAAACTCCTTGCCAGGCCAAAATCTGAAATTTTTGGGTTCATTTCATAGTCCAGTAGTATATTGCTAGCTTTAAGGTCTCTATGGATAATTCTTAGCCTAGAATCTTGATGAAGATAAAGAAGTCCACGAGCAATCCCACTGATAATGTGGAATCTCATAGGCCAATCCAACAATTTTCTTTGCATTTGATCTGACAACAATTCGATCAAACTTAATTCATGAAAATGAACATAATATGGTAGCACTGGTTATTATGAATTGAGAAGAATAATTGAGAAATACCAAAAATAAAGGCGTCCAAGCCTTTGTTAGGCATGTACTCATAGATCAACATTTTCTCTTCAAGTTCGAGGCAACAACCCAAAAGCTTCACAAGATTTCGGTGCTGAAGTTTGGCAATGAGGATTACTTCATTCTTGAATTCGTCTGGTCCTTGTGTGGAATCTTTGGAAAGCCTTTTTACAGCTATATCTTGTCCATCTTTCAATGTACCCTGAAGAATCATTGGCATTAGTTATTTAAAACCTCATTTTTACTATTTGCTCCAGTGGCTTCCACCAAGTATAAGGAGGTAATATAAGCCTTGTTCTACAATTAACTGTACCTTATAGACAGTTCCAAAGCCACCTTCTCCAAGCTTGTTGTAATATGAGAAATTGTTCGTGGCATTGGCTAAAGTTGAGAAATCAAAAAGAGGCAGCTCTAAATCTTTGTGTGTGTTTTCATTGGTATTATCTCTTTCTGGCATCATAATTGTGGCTGTTGCAAGATGGTCGCAGTTCACATATGAAAACATGTAATTTATTGCATTGGCAGTCAATCCATAATGCATAAATATGGTTTATGCAATGCAATAAATTATTAGCGGGGAATGTAAAACCGTTGCCATATTAATTATATAACAATAGTTTCAAATTCTAACTATTCTAAAAAAGATGGTCAAACTTTTGCAATAACCTAATATAATAGGAGCATATATATGTAATGGCTGTCAATCTGATGCTATAAACCACAACAGGAATTGCTGTAGTAGCATATATATATGTAACAGTTTGGGTTGCTGTAGTAGGTATTGTTGTGGTAGTGAATTGAGTTGAAATAAGTTACCTTGTCTCCTGAGCCTTCTCCTTCTCAAATGTAGCAGCAGGCATATACCTAGAAAAGCAGCCACCCCAACTAATACACAGACGGGTACAATCCACACTTGCGTTTTCCTCTTAGAACTACGAGTTGATTCTGTATACCCAACAAAAGCACGTTGTAAAAGAAGCTTAATTAAAACAGTAATATTAATGTCTTCTCATCACCAAACAAAGAACAAAAAAAAAATAAAGAAATTTAATGAATGAATTAATAGATGATATACTCCCTCTAACCAAGAAATTTCTGAAAATTGTAGCTTACTGGCCCAGTGGGCCTTCAATAAACCTAAAAACAACCATCAAGCCCAAGATGGTATAGCAAAGTGTTATGCGACAGAGGCAATAAGAAGTTAGATTAGATCATTTTGGGGTTATTGGAAAGAAAATTTTCATTGTTTACTTGCTTCAGATTGACGGCTTTTTTTTTTATTATTAGTTTAGGTGTGAATCATTGAATTTTTCTTACAGCACATTTTGTTAATTTAGTTGAGTAACAATTCAAATTGGTTTGTTCTTTCTTACTAAATAATTGACTTAAAAAAAATCAAAAAGGTGGTGTGCACCAAATGGATTCATATGTCAGCATATATAGATGAACAAGATAGAGGTAAAATAAAAATTCATATGGTATGCAATGCCCCTGGTTTCTTTGACTTTTTCAATTCAAACATTATTACAAACTAGTGTTGGCCAACTTTCATTTCTTATTTGTAAGGTAATCATTTTTTTTTACGTGATATATGAAAGAAAAGGATTGAAAAAACAAATTAAGAAGATAAGTGAAAGAAGTAATACCTAAATCAGAGGACGCCAATCTAATGTAAAAATCTTGTCCATTTTCAGTATACTCTCTGATATCAAGGAGTTCCTCAAACCAAAGCAAGCATCCGCTCCCATCTGTGATATTCAAAGTTGAATAAGCTGTACAGGAGCAATTCTGCGCGCAAACTCTCTCACATTCTCCAATATCCATGCTTCTATTAAACCAGGACTTTCTCGTATCAGGCAATTTCACACTCTCTATCTTCTGAAACCCCTCTCCATCTCCGCAAATCGATTCATTCTTCCTCACACATCCGCCAGACCAATCAGCGGCATCCCAAGCTTGCTCGTCCTTCGGAACGAATCCATTCAAGCAAGCACAAGCTGGAGAATTATTTATGTTACACCTACCATATGGGCCACATAATGCATACCTGTCGCAGTTATCTATCTGTACTGTTAAATACATATTCCAGGTTTGGCTGCTGTTAGCCCATGTGAATCGCCCAAAAACACCTTCATTATCTAGAGCCATCCTTGAAATAACGGAATTACCTTTAAGATTATAACTGTAATATATCTCCTCATCGTTATAAACAAATTCATAAGTGTAAATTGCATTCGGTTTCAAATTAGGCATCCCACTGAATGTAAGCCCATTCCAGGGTCCCGATCGAAAGATTATAGTTTCACCTTTCCTGATGTATATCTGAGGATATCCTCCAGGATCAAGCCTGTTTGTAGAATCACCTGGAGAAGGATCATTAGTACTTTTCCAGGATTGAAGATATCGATCATGACCTGTCAGCAAGTTCCTGCCAAATTTGACGCCAGGTAAAAATGTATTGGTTGGATAATCGAAACTCTGCCACAAGTAATTATCCTCGTTAGTATCATTTGCTTCTCTAACAACAAAATTTCCAGAATCCAAAAGCTGAGCTACTGGATTCTCGGCTTCTTTTGTTGTATTAGTGAACCATATGACAGTATTTGATGAATTATGGATAACAAGAATTCCTCTACTTGTGAGTTGCAGAACTCCTGATGAATCATTGAGTGGCATTTCTCTATTAGCGACCCAAACCAGAGTATCATGAGAAAAAGGATACCATATTCCTATATAACGATTGGTTGAATCTTTTGGGCTGAAAAATCCTAGTTCAAATCTGCCACTAGAAGAAACTATAGTCTCACCATCTCTTAGAGTCTGATTGAGAGCTATCGAATCTACAGCAATGGAATTCACAAAGAAACAGAATAAAACAAAGCAGAAACAAAAAAGGTGAAAGCTTTTCATGGATATATTCAATTTTCTCGCCCAAGAAATGGTGGGTATTTTTGCTCAGGTATAAAAATATAGAAACAGCTGACAAGAAAGAGGAGAAGACAAAGTAAACTTGCAATTTTTCATTTTTTTTTTTTTTTGGTAGAAGCAATTTTTCATTATTACATGTTCTGTTTCTGATCTTTTGGGTCGTGGAAGACAGCTAACTTTACTTGTGAAATAAATGGTGGGCCATAGGAACTAGAATTTTTTGACTATGTGCTTGAACAAACCATTATCTTTTTGAGCTTTGACTTTGAGCAACAGAAATACAATAATGTAAGGATATTAAATTTAATTTTGGAGTACCCATAGTCTTGGTTGATTCGAAGAATGAAACGCATTTTTTTTTCTCAATATTCAACTTTTTACAGCCCTAATCGGAACCTCGAGAAATGATGTAAGAGAAAAATAAAAAAATAAAAAAAAAAGTATGGAGTTTGCATCTAATATTTTATACTTCTACATATTGTAATACCTTATAGCTTTCATTTAGAAAAATCGATTTCATTTGTTATAAATTCTAATAGTTGAGTTAGGATTAAAAACTTAACACAATCTTATCTTTTAGAAAAATAAAAAGAAAAAATTTTCGTCCTTGTAAGTTTTATCATTTTACTCAAATTATATTTCACCAAAATTATTTTTTCACAATAGCCATAAAATGCCTTCTTATATTAATTTCTTTTAATGGCATATGTATCATGTGGATTATATATTTATAGAAATAGGAGTTTAGAAGCTAAATGTACATATGCAATAAAAGTTTTAGGGCCAAACTAAATTTAGAAAAATCGTAAAATGCATTAAAAAAATTCTGCATTTTCCTAATCTGGAGATTTGGACCTCCTTTTCTAGTGTTAATGACGTGGGCCAAAAAGGTTTTATATCCCTTATGAATCATATTTTGCGCTTTCATCATGAAATTCATTTGTGGAGGTTGTGGAAACCTCTCACCTTTTACTACCATCCCTTTTGGCTTTGGAGTCTTAAGAACAAACGTATTAGACCAACAATCCACAACTGCCTTATGCTGTGAGAGCCAATTTATACCTACTATGGCATCATACTTGTGAAATGACAACTTGATGAGATCCACAAGACTCAACTAAAAGACAAATTCTCTATACCCAGTTCACAACCACATTGTGGCCTAAAGGATTCATGACCTCAATCTCAAACTCTAGTTTCTCTATTTTCATACTGTGTTGACTAGGCATGCTTGTGTAAACATATGAATGTATTGAGCTTGGGTCTATCAAAACATATATATCGGAGCCATGTAAAGAAAACATACCCACAATGACGTTTGTAGTTCCTTGGTCCTCACAAGCCTTCATCACATATACTCTAGTTGGAGCTCTACTAGATCCCAGCCTGTTCACTATCTTTTTGCTATAGAGTCTAGTCACATTCAAACTCCTATTCTGATCAAGTGGGGGCAAAACTTTAAAAATAAATGTTGATATGAGGATCAACTTTTTAGGGAATTATATCTTAAATTAGGGAAATATTGTATCTTTAAGAGTTAGAATACAATTAGAACTCTAGGAGATATAAAAGGAAGTTTCATTTTGTATATGGGAGTTCAGCAGTTTTTGAGACAAGTGGCTGAAGAGAACTTGGAGGCCACCCTATTCTGTACTATTCCAGCAAAACTTTTATCATTTAAGGGAGTTAATTTGACACTTGAAGATTGATTTGGAGTGTAGCTTCAAGATTCGGGGACTAACCGGACTTGAGTTAAATTCTTCATCAATTTTCAGGGGAGCAACTTAGTTCTTCTACTTATTTATTATTGTAACATGTTTAATATAACATTTGATATTAACATGACCATTGTAATATCAATGTTAGGCTAACTTCCACTGAGTATTTAGCGAGCCTACCAAGTTTGTATGAACTTAGTCCCTTTATTATTTATGAAGTATGATTTCTTTTTCAATTTTAATTGTACTTATTTAATTTCATATTGAATGATTGACTGATCACTTTTGTTTAATTTGGAATGAACATACTAAGGTTATATTATTAGAAATATCATCTTTAATTTAACTTAAAAATTAAATTGGACATCAATTATATCATTAGTTTGGATAATTGGTGAATTAAGGTGAAAGTGATTGAAAATTTACTTTATGGGGCTTACTTGAATAAGGGAAGATTGCAAATTTAATTAAGGTGAGCTAAATACTTACTTTGTCCAATTCAAATATTACTCACTAAATTCATTTATTAGCTTAATTATTTAGTTTTACTTTTATTACTTTGATTCATTATCAATTGGTTAGAGTGTTTTAGATTTTATTCACATTGTTTATTGGTACTCTTGACTTAATTAAAAATCTAAGCCTATATGTTTCTTGAAAGATCGTTCTCGGGAGTAACTTGCTAGTATTATAGCTAGCTTGTGCACTTGCGAATATAATTTGAGTTACATCAATTAATCGAACTATGTCATTAAAATTATGTTCAAACATATGGTGTTATGACTTCATGTGCATCAATTGAGCAACAAACATAAGTCAAACCATAGTAAAGAAGGAAATGACAACAAAGAAGACCTGGACTTGCCCTTAGTTAACTTGATCACTCTATCAGAAGCGACTAATGACTTCTCAAGCAGCAACAATCTTGGGGGAAGGTGGTTTTGGAATTGTTTATAAGGTAATAAAATATGTATGTTTTCACTTGCTAATTAAGCTATTTTCTTCGTAGACTCGCCATAATTGATGATTTAGGGAACATTAATGGATGGGCAAGAAAAAGTAGTGAAATGGATTTCTAAAAGTTCAGGCCAATGTTTGAACTCAAAATGAAGTTCTAACAATTGCTAAGCTTCAATACCGCAATCTCGTAAAGCTTCTGGGTTGTTGCATTCATGAGGATGAGAAAATGTTAATCATGAATACATGCCTAACAGAAGCTTGGACTTCTTCATTTTCGGTTTGAATCTGTTCGCCTAAACAACATTTATCATTTTTTCTTTATTTAATCAAGTAAAACTAATGGACTAACATATGCACACCGGATTATTGCTAATTGATAAATCAAACAAGAAGCAAATTCGTAGATTGGCATATGCGTATCAACATTATTGATGGAATTGCCCAAGGACTTGTTTATCTTCATCAAGATTCTAGATCGAGGATCACCCACAGAGATCTAAAAACCCGCAACATCTTATTGGACAGTAACATAAACCCAAAAATTTCAGACTTTGGCCTGACAAGAACATTTGGTGTAGATCAAAGTGAGGCCAATACAAGAAGGGTAGTTGGAACATAGTAAGTATATACTTGAATTACTCTGATTATTATTTATGGGCTTGAGAACATTTCTTTCCTTGTCAATAATTTTGCAGTGGCTACATGTCACCCGAATATGCAGTGGACGGACACTTCTCAATAAAATATGATGTTTTTAGCTTTGATGTCTTGGTTTTGGAGATAATTAGTGGAAATAAAAACAAAGGATTTTGTCATGCTGAACATGACCTTAACCTTCTTGGTCATGTAAGCAATAATAAATAGATCAATAGTGAGATTGAATTAATTCTTTGTCTATAAATTAACATATAATTTTGATATTGTTGCAGGCATACACGTTATGGATTAAAGCGATGCCCCTGGAACTGATTGATGAATGTTTAAAAACTCCTACAATTCATCTGAAGTGATAAGATGCATCAATATGGCTCTGTTATGTGTGCAACAGCGACCTGAAGACCGACCCAATATGTCGACTATAGTTGTAATGTTGAGCAGCGAGAATTCGGTTCCCCAGCCCAAAGAATCTGGGTTTTTTCTTCAACCGATTGCACCTGAATCTGATACTTCTTCAAGTAAACATCAATCATGCTCTGCTAATGAAGTCTCTACAACAATATTAGTACCCCGGTAGACTATACTAATTGGAATTAGAAAATGAGAAATTTTACAGCCCTGAATGGTTTAGTCCAAAAAAATAAAGGAGAAAGTGTATGAATAGCAGCAATAATGATGATATGTGATGATATGATGTTAGATATGATGCTTCAAAAATGCTAAATAGAGAAATGAGCATTATAATGTTAGGTATGATTACATAAATGAGCAATGATTAAGGTACAGAAACATTAACATGAATCGTCCCCTATCTAGCTGTTAACAAAGTCATGGTAATTTCATTTGCTGAACATGTATCAACCTTGCTAGATGAAGACTCATGTTCGAATACTTTCCTTTCGGTGAAAAATCCAGGCTCTTTAGGTTGAGGCAATGCAATATCACTACTTAACATCAGTACCACAGTTGACATGTTAGGCCTGTCATCTGGACTCCGTTGAACACATAGTAAACCCACATGGATGGAACGCATAACTTCTGCTAATATGCAAGACTCCTTTAATGATTCATCAATCAATTCTGATGCCTTGTCTTCTTGATACAATCTCCACGCCTGAAAATTTCACAACATATTTAGCTATACAGTCAACTCTAGAAAATAAAATATGACAGCAATCAGGTTCACACTTACATGGCCAAGAAGGTTGTGCTCGTGGTCTGGATGAAAGAATCCTCTGTTTCTCTTCCCATTTACTATCTCTAGCAGCAAAACACCGAAACTAAATACATCGGATTTTATCGAAAACATCCCATCAATTGCATACTCAGGAGACATGTAACCACTGCAAACACAAAAGTCGAAAATTTTCAGCTGCCAATCAATGAAAGATTGATTATTTGTGTTAATTAGGCCTAAGAAACTTACTATGTTCCAACAACTCTTTTTGTGTTTCCTTGTAATTCGTTTCCTCCAAAACTCCTAGCCATGCCAAAATCTGAAATTTTTGGGTTCATATCGTAGTCCAATAATATATTGCTAGCTTTAAGGTCTCTATGGATAATTCTCAGCCTAGAATCCTGATGAAGATAAAGAAGTCCGCGAGCAATCCCATTGATAATGTGGAATCTCCTAGGCCAATCTAACAATTTTCTTTGTTTTTGATCTGACAACAATTTGATCAAACTCAATTCATGAAAATGAACATAATATGGCAGCAATGGTAATTATGAATTCAGAAGAATAACTGAGAAATACCAAAAATAAAAGCGTCCAAGCTTTTGTTAGGCATGTATTCATAGATCAACATTTTCTCTTCAAGTTCGAGGCAACAACCCAGAAGCTTCACAAGATTTCGATGTTGAAGTTTGGCAATGAAGATTACTTCATTCTTGAATTCGTCTAGTCCTTGTGTGGAATCTTTGGAAAGCCTTTTTACAGCTATATCTTGCCCATTTTTCAGTGTACCCTGAAGTGTTATTTGCATTAGTTATTTAAAAACTCCTTTTACTATTTGCTCCAGCGGCTTCCACCAAGTAAAAGGAAGACATAGACCCTCGTTCTACAAATAATCGTACCTTATAGACAGGTCCAAAGCCACCTTCTCCAAGCTTATTGTAAAATGAGAAATTGTCCGTGGCAATGGCTATAGTTGAGAAGTCAAAAAGAGGCAGCTCTAAATCTTTTTGTCCGCTTTCATCGGCATTCTCTCTTTCTAGCATCATAACTGTGGTTGCTGCAAGATAGTTGTAGTTCACACATGAAAACATGTATTTTCTTGCATTGGCAGTCAATCAATAATACAAAATTATGGTTTATGCAATGCAATAAATTATTAGCAGTGAATGTAAAACTGTTACCATAATAACTATATAACAACAGTTTCAAATTCTGATTATTCTAAAAAATATGCTCAAACTTTTGCAATAACCTATATAATAGGAGCATATATATTTAATGGCTATCAATCCAATGCTATAAACCACGACAAAAATTTAGTAAATATCGTAACAGTTTTGGGCTGCTGTAGTAGGTATTGTTGTGGTAGTGAATTGAGTTAAAATACGTTACCTTGTCTCCTGAGCCTTTTCCTTCTCAAATGTAGCAGCAGGCATAGACATAGAAAAGCAGCCACCCCAACTGATACACAGACGGGTACAACCCACACTTGTCTTTTCCTCTTAGAACTACGAGTTGATTCTGTATACCCAACAAAAGTACGTTGTAAAAGCAGCTTAATTAAAACAGTAATATTAATGTCTTCTCATCACCAAACAAAGAACAAAAAAAGTCTTGTAGTTAGTTGCATTAAAAAAAATCTCATGTCAAAATAATCAGATTTTTAATGAATGAATTAATAAATGATATACTCCCTTCTAGGCAAAAAAATTTCAGAAAAGTGTAGCTCACTAGCCCATTGGCCTTTCAATAAACCAAAAAATAATCATCTAGCCCAAGATGGCATAGCAAAGTGTCAGGCGACAGAGACACTTTGGGGTTATTGGTAAGAAAATTTTAATTGTTTACTTGTTTCGGATTGACGGCTTTTTTATTATTAGTTTAGGTGTGAATCATTGAATTTTTGCTTACAGCACATTTTGTTAATTTCTTGAGTAATAATTCAAGTTGGTTTTTTTTCTTTCATATTAAATAATTGAGTTAAAGAAAAAGGTGGTGGGCACCAAATGGATTCATATGTCAGCAAATATAGATGAACAAGCTAGAGGTAAAATAAAAATTCTTACGGTATGCAATGCCCCTGATTTCTTTGACTTCTTCAATTCAAAAATTAATCTAAATTCTAAGTGTTAGCTACAACCAATTTCATTTCTTATTTGTAAGGTAATAATCATCTTTTTTTCCCCTTTTACCTCATATATGAAAGACGAACTGAAAAAAAAAAAATTAAGATGATAAGTGAAAGAAGTAATACCTAAATCAGAGGATGCCAACCTAATGTAAAAATCTTGTCCATTTTCAGTATACTCTCTGATATCAAGGAGTTCCTCAAACCAAAGCAAGCATCCACTCCCATCTGTGATATTCAAAGTTGAATAAGCTGTACAAGAGCAATTCTGCAAGCAAACTCTCTCACATTCTCTAATATCCATGCTTCTATTAAACCAGGACTTTCTTGTATCAGGCAATTTCACACTCTCTATCTTCTGAAACCCCTCCCCATCTCCGCAAATCGATTCATTCTTCCTCACACATCCGCCAGACCAATCAGCAGCATCCCAAGCTTGCTTATCCTTCGGAAGGAATCCATTCAAGCAAGAACAAGTTGGAGAATTATTTATGTTACAACTACCATATGGGCCACATACTGCATACCTGTCGCAGTTATCCATCTGTACTGTCAAATACATATTCCATGTGTGGCTGCTGTTAGCCCATGTGAATCGCCGAAAAACACCTTCATTATCTAGCACCATCCTTGAAAGAACTGAATTACCTATAAGATCATACCTGTAATATATCTCCTCAGCATTATAAACAAATTCATAAGTGTAAATTGTATTCGGTTTCAAATTAGGCATCCCACTGAATGTAAGCCCATTCCAGGGTCCCGATCGAAAGATTATAGTTTCACCTTTCCTGATGTATATCTGAGGACATCCTCCAGGATCAACCCTGTTTGTGGAATCACCTGGAGAAGGATCATTAGTACTTTTCCAGGATTGAAAATACCGATCTTGGCCTGTGAGCAAGTTCCTGCCAAATTTGACGCCAGGTAAAAATGTATCGGTTGGATAATCAAAGCTCTGCCACAAATAATTATCCTCGTTAGTATCATTTGCTTCTCTAACAACAAAATTTCCTGAATCCAAAAGCTGAGCTACTGGATTCTTGGCTTCTTTTGTTGTATTAGTGAACCATATGGCAGTGTTTGATGAATTATGGATAATAAGAATTCCACTGCTTGTGAGTTGCAGAACTCCTGATGAATCATTGAGTGGCACTTCTCTGTTAGCGACCCAAACCAGAGTATCGTTAGAGAAAGGATACCATATTCCTATATAACGATTGGTTGAATCTTTTGGGCTGAAAAATCCTAGTTCAAATCTGCCACTAGAAGAAACTATAGTCTCACCATCTCTTAGAGTCTGATTGAGAGCTATCGAATCTACAGCTATGGAATTCACAAAGAAACAGAATAAAACAGAGCAGAAACAAAAAAGGTGAAAGCTTTTCATGGATATATTCAATTTTCTCGCCCAAGAAATGGTGGGTATTTTTGCTCAGGTATAAAAATATAGAAACAACTGAGAAGAAAGAAAATAGACAAAGTGAAGTTGCAATTTTTCATTTTTTGTTGGTAGAATGCAATTTTTCATTTTTTTTTAATTGTTCTGTTTCTGATCTATTGGGTCAAAGAAGGCGGGGCGGCTAACTCTTGTTAAATAAACCGTGGGCCTGAGGATCTAGAATTGTTTAACTATGCGCGTGAACATTCATTTATCTTTCTGAGCTTCGACTTTGAGCAACAAGAATGTACTGATGTAATATATTAAATTTAATTTTGGAACAGTAATAGTCTTGGTTGATTCGAAGGCTAAAACGTAACTTGTTCCTCAATATTCAACTTTTTACAGCCCTAATCGGTACCTGGAGAAATGATGCTGATACTAAAACTTGGAAGGAGGATAGGGAGGTAAAAAAAAAAAGTTTTAGAGTTTTATACTTCAACGATATTGTAATACTTTATAGCAATTGACATTTTTTTTTCAAATAGGTTTCATTTGTTACAAATTCTAATAAATTAGGATTCAAATCACAACATAAACTTATCTTTTGAAAAAATGAAAAGAAAAAATATGAAAAAAATGCATTATTTGATCCTTGAATTTTGAGATTTTTTTAATTTAGTTTTTTAAATTTTTGTTTGATGCATTGTACTTTGGAGTTCTTTCTTCCATTCATGTTTTTAATTTATACATTCGAACTTTATAAATATTTCCATGAATCTATATAACAAAATCAAATGTGAGTCTTCTTGCTTTGTTACTTTTTAGAGCAAATTGTTAGATTTTCAATATAGTTAATAAAACTCATCTTCTTAATAATTCTATTATGTTTTATCATTTTAATCAAATTATATTTCGCCAAATTTATTTTTCACAATAGCCGTAAATGTTAGAGTGGGGAGAAGAGAAGGGATTGAATGACTTTCTGTATCAAGTTAGTCACTTTCCTAAAGGTGAAGTTGTTCTGCCTTTTGGATACAATGAAGCATCAGAGAGCACCTTTTGATGATGATCTCTGCACTAATAAACCAAGTGTTTATAAGTTTAGTACTGATAAGCTTTTTGGTTCTACAAAAACTCAACCTCTGATCTATTTTTTATAGGAGAAAAAAGACATTTTAAAACTCAAAAATATTATCAAAATATATGATTTGGTTGTTATCAGCTAAATCAGATCTTATTTGATAGAATTTAACTCAAAATAGGATTTTTCTGCTCAATTTGAAAAATATATATCGTACAGGTGACGTATTGTCACATACTGACGGAAAATTACCAGTGAAGTCTGCTCCAAAGCATCGCTCGCATGATAGTCGATGATAAGTGCTTATATATATATATATATATATATATAAAAGATAAAAATTAATTTATAATACATTAATTAATCTCATATTTTATTTCTATGAAGAATATTATCAAATGATGAAGAAATAAGCTAAATTGAAAAATTTTAATGAGATATAAGAGACAAAAATATAATTAATAGTGACTGACATGTAAGTCTGCAGTTTTTCAATAGAAAAAACATTCCAACATGTCCACGCTTGAAGGAAAAATTAACAGAATCAAGACTATGTCCAGTTTATTTCTGTTTTTCTTATATATATTCTCTTAATTATCTTTTCCATATTAGTGTGATTTCGATTTTAATTACCTTATAAGATACAATAATTCTTATTTAGTTATTTTAGAAGTTAAGTTAGTTTAAAACTTTTTTCCTATAAGTATAAGTAGAATTAAGTAGGAAAATTCATTCTTTTTCATCTCTAGTCTTTTACACTTCTATTTTTTATTCTAGTATTTTTATTCAAGTCATGTGTGGCTAATTTTATCTTTCTAGTCAAGGTTGTCGAAAATTGATTTTAAATAAATTATGAGATTTTGTTCTTCATCTATTTTCCATATTAAGTATTTGAATATTTTCTGTTTTAATTAATTTATTCACTTGATGAATAAATTTCAGCCATTTGGATATTTAAATTTGTATATATTTAATTGATTTAATAAAGTGACGAATCAATACTCTTAGTGAAATTAAATTGTTAATGAGTATTGGTGTGAATATTTAATATATTTTAAGTAAACGAGCTTGTATTCTATTGAATATAATTTGTGGCTTTTATAATTTTTAATTCTATTTTCAATCTAAATTTTAAGAGTTTGTTTAAGGTTGGTTGATAAATAAGATTTATTTGTAGCGCTTACTTATTAAATTGCAATTAAAGAATGACATAATATTAGACTTTGTTAATATTCATAACCAATTTATTTAATTTAAAAAATCATCTTTTTATTTTTTTATTAAATAATCAAAATATTTAAACGAATTCTGTAACACCCCTTACCCTTCCATACATTCATCTGTATACCGGACGGATAAGAGCTGCTACAGAAAATAAAGCTTTCTAAAAATACTTTTTTAATTTTAAACATATTTAATATAAGAAATTTTAAATATATACTAAAATATTATACATACACATTTTTTTTTATTTTATTTATATACATGTTGTAATGAAATTTAAAAAAAAAACGTATATATATACATATCAAAATAGAATAAAGGGATCAACCCGTTCTGCGTGGCTACCACTGCTACTGCTGTGCTCCATAATGCGGTCCTTAATCAGCGTATCTATCTACAAATCAGGACGCTCTCTGCTACCTTGTTAACCTACGCGAGAGAAAACAAACTCTCGCGCTGAGTATATAACTCAGTGGTGCAAAAATTCTTATAATAATAATCATTAAAATAAAAACATATATTTAAAATAAAATCAATTCAAAATTTTCATCTTTTTCTGTAAATATCATAATACAATATGTTTATAATTCAAATATCGTTGAATTCTTAATAATATATTTTTCATATACCCACATATTATAACGTCATAGACTTGCTTCTAGGGAATCAAAGGGGTATCATATTACATCCCAATTTAGGATCCACAGAAATACACAGGATCCAAATGTAATATGACTCAGCCCACAGAAATGCACCGGACTGACAATTGTATCAGGTGATCCACAGAAATGCACAGGATCACAATATTTCATTGGTCCACAGAAATGCACAAGACCATAATTTCTACCCTATTGGCATGCCAACAATATCCTGGTTCACGTCTAGGCTAACATGTGGGAAAAATTCTCATATTCATAGTTCACTTCATTTTTCATAAAATTAATAAATATTCTTTCAATATCAAAATAATTATCATCATAGAGAATTTTTAACATTTAAATTTTCTGCAAGACAGAAATATATTTCCAATACAATAATTGAAAAAAAATTTTAATTTTCACATAAAACATATTTACATGACTATTATTATAAAAGTAATTGCACTAACTTTTTTACGCTTTGCCGGTATCCACCGGCTCTTTCTCTTTATCTCAGGTTGGCGTCTCGTCCAATGTCGCGCCTAGAGATAAAAATTTTCGATTAGCTATTGAACCCTTTACGACATAAAATCTAGCAAAATTTAATTTTTTTCGCTCTCACGAATATCAAGATCCTATAATTTAAAATTTTCTTATTATGCATGTTTAATGCATAAATTCTGGTTTTGGTCGTTATCACGCTTCCCGGTGCGACCAAAAATTCAAATATTAGTTTTATTTTATAATAATTTATTTTCTTTATTTTTCTGCCTCCAAAACTATTTTTCTCCATTTATTTCTTTTATTCTTCTAGCGTCCATTTCCAATTCAAGAATTTTCATTTATTCAATAAATACTCTAAAAATTTCAAATAAATTCCTATCATCACTATAACTCATTTTCTTTCATTTTCCATCATCAATTTCCCCAAAATAATATTCCACAACTTCCAATAAATTTTTCCATAATTTGGCTAAAAATCTAAAAATTCCCCAAAAATCCTATTAAATTTTTCTTCCATCCCAAAATTTATTTTTCACTTCCATACACTCCAATTAACTTCATTATTTTCAATTTAAGGCAAAATTCCTCCAAAATAATTTTCTCAAAATTTAACCATAATTATGGAAATTCTCTAAAAATTCTACAAAAATTCCTAAAATTTATTTTCATCAATTATTCACTCAATCCATCATCCTCAAGCCTTATTCTCTTCATTTCCTATTTTTCTCTAATTTTTCAAGATTTTTTCCATAAACCCTAATTTTTCCATCAAGCAATTTCAACCAACAACACATCACAACTTCAATTTCTAATTTAAACAACCATCAAATCCAACATAAATCCATATAAATTTGAAGAAAAAGTGAATAAAAACTTACCTCCAAATTTTCTTGAATTTTTTGGCCAAAGAAATAATTTTCCTCCAATTTTCCTTTATTTTCTTCACCCACCAATTAATTTTTCTTGCTCCAAATACTTGATTATTGGTAATCTTGTGAAATTAAGGTAAAGGAAAAGCTTAATCCAGCTCCCATGGTGGACGGCCACACAAGAAGAAGAAGAAGAAATGGATTTTTGATATTTTGTAGATTTTTGTCCTATTTATATTCAATTAAATTAATTAATCTTAATTAATTTCTTAATTCATCTCCTCATTGGCCAATAGCACAATTAATTATCCCATAATATTGACACATGGCCCAATCACAATTCCATTAATTTTGACTTAAAAATTTTCCAACCAATCAAAAAAAATTTCTTCATAATTATTTTTAATTCTCCAAAATTCAACCTCTAAACAACTCAATTCCATCAAATTAAATATTCCAAAAATTATAAAATAATTTTCTCTTCGAAACAGTCTCTGCGATTTTGCAAAATGACAATCGGTGCAAAAAATCGAGTTTTTACGGGTTAATCATTTTTCTTAATTTCACCCGTAAAAATTCTTCTGTTATCCGATTTCTAATTTATCAGTTTTAAAAATCTTAAAATTAAATTTCGATCACATCGACTCCATTGTGATCGTGATCGCATTTCTCTAGCTCCTGATCTGAAATATCAGTCTGTAAACTTGTACTAAGGATCATATTTTCACAATTCAAACCCTTAGCCTTAAAATTTCACCTTATAACTCTACATATGACCTTATAATAATATATTTTCATGTTTTGGTATGCTTAAATTATAATTTCACTACCGAGCAAAAAAACCCAAATTTCGGCCCGGGCTGTCGTCTCGATTTGCGTGCTTAACACGAAATTGCTTTATTTCATTTGATAAAATTCCTATTCATTTTATTATATTAATATAATTAAATTTTTATGTATTTATCCGTATTTAGACTCCGATCGTATGCCTTTATACTGCAGTATAAACGACCGCAGTACACGTATACGGTCAGGGTCTAACTCACGGATGTGACAAATTCTAAGATGCACATTGGCTGAATTTTTACTTTATTGATTTTGATTTAATTTATTTGAGTTTTATTTCATCATATTTAAAACTCCATAAATTTTATTTCTTTGTTTTACAAATTAAGATTTAAATAATCAATCCTTGTGGATTGAACCATTCTTTCACTATTTACAAATTTTATATTAAGGACAATAAATTTATATTTGACTAGTTTCGATAACTATCAAATTTTGGCGTCATTGCTAAGGATTGACAATATTATTTTAATATAATTTTTTATGCTTATGTCACTCTCTTCTTGCACATGTGAACTAATTTTTTATTTTGAAATTGAGAAGACAGCTCATAGATTGAGGAAGAAAACTAAGCAAAAATTAGCATATCTTCATCTAAAATAAATTTTGATTCTAAGGAAGAGACCATGGCTGATGTTGAATAAAATTTAAGGTGAATGGTCAATCAAAACGTGCACCAACAATCCCTATACATTGAGCTTCCAAATCTTGAGGTAAGTTTTGAATTAAAATCTAGTTTGATTCACTTATTACCTACCTTTCTTGGCCTTGCAGGAGAAGACCTTCACAAGCACCTCAAGGAGTTCCATATGGTATGTTCCAATATGAAACTATAAGGAGTAATGGAGGAACAAATCAAATTGAGAGTCTTTCCATTTTCTTTGATCGAAAGAGCAAAGGACTGATTGTATTACCTTCCTTCAGGATCAATTACAATATGGGATGACTTTACAAAGACAATTTCTTGAAAACTTTTTCCGTGCCTCTAGAGCCATAGTAATTAGAAAAGAAATTTGTGGAACTCGTCAATATAATGGAAAAACTCTTTATGAGTATTGGGAACGTTTTAATTAACTTTGTGCAAGCTGTCCTCACCATCAAATATCTGATAATTTACTAATTCAATACTTTTATAAATGTTTGACACAAGCTGATAGAAACTTAATTGATGTTGCAAATGGAGGAGCTTTGGTTGATAAAACTTTTCCCCAATCTAAGGATTTAATCTCCAAAGTTGCTGTCAACACTTAATAATTTGACACTAGATAAGAATCATCAACCAAGAAAGTCAATGAGGTAAGTGTTAATGCTATTGAACAAAGAATTGACAATATTGTTTCTCTTATGTAGAAAATGGTGGTAGGAAATCAACAACAAGTGAATGTTTGTGGGGTTTGTTCAAACCATGATAATCCAACTGATATGTGTCCTAATCTGAACAATAAGAACATGCCAAAGCTATAGTAGGATTCCAAGGGCAGCAATATCAAAGGAAATATGATCCTTATGCCCCTACATACAATACCAGATGGAGAGACCACCCAAATTTTAGCTATGGACAACCATTAAATAACTTCCATCAATCCGGATTTCAACTAAGACCACTAGCTCTTGTATCTCAACCATCTCAAATGTCAGGTATGTCTTTCGAAACAAATTGTATTTGCTTTAGCCATTATTGTTCAATAATTTCAGCAAAATACCAAAACAAGTATCAAAAACTTGAAAATCATATGAGCTAGCTAGCTACTTTTGGTTGGAAAATTAGAGAATCAAATTTCTAGACATTTACCTTCTCAACCCAAAGTGAATCTGAAGCAGAATGTCAGCGAAATTACACTAAGGAGTGGAAAAAAATTAAAGGAAGTAGCAATTCAAAAATTTGTTGTTAAAGAAGAAATAGAACTGCCTCAATCAAAAAATTCATGTGACACTCTAATAAAATCGGACATAGTTGTTCCCCTCCATTTCCTAGTAGGCTGGCTAAATCGACAAAAGAAAAATAAGAAAAATAAATTTTAGATGTATTTAGGAAAGTTGAAGTGAATATTCCCCTTATTGATGTTATAAAACAAATGCCTCGTTATGCAAATTTTTTAAGGAATTATGTAGTTACAAAAGAAATTTGAAGGGAGATGAAAAAATTCATATGAGAGAAAAAATATCTCTACTATTCTCCAAAATAAATTGCCTCCAAAGTGCTAAGACTTAGGTATATTTACTATCCCTTGCAAATTTGGCAACTTAAGGATTAATAGAGCAATGTTAGATTTAGAAGCTTCAATTAACATAATGTCTCATTCAATTTATGCATCTCTAAAACTTAGACTATTGAAAGAAACATGTGTTATTTTACAACTTGCTGATAGGTCCAATATGTATCCTAATAGTGTTTTGAAAAATATTTCTATTCAAATCAAAGAATTTGTATTTACTGTTGACTTTTGTGTGATTGATATGGATGAAGATAATTTATCTAATTCAATTCCAATTTTATTAGGCATACCATTTCTTAAGACAATTAGGACTAAGATTGATATTTATAAAGAGACATTCACTGTGGAATTTGATAATGAAGTTGTTGAATTTAGTATACATAAATTTTCTAAGTAATGCTTATTCAATTTGTGCCATAGATGCTTTTAATTCATGTGTGCAACCAAATTTTGATTTGGGACATGTCACAAGTGACAATAAATTTTATCTTGAAGATTTAGAAAGAACTGAATGAAAGTTTATGTTAAATCTTTCTCTAAAAGACATAACCTTTGAATTAAAATTTCTTAAATTTTTAGATACAGATTGAAGTTTGATCATTGATAATGTAGTCAAAGACAATAAAAAGAGTGTTGAGTGGAAGACAACCCATTTTTCTCATTTTTAGTTTATTTTTATTTTTATGTATTTTTTTGTCCTTACCAAAATATGAAACTGATACCTACACTTAAAGTTTTTTCTCAGTTTAAATTTTTAAACCCCTTCTTCAACTTCCCGATGTAGATAATATATTAGTTCAATAAATCATGAAGTATTGGTAAAATGAGTTTAAAGTTTCTGGGTAAAAGAAGTTAAGTTACTGGGTTAAGGTCAAATAGTAAAGGCCATGGTATTTTAAAATTTTGACTTTTCTTATTATTTTTCTAATCTTTTCCCTTTTTTTATATTATTCTAACATTTCAATTTTTGCTTTATTATTATTATTATTATTATTATTATTATTATTATTATTATTATTATTATTATTATTATTATTATTATTTTATTTTATTACCTTTTCTTTCTATTTCTCTTTCCTTTATTTCCTTCTCTCACAATCTCCTTTTTCCTTTCTCTTCTTATCAGATTGCAGCCCCGCAGACCAGATCAGTCCCACCTCCTCACAATGTCGGCCATCACACGCCTTTTCCCACGTCGTTCGTTTCTCCATCATCGGTGGCCATATACGCATGTCACGGCCGTCGCTTCTTTCGTTGGTGGTGACAACGAAACCCAACTCCTCCTTTTTTCGAACCTCCGAGACCGAAGCAGATACACGCCGTTCAATCTTCCCTCACTAGCGACCAAGGACGATCTCACCTTGGGTAGGCAGTGATGGCTTATGCTTTGGTATTTCTCAAAAATTTTTTGACAGACCCAAGCTATATCGTATTTGTTTCTACTATTTTTCCACCCTTTCTGGTATGATTTCTATTATTCTTCTTGAGAATTAGCTAAGTTTTCATGACTTTTGAATTGGGTGTAGAAGTAATTTGAAGATTGATTTGCCGAAATTTAAATTAAAAGGAAATGGGTCTTTGATTTCATATGGGTTGTGCAAATATTTATTTAATTGAAGATATATAGCCTTTTGCATACACTTTTGCAATATTTGACATGTTTCCCATAAAATTTTGAATTAATTGAGGCTGTCATTGTTTTGCTCATTTTGGATAGAATATGATTGGTATTGTATTGGAATTTTATATTGAAGAACTTGGGGACATATTATGTTCGGTATTGTTTCAGTACCATTTTTTTAAGTTCTCTAGTTTGGTGGGACTTGATAAACTTCGGGTGTGATATTGAGTTGCTTGGGTACTTTATATTGCTGCTCATTGGTGATTGAAATTGCTACTATTTGTTGCTGTGAAATTTATTAATCTGTTTGTTGATTTGTTAAAATGAGAACCATGATTACGAAATCTCTAGCTGGAAACAGAAATTTGTTAACAGAATAAGTTTACCCATGTAATGAGTTAATTACGAGGGTACATTGCATCAAGGAACACATGCAGATTTTGTTCAAAGCAGCCTAGTCTACCACTTCAGAAAAGCTAATATTTAAGGGGAGTCTTTCTGATTTCTTTTTGCTCTTTAATGTATTTTGATCCTACATTAGGAACAATGTAGGATGTAGGTGTGGAGGGGGGATATTTGAGCTTAATTTTTGCTACTTGAAATGTTAAATTGTGGATGACTGTATAAATGCTATATTGTGACAATTTAAGTAGCCAATATAAATTCCTTGCATAAAATTTGATTAATATGAAAAAAATTCTGCACTTTTGCACTTATTGGATCTTGATTAAATTAATATGCAAAATGAAAGAGTAGTAGTTAATTTATACTTATAGGTTTAAATTTTTCATGAAATTTGACATTTTTTATTTGTTTGACAAAGCTTGCAAGATGAGAATACCAAATTTATACCCATTTTTGGTAAGGATTTTTTAGCCTAATTTTGAGCAAGTCTTTTTGGTTTGCTGAATTTATTTTTGAGTGAAATTCATGATTAAGTTAGAAATGCTGAAATCTGAAATTTGCAATGGAATTTTTATTGACACTACACATATTGGATTTCTTTTTGAAAATGATAAGGGTACTTAATTTTTAATGTTTTTACCTTTACTTGTGATCAAAGATTTGATAAGAAAAATTTAATATTTTAAAAGATGATACAGTATTTTAAAAAAAAAATTAAGATTTTGAATTGAGTTGATATAATAGGATGAAATATAAAATACACCTATTAGTCAAAACAATTCAAAAGGAGGGATGAAGCATAAAATGCACCTATCTAAGAAAAGAAAAATTAAAAGTAAGACGGAACATAAAATGCATTTACCTATTTTCAAGAAAAAATTTAGTTCTATTACAAAAAAATTTTGAGGTGGTGTTTTGTTTATTTTTTCTTTTGAACCTAAAGGTATTTTTTTTCTTGAATTTCATTGTAACGCTTTGATTTTTGAATTGAGTACAATTGGGAAGTGAAAATGGGATAAAGTAGTAAAATTATGGTTTATTTCTTTCTAATATCGTGAATTATGAGTGAACTAAATTTTTGTCTAAAATACTTGAGTGAAATCTTTAGAAAGGATATTAAGTCTTGCATATTTTCAAATAACATTTAAATATTATTGTATTGAATAGAAATTTAAGTTATAAGTATATATTGTGCTCCGAAAAATTTGTTTCAATTATTAATTTGTAGAATTTTAGAAGAATAAGTAAGTATAGAGATTAATTTTTGCTTGAGGACAATCAACAATCTTGGTGTGGGGAAATTTGATAAGTGTTAAAATAAATATATATTTAATATTTATTTTCTTTATATTTAAGGTAAAAATAATTTATAATACATAAATTAATCTCCTATTTTATTTTTATGAAAGATATTATCAAATGAGAAAAAAATAAACTAAATTGGAAGATTTAAAAGAAATAAAAAAAGTCAAAAATTATAACTGATCATGACTAATCTAGAAGTCTGTAGTTTTTCAAAAGAAAAAGTGTTATAGTGTGCTCATGCCTGAAGTAGAAACGAAAAGAGTCGAGACTCTATCCAGATTAATTTCATTTTTCTTAGAGATATTTTTTTAGTTATCTTTTCAAATCAGTGTGATCTCGATTTTAATTATCTTATCAGATACAATAATTCTTATTTAGTTGTTTTAGAAGTTTATGACTTTTTTCCTATAAATAGAAGTAGAATTAAGTTGAAAAATTCATTCTTTTTCATCTCTAATTTTTTGCACTTTTATTTTTTATTCCAGTATTTTAATTTCAGTTGTGTGTGACTAATTTTATCTTTCTAGTTAAGGTTGTCGAAGATTGGTTTTAAATAAATTGTGAGATTTTGTTCTTTATCAATTTTCCATTTTAAGTATTTGAATATTTTCTGTTTTAATTAATTTATTCACTTGATGAAGAAATTCCAACTATTTGGATCTTTAAATTCATATATATTTAATTGATCCAATAGAGTGGAAAATTAATACTCTTAGTGAAATTAAATTGTTAATGAGTATTGTTGTAAATATTCAATCTATTTTAAATAGACAAACTTGTGTTCTATTGAATATAATTGGTAGTTTTTCTAAATTTTAATGTTATTTTCAATCTAAATCTTAAGAGATTGTTTAAGGTTGATTGATAAATATAGTTTATTTGTAGTGTTTGCTTACTTAAATTACAATTAGGGAAAAACAAAATGTTATACCTTGTTAATATTCATAATCAATTTATTTTATTTGAAAAATCATCTTTTAATTCAATGATCAAAATATTTAAATCAATTTTAAGATACATATTGACTAGATTTTTACTTGATTGATTTTGATTTAATTTATTTGAGTTTTTTTCATCATATTTAAACCTTCTGTGGATTCAACTCTACTCTCACTATTTACAAATTTTATATTAATCAATATGAATTTATTTTTGACTAGTTTTGACAGCTATTAGTTGACTAGCTGCCAAGAAGAGAACGCAATGCAACAACAGCTGCCAGGCCCAATTCTGCAATATGTCATATGCTTATGACACCTTGTCACACACATGATCGAGAGTTAGCTCTTGAAATTCGTCATTTGCTCATGACACTAGAACTCGCATTTTGAAAACATTCAACAATCTCCCCCCATTTTCAAAATGGATAGACACTCATATCAGTTTTAGTACTTACACATTATATGCATAAAATGATGATATTTTGTGATTTGAACCATTACATAGCAGAGTTCATTACAACATATTAGAAGACATTGGTAGACTAAGGTTTGAACATATTCAATTTGATAAGCCAAACAAACTCTACACATATAATCTTTACACTTTTGGTTGCAAACCTAGATGACACTTTTACTTTGGCCTTGTGTCCACGTATTTTTCATGAATGCTTGAGTGACAAGCCATTGAGCTCCTTGAAGCGGTTGCGCTTCGCATCCACATAGGTAGACCTTTTCATGCCCTAGTACTATAGCATATTAGCAGAACAAAACATTGTTTTTAGGTCTATTAAGAGATCAATTCTCAACCTCATATTGTTATACAATTCGAGTACCAAACACTATTATCCTTGGGATGGCATAAACAAACTAAGTACTTGCAAATTATACTAATGATGTACTTGAACTCAAGACCTGATATTGTATCAAGCATTAAGTTCAGTTTCCATTATTGGTAATTCAGTGGACTTGATATTCGAAGGATTTAACAAGTCTCCACACTTTGTGTTCTTGTATAGGCATAAAACTTTCAGGTTGTTTCATATGAACTTCTTCATCAAGCTCATCATTCAAGAACACTATCTTGAGATCCATTTGATGAATGATCAGCTTATGTATAGCTGTAAGTGCTATTAGCTCTCTGATTGTTGCAATTTTAGCTACTAGTGCATATGTGTCAAAAATAATCAATACCATAATAAAATCTTATGCCACCAGTCTCACTTTTATTTTCTCCGAGGATTCATCAACTTTTCTTTAAGTTTTAAAGATCCACTTGCAACCAATTGACTTGCAACTAGGTAGAAGATCCACCAATTCCCATTTATTGTTTCCTATTATGGAATCCATTTCATCATTAATTGCTTCCTTCCAGAAAACATCATGGGATTTCATGGCCTCCTCATATGTTTGAAGGTCTGCTTCTATATTGTAGCAATAAGAAATTTGATTTACAATCGATTCTCTTGTTCCTTTCACCAAGAACATTTGAAAATCATTCCCAAAATCTTTTGCTTTTCGAGATCTTTTGCTCGTTTGAAGTTTAGTGACTTCTTCAATATCCTTTTCCATGATTTCTTTCTTTTTTCAAGGTCTGACCCACTTTCATGTTTTGAAGTTGGTCTTGGAACTGTTTTGTATCTATTTTCATAAAAAAAACATCCTTTGATTCAATGAAAGTGTTAACTAAAATCGAATGATTAGGCTCAATAACTACGAACCTATATGCTCTACAATTTTGTTCATATCATAAGAAAATGCACTCCACAACCCTTTTACCCAATTTCTTTCTTTTATGTTCAGGTACTTTCACAAATGCTTTACATCCCCAAACTCTTAAATAGTTTAGAATGAGCTTTCTTTTGTTCTAAAACTCATATGGAGTTGTGTTACTCATTTTACATGGAACCCTATTTAGGATATGACAAGCTGTTAGTATTGCCTCCCCTTAATAACCTTGACTAAGGCATGAATTTGACATCATTGCATTGACCTTTTCCATCTGAACACGATTTTTGCGTTTTGCTACACAATTTTGTTGAGGTTTATATGGGTTTATGGTTTCACGTGCAATTCTTTTGTCTTCAAAGTACTTTGCAACATAGTACTCTCCCTCTTTATCAAGCCTTAATCTCTAGATAAAAGTCTCACAATGTAATTTAGCTTTAATTTTATACACCAAAATATTTCATGAGTTCATCTTTATAATGAAATAAATAGACAAAACAAAGCCTATTATAATCATCTATGAAAGTCACAAAATATTTTTTTTATTACCTATAGATGGAGTTCCATGTAAATTGCCATCATCATTATGCATTAACTCTAATAATTTTTTAGTTCTTTCTATATTAGAAAATGGGTTTCTAGTTATTTTGGTTAACATGCATGTTGTACATTTCTTTCCTAAGTCAATTTTATTAAGATGTGGTAACAAGTCAAATTTAACCATATCATTTATTCTTTTAAAATTAACATGCCCAAGTCGGTTACGCCATAAGTACATAGGAGAGTTAACAATATAAATAAAACCGAATGCATATTCATTTTTATTAGTGATAGAAATACAATTCAACTTAAAAAGTCCATCATTAAAATAAACCTTGCCCATAAACATTCCCTTTTTGAAAAAACAAACTTGTCTGCCTCAAATACAAGCCTAAAGCCATATTTGTTCAGCAAACTACCCGTAACAAAATTCTTTCTAACTTCTAGTACATAAAGTACATTAGTCAATGTTAAAACCTTCCTATAAGTGAACTTTAGCTCCTCATTTCCAATTCCTTTGATAAGGACAATTGAAGCATTTCCCATGTAAAGAATAATGTCATCAGCTACTGTAGGTTCCATGGTTTTGAAAATGCTTTTGTTCTTATAAATATGGTGAGTAGCTCCAAAATTGGCCCACCATGCCATCTCATACTCAAGAAGGTTCATTTCAAAAACAACTACATCCAAAATTTCATTTCTAATTGCATTAGAAAAGACAATTGTCATTTCTTTCTCAATCTTCTTCTTAAGGAATCGATATTTAATTTTATTATGCCCTTCTTTCTTGCAGAAGAAACAATGCCCTTTCTTATTATTTTTCTACTGTCTATTTTTCTGGTTTGGCCTTTTGTTCACATGCTTGTTTGAAGGATTTTTAGTATTTTTCTTCCTCAATCACATGCACCTTTAAAACCTGGCTTCTTATATTAATTTCTTTTAATGACATGTGTATCATGTGGATTATATATTTATAGAAATATGAGTTTAGAAACTAGATATATACATACAATAATAGTTTCAAGGGCCAAACTAAATTTAGAAAAATTGTAAAATACTGAATAAAAATTGTATATTTTTCTAAATAAATGTGTGATTCATATTTATTGATGTGGCTTGAATTTTGGTAGAGCTAAATTGTAATATGACTTGAAAATCTCGCGGTGCAACTCAAAAAGTGTGGTTCGATTTTGGCTAAATTATGTAATTTTTATTCAGTTTGGAAAAATACTGGTATTTTAGAAGTTTGGTGATTTTACTTGATTTATTCATTATGTGAAAACCAATCATCTGTCACCCTCTTGGATGTAGGCATCATTGACAGAACTATGCAAATTTATATTTTTTTTCTTTATTTTCTGTGACTGCGTGTGCAATTGAATAATTTTCACTATGCATATCTAACAAATTTAGTAGCAGTAATTCCAATATGATATAATTATCTCTTTCAATGATCTCAGCCACAAATTTTTTTCCCTCAAAAAGCAGTAAATATCAAATGTAATTAGTGTTTGCCAACACAAATTTTATGAATTTCTTTGAAAAAAAGAGGCATCTTGTTCCAAATTCAAAAGATATGTTTTGAAAATACATAATAGCGGTACATCCAAATGAAACATCACCAGAATGGCGTACGATTTAGCAACTATATGTATCTACATGCATGTGGCGACATTTTATATTTGTTTCCTTTCCTTTTCTTATTTCCCAATTAATTACCAGGAATTCAAATTGCACCCCTAAAAAAAAACATTTCGTTCCTATATGATGAAGACCAGTTGCCTTTGTGTGGCTGCAGTTGGTTTTATGCCTCAAATAGTTTGAAGGATGTGTTTTTGGAAATTTATGGATTCTTGTATAAATAGAAGACAAAATCCAATGACTAGAGTTCTTGTATAAATAGAAGAATGAATCCAAAGGCTATGACCTTTGGCAAGGGAAAGATGGAAGCTGATTTTGCATGTTGAAGATACAAGCAATTGGAGAGAGATCAAAATAGGAACAACGGGTTTTATCATGAAAATTTGAGAGATGAGCTGAAAATTCTTTTTAGTCGTGACATAAGTGAGTTCTAATTTCTTTATTTATTCCTTTCCTTGTTGAATTGAAAGCTGGAGATGTGAATTCGGTTGGAATATATATTAACCCGAGACTTGTAAAAGGGGAGTTGTGGTATAATTAGTGAGTTTAACCAAAGTTTTGCAAGAATGGACTTGTGAAAATTATGAGCAAAAGAGATTTAAGTTGATTTTGGGTGAGTTAGGCCGAACCATTAAGACAGACTTAATAATAATAATAATAATAATAATAATAATAATAATAATAATAATAATAATAATAATAATAATAATAATAATAAATTAAGACAATAACCATTTAATTAAGTTGTTAATTTAACTCAGTTGAGATAAAATTAAGTTAAGGATTAATAAAAATTGAAGGAATTTTATTAAGACAATTGTGGAATCAAATAAGTGATGGAGTTTTGAAAGAACTAATATAGGAAAACTTTATGAACCCAAAACTGCCTGGAAGAAATGGGAAACTATGAAAAACCAAGCTATAATAATAAAAGAATCATATGGTTGAAATTTAATTTTTATTTGACAAAAGGAAAAAGGTAGCTTTGTTGTGTTGAGACTCTTTACATAAGAACCCGGAATAATTACATGCTGAAGCAATAACTTTAAGTATTACACAGTAAGTTTTATTTAATACCATGAGTAAAGCATCACAAATATTACAAAGCTTTGATATCGAGAGAGTGATCTATATCAAAACTAAAGTATAAAAGAGACTTTAAATCCCCTTTTGAAGCTGAGTCACATTGACTTAAACATGGAGTTGGGAAGCCTTCTCCGAAAGACGAAGAATAAGAATGTGAGAATCTATGGAACAATTAAACGGTCATTGGAATAATTTTAGAACTGATAGTCTAAGTGACGCCAAAACGTACCGTAACACATAACTCTAGTTCAATGTTAGAGCTACATTACTATTCTATTAGAAAGTTATTTTTGAGATAAGTTATCTCCTCAATTAATTAAGGGACCCTCTAATTAGTAAATGCTTTATATTAGGCGTGCCGACGCAGCAGGAACCCAATTGAGATAAGGATAGGAATCCCGTGGATGTGAGGAAAATGTAAATTCAGGTTTGCAGAAGTATTTATAGCAATAGCCATTAAAGCAAAATTATCAATGGGATAGAAATAAATGATACGATATTTATATATATAATATATACGTAGTAAATGAATGATATATGTGGTATATATATATGCTGTATGTATATGTAGAATACATATGATATATGTTAAAATATGTTGGGCATAATTATATGTCTATTGTTAGTATATACATGTATGATATATGAGTAATGTTACATTGTGAATATTAATGCTATATATGAAATAACAATGTTAGTGATTTTATGATGTAAGTATGATATATAAAGGAATGTTAGAAATGATAACATGCATACGGAATTGTATTACATGTTTTATTGTTATGAAATAAGTTTATAAAAACAAATGTGACATGAATCCGTAAATGAGCCTCCACTAGAGTAGGATAGGTTTGCTAGCATACCAATATGATCATACAAATATAGACAAATTATCCAACTCAACTGAAATATATAGTTACATCTACCTTGGTGGGAACATACATATACGGGGATGCTTGGCATCCATATGTACATGCACATTTTTCATATAGTTACTATGTGTCTTTCTATAGCTAGGTCTAGGTAATAAATTTATGAGCATAACAAGTAAGAAATTTGAAATATGTTTGATGATTTTGACGTGAGAGTTGAAATATATATATATATATATATATATATATATATATATATATATATATATATATATATATATATATATATATATATAATTTACAAAAGGAAGAATGTAAAGGCTACAAATGAAATTTTAAATTTATTATGTTTTGACTATTCTATAAAGTTTGCAATGTTAAGTTAAAACTCAGTGTGAGAGTTATTTTTCTCACTCATTTAGTTTCTATAGTGAAAGTGGAATACAGGTAGGCAAGAGTTTACAAATCTAGTGATTCTATCAGATGAGCACAACAGTAACAGTAACAATATAGTCATATTATGTTCATGAAACAAATGTTACATGCTTCATGTATATATAACAAAAGATGTAAATAAATATGGATTTAAAAGTACATTTCACATTTGCATATAATGATTATTTATATTCATTATAAGTTATAAGTTTGTATATATGGGTTGAATGTTTAGAACTCATGTACAAACACACATCAATTCGTCAATCGAAAATACCACTTTACCTAACTGAGGTACAAAAAGGTAAGAAGATATTACACATTGGAATTACCGACATAACTAAATTTTCTACTGCATACCTAATAAATTAATGACAAATTTTAAGTCATCGCTAGTTGCAACGAGTGTTTAGTGATAGACATTATTTCATCGCTAATATATTTTTAATATATATATTTTTAACTTAATTTACTTTTAAAATGAAATATGCAATATTGTAAAATATCTGAATAAGATAAGAAATCTTACTATGCACTAATATTTTAAAATAATTACTGATGATCTCACTAATATTTTATGACTCATTTTAAAACTAGTTTGTAAAATATTTTAAAATTTATTTCATGACATTTTAAAATAATATTGCATTACGAGAAAAAATAGAATTTATTCTAATGATCATGTTCTCATATAATTCAAAGCATGTAGTTAATCAAATGCCTCATACCGCATTACATAGGAAAAACTGCAAATCATTATATTACTAGGATTCATAGGCATTAAGTTGTTATTCATAGGTGCCCTACCCATGAACCAAACTGTGATCGTGCTTGTTAATGCTTCTGGATACAATATCATATAGTTCATGGGTGTGAAGTATGCCTTCATAGGCTTGAAACCATATTTCATGACTCCCTGACCACTAAACAAACCGTAAATGATTCTGCCTGAAATGGGCATGTTCTGGGTATATCTTTCATAGGTGCAACAACTATGCTATTGGCATAAAACTGTTTAGAAAGGGATTCACAACCATGAACCTTGTCACAGGTATGAAATTCTCAATTTTCAAAACAGAAATTCGAGCATATGAGGGCTCTAAGATTGATAAATGTCAATCACTCTTATTAACACTCACAATATACAATATACTAGAAACATGCCTTAACAACTTTTAGATACATTTAAATATCATTTCATGCCAAAAAGGTCTATTTGTTTATCAATAGTTTATTGACCCACTTTCATGGCACTTAAACATTTAACCTTCATAATGATTATGCATTTTCATAACTAGAAATATATTCATTATATTGACCAAATGTTCAAATTATCTCATAGAATAAAACATGCCAACATATCAAAATTAGAATTTATATATATATACGTAAAAAAATGGAGTCTAAACTCAAGCTCTTCAAACTAGTCTAGGATTTGGTTGACCATCACCTCTGCTACCAACACCTAGAACACTAAAAATACCTCTATAAGTCCATGGAACCAAAAATTGATCATTAAAACTATTCTTCCTTAACCCTTTGTTACAAGTTTAACCCAAGCTTTGATTTATGAAAACTTGTGTTAAAAAAGAGAAGAGAGGATAAAGATGAAGGAGAAAAGAGATCTGACGTGTTATGGTTGAGTATAAGGCATGGGAGTTGGTATATAACAGGCATAATGGGATGACAAAGAGAGAAAATTGCATTTATCTTACCTGTTCTAGATTGACCATCTTTCGTGGGCTTGAACATTTATTTACATACGTGAATTTCCCTTGTCACAACCACGATAGCCCCTTCACAGGAAAAGCCAATACCTCGACATTCATGGTTGTGACTATATATTTACGAGCATGAAAACATTTCCATCTCTAATTATCGACATTTAAGCTTTAATCTACTCATTCATTCTCTTTTATATTATTATCAAAACTTATAGGCTCTAATTAATAGTCATTACAAAACTGATAAGGATTAGTGGGATTCTAACGATCATGATAGTGATTAGGTATAATGCTTAAAACCAAAGATGTTATTTTCTTTTTGTTATTATGCACTATTCATAATTATTTACTTACATCATATATGTTTGTAAATTATTATATCAATCTTGCTTTTATTATTGTTATTCTTTTTAAAGTATTAATTTTATTTTTATTCAGTGTTGTTTTTTATGGTGTTTACAATTATTGGGTGACTAATATATAGATGGGTTGCAAATCATTTGAAGATAAATTACATGGTAGAGTTAGAGGTCCTACAAGCCAAGTAGAGCTATTGATTAAGAAGACCAGTTTCTCATATCGACCACTAGTACCACCACTTTGTTTACCACAATCACAATCATTGCCACATTCATTGACACCATCACAACCATCCCCACATTAATCGACATCATCACAACCATTGACACCATCACAGCCATTAACACCACCATAACCATCGACACCATTATATCAATCAGCACCATCACAACCATAAGAACCACCACAACCATTACATCACTCCTCCATTAGCATATCTATCGATCTTAGGGGGTTCTACATCAACATTTCGTACATCACATCCTACTACATCATCTTCTTTAGTTGGTTCAACACTACATTTACAATATGAGGCATCAGTGGCAGAGTTGATCAATGGTAGATGAAGACTTAATCTCGATCTCGATCCTAAGAGTTAATATTACTATAATTATTTCTTGAAATCTTTCTATTCATGATTTAGTCTATGTTTTATGTAGTGTTTATTTGTATTTTTTGCATAATATGAGTTTTTTTCAGTCTCATACGACTTTTAGTACTATCACTTATAGTTTTTTAATTCATTTGAGTGACATAGAACATGCATGAAAGATTATGCCTGATGACATGAGGAACTTCTATTGGCTTCAGTTTCAAGTAAAATCCAAGTAATGTTGTAAAAAATGCGATGAGATGTATATGGCTTTGTTAAACGTGTATTTCTTGTGGTTGATTAGTTGTTGGAGACTTCTTAAAATAGGTTAGCTTACTTATAATGGAGTCGGAACTCTGCCAAAATTTTAATTAGATATTAAATATTTAATCTCTCTTATGCTTGATTGGTTGATAGAGGCCTCGTACTTAAGGTTAGATTACTTATGTTATAGATGAAACTTTACCGAAATTTTTGCTTGATTAGCTTACTTATAATGTAGTTGGAACTCTGCTAAAATTTTAGTTTGATATTAAATATTTAATCTCTCTTATGCTTGATTAATTGATAGAGGCCTCCTACTTTAGGTCAGGTTACTTATGATATAGATGAAACTATACCGTAATATTAGTTTGATATTAAATAATAATCTTATATAGATGTTGCAAGCCAAAAAAAAAGTATTATATGTTATTTTTTTTATATTTCTATTTTATAAGGAATTTACTTGGGATCTAGAGCTTGAAAGTGTAATTAAGCATAGATGGTTACAATAGACTGCTACACGTTATAATAACATTATGAACAAGTGAAGACCATTTGGCAGTAAGCCACCACAAGTTCTAAAACATGTTTAGGATAATGGGTAGAAAGAATAGTCCACTCATAAATTCAAGTGGTGATCTACCATTGCCTCTAAAAACAAACTTAGTTCGATATACAAGGGTTTTATATCCATGGTTGAGCATATCATGCAAATATTATGTAACATCCTTGACTTTTCCCATATGCATTTCTACAGCATCTCATTTGCACATATACATTTTTGGTATCAGAGCCAGGTTTCGATCCTGGGACCTGTGAATGTGCAAATGAGATGCTGTAGAAATGCATATGGGAAAAGTCAAGGATGTTACATATTATATTGATCATGATAACTTGATTTGAATTTGTTATATATTTATATATTAAGGTTGTAAAATGTATGTTAATTTTTTTATTTACCTATGTATTATGCTTGTAATTTTGCAGTTAATGTGTTTTTTTTTCTAGTGATCAGGCAAAAGAGTTTGGATGTGAATCAAATCCTATAGAACTTTTTAAGGCAACACACATTAAGAAGACTAACTTAGGAATGGAGTACGCGGACCAGTGGTCTAAAGTTGTTGCAGTAAGTGTTTACCACACTCAATAATTCTCCATATTCAAAAATTTGTTTGTTCACTTTTTCTATTAATCTTATGCTATTTATATTTTTTCTCATCAAAATTTGTATTATATATTCAAGTGCAGACCCTTAAAAGACTGCTTCTCACCCAGTAGAGGGATTGAATGAGTCATGTGAGCTAGATTTGAGGCAGTTATTTTTAGGGCAGTTGGTGGCTAAAAAAATGGCAAGTATACGGGATGGGCACCAACACACCACATTTCTATACCCGTACCTCATTTTTCACTCCACTGCCACATCATGAAATATTAGTGTAGATGAGGTTCAGACTATATTGGAGTCATAAAAGTAGCATAGCATAAAGAACTTTGACTCAAGCTTCAAGATGAGATTCAAGATAAGATTCAAGACGAGATGCGTTCAGAGATGACTTGTTCTGGCTACATTTCAACTTTAGCTTCATAAAGAGATCCACATAATTCTGATAGCATGTAGAACAATATATTAATAATATTGTAATATTTTTATTATTGAATATTTATCATGTTTCTAAATGTAAATTAAAAAAAACTAGTTTGTAAAATATTTTAAATTTTATTTTATGACTCATTTTCATATAATATTTCATTACAACAACAATCGAATGTAAGGTATGTGTAGCATTGTTGGTAAAAAAAATCTTATGTAAATGTATATGTGATGATACAAGTAATGTGCCTATGTATAATGCTAGCACGCATGCTAATGATAAATAAAACATAAAGGTATATGTTATAAGATGAATTATATGTTGAAGATATGAACAAGTTGTTGGGCTTTGAAGAATGAATCATATTCATAAATGCAACGGAAAAATAAAATTTTCAAAATTCGAAACAAAAGATCATACTTGTGCCATTAAAACTAATTTATATAAATATAAAAATTAGAAATTATACCTTGTAATTTTTATTTGTTCTTCAAATCTTCACTTTGTTGGGTTCTAGCAAACTACAACAATCCACACTAGGATGTCTCTAATGATAATCCATGGAAAGAATGAAGAAGAAACTATCAAGAGAAATGGTTTGAACAAATTCAAAGTGCTAGCTTTGAAAGTGTTCTTGAGAGAATTTTGTTGTCTTAAAAATATTTTTTTCACAAAAAAAAAATTTCATGTCTATTTTCTGTCATTTGATGTCTTTTCTATTTGAATCAAATTCAAAGAAAAGATGAAAAGTCAAAAATGGAGAAAATGGAAATGAATGAATAGTAATTGGCCACAATTGGCCTAATTAAAGCCACAATATGCCGTTGGCCAACGGGTGGGAGGCAGCAGCACATTGGGCCTGTTGCAGGCTGTTGCTGAGCAGCCCAGCTGGCCCGTTAGGCAGGCTAGCAGCCTTTCTACCTCGTTTGGGCTCGTGACTCTCCCAAACGATTTTTCCGTGCGATCTCATGGCGATCCATCCCGAAATAATTCTCTCATATTTTGGATCTTATCCAAGATCATTTTAATCATTCTCCATATATTCAATGTGTGTGACCCATTAGGTTCCTGGTTATGTTAGCCACTTAAATTAACAATTTAAGCAAGTCATGAGCGGTATCTAGAACACATCATGACCTACAATTGATTGGAAAGTCAGTAGTTTGACTACAAACCTTTCCATAGATAATTTTTGTGCAATTATTCCTTTCACCATTCCATACCTCCACTTGGTTCAGAGTATGGACATGTGTCAACTCCCACTAGACTATGTCACGACTAGTCCAAGTAATGTTAGTTCTTGTCCTTGAGGCTCATTGCTCTATTGGATATGTCATTGAAGACTATTTTTATGACATTTCCACTCTGGCCAAAGATTTCCGAGTAATGACCATGACAAGAGGCCATGGGTATATACTCCTTCTATCAAGAATGGTAAATCCTTTGTTGGTTATCCAATTACCTTCGAATACCTCAAGCTGTATCCAATCACTACCCTATGAGCAACCTCCCTGAGGCAACAAGGAATAGTGTCAAAATACAGAATCAATATTCAAGATATCCTTGAGTACCTCAAGTCTAAGGATACTTGTACCATTGCAATGATGAGACTATCATTGACATTTGAATAGATTATCCATATGATTGTGTCATAGTTGGTCATCCAATGTAATTAGCTACACTTAGCAAGCATCCACATGTTAACTCTAAACATCTCATGTTTATAAATTATGAGATCTACTACTCGATCCAATCAAGGAGTGTAACATGTGCTAGTCTGTCTGGATTAATAATGTCTCATCTCATTAATCCTATGACTAGGGATCATTTTCATACTAACATAATTACACATAATAAGAATCTCAATATCATGATTTCCTTCATGCTATGTTATGTATCAAGAACTTCATTAATTGATTTAAGATCACTTATCAATTCATATATCAAATGAACATCAAATTAATGAAAAAGCCTTTTATTAATCAAATAAATTTGTACAATAAGTGCTAAAGGTGATTGCCTTTAGAGCATTTCTCTAACAAGCTCCCACTTACACTAAAGCCAATTGCCTTTCTATTTAATTTCATAGGCGAGTACATGAGACATTTCTTTTGGGGAAGTGGCTTAGTTAAAGGATCAACAATATTCTGATCAGTGGGCACTCTTTCTATCTTTACATCATTCCTACCAATGATTTCTCTAATCAAATGGTATCTTCTGAGTACATGTTTAGATCTCTGATGAGATCGTGTCTCCTTTTCTTGCGCAATGGCTCCATTATTATCACAATACAATTGTATTGGATTAATAATGCTGAGAACCACTCCAAGTTCTGTGATAAATTTCTTTATCCAAACTGCTTCCTTTGCTGCTTTAGAAGCTGCAATGTACTCTGCTTCAGTTGTGGAATCAACAATTGTTTCCTGTTTGGAACTCTTCCAACTAACTGCTCTACCATTTAGTGTGAATATATAACCTGATTGAGATTTTGAGTCATCCTTGTCAGATTGGAAGATGACATCGGTATACCTGCTCATAATAAGAATACATCCTTAGTTCTTCTTAAGTACTTAAGGATATTCTTGACAGTCACCCAATGACCCTCCCCAGGGTCCGATTGGTATCTGCTCATGATATTCAGAGCATATGATACATCGGGTCTTGTACATATCATAACGTACATGATTGATCCTATAGCTGAAGCATATGGAATCAAACTCATATGTGTCCTCTCATCTTGTGTCTTTGGACACAAAGACTTTGAGAGAGTAATCCCATGGGTCATGGGAATATATCCCCTCTTGGACTGCTTCATGCTAAACCTCTTTAGCATCTTATCTATGTATGTAGATTGTGAAAGACCAAGCAATATTTTAGATTTATCTCTATAGATCTTTATCCCCAAAATATAGACTGCTAAATTTTGACTGATTATAAGGCTGAGACATCATTTCCCATTAATAATATGTCATCTACATATAACACAAGAAATACAATTGCACTCGCACTAGCCTTCTTGTAAAAACAAACTTCATCCGGATTTTGTAAGAAACCAAACATTTTGATTGTCTCATCAAACCGAATATTCCAACTCCTGGATGTTTGCTTTAATCCATAAATGGATCTTTGAAGCTTACATACCTTTTTGCCATCTTTGGTTATGAAGCCTTCTGGTTATGTCATGTACACATCCTCAGTTAGATTTCCATTAAGGAAAGTTGTCTTCACATCCATTTGTCATATCTCATAATCATAATGAGTAGCAATGCCTAGGAGTATCCTTATGGATTTAAGCATAGCTACTGGGCTAAAAGTTTCATCATAGTCAATTCCTTGTCTTTGATGATAACCTTTAGCAACAAGTCTAGCCTTATAGGTAATCACATTACCATCCATGTCAGTTTTCTTTTTGAAAACCCATTTGCACCGTATAGGCTTTATTCCTTTGGGTGGGTCAACCAAAGTCCATACTTGGTTTTCATACATGGAATCCATTTTTGACTTCATGGCTTGAAGCCATTTGTCAAATTCTAAACTATTCAGAACTTTTTCATAGGTTGTAGGCTCATAATTTTCTATGAGCAATGCGACGTTCTGTTCACTAATGAGAAATCCATATCTCTCTGGAACAGTACGTATCCTACTTGACCTACGAAGCTCTTGTGCTTCAGAAGGTTGAGTTGTTATATCATCTATATAAGTAACAAGCTCGGGTTTAGGCAGTTGATAAGCATCTGTTTGAGCATCTTGAACTTTTTTAAGTTTAATTTTGCTCCTACTATATCCTTTTATAAGGAATTCTTTCTCTAAAAAGATAACATGTCTTAAAACAAAAACCTTTTGTTTCAAGGGGTGGTAAAATTGATATCCATATGATGCTTTTTGATATCTCACAAACAGACATCGGTCAGACTTAACATCTAGCTTATCTGACATTGTCTGCTTCACATAAGTAGGACAACCCCAAATTCTCATGTAAGAAAATATGGGCCTTTTGTTATACCATATCTCATATGGAGTAACATCAACTGACTTTGAAGGAACTCCATTTAATATATAAATGGCGGTCTCAAGTGCATAACCCCAAAAGGATTTAGGCAGTTCTGCAAAACTCATCATAGATCTTACCATGTCTAACAAGGTTTGGTTTCTTCTTTCAACCACACCATTGTGTTGTGGAGTGTAAGGTGGAGTCCATTGAGATAAAATCCCATTATCCCTAAGATAATCTAGAAACTCTTGGCTCAAGTATTCACCTCCTTGATCTGATCGAAGTGTTTTAATACTTTTGCCAAGTTCTTTCTTTACTTCATTTCTGAATTCTTTGAACTTTTCAAAAACTTCAGATTTGTATCTCATAAGATACACGTACCCATATCATGAGTAGTCATTGATGAAAGTAATGAAGTAAATGAAACCACCTCTAGCGTGTGTAGACATTGGACCACATACATCTGAATGTATTAAGTCTAAAAGTCTATTAGCACATTCACCCTTTCCTTTAAAGGGTAATTTAGTCATCTTGCCTAATAAGCAAGTTTCACATGTGTCATATAATTCATAATCAAATGACCCTAAACTACCACTTTTGTGTAGCTTAGCCATGCATTTCTCACTTATATGACTAAGGCGACAATGTCATAAATAAGATGATTTCAACATATCTTGTTTTTGCCTTTTATTATCATTGATGTTTAAAATTGGATTTAACATATCTAATATGTATATTCCATTACATAATGTACCATTAGCATAAAGAATTCCATTCAACATAATAGAACAACAATTATTACTAAAAGCTAAAAGGAAACCATCTTTATTTAGACTTGAAACAGAAATAATGTTTTTAGTCAAAGCGGGTACATGATAGCAATTATCTAAATTTAATATAAGCCCACTAGGGAGGGTCAATACATATGTTCCTACAGCTAATGCAGAAAACCTTGCTTTATTTCCAACACATAGGTCTGACTTTCCCTTATTGAGTTGTCTACTGTTCCTTAGGCCCTGCATATCAGTGCATACGTGTGAGCCACAACCGGTATCTAATACCCATATATTATTATCGAAAATAGTATTAATTTCAATGAAAAAAATACTTGAAGTAGATGGGGTATCAGATGCCTTCTTATTCAAGGATTCCAAGTAAGCCTTCTAGTTTCTCTTCCAATGGCCATCCTTGCCACAATGGAAGCATGTCCCCTTTGGAGAAATCTCTTTGGCCTTCTTCTTAGCCATACCTCCCTTAGGCTTCATGGACTTCTTCTTCTTCTTAAGGTTCTTATTTTTAGAACTTGAAGAATCCACCAGCATCATAGCCTTACTGTCCTTCTTGACAGATGGCTCAGCTGTTTTGAGCAAGTTAATCAGCTTGGGAATAGTGGTGGAGATTTGGCTCATCCTATAGTTAAGCACAAAATGTGAATAACTATCAGACAAACTAGTTAGAATTAAGTCAATACTTAATTCATGGTCCATCACAAATCCCAAGGTGGCCAACCTCTCAATATAGCCATTCATCTTCAATGCATATTGCACTGGAGATGTCCCCTCAACCATCTTAGTGCGGAAGAGCAACCTCGAAGTTTTGAACCTTTCGAAACGTGCTTGCTCATCAAAAAGCTCTTTTAGATAGTATACTATGGAATTAGCATTCATAGCCTCATGCTGCTTTTGCAACTCAGCTGACATAGTAGCAAGCATAATACAACTTGCCATCTCACTATCATCGATATGCCTTCTGAACATCTTCAAAAGCATTAGCAGCAGGGGGATTAAGGAGTGCCTCATCTAGGACATAGCCAATCTTTTCGGATTTGAAAACTATTCTCAAATTCCTTAGCCAATCCAAAAAATTGGGCCCAATCAACTTATTTGATTCCATTAGCAATTGCAAATTCACACTTGTCATGATGATGATTCTAGCAACCTAGATGTAAAATAAAACATGTTAGAATGTACATAAAATTCATGTTTATTAGGTCTTTAATAAATTGCATTATGACTCTCACTATTTTATTGCAAATCCATAGCCCTCACTATGAACCCGAGAGACCTTAAATGGAAGTTTTCCTAGTGGGTCAATATCAACTAGCTAAGAATAGCCTTGAGGCAACTTAACAAGCTATCCTTAGTTTGGTTGGTAGGTATCTAAACCATACCAATTGCATTTTCATGCAACTATCAAATCTTGTGCTATCAACTTATTGATATGTGCACATACATTAGGCTATCAACTCTTGATATGTGTACATCTCATGTATACAAACCCAACTTCGCCTCCAATACACATTAACCTTGGCACAAACCAACAAGTTAATAATATCGGTCAAGTCTAACCCATTAATCATGAAATATAATTTCAATGGATTGAACATATTCTTATAGGGTGAGCTTGAGACAACTCAACAACCTTAACTCTAGAAGAACTCTGGTTCTTCCCATATTAGTGGAAGGCGTAAGACTTAATTATTTATTTAGTGAGGGATTTCTTTGTTAAGTCTCATCAAGTTATTATTTCATGCTTTTATATATCATATATTTATCACATGAATATATAAAAGAGAGTTACATTAACTATACAATTACCTTGCAATTCATCATTTCACTATATTATATTTCATTTGGTTTAGAGTATGGATTATGTGTCAACTCTCATTAGACTAACTACGCCATTAATTTAGATGATTTAGTTCTTATCTCAAAAGACTCGCTACTTCTATTAGATATGTTTTCGAAAACCATCTTCAAGAATATCCACCTCGGTCAGAGATTTTTAATTAGTGATCTCTCATAACTGGTCAAAGGTATACTCTTCTTCCATCAAGAATGTTGAATTATTTATTGATTACTTAACTACTTTTGAATATCTCATGCTATATTTAATTACCAACCTATGAGTAACCTCTGAGAGGTAATAAAGAATGAAATCAAAGTATATGATTCAATATCTAAGATAAAATTGAGTATCTCAAGTTTAGGATATTTGCACTATTGTTATGATGAGACTAACTATCGCAGATATTGAATAGATATCTATGTGATTATCTTATGACTAAACCATCCAATGTATTTAACTACTCTAGCAAGTATCAACATATTAACTCTAAATATCTCATGTCTACAGTTTATGAGATCAACGATTTTACCTAGTCAATGAGTATAATATGTGTTAGTCTATCCGGATTAACAATATTTCATACTGTTAATCCTATTACTATGGATCATTTAGGTATAAACATAACTACATATGATAGAAATCTCGCAATCATAATCTCATCATAATTTTTTTCATATTGTATTACATATCAAGGACTATATTAGATAGTTTAAGATCTATATCAATTCATAATAAATGAACACCATATAATGAAAATAACTTCTATTAATAAATGAATGGATACATAAAGTGTCTAAGGAGATTATCCTTAGGACATCTCTCTAACATATTCTACCTCCATAACTCAAACTCTAATATTCCACAAACTCAATAGATGCCACAATCATCACAATAAGGATTGTGGTCTTCATTTTGTTCACTCCCATTCTTGTTTTCATGTCTTTAATGTAAAACATTTGACTGTGTAAGTAGTAACTAATAAAGACTTGTAATGGAGGATAGGAGTGAATAATTAACAAAATCAGTGCATGTAATTCATGAAAGTTTTAAGAGTAACGAAATTAATCTCTTATAATGCAGATTAGAGACAATAACTAATCAAGGATTAGAATAGTGCACAATTATTTCTTTATTTAAAGGACTATAATTTTTCTAAAAAAATAAAAAAACAAAAAATATTTCCTCACTATTTTTGTCACTCCCTATTTTTGGAAATATTCCAAAAGTCTAACTTTCTCTCAAATTCTCTCAAATGAAATAAAATCTGCCTATTTATAGAAAAAATATTCAGTGTTAACACAAATCAAAAAAGTAAAAAATATTGGCTGGAGGAATTCAATTCGAAATTGAATTGCTATAACTTTTGACTTTTTTATATATGTGGTGGGATCCACATCAAAATTTTCAACGAATTCGACTACCAAAAAATCTCTTCCACCCGACAATGTGGAGGCTCCACCATTCTAGTAGCTAATCGACAGTATTCAAAATATGATATTGGTAGAATTTTTGTTAACATGTCTGATCTATTTTCTTCTGTATGGATCTTCTCAAGCTGTAGTAGCTTCTTCTCCATCACATCTTTGATCCAGTGATACTCACATCAATATGCTTTGATCTTGAGTGAAAGGAGGCATTTTTTCCAAGATAGATAACACTCTAACTATCACAAAATAATTAATATCTGTCTTGCTGCAATTCAAGTTCTTTCAATAACTTTTTCATCAACAACAACTTTTTATATGCTTTTGTTGCTGCAATAAACTCTATTTCAGTTGTAGATAGTGCAACGCACTTCTGTAACTTCGATTGCCATGACACAGCTCCCCCTACAAAAGTGATCAGGTAACCTGACGTTGACTTTCTGGAGTCATCATCGCCAGCCATATCTGCATCTGTGTATCCAACCAACACAGGTTTGGTATCTCCAAAACATAAACATATTTTCGAAGTACCTCGAAGATACCTGAAAATCCATTTTACTGCAGTCCAATGTTTCTTTCCAGGATTTGAAAGAAATCTGCTCACTACTCCAACTGTATGAGCGATATCAGGTCGTGTGCACACCATGACATACATCAAACTTCCAACTGCTGAAGCATGTGGAATATTGTCCATCTCATCTTTATCTTCGTCTATAGAAGGGCTCTGTTTGGAACTCAGCTTAAAGTGATTAGAAAGAGGACAACTAACCATTTTACGTTGGTCCATTTGAAATCTCTGAAGTACTTTCTAAATGTACTTCTCCTATGACAACCATAATTTCATAGCATCCCTATCTCTGATAATCTTCATGCCAAGAATCTACTTTGCTGGCTTCAAGTCTTTCATAGCAAAAGACTTACTCAACTGTTTTTTCAAGTTGTTAATTCTAGAAACATTCTAGCCAACAATCAGCATGTCATCCACATAAAGCAGAAGAATGATGAAATCTTCATCAGAGAATTTTTGTACAAAAACACAATGGTCTAAAGTAATCTTATGGTATCCTTGCTCCCCCATAACATACTCAAACTTCTTGTACCATTGTCTCGATGCCTGCTTCAAGCCGTACAGGTTTTTTTTCAATTTGCAAACATATTCCTTTTTTCCCTTATGTTTGAAGCCCTCTGGTTACTCCATGTATATTTTCTCTTCCAAATCACCATGTAGGAAAGCAGTTTTGACATCCATTTGCTCAACCTCCAAGTTAAGATTTGTTGTTAACCCCAACACTGTACGGATGGATGTCATTTTCACAATTGGCGAGAAACTTTCATCAAAGTCAATTCCTTTTCTTTGATTGAATCCTTTGATGACCAATCTGGCTTTGAATCTCGGATGAGAACTGTTCTCTTCATGTTTGATTCTGAACACCCATTTATTTTTCAAAGCTTTCTTGCCTTTTGCAGCTTCATCAGTTCCAAAGTATTGTTCTCATGCAAGGATTTCATTTCGTCTTGCATGGCTTCAATCCATTTTTGTCTGTGTTCATCAGTCATTGCTTCTTCAAAGCTTTCTGGTTCTCTCCCATTAGTGAATAACACATACTCATTTTCTGGATATCTCGTAGACGGTTGTCTTGCTCTATTGCTCATTCTCACAGGAACTGGGGAGTGCACAAGTGATAGTTGATGATGAACATCATCATCTTCAGCATCATTTTTCGGATTCTCAATGGAAGCATTATTTTCTTCAGGTAGATCAACATGATCTTTATCCCCAACTTGTATTGGCACCGATATTGGTGGAATCAATTCTAAATCTGTTGAGTCACCATTGGAATCAGAAACACCTTTCTTTGTCCTAACAATATCTTCAATGGTCTCCTTCTCAATGAAAAAAATATCATGGCTTCTGACAAGTTTCTTCTCCACTGGATCATAAAATTTGTAGCCAAACTGATTTTTTCCATAGCTAATAAAAATACACTGTTGTGTTTTGACATCGAGCTTGGACCTATCATCTTTTGGAATATGTACAAAGGCTTTGCAACCAAATACCCGCAGAAGATCATAGGAAACATCATTTCCTAACCACGCTTTCTCTGGAACATATAGCTTTAGAGGGATACAAGGTGAAAGATTTAACAAATACACAGCTGTGAGTAAAGCTTCACCCCAAAATATTTTAGGTAACTTTGCATGTGAGAGCAAATATCTGACTCTCTCCATCAAAGTTCTATTCATCCTCTCAGTCAGGCCATTCAACTGCGGTATTTTTGGAGGCGTTGTCTGATGCTGAATACCATATTCTTTGTAGCAGGCATCAAACGATTCAATGTATTCTCCACCGTTGTCTGTCTGGATGCATTTCAACTTCTTCCCAGTCTGTCTCTCAACTGAGACATTAAATTCTTTAAAGACATTTAGCACCTGATCTTTTGTTTTTAAAGTATACACCCATGTGTTCCTCGAATGGTCATCAATGAAAGTCACAAAAGTACTGAACACCACCTAGTGACTTTGGTATTGGCCCATATAAATCTAAATGGACCAGATCTAACACATTCTTCATTCTGGAAGGAGGGGAATTCTTGAAAGCAACTATGTTTTGCTTTTCTACTAAACAGTCAACACATTTCCCCAAATGCACTTCATCCATTCCAGGCAATATCTTCCTTCTGACAAAGGTAGTCATCCCCTTCTCATTCATATGGTCAAGTCGTCTGTGTCATAATTCAATAGCACTGTCTTTCTCCATAGCACTTACAGTGTCATTGGAGCGCTTTGCATGCATCACATACAAGGTAGCATGCCTTGCGCCTTTAGCCACTACCATGGAACCTTTGGTAAGCTTCCATTGGTTATTTAAGAAGGTATAGCAGAAAGCTGTATCATTGAGTTTTCCTGCAGAGATCAAATTCAGACGAATATCTGGAATATGTCTCACATCTCTCAGAAGTAATCTAGTACCATTCACAGTCTCCAGACAAACATCTCCTCTGCCAACAACTTTTGACAGATTATCATTTTCCATCTTCACAGCACCAAAATCTCCTGCTGTATAGAATGAAAAGAATTTCTTCTGAGACGTGGCATGAATGGTAACGCCACTATCAATTACCCAACTGGTCTCATGGAATGTGAAATTAATAGTATAATCACAAACGATGTTGAATTCGTTCATGGTATTTGTTATGTCATCATCACTGTTGTCATCTCGTTTTATTTCTTTGCCTTTCTGGTTCTTTTTGAACTTTTGATAGTATTCTTGATATGACCCTTCTTTTTGCATTAATGACATTCAATATTTCCATATTTGTTTGATTTGTCTATGCTCTTTCCTCTAGACATTTATTTTCTACACTGGCTCATTCCTCTATAGTCAGTAACCAGAACATCTGATTGTGGTGAAGAAGATGAGTTTTGTGATCTTTTTCTCATTTCTTCATTCAGGATATTATTTTTTACTGACTCCATATTGACTATATCGTTAGGTGCTATGTTAGTAATTAAAATCTTCAAAGTCTCTCATGACTCTGGTAGAGAGCCCAATACTGGCAGAGAGCAAATACTTCATCATCCAGCTTTATGCTCATTCTAGATAGCTGGTTCATGATCCCTTGCATCTCATTCAGATGACCTGCTATGTAAGTTTCTTCCTTGTATTTAGACTGCGTCAATTTTGTTAAATAAAACAATTTATTGTTACCTGTCTTTGACGTGTAGAGCTGTTCAAGCTTGTTCCATAGTGTACGAGCATGAGTCTCATTGCAGATGTGGTTGTACAAGTTGTGTTCGATAAATTTTTGGATGTAACCGCATATCTGCTCATGCTCAAACTCCCACTCCTCATCTGTCTTGCCTTCGGGTTTAGTTGTAGTAAACACCGCAAATACATTTTCATCACAAATAGGAGATCCTTCATTTTGCTTCTCCATATGTGGTAATTTGTGTCATTTAAGCTGATTATCTTGGTGCCATTTATCTCCATTTTTTTTTAAAAAAATGAGACTCGTTCAACTGACAGTAAACTAATAAAATATTTTCTGATGTGGAAGATCAGTCAATACTACAATCACAGAGTATACTAAAAATTTTATAAGACTGACAAACTGGCTCTGATACCACTTGTTGGACACAACGGGTAAAATAACACAAATAAATGTGAAATAAAATAATCAGCAAAAATAACATCGACAATTTAACGTGATTCACCCTTTAATTTGGGCTACGTTCACGGACAACACTCCAAATATTTTTCTTGCACTAATAAAATTAATAGGTACAAAGAAGAGAGTTTTCCCTAGATACATGCTAGAGATAATACAACAATTTTGAGATAAACCCAAAAATAATGGCACACAAGTGTTTTCCAAAAACACCCTAAAATATTTTCCTCACTATTTTTATCACTCCCTATTTTTTGGAAATATTCCAAAAGTCTAACTCTCTCAAATTTTCTCAAATGAATTGAGATTGTTATGATTCAAATGAAAGAAAATCTGTCTATTTATAAAAAAAAATATTCAATGTGAAAACAAATCAAAAAAGAAAAAAATATTGGCTGTAGAAATTCAATTTAAAATTGAATTGCCACAATTTTTGACTTTTTTTATATATATGGTGGGACCCACATGTGGAAGGACCCACACCAAATATTTCAACGAATTCGGCTACCAAAAGATCATTGGTGGAAACATGAGCTACATGAGCTACACGCAGGATGCCTTTTTGAACTTGATCACAAACAAAGAAAATCAATGAACAAATGTTTCATCCGTGAGTGAAAGACAGGATTAGAACATAACTGCTTTACACCAATATTATCACAATAAATGATCGGGCAAGAGGGAAGCTTTAAACCAAGGTCATGCAATAATGAAGAAATCCAATTGACTTCAGCTGTTGTATTGACGACATAGCAATATTCAGCCTCAGTGGAAGATCGGGCTATTGTGCGTTGCTTTTTAGAACTTCAAGAGATAGGATTCGTCCCAAGATATATTATATAGGCGCCAGTGGAGTGATAATGATCTTTGTCCCTTCCCCAATCAGTATCAGAAAAGGCATGTAACGAAAGCGATGAGCTTCAATGAATTTGAAGTCCTTTTTTAGGTGTGCCAGATAGATATCGAAGTAGACGTTTAATGCTAGCCCAATGTTCAGTTGTAGGTTGATGCATATACTGAGATAGTTTATTGACAGAAAAGGCAATATCTGTTCTAGTCATCACAAGATATTGTAGACTGCCATTGACAACCCTGTATTGTGTAAGATCTGTAAGAAGATTACCAGAATGCAGAGATGGAATTGAGGTGGGACACATAGGAATCTGAACAGATTTAGTGTCTGCTATTTTTTTACTAGAAAGGAGGTCCAGCGGATATTTCCTTTGAGAAAATAAGATCACTTTGCTGTTATGAATTATTTCAAGGCCAAGAAAATAGGACAGATGACCAAGATCTTTCAGTGCAAATTTACTGGCTAAAACTTTGATGAATTCCTCCAAGTGACCTGGACTATTTCCTGTAATTATAATATCATCGACATAGACAAGGAGATAAATAGAGTGACCATTAGATTGAGACACAAACAAAAAGGTATCAGCATATGAATTGTTGAAGCCCAGAAGAAGGAGAAAATTTTCGTAATTCATAGTACCAAGCATGTGGGGCTTGTTTTAACCCATATATGGCCTTTCTAAGCTTGCAAACATGAGATGGATTGTCACTATCAACAAAACCTTGAGATTGGTGCATATATACTGTTTCATGAAGATGACCTTGTAAAAATGCATTGTTAATATCAAGTTGATGCAGTGCCCAACCACGAGACACTGCAACACTTAAAACAAGGGAGATTGTGGTTGCTTTTACCACAGGACTGAAGGTGTCATGATAATCCACACCAGGTTGTTGATGAAAACCTTTTGCAACTAGACAGGCTTTAAACCTGTCAATAGAACCATCAGAATGATATTTAGTTCGGAAAATCCACTTACAACCATCTATATTATGTGTGGAATCTGATGGAACTAACTCCCAAGTTCCATTCGAACTAAAGCATCATACTCCTCAGACATAGCTTGACGCCATCTTAGATCTTTTAAAGCTTGGGATGTCGAAATAGGATCAAGATAGGTGGTGGACTGTAACTGAGTATGAAGGTTAAGCTTTTGGACAGGTTTGTGCATATTATTTCGAGATCGGGTTTGCATGTGATGTTGAGGCCGAGAAATAGTTGAAGATCGCGATTCATTTGTAGGAGTTGGGAGTTGAAGGTGGCATGGATCTTCACACAGTAGAGTAGTCAGAGTATTTCCTTCAGTTGGAGTTATGAGTGGCGTGGTAGGAGAGCTAGAATAAGGAATTGAGATCGGTGGAGGTATCCATGTAGAGACAGTGATGTCATGAGATTGAAATTTTGAAGAATTAAAGGGCTTAAAAGGAAATTTTGATTCAACAAATTTAACATGACGTGAGGTGTATATTCTTGAAAGGGATGGGTCAAGTGAATAACCAAAGAGGACACAAGGTTTTGAACGTTGCTCCAATTTATTTATTGTGTAGGGACGAAGCCAAGGGCAACAAAAGCACCCAAATATTTTGAGTTTTGTGTAATTTGAAGGAGCTGAAAAGAGTTTTTCATATGGGAAAATAAGATTTGAAGTAGGGGTAGGCATTTTGTTAATGAGATATACAGCAATCGCAAATGCATAGTGTCAATGAAATAATGGAACTGATGCATGAGATAAGAGTGTAAGTGTAGTTTCAACTATATGAAGATGTCTCCTTTCATCCATGCCATTATGTTTAGGTATATGAGGAGATGTGAGATGAGAAATACCTTAAAGAGCAAAAAAAAAAAAAAAATTTAGAGCAATATATTCACCGCCATTGTCAGAATACAAGGTTTTTATATGGCAGTCAAAATATATTTCAACAATATATTTGAATCGAATAAAGACATCTTTAACTTCTGATTTTTGTTTAAGAGGATAAAACCATATATATTTAGTGTAGTGATCAACAAATAGAACATAATACTTGAAACCTTCTGTTGATCCTACGGGTGATGTCCATACATCCGAATATATAATTTGTAATGGGTGAAATATGAGAAGACCTCGAAAAAGAAAGCTTATGACTTTTATTGCAACTGCAAGCATTACATGGATCATGTGACACAGCTGTGGACAATTGAAGTTCATGTTTTGAAATAATATGTTTTAAGATAGAAAATGCAGAGTGACCCAATCTGGAATGTCACACAGATGTAGTAGCTTTACTGTTGGAAAATGCAAGAATGGGAGACGATTTTGGCCACTCATAAACTCCTCCTTTGGCTTTACCCATCAAAATTGTGCCTTGGTGTGAAGATCCTTCACAAGAAAAGCAGTGGGTAAGAATTCCACTCAAAACATTATTAGAATTGCAAAATTGAGAAATAGAAATCAAGTTATGCTTCATTGAAGGAACACAAAGAACATTGTCCAAAGTAAATTGAGAGTCATGAGTTTTGAAGGAAGTGGAACCAGTGCGAGTGATTGTTAATCCAGAGCCATCACCAATCAAAATATCATTTGCATCAGTATAAGGCGCATGAAGACCAAGATTGCTTAAATCAGAAGTCACATGATCTGTTGCACCATTGTCAAGAAGCCATTTTTAATCTCGTGTTGCATTTTTGTGATCAACAAAATTGGCTTGAGGTTGAAATTGTCCTACGGTTGTAGAGGACTGGGTCATAGGAATTATACGATATGAGGAACAATTTTTTGCAGTGTGACCCCGAGTTTCAAATAACTGACAGTAACCAAGGTAGGGACGTGGGGTTCTGTTGAAGGGGCGATTTTGGTTGTTGTTCATGTATGGATGCCATGGTGTGAAAGTGGTTTTATTGGATGGAGAGTGATTTGAATAAGTGATTTGATTATTGAAAGAAAGAGTTGGGTTCTTTTTATTGGTAATGTGACAAGTGGTATCCTTGGCTGAAGCAGGAAAGTATGGTGGCTCAGGCTTAGTATGAATGGATGCTTCAAAGTTAAGTAGTTTTTCATGCAATTCATCAAAGGAAATTGATGAATCTTGAGCTTGAACAGCTCTGTATCAAGTATTTAATCAGTGATATCTTCAGTTGACATTGGTGCTCCTAATAATGCTAGTGCGTAAGAATTCTGAAATGGTAAGGTTTCCTTTGATGAGGTCTTTAAGTTGGTTTTTAAGAAGTTTGATCCTTCCTCATGATGGTTTGGCATATGTGTTGTGAAGAATGTCCCAAGCTTCTTTTGAGGTGTTTGCATTTGCAATGAAAGGAATAATTGAGGGGGATAAGGAACTAATGAGGGCATTGAAAATGAGCTGATCTTGACGTGTCCAGATAATAAAATCTGGATTTGGTGTGGTAACACCATTTTGGGTTCTGGTTGAAGGAGGACAAGGTTTTGATCCATCTATGTAACCTTAAAGGTCATAGCCAACAAAAAGTGTATGAAATTGTAATTTCTATAAATAGTTTGAGGAGGTGAGTTTGGGCAGCAACATTTATACTTGTAAGTGTTTTGTGGGGATCATTCGTATTGTGAATGGTAGATGGGATAGTAGTATTATTTGTGGTCATGATGACAAAGAATAAAAGAGAAGAGCAGTAATGTTGCTGGAAAAAAAAATTAATGCTCTGATCCCATATCAAGATGAGTTGTAGAGTTGGAAAGTTATCACTTTGTATTTGATAATTCGGTAAATATATACAGAGATTGCAGCAACTAACTTCCTATAAAAAAAATAAAGATAAAGAATTTGAAAGATACAGATCTTTAATTTGAAGCTATTCAAAATAATTTGAATTTAAACCTATAACAACCATTCTACAATCTGTTAGGATCTCCATTAATATATATATCAAGCTCTGCTTCTGATGCCACTCAAGTAAAATAGTTATTGTTATGTTTATATGACTGCGGCTGGAGCAATGGCCGGATCATCCGGGGTCGGATGTTTTGGTTGTATACCATCGAAACCAATCCTTAAGGAAGTACATCTGGGTTTGCATTCAGCATCGCAATGAACTTGGGTTGCAGATCTAAAAGCCATGCACTGTCTTCGACATTGATTAAAACAAGGCCTATCGAAAGTTCTTCTGCCTCCAAAACTCCAACTCCAACATTCCACAATCTGAATGGATGCTACAAGCATCACGATGAGGGTTGTGGTTTTGACTTTATTCACTGCCATTCCTGCTTTGGTATCGTTAATAATGTAAAACTTTTGAATCTGACGATAAATAGGAGTGAACAAGAAAGTTTTGAACGTTTAAGAGAGTAATGAAATCTTTTATAGCAGAGACTCTACCTATATGTGGATATTAGAATATAGAATAGTGCAAAATTATCTTACTATTTAAAGGGCGATAATTTTCAGAAACAAGAATTATATATTTATGTATGGGATGTGAATGGTGGTAATTGAGTTTGAAACAATCAATCACTCAATTTGAACTTTCTAATTTTTATCCCCTAAAAGACAAAAGACAATTGATTTTGTACTATTCAAACCAAAAGGAAAAGCATTCTCAAAATATAATGCTTGATAGGAATAAAAATAGAACCTATTTTATCAAAGATAGAACAATAACTGTTGGCTCAATTTTGACAAATAAATAATTTTAGGAGTAAAAAACATCAGGTAACCTCTCTGTTTATCAATTTTGTTAAAATGATTTCTTATATTTAAATATATCCTTTATAATTGTAGATATATTAAATTTTTAGTATTTTTCAATCACGCACGTCACACTAATAGCAATGAAATGTTTTAATCATTTTTGTTAAGGTCGAAAATAAAGGCCCAACCAGATGTGTTAGAGAGCATACTTTTATAAATTCTGTATAGGTTGTGTACTTAAATTCATTATCTCCAACCTTTATCATGACATATCAAAAGTAAAGGTGCAACCAGAAGTTAGAGATATGACTTTTTCTATTAAGCTATCACCTTTTTTTTATATAAATTTTGTATATATAGGGTATTGGTAGGGTACTGAACTAATGAATTTTTTACATTTATGGTAGGTGTACCGTTGAACTAGTCTTAATTGGTTGAGCTAATTAGTTTGATGACTTTCATTAATACAGATTGTGTTAGCATTTAAAATTTGCGTACAGCTACCATTTTTACTTATATATATATATATATATATATATCATAATAAAATTTAAAAGATTATATACACTTTAACACATCAAAATAACAAAATATAATAAGAAAATCAACTCACTCGGATTAACTATTATTGTTATTGCTCAGCTCTACATGTGAATCCACTAATCAACATCTCTTATCTACAAGTTCAGGTATTGTCAGCCACTTCTATAATCTACACGGGAGAAATTAAACTCTCGCATTTAATATATAACTCAATAGTATAAAATTCTTATAATAACAGTTATTTGAATAAAACATAAATTTTAAATAAAAACTATTCAAAATTCAAATATTTTTTTCATAAAGGCAATAGTATATTTTTTTCCATTTGAATTCATAATACATTATATCACGGATTTCTTTATAATATCTTTTTCATTCACCCATATATTATAGCATTCTAAATTTACTACTAAAAAATCAAATGAGCGTCATATCTCATATCAATACAAAATCCACAGAAAATGCACAAAATCCAAATATAATATTATTCAGTTCATATAAATGCACATAACTAAAAAATATATTAGGTGATTCACAGAAATGTACAAGATCATAATATTTAATCGGTTCACAAGAATGCACATAACCATAATTTTTAACATATTAACATGTCAATAATATCTTAGTTGGCATCTAAGCTAATATGTGGACAAAATTTTTCATATTCATAAATCAATTCATTTTTACATTTCATGGAATAAAAATATTTTTCACAAAAATAATTTATTACTAATTTCTCAATCATTTTTCATAAAATAAATAAATATTCTTTCCATGCCAAAATAAATCTCATCATAAGAAAATTTTCAAAAATTTTTTTAGAGCATATTTAACATTTTAAATCTCTTAAAAACAAATAAAATATTTCAAATTCAATACTTGCAAAAACTCAAAATTTGCATATAAAATATATTTTATGTAATATCATAAATCATTTGAACCTAAAAAAAATCTTATTACTGTATAATTTGCTGAAAACCAATTATAAATAATAATGACGAATATTATAAATACAATTGTAATAATTTCCTTATATTTTGTTGGTGTCTGCTAGTTCTTTCCCTTAATTTCGGATTGACACATATATCAATGTCACGCCTAATAAAATACGATTTTAAATTAATTACTAAACCACACAAAATATAAAATCTAGCAAAATTTAAATCCCTTAACTGTCCCTCACTCTCATGCATATCAAAATTATATAATATAAATTTTCATCATTACCCGCATTTAATACGTAGTTCGAGAGTCTAATCCCCAATACACTTTCTAATGTAATAAAAAATTTCAAATATTATTTTCTCTTATAATATTTATTTTTTCTTATTTTTTCTCTTCCATTACTATTTTTTCCTTTATTTTTATTTTTTTCCTTAATTTCCATATTCCACCCAAATTTTTTCATAAATTCAATAAATATTCTAAAATTTTAAATAAATTTTTATAATTATTTTCACTCATTTTCTTTCATTTTCTATCATCAGTTTCACCAAAATATATTCAATGATTCATAAAAAAAAATTATATAATTAGACTAAAAATATAAAAATTCACCAAAAATTCTATTAAATATTTCTTTCATTCCAAAAATTATTTTCCACTTTCAAACACTCCAATTAACTCTATTCTTTTCAATTTAAAGTAAAATTTATTCAAAATAATTTTTTAAAAATTTTACCATAATTATGGAAATTTTTTAAAAATTATTCTCATTAAATTTTACTTTATCTATCATTAGTAAACCTTATTCTATTCATTTCTTATTTTTATCTAATTTTTTCATAATTTTTCACAAAACGCTAACTCAACTTTTTCATCAAATTAATTTCAATCACAATACAACTTCAATTTTACTTTAAACAATCATCAACTCCAACATAAATCCATGGAAATTTAAATAAAAAACTGAAGAAAATTTTATCTCTATTTTTATTGGAATTTTCCACCAAGAATTTTCCTTCCAAAATTATTTTATTCTCCTTTAAATTAATTTTTCTTGCCTCTCATACCTTGAGTGATGGATTTTTTAAGAAATAAAATGAAAAGAGAACTTCAAATACTAACTCTAGTGGCTAGCCAAATGAGGAAGAAAATGAGAGCCTTTTGTTTGATATTTTTGATAGATAATTCAAGAATTATGTTATTTGTCTTATTTATACCCAAATCAAATTTGATTAATCATAATTAACTCTTAATCTCAATCCCTACTGGCCATTAGAAAAATTAATTAACCCATAATATTGACACATGACTAAATTATAGCTTAATTAATTTTAACTTAATCATATTATCCATCAAACACAAATTTTCTTCAAATTAATTCATGATTAAATTTAATTCTCCAAAATCAAAATCCAAACAACTTAATTCCATCAAATTAAATATACCAAAAATTATAAAATAATTTTATGTTCAAAATGGTCTCTTCAATTTTGTAAAATGACGTTTGGTGCAAAAATCGTGTTTTACGGTGTAATCCTTTTTCTAAATTATGTCTGTAATAATTCATTAGTCGTCTGATTTATAAGTTATTAGTTTTAAAAATTTTAGAATTCAACTGTGATTACATCGGCACCATTACAATCATAAATTGTTGGGCTTTATGGTAATGGGCTGCCCATGTGGGCTTGACCCAGCCCAGACTCATATCTTCTTATATATAAAGTTATGAAAAGATGTAACTTTTGAAAAAAGTTATAACGAAATGATATAAAGAAAAGAGATAAATTTTCATCGATAGGTGACTAATTATAAAGTCATTGGTATTAGAGCCCGTTATGTGCAGTTTTGTGCTTAAAATCATAATTATGATAATTTTGGAGAAATTTACTATGCAAATTCGAATTTTTCTTCAATTTTCGTTAAATAATTCTTCAAATTCATTATTCGAATTTGGTATCATTGGAAAGCTCTCGTCACAAACTTTCTAATGAGTATTTTTGCATAATTTTCTGATGAGTGGATGAATTTTTATGATTTTTTAAAGTTTTTGTATATATGTTTTTTGAAAATAATCATTAAAACGATTCTCACTCTCAAATTGGGTATGTGTTGTCCAAACATGGCCAAAATGATGTTGAAACGAAATAAAAATGGTTTAAGTAGTTTTAAAACTGTCAAAAATGTGTAAAATTTCAAAAATCGGGGCAAAAACAATCCCGGAAGACGGCGCGTATACTGCACGTGACGCATTGGCGGTTGAAGAAAACAATTTTTGATAGTTTTTTCCACGTGTCATTCCATGTGTCTTGGCCACGTGGCGTCCTCCGATTAGTCCACGTTTGATGACGTGGCCTGTGCGTGTGTCGGCAATGCAGAGCGCATGGCGGTGCGTGCAGAGCGCGTGGAGGCATGTGTGGTGCATGGGCAAACTTCGTTTGGCGCGTGGAGGCGCGTGTGGTGCATGGGCAGACTTCGTTTGGCACGTGAACGAATATTTTTGGTCAAATTTTTTTTAATTCTTAAAAAAAATTTAATTTCCAATTTAATGGATATTTTTTCAAAATTTTTTGTTACTGTTTTGATGAGAAATTTGTAGAAAAGATATGCAAATAGGAACATAATTACATGTGGAAAATTTTTTGTCATATAACATATATGATATTTAATTGAGTCTAATGTTGGTTTAATTTATTCAAATATACAATGAGGAATCTAATGATTCACACTTTGGAGCGATTATGTGCATATAAGAAAGATCCGGAACATTCTCTTGAAAAACATATTAATGAGATGTACTATAAAATTTGGACTTTCTATATGATGTTTAGTGAAGACTATGACTTATCTGTGGAACAACAAATATCAATAGTTCTTGATTCTTTACCTGATTCATGGGAAGAGGAAAAGAAGGCCCTTAAAGAAAGATTAAGCGACTTAACTTATGAAAATCTTGAAAAAGATTTGAATCGGGAACTGTAGCGTCGTATACAATATGGTATTAGGCAATCTAGTAAATCGATAAATAGTTTCCCATGGATGAAGAAGGTATCTAATACACTGGCAAAAAGAGAATTTGCTGAAAGGGAACCAAAGGTTCAACCAGATGATGAATGAATTAAAATCAATAATTAGAAAAATATTTATTTTTATGTGTGACAATATGTTATTTTTGTTTTTTGTTTTGAACATGAAATTGATGTTTATCTTATTTTTAATGCATATATATATTATTGTTGTTATATTACATTATATAATAAACGTATTGTGGGAATATTAGATTGGTAGATTAATGAATCTCATCTAATATAGAATTAATTGGCGCATGTTTAAATTAAACAATGATAACTGGACTTTGTTAGTTGGAATTGATTGAACTGAATATATAGTTTTTTTTGTTTCTACTACTTGTGTTAGGTTATTATTGATTAATTTAAAGCATTGTGACTTGAAATTGATAAAAATCAATAAAGAATTATACTGATCTTAATTATAATCATTGTCTCTAAATAGTTGAAATGACTGCAACAAAAAACATTATAGCTGACTTGAATCAAGGAGATAAGCTGAATGATAAAAACTATGACATTTGGCATCGTAAAATTTAGTATCTCCTGGAATAGCAAGATATGCTAGAAACAATAATACAACCAATGGCTGAGCCTGAGCATGGAAACACTGCTCAACATAGGCGAGATATGGAAGTATATCAAGCCTATAAGCGCAAGGACAGAGTTGCTCGCATATTGATGCTGAGTAGTATGAGAAATGACTTGATGCTACGTTTTGAAAAACACCGCTCAACCCAAGCAGTTTGGGATGCTGTTAAGGTTCAGTTTGGTGGAACCTCGACAACAAGATTGCGTCAGTTAACTCTAAAGTTTGATGCTTATAAGAAAAATTATAATCATACAATGAGACAACACCTTACTGTTATGTCTAACATGATAAGTGAACTAAAAGGTGTTGGCCATAAGATGACTAACGAGCAACAAGTTCAAGCTGTGATTCACTCCCTTCCAAAATTCTAGGAACACATGCGTGTCAACCTTACCCATAATGATAATATAAAAACTTTTGATGATGTTGCCTGACATGTTGAGCTAGAGGAGGATTGCCTTCTCGCTGATAAGCCTGAAGGGGAGACTTATATGACTGAGTCTAGAGGCAAAGGGGCTTTTAGCTCTGGGAAAAAAAATGGAAAGTTAAGGGTAAATGCCAAGGCAAGGGAGAGAATAAGACAAAATTTAGTAGAAATAAGTGCAAGCGTGGGAAACACAGCGGAAAGAAAGACAAGAACATTAATTGCTTCAACTGTGGGAAGCATGGTCACTTCGCTCGTGATTGCACTGAGCCAAAGGTATTGTATGACCAAATTAGTCCCTCGGATTTATATGTTAGAAGCTGCTTGATATTAGCTAAAACTGTTCCTTATTAGACTGTAGATTCAACAACAACAGACCACATAGTAAGGGACCGATCTGCCTTTGTGGAATTTCATCGAATTCCAAAAGGGAGTAGAAATATCTATATGGGGAATAATGCTTCAGCTGACGTGCTTGGGATCGGTTCCTGCAGGCTAGTATTGTAGGGAGGTCGCACATTTTATCTCCATGATATGCTTTATGCTCCTGATATTCGACGAAATTTAATTTCTATTATTGTTTTGCTTGGACTTGGCTTCAAAATTATTTTTCAAAATTGTTGTGTTAAAATACTTTTGGACAAAGTTTTTTATGGCTATGGACATATGTTGAATAGTTTTATAGTGCTAGACACTATTTTTATGGATGTTATGCAATATATATTTCTCGTTGAAAATTCCAATGATGTTTCATTAATTGATGATACTAAATGGCATGCTATATTAGGACACATTGTGCAAGATCATTTAAAAAGATTAGCAAAAGCTGGTCTTTTAGGATCTGTTAAGAAAATAGATTTGCCTATTTGTGAGCATTGTCTAGCTGGAAAAGCAACAAGATTGCCATTTGGCAAAGCCGAAAGAGCCACATTTCCTTTACACCTTATACATTCTGACATCTGTGGCCCAATGAATATTGGAGCAAGATATGGTGCTCGCTATTTCATCACTTTCATATATGATTTCACCAGATACGGTCACATTTATTTGATCTCCCAAAAATTTGAAGCATTAGATTGCTTCATACGTTATAGTAAATTGATTGAGAATCAATTGAATTTGAATATAAAATCATTACGGACCGATCGAGGGCGTGAATATCTATCTGATTTATTCAAAATTTATTGTGATGATAAAGGTATAGCTAGGTAGCTAACTATTCCTTCTACTCCACAACAAAATGGCGTAGCAGAAAGAAGAAATAGAACCCTATTGGACATGATTAGGTCAATGATGGCGCAGGCTAATTTACCAATTTCCTTTTGGGGAGATGCATTAATGACTGCTGCCTACATTCTAAATCGTGTACCAGCAAAATCTGTTCATTCCACCCCATATGATTTGTGGAAAAACAAAAAGCCTGACTTAAGCCATATGCGCCCATGGGGTTGCGCAGCTTATATCCACAACACTTCCTATAAATATGGAAAACTTGGTCCGAGGGGGAAGAAGTGTATCTTTATAAGATACTCAGAATTCTCCAAATGATATGTATTTCTGGGGGAAGACACAAATGGAAAAATAACAGAAATTGAGTCACGAGATGTCATTTTCTTAGAAGAGGACTTTTCTGAAAGAGGTGAGATAAATAAAGATCTCCAATTTTATGAATTGGAAGATAATGAGACTAGTGGGAGTGCAAGAATAATTGATTTAACACTCACAGAGCAAGAATTTATTGCTCCTCCTGAACCAAGTGGGAGTGAAAGAATGTCAGTTTTTGTTCCAATTGAGCAAGACCTTGAACAATCTCAATCTCGATGTAGTAATCGTTGATTTGAGATTGAGGGGGAAGCTTTTATGATTGCTCTAGATGAAGAAGAGCCTAAAACAGTATAACAAGCTCTTTTTGGTCCTAAAGCAAAAGAATGGATTAAAGTTATGAAAGAGGAAATGGATTCGATGATATACAATCAAGTCTAGGATTTGGTTGAGAAACTGTCTGATTGTAAGACTATTGGGAACAAATGGATTCTCAAAATAAAACGTAAGGCGGATGGGACAATAGAAATATTTAAAGCTCGATTAGTAGCTAAGGACTATACACAAAAAGAGGGAATTGACTATGAAGATACATTCTCACCTGTAGTCAGGTTTGCATCAATTCGCCTCATTCTGGCTATAGTAGCACGAATTATAGCCAGAATGGACTTAGAATTATATCAAATGGACATTAAAACTGCTTTTCTCAATGGAGAACTAGATGAAGAGATCTATATGGATCAACCTTTAGGTTTTGAACTCAAAGGACAAGAGCGCAAAGTTTGCAAGCTCAAAGGATCCATTTACGGTCTTAAGCAAGCGTCAAGACAATGGAACCTCAAATTTCATCAAGCCGTATTAAGGGATGGTTTTACGATGATGGAGGAAGACCATTGCATATATGTTAAACGTTCTAACAATAGTTTTATAATTATGTCCTTGTATGTCGATGACATTTTGATAGCTGGAAATGATAAGAAGTTGATTGATACTACCAAGAAATGGTTATCATCGAACTTCGAAATGAAAGATATGGGTGAGGCTAGTTATGTACTTGGTGTTAAGATCCTAAGGGATCGCTCTAAAAGACTTTTTGGTTTATCTCAGGAGACTTATATAAAAAAAATGTTAGAGCATTACCATATGCATGAATGTAAGCCTGTGAATACCCATGTCGAAAGGAATCTGAGCTTTAGTCTAGATATGTGTCCCAAAACATCAGATAAAAAAAGAACGAATGTCTAGAGTACCCTACTCCAGTGTTGTCAATAGTCTGATGTATGCAATGATATGCACACGTCTAGACATTTGCTATGTCATTAGGCTAGTAAGCAGATTTCAATCTAATCCAGGTCTGAAACACTGGATGGCAGTCAATAAAATATTGAGATATCTAAAAGGAACTTCAGACTATGTTATATGTTATCAAGGGAAGGATTTGCGCTTAATTGTTTATATTGATGCTGATTGTGAAGGTGATATAGATCAACGCAAATCGACCTCTAGATATGCATTCTTGCTTAATGATTGCGCAATTTCATGGAGTAGCAAGAAGCAATCTTGTATGGCTTTATCGATGATGGAAGCTGAGTATGTAGCATGTTCCTCAACTATACAAGAGGCAGTTTGGTTGAAAAGATTTTTGCAGCACTTAGAAATTGTCAAGTCAGCATCTGAACCTGTGACAATCTATTGTGATAGTATGGTTGCATTAGCTCATGCTAAGGATCCAAAATATCATGGAAAGACCAAACATATCAAGATTAGATATCACTTTGTTAGAGACATGATTGCGGAAAAGGAAGTGATTCTGAAACACATTTCTACAAACAAAATGGTAGCAGATCCATTTACTAAACCAATAGCTAGGGATGCATTTGCAAGGCACGTAAAATCTCTAGGCTTATGTAGAATGTAATCAAAATATGTTATGTCAGATCACTTGGTTTTTTACAAATGATATATCATTTTAATTGATTAATGATTTTTCAATTATATGATTATATTGCAAATACCAGTTAGCACAATTCGAATAAGTATGTCGATAGACTTAGATTGACTCACTCACATGAGTAATCGCCTCTGGCGCTATGGAACGAGTAGAGATGAGACCATAAATGTAGAGGAATTAAGTGAATGACTAAGATGCAGTGGGAATGATCTTAGTTTTTATTCATTTTTATAAGGTCGCCTTGATGAGGATCAAGATGAGATTCTTCGTATATATAAAAATCGACATGAATGACTTCCCCACCATTCATGTGTCTATATAGAGGAAGCTAAGTATGAAATTTGTTATTTAACATTATTGAATGTATAAATAAAAATTTCAAGTTTGACGCATTTGGAGCGACAAGACTAATACTCATATGGTGTTTATTTATTTTGAACTGAAAGCAAGACATACACTCTTTTATCTTTGAAAAGAAAAGAGTAGCTCCACCATAGCATGCACTTCATACTGCATGTGCTATACGACCTATTAGGAAGCGAAAGAATGGATCCCTGCTTATTCGCTATGTGAGTCTTAGAAATCCTAGAAATGGATTTCAAACAACTTTTACCCTTTGTGACTTTTGACTATATCATGATGTAATGAATTAATGTTGGCTATCTTAGGATGTATCCTATAGTCATGGAATGATTCGACTTAACGGAACACTCCTAGAAAAGCGAGTTAATTCAAAGCTGATTGATATGAGGGCAAAAGAAAAAGTACTTTGCTTATGCACTCACAACTTGTGTTAACCGGTTGGAGTTATTACACTTGATGAAGCAATAAGTAACTTAGAATACAAGTGATTATAAGAATGATTTGAGTATAGACTCATGATGGATTGAATGATACTCGAATTAAGTGTATTGAGAAAGATACTTGGGGTAATTAAGCACATTATCGAAAATAATTACATCTTTGGGTTGATATCTCCTATATGGCCTATAATTAGGTTTGTATTGGAGCTCCCACAATTTGTGTGCTTCAGGTCGCACGGTCCGTTCACTTGTATGAAAGATTCTTTGTTTAAGTTTGAGATGTGAGATGATATTTGGATTGAGCCAAGCCCACTTTGGGCAAGTAGGAGATGTTGGGCTTTATGGTAATAGGCCGCCTATGTGGGCTTGACCCAGCCCAAGCACAAATCTTCTTATATATAAAGTTATGAAAAGATATAACTTTTGAAGAAAGTTATAACAAAATGATATAAAGAAAAGAGATAACTTTTCATCGATAGTTTTCTTTGAAATTCAAAAATTCTCGGAAAGGAATTTCTTCGTCTCTGTTCAATCACAAGAGAATCAAGGCGTTCGTACTGTGGAACTGAGTCAAGTTCTAGTAATTTGTCTATGCCTGTAGCATTGAAAGCGCATGATTCACGCTCAATAAGTAAGTATCCGCTGCTCTAGTAGTTTCTACATAAATATTATCTCTAACTCTCATTCATAAAATCGGACCATAAGTCCATACTAGGACCGTATTTGGGTAAATTGGAACTCTTAACCTTAAAATATCATATTATAACTCCACATATGATCTTAAAATAATATTCTCTATGCTTCAGTATGCTTAAATTATATTTTTATCATCCGATGAAAAATCTCAAATTCCAGTTGATCTATTACCTCAATTTGTGTGCATAGCATGAAATCGCAACGTTTCATCAGATCAATTCAATATTTATATTATTATATTAAAATAAATTTATCATATCTATTTTTTTCTATTTAGACTCTGAATGGTACGTCTTTATATTGCGGTATAAACAACTGCAATACATGTATATGGTCAGTATCTAAATTGCAAACATGACAATAATACATCGAGCTTTTTATACCATCCAACTGTACTAATTGAATAGTTCAGCATCATACTTCATTATCAAATTACATTCTTCAAACACACATTTAATTAAATTAAAACATGAACCTTATTATTAATTAAACCTACCAATAACCATGAACTTCATACATGATCAATTGACTTTAATCCATCAATCTTTTCCATTAATTAAACATAACATTTATCCATAAATTCATATATCACGTTTATAATATATATTTATTCTTTCAAATACAAGCTCATTTTTAAATTTCAATAACAAGTCAAATTACACATTCCATTCATGCAAAAAGAAGTCACTATCATTAAGTGTGCACAACCTTCTTTATTTGGCTCAAATTTTTCCTCCAAAACTCCTTTTATATCTTCTCTTCCTCCCCTCTTCTCCTTGCTGCCCCCATGGTTCTTCTCCATGGAATTTCTTCCTCCCTTTCCTTCTATGACCGAAGCACCACTCAACTTTCTCTCTTCTTTTTCCTTTCTATGTTTCAGTTCAAAGTAAAATGAAGGAGAAGATGCAAAAGTTGGCCCCCTTTTCCACTTTTATAGTATAATTAGAAATTAATTAGGCTTAATGGAAGTATAGCTGGCGGCCATGCATGAATATTTTCTTAGCTTAATATTTATATATTCAGTAATTAATTCAATTTATCGATTAATCTTTTCTCTTTTTAAATTTCTACCCCTAACTTCCAATTGCCTTCAATTTAATCTTAAATTGAATTTTCTCTCTTTTAATTTCTATCTACCTTCAATTTCTATTTTGCTTCAGTTAAATTCTTTTCCTTAATTTCTACCCTCAATTCACATTTTACTTCATTTGAGTTCTTGATTAAAATTTTTGTCTTTTAATTTCTACTTCAAATTTTCTATTAGTTTCAATTTAATCCTCAATCAATTTTTTTCTTTTATTATTTCTATTTATTTTTAGTCCGAATTTCGGCACTCCAATTCAACGCACTCGGTATTAGAGTATGAGTGACGAGTGACTCCGTACCTAAATTAACAAACATTCTCCCATGCCTTTTATTAAAACAGAACTTTGTTATTTGAAACATACCTTTTGGATTAAAAACAGAACTTTGTTAAAACAAAGACATAATAAAAATTTTAACATTATAGACAATTATAAAAATATCAGTTTTTAACTGAAAATGTATTTTTTGTGTGCAGAAAATATGATGGAGAGATCTATAGCGGAAATCTGACAGATCTCTCCCCAGGATCCTATACATGCTATTTAGAACACAAAACACATGAGTTTAATTGAGCAAGAGGAAGATGTGTACCTGATTTGGCCGAATCCATCGTCTTAGAAACGATCCGAGAAGTTTTGCACCAAGATCTTCTCTCGTTTTCTAACCCCAGAATGATGGAATTCTTATCTTATTATTTTCCTTATCCTCTATTCTACTTTATATAGAGGAGCTTAATCATCAGAGTCAGCAACAAGAGAGACTTAGCTCACCGGTATATAATAATCATGGGCTATCCATCATACCCATATTATTATCTGAGCCCACATTAATTCCCCCACACTTAATTAATAAATGAAGTGATGCCTAAATAAAGAATTGATCAAATTCTTAAGGCCCTTTATTTGTAATTTATCCTGACATCTCAATTAAAAGCCCATAAATATAAGATATTAAATTAAAATATCTTATATTCTCCCACTTGGGCGTATTAATTGAGAACAATATTACAAAAGACTTCACATTCCCGCTCGATTCAATAAGATTATCAACATTGAATCATGGTGGAAACCACATAATCAAGAACATGACACATTCCATAGTCACACATGCCAATAACCCTATCAATCATAATGAGCATCAGTGTGGTAATGTGGTAAGAATTATTCAACACTAACTTTATGATCAAAACTTTATGTGTTGATTTTCTTATCATCCAGATTTCTTATCTTTATGTAACACAGTTACTCTATAAGAAATCCTTTATTACTTCAAATTGAAGTCTGTATGTCTTAAACTTTATATCTCGAGATACTTTATGTGTCACAAGACATACACCCAAGGCTATAAACAGCAATGCCCCAAGCCTTCGCTTAAGATGACACTAATCTTAAGACTTTCAAACATTTAATCTGATATGTCACATAATATTTTCCAATGAAAATACAACAATGCATTGATAATCAGAAATACAATAATGTACATTTATACCAATGTATAAAGTACGAACAAATATTACATAAAGTAATATAAAATCCTCCCACTAATCCAAGGGATCAAAAACAGACTTTAGACCCATACTAATGACATGTCTCACATAAATAATGGGCCGAAGTCCCTTGGTAAAAGGATCTGCTATCATATCTTCTGTATTGATATGATCCACCTCAACGTCACCTTTCTTTATCAGCTCTTTCAATGTCAAATATTTGACTTCCATATGCTTAGACCCTGTGATATTCTTGTTGTTTTTAGCAAACAACACAGCTGGAAGATTATCACAATACAACTTTATGAGCCTGTTAATGGAATCAACAATTGACATTCCTGCAATGAGATTTCGTAGCCATACAGCCTGTGTGGCTGCACCATAACATGCTACAAACTCAGCCTGCATCGTGGAAGAAGAGATTAAGGACTGTTTAACACTTTTCCAAGATACAGCCCCACCAGCCAGCATAAAAACATAACCTGATATGGATTTTCTATCATCTGAGCAACCAGCAAAATCTGAATCTGTATAGCCAGTTAACTCCAGATGCTCAACCTTTCTGTATGTTAAGATATAATCACTGGTCCCCTTAAGGTATCTCAAAACTCTTTTAGCCGCAGTCCAATGGTCCATTCCAGGATTAGATTGATATCTACCCAGAATACCAACTGCAAATGGAATGTCCGGCCTAGTGCATACTTGAGCATACATCAAGCTTCCTATTACACTAGCATATGGCATTGCTTTCATTGATTCTCTCTCAACCTGATTCTTAGGACACTGTGCCAAGCTTAATTTATCACCTTTAGCAATTGGCACATCCCAAGATTTACATTCATGCATATTGAATTTCTTCAATATCCTCTCTATGTATGCCTTTTGAGAGAGACCTAAAAGGTTTTGAGATCTATCCCTTAAGATTTCAATTTCCAGGACAAAAGATGCTTCTCCAAGATCTTTCATATCAAAATATTTAGATAACAACTGCTTAACCTCATGCAGTGTACCTAAATCATTACATGCAAGCAAAATATCATCTACATATAATATCAGAAAGATATATTTGCTCCCACTGATCTTGAGATATATGCATCTATCAACTTTGCTTTCAACAAAGCCTAAAGAAGTGATTACATCATCAAACTTTAAGTACCACTGTCGTGAGGCTTGTTTCAAACCATAAATAGACTTTTTAAGTCTACAGACAAGATGGTCTTTACCATCTTCATGAAAACCTTTAGGTTGTTCCATATAGACATGCTCGTTTAATTCTCCATTCAGGAATGCGATTTTAACATCCATCTGATGTAGCTCTAAATCAAAATGAGCTACTAGTGCCATAATTACTCTAAATGTATCCTTAGAGGATACAGGAGAAAATGTTTCACTGTAATCAATTCCTCCTCTCTGAGTAAAACCTTTGGCAACTAATCTGGCTTTAAACCTCTCAATATTCCATTTGGAGTCTTTCTTGGTCTTATAGACCCATTTACAGCCAATAGGTCTACAACCTTCAGGTAATTCAACAAGCTTCCACACGCCATTACAATCCATAGATTGCATTTCATCTCTCATTGCTTTCCACCACAGATCTGATTGGGTTCTAGAAACAGCTTCCTCAAATGATATAGGATTAGAAACATGACCAATGTCATAATCACTCTCTCCTAAATAGACCACATAATCAGATGAAATAGCATATTTCCTTTCCCTAGTAGACCTTCAGAGAGGAATCTGTGCAACTGCACCCTGTGATGATGAAGCCTCACTAAACTGTATAGGCTCACCCCTTAATACTGGATTAATCACAGGTGTAGGATCCAACATTGCAGGTTGCTTGGGAACAGGTATATGTATAACCTTAGTCTGTTGTTCCTTACTAGTGATCTCAGAGTGTTCATACTGATCATCTATATCAAATTCTAAAAATTTAGCTGTCTGTGATTCTACAATTCTAGAACCCCCTTCTCTACAATAAAATTTGTAGCCTTTAGAATGATCTGGGTATCCTATAAAATAGCAACGAGTAGATCTAGATTGCAATTTACCTTCAGTAGGATTATAAAGGCGTACTTCTGAAGGACAACCCCAAACACGGAGGTGACTCAAGCTAGGTTTCCTATTAGTCCACAGTTCAAACGACGTTTTAGCCACATACTTACTGGGTACTCTATTGAGGATATATAATGCCGTTTTAATAGCCTCACCCCATAAAAAGTCTGGGAGATTAGATCTTGACATCATGCTTCTAACCATTTCATTTAAGGTGCGATTCCGCCTTTCAGCCACACCATTCTGTTCAGGACTTCCTGGCATAGTAAACTGAGCTACTATTCCACAATCCTCCAAGTATTTGGCAAAAGGACCTTTTAATTGTCCTGCTATACCGTATTTGCCATAATACTCACCACCCCGATCAGACCTAACAATCTTGATAACTTTTCCCTGCTGTTTCTCGACTTCAGTCTTAAAAATCTTGAATTTCTCAAGAGATTCAGACTTTTCCTTAATCAAGTACAGGTAGCCATATCGGGAAAAATCATCAATAAATGTTATAAAATATTTATTATTGCATATTGTGGGTGAATAAGGTCCGCATATATCTGTATGGATTATCTCTAAGAGATCTGAACTCCTGATAGATCCTTTTTTCTTAATTTTGGTTAGCTTACCCCTACAACAGTCAACACATGTTTCTAAGTCACTGAAATCAAGGGCAGACAAAATATTGTCTTTAATTAGCCTATCTACCCTTTCCCTAGAAATGTGGCCAAGTCTTTTATGCCACAACATGGATGACTTTTCCTTTATTAAAGGTCTTTTGGCAACAATATGTTCAACATTACATGATGTAGAATATATTTCATTTGAACTTAAAGAAACTTGATACAAACCATATGACAAAATACACCGGCCAACTGCCTTTGAATTAAGAGTTATATTAACAACTCCATCTTTAAATACAAAAGCATAGCCAATTTTGTCTAATTCAGATACAGATACCAAGTTCCGCCTAAAAGTTGGTATGAACAATACATTAGATAAAAATAGTTCATAACCACTATCTAAGTTCAAACAAACATTTCCAACTAGTTGAACATCAACTGTAGTATTATTGCCAACTATGAGCATTAACTTTTCTTTATTTGGCTTCCTCATGTTTGTGAATCCCTGTAATGTGAAGGCAACATGTTTAGTCGCTCCACTATCAAGCCACCAGGAACTGGATGTGGCATCAGCCAAATTAGATTCACAAATAACAAAACCAAAAGAGTTACCTGTAGGCTCACGCTTTTCTAACCAAGATTTATATTTAAGACAATTCGTCTTTTTATGACCTTTCTTTTTGCAAAAGAAACATTTAAATTTCTTTTTCTCTATGCCTTTAAGATCACCCACAACACTAGATCGGGAAGACTCATATCCCTGAACAGAAGAAGAAGCATTAGTCTTAGCTTTCTTACCTTTTAGTTTACCTTTATGCTGAGGTCCGGATACAAGAAGCGCGACACTGGATTGTCTCGCCTTTAGCTTCTCTTCCTCAGCTACGCAAACAGCAATGAAAGCATTGACAGTCCAAAGATCCTCCCTTGAGTTGTAAGCCGTAATAAGCATCTCAAACTCAGGAGGCAGAGTATTGAGAGCTTGATGCACAATACAAGCATCAGGGAGAATAATGTCAAAACCCTTTAACTCATTCTGTATGTGGACCATCTTTAAAATGTACTCCCTAACACCTCCAAGTCCGTTATACTTCATGGAGTATAACTTTTTCAGAAGGGTACCAATCTCAGCATTGATTGACACTTTATAACGCTGAGACAAAGCTGTAAGAAACTCTTTTGCTATATGAGTTTCAGGAAGACCGCTCAACAGATGCTCTGGAATTGACCTTTTAAGGGTCAAATAGCACATGCGGTTCATCTTATACCAGGTTGAGTTTAACTCTTTTTCCACATCAGTACTCTCAGGAGTTAAGTCATGAGAAGGTGACTGAAAAATCAACAATGTAATACTTTAGTTCAAGACAATAATAACACTCAAAGCCATAAAAGAGTATTAATCCGAAGAATCTCAGCACATCATTATATAATCACCTTTTGGCAGAAAATATAACATGCAATAGATAATTCTTCAATATAAGAACGATCTAGGAATTTACACAGTCTATGTAAATTTAAACACCTTTGGGCAGAATAAATCACTCAGACCAGTTCATTCCCAATTAAATGTCTTATATTATCATCTCAAAATTTGAATTTATAATAAACACCTTTGGGCTGAATAATTATAAACCAAATCTGAGACATCCCTAAACCATATAAGTCTGTATATTTCTTAAAATATCAGCTAAAAAGGTCACTTTGGCAACTATATTTTAGCCAATTTTAAAAAAAATACTTATATCGGGATACACCTTATTTATTGTCTTGCAAAATATAATTTTTCATTCCTTATGGACATGGGGCTTAAATGTCTCGAAAAATTATGATCACAAAATAAAATTACATCGTCAATTTTACCCGAGAAAAATTAATTCCATATGTGACATTTTATGCCAATGCATAAATTAAAATAAATAATGAGATAACAATTTATCTCAAAAAATGTCACAAAATTTCTCAATTATGGCTTTTAAAAATTAATTTAGAAAATCTAAATTAATTTCAGAAGAAATCGGGTCAAAAATAGCCTTATGGAGTGAAAAATAATGAATTAGGGACTTAATTGAAAAAATCAGAAAGTTCAGGGGCCAAATTCGGAAAACTGGAAAGAGGGAGAAGCGGCGTGTGCGTGCATTACACGCGTCTGACGCGTGTTATACACGCGCATGCAGCTGTCATCTGGCGCGTGTAATACACGCTCCCGACAGCTCCCCCGATTCTCTCCCCATACGCGCCAACGCGCGCCAGACTGAATCCTTCCCAGTCTCCACCGCGCGACACGCGCGCCAGCCTCTTCTTCCTCCCGACTCTGCAATTTTTCTTCGAAAATTTTCCCAAAAAATTCAATTTACTCCAAAACCCGAAATTTCTTCAAATTTTTGCTTTAAATCAACATGCAACAACATATTATTCTGATTTTATTAAGCAAAATTTACCGAAAATAAATAAAATCAGAAAATCAAGGATGTGATTAACCAAATCAAAAATTCCTCAAAAACTTAATTAAACTCAGTTTTTCTCTAGATCCTGATGAGAAAAACTCAAATATGGTTCTAAAAACATCTATTTAGGCTCTGATACCACTTGATGGAGAGATCTATAGCGGAAATCTGGCAGATCTCTCCCCAGGATCCTATACATGCTATTTAGAACACAAAACACATGAGTTTAATGGAGCAAGAGGAAGATGTGTACCTGATTTGGCCGAATCCATCGTCTTAGAAACGATCCGAGAAGTTTTGCACCAAGATCTTCTCTCGTTTTCTAACCCCAGAATGATGGAATTCTTATCTTATTATTTTCCTTATCCTCTATTCTACTTTATATAGAGGAGCTTAATCATCAGGGTCAGCAACAAGAGAGACTTAGCTCACCGGTATATAATAATCATGGGCTATCCATCATACCCATATTATTATCTGAGCCCACATTAATTCCCCCACACTTAATTAATAAATGAAGTGATGCCTAAATAAAGAATTGATCAAATTTTTAAGGCCCTTTATTTGTAATTTATCCTGACATCTCAATTAAAAGCCCATAAATATAAGATATTAAATTAAAATATCTTACAATATATACTTCTAAATTTAAATAATTTACTTTTTTTAAATAAAATATTTTTAAAAATAAACACAACATTAAAATTTTGATCATAAATGTTAATTGAAAAACAAACATTAATTTTATCGTCAGCTATATCTAGGCACATTAGTAAGTTAGCCTTATCGACTACAATCCAATGTTAACACTTTTTATTTGCCAAATTATTTTTAAACTAATGAAATAATTAATGATATGTATAGAAATTATTTTAAATGTTGCATAATTTTTTATTAGAATTTTATTTAATGAGTAATGCCTTATGTTTTTCCTTATTTATTTGCAAAGTAATAATTGTGTCACTCCTACACAGTACAATAATTTCACACAAATTTACATTCAAGGGTCGATCCACATTTATGATAGTGCGTCATTGGATCCATAATTTTTCAAAAACTATAATAATAGGTCCAATATAATCAACATAGACTTAATTAAAAAAAATAAAGTGGACTCCAATAAAATTTTAAAAAAAATAATTATTTTTTCTAACTATTCAAAAAACACTGATTACAAAAAAAAAAAAGTTCATTCAAAAAAATGAGTTTTTTAGTTAAAGATTTGTTAATTTGAATGAAATATGTGAGCTTTCAAAGAGGATGGTAGGAACTAAAAACCATAGCATTTATCAATTGATATATTTTAAAGATTTTATATGTGATGGACAGTAGCTACTTCGAATGCAAGAGTCACGGTCGTGCAACCTTAGCATGCTTGTGCAGCAAACAGAGTTGACATAAATCATCTCATTCGTGCAACCTTAGCTTGCTCGTGCAACAACCTTTGCATGCCCGTGATATGATAGATGATGGCAGATGAGAGTTTGAAAGTTTATGCAAGCTGACACATTTGCAATCCGAGTTCTTATAGAAGCTTCAAATGTAATATCATAATGGGTAAGGTGGCGTATTGTTGAGCTAGAAGTGTTTCAGCTATTAGATTAGTTTTTTTTATTTATTTAGGCGGGAATGATTTTCCTGCTCTTCTAGCTAGCTTTATAGGTTCTTGTATATAAATAGTAAAACAATTTCTGTTTCTATATGGTTTTTTATTCTCTCTTAATGAAGAATATCATTTTCTTTAGCGACAGTTACTGGAAGTGTTCTTAGTTCATTCTAGTTTTTGTGCTACAAGTTACTGTGACACTCAACCTTGGCAGATTTCGTTCATGGTATTAGAGCGACAATCTTTTTCAAGCTAATCTTGAGATAAGTTTTCTTTACCAACAAGTTTTTTTTAACTAGTTGATCGATTTCTTATGGAAAAAGGAAATTTCTTGAAGAAGTGAAACTGAAATGGTTCGATCGATAGTGTTGTATGATCCTCTGTATTTAAAAGGATTAGATGATTTAGGCGTAGCTCTCATATCTGCTCCACTTACTGATTCAAATTTCTTAACATGGAGCATGTCAATTCATATTGCTCTAGGAGCAAAGAACAAACTTGGATTCATTAATGAAAAGATCGAAAAACCAGAAAAAAAGGGTATTGATTCCGATAAATGAAAGCACATTATAAGAAGAAAAAAAAAACCAATTTTTAGCAACTACTCTTTCCGTTGAGTGACCACATGGCGACCACAAACGATAGTTAATAAAAATCTGGTTGCTAAGTAAATTAAGCAACCACATTTTTCTATGGTCGCTATTTAGTGACCAAACATTGTGGTCGCTATTATCCCCTTGTAGTCGCTAATTATAAACTGGGGTGAGCACTGGGGACCAAGTCACGACTAAAGCAATTTGTCGCTAATTGTTTGTTGCTAAAGTGATCACAATATAACTACCAAATTTGTGGTCGCAAGTTTGGTATGGTCGCAAATGTGGTCACAAAATACATAGTAGAATTATTTTCTTTTAGCGACCACTGCCTGTTGTAGCTAAAATATTGCGTTTTATATTTTTTTATATAATTATTAAATAATAAATTTATTTATTAATATTACGAATTATTATATAGTATTAATAGTAATAATTATATATTAACATTAATTATTAAATATAATTTAAATTTAAACAATAAATGCAATACTAAAAATAATTATCATATAACAATTAAAAAAGTCCAATACGACAAACTAGTGCACAAAATATGTTGAGCCAAGGAACATAACAGTAAATGTAATGCAAAATTCAGATTGGCATTTTAGAAGAAAAACAAACCACTTCTAAACAATTTTCTCCTATTATTACAAATATAAAATTAAAAAGAAAGGTACTAAATCTCTCGAGCAGCCTCTCTCCTCCAGGTAGCATTTGTAGTCTATAATTCTCAGAGTTTATGGCCGAATCTATCTGTATTATACACTGAGAACACGTACATTAGATAATACATAGTCAATCACCGGGAAAACACGATTAAGCACTAGCAGGTAACATTTGTATTCTATAACATGCAATCCCAAAAGCTCAGTTGATCTATGGACATAGGATAGTATCTCTATGCTTGAAACAACACCATTTGTCACAAAGATTGCGTCACCTCCAATCAGGTAATCCATGACTGTAACAGCATCTTGAAAGGCAGAGAAATCTCCAAACTTTAAATTGAGTTTATGATTTATTAAGAAAAATAAAATTCTTTTTATGGAAAGAGGAGATTATAAGTTCAAGATAGAATTGAAACTTGAAAGCATAAAAATTAATGATCCACACACAAAGGAGGAATTGAAATAGAAAAAAAAAAAAAAAAAAGAACTTACGTTGGGAAATGGACAAGTGTCACAAAGTAAGATGGTGGTGACATTAAGTGGGTTAGTATATCAAATCAAAAGTAGTAATAGCAACAGACCAAGGATCCTTCCAAAGGCACAATATCAACAGTACGAATCACACAGCACTTGCAAACAAAACATGTTATACTATTAATTAAATTTAATCACTTGAAATAATGAAAATGAAAGAAAAGGCCAAGGAAAAATATTGCTACAATTTGTCATCAAAATAAAGAGAATCGCTCTGTATTGAAGGTCAACCAGAAATGATAGCAGGATAACTAACTAAATGCATCTGCACATAATAATAAATTGATAGTTGAAGAGAAATTACGCTGATAGGTCATATCACAACCGTTCTATGTTAATTATCAATGTTCATGAAATGGATTAATATTTGAAATGAAAATTGTTCTTATATGCATATACATTAATTTCTATATTTGTCTTCAAGATTTCTGATACTAACAAACGCTTGGAACAATCGAAATAAAGACTTTGTGATATTCAATATCAATATGCAATCATGTGCGGCAGCCCAATAAGTACTGATGCCCTTTACTTAAAGTACAAAAAAAGAGACTTGCGAGAGACAAGGATAACATTGTTTACATTGTTAATGCCTCTGCAAAACCATATACTTGTTCCAGTGAACTAATGGCTAAAGTGTATATCCTAAGATTTTAAACAACTAATCCCAAAGCAACCTAACCAAAATTTGTTTAGTGATAACTTTGTTAACATAAATTATTTCACCAATTTTCTACTAACAATTTCTAGAAGAAAATGTGACAGGTTTTCTGAGTTAGATGACCAACAAAAGCTCTCTCTTCATACTATTTTTCTTATTTAGATTCCAAAAGATAATCAATGTAGGTTGATATGTTAATCCAACTAAACGTTATACAATTTTGCACTCTTTAATGCATAGCAAATATCCATTAAGAACTTGTTGATATGAGAGGTAACTGAAGTTCCTTTGAAGCAATTATCAGTCTGAACCATTTAAATCTTCAAAATGCAATGCCCAAATTTTTTACTGCTCATGATGAATAATAAATCAGTAAAATAGCAACTTTAAATTAGCATAGTCACGAGATAATGACAATCTGTAGACCAGAATAATATTTTATATTTTACCTGGTGCAAGGTTGACAATTTGATAGCAGGAACATCTCACACTTGTTGCCCCACGAGTGCATGTTAGTAATGTCCTGAAACGTACACATATAAGTTGAGCCATTTCATCCCTGTAAGTATATTCACAAACCCAGATGATTAAAAAGAAGTTCTACAGTATAATAGTTTCTAATCACCAACATGTTAAAATTGAAGTTATTTAGTTTCCTTCATACAGATCTAAGTAATGCTTTGTTCATTCTCCCACAAAAGCTTAAATCCTTCCATCATCCAATTAAAACCAAAAACCTAACCAAGCTATTCTAATTAACTTCTAGAAAAGGGATTGGTGCAATAGCCCTAACCCGGCTAGTCTAATTAACTTTCAGGTCCATCCTACTCGATCCAATATGCTATCCCAAGTTATTCTAGTTGTTAGGCTTTTGAGTTATTTAAAGCCTTTTTTAATCCTCCCCACCAATCTGGTCTATTACAATCTCACCCTAATCAACAATCATGACTGATATCAGTCCAAGATTGAACAAAATGTTTTGAGCTATTGGTACTCAGGGAGGCTCACAAGTTACATTTTCCTATTGAGCCCAACATCTTTCACAATCCTGAGCCAAGGTGAATTTGATACTGATTATAATAATCCAAAGGCAACTAGCCTATTAATTTTCTGGCTCATACCACTTGAAAAAAATGGTCAACGCAAATTATTTTACTATAGCTATTTAATTCAGCATTTAAACTATACTACATAATTCAAAAAGATTATCAAAATTAATCTACCAAGGAGTAGCACTTGTAAACAGTCATTTAAAAAACTAGTAATTGTACCTAAACAACAACAAAATATGAGATGCAATTTTGAAATTTTGGCAGAATATGCAGCAAAATGAATTATTCCATCTCAATTAACTACTTTCAGCATTTTTGCTAATAATTTTTCCACATAAGTGAAAACTGAACGCAGTGCACATTATTCAAAGATGCAAGTGATTCCAACATAAGTTTTGATATGGAAAACCTATAAAAGATATTCTCAAGTAGGTCAGGTTTTTCTCAGTAGAGAGGGAAAAGGGACTGAACCAGCTAAAAACGACTAAAAATAGAGAGATGACGAAGATGAAACAGAGGCACTGTGTTCAAAAGTAGGGAGGGAAAGATGAGGAAGATACCATAGTTTTTATCTATCTCTTTTGTTTTAAAGGAAATTAAGTTCAAGGAGCCATAATTGATTCAATTAATTAGAATGGTTTTCAATGACAAATTTATTCCATCATTTTTACGAGATCAGAAGCTAAGGTGGTTTTGATAAACTGATTCATTAGTGCTCAAGGAAATTAAGTTGATAAACTGATTCATTACTGGTGTAGTACCATTACATAAATTACACAAAAGAGCTCTAAAGAAAATAACTCAAGAAAATCAGCAACGAAAATAATTCATTGTCAAAGAAAGGAAAATAAACCAAATTAACTGGTGAAGCAATCAAGTGAAGTAGAAAATGCAAAAAGAAAGTAATGTCGCAACTCACAATGTCTTTAGGTGGCTCAAATTCCCAATACAAGGCGATAAGTCCCCAATAATCCTGCACTTGCCATCTCACTAAGATAACAATAGCAAATCACCACCCAAAAAAATAATCAGAAGCAGAAAATTACAAGGGCCATAATCTTTTTCTAGCAGTTTTCTAGGGAACCAAACCAAAACTTTTATCACTTACAGGGAAGTGACAAAGCCTTCAAAAGCAGCTGACTATGGTCCAGGTACAAGCTAATATGGTAGCAAATAGCATTCCGGGAGTCAGGAACTCCCAAGATGCTAATCAATGCCACCATGTCATAATCCCTTTTCTAAAAAGGAGTACTCAGCAACTCATATGCATATTGAATCTGAGAGAATACAAAACATTCAAATTCATTCATCAAAGAAAATAACAATAGACCGAAATATGGCAATGGACATTTACATTATTCAGCACATCAAAGAAAAAGTGTTGTTAAGAAATTCATTAATTTTATGAAGAAGTCATTGATTTAGAAAAGAAAAAAGAAAAATTGCATGGCAATTAGAAAGCAAGAAGGGTTAAGACCTACAAGGGAGACACAAATTTTATTATAATTATCATAGGTTGGAAGGGTAGGAGAAGAAGAAGAAGGGTTAATAGCTAGAGAACTTAGAAATGCAATATTGGCCTATGAGAAGCCACTATTACTAATACATGGCTACCAAATTCGGAAGTAAAGTGGAAAAGTGCACTCTTTTCTTACCTATTTCTCCAAATTCCTGTATACTATTACCATAAGAAAATACATTAGCCAATTAGTCAACTCTAAATAAAATAACTTATGTAAAGTTTATTTAGTTGATTAATTAGTTTGGTTGTTATCGTTGTTCTTATAAGGGAAAGATTGAAGGGTGTACATAGATATTGAACCTTGGACTCCACTCCTAGTAGAAACAAAGTATAGTATCACGAACACATACCCACAGTGGCAGATCATATGAACGTGCAATCAGAATGTCAAATGAAGTTCAAGCAGAAAGAGCGAGAAACGAACTCAAGAGTTAGTGTCCAATCATAAAAAAAAATGTAAAAATTATATGCTCCAACCTATCAAGCTTATGGAAAAAAATCACTTTAAGGAATAAACTGCAAAGTTCTCATCTAAGGGATTAAAACCGGCCTAGAATCCCTATAGTTGCATACAACAGCTCAAATTCACTGCGAAAATATTATAGCAAAACCAGATCAGTTCCTTCAATGTTTATGTTCATAAATTATGCATGAGATTTAGGGGCTCCATGGGTATGTTGAAGTCTTACTGATTCAGCAGTCATTTTTATATTCCTTGAAATAAAGAAGAAATTATTTTTCTTTCTTTAGGTTATCATTTACTTCGAGAGTACCTATCTTAATGATTTTGAGTATAGTAGGTATAGGATTCTGGTTGTTATTTGATCTTAAATAGAGTCTAATGTTTTATTCAACAAGTTTACTAAAAAAATAGAACAGCTCCAAGCTACCTTTCACAGATATAGATTGTGGTACCAGTCACCTATAAGAGTCTCTAAAGAATTAATTCAAACCAAAGTCCAAGTTCACATGCACTAAGAAGTTACTAATAATATAACAACATAAGTATATTAGTTTTTATATCAAATTGTAAAAGAGGTATGTAGATAAGTTTTTACTAATTTTATGGGATTCACTTGAAATATAACAAAATATAGAGTAAAGAAAATTCCAAGTCAATTTTCTGCTTTCTGAACTAATCCCAACATTATGTTGCAATTCAATCAATTTCAACATCCAAAACAAATCATTGAAATTATTTTCATTTTTCTATCTCAATATTTGAAATTCATCGAATATATGGAATCAAAATCAAAGACCAAAATCACCAACACCTTTACTTCTTTAATTTTAATTTTTAACAATGGAGTGAAAAATAGAAGAATATAAGAAACATAGCAAGAAAATAAAAAGGGTTATAGTAGTCGCATAGACTTGAGTTTCAGTTTCACAGTCCCAAACTTACAAGCTGTGTAATCTTACAAACATAACAGTGGTGCTCAAAACAACTTCTTCTACAGAGTAAGCCACAAATAGATCTTTTGCCAAATTAAACCCTCATACCACACTAATCACAAATCCACATTTCATTATAATTGCTCATAATTGCAAACCTAGTAACGGTCGTTGAGAATCTGAAGATTATATTGCTTGTCCGCCTTTAATTACCGAACAGCGTTGGCGTTCTACAAAAAAGCCACATATGGTGTCACCGCCTCTTCCAGGGCTTTCAATCTGGGACAACATCCGCTCCCCTCTCCAACATATCTAGAGAAACCCACGGGAACAGATGAGATGAAGGCACGACTAACAGCTATGGCAAACATAGGTGAAAAAGAGGTTACCTTGAGAGACGCCTTCGGTATGCAGATATCCATGGCATAATCAATTGTCTTAGTCTAGTTCAAAAGCTCGATTGTAGACTTGAAGATTTGTTCCTTTGGGTATAGATGTTGTTCTTGAAGAAATTCCAACATGGGAAACACCAGGTGCCTGTCAAGATGAGGTGCGATTTTCAGTGTTAGATCGTACACAGCCATGGTTGCCACTGGAGAAGCAGTAGAGTTAGTGCTTTTGTTAGGAGAAGAGAAAGAGAGAGAGTGCAGAGGTTTGTAAAAATAGGGCTGGAGGATTTGGGACAAAATTAGATAACCTGGAAATCTAAAGTGGTCGCTAAAACTAACAACCACAATTAAGGCGCTAAAATTATTTTAGCGACCACAAAACACTAGTCGAGACCACAAATGTGATAGTAAAATTGAGATTTAGTGACCATAACACAATTGCTATATAACGACCGTCAAGATAGTCTCAAAATTATCACTAAATCTCATGCTTTTTATTGGCACGTAATTTAGCGAGCAAATAAAATAGTTGCTAATGGTTTGGTTGCAATTTGGTCACTAATAGGTTGTTAATGTAAAAAATAAAAATTTAGTTGGTAAGTCATTGCTATTTGGTAGCTATTTAGCGACTATAAATATGTGGTCACTAAAAGTGGTCTCTAAATAACAGTTTTTTTGTAGTAACATTATTGTTATTGTGGCCACTAAAAGTGATCTCTAAATAGCTTTTTTTGGTAGTAACATCATGGTTACAAAACTCTGACAAAAGAAATTGTTGAGTCATTGATATATGCATCTAGTGCAAGAGAATTGAGGTTAGAGTTGGAGCAACAATTTGGAGAGTATAACGCCAACAAGTTAAGACCTAAAAATAACATATAATAAAGGTATGTTAAGTGCATATAAGTGGTTATACGTTTTGAAACATAAAAATTGTTTTAAATACATAAAAAAGGTTACACAATATTCATGTCCATGAGTGTGAAGTCACGACTGTGAATAATTGTGAAATAAGGTTTTTCGAATTTAAGCAGATTAACGACCATTCATAAACATTCATGCTCGTGTAGCCCTGCAGTATATAATGAACAGTTTTGCATTGTCATACTTTTTGCGAAATTTCACAACCATAAACCCTAGCCATTGAACCTTTACTAAACCAGAGATTATTTCCTTCAATTCTTTTTTATTTTTAGCTTTGATTATACTAATATACCCTTAAACAAGATTAAATATTGATATATTCAAGGTTCTTGCAACTCAAAGGGGCAGATTTTGGGAATAAGAGAGAAATTGAATCTGAACCAAAACCTATTCTAATTTTGAGAATTGGAGGTAAGAAATTATGTTTTTCTTTGTTCTTCCATCTAGTTAATTCATTTTTATTATGGGGATTTGAGATTTAAGACTTGGGATGAGAGTTAAGTTAGGGTTTAACATGCTTATGACAAATATAGTTAGTTATCAATGAAATAGACGATAATGAGGTTCTAATTTCATTTTAAAAATTGGGAAATAAGGTGGAGAAACCCACTAGTAAGGTTAGAGATGTTTGAGATATCAGAAATTGAAGGTTCCATTCAAGTTTATAGATATACGCATATAAATTCAAGTTATAGTATGTTTGTTTATTGTATTATGAAAATGACTTGTAATTTGGCATGAACTAATATTTAGGATGCTGGAAATGTGGATATATGATATGTAAAATTTAGAATGCATAAGGAATGTTGATATATAATGATCATTGATCTTATGGTTGGCAATTGAGGCATGAAACCTAGTTAAAATGGTTAATTGATGTAAATGCATGTATTATGACTTGAAATTATTGCAATATATTAGAAAGTGTTGATAGGAATGACTAACATTGGTTAGTCTTAATACCTTTGTGTGTGTGGTGCCATAATTTTCATATTTACTTGGAATTTTGCTGAAATCTGCAGGTTCATGGTCGTGACCCGATTGTTCACACCTGTGATAAATGAAATTCATGATTGTGACCAAATATTTACGTCCGTGAATGATTGTGGCAAAAGTTGACAAAAATGTTCACAATTTGGGTCATAACTTAGATCATAGGTAGGCAACCCATGAATAAGGATTCACGGTCGTGAATTACCATTCACCCCATGAATCCCTGAAATAGGATTTGTTTTATTGAATTTGATGATAAAATAACACGGAATTGGTATGAACACACCGAATATGATGAGCTAATATTGAATATAGTATGAATTCAATAATATGAATATTGAAATGCATATTTTACTCCAAATCATAAGGTATTATGTTAGATATTTATGTAAACCATGAAACATATTTTGAAATGAGACAATTAACTAGGTTACAAATAAAATATGCTCATTCTATATTTGAGGACTAACTTATGATAGGTTGCATGCCATTGATAGGGTTACAGTATTGTAGAATATTTAGTATATGAATTATTTATTATTTAAAGGCAAAATAGCTTAAGCTCGGATGTGAGTGTCTTTGATTCCATATGCATACAATTACTATATTTTACTCAATCAAGGTGGCTTAAGTTTAGGTGAGAGCACTTTTGACTTGAGAAACTCGACTTAGCACTGTATGGAAAGATACAGTCAGTGAGCATGATGGCTTAACCTCGATTCAAAGTTATCCTATTTTACAACCCTCATCTGAGTAGTTTGGATTTAAAGTATTGGGCAGTGAATTTGTAAAACCAGTAATAAGGAAAAATGAACTAGAGAGATGAAAATAGGATATAGTTACATTCTAAAAATGAGTAATGAAAACTAGTAACCAGGAGATGGAAATTTGTATTACGCATAATGAATGTCACTTTGATATGATGGAATGGATTTATTTATGCGTTTGATGACTTGTTATACTACTTATGTTATAATATTGTATAATGGAATTATGTCCTACTATATGGATAGTTGTTATAAGGAGAGTAATGGACCCTAAATATATCAATTATAGAAGAAAATTGCTTTTGTTCGACAAGAAAATTCGTTTGTTACTATGTACTACAAAAGAATTAAGAGGCTTTGGGATGAACTCAATGCACTTCAACCGGTACCTCAATAAGTATGCGGAGTAGCTAGACAATGTACTAGTGGAGTAATTATAGGTATATTGAACATAAACTCACAAAATAAGTTGATTCAGTTACTAATGGGTTTAAATGAGTCATATCATAATATAAGGAACCAGATTTTGGTTCTTGATCCCTTGTCAAATGTGAATAAGGACTATTTTATGGTCTTGAGGGTAGAAAAGCAAAGATTTATACAGATGAATTTTGTTGAGAGCATAGAAGGAAATGCTTTAATGGCTAAAAGAAATACCAGACATAATGTTTGGAATGACAAAGGGAATAATAGGAAGAAGGATAAATAAGAGAAGGAAGATAAGTTTTGTATGCACTGCAAGAAAGGGGGACATACTAAGGAGTCATGTTTCAAGCTTCATAGCTATCTAAAGTGGTACACTCAAATGAAGCAAAAGGAAAAAGGAACCATAAGAGGCCAAACCAATATGGTTGATATGTTATTGAATGAAAAGATAGGAACATGAGTTGACAAACCTTGGATGTCATCTTTTTCAGACCTATTTAAATAATAAATCATGAAATATATGAGAAAAAAACCCAAGGGCAAGTAACTGAATAGGTTGATTTTGCACAAATGAATGAATATGCAGGTAATTTATTTGATTCAAACCTTTTTAATTGCTGCTCTAAGTTTGAAGGATATTAGATTGTTGACACAGGTAATCAAATCATATATGTGCCTCAAAAAAAACATTCTTGATCCTAAACCCCATAAAAAAAACACCATAACCTTACACTTACGAGATGGAACAAATAAGTTAGTCATTCATGCAAGAGATATTCAACTACATAAAACCTTACCCTTAATATTGTGCTTTACATACCAACTTTTAAGCACAACTTGCTTTCAAAGGGTAAATTAGCACAAAATGCTAATATCATATTCATATTTTACCCTTCACACTATTTATTGTAGGACCAAAGGACTAAACATGTTTTAGCCATTTGAAAGGTTGCAAGAAACCTGTTTATACTACAATCAAATTCTTTTACTAGTGATTAACCTCTATGATAATTTTTAAGTACCTAGTACTAGAATAATGATGTATGTTGTTTGAACATTGTATTAGATATCAATGTAACTATTTGGCATCTAAGGTTGGGTCATTCTTCACATTATGTTATACAAAATTTTTTCTTTTCTTTCTAATGTAACAAATGAGTATAATGAAGTTTGTAAAATTTGTTCGATGGCAAAAATAGACTAGGTTGTGTTTTCCTATACATAAAATAAAGTATTCTCATATTTTCATTCTTGTTCATGTGAACTTACGGGAGCCTTATAAGCATGCATCAAAGGCTGGAGCATATTACTTCATTGCCATTATCAATGATTTCAACAGAATCATCATGAATTTTTTGTTGCAATTTAAAACACAAATTCCTAATGTTCTTCATAACTACATTAAGATGATTCAGAATCAGTTCAATGTCATTATCAAAACCATAAGGTCAGATAATGGGTCAGAGTTCCTAGGTCATCATTGCCAAGAAATCTTTTCACAATTCGGCATAATTCATCAAAGGACATGTTTCCACACTCCCTAGCAGAATGGAGTGGTAGAACATAAACATAGGCATCTTCTTCAAATAAATAGAGCCCTTTTTTTTAGTATGACTTGTCAAGTATTTTTTGGGGGGAAGCTCTTCTTCATGCAACCTTTTTGATCAATAGGTTGCCAAGCTCTATCCTAAATTGGGAAACTCTTTACAAAATGTTATATCAGAAAGAACCTAACTTTGTTAACCTTAAGCTGTGTTTCCCAGATATTAAGACAAGAAAGGGGGGGTTGAATTGGAGTTTTAAAAATTAATCTTTAAAGTGTAGAAATAAAAATTAATTTTAAGAGGGATAGAGAAATCTGACACAAGGATTTTTATAGAGGTTCGGGTGTTAAAAAATCCTACTCCTCTCCCCAATCGCAATTGAGAGTTTTACTAACACACTAAGTGTTACAATGGAGTTTTACAAGCTCACTCTCAACTATGATGTTTCTCACAATGACTCACACCTAACCAAAAATCCCTTGTATTTTAATGGCTCACACAATAACTAATCCCTTGTGTTTTACAGGTTCACACAAACAACCTTTTATCTTGTGTTTTACAGACTCACACAAACAACCTTTACTTTGTGTTTTTGCAGGATCACACAAACAACCTTATATCTTGTGTTTTAAAGGCTCACATAACTAACCCTTACAAGTGTTCTCCTCTTAACCCAGAAATACCCAAAAATCACTTGATTAATAAATGATTACAGAGAGAAACACTTACAAAACTTTATTGCTCAATAAATGATGAGCAAAAAGATTTTCACAGAGAATAGATATTGATAATGAAAGTATTAAATGTATAAATAGCTTGTAATAAGATTTCAATTCAAAGTATTTGTTATCCTCTTGTACTTAATGTATAAATGACTTGCATTTATACTTCCATGGCTGATTATAGCTGTTAAGGTGCATTTAATACAAAACTAGCCGTTGTACCAACCAAATAATCACGCCTGACATTTTTCTCTCTCATCTTTCACGGGCGAGACTATGTTTGTCATGGGTGTGACTGTTCTTCCAAGCCGTGACTGAAGTGGTGACCTTGGTCATGAAGCTCTCTGAAAGGTTTTGAAATATTGGGTCACTGGCGTGACATATATCTTCACGAGTGTGACAAACTTCCTAGTTGTGATCCAAGTGGTGACTTTGGTCGTAAAGCTCTCTGGATGAAATTGTCATGAAGGTTCACGGGCATGACATTTAATTCACGGGCGTGACTTAAATGTACATTTCACGGTTTGAATCTTCCTTCATATCCGTGAACTTCAAATGTTGGTTTTGGTGACAGTTAGCGTTTTCACGGGCGTGACACATACAGTCACGGGCGTGAACATACTACTTCCTTAATTTTGTCTTTTAAGGATTAATCTTCCATTCTCCATTCTTGCTATTTTAATCCATACCCTGTTTAATAGACTTAGAAAACAAGTATGTTAAATACAATATTTCTATTTTATTTGTTATTATCAAAATGACAGAAATACCCCTCAAGGTTTAACAATCTCCCCCTTTTTGATGATGACAAATAATCTAGCAATATTTGCTTTTGAGAAGTCTCCCCCTCAAAAGATACATAGGATAAAAATTGATGAAAATGCAAGAATTGTAAAGAATGATGTAGCATTGAAATAAACTTACTAGTTTTTAAGTATATGCAATTTATATGCAAAGTATATCCAATATATACCAAAATTCTTTTTAAGGCATGAAGTATATGTAAGGTATATTTAGAGTATATCATGGCATATTCATTTATGTAACTTGCATTAAGGTATATGCAAAGTATGCTTAAGATATATCTAATGTATAAAGCTCAATTTCATACTTGCATATTAATTTTGAATCAAATTTTAAGTGTTTCTAATTTCTAATTTATCCCTACTTAACTCAATGTCAATGTATTTGTAGGTTATGAATTTTGATTCAAAATTTATTTATCTTAATATATTGCTAGGTTCTCCCCCTTTTGTCATCAACAAAAAAAATATAAAGATTAAACCATTAAAGAAAAACAAAGCAATTATATTAAATAAAGTGAAATACAATCAAAGATAATTAAAGTTCAGAAAGGAAATTTAAAATTTCCTACAAACAAATGAAAAACAAGAAAATCAACAAGCAAATTTAGGCTACCATCTAGCCTAACACCTAGCCGGACATCCTATCTCGAAGTTTAGCAACCTTTGCCTCAAGGCTATCCATCCGCGACTCCATGAAGTCTTTGAGGTTCTCCAACCTCTCATCCATCGAAGCCTGCAGTTGTTCAAAACATGGTGCCAAGAGGTCAACCATTTGCTGCGCCAAACTTGGTGTGGAAGCCAAGGATTGTCCGATGTCCTGCTCAGCCGCTGGAGGTGCTTCCTCAACCCGAGCCCTTTTCTTCTGCTAGATCCCTTAGAGGCTGGCTTTAAAGTCCTCCGTATCATTGTCTTCCCAAATTATCTCCCCAGCAGTGTCTGTGAAGCGGTAGAAAATATTGTTCTCATGAACAATTGTGACAGTCGCTCCCATCTTGATAAAAGACTCGACATCTAATTGATCTCGAGGATGCCCTAAGATGAGATTGAAATGATGCTCATCTAGCTTCAAATAGCCAAGTTCATAGCCATATGGGTGACATATCCACCAATGAGTATATCTCCTGTGGGTTTGGTGGCAATGGACAGAAGATGGTTTGCAAACCATCTAGAAAGCGTCACCGTGAGTCCTCTTCTTTCCATCTCGAAAAAGAAGAGCTCAAACTTTCAAATGGTCCCATTGCTATCTCCTCGAGCGAATATGCTATAGGTTAGAAACCTATGCAAATATTTGTGCACTGGGGACCGGAGATGAGTACTCTTTGTCTTCTTGACATCCCAATTGCAATCTGTGCCAAAATGGGTCCATGCCTGAGTCGCGAAGAATTCCATTTCGCTGTCATTGAGGATGTCTTCTGAGGGTAGATTAAATAAACCCCGAATTCAGTGGCATTGAGGGTGTTTGGATTGTTACAGAGTTGGAATTTCACCACTCCAGTAGGAGACACTTACAAAGTGCTCAGAAATTTCAGTGTTGGCTTCCGCAATGTGGGTTGATGAATGTCCACAAATTCCTTCAAATGACAGGCCTGGAGTTGCTATATCATTGTCATTTCAAGCCCGAGAGTTCAGACAGTTTTCCATTCAAAGGACCTTGATGAAAGGAGAGGCTTTTGCTTCAAGGTGGAGTACCGGGGATGGCAATGCTCCGGAATTTTGTTCATGAGGTAATCTGCGTACCTCCTGGGAGCATGAGACTTCTTTCTTTTTCCTTTTGATGAGCCGATTTCCATTTGGATTGAAGAAATGAACTTTGTGGAGTTTGGGAAAAGTGTGACAGAAAATTGGAGGAAACCCTAAATGAGTATGATTTTTGATGAAGGAATGGACTTTTGATGGTATTTATAGAAACATTTTGTGACTTGGGGGCCAGAATCTTCAATATCTCATTGAATGTGTGTAAATGAGAGCGGTTTCTAGGAGTTGAAAGGTTGAAATGTGAAAAATAACCGGTTGTTTTCTTATATACCTGATGCATTCATGGGCGTGAATGGTCATGTTCACGGTTTGCTGAAAGGATGCTCTACCCGTGAATAAGGGCGTGAAAATGTTCACAGTCATGACCTTTGAATGTCACGGTCGTGAATGATGAACTGTCACGGGGATGAAATAATCGTCACGAGCGTGAAATGTTGAATTTCACTACTTATGCTCGTGAAGCAAAGCGTGACTCAAAGTGTGAACGTCTCTGTGAGTTTGGGGTGAATATATTCATGGGCGTGAAAATTCATCACGGGCGTGAACAAGGCTCTTCATGGGAGTGAATGAAGTCGTGAACATAGGCTTCACTATTTGAAGCCGTGAACCATGTCGTGAATCAAGTCATGAACGACACTGCCTCTTTTGGCTATTTAAGTCACAGACGTGAACATATGTCATTGGCGTGACTTCCCTAAATTTTTTATCAAATAAAATTAAGTCCTAAAACAAGTCTAAATCATTTATATGAAGATTCTATCCCTTATAACATAAACTTTTCATCAAATTTACTACCTTATATCTAGTGATATGATACAAAATTAAGATTATCACTTAAGATTTCATAACTTAGCAATCACAAGGTTAATCCATCAATCATACCAAGTTCTCTTTTAATCAAATTAAATCTTTTCTCATTTAGAGACTTAGTAAAAATATATGCCAATTGATTTTCTATGCTTATAAATTCTAATGCAACATCTCCATATTGAACATGATCTCTAATAAAGTGGTGTCTAATGTCAATATGCTTACTTCTCGAGTGTTGAATAGGATTCTTTGAAAGATTTATAGAACTTGTATTATCACATTTAATAGGTATATGGTTCATATCATGACCATAGTCCTTAAGTTGTTGTTTCATCCGAAGAATTTGAGTACAAAAATATCCAGCTGCTACATACTCTGCTTCAGCAGTTGAAAGAGCAACTGAAACTTGTTTCTTGCTAAACCAAGAAACTAAGCATTCTCCAATAAAGTGACAAGTACCTGAAGTACTTTTTCTATCTAAAAGACTACCAGCATAGTCTGCATCTGAATATCCTATAATATAGAAGGATGAATTTCTAGGATATCATAAACCTAGATGCAATGATCCATGTAAATATTTTAGAATCCTTTTTATTGCATTTAAATGAGATTCTTTAGGACATGATTGAAATCGTGCACACAAGCAAATACTATACATTATATCGGGTCTAGAAGCAGTAAGATATAAAAGTGATCCGATCATACCTCTATAGAGTTTTTCATTAATGCTCTTACCCTTTTCATCCTTGTCCAATTTTGTTGATGTGCTCATAGGAGTCTTGACATTATTGCATCCTTCCATTCCAAATTTTTTAATTAAATCTTTGGCATATTTGGATTGGTTGATGAATATACCCTCATTGCTTTGCTTTATTTGTAGACTAAGAAAATACTTAAGCTCTCCCATCATGCTCATTTCAAATTCTCTAGTCATGCATTTAGCAAATTCTTGACAAAGCAACTCATTAGTAGAACCAAATATTATGTCATCAACATAAATTTGAACAATTAGTATATCATGCTTATGTTTTTTAATGAATAATGTGGTGTCAACATTTCACTTTGTAAAGTTATTTTCTAATAGAAAAGAACTTAGTCTTTCATACCAAGCTTTGGGGCTTGTTTCAAACCATATAAAGCTTTAGAAAGTTTAAAAACATGATTTGGCAAATCATAGCTTTCAAAGCCTCATGGTTGTTCTACATAAACTTCTTCTTCTATATTACCATTTAGAAATGCATTTTTCACATCCATTTGAAAGAGTTTGAAATTCATGTGACATGCATATGCTAAAAGTATTCTTATGGCTTCTAATATAGCTACAGGTGCATAGGTTTCATCATAATCTATACCTTCATCCTGATTGTATCCTTTTACAACTAATCTAGCCTTATTCCTAGTTATTGAACCTTGTTCATCTAGTTTATTTCTAAATAACCATTTGCTATCTCTAATTTGATGATCCTTGGGTCTAGGTACTAAGGTCCATACCTTACTTTTCTCAAATTGGTTAAGTTTCTCTTGCATGGCAATTACCCAACTTTCATCATTAAGAGCCTCATCAACATTTTTAGGCGCAATTTGAGAAATAAAAGCAAGGTCAGTGACTAAATGTTTGAAATGAGATCTAGTACTTACTCTCCTTGAGATATCACCAATGATTTGCTCTTTTGGATGATCTTTCGTCGTTCTCCATTCTTTTGGGAGTTCTTGTTCGTTTTCTTCTAAAGTTTGATGTAGAGAATCATTTTGATGTGAATCTTCTTGATCATTTTCCTCTTTTCCATTTTCAAGATCAAGTCTTTCCATGTTACCTATAACATCATCAAGACACTACCTTTCACAAGATCAAGTCTACTATATTCATTAAAGACAACATGCATAGATTCTTTAACAGTTAATGATCTTTTGTAAAATACTCTATATGCTTTGCTAGTTGTAGAGTATCATAAAAAGATACCTTCATCAGATTTAGAAGCAAATTTTCCAAGGATGTCTTTGGTATTTAATATGAAACACTTACATCCAAATACTATAAAGTATGATATCAAAGGCTTTCTTCCATTCCATAGCTCAAATGAGGTTTTGTTTAAAAGATGTCTTTTGAAAACTCGATTTGAAATATAACATGCAGTGTTTGTGGCTTCTGCCCAAAAGTAAATTGGTAAACCATATTCATTGAGCATTGTTCTAGCCATTTCAATTAAAGTTCAATTTTTTCTTTCAACTACTCCATTTTGTTGAGGTGTTCTAGGAGATGAGAAATTCTGTGAAATGCCATGTTCAAGACAAAAGCTTTCAAAGTTTTCATTTTCAAATTCTTTGCCATGGTCACTTTTTATCTTTGAAATACAGTACCTTTTTCATTTGAACTCTTTTAGCAAAGTTTTTGAAATTTTCAAAAGCATCACACTTTTGAGCTAAGAAAATTACCCAAGTAAATCTAGAGTAATCATCTACGATGACAAAGGCATAATATTTTCCTCCTAAACTAGCAATTTTAGTAGGTCCAAATAAGTCCAAATGCAGGAGTTGAAGAGGTTTTGAGGTACTTACTATGTTTTTGGTTTTGAAGGATGACTTGTGTTGCTTTCCTCTTTGGCAAGGTTCACATGTCTTGCCTTTTTCATATTTGAATCTTGGTAGTCCTTTTACTAGTTCTCCTATGCTGAGGCTTTGTATTAAGTCCATGTTAGCATGACCAAGCCTTCTATGCCATAGCTAAGATTCATCACTAGTGGTTACAAGACAGCTAGAGGAATGGTTAGATAGTTCATGTAAGTTTATTATGTATGTATTGACATCTTTATTTCCTTTAAATATCTCTTGACCATCGATAGAGATCACAAGATATTCATTGGAAGTAAAGATTACTTTGTTTCCTTTATCACATAATTGACTAACACTTAACAAGTTATGTTTCAAGCCATCAACAAGTAAGACATCTTTAATAAAGGTAGTACCATTAATACCAATAGATCCAATGCCAATTACCTTATCCTTAGCATTGTTTCCAAAGGTAACTTTACCTCCATCAATACTTTTGATTTCTTTGAAGAGTTCTTTATCTCCTGTCATATGCCTTGAGCATCCACTGTCTACTAGCCAAGCATTTTTGTTTATTGTGGACTTGCGGCATACCTATAAAATCACAGTTCAAGTATGATTTTTAGGTACCCAAATGAGCTTGGGTCCTTGGGGGTTAGCACATGAAGGTTCCTAATAAGCCTTCCTTATTGTGTCCCATTTTCATACAGTAATTACATTGTTTTGGTCTAAAATTGCTTTTTGGTCTTCCAAGATTTTTGAATACTATATTTCTATCAAACTGATTTTGAGAATAATGACATGCACAGTCATGATTAATTGATGCTTTTCTAAATGCATGCTTCTTATATATAAAATCATGATTATTCTTTTTATGTATAGAAGGTTTAATATGCTTATTCCTTGGTGCTGTTCCAACAAGTGTGGAGATGTGAGGTTCACTAGACTTAACAAAGATGGTTTTGTGAGAAGATGATGATGTGTCCTTAAATCCTAGACAATGTCTAATTAAGGGTGATCTTTGAGACACAATGAGAGTATCTAAAATCTCTTTACCTTTGTGAAATTTAGAGATGGAATTTCTAAGTTCCTCAACTTTATTTTTCAAAGTATTATTTTCTTTAAGCAAAGAAGTAGTTGAGGGTCTTGATGAATATTCATCTAATGACTTTTGGAGAGACTCATTAGATGATTTAAGCTTTATGTTCTCCTTTTCTAAGACATCTATTTTATTTTTTAAATTAGAGATGTTATTCTTCTATTAGGCTTTGCTTATTATCATCATCATCACTATCATCATCATTATCACTACTATCATTGTTTAAAGAGTATGAGTGTAGTGATCTTACCTTATTCGTGATGTCATCCTCAAAAGTCATGAAGCATAGGTTGACCTCTTCACTTTCATTATCATCTCTTTCACTTGAAGAGCTTTCGTCATCCCATGTGGCTTTGTGACCTGTCTCCCCATTGTCTTTTTGGTATTTGCTCTTATGTTTCTTGAGCCTTGGACATTCTGATTTGATATGTCCTTTCTTTCCACACTGATAGCACTTTACCTCTTCCTTACTTTTTTGTCCATCATTAGAAGTTTGTTTGAGGTTTCTTTCCCTGAATTTTCTGGAGTTGCTCACTTTCTTCTCAATGATTCTTATTAGTCTTCTTAAAAGCATAGCAATGTCCTAATTTTCATCATCACTCATTTCTTCATCATCTTCACTTTCTTCTTGAGATTTTGAAGTAGAGGCTTTAAGTGCTAATGACTTTATTTTCTCTAGCTCTGCTTCAAGCTCTCTATCCCTTTTCACTGTCATTTCATGTGTGAGAAGTTTGCCAATCAGCACATCAGTGTTCATGATGCTCATGTCTTCATTTGCTTCTTCTATGCCAGCAACTCTTGAGCCATAGTCTTTAGGAGGAAGACTTTTCAAGATTTTGTTGTTTACATCTTCCAAACTCAGACGTTTCCCAAGTTTCCTCATTCCATTTATAATGGCTAGAAGGCAGTTGGTCATGTCAGTGATTGACTCATTGGATTTCATCTTGAAGAGCTCATATTCTGAGGTCAGAAGTTGAATTTTCTTGGATTTGACTTGCTTAGTTCCTTCATGATAATTTTCCAATGTTTTCCATATGTTGTATGCTGTTGGGCAGTGTTGTATTCTTCCATATTCTTCAGTAGATAATGAGCTTGATAGGATTGTCATTGCCTTCTTGTTTTTGAAATTTGCTCTTCTTTGAGGCTCTGTCCATTCATCTCTTGATAGGATTTCTTCTTCACCATCAGCTCCTCTTCTGGTTGGTGGAGTCCATTCTTTTCGTACACTATCCCATACTTCAATTCCTTCACTATCCAGGTATGTCTCCTTCCGAAACTTTCAATGGGCATAATTTGCTCCATCAAAGTAAGGTTTGAGACTTTAGAATCCTTCACTGGCCATATCTTAATCTTTACTAGCGCTTTTTAGGCTTCGATGCTAGACAAAGCTCTAATACCAATTGTTGCCCAGATATTAAGCCAAGAAGGGGGGTTGAATTGTAGTTTTAAAAAATTAAACTTTAAAGTACAGAAATAAAAATTAATTTTAGGAGGGATAAAGAAATTTGACAGAATGATTTTTATAGAGGTTCGGGTGTTAAAAAACCCTACTCCTCTCCCCAATCGCAATTAGGAGTTTCACTAACACACTAAGTGTTACAATGGAGTTTTATAAGCTCACTCCTAACTATGGTGTTTCTCATAATGGCTCACACCTAACCCAGAAATCCCTTGTATTTTAATGGCTCACACAATAATCAATTCCTTGTGTTTTACAGGCTCACACAAACAACCTTTTATCTTGTGTTTTACAGGCTCACACAAACAACCTTTACTTTGTGTTTTTGTAGGATCACACAAACAACCTTATATCTTGTGTTTTAAAGGCTCACACAACTAACTCTTACAAGTGTTCTCCTCTTAACCTAGAAATACCCAAAACTCACTTGATTAATAAATGATTACAGAGAGAAACACTTACAAATATTTATTGCTCAATAAATGATGAGCAAAAAGATTTTCACAGAGAATAGATATTGATAATGAAAGTATTAAATGTACAAATAACTTGTAATAAGATTTTAATTCAAAGTATTTTCTATCCTCTTGTACTGAATGCAAAAATGACTTGCATTTATACTCTCATGGCTGATTATAGCTGTTAGGGTTCATTTAATACGAAACTAGCCGTTATACCAACCAAATAATCACGTCTGACATTTTTCTCTTTCATCCTTCACGAGCATGACTATGTTTGTCATGGGCGTGATTGTTCTTCCAAGTCGTGACTAAAGTGGTGACCTTAGTCGTGAAGCTCTATGGAAGGTTTTGAAACATTGGGTCACGGGCGTGACAAACTTTCCCGCCGTGATCCAAGTGGTGACTTTGGTCGTGAAGCTCTCTGGATGAAATTGTAATGAAGGTTCACGGGTATGACATTTAATTCATGGGCGTGACTTAAATGTACATTTCACGGTTTGTATCTTCCTTCATGGTCGTAAACTTCAAATGTTGGTTTTGGTGACGGTTAGCTTTTTCACGGACGTGAACATGCTACTTCCTTAATTTTGTCTTTTAAGGATTAATCTTCCATTCTCCATTCTTGCTATTTTAATCCATACCCTGTTTAATAGACTTAGAAAACAAGTATGGTAAATACAATATTGCTATTTTATTTGTTATTATCAAAATGACAGAAATACCCCTCAAGGTTTAGCAAGGTGTTTAGTAGTTTTGTTTTTCCACAAATACTGACCCTCATAAAGAAAAGTTATTTCCAAGAGCAGTTAAATGCAAAAATTTTTGTCAATCTCTAGGCAAAAAGGAATACAAGATCTATATCCTATAGACCCATCAATTTCTTGTTTCTAAATATGTTTTCTATGAACATATCTTTCCCTACAAAAATTGTTTAAAAAATTCAGTATACTAAAACCTTTACCTTTACCAATACCTTCTTCTAGATTAGAATCAAACCATATAACGTAACCTTTTGTCTTAACCTACCCTTGCAACAAATCCAATGATCAATGAACAAACTCATGATACTAAATCTCTCACCACTCAACCCTTGTCACAAATACAGGTGAGACAAAGTACTAGAATCAGAAAAACCCCAGCTTGGGTTTTAGACTTTGTTTGTCCCACAACTAATCATGTATATCACATCAATAATCCCATATCTAACCTTTATACACCTCTTACATATCTCTATGTCTTACCTACTCATTTCACACATGCACTTATCTTTTTTGTTGCAAATGTGTCAACAATGCAAGCACCAACATCTTATGAGCAAGCAAGGGTTCATCCAGAGTGGATTGTAGCCATGAATTCAAAATTGAAAGCTTTAGAAGAAAATCAAACTTGGACTTTGACAAATTTACCAAAAGGGAATAAGGCTATAGGTTGTAAGTGTGTCTACAAGGTCAAACTTAAACCTAATGGGAAAATATATAGATATAAGGTTAGGCTTATGGCCAAAGAATACAATTAGATATAAGGCTTTGATTTCAAAGAGAAGTTCTCTCCAATAGCAAAATTAGTCACAGTAACAGTATTGTTTACAGTAGCAATAGTAAGGAAATGGGTTTTTCATCAACTAAACATAAATAATGTCTTCCTCCATGGATGCAAAGAAAAAAAATTGTATATGAAACCACTACAAGATTACTTTAAAGCCTAGCTAAGCTAAGTTTGTAAACTTCATAGACCATTATATGGCTTTAAGCTAGCTTCTAAGTAATGGAACTTAGAATTGACACAGAAACTGGAACAATATGGTTTTAAACATTGGTTTTATTTTCAAACCAATGTTTTCATGGCTCTCCTAATGTATGTGGATGATGTATTGCTGACTGGGAATTTAAAAGATGTAATCATTATAGTTAAAGCCTATCTCCACTAGGAATTCACCATCAAATATATGAAGCAAGCTAAATATTTTTTTGGGTTTGGAGATCAGTAGGTCAGATGAAGGCATCTATATTAATCAACATAAGTATGCCTTAGCTATCATTAAAGATGCTAGTTTATCAAGAGCCAAAATAGTCTTGACACTAATATCTAAAAGCCATAAATTTCAAGTAGATGACAATGAACTTTTGCCTGATCCTCAACCTTACTAAAGGCTCATTATGAGTTTGTTGTATTTTGGATTTATACATCCTAATCTCACATATGCAGTCTAGTAACTCAGCTAATTTGTGTAAGCTCTCACCAAGACACATTGGCAAAGTGTTCTATATGTTTTGAAGTATCTTAAAGAGGCACCATCACAAGGTCTTTTCTTCCCTGCTTTTAATGGTCTTATTCTATAGGCTTATTGTGACACGAATTGGGATTTATGTCTAGACACAAGGAGGTCACTCAATAGTTAATTACATATTCTTAGGACCAACTTTAGTATTTTAAAAAACTAAAAAAACAACCAACTGTCGCAAAATCTTATGTTTAAGTAAAGTATAAAAACATGGTTTCCACTATTTGGGAGTTGCGGTGGCTTTCATATGTTTTAACAAAATTTTTTGTACCTATTACATTTCATGGCGATAATCTAGCTACCCTTCACATAACAGTTAATCTAATATTTCATTAATGCACGAAACTCCTGGATATAGGCTGCTACATTGTTCGACAATAATTTAAAGATGGATTTATTCAAACATAATATCTTTCCAATAGAGAATAGCCAATATATTTCTCTACAAAAGTACTCTCTGCACCTCAATTTTACAAGTTATTGTCAAAGTTGAGCCTTGAAGATCCTTACCACATCTCAACTTGGGGGGTAAATATTTTATATGTGATGGATAGTAGATACTTTGAATGCAAAAGTCACATTTGTCCAACCTCAACATGCTCGTGCAATAAACGAAGTTCACATATATCGTCTCATTCGTGCAACCTTAGCACGCTCATGCAACAAATGGAGTTCATGTAACGTTAGCACACTTGTGATGTGATAAATGGTGATAGATGAGAGTTCAAAAGTTCATACAAGCTAGCACATTCCCAATATGAGTTCTTATAAAAGCTTCAAATGTGATATCAAAATGGATAAGGTGGAAAATTGTTGAGCTGGAAGTATTTCAATTGTTAGATTAGCTTTATTTATTCAGGTGGGAATTATTTTCCCACTTTTCTAGCTAGATTTACGGGTTCTTGTATATAAATAGTAGAACAACATTTGTTTCTATATAGTTTTGTATTCTCTCTTAATAAAGAATATCATTTTGTTTAGTGATGGTTATTCAAAGTATTCATAGTTTTTGTGCTATGAGTTACTGTGGCATTCGATCTTGGCAGATTTCATTCATATTTGCTATTAAGGTTGACATTAATCTTACCTCTAGCTACAGCAACTGTGGAGCAAATATTTTTCACAATTAAATTGATAAAGAGTGATTTGCAAAATAAAATAGGTGATAAATTGTTGAATGATTATTTAATGACATATATTGAAAAGATCTATTTGATAGTATTAGTAATGATGCAATTATATATAAATTTCAAAATGTGAAAACTCGTCGATGACTGTTATAAAAGATTTTTTTTCTTATTTAATTATTGCATGCATATTTTTATAATTGAAATTTACACTATATATATGGACCTAAATATACAAAATTTTTGGATTTGTCATTATTTACTTTAACCCATAATTTAATAATATGAGACATATGAATATTTGAATTAAATCCCATCATTCTACTAAAATGTGTAAATCATATATATTATTTTCTCAATTATTCCTCCAACAATTTTTATTTTTTTAAAAAAAAAATCTTTGAAAATGGTATGATACAATCACCCAGGTAGAAAAAGATCTAACCTAATAACCCAAAAAAAAAAAGCTTGATTTGATTATACAAAAAATGATAATAAATTTTTCTTGATCCAAAAATTTATTCAACCCAAAATCCAAACGGGTCTTACCCAAAAAATGACACAAAAGTAGTGACGTAAAAATAATCCAACTCAACTCGTTTGACAAACCTACTCAAAATCCATTTTTATAATTAGAGTCGTAAAAATTTGACACGACAAGGTAACACAACATGAATATGACTCATTTAAGGGATACAATTAATAAATGGATTGTGTGTAGATTGAGGTCTTTGACATGAGGTGATACAATTACAACCCGTTTAATATTTAAAATGATAATTTAGTGATATTTTGGACAATCATCTTAATATAAAATATAAATTATAAGTATTATTATAATTGTTTAATAATAAGATATATTTTTTACAATAATTAAATAATATATGCTCCAATTTAAGATTACTAACGTGTCAAACTTTGTGCCATATTTTGTTAGGCATTTTAGTATTTGCATCATGTGTTTGGTATTGATTTTTCTTTTAATTTGATACTTAGTTATGGGTTTTATCTATATAGATAATAGAGTGGCGAAAGAGGAAAAAAGAGATGGTTTGGGAGAAAGGAAGCCACTAATAGAAAAACATAATTCATCTTTTTATCTTCTACAGTCTCTGTGCATAAGAGAACTCTTGATGTGTAAGCTTCATTCCAGCATATTAGACTTCGTTTCTTATAGCTATTTTGCTACTTGAAGATTGATAAATTTGGAGCATTGTGGATTGGGGACCATCCACTTTTAGAGTTCCAAAATTTGTTGGTTAAGGGAAGCTTTATAGTTTTTAGTCCTTCATTGGTTATGCTATAATGTTTAGTTTAGGATTTATTATTGATATGATGTTTGTAATTTCAAAAGGTGCTCAATTAGTAACCTCAATCATGTGTAAACTCCAACTAATTTTTATAGAATAAATTATTATTTTCCTTTTAATTCAATGGCACTTATTTTATTTCTAGTTTAATGATTGATTTGTCACTGATTATTAAATTGAGAATGAGAATCTTAGGGTTTGGTTATTAGACACCTCATCAGTAATCTAACCTAAAAATTGGATTGAACATTGGTTAATTCATTGATTTGATTAGCTAGTATATAGGGTGATCACTAAGGATAATAATAATTCTTTTAACTTAATCATTTAAAGGTAAATAAGAGGTTAGGGAAGCAAAATTGATCGCCTATTTTATCTCATTGGTTTTATTCTTCAAATATTATTTGCATTTCAATTCTAGTAATTTTAGTTCCATTAGTTTAATATAAAGATTGAGTTAAACATGATTAGAGTGTTTATTTTAGTTTTGTGTTAATTGGTAATTGAATTAGTTAGAAATTTAAGTAAGTAATTCCTTAAGAGATTGACCTTAGGGCTACATTTGCCACTATTGCATCGGTTCGTGCACTAATGAGTTTTAATTTATGAATATCAAATTTTTGATGTTGTTGTTAAGGAATTGATAAATAGATTTTTAGTTGATTTTGGTTGTCAATATTGTTCATTCATTTTATTGTTCTATACATGTTTTGTTTTCGTTTAGTTTTTATTGTATTTAAATTTCTATTTAAGTATTGTTTTCTAGTTAAATGTCAAGTACTAGTAAAAAGGCTAAATTGGGAAATTCTTCCAATCAGAGACCATACAAACTTAGATCAAGAGTTCAGATATCTGAAAAGCAATCTTTTGAGAAGAAAAAGCAGTTACCTAGACATCCTAAGCAAATTGAAGAAGAAATTAAGCAAATAGCTATAGAAATGGATTATCAGCCTAGAAAGGAGCACAAAGAGAATACCATTGGCTATGAAGGATTATGCTAGATTTATAATCGACAATACCATTCTTGCATAGTCCTGGGAGAAGTAGTAAAAAATTATGAGCTCAAGAGTATACATCTGAATATGCTCCCATCTTTTTATAGGTTGTCAAATGAAGACCCTTTAACATTCATAAGGGAATTTTATGCTATTATCAACATTTTCCCTTTGAACGGCCTTAACAAGGATCCGTTGAGAATGAGATGCTTCCCCTATACATTGAATGATAGAGCCAAATTGTGGTTGATGACTTTTTCACCTAACTCTCTACATTACTAGAATTAAGTATACAACAAGTTCATGGGCAAGTTTTATTCCCACCAAAAGACAAAGTAATTGAGATCAGAAATACATAACTTATATCAGAAGGATTCCGAAACATTTCACGAGGCATGGGATAAATTTAAGATATTGTTGCTTCAGCTTCCTCCTAATGGCTATCCTCTTCTAGTGACAAATCAAGCCTTCTATGTTGGTCTAACCTAGCAGTAGCAATGCATAGTAAATAATACAGTTGGGGTTGCAATAAAAAAGAAGACAACTGAGGAATTTCACAATATTTTTGAGTTATTGGGAGAAAACTCCCAACAAAAAAGTGTGAGAAGGAGAAGGGCAACAATTAATGAGATTTCTATTGAGAATGAGCTGACCTTTCAGATAACAAAACTAACTGAATAAGTTAGAATGCTAGTCAACAATAAAAATGTACCCACTAATGAGGTATGTGGTAGAAGTGGCATTTATAGACATCGAGCTAACATGTGTTCTTTTAATGATACTTTTGCAGGTAATGAGGTGGAGCAAACTCATGCCATGAACTCTTTTCAACCTAGACAACGGAATAACCCTTACTCTAATACATATAACCATGGCTAGAGAAATCACCTTAAATTTTCATCGAAGAACACCGAGTATAACCTTCCTCTAGCTTATAGAAACCCAAACCATACTTCCAACCAATACCTAAGGCCTCATCTTTAGAGAAATCAACCCTCATAACCCACTCAAAACCAATTAGGACCTTCAAATGCATTTATAAAACTTTTTTTAGAAGAAACCCTTCAGAGTTTTATAGCCACTACTTAAGACAAAATTGAAAGGATAGATAGAGAGGTGGATTCCATCGAAGCATCTTTAAAAAAGTTGGAGACTTAGATTGGGTATATAATTGAAGTTTTTTAGAATAATAGAAAAGGAAAATTACCAAGTCAACTTGAGCAAGCTAAGGTTAGTCACAATATTTTACAATGATAAGATTTATTATAATAAAGCTTATTTACAAATTGACTTGGGTAATTTTGCTTTTGTAGGAAAACTTAATGGAGATAAGGAAAAGGAGAAGTAAATTGAGCATGATGTGTACCAATCACATTGACAGGAAACAAGGTTGTTGAGAATGAAAAAATGAAAGGGGAATTCTTTGGACCTGAGTTTTATAAAGTAAGAGAGTCATATAAGCCATCTATCCATTTTCCTAACTAACTGAAAGAAAGCAAACAAGATAAACAGTTTTCTGAAATTTTCAATATGCTTTCTAAGGTTTAGATTAACTTACCATTACTAAATGTTGTTGGGAATATACTTGCTTATGCTAAGTTCTTCAAAGAGTTAAACTCCAACAAATTAATGTATGAAAATAATGAGAAGGTGTTAGTGTCTGAGACAGCAAGTGTCGTCCTTTAGCAAGACTTGCCTCAGAAAATGAAGGATCTATGAAGTTTTACTATTGATATCACGATGGGAGATAACAAGGTAGCAAAGGCCATGCCCAATTTGGGCACAAGCATCAATTTGATGCCATATTTAGTTTTTGCTCAACTTGGATTGGGTGAGTTGAAAGCTACTGCCATATGTCTCTAGTTTGCTGATAGGTTAGTATCCTAGAGGTATAGTTGATGACTTGCTAATCCAAATTGGTAAGTTAATTATCCCTATTGATTTTATGCTATTGGATATGGAGACTTCTCCCTTGAGAAAAAAAAATAGCAAACCATTCTCTTTGGTAACTTTTTATGGCAACTACCAAAATTGTAATAGATGTACATAATATTAAGCTCACAATGACTATTTTAGGGAAAATAGTTGAATTTAAAGTTTCAATTATATGACCTATTCTTCTAACTCTATTTTTTTTATTTATAAATGCTCTTATATAGACTACTTGGATGCATATGTTTATGATGTTTACTTGCAGGATAGACCGGATAAAGAGGAAGTTGCTTTGACAATTGATGGATTGGATGAGTCTTTAGAAATAGAAGTGAAAAAAATTCAAAAGAATCGAGAGTCAACCAAACCATTATCTGAATTACCAAAAGTAGAATGTAAGGAAATCCTTTCTACCCTTAAATGTGTCTTTCTAGGAGAAAAAAACACTTACCCAGTTATTTTAGCATCAGATCATTCCCTTAATGAAGAATCTTTGATAATTAGGGAGTTAAACAGACTTAGGAAGGCCAATGGGTGAGGAATCTCATACATTAGGGGCATAAGTCCTACTGTGAATGCATAAAATAATTCTACAGCATAATGCCAAACCAATTAGAGATACCCAGAGATAGCTTAATCCTAATATGCAAGAGGTAGTGAAAAAGGAGATTCATAAGTTATAAGTGTAGGGTTTTGAAGAACGAATCATATTCATAAACGCAGTGAAAAATAAAAAATTTCAAAATCCAAAACAAAATATCATACTTGTACCATTAAAACTAATTTATATAAATGTAAATGTTAAAAATTATACCTTGTAATTTCTTATTTGTTCTTCAAATCTTCACTTTGTTAGGTTGTAGCAAACCACAACAATCCACACTAGGATGTCTCTAATGATAATCCATGCGAATAATGAAGAAGAAACTATCAAGAGAAATGGTTTGAACAAATTCAAAGTGCTAGCTTTGAAAGTGTTTTTGAGAGAATTTTTGTTGTATCTTAAAAATATTTTTTGCATAAAAAAATATTTTCATGTCTATTTTCTGCCATTTGATGTCTTTTCTATTTGAATCAAATTCAAAAATAAGATGAAAAGTCAAAAATGGAGAAAATGGAAACAAATGAATAGTAATTGACCATAATTGGCCTAATTAAGGCCAAAAACTGTCGTTGACCAACGGATAGGAGGCAGTAGGTGCGCTGGCCCTGCAGCTGGCCCACTGCTGGGCAACCCAGCTAGCCCGCTAGGCAGGCCAGTAGCTTGCCTAACCCGCGCTGGCCCGCGCGGGCCTTTGACACTCCCAAATGATTTTTCCTTGCGATCTCATCGCGATCCATCCTAAAATAATTCTCTCATATTTTGGATCCTATCTAAGACTATTTTACTCATTCTCTATATCTTCAATGTGTGTGACCCATTAGGTTTCCAGTTATGTTGGCCACTTAAATTAACAATTAATTTAAGCAGGTCATGAGCGTTATCTAGCAACACATCATGACCCCCAATTGACCGGAAAGTCAGTATTTTGACTACAAACTTTTTCATAGACAATTTCTATGCAATTATTCCTTTCACCATTTTGTACCCCACTTGGTTCAGAGTATGGACATGTGTCAACTCCCACTAGACTGATTACATCACGTCTAGTCCAAGTAATGTTAGTTCTTGTCCTTGAGGCTCATTACTCTATTAGATATGTCATTGAAGACTATCTTTATGACATTTCCACTCTGACCAGAGATTCCTGAGTAATGACCACGACAAGAGGCCATGGGTATACACTCCTTCTATCAAGAGTGGTAAATCCTTTATTGGTTACCCAATTACCTTCAAATACCTCAAGCTATATCCAATCACCACCCTATGAGCTACCTCTCTGAGGCAACAAGGAATAGTGTCAAAATACATAATCAATATTCAAGATATCCTTGAGTACCTCAAGTCTAAGGATACATGCACCATTGCTATCATGAGACTATCATTGACATTTGAATAGATTATCCATATGATTGTCTCATAGTTGGTCATCCAATGTACTTAGCTACACTTAGCAAGCATCCATATGTTAACTCTAAACATCTCATGTTTATAGATTATGAGATCTACTACTCTATCCAATCAAGGAGTGTAACATGTGCTAGTCTATCTGGATTAATAATGTCCCATCTCATTAATCCTATGACTAGGAATAATTTTGATACTAACATAATTACACATGATAAGAATCTCAATATCATGATCTCATCATGATTTCCTTCATGCTATGTTATGTATCAAGGACTTCACTAATTGATTTAAGATCACTTATCAATTCATATATCAAATGAACATCAAATTAATGAAAAACCCTTTTATTAATCAAATAAATTTGTACAATAAGTGCTAAAGGTGATTGCCTTTAGAGCACTCCTCTAACAATAAGATGAGGGAATCATATATCCCACATATGATAACAAGTGGGTTAGTCCAATTCATGTAGTGCTAAAATGTCGGGTATTACAGAAGTAAAAAATGAGAAAGTAGAGTTAGTGCCTACTAGGACTACCACAGAATGGAGAATATCTATTGACTATAGGAAGCTTAATGTTGTGACTAAATTGACCATTTTCCCCTCCCATTTATTGATTAGATTTTGGAACAATTATATGGACATGACTTTTATTATTTTATTGATGGACTTTTAGGTTATTATCAAGTGCCTATTGCACCAGAGGATCAGCAAAAGATTGCATTTACTTGTCCATTTGGAATGTTCACCTTTAAAAGGATATCATTCAGTTTGTGTAATGCCCCTTCTACTTTTCAAATGTGCATGTTGTCTATTTTTTTGAATACGCTTAAGGAATGCATTAAGATATTTGTTAAGCATTGAGAGGTATTTCTGTCATTTTGATGATAACAAATAAAATAGCAATATTGTATTTAACATACTTGTTTTCTAAGTCTATTAAACAGGGTATGGAATAAAATAGCAATAATGTAGATTGGAAGAATAATCCTTGATAGAAAAAATTAAGGAAGTAGCAGGTTCACGCCTGTGACCCTATGTGTCACGCCCGTAAAAGAGCTAACCGTTACCAAAACCAATACTTGAAGTTCACGAACATAAAGGAAGAACAAATCTTGAAATGGACATTTAAGTCACGCCCGTGAATGTTCATGGCATTTTCATCCAGAGAGCTTCACGACCAAAGTAACCACTTGGATCATGGCTGGGAAGTTTGTCACGCCTGTGAAGATGTATGTCACGCCCGTGACCCAATGTTTCAAAACATTCCAGAGAGCTTCACAACCAAGGTCATCACTTCAGTCACGGCTTGGGAAGAAATGTCATGCCCATGACAAACATAGTCACTCCCGTGAATGATGAAAGAGAAAAATGTCAGGCGCGATTATTTGGTTGGTACAACGGCTAGTTTCATATTAAATGCACCCTAACGGCTATAATCAGCCAAAGGAGTATAAATGGAAGTCATTTATGCATTCAGTACAAGAGGATAGCAAATACTTTGAATCAAAATCTTATTACAAGCTATTTGTACAATCAACACTTTGAGAAACAAAATCTATTCTCTGTAAAAATATTTTTGCTCTTCATTCATTGAGCAATAAAGATTTGTGGGTGTTTCTTTCTGTAATCATTTATTACTCAAGTGAGTTTTGGGTATTTCTGGGTTAAGAGTAGAACACTTGTAAGGGTTAGTTGTGTGAGCCTTTAAAACACAAGATAAAAGGTTGTTTGTGTGAACCTGTAAAACACAAAGTAAAGATTGTTTGTGTGAGCCTATAAAACACAAGATAAAAGGTTGTTTGTGTGAGCTTATAAAACACAAGGAATTGGTTATTGTGTGAGCCATTAAAACATAAGGGATTTCTGGGTTAGGTGTGAGCCATTGTGAGAAACACCATAGTTGGGAGTGAGCTTGTAAAACTCCATTGTAACACTTAGTGTGTTAGTGAAATTCCCAATTGCGATTGGGGAGAGGAGTAGGGTTTGTTATCACCTGAACCTATATAAATATCCTTGTGTCAAATTTCTCTAACCCTCCTAAAATTATTTTTTTATTTCCGCACTTTAAAGTTTAATTTTTGAAACTCCAATTAAACCCCCCCTTCTTAGCTTAATATCTGGGCAACAATTGGTATCAGAGCTTAGTCTAGCATCGAAGTCTAAAAAGTGCTAGTAAAGATTAAGATATGGCCAGTGAAGGATTCCAAAGTCTCAAACCTTACTTTGATGGAGAAAATTATGCCCATTGGAAGTTTCGGATGGAGACATATCTGGATAGTGAAGGAATTGAAGTCTGGGAAAGTGTATGAAAAGAATGGATACCACCAACCAGAAGTGGAGCTGATAGTGAAGAAGAAATCCTATCAAGAGATGATTGGACAGAGCCTTAAATAAGAGCAAATTTCAAAAACAAGAAGGCAATGACAATCCTATCAAGCTCATTATCTATTGAAGAATGTGGAAGAATACAACACTGCCCAATAGCATACAGCATGTGGAAGACATTGGAAAATTATCATGAAGGAACTAAGAAAGTCAAATCCAAGAAGATTCAACTTCTGACCTCAGAATATGAGCTCTTCAAGATGAAATCCAATGAGTCAATCACTGACATGACCAACCGTTTTTTAGCCATTATAAATGGAATGAGAAAACTTGGGAAGCATATGAGTTTGGAGGATGTAAATAATAAAATCTTGAGAAGTCTTCCTCTTAAAGACTATGGCTCAAGAGTTGCTGCCATAGAAGAAGAAAATGAAGATATGAGCATCATGAATACTGATGTGCTGATTGGAAAACTTCTCACACATGAAATGACAGTGAAAAGAGATAGAGAGCTTGAAGCAGAGCCAGAGAAAAGAATGCTCTTAGCACTCAAAGCCTCTACTTCAAAATCGCAAGAAGAAAGTGAAGATGATGATGAAAATGAGGACATTGCTATGCTTTCAAGGAGACTAAAAAGAATCATTGAGAAGAAAATGACCAGCTCCAGAAAATTCAGGCAAAGAAACCTCAAACAAACTTCTAATGATGCACAAAGAAGTAAGGAAGAGGTAAAGTGCTATGAGTGTGGAAATAAAGGACATATCAAACCAGAATGTCAAAGGCTCAAGAAGAATAAGAGCAAATACCAAAGAGACAATAGGGAGAAAGGTCACAAAGCCACATGGGATGATGAAAGTTCTTCAAGTGAAAAAGATGATAATGAAAGCGAAGAGGTCATTGAGAAAGTGAAGATGATGAAGAAATGAGTGATGTTGAAAATGAGGACATTGCTATGCTTTCAAGGAGACTAAAAAGAATCATTGAGAAGAAAATGACCAGCTCCAAAAAATTCAGGCAAAGAAACCTCAAACAAACTTCTAATGATCCACAAAGAAGTAAGGAAGAGGTAAAGTGCTATGAGTGTGGAAATAAAGGACATATCAAACCAGAATGTCAAAGGCTCAAGAAGAATAAGAGCAAATACCAAAGAGACAATGGGGAGAAAGGTCACAAAGCCACATGGGATGATGAAAGTTCTTCAAGTGAAAAAGATGATAACGAAAGCGAAGAGGTCAACCTATGCTTCATGGCTATTGAAGATTATGTCTCGAATAAGGTAAGATCACTACACTCATACTCTTTGAACAATGATAATAGTGATAATGATGATGATAGTGATGATGATGATGATGATGAGCAAAGCCTAATAGAAAAATTAAATCTAGAATTAGAGTAATATAGAAGTAAATATAGAAATAACATCTCTAATTTGAAAAATAAGATAGATGATTTAGAAAAGGAAAACATAAAGCTTAAATCATCTTCTGAATCTCTCCAAAAGTCATTAGATGAATACTCATCAAGACCCTCAACTGCCTCATTGCTAAAAGAAAATAATACTTTGAAAAATGAAGTTGAGGAACTTAGAAATTCCATTTCTAAATTTCACAAAGGTAAAGAGAGCTTAGATACTCTCATTGTGTCTCAAAGATCACCCTTAATTAGACATGGTCTAGGATTTAAGTACACATCATCATCTTCTCACAAAACCATCTTTGTTAAGTCTAGTGAACCTCACATCTCCACACTTATTAGAACAACATCAAGAAATAAGCATATTAAACCTTCTATACATAAACAGAATAATCACGCCTTTATATATAGGAAGCATGCATCTCGAAAATCTACAATTAATCATAACTATGCATATCATCATTCTCAAAATAAGTTTGATAGAAATGTGGCATTCAAAAATATTGTAAGACCAGAAAACAAGTTTAGACCAAAACAATGTAATTATTGTATGAAAATGGGTCACATAAATAAATATTGCTGGATAAGGAATGCTCATTGGGAACCTTTATGTGCTACCCAAGCTCATTTGGGTACTTAAAAATCATACTTAAACTATGATTCTATAGGTATGCCTCAAGTCCACAATAAACAAAAATGCTTGGCTAGTAGACAGTGGATGCTCAAGGCATATGACAGGAGACAAAGAACTTTTCAATGAAATCAAAAGTATTGATGGAGGTAAAGTTACCTTTGGAAACAATGCGAAGGGTAAGGTAATTGGCATTAGTTCTATTAGTATTAATGGTACAACTTTTATTAAAGATGTCTTACTTATTGATGGCTTGAAACATAACTTGTTAAGTATAAGTCAATTATGTGATAAAGGAAACAAAGTAATCTTTACTTCCAATGAATGTCTTGTGATCTCTATCGATGGTCAGGAGATATTTAAAGGAAATAGAGATGTCAATACATACATAATAAACTTACATGAACTATCTAACCATTCCTCTAAGTGTCTTGTGACTACTAGTGATGAATCTTGGCTGTGGCATAGAAGGCTTGGTCATGCTAACATGGACTTAATACAAAGCCTCAGCACAGGAGAACTAGTAAAAGGACTGCCAAGAGTTAAATATGAAAAAGGCAAGACATGTGAACCTTGCCAAAGAGGAAAGCAACACAAGTCATCCTTCAAAGCCAAAAACATAGTAAGTACCTCAAAACCTCTTCAACTTCTGCATTTAGACTTATTCGGACCTACTAGAATTGCTAGCTTAGGAGGAAAACATTATGCATTTGTCATCATAAATGATTACTCTAGATTTACTTGGGTAATTTTCTTAGCTCAAAAGAGTGATGTTTTTGAAATTTTCAAAAACTTTGCTAAAAGAGTTCAAAATGGAAAAGGGTACTATATTTCAAATATTAGAAGTGATCATGGGAAAGAATTTGAAAATGAAAACTTTGAAAGCTTTTGTCTTGAACATGGCATTTCACATAATTTCTCATCTCCTAGGACACCTCAACAAAATGGGGTAGTTGAAAGGAAAAATCGAACTTTAATTGAAATGGCTAGAACAATGCTCAATGAATATGATTTACCAACTTACTTTTGGGTAGAAGCCACAAACACTGCATGTTATATTTCAAATCGAGTTTTCAAAAGACCTCTTTTGAACAAAACCTCATTTGAGCTATGGAATGGAAGAAAGCCCTTGATATCATACTTTACAGTATTTGGATGCAAGTGCTTTATATTGAATATCAAGGACAATCTTGGAAAATTTGCCTCTAAATCTTATGAAGGTATCTTTTTAGGATACTCTACAACCAGCAAAGCCTATAGAGTTTTTAACAAAAGATCATTAACTGTTGAAGAATCCATGCATGTTGTTTTTAATGAATCTAGTAGACTTGATCTTGTGAAAGGTAGCGTTCTTGATGATGTTGTAAGTAACATGGAAAGACTTGATCTTGGAAATGGGAAAGAAGAAAATGATTAAGAAGATTCACATCAAAATGGTTCTCTACCTCAAACTCAAGAAGAAAACGAACAAGAATTCCCAAAAGAATGGAGAATGACAAAAGATCATCCAAAAGAGCAAATCATTGGTGATCTCTCAAGGGGAGTAAGTACTATATCTCATTTCAAACATTTAGTCACTGACATTGCTTTTATTTCTCAAATTAAGCCTAAAAATGTTGATGAGGCTCTTAATGATGAAAGTTGGGTAATTGCCATGCAAGAGGAACTCAACCAATTTGAGAGAAGTAAGGTATGGACCTTAGTACCTAGACCCAAGGATCATCAAATTATAGGTAGAAAATGGGTATTTAGAAATAAACTAAATGAACAAGGTTCAATAACTAGGAATAAGGCTAGATTAGTTGCAAAAGGATATAATCAGGAAGAAGGTATAGATTATGATGAAACCTATACACCTGTAGCTAGATTAGAAGCCATAAGAATACTCTTAGCATATGCATGTCACATGAATTTCAAACTCTTTCAAATGGATGTGAAAAGTGCATTTCTAAATGGTTATATAGAAGAAGAAGTGTATGTAGAACAACCACCAGGCTTTTAAAGCTATGATTTGCCAAATCATGTTTTTAAACTTTCAAAAGCTTTATATGGTTTGAAACAAGCCCCAAGAGCTTAGTATGAGAGGCTAAGTTCTTTTCTATTAGAAAATAGGTTTACAAAGGGAAATGTTGACACCACATTATTCATTAAAAAGCATAAGCATGATATACTAATTGTTCAAATTTATATTGATGACATAATATTTGGTTCTACTAATGAGTTGATTTGTCAAGAATTTGCTAAGTGCATGACTAGGGAATTTGAAATGAGCATGATGGGAGAGCGTAAGTATTTTCTTGGTCTACAAATAAAGCAAAGAAATGAGGGTATATTCACAACCAATCCAAATATGCCAAAGATTTAATTAAAAAAATTGGAATGGAAGGATGCAAGAATGTCAAGACTCCTATGAGCACATAAACAAAATTGGACAAGGATGAAAAGGGTAAGAGCATTAATGAAAAGCTCTATAGAGGTATGATCGGATCACTTTTATATCTTACTGCTTCTAGACCCGATATAATGTATAGTGTTTGCTTGTGTGCACGATTTCAATCATGTCCTAAAGAATTTCATTTAAATGCAGTAAAAAGGATTCTAAGATATTTACATGGATCATTGCATCTAGGTTTATGGTATCCAAAAAATTCATCCTTTTATATTATTGGATATTCAGATGCAGACTATGTTGGTAGTCTTTTAGATAGAAAAAGTACTTCAGGTACTTGTCACTATATTGGAGAATACTTAGTTTCTTGGTTTAATAAAAAACAAGTTTCAGTTGCTCTTTCAATTGCTGAAGCAAAGTATGTAGCAGCTGGATGTTGTACTCGAATTCTTTGGATAAAACAACAACTTAAGGACTATGGTCATGATATGAACCATATAACTATTAAATGTGACAATACAAGTGTTATAAATTTTTCAAAGAATCCTATTCAACACTCAAGAAGTAAGCATATTGACATTAGACACCACTTTATTAGAGATCATGTTCAATATGGAGATGTTGCATTAGAATTTATATGTACAGAAAATCAATTGGCAGATATTTTTACTAAGTCTCTAAATGAGAAAAGATTTAATTTCATTAGAAGAGAACTTAGTATGATTGATGGATTAACCTTGTGATTGCTAAATTATGAAATCTTAATTGATGATCTTAATTTTGTATCACATCACTAGATATAAGGTAGTAATTTTGATAAAAATTTATGTTATAAGGGATAGAATCTTTATTGAAATGATTTAGTCTTATTTTTAGGACTTAATTTTATTTGATGAAAATTTTAGAGGAGTCACGCCCGTGAGATACGTTCACACCCGTGACTTAAATAGCCAAAAGAGGCAGTATCGTTCACGACTTGATTTGCGACATTGTTCACGGCTTCAAGTGGTGAAGCTTATATTCACGGCTTCATTCACTCCCGTGAAAAAGACCTGTTCACGCCCGTGACGAATTTTCACGTCTATGAACCTTTACACCCCCAAAACACACAGAGGTGTTCACGTCTTGCTTCACGGACATTAGTAGTGAAATTCAACCTTTCACGACCGTGACTATTGTTTCACCCTCGTGATAGTTCATTATTCACGCCCGTGAACAAATATTTCACGCCTGTGAATGCATCGGGCATATAAGAGAACAGCCAGTTATTTTTCTCATTTCAACCTTTCAACTCCTTGAAACCGTTCTCATTTACACACATTCAATGAGTTATTGAAGATTCTGGTCCCCAAGTCACAAAATATTCCTATAAATACCATCAAAAGTCCATTCCTTCATCAAAAAATCATACTCTTTTAGGGTTTTTATCAAATTTTTGTCAAATATTTTTCTCAAACCTCATAAAGTTCACTTCTTCAACTCAAATGGAGACTGCCTCATCAAAGGAAAAGAGAAATAAGTCTCATGCACCCAAGAGGTACGTAGATTACCTTATGAACAGAATTCCAGAGCAATGCCATCCCCGATACTCCACATTGAAGAAGAAGGCCTCTCCTTACTGTCATTGAAGAAAAAGGCATGTCATTTGAAAGAATTTGTGGAGATTCACCAGCCTACATTGAGGGAGCCAACACTGGAATTTCTTAGCACTCTGCAAGTCACCTACTAGAATGGTGAAATTTCAACTCTGCGACAAACCAAACACCCTCAATGCCACTGAATTTGGAGAATTATTCAACCTACCATCGGATGGCATCCTCAATGACAGCAAAGTAGAATTCTTCGCCACTAGAGCTTGGACCCATTTTGGCACCGATTTCAGCTAGGATGTCAAGAAGACCAAGAGCACTCATCTCAGGTCCACAGTGCACAAATATTTGCATAGGTTCCTGGCCTATAGCATATTCGCTCGGGGAGAAAGCAATGGGACCATCAGGAAATCGGAGCTCTTCCTATTTAAGATGGCTAGAAAAGGACTCTCAGTGGCACTCTCTAGATGGTTTGCAAACCATCTTCTGTCCATTGCCACCAAACCCACAGGAGATATACTGATTGGTGGTTATGTCACCCACATAGCCTTGAAGCTTGGCTATGTGAAGCTGGATGAGCATCATTTCAATCTCATCCTTAGGCATCCTTAAGATCGATTAGATGTCGAGTCCTTCATAAAGATGGGAGCGGCGGTCAGAATTGTTCACAAGAACAATATTTTCTACCGCTTCACAGACACTGCTAGGGAGATAATCTGGGAAGATAATGATACATAGGATTTCAAAGCCCGCCTCCAAGGGATCCAACAGAAGAAAAGGGCTTGGGTTGAGGAAGCACCTCTAGTGGCTGAGCAGGACATCGGTCAATCCTCGGCTTCCACACCGAATTTAGCACAGTATGTGGTTGACCTCTTGGCACCATGTTTTGAGCAGCTGCAGGCTTCTATGGATGAGAGGTTGGAAAACCTCAAAGACTTCATTGAATCTCGGATGGACAACCTTGAGGCAGAGGATGCTAGACTTCGAGATAGAATGTCCGACTAGATGTTTAGGCTAGGTGTTAGGCTAGATGGTAGCCTAAATTTGTGTGGTTGCTTGTTTATCTTCTTTGTTGTTTTGTTGTTTTTTGTTTGATTGTATTTCCTTTATGAACATTAATTAACTTTGGTGTGTAGTTTTTTATCAAATATATTTGCTTTGTTTATCCTTTGGTATCTTTATATTCTTTTTGATTGATGACAAAAGGGGAAGAACCTAGCAATATATTAAAATAAATTATTTGAATCAAAAATAAGAACCTACAAATACATTGACATTGAGTTAGGTTAGGAGAAATTATAAATACTCAAACTTTGATTCAAAATTAATATGCAAGTATGAAATTGAGCTTTATACACATTAGATATATCTTAAGTATACTTTGCATATACCTTAATGCAAGTTACATAAATGAATATGCCATGATATACTTTAAATATACCTTACATATACTTCATGTCTTAAAAAGAATTTTGGCATATATTGGATATACTTCACATATAACTTGCATATACTTAAAAAATAGTAAGTTTATTTCAATACTACATCATTCTATACAATTCTTGCATTTTATCAATTTTTTATCCTAAGTATCTTTTGAGGGGGAGTCTTCTCAAAAGCACATATTGCTATATTATTTGTCATCATCAAAAAAGGGGAGATTGTTAAACCTTGAGAGGTATTTCCGCCATTTTGATGATAACAAATAAAATAACAATATTGTACTTAACATACTTGTTTTCAAGTCTATTAAACAGGGTATGGAATAAAATAGCAAGAATGGAGATTGGAAGAATAATCCTTGAAAGACAAAATTAAGGAAGTAGCATGTTCACGCCCATGACCCTATGTGTCACGCCCGTGAAAGAGCTAACCGTTACCAAAACCAACATTTGAAGTTCAAGACCATGAAGGAAGAACAAACCGTGAAATGGACATGTAAGTCACGCCCGTGAATTAAAATGTCATGCCCGTGAATGTTCATGGCATTTTCATCGAGAGAACTTCATCTAGTCGGACATTTTCATCGAGAGAGCTTCACGGCTGGGAAGTTTGTCACGCCCGTGAAGATGTATGTCACGCCCGTGACCCAATGTTTCAAAACAATCCAGAGAGATTCACGACCAGGGTCACCACTTCAGTCAGGGCTTGGGAAGAAATGTCACGCCCATGATAAACATAGTCACGCCCATGAATGATGAAAGAGAAAAATGTTAGGCGCGATTATTTAGTTGGTACAACGGCTAGTTTCATATTAAATGCATCCTAACGACTATAATATGCCAAGGTAGTATAAATGGAAGTCATTTATGCATTTAGTACAAGAGAATAGCAAATACTTTGAATCAAAATCTTATTACAAGCTATTTGTACATTGAACACTTTGAGAACCAAAATCTATTCTCTGTAAAAATCTTTTTGCTCTTCATTCATTGAGCAATAAAGATTTGTGGGTGTTTCTCTTTATAATCATTTATTACTCAAGTGAGTTTTGGGTATTTCTGGGTTAAGAGTAGAACACTTGTAAGGGTTAGTTATGTGAGCCTTTAAAACACAAGATAAAAGGTTGTTTGTGTGAACCTGTAAAACACAAAGTAAAGATTGTTTGTGTAAGCCTATAAAACACAAGATAAAAGGTTGTTTGTGTGAGCTTATAAAACACAAGGAATTGGTTATTGTGTGAGCCATTAAAACATAAGGGATTTCTGGGTTAGGTGTGAGCCATTGTGAGAAACACCATAGTTGGGAGTGAGCTTGTAAAACTCCATTGTAACACTTAGTGTGTTAGTGAAATTCCCAATTGCGATTGGGGAGAGGAGTAGGGTTTGTTATCACCTGAACCTATATAAATATCCTTGTGTCAAATTTCTCTAACCCTCCTAAAATTATTTTTTTATTTCCGCACTTTAAAGTTTAATTTTTGAAACTCCAATTAAACCCCCCTTCTTGGCTTAATATCTGGGCAACAATATTTATGGATGTTTTTTCTGTTTTGGGTGCTACCTTTGATGCATGCTTGGAAAGCCTAACTCGTGTGCATAAGAGATGTATTGAATGTAATTTGACATTGAGTTGGGAAAAAGTCATTTTATGGTAAATTAGGAGATAGTTTTAGGTTATATAGTTTCAAGTAAGGGAATTGAAGTAGATAATACAAAGGTGGATTTGATTGCTAAATTACCACCACCTATATCGATTAAGTGGATTAAAAGATTTATTGGGCATATAGGTTTTTATGGGTGGTTTATTAAGGATTTTTTCTAAAATTGCATGTCCTCTAACTGATTTGCTTGCCAAAGATAAACTAACCACTGGACATATGATTGTGGCACTTATGTAACCCTCTTCTATACAACTAAGGCAACCCTTACTGTACAGACAGACGCCACATGACTGAATCTATCTAAACTTGTTCTAAATTAAAACTTTTTCTATCTTATTTATGTGCCAACTGTATTACATTTGTTTAACATGCAACCTTACTATCACATCTAGCATAATCTGTGTAACATGCATCCTTATACTAAACATATCTTACTTACTTCGTAAAACTCATATGAAATTAGTAATAATTATCAACTGAAACAATAACTAATTTGGGCAATTACTACCTTATTACAAAATCAACCTTATTAAACAAATCTTAATTTATCTATCTCTATCTCATGACATGAGAAGTAAATGAATGAGATCAATAAAATAATAAAAATAAACCCACAAGGGTCAATACTAACTGCTTTAACTAGCTTGGTTTCTCTTCTTATCAACTCAACAATCTAACGACTCAAATTTTGCATGCAAGAAAACTCACACTAAGCTATTGAAAGCTTAGTTGTACATATAAGCATTTAAATTCTAACATGAATTCACGTATTAATATAATATCTCATATTCATAAACATACATGTTTGTTTGTTCATATCTCTATATACATAAATATACACATAGAAGTTTAGTCATATTGAATTAATTTCAGTACATTTATAACATACATTGCATAAGTGATGTCATCATCGTAGTAACAATACATGTCGTTTATCATATTTCTATAACATCATAGTCACCGTGAATTTCATAATGTATTGCAAGTATACCATTAATGATTATATATATATATATATATATATATATATATATATATATATATATATATATATATATATATATATTATTTCTAATTTACTGATTTTTGTACATTGTATTGCAAATTCCTGTATTATAAATTTATGTATACTGTATTGCAATTTTCTGGTTTCTTATCCTAATAATCTAGACGCCAGACTCGAATGCGGGTTGTAAAATAGAAGCGCTTTTACCTAAACTTAAGCCACCTTGTTCAATATTTATATCTCTAGCTAGTCCTCGAATACATGTAACTCAATCATATCATCCAATTAATCATTTCTAGATACACGATATTCACAGATGTGAATGGTATATTCATGGGCATAAAGCCTTCTATCACAGGTTGTCTATCTGTGACTGGCTCTTGGTTATTCACGGGCATAAACATTGGTTCACGGGTATGAATATACTATGTCATGCATTCATAGGCATAAAGCTTGGCTTTACAGACATGTCACATCCGACAGAACATATTTCCAACACTGATTCAAGCCAATTCCACACAAAATCATGCAAGGTACTAAAGCAAACCAATGTTAGCCACACCTCTCAATATTTTACAATAATTTCGGCATTTAAACAACTATAACATGCATTTAATCATACTTTAATCAATCAATCTAGGCTTAATTCCTTATTCATCAATATCATAGCAACCTCCATACTCAATTATCATCAAATCAATCTCAATATACATCTCAGAATATTCCAACCATTTATGCCAATTTCAGCAGCTATTATATCAACACATAACGTCAAATAAGATTCCCAAATTGCATTTCATATCACAAGCATAATATATTCAAATAAAAATGTGTATATGCACAAACCTCATTACTTGAAGCCCTAAAACTCGATTCTTTCACGTCTACTACCTTTGGTGGGGTTCTCCACCATCAACTTTAGTCTCTAATACGAAATCAGAGATTATATTATCATTATAATACTGAATTTAATCAATTTACACCACAAAACTAATAAACAAACTTACTTTACATTCATTTAAAGCCTAAAACTTTAATCTCCCATTAAACTATATTGAACCCTATCATAGAACGAAAGAGACACGATATCTTACCTCTATTTTGTGCAAACAAATTGGTTTTTACACTTCAAAACATGTTTTAACGCTCCTTGTCACACATCTTGATTTTTATACCAAATTCCTTATTTTTAATCCATTTATAATCTCTTTATAAAGTAAAAATGAAAGGATTGATGAAGAATGGTTTCTAAGGTTTTAGAGGATTGGTGGTTAGGGTTTAAGGTTGTGTTTTGTGAGTTTTATTTCGAAATATGAAACTATTATATTTAAACCTGTAGGTCTTCATGAGCGTGAACCATAATGTCATGGTCATGAAAAACCTTAACTTCAGAAACTGAAATTCACAACATTCATGACCATGATTACCTCTATCACGGGCATGAATGCTAGGAACTTCACTTTTTCATATGTTTTTAATTATTTTAAGGTTTCTAACACCCACAACTACACATATACTTACCATATACCTATCATATACTCTTAATATACCTTTATTTAACATATTAATTTCAGACCCTAACTTGTCGGTGTTACATTTCTCTCATCCTAAAAAATTTTGTCCTTAAAATTACCTTATGTATCGTCTCTAAATAGTTATGGACATTGGGCTTTCATCACCTCTTCACTTTTCCATGGAGCCTCTTTTGTTGTATGATTTCTCTATAATACTTTGACTAATAATACTCATTTATTCTTGAGTTCCTTGATTTCTCTAGGAAGAATCTAAACTCGTTCTTCCCCATATGTCAAATCCTGTTTCGCCTCAATATTCTCGACTGGAATAATATGAGAAGAATCTGATCAGTATCTCCTCATCATAGAGATGTGAAACATATCATGAATCTTACTCAACTTTAGTGGTAGAGCAAGTCTATAAGCAACTGGTCCCACTCTCACTAGAATCTAATAAGATCCGATAAATCTTAGGCTCAATTTTCCTTTCTCACCTAATTTCAAAACCTTTTTCCATGGGAAAACTTTAAGGAAAACCTTGTCTCCCACTATGTATTCTATTTCTCTTCTCTTGAGGTCTGCATATGATTTTTGTCTATTAAAAGTTGCTTTTAATCTGTCCTGGATAATCCATACCTTTTTTTCGATCTCTTGTACCAAGTTTGGCCCTACTAGTTCTGTCTAACACAGAGGTGTTTGACACTTCCTACCATAAATGCCTCCTAAAAAGCCATTTTGATCTTAGACTAATAGTTGTTATTGCAAGCAAACTCCATCAGTGGTAGGTACTTTTCCCAACTCCCCTCAAACTCTATTACACAACTACTTATCATATCTTCCAATATATGAATCACCCTTTCTGATTGCCCATTTGTCTGGGGATGAAAGTTGTACTAAAACTGAGTCTGGTACCTAAAGCTCTCTACAGACTACCTCAAAACTGAGAAGTAAACCTGAGGTCCCTATCTGAAATAATGGAGACTGGAACTTTATATAGTTGCACTATCTCATTTACATAAAGCTCAACTAGCCTATTCAAAGAAAAATCCCTATGATAGGCAAGAAGTAAGCTGACTTATTAAGTCTATCCATTATAACTCATACATCATCATAGATGTAACTGGCAACTCAATCATAAAGTTCATAGTAATTTGCTCCCATTTCCATTCTAGTACAATGATAGACTGCAGTAATCCTGATGTTTAGCCTTGATCTACTAACAAGTCAGGCTTCTGGTCATGTACTCTATGATATGTCTTTTCATGCTTGTCCACTTGTACTTACTCTTCAGGTTGTGATACATCTTTGTGCATTATGGGTACATCATATACTTGGATTCAAACACTTTATGTAATATCCTGTGTCTCAGCTCATCATCGTTGGGCACACATAAACAACCCTAGTAATATAACCTACCATTTGTCTCAACTATATACTCAAGTCTTTCCCCATAAAGACCAACTTGATTGTCTCAACAAGCTTACTATCTTGCCTCTATGCATCAATAATCTTCTGATTAAATGTAGGTTGGATGTGCAACTATGCTACCATCTTCCTACTCAAAGCATCAGCTACTACATTGGCCTTGCTTGAGTGGTAATCAATAACACAGTTATAATCTTTTATCAACTTTAACCACTGCCTTTGTCTCAAATTAAGATTTCTCTGTGTAGGCATATGCTTCAAACTCTTATGGCCCGTATAAATCAAGCATTTCTCCCCATAAAGATAGTGACATCAAATCTTCAGTGCAAAGACAATGACTGCCAATTCTAAGTCATGTGTGGGGTCATTCTTATCATGCAACTTTAGTTGCCTATAAGCAAATGCTACTACCTTGCCTTCTTGTATCAGTACACACCTCAGTCCATTGTGAGAAACATCACTGTATACGATATACTACTTATCAGGAACTGGCTGTATTAAAATTGAAACCTCAGTTAACATCTTCTTCAGACTATCAAAACTTTTATAGCATTTGAATATCCACTCATATTTCACATCTTTCCTTAGCAGTCTGGTTAAAGAAGAAGTAGTCATTAAAAAGCCTTTAACAAACCTCTTGTAGTAACCAGATAATCCAAGGAAACTTTTGACTTTTGTCATATTATGGAGAGGCTTCCAACTCATAACAACCTCTACCTTACTAGGATCAACCTGTATATCATTTGAAGACACAATGTGTCCAAGAAAAACTACCTTAATCAGCCAAAATTCACATTTCGAGAACTTAGTGTACAATTTCTGCTCCCTAAGTGTCTGTAACATTATTCTTAGGTGTTGTTCATGCTATTCAAATGCCTTAGAATACACCAGAATATTATCGATGAAGACCACAATACACTGATCTAGGTAAAGTCTGAATACCCTGCTCATAAAGTCCATAAAGACTATTGGAGCATTGGTTAACCCAAAAGGCATAACCACAAATTTATAGTGCTTGTATATGGTTCTGAATGTCATCTTGGCTATATCTTCTACTTTAACTCTCAATTAGTGATATCCTGAACTAAAATCAATCTTCAAAAATACACATGCATCTTTCAACTGATCAAACAAGTCATCAATCTATGGTAACGGATATATGTTTTTGATTGTCACCTTATTCAACTGTTTATAGTCTATACATAATCTTATAGACTCATCTTTCTTTTTCAAAAATAATACCGGTGCACCCCATGGGGATACACACAACTTGATATACCCTTTCTCTAACAATTATTGTAGTTGAGCTTTAAACTCTTTCAATTTTGATGGTGCCATTCTGTGTGGTGCTACTGATATGTGTGTTGTGCCTGAGATGAGCTCCATAGAGAATTTAACCTCTTTGTATAATGGTAGCCCCTGTATATTTTCAAGAAATACATATAGGAATTCATTTATAGTAGTGATATCTCGAAGTTGTAGACCTCCCTTTCTAATGCGAACAATATGAGCAAAAAAGGCTTTTCATTCCTTTCTTATAATTTTATCACCTTTATCATTGAAATAACTTATGGAAGACGTGGGAACAACTCACCTTCCACTTTCACATCTCTCTACTCTGGTGTTTTAAGCATCACAAACTTTTCCTTCCTTCTACAACTACCCCGTGTTGTGCAAGCCAATCCATGCTCAAAATGGCATCGAAATCCTAAAAGGACAACTCTATCAAGTTTATCGGGAACTCTCTTCTATGTACAATCAAAGGACAACCTCTATATACCTGATTCACTATCATGTTGTGCCCTAAAGGGTTTGTAACCTTAATTTATATGAGTGTATTGAACTCGGATCAATTAATGCATATATATCAAATTCATGAAGAGAGAACATACCAACAATCACATTTATAGCTCCCTAGTCCTCTCTAGCCATCATAACATAAGCTCTAGTTGGTGTTTGGCCTAGTTTTGTCTCAGAGATTTCCTGAGTAGGTCATGTACGACCCCTGATTTGCTGTCTGGTTTGAACTGGAGCTGATTGTGTAGTTGGATAGGCTCACTGCCTGCTATCAGAGGGCAATCCCTTTTCATATGAACCTTAGATCCATATCGGTAACAAACACCTATATTTCTCCAACACTCTCCTTTGTGACTCTTATGGCAAGTGTTATAAATTGGAAAGTTATCTCGAGTAACCTATGTCTGAGTTCTACCAACTGTAGATGTAGCTTTGGAGGGTTGCCCCCTCATGTAAGAACCGCCCCATGTATGTCCCTTGTTCTGTCCCTGACTGTTGCCATAAGGTTGTCCTGAGTAAAATCAACCCTTCTTGCTCACAACTGGGTCATTGGAGTCACTTTCTATCTAAATGCTTCCTCATCTCTCTTTCTCTTTCTGTGTTTCATACTAACTATAGCTACAATCAGCTTGGTGAATTTGTCTCGCTGAAGTACAGTGACAAAATTATCTATCTCTACATTGAGGTCATACTCAAACCTCTTGCACTTGTCTCTCTCATTAGTGATCATTTCTGAAGTGCATTTACTCAGTCAAGCAAACTTTCTCTAGTACTCAGTCACTGTCATCCTCCTTTGCTTGAGACTCAAAAACTCCCTCTTCTTCTCATCTACATAAATTGGAGGAATGTACTATTCTTTAAACTCAACTACGAAGAAGTCCCAGGTCATAGGCTGTAGAACCTCTGGTTTCAATAAGACTGCCTTCCACAGTCATAGGCATTTTCCTGTAACAAAGAGATAACATATTTGGCCTTCTGGTAAGTGGCAACATCAAACTCATCACAGACCCTCTCGATCTTCTCAATCCAACACTCTGCAGTAATAGGATCATCATCCTTTATTCCTAAAAAATCCATGGCCCTAAATGTATGAAGTTTGTCTAGTTGTACCCTTAGCCTCGGTGGTGGAGATGGAGGAGTTAGTGCTAGTTTTACAGCTCTAACTATCTACTGCAATAAACCTGCCATTTGTTGCATCAATAGAGTCTGGTCTTAATTACTTATTCAGGAGCCTATTGGTTAGGGACTGGTATTGCACTTGGATCTTGAACACTAGTAGCACTAGGATAGTTCGGTTCCCTATTATATAGAGAGCTATGGCTCTCATCCATATCATTTGATTCTGATGCCATCTCACTATAATCCTACAAGTTGATAGAGAAGTAGCCCAAGTTAGAGTCAGGTGAGACACATGTATGTATGCATGATAACCCCATAAATCTACTTAGGTCTAGACCGCCTAAACTTAGGCTCTGATACCACTCAAGGTAACCCCATTTCTACAGCCAAGGCAACACTTACTGTATAAACGAATGCCACATGACCAAATTTGTCTAAATCTATTCTAAATTAAAAAAAATTTCTATCTTATTTCTGTGTCAACAATATTACATCTGTTTAACATGTAACCTTATAATCACATCTAGCATAATCTGTGTAATATGAATCTTTATACTAAACATATCTGACTTACTTCATAAAACTCATATGAAATTAGTAATAATTATCGATTAGAACAATAACTGGTTTAGAAAATTAATGGCCTTATTACAAAATCAATCTTATTAAACAAATCCCAATTTATCTGTCTCTATCACATGACATGAGAAGTAAATAAAAGAGATGAATACAATAATAAAACAACTCTAAAGCTGCATGTAGGGAAACCCACACACTAAGCTACTGAAAGCTTAATGGCACATATAAGTATTTAAATTCTAACATACATTCACATATTAATACAATATCTCATATTCATAAACATACCTGTGTGTTTGATCATATCTCCATATACATAAATATACATATAGAAGTTCATTCATACTGAATTAATTTCAATACATTTTAACATACATTGCATAAGTGATTTCATCATCGTAGTAACAATATATATCGTTTATCATATTTCTATAATATCATAGTCATAGTGAATTTTTATCATGTATTGCAAGTATACCTATATATATATATATATATAATTTTATTAGTCCAATACTCTAAATTCAGACTACCCAGACGCTGGTTGTGAAACAGAAGCACTCTTACCTAAGTTTAAGCCACCTTGCTCACTATTTGTATCTGTCTGGTATCTCACTATGGTATCTCACTTATTCATGCCAAGCATGTGTGTGTAAATCATATACATATAACTCAATCTATTATCCAATTAATCATTTCTAGATATAGGGCATTCATGGGTGTGAAGCCTTCTGTCACTGGTTGTCTACTCGTGACTTAGCCGTGAGTGGCTCATGATCATTCACGGGTATCAACATTGGTTCACAGGTATGACCATACTATGTTCATGCATTCATGGGTATGAAGCTTGGCTTCATGGGAATGACACATCAGGCAAAACATAATTCCAGTACTGATTCAAGCCAATTCCACACACAATCATGCAAGGTACTAAAGTTAACCAATGTTTGCTACACCTATCAACACTTTATAATAATTATGGCATTCAAACAACTATAACATGCATTTAATCATACTTTAATCAATCAATCTAGGCTCAATGCCTTATTCATCAATATCATAACAACCTCCATACTCAATTATCATCAAATCAATCTCAATATACATCTCAAAATATTATCAACCATTTATGCCAATTTCAATAGCTATTATATCAATACATAACGCCAAATAAGATTCCGAAATTGCATTTCATATCACAAGCATAATATATTTAAATAAAAATATGTATTCGCATAAATCTCATTCCTTGGAGCCCTAAAACCCGATTCTCTCATGTCTATTGTCTTTGATGGGGTTCTCCACCATCAACCTCAGTCCCTAATACAAAATTAGAGACTATATTATCATTCTAATATTGAATTTAATCAATTTACTCCATAAACTAAAAAAAAAAAACCTTAACTTGGCATTGATTTAAATCCTAAAACTTTAATCTCCCATTAAACGACAATGAACCCTATCAAAGAACGAAGGATACATAATATCTTACCTCTGTTTTGTGCAAACATATTGATTTATACGTTTCAAAACATGTTCTAATGCTTCTTATCACACACCTTGATTTTTATACCGAATTCCTTGTTTTCAATTTGGTTATACTCTCTTTAATGGGGGGAGTTTGTATTTAATCAACTAAAAATGAAAGGATTAATGGAAAATGGTTTATAGGGTTTCAAAGGATTAGTGGCTAGGGTTTAAGGTTGTGTTTCGTGAGTTTTCTATCAAAATATGAAACTGCTACATTTAAACCTACAGGTTTTCACGGGCATGAACCATAGTGTCACAGCCATGAGGGTCCTTAACTTCAGAAACTGAAATTCGCGACATTCATATTCGTGATTACCTCTATCACATGTGTGAATGTTGTGAACTTCATTTTTTTTTTCTTTTTAATCATTTTAAGGTTTTTAACACCCACAACTACACATATATTTACCATATACCCATCATATACTCTTAACATACCTTTATTTAACATATTAATTATAACCCTAACTTGTAGGTATTACACCCTAATTGGTCACTTCCTTTTGAGATTATGTGTGATCATAGCCTTGCATGCGCAACCCTGGATTTCCCCATCCAATTTACTTTTTTTATTTTTATTTATGCCCTAATGGTTTTTAAGTGCAGCTGATTCTGTCTCTTTTTACCCTTCATGTCGCCTCTCTTACCTTTTCTCTTCCTCTATTTTCTTCTTCTACAAACCTTAACCCTAAGTTTTCCCAATCTCCTCTATTACACCATATTTTCATCCAATCCACCACAAATCCACAATACCCACCTCCTAACTGGCCTATTTACCATTTTTTTTGAAGATTTTTGTCATGCCATGCCTCAAAAGACAAGCCCATAAGCCTCCATGCTAGGATCCAAGGGACAAACCACGTGTAAAGAAGTGCAAAGAACTTTATCACCCACTCGATAAATCAAAGGGCAAGAGGCTCATGCTTGAGAGTTCTGCCCCTTCACCACCACCAGATATCTTAGATAAGTATGATGCACCTTTTCCAAGTTATAATGAAGTAAAGGGTTAAGGGTAGAGGATATAATAATGTTGTGAATAAACCTATGAATATGGGTTGATTTCTAGATTTTGAGGTTTTAGAGAAATTAGGTAGCTTAGATAAGAGGAAAGCCTTTGCTAGAAAGTTGGGATGGTTTCGATTTATTGACATTCAGGATCCTAACTTTAAGGAGTTAATAGTTAAGTTTTATTTAACCTTATGCATCAATAAAAATTTTACTGAAATATAATTTCATTTGTTAAGCAAGTCCTATGCAGACTTTACACTGATGCATGAACCCTTTTTTTTCAATATTGGAGTGATGGATATCCAGGATAAATTTGATGGACATAGTGTTTGGAAGCATTTGACGGGCGAGTCTAGTTTTCATTGCAAAAATGTATCCAAGATGAGCTTTAAGGATTTATGCTTAATTTTTTTCTATAAATTTATGTCACTCTATTTTTAACAAAAGTGAGAGTTCTAAAGTGTCTAGGCTCAATTTTTTTCTATTATTGTGTATGTTGAAAAAGGAAAGAGTTTGCACCTTATATTTTATTTTTCGCCATTTTCTTTACACTTTTTAGCATCCACGATCGCAACCTGGATTTGGACATATCATTACTACTTTACTATTCATTTTTATCAATTTGATTTTGAAATCACTCACTTAACCATGGTTCCTTATAAGGGAAATCTAGATATTCATGCCTCATAGAGATCCGATCTAGTTGAAGTGAAAGGAGGATTAAATTGGACCATATTGGCTTTTGAAGTAGATAAGCAGTCTCCCCCCTCTTCATCTAATGAACCCTTATGACCCTATGGTGTGTAGGGTGATAGTTCTGATGTGCAAGTAGGATGATAGCTTGTCTTAGCTCGGCTAGATACTATGGATGATAGCAATGCCTCTTTACATGTGAAATTGGATCAGATAGAGTGAGAGCAGTGATGGCAAGCCTTCAAGCTTCAATAGTATTTCCACCTTATAAGTCATCAAGTCCTATCACTACTCCTTCGCCTTAAACCACACATCACCTTTAGGGAGTATTTCTTTTCTCATTTTTGATCTTTTTAATAATTCTTTACCTTGGAGATAATGTTTTGTTTAAGTGTGGAGGAAGGGATATTTTTGCCTTACTATTAAATTATTTATGTTTGTGTTTAGAAAATGTTTAGGTTTTGTTTTTGTTTCTCTTATGCATGTTATTCAATGTAGTTATGAATAGTCGCCATACCTCATGTACTCGAATTTTTGGTGTCATCTATCTTTTATGTAATCAATGAAAGAGTGCTAGACTATGATTAATTTTGAATTGCATGTGATTGATTTAAATTGAGATGTTGCTAATATTGATGACATAACTTTATTTGAAAATTTGCCAATATGAGAATGGATTTACCTTGAGGATATATTTATTAATATCATAGTAAGTTATGGATTATCAAATAGAGATCAAAATGGCACTTTAAGTCAATTAATGAATTGAAAAAACATAAGAGAATAAGGGAGTGAACAAAAATAACAAGATAGAGCATAAGATGCACTCGCCTTATCTACTCCGCTATTCTTAGATTGAATAGTTAAGTCAAGGATATGAGTATGCAAAACACCCTATATGAGTATAGTGCATTTTCCTAAAATAAAAAAAATAGTAAATCAAGTTAAGCATAAAAAGGAAATGCATTATGATGTCAGGAAGAATTGGTAGCTCTAAAAAAAATCAAACAAAAGGTAAGAGAAGCAAAATGTGTTTTCTATTTTTGATATTTAAGAATTAGTGGTTTAGCTAGAGTATTGATCTCTAGGCAAGGATATAAGTTTATTGGCTTGTTTTGCAAAACAGGAATTGGATTTGGTATTAGCTTTATTTTAGTTTTAGTTGATCAATGAACTTTTGAATTAAACATACTTAGTGCACTAGTGAGGCTACTGGGTTGACAAAATCAAAATTTTTGGTGTATGAGGCGGTTAGTTGTTTGCATATATTTGGTTACTTTTAGTCAAGTGTTGTAACTTATATATTTAAGTGTTATCTGAGGATAAGCAATGCCTAAGTGTAGAGGAGTTTGATGTGTCAAACTTTATGCTATATTTTATTGGCCATTTTAGAATTTGCATTGTGTGTTTCATATTGATTTTTGGTTTAATTTGATACTTAGTTATGGTTTTTATCTATATAGGTAATATAGTATCCAAAGAGGTGAAAATAGATGTTTTGGGTGTAAGAAATGTATATTTGGACTAGAATAGAGGATGGTGGAGTGATTTAATGTGTTCTGAGACATTTCAGAAGGTGATTGTCACGTGCAAATGAGGATCGTCGTAAGCAAGTGAGGAAGAACTTAAGAGAAGTCCATTGTCACACATGCAAGGACAGTGTCGAGCACATACGATGCCCTGGAAAGCTCACTATTGCGCGCATGATGCAACCTATTTCTACAGAATCAGGAGATAACTTTCAAGCCCGAATTTTTATATATGTTTTGAGTAATTTTAAGAATTAATATATTTTAGGAGGTAGATATTTTTAAGAATTAATTTTTATATATGTTTTAAGTAATTTTAAAAATTAATATATTTTAGGAGGTAATAGGACTCTAAGTGGTATATATTTCATCTTTTGCTTAGAAATTAGGTTAAATCACTTAGAGAAAAACATAATTCATCTGTTTATCTTCTGCAACCTCTATGCATAAGAGAACTCTTGGTGTGTAGGCTTCATTCCAACATATTGGACTTTTTTCTTAGAGCTATTTTACTATTTGAAGATTGATAAATTTGGAGCTTAAAGGATTATGAGCCAATCACTTTCAGAGTTTCAGATTTTGTTGGTTAAGGAAAGCTTTATAGTTTTTATTCCTTCATTAGTTCTACTGTAATGTTTAGTTTAGAATTTATTATTGATATGATGTTTATAATTTCAATGTTAGGCAAAGCATTTAAAGGGTGTTCAGTTAGCAACCCTAATCTTGTATAAACTCTAATTAATTTTTATGTAATGAATTATTATTTTCCTTTTCAATTCAATTGCATTTATTTTTTTCTAGTTTAGTGATTGATTGACCACTAATTGTTAAATTATGAATGAAAATTTTAGGGTTTGGTTATTAAACACGTCATTGGTAATCTAACCTAAAAATTAGATTGATGCTACAAGAAAACTCATATTTACCAACAGATAACATTTGTTGGTAATTACCAATAGATTATCAACAGAATAACAATGAAAATGATGTCAAAAAATTTGAAGAAAATTTTCGAATGAAATTTACCAACGGATACAAATCCGTTGGTAAATGTTGCATACTTCATTGCCGCCAAATTTACTATTGGATTACTACTGAAATTTACTAGCGGAAAAAGTATGTTGGTAATCAGTTATTATTTATAACTACGAATGAAATATTTCGTTTGTATTTACTAACAGAAACTTTTCGCTGGTACATCCATAAATACCAATAGAAAACAGTCCATTAGTAAATACCAACAGAATAAACCGTGGTAATTACCCATAGAAGAAAATCTGTTGGTATGTATAAATAGATTATTTTCTATTAGTAATCTCTTGGTAATTATCGACAAAATAATATGTTGGTATTAATGAATAAATTACTTGAATTGAAATTAATTAATTAAATTTAGCCAATTAAATCTTAATTTAATAATTGATTCCTAATTTACTAAATATAAGTATAATTAAAGTTAGTTTATTGGTAAAGTAACAACAGACACAATTTTTGCTATTGGTATTTCATTGGTAATCCATTAGTAAATTTGCCAATAAATATTTTTTTTGTGTTGGTAAATTTACCAACAAACACTTTATCAACATAATTTTTCTATTGGTAATCCGTTAGTAAACAGTAAATTTCTTGTAGTGTGAATATTGGTTAATTCATTGATTTGATTGACTAGTGTATAGAGTGATCATTAGAGATAATAATAATTTCTTAAACTTAGTAGTTTTGAGGTAAATATGAGATTGAGGGATGCAAAACTAATCGGCTGATTATCTCATTGGTTTTATTCTTAAGATATTATTTACATTTCAATTCTAGTAATTTTAGTTCCATTAGTTTAATATAAAGAATGATTCAAATGTGATTAGGGTGTTTAATATAGTTTTGTGTTAGTTGGTAATTGAATAAGTTAGTAATTTAAGCTAGTAATTTCTTAAGAGATCAATCTCGAGGGTACATTTACCGATATTTTATCAATTCATGTATTTACGAGTTTTAATTTATGAATATCAAGTATAAAAATAATAAATAATTTAAAATAATAGTATTTTATGCAATTTAACATATAATAAAGTAACGAATGTAATAAACAAGTCAATCCTACGGATTGAAAAAAATTAACACAAATATTAATTGGATCAACATGACACAACTCTATTTATAATGGTATTGGACTTGGGGGTTGTCTCAGAGCAATCGATGGGTCATCCAATCTAATTTTTTTGGATAAATGACACGCTATATCTTTTTTTTTACTTAAAAGGACTTTTTGGTTTTTTGTTTTTGTAATTGACTTTTTTACTCTTTTTCTTCTTTTGTTTTACATCTTTACTCTTTTTGTCGTTAATTGTTTTTTCCATTTTTAATATGTCTTTTTGTCAATACTAAGTTTTCTAGATACTATTGGACTATTTACCATTTCAAGATAATTAATTAACCAACAAACGTCAAAAGAAAAAGAAAGAAAACACTTATTGCCAATAGAGCAACCAACATGTTCGGCGTAGTCTTACCCTACTTTCTCCCAAATCTGCAAATTCCACTGGATTCTAGATATGAATACTTAATTGTTGTAGAAATCGAGTTAGTTTCCACCAAAGTGAATAATTGTGCCAAAAATTAAGACAAAAAAAAATTCTCAGGTAGTTGGTAGAGTCACAAATGGTCTCCCTTAAAAACGAACTTCCTTAGACTCTTAGAATCTTGGTGAAAGAATTTTTCTCAGATAATTTAAAGCAGAATATATCACAAATTAAATGACCCGACAATAGCTATTAAATAGACAATAAAGAGAATACCAAAATTCAACAAGGTTCGGCCAATTATACCTACGTCCTTGGACACTACTAAAATAATATTCCACTATTTCAAAGAAATATTACAAGAGAGAGAAAAAAAAAATACAACCAATCTTAGAAGTAGAAAGATTGGTGTTTGGAATGAATTGTTAAGAAGGGGATGAAGCCTTTTTACATGCTAAAATTTTCCTTCCACACTCTCCCACTTCCGATGTGGGATTGAGAGATTGCTACATTTCAACAAATCTCCACCTTGGCGATCTCACAATTCCAAACAAACATTATCTTTACAAATTTCAGTAATGTCTCCCAATGCGCTTCAAAGCGCCCAATTTCAAATTCTGAGGACATTTATCAAGTCCAAGCAATGTTGGAATTTGATACCTGTCATAACTTTTGTTGCCATATCTGCAGAATTTTCAGTAGTCATAATCTTTTGAAGTAGTATTCCACCATTTTTAAGAATTTCCCATACAAAATGATATCGAACATCGATATGCTTCGTCCTTGTATGATAAACTTGATTCTTTGCTAAACAAATAGCACTATGACTGTCACAATACACTTTGACATGCTTCTGACCAATTCCCAAGTCATTCAAAAACCCCTGAAGCCAAATTGTCTCCTTAACAGCTTCTGAAACTGTCATGTACTCTGCCTCTGTTGTAGACAAAGCAACTGTTGATTGCAAGGTGGACTTCCAATTAACCAGTGCCTTTGCAAGTGTAAACACATAACTAGTAGTAGATCGATGTTTGTCTAAATCACCTGCATAGTCGGAATCACAATATCCAACTATATACTGACCACTTTTCTCATCCCGCTCAAACATTATACCAATATCTACAGTATTCTGAATATACCATATAATTTATTTCACAGCTTGCCAATGTCCTTTACCAGGATCATACATGTACCTGCTCAAAACTCCAACTGCTTGTGAAATTTCAGGCCTCGTACACAAAATTGGATACATCAAGCTACCAACGGCATTTGCATATGGAACCTTTGACATATATTCTCGTTCTTCATCACTTTTCGGAGATAAAGATGCACTGAGCTTAAAATGAGGAGCAAGTGGAGAACTAACTGGTTTTGTCTTCTCATTTATCCCAAAACGCTTTATTACTTTTCTCAGATATTGTTTCTGAGTTAAACAAAGTCTCCCCAATTTTTTGTCTCTACATATCTCCATACCGAGAATCTTCTTAGCTTCCCCTAAATCCTTTATTTCAAATTCTTGATTTAGTTTAGCTTTTAACTTCTTAATCTCTCCTTCATCTTTTGAAGCTATCAGTATATCATCAACATAAAGGAGAAGATAGATAAAGGAACCATCCCGTAGCTTGTGTAAATATACACAATGATCATATTTGCTTCTTGTGTATTTATGGCTTATCATAAACTTGTCAAATCATTTGTACCACTATCTTGGATATTGCTTCAATCCATACAACGATTTGCTCAACTTGCACACCAAATTTTCTTTTCCAGCAACTTTAAATCCTTCTGGCTGAGTCATGTAGATTTCTTCTTCTAAGTCTCCATGTAAAAATGCAGTTTTTACATCCAACTAAACTAGTTCCAGATCAAATTGTGCTACCAAGGCCAATAGTATTCTAATGGAGGAATGTTTTACAATTGGAGAAAATACTTTATTATAATCAATTCCCTCATTCTAAGCGTAGCCTTTAGCTACCAATCTTGCCTTGTAGCGGATATCATTCTTATCAGGAAATCCTTCTTTCTTTGCATAAACCCATTTACAACCAATCGCTTTCTTTCCCTTTGGCAGACTTGCTAGCTTCCATGTCTGATTCTTTTCAAGGGACTGCATCTTTTCTTCCATAGCCTTTCTCCACTTTTCTTCTTCTGAGCTTTGAATAGCTTCACAATAAATGGAAGGAATCTCATCGTCTATTGAAGATGTATAATTAGTCATATCTTCAAGTCGAGCAGATTTTTTAATATTCATTTTCGGCTTTCGTAGTGCAATTGGCTCAAGTTACTGAGGAGGTTCTTATGCTGAAACCTCTGCTTCCTCATCTGATCCATTTTCTACCATTATCTCCTCTTCTGCCGTATGAGTAATTTTATCATACTTTACAATTTCTGGATCAACAATTCTTCTTCTATCAAACTCCACCTGTTTGGGAGTTCCCTCCATCTGCTGTGGAGAACTATCTGTCTGCTCCTCTGTTACCTTTTTTTAATACGGTAGACTCATCAAATGTAACATCTCTACTAAAAATTATTTTCTTCATCTCTGGGCACCATAGTCGATATCCTTTGATACCAGAGGATATCCCCATAAAGATAGTTTTCTTTGCCCTTAGATCTAACTTCGATTCCTTAACATGATAGTATGCAATGGAACCAAACACATGTAAGGAATTATAATCTGTAGCAGGTTTTCCAGACCACACCTCCAAAGGTGTTTTTCCATTGATAGCAGTTGATGGAAAACGATTAATGAGATGACATGCGTATGTTACAGCCTCAGGCCCAGCCCAAAACTGTCTACCTAATCCAGCATTAGACAACATACACCGAACTTTCTCCAGTAGAGTTTGGTTCATGCGTTCAGCCACCCCATTCTGTTGTGGTGTATTTCTGACAGTGAAATGTCGAACAATTCCATCATTTTTGCAAACTTTCATGAAGGGATCACTTGTGTACTCTCCGCCATTATCTGTTCGAAGACACTTGATCTTTCTACCCGTCTGAGTTTCTACCATCTTCTTCCAGATGAGAAAAACTCCCAACACTTCATCCTTTGTCTTCATTGTATACACCCATACTCTTTTTGAATAATCATCAACGAAAGTTGTTAGTGTTTACCTCTCATTGAAGCAGTTTTGGAATGACCCCATACATCTGAGTGAATATAATCCAGAATACCCTTGGTATCATGGATTGCAGTGTCAAACTTCACTCTTGTCTGCTTCCCTTTGATGCAATGCTCACAGAAGTCTAATCTATAGGTTCGTACTCTTTGTAATAATCCTTGATTCGTCAGAAGTTTCAATAATTTTTCGCCACAATCTGGTTGTTTCTAGCTCCTGGTCATCACTAGAAACTGCTGCTGTTGTTCCAACAATTGTATTGCCTTCATAGTAATACAAGTTGTTGCTCTTTTAAACTCCTTTCATCACCACAAGTGCTTCAGATATAACCTTCATTACTTCATTTTTAATGATCATAGTGAAACCCTTTCTCCTAAGGATTCTCAGAGAAATGAGGTTTTTCGTCAGACTGGGCATATATCTTACATCTGTCAGTGTTCTGATTGATCCATCATCATTCCTCAACTGGATTGAACCAATTCCAGTTGTTTTGAAAGAGTTGTCATTTGCTATATAGACAACTCCACCTTCAATTTCTTTAAAATCGAAAAACCATTCCCGGTTGGGACATATATGGTGGCTAGAGCCTGAATCCAGGATCCAAGCAGTCGAACTGCTTATTGATGGCATCAATGCTAATGAAAAATCTGAATCATCACATTCAGCTACATTTGAATCTGCAACAGCTTTGACTTTGCTAGATTTGCTTCTCAACTTAGGACAATATTTCTTTCTGTGCCCATTTTCTCGACAAAAGGCACATTCATCTTTGCCCACTCTGGACTTTGGTCTATCTTTATTTCCCCTGTTCTTATTTTTTGAACGGCCTCTTAGTATAAAAGCTTTTGTTGCTCCACTGATGCTATCCTTTATGTCTTTTCTCCTCAATTCATAGCTGTATAGTGCAGCACATACTTCACTAAGAGACACTTCAGCTTTCCCATAGAGTAGAGTAGTTTCTAGAAACTCAAACTCTTCAGGAAGGGATCCCAACAGCATTAGGGCCAAATCTTCATCTTCAAACGTCACATCCAAGTTCATCAGATCTGCTACAAGTTGATTGAAATTGGTGATGTGATCATTCATCGTGGTACCAGGAAAATATGTGAATCTGAACAGCCTTTTCTTCATATAAAGCTTATTTTGACTGCTCGTTTTCAAGAATTTTTCCTGTAGTGCCTTCCACAATTTACTTGCAGAAGTTTTTTTACAAAAGGCATACTTCTGCTCTCTAGACAAGCACGATCGAATTATACCACATGTCAAACGATTGATTTTCTTCCATTCCTTCTCATCTGCACCTTCTGGCTTTTCTCCCTCAATGGCAATGTCTAAGCCTTGCTGAAATAAGGCGTCTAGAACTTCACCTTGCCACATGCCAAAATGGTCTGTACCATCAAAATTCTCCGCTGCAATTCTTGTATTTGCCACAACAGTTCTCGCTAAAATTGATGAAGTAGAAGCTGTTGTATCCATCGTGGATTTTTGTCCGTCTTTTGCCATTTCCTCTTTAAGACTATTTAATAGCTTTCAAATGCGGAATACCCAAGAATCCAAGGAAACCTTTCTGATGTGGAAGATCAGCTTACGCCGCAACCACAGAGCATATAACTCAATAACCTTGGCTCTGATACCAATTATTGTGGAAATCGGGTTAGTTTCCACCAAAGTGAATAATTGTGCCAAAAATTAAGACAAAAAAAATTCTCAGGTAATTGGTGAAGTCACAAATGGTCTCCCATAAAAACCAACTTCCTTAGACTCTTAGAGTCTTGGTGACAGAATTTGTCTCAGATAATTTAAAGCACAATATATCACAAAGTAAATGACCCGACAATAGCTATTAAATAGACAATAAAGAGAACACCAGAATTTAATGAGGTTCGGCCAATTATGCCTACGTCCTCGGACACTATTAAAATAATATTCCACTATTTCAAAGAAATATTACAAAGTGAAATATTACAAGAGATAGAGAGAAAATAGAATCAATCTTAAAAGTATAAGGATTGGTGTTTGGGATGAATTGTTAAGAAGAGGATGAAGCCTTTTTATAGGCTAATATTTTCCTTCCTCCCTCTCCCACTTCCGATGTGGGATTGGGTGATTGCTACATTTCAACATTAATTTCATAGATAAGTTCCTCCCTATACTCTGCTATTTTAATCCTAAATTTCTCATAATTCATTCTAACTTGCGTAGGTGAGGCATACGATCAAATCTGTGAATCTGCATATTCCTTTTAAACAACTTAACTCTCCCATCAGATAAAGCCCTAACTGTCTACATTTAGTCTTCAGGATCTCCCCCTCCGTTGTCCTTTTCCTCATGGAAGCAGTGGGACATTATCACAATTTGATCTTCTTTTTGAACATATAAAACACAATATACCACATATATTGAGAATATACTATACATATACCACAAATATAATGAATATATACTTTTATCTTTCATCAATAACTGTTTCATATACAGTAAACAAAAACAAAAGCATCACATACCTACACTAGATTTGAAAATGACAATCACAGTGAGAATAGCCCAAATCGAGTATTGATTAATATTCTTGAGTGGTTCTTTTAGAAAAATATCTAGAGAAACAAAAGCAAGTGAAAACCCTATCTTGACAGCGAAGTTCTCCAGTCGAGGAAGGTATGAGATATTTACCATAAGCAAGGTGATCTAAAAAGGGGTATCCGATCAGCTAGGGGAGGGGAAGCAGAAGGGAATCAGGAGGCCCTTACTTTCGACAGGCATTTTAACACTCATGAGCTCCTTTTCCTTCTAAATCACAAAGCCAAAAAAATTAAAGAAAAAAAAAGATTTAGCGAAAATGACCAATTCTAATGCTGGCAGCACCGTTACTACACTATCGCATGAAAAAGATTCGGCTCCATTGGAGTCAAACCCATCGCAACAAGAGCCGAAGAAGTAGAGCAGTAGTGGTACTTCCCTAAGCATTTGGTTGTCGTCACAAAGCACTCACGATGTTGTCATTGCTCCCTTAATTGAGACCTGTCTTTTGAATATGTCCTCTCCAAGCACTATGGCACCATGGGGCTGCTGCCTGCCAAATTGACATTTTTTCTCCCATAATTTTTTATCTGCCTTCTTTATTTTCATATTTAACATGGAGGACGTGTTAGAAAAAATAATTTAGTATAAGGCAAGTGAAATAGAAGCAATCTGAGATATGTGTTTCATACAATGTCTTTAAGACAAACTACCCCTACTACATGTGTTGGAAAATGAACGACATTTGTCTTCCACGATACAACATATTAAGAGCAGAGGTTGAATACCATAATGCTTGCCCACAACAAACTAAAAAAGTATCTCTATCACTGAAATTCAACCTGAACTCCTGCCCACAGCAAACTAAAAAAGTGTCTTTATCACTAAAATAAAGAAAGAGGATGAGAAGTTTTGGATTTTTGGAATCTATTAATAATTTTAAATAGGAGCTGGAAGCACCTATTTATATTATATTGGAAGAGATAGGAAATTATTGTGAGTTAATTATTCATTATGGTTGCATATTAAAATTTGTAACAACAGCCACTTGAGTTTTGTAACTCAAATAATAGCAGAAGCTCAACTGTCAATTTTGGAAATGAACAGGGTGTGCGCATGACAAAACATCGCCGGTGTGACAATCAAATCTAGTGATCTTTCTGTCACGGGTGTGACAGAGATACACAGTTGTTTTGTCATAGGCATGACAGAGCTTTACAACCAGCATGCTCCTAATGCTTCCAACATTCCACAATCTCAATCTTAATGGACGCCACAACCACCAGAATCACAATTGTGGTTTTGATGTTATTCCACCCATTCTTATTTTCCTCTCTTCAATGAAAAACATTTCACTGTGTATTGAATAAAAAATAAAATCAGTTCATTTGGTGAAAAAATCATTTATTTGAACGTATGTGCAGGAAGCAGAGAATTTTGCTATCTTTTATAATGGAGACTCTAGGGATTTTCTCCAAAGAAAAGTGGAAGAATCATTTATTTGTTGTCCCTACACTTCAGTTGGTGGTGATAAAGAGATGGATGATTGTAAATGAGTTTGAAACATTCAAACACCTGACCCTTCTAAATTCTAATTATATCTTTAGGTTTATAATTAAGAAATATTGTTAGTAATATTGTGCCGCCTTTTTACTATTCCATTACTACAAAAAAAATCAAAATTTTACGACCACAAAACGTAGTCACTATGTGGTTGCTAAAGCATTTTAGCGACATATGGCCACCATTTTTGTAGTCAATAAAAAGCTCATCGCTAAGTCAATTTAGCTACCACATTTTACTATGGTCATTGTTTTCAACAACCACAAAGAAGTGGTCGTTATTTAGTGACCAAAACTATGGTTGCAAATTGGTGTCTTGTGGTCACTAATTCCATATAATAGTGAGAGTAAGGGGACCATATAGCGACCAAACACCGACCAATATTTTTGGTCGCAAAATGCTGGTCATTAATGCCGTTGCAAAAAGTTGGTTATATTAGTGACCAAATTGTTTTGTCACAAAAGATGTGAGCATAAATGTGGTCACAAAATACATATATGTTCATTTAACAACCAAACAACGTGGTTGCTAAATTAATGACATTTTTTAAATAATTATAATATTATATGTTTACTGAATAATAATTTTATTTATCAATATTAATAAATATTAGATATTGAAACAATAATTATATATATTATTAATAACTATTAAATATAATTTAAATTTAAACAGTAATTACAAATAATAAATGTACAATACAATGAATTCATTCATAGCACTAAAACTGTAAAATTTGTCATAAACATAAAAAAAAAAAAAAAAAAAAAAATAGAAATCCCAATACATCAAATATATTGCATAATTCTATTTATTTTATAGTGAAAATGTAAAAAATGTAAGTACTATCCAACAAGGCATTAACCTGAACAATGGCTACAAGTAGAAGATGATTTCTATACTAATAGTAATACCAATAGCAATAGAGGTAGCAGCAATAATAGCTGGACCAATTAGAAATCTCACAGCCATAGCAAAAATCCCCACAGATTTTCCAGAAAATATAATTTTTGGTTGCAATAATAGCTGGACCAATTGAAATAATAACCTTTTTTTTAATCAGAAGAAGCAATAACATATTATGTATAAAATGAAGAAAATAACATATATTGGTGTAAGGAGAAACATGTCAATGTCATAATAAAGGCTCTTATGATCAAGAAACAGCTTCACCAAACAACAAAGATTCTGAAATTTAAGCAAAAAAAAAAAAAAACCTAGAGAAGATATTTAAAATTTGGTAACAGTATAACTTTCAATCAGAGCATGATATTAACACTACTGAAAACATTGGCAATGTTCCACATCAATAAATCTACACAAATAATAGTTTTGCAACCTTCTTCAGACAAATTAAATATTATTTTTGGCTAAACCAGTTAGGTACCTTCCAACACTATCAACTATGAAGTTTATATAGTCAACAAGTACAGTTAACTAACCCCTTAAATATTCAGTAATTTAACAAATATTTTAAGAGTTGATAAATAAAATGAGGTACAAATCAACAATTCAGATAAGTTAGATTTGCACACTATACATAAATCGAAGAAGGTTTCAATTCAAAAGATATATTGCAATTTTAGGAATTACAAAATAAAGACATCCTCATTACACAGTTATTGAAATTTCCAGCTGCAGTTTTAGTTGGAATTTTAGCTGCTACTGTTCAACGAACAAAATGCATATTATTGAAATTTGTATTTGATATGACATTTTCCTTCCCAAAAAAAAAAGTTTATATTGACTCTTAACTCCAATAAATTAGAAGTTGTGGGCCTTATATATATATATATATATATATATATATATATATATATATATATATATAACTCATTGATTAGAAGTTGACTTTTAGACAGATTAAACATATGGTTGTGAATTCGTATATTTTTAAGCTTTTGAACATTAATCAATATGCATATCCCTTAACTTCCAGAAAAATTACTAGTAAAGATTTGACCTTCATTTATGGTTTATCAGTTGAAAGCTCAAGTTAATTTCATTGAAGCACTAGACATTGAAGTGGTTGCCAACTTTTACTAACTTTTTTCACCACAATCTAATACTTATTCAGCTCTTTCTAAAACTAGAATAATTATGACACTAGCAGACTTGAACATTAAACATGGCTAAGATATACAAAGAAACCAAACATACAAACTAATTAAAAACTTTAACACAAGGAATTGATACTCATTGTTTGTTTCATATACATATGGAGAATTCTTACATATTTTGTTGGTTAACCAAGCTAATAAAAGTAATTTTTATAATCAATTTCATATTTAATAAAGAATCAATGTATTATTAGTTTGATCCATGAATAGATATATGGACTTAATCTAGAATCTATACAATAAGTGGATTTCTATCCTTTCCAACTTCACCTTATGTTACAACTAATTCTACTACCAATCTTAGCCACATTGGATTTATAGTTATAAGTTCCTTGCATACATGGAAATCTAGATATGCATATATACTTACATGGTGGCTACCAAACATAACCAGAGGATATGTCTTCTTACATGAAGAATCCACACAAGAATTTCTTTTTTACAAATATAATAAAAAAAAATCGTATAGAAGTTTTATGTTTTCCCAGTTGGACCAATTGAAGTTTAATGACACTTGCAAATTCTTTGTGCTTATATTTTCCCAGTTGGACCAATTGATATACATTTAACTGATATAGAAAATATAAATGCATATACAATTTCACATTTAAATGAAGTGACAGAGGAAAGATCAATATTACAGGGTTCATGTCAATGACCAAAGTCATTAATGCAACAAGCTAACAAATCATAATACAATTTAAAAAGTCTAGGAATAAAAGTATGAACTTTACAATGTTCATGTAGGTAAGCTATGCCACGAGCTACTCCAGCAGCAGCCTTCACCCGAATTTCCCAATCCATAACTAGGCTACCTTCACCTGCAAGTGTCCATATGAATACAAGAAATACAAGATGTTACTGGAATTACAAGAAAGCCAATTACAGCAAAGCTTCAAAATTGCATAATGATACAACAAGAAGAAAGAAAGAAAGAGAACCAACAATAATGAATATGAAAAAATTGAACTTAAGATAAAGTCATTAAGAATCCAAGATAGTCACAAACTCTAAAAATCTCAAAAAAATTATGCATTTCTCATCCTCTAAACTACTTTTGTGTTTTTATCTCTTGTAGTTAGCATTAAGGGATGCTTTCTCCAGCTGCAGATATGCTCAGCCTATGGATTTTCTTAAGAAACCTCAAAAGGGTTGAAGGAAAAAAAGCTTGATACCAGCAATAAATATATGTGAGCTAGTGCTACCAAGCAAATAAGCAAATCCAATATTAAATTAGGCATCAACTTTATCACATTTTTCCCATCATCCTAATTATGCCTATAAGCTTAAAACTCAAAATTCACTTGGGCTTCTCAGGTCGTCTATCTTAGTGCCTCAGTTGAACATCCAGTGCAATTATTAATTTACACATAAAATAAAAGCAATTCAATAATCATAAAAATCATCAAACAACACCAAATAGTAAAATGAATAATACAAAACTAGTCAGTGGTGTGCAAGAATAAATAAACAAGAGAGAAGAGCAAAGAATAAAACATAAGAAAATTTGGATATTTGTCCTTTACCTTTAGATTATTTCTTTTTCTCTTCCTCTTTAGAAACATGGCAGAAAATCCCAGAATCAGATCTCATACAAAATCTATAGAAAAGTATGTTATTTATATATGTAGTGATGGTGATAGAAAACAAAATAAAATAAAATTTTAACAAGCCCTATATTTCATCATCTGATTGTACTATTCTTCGCCCCCACTAACTCTTAGTCATGGCTATTGATCTCTTGATTTTTTTAAATTTCACAATGAAGCAAGAAAACCCTAAGATCCAACTACGAAATTTAGATCACTTCCAAAATAAAAAAAATACAAAGGATTATAGCAAAAATCAAGATTTAGAAGAAAGAAAAAAAAAAAAAGAACCTAAATTTTTTTTTTTAAAAAAAAAAGAAAAGAAAAAACCGAAGTTCTCAAAAGGGAGAAGGGGTAGAACAGAGTTATTGCAACATAAATATCAAATAAAAATGTGTGTTTGTTACCTCAACCTTTGAAGTTAAGAATTTGAAGGTTTCTCAGGTTTTTTTGTAGATAATTATATGCATCGGACAGAAAATACTGGTGTCGCCGTCCCTGGTGAGATAATCGGCGGTTTCAAAAAGCATCTCATGAACATCAACGGTTCCTTTCGTTGCTATACCCAAGGCAGCCAATATAGTGATGACAATGTGATTTCTCTAGTAGGCGATCTTCACAATCTTCAACCTCGTCCGCCATGGCTGTGTCGGTGGTTTTGCCAAATCCTTCTCTTTCATCACCTCAAAACCAGTTTTCTCGCCATCTTGGCAATGTCTAATGTACCGACATAGCTTCAGGATCGCTAGACTTTTACTTGTCAGTTGTCATATGTTTGAGATTAAAAGTTAGGGTTTTGAGGATTGAAGAAATTGTGGTATTAGAGGTGTGAGGATTAATGATGAGGTATTTAATGGAAGCTATTTAGCAATCATATGTTTTGTGGTCGCCGTAACTGATTTAATGGTTGTTTTAATTAATATTATCCAGCAAACCATAGTGGTCGCTAAAATGCACCATAAATTTTGTGGTCACTAATTTAAAGATTATTTTTAATATTACTAATCAGCGACCACACGTAAAGTGGTCACCAAAATCATTTTAGCAACCACCATAATAGTGGTCGCTGATCACCAGAATATAAACTTTCCAATTTAGCGACCGCTTTAACGACCAAACTTGTGGTCTCCAACACATAAAGCTGTCACTAAAGTTATTTTAGCAACATCAACCATAGTCGTGGTCGCTGATCACCAGAATATAAACCTTTCAACAATGTGGTCGCTATTTAACATCAAACTGTGGTCTCCAAATCGTCGCTAAATCTCGCACTATTTTTCTGGCATCTGATTTAGCGACAAATTATTGTTTTTTAGCGACTACAATATGTGGTCACTACAAGTGATCGCTGAATAACTTCTTTTTTTTTTGTAGTGCATGTTAAGAGGGGCTAGTGTCACGCCCCGCAAAGTTTCATACAGGATTTTCCACACATTTACATTTTTCCGCACATATGTAATATTCTAGAAGGCCATTGTAAACCGTTAAATTAAATGAATTGTGGTCATTCATTTCGGTAGGTAGGAATTAATCCTAGCCCTCCATTTGGTAGGTGGGAATCAATTCTAGCCATTCATTTTGGTAGGTGGAAGTTGATCTTGACCATCCATTTGGTAGGTGGGAATCAATCCTATCCATCCATTTGGTAGGTGGGGGTTAATCCTAACCATCCATCTGGTAGGTGGGAATTGATCTCGGTCATCCATTGAGGAGGTGGAGACCTATATATACCTTATGTAAATTCATTTGTAATCATTCAATCAATTCAAGCAATTAAGCATTTCAAGTAATACAAAGCATTTTTCACAAAATCTTGTGTTCTTATTTTGCTTTGAATCTTCTCGATCTCTAAGTTTCGTTCTATTCTCTTTGGAGTGTTTTATCGGGTTTGGAAGGCAGGCTTAGTGCAACGGACCGTGCTAAGTGCCGCACGATTGCCAGTTAAAGTCTAGGGTTATGACAGTTGGTATCAGAGCCAAGGTTTGAAGCTTTACTACCTTTGGCATAATGAAGGCTACTGCCCCAGCTACACCTAGCGTGGAAGTTCCATCAATGGAGCGTGGTCGTGAGGAAGTTCGGAAACCATCTAAAGAATCTCGAGCCAAATCGAAAGACATGATTTCTAGCTTGGAAGCACGTGTTGTGAGTGCTCAGGACAACTTGGGAGAGTTGTTCGACTGAGTGGACAACTTGGAGGAACGTTGCAACGGCTTGGAGGCCGAGGATGCGGAGATCCATGCAGCGGTCAAGATGTCCCTCAACGAGCTAAATGGTGGGTTAAGGCAAGAGATCTAGGGTTGTGACAGTTGGTATCAGAGCCAAGGTTTGAAGCTTTACTACCTTTGGCATAATGAAGGCTACTGCCCCAGCTACACCTAGCGTGGAAGTTCCATCAATGGAGCGTGGTCGTGAGGAAGTTCGAAAACCATCTAAAGAATCTCGAGCCAAATCGAAAGACATGATTTCTAGCTTGGAAGCACGTGTTGTGAGTGCTCAGGACAACTTGGGAGAGTTGTTCGACTAAGTGGACAACTTGGAGGAACGTTGCAACGGCTTGGAGGCCGAGGATGCGGAGATCCATGCAGCGGTCAAGATGTCCCTCAACGAGCTAAATGGTGGGTTAAGGCAAGAGATTGATGGGCTGAAGTCCGAACTTGTCAAGGTACGTGATCTCTTCCAAAGAGAAATTTCCAATGTGTTGTTTAGAGTTGAGGATATGGGTGCTGATCTAGCACTATGCAAACGGGCTATGGCCTCGGGAACCAATACAACCACTATCATTGAGGCTAAGAAAGTGGAAGTTCCCAAGCCAAAGACTTTCAATGGTGCTCGGAATGCTAGGAAAGTTGAGAACTTCCTATGAGGGTTGGATCAATACTTTGAGGCTACTGGCGTAACGGACCATGCCAGCAAAATCCGAACTACTACCATGTACTTGACCGACACTGCTATGCTGTGGTGGAGACGAAGGCATGAAGATGTGCAATGTGGGGTGTGCACAATTGATACCTTTGAGGACTTCAAAAGGGAGTCCAAAAGCCAATTCTTCCCCGTAAATGCTGAGGAAGAGGCGAGGGGCCGGCTTCGACGACTAAAGCAAACGGGTAGTATAAGGGAATACGTGAAGGAGTTCACAACCTTACTGCTAGAAGTCCCTGACACATCGGACAAAGACTCATTATTCTTGTTCATGGACGGTCTCCAATCATGGGCTAACCTTGAGCTCAAACGACGTGGTGTCCAAGACTTATCTTCAGCCATTGCCGTTGCTGAAAGTCTTATTGATTACTCCTCAAACAAAGAAGGCCAGAGGCCATGCTAAGAGTCAAAGCTACAAAAATCACAGAGAAAGCTCCTCATTCAAGCCACGAGACAAAGGGAAGGAAAGGGAAGAACGTGGTGCCTCAAAGCCCCATATGACGTGCTTCATATGTGACGGACCACATTGGGCACGAGAATGTCCCAAAAGGAAGACATTGAATGCTTTAGTTGCCTCCACTCATGATCAAGACAGAAGGGAGGCAGATGAAGGTGCGAAGATGGGATCTTTGCGGCTGCTTAATGCATTGCAAAGTGCCCCGACGTCCCTCAAGGGACTCATGTTTGTGGATGCAACCATCAATGGGAAAGTCACCAAAGCTCTGGTCGACACAGGTGCATCTCACAACTTTATTTCATTAGAGAAAGCTAAGAGACTCGGTCTCAAGGTTGCCAATGGAGGTGGCTCCCTCAAAGCAGTTAACTCGACGGCACAACCTCTCCAAGGAATTGCCCGCGGAGTGAAAGTCAGTCTTGGTGCATGGACTGGCCAAGTGGATTTATCTGTGGCACCCATGGATGATTTCTCGGTGGTATTTGGCATGGAGTTCTTGGACCAGGTGAGAGCTTTCCTTGTTCCATGTTCAAACTCTATGTGCATTATGGATGGACCAAAGGCTTGTCTAGTACCGACGGAAAGGACCACCAAGCCTACTACCCAAGCACTCTCAGCACTTCAATTCAAAAAGGGATTGAAGAGGGAGGAAGAGAGCTATTTGGCCATTCTAAAGGAGTATGATGATGATGAAGCATCACCACAACTAAGCTTGCTGACGGAGGTGCAAGTTGTCTTGGATGAGTTCCAGGATGTGATGCCGGAGGCGTTGCCAAAACAGTTACCCCCAAGGAGGGAGGTGGACCATAAAATTGAGCTAGAGCCTGGCACAAGACCACCAGCAATGAGTCCTTACCGGATGGCAAACTCGGAGTTAGCAGAACTACGAAAGCAACTCAATGAGCTGTTGGATGCTGGTTTCATTAGACCATCCAAAGCCCCATTTGGTGCCCCGGTGCTTTTTCAGAAAAAGAAGGATGGTTCACTGAGAATGTACATTGACTACCGCACTCTAAACAAGATCACAGTAAAGAACAAGTATCCTATCCCACTCATTTATGATTTGTTTGATCAATTGGGGAATGCTAGATACTTCTCCAAGTTGGACTTGTTGTCGGGATATTACCAGGTGTGCATAGCAAAAGGGGATGAGCCGAAGACTACATGTGTAACAAGGTACGGTGCTTATGAGTTCCTTGTTATGTCATTTGGTCTCACCAATGCACCTGCTACCTTTTGCACTCTCATGAATAAACTTTTCCATCCCTACCTCAATCGGTTCGTGGTAGTATATCTTGATGATATTGTAATATATAGCCGGACTATGGAAGAACATCTTGAGCATTTGAAGAAGGTGTTTGAGGTTCTTAGAGAAAATGAGCTATATGTTAAGAGGGAGAAATATTCTTTTTCCCAAGATGAGGTGATGTTCTCGGGTCATGGGATAAAGGAAGGGAAGCTGATGATGGATGGAGACAAGGTGAAAGCCATCCAATAATGGGAACCTCTTACTAAGGTCCCCGAGTTAAGGTCCTTTCTTGGACTTGTGAACTACTACCAGAGATTCATCAAGTCATATTCAGCAAGAGCAGCCCCACTAATCGACCTACTCAAGAAGAACAATACTTGGGAGTGGATAAATAAGTGTCAAGCCTCGTTTGATGACTTGAAAAAGGTCATTACCGAAGAACCAGTGCTTTACTTGCCAGACCCCTGTAAGATGTACGAGTTGCATACAGATGCCTCAGACTTTGCCATTGGTGGAGTATTGATGCAAGATGGGCACCCGATAGCATATGAGAGTCGCAAGCTCAATGACACTGAACGCCGCTACACGGTGCAGGAAAAAGAGATGACTACTATCATCCATTGTCTAAGGGTGTGGCGACACTACTTGTTGGGTTCTCACTTTGTGATCATGACAAACAATGTAGCAACTTGCTACTTCCAAACTTAAAAGAAGTTGAGTCCCAAACAAGCTCGGTGGCAAGACTTTTTGGCAGAATTTGACTACAAGCTTGAATACAAGCCCGGTAAGGCCAATGTAGTGGCTAATGCACTAAGTCGAAAGGTAGAATTAGCAGCTTTGAGTAGACCAAGCAGTCCCTTGCTGGAAAATATCAAAGAAGGGTTAGAACATGATGCCCTGGCTCAAAACCTCATTTTCCTCATCAAGGAAGGAAAGACAAGACGATTTTGGCTGAGTGACGGACTACTCTATGCCAAGAAAAACCGCATATACGTTCCTAAGTGGGGGAACTTGAGGAAAGAGCTGATCAAGGAATGCCATGATTCACTATGGGCTGGACACCTAGGCATGAGACGCACCCTTGCCTTGATCAAGTCTATTTACTATTGGCCTCAACTGCGGGATGATGTTGAAGCCTATGTAAGAACTTGTCTTGTTTGCCAACAAGACAAAATAGAGCAGCGTGCACCCAGTGGCTTGCTAGAACTGCTGCCTATTCCGGAGAGACCATGAGAGAGTGTCTCGATGGACTTCATCACTTGCTTGCCAAAATCAGAAGGCTTTGGCAGTATAATAGTGGTCATTGATCACTTCAGCAAACATGCAACCTTCATTCGTGCCTCGGCAGATTGCATTGTGGATGAGACTGCACGGTTGTTCCTCAAGCATGTTGTGAAGCATTGGGGAATTCCATCTAATATCGTGAGTGATCGAGACCCACAATTTACTGGGAAGTTCTGGATAGAGTTGTTCAAGCTGCTGGGATCAGACTTAAACTTATCCACCAGTTTTCATCCGCAAAGCGATGGGCAGATGGAACGTGCCAATGCACTACTGGAGCTATATCTGAGGCACTTTGTTAGTGCCAACCAACATGATTGGGCTAACTTGCTAGATGTAGCCCAATTCTCTTACAACTTGCAGCAAAGTGAATCCACCGGCAAGAGTCCCTTCGAGATCATTACGGGACAACAACCTATGACCCCTCATACTTTGGCCACAAGCTATGAAGGGAAGAGTCCTGCAGCTTTCAAATTTGCTAAGGCATGGCATGAGCAAGCTGAGTTGGCCTGAGCCTATTTGAACAAGGCATCCAAAAAAATGAAGAAGTGGGCTAACAAGAAAAGGAGGATGGTCGAATTTCGGGAAGGAGATTTGGTCCTTGTCAAATTATTACTACAACAGTTCAAGTCCTTGCGGAAGGTTCACAAGGGGTTGGTACAGAAATACGAAGGGCCATTTCCTGTCCTTAAGCAGGTTGGTAAGGTGTCTTACAAGCTACAACTCCCTCCCAAGCTTAAGATCTATCTAGTCTTTCATGTAAGCATGTTGAAGCCTTATCATGGCGACGAGGAAGATGCAAGTCGAGGAGAGTCGAAAAGGGCACCCACTGCGGTAGTAACCTCCTTTGATAGAGGAGTGGATTCAATTCTGGCAGACCGCCTAATTCGGCGAAGAGGTGTACCAAGTTATCGGGAATACTTGGTCAAATGGAAGAATGCCCCAGACATAGAGGCAAGCTAGGAACCTGAAGATACTTTGTGGCAGTTCAAAGATGACATAGAAAGGTTCAAGCTTGAAGGCGCGACGAGGGCGTCGCGAACTTGAGTGGGGGAGAATGTCACACCCCACAAAGGTTCATACAGGATTTTCTGCACATTTACATTTTTCCGCACATATGTAATATTCTAGAAGGCAATTGTAAACCGTTAGATTAAATGGATCGTGGCCGTCCATTTCGGTAGGTAGGAATTAATCCTAGCCCTCCATTTGGTAGGTGGGAATCAATCCTAGCTATTCATTTTGATAGGTGGGAGTTGATATTGACCATCCATTTGGTAGGTGGGAATCAATCCTATCCATCCATTTGGTAGGTGGGGGTTAATCCTAACCATCCATCTAGTAGGTGGGAATTGATCTCGGCCATCCATTGAGGAGGTGGAGGCCTATATATACCTTATGTAAATTCATTTGTAATCATTCAATCAATTCAAGCAATTAAGCATTTCAAGTAATACAAAGCATTCTTCACAAACTCTTGTGTTCTTGTTTTGCTATTGAATCTTCTCGATCTCTAAGTTCCGTTCCATTCTCTTTGGAGTGTTTTATCGGGTTTAGAAGGCAGACTTAGTGCAACGGACCGTGCTAAGTGCCGCAAACTGTGGTCTCCAAATCGTCGCTAAATCTCGCACTATTTTCTGGCATCTGATTTAGCGACAAATTATTGTTTTTTAGCGACCACAATATGTGGTCACTACAAGTGATCACTGAATAGCTTCTTCTTTTTTTTTGTAGTGCATGTTAAGAGGGGCTAGGCTGCCTATCCTTTTTTATTTTATCTTTTTCACATTTTCTCTATTGTCACGATAATAAGCATGAACAAAATGCAGTATGATCAACATAACAATAAATAAATCAATAAGATAAAAAGGAATTGTTAGTTAACAAGCAATTCCTCACTTATTTTTTTACTTAAAGTTTAAATCATTAACTTTCATTGTTGTAACTTTTCGTCATTAGAATAAGTATTTTTTAGACGCCGTCAGAACTGATGAGATTGTCAAATTGCATAATATATATGACTTTGATAAGAACATTAAAGAATTACTGAATTTGAAACACTGAAATTAAGCTTTTATCATCTTAACTTGTAACAAAATTTCTTTAACACTTACAAAAAGTGTGATCTACCGATCTCGTAAAAGAGTCATGGTGAGCTGATTAATTGAAAATATTTTATTTTCAGTGGATGAAGATTTGACTTCAGAGACATCATTTTTGATGTAAAAGTCAGGCTGCTTAGGCCGAGGCAATGTGTTGTCTCCACTCAGCATCGAAACAACAGAAGACATACTAGGCCTATCTTCTGGACCATGTTGTACACATAAGAGGCCAACATGATTTAATCTTAATGATTCAGATGGATTGAATGACTCCCCCAGTGATGCATCAACTAATTCCAAATGCCTGCCTTCCACGTACAACATCCATGCCTAAACAATGTGCAAACAAAATTATCAGAGGTATCAGGATCGAACCCTAGATCACACAGCCCCTAGTCACCAAATCAGCACCACTAAGATAAAGTTTACTAGTAGAGGTACCATGGAGCATAATTTGACCAAGTAATCTTTGGATCCATTATGAAAGGAATCTTAAAGTGAATACAATAACACATATCATGCAGATTGCTCTGAATTTGGACTTAATGGATTTCTCATCATCATTAAGCAAACTACATGCACATACTTACATAGCCAAGGAGGTTGAGGTCATGGTCTTTATAGCAGAATCCTCTGTTTCTCTTCCCACTTATGATCTCTAGGAGAAGAACACCAAAGCTAAAAACATCATATTTTATCGAGTAGAACCTATGAATTAGATACTCTAGGGGCATGTAACCACATCATGTTACACCATTTCATATAAACAGAAATAGTTTCGGAAGGAGCATCATCATATAGAAGTAGGCATTATATTGCAATTTCTGAGGGATAGGTGTACATACTATGTTCCAACCACCTTACTTGTATTGCCTTCAGTTTCAATTTCCCCCAAAGCTTCTAGCCATACCAATATCTGAAATTTTGGGGTTCAAATTCATATCTAGTAAAATATTGCTAGCTTTAAGATCTCTATGGATAATTCTCAATCTTGAGTCTTGATGTAAATAAATAAGCCCTCGAGCAATGGATTGATTATGTGCATGCGCTTAGGCCAATCTAGTACCTCATTGCGTGTTGGATCTAGCAAGAATTGTTCATCAAAGATGAGTTTATTCATATTCAGTAAATTAAGAAAAAATAAAATCTTTATGGGTTTGAGCTTTTACGTTGATTCAACATATAGCAACCAAGAGCAATTGGCATAAAAAGAATATATTACTGACCAAAGATGAAGGCGTCCAAGCTTTTATTGGGCATGTATTCATAGATGAGCATCTTCTCATCTCCTTCAATGCAACATCCTAGAAGCTTTACAAGATTTCGATGTTGAAGTTTTGCAATTAATATAACTTCATTCATGAACTCTTTAAGGCCTTGTCTATAACTTTTTGAAAGCCTTTTCACTGTTATTTTTTGTCCTCCCTCCAATATACCCTGCAAATTACAATTAAAATTCCAATAAATGATCTACTAGGCAAATGTATTTTTCAGAAAGGAAAAAAGAAAAGGAAATTACCAATTTCCTTACATGAAGCTGCATATGTATTCGTTTCTTACCTTATAGACAGGTCCAAATCCGCCCTCTCCAATCTTGTTGTTTGTAGAGTGTTGAAATGTGGCAATCCCACATCGGAAAAAGAATATTTTTGCACAATAGAATTAGCCTATAAAAGGGCTTCATTCCCTTCTTAATAATTCATCCCAAACACCAATCCCTCTACTTCTAAGATTGGTTGTATTTTCTTTCTCTCTTGTAATATTTCACTTTGTAATATTTCTTTGAAATAGTGGAATATTATTTTAGTAGTGTCCGAGGACGTAGGCATAATTGGCCAAACCTCGTTAAATTCTGGAGTTCTTTTTATTATCTATTTAATAGCTATTGTCGGGTCATTTACTTTGTGATATATTGTGCTTTAAATTATCTGAGAAAAATTATGTCACCAAGACTCTAAGAGTCTAAGGAAGTTGGTTTTTAAGGAAGACCATTTGTGACTCCACCAACTACTTGGGAATTTTTTTTGTCTTAATTTTTGGCACAATTATTCACTTTGGTGGAAACTAACCCGATTTCCACAACAATTGGTATCAGAGTCAAGGTTACTGAGTTATATGCTCTGTGGTTGCGGCGTAAGCTGATCTTCCATATTAGAAAGATTTCCTTGGATTCTTGGGTATTCCGCATTTAAAAGCTATTAAATAGTCTTAAAGAGGAAATGGCAAGAGACAGACAAAAATCCACGATGGACACAACAGTTTCTACTTCATCAATTTTGGCGAGAACTGCTGTGGTAAATACAAGAATTGCAGTAGAGATTTGTTATGGTACAGGCCATTTCGGCATGTGGCAAAGTGAAATTCTAGACGTCTTATTTCAGTAAGGCTTAGACATTGTCATTGAGGGAGAAAAGCCAGAAGGTGCAGATGAGAAGGAATGGAAGACAATCAATCATTTGGAATGTGGTACAATTCGATCTTGCCTGTCCAGAGAGCATAAGTATGCCTTTTGTAAAGAAACTTCTGCAAGTAAATTGTGGAAGGCATTGAAGGAAAAATTCTTGAAAAATAGCAGTCAAAATAAGCTTCATATGAAGAAAAAGCTGTTCAGATTCACATATGTTCCTGGTACCACGATGAATGATCACATCATCAATTTCAATCAACTTGTAGCAGATTTGATGAACTTGGATGTGATATTGAAGATGAAGATTTGGCCCTAATGCTGTTGGGATCCCTTCCTGAGGAGTTTGAGTTTCTAGAAACTACTCTACTCCATGAGAAAGCTGATGTGTCTCTTAGTGAAGTATGTGTTGCACTATATAGCTATGAATTGAGGAGAAAAAACAAAAAGGATAGCACCAGTGGAGCAACATAAGCTTTGATAGTAAGAGGCCGTTTGAAAAATAAGAACAGGAAAAAGAAAGACAAATCAAAGTCAAGAGTGGGCAAAGATGAATGTGCCTTTTGTCGAGAAAAGGGGCATTGGAAGAAAGATTGTCCTAAGTTGAGAAGCAAATCTGGCAAAGGCAAGACTGTTGTAGATTCAAATGTAGCTGAATGTGATTATTCAGATTTTTCATTAGCATTGATGCCATTAATAAGCAGTTCGACTGCTTGGATCCTGGATTCAGGCTGTCACCATCATATATGTCCCAATCGGGAATGGTTTTTCAATTTTAAAGAAATTGAAAGTGGAGTTGTCTATACAGCAAATGACAACCCTTGCAAAATAACTGAAATTGGTTCAATCCAGTTGAGTAATCATGATAGATCAATCAGAACTCTGACAGACTTAAGATATGTGCCCAGTCTGATGAAAAATCTCATTTCTATGGGAATCCTTGGGAGAAAGGGTTTCACTATAATCATTAAAAATGAAGTAATGAAGGTTATATCTGGAGCACTTGTGGTGATGAAAAGAGTTCGAAAGAGCAACAACTTGTATTACTATGAAGGCAATACAGTCGTTGGAACAACAGCAGCAGTTTCTAGTGATAACCATGAGCTATAAACAACCAGAATGTGGCATATGCGCTTGGGGGCATGCAGGTGAAAAATTCTTGAAACTTCTGGCGAATCAAGGATTCTTGCAAGGAGTACGAACTTGCAAATTGGACTTCTGTGAGCATTGCATCAAAGGGAAGTTAACGAGAGTGAAGTTTGGCACTGCAATCTATAATACCAAGGGTATTCTGGATTATGTTCACTTAGATGTATGGGGTCCTTCCAAAACTGCTTCAATGGGAGGTAAACACTATTATGTTACCTTTGTTGATGATTGTTCAAGAAGAGTATGGGTGTATACAATGAAGATAAAGGATAAAGTTTTGGGAGTTTTTCTCATCTGGAAGAATATGGTAGAAACTCAGACGGGCAGAAAGATCAAGTGTCTTCGAACAGACAATGGCGGAGAGTACACAAGTGATCCCTTCATGAAAATTTGCAGAAATGAAGGAATTGTTCGACATTTCACTGTCAGAAATACACCACAACAGAATGGGGTAGCTGAATGCATGAACCGAACTCTACTGGAGAAAGTTCAGTGTATGTTGTCTAATGCTGGATTAGGCAGATAGTTTTGGGCTGAGGCTGTAATATACATATGTTATCTCATTAATCGTTTGCCATCAACTGCTATCAATGGAAAAACACCTTTGGAGGTGTGGTATGAAAAACCTGCTACAGATTATAATTCCTTACATGTGTTTGGTTCCACTGCATACTATCATGTTAAGGAATCGAAGTTAGATCCAAGGGCAAAGAAAGCTATCTTTATAGGGATATCCTCTGGTATCAAAGGATATCGTTTATGGTGCCTAGAGACGAAGAAAATAATCTTTAGTAGAGATGTTACCTTTGATGAGTCTACCGTGTTAAAAAAGGTAATAGAGGAGCAGACAGAAGGTTCTCCACAGCAGGTGGAGGAAACTCCCAAACTGATGGAGTTTGATAGAAGAAGAATTGTTGATCTGGAAATTGTAAAGTCTGATAAAATTACTCCTATGGAAGAAGAGGAGATAATGGTAGAAAATGGATCAGATGAGGAAGCAGAGGTTTCAGCACAAGAACCTCATCAGCAACTTGAGCCAATTGCACTACGAAAGCCGAAAAGGAATATTAAGAAACCTGCTCGACTTGAAGATATGACTAATTATACATCTTCAATAGACGATGAGATTCCTTCCATTTATTGTGAAGCTATTCAAAGCTCAGAAGAAGAAAAGTGGAGAAAGGCTATGGAAGAAAAGATGCAGTCCCTTGAACAGAATTAGACATGGAAGCTAGCAAGTCTGCCAAATGGAAAGAAAGCGATTGGCTGTAAATGGGTTTATGCAAAGAAAGAAGGATTTTCTGATAAGAATGATATCCGCTACAAGGTAAGATTGGTAGCTAAATGTTATGCTCAGAATGAGGGAATTGATTATAATGAAGTGTTTTCTCCAGTTGTAAAACATTCATCCATTAGAATACTGTTGGCCTTGGTAGCACAATTGGATATGGAATTAGTTCAGTTGGATGTAAAAACTGCATTTTTACATGGAGAATTAGAAGAAAAAATCTACATGATTCAGCCAGAAAGATTTAAAGTTGCTGGAAAAGAAAATTTGGTGTGCAAGTTGAGCAAATCGTTGTATGGATTGAAGCAATGTCCAAGACAGTGGTACAAACAATATGACAAGTTTATGATAAGGCAGAAATACACAAGAAGCAAATATGATCATTGTGTATATTTGCGCAAGCTACGGGATGGTTCCTTTATCTATCTTCTCCTTTATGTTGATGATATGTTGATAGCTTTAAAAGATGAAGGAGAGATTCAGAAATTAAAAGCTCAACTAAATCAGGAATTTGAAATGAAGGATTTAGGAGAAGCTAAGAAGATTCTCGGTATGGAGATATGCAGAGACAGAAAATTGGGGAGACTTTGTTTGTCTCAGAAACAATATCTGAGAAAAGTACTAAAGCGTTTTGGGATAAATGAGAAGACAAAACCAGTTAGTACTCCACTTACTCCTCATTTTAAGCTCAGTACATCTTTATCTCCGAAAAGTGATGAAGAATGAGAATATATATCAAAGGTTCCATATGCAAATGTTGTTGGTAGCTTGATGTATGCAATGGTGTGTACGAGGCCTGACATTTCACAAGCAGTTGGAGTTGTGAGCAGGTACATGCATGATCTTAGCAAAGGGCATTGGCAAGCTGTGAAATGGATTCTACGGTATATTCAGAACATTGTAGATGTTGGTATAATGTTTGAGCGGGATGAGAAAAGTGGTTAGTATATAGTTGGATATTGTGATTCCGACTATGCAGGTGATTTAGACAAACGTCGATCTACTACCGGTTATGTGTTCACACTTGCAAAAGTACCGGTTAGTTGGAAGTCCACCTTACAGTCAATAGTTGTTTTGTCTACAATAGAGGCAGAGTACATGGCAGTTTCAGAAGCTGTTACAGAGGCAATTTGGCTTCAGGGGTTGTTGAATGACTTGGAAATTAGTCAGAAGCATGTCAAAGTATATTGTGACAGTCAAAGTGCTATTTGTTTAGCAAAAAATCAAGTTTATCATACAAGGACGAAGTACATCGATGTTCGATATCATTTTGTACGAGAAATTCTTGAAGATGGTGGGATACTACTTCAGAAGATTTTGACTGCTGAAAATCCTGTAGATATGACAACAAAAGTTGTGCAGGTGTCAAGTTCAAACATTGTTTGGACTTGATAAATGTTATTAAAATTTGAAATTGAGCGCTTTGAAACGCATTTGGAGATATTACTGAAATTTGTAATATAAGAGTTTAGAGAGTATTTGTTTGGAATTGTGAGATCGCCAATGTGGAGATTTGTTGAAATGTGGCAATCCCACATCGGAAAGAGAATATTTTTCCACAATAACATTAGCCTATAAATGGGCTTCATCCTCTTCTTAATAATTCATCCCAAACACCAATCCCTCTACTTCTAAGATTGACTGTATTTTCTCTCTCTTGTAATATTTCTTTGAAATAATAGAATATTATTTTAGTAGTGTCCGAGAACGTAGGCATAATTAGCCGAACCTCATTAAATTCTGGTGTTCTCTTTCTTGTCTATTTAATAGCTATTGTCGGGTCATTTACTTTGTGATATATTGTGTTTTAAATTATTTGAGAAAAATTATGTCACCAAGACTCTAAGAGTCTAAAAAAGTTGGTTTTTAAGGGAGACCATTTGTGACTCTACCAACTACATGAGAATTTTTCTTTATCTTAATTTTTGGTACAATTATTCACTTTGGTGAAAATTAATCCGATTTCCACAACACAGAGAAGTCATTTGTTGCATTAACAAGTGTAGCCAAGTCAAATAATGGCAACTCTAAATCTTTATTTTGGCTATTACATGTGTTGACCTTTGTTTTATTACTTCCAAATTTCCCTGGAATGAAGATGAAAGGCACAAAAACAAAAGCGCACTTAATCCTGAGAATGAAGGAGGGTGTTATGACCTGTGCTCACGAATGCATCTGGGTTCGAGAATTGCAGAAGAGAAGAGATTACCAAGGAAGTTTGGGAAAGAAAAGAAGAAGAGAATTGAGAAGAATTAGACAGAATTGGAGGAAGAATAGAGAATTAAAGAGATAGAGATCGGAGAGAACAGAGAAAGCAGACAAAAATAATCAACATTCAGTCATAGTATTTCGTCACAACTATTGAATATTGGTTCTTTTTTCTCAATTCTCTCTGAAATCTCAACTTCATCTCTCATTTATCAACTGTCTTCTTCTTCTTCTCTGTAATTCTTTTCTTGATAAATGTTCGAAGCTTGATCGATCCATTTCAATTGAACAATTCTTCTTTGGATTCTATCTATGCATGCAGGATCCAACAAAGGGTAAGCTTTCCTAATGCTTAAAAACAATTGCAGCTGATAGTTCAGCTCTTTTATGCAATATATATGACGCCAAGGATAGGCCCAGAAGCATCATTCCAGCAAGTACAGCAGAGATGACAATTATCTTCTTCGAGCTTTCTTTATAATCAAACAACATATAATTTTAGATCACAAGTCGAAGCTTGATTGATCAATTTCAATTGGCAGTTCTTCTTTCGATTCTATCTATGCATGCAGGATCCAACAAATGGTAAGCTTTCCTAATGCTTAAAAACAATTGCAGCTGATAGTTTACCTCTTTTATGCAATATATATGACGCCAAGGATAGGCCCAGCAGCAGCACTCCAGCAAGTACAGCAGAGATGACAATTATCTTCTCCGAGCTTTCTTTATCATCAAACAACATATAATTTTAGACCACAAGAAGATTAGAAGGTTGAAAAAATTAGACGTAAAGATCTTTGATTTGGTTGGATCAAGTGCAATTCCAAACATAATTTTGGATCACTAGATGATTAGCAGGTTGAAAAAAATAGACAAAAACATCGTTTATTTGGTTTGATTAAGTGCATTTTCCAATCATTATAAAGCAAACTTCCTTACCTTCTTGACAAGGTAAGCTTCCTGGATATCCCTCTCCTCTGAATCCTTTATTATAGCGGCATTAATATCCAGTACGTCCATAGGGGAAAGACAAGAAAATACATTGAGCATTCTGTGAACATTGGCATGACCCTTCTAACCACCATGCTAATTTAACAACCTCACTTGCAGGCAGCGATTGCTTGACAGTGATGCGTGAAAAGAAATTCTGACAATCCGTTTCATTTTCTTTGACGTAATTCAACAATTCATCCTCCCTCTTAAACCCATTTGACAAGCAACCTATGTGGTTTTTTATGTGTATATTTGCAAGGATCGGAGCTTAGCAAACTAGTTATCTTTGGTTCCGAGATGCGGCAATCAGACACATAAGAATAGCTGCAGTTTATGGGAAGGAAAAGATTTTGTAAACTTGGTGCAAAGTTTTTACCACAGAGTTGCCTTACAGTTTGAATTTGACGGTCACAAGCTGCAGGAACATTGACCCAGATGCTAATCTTCAGTTACCTTTTGCACCTTGAAATCTCCGATGAGGATAGCTCCGGAATCCGTGCAGTTAAGAGGAATTTGGCAGCCTGGAGAAAATCCAAATGGGGACATAAGAGGAGTCGTCCAGCCACCTGCAGGGCATGTTTGATTGCATTCAGCAGAATCTACGTTTCTAATAACAGAAATAAGGAACAAAAGCACAACCAAAAATCTTGATTCCACATCCATCTAACAAAACCGGAAGAAACTGACTATCATTTATTGTTGCTTAATTTTGGAACATAATTAATTATAAAGTAAACCACTACCAAAATTCCGATCAGAACTGATTGTTCGTGGCTGCAGGCAGCATAGAAAAGACCGTTCACTTCATTCATTGGACAATGTCAACTCCAATCAAACAAAACTCAAATAGAAATTTTCTTAGGATACTGCCATCATGTAACTCACACATCATCTTCCCCTAAGCATAGATTCTGGCGACAACTAGACAGAAGGCAGCACCCAAAATTATTGTAATTATCATAATGAAGTTTCAGTGCTATGATATGGCTCCATTGTTGAAGAGAATCTGTTCATTCAATAGAGATAATAATAAAGGGAAAGAGAGAAACGGACCTCTTGAGTTCAACTGCTTCTCATGTGGTTAAGATGAGAAAGTCTCGCAATCCGTTAGTAGAATCCTAATTAGCTTCCATGGATATGATGTTAGGATTTGTCGTTGATATTTACAAGAATTACAGAAAAAGCGAGGGAAAGTAATTCAAAGGAAAATTAATTTAGAAATATAAGAGACTAACCAGCAAATTCAAACTTCAAGGAAGCTACAATTTAAAATTTTAGAAGAAGAGGAAGAGAGAAAAAAACGATGGATGTTGAAGAAGAAAGCTTAGATTGTCCATCGCATTTGGCCGATTGCTGCAATTTTAGTGCCCAAAAGAAGATCTCAGGCGCCTAAAATTCAAACGAATCTCACACACTTTTGCTAAGTCTGCATATTATGGTTGACTCAGCCATAAATTTAAAAATTAAAGGTTTGATTATAATCTTTAAAAATATATATGTATATATATAAAAGAATTTAAGATAGTATTTTGGATTGAAGTTGGGAGTGCATATTTAATTTTTTTTTGTTTAATTAATTTTTTTAATTTTTTATAAATTATTTTTTTAAATATATTTTTAGAAAAAAAAAACATATATATGTTTACCTCTTTCTTCAAAACAATTTTTAAATTTTAAAAAAATTAAAAATAATTTTTTTCAAAAACTGTTTTTTCCAATCCTAATATTAAATTGAGTCTTAAAAATAAAACATAAATAAAATGATAATCATAATAAATACAAGGACAAATGGTAAACTAGCTCCCAAATTATATCTAAAAATATGAGTATAATCTTAAATTTTAACTCAGTACAATTAAATCATTTTTGTTCAAATGACAAAAATTTGAGGTAATTTAGAGATTTTTTTGTAACAAATTAGAACATAAAGGATTTAATTGTATCAAGTTAAAATTTGGAGTCCTATTCGTACTTTTTGTATAATTCAATGACTAATTTTAGAGTTATTATATCATAAACTATAGTCTATATTATATTATGAACATCATTCATTCATAAAAGCATGTATTTTTTCAGAAGTAGATTTTAATAGACCTGCCTGCTGAAGACCGTAACGTAAGTAATTAAGTGCTCCATATGGAAAAATGAAAGCAGAATTCGTTCGGATCCTCCCACATGTTCAATCTTTTTTTAGCGGTTTCTCACGAATATAAAATATATTTATTAGTTATAACTTATAGATTTATCGTTTTTAAATTTATAAGTTCATCAGTAATAATTTATAAGTTTATTATTTTTAACTTATAAATTCATCGTTTTTAATTTACAGATTTATTATTTTAAAGTTAATTGTTCAAAAATCATAAGTTCATCGTTTATAAAACTACAATTTCATAACATATAGATTTATTATTTAGAACTTACAGATTCATCATTTACAACTTGCTGACTTATTATTTACAGATTCATTATTTATAACTTGAAGGTTTAACATTTTAAACTTACAGGTTCATCCTTTAGATTTTGCAGATTTAACATTTATAAGTTCATCGTTTACTTCTTAAAAAATTATTATTTTGAACGTGTATGTTTATTTTTTTTGAAATTACAAGTTCATCATTTTTTAACCTATAAGTATCACTTACAAATTCATACTTTTTAAAAACTATAGATTCATTGTTTAGATTTTACAGGTTCAATAATTACAGGTTTATCGTTTATAATTTCGAACTCGCAAGTTCATTTTTTGAAACTACATGTTAATCGTTTAAATTTTGTTAGTTTAATATTTACAGATTTATCATCTGCTTCTTTAGGATTTATTTTTTTGAACTTACAGGTTTATCATTTTAAAATTACAGGTGCATCATTTTTAAAATTACATGTATCACTTACAAATTCTATCTTTTTTGAAACTACAGGTTTATGGTTTAAATTTTGCAAGTCAACATTTATAGATTCATTATTTTGAAACTACAAATTCATCATTTTTAAATTTAATAGTATCACTTACAAGTTTATCGTTTATAACTTATATGTTTATCACTTACAAATTTATTATTTTTACCAAATTTATTATTTTCAACTTCTAGAAATTCGATTTTGTCTCTCTATATTACTCTTTTTTGTTCAAATATATTTACTTTCAACCACATTGTTTCACAAAAAAATCAAAATTAAATATTTTTATCCCAAACAATAATAACAATTATTACAATATTTAAAAATACTAAAAATAAAATCAAATATGCAAATTAAAAAAATTTCTCTATCTAAAAACAAACTTAAAGTATATAGTTTTTTTTTTATCTCTATGAATAAGAAAAAAGAAAAAAAAATAAGAAGAAGAAAAATATGCTGGAGAAGAAAATTAATTCGATAAATACAGAGTTAAAAAAATTGTCATATCAATTAATGACATATAAAATATCATGCACATGAATCTATGATATAATTTAAGTTAATTTTATTATTTGGCATAAATAAAATACAAGAATTACGCATTGTTAACCATGTTAAGTAACTTGGACTTTAATCCACAAAGTAGTCTCTAATAAAGGGAGTCAGATCCCATTAGAAATATATATATATATATATATATATATACACTACTATATTAATTTGATCAGTAAGCAATCTTGAAAGCTTTCTATTTTGATAAGAAGTTTTAACATCCAAGAATACATTCAAAATAGGCAATTTATGTCTTATATAGAAGGTAATTCACACGCTTGTTCAAGGGTTGCATTCCTTTTTCTTTTTTTTTACATTCATTTTTCGATATTTTCTGCACTCTTTAACTTATTTTCATATTACTGAATTAAATTTTAGAGCTTATCTCGAAAGAGTTTTGTTTATTATAATCACTATCATGTAAATGTTGGGTTTGTTCTCCACTTTCTCTAATGTATATTATAATAAACTTATTATTTTACTTGAAAATTAAAAATAAATTTGGTGGACCAAATGGAAGGACTTAACTTGCAAATATGTATACAAATAAAGACCAAGTGTACCTTGTTACAAATTTGTAGAGAATGGGAATTTGCCCAACGTGAAAGGTAATTGGGAATATATCACCAAATTAGTTAATAAGGAACCAATTTTCCATTATGATATGATGGGGAAAGAGTGGTGGCCAGACCAAACGGTGGCCTACTGGTGAAAAAACGCCAGCTTAGAGTCTTTGACCCTTATTTTCGCCTTTGCCATTTAAGTATTCAAACTTCAAACAATGACAATACAACTACTACTTTGGAAATTTTTTGATATTCCACGAGGATCACATTGTGGAAAAACATGCATGCATGCATGCAGATTAAATGGTATTTTTTAATTAAAAAATTCAAATTAAAATAGTAGAAAAGAAAAACTTATATTTTTCTTAGTTAAATAAAAATGAGAAAATAATAAAAATTCGAAGTACGTACTTATTAGGACAAAGCTGCCATTGCTATATCTTAAGTACAAGAAAAATATTTTCTTTTTTTATTTTTTTAAATTATTTTCTTGCATTGAGTTAGAAGAAAAATTTGTGCACAGAATAAACGTAATTCATGATTCTAATATGCTCATAATGATAATTTTTAATTTTTAAACATTACTTTTTGTTAATATTTTGACTTTACTGTATCTAATTAACAAATACAATCAATATATTATTATCTAATTAACTATCAATTGTTTATGAAGATGTGAAATTGATGCTCTATATATCTGAACGAGTCATTTTCTTTTCTGAACAACCTCTAAAATTGAAGAATGATACAACACAATGATCCATTGTTTCTCGATCAGCATAAAATGAGGAATCCAATATCTTTAATTTTAGCTCGAACTACAAACCAATGATTATAGAGAATTGATTTTTTTTTCTAAATTAAAACTTGTTATACATTGTACAAGAATGTGGTTTGAAATCTAAATTATTAGTTAAAACAAAATACTCGAAAACAATTGAACTATAGTAATTTGAATTTTATGGGAATCAAATCTGGATTTATGTCAAAATACTAAAAAACAGAACTAAAAATTGTAAATTAGTAATATATATATATATATATATATATATATATATATATATATATATGCTCATATTTTTATATTTTTATTGCATTGGTTAGTTTAAATTTAATTTTAGAGTTGTTATTTTGATTTCAATCTTCACCAAATTTGATTTTTATATTTTTAATGTGAATTTATTTTATTGATTATCCACTATTAGTTGTTGGATATATGAAATTAATATATATCTTGTATTTTAAACTACATTTAAATTTTTTTATTTCAGAACAATTTTTTAGTGAATTGACAAAAAAAAGTGCAACTAAAAACATTTAAACATTATTTTGTTTTTAAACAAAACCAATGCATTGAACCTTTTTTTTCTAAGAGATATTAATCCAAAAAAGTCGACACTGATAAAATGATAAGAATTTTATTAGAACTTGCCTTACTAACCAACTCATTTAATAAGCAAACCTTAAAAACCTAGTCATAATTAAAATTAGTCAAATTTATGAATAAATTCATTCATATTATACATATGACAATCGGATTGGTTAAGTTTGAATTGGATTATGCAATGGAGTCAGGACATTTTGAATTTGTATCGAGTCGTTTTTCGAATTAAGTGGGTTTCGATCAGTCTTGAATCACAACACTTCGAGATTGGTCGTTGCTTTGCTGCTACCAATTAATATTGCTTTTGTTCGAATGTTGCAAATCGTTGAGTGTGAGAACATAGCTAACGATGGTTATAGAGGAGGAAAGTGATAGCGATGACTGAAAAAGAGAAAAGGTGGACAAAGAACAAAGAGTTTGAAGAGTAACAAATATAAGAAAGAAAATGAAACAAAATAGAGATGAAATTTATCTTTTAGGCTAATTTACATATAATCAAAATACGTAGTTTTTCATATAAATTTTTTAAATATAAACATATCGAGAATAAATATATAATATAAATATAAAATATTAGGCATAACTATAAGTATAACATAAGATATACGTACTATGATCTATAAAGTTTTATGGTAATATAATTACAATATATAAATTAAATGACACATTATTAATTTAATATACATTAAAATATTAAATATATAAATATTTTTATAAATTGTAATATATTTATATTGTAAAAAAATACATACTTAATGCATATAGATTCATAATGCTAGTTTTAGTAAGTAGTCACATAGTTTATGTATTTATTTGGTGTTATAATGAAATACACATATGTCGTATATTGATAATAATATAATTTTTATTACAATATTATTAATAAAGATACTAAAAATTTGAAATGTTAAAAGATTTTTTTTTTATTTGTTTTAATGATGTCAATAGCTAAAATTTCATTTCTTACATTTTATTTATCACTTAAATATACTTTTTAAAATTCTCATAATTCAATATAGCTCTTTAAAGACGTTTAAATTCTCAATTAAAGTAGACCGTATACACAATTTATTGTGAATTAAATTTTAATGCACAAATTAATAAAAAATTATAAATAAAAATAAAAAATACATTAAATTTTAATAACTTTTCATTTTATTTAAAAAATTGAATAATGTGTTAGGTTGAGTTTTTGACCTTTTCAGATAGGTTGCTCGGTTTCGAATTTGGGTTGGATTTAACCCTAAAATTTGCAAGTTGGATTAGGATTTTACCCTAATTTTTTTTAGTCTGAATTTGAGTTCGAATCACTTTTTTAAACAGGTTCGGATCAAACTTTCAAATCAAATAAAAAAAAAATCATCAAGTCTAAATTATCAAACATAAAGCCAAATGTGATAATTCATTTAAAAATGAATTTTAGCAATAAAATTGAACTAAAAATGATACAATCTTTATATGAATTTGACTATTTGATCAAGCATGATGAAAGTTACCTACCTGCAATTTCATTATAATTGTGTTGTAATAACACTTATTCATAGTCCCTCTCTCAGTCTCTTTTATCGGTCAAACATACAAATCAATAATAATGAATTAATTACGATGGATTGCAATAAAATAGAAAAAAAATTAAAGGTTAAAGCAAAATAATTAATTTAATAAATCAAAATTTAATAACCGAATATTAGTGGGATTCAGATCAAGCATCTTTCAGAAACTCAGTCTTAATAATTTTTTAATCACTAAAAGAGATATCCTCAAATTAACAACTTTACATTAGGTATTGTAATGCAGCTTCCTAAGACAGGTAATTTATATTTATTGCAAGTAATGAGCTCACACGTTCATTGAATTGATCCTCTCATTTCTTAACCAAGTCCAATCTCCCCATCCCTTTGCCTATTATTTTTCTTATCGTATTTGACAATTCTGCCCTTCGTGTTTTTCCTCCCTTCTTCCAACCCCTTTCCACAATTTGCCCCCAGAACCCACATAAAAGTCGGCAGCATTCTGTCCTTTTTAGAAATTTGGCGCCGAAAACACTGATTTATTCCCCATCTGTCCCCAAGAAGCTCGCTTCCTTACCCATTTAATGATCATTTTACCCCTGAAGAAACTTCTCAGAACCCCTCTCCCACCCTTTCGATACCTGTATCCTCGTTGGCCTCCATGGCCTCTTCTTCTTGGAAAACCCATTTTCTCTCTACTCTATATAATCACATCCATCAATTTTCTCATTCATCCTCTTCAAAACCCACATCTTACTTTGTTGAATTTTATTAAATTCTCTATCTTTTCTACAGAAAATAAATGGCTTCCTCTCAGAACAAGGCTCATTCTTCTTACTTTCATGACTACTTGCCAGTTATGGCCAACAAGCTCGGCGGCGATGGTCTGATTGGGGAATTATGCAATGGGTTTAATCTTTTGATGGATGCTGAAAAGGGTATCATCACTTTTGAGAGTCTTAAAAGGAATTCTGCTCTATTGGGTTTGCAAGATTTGAGCGATGATGATTTGAGGTCTATGTTAAAAGAGGGTGATTTTGATGGTGATGGCGCTCTCAATCAGATGGAGTTCTGCGTTTTGATGTTTAGATTGAGCCCTGAATTAATGGAAGAGTCTAAATTTTTGTTAGAAGAGGCTCTTCTTGATGGGTTGAACATGGATTTTTCTTATTGAAATCTTTTTCCTTTTTGATATATTTTTTTCTTCTGCAATTCTTTTTGTTCTTGGTTGTAATCATTGCTGATGTTATTAGATTATGAAAAAACACAAAAAAAAAAAAAAAAAAAAAAAGACAAACTTACCATTAAACTCTGTTTTCTTCTATGATTTATGTTTAAGCTGTTGACACATGGTGCCTCAAGATTTCAAATTTATGTATCGGCTTAGCTTCGAGCCAATTAATGGAGTTATATTATTATTCAATATCATAACAAAAAGGAAAAGCAAATAATTATAATACTGAATATTCAATATGATAACAAAAAGGTTCTTCTTAATCCCAGGGGAAGTAATCTTTCAGTTCAATAATAATAAATAATTCATAACTGCCAGTCATAGTCTCAAATAAAGATTGTTATTGACCTTTAATCTGCTTTCAAGAAAGGCAGCAGCAAGATGACTGATATCAACTTTCATATATCTAATTTCAGGAATGGATCTCCTTCGCTTACCAATTAGCTGAGAGAAACCTTAAATTGTAGCATAATAGGCACTGTGAACTATAAGACTTTTCCTGCTTAATTCAGTTCTGAAGATGTTTTATCCAGTCAACCAGCTTGCTGATTGCTGAACCTGTTAAAAACACGGTAAATGGATATTATATTATTAATTTAAGTCTTGATTAGAGAAGAGGAAGTAGTAGTATAGAGGAAGAATCACAATCTGATCTTGATTCCAAAGAACAGCTGGGCCTTACAGCAATCACCAATTAAATTCATTCTTCTTAATTATTATTATTGTTATTATTATTATTATTATTTAGTTTCAAAACCATCTACTTGAGTGTGAGCAATAAGAGTGAATAAGTAATTGGTTAGAAAAGAAAATTATGCACTGTGTTGTTTCAGTCAGAAGCCTTACTGTTCAAAGTTGAAGCTGATACATAGTTATATCATTGGTAAACAATATTGAATTTCATGAACAAGATATACATACAAAAAGAAAGAAACTGCCTCCTGAACATTTCCTATATACAAGAACACAATGCATAAACATTAGTAGTCCTTAAAAGGGAATAATAACATGTTAACAAAACCACCAAACACACCCTTTCCCAAAAGCATAGCTATGACAAGCTTGAAAGAACTCTAGATAATCATCAGCCACTTGCAAAATTTATTGTTATCCACATGAAACCTAAAAGCTGCTAGAGAAAGGAGCCATTGATCTACGAAGAAAACAACAATCAAACAAGCCATAACATATGTGTAAGAATCATTCTCTCTGATAAAAGTAGATGGATTCATTATATTTGTCAAAGTTGTTTTTGCAGAGAGCAGTAAGCTTAATATAATCAATGTCCATCCCATTCCTGCTATAGCAAGTAGATGAGAGAAAACTATAGAGCAGATCAAAACAAATATAAAACAAGAAGATTGAAAAGTAGATGAAAGAAAACTCTCTGTAATTTTCGTTAACCAAAAGAAGGAAATCCTTAAATACTCTTCAACATGCATAGAAAGTCAGGCTGAAACAAGAAAAATGCCAGCTCGCCCTTTGCTAAAACAGAGATTACACACCCTCATTTGCTTTTCTTCATGCTTGCTCCAAAAATAAAATAAAACATAGGTTCTCCACTTTATCTATTTGAATTAAAAGTCATCTTCAGATTGTGTGAGTTCTTTAATTTCACCAAAGTGGATTATTCCATCAACCTACTACAGCCTAGAAATATCATTGCAACTTATTCAGCATGAATGTATATGCATAATATTCATTTTATTTTGTATATTTTCCCAACGAAATAATTATTCCCTCTATTTTACAAAAGTACATTTATTTTCTTTTTCTATTAATCACATTGCTTTTATCAAATCAAAGAAAGCATCATTTTGGGTCCTCGTCCACTTTCTGTTGGAAGATGAAAAAGCAAAGAAGAAAAACAAATCCCACATGGGTGGGTGAAAGAAATATAAAGTGGTTGTAAGTGTTGGGATAAATTAAAATGAATTAAGGCGATTTTTGATAAAGGCCAATCCATCAAGCCCATAAATGGCACACTTGCTCAATTCAATCTTGGATTGGGCCTATCAAGCTCCAACTTTGGTGTCAGAGAAGAATTCATGTTACAATTGGGTCAGGCAACATTATAAAGTGAAATTAAATGGAGCTCCAAATTTTTTAAGTTAGAAATTACATATAGATCATGATCCGAGTGTATAATGATTCGTGTATTAGTAATTGTTATTTTTTTATATTTTTTATATTTTTTATATTTTTTATTTTTTTTATTTTTTTCTTATTCTTTTTCTTTTTCTTATTCACATAGATAATATATAATATATATATTTTAAGTTTATTTTAATTTTTTAGTATTTTTGAATATTTTAATAATTGTTATTATTTTTTGGGATCAAAATATTTAATTTTGATTTTTTTGTGAAAGAAAATTGTTGAAAATGAAGATGTTTAAATAAAAATGAGTAATATAGAGAGAGAAAATCAAGTTGTTGAAAGTTAAAAGCGATAGATTTGGTAAAAATAATGAACATGCAAATAATGAATTTATAAAAACGATAAACATGCAAGTGATTAACTTGTAAATTTAAAATGATGCATCTGTAGTTTCAAATTAATGAATCTATAAGTTCCAAACAATAAACCTACAAGTTGTAAACGATGAACGTATAATAGATGAAGCAGTAAATTGTAAACGATGAATCTGTTTCTTCAAAATGATGAATCTACAAGTTTAAAATGATGCATCCGTAATTTCTAAACAATGAACTTCAAAATGATAAACCTGTAAATTATAACTGATGAACATATAAGTTCAAAACAATGAACCGGTAATTTATAACAAATGAATTTATTCCGTATTTATTAGTTTTATAAATGATTAACTTATAAGTTCTAAATGATAAACTTTTAGTTTCAAAAGGATGAGCCGACAAGTTGTAAATAATAAATTTGTGAGTGATGAGTTAGTAAGTTATAAATAATAAATCTATAATATAGCGCAACAACACTCCCTCACCCGACCAACACGTGGCCGGATAAGGGACCGCTACTGCCTGTCTTCTTCACTTCTTCAAATCTCTATTATTAATATTATTACCTTTATTTTCTCAACATTCATGTATATATATATATATAAAAACCAGGGTACAATTTATTTACATAAGATAGTAATTTTAAACATCAAATTAATTCTTAAACAAACTTTAAAAGTAAGTTTTAGAACTCTAAAACTCTTTAAAATAAAAAGTCAAGTACAAAAATTTCAAAGCTTATAACCTACTTTCTCAAGGTTTGGCTGTTTTACTTGAATAGAATCACCACTTATTTTATCTATCACTTTCAGCTACCTTTCTATATATGCGCGGAAGGAAACTCCACACTAAGCTCTAAGCTTAGCGGTGTATATAAATAAGGCAATATACTATATCATGCAACAAGCATTAACATATATCATTTTACGCATTAAAATATTTGCATGTTATTTCTATCAACATGTCATTATTTCATACAAGTATACATATCATGCTCACATATACAATGTTATTCTCATTTATCTTTGATGGTAAATTACTCTGTTAATCTCTTTATCATTATATCTCAATCTCATATCATCATCATTTTCTTATTCTTTCTTTTCTTAATTTCCGACATATCCTCATTATTTTGCCCACATCACTCTAAATTTGGACTGACTGGATACAGATTATGGATCAGGAGCGCTCCCAGAGCTTAAGCTACCCTGTCCACTATCTGGCTCAAAAGAGCTTTTCAAATCAATGGCGCTCACAGAGCTTAAGCCACATTGATTGAGTATAATTTCATCATAGATGAATAACCGGACCAAGGGTGCTCCCTAAGCTTAAGCTATCTTGTCCTCATTTATATGTGTTCATTAGAGCTTCTCAAGTCAATAGCGCTCCCAGAGCTTAAGCCACATTGACCGAGCATCTCAGACCAATGGCGCTCTCAGAGCTTAAGCCACATTGGTTGAGGAATAGTACGGTACCGTTTGCCCCCTTAATGACATGTCATCTATCCTGATTCTAGTCCGTAGGTAGAGTAATGAGCTTCTTTATATTTTCACATCAATCATAATTCTCAAATTTATCAACATCTCAATTTTCTTGTTTTGCAAACATATAGTCATACGCATACATACTGGATAACATCTTTTCATTTATTTAACTAGGTACATCAATATTCTCATGCTTATCATCGGCATCAGATTTCATATATCATCCATGACCATTCACATATTTCATCCGTGACAATTCATTTTTCTATATCACAACATAAAACGTTCTCACATCTATATATATATATATATATATATATATATATATATATATCATTCTTATTTCACTGGATAGACAATGACTTTCATTTACTTACCTGAATTCCTCATTTGATAACCACATTCATAATTACAAATACAGAGCATTCGCGACCGTGATTACTAATTTCACGACCATGATTACTAATTTCACGGTCGTAATCCCAAGCCGTTAATGCTACTGGAATGAATCGCCTAAAAGCATTCACGATCGTGATTACTCATTCACGCTAGTGAATAAGCTCACATCCGTGATTCCAACCCGTGAACGCTTCTGGAATGAATAGTACCATTTTCACACAGAAATCACAACCATGATACAATCAATCACAACCGTGAACCTCAAGTTCACGCCCGTGACTTTCAGCAGGAAATCTGCATATTCACTTTTCATTCATTCTAACATCATCCAAATCATACCAAATTCTATTTCATGCATTTCTAAGGTTCTTTACTCAACTTATTACTTTCTAATACATGTAAATGTCTTAATCATACAAGATTTTCTAACATGCATCATTAAATCAATGTCATACAAGGATCTCATTCATACATGTCTAAACCTATGGTTTCATGCTACAATCATCATCATTCTTGAAATGCGTTTATCTAAAATCATGTTCAGCATGCATTATTTCAAACAAAAATAGGCTATTGCCTTAAGTTATGCACAAACCTTAATCTTTCTCCTTCACTCTTCTAGGTAGCTTTCTATTTTCCTTTGCTCCTTAGAGCTTATTCCTTGTCACTTGGAACTCCTACAACATCATAAATCATTATTATCATCTGATTTTCTCAAGACCCTAAACTCTCTTTTTCTCTCTCAAAACCCTAATTTATCTCTCTTTCCACATAAGTCTTGGATGAGCTCGAAATTCGAACTTCCTTTAAGAAAAGATGATGAAGAAGAAGAATTGCTTCTTACCTTACACTTTTCTTCACTTGATCATAACTTTGGAAATTTTCTCTCTCTACCAAACTTGATTCTTCTTCCTTTTTATTGTTCTTTCCAGTTTCCTTAGGAGTTATGGACCATGAAGATCACCTTGTCTTGCTCTTTCCCTTTTCTTCTCTTCCTTCCTCTCTCTAGAAATCAAGATTGGCTATGGAGGAGTTAGGGCTGGCATGACTGGTAGAAAAGAGAGAGAAGATGGCAGAAAATGAAGAGAAGAAGAAGAAGAAAAGAAAGTCTTTAAATAGGGTATCCAAAAGTCTTCATGTGGGACCCACCGTTTTGACCATTTCTTGACATTAGGCTTAATGAACCCATTAATCTCATTCTTCCTCATTGAGTGGCTGGCCAAACCTATTAAAATGTCCCCAAAATTAATATGTTGATTAGCAATTAATCTCATTAATCCTCCAATTTTTGATAAATTGCAATTTGACCCCAAAACTTATCAAAATTTGCAATTTAGTCCTTTTTCCGTAAATCAACTTCTTTAAACTTTATAATCACTTAATTATGCTTATATCATTTAATTTAGCCATTACTTTGATCAATTTTTGTAAAAATCCGAATTTAGACTCTGATCGGTCAAAGGCGTCAACTTCGCGACACATGCGACTCGGGGCCTAAATTAGTGGATATTACATATAAGTTCTAAATGATAAACCTATGAGTTCAAAAGGATGAATCTATAAATTATAAATGATGCATCTGTAGTTTAGAAACAATGAATCTGTAATTTTTAAACAATGAATTTCAAAATGATGAACTTTGATAAATTTATAAGTTATAACTTATAAATTTATAAATTTAAAACGATAAACATGGAAGTTATAACTAATAAATATTTTTTATATTCATTAGTTTACTAAAATCTAATTCCGTAAAAATGCACATTTTCTAATTACAATTGGTTAGGTCATATTAGTAGGTGAAGGAAATATAAAGTGGAAATATAAAGTGGACCCTTTAAGCTCTAACATTTTCTCTTTTAATATTTTTCTTTATTTCCTTAACCATGAGAAATTAAATGGGTTATTATATCATGGATTCATATTTATATTATATCATGCATTTTCTTCCTTTACAAAAGTATGTATTTTTTGAAATTGAATTTTGATAAATTAATGAATATAAAACAGGTTTATCGGTTATAACTTACAGATTCATCGTTTTCGAATTTATAAGTTTATAAGTTATAATTTATAGATCATATTTATATTATATCATGCATTTTCTTCCTTTACAAAAGTATGTATTTTTTGAAATTGAATTTTGATAAATTAATGAATATAAAACAGGTTTATCGGTTATAACTTACAGATTCATCGTTTTCGAATTTATAAGTTTATCAGTTATAATTTATAGATTCATTGATGATGCAAAATAAAAGTATTAAATAAAACATTGAAGTTAGAATCCATAGTAAAAGAACATTCGGATTTAAATTAAAAATTCCCTAAATGTTAGGATTTTTTGTTATAATTACCCCTAAAATTAAATTATTATCAAAATGCAAGTTTGAAATTTGTTTGATATTCTTACAATATTAGGAGACTTTCTATCAGCAAAACATAGATAAATACATTTGTTGAATTAATAAAATTGTTTAGGCCTACAATTTTTTTCTTTTCTCAAGCTTTGTTATTTAATAGTAAATTTTAAAAAGTAACCAATGAAATTTGCACAAAATGCTGTCGTCTAGTATTATGTTAATATATAAATACCAAATGTGTTCAGTTTATAGGGTAAATTATGCTGACGGTTCTAACTCTCTAATATATAATAGTTTGGTACAAGAATTTCAATTTGTAAAAGAAAGTTTTTCTTTTTAATTTTGATTTTATAATACAAAATGTCCTCACTCCGTCTCCATTTCATGATTTAGTGGAAACCTGATCTTGATTATCCACTTCAGCAAAAAATATACACGAAGAAATTCAAAGCCTGCAAAATAGGTTCCACTAAAAGAGTTAAGGAACTTAAGATATTTTTTTCGCTTTCCAGTAATTTCTCGCCAAACAAACAATTATAAAGAAAATAAATTAAACACAAGCTCCTCCTTTGAATTTCTTCTATCTTTTATAACTCATCGCCTGCTATTCATGGACCTCAATCACCTCTAGCATCGTCATCATCCACGACTTCATTGTTATCATCATCTTCACCGGCTTTGTCACCGAGATCACTGCTGGTGATCCGAGATCTCCGTTGGATCTGTAAATTTTTTTCCTATTTTTCCGTAAATTCGAAGGTTGGTGACTCTTTTTTTTTTTTTGGGATGTTTTAGGGTAAATGCGAACGAAAAACGACAGCCCAAAACTCTTCACACAATCTATGGTCCAACGTAATATAAACCAAGGTCGGTGATTCTTCGCCCAAAACTATTCGTGCAATCTATGGTTGAAGGTAGTATAAACCAAGGTCGGTGATACTTTTTTTTTTCAGAATAATAATAATCAGGTTATTATTCTTCTTTTTTCAGAATAATAATTCGAGGGTCAGTAATATAAACAAAAATGTTAGATAGAAAAGGTTTTCCTATTTTTCTTATTTTTTGATAGAAACCACCATGGTAGATCTTGGAGACTGGAAAGGTTATGAATATATACTGTAAATTTATTTCCTATAGCTATCACCAGCCATCAAGTTAAACCATTGAGAGAGATACCCAGATGGTTGTGTTTTAAATTGTATTTTCGATCTCCTCACACGTTAATTTTGAGATTTCTCTTCAATTTAGATGCTGCTATGGGTTGATTTGTGAACTTCTATTTTTTTCAACAAAGAACTGTTCATAATAATATGATTGACCCAGATGGTTGTGTTGTAAATTGTATTTTCGATCTCCTCACACGTTAATTTTGAAATTTTCTTTTCAATTTACATGTTGTTATGGGTTGATTTGTGAACTTCTTCTATTTTTTTCAACAAAGAACTGTTCATAATAATAGAGATTGGTAAGTTGGCTTACCTCACGTATATTAAATAGTGATTGGAAACAAAATGTCTTTTCAGTTCTATTTCCAGTGTCTGATTGCTTCAATTTATGAAGGGCTAAAATGTAATTGCGAACCTAAAAAAAGCAGACTCTAAGGATCTGTTTGTTTCCAGTAAAAAAGGCCCTGGAATGGGAATGTTTGGATCAACAAAATAAAGGCAGGAATGAAAATTTTATTGCCCTAGAAATGGGAATCAGTCAATCCCTATCATATGCTCCTCAATCAAAAATTCATTCCTGCAGAAAGCAAAAAAGAAAAGTACATTCACTCCTCAAATTTCATTATTCTAATTTCTAAACCTATTTTAAACGCAAATAAAGGGTTCTCTCTGTTACGTCCCGCTCAAAACGTCCTGCTCAAATTGTCCCTCAAAATCCAAAGAAATATCGTTTGAATGTGCTAGATGGTGCCGGAAGGTGCCAGAAGGTGGTAGAAGGCACTGAAATATTCTAGAACATGCTGGATATTTCATGAAGCATGTAGAAGTTTCTAAAAGCTTTTGCAGCATTCTAAAATCTGCATGAAGGAACTAGACAATCATAGAAGACTCTAGAGTTGGCTAGATTTGACTAGAAGGTCCTAGAACCTTGTGGCATGTTGTAGACACTCTTGTACACTCTAGAATTGGTAGGATCTAGAAACTTGTGGCATAACCTTAAACTTAGTGCAACACTATAAATAAGCCTCTTGGCCTTCATTTGTATCATCCTTGGGAAATCCTTATAAATCTTGAGAAGTTGTAAGATAACCTCTCTAAGAGCAATACAAAGCATTATTCACAAACTCTCTTGTGTTCTTGCTTTGCTCTTGAATCCTCTAAATCTCTAACTTCATTTCTATTCTCTTTGGAGTGTTTTGTCGGGTTGGAAGGCAGGCTTAGTGCAACGGACCGTGCTAAGTGTCGCACGATTGCTAGTTGAAGTCTAGGGTCGTGACAGTTGGTATCAGAGCCTGGTTTGAAGCTTTACTACCTTTGGCATAATGAAGGCTACTGCCCCAGGTACGCCTAGTGTGGAAGTTCCACCAATGAAACCACCATCTAAAGAGTCTCGAACCAAGTCAAAAGACATGATTTCTAGCTTAGAAGCACATATTGGGAGTGCTCAGGACAGCTTGGGAGAGCTGTTCGACCGAATGGACAACTTAAAGAAACGTTGCAGTGGCTTGGAGGCCGAGGATACAGAGATCCATGCAGCGGTCAAGATGTCCCTCAATGAGCTAGATAGCAAGTTAAGGCAAGAGATTGATGGGTTGAAGGCCGAACTTACCAAGATACGTGATCTCTTCCAAAGAGAAATTTCCAATGTGTTGCTTAGAGTTGAGGATATGGGTGGTGATCTAGCAATATGTAAGCGGGCTATAGCCTCGGGAACTAATACAACCACCATCACTGAGGCCAAGAAAGTGGAAGTTCCTAAGCCAAAATCTTCAATGGTGGTAGGAATGCTAGGGAAGTTGAGAACTTCCTATGGGGGCTGGAACAATACTTTGAGGCTACTGGCATAACGGACCATGCCAGCAAAATCCGAACTGCTGCCATGTACCTGTCCGACACTGCTATGCTGTGGTAGAGACGAAGGCATAGAGATGTGCAACATGGGGTATGCACAATTGACACCTTTGAGGACTTCAAAAAGGAGTTCAAAAGCCAATTCTTACCCGTAAATGCTGAAGAAAAGGCGAGAGGCTGACTTTGACAACTAAAACAGAGGGTAGTATAAAGGAATATGTGAAGGAATTCACAATCTTGCTACTAGAAGTTCCTGACATATCGAAAAAAGATGCATTATTCTTGTTCATGGACGGTCTCCAATCATGGGTTAACCTTGAGCTCAAGCGACGTGGTGTCCAAGACTTGTCTTCTGCCATTGTGGTTGCTAAAAGTCTTATTGATTACTCCTCGAACAAAGAAGGCCTGAGGGCAACAGATAGAAAGTTTGGTGGAGGAAAGAGTGAGGGAGGCCATGCTAAGAGTCAAAGCCACAAAAATCACAAAGAAAGCTCCTCATTCAAGTCGCGAGACAATGGGAAGGAAAAGGAAGAATGTGGCACCTCAAAGCCCCGTGTGACGTGTTTCATATGCGATGGACCACATTAGGTACGAGAATGTCCCGAAAGGAAGGCATTGAATGCCTTAGTTGCCTCCACTCATGATCAAGACAGAAGTGAGGCAGATGAAGGTGCAAAGATGAGATCTTTGAAATTGCTTAGTGCATTAAAAAATTCCCCGACGACCTCCAAGGGACTCATATTTGTGGATGCAATCATCAATGGGAAAGTCACCAAAGCCCTGGTCGACACAGGTGCATCTCACAACTTTGTTTCGCTAGAGGAAGCCAAGAGACTCGGTCTCAAGGTTGCCAATGGAAATGGCTCCCTCAAAGCAGTTAACTCGGCGACACAACCTCTCCAAAGAATTGCCCGCAGAGTTAAGGTCAGTCTTGGTGCATGGACTGGCCAAGTGGATTTATTCGTGGCACTCATGGATGATTTCTCGGTGGTATTCCACATGGAGTTCTTGGACCAGGTTAGAGCTTTCCTTGTCCCATGTTCAAACTATATGTGCATTATGGATGGACCAAAGGCTTGTCTAGTACCGACGGAAAGGACCACCAAGCCTACTACCCAAGTTCTCTCAGCATTTCAATTCAAGAAGAGATTGAAGAGGGAGGAAGAGAGTTGGCCATTCATAAGGAGTATGATGATGAGGAAGCATCACGACAATCAAGCTTGCCGATGGAGGTGCAAGTTATCTTGGATGAGTTCCAAGATGTGATGCTTGAGACGTTGCCAAAACGGTTACCTCCAAGGAGAAAGGTGGACCATGAAATTGAGCTGGAGCATGGCACAAGACCACCTGCGATGAGTCCTTACAGGATGGCAAACTCGGAGTTGGCAGAACTACGAAAACAACTCGATGAGCTATTGGATGGTGGTTTCATTAGACCATCCAAAGCCCCATTTGTTGCCCTGGTACTTTTTCAGAAAAGAAGGATGGCTCACTAAGAATGTGCATCGACTATCGCGCTCTAAATAAGATCACGGTAAAGAACAAGTATCATATCCCACTCATTGTTGATTTGTTTGATCAATTGAGGAATGCAAGATACTTCTGAAAGTTGGACTTGCGGTCGGGATACTACCAAGTGCGCATAGCAAAAGGGGATGAATTGAAAACCACGTGTGTAATGAGGTACGATGCTTATGAGTTTCTTGTTATGCCCTTTGGGCTCACTAATGCACCTGCTACCTTTTGCACTCTCATGAATAAGTTTTTCCATCCCCACCTCGATCGGTTCTTGATAGTATACCTTGATGATATTGTGGTATATAATCAGACTATAGAAGAACATCTCGAACATTTGAGGAAGGTGTTCGAGGTCCTTAGGGAAAATGAGCTATATGTTAAAAAAGAGAAATGTTCATTTGCACAAGATGAGGTGATGTTCTTGGGTCATAGGATAAAAGATGGGAAGCTTATGATGGATGGAGACAAGGTGAAAGCCATCTAGGAATGGGAACCTCCTACTAAGGTCTCCGAGTTAAGGTATTTCCTTGGACTTGTGAACTACTACTGGAGATTCATCAAGTCATATTCAACAAGAACAACCCCACTAACTGACCTACTCAAGAAGAACAAGACTTGGGAGTGGACAAACAAATGCCAAGCCTCGTTCGATGACTTGAAGAATGCCATTAGCGAAGAACCGGTGTTTTGCCTACCAGACCCCTTTAAGATATACGAGTTGCATACAGATGCCTCAGACTTTGCCATTGGTGGAGTGTTGATGTAAGAAGGCGTCCGATAGCATATGAGAGCTGCAAGCTCAATGACACTGAATGCCGCTACACGGTACAGGAAAAGGAGATGACTGCTATCATCCATTGTCTAAGGGTGTGGCGACACTACTTGTTGGGTTCTCACTTCATGATCATGACTGATAATTTAGCAACCAGCTACTTCCAGACTCAAAAGAAGTTGAGTCCCAAGCAAGCTCGGTGGCAAGACATCTTGGCAGAGTTTGACTACAAGCTTGAATATAAGCTCGGTAAGGCCAATGTGGTGGCTGATGCGCTAAGTCGAAAGGCAGAGTTAGCAGCCTTAAGTAGACCAAGCAGTCCCTTATTGGAAAAGATCAAAGAAGGGTTGAAGCATGATGCCCTGGCATAAAACCTCATTGTCCTCATCAAGGAAGGAAAAACAAGGAGATTTTGGTAGAGTGACGGACTACTTTACGCCAAGCAAAATCGCATCTATGTACCTAAGTGGGGGAACTTGAGAAAAGAGCTGATCAAGGAATGCCATGATTCACTATGGGCTGGACACCCAAGCATGAGACGCGCCCTTGCCTTGATCAAGTCTATTTACTATTGGCCTCAACTATGGAATGATGTTGAAGCCTACGTAAGAACTTGTCTTGTTTGCCAATAAGACAAAACGGAGCAGCGTGCACCCAGTGGCTTGCTAGAACCACTGCCTATTTCGGAGAGACCATGGGAGAGTGTCTCAATGGACTTCATCACTTGCTTGCCAAAATCAGAAGGCTTTGGCAGTATAATAGTAGTCATTGATCGCTTTAGCAAGTATGCAACCTTCATACCTGCCTCGGCGGATTGCACTGCAGACGAGACTGCACGGTTGTTCCTCAAATATGTTGTGAAGCATTGGGGAATTCCATCTAACATCATGAGTGATCGAGACCCACGATTTACTGGTAAGTTATAAACAGAGTTGTTCAAGTTGGTGGGATCAGACTTGGACTTCTCCACAAGTTTTCATCCACAAAGGGATGGATAGACGGAACGTGCCAATGCACTACTGGAGCTATATCTCAGGCACTTTGTTAGTGCCAACCAATATGATTGGGCTAAGTTTCTAGATGTAGCCCAATTCTCTTACAACTTGCAACAAAGTAAATCCACTGGTAAGAGTCCATTTGAGATCATTATGGGACAACAACCTATGACCCCTCATGCTTTGGCCACAAGCTACGAAGGAAAGGGTCCTGCTGCTTTCAAATTTGCTAAGACATGGCATGAGCAAGATGAGTTAGCCCGAGACTCCTTGAACAAGGCATCTAAAAAGATGAAGAAGTGGGCTAAAAAAAAGAGGAGGATGGTTGAATTTCGGGAAGGAGATTTGGTCCTTGTCAAGTTATTGCTCCAATAGTTCAAGTCCTTGTAGAAGGTTCATAAGGGGTTGGTGCAGAAATACGAATGGCCATTTCCAGTCATCAAGCGGGTTGGTAAGGTGCCTTACAAGCTACAACTCCCTCCTAAGCTTAAGATCTACCTAGTCTTTCATGTAAGCATGCTGAAGCTTTATCATAAAGACGAGGAAGATGCGAGTCAAGGAGAATCGAAGAGGGCACCCACTGCTGTAGTAACCTCCTTTGATAGAGAAGTGGATTCCATTTTGGCAGATTGACTAATTCGGCGTAAAGGTGTACCAAGTTATCAGGAATACTTGGTCAAATGGAAGAATGCCCCGGACATAGAGGCAAGTTGGGAACCTGAAGGCTCTTTGTGGCAGTTCAAATATCACATAGAAAGGTTCAAGCTTGAAGGTGCAACGAGGATGCCGTGAACTTGAGTGGGGGAGGTGTTACGTCCCGCTCAAATTGTCCCTCAAAATCTAAAGCAATAGTGTTAGAAGGTGCTAGATGGCGCCAGAAGGTGCTAGAAGGCACTAGAATATTATAGAACATGCTGGATGGTTCACGAAGGATGTAGAAGTTCCTAGAAGCTTCTGCAACATCCTAAAATCTGCATGAAGGAACTAGACAATCCTAGAAGACTCTAGAGTTGGCTAGACTTGACTAGAAGGTCCTAGAACCTTGTGGCATGTTGTAGACACTCTTGTACATTCTAGAATTGGTAGGATCTATAAACTTGTGGCATAACCTTAGACTTGGTGCCGCACTATAAATAGGCCTTTTGGCCTTCATTTGTATCATCCTTGGGAAATCCTTATAAATCTTGAGAAGTTGTAAGATAACCTTTCTAAGAGCAATACAAAGCATTATTCACAAACTCTCTTGTGTTCTTGCTTTGCTCTTGAGTCCTATAAATCTCTAAGTTCTTTTATATTCTCTTTGGAGTGTTTTGTCGGGTTGAAAGGCAGGCTTAGTACAACGGATCGTGCTAAGTGCTGCACGATTACTAGTTGAAGTCTAGGGTTGTGACATCTCGCTCTCTTATTCAATGAATCACTGCCGTTTGGACACTGCGCCGCTCGATCCGCTACTGGCTTGATGCTCTCACATTGGTATGTTCTAAGTTATACTCTCTTGAAAAGTATGTTTCATAAACTTCTACAAATTTCAATTTTGTTTATTTTTTCATCTCATAGTTAGTTGAGCCCCTCATAAATTGAAGCAAGATAAACATATGGATTAATGCTATAATTACTTTTAACAAAGCAAATATGATTAAGAGAGAAAATTGTTGGTAGGCAGCCAAGTTTTTTGAAAAACTTGGTTTGGATCCCTCCACATGTGGGTCTCACTATATATAAAATAAAAAAAAAGTCAAAAGTTGCGGCAATTCAATTTTGAATTGAATTCATCCAGCCAATATTTTGACTTTTTTTATTTGTGTTCACACTGAATATTTTGCCTATAAATAGGCAGATCTTCTTTCATTTGAATTACAACAATCTCAATTCATTTGAGAGAATTTGAGAGAAAGAGTTAGAGTTTTGGAATATTTCCAAAAAATTAGGGAGTGACAAAAATAGTGAGGAAAATATTTTGGAAGTGTTTTTGGGAAACAATTGTGTGCCTGTTTTTGGGTTTATCTCAAAATTATTGTACTACCTCTAGTCTGTGTCTAGGGAAGACTCTCTTCTTGTACCCATTAATTTTTATTAGTGGAAGAAAAATATTCGAAGTGTTGTCTGTGGATGTAGCCCAAATTAAAGGGTGAACCACGATAATTGTCGGTGTTATTTTTGCTGATTATTTTATTTTACATTTATTTATGTTATTTTATCCACTGTGCCCAATAAGTGGTATCAGAGCCAGTCTATCAGTCTTATAAAATTTTTAGTATGCTCTGTGGTTGCAGTATTGACTGATCTTCCACATCAGAAAAGATTTTATTAGTTTACTGTCAGCTAAAAGAGTCTCATTTTGTTTTAAAATGGAGACGAAGGGCACCAAGATGATCAGCTTAAATAACACAAATTACCACATATGGAGAAGCAAAATGAATGATTTCCTATTTGTGAGGAAAATGCATCTACCGGTATTTACTACAACTAAACCCAAAGGCAAGACAGATGAGGAGTGAGAGTTTGAGCACGAACAGATGTGCGGTTACATCTGACAATTTGTCGAAGATAACGTGTATAACTACATATGCAATGAGACTCATGCTTGGACGCTATGGAATAAGCTTGAACAGCTTTACGCGTCAAAAATAGGTAACAATAAATTATTTTATTTGACAAAGTTGATGCAATCGAAATACAAGGAAGGAACTTCCATAGCAAATCATCTGAATGAGATGCAAGAGATCATGGACCAGCTATCCAGAATGAGCATAAAGCTGGATGATGAAGTATTTGCTCTACTAGTATTGGGCTCTCTGGTAGAGTCATAAGAGACTTTGAAGTTTTTAATAACCAACACTGCACCTAACGGTGTAGTCAATATGGAGTCTGTAAAAAGCAGTGTCCTGAATGAAGAAATGAGAAGAATATCACAAAACTCATATTCATCATCACAATCAGATGTTCTGGTTACTGACTACAGAGGAAGGAGCCAGTCTAGAAAACAAATGTCTAGAGGAAAGAATATAGGCAAATCAAACAAATATGGCAATATTGAATGGCATTACTGCAAAAAGAAGGGTCATATCAAGAAATACTGCTGAAAGTTCAAGAAAGACCAGAAAGGCAAGGAAGTAAAACTAGATGATAGCAGTGATGATGACATAACAAATACCATAAATGAATTCAATGTCGTTTATGATGATACTATCAATTTCACATCCCATGAGACCAGTTGGGTAATTGATAGTGGCACTACCATTCATGCCATATCTCAGAATAAATTCTTTTCATTCTATACAGTAGGAGATTATGGCGTTGTGAAGATGGGAAATGATAATCTGTCAAAAGTTGTTGGCAAATGAGATGTTTTCTGGAGACTGTGAATGGTATCAGATTAGTCATGAGAGATGTCAGACATATTCCAGATATTCATTTGAATTTGATCTCTGCAGGAAAACTCGATGATGCAGGTTTCTGCAGTACATTCTCAAATAACCAATGGAAGCTTACCAAAGGTTCCATGGTGGTGGCTAAAGGCACAAGGCATGCTACTTTATATGTGATGCATGCAAAGCTCTCCAATGACACTGTGAGTGCTATGGAGAAAGATAGTGCTATTGAATTATGGCACAGACGACTCGACCACATGAGTGAGAAAGGGATGACTACCCTTATTAGAAGGAAGATGTTGCCCGGAATGGATGAAGTGCATTTGGAGAAATGTGTTAACTGTTTAGCAGGAAAGCAAAATAGAGTTTCTTTCAAGAGTTCCCCTCCTTCCAGAATGAAGAATGTGTTAGATCTGGTACATTCAGATTTATGTGGACCAATGCTAAAGTCACTGGGTGGTGCTCAGTACTTTGTGACTTTCATTGATGGCCATTCAAGGAAGACATGGGTGTATACTTTAAAGAAAAAAGATCAAGTGTTAAATGTCTTTAAAGAATTTCATGCCTTAGTTGAGATACAGACTAGGAAGAAGTTGAAATGCATCTGGACAAACAACGGTGGAAAATACATTAGACCATTTAATGCTTACTACAAGAACATGGTATTCGGCATCAGACAACGCCTCCAAAAATACCACAGTTGAATGTCCTGGCTGAGAGGATGAATAGAACTTTGATGGAGAGAGTCAGATGTTTTTTCTCACATGCACAGTTACCTAAAACTTTTTGGGGTGAAGCTTTACTCACGGCTGTGTACGTGTTAAATCTTTCACCTTGTATCCCTCTAAAGCTAGATGTTCCAGAGAAAGCGTGGTTAGGAAAGGATGTTTCCTATGATCATCTGTGGGTATTTGGTTGCAAAGCCTTTGTGCATATTCCAAAAGTTGAGAGGTCCAAGCACGGTATCAAAATACGACAGTGTGTTTTTATTGGCTATGAAAAAGATCAGTTTGGCTACAGATTTTATGATCCAGTAGAGAATGAACTTGTTAGAAGCCATGATGCTGTTTTCGTTGAGAAGGAGACCATTGAAGATATTGTTAGGACAAAGAAAGGTGTTCCTGATTCCAATGGTGACTCAATAGATTTAGAATTGATTCCTCCAATATCGGTGCCAATACAAGTTGGGGATGAAGATCATGTTGATCTGCCTGAAGAAAATAATGCTCCCATCGACAATCTGGAAAATGATGCTGAAGATGATGATGTTCATCATCAACCATCACTTGTGCACTCCCCAGTTTTTATGAGAAAGAGCAATAAAGCAAGACAACCGTCTACGAGATATCCAGAAAATGAGTATGTGCTACTCACTGATGGGGGAGAACCAGAAAGCTTTGAAGAAGCAATGACTGATGAGCACAGACAAAAATGGATTGAAGCCATGCAAGATGAAATGAAATCCTTACATGAGAACAAAACTTTTGAACTTGTGAAGCTGCCAAAAGGCAAGAGAGCTTTGAAAAATAAATGGGTGTTCAGAATCAAACATGAAGAGAACAGTTCCCATCTGAGATTCAAAGCCAGATTGGTCGTCAAAGGATTCAGTCAAAGAAAAGGAATTGGTTTTGATGAAAGTTTCTCACCGGTTGTGAAAATGACATCCATCTGTACAGTACTGGGTTTAGCAGCAAGGCTTAACCTGGAGGTTGAGCAAATGGATGTCAAAACTTCCTTCCTACATGGTGATTTGGAAGAGGAGATATACAAGGAGCAACCAGAAGGTTTCAAACATAAGGGAAAAGAAGAATATGTTTGCAAATTGAAGAAAAGCCTATACGACTTGAAGCAGGCACAGAGACAATGGTACAAGAAGTTTGAGTTTGTTGTGGGGGAGCAAGGATACCATAAGACTACTTCAGACCATTGTGTTTTTGTACAAAAATTCTCTAATGAAGATTTCATCATTCTTCTGCTCTATGTGGATGACATGCTGATTGTTGGCCGAAATATTTCCAGAATTAACAACTTAAAAAAGCAATTGAGTAAGTCTTTTGCTACGAAAGACTTGGGGCCAGCAAAGCAGATTCTTGGCATGAAGATTATCAGGGATAGGGATGCTAAGAAATTATAGCTGTCACAGGCGAAGTACATTGAGAAAGTACTTCAGAGATTTCAAATGGACCAAGCTAAAATGGTTACTTGTCCTCTTGCTAATCACTTTAAGCTGAGTTTCAAACATAGCCCTTCTATAGAAGAAGAGAAGGATGAGATGGAAAAGATTCCATATGCTTCAGCAGTTGAAAGTTTGATGTATGTCATGGTGTGCACACGACCTGATATCGCTCATGCAGTTAGAGTAGTGAGCAGATTCCTTTCAAATCCTGGAAAGGAACATTGGACTGCAGTAAAATGGATTTTCAGATATCTTTGAGGTACTTCAAAAATATGTTTATGTTTTGAAAATATCAAACTTGTGTTGGTTGGATACACAGATGCAGATATGGCTGGTGATGTTGACTCCAGAAAGTCAACGTCAGGTTACCTGATCACTTTTGCAGGGGGAGCTGTGTCATGGCAATTGAAGTTACAGAAGTACGTTGCACTATCTACAACTGAAACAGAGTTTATTGTAGCAATAGAAGCATGTAAAGAGTTGTTATGGATGAAGAAGTTCTCGAAAGAACTTGGATTGGAGCAAGACAAATATCAATTATTTTGTGATAGTCAGAGTGCTATCCATCTTGGAAATAATGCCTCATTTCACTCAAGATCAAAGCATATTGATGTGAGATATCATTAGGTCAGATATGTGATGGAGAAGAAGCTACTACAGCTTGAGAAGATCTATATAAAATAAAATGGATCAGACATATTAACGAAGATTCTACCAAGATCATATTTTGAATACTGTCGATTAGCTGTTGGAATGGTGGAGCCTCCACATTGTCGGGAGGGGAAGATTTGTTGGTAGACAACCAAGTTTTTTGAAAAACTTCGTATGGATCCCACTATATATAAAATAAAAAAAGTCAAAAGTTGCGGCAATTCAATTTTGAATTGAATTCTTCCAGCCAATATTTTTGACTTTTTTGATTTGTGTTCACACTGAATATTTTGCCTATAAATATGCAGATATCTTTTCATTTGAATTACAACAATCTCAATTCATTTGAGAGAATTTGAGAGAAAGAGTTAGCTTTTTGGAATATTTTCAAAAAATTAGGGAGTGATAAAAATAGTAAGGAAAATATTTTGGAAGTGTTTTTGGGAAACACTTGTGTGTCACTATTTTTGGATTTATCTCAAAATTGTTGTATTACCTCTAGTCCGTGTATAGGGAAAACTCTCTTCTTGTACCCATTAATTTTTATTAGTGGAAGAAAAATATTCGGAGTGTTGTCCGTGGACATAGCCCAAATAAAAGGGTGAACCACGTTAAATTGTCGGTGTTATTTTTGCTGATTATTTTATTTCACATTTATTTGTGTTATTTTATCCGTTGTGCCCAACAAAAATAAGTAGTGATGTGGTTTAGCAAAGAAAATGCAATACATGTGTATGATAAAATGAATAAACGAACACATTTAGTAAATCAATTATCAGTTATGTTGTAATTTTAATTTATGTTAAATTATGTGGTAAATTTCAAGTTAATTATGTTTAATTTTATTATTTTTAGCTGTTAAATATGTGGATTGAATGCCTAATATTTAAGCACTTAAGATTGTTAAAATAGAATAGGGTCAACTTGAATTTTAGATTGAATTGAATGTTGTATCTAAGTGTTGAAATCAGAAAGTTAACTAAATCCATCGATCAATTTTGGTTAACTTGATTCGGTTAATCGATTGATATTGGTTAGCATAAATAGCATTAGTTGGTTATCGGTTCATTTGGTTCAATTCCATTAGTTAATTAACCGACCATTGCTCACCCCATTGATCTAAGAATTTATTGTTATATATAAAAAACTTTATATAATTAATTTTTCATTGGTAAAAAATTAATGTGTTTATATGATATATTATTACTTGGATTTATTAGTGTTTAAATATTATGAAAAGTAAAATGCATTTTTGGTCTAAGGAAACCTAAAACAATTCTCTGTCTCCTCACAAACTTCGTATACACATTGCCCCAGCTTAAACCCTAAAATTATAGTTGAACTTCATGCCTCCTGACTCCATCAAGGGACCCCAATCCTAATTCGCAGAGGTATTTTTTCTTCATTTCTTTTATTTTTCTTAGAAAAGTAGCTTTCGATAATTATTCTTTTAATTTTTTAATTATATTTGCTTAGTGCTTCTATTAGATTAAATAATTTGTTTGTTTATCGAATTGGATTATGTTTTTCTGGTTAAGAAATTGAGGAATGATTTAAATTATGTGAAAATATAAACGTTATTCATTATAGCTTTGATCTATTGAGGATTTGGCCGCTATAACTTACAATAATTGATTAATTTGTTTGTTTATTGAATTGGCTTATGTTTGTCTGGTCATAAAACTGGTTATAAAACTGTGAAAATATAAACTTTATTAATATAGCTTTGATCTATTGGAGGGTTTCTCACTATAATTTGTTTAATTTCTTGATATACAATTAAAGATTGTTCATTGTTGATTTTTGTGACAATTAATAAGGATGACATTTCAAGGATATTCATCTTTTTATTTTATTTTTTTAATTGTCATGGGTGTAACATGAAATAGGTTTCTAGTCAACAGAATGTCTTTTGGCAAAGAGTCAAAATTTCTATGTAATGATTCTGCATCTTCTACTATATGTTGTCTCTTTTGCATTTGGCTTCTTTGACATCTTTTTACTTTTTGTTTTTGGATTTTGTGTACAAATGCTCTAACAAAATCCTTTATGGGAGGTATGTTGCAACATTTTCAAAGAGAAAATACATGTACAATATGGTCCTAACAACCACTATTGCTCAAACTGGTGCCATTTTTTGGTACTTCTTGTCATCATTTTAGTGAATCAAATTGTCTTGCTTCTTAAAATGTTTGGTTGGCTTTGTATCACATTGTAAAGATAATATATCCATAAATGTTTTTAACACATATTTGGTGCTTACAAATATATTAAAGTATGCATGCATATGAATTTGCTATCTTAGCTTGTGTTATTTCAAATGATTATATGTGTTTATTATGTTATGGTGTTTATTAAGTTATTGTCGATTTTAAATGTGTATGTATTCCATTTTAAAATTTTTTTTTATCTTGTTGTCCCAGACAATGAACTAAGAAGGAGGTGGAATTGGTTAGCAAATAAAAATTTTCTTAATTGAAAGTGCGGAATAAATAAATAAAAAAGATGAAGTAATGAGAGATATCACACATAAGATTTATAGAGATTCGAGTATTAACAAACCCTACTCCTCTCTCCAATCTTAATTGTGTGTTTCACTAACACATTAAGTATTACAATGAATTTTTTCAAGCTCACTCCCAACTATGATATTTCTCTTAATGGCTCACACCTAGCCCAGAGTTTCCCTTGTATTTTTCATTGATTCACATAAAAATCAATTTCTCGTATTTTATGGCTCACACAATAAACCCTTTAAAAGTGTTTCACTCGTAATCCAATATACCAAAACTCACTTTTGAGTAATTGATTACAATGAAAAATACTCACCAACCTACAATGTTCAGAAGTTATGAGCAATCAAATTTTCACAAAAAGTAGAGGATTGTTAAAAAATAATTAATGCACAAGGTTACAACAAGATTAAAGATGAAAAATAATTATTGTTCTACTTGTCCTTCTTGGGATTCATAAATGACTTGCATTTATACTCCCTATGTGAATTATAGTCGTTTGGGTGTATTTAATGCAAAAGTAGCCACTGAACCAACTCTTAAATCGCGTCTGACATGTTTCTCTGTCCTAGTTCATAGGCATAATTATATGTGTCACTGGTGTGAATGTTCTTCCAAGCCATGGTCCAAATGGTGACTCTAGTTATGATACTCTCTGGAAGAATTGAAAATATTTGGTCAAAAGTGTGACTAATCTTTCACAGGCATGGCTTGTTTGATCATTCACAGTTGGTTTGATCCTTCATGGTTGTGAACTTTGAATGGTGGAAAATTGGCGCTAAACTATATTCACAGGCATGACACTTTGCTATTTCTTACATTTTTATCTTCAAAAGTTGTCTTTCAATCTTGTTTCATGTTCTAATCAAAGTATATCATGTTTAACACACTTAGAACACAAACATTGTTAAGTACATTATTGTTATTTTATTTGTTATCATCAAAATAACGGAAATACCCCTCAAGGTTCAACAATCTTCTCATTTTTTATGGTAATAAATAATCTAGCAATATGTGCTTTTGAGAAGTATCCTCCTCAAAAGGTGCTTAAGATAAAATAATAAAGTGCAAGATTTGAAAGAAATATAACAAATGTATTTGCAAACTAATAAGGTATATGCAAGACATATCTTAAGTATATCTTATCAAATAAGACATGTATAACCAAGTGTATTCAAAGTATATGTGAGATATATGTTAAATATATCTTATGCATTAAATAAGATTAGTTCAAATTAGTTCAAGTTGCAAGGTATATGTGAGGTTGATGTGAGGTATAGCTTATGCATATCATCAATTGAAATAAAATTTGCATATTTTATTAACCACACATTGCATACTGCATATTCATGTCATCATATATTGAACACATATATGCTTGTTTCTCCCCCTTTGTCACTAACAAAAAGATTGAAATGCAAATAAGATAGTTGTATTAAAAATTAAAGGACAAGGATTACATGAAAATTAAAATTCATAATGATAAAGTCCTATTACAACAAAGGTAAAGCTACTAGATGATAACTAGGACTCTAAGTAGGCTTAAAGCCTGGCAAATCATCCCTAAGGCGTGCTACCTCCACATTGAGGCTTTCCATACAAGACTCCATAAAAGTCTTTGAGGTTCTCCAACCTCTCATTGATGGAAGCCTGCATCATATCACATTGAGGTGCTACAAGATCATCAACCTGCTGTGCCAAAGTAGATGTGGAAAAGGCTGATGTCTGACCAACATCCTCAGCTTTATAGACGATAAAAGATAGAAAATTTTATTTTATAGTTGATAGCTTTATAGTTTGTTGAAGGGGCGCTCTAGCCATGAAAAGGAAAGTGAAACGAGTCACAGTGTGAAGAAGGCTTATCACGGCTGTGACAAATATAGTAACAGGCGTGAAGCTTAGTCTTTACTACCTCTTCTCGTGAGGCAAGTCATGAAGCAAAGTGTGAAAACTTCTGAAACTTTTTGCTATCTTTGTTCACTGCCGTGAATATATGTCACGGGCGTGAAGAAGACTTTTCATGGGTGTGACAAATATAGCAACGGGCGTGAAATTTAGTCTTCACTACCTCTTCCCGTGAGGCAAGTTATGAAGCAAAGCATGAAAGCTTCTGGAACTTTTTGCTATCATTGTTCACGGCTGTGAATGTATGTCATGAGTGTGAACCACCTCAAATCTTCAAAAAATAAAACCAAGTCTGAAACAAGATTAAAAGGTTTCTAAAAAGTTTTATGCCTTAAAACACATTTCTATCACGTTAACCACTTCATACCATAAAATCAATCATGTTAAATGCATCATACAAAGGAATTAATATTCAAGGTTCACACGATGTACAATTGGTAAAAAATAATAATTAAGACAATGTTGATCATCAAGCATACCAAGCTCTCTTCTTATAAAACAAAATCTTTCTTCATTAAGAGGTTTGGTAAAAATATTTTCCAATTTATTATTTGTATTAGTAAATTCTAACACAATATCTCCATATTGAATATGATCCCTAAGAAAATGATGTCTAATGTCAATATGCTTACTTCTAGAGTGTTGAATGAGATTCTTAGATAGGTTGATAGCACCAGTATTGTCACATTTGATGGATATATGGTCTAAACTATTACCATAATGCTTAAGTTGTTGTCTCATCCATAAGATTTGAGTGCAATAATACCCTACTGCCACATATTCTGCCTCAGTGGTAGATAAGACAATCGAAACCTGTTTCTTGCTAAACCAAGAAACTAGGCATTTTCCAATAAAGTGACAAGTGTCTGAGATACTCTTTCTATCCAAAAGACTACCACATAATCTGCATCTGAATATCCTATGATATGGAAAGATGAATTTCTAGCATACCATAAGCCTAGATGAAATGTGTCATTTAAGTATTTTAAAATCCTTTTTACAACATTCAAATGAGATTCTTTAGGACAAGATTGAAATCTAGTACATGAGCATACATTATATATTATATCGGGCCTAGAGGCAGTAACTTATAAAAATGATTCAATCATACCTCTATAGAGGTTTTTATTTATGCTCTTCTCCTTCTGATCTTTGTCCAATTTTGTTAATGTGCTCATAGGAGTTTTAGCATTTTTGCATCCTTCTATTCCAAATTTCTTGATTAACCCTTTGGTGTACTTAGATTGGTTGATGAATATTCCCTTATTGCTTTGCTTGATTTTTAGACTAAGGAAGAACTTAAGTTCACCCATCATGCTCATTTAAAATTCTCTAGTCATACACTTAGCAAATTCTTGGCAAATCAATTCATTAGCAAACCCAAATATGATATCATCAACATAAATTTGAACAATTAAAATGTCATGTTTATGCTTTTTAATAAATAAGGTTGTATCAACATGTCATTTTGAAAAATTATTTTCTAAAAGAAAAAACTTAGTCTTTCATACCTAGCTCTTGGAGCTTGTTTTAATCCATACAAGACTTTTGAAAGTTTAAAAATATGATTAGGCAAGTTATGGTTTTAAAACCCGGAGGTTGTTCTACATATACTTCATATTCTATAAAATCATTTAAGAATGCACTTTTGACATCCATTTGAAAAAGTTTAAAATTCATATGACATACAAATGCTAAAAGTATTCTTATGGGTTCTAATCTAACTACCAGAGCATTGGTATCATCATAGTCTACACCTTTTTTTTGATTATAACCTTTGGTAACTAACCTAGTTTTATTTCTAGTTATTGAATCTTATTCATCTAACTTATTTCTAAACACCCATTTACTACCAATGATTTGATGGTCTTTGGGTCTAGGAACTAAGGTCCATACCTTACTTCTCTTAAATTGGTTGAGTTTCTCTTGCATAACAATCACCCAACTTTCATCATTAAAAGCCTCATCAATATTTCTAGGCTAAATTTAAGAGACAAAAGTAAGGTTAGAATCTAAGAGTTTGAGATGAGATCTAGTACTTACACCCTTAGTAGGATCACCAATGATTTGTTCCTTGGGCTGATTCTTTATCATTTTCCATTCCTTTGGGAGCTGTTGGTTGTCTTGCTCTTGAGCTTGAGGTAGACAGACATCTTGTTGTTGTTTCTTTTGATTATCATCATCTTTCTCATGATCAAGATCAAGTTTCTCCGTTGTACCTACAATATTATCAAGAACACTACATTTCACAAGATCAAGCTTACTAGATTCATCAAAAACAACATGCATAGACTCATCAACAACTAAAAACCTTTTATTAAAGACTCTATAAGCTTTGCTAGTTGTAGAGCATCCTAAGAAGATACATTCATCAGATTTAGAGGCAAATTTTCCAAGGTTGTTCTTGGTGTGTAATATAAAACACTTGCATCCAAATACTCTAAAGTAAGATATCATGGGTTTTCTACCATTTCATAGCTCAAAAGTTGTTTAAAAGTGGTCTTTTGAAAACTCGATTTGAAATATAACACACAATATCAGTCGCTTCGGCCTAAAAGTACGTTGGTAAACCATACTCATTGAGCATTATTCAAGCCATTTCAGTTAAAGTTCGATTTTTTCTTTCTACTACCCCATTTTGTTGAGGTGTTCGAGGAGTTGAAAAATTGTGTGAAATACCATATTCTAAACAAAAGTTTTCAAAATTTTCATTTTCATTTTCAAATTCTTTGTCATGATCGCTTCTTATTTTGGAAATAAAATAGTCTTTTTCATTTTGAACTTTTTTAGCAAAATTTTTGAAAGATTCAAAAGCATCACTCTTTTGATCTAAAAAAAATACCCAAGTAAATCTAGAGTAATCATCAACAATGACAAAAGCATAGTGTTTACCTTCTAAACTAGCAACTCTAGTAGGTCCAAAAAGATCTAAATGCAAAAGCTGTAGAGGTTTAAAGGTACTTACTACTTTTTTGGATTTGAAGGATGACTTTTGTTGTTTTCCTATTTGGCAAGGTTCACATGATTACTATTATTATCACCACTATTATCATTAAAAAGTATGAGTAAGAAGGACCTACCTCATCCATGAAGTGATCCTCTAAATCCATGAAGCATAGGCTGACCTCTTTTCCTTCAGTATCATCTTTTTCGCTTGAAGAGCTTTTGCCATCCCATGTGGCTTTGTGAACTTTATCCTCATCATCTTTTTGAAATCTTTTCTTGTGTTTCTTGAGCTTTGGATATTCTGGTTTGATATGTCATTTCTTTCTGCATTCATAACACTTTACCTCCTCTTTATTTTTTTGAGAGTCATTTGAAGAGTGTTTGAAGGTTATTTGTTTGAAGTTTCGAGAATTGTCAAGTCTTTTTTCAATCATTCTTTTTATTCTTCTTGAAAGCATGACAATGTCCTCATTCTCATCATCTTCAATTACCTCTTGAGATTTTGAAGTGGAGGCTTTGAGTGTTAGAGACTTTCTTTTTTCTGGTTCAGCTTCAAGTTCTCTATCTCTTTTTATCGTCATTTCGTGCGTTAGAAGTTTACCAATAAACACATCGGTAGGCATGATGCTCATGTCTTCATTGGCCTCTTCTATACCCCTAACTCTTGAACCATAGTATTTGAGAGGAAGGCTTCTTAGAATTTTTTTGTTCACATCTTCCAAGGTCAAGTGCTTTCCAAGCTTTCTCATGCCATTTATTATGGCTAGAAGACGGTTCGTCATGTTGGTGATGGATTCATTGGATTTCATTTTGAAGAGTTCATATTCCAAAGTAAAAAGTTGAATTTTCTTGGATTTTACTTGCTTGGTTCCTTCATGATAATTCTCCAATATTTTTCACATGCTATATGCGGTAGGACAATGTTGGATTCTGCCACATTTTTTAATAGATAAAGAGCTTGTAAAGATTTTCATTTCCTTTTTGTTTTGAAATTAGTTCTTCGTTGAGGCTTCATCCAATCATCTCTTGAAAGAATTTCTTTTTCACCATCAACTCCTTTCTTGGTTGGTGGTGTCCATTCTTTCCGAACACTGTCCCAAACTTCAATTCCTTCACTATCGAGATATGTCTCCACCCAAAGTTTCTAATGAACATAGTTCGCTCCATCAAAGTAAGGATTGAGACTCTGAAATCCTTCATTGGCCATTTCTTGATCTTTGCTAGCGCTTATTAGGCTTTGTTGCTAGACAACCTTTGATACCAATTGTTGCCCAAACAATGAACTAAGAAGGGGGTTGAATTGGTTAGCAAATAAAAATTTATTTAATTGAAAGTGCAAAATAAATAAAATAGAGGAAGGAAGGAGAGATATTAGACACATGATTTATAGACGTTCAAGTATTAACAAACTCCACTCCTTTCCCCAATCTCAATTGGGTGTTTCATTAACACACTAAGTGTTACAATGAAGTTTTTCAAACTCATTCCCAACTATAGTACTTCTCTCAATGGATAACACCTAACCCAGAGATTCCTTTGTGTTTTTCAATGACTCACACAAAAACCAATTCTTTGTGTTATATGGCTCACACAATAAACCCTTTAAAGGTGTTTCACTCTTAACCCAATATACCCAAGCTCACTTTTAAGTAATTGATTACAATGTAAAACACTCACCAACCTACAATGCTTAGAAGTTACGAGTAATTAGGTTTTCACAAAAATTAGAGGATTATTGAAAAATAATTAATGTACATGACTAAAACAAGATTAAAGATGAACAATAATTGTTGTTCTACCTTTTTTCTTTTTGGGATTCATAAATGACTTACATTTATACTCCCTCTGTGAATTATAGCTCTTTGGGTGCATTTAATGCAAAAGTAGTCGTTGAACCAACTCTTAAATTGCGTCTGACATGTTTCTTTGTCTTAGTTCATGGGTGTGACTATGTGTTAAAGGTGTGAATGTTCTTCCAAGTTGTGGTCCAAGTGATGACTCTGATCGTGACACTTTCTAGAAGAATTGAAAATGTTTGGTCACAAGCGTGACTAATCTTTCATGAACGTGACTTGTTTGATCATTCACAGTTGATTTAATCCTTTATGGGCGTGAACTTTGAATGATGAAAAATTGGCACTAGCCTATATTTACAGGCGTGACATTAGTAGTCACGGGCGTGACATTAGTAGTCACAGCCCTGACACTTTGCTATTGTTTAGATTTTTATCTTTAAAAGTTGTCTTTCAATCTTGCTTCATATTCTAATCAAAGTATATATTGTTTAATACACTTAGAATACAAACATTGTTAAATACATTATTGCTATTTTATTTGTTATCATCAAAATAACGGAAATACCCCTCAAGATTCAACATGTCTTATTTACAAAACCATAAGAATGCAAAGGGACTTTGGGTGTACCTTTTCCATTGTTTTGTTTAATTGGAGAGTTGGTTGGCAGGGATAAAGCCACTGGAAAGATGTTTGCTTTTGAAGATGATATAAAGACTATAGAAAGAGAGATGATTAATGAAATATTAGCACATGAAAATAATGAAGAAGGTGGTGCATCCGTTACTTAGTCAACAACACAGTTTCTTCTGAAAGAGTAAAAATACAACACAAACAGATGATCAAGGAATATAATGAATTTGAAGAGTCAAGCATGACTGCAGCTTTTATGAATATGTCTACTAACTTTAACTTTTTCATGCAAAAAATAAATACACATTTTGGAACTATGATAAATGCATGGTCTCGAGCAGAAGAGCATGAACAAGATTTGGTAGAAAAAAGTAACAATGTATTGAATAAGTTGCTTCAAATTGATAATTTGCCAAGTACTAAAATGATACAAGCTGTATATATTCTTGCGGCTGAACCAAACAAATTGAGAGTGCTTTATCAAGTTTCCCCTAGTCTTATAAGACAATATGCAACAAGTCTTTTTTATGGTTCTCATAGAGTTTTTAGAATATGACATATTTAGGATGATATAATATATAATATTTTACTTAAACTTTGATCATATTATATTTGATGAATTTCTAGCATTTATTTGGAGTTATACTTTTTTTTTTGTTATTGGATAATGTTGTGGTTGATAACATTTTTGATATTTTACTTGAATTTATAATTTTGTTTGCATTTGATAATATTTTGTTTGATGTTTTTCTAATATTTTATTTAAATTTGCAATTTCATTTTTTTGTTAGGTATCATTAGAATTTTACTTTTGTTATTTTTAATAATTTATAAACTAATATAATTATGTTTTTTTATTATAATAATTTTTTAAAATTATATATACATTAAAAATAAATTTTAAAAAAATAAGTTAATTCTTATTTCCGTTTCAATATTGCAAATAAAATTTCATTCTCATTTCTGAATAAATAAAAAAAAACTAAAGAAATATTAAAATCAATCAATTTTTCATTTTCATTTACATTTACATTCTCATTCCATCCGGAACCAAACGGGTCCTTAGTGGGTCTATTTGAGTGCGTTTACTGTTCATCTAAACTTTTGTTTTGCGATATAGAAATCGATTTCAAGTTTATCTTGATGCGAATCCGAATTTCATCGTGTTCCATGCTAGCCTGCGTTTCAAATCATTTGAGGGAATCACTGATGTCGATGGAAAGGTCATTTACTGTGCGTATTAGGTGTTTGTTATTTGCTTGTAAGTCATCAAGACAATAGTCATCTCCCTGAAACAGCAACCGTCTTTAGTCTAACTTTTGTCTATGAAAGTATAAAACTATTGGTACTCAATGTGGCGTTTATCACGAGTGCCAAGCCAATCAAAGTGAAATTTTTTTTCAAACATCTTAATTGATTCTTCTAAATACAGAGTTTCTTGGCCCAATGGGAATGCTACTATTATGTTGCAAGTTGCAACCCATCTCTATCTACTGTTTCCCTTCTTCGAAGTCATACACCTTCTGTGCAAGTTATTGCCTTTTCAAATCCTCAATCATGTTGAGTTTAAAAGTATCTTCACAGCAGGGAAGCAGGAAGCTTCAGCACGAAACATCAAATGGATATCTTTTCCCAGGTATTTATCTGTGCTATACTTAGCAATTTCCTCTTCAAAATCTCCATTGCACGTGATACCATGAATCCCTCAATATTTGACTGATGGCGGCACCCTGGTTTCTAGAGGTAGAAGCTTTGAATTGGGTTTCTTCAGTCCAGATGCTTCAACGAAACGTTACTTGGGAATTTGGTTTGGAATCTCCCAGTTAGAACAATTGTCTGGGTTGCAAACCGGAATAATCCAATCAATGATTCTTCTGGTTCTTCGACTATAAACAGTGCAGGCAATTCTGTGCTTTTCGGTGGGAATGTGACTGTTGTTGTTTGGTCAGCATCTAACTTGATGAAAGAAGCACAATATCCTGTTTTGCAGCTTCTTGATTCAGGAAATCTTATTGTAAGAAACAAAAATTATGGTGATTCAGGAATCTACTTGTGGCAAAGCTTTGACTATCCATGTGATACACTGCTACCAGGAATGTAACTGGGGTGGGAATCAAAAACTCGAATTAATAGACATCTATCATCATGGAAGAGCTTAAATGATCCATCTGTTGTTGACTTAATATGGAAAGTAAAACTGCAAAATAATCCTGAGGTAATTATGTGGAAAGGCACAGAGAAGTACTACAGTAGCGGCCCATGGACTGGCAATGCATTCATTGGCGTCCAGACGCCAATGACAAATCCAATCTTTGCCTACAATTTTGTTTCAAATGCTGATGAGGTGTATTATAATTACACCCTAAAAAATATTTCCTTATTATCAAGGATAGTTATGAATCAAACCACGTATGAGCATGAGCGCGATCCTCTATGATAAGATTCCAAGAGACCGATGTGACAGTTAGGTGCCTATTGAAATTCTATTATTGGTGAATAGCCAGTTTGTTAATGTTTAAAAGGATTCAAGCCTAAATCATTAAAGGGATGGAACCTAATGGATTGGTCTCAAGGGTATAAGTGCAGAAGCCATTAAATTGTCATAAGAGAGATGCATTTGCCAAATATGCCAATTTAAAATTGCCAGATGCTACAAATTCTTGGGTCTACAAAACAATAAATCTCAGGGAATGCAAGGTTAAATGCTTCCAAAACTGTTCATGTACGGCATATTCAAATGCGATAAGTGGATGTACCATTTGGTTTAATGATTTGATAAATATTAAACAATTTCCAGATGCAGAACATGATGTATATATTCGAATGAGCTTATCAGATATAGGTATGATCTTGAAATTGCTTTTGATAATCCATAAGCATATGAATGTACCACTGGTTTTGCTTCTTTGATTGTATTTTAGCTCCATGCTAATTATATTTCTTTTCCTTTATATGCTATTGATTGTGAAGAGAAGAATGCCAAGCCTACAGTGAAGATAGCTATGATAATATTTGCCTCTGTTGTCTTGGTGTCCGGAAAATTTTTAATCAGCTTCTACATTAATAAGAGGAAGGCAAAGTATACCCTCTAATGATTTTATCTAAACTTTCCATCTTGTCTTCTATAAATTAGCTAGTGTTTGGAAAAACAGATAGCTTTTGGATTTTATCTGCGTAGCTTAGACTGAAATTCATTATAGAATAGATAATACTCATAATGCAATTTTTTGGAAAATTCATTAACTAAACAGTTTGAAATGAATTATAATTAGAACAGCTTCAATAATCACTACAATTGTTTGCTTTAACCTTGATCAGCATAAACGTAACTACGTAAATGTTTATTAAAAATGTATTTAATCCACTTCATGCCAGCTTAGAGGTAATTTTGCTAAATTGGATCAATATAACTTTCTATTTTCTGTACAGTTGCTTCTGTTAGAAAACCTCGGACTTCCATCTTGTTATTTTTGACTGAAGTCATGCTGACAGGATAATTATGAATTTATGATTATTTTACATACTTTGCTTCCTTTCAGAGCAAATAGACAGTACACGAAATTATCAGAACAAAGATTACCAACACCAATAACTTTTCGATCAACAACAAGATAGGTGAAGGTGGTTTTGGACCTGTATTTAGGGTAAAAATTCTTAATTTGAAGTTCAATATTCGTGAGAACAACACTATCTGTGCGGTTGTAAAATAAGAATAGAACAATCATTTGACATATTTACTTTTGTAGGGCACACTGATAGATGGACAAGAAATCGATGCGAAGAAGCAGTCAAAGAGTTCTGGACAAGGATTAAATGAATTAAAAAATGGGTCATTTCTTTCACTTACTGGACTGGTAACATGAATACATAACCTACCAGATCAGACAAGAAGTAAACTGCTAGGCTGGGCTAAGAGATACAACATAATCTGTGGGATTGCAAGGGCCCTTCTCTATCTGCATCAAGATTCCAGATTGAGGATTATATATAGTGATCTCAAAGCGAGTAATGTATTACTTGATAAAGAAATGACCCCAAAAATTTCAAATTTTGGAATAGCCAAAACTTTTGAAGGTGAAGAGACTGAAGGATATACAAATAGGGTGGTCGGAACTTAGTAAGTATTATATGGCAATTTAGCTTTTATAATTTACTCTTCATTTTGAAGTTAATACATCTCAACTTTAATTTTTCTGCAGTGGATATATGGCGCCAGAATATGCCTCGATCAAATCCGACGTTTTTAGCTTTGGGATCTTAGTGGAGATAGCAAGTGGAAAACGAAGTCGGGGGTTTTATCATCCAAACCATAGCCATAACCTTATTGAACATGCAAGTGTCAAGAATTATTTATTCGCCTTTTCTTTTTTCTACATGCCGCTGAACTATGCACTAGCGAAGCAATTTTTTTTTTTTATGATCTAGGCATGGAGATTGTGGAAAGAAGTGAGTTCAATGGAATTTATTGATTCAATGTTAAAAGAACCTCGTCATTTATCCCAGAAAATGGGATGCATCTACGTTAGTCTGCTATGTGTTCAACAGCATCCTGACAACAGGCCAAGCATGGCATCTGTGATATTGATGTTAGGCAGGGAGATTTTATTGCCTCCGCCCAACAAACCTGAATTTTTCAAGGACAAAGGTCAATTTGTAGCAGAATTTTCACCCAGCAATGTTGGATCGTTGTCTACCAATGAAGTGTCGATATCAATTCTGTATCCTCGATAGAAGATCATTCTGTTGAGTTCTTGAGTAAGTAGTAGTCAAACCTTTCTCAACTTAACAATGAGAATATTTTCTACTCACATTCGTTGGGTGTTAAGTAGATATCATTGTTCAAAATCATAATAAAGCTTATTTACTTGGCTCAAAAAACATTCACCAAATTTACAAATCACTACAAGAAAAATGCAAAATAACTAGGGATTTTAGCGATGGAAATATTCCGTCTCTAAGTAGTGACAGATCAACAGCGGAAAACAATAGAATTAAATTAAGAAAATTTTAAAAAAATATGTGATTGATTACATACTGATTAACTATGGAATTAGAGAAGAACGAAATTCATCGCTAATGTTGGTTGCTAAAATTCGCGGTAAAAAATGACGCTCATAATGGTGACGGAATGGTGACAGATTATTGACGAGATTTAGTGATAAGAAATAATTCGTCACTAAAGTTGGAGGCAATTATTGGCTCCAATTTTTGCGACGGTCTAACGATAGTAATTTAGAGACGGATTTGATATCTGTCACTATATTAGTGATGAATTCAAAATTCATCTCTAAATTAGAGACGAAACTCAAATATGTCACTACTTTAGAGATAAACTTCAAATCTGTCACTAAGATAGTAACAAATTTTGAATATGTCTCTAATATAGTGATGAATTTAGAAATCGTCGCTAATATAGTGATAAATTTCAAATCCGTCTCTAATTTAGTGACGGATTTCATATTCGTCTCTAATTTAATGACATGTTTTGAATCCATCTCTATATTAGTGACAAATTTCTTATTTTTCGCTAATATAATGTTGAATTTGAAATCTGTCGCTAATGAATGACACCGTTTCTTTGACTATTATAGCGAAATCAAAATATTATGACAAATTTATGGTTCCAATTATAAGAAATTTTTCTAATACAAATGAAACAAGAATTCTAGGGAGAGGAATTTTCTCTGAAAATTACCTAATATTACTTAGATGATTTCAATTAAATCGACAATAGAAAATATAGATCTTAACATGCATGCCTCATAAAAACGAATTGAAATGGTGAAATAAGGTGATAAAAAATTAAAAACCAAAACTTACCTCTCACTAGTGAACCCATTGATATAAAAAATAAACAACTTAAGTGAAAATATACATTTAGCAGGTTAGGAATGCGAGCCAATATATATACAACATTGTGACTATGAGTGATTTGTTGAAAGGTGATTGCAATTTGAAAGGCTATCTAGTAATTATGCACTAGAGGATAACAAACTGATATTAGCAGTGAAAGTTGTGAGTGATTGATGTAGTGATGGTTAAAAGCATAAAATATTAGGCTCAATTTGAAAATAATAATAAAAAATGAGATAGTTGAGACCAAAAGTTATAGTTTCGATCAATTTCAATTGAATTGTTTTTATTCCTAAAAGTCTATAATCATTCAATAATTAAGGTCATTATTAATTTATTAGTTCAAAAAATTAGGATATGGAATGAAACAACAATTTCACATAAATTACTTTATCTGTTTCTAAATAGATGATGTTTTATATTAATTAGAACTTTTGTCCGATGATATTTAACAGTTCACAATTATCTATAATTGTAATTATTTTTTTTGTCAATTATACCTTTTTTTAATAATTAGAGAAAGATACTGAAATGAAATTATAAATTAATGAATAATTATAATTAATAATTCAATATTCTTAATCAAACTTATATAAATAAATATAAATATATAAAAAATATATTAATTATTTGTACATTAAATATTAAATAATTATATTAAATAATTATATAAATAAAGATATAATTAAATAAAGATATTAAATAATATAGATAAAATAAAAATTTATTAATATAAATATAATTAATAATTTAATATTTTTAATCAAACTTAAATAAAATAAATAGGAATGTATAAGAAATATGGAACAAATATATATTACATAATAAATATATAAATTTAAAATAATAATAATAATAATAATAATAATAATAATAATAATAATAATAATAATAATAATAATAATAATAATAATAATAATAATAATAATAATAATAATAATAATAATAATAATTATTATTATTATTATTATTATTTACCGACAAATTAACATCTCAACTGTCTGTCGCTATATTTCAGAATGAAATGACACCATTTTAATGATTACCAAACAAATATTGCAAGCCCTAAGCTTATCCCTCATCTCGACCCCCGCATCAACAAATCTATTTCCCTCTTCACCCTCACCCTCACTATCACTCGCCATTCCTCTAGTCACTGGTCACCGATCGTTGGTCGTTGATTGCCATTCTTGAGAGGCTAGTCACCTGAGATAGGTCCCTATTCAATCTCCTCTATTCATTGTTTACTGATTTGGAGGACATCAACGATCATCAACTACAAGAGATAGGTCCCTATCCTTCATCAATAGGGCTGTAAATGAACCAAGCCGCTCGTGAGTTATTAAGGTTTCGGTTCAGAAAAAAACTCGTTTGAAATCATTTATTATTATTAACGAATTGAGCTTGAGCTCAAATACGAGCTCAAAATCTTATTGAGCTCGAGTTCGAGCTTAATACTGTTTGACTCATCAGCTCGCGAACATATTTGTTTAAAAAGCTCATGAACGTGTTCATTTACGAGTTCTTGAATATGTTCGCGAATATTTTTGTTTAAAAGCTCACGAACATATTCATTTAAAAGCTCGTGAACTTATTCATTTAAAAGTTCGCGAACGTATTTGTTTAAAAGCTCGCGAACATGTTCATTTAGGATTTGTTTATATTATATTTTGTTATCGAGCTCGAGCTTTTATCATTATTAGTTAACGAGCCGAACTTGAGCTTTTGTCATTATTAGTTAACTAGCCGAACTTGAATTTTTGTCATTATTAATTCACGAGCTGAATTCAAGTTTTTGTCATTATTAATTAACGAGTTGAATCAAGCTTTTTTCACTATTAGTTAACGAGCCAAACTAGAGCTAAGTTCGTTAAGTATGATAAACGAGATTTTTATGAGTCGAGCTCGAGCCGTTCACGAACTTGATAATTTTCAAATGAGCTGAGCTTGAGCCTGCAATAAACTTAAACGAGTCGAGCTTAAGCTCACCAATATTCGGCTTGGTTTGGTTCGTTTACAACCCTATTCATTAACGAACAACAAACACATTTTACCTATTGATTTAAACCCAACTCATTACAAGGTACATATCTTATCACCATTCTATAGCATCATACTTAAGAGCTGTATGTTTTTTCTTATAGTGTAGTTGTTGTAAATCACAATCAAAATAGTGGATATATGATTGATTTGTTCATTTATAAAATAAGTTGTGAAAACAAAAGCTTTGGGCTTCGATGACTATGAATGATTCATTCTTATAACATAGCTTGGGGTGTTGAATGGGAAAAAAATGGACTGTTTTGGATTGGGAAATGTGCGTAGAGATTTGGGAGTTTTGGTCGGATTTTTCTTTATTTGCAAATTGATTTTGAAAGGAAAAATTATGGTGATAGTGATACAGTGATTAGGAGGTTAAGGCTGAGATTTGCATTTGTTGGTAAATAATAGGAGAAAGTAGAAATACGAAAGTGAATAATAGGAGAAAATATTATAATATTCAAATGGGAAATCTTTTGTACTATCTAAAAGATTGTATAAAGAAAAGATATAATAGTTTCATGTTTAACAAATAATTTTAGGTCAAGTTTTTGCAAAAGGAGCTTTACGTGGTGGTTGGTGATAGTGAAATGTTGACAAATTTTAGTGAACTAAAAATGTAGGTGTGTAGTTGGCTCGTTGTCTAATATATGAAAAAGGCGAATGATCTTTCAAATAATTTTAGGAATAAATTCATATTGGATCTCAACAAATGCCCATTTAGAATTATGACTACCTACCTTGGCTATTTTGTCAATAGATATAAATTTCACACAATAGGCCATGGTTCATCTAGAGCAACTATAAACAGTGGTGTTTGCATAAAAGACTCAAATTATAACGTAGATGAGAGCAATTATTTTGGTCAACTAATAGAAGTTGTTGAGTTAGAGTATCCTGGATTGGCCAACAATAGGCCGTATTATTCAAATGTGAGTGGTTCGATCCCACACCGAACATAGGTACCAAGATTCATCAAGAGTATAAGCTAGTCAAAGTTAACCATAAACAGAGATTTAATTGGTATGAACCATTTGTTTCAGTAGTTCAAGCCACTCAAGTCTATTACTATACATATCCAAATTTATCTCGTGTTAATTGTGACTGGTGGGCCATTTGCAAAACAAAATCTCGATCAAATATTGAAGTACCAAATTCTTCACAAAGTAGTGCAAAATTGGTTATTTCACCACCATTTTCAAGATGATGATATAAATAACATTGAGCATGTGCATATAGATGAAGATCCAACAAGCTTATGTGATTCAAATAGTGGCCTGATAGAAATTGAAGATGAGTTGGAAATTCCATCTGAATCAGATGATATGTCTGAAGATTCATTAGAGACTCATAATGATAGTGATAATTAGACTATTGTAATTGTATCAAAAATTTATAACTTGAAAGACATTGTTTTTCATTTATTAGGATTATAATATTATAATATGCATGATTGTGGTATATACTTGTTATATGTGATATTTTTTTGTGTACTAGTGTAGATGACACATACAGGCCAATGACACAGATGTGAATGTAGAGTTTGATGTAGACGTGGATGAGATTATGGTGCTTCACTTCTTTTTCAGCTATCAATATCATCATCATCCCCTACCCCATCACCTTTATCAGATCAGAGACCACCATCTATTGTTGTTCCTACACACATGATAGATCCATCATCAGATGCACCAGGTTCTACACCATATTCTACACCATCACCATCAACTACTGTTCCCCCTTTTATAGCACCAGCACCAGCGACATCGTCATCTGTTGCTAGATCTTCTTTAATTGGTGACAAGATTGTAGTATAGATTGAGAGTGGGAGGTATAACTAATAAATATATATCAAATTAGTATATTGGTTTTTGTGCTTTATTTTTTATTAATAATTTTCTTATATTTTATGTTATTTGTAGGTTGATTCCATCTCACAAGTGTTTGATGATTATTACAAAATCTTTAAAGAAAATGATTGAACCTAAAGCATTAAGATGGAAGAAAGTGTATGCATCGACTAAACATACTTTGAAGAATTTGAGGTATATAAGCAAAGTGAAAATTCAAATTGAATATCTAATTTGTTGAAACATTTTATTTGTTTTTTTTGGTTCTATAGCCATATATATCTATCGTGTTTGTTTTGTGTTTTTTTTTTCATTTTACAAAAGCGATGTTATTGGCATGCTCCATTTGATGGTCGTATGAGAATAGTATGGAAAGTTAAGCTGCTAAACGATACTCATATTTGGTCCACATGTGGAAGAGGAAAAAAGTGAGGCCTGATAGTATATCTGAGGAGGACTAGCCACGTTAGCTTGAGTATTGGGCTAAGCCATAAGGAAGAGCAAAATCAGAAGCAGCCAGTAGGAACCGATAGAGCGAGGTAAGTGGACCAAGTACAGGCTCCTCTCGCCACCCTAGAGGATCAAAATCGTCCATTGAGCGTACAAGAGATTTGGTAATACATTTAACTTTTAAACTCCAAATTATTTACAATTTTAAAATTTTAATTCCTAAAAAAAATTGTATGTTTTGGTATATGTTAATTTGCAATGAACACATAATTTTTTTAGGCTAGAGAATTGGATTGAAAGCCCAATGCTTATGAGATCCTTAGGAAGCTATGCATGAAGAAGTTAGATGGTCAGTTTGTTGATAGCAGGTCTAAGGAGATTATTCTAAGTAACTTTTACATTATAAAATGTTAAAAATTTTGGCATGAACATTGTCGAAAACTTTAATTCATATGTGTCTATTACTATAATTTTCTTTCTATTACTATAACATTATAAAATGTTAAAAATTTTGGCATAGAGGAGAGTGTGGCAGCTACTTCTCAGCCTGTTAAGGGTTCTACGGAATCTCAACCAGTTGATTATACGAAGATATATGTGGATACCATAAGAGGCGAGAAGAAGCAGCAACTGTTCGGTCTGGGTTACAAGTCATCATCTTTCAATTCCTTTAGTCCAGACTCTAGTTCCTCTGCCTTCATGAATACAAGGCAGATGGAGGATATGTTGGAGCAGACATATAAGATGCAAGAGACATATGAGGGACGTATCGTAGCTGTAGAGATGCGGTTGTAGGAGAAAGACTAGCTGATATCATCTATGAAGACATGGTTACAGGAGAGTGAAGAGAGAGACCAGGTGATCTCATCTTTGCAGACATAGTTGCAGGAGAGAGACCAGAAGATTTCACGGTTCAAAAACTTGATGCAGCTGGTACTTCCCAGAAATTCAATTACAGGTCAACAACCACCATTTGGATAGTCTACTACAGATTCACATGCTAACGATGATTAGATACATCTTTAGAACTATAATATTTAACCAGAATTTTATGTATTGTATTTTTAATATTGAGAATATCGTAAATACATTTGATAAATTGTGGTGCTTATGGTTTGATCGCTTAGGAATTATTTTGAAGAATGTATGTCTATTTGTTAAATTATATTACAGGTATATATTACAGGTATGACATTGATAGTGACAACAGAATTATATATATTTTAAAAACTATAAAATAGTGATGAAAATTTCTATCACTATATGTGAGCTCAAAAAATTAGTGACTAAAAAATATGTCACTAATTTAGCAAAGAAATTTTCTATCGATATATTAGTTCATACTAAAATATTTAGTGATGGATACGTCAGTCACTATAATTAGCGACAACATTTTCGTCTCTATTTTACAAAAAATAAAATAAAATAGTGACAAATATGACCGTCACTATAATTAGAGACGAATTTTCCATTGCAAGTTTGCAAAAATATAAATAAAATAGTGACAAAAAATTCCATCACTATAATTAGGGGCAGAAAATTCGTTGCTATTTAACAGAAAATAAAATAAAATAGCAATGGATTTTTTTGTGACTAATTTAGTTACTGAAAATTTTCATTGTTAATTAGTCTCTGACAGTGGACTCCTCATCTAAAGGAAGACAATTTTTTTCCAACACAAAAAATTATTTAGAATTCGAAATTTATAAGAATTTCGAAATTGAATTAAATAAATGAATTTAATTTTAAGTAACGATGGTTGTTCCGTCGTTAATTTTAATAACAAAAATTGTTTTTCTAGCTAAATTGTTAGCTAGGAGTTTGGCAGTGAAAAATAGTTTCCGTCACTAATCCGTCTTTGTTTATAATTAGTGAATAAATTTATCTCCGTTGCTAATTGGCAAGTTTTTTGTAGTGAATATAGTATGTTCCTAATTTAAGATTCGATCAACTTTTTCAGTTATAGGAGTATTTATTCCTTTTCTTTTAAACCATATTAAATATAGTTATTTTTTTAAATTTTAGTTTGCCAATTCCCAAGCATATATCTTACTGAAAAATATGAATGCTTCAAACAATTATTAACGAGGAAATGACCTGTCGTCGCATTATGAGTATAATAGTTTTCCTTATTTTTATGTTGTTGCTTCCCAAAACACAAGCAACCCATCATTGGTAGAGATAGTTAAAGTTGCACCAATTCACAAGCAAACCAAGCCTTTGAAATAGGACAATTTATAGTCGTATTAAGTCCTTGTTTTACAAGATCTCAACACTATTCTCAAGCATGGTAACAGGTCGGCTGGGCCCGTCGAACCGTTTTGATTCAATCCAGACTGCACTAGGTTAGGTTGGTTTCAAACCTAGACCATACAGTCCAGTAGGGGAAGAATTCAATCTAAACCGTTCTCTCTAAAATTGTGAATCGCCAGTTCCGATTCACGATATTAAAAAAATAATTTTTTAATAGTAACTGTCTCCCCTTTGGACTTTTATTTATTCATTTTTAATTTATTTAAAACTATTAAACTATAAATACAAAAAAAACCAAAATATTCATTATAAAAAAAATAACAACTATATTTTAAGGGTATTTTTGGAATTTCAATTTCAATTTTTTCCAATTCCTATATAATCTCAATTTTAAATTTTTCTACAATTCAATCTCAATTCTCTCTATATATATTTCTAATTTTTTTCTAATTATACTCTCAATTATTTTTTTCTCTATTTTTTTTTTCTAATTACTCTCTCTATATAATCTCAATTTATCTTTAAATCCTTTAATTCTCACTAATTCTTAATTTTTCCTTAATCCTATAATTTTTTTAATTATCTTTTTGTATAATTTTTTTAATATTCTACAATTTTTTTCACAAAATTTAATCATAAAAATTTTTATTGACAATTTGGATGAGAAAGAAGAGTTTGAAATTCCAATTGAAGAAAGCAAAAAAAATAGGGGTGTTGAAAAACCGGCTTCGGGTTTGATAGCATCATCAAATTTAACTTAAGGGTCAGAAGCAAAAATTTGAACATTTGACATTTTCTAAATTTATTTCAAGAACATTCAAAAAATGATGAATTATTTGATATTGTGCACAAACATATTAATTTAAAACTAAAGGTAGTTATGACATATTTTAAAGATACTTGCAAAACAACCATGTTGTTCAAAATGGAGTTGAGAAAAAGCAAAATCAAATTTCTGAATAAGCAATATATTTTTTTGTTCCTCAATTATTTTTCATATAATGATGAAAAAATATAAAAAAAATAATTGGTAAAAATGATAAGTATGAAATATTTATCTTTTAGTTTTAGCAAAAAAATAAATTTTGTTAATTATTGTTCAAATGTATTAAATTAATCTGTTAAATATGTACCAAAAAATACTATTAAACGTACTTTATTTAATTTATATAAAAAATAAAAAATAATTGCACAAAATATTTATTTTTTTGAATAAACGTGTTTGTATTTGTAAAGATATTTGGAGAGATCATTGACAATTGTATTCTTACATAGGTCTTATATGTCAATAGATTGATGATGAATGATAATTACAAAAAAAGATTAATTGTATTTAGACTTTTGATGATTAGTATACTGCTAATAATATTTTTAAGATGATAAAAAAATATTTTAGAAGAATATTGATTAGTTAATAAATTTTTTCAATTTCTTTTGATAATGTAACAACAAATACCGGCTCAATTCAAAATTTTGAAGCATTATGTCAACCTAACATTAAAGGTAATTTTTTTTTCATTTTATATGTGCATGTGATGTATTGAATTTATGTGTTCATGATGATTCAAAATCTTTGAATGATATAATTGCTCAACTCAAAGGATCAATTTCATATTTATAGTTAAATCCACAAACAATAAAATCATGAACTTGATTTTATCTTGAAAATAACAAAAAACTAAAAAGATTTTCAAGGGTGTTCCCATTTATCGGAATTCGACTCATGAATTACTCAATAAGTCATATAGATATAGATAGTTATTGTGCACATTTTTTTCCAATAATATGTTATAAATTAATTTATATTCACAATATTGAAATGTTTGTCAATAATTTTTATATATTTTAAAAGATTTTAATGATTCAAACATATATTTTAAGTGATATTTATTATCCACAATGTCATTTATTATTATGTGAATGTATTAATATTTTTGATGTATTTCAAGAATATATTAATGATTCAAATTTGCATGTATTTATTTATATGATGAAAAATAAAATGGTTAAATTATTTTAAATTTATTCCTTTCATTAATTATATATATTATGTTTTTTTATTCTAGATGTAAAATAGATAATTTATATAATTTTTTGAATCTTTATTATTCATATTTAGATTTAGTTGATAATGTTAGTATTGATGCTAAAATTAATGATATAAAAAAAATTAACTAGTAATTTACTTATGAAATTTAATATGATTTATAATATTCATACTACTAATAATAATGATACTACTAGTTAAGTTGAGAGTGAAACGACCAAAATTAGAGCGAGTAATAGTTTGATATTATAAAATTTCAGTCATTAATTGGTAGAATCGATATCAAAATACTTATTCGGTCATTTCTCAAATTGCAAAATAAATTTTTTCAAATCAAGTCTTAACTATTGCTATTGAATAAGGTTTTAATACATGATATAATATTTTGGATAAAACGTCGTTTAACTTAGCTCCTAAATCACTAGAAAATCAAGCATGTATTGAAAATTGTACCAAAGTGACATTAATATAACAAGAAATGAAGAAAAATGAAAATGATGACTTATATGGCTTTATGATTGAAGGAACGACTGACATATTTTACACTGACGGTTATGATTAAAAAAAAGGTAAAAGATGTAATCAACAATTAAAATTTAAATAGTAAAAGAACTACATGAGATTTAATTTTTCTAAACCCCAAGAGAATACGTAGAAGTAAAAAAAAGTTCAAATCCAACTATTAATATTATTATTTTTTAAATATAAATTCAAACTTTTATAATTAAATTATTTCTTAAAATAAAAATATGAAATTGATTAGCTTTTTAGCCCAATTATAATTTTAATAATTTGTTACTTTATAAAATAAAAATAATCATTCCTAAATTCTAACTTATAATTTCTCAAAATCAAATTTCTCTTTTTTGTTTAATAACAATATAACTTATTACATAAACTAAAATTTTATTAAAATAATTTAAATTTCATAAATAAAAAAATTATTGGAATCGGCCGAAGTGCAGTCTCATGAATTGGCTTCGAAAAGGGCTCCAAGATTCTGGTCTGATCCTAAATTTTCAGAATTGGAGAATCGGAACCGGCCAGTTTGGATCCGTGTTGGACCCTAACTATTCTTCTTATTAATTGCATCTCTACTTCTCTATTATATAATTAAGTTGTTCTTATCTTTTCATTTTGTCGTTCATCAAATTACAACCAGTTCTAACACATGCTACAAGATAATTAATTTCTGTTTATAAAAAAGATGCAAATAGTAATTTGGAAGAGAAATTAAAAAAAAAAAAAGGAATGCAAATGAGTAAACCTTGTGTCTAGAGAGAGGGAAGAAAATGGCTGGAAAATTTTACTCAACTTACTTCCTTAAGTATTAATTTTAAGCTAATATAATTTTTTAATTTTCATGGACTCGCTCAAGCATATATAATATTTTTATTTGAATTATTTTATAGCTAGCTCAATGTTATCTGCAAAGAAAAATAAATGATATAGTCTAATGATTAGAGCTTGCCAGCGGTTTTATAAGGAGGTCTTTGAGAATGTTATTGGATAAACATGTTTAGAATTGTTTTAATTTAATTAATAGATTTTTTAATTTTTAATAATTTATTTTTAAATTTATATTTGAAAAAAATATTTATTTATCTATTTTTTAAAAGAATAATTTTTAAAATTTAAAATATTTTAAAATAATTTTTTTAAAAAATAAATTTTCCAAACTTAATCCCAAAACAAAGCTGTTGTGATTTGTAACTATATAGTAAATACAAATGCAAATTTCAAATTTGAATCAAACTGTATTTGTAATAAATAATTTTTAATCTAGTATAATTGTCGTATCATAAATACTGTTAAAAATTTTGATTGACTTTTGTTTACATCTTATCATGGTTTCAAATCATTTGACGGTAAGCCGATGTCGATGGAATGGTTATTTATTGTGCGTATTTAGCTATTTGCTATTTTTTTGGTGAGTCATCAAGTCAATAGTCATCTCCGTGAAACAGCAACCGTCTTTAGTCTATGAAGACACTGGCAGTCATTGCCGTGTTGATAACTACTCACAAGCCGATTAACGTGAAACCATTTTCAAACATCTTAATTAATTCTTCTGAATACAGAGTTTCTTGGGCCAATGAGAATGCTACTACTATGTTGCTAACTTATCATTATCAACTGTTTCCCATCTTCAAAGTCTTTCACCTGCTATGGAAAGTTATTGCATTTTTCAAATCCTCAATCGTGTTGAGCTTAGAAGTATCTTCAATGCCCGGGATCAAGGAGCATCAGCACTAAACGTAAAATGGATATCTTTCCCCAGGTATTTGTCTGTGCTACTCTTATCATTTTCCTCTTCAAAATCTCCATTGCACTTGACACCATTAATCCTTCTCAATCTTTGACCGATGGCAACACCCTGGTTTCTAGAGGTGGAAGCTTTGAATTGGGTTTCTTCAGCCCAGATGCTTCAACCAAACGTTACTTGGGAATTTGGTATGGAAATATCCCAGTTAGAACCATTGTTTGGGTTGCAAACCGGAATAACCCTATCAATGATTCTTCTGGTTCTTTGACTATAGACAGTGCAGGCAATCCTGGGCTCTTCAGTAGGAATATGACCATTGTTTGGTCAGCATCTCACTTGATGAAGGAAGCACAAGATCCTGTTTTGCAGCTCCTTGATTCAGGAAATCTTGTTTTAAGAAATAAAGATGTTGGTGATTCAGGAATCTACTTGTGGCAAAGCTTTGACTATCCATGTGATACACTGCTACCAGGAATGAAGCTGGGGTGGGACTCAAAAACTGGAATTAATAGACATCTGTCATCATGGAAGAGCTCAAATGATCCATCTGTTGGCGACTTTACTTGGAAAGTAAAACTGCAAAACAATCCTGAGTTAATTATTTGGAAAGGCACAGAGAAGTACTACAGTAGTGGCCCATGGACTGGCAATTCATTCAGTGCCAGCCAGACACTAAAGCCTAACCCAATTTTTGCCTACAATTTTGTTTCAAATGCTGATGAGGTATATTACTTCTACATCCTGAAGAATAGTTCTTTATTATCAAGGATAGTTATGAATCAAACCACGTATGAGCGTGAGCGCTACGTATGGAATAATGTGACACAAACTTGGATCCTCTATGATAATGTGCCAAGAGACCGTTGTGACAGTTATGGCCTATGTGGTGCCTATGGAAATTGTATTATTAGTGAATCACCAGTTTGTCAATGTTTAAAAGGGTTCAAGCCTAAATCATTACAGGGATGGAACCTAATGGATTGGTCTGAAGGCTGTATGCGCAATGAGGCATTGAATTGTCAGAAGGGAGATGCATTTGTCAAATATACTAAATTAAAATTGCCAGATGCTACATATTCTTGGGTGTACAAAACAATGAATCTCAGAGAATGCAAGGCTAAATGCTTACAGAATTGTTCATGTATGGCATACTCGAATTCGGATTTTACAGGAGAAGGCAGTGGATGTACCATTTGGTTTAATGATTTGACAGATATTAGACAATTTTCAGATGGAGCGCAGGACTTGTATATCCGAATGAGTTCATCAGATATAGGTATGATCTTGCAATTGTTTTTGATAACCCATAAGCATATGAATATACCACTGGTTTTGATTCTTTAATTGTATTTTAACTCTATTCTCGTTATGTCTCTTTTCCTTTATCCATTATTGATTGTGAAGAGGAGAATGCCAAGCCTACAGTGAAGATAGCTGTGATAGTTTTAGCTTCTGTTGTCTCGGTCTCCGGGATATTTTTGATCAGTTTCTACATTAATAGAAGGAAGGCAAAGTATACAGGTAAAGTTTCTGTCTGATATCCTTTCAATAACTAAAATTTCCATCTGAACTTCTATAAATTAGATAGCGTATGTAGCTTTGGTTTTTGTCCGTGTAGCTTCAATTGAAATTCATTGCAGATAATGCGATGCATCCACAGTACCCTGCTATGTGTTCCACAGCATGCTCACAACAGGGCAAGCGTGGTGTCTGTGATATTGATGTTAGGCCGTGAGATTTTTTCGAGGACAAAGGTATATTTTGAAGCAGAATTTTCGTGCGGCAATGTAGGATCGTTGTCATTGCTGAATCCTCAGTAGAAGATCATCCTCCTGAGTTACTTCAGTAATAAATAAGTAGTAGTCAATCGTTTTTCAACTTAACAATGACGATATTTGCTGGTAATTTATGTTCGATATTAAGCAGATTTAAGATATTTACCATTTTTACATATATATATATATATACCAGCTAAATGCGTGATGTTCAGTCACTGGAGTACTAGTTCTTTTCTTTTTCTTGGAAAAATCATATTAAAATCACTCTTTATTTTAGTTTGCCAATCCCCAAATATATATATATATATATATATATATGAAAATTTGAATGATAGTGGAGGGTGAACATTGAACGGTTACCTATAGTTTATTAAATTTGGTCTTCTATAATTACTAATCATTAATCTGTCTATGGAAATAGGTTAACCAACCCAATGAATTCGATTTTTTTTTTCATTTCAGTTATCAGGTTTTTTGGTATATAATTTGTGGAGGTTGAATGTTAAGCGTATAACATTCACCTTTATCCATGACTGTTTCATGATATGCATACCAAAAAAATTTATCAATAAAATTTCATTACTATTTGCAGGTTTATTAATTTTTAATCAATTAGTCATTTAAGTTAAGCTTGCCAAACATTCAAATAGAAAAATTGAAACATTTTATATTAATAACGTTTGATCTTAATATTCATAAATAAATTTAATATCAATAATTATTTTACAACGTAAAGAATTCACATATCTCTTTTAAGAAATAAAAATTAATAACAGCAAAGTTAAGAAAAAATAAAGAAAATGTTCAACACAATAATATAGCCACAGGAATTTAAATTTACAAAAACTACACAAGTAATATATATGTGTGGACCGGATTTAATTAGTTAATTAACCAGTCAAATTGAAGGATTTTCATTATTCAATTCATATAGATTAGTCTTGCAAAATTCCCAACCATTAAAAAAGTTTGTTGAAATCAGTTAACCAATGCATTCGTGTTTTTTTGAACCGATATTTTGGTTTTCCGGATTTTTTCTTGCTCATCCCTAAGTTTAACCTCAATGAAAAGAAAAAATATCGAAACTGATGATGAAAAAATTATTGTGAAAATCAGAAACAATCAAACAGGGGCTTATACCAATGGAAAAATTGCAAAGAAAGATACAAATTGTTAGGTTTTTAGTTAAGGGTTAGTTGTTTTTAATTGTGGGTTAGTAATTGTTTTGAATTGAGGTTTTTATTTGAGAATTTAGGGTTAGTTATTGTGCAGAGCAGCAGGTGGCACAGGCCGATGCCAATGAAAATGATCACAAGTTTAAATTAGCAAACCCATTCATTACAAAATCTGCTTCTATTTAGATATGAATAATACAAACTTTCCAATCTCTATTCAGAAGGGAATAAATCTGTCTCAACATATCACAATTACCATCACTGAAAGTTCCTCTGTTACAATGGAATTGGACTCCACTAGAGTTGTCAACTTGAACCGCAATATTCTGTTGGAGATCAAAAGAAACCTTGGACACATAAAAGAATATTCGAATGCTGCAAAAATAATAAAGAAACAACCTAAGTTGTAAAAGAAAATATATCAAACTGTTGGTGGGCAGAAAAAATCTGGAAATTGATTACTGCTCAATGCACTTTTTTTTTTAACCAATTATGTCTTTAAATAGGCATTACAAGTCAACCAAAACTCAATAAAAATGCATTAATAATTGACACTAACACAGTCATGCTTTCAACTGAAAATAGAAAATTAAAAACCAAATAATAATAAACTTAGACCAAGTCAATAACAATAAAAAAAATGAAAATAAAAAAGGCTGCTGGCAATTTTGAATCACATTTTCATTTCAGAATTGCACACACTAAGCAATGATTTGAAGTAGATATGATTTTGATATGGTAGTGCCTTTGTGAATATATTTGCCACTTGCTCATCAATGTTGCAAAACTTCAATACTGATGCAAGAGGGGAAACCATTTCTTGAAAGTGCTCTTTCTATCATCCAATGAACTTGCCCAATAACTATCGGTAAATCCAAATAATTTAAAATTTGAAACATAAGAATACCAAATACCATAATCCAAAGTTCCAGCAACATAGCTTAAAATCCTTTTTATCTCCAAAATGATGTTTTGAAAGATTGTTCATAAACCTTGAAACAACACTAACCAAAAATAAAATAGTTGGCCAAGCCTCGCCTTATGCTTTTTTACGCTTCCATCCACATTGTACTTTGTTTTAAATATCCATTTTAATCCAACAATATCTTTCCCATCAGACAAGTTTGTCAGCTCCCAAGTTGAATTTTTTTGTATCGCCATTAGTTCTTCCTCCATTTTTGTTGTTTCTTCATATGTTATGGGATCTATATCAAATTATCAAATAAAGCAAATGACAAGATTCATAGATTTCTTTTAAAGACTTGAATTTCCTTGGATTAAATAACTCATTTAAGTAACTGATCTATTGTTTTTTTGAAGTTGAACTCGGTGAACTTATTAGGCTGCTAGTATTTGAAGTTAAGGGAGAGAGATTTGTTTGATGAATTTACTGATGTAAGATCCACTACTTCATTTAATGAAGCTTGAAGTTGAGTTCCAACATTGTTACTACTCCAATTCTAGCTTGCTTCTTCATAAATATGATACTTCTATTGATTATCACTTTGCCACTAAGAGGATCATTTAACCTATATTGTAACATCATATTTTATGCATTTGAGTACAATATATCCTAGTGTCTAGTAATTATATATGGCATACAAGTCAGAAAAATGAATCTATTAACATTGATAGTAATTTTTTTTTTTCTGTCACATCCTATAACATCACTCAATGAATCTGTAAATCAACATTGAGACTTTTACTGCAACATAATATATTATATATTTTAAAACTTAAACTTTATATCTAAAGGTTTACGAGTTGTATTCACTTATACATTTTAAAATCAATCCTAAGTAATTATACATGTACAAATATATAAGTCCAAAATGTAGATGTCATGATCTCATGTTCGTGTGGAATGCAAGAAGAGATAGTGGTGAGACTCGGCCAGTGACATTTGTTCCATGTCTTCTATATGTTAACTAAAATAAGTTATTACTTTTTTTAACCTAAAAAATGATACAAATTGATGAGTTGCGGCTTAATGAGAGTAATTATTAAACAAGTTCTAAAATACCAAGTAACTAATAGTAACAAATCACAAATCCAATGCATACTATATATTTCATTTCATTCATCGATGTCATATAGTTACAGTAAAATCAAAGCATATGATAGCTATTCTTTCCTTATGCTTATGCTTATATTTTGCTCATTTCATTTTATTGTGACCTAGTTAAGCAAACATTGCTTCATATTTTTATATGAACGTTTGTCATGTGAATATTTGCATTTACTAGCTAGCTTGATCATTTATTTTATTTGCACATTTATTGGGCCATATGCATCTTCATTTGCATTACAATGTCGATTAACTAGTTACAACGACATTTTAAGTCCTTATATATATATATATATATATATATATATATATATATATATAACTAAGCATTCATCATCCATTATATCTTTATTGAATATACTATACATATACTACATATATACCATATATGTTGCATATATACCTCATATATACTATATATATACCATCTATATATCAAGTATGCCAAATATATATCTCAAATATGTTATACATATACCACTTATATATACCACGTATGTCACAAATCATTCATCATCTCATTATCAAAGTAAAATCATGTCAATCATGTAAATCACATAACCATGAATAATTTCACATTGCAAACAATGTCTATTTGCACTAAAAAAATTATTTGATAATTAACTCACATTTTTCCTTTGATTCTGACCCTTAAATTGTTATCTATCCCCTCCTTGTAGGTCTCCAATTTGTTGTGAGCATAATATGAAAATATAATTGATTAACTTATGACTAGAGAAACTTAATGACTTAAACAAATTAATGTGCATAGTTCATATAAATAGGATTTTTCCTATGAGGTAGTGTGACCTTATGGAACTAATTAGCCCATAACTTTTTGTAAACTTATCCAATTTGTATGATTCTTATTCCTAATTAAATTTAACATATAACATATTAAAATTTTAGAGCAATGGAGTATTTTATAATTTTTGGTGAAATTTCTAATTGTGTTATATTTTTTGCCTTGTTTTCTGTCTTTAGGCAGTTTTAGGGTACCAAATTTGGTTTTTTATAACTTAGAATATACAAGTCATATTATAGTGAAATTTTACAGTTATTTATATAGGTTAAAATGAAACTTTTTTTTTTTTTTTTATGTTTATAACTTTTATCAGTTATGTCTCTAAGGTCCTCAAATTATAAGGAACATATCATTGGTCCAGAATAAAGTTGACTTTCGGGACCATTACAAATTATGAAGGCCATATATTACTCTATACCTATTATATTAAGATAATACTTTTACCAAAATTTATCTAAGAATAACCTTATAACTTTTATGTTTTGAAAAATTATATATTCTATATATTAAGAGCTCAAAATGACCAAACAAGCTGTTGGACCTGCCCAGGATACTAAGCTACTATGGAATAATCACTGTTCTCTTTAATATAACTCAATATTCACAATACATATGAATATGAACTTTGGTATACAGCTAGATAACACATATATCTACAATATAATGATTGAGATTCTTAAAATACAAGCTCTATCATATTCAAAACAAATAAACACAGTAGCTAACTCAGTTAGGATTTATATCCGAACCACTTCTAATTAGATGCTAATATCTTTTCATATAAACCAAATCTTGCAAAAATAATGACACATCTCTAAACTTAAGACATAAATATATAACTTTTATGTTTGGAATTCTAAGAACTCAAAAATTAATTTCTAATATTCTATTATGAAAACAAAATTTGGGGGCTTTAAGATTTATACACTATGAGTCATAACTTATAAACCATGAATTTAACTTAACAATTCAGGAGAAATAACGAACTTATAGATTATTAAGAGCTTGGTTTGCTGCCGAAACTTTGAGGAAAGTAAAGAAACGAAGGGAAAAAGAAGAACAAAAGATTATGGTAACATGAAATAAGAAAAAGGCTAAAGATAAGTCCACCGAGTGCTTCTTTATTTTTTTTCTCTCTCTCTCTTTTCCTCTCTTCTTTCTTTCCTTTTCTTTTTTTCCTTTTTCCTTTTATTTATTTATTTATTTATTATTATTATTATTATTTCTACATAAAAGTAAAACTTAATCATTTGGTTTAATTTAATTAAATTAACTGTCATATTTTTATTGTTTCGACCCAGTCATTTTACTCACTTAAATTTTAATTTCATATTATCCTCAACTAAATTATAAAATGAAAACATACAAGTCGATACAATTGCAAAATACTAAGACATAACTAGTATATATCATAAATTTGTCCCTATAAAAATACATATGAAATGCATGTGTTCAAGTGAAATATATGTAAATGCATATATCTAAATGAAATATGTATAAAAATGCATATGTGGCAATTCAAGAATATTACATATATGCTCTGAATTCAAGACTAATCGATGAAATGTGATATTTCACCTAGTTTTTGGTAAGTTTGAGAGTTAACCAAAGCATAAGCAATATACCCACAAATTCTTATGTCACAAGCTGACACACACATTTCACAACCGTAGGTGCAGATTGACTGAAAACTATACGGTTCTCAATTGAAATTACTTCGATGCGATAAGAGTCTAAATTCGAACCTAATAAAATTGAGAAATGAAAGTACAAACACTAGTTGCTAATTAATTGGGTAAATTAGAAAACCCAGACTAGATTGAAAAAACATTTTTTTGTTAAGGGATGAATTGCAAAATTGAAGTTACCATTATGTAGAATAAATTATGGTTTGAACTGTGGGGTATGTTATTGATGAAAATTGGAAAGATTGAGGACTTAATGAGAGTTTTGACAAATTAAATTAAATTAAACCCCATTAATTATTACACTCTGTAAAGGAGTTTTGGTTGAAAGTTAGAGATGGATCGAAGGTAAAAATAATAAAAATCAATTAAAGAAAATGAGGTAATAATGGAACTGTTTATTTGGTAGTGAAAAGGATATAGTTTTTGCCATGAAGTGAATGAAAAATTGGTTATGAGGCTTTGAACAATTTTTGGACAACTTGATACTTCATTAGCCGAGGCTACTTGTGGGGAAAATTAACTTTGAGAATTTTAAAGTTTGTTGAACCAAGAAAAGGGGGAAGTATATTATACAATGAAGTTAGGACAATAGGTTGTAAAAGTGAAAAAGGGACCCAAAAACAAGACAAAAATCGTGAGCCATCCTTACCCAAATTACATGGACATTAAGTTTGGAATATTAGAAAGGTTTTGATATGTAAATTGGGGCCCAAAGAATCGATTCTTATACTATAAATTTAAGTTCCTGTTTCATTATGGACCTGACCTTCTTCGCAAGTACAAAGACACTTTTATTTATTTTTATATATTTTAAAAAATAAAAATTTTCATCATTTAAATAAATGACACAAAATGCATTATAGATATGAGTCTATGATATAACTTATACCAAAGAATCACCAACTTGAGGAGCATTTTCTTATACCACCCACGTAACATGATAGAAATTCTTAAGAACATAAAGAAAGGGACAGTGAAATAATTATGACTGAAATATTGAAACACTAAAACTTAAATAAATTTTTTGGTTGAGCTGAGTTAGCAAATTCTAAACTATGAAGTGAAGCATTCGACTTGTGATGGCCACTAATTTGGCCTGTATTATTAACAGTGAAGGTGGAACATTAAGATGTATTTAGCCCGTTATAGTCTTTTTCGAACAAAAAGGAAAAGGCATGGATTTCTTTTAAAATTAACCAACAAGGTGGGAAAGAAATGAAGAAGGATGAGAGGTTTATAAGCCTTTGCACCAAATACTAGTGATAACCTAAGTTAACCATTTTAGGCTATATAGTTTGACTATTTATAGGTTGTTATAAGACAGTTGGGCATGAGTCGTTATAGTTTGGAATCAGAGCCACTCCATGTATAACCTTGAGCAATGGTGGGCAAACCTCATCGAGAACACTGAGTCCTATATAGGGGGATGAATTGTAATATACCTAGGTAAATCCCATATCGACAAAACATGAGAGAGATTTTAGGTCAAATGTAATTAAACCTAGAGAGGAGCCAACTTGAAATGCTAACTTGATGTGCTAGCTTCTTAATCCCATATTGGAAAAAAATGAAGAAGAATGAAAGGTTTATAAGTCTTTGCACCAACTACTAGTGATAACCATTTTAGATCTTGTGGTTTGGCTATTTGCGGGATATTTGAGCATGGACCATTACATCATACCTTCTTCCTCTTCATACATGCCACCCTCATTTCTTCTTCCTTCTCCATTTTCTTATACTCTTAAACTATAAAACACCTAAAAACTAAAGAAAAGTCATGATAATGGCTAGGTTTTGAGGAAAGAAGTAGAAAAAGAAAGGGCTTAAACTAAGAGAACAAGTTTTTAGAAGAATAGGAAGAGAGAGAAAGGGGTCACTAGAAGACTTATTTCTAAAACTACGAGTTGGAGGAGGATCTAGTGGTGAAACAAACTTTCAAAAAGGAAGGTGATGCTTGAGCTTGGAAGAATGAGTGATTTTAAAAGCTATAAAGTTAAAGTTAGTATATGAATGCATCTAAACACCAAGATATGCAATGTGAGTGGTGTATAAAGCTTTTACAAGTTAAAAATGTATGCTTGATAGTTAATAGTGCTTAAAAGATATTGGATTGCATATAAAGTGGTGGGATTTTATATCTAGAGTTGACTTGTGTTGCTTTGGCATGTTTGAGACTTTAAATATGTTGGAAATTATGTAATGGCATAAAATTATGTTATGTATGCACTTGAGTGATGATAGGAGTGATTGACATTGGCCAATCTTGGAGACCTTATGTGTTGTTTGTGATATGCTCTATTTTGGGCATGAAACTAAGTGCTGGAATTTCCAAATTCATATCTATGAACCTTGTATCACGACCGTGAATATGTATACTCAAGTTGTGATTTTGAGCATAAGCAATCATGCCTTGGGTCATGACTTATGTCACATCCATGGCGGCAGTCATGCTCGTGAATGTCGATTTGTGAATTGTTGTAGCGCCTATCCATCTAATTAGGGATAACGCTAACTAAATGAATAGATGCTACATAATTCTATTACTGGAATCCTGTACAATTTAAAACTTTTTTCTTCTTTCTAAAACTACTTTATCTCATGTTGCCACATTACCATATTAATCATTTGGATAAAACCATAAAGAATGCACAAACTCTTTGATCACAAAAGATCAACATCATAAAAATAAAAGCTTAGGCTTAATTGGCCCTATGTTAACAAAATACATTTACATGGATCCATAATAAAAGAATTACATGTTTTTAAAGGTTAGATATGTGCAACCATTAACAACCCAAATGCCTAATGACATGTATAAAAAAAGAACTAAAAACTATGTCATGAATGTATCATCAATCTCACATTTATGAAATATCCACATGCTAAGCTATTGAAAATTTAGTGGTACATATAGGCATAAAAATTTATACATTTATCCATACAAGGCATGTCATAACAATCCATATTTTTTCTATTATATCATATTTATAAACATTTACTCAAATGCATGGGAATACATGTGTTATACTGTTTTGTCAAATTTGATATCATAGAAGATGTCATATCATTATACGATCATTTATACTTAAATTTATAATCATGATAAGGTATAAACATAGTGCCATATCAAATTCCTATGATATATAGACCATGAACCACAAAATCACTTTCCATTTAACATTATTCATTTTATTACATTTCATTAATTTTATTGCCCAAACTCTAAACTTGGACTACCCGTATACGGGTTGTGAAACAAGGCTACTCTTTGAGCTTCAGCCACCCTATACACTAATTGTGTATACTCATTTGAACTTCTCAAGTCAAATGTGCTCCAAGAGTTTTAACAACCTTAACTAAGTTGTTAACCTTGAGGGGTATTTCCGTCATTTTGATGATAATAAATAATATAGCAATATTGTATTTAACATACTTGCTTTAAGTGTATTATACAGGACATAAATTAAAAATAGCAAGAATGGAGAATTGGAAGAATAATCCTTGAGAAACAAAAAGTAAAGAGTAGCATGTTCACTGCCGTGACTCTAGGAGTCACTCCCGTGAACAAAGCTAGCCGTTACCAAAACCAACATTTGAAGTTCACGGCCATGAAGGAAGAACAAATCGTGAAGTGGGCATTTCAGTCACCCCCGTGAAGAGTCATGAAATTTCAACCAGAGAGCTTCACAATCAGAGTCACCACTAGGGTCACGGTTGGGAAGATGTTCACCCCCGTGAATGATGGTGTCACCCCCGTGAATGATTCTCTCAATTTCATCCAGAGAGCTTCACGACCAGAGTCACCACTTGGCTCACGGCTGGAAATTCTGTCACACCCGTGAAGGATTAATGTCACGCCTGTGACTCTATATGTCAAAACATACCAGAGAGCTTCACGACCAAGGTCACCACTTCATTCACGGCTTAGGAAGAACTGTCACCCCCGTGATAAGCATATTCACGCCCGTGACCAATGAAAGAAAAAAATGACAGGCACGATTTTTTAGTTGGTACAACGGCTAGTTTCTTATTTAATGCACCCCAACGTCTATATTCAGCCATGAAAGTATAAATGGAAGTCATTTATACATTAAGAAATAAGAGGATGATAAGGGAATGATAAGAAAAATAAAATATTAGCATATACTTCAAATTACAAGCTATCTTGTACTTTCATACTTTGAGAACAAATCAATTCTCTGTAAAAATATTTTTGCTCCTCATATTTGAGCAATAAAGATTTATAAGTGGTTCTCTCTGTAATCTTTACTCAAGTGAGCATTGGGTAGTTCTGGGTTAAGAGTAGAACACTTGTAAGGGTTAGTTGTGTGAGCCTGTAAAACACAAAGTGTAGGTTGTTTGTGTGAGCCTGTAAAACACAAAGTGAAGGTTGTTTGTGTGAGCCTGTAAAACACAAAGGAATTGGTTATTGTGTGAGCCATTAAAACACAAGGGATTTCTGGGTTAGGTGTGAGCCATTATGAGAAACACCATAGTTGGGAGTGAGCTTGTAAAACTCCATTGTAACACTTAGTGTGTTAGTGAAACTCCCAATTGCGATTGGGGAGAGGAGTAGGGTTTGTTAATACCCGAACCTCTATAAATTTTTGTGTCTTATTTTCTCTATCCCTTCTAAAATTAACTATTTATTTCCGCACTTTAAAGTTTAATTTTTTAAACTCCAATTCAACCCCCCTTCTTGGTTAATATCTGGGCAACAATTGGTATCAAAGCCTTATCTAGCATCAAAGCCTAAAAAGCACTAGTAAAGAGTTAGATATGGTCAGTGAAGGATTCCAAAGTCTCAAACCTTACTTTGATGGAGAAAACTATGCCCATTGGAAGTTTAGGATGGAGACATACTTGGATAGTGTAACATCCTTGACCTTCCCCCACATGAATTTCATTGAACATAAGCATCTTGCATACAATTCAATTGAACAAATGCATTTCATACGTATTTTTGTAGGAACAAGTTTATCACACGCACTAGCTACGTGTCCTAGCATTTGGCACTTGTATCGAGTAGCACATGTGTACTTATAACCTATATGAGGATTATGAAGTATTAGAAATGAATTGAATAAGTGACCAAATTAAAGTAAGAAAAATGATTAGATTAAGATTAGTAAACATTTTGCATTGTTAATTTAGTTAAACCGGGCCAAAAGATTAAGCGGTATTATTGTGTAGATTAGTCGAATTATATATATATGTAAATAATAATAATAATATAGATAAAATAAAATGAAAATGAAACAAAAGAGAAATAGAAGAGAAGAGAAAAGAGAAGAGAAATGAGAAATGAGATGAGAAATGAGATGAGAAAAAGATAAAAAGACAAAAACATAAATCTGCCTTTATCTTCATCTTTCCCATTTCTGCCTCCTCACTTCAGCCCCGACTTCTCCTTCATTTTCCTCCATTTCAGACTTCAAATCTTCCTTGTTTTACCTATTTTTTTCACCAAATTGATCCCTTGCAAGTTCGTCCTTGGTAAGTAATCAATTCTTATTGCTTTAGGGTTGATTTGAGTTGCTTAGGTTCATTAATAGGCACTGTTTTGCAACCCGATTTTGATGCACATCTAAATTGATTCTGGACAAGTATAAAACACAAAAGTTGTTCCTTTATGTCTTATATTTATGAATATGTAAACTTTGTTTCGTGATTTGGTTTATAGAATTAGATATTATCTTCGTACTGAAACTGGTCAGGGTGTAAACCCTAACCAAGTTAGCTACTGTGTGGTTTGATTTCGAATATGTTAAAGCCCTTATTTGATGTATCTCAAAACATAAAAGTTGTAGATATATGTGTTTTGTATCTGTATACCAAATTTCAGGTTCATAGGGCATGTAAATGGTGAGTTATGGTGAATGGAACCATGACTGTTCCATGGTTTGAACTGCCTACTGAGTGCACTGGGCAGCTCCAGTACAATGGTTGGATAATTTGAGCTTGTTAGAGCTATATTATGTAATTTATCAAAACATGAAAGTTATATTTATATGTCTTAGCTAAATTATGGTACTAATTTGAGCTTAATTTGTTATCTATAGACTAAGTTATGGCCTTTTGAAGTCATACTGGTCCGGAAGCCAATTCTATTCTGGAACAGTAATATGTTTGGTATAATTAGAAGACCTTAGAGACATAATTGGTACAAGTTGTAAACATGAAACATGTTCCATATGAACCCATATAAGGTTCTGTAAAGTTTCATTAAAATAGGACTTATAGAGTGTAAGTTATGATGAACCCAAATGAGTACCCTGAAACTGCCTAAAGGCAGAAAACAAGGCAGAAAACAGAACACTCTTATAAATTTCACAAAATATTGTAAAATGATCCAATTGGTCTGAAATTTTAATATGTTCTCTAATTATATGTTATTTGTAATTAGGAACAAGAATAAGATTAATTGGTCAATTATAGAAAAAGTTATAGGCTAAACAGTCCCATAAGGTCACACTGCCTCATAGGAAAAATCTTAACTATTGACATGAACAATGCATATTAATTTGTTTAAGCCACATTAAGTATCTCTAATTATGAGTTAATCGATTATGTTTTCATATTAGGCTCGCAACATATTGGAGACCCACAAGGAGCAGATAGACAATAAGTTAGGGGTCGGAATCAAAGGAGAACAGTGAGTCTAATTATCGATTGAATTCTTTAGTGCAAATGAATGTTGTTTGCTATGTGATTCATGTGATTGTCATGATTGGTCCTTGATAATGTAATGATGGATAATTTGTGACATTGTGGTACATATAAATGGTATACTTGTGGTATATTTGAGGTATATGTTTGACAAATGTGATATATATACATGGTACATGTATAGTATATACAAGGTGTATGCTTGACATATGAGGTATATAGGGAATATATGTATGTTGTATATGATAAAGATGCAATGGTTGATGAATGCTTAAATACAAGTGCATATGCATATGGGCTAAAAAGGCGTTGTGACTAGTTAATCGACATTGCAAAGCAAAAGAAGAGGCCTATGGCCCAACAAATGTGCAAAGCAAAAGAAGAGGCCTATGGCCCAACAAATGTGCAAATGAAACAAATGATCAAGCTAGCTAGCAAATGCAAATGCAAATGTTCACATGGAAACCCGGGGCAATGTTCGTTTAATCTGGTCACAACAAAATAAAATGTACAAGCAAAGCATAAGTAAATAACAATTATTGAGTACTTGATTTTATCTATATTTATATGTTATTGACTGATGAATGGAATGGAATACATGGTATATATTGGAATTGTGATTTATGACTATGAGTTGTTTGGTACTTTAGAGCTCATTGGATGTTTATTCTCACTGAGCCGCAACTCATCAATTTGCGTCATTTTTCAGGTAAAGAAAAGTGATAGCTCATTTTGAGTAGTGTATAGAAGACATGGAGCACAGGTCATTGGCCGAGCCTCATCACTCTCTCTCCTTGCATTCCACACAAGCATAAAAACATGTCATCTGTATTTTGGACTTATATGCTTGAATATGTATAGTCATTTTGGAATGAGTCTAAATATGTATAAATGAAATCAACTCGGAAATACTTATGTGTAAAGTTTATATTTTGATATATGTGATATATCGTATTGTGGTTTTAATGTTGACTTGAAAAGTCATTTAGTAATTTTACAGGATATAAGACTTGTAAAGTCGTTAGTTGATTTTACAGGATATGATATGAAAAAAAAATTTTACTACTATTGTTAACAAGGTATTTTGCCTTTTCAGTATGCAGTATGTGACTATTTGATACAGGGATAAGTTATACTTAAATGCATAAGAGGTGTGACGTTACATTTTTGGTATCAGAGCAGGGATAGGTTCCATGGGAACATGCATATGCATAAGCGCATGATAACATATGCATCATATGTGTTGAACATTATGTAGTGACATACTTTCATTTATTTTAGGGACATCATAAGACATGATACACCAAGGAGGGAGAGGCCGGCCGAAATGCATTCTCATAAGGCATCACCTCATTTACACAGAGAGCAACCAGCACTAGGAGCTAGAGCTCCTGTACATGCATCACAGTCATCTCATGCAGAAGTACCCCATGAAAACCTAGAACAAGAAGTATATGGTCCTGAAATGTACAAGGAAAGACGTTATGACAAGTTGAGGAAACATGGTGCAACTGATTTCAGTGGCACAACAAACCCAGCAGAAGCTGAGACATGGCTGAAAAGGACACAGAGGGTACTGAATATGATGAGATGTACTCCAGATGAGAAATTTGATTATGCAGTATCCTTACTGCAAGGAAATGCTTATGAATGGTGGGAGACAGTCCCTGACAGTGATGCACAACCACCGGTGTTGACATGGAATGATTTTCTCCTGGAATTTCAGAACAATTACATGCCTGAAGCATATAAAGATGAGAAGAGGAAGGAATTCCTGAATCTGAAATAGGGGAATATGTCTATTGCGGAGTATGAAGTACAATTTAACAAGCTTTCCCATTATGCCACTTTCATGGTCTCTACTGAAAGAGACAAATGCAGGAAGTTTGAAGAGGGCCTCAAATATGAGATCAGAAATAGAATCACGACTACTGATCTTGATAGTTATGCTAGGCTTAGAGCTGCTGCAATAAGAGCTGAACGGTTAATGAAAGAAGCTGGGGAACAACAAATAAAAAGGCCATCACGTGAATTCTTTGGTGAGTCTAGCAGAAGGTTGGGGAAAAAAGGTAGATATATGCCTGCACAATCTGGTAACAGAAGTGGGTACTCCAGTTTTAGAGGTCGAGGCATGACTTTTTCTTACCCAGGCAGAGGGCAGAGCCAATATGTTGAACAAAGGCCCACATGTAGTCATTGTGGCAGACAACATACGGGCGAATGTAGAAGGCTCACAGGAGCATGTTATTTCTGTGGATCGATGGAGCACATGTATAGAGACTGTCCAAATAGAGCCAAACTAGCAGAGACTAGCAGAGACAGAGGAGTATCTGAGACTACTGTTGAGGCACCGAGGGTCTACCCTACTAGTGGGACACAAGGCAGAGGAAGAGGCAGGGGCAGGATTGGTACACTGGGCAGAGGAGTGACCAGATCTGAAGGTCAGAGTTCTAGACCCCCTACTCAGGCCAGGGTGTTTGCTATGACTAGACAAGAGGCAGTGGATGCTCCCGAAGTAGTCACTGGTAATATTTACATTTATGAAATATTAGCATATGCGTTGATTGACCCAGGCTCCACTCATTCATTTATATCATTGCATATGGCATCTAAACTACGTCAAATGCATGAGCCTTTGGGGATTTACATAAATGTGAGCACTCCATTGGGAACAGTAATAGTTGTGAATAATGTCTGTCGTGATTGCCTGATATGCATTGACAGAGCTGAGTTAATAGCTGATCTGATTTTATTGCCAATATATGAATTTGATGTGATACTGGGAATGGACTGGTTAACTAGACATCATGCAATAGTGAATTGCTTTACTAAGGAAGTAATTTTGGAATCACCAAACCAGCCAAGGGTAGTATTTCTAGGTGAAAGAAAACTTGTGCCTACATGTCTAGTTTCAGCGGTAAAGGCATTTCGAATGATCAAAGGGGGATGTGAAGCATATTTGGCATATGTGACTGATATTAGAACCACTGATAGCTTGCTTGAAAATATACCAGTGGTAAGGGAATTTGCTGATGTATTCCCAGATGATCTACCTGGTTTACCACCAGATAGAGAGATAGAATTCACTATTGAACTAGTACCAGGAACAACACCAATATCAAGGTCACCCTACAGAATGGCCCCAGTTGAGTTGAAAGAGCTGAAGGCCCAATTGCAGGAGTTACTTGATAAAGGGTATATCAGACCTAGTGTATCACCATGGGGAGCTCCAGTGTTATTTGTTAAAAAGAAAGATGGAACAATGAGATTGTGTATCGATTACAGGCAACTGAATAAAATGACAGTGAAGAACAAATATCTGTTACCCAGAATAGATGATTTGTTTGATCAGTTGCAAGGAGCCCAAATATTCTCCAAGATCGATTTGAAATCAGGCTATTACCAGCTGAAGGTAGCAGAAGCAGATGTTCCAAAGACTGCCTTTCGAACCAGGTATGGGCATTATGAATTTTTAGTAATGCCATTTGGATTGACTAATGCTCCAGCTGCATTTATGGCTTTAATGAATAAGGTGTTTCAACCATGTTTGGATAGGTTTGTGATAGTATTTATTGATGACATATTGGTGTACTCAAAGAATAGGGGAGAACATGAACAACATTTAAAAATTGTGTTGCAAATTTTGAGGGAGAAACAATTATATGCCAAATTGAGTAAATGTGAATTCTGGTTAGATCATTTGGTGTTTCTTGGACATGTGGTGTCGTGTAAGGGCATAGAGGTTGACCCAAAGAAAATTGAGGCTATGGTAAATTGGGAAGCTCCTAAAAATATTTCAGAAATGCGTAGTTTTCTGGGATTAGCCGGATACTACCGCAGATTTGTTGATGGATTCTCCTTAATTGCTAGCCCTTTGACTAAATTGTTAAGAAAGAATGTGCCTTTCAAGTGGACTCCAGAATGTCAGAGGAGTTTTGATGAACTAAAACACAGGCTAACCTCAGCACCAGTGTTAACCATCCCTACAGGTACAGGTGGGTTTACAGTATATAGTGATGTTTCTCACCAAGGCTTGGGATGTGTATTAATGCAACATGGTAAGGTGATAGCTTATGCATCTAGGCAACTGAGACCACATGAGATCTCATATCCAGTGCACGATTTAGAATTGGCTATAGTTGTATTTGCATTGAAGATTTGGAGGCATTATCTGTATGGTGAGACATTCCAAATCTTCACAGACCATAAAAGCTTGGGTTATTTGTTGACACAAAAAGAATTAAACATGAGGCAGAGACGGTGGTTAGAGCTATTGAAAGATTATGACTGTACAATTGAATACCATCCAGGGAAAGCCAATGTGGTAGCAGATGCATTGAGTAGGAAGGCTAGTGGCAGTGTAGCTCATTTGCAAGTATCCTCTTTTACATATTTGATTCAATTACGATCTATGAATGTTGAATTAAATATACATGATGAAGGATCACTTATTGCTACTCTTCGAGTCAGACCTATACTAAAGGAGAGGATCAAAGAAGCACAAAGCAAAGATCCTAAATTGTGTGAGAAAATTGAATCAGTAAGGCAGGAAAACAGTAAAGATTTTCAATTGTAGGATGATGTACTGATGTTAAAGTCACGCATATGTGTTCCAGACACTGAGAACTTGCGTCAAGAAATAATGGAAGAGGCACACAATTCACCGTATGCAATGCACCCAGGGATGACAAAGATGTATCACAGTTTAAGGCCTCATTACTGGTGGCCAAGAATGAAGAAAGATATAGCAGAATATGTTTCCAAATGCTTGACATGTCAGCAGATCAAAATTGAACATCAGGCACCAATTGGTAAGTTACATCCATTGCCAGTGCCAGAATGGAAATGGGAAAGAATAACGATGGATTTTGTCTATGGATTGCCAAGAACTCCATGGAAAAATGATGCAGTATGGGTAATTATTGACAGATTAACCAAGTCAGCACATTTTCTACCTATCAGATGTGTACACTTGAGAGTTTGGCCAAATTATATGTGAATGAGATAGTCAGATTGCATGGCATTCCAGTGTCCATTGTGTCTGATAGAGATCCACGGTTTACTTCACGTTTTTGGGTGAGTTTACAGAATGCATTGGGAACAAATTTGAACTTTAGCACTGCATTCCACCCACAGACTGACGGACAATCAGAAAGGACTATACAGACATTGGAAGAAATGCTTAGGGCATGTTCTATGGAATTCAGAGGTGCTTGGGATGAATATATAGCATTGATTGAATTTGCTTACAACAACCAGTATCATAGCAGTATCCAGATGGCACCATATGAAGCATTGTATGGCAGAAAGTGCCGAAGCCCTATCATTTGGGATGAAGAAGGAGCACGTGCATTAGAAGGGCCAGAGCTAGTGCAAGACACAGTGGATAAGATCAAGGTTGTCAAGAACAAGCTAAAGGCAGCACAGGATAGGCAGAAAAGTTATGTTGATCAGCATAGAAGGGAGATGGAATACGAGTTGGGTGAGAAGGTATTTCTTCGTGTATCTCCATGGAAAGGGATAATTCGATTTGGCCAGAAGGGTAAATTGAGCCCAAGATACATAGGGCCTTATGAAATTCTTGAGAAGATTGGTCCATTGGCTTATAGGTTGGCTTTACCACCCGAGATGGCTCAGATACATAATGTGTTTCATGTGAGCATGCTTAGAAGATACAGGTCAGATCCTACACATGTACTTAAAGATCAAGCCATTGAGATTGCAGAGAACATGAGTTATGTTGAGGAACCAGTGCAAATCATTGGATACAAGACTAAACAGCTAAGAAATCGAGAAATACCTTTGGTTAAGGTATTATGGCGTAACCATTTACAAGAAGAGGCAACATGGGAAACAAAAGAAAATATGAAAAAGCAATATCCACAACTGTTTTCAGGTATTAATTTCGAGGACGAAATTTTAAAAGGAGGGGAGAATTGTAACATCCTTGACCTTCCCCCACATGAATTTCATTGAACATAAGCATCTTGCATACAATTCAATTGAACAAATGCATTTCATACGTATTTTTGTAGGAACAAGTTTATCACACGCACTAGCTACGTGTCCTAGCATTTGGCACTTGTATCGAGTAGCACATGTGTACTTATAACCTATATGAGGATTATGAAGTATTAGAAATGAATTGAATAAGTGACCAAATTAAAGTAAGAAAAATGATTAGATTAAGATTAGTAAACATTTTGCATTGTTAATTTAGTTAAACCGGGCCAAAAGATTAAGCGGTATTATTGTGTAGATTAGTCGAATTATATATATATGTAAATAATAATAATAATATAGATAAAATAAAATGAAAATGAAACAAAAGAGAAATAGAAGAGAAGAGAAGAGAAAAGAGAAGAGAAATGAGAAATGAGATGAGAAATGAGATGAGAAAAAGATAAAAAGACAAAAACATAAATCTGCCTTTATCTTCATCTTTCCCATTTCTGCCTCCTCACTTCAGCCCCGACTTCTCCTTCATTTTCCTCCATTTCAGACTTCAAATCTTCCTTGTTTTACCTATTTTTTTCACCAAATTGATCCCTTGCAAGTTCGTCCTTGGTAAGTAATCAATTCTTATTGCTTTAGGGTTGATTTGAGTTGCTTAGGTTCATTAATAGGCACTGTTTTGCAACCCGATTTTGATGCACATCTAAATTGATTCTGGACAAGTATAAAACACAAAAGTTGTTCCTTTATGTCTTATATTTATGAATATGTAAACTTTGTTTCGTGATTTGGTTTATAGAATTAGATATTATCTTCGTACTGAAACTGGTCAGGGTGTAAACCCTAACCAAGTTAGCTACTGTGTGGTTTGATTTCGAATATGTTAAAGCCCTTATTTGATGTCTCTCAAAACATAAAAGTTGTAGATATATGTGTTTTGTATCTGTATACCAAATTTCAGGTTCATAGGGCATGTAAATGGTGAGTTATGGTGAATGGAACCATGACTGTTCCATGGTTTGAACTGCCTACTGAGTGCACTGGGCAGCTCCAGTACAATGGTTGGATAATTTGAGCTTGTTAGAGCTATATTATGTAATTTATCAAAACATGAAAGTTATATTTATATGTCTTAGCTAAATTATGGTACTAATTTGAGCTTAATTTGTTATCTATAGACTAAGTTATGGCCTTTTGAAGTCATACTGGTCCGGAAGCCAATTCTATTCTGGAACAGTAATATGTTTGGTATAATTAGAAGACCTTAGAGACATAATTGGTACAAGTTGTAAACATGAAACATGTTCCATATGAACCCATATAAGGTTCTGTAAAGTTTCATTAAAATAGGACTTATAGAGTGTAAGTTATGATGAACCCAAATGAGTACCCTGAAACTGCCTAAAGGCAGAAAACAAGGCAGAAAACAGAACACTCTTATAAATTTCACAAAATATTGTAAAATGATCCAATTGGTCTGAAATTTTAATATGTTCTCTAATTATATGTTATTTGTAATTAGGAACAAGAATAAGATTAATTGGTCAATTATAGAAAAAGTTATAGGCTAAACAGTCCCATAAGGTCACACTGCCTCATAGGAAAAATCTTAACTATTGACATGAACAATGCATATTAATTTGTTTAAGCCACATTAAGTATCTCTAATTATGAGTTAATCGATTATGTTTTCATATTAGGCTCGCAACATATTGGAGACCCACAAGGAGCAGATAGACAATAAGTTAGGGGTCGGAATCAAAGGAGAACAGTGAGTCTAATTATCGATTGAATTCTTTAGTGCAAATGAATGTTGTTTGCTATGTGATTCATGTGATTGTCATGATTGGTCCTTGATAATGTAATGATGGATAATTTGTGACATTGTGGTACATATAAATGGTATACTTGTGGTATATTTGAGGTATATGTTTGACAAATGTGATATATATACATGGTACATGTATAGTATATACAAGGTGTATGCTTGACATATGAGGTATATAGGGAATATATGTATGTTGTATATGATAAAGATGCAATGGTTGATGAATGCTTAAATACAAGTGCATATGCATATGGGCTAAAAAGGCGTTGTGACTAGTTAATCGACATTGCAAAGCAAAAGAAGAGGCCTATGGCCCAACAAATGTGCAAAGCAAAAGAAGAGGCCTATGGCCCAACAAATGTGCAAATGAAACAAATGATCAAGCTAGCTAGCAAATGCAAATGCAAATGTTCACATGGAAACCCGGGGCAATGTTCGTTTAATCTGGTCACAACAAAATAAAATGTACAAGCAAAGCATAAGTAAATAACAATTATTGAGTACTTGATTTTATCTATATTTATATGTTATTGACTGATGAATGGAATGGAATACATGGTATATATTGGAATTGTGATTTATGACTATGAGTTGTTTGGTACTTTAGAGCTCATTGGATGTTTATTCTCACTGAGCCGCAACTCATCAATTTGCGTCATTTTTCAGGTAAAGAAAAGTGATAGCTCATTTTGAGTAGTGTATAGAAGACATGGAGCACAGGTCATTGGCCGAGCCTCATCACTCTCTCTCCTTGCATTCCACACAAGCATAAAAACATGTCATCTGTATTTTGGACTTATATGCTTGAATATGTATAGTCATTTTGGAATGAGTCTAAATATGTATAAATGAAATCAACTCGGAAATACTTATGTGTAAAGTTTATATTTTGATATATGTGATATATCGTATTGTGGTTTTAATGTTGACTTGAAAAGTCATTTAGTAATTTTACAGGATATAAGACTTGTAAAGTCGTTAGTTGATTTTACAGGATATGATATGAAAAAAAAATTTTACTACTATTGTTAACAAGGTATTTTGCCTTTTCAGTATGCAGTATGTGACTATTTGATACAGGGATAGGTTATACTTAAATGCATAAGAGGTGTGACATTACAGATAGTGAAGGAATTGAAGTCTGGGATAGTGTACGAAAAGAATGGACACCACCAACCAGAAGAGGAAATCCTATCAAGAGATGATTGGACTGAGCCCTAAAGAAGAGCAAATTTCAAAAACAAGAGGGCAATGACAATTCTATCAAGCTCATTATCTATTGAAGAATGTAGGAGAATACAACATTGCTCAACAGCATTTAGTATGTGGAAGACATTGGAGAACTATCATGAGGGAACTAAGCAAGTCAAATCCAAGAAGATTCAACTTCTAACCTCAGAATATGAGCTCTTCAAGATGAAATCAAATGAGTCAATCACTAACATGACTAACCGTCTTCTATCCATTATAAATGGAATGAGGAAACTTGGGAAGCATCTGAGCTTGGAAGATATAAACAATAAAATCCTGAGAAGTCTTCCTCTTAAAGACTATGGTTCAAGAGTTGCTGGCATAGAAGAAGCAAATGAAGATATGAGCATCATGAATACTGATGTGTTGATTGGCAAGCTTCTCACACATGAGATGGCAGTAAAGAGAGATAGAGAGCTTGAAGCAGAGCTAGAGAAAAGAAAACCCTTAGCACTTAAAGCCTCTACTTCAAAATCTCAAGAAGAAAGTGAAGATGATGAAGAAGTGAGTGATGATGAAAATGAGGACATCACTATGCTTTCAAGGAGATTAAAAAGAATCATTGAAAAGAAAATGAGCAATTCCAGAAAATTCAGGCAGAGAAACCTCAAACAAACTTCTAATGAAACACATAGAAATAAGGAAGAGGTGAAATGTTATGAATGTGGAAAGAAAGGACATATCAAACCAGAATGTCCAAGACTCAAGAAGCATAAGAGCAAATATCAAAGAGACAATGGGGAGAAAGGTCACAAAGCCACATGGGATGACGAAAGCTCTTCAAGTGAAAAAGATGATAATGAAAGTGAAGAGGTCAACCTATGTTTCATGGCTATTGAGGATCACGTCTCGGACAAAGTAAGATCACTACACTCATACTCTTTCAATAATGATAGTAGTGATAATGATAGTAATAATGATAGTGATGATGATGATGATGAGCAAAGCCTAATAGAAGAATTAAATATAGAATTAGAAAAATATAGAAATAAATTTAGTACCTATAGAAGTAATGTCTCTAATTTCAAAAATAAGATAGATTGCTTAGAAAAGGAGAACATAAAGCTTAAATCTTCAAATGAATCTCTTCAAAAGTCTTTAGATGAATACTCATCAAAACCTTCAACAACTTCACTGTTAAAAGAAAATAATACTTTGAAAAATGAAGTTGAAGAACTTAGAAATTCCATTTCTAAATTTCACAAGGGTAAAGAGAGCTTAGATACTCTCATTGTATCTCAAAGACCACCTTTAGTTAGACATGGTCTAGGGTTTAATGACACATCATCATCTTCTAACAAAACAGTATTTGTTAAGTCTAAAGAACATAATATCTCCACATCTATTAGAACTGTGCCGAGAAATAAGAATGTTAAACCTTCTATACAGAAAAAGAATAATCATGCCTTTATGTATAGGAAGCATGCATCAAGAAAAACACAAATTATTCATGAATGTGCATGCCATTGTTCTCAAAATCAGTCTAATAGAATTATGGCATTTAAATACAGTGTAAGACCAAAAAACAAGTTTACACCTAAACAATGTAATTACTGTATCAAAATGGGTCATATAAATAGAAATTGTTGGATAAGGAAGGCTCATTGGCAACCTTCATGTGCTAACCCCCAAGGACCCAAACTCATTTGGGTACCTAAACATCATACTTGATTTGTAACTCTGTAGGTATGCCTCAAGTCCATAATAAACAAAAATGCATGGCTAGTAGACAGTGGATGCTCAAGGCATATGACAGGAGACAAAAAACTCTTCAATGAAATCAAAAGTATTGATGGAGGTAAAGTTACCTTTGGAAACAATGCAAAGGGTAAGGTAATTGGCATTGGTTCTATTGGTATTCATGGTACTACTTTTATTAAGGATGTTTTACTTGTTGATGGCTTAAAACATAACTTGCTAAATGTAAGTGAATTATGCGAGATAAAGGAAACAAAGTAATTTTCACCTCAAATGAATGTCTTGTAATCTCTATTGATGGTCAAGAAATATTTAAAGGAAATAGAGATATCAATACATACATAATAAACTTACATGAACTCTCTAACCATTCCTCTAAGTGTCTTGTGACTACTAGTGATGAATCTTGGCTGTGGCATAGAAGACTTGGTCATGCTAACATGGACTTAATACAAAGTCTCAGCACAGGAGAGCTAGTAAAAGGATTACCAAGAGTTAAATATGAAAAAGGCAAGACATGTGAACCTTGTCAAAGAGGAAAGCAGCACAAGTCATCTTTCAAAGCCAAAAACATAGTAAGTACTTCAAAACCTCTTCAACTCATACATTTAGACTTATTTGGACCTACTAGGGTTGCTAGCTTAGGAGGAAAACATTATGCATTTGTCATCGTAGATGATTACTCTAGATTTACTTGGGTAATTTTCTTAGCTCAAAAGAGTGATGCTTTTGAAAATTTCAAAAACTTTGCTAAAAGAGTTCAAAATGAAAAAGGATACTGCATTTCAAAAATAAGAAGTGATCATGGGAAAGAATTTGAAAATGAAAACTTTGAAAGTTTTTGTCTTGAATATGACATTTCACATAATTTCTCATCTCCTAGAACACCTCAACAAAATGGTGTAGTTGAAAGGAAAAATCGAACATTAATTGAAATGGCAAGAACAATGCTTAATGAATATGCATTACCAACTTATTTTTGGGCAGAAGCCACAAACACTGCATGCTATATTTCAAATCGAGTTTTCAAAAGACCTCTTTTAAACAAAACCTCATTTGAGCTATGGAATGGAAGAAAGCCCTTGGTATCATACTTTAGAGTATTTGGATGCAAGTGTTTTATATTGAACACCAAGGACAATCTTGGAAAATTTGCCTCTAAGTCTGATGATGGTATCTTTCTAGGATACTCTACAACCAGCAAAGCATATAGAGTATTTAATAAGAGATCATTAACTGTGGAAGAATCCATGCATGTTGTTTTTAATGAATCTAGTAGACTTGATCTTGTGAAAGGTAGTGCTCTTGATGATGTTGTAGATAATATGGAAAAACCTGTCATTGAAAATGGAAAAGAAGAAAATGATCAAGAAAAACTACTACCTCAAAATCAAGAACAAATGGAGCAAGACCTTCCAAAAGAATGGAGAATGAACAGAAATCATCCAAAAGAGCAAATAATTGGTGATCTATCAAGGGGAGTAAGTACTAGATCGCATTTCAAGCATTTAATCACTGACATTGCATTTATTTCACAAATTGAGCCTAAAAACATTGATGAGGCTCTTAATGATGAAAGTTGGATAATTGCCATGCAAGAGAAACTTAACCAATTTGAGAGAAATAAAGTATGGAACCTAGTACCAAGACCTAAGAATCATCCAATCATAGGCAGCAAATGGGTATTTAGAAATAAGTTAGATGAACAAGGGTTAATAACCAGGAATAAAGCAAGACTAGTTGCAAAATGATATAATCAGGAAGAAGGTATTGACTATGATGAAACATATGCACCGGTAGCTAGATTAGAAGCTATAAGAATTCTCTTAGCATATGCATGTCACATGAATTTCAAACTTTTTCAAATGGATGTGAAAAGTGCATTTCTAAATGGCTATATAGATGAAGAAGTGTATGTAGAACAACCACCAGGTTTTGAAAGCTATAATTTACCAAATCATGTTTTTAAACTTTCAAAAGTTTTGTATGGTTTAAAACAAGCTCCAAGAGCTTGGTATGAAAGACTAAGTTCTTTTTTACTAGAAAATAGCTTCACAAAGGGAAATGTAGACCCTACACTGTTCATCAAAAAGCATAAGCATGAAATACTAGTTGTTCAAATTTATGGTGATGATATAATATTTGGTTCTACTAATGAGCTGCTTTGTCAAGATTTTGCTAAGTGCATGACTAGGGAATTTGAAATGAGCATGATGGGAGAACTTAAGTATTTCCTTGGTCTACAAATCAAACAAAGCAATGAGGGCATATTCATCAACCAATCCAAATATGCCAAAGATTTAATCAAAAAATTTAGTATGGAAGGATGCAAAAATGCTAAGACTCCTATAAGCACATCAACAAAATTGGACAAAGATGAAAATGGTAAGAGCATTAATGAAAAGCTTTATAGAGGTATGATCGGATCAGTTTTATATCTCACTGCTTCTAGACCCGATATTATGTATAGTGTTTGCTTATGTGCACGATTTCAATCATGTCCCAAAAAATCTCATCTAAATGCTGTAAAAAGGATTTTAAGATATTTACATGGAACATTGCATCTAGGTTTATGGTATCCTAGGAATTCATCTTTCTATATAATAGGATATTCAGATGCAGACTATGCTGGTAGTCTTTTGGATAGAAAAAGTACTTAAGGTACTTGTCACTTCATTGGAGAATGTTTAGTTTCTTGGTTTAGCAAGAAACAAGTATCAGTTGCTCTTTCAACTGCTGAAGCTGAATATGTAGCAGTTGGATGTTGTTGTACACAAATTCTTTGGATGAAACAACAACTTAAGGACTATGGTCATGAAATGAACCATATACCTATAAAATGTGACAACACCAGTGCTATAAATCTTTCAAAGAATCCTATTCAACACTCTAGAAGTAAACATATTGACATTAGACATCACTTTATTAGAGATCATGTTCAATATGGAGATGTTGAATTAGAATTTGTATGCACAGAAAAACAATTAGCAGATATTTTCACTAAGTCTCTAAATGAGGAAAGATTTAATTTCATTAGAAGAGAACTAGGCATGATTGATGGATTAACCTTGTGATTACAAGAAAATGAAATTTTAATTGTTGATCTTAAAACATATCACAAGTTAGAAGATAAATATTTTGATGAAAATTCATGTTTTATGAAGCAAAATCTTTGTTGAAATGATTTAGTCTTGTTGCAGAACTTAATTTCAAATTAATGAAAATTATAGGGGAGTCACGCCCGTGACTTATACTCACGCCCGTGACTTAAGTGGCTCAAAGAGGCAGTATTGTTCACGACTTCTGTTCACGACATGCTTCACAGCTTCAAGTAGTGAAACATTGTTTCACGGCTTGAGTCACGCCCGTGGATAAGACTATTCACGCCCGTGACGTATTTTCACTCCCATGAACCATTACGCCTCAAAAACTCACAGAAGCTTTCACGCTTTGCGTCACGGCATGAGTCACGGCTTCAAGTGGTGAAACATAGTTTCACGGTTTGAGTCATGACCGTGGCAAAGAAGTTTCACGCCCATGACAGAGTTTCATGCACGTGAATAATTACACCCAAAACTCACAGACGCTTTCACGCCTTGTGTCACGGCTTGCTTCACGGGTATAAGTAGTGAAATTCAACACTTCACGCCCGTGACATAATATTCACCCCCATGACCTATGATCATTCACGCCCGTGATGTTCATCGAGCACGCTCGTGAAATCATTTGCGCTTTCATTCACGGGTGGAATTCTGCTTCAGCAAACCGTGAACATGACTATTCACGCCCGTGAATGTATCGAATACATAAGAAAACAGCCGATTACAAACTTCATTTCAACTCTCCATCTCCCAAAACCGCTCTCATTTACTCTCATTCATTGAGACATTGAAGATTCCGACCCCAAAGCCTTGATATTTCACTATAAATTCCTTCAAAAGTTCGAATCTTCAGCAGAAAATAGACATTCCTAGGGTATTTCATCATATTTTATTTTCATTCCTATCAAAATCAAAATCAAAATGGAGTCTGCTTCGTCAAAAGGGAAGAGAAAGAAGTCCCATGCACCAAAGAGATATTCAGATTACCTCATGAACATCATACCCGAAAGTTGCCATCCTCGGTATGCAACTTCAAAGAAGCGACCAATTTTATCATCAAGGTCATTCGAATGGCAGACAATCCGTAATCTAGGACTTGAGATGGCTATGATAGAGCAACTTCAAGCCTGTCATCTAAAAGACTTTGTTGACATTCATCTGCCAACTCTACGGGAGCCAACGCTGGAATTCCTCAGCACCTTGCAAGTTTCACCAACTGGAGTGGTGAAATTCCAACTCTGCAAAAATGAAAACACCCTCAGCGCCATTGCTTTTGGAGAATTGCTCAACCTACCATTAGATGGCATTCTGAATGAGACTGAGGTAGAATTCTCTGCCCCTGCAGCCTGGACTCATTTCGGATACAATTGTAGCTGGGACGTAAAGAAGACGAAAAGCACTCATCTCGTGGCCCCAGTACATAGGTATTTGCATAGGTTTCTAACCTATAGTATTTTTGCTCGGGGAGAGAGCAATGGAACTATTAGGAAGTCAGAACTCTTCCTATTTGAGATGGCTCACCGGGGAATCAAAGTGGCGCTTTCCAGATGGTTTGCAAACCATCTTCTCTCCATCGCAACCAAGCCCACAGGAGATATCTTGATTGGGGCTTATGTCACTCATATGGCAGTGAAGCTAAATTACTTGAAGCTGGATGACCATCATTTCAACATTATTCCTGCCCACCCACGAGATAGGCTGGATATCGAGTCTTTCATAAAGATGGGAGCAGCAGTGAGAATCGTTTACCAGAACGATATCTTTTATCGCTTCACTGATACTGCTAGAGAAATTATCTGGGAAGATCATGACATGGAGGATTTTAAAGCAGGCCTCCAGGGAGTCCAGCAGAAAAAGAGGGCTAGGATTGAGGAAGCTACTCCAGCCATCGCTCAGGACATTGGACAGTCCTCAGCCTCCACACCGTCTTTAGCGCAGTAGGTGGTCGACCTCTTGGCACCATGTTTCGAGCAGCTGCAGACTTCCATGGATGAGAGGTTGGAAAACCTCAAGGACTTCATGGAGTCTCGGATCGACAGTCTTGAGGCTGAAGTAGCTAGGCTTCGTGATAGGATGTCTAGCTAGGATATAGGCTAGAGTGTAGCCTAAACTTGTTATGTTTGATCATTTTTCTTTATTTTGTTACTTATTATGTTTATGTATCCTTTCCTTCATATAATATATATTTGTTTTTGTTCACTTCAATCTACATATTCTTTTTGATTGATGACAAAAGGGGGAGAAAACTAGCAATATATGAAAGAATTTATATGATAAGGGAAAGTAGGATCAAACTAGCAATAATAAGAATTGTGAATCAAATTTGAAATTGATTGCAAAGTAGAATTATAACCTAAGTATACCTTGCATATACCTTAAAAAGCAAGTTACAAATAAAAACATGCCATGATATACCTTAAACATACTTTACATATACTTTATGTCTTGAAAAGGATTTGTGGTATGTATTGGATATACTTTTCTTATGACTTGCTTCTAGCTTAAATGCTACATCCTTATTCACTATTCTTGCACATTATAATTTATATCCTAAGTATATTTTGAGGGGGAGACTTCTCAAAATCACATATTGCTAGATTATTTGTCACCATCAAAAAGGGGGAGATTGTTAACCTTGAGGGGTATTTCTGTCATTTTGATGATAATAAATAATATACCAAAATTGTATTTAACATACTTGCTTTAAGTGTATTATACAGGACATAAATTAAAAATAGCAAGAATGGAGAATTGGAAGAATAATCCTTGAGAAACAAAAAGTAAAGAGTAGCATGTTCACTGCCGTGACTCTAGGAGTCACTCCCGTGAACAAAGCTAGCCGTTACCAAAACCAACATTTGAAGTTCACGACCATGAAGGAAGAACAAATTGTGAAGTGGGCATTTCAGTCACCCCCGTGACTAAAGGTGTCACCCCCGTGAAGAGTCATGAAATTTCAACCAGAGAGCTTCACAATCAGAGTCACCACTAAGGTCACGGCTGGGAAGATGTTCACCCCCGTGAATGATGGTGTCACCCCCGTGAATGATTCTCTCAATTTCATCCAGAGAGCTTCACGACCAGAGTCACCACTTGGCTCACGGCTGGAAATTCTGTCACGCCCGTGAAGGATTAATGTCACGCCCGTGACTCTATATGTCAAAACATACCAGAGAGCTTCACGACCAAGGTCACCACTTCAGTCACGGCTTGGGAAGAACTGTCACCCCCTTGACAAGCATATTCACGCCCGTGACCAATGAAAGAGAAAAATGACAGGCGCGATTTTTTAGTTGGTACAACGACTAGTTTCTTATTTAATGCACCCCAACGGCTATATTTAGCCATGGGAGTATAAATGGAAGTCATTTATACATTAAGAAATAAGAGGATGATAAGGGAATGATAAGAAAAATAAAATATTAGCATATACTTCAAATTACAAGCTATATTGTACTTTCATACTTTGAGAACAAATCAATTCTCTGTAAAAATCTTTTTGCTCCTCATATTTGAGCAATAAAGATTTATAAGTGGTTCTCTCTGTAATCTTTACTCAAGTGAGCATTGGATAGTTCTGGGTTAAGAGTAGAACACTTGTAAGGGTTAGTTGTGTGAGCCTGTAAAACACAAAGTGTAGGTTGTTTGTGTGAGCTTGTAAAACACAAAGTGTAGGTTGTTTGTGTGAGCCTGTAAAACACAAAGGAATTGGTTATTGTGTGAGCCATTAAAACACAAGGGATTTCTGGGTTAGGTGTGAGCCATTGTGAGAAACACCATAGTTGGGAGTGAGCTTGTAAAACTCCATTGTAACACTTAGTGTGTTAGTGAAACTCCCAATTGCGATTGGGGAGAGGAGTAGGGTTTGTTAATACCCGAACCTCTATAAATCTTTGTGTCTTATTTTCTCTATCCCTTCTAAAATTAACTATTTATTTCTGCACTTTAAAGTTTAATTTTTTAAACTCACCCTATACACTAATTGTGTATACTCATCCGAACTTCTCAAGTCAAATGTGCTCCAAGAGTTTTAACAACCTTAACTAAGTATATAACAATTGCATGGAAAATAGATATAGAGCATTCCTAGAGCTTTAGCGACCTTGTCCTTATAATTTAATCAATCATATGTAAGTTAGGATCAATAGCCCTCCTAAAGCTTTAGCTACCTTGTCCTCAAATACATCATACGGTACCATAAACCCCTTAATTGTATGTCATTATCATATAGCTAGTTCTATATTAGAAAAATGGGCATTCCTTATTCTTGTAACTTCTTCATGTTAATTCCATTATCATGTGCATGCTCAAACATTATACATAGGCATCTTACCTATTCTGAATCATCATATATCCATGCATATAATATCTCATACATTATCCACATATGAGGTTTCATGTGTTCATTGATGTGTTCTTATTTAGTTTGATTTTTATTTATGCTTTTTAATGTTTAATTATAGGTTTTAAATATGTTTAGGTACTTAGTTGTTTTTGTTTTTGGTGATTGTAGATGTTGCAGATGAAATGCAGGAGTGAAGACCTTTATAGATGTGACAAGGTGTCACGCTAGTGAGGAGGATTATAACAATGAGAAGCCTTATGTGCATGACAAGCGTGTCAAGTCTAAAGCTCCAAGCTGTTATCATGAATGTGCTCAAATGTCCTAGTATGAAAGTTGTTATGCTATCACAACTTGCTGCATACGTGAAAAAGTATCATGTACAAGATGATCAACGATCTTGCAAAGTCCAAATTGTGATGAAAGTATGTCTTATGTAAATGAGTCCATAGTATGGAGCATTGATTTTGGAGTTTATTTTTAGGGATTTTATTAACATTTTTAGAAGGAAAATATTATATCTTTAGAATTAGAATGCAACTAAAACTTTGAGTAGTATAAAGGTAGTTTCAATGTTATGCAACTTTTAAGTCGGGGTGGTTGAAGAGAACTCATAAGCCACCTTTAGCATCTTGTTCCAGCAAACCTTTTTATCATTAGGATAAGCTATACCAACACCTAAAGATTGGTTTGGAGTTGGGCACTAATTACACCATTAGTTTGGATAATTAGTGAGATAAGGCGAAAGCCATTTTGAACTTATTTCATTGTGCTTAACTGAATTGGGGAATGAATTGCAAATTAGGGAGGTGAGTTAAATACCTACTTTGTCTCGTTGGTTTTAATTCGTTAAAATTGATTGCTTTCTAGTTTCTCTAGTTTAATTTAATTAATTCAACCTTAAAATTTACCGAAACTTGATTAGAGTGTTTAGGTTTTAATTTCTTGTTTATTGGTAATCTATAGTTAATTAAGAATTTAAACTGAATAATTCCTTGAGAGATCGACCTTATGAGTATCTTGCCATACTACAGTAGTTTGTGCACTTGCGAGTATACTTTGAGTTATATCATTCATATAGCTCATAGCATGTGATTGAACAAGTTCATCATATGACATTATTAATAAAAATTGCATATCATATTACCAAAATTCATGAGCGTAACATTGTCTTCACGACCATGAATGTGTCATTCATAGGTGCCCTACCCATGAACCAAGCCATGAATGTACTCGTGAACACTATTGATTTCATAAATATATAATTCACAGGTGTGAAATAAATCTTCACTGGTTTCATGACTTCCAGACTGTGAAACTAACCATGAACAATTTTGCTCGAGCTAGACAAGTTCTAGGTTGAGCTTTCACGGGCCTGACTTTTATGTCACGAGCATGAAACATGCTTGGATTAAGGATTCATGATTGTGAACCCTATGTCACATGTGTGAAATCTTGGGTTTTCAAAATAAAAACCCATACTAAAATAGACTAAGCCTTAATCACACTCAAAGGATCTAAAATTGACCAATGTCAATCACTCATATCAACATTTATATGCCATTAACATACAAGAACATGCAATAACAACTTTTAGATACATATAACAACATTTCGTGCTAAAAAACATATCAAAACTCATAACTATTAAAGGAATAGCATCAATGGCATTTCATATCAAATCACTACCAACCATGGCATTCTCATAACTAAAATCACATATACATCATTTATCATATGCTCAAGACATTAAAATGCATAAAACATGTGAGAAATGCAAGATTTGGAATTAATATACATGTACATACCTCTAAAATGGAGCCCAAAACTTCAAGCTTCCTCAAGCTTACTTAGGATCTTGTTGGTACTCACCTCTACTACCAACACATAGAACACCAAAATCACCTCTATAAGACCAGAAAACAAACCTCACAAACCACTCTTCCTTATCTTTTGATACAAGCTTAAACCCAACCTTTAGTCTTTGAATCCTTATGTGAAAAGAGAGAAAGTGGAAGAAGAAGATGGAGAAAGATGATCTGGCATGTGATGTAACATCCTTGACCTTCCCCATATGCATTTCATCGAACATAAGCATCTTGCATACAATTCAATTGAACACATGCATTTCATACGTATTTATATAGGAACAAGTTCATGGCATGCACTAGCTATGTGTCCTAGTATTTGGCACTTGTATCGAGTCGCACTTGTGTAATTATAACCTAAATGAAGATAACAAAGCATTAGAAATAAATTGAATAAGGTGATTAAAGTAAACTAAGAAAAATGATTAGATTAAGATTAGTAAACAATTACATTGTTAATTTAGTTAAATGGGGTCAAATGATTAAGCTGTATTATTGTGTGAATTAGTGGAATTATAAATCTATGTAAACAATAATAATAATATAGACAAAATAAAATGAAAATGACACAAAAGGGAAATAGAAGAGAAGAGAAAAGACAAATGAGAAGAGAAAAGAGAAGAGAAGAAGAGAAAATGAGAAAATGAGAAAATGACAAACAACAAGTTGGCTTTATCTTCATATATCTTTCCCCATTTCTGCCTCCTCACTTCAGTCCCGTTTTCTTATTCAATTTCCTCCATTTCAGACTTAAATTCTTCCTTGTTTCACCTATTTTTTGAAGCTAATTGATCCCTTTCAAGGTTGTTCTTGGTAAGTAATCAATTCTTATTGCTATAGGGTTAATTTGAGTTGCTTAGGTTCAATATTAGGCACTGAATTGCACCCCGATTTTGATATTAATAGGATTTGATTCTGGAAATGTGTAAAACACAAAAGTTGTTCCTTTATATCTTATATTTGTGGATATGTAAACATTTTTTCAATATGTTATGTATAGGGAGAGATATTCCCTTCGTACTGAAACTGGTCAGGGTATAAACCCTAACCAAGTTAGCTACTGTGTGGTTTGATTAAAGCCCTTATTTGAAGTATCTCAAAACATAAAAGTTGTAGATATATGTGTTTTTTATCTGTATACCAAATTTCAGGTTCATAGGTCTTGTAAATTGGGAGTTATGGTGAATGGAACCATGACTGTTCCATGGTTTGAACTGCCTACTGAGTGCCCTGGGCAGATCCAGTACATTGGTTGGCTAATTTGAGCTTGTTAGATCTACATTATGTAAATTATAAAAACATGAAAGTTATAGATATATGTCTTATCTAAATTTTGGTACTAATTTTAGCTTAATATGTTATCTATAGACTAAGTTATGGCCTTTGGAAGTCATACTGGTCCGGAAGCCAATTCTATTCTGGAACAGTAATATGTTTGGTATAATTAGAAGACCTTAGAGACATAATTGTTAAAAGTTGTAAACATGAAACATGTTCCATATGAACCCATATAAGTTTCTGTAAATTTTCATTAAAATAGGACTTATAGAGTGTAAGTTATGATGAACCCAAATGAGTACCCTGAAACTGCCTAAAGGAAGAAAACAAGGCAGAAAACAGAACACTCTTAGAAATTCCACCAAATATTATACAATGATCCAATTGGTCTGAAATTTTAATAGGTACTATATATATGTGTTATTGTTAATTAGGAACAAGAATCAGAGTAATTGGTCAATTATAGAAAAAGTTATAGGCTAAACAGTCCCATAAGGTCACACTGCCTCATAGGAAAAATCTTAACTATTGACATGAACAATGCATATTAATTTATTTAAGCCACATTAAGTCTCTCTAATCATGAGTTAATCGATTATGTTTTCATATTAGGCTCGCAACATATTGGAGAACCACAAGGAGCGGATAGACAATAAGTTAGGGGTCGGAATCAAAGGAGAACGGTGAGTCTAATTATCGATTGAATTCTTTAGTGCAAATGAATGTTGCTTGCTATGTGATTCATGTGATTGTCATGATTGGTCCTTGATAATGTAATGATGGATAATTTGTGACATTGTGGTACATATAAATGGTATACTTGTGGTATATTTGAGGTATATGTTTGACAAATGTGATATATATACATGGTACATGTATAGTATATACAAGGTGTATGCTTGACATATGAGGTATATAGGGAATATATGTATGTTGTATATGATAAAGATGCAATGGTTGATGAAAGCTTAAATACAAGTGCATATGCATATGGGCTAAAAAGGTGTTGTGACTAGTTAATCGACATTGCAAAGCAAAAGAAGAGGCCTATGGCCCAACAAATGTGCAAAGCAAAAGAAGAGGCCTATGGCCCAACAAATGTGCAAATGAAACAAATGATCAAGCTAGCTAGCAAATGCAAATGCAAATGTTCACATGGAAACCCGGGGCAATGTTCGTTTAATCTGGTCACAACAAAATAAAATGTACAAGCAAAGCATAAGTAAATAACAATTATTGAATACTTGATTTTATCTATATTTATATGTTATTGATTGATGAATGGGATGGACTACATGGTATATATTGGAATTGTGATTTATGACTATGAGTTGTTTGGTACTTTAGAGCTCATTGGATGGTTATTCTCACTGAGCCGCAACTCATCAATTTGCATCATTTTTCAGGTAAAGAGAAGTGATAGCTCATTTTGAGTAGCGTATAAAAGACATGGAGCACAGGTCACTGGCCGAGCCTCATCACTCTCTCTCTCCTTGCATTCCACACAAGCATGAAAATATGTCATATGTGTTTTTGTATTTACGTGCTTGAATATGTATAGTCATTTTAGAATGAGTCTAAATATGTATAAATGAAATCAACTCGAAAATACTTATGTGTAAAGTTTATGTTTTGATATATGTGATATATTATATTGTGGTGAAAACCTCAGTGTTAACTTTGCAAAGTCAGTGAATAATATTACAGGATATGAGACTTGCAAGTCATTGAATGAAATTATAGGATATGAGACTTGCAAAGTCATGGAATTATATTACAGGATATGAAAAACAATTTTACTACTATTGTTAACAGGGTATTTTACCTTTCCAGTACGCCATATATGATTACTTGATATTTGGATAGGTTATACTAAAATGCATAAGATGTGGTGTTACATGTGAGGTAAGATTTTAGGGTATGTAGAGTTAATTTGTAGGAGGTACAGAAAGGATGACAAAAAGAGAAAATTATCTCTACTTTACTTGCTCTAGATTGACTAGGATTCATGAGCATGAACACTTATACATAGGAGTGAATCACCTTGTCACAACCTTAAAAAAACCTTTCATGGGAAAGGCCATAGCCTCGACATTTGCGACCATGATCAATAATTCACGGGTGTAACTATAACATTTTCTTGAGCATGAAAAAACTTCCATAACTTTAATTAGCTTTTAAACCTTAATTTACCCATTCACTTTCTTATATAATCATCATATCTTATAGGCCCTAATTAACAGGTGTTACAATTATAGTTTGGAACCATATGCTTTCACGGGTAGAGTCAAGACTAGGTTCACGACGCCCGTGAATGTAATAATCATGGTTGTGAATCTTGTCAAATTGAAAGGTAAAAAGATTGAACCGAGTAAATCCATAAAAGACTCAAATGTGACACCAATTATCCAAATATATAGAGTATAATGCCTAGACAGGTGTGATAAACAAGTGTATGCTAGAAATGCCATGTTACTTAAATGTTGAATTATATGTTAATTGTTACATGATTTCAATCGTAATATGTTATAACATATATTATGGTTGGAAGCAGGCTAAGAATAAGAAATATACATGAACTAATATATGTGGAGGAAAAATGAAATGAGGAAATAAATATACATGTGTATAGACAAGAATGAGCAGTAATTATCTATATTGGTTAATGAAAACAAGACAAGTAAGAGTATACATAGATCCTAATGACATAGTATTAGATGATAAAATTGATATGAAATTTATGTTATGATATGGTAACATGAGTGATGAAAGAGATATAGGTATGAATCATGATATGATATGAATTATTTACCTTGTATACTAGTGCGTGGTCATGATAAACATGATTTTGGTATAAATTGTAGGTAAACTATTATAATATGTACTGTAGCACCCTCTTATATAATTAGGATTTACCAAACTATATAAAAGAGTATTACAATACATATGATTAAAATACGATAAATTTAAAATCTTTATGCATTATGACCATGATGACTAATTTAAAACATTGGAAAAAAAATTTTCAAATCACCATATATTTAATAATAATAATAATGTTTGGGATTTCACTAGCCCTAATGTTTATATATGAATAGTTACAAAATTATATGTCATTTAAAACTAAAAGCACGTATAAATGTAATTAAACCCAATGCCCATGATATAAACCAGAAACAAAAATAAACCATAACGTATCACCTACCCTGCAAGGCTTGTCCTCAGACTATGTACTTGGGCTTTCTTTTTTGTTGCTTTTAACATCTTGGCTTTGAATCTGCATATGGAAAACCACCTACACACTAAGCAAACTAATGTTTAGTGGTACATAACAACATGCAATGTGTGCATGTATTTAAAATCTGCATGATATACTTACCAATATACCATTTTGTCAAACTTCATATGTCTGCACATACAATATCCATTATGCTTATGATGTCATGCCTTAAAGTAATCATACAAGTTCTAACATGCTCATACATGGTATAACAAGTCATCTTCCATATAAACAAACAAGTGTACACCACACTTAAAACCATAGAGCAATTTTCCCATCTTACCCTTAATTGGCCTAAACTAGATATGAGTAGTAAAAATCAATGCTCTCACCCGGAGCCCTTCAGGTAACCTGCTTGAGATAAAGGTAGCCCTCTGGTCACCTACCTGAGTTATAAGGTAATATGCATATGTTTCTAATCTAAAGGAGCTTACTTGAGCTTTAAGCTTTTGTCTATAAGAGATAATCTATATTGACCAACCTAGGTCTCCCGATAATATTTCTCTTCTTAGCATGTCATTTATCTTAACTCTAGTCCTAGTTAGAATATTGGGCTTAAACATATTTCTATCATTCACTATTATCATACCATGCATTAACCATTACCATACCTTATGTTCATATTCATACCATATTATCATAAGAATTAAAGAGATATACCACCTTAAATTGAATTAACCTTGATTCATGAATCGAAAATTCACAAAACCATATTTAATATACTTCTAGCATGTGAATTACCTTTCACGACCGTGAAGCCACTCTTCATGGATAGTTTACCTGTGAACTAAGCTGTGACCTTGTAGCGCCCCCTCAATTAACTAGGATAAACTCGATTAATTAAGCTGACACTATAAAAATAGTTATGCGAAAAACCTGTAAAAATTTAAAATTGTTCTTTGCATCAAGTAACATTCTCGTGTTGGAAATCATATAAGCATACTTTAACTGTATCATTATGAAAACATATGCATAGACATTACATTGAAACAAATTGTAAATCTCATTTAAAGCAAGCTTCACGGGTGTGAACTAATTGTTCACGACCGTGAAGGTTCATTCATGGGCACTCCTACCCGTGAACCAAACTGTGAACTATGTTGTGAATGCTTCTATCCATTTTATGCACTCTCTTTATGGGCATGAAGAATATAATCATAGGCGCGACTTTATTCATAAAATGAGATTTATGGCTGTGGACACCTATTCACATTCATGAATATGGGTTTTCCAGTAGTTGATAGCATAAAAAAACATGCATTCATTACAAGTCACATGTAAAGCTCTAAGGATTGTCCCATGAGAACCTTTTCCTATCAACATTCTCATCATATCATGTATTAAAACATGTTAAAGGATCATTTAATATACATAATCACTACATTTACCATTTTCTTATTCACCAACTAATTCTTTTCCAAGCATTTATACATCTGTATATATTTAATAATATCTTACTTACCTCTTTCACCCATTAGGCATCATTATTTATTATCTCATAAATTCCTCTTTAGGCATATTTATTACATATACATTAACATTCTTTATCAAGGAAATTCTTGCCTAATTTAGCATTCATGCTTATATCATTTATTCAATTACATTTATTATGGCATTCATTACTACTTTTCATCTTACCATAGTCATCAACTAGCATTTAAAGCTTTTAATTCATTTATCACACAACATGCCATATTTTGTAATTTAAATACATATATGTACATACCTCTAATAGAGCCTCACAAAACCAAGCTTTTCTCAAGCTTGCTTATCATATTTGGTGGATTTCACCACCTCCCCTTTCAACTCCTATCACATATAACATACATGTATCAACATAAAAAAAACTCATATGCTTAGCCTTTAAAGCCATAAGGGCAAAAACTTTAACTTTAGCCCTTTTAACATCCTTAAACTCTTATAACTTGTTATAACACATGTTATGGCCTTAGAATAGCTTAAGGAGAGGTCTTTAATCTTAATCTCTCAAGATTAAGCCCTAACCTAACCCATTTGAAAATGGGTCTCTACCATAAATGAATCATACGTGATTAAAGCTATGAAAGCTTGTAAAAAAAAAGGAGAAATATGATTCCTTACCTTACTCGAAGGAAACACAAATGGGATGGAAGATTCGACTCCTATCTTCCTCCTAAGGTTTATCATCCTCAAGAACACCACCTTCCTTGTGCTCTTTTTTCCCAAAATCTTGCTTAATCTTTGATCTTTTACTTTGGTTTAGGTGTTTAGGGTTAGGAATCAAAAGAAAACATAAGCATTGGCCATAGGTAGGAGAAATCTTCAAGTTCTCGGGTTTCCTTTTGATTTTTAGTCGTGAGAGAAAGAAATGATAATTGCTCTAATTTTATAGCTGATGATATTCACGGGCGTGACTCTACTGTCACGATCATGAATTTGCTCAAACCTGATGGTTTATGGTTATGAAAGAGTATTCATGGGCATAAACCCTATAACACATCATTTTATTCTTTCTTTTCAACTCTTGTCCCATAACTTTTAAACATACTTATCTTTTCTAAATCCATATTGGCATTACAGACCTAACCCATGAACCATTATGGAGTAAGGCATTCTAAATTATCCTTCCTTCTTAGTTTTCAAGTTTTCTCTAAGCTTCCAAGGTTTGAAATCTCATGTGTATAAAGGAAGATGAGGTGAAGATGATTAAGGAGATAATGGTGGCATGTGAGGATGGTTAACAGAGAGTATGGTGCAAGTGTAGCAGAGATAGGGCATGGTAGAGAGAAAACAAATGTGACTTTCTCACTTGCTCATCTAATCACATTCACGACTGTGACTGTAATGCCCATTAAGTAGGGCCTATAAGATATGTTGGTATTAGAGAGAAAGAGTGGGTAGATTAAGGTTTAAAAGGTTAAATATAGTGATAAAGGTGCTTTCATACCCGTGAATGACTATTTACTCTTATGAAAGTGTTATATTTTTAAAACAATAGAGTTTTAGAAGGATTTAATCCCTTGAAGATGTTGTCACGATCATGAATATTATGGTTTATAGGTCTCTTCCATGAAAGGTTTTGTCATGGCTATAATATGATGTTCATGTCTGTGAAATATCATCAAACGAGTAGGTGTGTCAGAGTCATATTTTTCTCTTTCTCTCATGCCTTTTTTCTATCATCAACTATTCCTCACCACCTCTATAATCCAAGCTTCCATGACAAGGCTTTCTTCTTCCTCATCTCCACCTCCATTAACACAAAACACCATTAACAGTCTCTGTTGAAGCTTAAGGGATCTTGATATCAAAGGGAGAAAGATTTAGTTTAAGAGGTTGAACCAAATATCAGTTTTAAAGTGTTTTTTTTTATTACAAGGATCTCATAAGGAAGTTTGTCATGTGTTAGAGGTTACTAGAGGCAATGGTGAGGATCACCAAAGGGACTAGGCAAGCTTGAAAAACATGAAGTGAGATTTAAGGCTCTATTATTAGAGGTATGTACATAATGGCATTTAAATTTGAATCCTTTGCATTTTGTTATGTGTTATGTGTTGAAATGGGTTATAAATGCATAATAATGGTATAAAGGCATAATATGAATGAAAGTGGCATGTTTATGGTAAGATTTGAATGTTAAAAGACATAAATGTTAGATATGAAGTAGATGAGTTTTAAGATGGTTTTGGGCATGATTTGTTATTCATTATATGTTTTTGAGTTAAAGGTATGTTGTTAATATAAAATATTGATAACAATGATTGACATTAGTCAATCTTAGAGCATTGAGTGTATTGAATGTTTTGCTATGTTTATGGCTTGTTTCTATTTTTAAAAACACCGAATTTAAGCCTGTGACATAGGGTTCACGGTCGCGAATGCTCAAACTAGAATATGTTTCATACTCATGACATAGGGTTCATGCTAGTGAAACATTTACCCAGAAAAATGTCCAGAATAGGCAATAGCTTTTACACCTTGTTTAACGACTACGGAAGTTGTGAATGCATTAGTTCATGCCTGTGAATAAAGAGTTGTAACACTTGCCGATATAGTCAGAAACCTCATTTATATAAAAGGATGCTATGAAACCTTTTTTTTTTAAATGTAGTTAAATTAATTTTTTTTCATATATATAAAACCATTTTATCAAAATCCCTTTTAAGACAACGACCAATATAAAATATGCAACATAATACTTGATCCAAAAGATCGATAATATAAAACAAACCATGTTGGGCCACTAGCCCTGTTTTACAAAATTATATCAAAATATTGATTACATGTTCTTAACATAAGAGATGCATACAAAACTGTCTCATATCCCATGACATATACAAAAAGAATTAAGATATGCCATATATGTAACACCCATCTTTGATGGGTCTGATCTAATTGATATCTGTATAGGGTACTCTTTAGTCAACTTTTGTCTATCGACTTTAAATTTACATCTAGGAAACATCCATATGCTAAGTAACCTAATATTTACTAGTACATATGTGTATAAAAATTCTACAAACAAACATGACATGTCATACTATTATCATATCTCGTGATCATGCATAATTGTACCATATAACATTCATCCATTTACATTTCCATAAACTATATATAACAAGTCATATTCCTTTTTAGTTTATTCCATAATCCATTCACATTGTTGTTCCTGTTCTTGCCTAAAATACTAAGCCTGATTATCTATATGTGGGCTATAAAACAAAGGTGCTCACAATATGAGCTTAAGCTACGATATTTAGTAACTGTATATGCTCATCTGAGCCCTTCAAGTCAAGAGTGCTCAAAACCCGAGCTTAAGCCACATTGATTGAGTAAAATAATAATTGATAGCATCTAGGATCAAGGGTGCTCACAATTCGTGCTTAAGCTATATTGTCCTTATATCAATATATCCTACGGTAATGTAAACCCTTTAATGACATGACATTTATCCTATATCAAGTCATAGTTTAGAGAGTTGGACTAAATCATATTCTTTATCCTTTATTTCCAATATCATACACATGTTATCCAACATTTAACTCTATTTATGCTTCATCACATTACCAATACATAAATGCCATATTACATTGTTCACATGCTATTATCCATGTATACTCCAGACTTCTCTTAATGTAGGAACTGTCATTTGTACTTTCTACCCAAATTTCAACATGAGGCTTCAGGATAGTTCATGATGCAGCCTATTTTTTCTCATAAGGAAATTCCTATTCTTGCTTTCTCAAGCTCAGCACAACCTCATTACTGTGCTTCACGGGTGTGAATACCTATTCACAGCCATAAAGGTGCCTTTTAAGGGTGCCTTACCCATGAACCAACACGTGAAAGCTATTGTTTCCAAAAACAAATCATGCATGGCCTTGACATATTCTCCATAGGTGTGAAACCATATTTCACGTCTTCCTTATCGTGAAACCAAACACTAAAATCTAGGTTTGAACATGAAAAACTAGGTATCAATGTTTATGGTCGTGATTAAATGTTTACAGGTGTGAACTCATGCATTAACAACTTCACAAATTGTGAATCAATGAGTGAAAACTACTGCCTGATTTGGGCATGCATTTCAGGATTGTGACTCATTTTGCCACATGAGTCAAACTTTATTTTAGTCATGCATTCACAACCATGAACCTTATGTCACAGGCATGAATCTAGGAATTTTAGAGGTAAAAACTAGCCAAAATAGAGCATTCATGCAACACATTAAAAAGGCTTTAAGTTTGACCAATGTCAATAACCCCTATCAATATTTTCATGTATATCTAATGCTAACAACATGCTTGAATAACTTAAAACCCCATTTAAACATCATTTAAGCTAACAATCACCTTTTTAGGTCATTAATACCATAACATAACATATTATGTCATTCAAGAACATAATCTCATAAAACCAAGTCATTACCATTGTTATCATGCCATTATATCATCGTTATACATTTACAACATATAATACACGCCAAAATGCAAGAAAAACAAATTAATATGTCAATATATACATACCTCTACAAAATGGAGTCTTAATTACTCTTTAAGCTTTTCAAAGATGTCTTTCCCTTGGTGATATGTTTCCTTGCTCACTAGCAATACCTAACATCATAAATACATCCTTATAAGACACTTGTAATATAAAACACACTAAAACCAACCTAAAAATTGTGTTTTATCACCACCATTCAACAACTCTTCTTAAAACCTTTGATTTCCTAGCTTCACAAACTTTCAATAGTGGAGTTTTAGGTTAAATGAGGGAGAAGAAGATGGAACAAAACTCTTTAGCATGTTAGGGAGGGTTTTATGGGTGGTCGATAACAATTAGTGTAGAGATAAACAGTATAGGAAAGAGAAAAGTGTGGTTGCTCACATGACCAACTGATTTGTGTTCACGAGCATGAAATGTTATTCGTGACATGACTAAACCATTCAAGGGCATGAATGTACTTTCCATTCTCAAAACACACAAAATGATGCCACCTCATTCAAAACTATATCGTTTTAAACCTTAGTATGACTTTCACGGGCACAAACATTTAGTCATGGGAGTGAAAACAATATTTTCCACCAATCTAACTCTTAAAACCTAAACCACTCATCCTCTCTCTAAAGAATCAACATAACTTATAGGCTCTAATTTATGAACATTACAATTCTCTTTCCTTTAAAGAATTTTGACCTTGAAATTTATTTATTGTGTTGTGTTGAAACAACTTGGGGTACTGTGCCATCATTAATTTATCAGTTTCTCATGTCGAATCTTATATAAGATGATTCCTCTATAACACTTTGACTATTTGTATTCATTTTTTCTTCAACTCCTTAACTTTTTGAACCAATATCTCAACTGGTTCTTCCTGATTTGACAAGTTTGATCTCACCCCGATGCTTTCAACTGGAATTAAATGAGAAGTGTGTGATATGTATCTCCTCAACATGGATACATGAATAGCATTATGTATCCTTATCAACTCTGGTAGCAATGCAAGTCTATAAGTAAGTGGTCCAATTCTTTCTAGAATCTCATAAGGTCTAATGAACCTAGTATTCAACTTTCCATTCTTTCCAAATTTGAGCATTTTCTTCCTTGGGGAAACCTTAAGAAATACTTTGTCTCCCACTAGGTGCTCTATATCTCTTCTTTTGAGATCTACATATAAATTTTGCCTGTATGAATCTATCTTTAATTGAGTTTGAATGATCTTCATATTTTCTTTTGTCTTTTGCACTAACTCTGGCCCCACTAGCTTCCATTCACTAAGTTTGGTCTAACATAATGGTGTTCGATTCTTCTTAGCATAAAGTGCATTGTAGGGAGCTATCTGAATATTGGACTGGTAACTGTAGTTGTAGGTAAACTTCATCAATGGTAGATATTTTTCTTTATTTCCTTCAAATTCTATCATACAACTCCTCATCATGTCTTCTAAGATCTATATCACCCTTTCTGACTAATTGTTCGTTTGAGGATGAAAAGCTATACTGAAGTTGATCTTACTACCCAAAGCTCATTGTAGACTTTCTCTAAAACTGTGATCTGAACCTCAGATCTCTACCTAAATTATGGAGACTGACACTCCATATAGTCTTACCACCTCATTCATATACAACTCTATTAGTTTATGTAATGAATATTCTGTTTTGATAGGCAATAAGTGAGTTGATTTGTTTAACCTATCCATTATGACTCATATGAAATCATACTTCATCGACATTAAAGGTAACCCAATGACAAAGTCCAATATGATCATTTTTCCTTTTCATTTTGGAATTGTGATCGACTGTAATAACCCTGATGTTATTTGATGTTCTGCCTTGACTTACTGACATATCAAACATCTTGTTGTCAATATCTTTCTTCATTTTTGACCACCAATACTTCACTTACAAATCCTGATACATCTTATTGCTTTTCGGATGCATCACATACTTCATCTTATATGCCTCATTTAGAATCCTTTATCTCAAATTTGTATCATTAAGCTCACATAAATGACCCTGATAGTACAAATCACTATCTTGCTTGATTGAAAAATTAGGTCTTTACCTCTTAAAGACCAACTCGGCTAACTCAATAAATCTGGTATCCTACCTCAGTGCATCTATGATCTCCTTGTTCAAGATAGGTCGAATGTGCAACTTTACTATGATCTTTCTACTTAAAGTGTCGGCCATAACATTAGCCTTACCCAGATGGTAGTCAATCACATAGTTGTAATCCTTAATAAATTCTAACCATAGCCTTTATCTTAAGTTCAAGTCTTTCTAAATAGGAAATTACTTCAAACTCTTGTGGTTAGTATAAATGAAGAATTTTTCCCCATATAGATAATGACACTAAATCTTCAAAGCAAACCCAATGGTTGCCAACTTTAGGTCATAAATCTAGTAATTTTTCCCATAAGGCTTTAACTGCGTAGAAGAATAAGCAATGACTTTCCCTTCTTGCATCAAGATACATCCCAGTCCATTATGAGAAGCATCACTATAGCTTCTATTAATAAACTCTTAAACCAATCAAAGTTGTGCTGGCACTTGTCTAACCATTCAAAATTTTACGTCTTTCCTCAACAATTGGGTTAATAGAGAAGTTATCATAGAAAACCCCTTAGCAAACCTTATGTAGTTACCTGCCAAGCCTAGAAAACTCATGATCTCAATCACATTATAGGGAGATTTCTAATCTAATATTGCTTTAACCATGCTAGGATCCACTCTAACCCCATCTACTGATACTATAGGTCTAAGAAGTGCACCTCATCTAACCAAAACTTACATTTGGAGAGCTTGGCATAAAGCTTATATTCCCTGAGGATCTTCAAAACAATTCCCAATGTTGTTCATGCTCCTTCTTATCATTAGAATAAACCATAATGTCGTTAATGAAAACCATAATAAACTGATCCAAATATGGTCTGAAGATCTTACTCATCAGATCCATGAATTCTACTGGGGCATTGGCCAACCCAAAAGGCAAAACCAAAAACTCGTAGTAGCCATATCTAGTTCTAAAAGTTGTCTTTGTAACATGTTTGCCTTATTTTATAATTGGTGGAACCTCAACCTCAAGTCAATCTTGGAGAAAAGTCTTGCGCCCTTCAACTGATCAAACAAATCATCTATTTGTGGCAACAAATACTTGTTCTTAATGGTTACCTTGTTCAACTGCTTGTAGTCAACACTACCTCATTAACATATATTTATTCTAATAAAACCTTTATCTAGCAGCTCTTGCAAATGTGCCTTTAACTCTTTTAACTTTGTAGGTGCCATTCTATATGATACGACTGATATTGGTGTTGTACCTAGAGCAAGTTATATAGAGAACTAAATCTCCCTATCTAGAGGAAACCCTAGTAAATCATCTAGAAACATATCTAGTTATTCCCTTATTATTGGGAAATCTTTTAGATCAGGTTCTCCCCTCATTGTATCAATCACCTGAGCCAAATAGGCCTCACACTTTTTTCTAATAATCCTTTGAACTTTCATCATAAAGATCACTTGCGTGGGATGTGGAAATCTTTCACCTTAATCTACAACCTTGTTCTAGAGTCTTAGAATTGACCTTTTAGAAAGACAATCCACTATTGCTTTATGTTGAGAAAGTCAATCCATGCATAAAATGGCATCATACTTATGGAAAGGCAACTCAATTAAATCCATAGGAAACTCCTTCCCGTGTGCATCAACGGGCAACACTTATACACTTGGTTAACAACCACATTATGGCTTAGAAGATTCGTGACTTTAATCTCATATTATAAGTTCTTTATTCTCATATTGTGCTGGCTAGGTGTTTGGGTGTAAACATACAAGTCCTGGCCTCATGATCCTCACTTGCCCTCATAGCATAAGCTTTCATTGGAGTCCGATTGGGTCCTGGTCTATTGACCCTCTTAGTTCTAGTCTAACTAGGTCATGCCATACCTCTTCTGGTTTGATGTCAACTCTAGACTTGAGTCAATCCCATTGTTTGTGTAGGTGTTAAACTATCCAACAATGGACAATCCTTTTTTAGATGATCTCAAGCCCTACATCTATAGCAAGGCCTGGTGACTGACCAACACTCACCTTTATGGATTTTATAACATATCCCACATACTGGACTAGCTCCTCTCAAAATCTATGGCTGTAAACTAGCAGTGATAGATGTGGCTTTGAAGGGTGGTCCCCTCCTGAAGGGACTCAGCTATAAAAAGCCCTTACTAATTCCCCTAAACTGCAACTACCTTGAGAAGAAATGACCTCTCTTCCTTATGTCTATGGCTTTTTGGAAGAATCATTTGTCTTCTTTCTCTTTCTTTTCTCAATAGTGATGACTGTAGATACTAGCTTCGTAAAGTCTTCATGTTGAAAAGAAGTAACTTGATAGCCAATATAATCATTCATGCCATCTTTAAACATATGACATTGATATGCCTCATTCCCAAGAATCCCAACTGTTTACTTACTCAGGCTGACCAACTCTCTTTCGTACTCTGATACTATAAGGTTCTAATGTCTCAGATTGAGGAACTCTCTCTATTTCTCATCTACATATACCTGTGGCATATACTTCTTCTTGAATTCTACCATAAAGAAATTTTAAGTGAACAACTGTGGAGTCCACAGCTTCAGCAGAATTAACTTCCACTAATCATATGCATGTCCCTGAAGCAAAGAAACAACATATCTAGCTTTGTGCTCCTAAACACACTCTAGCTCATCGAAGACTCTTTTTGTCATCTCTAACTAAAATTTTGCAGTGGCATGATCATTATTACTTTTGCCCATAAAATCTGTAGCCCCATACTTTTGGAGCCTATCAATTTGCATCTATGACCTTGGTGATGGAACTGGAGGAGCTGGTTGTGGCATTGCCTACGACATAGCCTGTGCTATGTTATGGCAAACCTATTACCTATTATATAAACCTCATCTGGCACTAATTATTCTCCTCTGCAGTGTACTAAAAAGGACTTGGAGTAGCACCTAAACCTTGTACACTAGTAACACTAGGTTGATCCCGAGCCTCAGTGTTAGAAGGATTGTTGCTCTCAATAACATCATCAGGTGCTATCTCTATAACTCTCACCTAATCTTATAAGTTGACAGACAATTAGCCCATATAAGAGTCATATGAGACACAATGAATGCATGCATGATAAACCTCTTTAGCCCACTTAGGTTCAGAAATGCCTAAATCTAAGCTCGGATACCAATAAATGCAACACCCATATATATAGTTCGAAGACCCCAACTATATAGAAGGATATTATCAAACCTTTTCTAAAAATTTGGTTAAATTAAAACCTTTTTCATATATATAAAACCATTTCATCAAAATCTTTTTTAAGATATAACAATTAATATAAAACATGCAACATAATACTTAATCCAAAAAATCAATAATATAAAACAAACCATGTGGGCTTACACTAGCCCTATTTTTCAAAAGTATATCAAAATATTGATTACATGTTCTTAACATAAAAAGACATGTATGACACCATCCCATATCTCATGACATGTACAAAAAGAATTAAGATATACCATGCATGTATGAAATATGAACCCAAGATGGGTCTGCTATGACTAATGTCTATATGGGCTTGCTACTCTTTAGCTAACTTCTGTCTACTGGATCCAAATCTACATGCATAAAACACCTGTATGTTAAGTAATCTAATGCTTACTAGTACATATATGCATAAAAATTCTACATACAAACATGTCATATCATACAATTTTCATACCTATTGATCATGAATAATTGTACAATAGTCACAAAAAATATAACATGCACCCATTTACGTTTCCATAAACCATATTTAGAACCCATATATAACAAATCATATTCTTTTTAGTTTATTCCACAATCCATTCTCATTATTATTCCTGTTCCTATCCAAAATACTAAGTCTAACTATCCATATGCAGGTTGTGAAATAACGACACTCATAATCCAAGCTTAAGCCACCTTGACTGAGTAAAATAATAATTGCTAGCATCTATGATCAAGGGCGCTCACAATTCGAGCTTAAGCCACATTGTTCTTATATCAATACATCCTACTGTAATGTAACCCCCCTCAATGGCATATCATCTATCCTATGTCAAGTAGTAGTTTAGAGAATTGTGCACTTAAATCAAAATTTTTATCCTTTAATTCCAATATCATATACATGTTATCCAACATTTAACCCCATTTATGCATCATCACATTACTAATACATAAATGTCGTATTACATCATTCACATGCCATTATCCATGTATACTTACATCTCATAACATGTATTTATAAACAATCCATCACATAACTCATTAATAAAAACTGCATATTATGCATTTACTATGCAATTCAAATGTGAATACCCATTCACAGCCGTGAAGGTGCCTTACCTGTGTACTAACATGTGAAAGCTACTGATTCCAAAAACACATCATTCAAGGTCATGACATATCCTTTTCCTATCTGAAACCATGTTTCACTACTTCCAGATAGTGAGACTAATTGTGAAATCTAGGTTTAAACATGAAAAATGAGGTATTGATGTTCATGTCTATAACTAAATGTTCATGAGCATAAATCATGCATTCATAGCTTCCGAAGTTGTGAATCAAGGTGTGAAAACTGATGTTTGATCTGGGCATGCATTTCATGGGCTTGATTCCTTTGTAATAAACATGAAACCTTAATATGTTCATGCATTCCTGACTGTGAACCTTGTATCATAGACATGAATTTTGGAATTTTAGAGCCATAAATGAGCCAAAATAGAGCATTCATGCAACACAATAAAAAGGCTCTAAGATTGACTAGTGTCAATCACCCCTATTAATATTTTTGTGCATATTGCATGCTAACAACATGCTTGAACAACTTAAGGCTCCATTTAAACATAATTTAAGCTAAAAATCACCCTTTTTGGTCATTAATACCATAACATAACAAATTATGTCATTCAAGAACACAATCTCATACAACCAAATCATTATCACTATTATCATGCCATTATATCATCCTTTTACATGTACAACATATAATACATGCCAAAATGCAAGAAAAATGAATTAATATGCCAACATGTACATACCTTTACAAAAACGGAGCATTAACTACTCTTCAAGCTTTTTAGGGTTGTCTTTTCCTTTGTGATGTGTTTCTTTGCTCACTAGCAACACCTAACATCACAAAAATATCCTTATAAGACCCTTATAATAGAAAATACATTAAAACCAACCTACAAATTGTGTTATGTCACCACTTTTCAACAATTCTTCTTAAAACCTTTGATTTCCAAGCGTTATAACATTAAACATTAGAGTTTTAGGTTAAAGGAGGGTGAAGAAGATGAAGTAGAAGTCTTTGTTGTGTTAATAAGGATTTTATGAGTGGTGGGTAGCAACTGGTGTAGAGATAAGGAGTAGATGAGAGAGAAAAGTGTGACTACTCATATGACCAACCAACCTACATTAACAGGCATGAAATGTCATTCACGGGTATGAAAAACCTATTCATGAGTGTAAATACCCTTTCCACTCTTAAAACACACGAAACGTTCACGCCATGTAACACCCACTAATTAGAGTCTAGTTAGAATAAATGTGTAAACGATAAATATAGGAAACCATATGATAGACATTAGGGATTAAAATAAATTGAATAAATGACTAAATTATAAATTAAAATATTAAATTGATTAACATGATAAATTTGATTAAATTACACCACATAATTAAATTGTACTGTTGGATAAGATTAAGAGAACTAGATATAAAAAAATATTTGAAAATAATAATAAATAAATAAGTTAAAAAAGTTAAAAAAAAGAAGTAAAAGTAAAAAAAAAAAAGGAGAACAAATGGCTTAAGTCGATGGTGGCCACTTTGGCCCTATGAATAGTAGGTTCTACACTCTTCTTTCCATTTCATCTCATTCCTCGTCTTCCTCCCATCAACAGTCTCTATTTATGCATCCTTCAACTCAATATTTGTATTAAAATTACTCCAAATAAATATATTCTTAGTAAGTAATTCTCTCTCAATTGTTCTTGTATTATTTAGAGCTAATACAATTGTGTTACAATAGTATTTTGCACTCTAATTTTGATGACCTTATGGACCAAATTTGGATAAGTGTCAAATATAAAAGTTATTTATTTATGTCTTTTTATATAGCTGCCAAAATAATATTGAATTATTTTGTGTATATAAACAGATAAACCTTTTTAAGTGAGACTAGTTCATAGAGAAGTATTAATAGACCCTACGATCTTTGCTTATTTTTATCATTTTAAGGATCGAATCTAAGGAAACCCAAAACATAAAAGTTATATCTCTATGTATGTTTTAGTTCTCTACCAATTTTTGTATGAAGCTCTCTTGTGTAACTTGAGTTATAGTAAAAAGGACCATAACTATTTTTTTATTGAGCTACTTTCTTGTACTTGTACAACTTTGGTGATTTCATCCTCATTTTTGAGCTATTTATAGACTGAAATATCCAAAGTAAAAATATAAAAGTTTTAGTGTATGTCTTAGCTAAGTGTCTGTGAAGTCTTACCTTAAAAGGTTATGTATTTTTAAGTTATGACCTTAACAAGTGAACTGGTTTGGTTGTTGCTCCATGCTATACTAGTTATAAATTCTCTAGTATCTAAGGACTTTAGAGGCATAATTGGAAAAAATGATAAAAATAAAAAAAATATTTTACATTATTTGTTCTAAGTGCCTTTCACAACAATATTATACTCATGTTGAAGAATATGCATTTTCAAACATAGTATCTTAAAACTGTCTAAGGACAGAAGATAAGTTAAATTTTGAAATTATACTAAAATTTGAGTAATAGTCCAAAAATTCTAAAATGTTATAGTATTATATGTTAATTTTAATTAGAAGTAAGAATCACCTAAATTGAATAAATATGGAAAAAGTTATAGAGCTAACAATCCTAAAAGATCATATTGTTGTTTAGGAGAAATTTTAGTTATTTATTAAAACTATAATAACAATAGGTATTTTAACAAGGTATTAATCAATTATATTTTTAAATTAGTACCTCATTCAAGAGGAAAAACAATAAAAGTAGACAAGCTCCAGATTTTAAATTTTGGAAAAGCTTAATTGAGGTTTGTATATATATGCATTTTAGTTTGCCCTTTATTGCATACTTGCATGTTAATTGAATAAATTGCATATATGAATAATGTATTAAAATATGTAAATGTGACATGGTTGTCAAAGAGATAAGTTGACATACTAGAAAATATAAATGAGTGCAAAATATATGGCATATAAAATGTTAAATAATATATATATATATATATATATATATATATATATATATATAATTGTTGTGATAAAAGGTTTGTGAAGCGTGTATATGAACCTTGAATTATTGCTAAAATGTTATGTAATTATTATAATATGCGAACTATATTGAGGATTAAATGGAATGAATTGACTACTTAAATAATGAAATTACATGTTATAGCATGTCTAGAAATGTGGATTAATAATTGACTGATAAAATATATAAAAATTTGTTTTAAGATTGTAAAGGTGTGTGAATGTGAAATATGTATCATAGTACATTTGTCAATATGGGTTGGCATTTGATTGATTAAAATTTGATAATGGTTAATGGTTGGTTATTGTATAAATACGATAATAAAAAGTAAAGTTCGAAACTTATATGCGATATATATATTTCGTATGAAAATATGAGTTATATAGCATATCTGGAGTCATAAAAATATTATTAATCATGATTATGTATTAAAGATTTATTGGCTTGATTATATGAAAGATTAATTAAAGTATGCCAACATTATTTAAATAGTTAAATATAATAAAATACCATAGAAATTCATGATTTTAAATTTTTATAATCATATTTTCATTATAAATATAAAGTGAACATCGATTCTAGCAAATTAATATATAAAAGAAATAAATAAATAATAATCGTAATTGTCCAATTCTCAACTTGTTGACTAATTAGGGATAGATGATGCACCATTGTAAGGGTAATACAGTACCGATATTAATATAATTTAGGAATATGGTAGCGATAGCTTTGAGAGCACTCCTGATCCTAATTACACACACAAATGGTGTGATTATACTTGGTCAAGGTGCTGATTATAGGTATATGTCTTATCTAAATTTGGGTACTAATTTCAGCTTAATATGTTATTTATGGGCTAAGTTATGGTCTTTAGAAGTCATAAGGGTCCGGAAGCCAATTCTATTCTGGACTAGTCAAATGTTTCTTATAATTTGAGGACCATAGAGACATAATTGATAAAATTTGTAACATAAAAAATGTTACCTTTGAACCCATATCAATTTCTATAAAGTTTCATTAAAATATGACTTATAGATTATAAGTTATGATGAACCAAAATTGATACCCTGAAACTGCTAAAGGGCAGAAAATAGGGTAGAAAACATAACACATTTAAAAATTCCACAAACAATTGTGCAATGATCTAATTGGTCTGAAATTTTAATATGTTACATAATTATATGTTAAGTTTAATTAGGAATAAGAATCAAATTAATTGGTCAAGTATATAAAAAGTTATAGGATAAATAGTCCTATAAGGTCACACTGCCTCATAGGAAAAATCTTAACTATTGATATGAACAATGCATATTAATTTGTTTAAGTCACATTAAGTCTCCCTAATCATGAATTAATCGATTATGTTTTTACATTAGGCTCACAACATATTGAGACCTACAAAGAGTGGATAGACAATAAGTTAGGGGTCGGAATCAAAGGAGAAATGTGAGTCTAATTATCGATTGAATTCTTTAATGCATATGAATGTTGCTTACTATGTGATTCATATGATTGTCATGATTTGCCCCTGATAATATGATGATGGATAATTTGTGACATTGTGGTATACATAAGTGGTATACCTGTGATATATTTGAGGTATATGTTTGACATATGTGATATATATACATGGTATATGTATAGTATATGCAAGGTATATGCGTGGCATATATGTGGTATATGTATGTTATATGTGATAAGATGCAATGGTTGATGAATGCTTAAGTACAAGTGCATATGCATATGGACTTAAAAGGCATTGTGACTAGTTAATTGATATTGTAAAGCAAAAGAAGAGGCCTATGACCCAACAAATGTGCAAATGAAACAAATGATCAAGCTAGCTAGCATATGCCAATGTTCACATGGATACCCGGGGCAATGTCTGTTTAACTTGGTCACAACAAAATGAAATAAGCAAAACATTTTCATACGTAAAGAGTAATGATTATATGTTTCAACTTTATTGATATTTATATGATTCAGATGAATGGAATGAAATACATGGTATGTGTTGGATTTGTGATTTATTACTATGAATTGTTTGGTACTTTAGAGCTCATTGGATGATTATTCTCACTGAGCCGCAACTCATCAATTTGTATCATCTTTCAGATAAAAAAAAGTGATAGCTCATTTTGAGTAGCGTATAGAAGATATGGAGCACAGGTCACTTGTCGAGTCTCATCACTCTCTCTCCTTGCATTCAATATAAGCATGAACATATGTCATCTGCATTTTGTATTTACATGTTTGAATATGTATCGTCATTTTGGAATGAGTTTTAAAAATGTATAAATGAAAGCTACTTGTAAATACTTACGTGCAAAGTTTATGTTTTAATATATGTGATATATCGTATTGTGGCGAAAGCCTCATTGTTGACTTGCAAAGTCATTGAATGATATTACAAGATATGAGACTGGCAAAGTCATTGAATGATATTACAAGATATATATAAAAAATAATTACTATCATTGTTAACAGGATATTTTGTCTTTCTAGCATGCTATGTGTGATTATTTGATACAGGGATATGTTATACTTAATTGCGTAAGATGTGGTCTTACACCAGTAATGAGATTTGGGCTACTTATATTAAAATGTTATATGGAAATTAATTAAAAGACATAAAGGTATATGTTCAAAGGTATATGTGTGAGGTAACATGCCTTGTTTATGAGTTATGGCATGACGTGAGTTATATGAATTATAAGTATTTAATAAGGAAGTTAAAATTGATAATTGAGTTATATATATTATTATTGAATTTGGTAATATTGCATAGTCGTGAGTTTATTCTTGTATAATATATGTTCGATTATTGTGAATTATATTGTGAATTATCTACCATGCATCATTGCAACTGTATGTTAAAACTTTAACGCTTATATGGAATGAGATTTGAGTTAACTAAATTAAAATAATTTTAGAGAAATCAATTAAATAAAAATGAGATATGGAAACTAATTAAATTAAAATAATAGGTAAAAATTTATTTAAATTAAGACTATATGTAAAGATTTAATAAATGATATAAAGAACAAGGTAAGAAAGGTGATAAAATATGGTAACATGAGATGAGGTACTATGTTTAATATTTTATATATTATGTATGGTTCAATATATGCAATTCATATCTTAACACCAATATAATGATAATATAATGAAACATGAATTTTATTTTTTTATAATATTTTAAAAATTTTGTGCATTGATTTATTTAAATTATGCCATAATATTTGAAAAACTTAAATACTTTTATGTATCACTAAGCTAGAAATAGCTTAGCATGGATTTTTTCCACGCAGGAACTAGAGCTTGCAAATAGTAGATTGTAAAATTGATAGAGTAAGTAAAAATCCATACCAGAGGAGATGCATCAGACCTGGTTTGGGGGTTAGATACAATTTATTTTTGTATTTTATTCACAATGATGCATATGGGTTTAATAGACATGTTTTGTAAATAGCAAAGAACATGTTTTATATTTAATATTGTATATATAAATAGTTGGATGTGAGGTTCAGTATGTCAAAAGCTGTTAATTTTGATAATTATAATCAAGTATAATATGTTTATGTAACATGATGGTATGTTTTGATAATTGAATTCGTATGTATATTCGGATATGAAAATGTCAATTAAGTTATTAAATGAAAAGTTTTAACTTGAACTGGTTTTATTTAGCTCGTTCGTGTCATTCTGCTTATAATGAGATTCTTCCTATTATATAGGCAGGGTGTCACACGCCACATTCAAAACTCTAACGTTTTGAAATTTGACATGACTTTCATAGGTGTGAACACTTGGTCACAGATGTAAAAACACTCTTTTTTCACTAATCTAACTTTTACATCCTCTATTTCTAAAGAATCAACATAACTTATAGGTCCTAACTTCGGGCGTTATAGGAGTCACGGTCGTGAACATTGATGTCCAAACTTTCTTTATTCATATCCAGAATTTCACAGTTTGTTTCATTGTCAGAAAGCCATGAAGTATGGTTTCACACCTATGAATACGTATATTTGTAACAAATATTGTTCACGCCTTAGTTCATAAGTAAATCACTCGTGAAAGACACCTTCACGACAATGAATGAGTATTCACACTTATGAAGCATCGCACGAATAATCACATGTGAGTGATGTAAGGAAGCTTATGCATTATATGTAATGATGTTAACGAGGTAATATGGATAAGTATAGATATAGTAATGGAAGTTAAATACGAAAAAGGAAAAAGGAATATGTTTTAATGCTCATTTCTCTAATCTTGGACTAGACATAAGATAAATGACATTGAAGGGTTACAGTATCATATAAAATTACTTATACTCAATTAGGGTGGCTTTAGCTTGGATAAGAGCACTCATAATTTGAAAAGATCAGTTGAGCGTATCCAGATAAATGACAATATGGCTTAAACTTGAGTAAGTGCGCTATTGATCCTATTGCTTTTACTAAGTCAAGGTGACTTAAACTTGGGTGAGAGTGCTCTTAACTTGAAAGGCTCAGTTAAGCATATACAAACAGTGACAAGGTGGTTTTAAGCTCTAGTGAGAGCACTTCTGCATCATAACTCGTGTCTCTAAAAGGATAACAAAAACTTGATACATGGATACAAAGGAAAAAAGGAATATGATGAATTGACTACAAATGTTGCTATATGGAATTGGTATATGTGATATGTGGATTTTTTCCTATGATGGTTTATATGCAAAACATGATAATAAGGATACTTTTAAACTAGTAAATGGAAATGTTGAAATGAATTTATGATTTTACAGTAAAAATGAATAAATTGTTGTAAATACAATTTATATTGTTTTGTGATCTAAAAGTACTATATATGCATGCTATCACGGTTTTTAATAAGTTGGAAAAGTTTTAAATTTAACCAATTTTCTACAAAGAAAGGTATCATAGCATTCTTTTACATAATTGGAATTATCTTGATTGTGTTGGAATGTGTTATAATGACTCAGTCTTCACAGGCATGAATCATTATATGATGACATTCATGGCTGTGACAAATCATTCACAACCATGAATACTCAAACCATGTTATTCATGGACATGACCAATCTTTAACGGGCATGAATCCTATGATATCCCACTTTTGTATCTTTGTTCATCTCATTTTAATCTTCTTTCATACATACCATTACCCATTATCATATATTTAATTCTTTATTACCAATATATTTTATAGGCCTTAATCAACAAGCATTACATGTACTAAGCTTGGGTGAGCATACAAAATTATAATCATGAATGAACTTTGAAAAGAAAGGGTTATGATGATATCAACTGAATACAACTTGTGTGAGCAACTAGGCAATTATACATAATGTTGACATGATATACTATACAAGTTTTGAAATCAGATAAGCTCATTACTCTAACTTAGTACTAGAGATAGGATAAATGACATGCCTTTGAGGGATAATACGGTGTTATAGTTTAAAAATGACAAAGGAACAAAATATGTAATCAAGACAAGGTGGTTGAAGCTAGTTGAGTGCCCTTGATCTAGTGACACATGAGATATTTAGCTATATTATGAGGACAAGGTGACTTAGCTCAGGTGTGAGCGCCTCGATCCTAATATGCATATAATTATGAATATACTCTCAATCAGAGTGGCTAAAGCTCGATTGAGTGCTTCTGATTGATAAGCTTGGTTGAGCACATATAGTTAGTGTACCGAGAGGTTGAAGCTCAGTCGAGTGCTCCTAATCCATAGCTCATATCCGATAGTCCGATTTAGAGCAACTTATTCAAAGCAAAGAAGAATGTGATAAGTTCAATTACGGATGTTAATTAGACAAAAATATGATATGATTGATGTGAATTCATTTGTTGAGAATGACTATGATTTTGGTATATTGAATTGTGAATTATGTTATAAAATTATGCATGTTCACATGTTAAACGAGATTTGTTATAATTGAGTATATTACATGATTGTGATTAAGAATGTATGTAAATGGTGATTACATGGTATGTTATATGATGGATGTATAATTGCCTATGTGGAATAGTACACTGAGATTTCATATGTCTAAGAAAACACCTAGAAGTATAGTGAGCTAAACTTGGCATATAATACTTACATAAGTAAACATAGTATTTTGGTTAATTTGATACAAATACATGAATGTGCACATATATATCACTAAGCATAAGTTACTTAGTGTGTGGATGCTTCTTACACACAGGTTTAGAGTGGATAGATTGTTACAGATAGAGAACAAAAGTTTGATTTGAAGAGTTACTTAGCGTGTGGATGCTATATATCACTAAGCATAAGTTACTTAGTGTGTGGATGTTTCTCACACGCGGGTTTGGAGTGGAACAGATTGTTGTAGATAGAGCATAGTAGTTTGATTTGAAGAGTCATATGACAAACATTATTGGATGAGTGATACACCAACATGTCTTTTGTCTAAAGTCAGGTAAACCATTTGAATATGTATTTGTAAACCTGGAGGCCAGTTGAATCCTAAGACGTATTTAAATGTGATGATGTCTTTTATAATTGCATTCTCTTTTCATATTTTTCCATAAGACTTTTAAAATAGTCATCGTGACAATGATGCAACTAAAGTGATTTAAAATGAAGTTTCATTTTAATCGGATTTTTAATTGTGGTATTGTAATACTCGTTTATATAGTTGGATTTATCCTAATTATATGAAATGGTGTTACATAACTAAGATAAAAGAATAATCTATGAAAATGAGGATTAGGAATGAAATAATTGCTAGTCAATCTCCATAAAGTAGTTGCCTTCAATTATAGTTTTAAGCTAGTGTATATTGTCGGCTAATAAATTGATAGTTTATATCAGTACATCGATATTGAGGGAACTCGATCGAGGCAAGGGAAAGGACCGGGTGGAAAACAGTAAGGCCTAATAGAGGTCAATAGCCTTAAATTTTTATTGAATTAAAAATAATGAAAACATGTTCTTTAAATATGACTGTGTCTAATTTTGAATTGATATGATATAGTATAAAAATGAATGAACAACTTTATGTGTGTATATGATTTAATGAATGTTTGCTAGGTAAAATATTATTAATTACAGTTTGACTTGAATTTTGGTATGCTAGTAAATAACAGAAACAATGACAAATGAGAAGTACACGAGTTAGTGACCTAAGCATGCAACAATAAATTATGGACATATGGTAATATGCTAAAACAGACTGTTTTATATGAAATATTTGAATAAAAGCACATGTCTTATGCTTGGACTAGAATATGGTAGGTAGGTTGATAGGAAATTGAGGTTTTATAGCCCGGTAATCAAAGCGACAAGGAGAGTTCATATAAACCATATGGCCTATATATATGGGGATGCACAACTTCCGATTATGCGAGGATGTACAACGTCCAGTTATACGAGGATGCACAATGTCTGGTTTTACATGCACCTATTGAAGAAGCTAAAAGGCCAATTTATTTAGATCGTATGTTCCATATACCCTTGGCTATGGTCTATGTAATATCAAAATGGGCGGTTAAATAAATGGTACTTTGAATTCGAATAACATGGTAGTGATGCTTCTGACACTGTTATTATATTTGGTTTACTACTACTACTACTACCACCACAACCACCACCACCACCACCACCACCACCAAGTATGTACCATTATGCATAAGAGTTAGTATGAGAGTTTTTATCTCTCTCACGTAAGTAAAAAAATATGAACACCTAGCGGCAAAATTGTAGATAGCGCCGCGGAAACCAATGGGACCCACATCCAGATGAATAACCCAACATATTTCGCCACCCAACTTGGGTTTGTATTTTGTATTTTCGTATACTTTTCATTTTGTGAGCACGCTTTATACATATGTGTGGAAAAATAGTTGTTTATTTAGCTTGTAAACAAAATTTGTAGAAAAATATAAATGTATTGTTGTAAGTATTTGATAGATGGGCAATGGTAAACTAACATGAATGCAATATGAATAGTTGAATTATTATATGTGACACCCTTTCATATGATTAGAATAATCCCCAATCATATAAACTGAGTGTCACGTAAATAGATACTATAAAACCAATTAAATTTAAAAAAAAAGAAAAGAAATTCCATCTTAAGATATCTTTACCTTACTCAAAACTTTTTTCATCAAAATCATGTTTAAACACAAACATCCACTTATAAAACATGCACCATAGACTTGTAAAAAGAATTATATCCAATATATATAAGATTATTATAATTGTATATTCTTTGATATGTAGTCTATACAATATATAAAAGTATAAATGAATGTGAAGAAAGCTTTTGTAGACTATAATGCTCTTAAGATTTTTTTATGACTAAAAGACCAGTAATTATTTTCTAAGGAAGTAAATAGGAAAACAAATGTTATTATAAAACCATTTTATAATAAGAAAGGAATAAAATTAAAATAGAAAAAGAAATTATTCGTAGTGTCTAGTTAAGAAAAAACTGAATCTATTAAATTCTTATGTATAATTCAATCTTTTATTGCCAATTAAATTATATATATATAGTTCTTTTATCTACAAAAATTAAAATTCATTATTTCTATATAAATAATCCTTTGTCACAAAATGCTATATTTTTTGGCTCTATGATTCATGGTATCTCTCTATTTTTATTTTCAGTTAATTGAACAAACAAACCGAAAACGTCTTCATTTAGAATTTATAAATACTAGATACATTTTGATTTTAATATGTATTAATATTAGATCTATTGTAGTTTTGAAGAGTTGTTTTTAATGTTTGATTTAATTTTTGTGATGTACCAAACTTATTATATGAGTACCTTTTTGATACCGGTCTCGTCAGCGGAAGAGTTACAGAGGATACTTAATTCTTATTAGTGGGGTGGTGCAAGGAATGGCAGGCAAGGCAATTCATGGCAAGCTTGGGAAAGATTAATGTGTGTAAGTAAAGATATGTTAGGCATGGGTTTCCAGAATAGCCATTGCTTTAAACTTGCTTTGCTTAGGAAACATGGTTGGAAATTAGATCTTGAGTCTAATACTCGTCGGATAGATTTTCAGAGCCAGATATTATCCTCAAGGGGATTTTTTGAACGCTTAGTTGGGATATGGAAGAGTATTTGGAGTTCTAAAGCTTTGCTTGAGCGAGGTAGCAGATGGAAGGTGGGAAATAGATTGAATATTAATGTGTCAAGATCCTTGGGTGAGACGCGCACCTAATTTTAGTGTTGAAACTCTAGTAATTTTGGGATTGGAAAACTTTCTAGTAAATGATCTTATAATTTCAGGTTGTTTGAAGTGGGATATTGAATTGTTGCAAGACTTATTTTCAAATAGAGATATTTGTTGTATTTCTAGCATTCCTTCTTCATTCTTCAAGAAATATTGAAGATCAACGAGTTTAACATATGACTGAGAACGGTGTGTATGCTGTGAAGTCGGGGTATATAATGGCCTTGGAGTTGCAAAATCTGGGTACAATTTATCAAGTTCATGGGGAGTAGAAGAGCCTTTGGTCTCTTAAGATACTGCCAAAAATGAAGAACTTATACGTCGAGGTATGCGGCTTTTGAATCTTTGTGTTCATTGTAATGAGTGTGAGGAAAGTATTTGGCATGTTCTTGCTGGGTGTTCTTTCGCTAGGAACTTTTGGGTTAAGTATGAAGTGCAGTTGGAAGATGAGATGTTTTCATGCTTCATGGACAAGTTGTTTCACGTTCTGGTCTCTAAAGAAGTCCAAGTGGTGAGGAAAATGGTAGCAATCTTTTGGAGTATTTGGCGGCAGAGGAATGCCAAATTGTGGATAGGTACCACATCTTCTCTAACACAGACTATTTTTTCTAGATTGCAAGTTCTTTGTGATTGGTTGGCTGCAATAGATCTGCTACTTGATAATGTTGCACGAGTTCCTCAGCTATTCCATTATTTTCGCTGGTCTAAACCACGGGAGGGGTGGGTAAAGTGCAATGTAGATGCAACATTATTTCATGATAGAGACAAGTTTGGAATAGGCATGGTTTTACGAAACAATCTGGGTGAGTTTCTACGGTGTTCAACTTGCCATTTTGATGGTGTTTGCGAGGTGAGAGAGTCAGATACTTTGGGTCTTAGGGAGGCTTTGCGTTGGTGCCAGTCACTCCATCTATCTTGGGTCATCTTGGAATTAGATGCAAAAGGGGTTATTGATGCTATTTTAGCTTATAGTTCTATAGTTAATGTATATGAATTTGGAGAGCTTATTAAGGATTGTAAAGCTTTATTAACAGCCAGTAGTGATTTTAGAGTGAGTTTTGTTAAGCGGCAAGCAAATGGCGTTGCCCATGCTTTAGCAAGAGTGCCCAGTTGCTTTGTTAGTCCTTCTATTTGGCTTATCTTGGATGTCTTTCATTCTGTTTAACAATTTTTCTCAAGTTTTCAATTAAAAAAAAAAAAGGACTATGGTGTTAGAGTTAAGGTTTCAATATTGTACTGTTAATAAGCTATATGCCTACTTGTACGTACGTCGGTTTTCAATAAAGTAATAACTAGAAGTTTCCAAAAAACAAATGCAAGAGAAATCATGGTGTGACATTTTGAGAGTAAATGATAAAATCTTGAGCATTTTTTTTATTTTTTTATTTTTTATTTTTTAAATGTGCATGTATGGTTTGATTAATTTTCATTGAATTCAAAAGGGCTGAAGCTTTTTACTTTGTTGATGAATTTTATTTTTTATATTTGAATACATCATCACCATCAACAATAAGACTTTTTAAAATATTTTAATAGGTATTAGTATGTTTTTTTTTATATAATTATCAAAATTAATGAAAAAAATAATTAGTGGGTGTTATTATGATATACAAGATATTTTGCTGAAAATAAATTCAAAAAAAATGAAAGGGAATTTATTGAAAAAATTATAAAAGAAATAAATTGAATCAAAAAATAAAGATATAACTGAAAATAATTTAAAAAAATCAAAAAATGAAAAGGAATTTAATTAAAAAATAAATTAAATAAGAAAATTGAAAACGAAATGAGATTTAAATTTAATACAAAATTACGTAAAGCAATAAAATTACAGTTTAAACAATAAAGGAGTTGAATTTATTTGAAAATAAATTAAAGATAGAAAACAAACTAAAAGGAAATAGATTTAGTTGAAATAAATTTAAAGAAAATTAGAAAAAAAGGGAAAGATATTTAATTTAAATAAAACTAAACGAGAAAGTGAAAAAGAAGGAGCAATATTTAATAAAAAATAAATTAAATAATAAAATCAAGAAAAAATAGAGATTTAATTGAAAGGAAGTTAAAAGAAGAAAAAAATATTAATTAAAGAAATCAAATAAAAATATTTTTTAAAAAAAGAATGGAATTTATTTAAAAGAAATAAAAGAAAAAAATTAAAAAAATTATTTATCTGAAAAAAACATGAGATTTCATTGAAATAAATTAAAGAAAAAAAATTAAATATACTTAAAAAGGAAATTGATTTAATTAAAATAAGTATTAAAATAAAAAAATTAAATAATTGAAACAAATATAAAGAAAAAAATTTAGATGAAACGAATGAGATGTAATATAAATGTAAAATATATTATATTTATAATAGATATTTAATTATAATAATTAATTTCTTAATTTTTATTTATGAAGTAAAAAAATATAATCGATAATGAAAATTATTAGCTGCAGGCTGCATAAGTTTGCACAACAAACTAGTTTAAATTGGTTTATAAAATTATTCATATTGGTTCAAAATTTTAAATGATGAAATTTCTTCAAATGCAGTCAAAGATTTCGTTTCAGTAACTACAATTCCAATTGTGAAGAATTGCAAGATTTTCAGTCCCACAAAATTAAAATTACCATCAGATTACTCAGGAAATATGGAGAAAGATAGATTGGATAGAGAAACAGAATTTCCTTCTGTTCCTCTGTTTCCAGTGTTTGATTGATTCAATTTATGAATTGCTTAAATGCAACGGTGATGCTGATGGAGAGGTTATCTATTGTGCGTATTAGGTGTGTGTTGTTTTGCTTGTTAGTCATCAATACAATAGTCAACTCCGTGGAAGACCAACCGTCTTTCGTCAAGGAATAAGGCGGTGATCCCGACTCGCAATCCAATTAAATTGAAAAGAATCCCCAAAAATATTTATTAATTCTTTTAGATACAGAGTTTCTTGGCCCAAGCTCCCACAACGTTGCAAAATGTCTCTATCAACTGTTTTCCTTCGAAAAAGTCATACACCTGCTGTGGAAGGTTGTTACCATTTCAAATCCTCAATCATGTTGAACTTAATAGTATGTTCACTGCCTGGAAGCAAGAAGCTTCAACACTAAACGTTGAATGGATATCTTTTCCCAGGTCTTTGTCTGTGCTACTCTTATCACTTTCTACTTCAAAATCTCCATTGCACTTGACACCATTAATCCCTCTACATCTTTGACTGATGGCAACACCCTGATTTCTAAAGGTGGAAGCTTTGAATTGGGTTTCTTCAGTCCAGATGCTTCAACTAACCGTTACTTGGGAATTTGGTATGGAAATATCCCAGTTAGAACTATTGTTTGGGTTGCAAACCGGAACATTCCTATTAATGATTCTTCCGGTTCTTTGACTATAAACAGTGCAGGTAATCCTGTGCTCTTTAGTGGGAATATGACTGTTGTTGTTTGGTCAGCATCTCAATTGATGAAAGAAGCACAAGATCCTGTTTTGCAGCTTCTTGATACAGGAAATCTTGTTTTAAGAAACAAAAATGATGGTGATTCAGGAATCTACTTGTGGCAAAGCTTTGACCATCCATGTGATACACTCCTACCGGGAATGAAGCTGGGTTGGGACTCAACAAGCGGAATTAATAGACATCTATCATCATGGAAGAGCTCAAATGATCCATCTGTTGGCGACTTTACTTGGAAAGTTGAACTGCAAAACAATCCTGAGTTAATTATGTGGAAAGGCACAGAGAAGTACTACAGCAGCGGCCCATGGACTGGCAGTTCATTCAGTGGTGGCGGCCAGACGCTAAAGCCTAACTCAATTTTCGCCTACAATTTTGTTTCAAATGCTGACGAGGTATATTACATCTACAGCCTCAAAAATAGTTCTGTATTAACAAGGATAGTCATGAATCAAACCACCTACCAGCGTCAGCGCTACACATGGAATGATGTGATGCAAACTTGGATCCTCTATGATAATGTGCCAAGAGATCGTTGTGACAGTTATGGCCTATGTGGTGCCTATGGAAATTGTATTATCAGTGAATTGCCAGTTTGTCAATGTTTAAAAAGATTCAAGCCTAAATCATTACGGGAATGGAACCAAATGTACTGGTCTCAAGGTTGTATTCGCACTGAGCCATTAAATTGTCAAAAAGGTGATGCATTTGTCAAATATCCTCAATTAAAATTGCCAGGTGCTACACATTCTTGGGTCTACAAAACAATAAATCTCAGGGAATGCAAGGCTAAATGCTTACAGAATTGTTCATGTATGGCATATTCAAATGCCGATTTTACAGGACAAGGCAGTGGATGTACCATTTGGTTTAATGATTTGATAGATATTCGACAATTTCCAGATGGAGAACAGGACCTATATATTCGAATGAGCTCATCAGTTATCGGTATGTTCTTCAATTATTTTTGATAACCCATGAGCATAAGAATATGCCACTGGTTTTGCTTATTTGATTGTATTTTAGCTCTATTCTAATTATATTTCTTTTCCTTTATCTACTGTTGATTGTGTAGAAAAGAATACCAAGACTACAGTCATGGTAATCGTGATAATTTTTGCTTCCGTTGCTTTGGTCTCTGGTATATTTTTAATCTGCTTCTACATTAATAAAAAGAAGGCAAAGTATACAGGTAAAGTTTTTGTCTGATTTCCTCTGAACAACTAAAATTTCCATCTTGTCTTCTATAAATTAGTTTTTGCAAACACAAATAGCGTTTGGATTTTTTCTTCTATAAATTGAATAGATAATATGCATAATGCAATTTTCAGAAAAATGGATGGAGTAAAAAGTTCGAAAAAAATTACAATTAGAACAGCCTTAATAATCAATATTACTGTTGGGTTTAACCTTGATTAACATAAATGAAAGTATGAAAAGGTTTTGTTGGAAATGTATTTCATCATGCTACCTTACAGGTAATTTTGCTCAATTGGATCAGGTTAACTTTCCATTTTCTGTACAGTTGCTTCTGTTAGAAAACCTCGAACTCCATTCGTGTTATCTAGGACTGAAGTCACACTGAGGATAATTATGAATTTATGATTATTTCACATACTCTGAAAGTAATATGGTCCCCTTGATTGGCATCCTTTCAGAGCAAGCAGAAAACAGTACACGAAATTATCAGAATAATGATTGCCAAACTGAAGAAATGGAGCTACCACTATTTCAGTTAGCCACAATAGTTAATGCCACCAATAACTTTTCGATGAACAACAAGATAGGTGAAGGTGGTTTTGGACCTGTATTTAGGGTAAATATTCTTAATTTGAAGTGTAATATTCGTGAGAACAACCATATATGCAGTTGTAAAATAGGAATAGAACAATCATTTGACATATTTACTTTTGTAGGGCACACTGATAGATGGACAAGAAATCGCTGTGAAGAAGCAGTCAAAGGGTTCTGGACAAGGATTAAATGAATTCAAAAATGAAGTAATACTGATCTCCAAACTTCAGCACCGAAATCTTGTCAAGCTTCTTGGTTGTTGCATTGAAGGAGAGGAGAAAATGCTGGTTTATGAGTACATGCCAAACAGAAGCCTGGACTTTTTCATTTTTGGTAACTAACTCCCAAACTATAATTTGCATAATGTATGTTTATCATTGATTTCTTTCACTTATTGGACTGGTAACATGAATACATAACCTACCAGATCAGACAAGAAGTAAACTGCTAGACTGGGCTAAGAGATACAACATAATCTGTGGGATTGCAAGGGGCCTTCTCTATCTGCATCAAGATTCCAGATTGAGGATTATACATAGAGATCTCAAAGCGAGTAATGTATTGCTTGATAAAGAAATGACCCCAAAAATTTCAGATTTTGGAATGGCCAAAACTTTTGGAGGTGAAAAGACTGAAGGAAATACGAATAGGGTTGTTGGAACTTAGTAAGTATTATATGCCAATTAAGATTTTAAAATTTGCTCTTCATTTTGAAGTTAATCCATTTCAATTGAAATTGTTCTGCAGTGGATATATGGCGCCAGAATATGCTACTGATGGTACATTTTCTATCAAATCTGATGTTTTTAGCTTTGGGATCCTAGTGTTGGAGATAATAAGTGGAAAAAGAAGTCGAGGGTTTTATCATCCAAACCACAGCCATAACCTCATTGGACTTGTAAGTGTCAAAAACTATTCATTGGCCTTTTCTTTTCCTATATGCTGCTCAACTCTGCATTAGTGAAGCGAACTTTCGTATGATCTAGGCATGGACATTGTGGAAAGAAGGGAGGTCAATGGAATTTGTGGATTCAATCTTAGAAGAATCATGCCATTTATGGCTTATAATGCGATGCATCCACATTAGTCTGCTATGTGTTCAACAGCATGCTGATGACAGGCCAAGCATGGGGTCTGTTATATTGATGTTAGGCAGTGAGGGTTCATTGCCTCCGGCTAAAGAACCTGGTTTTTTCAAGGACAAAGCTCCATCTGAATCAGATTGTTGGTCGAGCAATGTTGGATCGCTGTCTGCCAATGAAATGTCCTGCTCAATGCTGATTCCTCGATAGAAGATCGTTCACTGAAGTTCCTCAGTGTGTAGTAGTCAATCCTCTTTCAACATAACAATGAAATATTTACTAGTCATCTATGTTCAGTATTAAGTGGAAACCATTACACAGAATCATAATTAAATTTCTTCATAGTCATTTATATTTTGAACATTTGAATTACACCTGATTGTGTACGGGATTTTTACCTAATTAAGTCAAAAAATAAATAATTACCAATATATGTGCACAGTATCTTAGATTAGGACAGGGGAAAAATTAGATTGCACTACATCGCTACTTATACCAGAGAACTTATGTGCACAGTATCTTCGCCACTATGAGTGGCGATATTGCGTAGACGTTACAACACAACTAATGAGAATAATACGCGTTGCAGAGGTGAGAAGACTGAAGCTGGTTAGGTGGCCAGCCTTTGTGCAGATTGCTAGTTACACTTGCGATCAATGCACAGGCATGTTAGAAAGGCAGCTGGTGTAACAGGAGGAGTAGGGGCAGGCGTGACAGAATGCTTTATACAGCCTTATACTAATCGCTGCTTTGAGTAGTGATATATGCACAGTAATAAACCTCCAACCCCTTCCTGGCCACTTTCTTTCCATGTAATAACTGTCCCATCAACCATAAATATACCCACCACTAAACTCTACTTCCACTCTGCATAAATTTTACATCCAGAGATTTTACTTACATTTTATTTTACTTCCAAAAGAAAGAAAAGATAGGAGAAAGAGGGAAAGAAAAGATAGGAGAAACTAGAGAAAGGAAGTTAGAAGGAAAAAAAAAAGAGCAAATTAGAAGGAAGGATAAAAAAAAAGAAAAAGAAAAAAATATTTCACTTTTTATTTTAGTTGCAATTTATAATTTTTTTTTTGTAATTTTTGATAATTTATGATATATGTTTATGTAATAAAAAAATATTTTTTTATAATTTTATGATAAAATATAATATAGGTTAATGTAATAAAAAAAATTATAATGTTTTATTTTTAACTTTATGATAAAATATAATATAGGTTATTTTATAATATTTTTCTATAATATTAAGATTATTTTTTATTTTAATTTGTATACAAAATATTAGTATGAAAAAAGAGGAAAAAAGGTAAAAAGGCTATGTGAGGTATGCAGACATTTTTATTACGTGATTACCAAATATTAATATGATTGTATGTTGTAAGTTAAATTTTGGTATGTCATGAATTATTGTTTGAAATTAGGTTTTATATTTGATTTGTATTGTCATCTTAAAAATTTAAAAAAAAAAGTGATATTTTTGTATCTATGTAAATATGTGTGTTACAAAAGCATTAGCTATATAAAAGAATATTAAAATTAATTAATTTAACAAAGAAAGAAAGCCAATAATTTGGAAATAAATCGTTTGTACCCATAAAATACATGAAAATTGACAACAAAATTTATTTTGAAAATTGTAGGGTGTTAAAAATTCACATTTAATATCCATTAGCTCATAATTAATTTTATCATTATAATAATTTACCGAAATAGTGAGTCCAATTAGCAACGCATGTATTGGAGTCGCTAAATAGTGAGACAATTGCGATCATTAGCGACGAAATGACGACAAAATATTTTTTTAAAAATAGAGATGTTGTAGTGACGCTTTTTACCCAAAAAATATCGCTAAATGTGGCGCTAATAATTGCGGCGACAAAGCATCCCTAAAGGTTGTCATAAGGAATTCGGGATGTCAACTGGTGTTGCTAATGTCGTCATTGAAATGCATCGTTTCAGTTGCATTTTAGCAATGCCGTCGTTGGAATTCAGCATTTCATCTGCATTTTGCATTTTAGCAACTCCAAAACGACATCGCTGGAGACACTGCATTTTCAGAGTGTTGTAGCGATGCTAAAACAACATCACTTCGCTGCTATAAAAAACACAACAGTTAGCGATACCAATACGATGTCGCTGCTCCTTAAGTGAAACGTTGCGTTTCACTTAGCCATTAAATCTCTGATTTTTCCCTTGTGCACCCTCATTTGTGCGATTTTCAATCCCTAACAGACTAAATCCACACCCTTATGCTCCTCTGCCTAACTAGACCGATGCCTCTCTTGCCCCGCTCCTAACTCCGTTCGCGCCAATTCCTTTCTGATCATCGTCCATCATCATTTATGGGTATTTTTTTCCTTTTTTATTTCTTCTTATTTTTCTTCTTTGTTAATTTGTGGGTATTTTTTGTAGATAAAAAATACTAAGAGGGAAAAATTACTTCAATTTATCCATTTGAATTTAGTACCCATTACTTGTTTTTTTTAGTAAATTATGGGTATTTTTAAAATTTTAATTTGGTAAAAATTATTGTGCTAATTATTTTTCAAATATATAAAATTTGTTAATATGCATGTTTTTTTTGTTTGTCTTTGAAATGTATAGATATAAGAAAATAATAAGGTAAATTAGTTTGTTATTATTAATTTAATATAATAAGAATCAAATTAATAGGTGAATCAGTTTAATATTATAATAAATTTATTATATATTGATATATATAATTACTTTAATAATTTATATATACATTAATATATAATATTTTAAGATACAAGAATATATATGTGTGTGTGTTGATATATCTAATAATAAAATTAAATGAATTATAAATTTAAATATTATAATATACCTCTCTCATAAATTTGACACAATTTTTTAATGAACATTCAATTAAATTTTGGAAAATGAGAGAAATTTTTTTGTTAGATTAAACTTTTGCATCTTTTTAAAGCTAATTAGGGTTGAAAAATATTATAATATACCTATATTTTCCTTATGAATAGAGATCATAGATCATTACAGTGCCTAACTATTTATACAAAATTTGGAAACTATTGAATTACAAAAATAAAAAAAGAAAATTTGTTTAAAATTTTATTACAGTAAATTAAACTCTCATTTTGAAATACAATTATTTGGATATATATAGATTTTATTCTATTTAAAAAAGGTAATATTATATATAGTTGATAATTGTGAGTAGTATCAATTTTCATCTAAATGCAAGTGTCTCAAATTTGGAAAGTATTACTGATCAAATTACACTGCTAAAACTTGTAATTATAAATAATTAATTAATTCTTATTATTGTGCTTCATTATGAAGATATGTTATACGAAACTTTTAATTTCATAAGGATTACATTATTGCTTTTTAAGAAAAAAGAAATATCTATTAATAAAATTTACTTGTATTATTGGTAATTTATAATAATTTAATTCATATAAAAATAATAAATATAAGCTTCATCAACTCATTCGTGATTGTGATCAACAACTCGATGAGCGCTTGTGAGAGAGATATATGTAGACTGAGTTGCAGCTATAATCAATGATGAATGAGCGGATGCGTGATTTCATATGTGATTGGACACAGCATACAGTCCCAATCTAGATGTTCAACTCCTCACTCTTCATCGCTTAGAGATCCTCCATCTACTTTTTGATGTATTTTTTATACTTATTTTAGGATAATAATTATTATAATGACTATTTAGATAAAAATAATAAATTTTGTATTATAAAGAATGTTTAATGGTTTAAATTTGACGAATTACATGATATTTAGAAATTTTTTAAGCACATTATTTATGTGTTAATAAATAAATAAAATGGTGTTGCTAAAAATAAAATATTTAAATTAATTTTGACACTTTTAGTGATGGAAAATTGTCATCGCTAGCATTGTCGCTGACATCAATTATGTCTCCAATTTTTTAACGATGCAATTTTATTTGTAGCAACACATTTTGGAGTCACAAATTAGCAATGCCAAAGGGTCTCGCTATATAGCGATGCTAATTTTTAGATCGTCACTAAAATGTTGTTGCGACATCACTAAGGTGTCGCTAATGATCCTTAGCAATGCCATTAGTCCATTTAGCGACGCCAGTGTGACATCACTAAATGCAATTTTCTAATAGTGTATAGTGTTATTTTCAAGCTTATAGTTTGTGGGCATTCATGAATTATTCCAACCCATCAATTATGTCACTGACTTTTATTGCTCTAAAATAATTATTAAAAAAAAAAAAATACTAGTTTCATCTTAGTTGTTTCCACAAAAGAAATTTAAAAAATTTGAACTAAGATATATATATATATATATATATATATATATATATATATATATATATATATAAAAGAAGCATTAGCCATTTAAATACACTTCAAAATTTTATTTATATAAATAAGAAAAATTTGTAATTCAAAAATTGTATAAAAAAAGAAAGTTGCATGAAATAAAATAGAAAAATTAATTAATATATAATTTTACTTAATTTGTTGTAATTTTTTTTGCAATTTTATAAATATTAATTTGTATTATTTTTTTACTATTGTTGAATATAACTTGAAAATTAATTATATTTTTATATTTTTTTTTGTATTTAATTTGTAGTCCATAAACATGACAAGTTCACTATGTATCATATAATTCAGAATCAATCTGGCATTAATTATGAAAATAGTTTCTTGAAAATGATGGAAGTAAAGATAGATTGTGTATGCAAGGACTTATTGAAAAATTGAGGAACACAATGAGAATAGATAACACTTCTAGAAATATATTGAAAATTACATATAGGTGTCCTAGGATAGTGATAGAAGGAAATACCAAATTTGACTTTATTGACATATGGGATGATGATGACATGATTGTGATATATATGAATAATGAGAAGTTTGATTATTGTTTGAATTATGTTGAGTTGTATGTCAAAATAAAAGAAATGAATATACAATCAAATGATGTTGTTGGACCTTCTAATGCTCATGAAGAACGAGAGAATGACAAGGTAGAAGATGCAAATTTAAAGGGTTATGAGGTGGGAAGTGATGGAGATTATACTGAGGTGGCTGTTGATAATTCAAATATTGATGATATTGATGAATACGAGGAGATGGAAGATGGAGATGGAGATGGTGATAATGATGACAAATGCAACATATTAACATAGGCACCTCCCATTGGTGATTCTAGTGGTGTAAAATTAGGGGGCATAGAGGTTGATATAATGCATGCAAATCAAAATGCAAAAGATAATAGCATGTTAGTATGAGACCCATCAAATGAGTTGATTAAGAGAATGATTTTTTGTTCTAAAGAAGTTGTTCGAGTAGCAACAAATGAGTATTCTTTGTGTCTAAATCAAGAGTATATTGAAGCTGTTAGACAAAATAAATTTGTACTAAAATGCAAAAAAAAAAAGTGAGAGTAGTTGCAATTGGAGATTGTGTGCAACTAAAAAATCAGGTGCAGTATGCTTGGAGATAACTAGGTATAAATGGCCCTCACAATTTTACTAGTTATGGTAGGTCACAAGATCATAAATAGTTGGATTCACAATTGATATGCAATTAAATTGATGATATTTTTCGGGAGGCACCACATATCAAAATTAGTGTATTAGTGGCTAACATTCGTAAGACATTCAACTATAACCCTTCATAGAAGAAAACATGGCTTGCTAAGTGGTTAACTATTGGTAAGTTGTTTGGAATTGGGATGTGTAACATTTGGTGATTTAGACCCCGATTGCGCGTGACCGTAGTGGGGTCCACTGGTTCAATCGGAGTCTAAATTTGAACCCATAAAAAATGACTAATAATAAGAGAAAATAATTAAGGGTATTATTATTTGGGAATTAAAAAGATTAGGGGTAGAATTAGAAAAAAGTAAAATTTTCTATGGATAAAATTGGTATTATGGACATTGTTTGGGGAAAAAGTGTGAATATGGAGGAAGATGTGGTAAAAATGGAATTTCTCAAAGTTTAAATGTTAATCAAGATTAATTAACTTAATGACCTAATAAGAATTAAGATTAAATTTAATTAGTGGAACCCACACATTAATCAAGGTATAAAAGTCAAAAAGGAAGAAATAAATTATACATTCTTCCATAAGCCATTTTCTTCTTCCTTTTCCCACCCTTTTGCCCTCCACTTTAGTCCCTCCATAAGCCACCATTTTTCTGTAAATTAAGCTTGATAAAGTGAGGAAATAAATTAGTTGTGAGAGAGGAAAAATCAGAATTTAAGAGTTCTTACTACAAAGGTACCAAAGGAGCAAGAAGGAAGGAGGAAAGAAGAAGAGAAAGGGAGAAGAATTTGGGGCAGATTCGACCAGCCCTATAACTCCATTAAGGTGAGTTTATTCTTCTTAAATTTAACTTTTTTCCTTCTATTTGAGACCCATGATGATGATAGATTTAGGTTTGGTTGCAAGATAGAACTTAGAAAATTAAGTTTGTGTTTAGTTGATGAAGCTGTAATTAGACTTTGAATTGATGATATTTGATGTTAGATAATTGTTTTATTGCTTAAAAACTAAAGAAAATATGATGTTAATGGATGAATAAGGGGCTGCCATAATTAAATAAATTTAGGGGGAATTGAAATTTATATGGAAACACCACAATTGATGATTGAGTAATTATGAATTGAGTGTTGAATTGAAGAAAATGAATTGGGACCTAGGATATTGTTTTTGGACAGCCATGACATATGAAGAAGGAAGTTTAACCTTAGTACATTTTAGCTCAATTAAGGTGTAAAACATATTAGGAGCATTAGAATATTATGTAGACATAAAAAGCATTGAAATTGGATATTGGAATTGAGATGTGGTATGGTTGTGTAGGAAAAAGAAGTGAACAAGTGAGAGGCCCTCAAGAGGATGACAAAGGCAAGGAGAAAGCTAGCCAATAAGGGAAGAAAAAGAAGGATTAGGGAAAGAGCCAAGGTTAATTAGGTATGTGATTCATTGATAAAATTTTTGCATGTTATTAAAATGTATGGAATTGTATATTAATGTTTGTTATGTTTGTGTTTTTGAGATGTTATGTGATTTGTTGTGACTTTTGATATTTTATATGGAAATGAGACTAAATGATGTGAAATAATTGAGACATTCGAATGTAGTTGAAATTCTGGAAATTTAGTATTAAAATGAATGCAAATGATGAATGTGGTTGAAATATGGAGTGATGCCAATTGATGGCTCGGGTACAGAATTCCAGAAACAGCTCTTTCTATTTTGATGATAACTTGAGTTATAGAACTCCTTTTTGTATGTTATTTGTTGGAAATTAAAGCTAAGACATAGGGATTTAATTTTTATTCAGACTATAACACCTAATTATGTCTATATTGTCCCAGAAAAATGCATGAAGTTTAAATCTAGAATCTGTCAAGAAAATTCTGGGCAGAAATTTTTGTGATGATGTAGTAGTAAATTGATCATAACTTTTGATAGAAAATTTTTATTTAAGTGATTTTTAATGCATCTGAAATATAAGACAATAAGCTAAAAATTGTTAGAAGGACAAAACTCTAAATTCTAATTATAAATGGGCTAAAAATGAAGCCCAAAAATAGGTCCAAAATCTGTCATAGGTATAAAACGTGAAATGTTGGACTTATGCATGTGGTATGTTAATTATATGTAATAATTCATGCAAATATTTTATTTGATGATAATTATAAATGTTTAACAAATTATTTATGTATGATATTTTATTGTAATAATAATGGGAATATAGAACAAAAATAAAAGAGCATACTTATGATAGTTGAAAATATTGTGAATTAATATAAAATTTGTTAAGCCTAAAAGCACCTAGTCTAGAACTAGAATAAGGAATAGTTTGGCATGTCAATCAGGAGATTTTAGGCACTCGGTGCCAAATATAAAAGCCGGTAATGACAAATTGATAAATACGCTCGACGCAAAATTATTAAGCCGGTAATGACAATATAACAAAAGCCGGTAATGACATTATTATTAAAGCTCTTGGTGCTATATTATAAAAGCCGGGAATGACAACCCCGTTATTTCTATTATATAGTTCGGTTATAGGTGTTATGGGCACAAGAAAATAATAATAATACTAATATTGAAGTATGTGATTTTGATAAATGTTACATGAATTAAATTTGTTACTATTACATGTTGAATGAAATTTACTTGATTTTATATAAATTTTTATTTTATGCCTTATTTAATAAATGGTTAATTAATGTGTGAAAAAAATATATATGTATGTAAAATTTTTATCATTGAAGCACGACTAAGCTAGTAGCTTAGCGCAGGTGGTTTCTTCTCGCGTAGGTTAGAAGGGTAGTCGTAGATCTTAGAATTGTCAGAAGAAGAAGGGTACCCAGAGGGAAGCAGCAAAAAGCTTTGGGTTTTCCTTTATGGTATATTTTGTTAAAAATTTTGTAAATTAAATTATCGTTTTTATTTTATATAATGTGTATTAAATATGTGAATTGCAATGTAATAGAACATAGTTTGAATGTAAATTACTGTATTTTATAAATAAATGAAATTTTGAATATCTATACTTGCAAGAATTTTTATTTTAGTGTCTGCAATATTTTTGTAAAAAAAAAGAAAAAAATAATAATATTTATACTTCATTTCATTGAATTTACAAAACAGTTAGACGAGTAATGCTCGCTTAACTTGCTGAATTATTGTGGGGTAAGGGGGTGTTACAGGATGAGTCATATCTAGAACTCCGTCAGTGGATGGTTGTTGTTATCGGTGCTAATCCTTCTTTCTATTATGTAATTGAAGATGATGTCCATTATGTTCAAAATTATCTGGATCCAACATATTGCATATTGATGTTTTGCACATTTAGACCTTGCACTTAAGGCTTTAATTATTGTAGGCCATTAATGTATTTAGATGAAACCTTTTTATATGGCAAATCTAAAGGGTGCGTACTAATTGCCTCTATATTATATGGAAATAATAAGGTTTTCTAGTTGCATTTGCTATTATGGAAAAAGAGAATAAAGATAATTGGAGTTGATTTATGAATAACATCAAGTTGCATGTGACAAAGAATGAAGATTTGTACATGATGAGTGACCGTCATGCTAGAATAATTCATGCAATGCGACATGATTGGTGGAAGATGTGTGCTCACTGTGCATTCATTATGTAGTAAGCAATTTTAATCAAAATTTTAAAAACAATAAACTGAAGGAGTTGCTTAAAAAAGTAGTTTGTATTCTTTCCATTAAATATATTTTAATTTGTACATTAATGTGATGTTTAATAAATAATTATTGTCTTGTTATATTATGTGTGTAGGGCACGAACACTAGAAGAAAAAAGTTTGAAGGGTGATGGAAAACATATATGAAGTGGAACCTAAAATGAAAAAAATATATTGATAGGATTCTTTTACATATGTGGACTCATTCATATGATAGGGGAAGCAATATGGGAGCATGACTATGAATATTGCTAAGTCAATTAATGGCATGATCAAGAAAATATGAGGCATGCCCATCAATTCTTTAGTAAATAGGCTATTCAAAAAATGATAGATTCTTTCATGAGAGACAGTCAAAATATTTGAGGGAGATTTAAAATGGGGCTCTGTATTGTAAAAATTGGTAGAAGTTGTTGAATAAGAGGGTGGCTAAGGCAAAAGGGCATTTAGTGATGACTTATGATAGAGAGAAAGAGTTTTTCTCTATCATTACAACTTATAACGGAAGCAAACGAGCAGGTCGTTAATTTGTTTGACCATACATGCACGTATGACAAATTTTAATCAACAAAGATACCTTGCTTCCTCACAATTGTTGGTTGCTTGAGCAATGGAATAAACTATTTTTAATTTATTACTTCATACTCTAAGTTGCCTAGATAATGAACCAAGAAGAGGGGTTGAATTGGATATTAAAAAATTATTAACTTTTAAGTGCAAAATAAAAAGTTAAATAGAGTAGGGATAGGAAGATATCACACAAAAAATTTATAGAGGTTCGGGTATTAACAAACCCTACTCATCTCTCCAATCTCAATTGGGAGTTTCATTAACACACTTAGTGTTACAATGGAGTTTTACAAGCTCACTTCCAACTATGGTGTTTCTATCAATAGCTCACACCTAACCTAGAAATTCTATTATATTTTGATGGCTCACACAATAAACCAATTCCTTCTATTTTATGGCTCACACAAATAATCCTTACAAGTGTTTTACTCTTAATCCAATATATCCAAACTTACTTGAGTAGTAGATTACAAAGCGAAACACTCACCAACCTATAATGCTCAGAATTTATGAGCAAATAGATTTTTATAGAGAATAAGAGTTTTGTTGGAAATAATTAATGCACAATGGATGCAACAATATTTTGATTCGAAGTAATTGTTTGTTCTCTTGTTCTGGATTCATAAATGAATTGCATTTATACTTTCTTAGTGAATTATAGTCGTTTGGATGCATTTAACGCGAAAATAGTCGTTGCACCAACTCTTAATTTTGTGTCTGGCATGTTTCTCTTTCCTCATTCACGGTCGTGAATATGTGTGTCACGGTTGTGAATGTTCTTCCAAGTCGTGGCTCAGGTGGTGACTCTGACTGTGAAGCATTATGGAAGAATTTGAAGTGTTTGATCACGGTCGTGAATATCCTTCCAAGCCGTGGTCTAAGTGGTGACTCTGGCCGTGAAGCTCTATAGAGGAATTTGACATGTTATCTCACGGGCATGACTATCTTTCACAGGCGTGACTAATTTGATCATTCACGGTTGCTATGATCCTTCATGGTCGTGAACTTTAAATGTTGGAAAGTTGGCACTAAGCTATATCACGGGCATGAACATGCTATTTCTTCATTTTTTGACTTTCAAAGGTAGTCTTCCATTATTGCATCATATTTCATACCCTGTTCAATAAACTTAGAACATAAGTATTGTTTAATACATTATTACTAGATTATTTGTTAGCATCAAAATGACGGAAATACCCCTCAAGGTTCAACAATCTCCCCCTTTTTGATGGTGACAAATAATATAGCAATATGTGCTTTTGAGAAGTCTCCCCCTCAAAAGATGCTTAAGACAAAAAATAATAGAGTGCAAGAATTGAAGAAGTATAGCATGGATCTTTGCTTGCTAGTTTAGGTATATGCAAGGTATATTCAAAGTATATTAAATTGTTTGCTTTTAACTAGTTAAATATATGCAAAGTATATGTAAAGTATATCCAATGTATATCAAATTGTTTGCTTTTACCTAGCTAAGTATATGCAAAGTATATCCAATGTATATCAAATTGTTTGCTTTTAACTAGTTAAGTATATGCAAAGTATATCTCAACACTATATTCAAAGTATATCAACACAATTGCATTCATGTACTTGCATATTCATTTATATTGCTAGGTTCTCCCCCTTTTTTCATCAACAAAAAGAACATAAAAAATAAACCATAAGGAAAAAACTAATGCAATTAGATTAATACCAAATGGAGAAATTGCAAAGTTTGGAAAAGTAAATTAAAATCCTACACTCACAATACTAGAAACTAGTAAACAAAATGAAATAAAAACTAAAACTCTAGCTAGACTTGGAGCCAGACAACCCATCTCTAAGGCGTGCTACTTCCTCCTCGAGGCTATCCATGCGAAACTCCATGAAATCTTTGAGGTTTTTCCAACCTCTCATCGATTGAAGCCTACAGTAGGTCAAAGCGAAGTGCTAAAAGATCAGCCACCTACTGAGCCAAGTTAAGTGTGGAGGCCGAGGATTGACCAACCTCCTACTCAACCTCTGGGGTCGCCATCTCGACTGGACTCTTTTTCTTTGTTGGATTCCTTGGAGGCCAGCTTTGAATTTTTCTGAATCCTCGTCTTCCCAAACAATTTCACTAGCTGGAGTGGTGAAGCGGTAATAGATATTATTCTCATGAATTATGCAGACCGCTGCTCCCATTTTTATAAAAGACTCGACATCTAGTCGATCTCGATGATGTTTTGGTATGAGGTTGAAGTTGTGCTCCTCTAGCTTCAGATACCCAAGCTTAATTGCAAGGTGAGTCACGTACCCACCAATCAAAATACCTCACGATGGCTTTGTTGCAATTGATAGAAAATGGTCTGCAAACCATCGAGATAGGGCCACCGTTAGACCTTTTCGGGCCATCTTCAAGAGGAAAAGCTCAGATTTATGAATTGCACCATTGCTATCACCTTTTGCAAAGATACTATAGGTTAGAAAACTATGTAAATATTTATGCACTAGACATCGAAGATGGGTACTTTTCATCTTCTTCACATCCCAGTTGCAGTCTAGTCCGAAATGAGTCCATGCCGGATTGGCATAGAATTCCACCTCACTCTCATTGAGGATTCCATATGAGGGAAGTTTGCAGATGTCACCAAACTCCGCTGCTGCGAGAGTGTTCGGATTCTTGCAAAGTTGAAATTTCACTGTGCTAGTGGGAAAGACTTGCAAGGTGCTAAGGAACTCGAGAGTTGGTTCCCTTAGCGTTGGTTGATGGATATCTACAAACACCTTGAGATGACAAGTTTGTAGTTGTTCCGTCATGCTTGTCTCAAGATCGAGTGTCCTGACAACATGCCATTTGAAGGATCGTGAAGAAAGCAATGGTCTTGTCTTAAGAACGACATACCTCGGATGACAATGCTCCGGAATGATGTTAAGAAGTGTTGAACCTTGAGGGGTATTTTCATCATTTTGATGCTAACAAATAAAATAGCAATAATGTATTTAACAATACTTATGTTCTAAGTTTGTTGAATAGGGTATGGAATATGACGCAAGAATGGAAGACTACCTTTGAAAGTCAAAAAATGAAGAAATAACATGTTCACGCCTATGTCACGCCTATGATATAGCTTAGCACCAACTCTCTAACATTTAAAGTTTACAGCCATGAAGAATCATAGCAATCGTGAATGATCATATCAGTCATGCCTGTGAAAGATAGTCACACCCGTGATATAACATGTCAAATTCCTCTAGAGAGCTTCACGGCCAAAGTCACCACTTGGACCACAGCTTGGAAGAATATTCACGCCCGTGAAAGTATAAAGTCATGTCGGTGATCAAACACTTCAAATTCTTCCACAATGCTTCACGGTTAGAGTCACCACCTGAGCCACGGCTTGGAAGAACATTCACGACCGTGACATACATATTCACGACCTTGAATGAGGAAAGAGAGACATGTCAACGACTATTTTCGCATTAAATGATTCTAAATGGCTATAATTCGCTAAGGAAGTATAAATGCAAGTCATTTATGAATCCAGAACAAGAGAACAAGCAATTCCTTCAAATCAAAATCTTGTTGTATCCATTTGTGCATTAATTATTTTCAACAAAACTCTTATTCTCTGTTAAAATCTATTTGTTCATAATTTCTGAGCATTATAGATTGGTGAGTGTTTCTCTTTGTAATTTACTACTCAAGTGAGTTTGGGTATATTAGGTTAAGAGTAAAACACTTGTAAGGGTTATTTGTGAGCCATAAAACACAAGGAATTGGTTTATTGTGTGAGCCAATAAAGCACAAGGGAAATTATGGGTTAGTTGTGAGCCATTGACAGAAACACTATAGTTGGGAGTGAGCTTGTAAAACTCCATTGTAACAACTATGAACTAATCTAAGTATGGCTTCTTGAACATTCGATTCATTAAATCCGTAAAAGCTATTGGGGCATTGTTCAACTCGAAAGGTATAACAAAAAACTCATAATGGCTATATCTTATTCTGAAAGCAATCTTGCCTATAAAACCCTTTGTATAACAACTCTTGCAACTGAGCTTTCAAGTTTTTAATCTCTGAAGGTATCATTACGTAAGGTGTAGCTGATATCAGTGTTGTGCCTCGTGTAAGCTCTATGGAGAACTCAATATCTCTGTTTTGTGGTAATCCTAGTAGATCATCTGGAAAGTCATTTGGAAACTTTCTTACTATAGGGATATCATAGAGAGCTAGACCTTCTTTTTTGGTGTCAACCATATGAGCTAAATAAGCCTCACACCCTTTTTAATCATTTTATGCACTTTCATCATATAAGCTTTTCACCTTCTACTACTGCATTTTTTTTGTTCTGAAGTGTTGCCCATATATTGAACCAAGAAGGGGGGTTGAATTGGATATTAAAAATTTTAACTTTTAAGTGTGGAAAGAATAGTTGAGATGAGTAGGGATAGAAAGATAAGACACAAGAATTTTTATAAAGGTTCGGGTGTTAACAAACCCTACTCTTCTCCCCAATCTCAATTAGGAGTTTCACTAACACTCTAAGTGTTACAATGGAGTTTTACAAGCTCACTCCCAACTATGGTGTTTCTAACAATGGATCACACCTAACCCAAAAATCCCTTGTGTTTTAATGGCTCACACAAATAATCAATTCCTTATATTTTAAAGGCTCACACAAATAACCCTTACAAGTGTTCTACTCTTAACCCCAAACTCACTTGAGTAGATGATTACAGAGTTAAACACTTACAAATCTTTAATGCTCAGAGAATGATGAGCAAAAAGATTTTCACAGAGAATAAATGTTTGTTTTGAAAATATTAAATGCACAAATGACTTACAACAAGATTTTGATTCGAAGTATTAGTTATTCTCTTGTTCTGGATTCATAAATGACTTGCATTTATACTTCCATGGCGAATTATAGCGTTTGATTGCATTTAATGCAGAAATAGCTGTTGCACCAACTCTTATTTTCGCACTTGACATGTTTCTCTTTCCTCTTTCACGGTCTTGATTATGGTTGTCACGGTCGTGACTGTTCTTCCAAGCCGTGACTTGAGTGGTGACTTTAGCCATGAAGCATTCTAGAAGGATTTGAAGTGTTTGATCATAAGCGCGACCTTATATCTTCAAGGCGTGAACAACCTTCCTAGCCATGGTCTAAGTGGTGACTCTGGCCGTGAAGCTCTCTGGAAGAATTTGTCATGTCTTTTCACGGGCATGACTTTCTTTCACGGGCGGGCGTGACTGATATGATCATTCACAGTTGCTATCATTCTTTATGGCCGTGAACTTTAAATGTTGGATAGTTGGCGCTAAGCTTTATCACGGGTGTGACATATAAGGTCATGAGCGTGAACATGTTATTTCTTCATTCTTTTGTCTTTTTAAGATTAATCTTTCATTCTCCATTCTTGCTATCATATTCCATACCCTGTTCAATAAACTTAGAAAACAAGTATGTTAAATACATTATTGCTATTTTATTTGTTAGCATCAAAATGATGGAAATACCCCTCAATGTTCAACAATCTCCCCCTTTTTGATGGTGACAAATAATCTAGCAATATGTGGTTTTGAGAAGTCTCCCCTTCAAAAGATGCTTAGGATAAAAAAATGCTGAAGTGTAAGAATTGTAAAGAATGATGAAGTGTAGCATCAAGATATGCTTCCTAGTTTTAAGTATATGCAAGTTATATGCAAGGTATATCCAATGTATACCAAAATTTTTCCTTAAAGCAAATTATATTTATGTCAAGTATATTTAAGGTATATGAAGAGTATATCAAGTGCATATTCATTCATGTAACTTGCATCAAGGTATATGCAAAGTATACTTAAGGTATATTTAAGGTATATGAAGCTCATTTGCATACTTGCATATTCATTTGATTCAAAATAAGTATTGCTTTTAACTTTAAACAATATATTGCTAGGTTCTCCCCCTTTTGTCATCAAAAAAATAATAACAAAAAGATAAAACATAATGGAAAACAAAAGAAAATATATTAATGTAGAAAAACTAAATACAAAAGTAATTGAAATTCTGAAAGGAAATTTGAAATTCCTACAGCAAACAAGCTAGAAAAATAACAAGGCTAACATAAAGTCTAGCTGAACATCCTATCTCTAAGGTGAGCTACTTTCGCCTCGAGGCTCTCCATGCGAGACTCCATGAAATCCTTGAGGTTCTCTAACCTCTCATCCATCGAAGCCTACAATTGCTCAAACCGTGGTGCCAAGAGGTCAGCCACTTGTTGAGCTAAGTTTGGTGTGGAGGCAGAGGATTGTCCAATTTCCTTCTTAACCTTTGGAGGTGCCACCTCAAATCAAACTCTTTTCCTCTGCTGGATTCCTTGAAGGCCAGCTTTGAAGTTGTCTGAGTCATTGTCCTCCCAAATGATCTCACCAGCAGTGTTGGTGAAGCGGTAGTAGATGTTGTTCTCAAAAACTATACGAACAATCGCTCCCATTTTGATGAAGGACTCGAGGATGTGTTGGTATTAGGTTGAAGTGGTGTTCCTATAGCTTTAAGTATCCTAGCTTAATGGTGATGTGAGTCACGTACCCACCAATCAGAATGTCTCCGGAGGGTTTGGTGGAAATTGACAAAAGATGGTTTGCAAACCATCGAGATAAAGCCACTGTTAAGCCTCTTCGGGTCATCTCTAGGAGAAAGAGCTCTGACTTCCTGATCGATCCATTGCTGTCTCCTCTGACGAAAATGCTATAGGTTAGAAACCTATGCAAAATACTTGTGCACTGGGGATCGAAAGTGGGTGCTCTTCGTCTTCTTGACGTCTCAGCTGCAATCAAGCCCAAAGTGAGTCAATGCCTGAGTAGCATAGAACTCCACTTCACTCTCATTCAGGATACCTTCAGAGGGAAGGTTGAACATGTCTCCAAATTCTGTGGCAGAGAGGGTGTTCGGATGCTCGCAAATTTAGAATTTCACCGTGCTGGTAGAAGAGATTTGCAAGGTGCTCAGGAATTCTAGAGTTGGTTCCTTCAGTGTTGGTTGATGGATATCAATGAAGTCTTTCAGATGACAAGCCTGGAGTTGTTCCGTCATACTTGTCTCAAGGCCGAGTGTACGGATGGTTTGCCACTCAAATGATCGAGAGGAAAGGAGTGGCCTTTTCTTGAGAACTGAATATCTAGGATGACAATGCTCCGAAATAATGTTTAGAAGGTAATATGTGTACCTTATTGGAGCATGAGACTTCTTTCTTGTACCCTAGGAGGAGCTAATTTCCATTTTGATTGAAAAGTGAACTTTTAAAGAGTGAAAAATCTGATGGAATTTTTTTTGAGTAAAACCTTAAGATGTTTGATTCTGATGATGGAAAAGGTTTTTGAAGATATTTATAGATGGAATGAGTTGTTAGGGGGCCAGAATCTTCAAAATAGTATTCAATGGTGATAAAGAAAAGTTGAGAGAAGTTGGAGAGTTGGAATAAGAGAAATAACGACAGAAATGTTTTATAGCCGACATATTCACGGGTGTGAAATGTCGTGTTCACAGTTTGCTGAAGAGACGCTTTACCTGTGAAGAGAGAGGTGAAATTATTCACAGTCCTGAAAATTAAAGGTCACGGGCGTGAATGATGAACTATCACGGTGGTGATAGACGAGTCATGGGCGTGAAGTACAATCTTTACTATTTGTGATCGTGAAACAGAATGTGACACAAAGTGTGAATGCTTTTGTAAGTTTTTGGTGGAAATGTTCACGGTCGTGAAAAATCATCACGGGCATGAATAAAGGGTTTCACGGGGGTGAATGAAAAAGGTTATGGTCGTAAAACATAGTCTTCGCTACCTTCAACTGTGAAGCATGTCGTGAAGCATGTCGTGAAGCAAGTCGTGAAAGCTACTGGTTCTTTTGGCGATTTAGTTCACGATCATGAATATGTGTCACGGGTGTGAATTGCCTAAAAATCTCACCAAATAAAATTAAGTCTAAAATAAGACTAAAACATTTCTAAGGAGCTTCAATCCCCTATAACATATATTTCCATCAAATTTGCTACCTTACATCTAGTAAGATGAGATAAAAACACAAGATTATCAACTCAAGGTTTGACAATTTTGGCAATCACAAAGTTAATCCATCAATCATACCAAGCTCTCTTCTTATGAAATTAAATCTTTCCTCATTTAGAGACTTAGTGAAGACATCTACAAATTGATTGTCTGTGCTTATAAATTCCAATACAACATCTCCATATTAAACATGATCTCTAATAAAATGGTGTCTAATGTCAATATGCTTACTTCTAGAATGTTGAATAAGATTCTTAGATAGATTTATGGCACTTGTATTGTCACATCTAATAGGAATATGGTTCATACTATGACTATAATCCTTTGGATGAAACAACAACTTAAGTTATTGTTTCATCCAAAGGATTTGTGTACAACAACATCCTGCTGCCACGTACTCCACTTCAGTGGTAGAAAGAGCAACTAAAACTTATTTCTTGCTAAACCAAGAAACTAAGCACTCTCCAATAAAGTGACAAGTACCTGAAGTACTTTTTCTATCTAAAAGACTTCCAGTATAATCAGCATCTGAATATCCTATAATGTAAAAGGATGAATTTTTAGGATACTACAAACCTAGATGCAATGAACCATGTAAATATTTAAAAAAATTTTTTACTGCATTTAAATGAGACTTTTTAGGACATGATTGAAAGCGAGCACATAAACATACACTATACATTATATCGGGTCTAGAGGCAGTAAAATATAAAAATGATCTGATCATACCTCTATAGAGCTTTTCATTAATGCTCTTACCCTTTTCATCCTTGTCCAATTTTGTTGATGTGCTAATTGGAGTCTTGGCATTCTTGCATCCTTCCATTCCAAATTTCTTAAGTAAGTCTTTGGCATGTTTGGATTGGTTGATGAATATGCCCTCATTGCCTTGTTTTATTTGTAGACCGAGGAAATATTTTAGCTCACCCATCATGCTCATTTCAAATTCCCTAGTCATACACTTAGCAAATTTTTGACAAAGCAATTCATTAGTAGACCCAAATATGATATCATCAACATAAATTTGAACAATTAGAATATCATGCTTATACTTTTTAATGAAGAATTTAGTGTCAACATTCCCCTTTATAAAGTTATTTTCTAAGAGAAAAGAACTTAGTCTTTCATACCAAGCTCTTAGGGCTTGTTTCAAACCATATAAAGCTTTTAAAAGTTTAAATACATGATTAGGCAACTCATAGTTTTCAAAACCTGGTGGTTGTTCTACATAAACTTCTTCTTCTATAAAACCATTTAAAAAGACACTTTTCACATCCATTTGAAAGAGTTTTAAATTCATATGGCATGCATATGCTAAAAGTATTCTTATGGCTTCTAATATAGCTACTGGAGCATAGGTCTCATCATAATCTATTCCTTCTTCCTGACTATACCCTATTGCAACCAATCTAGCCTTATTCCTAGTTATTGAACCTTGTTCATCTAGTTTATTTCTAAATACCCATTTGCTACCTATAATTTGATGCTTTTTGGGTCTAGGTACTAAGGTCCATACCTTCTCTCAAATTGGTTGAGTTCCTCTTGCATGGCAATCACCCAACTTTCATCATTAAGAGCCTCATCAATATTTTTAGGCTTAATTTGAGAAACAAAAGCAAGGTCATAAGCTAAATGTTTGAGATGAGATCTAGTATTTACTCCCCTTGTAGGATCACCAATGATTTGCTATTTGGGGTGATCTTTTGTCAATCTCCATTCCTTTGGGAGCTCTTGCCTGTTTTCCTATTAAGCCTGAGGTAGAGAATCATCTTGATGTGAATCTTCTTGATCATTTTTTGTTCTTCCATTTCCAAGATCAAGTCTTTCCATGGTACCTACTACATCATCAAGAACACTACCTTTCACAAGATCAAGTCTTCTAGATTCATCAAAAATAACATGCATAGATTCTTCAATAGTTAATGACTTTTTATTAAATACCCTATATGCTTTACTAGTTGTAGAGTATCCTAAAAAGATACCCTCATCAGATTTAAAGGCAAATTTTCCAAGATTGTCCTTGGTATTCAATATGAATAACTTGCATCCAAATACTCTGAAGTATGATATCAAGGGCTTTCTTCCATTCCATAGCTCAAATGAAGTTTTGTTTAGGAGAGGTCTTTTGAAAACTCGATTTGAAATATAACAAGACGTATTTGTGGCTTCTGCCCAAAAGTAAGTTGGTAAACCATACTCATTAAGCATTGTTCGAGCCATTTCAATTAAAGTTCGATTTTTCCTTTCGACTACCCCATTTTGTTAAGGTGTTCTAGGAGATGAAAAGTTCTGCGAAATGCCATGTTCAAGACAAAAGCTTTCAAAGTTTTCATTTTCAAATTCCTTGCCATGGTCACTTCTTATTCTTAAAATGTCATATCCTTTTTCATTTTGAACTCTTTTAGCAAAATTTTTGAATGTTTCAAAAGCATCACTCTTTTGAGCTAAGAAAATTACCCAAGTAAATTTAGAGTAATCATCTACGATGACAAAGGCATAGTGTTTACCTCTTAAGCTTGCAATTCTAGTAGGTCCAAATAAATCTAGATGCAGGAGTTGTAGAGGTTTTGAGGTACTTACTATGTTTTTGGATTTGAAGGATGACTTATGCTGCTTCCCTCTTTGGCAAGGTTCACATGTCTTGTCTTTTTCAAATTTGACTCTTGGCAGTCCCTTTACTAGCTCTTTTGTGCTGAGGCTTTGAATTAAGTCTATGTTTGCATGACCAAGCCTTCTATGGCACAACCAGGATTCATCACTAGTAGTCACAAAGACACTTAGAGGAATGGTTAGATATTTCATGTAAGTCTATTATGTAGGTATTGACATCTCTATTTCCTTTAAATATCTCTTGACCATCAATATAGTTTACAAGACATTCATTGGAAGTAAAAGTTACTTTGTTTCCTTTATCACATAATTGACTTACACTCAACAAGTTATGTTTCAAGCCATCAACAAGTAAGACATCTTTAATAAAATTAGTACCATTTGTACCAATATAACCAATGCCAATTACCTTACCCTTAGCATTGTTTCCAAAGGTAACTTTACCTCCATCAATACTTTCGATTTCATTGAAGAGTTCTTTGTCTCCTGTCATATGCCTTGAGCATCCACTATCGACTAGCTAAGCATTTTTATTTATTGTGGACTTGAGGCATACCTATAGAATCACAATTCAAGTATGGTTTTTAGGTACCAAAATGAGCTTGGGTCCTTGGGGGGTAGCACATGAAGGTTCCCAATAAGCCTTCCTTATCTAGCAATGTTTATTTATGTGACAAATTTCAAACAATAATTACATTGTTTAGGTCTAAAAATGCTTTTTGGTCTTACAATGCTTTTGAATGCCATATTTCTATTAGACTGAGTTTGAGAACAATGGCATGCATGCTTCTTATACATAAAGGCATGATTACCCTTTTGAGGTTTCTTTCGTAGGCTTACCAATCCTTGAACATCCCTCTTATGTATAGAAGGTTTAGTGTATTTTATGCATTTATTTCTTGCTGTTGTTCCAGTAAATGTGGAGATGTTAGGTTCACTTGACTTAACAAAAGTAGTCTTGTGAGAAGATGATGATATACCCTTAAATTCTATACCATGTCTAATTAAGGGTGGTCTTTGAGACACAATGAGAGTATCTAAGCTCTCATTTCCTTTGTGAAATTTTGAAATGAAATTTCTAAGTTCATCAACTTCATTTTTCAAAGTATTGTTTTCTTTAAGTAAGGTTTTAGTTGAGGGTTTTGAAGAGTATTCATCTAATGACTTTTGAAGAGATTCATTCGATGATTTAAGCTTAAAGTTCTCCTTTTCTAAAGCATCCATTTTGATTTTCAAATTAGAAATGTTATTCTTATAAGTATTGAATTTACTTCTATATTTTTCTAGTTCTAGATTCAATACTTTTATTAGGCTTTGCTCATCATCATCATCTTCACTATTACTATCATTATCACTACTATCATTATTGAAAGAGTATGAGTGAAGTGATCTTACCTTATCAGAGACATGATCCTCTATAGCCATGAAGCATAGGTTGACTTCTTCACTTTCATTGTCATCTTTTAAACTTGAAGAGCTTTCAACATTCCATGTGGCTTTGTGACCTTTCTCCCCATTGTCTCTTTGGTATTTGCTCTTGTGCTTCTTGAGCCTTGGACATTCAGGTTTAATATGCCCTTTCTTTCCACATTCATAGCACTTTACCTCTTCTTTACTTATTTGTGTATCATTAGAAGTTTGTTTGAGGTTTATTTGCCTGAATTTTCTAGAGTTGTTCATTCTTTTCTCAATGATTCTTTTCAGCCTTCTTGAGAGCATAAAAATGTCCTCATTTGCATCATCACTATTTTCTTCATCATCTTCAACTTCCTCTTGAGATTTTGAAGTAGAGGCTTTTAGTGCTACAGACTTTCTTTTTTCTGGCTCTGCTTCAAGCTCTCTATCTCCTTTTATTGTCATTTCATGTGTGAGAAGTTTGCCAATAAGGACATCAGTATTCATGTCTTCATTTGCCTCTTCTATACCGGCAACTCTTGAACCATAATCTTTGAGAGGAAGATTTCTCAGGATTTTGTTATTTACATCTTCCAAGCTCAAGTGTTTCCCAAGTTTTTTCGTGCCATTTATGATGGCTAGAAGACAGTTGGTCATGTCAGTAATTGACTCATTGGATTTCATCTTGAAGAGCTCATACTCTAAAGTAAGAAGTTGAATCTTCTTGGATTTAACTTGCTTAGTTCCTTCATGATAGTTTTCCAATTTTTTCCACATGCTATAAGCTGTTGGGAAGTATTGTATTCTACCACATTCTTTAATGGATAATGGGCTCATTGCCTTCTTGTTTTTGAAGTTTGCTCTTCTTTGAGGCTCTGTCCAATCATCTCTTGATAAGATTTCTTCTTCACCATCAACTCCTCTTCTAGTTGGTGGTGTCCATTCTTTTCGAACACTATCCCAGACTTCAATTCTTTCACTATCCAGATATGTCTCCATCTGAAACTTCCAATGAGCATAATTTGCTCCATCAAAGTAAGGCTTAAGAGTTTGGAATCCTTCATTGGCCATATCTTGATCTTTACTAGTGCTGATTAGGCTTCGATGCTAGACCTAGCTCTGATACCAATTGATGCCCAGATATTGAACCAAGAAGGGGGGTTGAATTGGATATTAAAAATTTTAACTTTTAAGTGTGGAAAGAAAAGTTGAGATCAGTAGGGATAGAAAGATAAGACACAATAATTTTTATAGAGGTTCGGGTGTTAACAAACCCTACCCCTCTCCCTAATCTCAATTGGGAGTTTCACTAACACTCTAAGTGTTACAATGGAGTTTTACAAGCTCATTCCCAACTATGGTGTTTCTAACAATGGATCACACCTAACCCAAAAATCCCTTGTGTTTTAATGGCTCACACAAATAACCAATTCCTTGTGTTTTAAAGGTTCACACAAATAACCCTTACAAGTGTTCTACTCTTAACCCCAAAATACCCAAACTCACTTGAGTAGATGATTACAGAGATAAACACTTACAAATCTTTAATGCTCAGAGAATGATGAGCAAAAAGATTTTCACAGAGAATAAATGTTTGTTTTGAAAATATTAAATGCACAAATGACTTACAACAAGATTTTGATTCGAAGTATTAGCTATTCTCTTGTTCTGGATTCATAAATGACTTGCATTTATACTTCCATGGCGAATTATAGCTGTTTGATTGCATTTAATTCAGAAATAGCCGTTGCACCAACTCTTATTTTCGCACTTGACATGTTTCTCTTTCCTCTTTCACGGTCGTGATTATGGTTGTCACGGTTGTGACTGTTCTTCCAAGCCGTGACTTGAGTGGTGACTTTGGCCGTGAAGCATTTTGGAAGGATTTGAAGTGTTTGATCACGGGCGTGACATTATATCTTCATGGGCGTGAACAACCTTCCTAGCCGTGGTCTAAGTGGTGACTCTACTCATGAAGCTCTCTGGAAGAATTTGTCATGTCTTTTCACGGGCGTGAATTTCTTTCACGAGTGTGACTGATATGATCATTCACAGTTGCTATCATTCTTCATGGCCGTGAACTTTAAATGTTGGATAGTTGGCATTAAGCTTCATCACGGGCGTGACATATAAGCTCATAAGTGTGAACATGCTATTTCTTCATTTTTTTGTCTTTTAGGATTAGTCTTCCATTCTGCATTATTGCTATCATATTTCATACCCTATTCAATAAACTTAGAAAACAAGTATGTTAAATACATTATTGCTATTTTATTTATTAGCATAAAAATGACGGAAATACCCTTCAAGGTTCAACATGAAGTCTTGAGAATAATTGTTTTAGATCAGTAGTCGATAACTACGTCATGCTATAAGAGCCAATCCATACCTAATATGGTATCATACTCATAAAACAACAACTCGATAAAATCCACAGGAAACTCTTTCCCGTGCATAACTAAAAGGAAACTTTTGTATTCCTGGTTCACAACCACACTGTGACCAAAAGGATTCGTGAACTCAATCTCAAACTTTAGCTTCTCTCTTATCATACTGTGTTGACAAGGCATGCTTGTGCATACATAAGAATGTGTGGAGTTTGGGTCTATGAAAGAACATATATCAGAGTCATGTAAAAAGAACATACCTACTATAATGTATGTGGCTCCCTGGTCCTCACGGGCCTTCATAGCATATGCCCTATCTGGAGCTCTATTGGATCTTGCCTATTCACTGTCTCTAAAGTAGCCTAGCTAGGTCCAGTATGACCTCCTCATGTTTGATTCTTGCTCTAAACTAGAGTTGATCTTATCGTCTAAGTTGGTGTAGCACTATTCAACAAAGAGTTATCCTTTCTTACGTGATCTCAGGCTTTGCACTTATAACAATCCCCTATAGTCAACTGACACTCTTCCATATGGTTTCTCTAACATATCTCACATAAGGGAGCAAGATAATGGTGGATGATGTAGTATTAGATAGTGGTCCCCTCCTAAAAGAATAGGACTGAGAGTGGCATTGTCTCCTACTCTATGATAGTCCTAAGAAGAAACAATCTTTATTGTCACTTATCTATGCCACACTAGTTGTGGTTCTCGTGTAGTTCTCTTCTACTCTTCTTTTTCTTCTCTTCTCTATACTGATAGTGGAGGAAATAACTATGGAGAAGTCTTAAGCTGAATGGAAATGACATGATACCTAATGTCATCATTCAAGACATCCTCAAAGCTGCAACACTTGTCACCCCCATCCACTATAAGACCGATTGCATATCTACTAACCGTGTGAATCTCCATCACATTCAGAGATTGTCATGTTCCTCTAATGTATGTTCAAAAATTCCCTTCTTTTCTCATTGATATAGACTTGAGGTACGTACTATTTCTTGAACTCAACAACAAAATACTCTTAAGTCAAAGGTTATGGGGTCTGTGGCTTCTTCAAAATTGACTTCCACCACTCATATGCATGTTCTTGTAAAAGCGATACGACATACTTTACTTTGTGCTCCTCAACACACTCTAACTCATCGAAGTCCCTCAATTTTCTCTAGCCAAAACTTAGCTACAAATTGGTCCATCTTCTCCTTTACCAGGGAAATCAATGGCCTCATACTTCTGAAGCCTATCAATCTTTATCTTAGGTTTCTCTTGTGGTGGCAGTTATGGAGCTAGTTATAGTGGTACCAATGGTATCTCTTGTGCCAATTGTTGTAGAATACTGTCCATGTACTGCATGATCAACATAACATCCAAATATATTTATCCAGTAAGTTGCAGTTGGAAAATTGGGGTAACATCAGAATCCTGAACATTCAAAACACTAGGCTAATTAGAAGCCCATGGATCTGGAGAATTGTTTCTCTTAGCAACATTGTATGCTTCTAACTCCATCTATACCTTTTACTCTTACAAGGCAACAAAGATGTAGCCCATGTCAAAGACATACGAGATGTACTATGTATGCATGATAGCCTTTAATCCACTTAGGTTCATAATTGCCTAAACCTAAGCTCTAATACCACTAAATATAATGTTCTTTCATCTAATTAAGATTAACCTAACTAAATGACCAAGTGCCATATGTACTTAATGCAGAAAATCTGTGAAAATTTAAATGTTTTCTTTTCTTGGAAAATACTTGCCATATAAACTCTTTTTCATATAAACTTGTTAAACCATATACATCACCTGTGTCAAAGAAACCTTTTGATCCAAGGGATCAACATCATATATATATAAAATATCAAGTTTGGCTCAATCGGCCTGATGTTTATAAAAATACATGCCCTTAAGTAAAAAATTACATATGCTTAAAAATATAAATATACATAAAAGTAAACAACCTAAAACCCTATGTCATGTACAAAATACAAAAGAGATGACATATGATGTCACTAACCTACATCAGGTCTACTCTGTTGTCTCTAAATTGGGTTGACTTCTTGTATCAAATTCAACCTTTATCTACTAGACTCTGACCTATGTGCAAAAAATCTACATGCTAAGCTACTGAAAGCTTAGTAGTATATATAGACATAAAAAAATTAATATACAAAAATCAATTCACATCATGTAACTCATGTTCATAGCATTATATCATATACATCATGGCATGATAATGGAAACAAATGACATATATCATACTTTACCTTATGAAAGCTATTATAGCATTATACTCTTGTAAACATGCATAAGTTAACACTTACCGTTTCCATAACATATATCATATTAACCATATATCATTTTACACTTGTGATATTAAAACCATTTCACTATGCCGTATTCATTAAATATTTTAGCATTTTCACCCAATAACTTTCTATATGGACTATTCGGATGCATATTGTGAACGAAGGTTCTTTCTGAGCTTAAGCCACCCTGCTACTATCTATGATCATGTGTTTTTATCTGAACTCTTTAAGTCAATAGCGCTTTTCGAGCTTAAGTCATCTTGACTAAGTAAAATATATAATTTTCCAAGCAATATAGGATCAAGGATGCTCTCCGAGCTTAAACCACTTTATCCTAAAAAAATAATTGTATAATATATTACTATGATATAGTATGTCTCCTTAATGATATGTCACTTATCCTATTTTTAGCCCTAGCATAGAGTCTGGGCATTACATGTTCATATACTATTTGTTACACTTTGTTATAATACATTCATCTTTTAGCTTATACACTTTGATCTTGTGAAAACTTCACCATGTGTCATATACGTTTGAACAACTATAAAACCATGTATTTTATACTAAAAACATATCATAGTGAAAAAATCATTATACCATAATACCACATCATAAAAAAAAACAACATATTTCAAGTTAATGAGGCTCCACAACTCTATGTTCACATCCGTAAAGGTTCATTCACGAGTACACTTACTTGTAAATCAAATCGTGAACTTGATCATGAATGTTTATATCCATTTTTGGATGTATTCTTTATGGAAGAGAAGAAATAGTTACAAGCATGACTATGGTAATTTATGGTCGTGAGTCATATGGTAATTCAAATCGTGAAAACAAAATGACATTGTCTTTGGTGAAAAGGACAAATAAAAACTAGGATTTTCTTTCAGATTTTTGGCGTGTGAAAGAAAAAGAACAACTGATCATATTTTATACCTAATGATATTCATGAGCATGATCGAGCAATCACAGACATAAATCATTTTGAAACATCATTCATGGTTGTGACATTTAAATTAAGGGCTTGAACACATAACTCTTCACTTTATCATCTTTTTCTTAATTTTTTTTCCTTAAACAAACTCTTAAACACACTTATAGTTTTTCTAAACTATCTTATTAACTAAGCCCTACTTAGCGGTCGTTACATCTTTTGATATGCTATATTCCAACCAACTACTATGCTCATTGAAACATGTAGACACAAATTTATGCATTTGTCACCCAAATGATGTATTAGGAAAATCATGACTTTTAGGTTGATATGGACCTTTTGCAAATATGCTCTTCAAACCTTATTTATATTATTAACATCATATTCATATATACTTTTTCTTAGTTCGAGTCAGTAAAAAGCTCATCTAATTTAATCTCTAAGTCAAAGGAAGTTGAACTTGAATATATTTTTCAGATTTTTTTTATTACCCTTAATCCTTCCAAAATATTTCTCCATTCTGAAATAATAAATTTTAACATGTAATTTACATTTTTTATTTTCACCAACAAATGATATTTTAAGTCAATGATTTTTTTTTGAAAAATATTACCTATTAATTTGTGGTGGTCCTGACGGATACAATAATACTTATAGATGACTTTCTCCCCCTCTTTTTACTTTTAGTGGGTGCAAATTGTGTAATTTTCTCATTAATTTTCACTGTCCCAATAAATACTTGGTTTTATATTTTCAAACTAAGTATGAACAAAAAACAAACTAGCATCTAAAACCAATCATACAATAAATCAATAACTAAATATAAAAGGCAAAATAAGAACAAATTTTAAAGTAACATAAAAAATTTATAAAAAAAATTACTTGATATAATTTTACCTATTGATCAAATAGAAAAGACCAAATGAATTGAGAGAAAAAGTGACAAAAGGACAAATAAGAGAGAAAATTTGAAGTAGAATTGTTTGGTACTCAAGAGGTATAATCCCCGCTATATTTGGGAGTTTGTCTCCTCATAGTTTAGTTTAGGGTTAATAGAATAAAAAGAGCAAATGGGGTTGGGAAAGTTAAAAAAAATTATAAAAATGATATTTTTTATTTTTAGCGAAATGTTTTAATCTCTAAGACTTAAGACACACAAGTATGTGTTTTAAAAATCGATTTTTCACTTTGCAGGTATAAATGAACAAAAATGAGAGATAACGAAATGTGCTCGGTTGAGAATGACACTTATTTGACTGAATATCGTGAGAAAATGACACTTATTTCATGTAATAAAAAAAACATTGAGAAATATAAAGTAACGTTGGAAAATATAAAGCAAAACGTTCGATAATGGAACTTTAACTATTCCAAATAAAACTAATTTGAATAAAATTGAAGATATGAATGGGGACTTAATTCCCCATTTGCCCTTACGCGTGTCCGCCTTGTGTATGGTGGTGTTAGAGTTAGGTTCGCAATATTGTACTGTGAATAGGCTACGATGCCTACTTGTACATATGTCAGTTTTCAATACAGTAATAAGTAGAAGTTTTCAAATGCAAGAGAAATAGTGGTTTGAAATTTTGAGCGCAAATGATAAAATCTTGAGCATTTTTTTTTAAAGAAAAAAGAATATGCATGTATGGTTTGATTGATTTTTATTGAATTCAAAAAGGATCGAAGCTATTTACTTTGTTAAATAATTTTATTTTTTTAATGTTTAAATATATTATTTTTATATTTGAATACATTATCACCGTCAATAATAATTTTTTTTTTATTTTAATATGTATCGATATGATTTTTTATAATTACCAAAATTTATTTAAAAACTAATTAATGGTTGTTATTATGATACAGAAGAGATTTAGCTGAAATTAAATTTAAGAAGGAAATTGAAAAAAAAATGAATGAGATTTTATTGAAAAAAATTCAAAGAAATAAATCGAATAAAAAATAAAGATTTAACTGAAATAAATTAAAAAAATTCAAGGAGGGAAAAGAATTTAATTGAAAATAAATGAGATTTAAATTCAACAGAAAAATAAATAATAAAATAAAAAATAAATGGATTTAATTGAAAACAATTAAAATAATAACTTTTTAAAAAAAGGAAATGAATTTATCTGAAAATAAACTAAAGATAAAAATCGAATTAAAAATGAAATAGACTTAGTTGAAATAAATTTCAAGAAATAAATAAAAAAATAAAAATTTTATTGGAAAAAATTGAGAAAGAAAATTGATAAAGAAAAAAAATATGAAAATTTAAAAATAAAGGGAAAGAGATTTAATTAAATAAAACTAAACCAGAAAAGTCAAAAAAAAAATAAAAATAGCAGGGTTTGATCAAATTAAAGATCAAAATCAAGAAAAAAAAGATAGAGATTTAATTGAAAAGAAGTTAAAGAAGAAAAAAAATTAATTAAAAAAGAAAAAGAAATTTAATTAAAGAATTTAAATAAAAATATTTTTTAAAAAATAATGGAATTTATTTAGAATAAATTAAAGAAAAATTAAAAAAATAAAGAGATTTAATTGAAATAAATTAAAGAAAAAATAAAAAAGGTTTTCAATGGAAAAAGATTTAAAATATTTAAAAAAAAGAAATTAATTTAAGTAAAGTAAATATTAAAATGTAAAAATAAAAAATAAATATTTGGAACAAAATTAAAGAAAAAAAATTAGATGAAAGGAATGGGATGTGATATAAATGTAAAATATATTATATTTATATCAGATATTTAACTATAATAATTTTTTAATTTTAAAATTTAATTTATGAAGTAAAAAAAAATCGATAATGAAATTATTTACTACCGGCTACGTAAATGTGCACAACCTAGTTGAAATTGATATATTCCTTCCGGAAAATATAGCACCGTGCTATTTTTCGTAAGAAAATTAGTTAGCTTAATTAAATTAATTATTTTAACTTAATATTTTTTAAAAATATATTCTATTTTATTATTATCTTGAAAATAACTATCTGACAACTTTTAATATAAAACTCAAATTAATACTCATATAAATGGTCAATCAATTTCAATAGTTATTCAAAGTACAAATTAAAAAAATTAAAAAATTAAAAATAGTAATTAAGTGGTAGTGATATAATAATAATAAAATATATAAATAAAAGTATATTTATAATTGAATAAAATAACTATACTTTAATAAAAGAAAGTGAATTATAATTTCAATAATTAAAAATGAAAAGTCAACATATTTTTTCTAGATGGATGAAATATAATATAATAGCTTCAAACACACCAAACTCTGTAATTGTTTATTTTTATTATTTTTCCTTTTAAAACAGTTTTTAATTTATTTTGTCTCTATATATATATATATATATATAATAACTTTTGGTTTATATTGTCTATCTTTCACTCTCTGATTTTATCTGAATGACACGTAGAGTGAAAGATAGATAATATAAAATGGATGTTACTTCTTTTTAAATTACTAAATAATAATGTAAATAAAAAACGAAATAAAAAGAATAAAGTGAAACAAAAAGGGCTTTACGAGATAAAATGGTAAAAATAGACAAATATATCTAATATAATTCATATTGGTTCAAAATTTCAAATGATAAATTTTCTCCATTTATAATCAAGTCCCTGAACTGAATTTTTGGTTGTCTTCAAATGCAGTTAAAGATTCTTCTTATTAACTACAATTCCAATTGTGAAAAATTGCAAAATTCAAATTACCTGCATATTTTCAGTAAATAGGAGCACCTGGGAAAGAGAGATGGGATAAAGAAACATAATTTCCTTCTTTTCTTCTGTTTTCAGTGTTTGATTGATTCAATTTATGAATTGCAAAAATGTGAGAGTCATAATATTTGATGTTGACGGAAAGGTTATCTATTGTGCGTATTAGGTATTTGTTGTTTTGCTTGTTAGTCATCAACTCAATAGCCACCTCCGTGGAGCAGCAACCCTCTTTCGTCAACGTATATGGCGTTGATCCCGACTCGCAATCCAATTAAAATGAAAAGAATTCTGAAAAATCTTTATTAATTCTTCTAGATACAGAGCCTCTTGGCCCAAGCTACTACAATGTTGCAACCCGTCTCTATGTTTTCCTTCTTTGAAGTCTTACACCTGCTGTGGAAGGTTATTGCCTTTTCAAATCCTCAATCATGTTGAACTTTAAATTATCTTCGCAGCGGTGCGACGGAGCCTCATTCACATTACTTAAAAAGAAGGACCATTGAATCCCAATTTTTTAAAATATATGTAATAATATGTAAATTTATATCATTTTTAAAGATTTGCTCTCATTTTTAAAGATTTGCTCCCGAAGGATATTTGAAATCTAATAAATAAATTTTTACCCCTTGAAGAATTTTTACACCCCGGGATACGGGTCTTGGCTCCCCCACTGCTTCGCAGCCTGGAAGCAATAAGCTTCAGCACTAAACTCAAATGGATATCTTTTCCCAGGTATTTGTCTGTGCTACTCTAATCACTTTCCCCTTCAAATCTCCATTGCACTTGACACCATTAATCTCTCTCAATCTTTGACTGATGGCAACACCCTGGTTTCTAAAGGTGGAAGCTTTGAAATGGATTTCTTCAGTCCATATGCTTCAACGAAACGTTACTTGGGAATTTGGTATGGAAATATCCCAGTTAGAACTATTGTTTGGGTTGCAAACCGAAACATTCCTATCAATGATTCTTCTGGTTCTTTGGCCATAAACAGTGCTGGTTATCCTGTGCTCTTCAGTGGGAATATGACTGTTGCTGTTTGGTCAGCATCTCAATTGATGAAAGAAGCACAAGATCCTGTTTTGCAGCTTCTTGATACAGGAAATCTTGTTTTAAGAAACAAAAATGATGGTGATTCAGGAATCTACTTGTGGCAAAGCTTTGACCATCCATGTGATACACTCCTGCCAGGAATGAAGCTGGGTTGGGACTCAAAAAGTGGAATTAATAGGCGTCTATCATCATGGAAGAGCTCAAATGATCCATCTGTTGGCGACTTTACTTCGAAAGTAGAACTGCAAAACAATCCTGAGTTAATTATGTGGAAAGGCACAAGGAAGTACTACAGTAGTGGCCCATGGACTGGCAGTTCATTCAGTGGCGGCCAGACAATAAAGTCTAACCCAATCTTTGCCTACAATTTCATTTCAAATGCTGATGAGGTATATTACATCTACAGCCTCAAAAATAGTTCTTTATTAACAAGGATAGTTATGAATCAAACCACCAACCAGCGTCAGCGCTACACATGGAATGATGTGATGCAAACTTGGATCCTCTATGATGATGTGCCAAGAGATCGTTGTGACAATTATGGTCTATGTGGTGCCTATGGAAATTGTATAATCAATGAATTGCCAATTTGTCAATGTTTAAAAGGTTTCAAGCCTAAATCATTACAGGAATGGAACCTAATGGATTGGTCTCAAGGTTGTATTCGTACCGAGCCTTTAAATTGTCAAAAAGGAGATGCATTTGTCAAATATCCTAAATTAAAATTGCCAGATGCTACACATTCTTGGGTCTACAAAACAATGAATCTCAGGGAATGCAAGGCTAAATGCTTACAGAATTGTTCATGTATGGCATATTCAAATGCCCATTTTACAGGACAAGGCAGTGGATGTACCATTTGGTTTAATGATTTGATAGATATTAGACAGTTTCCAGATGGAGAACAGGACCTATATATTCGAATGAGCTCATCAGATATAGGTATGTTCTTCAATTATTTTTGATAACCCATGAGCATATGAATATGCCACTGTTTTTGCTTATTAGATTGTATATTAGCTCTATTCTAATTATATTTCTTTTCCTTTATCCACTGTTGATTGTGTAGAAAAGAACGCCAAGCCCACAGTCAAGGTAGTCGTGATAATTTTTGCTTCCATTGCCTTGGTCTCTAATATATTTTTAATCTGCTTCTACATTAATAAGAAGGCAAAGTATAAAGGTAAAGTTTTTGTCTGATTTCATCTGAACTGCTGAAATTCCTATCTTTTCTTCTATAAATTAGTTTTTTGAAACACAAATGGCTTTTGGATTTTGTCCATGGAGCTTTAATTGCAGAATAGATAATATGCATAATGCAATTTTCCGAAAAATTCATGGTGTAAAAAGTTTGAAATGAATTACAATTAGAACAACATTATTTTTTGGTTTAAACTTGATTAACATAAATGTAAGTATGAAAAGGTTTATTAAAAATGTATTTAATCAATTTCATGCTACCTTACAGGTAATTTTGCTCAATTGGATCAGTTTAACTCTCCATTTTTGTACTGTTGTTTCTGTTAGAGAACCTCAAACCTCATTTGTGTTATCAAGGACTGAAGTTATGCTGAGGATAATTATGAATTTATGATTATCCCATATACGCTGAAATTAATACGGTCCCCTTGATTGGCATCCTTTCAGGGCAAGCAGAAAACAGTACACGAAATTATCAGAATAATGATTGCCAAACTGAAGAAATGGAGCTACCACTATTTCAGTTAGCCACATTAGTTAATGCCACCAATAGATTTTCGATCATCAACAAGATAGGTGAAGGTGGTTTTGGACCTGTATTTAGGGTAAAAGTTCCTAATTTGAAGTTTTATGTTCCTCAGAACGACAATCTATGCAGTTGTATTAATTTGAAAATTCACTTTTGTAGGGCACACTGATAGATGGACGAGAAATCGCTGTAAAGAAGCAATCAAAGAGTTCTGGACAGGGAATACATGAATTCAAAAATGAAGTAATACTGATTGCCAAACTTCAACACCGAAATCTTGTCAAGCTTCTTGGTTGTTGCATTGAAGGACAGGAGAAAATGCTGGTTTATGAGTACATGCCAAACAGAAGCCTGGACTATTTCATTTTTGGTAACTAACTCCCAAATTTTTGTTTGCATAATGTAAGTTTATCATTGATTTTTGTCACTTACTGGACTTGTAACATGAACGCATAACCTACCAGATCAGACAAGAAGGAAATTGCTAGACTGGGCTAAGAGATACAACATAATCTGTGGGATTGCAAGGGGCCTTCACTATCTGCATCAAGATTCCAGATTGAGGATTATACATAGGGATCTCAAAGCAAGTAATGTATTACTTGATAAAGAAATGACCCCAAAAATTTCAGATTTTGGAATGGCCAAAACTTTTGGAGGTGATCAGACTGAAGGAAATACGAATAGGGTTGTTGGAACTTAGTAAGTATTATATGCCAATTAAGCTCTTTAAACTTGCTCTTCATTTTGAAGTTAATCCATTTCAACTGTAATTGTTCTGCAGTGGATATATGGCGCCAGAATATGCCACTGATGGCATATTCTCTATCAAATCTGATGTTTTTAGCTTTGGGATCCTAGTGCTGGAGATAATAAGTGGAAAAAGAAGTCGAGGGTTTTGTCATCCAAGCCACAGCGACAACCTCATTGGACACGTAAGTGTTAGAAACTATTCATTAGCCTTTTCTTCTCCTATATGCTGCTCAACTATGCATTAGCGAAGCAAATTTTCGTATGATCTAGGCATGGACATTGTGGAAAGAAGGGAGGTCAATGGAATTTTTCGATTCAATCTTAGAAGAATCATGCCATTTATCACAGATAATGCAATGCATCCACATTAGTCTCCTATGTGTTCAACAGCATGCTGATGACAGGCCAAGCATGGGGTCTGTGATATTGATGTTAGGCAGTGAGGGTTTATTGCCTCCGGCTAAAGAACCTGGTTTTTTCAAGGAAAAAGCTCCATCTCAATCAGAATGTTGGTCGAGCAATGTTGGATCGCTGTCTACCAATGAAATGTCATGCTCAATGCTGATTCCTCGATAGAAGATCGTTCTCTTGAGTTCTTCAGTATGTAGTAGTCAATCCTTTTTCAACATAACAATGACGGTATTTACTAGTCGTTTATGTTTAGTATTAAGTGGACATCATAACACAATCATAATTAAGCTTATTTACTTGGCTTAAAATTACATTTTACCATATTTACATATACGGTAAGTGCGAAAAGTTTTAAATAAAGATAGGAGTCCTATAAGTTCTTACTTCATGAAATAAAATAACTATGAATCTAAGTGAGGTAATGTAATCAGAGATAAAATATTGTGATTTAAGGAAAAAAAAATGCAAAATAAAAAGGAGAAGCAAATGGCGCTTACCCTTTCCTGTGTCTAGAGAGGAAGGAAAATGGCCCAGAAAAAGGAAAATGATAGCAAAATTCATTCAATAAACACAAATTTGAGTTCCATATCCAATTTCTCTCCCTATTTCTACCTTCTCTGGAAAATTGAAGTGCAAACAATTAATTATAGGACAAATATATATTTTGGTCTATGTATTATACAAAATTTATATAATGTCCTTTAATTAAAAATTTATTCAATTAAACTAATTCAATCCCTTAACTATCAATTGACTCCCTTAAGCATATGTACAATTTCTATTTTCAATTATCTTATAGCTCAGTTATCTACGGAGAAAAATAAATTTGATAAAGCCTAATTATGATCAGAGCTTGCAAAAGTTACAAAACAGAGATAGGAATCTTCTCAGTTTTTTTTTTTTTTAAATAGCATGTTGCAAGATGCTTTCTATATACCCTCTTTTACTGTTAATATCATATCTACTAGTAAATTGAACCATCATAGCTATATTTGTCTATTCTTCAATAAAAATTCTCCCTTTATACAGTGTTTGCAAATTTGGAGGAAAATTGGGCTAGCTAGGCAAGTAGGTGGTCTCTATCAATTACTTGAATGATATTGAGGATGAATTTATTTCCAGTTCTCAAGGCCATAGTTCCAAACATGAAGCGTCTCAATTGTAATATTTTAGACTAGGACATGCATCAACTCAAAGGATTCAGCTACTTCCACATATATCAAATTCACAAAGGTAGAAATAACTTGTGACTTTTGCCATTTTTCCAAACATAGAAGCTCCCTTTCCCCACCAGTCATAACAGAGCTACAAAACCCTTCGATTTGATTCCTGTGGACATATAGGGACCAACTTTTCCATCCTTGACCGTAGCAGATTTATATGGATAAGGTTGATGAAGTCAAAAGCTGAAACTTGGCAGCATATTCAAAATTTTTATTGATTTATTCTAATCAATTTGATGCAAACATCAAGGGAATTCGAAGAAACAATGGGTTAGAATTCCAGGTGAGTGATTTTTATGCTAGCAAAAAGATACATCATTAGACCTCTTGTGCGGAGACACCACAACAAAATAGTGTAGTAGAACCAAAACATCAGCACTTCTTGAATGTGGCATGAGCTATTCAATTCCAAACACATTTACCTTTAAAATTTTGGGTAGAATGTGTGACTCGTGCAATTTACTTGATCAATAGGTTGCCTTCACTTGTCACAAGTAACAGAATTCCATTTGTGCTCTTTAAGCAAAAGAAACCAAATCATTCAAATCTCAAGAGTTTTTGGATTCATATGCTACGGCACAACTCTTAGTAACTAAAGGAGCAAGTTTGATAAAAGGGCTGACAAATGTATTTTTGAAAGATTTAGTTTTGGAACTAAAGGATATAAATTATTTAGCTTGCATACATGGTCCTTTCTCATCTCTAGAAATGTGTATTTCTAGAAAGTTTTCCCTTTCCACACCCTAAACCTTTGATCACCAAGATGACTTCATCTTTCCCATTCCTTTTAATTAAGCAAAACAATCATGTACTGATCTTATCAATATGTAACAGAACAAAGTATAGCATAATAGAAGTGATGAGAAATATTAGAACTGGTAAAACATAATCAAGTTGAAGATTATAAAGATCAAAGAAGTGAGGATCAACCTACGCTATTGCAAAGATCAACCAAAAATATGATACCACCTGCATGTTGGTATCATTATCAAATTATTGCATGCTTGCCCAATTTCGATCCAATGAAGCAAATTAGTTGCAAGGTACACCACATCCCCTATCAAGCGTACCATCTTATAATTCTTTATCACAATCACAAAGTTTAGTTTTTCACTCTCTCTTGTTACTACTCCTAATGAACCTAAAAGATATATAATCAAGCCATGAAACATGTAAAATGTGTTGGGTTTTGAACATGCATCACATACTGGTACAATAAAAATTTAAAATTTTTAATAAAATCCAAAAATTAATGGAATACCCTATGTAATTTAAAATCGAAATATTTCATCACATGAGATAAATAAGATTACCTCTTTTTTATTATAATTTCAATCTTCAAGTTCTGAGTTTTTCTTCTTGTTTGGATTGTAGTAAACTATAAAAATCCAAAGCTTATGGATTGATATAGTAGTATCCACATGAGAAAAAAGAAGGAAAATAACCTCAATGGCTATGAGGTGATATTCTACCAAGGTACTAGTAATGAGAGAATTTCTTTAAGAAAGAAGAAGAAAAAAAACAACTCTTATTTTCTCCAAGGAGGCAACCTACTTTTTGAACCTTTTTGAAGTATTTATATATTTTCTAATCATAATTAGAGTTAGATACTTAAAACCCTACATTTGGTTTTCTATTCAGAATATAAAACTGCAAAATTGCAGTTCGTCGCTGGTGCACATAGGTGTTACGAGTGTGATGTGCCTTAAGGCATGGGCATGCAAAAGCTGTCAAGCTTCTATCACACTTGTGATGAATCGCACACCCATGATGATGTCCACTGTCACCCCAGTGACAAATCATCACACCTATGATAACCTGTTTAGCTGCGACACGTGCCAGTTGGCACTTGCTTCTATTGTGCGTGTCGTGGCTGCCACACATGTGACATATAACATTTTCCCCATAAATGTAAAACTCTTTTTCATAATTATCTTTCTCATGCTTTGGATCCAATCTAAAATTCATTTCACATTTCCTTCATTTATTTTATGCGTGTGACCTATTAGGTTCCCATTTATGTTGTCAACTCAAATCTTCACATGATTTTGAGCAGAACATGAGTGATATCTAACAACATATTATGACCACCCAAATAACCAAAAAGTCAGTGGTCTGAATAAAAACTCTTCCATGGACAATTATTATATAATTCATCCTTTCACCATATTATACCTCATTTGGTTTAGAGCATGGACTGTGTATCAACTTCCATTAGACTGATTACATTACACCTACTCCAAATGATATTACTTCTTATTTATGAGACTCATTACTTTCTAAGATATATCTTTGAAGACTATCTTCAAGACACATCCACTTCAACTAAGGATTTCTGAGTAATGATCTCTATAAGATGCCATAGGTATACTGTCCTTCTATTAGGAGAGGTGAATTCTTTTTGGACTACTCAACTATATTTGAATACCTCATGTTATTCCCAATCACCACTCTATGGAAAACCTCTGAAAGGCAAAAAGTAAAGGATTTGTGCATAGCTTTTGAAGAAAACAACTCAATGCATAGAAAATTGGATTTGAGCATTCTTAAACTATTTGAAAAATAGATCTTTAAAAGTGGAAAGGTGCATTATCTTGAAAATACACCAATTTAAATTCATGAATTCCACTCATATCACAAGCACACAATATGTTATTCATGTAATAGGAGTGGAGATAATGCTAAACAATATTTTAAATAGAACAATAAAAAAATAAATAAAATAAAGTTGGGTACAAAAAGGAAAGCTTTTTCTAGTAGCTAAAAGGAAAGACCTAGCTTTAAGCTTGGGGACCTAAAGTAATTTATTTGTTTTTGTAGGTATGTCTAAAGAGCAACTAACACAAAAATAAATGGTACTTGATAGTGGTTGTTTTAGGAACACGACATGGAACAAAGCTTTATTCAATAAATTGATAATAATGGATGGAGTCTATGTAATATTTAGAGATAGAAGTAAAAGAAAAATTATCAATTATAGTTCTATCGATAGAAGTCCTTACATAGAAAATGTCTTAGTGGTGAAAGGACTGAACTACAATATGTTGAGCATAAGTCAACTTTGTGACAAGAATAGAAAAAAAGGCCTTTAAGAAATAAAATGCAAATTAGAGAATATAAAGACTGGAGAAGTGGTACTCATTGGATACAAAAATAGAAATGTATATGTGGTATATCTATAGGAAATTATAACTAACAATTCTAATTGTATCATAATAAAAGAAGATGAAAGCATACTTTGGCACTATAAATTGGGATTGGGGCATGCAAGCATACATCATGTTAGAAAGCTTGCAAGAAAAGATTTGGTCATTGGCCTCCTCGAAATAAAATATGAAAGTGATGATTTATATAGAGCATGTCAAAAGAGAAAGCAAACTAAAAGTTCATTCAAGTCTAAAAAGGAGATATCAACCAAAAGGCTACTATAAATTCTACATCTAGATTTGTTTGGGCCAATTTTATCTGAGTCTTAGAGAAAAAACATATGTTTTTGTGATAATGGATGATTATTTATGATTTACATGGACTTTATTCTTGGTTCCAAAGATCAATGCATTCAAAGAATTTAAAAAGCTATACAAAAGAGTACATAATAAAAAAAGGCTAATAATCTCAAATCTAATGAGTGATCATGGTGGAGAATTCAAGTACATATACTTTGAAGAATTCTGCAATAACCTTGGGATTGTTCACAAATTTTGTGCTCCTAGAACTCCTCAACATAATAGAGTAGTAGAAAGGAAGAATAGGACCTTACAGAAAATGGCCAGAATGATGATACGTTAAAATGATCTTGCAAAGTACTTATGGGTAAAAGGAGTAAATAATGCTTGTTATATTCTAAATAGAGTATTGATCATGCCCAATTTGTAAAAAACTCCTTATGAGCAATAGAAAGCTACAAACCCAAATATTAGCTACTTTTATGCCTTTCGATGCAGATGTTATATCCTTAATGATAAAGGTAATGAAGGTAAATTTGATTCCAAAACTAATGAAGGTATCTTCCTTGGTTATTTTATATGTAGTACAACTTTTAGAATTTTCAGTAGAAGGTCTATAGCTGTAGAAGAGTCAATTAATGTTAAATTTGATGAGACTGGCCTCTACACTAGAGAAACAAACTTTTCTTATGTGGATGCAGGTGCAAAAGATGCCATTGATCGCAAAAAGAGTATTGAAAATGGAGATGATAAAATTGATAAAACTACAGTAACAGACAATCAGGTCTCCCCAAGAGAAGTGGCAAAAGGAGAACAACATAACAGAACACAAATCTCCCACGAGAATGCAAATATCATAAATATCAACCAAAGGAAAATATCACTGGAGATCCAGTAGACAAAATGATGACCATAAGTGGAACAAAAGAATATCATAACAACTTTGCACTTATTTCACAAATTGAACCAAATTTCATTATAAAAGCATAAATGATCAAAATTGGATTCAACCAATGCAAGAAGAGCTAAATTAGTTTAAAGAAATAAAGTATGGAGGTTAGTACCCAAACCTAAAAATCACTCTATTATTGATACTAAATGGGTTTTTAGGAACAAGTTGGATAAGAATGGACAAGTCATTAGAAATGAGGCACAACTTGTGGCTCAAGGCTATAACCAATAAGAGGAATAGACTCCGATGAGGCATTTGCACCAGTGGCTTGATTAGAGACAATCAGGATCCCTTGTGCCTTTGCTTGGTTTCAAATACTTCATGCTTTATCAAATGGATATGAAAAAGCACATTCCTAAATGGATTTCTAAATAAAGAACTATATGTTGCATAACCCCCTGAATTTGAAAGTCATGAGCACCCAGATCATGTCTACAAGCTCATAAAGTGTTATATGGTTTAAAGTAAGCACCAAGGGCATGGTATGAAAGGTTAAGTAAGTTTATTCTTAATCATGCATTTATCTGAGGTAAAGTAGATACCACTTTTTTTTATTAAGCACAAGGCTTCACATGTTTTAATTGTGCAAATATATCTAGATGATATAATATTTGGCTCTACTAACTCCTTTTTGTGTAAGGGATTCTCTGATAGTATGAAGCAAAATTTTGAAATGACTTTAATAGGAGAACAAACATTTTTCCTTAGATTGCAAATAAAGCAACACAAAGATGAAATTTTTATTAGCTAGACCAAGTAATCAAATAAATTGTTGAAAAAGTTCAAAATGAAGAATACCAAACATGTCAAAACTCCAATGAACACTACTGTGAAAATGGAAGTAGATGAGAAAGGTAAAAGTGTAGATGAAAAATGTATTAAGAAATGATAGTCTCGTTTCTCTACTTAACGACAAGTCGACCAAATATCCATTTCTCAGTATGTCTATGTGCAAGATTTTAATTTGTACCTAAAACGTCACATCTAATTACATCGAAAAAGAGAATTCTAAGATGTTTGATTAGAACACAGGATATGGGAATCTAGTACCCTAAAGGAACGTCACTAGAACTGATTGAATATTATAATGCTAATTATGTTGGATGTAAAAGAGAAAGAAAAAACACAAATGGAGCATATAATTTCCTTGGAGCTTCAATCGTAACATGGTTCATTAGAAAGCAATCCTCTGTAGCACTATCAACATCAAAAGAATAATATTTTGTTGTAGGGAGTTGTGTAGCACAAGTATTGTGCATAAAACACAAGTGGAAGATTATATCATCAAATATAGCAACATACATGTACTTTGTGACAAGAAAAGTATTATCAATCTAAAAAAAATTCATATCCAGCACTCAAGAACTAAACATAATGAAATCTGATAAAACTTCACTAGAAATCATATGCAAATAAGAGATATAAAAGTGCAATTAATTTCTATCGTAAACCAATTAGCAGATATCTTCGCACAGTCATTGCATGAGGAAAAATTTTGCAAAATTTGAAGAGAAATTGGCATGCGTATCATTCCAACTTAATTGAGGTATTCCTAAGACTCTACTTGATTGGCATGATTGCTTATGTGATGATTTTGTGCTTATTTGCTATTTTGTTAAAAGTGTTATGTCGTATTGTTCTAATAGAACTGAATGATTAAAATATATCTATTCGAACTAAATTGTGCATTTAATACTATATTACCATTGTGTGGGGGATCTAATGATTAATTAAACGAGAAACACTACGACGATTAATTAATTATACATGTTTGCCATTGTTTTGTTAATTTCATAGGTGGCTAAGTAGTTAAATTAAATGATTAATCTTTGAAATTAAAATAAACATGTGATAAAAAGGGTATTTTTGGAAAATAAATATTAACATCATTTAATTCTCACCTAGAGCCTCACTCTTATTAACTTCCTCTTATTGAAAAATCAACACTTTCTCTTTTCCTTTCTCTCATCCAAAATTAATTCACTATAAAATTAGTCGGGTTTATAATTCAAAATTAAAGTGATGATGGGAAGTGAAAAGACATGAACTTATTGAATTAACCATTTCCTTCTCTCTTTAAATTATGCTTATAGAAATTGATCCATCATTCATACCCGTTCCTACTAATTCATTTATAAAATTTCTCCCGTAAATATTTTTTTCCATTCAATCCTCTTCTCATTTTCCCTAATCATGAGGATGAAAAACCACTGCCAAATGCAAACCTCCACATAAAAGTGCAAATCGAGAGTGAATCTAGTTCATATGTGAGCTATAAAAATTAAAAACTCCTTCTTCTAAAGTCATCCATTCAAACATGAAACTGATAGTTAAGAAAGAGAAAGGAGGAAGTTAGAAAAGAAAGAAGGTAACAAATCTAGAAATGAAATTTCCAACAACTTCATTCAACCTGTGACCATAACCAGTGCATTTCTTGTTAAATGAGAAATTGATAAAGAAGCAAAAGTGAAAGAATTTTCTTCAAATCCCTAATTGGTGATATTATTTTTCGAATACCTTTTTTCCTTAGAAAGAGATAAATTTGCAGTATATATTAAGGGTAAAAGATTTGAGGTTACTATTGATTTAGTGGCTGAAATTCTAGATATCTCTAATGAAGGCGTAGAAATAAGTAAGGCTGAGCAGTTTATCTTCGATGGGTATGATAAAAATGAATTTCTGGATAGTGTTGTTGTTATGCCCATCAACCGCACATCGAGATCTGATGCGTCAGACTGACCTAAAATCGAGTATGTTCATGACTAAAACAATTTCGATATGTTTGAAGTCTAAATTTGGACTTAATAAAATTGAGAAATGAAAATATGAACATCTATCCATAATTAATCGACAAAATTAGAAAACTTGACCAAAATGTGAAAACACAGTTTTTGTTCATGTGCATAAATTGTTGTAACACCCTCTCACCCAAGCAGCACATGCCTGGATAAGAGAGTGTTACGCTAACTTCAGTCAAAATTGTCATTTGAAAATAAGTAAAAACTGACATTTTTTTTCTTTAACTTAAACAATATAAAAGAACAAAGTACATTTTAAACATAATAGTTTCATTTACAAAACATAGGTTATTTTACAAAACCATAAAATAAAGTTCATAAATAAAAATACAAAAGTCATGTGACCCATAATGTTCAAGACCGACTACTTTACTAAATCAGATCACCGCTAGCTCTATCTACTGTTCTCTGCTCTATATTCACTTTATCTACACAAGAAAAACTTCTACACTAGGCTATAACTTAGTGGTGCATATATATAAGATAATAAACTATATCATATAACATGCAATTATATCCTAACATACATAAATGCCAAATTATATAGTCTTTTTTTTTCCTTTCTCTTCATATATATATGTCACACGATCATTTTATACAAATGCATTGTCATTTCCTACCTTTATATAGAAACATGCTATTCATACTGTTAAACCTTAAAGGATATTTTCATTATTTTGATGATAACAAATAATAGGTAACAAGGAATTTAATTACTTTTTATGCTCTAAGTGTCTTAGACAGGTTATGCATTCCCAAAATCATGAAGCAAGTTGAAAGAAAAAAAATTAAAGATCAAGAATTTGATAAAATACAAAGTGTCACGCCCGTGATTCAAGAAGTCATGCCCATAATGAAAGATCACTACCCTGTGAAAATAGCTCTTCACGCTCGTGAATACCAAATCACGACTGTAAAATAAGTAAGCACCAAGATCGTTCATTCAAATGTTCATGGTAGTGAGGCATTGGCCTAACAGTGAAGATTGATCAAGTCACGCTCGTGAACAACCATTCATTTTTAGGCAAAATGAATCAAGGCCAGAGTCACGACTTTTATTCATGGCTACAAAGAATAGTCACACCCATGAAGAATTAGTCACTCCTATGACCCTAAAGAGAGAAACTTGACAGGCACAAATGGAAAAGCAATTGAACAATTATATTTGATTTGGAAGTATAAATAAAACATATTTATGACTTCCAAATAGCAAGAAATACAATCATTCAATCTTTAATCTTGTATAGCCTTGTGCATTTACTTTGATTTAACAAACTTTCATTATTTAATTGTAAAACCATAATTGCTCATAATTGTTTAGTATTATAGTTGGTGAGTGTTTTCTACTTGTAATCAATTACTCAAAAGTGATTTTGAGTGAGTTGGGTTGTGAGTAAAACACTTGTAAGGATTTATTGTGTGAGCCATAAAAACATGAGGATTTAGTTGTTGTGTTAGCCATTAAGATACAAGGGTTTTTCTTAGTTAGGTGTTAGCTATTAAAACACAAGGATTTTTCTAGGTTAGGTGTTAGCCAAGAAAGAAATACCATAGTTGAGAGTGAACTAGGAAAAACTTCATTGTAACACTTCAAGTGTTAGTGACACATACAATTGAGATTGGAGAGAGGAGCAGGGTTTGTTAATACCAAACCTCTATAAAGCTTGTGTGCATAATATCCTTCTTCCTTTCTCAATTTATTATTTTAACATATTCCTTCAAGAAAAATTTTAATTGCCAACCAATTCAACTCCCTCTTCTTAATTATTGTTTTGGGCAACAATTGGTATCAAAGCTAGGACTAGCAATCAAACCTAAATAACACTAGTAAAGAACAAACTATGTCCAACGAAGGATTTCATAGTCTCAAGCCCTTCTTTGATGGAGCTAACTATGCAAACTAGAAATTCAATATGGAAATCTATCTTAATAGTGAAGGAATAGATGTTTAAGAGTTTGTTAGAAAAGAATGAACACCTCTAAAAAGAAGGAATTCTAAAGAAGAAGAAGAAGAAGAAGAAGAAGAAGAAGAAGAAGAAGAAGAAGAAGAAGAAGAAGAAGAAGAAAAAGAAGAAGAAGAAGAAGAAGAAATCACACCAAGGGATGAATGGACATAAATTCAGAAAAGATGCAACAACAAGAAAGCCTTGACTATCCTAATTAACTCTTTATCTCTTGAAGAGTGTGGTAGGATTCAACATTGTCTTACTGCCTACTCTATTTGGAAGACTTTGGAAAACTACCATGAAGGCACTATACAAGTTAAGTCCAAGAAGGTTCAACTTTTTGTCATCGAATATGAGCTTTTCAAGATGAAGCCAAATGAGACCATAATCAAAATGACAAATCGTCTTCTTTCCATTGTCAATGGCATGAGAAAGCTTGGAAAGTACTATAACTTGGAAGACATAAATAATAAAATTTTGAAGATTCTTCCAATAAAGGATAATGGCTCAAGAGTTGTGGGCATAGAAAAAGCAAATGAAGACTTAAGTGTGATCCTCACCAACATTCTAATTGGAAAACTTCTCACTCATGAGATGGCTCTAGTAATAGATAAAGAAAATGAATGAGAAAAAGAGAGGACAAGGCCAATTGCACTTAAAGCATCAACTTCCATGCTTATAGATGAAAATCTTCCAAGTGATGAAGAAATAGTTGATGAAGGAGATGAGCAAATAGCCTTACTTTCAAAGGGGATCAAAAGATTGATCTTCAACAAATACTGTTCAATCAAGAACTATAAGTAAAGGACTTCAAGGTTCACTCCTAGAAACATCTCATCTAATAAAGGCAAGGAGGAAGTAAAATGTTATGAATATAGGAAGAAATGTCACATAAAATTGGAGTGTCCTAAGCTCAAGAAGTACAAGAGGAGACCTAACAAAAAAAAATGAAGAGAAGGGTCACAAAGCCACTTGGAATGATGACTCCTCATTCATTAAAGAAGAAAAGGAAGAGGTGGCTAACTCGTGTTTCATGGCTATTGAAGATGACCCCATTCATGAGGTATGCTTTATATCCCAAGTAACATCATCGATTTCCCACATATACATTTTTACATACATTTCAATTGGGAATATGAATTTGCATATATTTCACTTGAACACATGCACTTTATATGTATTTTTATAGGGACAAGTTCACGACACGCACTAGCTACGTGTATGAGTATTTTGCAATTGTGTCGAATTGCACGTGTCTATTTTATAAATTAGCTGAGGGTGACATGAAATTGAAATTTATATGAATAAAATTATTAGATTGAATTAACATAATGAAAATGATAAGAAACAAAGGAAAAAGAAAAAGAAAAAAAAAGGAAGAAACAAAATGGGGAAAAGGATAAAAGTGAAGAGGTGGGAAGTGGACTTTATCTTCCATCTCACTAATCTGCCTCCCTCACTCCAATTTCGTTTCTTCTCCTTCTTCCACCATTTTAGGCTTCTTTTCTTCCTTGTTTGACTTGAGTTTTGCAGAAAATTGATCCCTTCCAAGTTCATTCTTAGTAAGTAACATTCTCTCAATTGTTCTAGTATTGTTTGAGCTGCTAGGGTTAAGTTGAATTAGTATTTTGAACCCCGATTTTGATACCAATAGAGACTGATTTTGGAAAATTTTGAAACATAAAAGGTGTTCCTTTATGTCTTAGGTTTATTGATATCTAAATAGGTTTGCACAATGTAGTGTGTATGAAAAGATATTGGCATCTTATTGGAACTGGTTTGGGTGTAAACCCTAGCTGAGTTAGCTACTGTGCTATTTGGTTTTGAATATGATAGAGCCAGTATTGTAGTGGGGTTAAAACAAGAAAGTTGTAAATATATATGTTATATATAGGTATACCAAATTTTAGATTCATGTCTTTTTGATGATGCATTATGGTGAATGACACCATGACTGGTCCATAGTTTGAACTGTCTACTTAGTGCCCTGAGAAGATCCAGTAACTTGTTTGGCCATTTTGTGCTCCTTAGAGATAATTCTGTAAATTATCAAAACATGAAAGTTATAGTTTTGTGTTAGATAAATTTGGGTACAAATATCACCTTAATATGTTATGAATAGAGTGAGATAAATCCTTCACAAGTCATACTAGTCCGAAAGCCAACTTTGTTTTGGACCAGTGAAATGTTTCTTATAATTTTAAGATCTTAGAGGCATAATTGATAAAATTTGTAAAATATAAAATGTTCCATTTTAACCTATCTAAGTTTTTGACAAGTTTCATTTTAATTTGACTTATAAATTGTAAGATATGAAGGACCAAATTTGTACCCTAAAACTGCCAATGGGCAAAAATAGGGCAGAAAATAAAACACAATTGGAAATTCCACAAAACTTTGTACAATGCTCCAATGTCTCTGAAATTTGATTATGTTATATAATTATGTTAGTTTTAAGAATCATATAAATTGAAAAATTATAGAAAAAGTTATTGTCTAATCAGTCTCATAAGGTCATACTGCCCCATAGAAAAAACCCTAACTATATATAAACTATGCACATTAATTTGTTTAAGCCACATTAAGTTTCTCTAGTCATAAATTAATCAATTATATTTCCATATTAGGCTCACAACATATTGGAGACTCGCAAGGAAGGGATAGATAATAAGTTAAGGTGAGTTTGATTACCCCCAAAAATATAGACTACTTCTTCAAGGTCTTTCATAGAGAAATTCTTGGATAACCAAATTTTGATTGATTGTAAGGCTAAGACATAATTTCTTATTAATAATATGTCATCTACATACAACACAAGAAATACGATTGCATTCCCACTAACCTTTTTGTAAACATAAGGTTCATTCGGATTTTGTAAGAAACCAAACTGTTTGATTGTCTCATCAAACTGAATATTCCAACTTCTTGATGCTTGCTTTAATCCATAAATGGATCTTTGAAGCTTACATACCTTTTTGCCATCTTTGGATATGAAGCCTTCTTATTTGTCATGTACACATCCTCAGTTAGATTTCTATTAAGGAAAATTATCTTTACATCCATTTGCTATATCTCATAATCATAATGAGTATCAATGGCTAGGAGTATCCTTATGGATTTAAGCATAGCTACTGGGCTAAAAGTTTCATCATAGTCAATTTCTTATCTTTGATGATAACCTTTAGCAATAAGTCTAGCTTTATAGGTAATCACATTACCATCCATGTCAGTTTTTTTTTTGAAAATCCACATGCACCCTATAGGTTTTACCCCTTCGGGTGGGTCAACCAAAGTCCATACTTCGTTTTTATACATGGAATCCATTTCTGGCTTCATGGCTTGAAGCCATTTATCATATTTTGAACTATTCAAAACTTCTTCATAGGTAGGCTCATCATTTTCTATGAGCAATACGTCATTTCATTCACTAATGAGAAATCTATATCTCTATGGAACAATACGTATCCTACTTGACCTACGAAGCTCTTGTGCTTTAAAACGTTGAGCTGTTATATCATCTATATGAGTAACAAGCTCGGGTTTAGGCAGTTGATCAGCATCTGTTTGAGCATCTTGAACTTTCTCAAGTTCAATTTTGCTCCCACTATCTCATTTTAGAAGGAATTCTCTCTCTAAAAAGATAGCATGTCTTGAAACAAAAACTTTTTATTCCAATGGGTGGTAAAATTGATATCCATATGATGCTTTTGGATATCCCATAAACAGACATCAGTCAGACTTAGCTTATAGCTTATTTGACATTATCCACTTCGTATAAGCAGGACAACCCCAAATTCTCATGTAAAAAAAAAAGTGGGCTTTTTGTTATACCATATCTCATATGGTGTAACATCAACTGACTTCAATGGAACTCCATTTAATATATAAATGGCGGTCTCTAGTGCATAACCCCAACAGGATTTAGGGAGTTCCTTAAAACTCATCATAGACCTTACCATGTCTAACAAGGTTCGATTTCTTCTTTCAACCACACTATTTTGTTGTGGAGTGTAAGATGGAGTCCAATGAGATAAAATCTCATTATCCCTAAGATAATCTAGAAACTATTGGCTTAAGTATTCACCTCTTCAATCTGATCGAAGTGTTCTAATACTTTTACCAAGTTGTTTCTCTACTTCATTTCTGAATTCTTTGAACCTTTCAAAAGCTTCATATTTATATCTCATAAGATATACGTACCCATATCATGAGTAGTCTACTACAAAAGTAATGAAGTAGATGAAACCACCTCTAGCGTGTGTAGATATTGGACCATATACATCTGAATGTATTAAGTCTAAAAGTCCATTAGCACGTTCACCCTTTCCCTTAAAGGATAATTTAGTCATCTTGCCTAATAAGCAAGATCTATATGCGTCATATGATTCATAATCAAATGATCCCAAACTACCACTCCTGTGTAGCTTAGCCATGCATTTCTCACTTATATGACCAAGGCAATAATGTCATAAGTAAGATGATTTTAACATATCTTGTTTTTGCCTTTTATTATCATTGATGTTTAAAATTGGATTTGGCATATCTAATATGTATATTCCATTGCATAATGTACCACTAGCATAAAGAATTCTATTCAACATAATAGAACAAAAATTGTTACTAAAAGCTAAATGGAAACCATCTTTATTTAGACTTGAAATAGAAATAATGTTTTTAGTCAAAACAAGTACATAATAGCAATTATCCAAATTTAACATAAGCCCACTAGGGAGGGTCAATACATAAGTTCCTACAGCTAATACAACAACCCTTGCTCTATTTCCAATGCATAGGTTTTACTCTCCCTTATTGAGCTGCCTACTATTCCTTAGGCCCTGCATATCAGTGCATATGTGTGAGCCATCTAATACTCATATATTATTGTTGAAAATAGTATTAATTTCAATGATCAAAATACATGAAGTAGATGGGGCATCAGATGCCTTCTTCAAGGACTCCAAGTAAGCCTTGCAGTTTCTCTTCCAATGGCCATCCTTGCTGCAATGGAAGCATGTTCCCTTTGGAGCAATCTTCTTGGCCTTCATTTTGGCCATGCCTCCCTTAGGCTTCATGGACTTCTTCTTCTTCTTAAAATTCTTCTTTTTAGAACCTGAATAGTCTACCAGCATCACAGCCTTACTGTCCTTCTTGACATATGGCTCAATTGTTTTGAGCAAGTTAATAAGCTCAGGAATAGTGGTAGAGATTTGGTTCATCCTATAGTTAAGCACAAAATGTGATTACTATCGGACAAACCGGTTAGAATTAAGTTAATACTTAATTCATGGTCCATCACAAATCCCAAGGTGGCCAACCTCTCAATATATCCATTCATTTTCAATGCATATTGCACTGGAGATGTCCCCTCAACCATCTTAGTGCGGAAGAGCAACCTTGAAGTTTTGAACCTTTCCAAACGGGCTTACTCCTCAAAAAGCTCTTTTAGATGGTATATTATGGAATTAGTATCTATAGCCTCATGCTGCTTTTGCAACTTAGCTGATATAGTAGCAAACATAACACAACTTGCCATCTCACTATCATCGAGATGCTTTTGATATTCCTTTTGAACATCTTCAAAAGAAATAACTGCAGGGGGATTAGGGAGTGCCTCATCTAGGACATAACCAATCTTTTTCGATTTAAGAACTATTCTAAAATTCCTTAGCCAATCCAAAAAAAATAGGCTCAGTCAACTTATTTGATTTCATTAGTAATCGCAAATTCACACTTGTCATGATGATGATTCTAGCAACCTAGATGTAAAATAGAACATGTTAGAGTGTACATAAAATGCATATTTATTAGGTTTTTAATAAATCACATTATGACTCCCACTATTTTATTGTGAATCCATAACCCTCACTATGAACCCAAAAGAACTTATATGGAAGTTCTCCTAGTAGGTCGATATCCAACTAGGTAAGAATAATCTTGAGGCATCTCAAAACGCTATCCTTAGTTTGGTTGGTAGGTATCCAATCCATACCAATTGCATTATTCATGTAACTATCGAATCTTGTGCTATCAACTTATTGATGTGTGCACATACATTGGGCTATCAACTCTTGATATGTGTACATCTCATGTATACAAACCCAACTTCGACTCCAATACTCATTAACCTTGGCGCAAATCCAACAAGTTAATAATATCTGTTAAGTCTAACCCATTAATTGTGAAATCTAATTTCAATAGTTTGAACATATTCTTATAGAGTGAGCTTAAGGCAACTCAACAACCCTAACTCTAGAAGAACTCTGGTTATCCCCACTTTAATTGAAGACGTTAGACTTAATTATTTATTTAGCTAGAGATTTCTTTGTTAAGTTTCATCAAATTATTATTTAATGCTTTTATATATCATACATTCATCACATGGATATATAAGGATAGTTATATTAACTATATGGCATGATTATGGACATACTAAAGTCAATCTCTTGAGACAAAGAGAAATTGACTAGGTCTTACCAAGGTATATGCATGAATTTACAACCCAAAATAGAAATTAAATTCCTATTTCTAAGTCTTATTGTTTATGGTACCCTCCTTTCCTTCTTGCTCTTTTGTATCTTTATTCTATCCTAATCCTATGTAATCTCGTTACATATTTCAAAATATAGAAAACCTCAATTTACATTTGAGATGAGTAAGATGAGAAGAGAAATACATAAAAAAGAAAGAGATGTAGGGACACACATACCCTATTTACCATAAACAAAACAATTTCATGCATGCTCAATCATATTGGGCTTAAGTCAATAATCATCCATCATGCCTTTTCATACACCCCTAACATGCATTCTTTAATGCATAAAATAAAAAATGAAAATTTTGAATTTCAATTTGTAAATCGATTCAACACTTGAACCAAAATTGTCTACTTGTGTTTTTTCGGTTAATTTAATTTTGTATGTCATTTTAAAGAGAAATTTAATATTTAATCAAATTAAATTAAATTACATATTTTCATAATTAATTCAAAATTAATTCTCCTTAAAATCAAAATATTATGATGCTAAAAGTAAACAATTTAATTTTACTATACATACCAATTTCTAGTCATACTAGAATTACAATTGTTCAACTTAAATTAATTCAAAATTAATTTTCAAAACTTATAAACATTTCCAAAACTTAAATCATCATTCAAATCATCTTTATATCAGCTCAAATTTATCAAAATATTTTTGGCACAAACCAAAATCACGAAGACAAACGAACCAACACACTTAAACGCTCAAAACAACTCATTCGACATTTATAATTTTTTTAAAATTTCATATGTGTGAAAAATAATTTTGGCATGTACCTAACATCAAAATAACATATTTTTAATGACAAAAAAAATATTTTAAGGTGCTGAAAATAAAATAAACATATACAAAAAAATCAAACAAAACAGCCCTACTATGTATGCTAAAATAATCCTATTTTTGTGTTTATTTGAAATATTAATTAAAATAATTTTTAATTAATTATTGGAACTTAAAGAGGCACAAAAATATTTTCAATATGTCTAAATAATTTTTTATAATCAAATTACAAAAAAATATAATCAGCCCCATAAATTAAGCCAAACAACAACACATGTTCATAAACAAGACAGTTTTAGAAAGTTTTGAACTAAATCAAAAATTAATTATTTGAATAACATTAAAATCATTTTTCAATCAAAATAATCATCCTTAATCATCACATGATCATATTAGAGAAATAAAAATAGGTAAAATATATTTTACAAATTAATTTAAATTTTTTAAAACTCATCAATCCAAAATCATCAAAAACATGCAATCTCATTGCACTTTCAATTAAAATTAATTTTAAAGGACACAAGGGGGCTCTGATACCACTGTTGAGTTTTGAAGAATGAATCACATTCATAAACACAGCAGAAAAATAATATTTTCAAAATCCAAAGCAAAATATCACACTTGTGTCATTAAAACTAATTATATATAAATATAGAGGTTAGAAATTATACCTTGTAATTTCTTATTTGTTATTTAAATTAAATTTGTTGGGTTGTAGCAAATCACAACAATCCATACAATAATGTTTCTAATGATAATCCACGCGAAGAATGAAGAAGAAACTATCAAAAGAAATTGTTTGAACAAATTCAAAGTGTTAGTTTTGAAAGTGTTTTTGAGAGAATTTTATTATCTTAAAAATATTTGTTTCTCAAAAAAATATTTTCTTGTCTATTTTCTGCCATTTGATGTTTTTTTTATTTTAATTAAATTCAAAGAAAAGATCAAAAGTAAAAAATGGAGAAAAAGGAAAATTGAATGAATAGTGAATGTGCTTAATGGCCATAATTGGACTAATTAAGGCCAAATTAACCTGTTGGCCAGTGGGAGGCACTAGCGCGTGAGCTGGGCCTACTATGGGCAGGCCAGCAGCCCATGTGGGTCCGTGACCCTCCCGAACAATTTTTTTGGTGCGATCTCTTCGCGATCCTTCCTGAAATAATTCTCTCTTATTTTGGATCCCATCCAAGACTATTTTATTCATTCTCCATATCTTCAATGCGTGTGACCCATTATGTTCCAGGTTATATTGGCTACTTAAATTGACAATTAATTTAAACGAGTCATGAGTAGTACCTAGCAACACATCTTGACCCCCAATTGATCGGAAAGTTAGTGGGGTGACTATGAACCTTACCATAGATAATTTTCATGCAATTATTCCTTTCACCATTCTATACCCCACTTGGTTCAGAGTATGGACATGTGTCAACTCCCATTAGACTGACTATGTCATGTCTAGTCCAAGTAATGTTAGTTTTTGTCCCTGAGGCTCATTACTCTATTAGATATGTCATTGAAGACTATCTTTATGACATTTCCACTATGGCCAGAGATTCCCGAGTAATGATCACGACAAGAGGCCATGGATATACACTCCTTTTATCAGGAGTGGTGAATCCTAGTTGTTTACCCAATTACCCAAATTACCTTCAAATACCTTAAGTTGTATCCAATCATCACCCTATGAGCAACCTCCCTGAGGCAATAAGGAATAGTGTCAAAATACAGAATCAATATCCAATATATCATTGAGTACCTCAAGTCTAAGGATAATTGCATCATTGCTATGATGAGATTATTATTCACATTTGAATAGATTATCCATATGATTGTCTCATAGTTGGTAATCCAATATACTTAGCTACACTTAGCAAGCATCCGCATGCTAACTTTAAATATCTCATGTTTACAAATTATGATATCTATTACTCAATCCAATCAAGGAGTGTAACATGTGCTAGTCTGTCCGGGTTAACAATGTCCCGTCTCATTAATCTTTTGACTAGGAATAATTTTGATACTAACATAATTACACATGATAAGAATCTCAATATCATGATCTCATCATGATTTTTTTCATGCTATGTTATGTATTAAGGATTTCATTAATTGGTTTAAGATCACTATCAATTCATATATCAAATGAACATCAAATTAATAAAAAAAGCTTTTATTAATCAAATAAATTTGTACAATAAGTGCTAAATGTGATTGCCTTTAAAGCACTCCTCTAACAGTATATGTTTAGCATATTTAAGGTATATACATATCATACATGGTATACATATGGTATATGTATGGTATATGTAAAAGGATATAATGGATGATGAATGCTTAGTTACAAACGCATATGCATAAGGACTTAAAAAGGCACTATGACTAGTTAATCGACATTGTAAGGAAAAAGAAGAGGCATATGGCCCAATAAAGATGCAAATGAAACAAATGATCAAGCTAGCTAGCAAATGCATAGGTTCACATTGAAACTCGGGGGCAATGTTTGTTTAACTTGGTCACCATAAAATAAAATGAGCTAAGCATGCGATAACCAAAGATTGGTTATTAAATGTTTAAATTCTACTCATAATTATATGATAATGGTGAATGCAATGGGTTTGTGATTTGTTACTATGAATTGCTTGGTACTTTAGAACTTGTTTGATGATTACTCTCATTGAGTCGTGACTCATCAATTTGCATCATTTTTCAAGTAAAAAAAGTGATAGCTCATTTTGGTTGACATATAGAAGACATGGAACAAAGGTCATCGGTTGAGCCTCGCCACTTTCTCTCCTTGCATTCCACACGAACATTGAATTATGTCATCTACATTTTGGATTTATATGAATATACATGTATATTTATTCGGAGTTGTACAATGATATGTAAATTGATGCAACTAGTAAACCTTAGATGTAAAGTTTAAGTCTTAACATGAGAGATATGTTGATTTGTAAATTTATTGAATGATGATGTGGATGTGATGATAAAAGAAACAAATTTGCTATCAATGTTAACAAGTTTGTTTAACTTACCTATATGTCATATGTGATTACTAGACACAAGGATAGGTTTTAATGCATTCTCATGAGGCATCACCTTATTTACATAGAGATCGATCAGCAACAGGAGCTAGGGCTCCAGTACATGCATTACAATCATCACATGCAGAGGTATCCTATGAAAACCCCTAATAGGAAGTACATGGGCCTAAAATATATAGGAAAAAATGTTATGACAAGTTGAGAAAACAAGGTGCATTTGATTTTAATGGCACAACAGACCTTGTAGAAGCAGAGACATGGCTTAAAAGGACATAAAGGGTATTGAATATGATGAGATGTATCTTGGATGAAAATTTCTATTATGCAGTGTCTTTGCTTCAAGGTAATGCTTATGAATGGTGGGAGACAGTCCCAAATAATGATGCACAACTATCAATTTTGACATGGAATGATTTTTTTCGGGAATTTTAGAATAATTACATGCTTGAGGCATATAAGGATGAAAAGAGAAAAGAATTCCTAAACCTAAAACAGGGGAACCTAAGATAGTCCCAAATAAACTTTCTCACTATGCCATTTTTATGGTCTCTATTGAAAGAGAAAAATGCAATAAGTTTGATGAGGGCCTTAAATACTATATCAAAAAGAGAATCACAACTACTGATCTAGATAGTTATACCAGACTCAGAGCTACAACAATTAGAGTTGAAATATTAGTGAAATAAGCTGGAGAATAACAATTTAAAAAGGCAACACGAGAGTTTTTTGGAGAGTCTAGCAGAAGGCAAGGAAAGAGGGGAAGAAACATGCAAGTACAATTGAGTAACAGAGGTGGATATTTGAGCTTTAGAGATTGTGTTATGACTTCCATTTACCCAGGTAGAGGGCAGAGCCAATATGTTGAATAAAGGCCTATATGTACTCATTGTGGTAGACAACATATGGGTGAGTGCAGAAGACTCACACGAGCATGTTATTTTTGTGGATCGATGGAGCATATGTATAGAGATTATCTAGAAAAAGCCAAACTAGTAGAGGTAGAGGAGTATCTGAGACTACGATTGAGGCACCGAGGGTCTACCCTACTAGTGGGACCCAGGGTAGAGGAGTGACCAAATCTAAAGGTCAGTTTTAAATCCCCTACTTAGGCTAGGGTGCTTTCCATGACTAGGCAAGAGGCAATTGATGCTCCCGAAGTAGTCACTGGTAATATTTATATTTTTGATATTTTAATATATGCATTGATTGATCTTGGTTCCACACATTCAATTATATAATTGCATATGGTATCCAAATTTCATCAAAAGCATGAGCCTTTGGGGATTGACATAAATGTGAGCACTCCACTAAGGATAGTAGTAGTTGTGAATAATGTCTATTGTGATTGCTTGATATGCATTGATAAAGCTAAATTGATAATTGATATGATCTTATTGCCACTATATAAATTTGATGTGATATTGGGAATGGAATGGTTAATTAGACATCATCCAATAGTGAATTGTTTTACTAAGAAAGTAATTTTAGAATTATTGAACCAACTAAAGGTTGTATTTTTGGGTGAAAGAAAACTTGTGTCTACATGTCTAATCTCAACTGTAAGAGCATTTCGGATACTAGAACCACTGATAGCTTGCTTAAAAATATACCAGTGGTGAGGGAATTTTTTAATGTATTCCCAGATGATCTACCTAGTTTATCACTAGATATAGAGATATAATTCATTATTGAACTAGTACTAGGAATAATACCAAATATCAATGTCACCTTACATAATGATCCTAGTTGAGTTAAAATAATTAAAGACCCAATTACAGGAGTTGCTTGATAAATAGTATATTATACCTAGTGTATCACCTTGGGGAGCTCCAATATTATTTGTTAAAAAGAAAGATGGAACCATGAGATTGTGCATTGACTATAGGCAACATAAAAAATGACAGTTAATAACAAATATCCATTGCCCATAATAGATGATTTATTTGACTAGTTGTAGGAAGCCCGAGTATTTACCAAAATTGACTTGAAATCAAGCTATTACCGACTAAGGATAGCAGAGGCAGATGTCCCAAAGACTACCTGTTGAACCAAATATAGACATTATGAATTTTTTGTAATGCCATTTGGGTTGACTAATTTTCTAGCTGCATTTATGGAATTGACAAATAAAGTGTTTCAACCATATTTGGACAAATTTGTTATAGTATTTATTATGGTCGTTGTATCAATACAATTAAAAATGTATTTAGCAACCACTTTGCAATCACTTCTTTTAGTGACTACTAGTCATGGTCGTTATATAGCGACAACAAAAGTGCTCGCTATATTGCAACCATAGATAATGGCCTCTATATTGTAACCACATATTGCGACCACTTTAGCAATTACAAGATTGTGTAGTTACGTAGTCGGTATTTGGTTCATTTAGTCTTCAACATTTATACAACTACTGACCAAGGTAAGATGGTTTCTCAACCATTAAAATGTGGTTGCTACTTTTAGTGACCACCTTGCATTGTGGTCAAAAATTACAACCACTAAGAAAAAATGGTTGACAAATTAGCTTGGCGACCATGCTTTTATCGACCACCATCTGTGATCATTAAAGCTATTTAGCAACCATATTTGGTGGTTGCTATTTGTTGCATTTTTTATGTGTGTGCCAAAACCACCTCTCTAATTTTCTCTCATTTTCCTATTAACCAAACACTCCATCAAAGGAGACAAAAAGGATAAGAAACAAGGTATAACTCATAGGTTATTGAGGAAGTGTCATTCTCCCCATTCTTTTTAACATATATGAGACATCCAAAAGGAAAAGAAAGTCAAGTGCTTTGGCCATGGCTAAGAGGTGAGCAATAATAAGTTTCATATGGAATTTGAGGCAAGAAAAGAGAAGAGAAGGAGTCTATTGGCCACAGGTTGTTAAAATGGATTGAAGAAAAAGGGCTACGCAATTTTGGTTCACTTCTCAATCTTTTCTTTCTTATCTTTATATCATGGTTAAAATGGTTGATGTGAGTTATAATCTTTCCTCTTGTTCTTTTACTTTTCATATTAGGCTAGCTTTGAATATGAAAGTGATTTAAAATATTATTTCATGCAAATCAACCACTTCCATAGTAGGATTTTAGGTGGTTTAATTAAGATAGGTTTAAGTTAAGAAAATAAATTTATTAGAATTAAAAAAAATGGAAATTAAGTAGTAAACCATTTTTTGGCTAAGATTTAAAAGAACTAAAAATTTGGAAAATAGACCAAAGAGGAAGGACATTACAAGAGGACTTTTGAATGTGTAAAATGGGTCCAAAATTGGTATGTGTAATGAATGACTTTAACCTATAAGAAATTAAAATATTTAGGATTTAAAATGCTTGTAGGAAAATTTGTGACCAAAAGTGATGAAGAAATTAGTTGATAGGAGCATGAATTGTGCATGACTAAGAGGTACAAAAAAGAATTAGCCAAAATTTCAAGTAAATAATGATAGAAAAAGGGACTACAAAAGAAAAATGACTTTTTGTGAGTGAGTTAGACCCTAAAATTCCATAATGACCAAGACAAGAGGAACTAGTCAAAACTATAAGGAAAACTTGAGTTAAGATATTGAACCTCATGATCCCATGAACAAATTATCTAAAACAGTGTTACATAGTTAAACTTGGACAATGATAGTTATACTCCAAAAATAAATTGTAAGAGTGTAAAAAGAGGCTAATACAACTTGACCATGTGACACTTAATCTGAGACCAAAAGAAAGAATAATAATTTTAAATAAAGGTTAATACAAAGGAGTAAGGCAAAAATATTAAATGAATATATAGAAGGCAATCATTAGTTGATTTACAAACAAATTAATAATTCGAGCTATAATTTTTAAGTCAGTATGTCAAGTCAACTAATTATTAAATAGTTTATTTCAAGTGCACTGACACTACAAGAGGCCGACACAACTAGGGGCAAGAACCATATTGACAATAGGAAAACCTAGCTAGGTTTGTGCAGGTTTTATGGCAATAGCCATAATTTATTATAAATGAAATAGTGGACATGTGATTATTGTATGCTATGTTTGATTTTGTTATGCAATTACGTGACTGATCTGTACAAGTTTAAGTACATATATATGTATTCATGTCATGATGTTTATTAATTGTAAACAATGAATGATTACAAAAATTAAGTGATGGTATGAGAATGAGGTATATTTTTATATGTTTATTTACATGTTATGATGAGATGGGACATTTATCCATGCCATGATATGTTTGGTGCTGTCATGCTATCTGAAATTAATATGAAATTTGTGAAATAATTTATGTATGCTTACTAGTGTAATTGGTACTATAAGTTAATAGAAATGGATATGCAGTTAGTATTTTCATAAAACAAAATTACAAGATAAGGTGATAGGCAAGAAAATACAAGAGTAAAAGCATGAACACAACAATATGACATTTGATGACTGATACATGAAAGTATGTGAATGTAAGCCCTTGTTCAAGCCTGGAATGAAATAGGACAAACTCGTTAGCATGCTAATAGGGTCATCCAACTTCGGCTAGGACATCCGACTATGGTTGGGACAATCGGCTCTTTCAGGATTTACAATTTTTTAAAGGACACACGACATACCATTTATATGATGCTCAACATCCATTCAAATAGACATATTTTTCATCCCACTTTCGGATTGAGATATCCCTTTTATCTTCCTGAAGTCTAATCTAAGTGGTTAAGTCTATGGGCTTAACCGGTAAGGTACTGATATGTAATGTTGTTTTTATGATTTTATATTGTTGAACCTTGAGGGATATTTCTGTCATTTTGATGCTAACAAATAAAATAGGAATAATGTATTTAACGTACTTGTTTCCTAAGTTTATTGAACAGGATATGAAACATGATAGCAAGAATGGAGAATGGAAGACTAACCTTAAAAAAGACAAAAATTAAGAAATAACATGTTCACGCACGTTACCTTTTATGTCTCACCTGTGATGAAGCTTAGCGCCAACTATCCAACATTTAAAGTTCACGGCCATGAAGAATGATAGCAACCATGAATGGTCATATCAGTCACGCCCATGAAAGAAAGTCACGCCCGTGAGAAAACATGTCAAATTCCTCTAGAGAGCTTCACGGCCAGAGTCACTACTTGGACCACGGCTAGGAAGGATGTTCACACCCATGAAAGAATAATGTCATGCCCGTGATCAAACATTTCAAATCCTTCCAGAATGCTTCATGGCCAAAGTCACCACTTAAGTCACGGCTTAGAAGAACATTCATGACCGTGACACACTTATTCACGACCATAAAAGAGGAAAGAGAAACATGTCAGGCATGAAATTAAGAGTTGGTGCAACGGCTATTTTCGCATTAAATGCAACCAAATGGCTATAATTCACCATGGAAGTATAAATGTAAGTCATTTATGAATCTAGAACAAGGGAATAGCAAATACTTCGAATCAAAATCATGTTCTAGCCATTTGTGCATTTAATACTTTCAAAACAAACATTAATTCTCTGTAAAAATCTTTTTGCTCATTATTTTCTAAGCATTATAGATTTGTAAGTATTTCTCTTTGTAATCTACTACTCAAGGGAGTTTGGGTATATTGGGTTAAGAGTAGAACACTTGTAAGGGTTATTTGTGTGAGCCTTTAAAACACACAACGAATTAGTTTATTGTGTGAGCCATTAAAACACAAGGGATTTCTGGGTTAGGTGTGATCCATTGTTGGAAACACCATAGTTGGGAGTGAGCTTGTAAAACTCCATTATAACACTTAGTGTGTTAGTGAAACTCCCAATTGAGATTGGGGAAAAGAGTAGGGTTTGTTAACACCCGAACCTCTATAAAATTCTCTGTAAAAATCTACTTAACTTTTCTTTCCACACTTAAAAGTTAAGAATTTTTTAATATCCAATTCAACCCCGCTTCTTGGTTCAATATCTTGGCAGCAATTGGTATCAGAGCTTAGTCTAGCATCAAAGCCTAAACAGCGCTAGCAAAGATGAAGATATGGTCAATGAAGGATTCCAAAGTCTCAAGCCTTACTTTGATGGAGCAAATTATGCTCATTAGAAGTTTCGGATGGAGACATATCTGGACAGTGAGGAATTGAAGTCTAGGATAGTGTTCGGAACGAATGGACACCGATAACTAGAGGAGGAGTTGATGGTGAAGAAGAAATCCTACCAAGAGATGATTGGATAGAGCCTCAAAGAAGAGAAAACTTCAAAAACAAGTAGGCAATGACAATTCTTTTAAGCTCATTATCCATTCAAGAATGTGATAGAATTCAACACTACCCAACTGCATACAGCATGTGGAAAGCATTGGAAAACTATCATGAAGGAACAAAGCAAGTTAAATCCAAGAAGATTCAACTTCTTACTTCAGAGTATGAAATCTTCAAGATGAAATCCAATGAGTCAATTACTAACATGACAAACCGTCTTCTAGCCATCATAAATGGCATGAGAAAGCTTGGGAAACACCTGAGCTTGGAAGATGTAAATAACAAAATTCTGAGAAGTCTTCCTCTCAAAGATTATAGTTCAAGAGTTGACAGTATGGAAGAGGCAAATGAAGACATAAGCATCATGAATATTGATGTGCTTATTGGAAAACTTCTTACACATGAAATGGCAGTGAAAAGAGATAGAGAGCTTGAAGTAGAGCCAAACAAAAGAAAGTCTCTAGCACTAAAAGCTTCTACTTCAAAATCTCAAGAGGAAGTTGAAGATGATGAAGAAAAGAGTGATGATGCAAATAAGGACATTGCTATGCTCTCAAGAAGGCTGAAAAGAATTATTGAGAAGAGAATGGGCAACTCTAGAAAATTCAGGCAAAGAAACCTCAAACAGACCTCTAATGACTCATAAAGAAGTAAAGAGGAGGTAAAGTGCTATGAATGTGGGAAGAAATGGCATATTAAACTGGAATGTCCAAGGCTCAAGAAGCAGAAGAGCAAATAACAAAGAGACAATGGGGAGAAAGGCCACAAAGCCACATGGGATGACGAAAGCTCTTCAAGTGAAAAAGATGGCAATGAATGTGAAGAGGTCAACCTATGCTTCATGGCTATAGAGGATCACGTCTCGGATAAGGTAGGATCACTTCACTCATACTCTTTCAATAATGATAGTAGTGATAATGATAGTAATAGTGAAGATGATGATGATGAGCAAAGCCTAATAGAAGTATTGAATATAGAACTAGAGAAATATAGAAGTAAATTCAATACTTATAAAAATAACATTTATAATTTGAGAATCAAAATGGATGTTTTAGAAAAGGAGAACTTCAAGCTTAAATCATCTAATGAATCTCTTCAAAAGTCATTAGATGAGTACTCTTCAATACCGTCAACTAAATCCTTGCTTAAAGAAAGCAATATTTTGAAAAATGAAGATGAGGAACTTAAAAACTCCATTTCAAAATTTCACAAGGGAAAGGAGAGTTTAGATACTCTCATTGTGTCTCAAAGACCACCCTTAATTAGACATGGTATAGGATTTAAGGGTACATCATGATCTTCTCATAAGACTACTTTTGTTAAGTCAAGTGAACCTCACATCTCCACATTTGCTATAACAACCCCAAGAGCTAAGTGCACAAAATACACTAAATCTTCTATACATAAGGGGGATGATCAAGGGTTGGTAAGTCTAAGAAGGAAACCTCAAAAGGATAATCATGCCTTTATGTATAAGAAACATGCACCTAGAAAAGGACCAATTCATCATGATTGTGCATGCCATTACTCTCAAACTCAACCTAATAGAAATATGGCATTCAAAAGCATTGTAAGACCAAATAGCATATTTAGAGCTAAACAATGTAATCATTGTACAAAATTTGGTCACATAAATAAACATTACTGGATAAGGAAGGCTCATTGGGAACCTTCATGTGCTAACCCCCAAGGACCCAAGCTCATTTGGGTACCTAAAAACCATACTTGAATTGTGATTCTATAGGTATGCCTCAAGTCCACAATAAACAAAAATGTTTGGCTAGTAGATAGTGGATGCTCAAGGCATATGAGAGGAGAAAAAGAACTTTTCCATGAAATCAAAAGTATTGATGGAGGTAAAGTTACCTTTGGAAACAAGGATAAAGGTAAGGTAATTGGCATTGGCTCTATTGGTATTAATGGTACTACTTTCATTAAAGATGTCTTACTTATTGATGGCTTGAAACATAACTTGTTAAGTGTAAGTCAATTATGTGATAAGGGAAACAAAGTAATCCTTACTTCCAATGAATGTCTTGTAACCTCTATTGATGGCCAAGAGATATTTAAAGGAAATAGAGATGTCAATACCTACATAATAGACTTCTATAAAATATCTAACCTTTCCTCTAAGTGTCTTGTGACTACTAGTGATGAATCTTGGTTGTGGCATAGAAGGCTTGGTCATGCAAGCATAGATTTAATTCAAAGCCTCAGTAAAGGAGAGCTGGTAAAGGGACTACCAAAAGTCAAATTTGAAAAAGACAAGACATGTGAACCTTGTCAAAGAGGAAAACAACATAAGTCATCCTTCAAATCCAAAAACATTGTAAGTACCTCAAAATCTCTACAACTCTTGCTTCTAGATCTTTTTGGACCTACTACAATTGCAAGCTTAGGAGGTAAACATTATGTCTTTATCATCGTCGATGACTACTCTAGATTTACTTAGGTAATTTTCTTAGCTCAAAAGAGTGATGCCTTTGAAACTTTCAGAAACTTTGCTAAAATAGTTCAAAATGAAAAAGGATATTGTATTTCAAAAATAATAAGTGATCATGGCAAAGAGTTTGAAAATGAAAACTTTGAAAATTTTTGTCTAGAACATCCAAAAACATTGTAAGTACCTCAAAATCTCTACAACTCCTGCTTCTAGATCTTTTTGGACCTACTAGAATTGCAAGCTTAGGAGGTAAACATTATGTCTTTATCATCGTCGATGACTACTCTGGATTTACTTAGGTAATTTTCTTAGCTCAAAAGAGTGATGCCTTTGAAACTTTTAGAAACTTTGCTAAAATAGTTCAAAATGAACAAGGATATTGTATTTCAAAAATAATAAGTGATCATGGCAAAGAGTTTGAAAATGAAAACTTTGAAAATTTTTGTCTAGAACATGGCATTTCGCAGAATTTTTCATCTCCAATGACACCTCAACAAAATGGGGTAGTCAAAAGGAAAAATTGAACTTTAATTGAAATGGCTCGAACAATGCTCAATGAGTATGGTTTACCAACTTACTTTTGGGCTGAAGTCATAAATACTGCATGTTATATTTCAAATCAAGTTTTCAAAAGACCTCTCTTAAACAAAACTTCATTTGAGCTTTGGAATGGAAGAAAGCCCATGATATCATACTTTAGAGTATTTGGATGCAAGTGTTTTCATATTGAATACTAAGGACAACCATGGAAAATTTGCCTCTAAATCTAATGAGGGTATCTTTTTAGGATACTCTACAACTAGCAAAGCATATAGAATATTTAATAAAAAGTCATTAATTATTGAAGAATCTATGCATATTATTTTTGATGAATCTAGTAAGCTTGATCTTGTGAAAGGTAGTGTTCTTGATGATGTTGTATGTACCATGAAAAGACTTGATATTGAAAATGAAAAAGAAGAAAATGGTCAAGAAAATTCACATCAAGATGATTCTTTACCTCCAGATCAAGAGAAAAACAGGTAAGAGCTCCCAAAGGAATGGAGATTGACAAAAGATCACCCCAAAGAGCTTGGTATGAAAGACTAAGTTCCTTTCTCTTAGAAACTAATTTTACAAAGGGAAATGTTGACACTACATTATTCATTAAAAGGCATAAACATGATACTCTAATTGTTCAAATTTTTGTTGATGACATCATATTTGGATCTACTAATGAATTGTTTTGCCAAGAATTTGCTAAGTGTATGACTAGGGAATTCAAAATGAGCATGATGGTGAGCTAAAATATTTCCTCGGTCTACAAATAAAACAAGGCAATGAGGGCATATTCATCAACCAATCCAAATATGCCAAAAACTTACTTAAGAAATTTGGAATGGAAGGATGCAAAAATGCCAAGACTCCAATGAGCACATCAACAAAATTGGACAAGGATGAAAAGGGTAAAAGCATTAATGAAAAGCTCTATAAAGGTATGATCGGATCACTTTTATATCTTACTGCCTCTAGACCTGATATAATGTATGTTTATGTGCTCGCTTTCAATCATGTCCTAAAAAGTCACATTTAAATGCATTAAAAAGAATTTTAAAATATTTACATGGCTCATTGCATCTAGGTTTATGGTATCCTAGAAATTCATCCTTTGACATAATGGGATATTCAGATGTTGATTATGCTGGAAGTCTTTTAGATAGATAAAGTAATTCAGGTACTTGTCACTTTATCGGAGAACACTTAGTTTCTTGGTTTGGCAAGAAACAAGTTTCAGTTGCTCTTTCTACCCCTGAAGCAGAGTATGTGGTAGCAGGATGTTTTTGTACACAAATCCTTTGGATGAAACAACAACTTAAGGATTATGGTCACAGTATGGACCATATACCTATTAGATGTGACAATACAAGTGCTATAAATATGTCTAATAATCCCATTCAACACTTTAGAAGTAAGCATATTGACATAAGACATCATTTTATTAGAGATCATGTTCAATATGAAGATGTTGTATTGGATTTTATAAGCACAGAAAATCAATTAGTAGATATCTTCACTAAGTCTCTAAATGAGGAAATATTTAATTTCATAAGAAGAGAGCTTGGTATGATTAATGGATTAACTTTCTGATTGCCAAAATTGTCGAACCTTGATTGATAATCTTGTGTTTTTGTCTCATCTTTTTAGGTATGAAGTAGCTAACTTGATAGAAATATATGTTATAGGGGATAGAAGCACCTTAGAAATGCTTTAGTCTTAGTTTTATTTAATGAGGATTTTAGGCAATTCATGCCCGTGACATATATTCACGGTCGTGATCATAATCTCCAAAAGCTCTATAGCTTTCACGCCTTGCTTCATGACATGCTTCACGGTTGAAGGTAGTGAAAACTATGTTTCATGCCCATAACCTTTTTCTATCACCCCCATGAAACCTTTTGCTCATGCCCGCGATGATTATTCACGACCGTGAACATTTCCACTAAAAACTTACAGAAGCGTTCACGCTTTTTGTCAAGCTCTATCTCATGATCACAAGTAGTGAAGATTGTACTTCACGACCGTGACTCATTTGTCACCACCGTGATATTTCATCATTCATGCCTGTGACCTTTAATTGTCATGACCGTGAATCGTTTCACATCCCTTATCACGGGTAGAGTGTCTCTTCAGCAAATCGTGAACACAACATTTCATGCCTGTGACTTACCATTCATGACTGTGAATATGTCGGCCATAAAACATTTTCTGCCGTTATTTCTGTCATTTCCAACTCTCTAACTTCTCTTATTTATCACCATTCAATACCATTTTGAATATTTCAACCCTCTAGCAACATACACCATCTATAAATACCTTCAAAAACTGTCTCCATCATTAGAAATCAAAACAATGTAGGTACTATTCCAAAATTCTATAAGATTTTCTCTCTTCAAAAATATATTTCTCAATCAAAAATGGAACTTGGCTCCTCCAAAGGTACTAGAAATAAGTCTCATGCTCCAAGAAGGACACAAACTACCTTCTAAACATTATTCTAGAGCACTGTCATCCAAGATACTTGGTTCTCAAGCAAAGACCACTCTTTTCCTCTCGATCATTTGAATGGAACACTGTCAGGACCCTTGGTCTCGAGACAAGCATGATAGAACAACTACAGGCTTTTCATTTGAAATATTTTGTTAATATCCATCAATCGATGCTGAGGGAACCAACTATCAAGTTCCTTAGCACCCTGCAAGTCTCTCCCACCGGCATGATAAAATTTCAACTTTGCAAGCTTCTGAACACCCTGATTGCCATGGAGTTTGGTGACATGTTCAACCTTCCCTCTGACGGTATCCTTAATGAGAGTGAAGTGGAGTTCTATGCTACTCCGACATGGACTCATTTTGGGCTCGACTGCAGGTGGGACGTCAAGAAAACGAAAAACACCCACCTTTGATCACTAGTGCATAAGTACTTGCATAGGTTTCTAACTTATAGCATTTTTGCCAAAAGAGACAGCAACGGATTGATTCAAAAGTCTGAGCTCTTTCTCTTGGAAATGGCCTGAAGAGGCCTAAGAGTGGCTTTATCTCGATGGTTTGCAAACCATCTATTGTCTATTGCCATAAAGCCCTCCAGAGACATTTTGATTGGTGGGTACGTGACTCACCTTGCTATAAAGCTTGGGTATTTGAAGCTAGAGGAGCACCACTTCAACCTTATACCATCATATCCTCGAGACCGACTAGATGTCGAGTCGTTTATCAAAATGGGAGCGGCGGTTCGCATAGTTCATAAGAACAACATCTACTACCGCTTCACCAACACAGCTGGTGAGATTATTTGGGAGGTCAATGATTCGGAAGACTTCAAAGCTGGCCTCCAAGGAATCCAGTAGAGGAAAAGAGTTCGAGTTGAGATGACGACCCTAGAGGTTGAGCAGGAAATTAGACAATCCTCTGCCTCCACACCGAACTTAGCTCAGCAAGTGGCTGATCTCTAGGCACCATGGTTTGACCAATTGCAGGCTTTGATGGATGAGAGGTTAGAAAACCTTAAGGATTTCATGGAGTCTCGCATGGAGAGCCTCGAGGCAGAAGTAGCTTGCCTTAGAGATGGGATGTTCGGCTCTAAATCTAGCTAGACTATATTTTCGTTATGTTAATTTCTAGCATTTTTGATGTAGGACTTTAAATCACTTTTCAAAACCTTGTACTTTTCTTTTAACATTAATATAATTGCATTAGTTTTCCCTTATGGTTTATCTTTTTGTTATTCTTTTTATTGATGACAAAAGGGGGAGAACCTAGCAATATATTATATTCAAATTTAAATGCAATATATTTGAAATACTTATTTGAATCAAATGAATATGCAGTATGAAAATGAGTTGATATACCTTGAATATACCTTAAGTATACTTTGCATATACCTTGATGCAATTTACATGAATGAATATGCTTGATATACTTTGAATATACCTTAAATATAATTTGCACATACTTAACTAGTTTTAAGTAAAACTTTGGTATACATTGGATATACCTTGCATATAACTTGCATATATCTAAACTAGGAAACATACATACATGTTATACTTCATCATTCTTTACAATTCTTGAACTTCAGTAATTTTTTATCTTGAGCATCTTTTGAGGGGAGACTTCTCAAAAGCACATATTGCTAGATTATTTTCCACCATAAAAAAGGGGGATATTATTAAACCTTGAGGGGTATTTCCGTCATTTTGATGGTAACAAATAAAATAGCAACAATGTATTTAACATACTTGTTTTCTAAGTTTATTGAATACGATATGGAACATGATTGCAAGAATGGAGAATGGAAGACTAATCTTAAAAAAGACAAAAATGAAGAAATAGCATGTTCACGTCTGTGACCTTTTATGTCATGCCCGTGATGAAGCTTAGCGCCAACTATCCAACATTTAAAGTTCACGACCAAGAAGAATGATAGCAACTATGAATGATCATATACTTACGCCCGTGAAAGAAAGTCATGCCCGTGAGAAAACATATCACATTCCTCTAGAGAGCTTCACGGCCAGAGTCACTACTTGGACCATGGCTAGGAAGGATGTTAACGCCCGTGAAAGAATAATGTCATGCCCATGATCAAACATTTCAAATCCTTTCAGAATGGCTTATAAGAAGTCACCACTCAAGTCACGGCTTATAAGAATAGTCACGACCATGACACGCTTATTCACGACCGTGAAAGAGGAAAGAGAAACATGTTAGGCATGAAATTAAGAGTTGGTGCAATGTCTATTTTCACATTAAATGCAACCAAACGGCTATAATTCACTATGGAAGTATAAAGGCAAGTTATTTATGAATCCAGAACAAAAGAATAGCAAATACTTCGAATCAAAATCTTGTTGTAGCCATTTGTGCATTTAATACTTTCAAAACAAACATTAATTCTCTATAAAAATCTTTTTGCTCATTATTTTTTAAGCATTATAGATTTGTGAGTGTTGCTTTTTACAATCTACTACTCAAAGTGAGTTTGGGTATATTGGGTTAAGAGTAGAACACTTGTAAAGGTTATTTGTGTGAGCCTTTAAAACACAAGGAATTGGTTTATTGTGTGAGCCATTAAAACATAAGGGATTTCTGGGTTAGGTATGATATATTGTTAGAAACACCATAATTGGGAGTGAGCTTGTAAAACTCCATTGTAACACTTAGTGTGTTAGTGAAACTCCCAATTGAGATTGGGGAGAGCAATAGGGTTTGTTAATACCCAAACCTCTATAAAATTTTCTATGTAATATCTTCCTATCCCGACTCTACTTAACTTTTCTTTTCGCACTTAAAAGTTAACAATTTTTTAATATCCAATTCAACCCCCCTTCTTGGTTTAATATCTGGGCAGCATATATGTTGTGTGGTAAAAGCCATGTTGGGTGTATACTACTCGATGATTGAAAGGTATGCTAGGATGATATGTATGATAACTGTTTATTGCTTAACACTAAAAAAACAAGCTAGGATGATGTTATATGATATTTGCATAATATGTTTACTATTATTTCTTAAAAGGGCATGACATGGAGATGTATGTCATAAAAATATATGTTATTAGTATATTTCTGTAAAGCTTGCAATATTGAGATTGAGCTCAGTGTGAGAGTTTGTTTGTTTTGTGCAGGTATTTATTTGAGTACTGATAGCGATGTACAGAGAGACAATTTGAGCCATATGTTTTTATGGAACCCATATCTAGAATAGCACAACAATCTGCCACCCATTTGGGTTGGATTTTAATTAATGTAAAAATAGTTATGTATATGTATTAGACTCAATTATTTAATAAAGTTGTTACAGTTGTTATTCACTTAAGTTGTGTGTATGTATGTATGTATGTATGTATGTATGTATTATTGTTATTATTATTATTATTATTATTATTATTATTATTATTATTATTATTATTATTATTATTATTATTATTATTATTATTATTGTTATGTTTATGTGATGTGTAACAAGATGTGACATCACCTTACTTAGCTATTAAATAGAGGGGTAAGGGGTGTTAAATTTTATGACCACCCTTTGTCCCATTCTAATTATTAAATGCCTTATACTAGGCTATCAGAGTCAGCTAAAGGCAAGGATTGCGTAGATGAACAGGAAACCTAGCCATGTTTGTGCATGCTTTATGGCAATAGCCATAAATTTATAATTGGAATAAAATAATAATAAATGTGTTCTTGGTCTACTTATGTTTGATTTAACATGTTAGATGTATGCCTTAGACGAATGTATGCATGGCTAAGTGTTTATTTAGTTGCAAGTGATATGACATTGATTAAGGTCTAATTGAAAGTTAGTTTAAGCAAAACACAGTGAAACTGAAACACCTGAAGTAGAAATGATGAATAATAAATGTCTAGATCAAACATACATCGACAAACATAATGCATTATTGATGTGAAACTATGATTTGTATGTATCAATCCTATGCTATGTTTTGAGATTGTCGTGCTATGCCTAGAAATAAATAAAATGTGTGAAATAATTTGTATATGCAGGCTAGTATATTCTGCAATACTATATGACATTGTGAATTTATGACTTTCAACCTGAGTATACAAATGACATGGTTAGACATGATAATAAGTAAAGAAATATTGAAAAATGGTAGTATGAACATAGTAATATGACATTATGATAATTGTTATATATGAGATGGACTTTGTATGGGAAATACGTGACATAAGTCCATGATTAAGCCTGAACTAGAATAGGGTAGACGTGTTGGCATGCGAATAAGGACATACAATTTTTTAGTTGGTTATGAGGATGCAAGACATCTAGTTAATGACATGACTGTAGGGTCGGGATATACATTCAACTCTACTATTGGGTAGGAATATACATTCAACACGATTGTAAAGTAGGGATATACATTTGACATGACTGTTAGGTTTGGATTCCAAATGTGTCTCTCTGTAGCATTGTCTAAGTGGCATAGTGTTAGGCAAACATGCAAGGTACTGACTATATGATATGCTAAGTAATCATGCTTCTTGTACATTATTAGAAAAGATAAATTTTATATGTTTTTCCTATTTTCTTTCTGTAAAAGGCATGTTTAATTAGTAAACATGATAATGCATGTCTAACTACTGACTCTGTTGATGTACATAGTAAGCCTAGGTAATGGTACACTGATTCTATTACGTATGTTGTATGAATTTTGTTAAAGTAAGGTAGATTTTATTTCTATGATCATTAATTATATTTTTTTGCCACATTTGAAACACATAGAAGGAATAGGAGCTGGTAAGTAACACATATACTGCATTATAATGTGAATTTCCTTATAGCATGGTTAGAGATATGGACATTGTTATGAATATCTTTATTTCCATATAGCATGCACCACTAAGCAGTAGCTTATCATGAGTTTATTTTCTCTCTCATAGGTGGTAGATCAAATGATTAAAGTGATGAAAGAGTAGATAGTGTTGCAACAATCAGTGGAACCCATATCCAATGCAACATAGCAGTTTGATCCACCCACTAAGGTTGGATTTACTATAATGTAACATATGTATTATAAAAAATAATAGATACTATTATTTAATAAAGTTATTGCCATTGTTATTTAGCTTGAGTTGTGTGCTATGGTTATTATTTGTATGTGTATATAATATTTAATAGGTATAATGAGCTAAGTACGACATAACATCACCTTACTCAACTGTTAAATAATGGAGTAAGGGGGTGTTAAATTTTGTAGTATCAAAGCTAATATTTAGTCAATTCTAAGACATAACAAGTAATGTCTCATATGCATGTGTGTGCATCTATATTAGTATTAGTGTTTATATCTAAGTTGCTGCTTTCCGATATGGGCAACCATTTCTAACAAATAGAAAATATGGACTATGACTTATGACAAACTCCATAAAGAGGCAGATCTATACCCAGACAACCGATAAATGCAGTAGAATTGGGAAAGAAACCTTCCCAAGACAAGTACTAGTAGAATCAGTAACTTAAAATCGAGCTTAAGCTTTTCAATGAATGGTCGACTTTATCCAATAATTGGTTGAGCATGCTCGGCAAATGGCTGAGATAGTGTAAATAAAACTACAAGAATTTTGGTATGATAAGTTATAATAATAAGGCATTGTTGAATTTCTAGAACATTTAATATTGACCAACCATAGAAAGTGAAATATGCATACCAATAGGCAACACACAAGAAAATTGATAGAGATTTAAAACATATAGTTTATGATAAATTTGACCAAACCTTCACTTTATAAGTATGATGTCATTCTAGAGATAGATTGGCTACAATAATCTGAGATGATAGGTAACTACCGAACTAAATGAAGAATATAAAGGTATCGAGGCAAAATGATAAAATGGTGGCGAGGTGAAGGATAAAGGTGCCCAATTAAGGCAATAACATCCATAAAAGCCTAGGGAGCTATCAAAAATGGGTACAAAACATATTTGGCTCACGAGGGGGGTATCAGGAAAAGAAACCCAATATTACCCACCATTATTTAAAAATATCAAATAAACCCTAACATAATGGAAATAACCTCCAATGGAAAACACTACAAAGGATGACAAAAATAAGAAGTACACCTAGAAGTACTAGGCCATTAAACAAATGTAGTAAAAGGGTTTATTGAATTGATGAATGATTTAGAAAAGGCCACTAGACTTATGTGATTAGATAAATGCAATTAGTTATTATGAATTTCAATGGATAAAGGCACCGACCATCCTCATCCATCCTAAGGAAGGACCCTACAATAATTTGTAAGATTTTGTAAGATAAAATGAAAATCTCAAGGAAAATAACCAAGGGGCATAGACTTATAATTGCAAGTTGATAAGACAACAAAAAATGAAAATCACCTGATAAAAAGATGGCATTACTTGGATAATGAGTGCAGTTTGCACTTGAGAGTTCATGAGAACCATGAATACCTACCTTCATCATAGAGTGAACATAACATAGGCTTAAACTTAAGAATGATGATAAGTGGTGTATACTACTCAGAACAATGATGTTGAATATCTAGCCCAAAATACTCATACAAATAAGGAGTTTATGGATCTTGATTTAGTACTGCAACTAGAAGGCAAGTGAGAGATGTAAAGACAAATTTAGTGCACAAGTGATAGATGAATGAAGAAGAGTCAAAGGTGTATCAACTTGAGAAGTTGAAAGATGGGATAACCTAGTGAAATAAAGAGGCTTATCTCCTATATAGGATGAAATACAACTAGTTGGAAAGAAAAGTAACATGAAGAATGATAAGAATATAAGGGTAACACGAAAATGCATTCTCAATTGCCAGGAAGAAGAGTCAAGGGTGTATCAACTTGAAAAGTTGAAAGATGGGATAACCTGGTGAAATAAAGAGGCTTATCTCCTATATTGGATGAAATACAACTAGTTGGAAAGAAAAGTAACATGAAGAATGATAAGAATATAAGAGTAACACGAAAATGCATTCTCAATTGCCAGCTATATTGGTGTGCATTCTAAGCCTAGGTAATGGTTCACTAATTCTATTGTTGAAGTACAATAGATTTTATTGTTTTAATCATTAATTATATTTTTTGCCACATCTGAAGCACATTGAAAGAATAAAAGTTGGTAAGTAACACACACAGTGTATTATAATATGAATATCCTTAAAGCATCATTCTTTATTACTACAAATCATACACCACTAAGCTATAGCTTAGCAAAGAGTTTATTTTATTTCACGCTGGTGGTAGATCATATGATTAGAGTGACGAAAAAATAGATAGTACTGCATAAATGAGTGGAACCCACATCCAGTGTAGCATAACAATTTGATCCACCCACTAAGGTTGGACTTACAGTAACGTAACATATGTAATGTAAAAGTAATTGATACTTTTATTTAATAAAGTTATTATTGTTGATATTCATACCAGGTTATATGTTATGGCTGTTATTCCTATATGTGTATAATATTTAATCGGTATAGTGAGCTAAGTAGAACGTAGCAACAACTCACTAAGAAGTTAAACGATAGGGTAGGGGGTGTTACAAGAATGGAATATGTTGGAAGACATATAAATTTTCTTTTCATAACACAAAATTATACATATTGGTACACCTTCATTCTACCCCTTGTTAGAGGTGTGCCCTAAAGGCAATCACCTTAGGCACTGGATGTACATATGGTATTCATTGTATATGAATTGATATAGATTTTAGATCATTTAATGCAGTCCTTGGTATATAACACAACATGAAGGAAATCATGATGAGATCATGATAGTGAGATTCTTATAATATTTTATTGTGCTTTTACCTAAATTATCCTTGGTCATAGGATTAACAAGATAAGACATTGTTAATCCAGATAGACTAGCACATGTTATACTCCTTAACTAGGTCAAAATGTTGATCTCATAAGCTAAGGACATGAGATATTTAGATTTAATATATGGATGCTTGCTAGGGTAGCAAAGTATAATGGATGACTAGCTATGAGATAATTACATGGATATCTATTCAATGTCAGTGGTAGTCTCATCGTAGCAATAACACAAGTATCCTTAGACTTGAGATACTAAAAGTTATCTTGGATATTAAATCCTATATTTTGACTCTATTTCTTATTGCCTCTTAAAGGTAACTCATAGGGTGGTGATTGGGTATATATATCATGAGGTATTTGAAGATAGTTGAGTAGTCAATAGAGGATTCACCACTCCTGATAGAATGAGAGTATATGTATGGCCTCTTATAGAAATCATTACTCAGAAATCCTTAGCTGGGGTGGGCATGTCTTGAAGAATGTGTTCAATGACATCTAATAGAATAATGAGTCTCATAGACAATAACTAATATTATTCGGACTAGATGTGATGTAGTCAATCTAGTGAGAGTTGACACATAGTCCATGCTTTGAACCAAATGAGGTATAGCTTAGTGAAAGGACAAATTGAAAAGTAATTGTCTATTGAAGGGTTTAAAATTAGACTATTGACTTTTTGGTCAATTGGGAATCATGATGTATTGCTAAATACTAATCATGATCTGCTTGAAATCATATGATGATTTAAGCTACTAATATAGTCGGGAACCTAATGGGTCACAAGCATTGAAGGAATAAATAAAATATAAAATGGGCCTTGGATTGGATCTAAGACATGAGAGAAAAAATTTGGCCATGCATCATGTGTCATGGTCATGACAAAGGTTGTCATGGCATGACAACCTAAGAGTCACGGACATGACACAATTAGTCACAGGGGTGAAAGCCTCAATAGTAGCAATTGCGATTTTAGGTTTTCTATTTCGAATGAACTCCTATGTATGGAAAACTTATGTCCAACCCTAATTATGATTAGAGGACATATAAATAACCCTCTTAAAGGCCAAATTCATGGTTTCCAACCTAGATAAATAAAAGTTCTCTTTCTTCCATCTCTCTCAAAAGATTAACCTCCATTTATAGCACTTTGTTGGTTGATCAATCCATTACCATTGTAGTTGTTTTGTTCGTTCCTTCGCATGGGTTACTATTAGAGACAATCCAACCTTTGGATTATTGTGATTTGCAATAATCCAACTTGAAGTAAAGACTTACAAGTTTATGAGAATAAAAAACAATCAAAAGATAATCAACTTCTCCCATTATATGGTTATATCTGATTTTAATATATATAGGGCATTCCTTGGGTTTAGATTTTGATAAAGTTTTATATTTATGCTACCATATTTACGAGATGCATATTCAAAATCCAATAATTGTATTAGAGCCACCTTATGTAAATTAAATTTAGATTTAATTGAAGTATTAGTGAGATTTATTGAAAATAAACTTGGATCCTTCCTCTTCCGCTAAAAATGAATTTGAATATGTTTGGCCTAAAGTTTTAATTTTAATTCAATGACATGTTAATATAATGATATTAGATATCATTGATGATAATTAAAAGGTTTGAATTTGATTTAAACATGAATTTTGAAATTATGCATGTTGCTAAATTTTAAGGTTTATGAAACTTAGTTTTGCAAATTGAAATCTTTTTTTAGGTTGTTAGAATTTAGATTATTAATGTGATTATTCAAAAATGTTTATGATATATTTAGAATGTGTTTTAACTTATGGACAACACCTGTTATGATGCAAAAATCATTTTTGATAATAAAACAAACAAAACTAGTAACTAGGACAAAAATCTTACCATGTGATGGGACTATTTTGTGTTGTTTGATTTAATTGAATGTAATTTCATGACCAAAACCTTAATTTCATATTTATGAGATATTCATGATGTTATTTTGATGTGAATTTTATGCTGAAGTCAAATTAAAATCGTGGTTAAATTCCTAAAAATCATAATTTATGTATGATTCAATATATCATGTATTTCCTTATCTCCATAAATTCATGGTTAAGTCAAATTAGGATCCTTTAACATTTAATTGACATTTTTTAATTTCCTCCAATCAATGATATTTGAAGTCAATGAAAAGTTTTTTTAAAAAATTATCTATTAATTTGGTGGTGGTTTTAATGGATAAAATAGTGCCTATAGATGACTTTCTCCCGTTCTTCTTATTATTAGTGGCCATAGATTATGTAATTTTCTCATTAATTTTCATTGTCCCAATAATTACTTAATTTCATAATTCAAAATAAGTATGAACAAAAAATAGCTAATATCTAAAAAAATTCACACAATAAATTAATAAGTAAATATAAAAGGCAAAACGATATCAAATAGGAACAAATTTTGAGGTAACAACAATTTTTTTTTTTGAAAAAACAAGAGTTAACTTATTTGATTCTACCCTTTGGTCAAGTAGAAAAGACCAAATCAATTAAAAGAAAAGTGACAAAAGGACAAATGAGAGAGGAAATTTGAAGTGGTGTTGTTTGGTAGTTAATAGTTATAGTCCCATGTTGTAATTGAAGGTTTGTCTACTCAAGGTTTAGTTTTAGGGTTAATAGGAGAAAAATAGCAAATGGGGGATTGGGAAAGTATTTTTTTTAATTTATGAAAATAGCATGTTTTGTTTTTAGCACTATATTTTAGCCATTACAACTTAAGCCATATAAGCATGTGTGTTAAAAAAATGATTGTTCACTTTTTAAGTATAAATGAACAAAATAAGAGAGAATGACATGTTTGGTTGATAATGACACTTGTTTGGCTTAATATTGAGAGAAAATGACGCACTTGTTTCATACATGATATGTGCTAAAATGGAAAAATATTTCATATTTAATTCCCCTATATTTAAGGTAAAATAATTTATAATGCATTAATTAATCTCCTATTTTGATTTTATGAAGAATTGTATCAAATGAGGAAAGTTAAAGCTAAATTAGAATATTTATAGAAGATAAAAGAGACAAAAATCGTAACTGATCTGATTTAGAAATATTCTCTTTAGTTATCTTTCCAAATTAGTGTGATATTATTTTTATATGTTACCTTAGATAATAATTCCTATTTAGTTCTTTTATAGGTTTAGTTAGTTTAAAACTTTTGTCCTATAAATAGAAGTATAATTAAGTAGAAATCTATCATATCTTAGTTTTCATCTTTGTTTTTCTATAATTTCATTTTATTCCAGTATTTTAGTTCTTGCTATATGTGGTTGATTTTATTCTTCTAGTCAAGATTATCAAATATTAGTTTTAAATAAATTGTAAAATCTTTGTTCAATTATTTTTCCATTTTAAGTATTTGAGTATTTTTTGTTTTTACTTATTTATTTACTTCATGAATATATGTTGTCATTGGGTTTTTAAATTCATATATTCTTAATTGATCCAATAGAGTGGTAAATCAATACTCTTGGTGAAATTAAATTTTAATGAGAGTCGATGGAAATATTTTTAAATAAACAAGTTTGTGTTTTATTGAATAGAATTTATGGCTTTTCGAATTTTTAATTATATTTACAATATAAATCTTAAGAGTTTGTTTAAAGTTGATTGATAAATAAGGTTTATTTGCAGAGCTTGCTCATTTAAATTACAATTAAAGAAAAATAAAATATTAGAGTTTGTTAATATTCATAACTAATTTATTTAATATGAAAAATCATCTTTCTTTCAATGATCAATATATTTAAACCAATTCTAAGATTACCTTGGCTTGATTTTTCAGGATTGATTTCATTTTGTTAATTTTATGTTTTATTTCCATTAAATCTAAAACCTCCCAATTTTTAATTCTTTGTTCTTAAAAATTTAGATTTGATAATTACTCAATCCTTGTGGATTCAACCATGCTCTCACTATTTTCAAAATTTATTTTAAATGAGCAAGAATTTATTTTTGACTAGTTTCAATAGTTATCAAATTTTGGATCCGTTGTCTGGGTTTGACAATATGTCATATCCATTAAATTATGTCTCGAGTCACAAGTGTCGCTAAATTGATATGTGGGACAGACCAGAGTATAAATTCATATTTTTGATTGGAATTAATCAAAACAATGATAAATGACCTAAATGAAAATTTTGGAAAATTTTGGGACCAATTTATAAATTATTAAAAATTAGAGGACTAAATGAAGTATTTAACATTTAAATATAATTTTAGGACATTAAAATATGAGATGGCCAGCCACCCTAAGGAAAGAGGAATTAACATGTTAATTAAGCTTAATATCAATATTTGGGGTCATATGGTGGGTCCCACATGTGGACTTTCTTCTCATCTTCTTTTTTTCTTTCCTTCTTCCTCTTTATCTCATTTTAACTTTATTTTATGCATTAAACTAGTCCCACATATCCCTCAAAATTCACCATAGCCAAAGTTTGATTCTAGAGAGGAAAAGACAAGTTGAAGGCACTTTTATGCATAGAAAGGCTTGGAGAAGCTAAAGAAGGAAGAAGAGTAAGAGAAGAGGAGAGAGAAATCTCCAAAGAGTTGATTAAGAGGGAGAAAAGAGTAAAGGTAAGAAGTTCTTCTTCTCTTCTACAATTCTTTCCAAAGAAAAATATAGTTTTAAGCTCATTTAGAACTTGTAGTGGAAAGGAGAGAGAGTTTAGGGTTTCTAAAGAGGGGAGATAGGATTTAGAGAGCTATAATATAGTAGAGTTTTAATGATTATTTTATGATATTTTAGAAGCTCAAAGTGACAAAGAACAAGCTCAAAGGAGCAAAGGTAAAGAAAAGGAAGCATAGAAAGTGAAATGAAGTAAAGAGAAAGGTTAATGCATAATTTAAGGCAATAGCCTATGATTCAGTTTAAATTGCATGATATACATCTTTGACATGTGAATTGATAATTGTAATGCATTGGAAATGAATTGTTGCATATGAATTTTAAAATAACATGATAGAGGTGATAATATGTAATTGTGTTTTGGATATCGTATGTTAGGAATTTGAGTATATTAAAAGTGTGTATGAATGTGTAAAAATTTTTTATGTTGAATAATGAACTTCAGGAAATATATCTTGTGGTAGTTTCATGGTTTTAGGAAATTTAAAGTGAATATGGTAAAGGTAAGTGTAATTTTTCAGTAGTTAGTCACAAGTGTGAATAATTGTTCATGGGTAAGAATAACTAAAATTCATAGGTCTGAATAATTACTCATGAACGTAACTTTTTGCATGAAAATAATAATATTCATCCAAATTGATTCACAGCTTGAGTCACAGCTTGGGTAACGGGCGTGAGTTTATTCACGATGTGAATGTTTTGACTACGGTTATGAGGCAGTGTGTCTAGCATTGTTCACGTGTGTGAATAAGAAGTCACAACCATTAATACCCTATTTTTATAATTTGTGTATTTGATAAGTAAATGAGTAATGTTCATACAGCAAATTATATGAAAAGAAAATGGAATAAAGGAAAATAAGAGAATTATGAAGTAGCTAAAGAGAAAAAGTATGATATAATGAAATGAACAAAGAAAAAAAATGAGATTGATAAAGAAAAGAGATGAGAATTTGAAGGTAACATGAATTAAACTCGAGAAAATCTATTAATATCAGTGATGACACATTTATTAATGTAAGTGATGACACCTATATACTAATACTAGTGATGGTACTTGTATGTGCATACTATATAATACCCGAGTGACACTTTTAAATACTTGGATGGTCAACCCCGTTATCCTAATTAATGTTTTCTAGGTGTTATAGGCATAAATAAAATAAATATGAGATAAAGAAAATTGTATGTGTATGAAAATGAATTACTTGTTTTTAATTAAGAATATGAAATGGTAAAGAAATTGTGTAATTTGATTATGTGGTGCATGCATGGATGAAAAATGAAAAAAAAATGTATGACAAGGAAATAAATGTTTTAATACTAGAATAACTTGGTATATTTGAATGATTGTATGTTGCATGATAGTAGTTTATTATCTTATCTTTATGCATATATTGCTAGTTTTCTCCCCTTTTTGTCATCAATCAAAAAGGATATAAAGATATCAATGAGGTAAACAAAAGCAAATATATTGAATAAAGGAAAAAAATACAAACAAGGTTAAATAGAGTTCAGAAAGGAAATTGAAAATTTTCCACACAACAACAAACAAGAAAAGTAAATAAAAACAGCAAATCATGCAAATGTTGGCTACAATCTAGCCTAACACCTATCCGGGCATCCTATCATGAAGCCTAGCAACTTCAGCCTCAAGGATGTCCATCCGAGACTCTATGAAGTCTTTGAGGTTCTCCAACCTCTCATCCATTGAAGTCTGTAGCTGCTCAAAATGTGGTGCCAAGAGGTCAACCACCTACTGCGCTAAAGTCGGTGCGGAAGCCGAGGACTGTCCGATGTTCTGCTCGCCACTGGAGGTGCTTCCTCAACCCGAGCCCTCTTCTTCTGCTGGACTCCTTGGAGGCCTGCTTTAAAATCCTCCATGTCATTGTTTTCCCAAATAATCTCCCCAGCAGTGTCGGTGAAGCGGTAGAAAATATCATTCTCGAGGATGTCCAGGGATGAGGTTGAAATGATATTCATCCAGCTTCAGATATTCAAGCTTCACGGCTATGTGGGTGACATATGCACCAATCAAGATATCTCTAATGGGTTTGGTAGCGATGGACAGAAGATGGTTTGTAAACCATCTTGAGAGTGCCACGGTAAGTCCTCTGCGAGCCATCTCAAATAGGAAGAGCTCTGATTTCCTGATAGTTCCATTGCTTTCTCCCCTAGAAAATATGCTATAGGTCAGGAACCTATGAGCAACTAAAACTTGTTTCTTGCTAAACCAAGAAACTAAGCATTCTCCAATAAAGTGACAAGTACCTGAAGTACTTTTCTATCTAAAAGACTACCAACATAGTCTACATCTGAATATCCTATAATATAAAAGGATGAATTTCTAAGATACCATAAGCCTAGAGGCAAAGATCCATGTAAATATCTTAGAATCCTTTTTACTGCATTTAAATGAGATTTTTTAGGACATGATTGAAATCGTGCACACAAGCAAACACTATACATTATATCGGGTCTAGAAGTAGTAAGATATAAAAGTGATTCGAGCATACCTCTATAAAGCTTTTCATTTATGCTCTTACCCTTTTCATCCTTGTCCAATTTTGTTGATGTGCTCATAGGAGTCTTGGCATTCTTGCATCCTTCCATACCAAATTTCTTAATTAAATCTTTGGCATATTTGGATTGGTTGATGAATATGCCCTCATTGTTTTGCTTTATTTGTAGACCAAGGAAATACTTAAGCTCTCTCATCATGCTCATTTCAAATTCCCTAGTCATACACTTAGCAAATTTTTGACAAAGCAACTCATTAGTAGAACCAAATATTATATCATCAACATAAATTTGAACAATTAGTATATCATGCTTATGCTTTTTAGTAAATAATGTGGTGTCAACATTTCCCTTTGTAAAGTTGTTTTCTAATAGAAAAGAACTTAGCCTATCATACAATGCTCTTGGGGCTTGTTTCAAACTATACAAAGCTTTTAAAAGTTTAAAAACTTGATTTGGCAAATCATAGCTTTCAAGGCCTGGTGGTTATTCTACATACACTTCTTCTTCTATATGACCATTTAGAAATGCACTTTTCACATCCATTTGGAAAAGTTTGAAATTCATGTGACATGCATATACTAAAAGTATTCTTATGGCTTCTAATCTAGCTACAGACGCATATGTTTCATCATAATCTATACCTTCTTCCTGATTATATCCTTTTGCAACTAATCTAGCCTTATTCCTAGTTATTGAACCTTGTTCATCTAGTTTGTTTCTAAATACCCATTTGCTACCTATAATTTGATGATCCTTGGGTCTAGGTACTAGGGTCCATACCTTACTTCTCTCAAATTGGTTGAGTTCCTCTTGCATGGCAATTACCCAACTTTCATCATTAAGAGCCTCATCAATATTTTTTGGCTCAATTTGAGAAATAAAAGAAATGTCAGTGACTAACTGTTTGAAATGAGATCTACTACTTACTCCCCTTAAGAGATCACCAATGATTTGCTCTTTTGGATGATCTTTCGTCATTCTCCATTCTTTTGGGAGTTCTTGTTCATTTTCTTCTTGATTTTAAGGTAGGGAATCATTTTGATGTAAATCTTTTTGATCATTTTCTTCTTTCCCATTTCCAAGATCAAGTTTTTCCATATTACCTACAACTTCATCAAGAACACTACCTTTCACAAGATCAAGTATGCTAGATTCATTAAAGACAACATGCATGAATTCTTCAATCGTTAATGATCTTTTATTAAATACTCTGTATGCTTTGCTGGTTGTAGAGTATCCCAAAAAGATACCTTCATCGGATTTAGAGGCCAATTTTCCAAGATTGTCCTTGGTATTCAATATAAAACACTTGCATCCAAATACTCTAAAGTATGATATCAAGGGCTTTCTTCCATTCCATAGCTCAAATGAGGTTTTGTTTAAAAGAGGTCTTTTGAAAACTCGATTTGAAATATAACATGCAGTGTTTGTGGCTTCTGCCCAAAAATAAGTTGGTAAATTATATTCATTGAGCATTGTTCTAGCCATTTCAATTAAAGTTTGATTTTTCCTTTCAACTACTCCATTTTTTTGAGGTGTCCTAGGAGATGAAAAATTATGTGAAATGCCATGTTCAAGACAAAAACTTTCAAAGTTTTCATTTTCAAATTCTTTCCCATGATCACGTCTTATTTTTGAAATACAGTACCCTTTTTCATTTTGAACTCTTTTAGCAAAGTTTTTGAAATTTTCAAAAGCATCACTTTTTTTAGCTAAGAAAATTACCCAAGTAAATCTAGAGTAATCATCTATGATGACAAATGCATAATGTTTTCCTCCTAAGCTAGCAATTATAGTAGGTCCAAATAAGTCTAAATGCAGGAGTTGAAGAGGTTTTGAAGTACTTACTATGTTTTTGGCTTTAAAGGATGAGATGTGTTGCTTTCCTCTTTAGCAAGGTTCACATGTCTTGCCTTTTTCATATTTGACTTTTGGTAGTCCTTTTACTAGTTCTCCTTTGCTGAGACTTTGAATTAAGTCCATGTTAGTATGACTAAGCCTTCTATGCCACAGCCAAGATTCATCACTAGTAGTCACAAGACACTTAGAGGAATGGTTACATAGTTCATGTAAGTTTATTATGTATGTATTGATATCTCTATTTCCTTTAAATATCTCTTGACCATCGATAGAGATCACAAGACATTCATTTGAAGTAAGGAATTACTTTGTTTCCTTTATCACATAATTGACTTACACTTAACAAGTTATGTTTCAAGCCATCAACAAGTAAGACATCTTTAATAAAAGTGGTACCATTAATACCAATAGAACCAATGCCAATTACCTTAGCCTTTGCATTGTTTCCAAAGGTAACTTTACCTCCATCAATACTTTTGATTTCATTGAAAAGTTCTTTTTCTCCTGTCATATGCCTTGAGCATCCACTGTCTACAAGCCAAGCATTTTTGTTTATTGTTGACTTGAGGCATACCTATAAAAGCACAATTCAAATATGATTTTTAGGTACCCAAATGAGTTTGAGTCCTTGGGGGTTAGTACATGATGGTTCCCAATAAGCCTTCCTTATGCAGTAATATTTATTTATGTGACCCGTTTTCATACAATAATTACATTGTTTTGATCTAAATTTGTTTTCTGGTCTTTCAATGCTTTTGAATACCATTGTTCTATCAAATTTATTTTGAGAATGATGACATGCACAGTTATGATTAATTTTAGATTTTCTAGATGCATGCTTTCTATATATAAAGGCATGATTATTTTGTTTATGTATAGAAGGTTTAATATACTTATTTCTTGTTGCTGTTCTAACAGGTGTGGAGATGTGAGGTTCTTTAGACTTAACAAATATGGTTTTGTGAGAAGATGATGATATGTCCTTAAATCCTAGACCATGTCTAAATAAGGGTGATCTTTGAGATACAATGAGAGTATCTAAGCTCTCTTTACCTTTATGAAATTTAGAAATGGAATTTCTAAGTTTCTCAACTACATTTTTCAAGGCATTATTTTCTTTTAGTAAGGAAGCAGTTGAGGGTATTGATGAGTATTCATATAAAGAGTTTTGGAGAGTTTCATTGGATGATTTAATCTTTATGTTTTCCTTTTCTAAACCATTTATCTTATCTTTTAAATTAGAGATGTTATTTCTATAAGTACTAAATTTACTTATATATTTCTCTAATTCTATATCTAATTCTTCTATTAGGCTTTGCTCATCATCATTATCACTACTATCATTGTTCAAATAATATGAGTGTAGTGATCTTACCTTATTCGAGACATGATCTTCAATATCCATGAAGCATAGGTTGACCTCTTCACTTTCATTATCATCTTTTTCACATGAAGAGCTTTCGTCTTCCCATGTGGCTTTGTGACCTTCTCCCTATTGTCTCTTTGTTATTTGCTTTTATGCTTCTTGAGCCTTGGACATTCTGGTTTGATATGTCCTTTCTTTCCACACTCATAGCAATTTACCTCTTCCTTACTTCTATGTGTGTCATTAGAAGTTTGTTTGAGGTTTCTTTACCTGAATTTTCTGGAGTTGCTCATTTTCTTCTCAATGATTCTTTTCAATTTTCTTGAAAGCGTAGCAATGTCCTCATTTTCATCATCACTCATTTCTTCATCATCTTCACTTTCTTCTTGAGATTTTGATGTAGAGGCTTTGAGTGCTAAGGGCTTTCTTTTCTCTGGCCCTGCTTCAAGCTCTCTATCTCTTTTCACTGCCATCTTATGTGTGAGAAGTTTGCCAATCAGCACATCAGTATTCATGATGCTCATATCTTCATTTGCTTCTTCTATGCGAGTAACTCTTGAGCCATAGTCTTTAAGAGGAAGACTTCTCAGGATTTTGTTGTTTACATCCTCCAAACTTAGATGCTTCCCAAGTTTCCTCATTCCATTTATAATGGCTAGAAGACAGTTGGTCATGTCAGTGATTGACTCATTGAATTTCATCTTGAAGAGCTCATATTCTGAGGTCAGAAGTTGAATCTTCTTGGATTTGATTTGCTTAGTTCCTTCATGATAATTCTCCAATGTCTTCCACATGCTGTATGCTATTGGGCAGTGTTGTATTCTCCCACATTCTTCAATAGATAATGAGCTTGATAGGATTGTCATCGCCTTATTGTTTTTGAAATTTTCTCTTCTTTGAGGCTCTGTCCAATCATCTCTTGATAGGATTTCTTCTTCACCATCAGCTCCTCTTCTGGTTGGTGGTGTCCATTCTTTTCGTACACTATCCCAGACTTCAATTCCTTCACTATCCAATATGTCTCCATCCGAAACTTTCAATGGGCATAATTTGCTCCATCAAAGTAAGGTTTGAGACTTTGGAATCCTTCACTAGCCATATCTTAATCTTTACTAGCGCTTTTTAGGCTTCGATGCTAGAAAAAGCTCTAATACCAATTGTTGCCCAGATATTAAGCCAAGAAGGGGGGTTGAATTGGAGTTTCAAAAACAATTAAACTTTAAAGTGCGGAAATAAACAATTAATTTTAGGAGGGAGAGAGAAATTTGACACAAGGATTTTTATAGAAGTTCGGGTGTTAACAAACCCTACTCCTCTCCCCAATCGCAATTGGGAGTTTCACTAACACACAAAGTGTTACAATGGAGTTTTACAAGCTCACTCCCAACTATGGTGTTTCTCACAATGGCTCACACCTAACCCAGAAATCCCTTGTGTTTTAATGGCTCACACAATAACCAATTCCTTGTGTTTTACAGGCTCACACAAACAACCTTCACTTTGTGTTTTTACAGGCTAACACAAACAACCTTTTAATTTGTGTTTTAGAGGCTCACACAACTAACCCTTACAAGTGTTCTACTCTTAACCCAGAAATGCCCAAAGCTCACTTGAGTAATGATTATAGAGAGAAATACTCTCAAATCTTAATTGCCCAATAAATGAAGTGCAAAAAGATTTTTACAGAGAATAAATTTTGTTCTCAAAGTATTGAATGTGCAAATAGCTTGTAATAATGTTTTGATTCAAAGTATTTGCTATCCTCTTGTACTGAATGCATAAATGACTTCCATTTATACTCCCTGGGCTGATTATAGCCGTTAGGGTGCATTTAATATGAAACTAGCCATTGTACCAACCAAATAATCGCGCCTGACATTTTTCTCTTTCATCATTAACGGGCATGACTATGTTTCTCACGGGCGTGACATTTCCTCCCAAGCCGTGACTGAAGTGGTGACCTTGGTTGTGAAGCTCTCTGAAATGTTTTAACACATTGGGTCACATGCGTGACATACATATTGTCACGGGCTTGGTCTTTTGCTACCAACGACCGCGCGACACTAGCAAACTTCCTCGTAAGAATGCTAGTCAGCCTCCTCGATGAACGCTAGATATAGCTAGCAAATGGGCAAAGATGCTAAGAACACAAAGTAGAGAGAGAACTTGGAGAATGCTTAAGAATTGCTTGTATTGCTTGAATACTTGGATGATTTACAAATGAGCTACATAAGATATATATAGGCCTCCACCTTCTCAATTGATGGCCAAGATCAATCCCCACCTACCGGATGGATGGTTAGGATCAACTCCCACCTACCAAAATGGAGGGCTAGGATTGATTCCTACCTAACAAATCAAAGGCTAGGATTAATTCCTACCTACCAAAATGGACGACCATGATCCATTTAATCTAACGGTGTACAATGGCCTTCTAGAAAATAATACATGTGCAGAAAAATTATACATGTGTGGGGAATCCCGGATGAACCTTCGCGGTACGTGACAATATTCACGGGCGTGACAAACTTCCCAGCCGTGATCCTAGTGGTGACTTTGGTCGTGAAGCTCTCTGGATGAAAATGCATGAACATTCATGAACGTGACATTTTAATTCACGGGCGTGATTGAAATGTCCATTTCACGGTTTGTTCTTTCTTTATGGTCGTGAACTTCAAATATTGGTTTTGGTAACGGTTAGCTCTTTCACGGGCGTTACACATAGAGTCACGGGCGTGAACATGCTACTTCCTTAATTTTGTCTTTCAAGGATTATTCTTTCAATCTTCATTCTTGCTTTTTTATTACTTGTCCTGTTTAATAGACTTAGAAAAACAAGTATATTAAATACAATATTGCTATTTTATTTGTTATCATCAAAATGATGAAAATATCCCTCAAGGTTTAACAACAGATGACATGCCATTAAGGGGGCGAACGGTACCGTAGAATAAGAAATGTATTCCTCAGTCAATGTGGCTTTAGATTTGGGAGTGTCATTGACTTGAGAAGCTTAGTTGAGCACATACAAATCGAGGACAAGGTGGTTTTAGGTCTGGGAGCGCCCCTGATCCATAATTCATATCCAGTTTATTCCATTTTAGAGTGATATGGGCGAACCAATAAAGGTTATATTGAAAGATAATACATGTCATGTGTTATTATTAAGTACAAGAATATTTATAATTTAACATATTTAACGAAATTTATGTTGTTAGGTTATGATATGATAAAAATAATGTAGCCTACCAAAAATGAAATGCATGGTTGAAATAATAGTTTAGCAAGAATTTTAGTTGATGCATATATATATATATATATATATATATATATATATATATATATATATATATATATATTGCCTGTAAATAAGTGCAATATGAAGATATGAGCGAAATAGATGAAGCAAAATGCTATAGGTAAGTAATGTTATATTATGATGACCTCATAGATAATGCAAAACGGATGTGAACAGTAAATGTATCACAAGTATGGAATAAATATAAAGAATAAGGTTATTATGAAATTGTATATGTTATCCAAATGAAATAAGAAATGCATAACTATACTCTGGCATAATAATACATTATGATTTTAATGTTTTTGAGTAAGAATGCTAAACGTAGATTAATACAGTGAATGATATAATAACATTAATTGCAACAATCATAAGTACATACAAGATAAAAATTAACAAAGGTATAAATGGCTAGAGTTGTTGTACATTATTGCCCAGACAATGAACCAAGAATGTGGTTGAATTGGTTAGCAAATAAAAATTTGTTTAATTGAAAGTATAGAATAAATAAAATAGAGACGGGAAGAACATATATCACACATAAGATTTATAGAGGTTTGGGTATTAACAAACCCTACTCCTTTCCCCAATCTCAATTGGATATTTCACTAACACACTAAGTGTTACAATGGAGTTTTTCAAGCTCACTCCCAACTATAGTTTTTCTCTCAATGGCTAACACCTAACCCAAAGATTCCCTTGTGTTTTTCAATGCTTCATACAAAAATCAATTCCTTGTTTTTTATGGCTCACATAATAAACCCTTAAAAGTGTTTCACTCTTAACCCAATATACCCAAGCTCACTTTTGAGTAATTGATTATAATGAAAAATACTCACCAACCTACAATGCTATGAAGTTATGAGCAATTAGGTTTTCACAAAAATTAGATGATTGTTGAAAACTAATTAATGCACAAGGCTACAACAAGATTAAAAATGAAAAATAATTATTGTTCTTCCCTTTAGGATTCATAAATGACTTGTTTCTCTATCCCTCTATGAATTACAGTCGTTTGAGTGCATTTAATGCAAAAGTAGTCATTGAACCAACTCTTAATTCGCGCCTAAAATGTTTTTCTATCCTAGTTCATGACATGACAATATGTATCACGGACATGAATGTTCTTCCAAGCCATGGTCCAAGTGGTGACTTTGTCTGTGACACTCTCTGGAAGAATTGGAAATGTTTGGTCACGAACATGACTAATCTTTTACGAAAGTGACTTGCCTGATCTTTCATAGTTGGTTTGATCCTTTATGGCCGTCAACTTAGAATGGTGGAGAATTGGCGCTAAGCTATATTCACGAGCGTGACATTAGAAGTCACGGGTGTGACACTTTGCTATTTCTTTGATTTTTATCTTTAAAAGTTGTCTTTCAATCTTGCTTCATATTCTAATCAAAGTATATCCTGTTTAACATACTTAGAACACAAACATTGTTAAATACATTATTGCTATTTTATATGTTATCATCAAAATGATGAAAATACCCCTCAAGGTTCAACAATCTCCCCTTTTTTGATGGTGACAAATAATCTAGCAATATGTGCTTTTGATAAGTCTCCCCCTCAAAAGGTGCTTAAGATAAAATAATAAAGTGCAAGATTTGAAAGAAATATAGCAAAGTTATTTACAAACTAATAATGTATATGCAAGGTATATCTTAAGTATATCTCATCAAATAAAACATATATAACCAAGTGTATTTCAAGTATATGTGAGATATATGTTAAGTATATCTTATGCATTAAATAAAATGAGTTCAAATAAGTTCAAGTAGGTGCATTTAATGCGAAAGTAGCCGTTGAACCAACCCTTAATTCGCGCTGAACATGTTTCTTTATCCTAGTTCACAGGCGTGACTATATATGTCATAAGCGTGAATGTTCTTCCAAGCCGTTGTCCAAATGGTGACTCTGTCTGTGACACTCTCTAGAAGAATTGGAAATGTTCGGTCACGGGCATGATTAATCTTTCACATGAGTGACTTGTCTGATCTTTCACGGTTGGTTTGATCCTTGATGGTCGTGAACTTTGAATGGTGGAGAATTGGTGCTAAGCTATATTCACGAGCGTGACATTAGTAGTCACGGGCTTGACACTTTGCTACTTCTTTGATTTTTATCTTCAAAAGTTTTCCTTCAATCTTGCTTCATGTTCTAATCAAAGTATATCCTGCCTAACATACTTAGAATACAAGCATTGTTAAATACATTATTGTTATTTTATTTGTTATCATCAAAATGACAAAAATACTCCTCAAGGTTCAATAATCTTCCCCTTTTTGATGGTGACAAATAATCTAGCAATATGTGCTTTTGATAAGTCTCCCCCTCAAAAGGTGCTTAAGATAAAATAATAAAGTGCAAGATTTGAAAGAAATATAGCAAAGGTATTTGCAAACTAATAATGTATATGCAAGGTATATCTTAAATATATCTCATCAAATAAAACATGTATAACCAAGTGTATTCCAAGTATATGTGAGATATATGTTAAGTATATCTTATGCATTAAATAAAATGAGTTCAAATAAGTTCAAGTTGCAAGGTATATGTGAGGTTTATGCATATCATCAATTGAAATAAAATTTGCATATTTCATTATATAACAACACATTGCATATTGCATATTCATGCCATCATTTATTGAACACATATATGTTTGTTTCTCCCCCTTTGTTACTAGCAAAAAGATTGAAATGTAAAAAAGATAGTTGTATTAAAAACTAAAGGACATGGATTACATGAAAATTAAAATGCATAAAGATAAAGTCCTATTACAACAAAGGTAAAGCTACTACATGATAACTAGGACTCTAAGTAGGCTTAAAGCCTGACAAATCATCCTTAAGGAATGCTACCTCCACCTCAACACTTTCTATTAGAGAAGTGCTCTAAAGGTAATCACCTTTAACACTTATTGTACAAATTTATTTGATTAATAAAAGGGCTTTTCCATTAATTTGATGTTCATTTGATATATGAATTGATAAGTGATCTTAAATTAATTAATGAAGTCCTTGATACATAACATAACATGAAGGAAATCATGATGAGATCATGATATTGAGATTCTTATGATGTGTAATTATGTTAGTATCAAAATTATCCATACTCGTAGGATTAATGAGATGAGACATTATTAATCCGGATAGACTAGCATATGTTACACTCCTTGATTGGATCGAGTAGTAGATCTCATAATTTATAAACATAAGATGTTTAGAGATAACATATGGATGTTGGCTAAGTGTAGCTAAGTACATTGGATGACCAGCTACGAGACAATCATATGGATAATCTATTCAAATGTCAATGATACTCTCATAATAGCAATGGTGCAAGTATCCTTAGACTTCAGGTACTCAAGGATATCTTGAATGTTGATTTGTATTTTGACATTATTCCTTGTTGCCTCAGGGAAGTTGCTCACAGGGTGGTGATTGGATATAGCTTGAGGTATTCGAAGGTTATTGGGTAACCAATAAAGGATTCACCACTCCTGATAGAAGGAGTGTATACCTATGGCCTCATGTCATGGTCATTACTCAGGAATCTCTGTCCGGAGTGAAAATGTTATAAAGATAGTCTTCAATGATATATCTAATAAAGTAATGAGCCTCAAGGACAAGAACTAACATTACTTGGACTAGACGTGACATAGTCAGTCTAGTGGGAGTTTACACATGTCCATACTTTGAACCAAGTGGGGTATCGAATGGTGAAAGGAATAATTGCACGGAAATTGTCTATGGAAAAGTTTGTAGTCAAACCACTGACTTTCTGGTCAATTGGGGGTCATGATGTGTTGCTAGATACCGCTCATGATTTGCTTAAATTAATTGTTAATTTAAGTGGCCAACATAACAGGGTGGTGATTGGATACAGCTTGAGGTATTCGAAGGTTATTGGGTAACCAATAAAGGATTCACCACTCCTGATAGAAGGAGTGTATACCTATGGCCTCATGTCGTGGTCATTACTCAGGAATCTCTGTCCGGAGTGAAAATGTTATAAAGATAGTCTTCAATGATATATCTAATAAAGTAATGAGCCTCAAGGACAAGAACTAACATTACTTGGACTAGACGTGACATAGTCAGTCTAGTGGGAGTTTACACATGTCCATACTCTGAACCAAGTGGGGTATCGAATGGTGAAAGGAATAATTGCACGGAAATTGTCTATGGAAAAGTTTGTAGTCAAACCACTGACTTTCTGGTCAATTGGGGGTCATGATGTGTTGCTAGATACCGCTCATGATTTGCTTAAATTAATTGTTAATTTAAGTGGCCAACATAACAGGGTGGTGATTGGATACAGCTTGAGGTATTCGAAGGTTATTGGGTAACCAATAAAGGATTCACCACTCCTGATAGAAGGAGTGTATACCTATGGCCTCATGTCGTGGTCATTACTCAGGAATCTCTGTCCGGAGTGAAAATGTTATAAAGATAGTCTTCAATGATATATCTAATAAAGTAATGAGCCTCAAGGACAAGAACTAACATTACTTGGACTAGACGTGACATAGTCAGTCTAGTGGGAGTTTACACATGTCCATACTCTGAACCAAGTGGGGTATCGAATGGTGAAAGGAATAATTGCACGGAAATTGTCTATGGAAAAGTTTGTAGTCAAACCACTGACTTTCTGGTCAATTGGGGGTCATGATGTGTTGCTAGATACCGCTCATGATTTGCTTAAATTAATTGTTAATTTAAGTGGCCAACATAACAGGGTGGTGATTGGATACAACTTGAGGTATTCGAAGGTTATTGGGTAACCAATAAAGGATTCACCACTCCTGATAGAAGAAGTGTATACCTATGGCCTCATGTCGTGGTCATTACTCAGGAATCTCTGTCCGGAGTGAAAATGTTATAAAGATAGTCTTCAATGATATATCTAATAAAGTAATGAGCCTCAAGGACAAGAACTAACATTACTTGGACTAGACGTGACATAGTCAGTCTAGTGAGAGTTTACACATGTCCATACTCTGAACCAAGTGGGGTATCGAATGGTGAAAGGAATAATTGCACGGAAATTGTCTATGGAAAAGTTTGTAGTCAAACCACTAACTTTCTGGTCAATTGGGGGTCATGATGTGTTGCTAGATACCGCTCATGATTTGCTTAAATTAATTGTTAATTTAAGTGGCCAACATAACCGGGAACCTAATGGGTCAAACACATTGAAGATATAGAGAATGAGTAAAATGGTCTTGGATAAGATCCAAAATATAAGAGAATTATTTACGGATTAATCACAATGTGATCCCATGGGATAAATCATTCTGGTATTGGCTAGTCCAACGGGCCAATTGGGCTGTCCAGCATGCTGCTGCCTCCCTCCCCTTGGCCAACCAGAATTTGGCCAATTACTATTCATTCCTTTCCCTTTTCTCCATTTTTGACTTCTCATATTTTCTTTGAATTTGATTCAAATATAAATGAAATCAAATGGCATAAAATAGACATGAAAATATTTTTTTTGTGAAAAAAATATTATTAAGACGCAACAAAAATTATCTCAAGAACACTTTCAAAGCTAGCACTTTAAATTTGTTCAAACCATTTCTTTTGATAGTTTCTTCTTCATTCTTCCCATGGCTTATTATTAGAGACATCCTAGTGTAGATTGTTGTGGTTTGCTACAACCTAACAAAGTGAAGATTTGAAGAATAAATAAGAAATTACAAGGTATAATTTCTAACCTCTATATTTATATAAATTAGTTTTAATGGCACAAGTATGATATTTTGTTTCGGATTTTGAAAAAATTATTTTTCTATTGCGTTTATGAATCTTATTCATTCTTCAAAACACAACAGTGGTATCAAAGCCCCCATGTGTCCATTAAAATTAATTTTAATTGAAAGTGCAATGGGGTTGCATGATTTTGATGATTTTGGATCAATAGGTTTTGAAAAATTGAAATTAATTTGTAAAATATGTTTTACACATTGTTTTCCTCTAATCTAATTATGGGAAGATTAAGAATGATTATTTTAATTGAAAAATGATTTGAATGTGATTCAAATAATTAATTTCGGATTTATTTCAAAAATACCTAAAATTGTCTTGTTTATGAACATATGTTGTTGTTCGGCTTAATTGATGAGGCTAGTTATATTTTTCTTGTAATTTAATTATGAAAAAATTATTTAGAAATATTTAAAATATGTTTATGCCTCTGAAAGTATCCAATAATTAATTAAAAATTATTTTAATTAATTTTTCAAACAAACATAAAAACAGAACTGTTTTGGCATATTTGGTGGGGCTGTTTTGTTTGATTTTTTTATGTGTTTATTTTATTTTCAGCACCTTGAAATATTTTTTAAGTGATTAAAAATATGATATTTTTATGTTAGATTATGCCAAAATTATTTTACAAGCATTTCAAATTTTAAAAAAATCTAGATGTTGAATTAGTCATTTTGACTGTCTAAGTGTATTAGTTCGTTTGTCTTAGTAATTTTGCCTTATGCTAAAAATATTTTGATAAACTTGAGCTGACCTAAAGATGATTATATTGATGATTTGAAGTTTTGGTAATTTTTAGCCTCTATGATAGTTCTTTTTCCACCATCAGGCCTTTTGAAGTCGGAAGAAAGCCCAAGTAGACTCAAGCGGAGTTGGTTTCTGATTCCCTGGCCTAGGCCTAGGTAAAGGATGCTTTCGCTTTCGATATAGTAATTCTACTTCCTGCTCGAGTCGTAATAGCTCCTGTCCTTTTAAAATTAATTTTGAATTAATTTAAGTTGTGCAATTATAATTTTAGTATGACTAGAAATTGGTCTGTATATTAAAATTAAATTGTTTAATTTTAATATCATAATATTCTGATTTTAAGGAGAATTAATTTTAAAAATTTGAAATTTAATTTAATTTGATTAAATATTAAATTTCACTTTAAAATGACATACAAAATTAAATTAACCGAAAACACACATATAGAAAATTTCGGTTCAAACGTTGAATCGATTTACAAATTGAATTCCAAAATTGTCATTTTTATTTTGTGCATTAGAGAATGCATGTTAGGGATGTATGAAAAGACATGATGGATGATTATGGACTTAGGCCCAAAGTGATTGAGCAAGCATAAAATTATTTTGTTTTATGGTAAATAGGGTCTGCATATCCCTACCTCTCTTTCTTTCTTATGTATTTCTCTTCTCATCTTACTCCTCTCAAATATAAATTGAGATTTTCTATAATTTGAAATATGTAATTGTATTACATAGGATTATGATAGAATGAAGATACAAAGGAGCATGAAGCAAATGAGGTGGTACCATAAACAAGAAGATTTAGAAATAGGAATTTGATTTCTATTTTGGGTTGTAAATTCATGTATATACCTAGGTAAGACCTAGTCAATTTCTCTTTGGCTCAAGAGATTGACTTTAGTATGTCCATAATCATGTCATATAGTTAATGTAACTATCTTTATATATCCATGTGATGAATGTATGCTATAAAAAACATTAAATAATAACTTGATGAGATTTAACAAAGAAATCTCTCGCTAAATAAATAATTAAGTCTTACGCCTTCCATTAATATGGGGGGAACCAGAGTTATTCTAGAGTTAGGATTGTTGAGTTGCCTCAAGCTCACTCTATAAGAATATGTTCAATCCATTGAAATTAGATTTCACGATTAATGGGTTAGATTTAACCGATATTATTAACTTATTGGATTTGCGCCAAGGTTAATGTGTATTGAAGGTGAAGTTAGGTTTGTATACATGAGATGTGCACATATCAAGAGTTGATAGCCTAATGTATGTGCACACATCAATAAGTTGATAGCACAATATTCAATAGTTGCATGAATAATGCAATTGGAATGGATTAGATACCTACCAACCAAACTAAGGATAGCTTGTTGAGTTGCCTTAAGGTTATTCTTAGCTAGTTAGATATCGACCCACTAAGAGAACTTCCATATAAGTTCTCTCGGGTTCATAGTGAGGGCTATAGATTTGCAATAAAATAATGGAAGTCATAATGCGATTTATTAAAGACCTAATAAATATGCATTTTATGTAAATTCTAACATGTTCTATTTTACATTTAGGTTACTAGAATCATCATCATGACAAGTGTGAATTTGCGATCACTAATGGAATCAAATAAGTTGACTGGGCCTAATTTTTTAGATTGGTTAAGGAATCTGAGAATAGTTCTCAAATCCGAAAAGATTGGTTATGTCCTAGATGAGGCACTCCCTAATCCCCCTACTGCTAATGCTTCTAAAGATGTTTAGAAGGCATATCAAAAGTATCTCGATGATAGTGAGATGGAAAGCTGCATTATGCTTGCTACTATGTCAACTGAGTTGCAAAAGTAGCATGAAGCTATGGATGGTAATTCCATAGTATACCATCTAAGAGAGCTTTTTGATGAGCAAGCACATTCCAAAAGGTTCGAAGCTTCAAGGTTGTTCTTCCGCACTAAGATGGTTGAGGGGACATCTCTAATGTAATATGCATTGAAGATGAATGGCTATATTGAGAGGTTGGCCACCTTGGGATTTGTGATGGACCATGAATTAAGTATTGACTTAATTTTAATTGGTTTGTCTAATAGTTATTCACATTTTGTGCTTAACTATAGGATGAACCAAATCTCTACCACTTTTTTTGAGCTGATTAACTTGCTCAAAACAACTGAGTCATGTTCTAAAAATAAAAACCTTGAGAAGAAGAAGATGTCCATGAAGCCTAAGGGAGGCGTGGCGAAGAAGAAGGCCAAGAAGATTGCTCCAAAGGGGACATGCTTCCATTGTGGAAATGATGGCCAATGGAAAAGAAACTGCAAGGCTTACTTAGAGTCCTTAAAAAAGAAGGCATCTGATGCCCCATCTACTTCAGATTTTTTTGTCATTGAAATTAATAATTTTTCCAATAATAATATATTGGTGTTAGATATCGGTTGTGGCTCACACATATGCACTGATATGCAGGGCCTAAGGAACAGTAGATAGCTTAATAAGGGAGAGTCAGACCTACACGTTGGAAATGGAGCAAGGGTTGTTGCATTAGTTGTAGGAACATATGTATTGATCCTCCCTAGTGGGCTTATATTAAATTTGGATAATTGCTATTATGTACCTGCTTTGACTAAAAACACTATTTCTGTTTCAAGTCTAAATAAAGATGGTTTCCTTATAGCTTTTAGTAACAATTGTTGTTCTATTATGTTGAATGGAATTCGTTATGCTAGTGGTACATTATGCAATGGAATATACATATTAAATATGTCAAATCCAATTTTAAACATCAATGATAATAAAAGGCAAAAATAAGATATGTTGAAATCATCTTACTTATGGCATTGTCGCATGGCTAAGCTACACAAAAGTGGTAGTTTAGGGTCATTTGATTATGAATCATATGACACATATGAATCTTGCTTATTAGGCAAGATGACTAAATTACCCTTTAAGGGAAAGGGTGAATGTGCTAATGGAATTTTAAACTTAATACATTTAGATGTATGTGGTCCAATGTCTACACACACTAGAGGTGGTTTCATATACTTCATTACTTTTATCGATGACTACTCACGATATGGGTACTGTATCTTATGAGATACAAATATGAAGCTTTTGAAAAGTTCAAAAATTCGGAAATGAAGTAGAGAAACAACTTGGCAAAAGTATTAAAACACTTCGATCAAATCGATGAGGTGAATACTTGAGCCAAGAGTTTTTAGATTATCTTAAATATAATGAGATTTTATCTCAATGGATTTCACCTTACACGCTACAACAAAATGGTGTGGCAAAAATAAGAAATCGAACTTTGTTAGACATGGTAAGGTTTATGATGAGTTTTGCGGAACTACCTAAATCCTTTTGGGGTTATGCACTAGAGACCGCCATTGATATATTAAATGTAGTTCCTTCAAAGTCAGTTGATGTTACTCCATATGAGATATGGTATAACAAAAAGCTCACATTTTCTTACATGAGAATTTGGGGTTGCCCTGCTTATGTGAAGCGAACAATATCAGATAAGCTAGAAGTTAAGTCTGACCGATGTCTATTTGTGGGATATCCAAAAGCATCATATGGATATCAATTTTACCACCCTTGGAATAAAAGGTTTTTGTTTCAAGACATCCTATCTTTTTAGAGAAAGAATTCCTTCTAAAAGGAGATAGTGGGAGCAAAATTGGACTTGAGGAAGTTCAATATGCTTAAACAGATGCTGATCAATTGCTTGAACCCAAGCTTGTTACTCATACATATGATATAACATCTCAACCTTCTGAAGCACAAGAGATTCGTAGGTCAATTAGGATACGTACTATTCCAGAGAGATATGGATTTCTCATTAGTGAATAGAATGACGTATTGCTCATAGAAAACGATGATCCTACATCCTATGGAGAAGTTTAGAATCGTTTAGAATCTGACAAATGGTTTCAAGCCATGAAATCAGAAATGGATTCCATGTATAAAAACTAAGTATGGACTTTGGTTGACCCACCCGAAGGGATAAAGCCTATAGGGTGCAAGTCGGTTTTCAAAAAGAAAACTGACATGGATGGTAATGTGATTATCTATAAAGCTAGAGTTGTTGTTAAAGATTATCGTCAAAGACAAGGAATTGACTATGATGAAACTTTTAGCCCAGTAGCTATGCTTAAATCAATAAGGATACTCCTAGCCATTGCTACTCATTATAATTATGAGATATGGAAAATGGATGTCAAGACAACTTTCCTTAATGGAAAACTAACTGAGGATGTGTACATGACACAACCAGAAGGCTTCATATCCAAAGAGGGAAAAAAGGTATGTAAGCTTCAAAGATCCATTTATGGATTAAAGCAAGCATCCAGGAGATAGAATATTCGGTTTGATGAGACAATCAAACAGTTTGGTTTCTTACAAAATCCAGATGAACCTTGTGTCTACAAGAAGGTTAGTGGGAGTGCAAAACTTGACTTTGAGAAATAAGGTGTTTGTTGCCGCTTTATTAGTAAGTAAGCTTATTTTATATCATATCAATAAAGGCGCAATTGTATTTCTTGTGTTATATGTAGAAGACATATTATTAATGGGAAATGATGTCTTAGCCTTACAATTAGTCAAAATTTGGTTATCTAAGAATTTCTCTACGAAAAACCATGGAGAAGCAGTCTATATTTTGGGGATAAAGATCTATAGAGATAGATCTAAAAGATTGCTTGGTCTTTCACAGTATACATTCATAGATAAGATGCTAAAGAGGTTTAGCATGAAGCAGTCCAAAAGAGGATATATTCCCATGACCCATGGGGTTACTCTCTCAAAGTCTTTGTGGCCAAAGATACAAGATAAGAGGACACACATGAGTTTAATTCCATATGCTTCAGCTATAGGATCAATCATGTATGCTATGATATGTACAAGACCTGATGTATCGTATGCTATGAGTGTCATGAGCAGATACCAATCGAACACTAGTGAGAGTCATTGGGTGGCTGTCAAGAATATCCTCAAGTACTTAAGAAGGATTAAGGATGTATTCTTGGTATATGGAGATGGAGATCTTATTGTGAATAGGTATACTGATTCCAGCTTCCAATCTGACAAGGATGACTCAAAATCTCAGTCAAGTTATATATTCACACTAAATGGTGGAGCAGTTAGTTGGAAGAGTTTCAAACAAGAAATGACTGCTGATTCCACAATCGAAGCAGAGTACATTACAGCTTCTGAAGTAGCAAAGGAAGTACTTTGGATAAAGAAATTTATCACAGAACTTAGAGTGGTTCCTAGTATTATTGATCCAATACAATTGAATTGTGATAATAATGGAGTCATTGCACAAGCAAATGAGCCACGATCTCATAAGAAATTGAAACATGTACTCAGAAGATACCATTTGATATAGAATCATTGGTAGGAATGATGTAAAGATAGAAAAACTGCCCACTGATCAAAATATTGTTGATCCTTTCACTAAGCCAATTTCCTAAAAGAAATATGATCCTCATGTACTCATCTATGGAATTAAATACAAAGGCAATTGGCTTTAGTGCAAGTGGGAGCTTGTTAGAGGAGTGCTCTAAAGGCAATCACCTTTAACACTTATTGTACAAATTTATTTGATTAATAAAAAGGCTTTTCCATTAATTTGATGTTCATTTGATATATGAATTGATAAGTGATCTTAAATCAATTAATGAAGTCCTTGATACATAACATAGCATGAAGGAAATAATGATGAGATCATGATATTTAGATTCTTATCATGTGTAATTATGTTAGTATCAAAATTACCCCTAGTAATAGGATTAATGAGACGGGACATTATTAATTCGGACAGACTAGCATATGTTACACTCCTTGATTGGATCGAGTAGTAGATCTCATAATCTATAAACATGAGATGCTTAAAATTAACATGTGGATGCTTGCTAAGTGTAGCTAAGTACATTGGATGACCAACTACGAGACAATTATATGGATAATCTATTCAAATGTCAATGATAGTCTCATCATGGCAATGGTGCAAGTATCCTTAGACTTGAGGTACTTAATGATATCTTGAATATTGATTCTGTATTTTGACATTATTCCTTGTTGCCTCATGGAGGTTGCTCATCGGGTGGTTATTGGATACAGCTTGAGGTATTCGAAGGTAATTGGGTAACCAACAAAGGATTCACCACACCTGATAGAAGCAGTGTATACCTATGGCTTCTTCTCATGGTCATTACTCAGGAATCTCTGGCCGGGGTGGAAATTTCATAAAGATAGTCTTCAATGACATATCTAATAGAGTAATGAGCCTCAAGGACAAGAACTAACATTACTTGGACTAGACGTGACGTAGTCAATCTAGTGGGAATTGACACATGTCCATACTCTGAACCAAGTCGGGTATAGAATGGTGAAAGGAATAATTGCACGAAAATTGTCTATGGAAAGGTTCGTAGTCAAACCACTGACTTTCCAATCAACTAGGGTCAAGATGTGTTGCTAGATACCACTCATGACTTGCTTAAATTAATTGTTAATTTAAGTGCCCAAATTAACCGAAAACCTAAATGGTCACACGCATTAAGGATATGGAGAATGAATAAAATGGTATTGGATAGGATTCAAAATATGAGAGAATTATTTTGAGATGGATCGCGATGAAATTGCAAGGAAAAAATTGTTTGGGAGGGTCACGGGCCCGCGCAGACTAGGCAGGCAGCTAGTCTTGACCCTAGTTGATTGGAAACGAGCCAGCTAGGCTGCCCAGCGGCAGCCCGCAGCAGCCCAGTACATTGTTGCCTCTCTCCCATTGGCCGGCAGAATTTGGCCTTAATTTGGCCAATTACTATTCATTCATTTCCCTTTTCTCCATTTTTGACTTTTCATTTTTCTTTGAATTTGATTCAAATAGAAAAGAAATCAAATGGCATAAAATAGATTCAAATGGCATAAAAAAAATATTTTTAAGACAACAAAAATTCTCTCAAGAACACATTCAATGCTAGCACTTTGAATTTGTTAAAACCATTTCTTTTTATAGTTTCTTCTTCATTCTTCGCGTGGATTATCATTAGAGACATCCTAGTGTGGATTGTTGTAGTTTGCTACAACCCAACAAAGTCAAGATTTGAAGAACAAATAAGAAATTACAAGGTATAGGTTCTAACCTCTATATTTATATAAATTAGTTTTAATGGCACAAGTATGATCATTTGCTTCGGATTTTGAAAATTTTATTTTTTCACTGCGTTTATGAATCTGATTCATTCTTCAAAATCCAACACTTTCCATATGAGACTCTATAAAGTCTTTGAGGTTCTCCAACCTCTCATCGATGGAAGCCTGCATCATATCAAGGCAAAGTGCAAGAAGATGAGCAACCTGTTGTGCCAAAGTGGATGTGGAAGAAGCCAATGTCTAACCAACATCCTCAGCTTCATAGATGATAAAAGATAGAAAATTTCATTTTATAGACAATAGCTTCACGGCCATGAATAACTAGTCACTGGTGTGAAGCATCGGGGTCACAGTTTGTTGAAGGGGCACTCTAGCCATGAAAATAAAAGTGAAACGAGTAACCGTCGTGACATTAAAAAGTCACGAGCATGAAGAAGGCTTTTCACAAGTATTACAAATATATTAACGGGCGTGAAGCTTAGTATTCACTACCTCTTCCCATGAGGCAAGTCGTGAAGCAAAGCATGAAAGCTTCTGGAACTTTTTGCTATCTTTGTTCATGGCTGTGAATATACGTCACGGCCATGAACCACCTCAAATCTTTAAAAGAAAAAACAAAGTCTAAAACAAGACTATAAGTTTCCAAAAAGATTATATGCCTTAAAACACATATTTATATCATGTTAACCACTTCATATCATAAAATCAATCATGTAAAATGCATCATATGAAGGAATTAACATTCAAGGTTTACACGACATACAATTGGAAAAAACAATAATTAAGACAATGTTGATCCATCCAGCATACCAAGCTTTCTTCTTATAAAACAAAAACTTTCTTCTTTAAAACGTTTGTAAAAATATATGTCAATTGATTATTTGTATCAATAAATTCTAACACAACATCTTCATATTGAACATGATCCTTAAGAAAATGATGTCTATTGTCAATATGCTTACTTCTAGAGTGTTGAATGGGATTCATAGATAGGTCGATGGCACTAGTATTATCACATTTGATGGGTATATGGTCCAAACTATGACTATAATCCTTAAATTGTTGTCTCATCCATAGAATTTGAGTGCAACAACATTATGTTGCCACATATTCCGTTTTAGTGGTAGATAAGGCAACCAAAACTTATTTCTTGCTAAACCAAGAAACTAGGAAATCACCAATAAAGTGAAGTGCCTGAGGTTCTCTTTCTATCCAAAAGACTACCGGCATAATCTGCATCTGAATATCCTATGTATGGAAAGAAGAATTTCTGGGATGCCATAAGCCTAGATGCAATGTGTCATTTAAGTATTTTAAAATCCTTTTTATAGCATTCAAATGTGATTCTTTAGGACAATATTGAAATCTAACACATAAGCGTACACTATACATTATATTGAGCCTAGAGGCAGTAAGGTATAAAAGTGATCCGATCATACCTCTATAGAGCTTTTCATTTATGCTCTTCCCCATCTCATCTTTGTCCAATTTTGTTGATGTGCTTATATGAGTATTAGCTTTTTTTCCATCCTTCCATTCCAAATTTCTTAATTAACTCTTTGGTGTACTTGGATTGGTTGATGAATATGTCTTCATTGCTTTGCTTGATTTGTAGACCAAGGAAGAACTTAAGTTCTCCCATCATGCTCATTTCAAATTCCCTAGTCATACACTTAGCAAATTCTTGGCAAAGTATTTCATTAATAGACCCAAATATGATATCATCAATATAAATTTGAACAATTAGAATGTTATGCTTATACTTTTTAATAAACAAGTTGTATCAACATGTCCTTTTGAAAAATTATTTTCTAAAAGAAAACAACTGTCTTTCATACCAAGCTCTTGGAGCTTGTTTTAATTCATACAATGCTTTTGAAAGTTTAAAAACATGATTGGGCAAGTTATGGCTTTCAAAACGCAGAGGTTGTTCTACATATACTTCCTTTTCTATAAAACCATTTAAGAATTCACTTTTGACATCAATATGAAAAATTTTAAAATTCATATGGCATACAAATGCTAAAAGTATTTTCATGGCTTCTAATCTAGCTACCGGAGCATAAGTTTAATCATAGTCTATACCTTCTTCTTGATTATTACCTTTGGAAACTGACCTAGATTTATTCCTAGTTATTGAACCTTGTTCATCTCACTTTTTCTAAACACCCATTTACTACCAATGATTTGATGGTTTTTGGGTCTAGGAACTAAGGTCCATACCTTACTTCTCTTAAATTGGTTGAGTTCCTCTTGCATAGCAATCACCCAACTTCCATCATTACGAGCCTCATCAATATTTTTAGGCTCAATTTGAGAGACAAAAGCAAGGTTAGAATCTAAGAGTTTGAAATGAGATCTAGTACTTACACCCTTAGTAGGATCACCAATGATTTTTTCCTTTTAAGGTGAGGTTTTATCATTTTCTATACCTTTGCGAGATCTTGGTTGTCTTGGTCTTAAGCTTGAGATAGAGAGGCATCTTGTTGTTGTTTCTCTTGATCATCATCATCATCTTTCTCATGATCAAGATCAAGCTTCTCCATTGTACTTACAATATCATCAAGAACAATACCTTTCACATGATCAATCTTACTAGATACATCAAAAACAACATGCATAGACTCTTCAACAACTAAAGACCTTTTATTAAAGACTCTATAAGCTTTGCTAGTTGTAAAGTATCCTAAAAAGATACCTTCATTGGATTTATAGGCAAAAGTTTTCAAGGTTGTCCTTGGTGTTTAATATAAAACCCTTGCATCCGAATACTCTAAAGTAAGATATCATGAGTTTTCTTCCATTTCATAGCTCAAAAGATGTTTTGTTTAAAGGTGGTCTTTTGAAAACTCGATTTGAAATATAAAATGCAATATTAGTGGCTTCGACCCAAAAGTAGGTTGGCAAACCATACTCATTGAGCATTGTTCGAGCCATTTCAATTAAAGTTCGATTTTTCCTTTCTACTAACCCATTTGTTGAGGTGTCCTAGGAGTTGAAAAATCATGTGAAATACCATATTATAAACAAAAGTTCTCAAAATTTTCATTTTCAAAATTTTTGTTGTGATCGCTTCTTATTTTGGAAATAAAATATCATTTTTCATTTTGAACTCTTTTAGCAAAATTTTTGAAAGATTCAAAAGCATCACTCTTTTGAGCTAAGAAAATTACCCAAGTGAATCTAGTGTAATCATCAACAATGACAAAAGCATAGTGTTTACCTCCTAAACTAACAACTCTAATAGGTCCAAAAAGATCAAAATGCAAAAGTTGTAGAGGTTTAAAGGTACCTACTATATTTTTGGATTTGAATGATGACTTTTGTTATTTTCCTCTTTGGCAAGGTTCACATGTCTTATCTTTTTCAAATTTGACTTTTGAAAGTCCACTCACTAGCTCTCATTTGCTAAGGCTTTGAATTAATTTCATACTTGTATGACCAAGCCTTCTATGCCATAGCCAAGATTCATCACTAATAGACATAAGACTCTTAGAAGAAAGGTTAGATATTTTGTGTAAGTCTATTATGTAAGTATTGACATCTTTATCTCCTTTCAATATCTCTTGGCCACTTAAAGAGGTTACAAGACATTTATTTGAGGTAAAAATAACTTGGTATCCCTTATCACATAATTGACTTACACTTAACAAATTATGTTTCAAACCATCAACAAGCAAAACAATAGAGTCAATGCCAATTACGTTAGCCTTAGCATTATTCCCAAAGGTTACCTTACCACCATCAATTCTTTTGATGTGATTGAAGAGTTCTTTATTTACGATCATATACCTTAAGCATCGACTATCTATAAACCAAGCATTATCCATTATAGTGGACTTGAGGCATACCTATAAAACCACAATTCAAGTTTGGTTTTTAGGTACCCAAACGAACTTGGGCTCTTCGAGGCTAGCACTTAAAGGTTCCCAATGAGCCTTCCTTATCCAACAATGCTTGTTGATATGACCAAATTTCATGCAATAATTGTATTGTTTAACTCTATATATGTTTTTCGGTTTTAATATGCCTAGACCATGTCTTATTAAAGGTGGTCTTTGAGAGACTATGAGAGTATCTAAACTCTCTTTCCCTTTATGAAATTTTGAAATTGAGTTTCTAAGTTCCTCAACTTCATTTCTCAAAATATTGTTTTCTTTAAGCAAAAATTTAGTTGAGGGTCTACAGGAGTACTCATCTAAAGATTTTTAAAGAGTTTCATTAGAAGTATTAAAATCAGAATTCTCTTTTTGTAAAACTTCCATTTTATTTTTATAAGTTTTAAGTCTACTTCTATATTTTTCTAATTCTAGGTTCAACACTTCTATTAAGATTTGCTCATCATCATCATCTTTTATATCACTACTATTATCATTAAAATAGTATGACTAAGAAGGACCTACCTCATTCATGAAGTAATCCTCTAAATCCATTAAGCATAAGTTGACCTCTTCTCCTTTATTATCATCTTTTTCGCTTGAAGAGCTTTCGTCATCCCATGTGACTTTGTGACCTTTCTCCTCATCATTTTTTGAAATCTTTTCTTGTGTTTCTTGAGCTTTGGACATTGTGGTTTGATATGCCCTTTCTTCCCACATTCATAACATTTTACCTTCTCTTTATTTCTTTAAGAGTCATTTGAGGAGTGTTTGAAAGTTCTTTGTTGAAGTTTCAAGAATTTCCAAGTCTCTTTTCAATCATTCTTTTTGTTCTTCTTGAGAGAATGGCAATGTCCCATTCTCTTCATCACTCTTCTCTTCATCATCTTTAGTTACCTTTTGAGATTTTCAAGTAGATGCTTTAAATGCTAGAGACTTTATCTTTTTTGGTTCGGCTTTAAGTTCTCTATCTCTTTTTACCGTCATCTTGTGCATTAGAAGTTTGCTAATAAGCACATCGGTAGGCATGATGCTCAAGTCTTCATTGGCCTCTTATATACCCGTAACTCTTAAACCATAGTCTTTGAGATGATGTCTTCTTAGAATTTTTTTTGTTCACATCTTCCAAGCTCAAGTTTTTTCCAAGCTATCTCATGCCATTGATGATGGATAGAAGGTGGTTCGTTATGTTGGTGATGGATTCATTGGATTTCATTTTGAAGAGTTCATATTCCGAAGTAAAAAGTTGAATCTTCTTGGATTTTACTTGCTTGGTTCCTTCATGATAAATCTCCAATGTTTTCCACATGCTATATGTGGTAGGACAATGTTGGATTTTGCCACATTCTTCAATAGATAAAGAGCTTGCAAGGATTGTCATTGCTTTTTTATTTTTGAAATTAGCTCTTCGTTGAGGCTCTGTCTAGTCATCTCTTGAAAGAATTTCTTCTTCACCATCAACTCCTTTCTTGGTTGGTGGTGTCCATTATTTCCAAACACTGTCCCAAACTTTAATTCCTTCACTATCAAGATATATCTCCATCCGGAATTTTCAATGAGCGTAGTTCGCTCCATCAAAGTAAGGCTAGAGACTTTGAAATCCTTCATTGTCCATTTCTTGATATTCACTAGTACTTATTAGGCTTTGTTTCTAGACAAGCTCTGATACCAATTATTGCCCAGACAATGAACCTAGAAGGGGGTTGAATTGGTTAGCAAATAAAAATTTGCTTAATTGAAAGTGCGGAATAAATAAAATAGAGAAATGAATGAGAGATATCACACATAAGATTTATAGAGGTTCAGGTATTAATAAACCCTACTCCTCTCCTCAATCTCAATTAGGTGTTTCACTTTACAATGGAGTTTTTCAAGCTCACTCCCAACTATGGTGCTTCTCTCAATGGCTAACACCTAACCCAGAGATTCTCTAATGTTTTTCAATGGCTCACACAAAAACCAATTCCTTGTGTTTTATGGATCGCACAATAAACTTTTAAAAGTGTTTCACTCTTAACCTAATATACTCAAACTCACTTTTGAGTAATTGATTACAATGTAATACACTCATCAACCTACAATGCTAAAAAGTTATGAGCAATTAGGTTTTCACAAAAAGTAAAAGATTGTTCAAAAATAATTAATGCACAAGGCTACAACAAGATTAAAGATGAAAAATAATTGTTGTTCTTGTAGCGCCACACCCCACCCGACCAACACGTGCCCGGACAAGGGAGCGCTAAGGCCTGACTTCTTTACTTCTTCAAATCGCTATTATTATTATTTTACCTTTATTTTCTCAACACTCATGTATATATAGATATACACAAAAACTAGAGTACAATTTATTTACATAAGATAGTAATTTTAAACATCAAATTAATTCTTAACAAACTTTAAAAGTAAGTTTTACAAACTCTAAAATTCTTTAATATATAAAGCCAAATACAAAAATTTCAAAGCTTGTAACCCACTTTCTCAAGGTTCGGCTGCTTTACTTGAATAGGATCACCGCATGCTTTATCTATCACCTTCAGCTACCTTTCTATATCTGTGCGGAAGGAAACTCTCACGCTAAGCTCTAAGCTTAGTGGTGCATATAAATAAGACAATATACTATATCATGCAACAAACATTAACATATATCATTTTATGCATTAAAATGTTTGCATGCCATGACTATCAACATATTCCTATTTCATACAAGTATAAATATCATGCTCGCATAGACAATGTTATTTTCTTTTATCTTTGATGGTAAATTACTCTGTTAATCTCTTTGTCATTATATCTCAATCTCATATCATCATCATTTTCTTATTCTTTTCTTTTCTTATTTTCTGACATATCTTCATTATCTTGTCCACATCACTCTAAATTTGGACTGATTGGATACGGGTTATGGATCAGGAGCGCTCTTAGAGCTTAAGCCACCCTGTCCATTGTCTGGCTCATAAGAGTTTCTCAAATCAATGGCGCTCCCCGAGCTTAATCCATATTGATTGAGTATAATTTCATCATAGATGAATAACTGGACCAAGGGCACTCCCTAAGCTTAAGCCACCTTGTCCTCATTTATATGTGCTTATTAGAGCTTCTCAAGTCAATAGCGCTCCCAGAGCTTAAGCCACATTGGTTGAGAAATAGTATGGTACCATTCGCCCCCTTAATGACATATCATCTATCCTGATTCTAGTCCACGAGTAGAGTAATGGGCTTCTTTATATTTTCACATCAATCATAATTCTCATGTTTATCAACATCTCAATATTCTCATATTTATCAACGTCTCAATTTTCTTGTTTTGCAAACATATAGTCGTACGCATATATACTGGATAACATCTTTTCATTTATTTAACTAGGTACATCAATATTCTCATGCTTATCATCCGCATCAGATTTCATATATCATCCATGACAATTCACATATTTCATCCGTGACAATTCATTTTTCTATACCACAATATAACACGTTCTCTCATCAATATATATATATCCATATCATTCTTATTTCACTGGATAGACAATGACTTTCATTTATTTACCTGAATTCTTCATTTAATAGCCACATTCATAATCACAAATACAAAGCATTCACGGCCGTGATTACTAATTTCACGCCCGTGAATTAGTTCACGTCTGTAATCCCAAGCCGTGAATGCTATTGGAATGAATAGTACTCATTCACGCCCGTGAATAAGTTCACGTTCGTGATTCCAACCCGTGAACGCTTCTGGAATGAATAGTACCATTTCCACCCAGAAGTCACAACCGTGATACAATCAATCACAACCGTGAACCCTCAAGTTCATGCCCATGACTCAATAGTCACGCTCGTGACTTTCAGCAGGAAATCGGCATATTCACTTTTCATTCATTCTAACATTATCCAAATCATACCAAATTCTATTTCATGCATTTCTAAGGTTCTTTACTCAAGTTATTACTTTCTAATACATGTAAATGTCTTCATCATACAAGATTTTCTAACATGCATCATTAATTCAATGTCACACAAGGATCTCATTCATACATGTCTAAACCTAAGGTTTCATTCCATAATCATCATCATTCTTGAAATGCATTTATCAAAAATCATGTTCAGCATGCATTATGCACAAACCTTAATCTTTCTCCTTCACTCTTCTAGGTAGCTTTCTCTTTTCCTTTGCTCCTTAGAGCTTGTTCTTTGTCACTTGGAACTCCTACAACATCATAAATCATTATTATCATCTGATTTTTTCAAGACCCCAAACTCTCTTTTTCTCTCTTAAAACACTAATTTCTCTCTCTTCCCACATGAGTCTTGGATGAGCTCAAAATTCAAACTTCCTTTAAGAAAAGATGAAGAAGAAGAAGAAGAAATGCTTCTTACCTTACAGTTTTCTTCACTAAATCACCACTTTGGAGATTTTCTCTCTCTACCAAACTTAATTTTTCTTCCTCTTTCTTGCTCTTTCCAGCTTCCTTAGGAGTTGTGGACCATGAAGATCACCTTGTCTTGCTCTTTCCCTTCTCTTCTCTTCTTTTCTCTCTCTAGAATCAAGATTGGTTATGGAGGAGATGAAATGCCTGGCGTGACTAGTAGAGTAGAGAGAGAAGAAGATAGAAAATGAAGAGAAGAAGAAGAAAAGGAAGTCTTAAATAGGGTACCCAAAAGTCTTCATGTGGAACCCACCATTTTGACAATTTCTTGACATTAGGCTTAATGAACCCATTAATCTCATTCTTCCTTAATGAGTGGCCAGCCAAACCTATTAAAATGTCCCCAAAATTAATATGTTGATTAGCAATTAATCTCATAAATCCTCTAATTTTTGGTAAATTGCAATTTGATCCCAAAACTTATCAAATTTTGCAGTTTAGTCCTTTTCTGTAAATCAACCTCTTTAAAATTTATAATCACTTAATTAGGCATTTATCCTTTAATTTATCCATTACTTAATCATTTTTTTGTAAAAATCCGAATTTAGACTCCAATCGGTTAAATGCGTCAACTTCGCGACACGTGCGACTCGGGGTCTAAATTAGCGGATATTACAGTTCTTTCCTTTGGGATTCATAAATGACTTGCATTTATACTCCTTCTGTGAATTATAGTCTTTTGGATGCATTTAATACGAAAGTAGTCATTGAACCAACTCTTAATCCATGCCTAACATGTTTTTCTGTCCTAGTTCGTGGGCGTGACTATATGTGTCACGGACATGAATGTTCTTCCAAACCGTGATCCAAATGGTGACTCTGGCCGTGACACTCTCTAGAAGAATTAGAAATGTTTGGTCATGGACGTGACTAATCTTTCACGGGAGTGACTTGTTTGATCTTTCATGGTCGTGAACTTTGAATTGTGGAGAATTGGCGCTAAGCTATATTCACGGGCGAGACATTAGTAGTCATGCGCGTGACACTTTGCTATTTCTTTGATTTTATCTTCAAAAGTTGTCTTTCAATCTTGCTTCATGTTCTAATCAAAGTATATCATGTTTAAGACACTTAGAACACAAACATTGTTAATACATTATTGCTATTTTATTTGTTATCATCAAAATGATGGAAATACCCCTCAAGGTTCAACATATATTTTATAAAGTTAGATCTAAATACAAATGCATGTCATAGCATAGTTTATAGCTTATTGCCTATTTGTATACACCTCCAAGTATTTATACTTAGCGTGGGAGTTGTTAATTTCTCTCGCACAAGTTAGAGGTGATGATAAATGCTAAAAATAAAATAATGAATAAAAACAAAGACTAGTATAAAATAGAGATTAATTGTTAGTTTACTAGATTGAAGAATTCTTAGATATTTTGATTTTTTTTTTAAAAAAAAAAGGAAGATGATTTATGGACTTTGGATTCTATTATGAATATTGGATACTTGAACTTGGACTTATATGTGATTTGATGTTTAAACTTGTGAGATAGTTATGTAGTGTAAACTACTATAGGATATAATGGAACTGATCTTGAAGATATGAACCTATTTGATTTTGATAATAATAGTGAATGTGTAGGGTGAAAAGCTTGAGCTGATTGTTGAAATTATGTCTTAAAATTTTCAAAATTTCAAATGATGGTATAATGTTTAAATAAAAAGTGAGAGAGAATGCTTGATGCTTGAATTTTAGTTTTGGATAACCTGAATTTTTTACTTGGATTTGATATTGTTGGATTGAAATGTTTGATGATAATTATATATGAGTAATATGACAGGTTGGATATAGTTGAACAATTGAATTTCTAAATGATATTGATATATCTATGTTGATATTGAGATTATTGAATTGTGGTGTTTGATTAGGTTGATTTTTAATATTAAATAATAGATATTTTATATTTGTATCTAATATTAAGATATTTTGTGTTTGCTTTAAGTACTTGAATTTTTAAAATATGGAATTGAACTCATTTTAGATGCATGGAGATGAATTGATATTTTTGTTGTTTGAATTGTTAGCTTGGATGCTTGATGGATATTTGAATCATATCTAATAGGTGTTGAAATTTATTGTCATGATTGATACTTGGATTTGCAATATAATAGTTGAAAAATTATGACACATTGGATAATTAAAATGATATTATAGGTTGAATACCTGAAATAAAAACTATTATGGAATGATTGCATTTATTATGTGCTGAATATATTGAACAAGTTATTGAACTTTTTAGTTGTGATATATTAAAATGTATTATGTTTATATTATTTGAACTTTTGGCTTTTCGAAATGAATAATTGAAGTGTTTTTGTTAATTCATAACTAACATGGTGGAAGTGGTTGGATTTTTTTATATATATGTTTAAACATTGTACTGGTTGGAAAATGAGTTTTTGTGCTTGTGATGTTGATGACAAGCTAAATTTGCATATGATGTATATGCTAAACATAGATCGGTTCAGTAAATTTTTTTGAAAGATGACTTGAAATATTATTATGATAAGGTTGAATATTGATATTATATATGTTGGATGACTGAAATTTTTTTAAGTGAATATGGTTGCGATTTGAATGGTACGCTAAAATTGAATTTTTATGATAAATTGAGTTCATGATTTAGATATACATATGATAAACTTATTTTGCACTTATGTGAAGGATTTTGTGATTGCATACCATTTTATCTCATCGAAAACTTATAGCAGCTTGCCAAACAAAGGCCAATAGAAAAAAGAGTACAGGGATTACTGGCATAACATCTACGATTGGATTCAAAAAGGCGTAGCCTTCGGGCAATTTTGTGAAGAAAAAATTGTTTGAATAAATGGCAGAATTAAGACAGATACAAATTAAACTAAAAATATTAAGCATAAAAATATTTTGTTCTTGAAGATAATTGTATGTTGCTTGATTTTAATTTTTTAATTTATATATTTTATATATTTATATTTATTTTATATATTTTATTTATTTATATTTATATTTAATTTTTTATTTATGATTGATGAAGAAAAGGGGGAGAAATAACTGAATTGTGATTATGATATATGACAAAAATTGTGGACATTTGAAATATTGATTGAGATATGTTCTAGATTGTTGCTTGAGATTTAAAGTATGCATTAGCTATGATATTATTATGCTGAAACAAATTTAAGATTAAATTTTGTTTATATGTTAAATTAATTAAGGATGCATGAATATAACTGAATTGTAATAGAATGCTTCTTGATTTATAACTGATATTTTAATAGAATTTAGATTCTAGTATTTAAATGAAAATGCATATATTTTGTGGATACTTTGTGAAATTTTCTTCACATCCCTATGCATGGATTAAGGGGTAGATATGTTTTTTTACTAATTTGGTACGATTTCTAAGTAATATAATGAAGGTTTTGTCATCATAACAAAGGGAAAGAATGTTGGTTCAAAAGCTACAATTCTTGTTTTGATTATTTTTAAAATCATGATTGAAGTGTAAGAATTTGTTATATTATTATTGTTGTAATTTTATATTTTAATGTGCAAAAAGTTATAAGCAAAATAAATATTCAAGAAAATAGTCATATGTGAAACAAAGATATACATTAGGATATTAATATAAAGTCATTATGATACGTATCTAAAAGTGAAGCCCAAAGTATAAAAATTTTTAGGATTAAGTATTTTTCTCTAGTTAGAAAAGTAGTTTTATAACATAGTATTATAGCTAAGTATTCTAATCGAGTATTATAATTGAGTATTCTAATGTATATTTTCCTTCCATATTGAGCATTTCAAATGTTAGAAAATCAAATATTTCACATGAGAAAAATCTGTTACTCTCCTTAAATCATTTTCTTTCCATATTGATCATCATTCTTAGATATCCTCCATTTTGGCTCTAGTTATTCTTTGTGTAATTCATTTTTGAGCTTTTGAGTGATTTATTTTGGGTTAGTTTTCAAGTTAAGCTTGAAAACTTGGTTGTTCAGTTATCTAGCACCTTTAGGGATAAAACCTAATCCAATGTTTTCAAGTTTTTACTTTATAAAAACTTAGGTTGGGACTTAAGAGAGTTAGATAGAATTCTAGGATTGTAATTGACTTGATTCTTGCCCTTGAAAAAAATCATTAATAGAAAGAAACTTTCAAAATTTAGTCTTGAGGAGTATATATAAGTAAGGGGCTAAACTACTATAAATTCAAATGTGTCAAGTTATTCTCTATTCTCTCATTTTCATTTTCAATATTCTGATTTGCGGGAAAAAAACTTAGATTTGATTTTTATATTAAAAGGTGTTTAGCAAAAATCCATTTATGCTTAAATTTGTTGGATGTTTTTGTTGTAAATAAAAAAGGTGATTTACTTGACAAAAATTTATTTTAGAAGTTGAGAAATATTTCTGGTTATAAATTATGATTTTGTAAATAGAAATTTCAAATTATTTTTGTGAATATTTTTTGCCCTGTATTATAATACTATTAGCATACTGAAAAATGAGAGTCATTTTTTAAAGGCTATAAATTCTTAAAAACTCAATTCATTCTCCTATCTCTTGAGATAATTTAGGACCTACAATAAGAACAAATCAAATTGAAAGTCTTTCCATTTTCATTGACTAAAAGATCATAAGACTGGTTGTATTACCTTTTTCGAGATCAATTACAATATGGGATGAATTACAAAGGCAATTTTTTTTATTTCCTTGCCTTTAAAGCCATAGTAATCCAAAAAAAACTTATGGAATTCACCAATATAATGGAGAAACACTTTATGAGTATTGGGAACGATTTAATAAGTTTTGTGCAAATTTTCCTCACCATCAAATTTTTGATAATTTACTAATTCAATATTTTTAAGAAGGTTTGACACAAGCTAACATGAACTTAATTGATATAAGTGGAGAAGCCTTGGTTGATAAAACTCTTCCCCATGCTAAAAATTTAATCTCCAAAGTTGCTACCAACACTCAACAATTTCGCACTAAACAAGAACCACCAACCAAGAAAGTAAATGAGGTAGGTATTAATACTATTGAACAAAGGTTTGACAATTGTTTCTCATGCAGAAAATAGTTGTAAGAAATCAACAACAAATGAAGGTTTGTGGGGTTTGTTCAAACAACGGTAATCTAACTGATATGTGTCCTACTCTCTAAGAAGAAGAACATGTCAATTTGTAGAAAGGGTTCCAAAGGTAACAATATTAGACAAAATATTATCCATATGGCCTTACCTATAATCCTGAATAGAGATACAACCCAAATTTCAGCTATAGGCAAACTTCAAATAACTTTCACCAATTCGAATTTTAACCGACATCACCAGCCCCTGTGTCTCAAACAACTCCAAAATTAGGTATGACTTTGTAACAAGTTGTATATGTTTTTGCTACTAATGTTTAACAATTTCAGTAAAGTACTCTTGCCTTCCAACAAGAGACCAAAACCAATATTCAAAACTTAGAGGACCAAGTGAGTCAGGTAGCCATTTCTGTTGAAAAATTGGAAAATCAAATTTCTAGACTTTTACTTTTTGAACCCAAAGTGAATCCAAAGTAGAATGTCACTGCAATTACATTGAGGAGTGAAAAAGAATTGAAAAAACTAACAAAGAAAGTTCAAAATTTTGTTGTAGAAGAATAAATAGAGAATGAAATAAAGCTACCTTAATCAAAAAATTCAGCTAATACTCTAATATAGCTATATGTGATTGCCCCTCATCCATTTTCCAATAGATTGGTAAAATAATAAAAACAACAAAAAAAATTGGATGTCTTTAGGAAAGTTGAAGTGAATGTTTCTCTTCTTGATGCTATAAAAAATTGTCTTGTTATGTATTATTCCTTAAAAATTTATGTACTAACAAAAGAAAGTTGAAGGGAGATGAAAAAATTCACGTGAGAGAAAATGTCTTTGTTGTTCTCTAAAAAAAGCTACCTCCAAAGTGTCAAAACTTAAGTATGTTTACTATCCCTTGCAAAATTAATAATTTAAAAATTGAAAGAACAATGTTAGATTTAAGAGCTTCAATTAATGTTATGTCTTATTCTATTTATGCATATATAAAACTTGGACCATTGAAAAAAATTGGTGTTATTTTGCAACTAGTTGATAGGTCTAATGTTATCTTAGTGGTGCTTTAGAAAATATTTTAGTTCAAGTAAATGACTTGGTTTTCCTTGCTAACTTTTTTGTGCTTGATATGGATAAAGATAATTGATCAAATTCAATCTCAATTTTGTTAGGAAAACTATTTCTTAAGACATATAGGACTAAAATTGATATATATAAAGAAACATTTTACTGTGGAATTTGATAATAAACTTGCTGAATCTAGTATAGATGATTTCATGAGTTCTCCTAATAATATTTATTTTGTTTGTGTTATAAATGATATTAATTCTTTTGTGCAACCAGATTTTGATTTGGGACAAGTCACAATTGACTATAAAGGAGTTGAAAAAGAATTTGTGTTAAATCATTCACCACAAGACACAACATTTGAATTAGAATTTTTTAAATCTTTAGATGCTAGTTGAAGCTTGATCACGTCATATCTAGCCAAAGACAACAAGAAAAAGACAATTAATTTTTAATTTCTTTCATTGTTACCAAAATGTAAATATGATACCCATGCTTGAAGTCTTTTTCTCAACTTAAATTTTTATTTCTTCTTCTTCAACCTCCAATAGGTAATAAATGTGCTTAAATGGTTTCAATAAAGAGTCTGTTAAACCTTGAGGGGCATTTCCATCATATTGATGATAACAAATAAAATAAGAATATTGTATTTAACATACTTTTCTTCTAAGTCTATTATACATGACATGGATTAAAATAGCAAGAATGGAGATTGGAAGAATAATCCTTGAAAGACAAAATTCAAGAAGTAGCATGTTCACTGTCGTGACTCTATGAGTCACTCCCGTGAAAGAAGCTAACCATTACCAAAACCAACTTTTGAAGTTCAAGGCCATCAAGGAAGAACAAACCGTGAAGTGGCAATTTCAGTTGAGAAAAAGCATAAAGGTGTCACCCCCGTGAAGATTCATGCATTTTCATCCAGAGAGCTTCACGATCAGAGTCACCACTTGGATCACGGCTGGGAAGCTTGTCACACCCATGAATGCGTATGTCACGCCCGTAACTCTATATGTCAAAACATTCCAGAGAGCTTCACGACCTAGGTCACCACTTCAGTCACAGCTTGGAAAGAAATGTCACCCCCGTGACAAACATAGTCACGCCCGTGAACAATGAAAGAAAAAAAATGTTAGGCACGATTTTTTGGTTGGTACAACGGCTAGTTTCGAATTTAATGCACCCCAACGGCTATATTCAGCCATGGGAGTATAAATGGAAGTCATTTATGCAATAAGAACAAGAGAATGATGAGAATAACAAAAGAATAGCATATACTTCGAATTTAATTCTTATTACAAGCTATTTGTACTTTCATACTTTGAGAACAAAATCTATTCTCTATAAAAATATTTTTGCTCTTCATTTATTGAGCAATTAAGATTTGTAAGTGGTTCTCTCTGTAATCTTTACTCAAGTGAGCTTTGGGTATTTCTGGGTTAAGAGTATAACACTTGTAAGGGTTAGTTGTGTGAGCCTCCAAAACACAAATTAAAAGGTTGTTTGTGTGAGCCTGTAAAAACACAAAGTGAAGGTTGTTTGTGTGATCATGTAAAAACACAAAGTGAAGGTTGTTTGTGTGAGCCTGTAAAACTCAAGGAATTGGTTATTGTGTGAGCCATTAAAACACAAGGGATTTCTGGGTTAGGTGTGAGCCATTGTGAGAAACACCATAGTTGGGAGTGAGCTTATAAAACTCCATTGTAACACTTAGTGTGTTAGTGAAACTCCCAATTGCGATTGGGGAGAGGAGTAGGGTTTGTTAACACCCGAACCTCTATAAATCTTTGTGTTAGATTTTCTCTATCCCTCCTAAAATTAATTATTTATTTCCGCAGCTTAAAGTTTAATTTTTTGAAACTCCAAACCCCCCTTCTTGGCCTAATATCTAGGCAACAATTGGTATAAGAGCTTTGTCTAGCATCGAAGCCTAAAAAGCGCTAGTAAAGAGTAAGATAGGGCCAGTGAAGGATTCCAAAGTCTTAAACCTTACTTTGATGGAGCAAATTATGCCCATTGGAAGTTTCGGATGGAGACATACTTGGATAGTGAAGGAATTGAAGTCTGGGATAGTGTACGAAAAGAATGGACACCACTAACCAGAAGAGGAGCTGATGGTGAAGAAGAAATCCTATCAAGAGATGATTGGACAGAGCCTCAAAGAAGAGCAAATTTCAAAAACAAGAAGGTAATGACAATCCTATCAAGCTCATTATCTATTGAAGAATGTGGGAGAATACAACACTGCTTAATAGCATACAGCATGTGGAAGACATTGGAGAACTATCATGAGGGAACTAAGCAAGTCAAATCCAAGAAGATTGAACTTCTAACCTCAGAATATGAGCTCTTCAAGATGAAATCCAATGAGTCAATCACTAACATGACCAACCGTCTTCTAGCCATTATAAATGGAATGAGGAAACTTGGGAAGCATCTGAGTTTGGAAGATGTAAATAATAAAATCCTGAGAAGTCTTCCTCTTAAAGACTATGGTTCAAGAGTTGCTGGCATAGAAGAAGCAAATGAAGATATGAGCATCATGAATATTAATGTGCTGATTGGCAAACTTCTCACACATGAGATGGCAGTGAAGAGAGATATAGAGCTTGAAGCAGAGCCAGAGAAAAGAAAGCCCTTAGCACTCAAAGCCTCTACTTCAAAATCTCAAGAAGATAGTGAAGATGATGAAGAAATAAGTGATGATGAAAATGAGGACATTGCTATGCTTTCAAGAAGATTAAAAAGAATCATTGAGAAGAAAATGAGCAACTCCAAAAAATTCAGGCAAAGAAACCTCAAACAAACTCCTAATGATACACAAAGAAGTAAGGAAGAGGTAAAATGCTATGAATGTGTAAAGAAATGACATATCAAACCTGAATGTCCAAGGCTCAAGAAGCATAAGAGCAAATACCAAAGAGACAACGGGGAGAAAGGTTACAAAGCCACATGGGATGACGAAAGCTCTTCATGGCTATTGAGGATCACGTCTCGAACAAAGTAAGATCACTACACTCATACTCTTTCAATAATGATAGTAGTGTTAATGATAGTAATAGTGATAGTGATGATGATAATGATGAGCAAAGCCTAATAGAAGAATTAAATATAGAATTAGAGAAATATAGAACTAAATTTAGTACCTATAGAAATAATATCTCTAATTTGAAAAATAAGATAGATGGTTTAGAAAAGCAGAACAAAAAGCTTAAATCATCTAATGAATCTCTTCAAAAGTCATTAGATGAATACTTATCAAGACCCTCAACAGCTTCATTGTTAAAAGAAAATAATACTTTGAAAAATGAAGTTGAGGAACTTAGAAATTCCATTTCTAAATTTCACAAAGGTAAAGAGAGCTTAGATACTCTCATTGTGTCTCAAAGATCACCCTTAATTAGACATTGTCTAGGATTTAAGGACACATCATCATCTTCTCACAAAACTATATTTGTTAAATCTAAAGAATCTCACATCTCCACACCTGTTAGAACAGTACCAAGAAATAAGCATGTTAAACCTTCTATACAGAAAAAGAATAATCATGCATTTATGTATAAGAAGCAGGCATCTAGAAAAATGCAAATTAATCATGATTGTACATCTCATTGTTCTCAAAATCAGTCTAAAAGAGTTATGGCATTCAAATACATGGTAAGACCAAAAAGCAAGTTTAGACCGAAACAATGTAATTATTGTATTAAAATTGGTCACATAAATAAACATTGCTGGATAAGGAACGCTCATTGGGAACCTTCATGTGCTAACCCCCAAAGACCCAAACTCATTTGGGTACCTAAAAATCATACTTGAATTGTGATTCTATAGGTATGCCTCAAGTCCACAATAAACAATATTGCTTTGCTAGTAGACAGTGGATGCTCAAGGCATGTGACAGGAGACAAAGAACTTTTCAATGAAATCAAAAGTATTGATGGAGGTAAAGTTACCTTTGGAAACAATGCAAAGGGTAAGGTAATTGGCATTGGTTCTATTGGTATTAAAGGTACTACTTTTATTAAGGATGTCTTACTTGTTGATGGCTTGAAACATAACTTGTTAAGTGTAAGTCAATTATGTGATAAAGGAAACAAAGTAATCTTTACTTCAAATGAATGTCTTGTAATCTCTATCGATGGTCAAGAAATATTTAAAGGAAATAGAGATATCAATACATACATAATAAACTTACATGAACTATCTAACCATTCCTCTAAGTGTCTTGTGACTACTAGTGATGAATCTTGGTTGTGGCATAGAAGACTTGGTCATGCTAACATGGACTTAATACAAAGTCTCAGCACAGGAGAACTAGTAAAAGGATTGCCAAGAGTTAAATATGAAAAAGACAAGACATGTGATCCTTGTAAGAGAGGAAAGCAACACAAGTCATCTTTCAAAGCCAAAAACAAAGTAAGTACTTCAAAACCTCTTCAACTCCTGCATTTAGACTTGTTTGGACCTACTAGAATTGCTAGCTTAGGAGGAAAACATTATGCATTTGTCATCGTAGATGATTACTCTAGATTTACTTAGGTAATTTTCTTAGCTCAAAAGAGTGATGCTTTTGAAAATTTCAAAAACTTTCCTAAAAGAGTTCAAAATGAAAAAGGGTACTGCATTTCAAAAATAAGGAGTGATCATGGGAAAGAATTTGAAAATGAAAACTTTGAAAGCTTTTGTCTTGAACATGGCATTTCACATAATTTCTCATCTCCTAGGACACCTCAACAAAATGGGGTAGTTGAAAGGAAAAATCGAACTTTAATTGAAATGGCTAGAACAATACTTAATGAATATGAGTTACCAACTTATTTTTGGGCAGAAGCCATAAAAACTGCATGTTATATTTCAAATCGAGTTTTCAAAAGACCTCTTTTAAATAAAACCTCATTTGAGCTATGGAATGGAAGAAAGCCCTTGATATCATACTTTAGAGTATTTGGATGCAAGTGTTTTATATTGAACACCAAGGATAATCTTGGAAAATTTGCCTCTAAGTCTGATGAATGTATCTTTTTAGGATACTCTACAACCAGCAAAGCATATAGAGTATTTAATAAAAGATCATTGACGGTTGAAGAATCCATGCATGTTGTTTTTAATGAATCTAGTAGACTTGATCTTGTGAAAGGTAGTGTTCTTGATGATGTTGTAGGTAATATGGAAAGACTTGATATTGGAAATGGGAAAGAAGAAAATGATCAAGAAAATTTACTGCAAAATGATTCTCTACCTCAAAATCAAGAACAAAATGATCAAGAACTTCCAAAAGAATGGAGAATGACGAAAGATCATCCAAAAGAGCAAATAATTGGTGATCTATCAAGGGGAGTAAGTACTATATCTCATTTCAAACATTTAGTCACTGACATTGCTTTTATTTCACAAATTGAGCCTAAAATTATTGATGAGGCTTTTAATGATGAAAGTTGGGTAATTGCCATGCAAGAGGAACTCAACCAATTTGAGAGAAATAAAGTATGGACCCTAGTACCTAGACCCAAGGATCATCAAATCATAGGTAGCAAATGGGTATTTAGAAACAAATTAGATGAACAAGGGTTAATAACTAGGAATAAGGCTAGACTAGTTGCAAAAGGATATAATTAGGAAGAAGGTATAGATTATGATGAAACATATGCACCTGTAGCTAGATTAGAAGCCTAAAAAATACTTTTAGCATATGCATGACACATGAATTTCAAACTTTTTCAAATGGATGTGAAAAGTGCATTTCTAAATGGTTATATAGATGAAGAAGAGTATGTAGAACAACCACTAGGTTTTGAAAGCTATGATTTGCCAAATCATGTTTTTAAACTTTTAAAAGCTTTATATGGTTTAAAACAGGCCCCAAGAGCTTGGTATGAGAGGCTAAGTTCTTTTTTATTAGAAAATAGCTTTACAAATAGAAATGTTGACACTACACTTTTCATCAAAAAGCATAAGCATGATATACTAATTGTTCAAATTTATGTTGATGATATAATATTTGGTTCTACTAATGAATTGCTTTGTCAATAATTTGCTAAGTGTATGACTAGGGAATTTGAAATTAGCATGATGGGAGAACTTAAGTATTTCCTTGGTCTACAAATAAAGCTAAGCAATGAGGGCATATTCATCAACCAATCCAAATATGCCAAAGATTTAATTAAGAAATTTGGTATGGAAGGATGCAAAAATGCCAAGACTCCTATGAGCACAGCAACAAAATTGGACATAGATGAAAAGGATAAGAGCATTAATGAAAAGTTGTATAGAGGTATGATCGGATCACTTTTATATCTTACTGCTTCTAGACCCGATATTATGTATAGTGTTTGCTTGTGTGAACGATTTCAATCATGTCCTAAAGAATCTCATTTAAATGCCGTAAAAAGAATTTTAAGATATTTACATGGATCATTGCATCTAGGTTTATGGTATCCTAGGAATTCATCTTTTTATATTGCTCAAACAAGTTTCAGTTGCTCTCTCAATTGCTGAAGCAGAATATGTAGCAGCTGGATGTTGTTGTACACAAATTCTTTGGATGAAACAACAACTTAAGGACTATGGTCATGAGATGAACCATATACCTATCAAATGTGACAACACAAGTGCTATAAATCTTTCAAAGAATCATATTCAACACTCAAGAAGCAAGCATATTGACATTAGACACCACTTTATTAGAGATCATGTTCAATATGGAGATGTTGCATTAGAATTTATAAGCTCAGAAAATCAATTAGCTGATATTTTCACTAAGTCTCTAAATGAGGAAAGATTTAATTTCATTAGAAGAGAACTTGGTATGATTGATGGATTAACCTTGTGATTGCAAAAATATGAAATTTTAATTGTTGATCTTAAATCATATCACAAGATATAAGGTAGAAATTTTGATGAAAATTCATGTTTTAAGGAATAGAATCTTTGTTGAAATGATTTAGTCTTGTTTTAGGACTTAATTTTAATTGATGAAAATTTTAGGGGTGTCACGCCCGTGACTTAAATGGCCCAAAGAGGCAGTTTCGTTCACGACTTGGTTCATGACATAGCTCACGGCTTCAAATGGTGAAACTTATTTTCACAGCTTGAGTCACGCCCGTGAAAATAGACTTTCACGCCCGTGATGAATTTTCACTCTCGTGAACAATTACACCCCAAAACTCACAGAGGCTTTCACGCCTTGAGTCATGGCTTGCTTCACGGGTATAGGTGATGAAATTCAACATTTCACACCCGTGACAATTTATTCACCCCTGTGACATATGATCATTCACGCCTGTGATATTCAAATATCACGCCCGTGAACTTATTCATGCCTTCATTCACAGGTGGAACACTCATTCAGCAAACCGTGAACACGATCATTCACGCCCATGAACACCTACTTCACGCCCGTAAATGTATCGAATATATAAAAGAACAGCCGGTTACAACTTTCATTTCAACTCTCCAACTCCCAAAACCACTCTCATTTACACACATTCATTGAGGCATTGAATATTCCAGCCCCAAAGACTTAAAATTTTCCTATAAATACCACCAAAAGTTCGAATCTTCATTAGAAATCTTACATTCTTAGGGTTTCAAAAGGATTTTCTGTCAAAAATCTATCCAACTCCATCACCAAAAAATTTCTTAAAAAATGGAGACTGTTTCATCCAAGTGAAAGACAAAGAAGTCCCATGCTCCTAAGAGGTATGCAGATTACCTTATGAACCGCATTCCGGAGCATTGCCATCCTCGGTATGCAACTTTGAAGAAGAGACCTCTACTGTCATCAAGGTCCTTCGAATGGCAAACAGTCCGAAGTCTCGGGCTTGAGACGGCTATGACAGAGCAACTACAAGTCTGTCATCTCAAAGATTTTGTGGAGATTTATCAGCCAACCTTGAGGGAGCTAATACTGGAATTCCTCAGCACATTGCAGGTTTCACCTACTATAGTGGTGAAATTCCAACCCTGAAACAATCCCAACACCCTCAGTGCCATCGAATTTGGGGAATTGTTTAGCCTACCATCTGATGGCATCCTGAATGATACTAAGGTAGAATTCTCTACCCCTCGAGCCTGGACACATTTTGGCACCAATTGCAGCTGGGATGTCAATAAAACAAAGAGCACACATCTCAGGGCCCCAGTGCATAGATATTTGCATAGGTTCTTAACCTATAGCATATTTTCTAGGGAAGAAAGCAACAGGACTATCAGGAAGTCAGAGCTCTTCCTATTTGAGATGGCTCGCAGAGGACTCACAGTGGCACTTTCTAGATGGTTTGCTAACCATCTTCTCTCCATTGCCACCAAGCCCACTGGAGATATTTTGATTGGAGCATATGTCACCCATATAGCAGTGAAGCTTGAGTATCTGAAGCTGGACGCGCATCACTTCAACATCATCCCTGGACATCCTCGAGATCGCTTGGATGTCGAGTTGTTCATCAAGATGGGAGTGATTGTCAGAATCGTTTTCCAGAATGATATCTTCTACCGCTTCACTGACACCGCTGGGGAGATCATCTGGGAAGATAATGACACGGAGGATTTTAAAGCAGGCCTCCAGGGAGTCTAGTAGAAGAAGAGGGCTCGGGTTGAGGAAGCACCTCCAGCAGCTGAGCAGGACATTGGATAGTCCTCGGCTTCCACACCGACCTTAGCGCAGCATGTGGTTGACCTCTTGGCACCACGTTTTGAGCAGCTACAGACTTTGATGGATGAGAGGTTGGAGAACCTCAAAGACTTCATGGAGTTTCGGATGGACAACCTTGTGGCTGAAGTGGCTAGGCTTCGTGAAAGGATGTCCGGCTAGGAGTTAGGCTAGAGTGTAGCCTAAATTTGATTGTTTTTTGCTTCATTATTATATTTATGTTTGCTAGTGTGTAGGAAATTTTTAAATTTCCTTTCTGAACATTATTTATCTTTGTTTGTATGTTTTACTTAATTAATTTGCTTTTGCTTATCTCATTGTTATATTCTTATCCTTTTTTGATTGATGACAAAAGGGGGAGAAAACTAGCAATATATAATAGGGAAAATGTATCAAACTAGCAATATAAGAAAAAAAAAACTAGCAATATATATTAAGGTAAACGAATTTTGAATCAAATAATTAAGATTGAATTGACTTTGAAATAGATCAAAAGGGATTAGAAATCTTGATTCAAAATTTCATATGCAAAGTATATAATTGGAAAATTGAGCTTTATATACATTAGATAAAACTTAAGTATACTTTACATATACCTTAAAGCAAGTTACAAATATAAATATGGCATGATATACCTTAAATATACCTTACATATACTTTATGCCTTAAGAAAGAATTATGGTATATATTGGATATACTTCTCATATAACTTGAGTAAGTTTACTTCAATGCTACATCATTATCTACTATTCTTGCACAATATAAATTTTTTATCCTAAGTATATTTTGAGGGGGAGACTTCTCAAAATCACATATTGCTAGATTATTTTTCACCATCAAAAAGGGGGAGATTGTTAAACCTTTAGGGGTATTTCCGTCATTTTGATGATAACAAATGAAATAGCAATATTGTATTTAACATACTTTTCTTCTAAGTCTATTATACAGGACATGGATTAAAATAGCAAGAATGGAGATTGGAAGAATAATCCTTGAAAGACAAAATTCAAGAAGTAGCATGTTCACTGCCGTGACTCTATGAGTCACTCCCGTGAAAGAAGCTAACCGTTACCAAAACCAAATTTTGAAGTTCACGACCATCAAGGAAGAACAAACCGTGAAGTGGGCATTTCAGTCACCCCCGTGAATAAAAGTGTCACCCCCGTGAAGATTCATGCATTTTCATCCAGAGAGCTTCACGACCAGAGTCACCACTTGGATCACGGCTGGGAAGCTTGCCACACCCGTGAATGCGTATGTCACGCCCGTAACTCTATATGTCAAAACATTCCAGAGAGCTTCACGACCTAGGTCACCACTTCAGTCACGGCTTGGAAAGAAATGTCACCCCCGTGACAAACATAGTCACGCCCGTGAACAATGAAAGAAAAAAATGTTAGGCGCGATTTTTTGGTTGGTACAACGGCTAGTTTCGAATTTAATACACCCCAACGGCTATATTCAGCCATGGGAGTATAAATGGAAGTCATTTATGCAATAAGAACAAGAGAATGATGAGAATAACAAAAGAATAGCATATACTTCGAATTTAATTCTTATTACAAGCTATTTGTAATTTCATACTTTGAGAACAAAATCTATTCTCTGTAAAAATCTTTTTTCTCTTCATTTATTGTGCAATTAAGATTTGTAAGTGGTTCTCTCTGTAATCTTTACTCAAGTGAGCTTTGGGTATTTCTGGGTTAAGAGTAGAACACTTGTAAGGGTTAGTTGTGTGAGCCTCTAAAACACAAATTAAAAGGTTGTTTGTGTGAGCCTGTAAAACACAAGGAATTGGTTATTGTGTGAGCCATTAAAACACAAGGGATTTCTGGGTTAGGTGTGAGCCATTGTGAAAAATACCATAGTTGGGAGTGAGCTTGTAAAACTCCATTGTAACACTTAGTGTGTTTGTGAAACTCCCAATTGCGAGTGGGGAGAGGAGTAGGGTTTGTTAACACCAGAACCTCTATAAATATTTGTGTCATATTTTCTCTATCCCTCCTAAAATTAATTATTTATTTCCACACCTTAAAGTTTAATTTTTTGAAACTCTAATTCAACCCCCCCTTCTTGGCCTAATATCTGGGCAACAGAGTCTAAGTTACTGGTTTAAATATTCATGTTGATGGTAAATAAGTGGTAAAATGTTTTTTTTTTCTTTTATGTTTTATTTTTAATTTTTTTTATTTATCATATAAACTTTTTTTTATTAATTATTTTTCTTACTCGCTCATTTTATTTCTCCTTACCTTATTTCACTTTCTCTCACAATTTCTCCCGCCAGCAGACTAGTGATCATCGTTCCTACAATTAGCTCCTCCATCACTCGCCAACCACCTCACATTTCATCAAAGACAGAACATCTTCTCTTCCATCTTTGATATTCAAACCCATTTCCCCAACACCGCCGAATGGAAGATGAAACCTCTAGCTCACTATGGCTGTCATTTTTTTCCTTCACCAGTGACTGCGGTGCATACACATCCACTCAACGCTCCTTCACAAGTGACCCAAAGGAACCTTGCTTTTAGTAAGTTTCGAAGTAGCAGCTATCTCGGCAGACCCAAGCCTCAAAGACTCATGTTTCTTTGATTCTTCCTTTTTCTAGTATGTTTTCCATCATTTATCTTTGTGAGAATGAATGGATTTTGTTGAAAATTTCATATTGAAATTTGAATTAATCGGTAATTTATCTTTGATTGGGTTATAGGTTTGCGATTTTGCATATTAGTTTTGAAAAAATTAAAGATTAATTACTAATTTTGAGATTTATTGGTGAAGGGTTGCTGAATAAATCACTGAATTGAGATTTTTCATATGGGTTTTGTTGAATATTGATTGGGTATTGAAGAAATTTAGATATTAATTACTAAATTTGAACTTAATTGGTGATGGGTCTTTGAACGAATTAACAGGTAATAGGTCTTTGATTAAGTTATGGGGTTATGGTTTTTATAGCTTGGGTGTTGCTCAAATATGAGTTTTTGTTTTTGGGTTATGCACTTGATTAATTAATGCCAAATATGCCTTTGCATGTGCATTGCAATGTTTGAAAAATTTTGAGGCTCATAAATTAATTACACGTTACCAGTGTTGAGGAGTATTTGTTATATGATGAACTATTGAACTAAGATAACGGGTTGAACTTATAAAATTTCAGCTTTGATATTGAGTTATAGTGATTTATTGCTTTAATTGACAATTGGTGATGAAATTATTGCTATGAATTACTATGTGAACTTTAATTCATATATTTGCTTGTTAATTTGATGAATTAAGAATCATGATTAAAATCTCTCTAGCAAGAAAAAACAATTTGTCGAGGAAGCAACTTGCCCATAGATGGAGTTAATTACAAGGATAGATTGCAACAAGGAATACTTGTAAGATATTTTATTTTAATATCTTATATTTGTGAGCTTTTAATTGAGATATCAGGACAAATTACAAATAAAGGGTTTTAAGAATTTGATATTTTTAATTTAGGCTAGATTTCATTTATTAATTAAGTGTAGGATAATTAATATGAGTTCAGATAATAATATAGGTATGATGGATAACCCATGATTATTATATACTAGTGAGCTAAATCTCTCTTGTTGCTAACTCTAATGATTAAGCTTCTTTATATAAAGAAGGATGGATGATAAGGAAAATAGAATGAAAATAATGAAAAGAATTCCATCATTATTGAGTTAGAAAACGAGAGAATATCTTGGTGGAAAAACTTCTCGGACCGTTTCTAAGACGATGGATTCAGCCAAATCAGATGCATATCTTCCTCTTTCTCAATTAAACTTGTTTGTTTTGTGTTCTAAATAGCATGTATTAGATCTTGGGGGAGAAATATGTCAGATTTCCACTATAGATCTCTCCATCAAGTGGTATCAGAGCCTAAATACATGTTTTCAAAACCATATTTGAGTTTTTCTCATCAGGATCTAGAGAAAAACTGAGTTTAATTGAGGTTTTGAGGAAATTTTGATTTGGTTAATTACATACTTGATTCTCTAATTTTATTAATTTTCAGTGTTTTTCTCTTAATAAAATCAGAATAATATGTTGTTGCATATTGATTTAAAGTGAAAATTTGAAGAAAATTAGGTTTTGGAGTTAAATCGAATTTTTTGGGAATTTTCAGATGAAAAATTGCAGAGGATCGGGAGGAGGAAGATGACTGGCGCGTGCACTTCATGCGCCATAGGCGCGCGTGTCACATGCAGGAGGCTGGAAGGAAGTGTGTCTGGCGTGTGTGTTAAACGTGCCATGGAATTGCGTGGGGTGCATCGGGTGGAACAGGGGAGCTGTAATTGGCGCGTGTATCACACGCGCTAGGGCATCAGTTGCATGCGCGTGTGATACATACGCGTGGCACGTCATATGTGTGCTCTACACGCGTGCGCCATTCTACCCTCTTTCTAGTTTTCTATTTCTGCCTCTGAACTTTCTGATTTTTTAATTAAGTCCCTAATTCATTATGTTTCTCTCCATAAGGCTAATTTTGACCCGATTTCTTCTGTAATTAATTTAGATTTTCTAAATTAATTTTTTAAAAGACATAATTGGAAAAAATTGTGACATTTTTAGAGATAAATTGTTATCTTATAATTTATTTAATTTATGCATTTGACATAAAATGTCACATATGGAATTAATTTTTCTCATGTAAAATTGACAATGTAATGTTATTTTTTGTGATCATAATTTTTCGAGACATTTAAGCCTCATGTCCATAAGGAATGAAAAATTATATTTTTAAGACAATAAATAAGGTGTATCCCAATATAAGCATTTCTTTTAAAAGTGGCTAAAACATAGTTGCTAAAGTGACATTTTTAGCTGAGATTTTAAGAAATATACAGACTTATATGTTTTAGGGATGTCTCAGATTTGGTTTATAATTATTCGGCTCAAATGTGTTTATTATAAATTCAAATTTTGAGATAATAATATAAGACATTTGATTAGGAATGAACTTGTCTGAATGGTTTATTCTGTCCAAATGTGTTTAAATTTGCAAAGACTGTGTAAATTCCTAGATCGTTCTTATATTGAAGAATTATCTATTGCATGTTATATTTTCTGCCCAAATGTGATTATATAATGATGTGCTGAGATTCTTCAAATTAATACTCTTTTTATGGCTTTGAGTATTATTATTGTCTTGAACTCAAGTATTACATTGTTGATTTTTTTAGTAACTTTCTCAATCAATAACTACACTGTTACAGTTCAGACATTAACAACTTCTAGTTTTAAGAAGTGGAAAAGAGACGTTGAAATGGCTATGGAGTTGGCAGATATTGATCTTGCCCTGACTACTCCTAAACCAGCTGACTTGACTTCTGAGAGTACTTCTATGGAAAAAGAGTTACACTCAACTTGGTATAAGATGAACCCCATGTGCTATTTGACCCTTAAAAGGTTAATACCAGAGCATTTGTTGAGCTGTCTTCCTGAGACTCATATAACAAAGGAGTTTCTTACAGCTTTGTCTCAGCGTTAGAAAGTGTCAATCAATGCTGAGATTGGTATCCTTTTGAAACAATTATACTCCATGAAATATAACGGACTTGGAGGTGTTAGGGAGTACATTTTAAAGATGGTCCACATACAGAATGAGTTAAAGGGTTTTGACATTATTCTCCCTGATGCTTGTATTGTGCATTAAGCTCTCAATACTCTACCTCCTAAGTTTGAGATGCTTATTATGGCTTACAACTCTAGGGAGGATCCTTGGACTGTCAATGCTTTCATTGTCATTTTCATAGCTGAGGAAGAGAAGCTAAAGGCAAGACAATCCAGTGTCGCATTTCTTGTATTCGGATCTCAGTATAAAGGTAAACTGAAAGGTAAGAATGCTAAGACTAATGCTTCTTTTTATGTTCAGGGGCATAAGTCTTTCTGATCTAGTGTTGTGGGTGATTCTAAAGGCATAGAGAAAAAGAGACTTAAATGTTTCTTTTGCAAAAAAAAAATGTCCTAAAAAGGCGGATTGTCTTAAATATAAAGCCCAGTTAGAGAAGCGTGAGCCTACATGTAACTCTTTTGGTTTTGTTATTTGTGAATCTAATTTAGTTTATGCCACATCTAGTTCCTGGTGGCTTGATAGTGGAGCGACTAAACATGTTGCCTTCACATTACAGGGATTCACAAAAATAAAGAAGCCAAATAAAGAAGAGTTAATGCTCACAGTTGGCAATAATGTTACAGTTGATGTTCACCTAGTTGGAAATATTTGTTTGAACTTAGATAGTGGTTATGAAGTATTTTTATCTAATGTATTGTTCATAGCATCTTTTAGACGGAACTTGGTATCTGTTTCTGAATTAAACAAAATTGGCTATACTTTTGTATTTAAAGATGGACTTGTTAATATAACTTTTAATTCAAAGGCAGTTGGCCGATGTATTTTGTCATATGGTTTGTATCAAGTTTCTTTAAGTTCAAATGAAATATATTCCACATCATGTAATGTTGAACATATTGTTATCAAAAGACCCTTAATAAAGGAAATGTCATCCATGTTGTGGCATAAAAGACTTGGCCACATTTCTAGGGAAAGGATAAATAGCCTAATTAAAAATAATATTTTGTCTGCCCTTAATTTCAGTGACCTAGAAACATGTATTGACTGTTGTAGGGGTAAACTAACCAAAATTAAGAAAAAGGGATTTATCAGGAGCTCAAATCTCTTAGAGATAATCCATACATATATATGTGGACCTATTCACCCACAATATGCAATAATAAATATTTTATAACATTTATTGATGATTTTTCCCGATATGACTATTTGTACTTGATTAAAGAAAAGTCTAAATCTCTTGAGAAATTCAAGATTTTTAAGACTGAAGTCGAGAAACAGCAGAGAAAAGTTATCAAAATTGTTAGGTCTGATCGGGTTGGTGAGTATTATGGCAAATACGGTATATCAGGACAATTAAAAGGTCCTTTTGCCAAATACTTGGAGGACTGTGGAATAGTAGCTCAGTTTACTATGCCAAGAAGTCCTGAACAAAATGGTGTGGCTGAAATGCGGAATCACACCTTAAATGAAATGGTTAGAAACATGATATCAAGATCCAATCTCCTGGACTTTTTATGGGGTGAGGCTATTAAAACGGTATTATATATCCTCAATAGAGTACCCAATAAGTTTGTGGCTATAACACCATTTGAACTGTGGACTAATAGGAAACCTAGCTTAAGTCACCTCCGTGTTTGGGGTTGTCCTTCAGAAGTATGCCTTTATAATCCTACTAAAGGTAAATTGCAATTTAGATCTACTCGTTGCTATTTTATAGGATACACAAATCATTCTAAAGGCTACAAATTTTATTATAGAGAAGAGGGTTCTAGAATTGTAGAATCACACACAGCTAAATTTTTAGAATTTGATATAGCTTATCAGTATGAACACTCTGATATCACTAGTAAGGAACAACAGACTAAAGTTATACATATACCAATTCCCAAGCAACCTGCAATGTTGGTTCCTACACCTGTGATTAATCCAGTATTAAGGGATGAGCCTATACAGTTTAATGAGGCTTCATCATCACAGGGTGCAGTTGCACATATTCCTCTTAGAAGGTTTACCAGGGAAAGGAAATTTGCTATTCCATATGATTATGTGGTCTATTTAGGAGAGAGTGATTATAACATTGGTCATATTCTGATCCTATATCATTTGAGGAAGTTGTTTCTAGTACCCAATAAGATCTATGGTGGAAAGCAATGAGAGATAAAATGCAATCTATGGATTGTAATGGTATGTAGGAGCTTGTTGAATTACCTGAAGGTTGTAGACCTATTGGTTATAAATGGGTCTATAAGACTAAGAAAGACTCCAAAGGGAATATTGAGAGTTTTAAAGTCAGATTAGTTGCCAAACGATTTACTCAGAGAGGAGGAATTGATTATAGTGAAATATTTTCTCATGTATCCTCGAATGATATATTTAGAGTAATTATGACACTAGTAGCTCATTTTTATTTAGAACCACATCACATGGATGTTAAAACCGCATTCCTGAATGGAGAATTAGACGAGCATGTCTGTATGAAACAACTTAAAGGTTTTCATGAAGATGGTAAAAACATCTTGTCTGTAGACTTAAAAAGTCTATTTATGATTTAAAACAAGCCTCACGATAGTGGTACTTAAAATTTGATGATGTAATCATTTCTTTAGGCTTTGTTGAAAGCAAAGTTGACAAATGCATATATTTCAAGATCAGTGAAAGCAAATATATCTTTCTGATATTATATGTAGATGATATTTTGCCTGCATGTAATGATTTAGGTACACTACATGAGGTTAAGCATTTGCTATTTAAATATTTTAATATGAAAGATCTTGGAGAAGCATCTTTTGTCCTTAGAATTGAAATCTTAAGGAACATATCTCAAAATCTTTTAGGTCTCTCTCAAAAGGCATACATAGAGAGGATATTGAAGAAATTCAATATGCATGAATGTAAATCTAGGGATGTGTCAATTGCTAAAGGTGATAAATTAAACTTAGCACAGTGTCCTAAGAATGAGGATGAGAGATAATCAATGAAAGCAGTGTCATATGCTAGTGTAGTAGGAAGCTTGATGTATGCTCAAGTTTGCAGTAGGTCGGACATTGTATTTGCAGTTGGTATTCTAGGTAGATATTAATCTAATCCTGGAATGGACCATTGGACTGCGGCTAAAAGAGTTTTGAGGTATCTTAAAGGGACTGGTGATTATATCTTAATATACATAGAGGTTAAGCCTCTGGAGTTAACTGGATATATAGATTCAGATTTTTCTAGTTCCTCAGATGATAGAAAATTCACATCATGTTATGTTTTTATGCTAACTGGTGGGGCTGTATCTTGGAAAAGTGTTAAACAGTCCTTAATCTCTTCTTCCATGATGTAGGCTGAGTTTGAAGCATGTTATGGTGTAGCCACATATGTCGTATGGCTACGAAATCTCATTACGGAAATGTCAATCATTGATTCCATTGACATGCCCATAAAGTTGTATTGTGATAATCTTCCAGCTGTGTTTGCTAAAAACAACAAGAATATCACATGGTCTAAGCATATGAAAATCAAGTATTTGACATTGAAAGAGTTGATAAAGAAAGGTGATGTCGAGGTGGATCATATTAATACAAAAGATATGATAGTAGATCCTCTAACCAAAAGACTATGACCCAATATTTATGTGAGACATGTCATTATTATGGGTCTAAAGTCTGGTTTTGATCTCTTAGATTAGTGGGAGGATTTTATATTACTTTATGTAATGTTTGTACGTACTTTATACATTGGTATAAATATACATTATTATATTTCTAATGATTATCAATACAGTGTTATATTTTCATTGGAAAATATTATGTGATATATCAGATTAAATATTTGAAAGTTTTAAGATTAGTGTCATCTTAAGCGAAGGCTTGGGGCATTGATGTTCATAGCTTTGGGTGTATGTCTTGTGACACAAAAAGTATCTCGAGATATAAAGTTTTAAAACATAAGGTGCGAAAATAAATAATTAATTTTAGGAGGGATAGAGAAAATTTGACATAAAGATTTATAGAAGTTCGGGTGTTAGCAAACCCTACTCCTCTCCCCAATCGCAATTGGGAGTTTCACTAACACACTAAGTGTTACAATGGAGTTTTACAAGCTCACTCCTAACTATGGTGTTTCTCACAATGGCTCACACCTAACCCAGAAATCCCTTGTGTTTTAATGGCTCACACAATAACCAATTCCTTGTATTTTATAGGCTCACACAAACAACCTTTACTTTGTGTTTTTACAGGCTCACACAAACAACTTTTACTTTGTGTTTTTACAGGCTCACACAAATAACCTTTTAATATGTGTTTTAGAGGCTCACACAACTAACTCTTACAAGTGTTCTACTCTTAACCCAAAAATACCCAAAGCTCACTTGAGTAATGATTACAGAGAGAAACACTTACAAATCTTAATTGCTCAATAAATGAAGAGCAAAAAGATTTTTACAGAGAATAGATTTTGTTCTCAAAGTATGAATGTACAAATAGCTTGTAATAAGATTTTGATTCAAAGTAATTGCTATTCTATTGTTATTCTCTTGTTCTGAATGCATAAATGACTTCCATTTATACTCTCATGGTTAATTATAGCCGTTGGGGTGCATTAAATATGAAACTAGTCGTTGTACTAACCAAATAATTATGCCTGACATTTTTCTCTTTCATTGTTCATAAACGTGACTATGTTTGTCACGAGCGTGACATTTCTTTCCAAGCCGTGACTGAAGTGATGACCTTGGTCGTGAAGCTCTCTGAAATGTTTTGACATATTGAGTCACGGGCGTGACATACTCATTCACGGGCATGACAAACTTTCCAGCCATGATCCAAGTGGTGACTTTGGTTGTGAAGCTCTCTAGATGAAAATGCATGAACATTCATGGGCGTGACATTTTGATTCACGGGTGTGACTGAAATGTCCACTTCACAGTTTGTTCTTCCTTCATGGCCGTGAACTTCAAATGTCAGTTTTGGTAACGGTTAGCTCTTTCACGGGCATGACACATAGAGTCACGACAATGAACATGCTACTTCCTGAATTTTGTCTTTCAAGGATTATTCTTCCAATCTCCATTCTTGCTATTTTAATCCATGTCCTATTTAATAGACTTAGAAAACAAGTATATTAAATACAATATTGTTATTTTATTTGTTATCATCAAAATGACTGAAATACCCCTCAAGGTTTAACACATACATACTTTATTTGAAGTAATAAAGGATTTCTTATGATTAACTATGTTACATAAAGATAAGAAATCTGACTGATAAGAAAATCAACACATAAAATTTTGATCATAAAGTCAGTGTTGAATAATGCTTACCACATTACCACACTGATGCTCCATGACGATTGATAGGGTTATTGGCATATGTGACTATGGAAGGTGTCATGTTCTTGATTATGTGGTTTCCGCCATGATCCTATGTTGATAATCTTATTGAATCGAACAGGAATGTGAAGGTTTTTGTAATATATTCTCAATTAATGCGTCCAAGTGGGAGAATATAAGATATTTTATTTTAATATCTTATATTTGTGGGTTTTTAATTAAGATATCAGGACAAATTACAAATAAAGGACCTTAAGAATTTAATCAATTCTTAATTTAGGCTAGACTTCATTTATTAATTATGTGAGAGAATTAATGTGGGCTCAGATAATAATATGGATATGATGGATAGCTCATGATTATTATATACCGGTGAACTAGGTCTCTCTTGTTGCTAACTCTAATGATTAAGCTCCTCTATATAAAGAATGATAGATGATAAGGAAAATAGAATGAAAAGAATTTCATCATTCTTGAGTTAGAAAATGAGAGAAGATCTTGATGCAAAAACTTCTCGGATCGTTTCTAAGACAATAAATTCGGTCAAATCAAGTACATATCTTCCTCTTTCTCAATTAAACTTGTTTGTTTTGTGTTTTAAATAGCATGTATTAGATCCTAGGGAAGAGATCTGTCAAATTTCCGCTATAGATCTCTCCATCAATACTTACAGATTTTATTCAAGCATTCTGGTCTACCTCCATAATAGTTGAATATTTAAGGGGAGTAATTCTGATTTCTTTTTATTTTTTGATATATTTTGATCATGTTCCTACATTAGGGACAATATAGGAAGTAGGTGTGGAAGAGTGATATTTGAGCCTCATTTTTGAGATTTTTACTTTTTGCTACTTGAAATTCAAATTGTGGATAAATGTATAAATGATATATTATGACATCTTAAGGAGCTAATTGTAATTCAAAATTCATTCTTGCATGAATTTTGATTAATACGAAAAAATTCTACACTTTTGCACTTGTTGAATTTTGATTAAATTAATATAAAAAGTGAAAGAGTAGTAGTCAATTTATACTTATAAGTTTAAATTTTTCATAAAATATGATATTTTGATTTATTTGACAAAGATTGCAAGATGAGAATATCAAATTATAACTATTTTGAAAGAAGTTTTTAGCCTAATTTTAAGCAATACAACTTGGCTTGCTGAAATTTATTTTTGAGTAAAATTCATGATTCGTTGGAAATACTTGAACTTACCATGGAATTTTTATTGACACTACACATATTAGATTTGTTTGAAAATGATAATGAAAGCTAATTTTTAATGTCTTTACTTTTACTTGTGATTAAAAAAAAGCAAATTTAACATTTTGGAAGATGTTATAGTATTATTGAAAAAAATTACAAAAATTTCAAATTGAGTTAATGTAATAGATAGAGTATAAAATGCATATATTAGTCAAAACAATGCGAAATGTGGGATAGAGTATAAAATACACCCATTAAAGAGAAAACAAATAAAGGTAAGACAAAGTATAAAATGCAACTAATTCCAAAAAAATTCAGTTTTATTACAGAAAATTTTGAGGTATTGTTTTGTTTATTCTCTCCTTTTGATCCCAAAGATCTCCTTTTTCTTAAATTATATTCCAACCCTTTGATTTTTGAAATGAGTTCAATTGGGTGGTGGAGATGGGAAAAAATAGAAAATTTATAGTCTATTCTTTCTAATATCATGAATTATGAGTGATCTAAATTTTTACCTAAATATTTAAGTGAATTGGGTGAAATCTTTAGATAATGTGTTAAGTTTTGTATATTTTTGAATAACATTGAAAGGATATTGGATTAAGTGAGAAATTTAAGTTATAAGTATATATTGTGCTATGAAATATTTTTGTTTTGATTATTAATTTAGTTGAACTCTATAAATTTACAAAATTTTCAAAAGAATGAGTAAAGTATAAGAATTAAGTTTTGCTTGAGGACAAGTAAAAGACTTATTGCGGGGGAATTTGATAAGTGCTAAAATGGAAACATATTTAACATATAATTTATCTATATTTAAAGTAAAAATAATTTATAATACATTAATTAATCTCCTATTTTGATTTTATAAAGGAATTTATCAAATGAGGAAAGATTAAACTAAATTTGAAGAGGTAAAAAAAGAAAAATCATGATTGATCTAATTGATAAGGTTGTCTCCATTTTATTAAAGGAAACTAAGTTCTAGCATGCCCAACCTGAAGGAGAAATTAAAAAGAGGACATTTTGTCCAAATTAATTCCAACTTTTTAGAAATATTCTCCTAGTTATTTTTCTAAATTAGTGTAATTTCGTTTTTATATGTTATCTTAGATAATAATTTCTATTTAGTTCTTTTAGAAGTTTAGTTAGTTTAAAACTTTTTCCTGTATAGAAGTAGCATTAAGTAGAAATCTATCATATTTTAGTTTGCATCTTTGTTTTTCTGCTTTTTTATTTTATTCATGTATTTTAGTTCCAACCATGTGCGGTTGATTTTATTCTTCTAGTCAAGCCTATCGAATATTGGTTTTAAAAAAATTGTGAGAATTTATTCTTCAATTATTTTTTTAATTTTAATTATTTGGATATTTTCTGTTTTTATTTATTTATTTACTTGATGAATAAATGGTGTCATTTGGGTCTTTAAATTTGTATATGTTTAGTTAATCCAATAGAGTAGTAAATCAATATTCTTAGGACTTGTTTGATATTGCGTTTGTCAAAAATACTTTTGAAGAACAAAATTATTTTTAAATTTTTTGAGTTTTGAAAACTACTTTTTGAGAGAAGTAGGTAAATAGATATTTTTTCTATAAGCAGATTTGAGAAAAGTAATTTATAAAAAATTAAAAACAATCAGTAAATTAAATCAAAAAAATTTTAAACCTACTTTTTGGACACCTAACAGTAATTTCAAATACTCTCTTAGTAAAATTAAAATATTAATGAGTATTAATAGAAATATTCAATCTATTTTAAATAAACAAGCTTGTGTTTTATTGACTAGAATTGGTGATTTTTTTAATTCTTAATGTTATTTATAGTCTAAATTTTAAGAGTTTATTTAAGGTTAATTGATAAATAAAGTTTATTTACAAAGCTTTCTCATTTAAATTATAATTAAGGAAAGATAGAATATTAGAGATTGTTAATATTTATAACTAATTTATTTAATTTGAAAAATTATATTTCTTTCAATGATCAATATATTTAAACCAATTCTGAGATATACCTTGGCTTGAATTTTTCTAAATTGATTTGATTTGTTTAATTTTATGTTTTATTTCTATTAAATCTAAATCATCCCCTCCCAATTTTTATTTCTTTGTTCTTAAAAATTCAAATTTGATAATTACTCAATCCCTGTGAATTTGTCTCTACTCTCATTATTTCCAAATTTTATTTTCAAAAAGTAGAAATTTATTTTTGACTAGTTTCTACAACTTTCAATACAATAAAGTAACATTGGGAAATGTTTAGTAATGTTGGATAATATAACTTGAATTATTTCAAATAAAACTAATTACATTTATATTAAATTTGCTTTTGAAAATATGCCTAGAGGCTTAATTCCCCACTTGTTCTTAATTGTGTCTACCCTGTCTATAGTGATAGATTTTGTTTGATAAAATTAGCTGATAATTTAACTAATTGAATTAAAAATATTTGATAAAACTAGCAGCAAAAATAAATGAAAAAATGTAACATAACATAAAAAGATATATTTATATTAATAAAACATAAAATAATACAAACTAATTATATATATATAATAATAACAAATTGAATTATAATGAATTCTTGAATTTCAGCTAAATAAATTTAAAATTGCAACTAAATTAATAAATTTCAGTGTGGTGCATATGGAAAAAGTATGAATGTGACAATTGAATGATCTGATTTCACAAATTGGTTCCCCTTTCTAATACGATAGCTTAAGTGATTGGGAAATTAAAACAAACAAAGTTGGGTAAAAAAAATAAATGAATATGGGATGACATAAAGTCGCAAAAATATGTCATTTGACAAAAAAATGGTATAAAAGAAAAAATAATAATTTACTAGTTGTTTTTAACCCTAGTTCTCCTAATATTTTTTTAGATATTATAATCTATTTTTTTCCAAAAAATCTATTTTATCAAACACAGTTTATTAATTAAATTATATTATTTTTATAATTAAATTATATTATAATCTAAATTATAATATAGTTTGATATTATTAAACACTGCCTTTAGGTTTGCAATATTGTACTGTAAATAAACTATGATGACTAATTGTATGTACGTTGATTACAATACAATAATAAGTACTCCTTTCATCTAGAAAAGATAGAATCAGTCATATTTTCACATATATTAAGAAAATTAGTTAATTTAGTTAAACTAATGATTTTTACTTAATGTTTCCAAAAATACTCTCCATTTATTATTATCTTGAAAAAAAACCATTTTATTTTTTAATATAAAACTCAAATAAATACTCGTGTAAATACCAACCAATTTCAAGAGTTTTTTAAAATAAGAGTTAAAAAAATTAAGAGTCCAAGAATAATAATTAATTGATGGCTTATTTATTAATATAAGTGGTAGTGACATAATAATAATGAAATATATAAATAATAGAGTTTATTTGGTATTGCTATTTAATTATGCTTCAATTCAAAGTAGTAGGTAGAAACACTTTTTTTGTTTGATAAACTAATTTATAAACTGTTGTGAGACAAAAACATATTATTTGTTTAGTTAAAAACTGCTATTGGAAATGCTTTTAAATATAAATGACAAAAATAGACATATATAAAAATATAATTATTTGTTACTATTTTTATATTAAAAATTACAATTTGGTTATAGTAAAATTAATATTAATTCTAATAAATGTTAATTTTATACCAATTTATTTTTCTTTAAATTATGAATAGTAAATAGAATTAAAAATATTGCATTCTACTGTAATATTAGAATCATTCATACATTATACAATAATATTAGATTTAATAGTACTTACGACCTGTTTTCTTACTATTAATTCCTAAAAAATAGCAAACTACATGCAATTCATTGCTAATGTCATCCATTTGATATGGTTAATTGTCTCTAAGATTTTCAATTGAAACATCAACATCTAGTATAACATGAAGGCATATAATTAGATTTGCAATCATATACTTGAAATACTTTTTATCTTTATGTTTTTCTAATATAATTATGTAAAGTTATAGAAGCAACTATAATTTTGACTTGGATCTTAAACAGATATGTATGCATGTTATTTAAAATATGTCATCTATTTTTCAACACCCAAAAAGTCCTCTTGATCACTCATCGTAAAGAAGAATATGCACAATTGAAAATTTCATCTCGTCCCAATGATTATTGTCCACGTCGAAATTCGGATAAATGATATCTAACTCCTCTATATTTCTTTTTCCATTCTAAACATATTAATACAACAATCTATGTGATTATGAAATAACTCCATCAACCATTTGTGTCCTGTTTGATATGAAATCATATAAGGTTCGTTGTAGATATATTTTATAATAATACTCAGTTATTGCACTGGCTATTGCTACCACTAATTGATCAATAACATGTTCATCACAAGTATTGAAAATGTCATCTTCATCATCATTTCCACCACTATCATTATGGTTTGTTATTTGCATATAATTGTCCATATCTAAAATAACACAAAAGAAAAAAAAAATTCAAAGTCATTAATACTTAAAAATACAAACCAAATACAAATTCATACAAACTAAGCTATCGATTCTTAAAAATGCAAACAATAATATTCATCTGTACAAACATTAATATTTCACATGCTAGTCTTGTCTTTATGATATTTAAACCAAGCTAATTTAGCCTCTGGTTTATTGATAGAAGCAAATGTCTCTCTTTATCTTGTTTTCTAACAATATAATAGCAAATAACCAGAATTCATTGTCTTTCTCAATGTCTGGTAGATAATTTAGAATTGCATGAGTTTCAGCAATACTATACCTAGGCAAGTCAGTCATTTTGTACGTTATGGTACCTATACTTTCAACTGTCGCAACCTATCAATTTGTTGTGATGATTTTTGTTGAATCACTTGATTTTTTTTTTTATTTTCTTCATTTTTTTCATCCTTTTTAACTTGCTTACTCGACTTATCAATTCTTTTCCCTTTTCTTTCCTTCATTTGTTCATTATAGCTACCTCCCAGATTTTCTTGACACTCACTGCTAATTTGTTGATTTAGATTCTTAAAATATTGTGATTCCTCTTCAAAATCACGACTACCTTCTAATTGGATGGTATCATTACCAACACTACCATCAAATCCATCATTTTCATCAATTAACACACCAATTGATGGAGCCCAAGCATGCTCATTAGTAGCTACAATATCAATAAAAAAATATGTCCATTTTTTTTTAGCAAACTCTTAGGGATCCCTTGATTTTGAAATTTTTCATAAGCTCATTTAACCTACATAATCCAAAAAATAGATAACATATTAAAAAGTGTGAATTCTAATAAATAATTGAAATAAATTTAAAACTCAAGTTGTTATAACTCAATACTAACTTTAATTTTTTCTGCCCATCGATCATCAAATGCGTCAATATATAGTATTTTTCTTTGTATCCATCCTAATCTAGTCTCTTTACCTGTCAATTCTTGAAACAACTTACATTCCTTCTTCATCGAATCCCATTTATTTTTTAATTTGACTTTATCATAATCCAATTTAGTCTCCCAATGAAATTTATTAAGTACATACTTCCAACATTTTCTTGATAAATGAGTTCCAAGTCGAAAATCTTTTTGAGCAGCTCGCACACAAATGTCACAAAAAATTTCTAATAAATTATATTATTTTGCTTTAGAAGGTCTAGTTTCATTTTCCTGACTCAATTGATTTGGATGTCCACTCATATTTGTTGTACTAATGATCCTAATATAATATGATCAATCAAATATATATCAAATAATTAAAAATACAAAATTTTCAAATAAAACACACCAACAAATAGCTCCAACCTAAATATTCACATGATGTCATTTCTAACAGTTGTTGAACAAATAAATAAACAAAATAAGAGATAGAAAGAAAAAGCATAGTATCAACAAGAGACTGTATCTAGCAAGAATTAATGATTCTATATTCATAGTTAGGCTGCAAGTTTATGCTAGTGGAAATAATTATTGTATTATTTGATTAACAGAGGTTTTTCCTAAGCAACCTAATGACTTAATAAAAAAATAAATTATATTCTTATCTAATATTATTATAATTAAACTATCAAGATTTCCTATTATAGCATTTGATGCTGTGTATGATCCATTAAAATAATTTCCAATTATTGACATAGTTTTTGCATTTCTAACTTGTTTAACTATTAAACTTGATTCTTTTGTTTACAATCTATTTAATAATAGTGCACAACATATCATTATCACTTGCTAACAATCTATTTAAGTGGTAAAAAATATACCTCTGCCAGGTGCAAGTTCTATCTTTACATGAATAAAATATTTAGTTATACCATAGTTGTTGTAATAAAAACAAAACAAAATAAATATGAAGAGATAACATGCTTGCACGTGTTGTGGTGGTGGGGTATTGGAATGCTGTCCAAATTTGAAATCATAATTACAACTTTAACAAAAAAAAAAAAAAAAGACTTTAACTTGCAATTTTGCAACTTTGAGTAATAAAAATGAATTGATGGAATAAAAGCCATATGAATTTAAATCCCAGTTTCTTTTACTGAAAAAACGACCAAATTCAAGAAATCGTTGTAGAAATGCATGCATTTGTAGCTAAATCTTGATCCAGATGAAATTAATGGCGAAAGGATGCATTTTGATGACATGGTGGGTTTGAAGATTGGGATGGCATGTATATAGTGGGATTAAAGGTCATATTCATTTTAGTTCTGGTGGTTTGTTAACTTTCAGTTTCACTCATCTCGGAGTGATCTTAGATTTTTCTTGAATTCACCCAAAAAATTCTTCATGTTCCCTAAATCATAATTACAACTTTAAAAAGAATGCTTACATTTGGACAAAGGCCTTAAAAAGAATAGAAGCTAGGGCCTGAAGGTCCTTAACTTTCATAAATATAGTGCGTAATGCACAACTGGTACTTAAGAAGGGTCATATATTACATGTTGCCCATGTAATATTCTCATAAAATTCATTTCATAACCTAATGTAGGATCTCCAAATTATTTTTTACAGCTTACTTTCTAATACTTTCTCTGCTTATGTCTGGAAAATTTTAGTTTGTCTTCTATTTTGTCATTTTTTTTTATCTCTAATTTAATTATCTGTAGCTCTTTGTGGCTGCAAATAACAGTATTGAGATTAAAATTATCTATTGATTATGGATAAACATGGAGGAACAAAATATAAACCAGTAGTTGAGCTTAGGGCAAGCATAAAAAATGTAAAAGGCAAATAAATCAGAGCATGACCACAGTAGATCTGAAGCAAAAGATAAAAGAAATAATAGTGGACAATGAATCAATCAGATCGAAAGCATCAACAAATTAGATCAAGTCTTTTGTCTCACTAAAACTAATGCAAAAAAGAAAGACAAAAGAGACGAAGAAAGAGAGATGGAAAATGTTCTAACCGGTGCAAAGGAAGAGGAGATTCGTCGAAGCAGCTTGAATATTGGCTATGGATGCTAGAGCGCGACCGGATGTAGATCGACGGAAGGGAGGAATGTCTGTTGATGCTTAGGGCTTGAAAGAAGAAAGTGTTTTATATGATGGCACAATAGTTAAATAAAATAATTTATTAAGGGTATTTTGGTGTTTAAAAAACATAAAAATTGCTTCCCGTGTGAAGTATCAGAATTGATGTTTTTTTTAAACACAGGTTTTAGATTTCAAAACCATAGTTTCAGATCTTTACCAAACACTCATTAAACCCAGCTTTTATTCTAAAACTATGGTTTTGAATATCCTACCTCAATATTAAATAGGTCCATAATATATTTATAATTGAACAAAATAATTAAAAAAATAATCTATAATTTTGGAGAGTCAAAAAAAAAAAATTAGTCTATTTTTTCCAAACAAATGGAGCATAAGTTTTCCAAAAAAAAAAATGAAAGATAAATGACGGTTTGACATTTTCAGCCCAAATGATAAAATCTTGATTTAAAAAAAAAAGAATATGCATGTATGGTCTGATTAATTTTCATTGAATATAAAAAGGATTGAAGCTATTTACTTTGTTGATGAATTTTATTTTTTTAATGTTTAAATATATTAATTTTTATATTCGAATACATTATCACCATCAACAACAAGATTCTTTTTTCATTTTAATATGTATTAATATTGATTTTTTATAATTGTCAAAATTTATTAAAAATAATGAGTCGGTGTTCTTATGATATAGAAGAGATTTAGCTGAAAATAAATTTAAGAAAATTGACAAAAAAATGAAAAGGATTTTATTGAAAAAATTCAAAAAATAAAATTGAATAAAAAATAAAGATTTAACTGAAAATAAATTAAAAAAGGGAAAGGAATTTAATTGAAAAAGATAAAATAAGAAAATTGAGAAAGAAATGAGATTTAAATTTAATAGAAAAAATAAATTAGAAATTAAAAATAAATTAATTTAATTGAACAGTAATAAAAGAATAAAATTAAAGAAAGGAAATGAATTTATTTGAAAAGAAATTAAAGATAGAAATCAAATTAAAAATTAAAGAGACTTAGTTGAAACAAATTTAAAGAAAAAAATTTAAAAAAAAAACGTAAAACATTTAGTGGAAAAAAGTATTGAGAAAGAAAATTTGAAAAAGAAAAAAATAAGAAAAATGAAAAAGAAACGGGAAAGAGATTTAATTTAAATAAAACTAAACAAGAAAAGTGAAAAAAATAGAAGGATTTAATAAAAAAAAGAAATTAAAGAATGAGATAAAGAAAAAAAAAAGATAGAGATTTAATTGAAAATAGAAAATAAATTTAATTAAAAAAATTAAAAAAATAAATAGATTTATTTGAAATAAATAAAGAGATTTAATTGGTACATATTAAGGAAAAAAAATTTAAAAATGATTTTCAATGGAAGAAAGTTAAATAATTAATTTAATTAAAATAAGTATTAAAATTAAAGAAAAAAATAGATGAAAGCAATGGAATGTAATATAAATGTAAAATACATTCTATAAATATTAGATATTTAATTATAATAATTTTTTATTTTAAATTTTAATTTATGAAGTAAAAAAAATAATTCGGTAATGAAAATTATTCTGGCTATCTTCGAATGCAGTCAAAGATTTCTTTTCAGTTCCTACAATTCCAATTGTGAAGAATTGCAAAATTAAAATTACCCTCAGATTTTCAAGAAATAGGAGTACCTGGGAAAGAGAGATTGGATAAATGAAAATTCCACTGTTTTGATTCAATTTTACAATTGCTAAAATGAAACGGTCATAATATCTGATGTTCATGGAAAGGTTATCCATTGCGCGTATTAGGTGTTTGTTGTTTTGCTTGCTTGTCATAAAGTCAATAGTCAACTCCGTGGAGCAGCAACCGTCTTTCGTCAAGGTATATGGCGTTGATTCCAACTCGCAATCCAATTAAAATGAAAAGAATTCTCAAAAATCTTTTATAATTAATCTTCTTGATACAGAGTTTCTTGGCCCAAGCCACTACAATGTTGCAACCCGTCTCTATCAACTGTTTCCCTTCTTCGAAGTCATACACCTTCTGCGGAAGTTGTTGCCTTTTCAAACCCTCAATCAAGTTGAACTTAAAAGTATCTTCACAACCTGGAAGCAAGAAGCTTCAGCACTAAACTCAAATGGATATCTTTTCCCAGGTATTTGTCTGTGCTACTCTTATCACTTTCGTCTTCAAAATCTCCATTGCACTTGACACCATTAATCTCTCTCCATCTTTGACTGATGCAACACCCTGGTTTCTAAAGGTGGAAGCTTTGAATTGGGTTTCTTCAGTCCATATGCTTGAACTAAACGTTACTTGGGAATTTGGTATGGAAATATCCCAGTTAGAACTATTGTTTGGGTTGCAAACCGAAACATTCCTATCAATGATTCTTCTGGTTCTTTGCTATAAACAGTGGAAGTTATCCTGTGCTCTTCAACAGTGAGAATATGATTGTTGTTTTTTGGTCAGCATCTCACTTGATGAAAGAAGCACAAGATCCTGTTTCCCAGCTTCTTGATTCAGGAAATCTTGTTTTAAGAAACAAAAATGAAGCTGCTTCAGGAATCTACTTGTGGCAGAGCTTTGACCATCCACGTGATACACTCCTATCCGGAATGAAGCTACGTTGGGACTCAGGAAGTGGAATTAATATGCATTTATCATCATCAAAGAGCTCAAATGATCCACCAGTTGGCGACTTTACTCTGAAAGTAGAACTGCTAAACAATCCTGAGTTAATTATGCGGAAAGGCAGAGAGAAGTACTACAGTACTGTACCATGGACTGGCAGTTCATTCAGTGGCGGCCAGACAATATAGCCTAACCCAAATTTGGCCTACAATTTCGTTTCAAATGCTGATGAGGTATATTACATCTACAGCCTCAAGAATAGTTCTTTACTAACAGGAATAGTTATAAATCAAACTACCAACCAGCGTCAGCGCTACACATGGAATGATGTGATGCAAACTTGGATTCTCTATCATAATGTGCCAAGAGATCGTTGTGACAGTTATGGCCTATGTGGTGCCTATGGAAATTGTATTATCAGTGAATTGCCAGTTTGTCGATGTTTAAAAGGATTCAAGCCTAAGTCATTACGGGAATGGAACCTAATGGATTGGTCTCAAGGGTGTATTCGTACTGAGCCTTTAAATTGTCAAAAAGGAGATGCATTTATCAAATATCCTAAATGAAAATTGCCAGATGCTACACATTCTTGGGTCTACAAAACAATGAATCTCAGGAATGCAAAGGCTAAATGCTTGCCGATTGTTCATGTATGGCATATTCAAATGCCGATTTTTCAGGACAAGGCAGTGGATGTACCGTTTGGTTTAATGATTTGATAGATATTAGACAATTTCCAGATGGAGAACAGGACCTATAAATTCGAATGAGCTCATCAGATATAGGTATGTTCTTCAATTATTTTTGATAACCCATGAGCATATGAATATGCCACTGGTTTTGCTTATTTTATTGTATTTTAGCTCTATTCTACTTGTATTTATAATTATATTCTAATTATATTTATTTTCCTCTATTCTAATTCATTCCAGGAATTTAAAGATTCGAACTTTAGAAAATTTAACATTTAGTAATCTTGGTACGATTTTACTGTAGAACGTATTTGATATATAGCCATTTTCATTAAAGCTATATCTTCTACAGTTATAAATTTGTTTTGTTATAATATAAAATATTATTGTAATGTTTATTTCTCTTTATAATTATCTTCAATTATTCAAAAAAATAAATAACTTATTTAAAAAATAAATAACTTTATTTTCCTCACCTGCTTGAACATTAAGATATCTAGTAAATCAAAATAATAAAACAAGAATTAAATTTTAAGAGCGAAAATAAGACAGCAGTATTTGGAAATACTACTTTTCAACAATTTAAAATAAAAAAAGTTAAATAAATTTTTTTATAATATTATTTTTTTAGTAAATGTTAAGTTCTAATAAAATATTAGATATCTATATCTATAATATTTAGTTTAATACTGCTGACTATAGTTGCAAGGTATACTGAAAACGTAGAAGAACTGAAGAAAGGGAGGAAGAAGCTAGAAAAGAAATCAAGTCGATATTCATTCAGGTGCGTGAAGTGAATCCTTCTCTTTTGTGTTCTTTCGGTTTCTTCTCATTGCTCTTAAATTTCTGCTCTTTTCTTTTTATTACTACTTTTTTCTTCAAAGTGGCTACTTGTCTTCTTTTCTTTTCTTTATAATATAACATTAAAATATAGTAAAGAAATCACGTCCTCGTGTTAACCACCAGTACCTATTATCAACATGATTCGAAACTTATGATTTGATTCAATTCTTGATTCTAAATTTACAAAATGACAAATTCCATTTTGGTTTTAAATCTCAATTTGAAAATTATGACTTAGACTAAGTAAATAACAATAAAAAAATAAAAAATAAAAATATTGTTATCAATTTTTAATCACATTTTCAACAAACCCTATTGATTCAAAATTGCACAAACTGGTAGATATGCTTTTGACATGATAGTGCTTTTGTGAATATATTTGCCGCTTGCTCATCAATGTTGCAAAACTTCAATATAATCTCCCCATTTGATTCCAACTCATGAATAAAATGAAAGCGAATATTGATATGCTTTGTTCTTCTATGAAATGTAAAACTTTTAGCCATTGCAATTGTAGACTTGCTGTCACAAAAAATTTCAATTGCCTTTTCTTACTTTTGATGAAGATCAACAAGAATTCTTCTAAGCCATATGCATTGTCAAGTTGAGGAAGTAGCTGCTACATGTTCTGCCTTATGATAATACCATTGTAACTTTCTTTCTTGAACTCTATATTATTACTCATGATCTATGGCTGAAAAGCATTTCATGAAGTGCTCTTTTTATTATCCAATGAGTCTACCCAATCACTGTTAATAAATCTAATAATCTGAAATTTGAAACATGATAGTACCAAATACCATAATCTATAGTTATAGTAATAGCGCTAAATCCCTTTCATGTCTCCAAAATGATGTTTTGAAGGATTGTTTATAAACTTTGAAACAACACCAACTGAAAATGAAATATCTAACCATGTATAAGCTAAATAAATCAAACCTCCCACTAGACTTCTTAAATTTCTTGCATTTGCTTTTTAGTACCATCCTTAAGCTACAATTTTTCATTCACATTCATGGGTGTAGCAGCAAACTTACAATTAACCATGTCATACGTTTTGAGTAGGTCTGATGCATATTTCTTTTGTGAAACAAATTCCGCATCTCCTTGCTTTAACTCAAGCCAAGGAAATAATGCAATAAACCCAAATCTGTCATCTCAAACCTAATAATCATATTAGACTTGAATTTAGCTACAATAAAGTGAGATGGGCCCATATAAATAATGTCATCAATAGTAAGACATACAACAAGAAAGTTATTGTTACCTTCACTTGAAGTTAAGGAAGAGGCATTTGTTGAATTTACTGATGTAGGATTTTACTATTTCATCTAATGAAGCTTCAAGTTGGGTCCCAACATTATTACCACTCCAATTCTAGTTCTCTTCTTCATAAATATGACATTTTCGTTGATTATCACTTTGCCACAAGATAATTATATTACCTATAGCTTTGAATCAAGACAATAATTGATGAAAATACTTTTTTTTTTTAAATTTCATCTTGTTTTTGGCGGGTTTGAGAGTTAACCAAAACATAAGGAATATACCAAAAAATTCTTAAGTGGCTTAGCAAAGGTTTTGTACCTTTCCAAGCTTCATAAACATTTGATTCAACATAGTTTTTGTGAGAGAGATATTCAACAAATACATTGATGTAGCAACTGCTACTGTCCAACACTGATTTGGAAGTGTCTTGCCTTTTAGTGAACTTCTTGCCATCTTAACAATGGTATTGTTATTGCTTGCTTTCAACAACTTCATTTTGCTCTAGTGTGTAAGGTATTGTTACTTCCATGCAAATTCCATTTTCTTCACAAAAGTGGTTGAATCATTTGACATGAACTCACCACCTCTATTCGAACAAATACTACAAAAACGAATACCAATATAGCGACAACGAAATGTGGTCAATGTATGGTTGCTAAATTGATTTAGAGATCACACTCTATAGTTGCAAAAAACTAGTCACTAAGCAAATTTAGGGATCCCAACTAAGTAGTCGCTAAAAATAGCGACTACAACAACATGTCATGGTCGCAAAGTCATCTTCATGTGGTTGGAAAATGCAGATAATGGAAAAATCAATGAGACAAATTGCTGACCAAATTGCGACCAAAATTGTGGATGCAAATTCCGGTCGTACATGGACTAATTTAGTAACAACTTTCAATGATCACTAAATTCATAGTTATTTAGCGATCACTATTATAGTCACTAATTTATGTGACCATATCAATTTATTATTTTATTTTTAATATTATTAATTATTTAATAATATTATCAATAATTATTCATATTATTATTATTTATGTTTAAATAATAATTGCAAATATTAAAATATAATTATAATATATTAAATAGAAAAATTCAATAAAAGTTTTAATAAAAAAATATAGTATTTTTCATAAAATATAAAAACTCAAATTAAATAAAAAAAAGATACTCAATCAGGACTAGGGATGCATCTGGTGATGGCTGACTGTGGTCCAAGCCTAGATCATTGTGATGGCTATCACGAATCATCACTCCATCATCTGGCATATATATCCTCTCCTCGATCTGGCATATCCACTATTGGGATTGGCAAACAATCTGCTCGAAGGTATGAACGGTGGTTTGTAGTTCGTATATCTGTGATGTGTAACTATCTTGCTGCTCATACATCTGAGATTGTGAAGTTTCAAGTTCTCTGATCCACTGGTGTCCACCTCATAATGGGTGATATGGAGGCTTCAGATGCATAACTGGATGTCTTATTCCGATTTGTCCCATACATATACTTGTTTAGCTATGAAGACTCAACAACTTGTAAGAATATTTGGTCCTCATAGTCCTGGATGATATCAATCGAGTTCTCGAATTCATCCCTGAATGCCTTAGCAATGAGCTTTTAAATTCGTTTCTTCAATGAAATGTCATATCAAATAAGTAGTTATGTTTTAACATATAAAAAAAATATATCAAGTACTTATCCCTACTTGTCTTGTGTGCTGGTGTACTTTTTTGACCCATTAGGAGCTCTCACCAATGTGTTTCACTGAATAATTGTGCCTTACTATAAAGACAAGGGCACCCTTTGCAATCTTTTGAAAAAAAAATTAGATATTCAAAAGTTGTTATTTTTATAAAGAGTAAAAAAAAACTAGGTTCCTTACAATCTGTTTGAAGTGCTCAGTAAGCGAGATAGAGCCACAAGTTTGTCATGATGGCTCCGATTTAAAACCACCAGTCTTAATAAGACAGTTTCTTGCCTAACGTTTCCTCACTGTCCGGAATGAGGCATTACTCTACTTCTGCTACTAACTTGCGCATACCTCATTTTGCACAAATGGGGGTTGTTCTTTGGTTCTCCACTAGTAAAACATATCTATGTATCTCTTACTAGCAAGCTACTCCTATTCCACCTTTACTATCCCACCAACTGCCTTATCCCGCTCATATTATTTCTATAAAAAATTACATTTAGACAAATTTAGTTAACAAACATAAAAGTTTTAAAAAAATCTATAGAGTCTCCCCTATAATTGACAAAATCCAAAATTTACCTAGAAATATTTTCAATCACAATCCACAATTCCCAAGTATTTTCTAATCACATCAATTCATAATTCCCAAGCAAATTTCAAGCATTTTCAATTATATCATTCAAAATTCTTAAGCAATATCCAAGCATTTTTAGCCTTTGTCATTCACGATTCTCAAGCATTTTCAATTATATCAATTCTAAAGCAATTCTGAATCAATTTCATTTATATCATAAATACAAGTTACATCAAGATTTACATTTATTTTACATAAAATTCACCCAAATATAGATCATTAATCTCCAATGGCACCGTTTTCCATTTGTCTTTGTGCTAGGTGCTGTAGAGGTGGCTCCAGATGCTACAGGTGTGGAATTAGCTGATGAGGATGAAAGATGATCTCTGTTGATGCCTCGTCCTCAACTTTCCCTCCCAGGGACATCCCCAACATGACTTCAACCTACTCATATTGGTAAAAATATCTTAACAATGTTAATTGGTAATCACAACTTTTACATTTCACTCAATGTGTATAAAATAAGTCCCATAATATTATGACAACTAGTAAATAAAATGTACAAAAAAAAAAGAACTAACCTTTAGAGTCAAGGTAGTAGAATACATGGGATGAAAGCAACCATAGTCAAAGTGGTTGCTATCAATCGACCACGTAGATATTGGTTAATTACTACTAAAAAATGGCAGAATTATTGTCATTTCTTGTAAAACCAGTTCGACTTTCATAATTAACGATCACTTTGATAGTGGTCACTGCCCTAACAACGTAAGTGACACCACATGTTATCGTTTTGATCCAACATACTCCCTATTTAACGACAACTTGTTATGGTCACTAAGTAACAACCACAAATGTGGTCGCAATATTGTAGTTATTTCTCGTGCTAAAAAAAAGGGTCAGATCAAGCGACCGCTTGTTGTGGTCACTATGTCAGTGGTCACAATATGGTTGCTAGGTGGTCGACATTGTAGTCGCTAATATAAAAGATGAAAATTGGTCCTCTAACAGTTGCTATTTGGTAGTTATTTAGAAACAATATTTTGTTATTATTAAATGTGATAGCTATTTGGCTATTTTTTGTGGTGAAAGAGCTTTAATGCATAGTTAATTTTGCTTTTTACACCAAAACATTAAATTTTTTGAAAATCTCAAAAACTTTTGACTTTAATTTCATAAAATACACCCAGCTTATGCAGCTAAATTTATTTGCTAAGTCAGTGGTCACAATATGGTCGCTAATGTAAAAAATGAAAACTGGTCCTCTGACAGTCGCTATTTGGTAGTTATTTAGAGACAATAGTATTGTGGTTGCTAAATGTGGTCGCTATTTGACTATTTTTTATAATGAAAGAGCTTTAATGCATAGCCCACTTTGCTTTTACACCAAAACATTGAATTTTTTAAAATTCTCAAAAATTATTTACTTTAATTTCATAAGATACACTCAGTTTATACAGCTAAAATTATCTGTAAAAGCTAAAAAAAAAAATTAGTTGCCACCAAAAGATTTGGTATTCATTAGACCGCACAAGTAAGCATGAAATTAACTCAAGACAAATATATGCTCTCCAAGCCAGGAAATCAATTTCTACTTTGTTTCCTGTAAATACAGCCTTCACCTAAATCAAAAGGATCAATTTTTTGGCAACCCAATAACTATCCCTTTTTAACCTAGCAACTACAACACCTTAAAGTTAAAATGCTCATACCTTAAGTGCCACAATTCAGAGTCATTTTTTGCACCAGAAATGAAAGAAAAATTTCCACATTTGAGACTACAAGTGGAAATATTTTGTTTTTGGTCATGTGGACATTCATTGTCATTTGGCCTAATTGCTTTTATCTTTAATAACACAAGCTCCAACATCAAATAAAATCAAATAGCCACTAGCCATCAATTGTCCAATACTCAATATATTATGAGCCAAATTAGGAGCATATTGAACATCATGTAGAAGTTTTACTTTACCATGGTTGGTTTTGATTGATGTCGTAGCTTTTTCTTTCAACCTGAATGTCTTTATTATCACCAAGATTGACTCTCATTTTTTTTGTCTCATAAAGTTCTTTAAATATCGCCTTCATGCTTGACATATGGTCAGAGCAACCACTATCTACCAACCACATATCACTTGCAACTTCATTAGTACTATAATGAGCCCTTAACAACTTACTTTCTTCATTAGTTGTCTTTGTATAATTTGCTTGCTTCTTATTATACCAACAATCTATTTAACATGCCTAAACTTCTTGAAATGATGATTTTGAATGCCATTTTTGTTGCCTTTTTTGAGTGCCTTTAATCAAAACCTTTGCCTCTTCCTTTACAATAGCTCTTTCCACAAAATGCACCTCTTATCCTATTCTCTTCCTACTGCTGCCTTATCAAATTCCCTTAAATTGGATGCCTCCTCCTTCACTTGATATGTTTTCTCTTCATGTTTTTCAACTAACTTGTTTAACTTTGCCTCATGAGCTTGCAAAGAATCAATCAATCCATCAAATAATAAATTAGGCAAGTCTTTGGTCTCCTTAGTTGTAGCTACAACATGATCAAACTTGGGAGTCAAACTCCTCAAAACTTTTGCAACAACAATTTGATCAGTTATTCGGTCTCCATATGATCTCATTTGACTAATTATTGCTATTGCTCTAGACAAAAACTCTTGCACTAATTCGTTATTTTTCATTATTAAAGTTTCAAACTCATGCTAAAGTGTTTAGAGTTTCATGGCTATTACCTTTGATGAGCCTTGAAATTCAGTTTGCAAAATAGTCCATGTTTGCTTCAAAGTAGTAGCTGAAACAATTCTTAAGAAAACCTCTCATGGACCGCCTGTTGGATGATAAAAAATTCCTTGGAGTCCTTTCTATTTTCCTTCAACTGATCCTCATCTAGATCAATAAACCATTTTATACCAAATCGCAAAAGTCTTGAGACATAAATAGTGTTTTCATTTTAATCTCTTTTAAAAATAGGGACGGCTGGTTGTCCAATACTCTGGGAATTCCCATTTGAAGCCATGATGTTTGTATTTTCCTTACAAGGCCTGTTGACTCTCAACCTGCTCTGATACCATAATTGTTGGAGAAAAGAAACCTTAGATGCACACAAGATTACTCAAGTGTTGCAAAAATAATAAAGAAACAACCTAGTTGTAAAAGGAAATATGTCAACTAGTTGGTGGGCACAAAAAAACTGAAAATTGATTATTGCTCAATGTTCTTTTTCATAACCAAAAAAGCCTTTAAATAGGGATTAAATGTCAACTCAAACTCAACAAAAATGCAGTAATAATTGGCACTAACACAAACGTCCTTTCAACTGAAAGTATAAAATTAAGTAGGGCTAGCAATTCGTGTCGTGTCGTATCTTAATCGGATATGACACGATTATACCAAACACGAACACAAAACGATTAACTAATCGTGTCGAAAATTTGAAACACGAACATGACACGGTTAAAATCCATGTTAACTCGATACGACACGATTAGACACGATTAACTTAACATGTATAAATTATACAACATGACACGATTAGACACAATTAAATACGATCTACTTAATGTGTCTAAGTTAACACGACACGACACGATTAACTTAACGTGTATAAATTATACAACATGACACGATTAGACACAATTAGATACGATCTACTTAATGTGTCTAAATGTATACATTTTATACGACACGACACGATTATACACGAATAGACACGAATATTAAATTAAAAATTTAATTTAATCAATTTACATTTAATTAATAATTTTAATTTAATTAATTAAACTTTAATTTAATTAATTATACTCCAATTAAATATATTCATATATAAATATGTATTATATATATTTATAATATTATAATATATATTTGAATTTTGAGTAAGACTAAAATAATTAATCATATTTTTATAATTGATAAAATAACATATTTTTAATCGTGTCTAATTGTGTATTAACAGGTTAGACAAGTAAAATCCGTTTATGACACAATTTTTCTCGTGTCGCAATCGTGTTGACACGGTTATGACTCATATCTGTTTAACTCATATCCATATACGGTTAACTCCGTGTCGTTTTGTGTCCAAAATTGTCAGCTCTAAAATTAAGGGCCAAATAATGACAAAATTAGAATAAGTTAACAATAGTAAAAAAAATTAAAAATTAAAAAGGTGGTTGTTGATTTTGAATAACATTTTCAACATCTTCCGGTCTTTCTCCAAGCCAAATGCAACCCAGTAAATACACCCCACAACTCCATCATATAAGCATTATGAGACAACAAAGAGAGAAACTTCCTAACTAATCCCCATTGCTATTGCGAAAGACTCCACCAGCAGAGGCAGCAACAATGGTTTTATGAAATGCGTCCATCTATATTGAGAGTTGTCTAGCCATTATTAAGATGAACCTTGCTAATGCCTAAAAGCATGACTACCCTTATTCACCTCAGCAAGAATTTCTTCTTAATGTTTTTTTTACATGTGTTGAAATTTTTTTCTAGCCTTAAATCTCCGTCAGAATTTTAGGTAAAAACATTCTCTCATGGCACGTGCAAAATACAATAAATGAAATTGGTTAAGGCACAATGACAATCAAATTTAATAGTTTAGGGATTTAATAATAATAATAATAATAATAATAATAATAATAATAATAATAATAATAAAAGCTTAGGAACTCAGTAGAAAAGACCCAAAATGTTCAAGGATCTGAGAATGAATTTTTCCAAAATTATACCAAATTAAAAGAAACAAAGAAAAAATAAAGCAGAATTATAAATGATAATTTTTAAAAGGCCAAATCAAATTTTGGAATATTCTTCATTACGTAATATCTGGGTCTGTTCATACTCGAGTTGTAAATTTTTTTTTCTCATATTATTTCAGTAAATTATGCTTTTTAGGACAATAAAATTAATGTTATATTATTTAGGACCGGTAAAAAAAATTATTGAACCATGATTATCCTTAAAAACATAAATTTGTTAAAAAAACTAAATCAAATGTGCGAGGATATGCTTCATTATATAATATTCAGGTCTTTTGAAACTCATGTTGTCAATTTTTATTTTGCAAATTATTTTTGAAAAATAGTTTTATATATCTTAGGAATATTAAACAATTGACAACTGATATATATGGCTGATTTTGATGTACTTTTATACCAAGAAATAAAAGCTACTAATTTATTTTTTAAAATTTGGAAAAATTTAGCAAGAAATTTTCAAGGACATTTAACTGCACTATTAATCTTTAAACCGTTACTTAAACGGACTTAATAGGTAAAAAAAAAAGTGCCATTTAGTTAAAAAAATATATAGATTTACACAAAATTAGTCTAAGTCTCAGAACATAATAAGTCTTTATACACATATATAAATCTACATAAAACTAGCAATCGTAGCTAAGATTAGCTCTAAAACTCAATAATAATCTAGATCTGCTCAGACATAAATATATATAATTAGAACTAGTTGTATATGAGTTAGATTTACGTAGACATAACTATATTGCATAAATATAATTTTAATACGGGAGTCATTTATATAATTAGATGAACATAAATCTATTAAAAAAATTAAATGTTGCATATACATATTAATACACGTCAATGATATCAAATAAAAAAAAATTGAAGTGTTATGTTACAGTCAAACTAAATTAAATTCATTTTGACGTTATATTTGATTTGAAATTAAACGTATATGTATATTTAAAAAATTTTAAAAATAATTATTTTAACACCAAAGTAAAAGTACAAAATTTTTTTATGCAAATTGCCCAAAAAATAATAATAAATATTATTATAAAACTATTATATAATAAGAAAGGAATAAAAATTAAAATAGAAAAAAGATTATTCTTAGTATCTGGATGAGAAAAACATAATATCTATTAAATTCTTATATATAATTTAATCTTTTATTTCCAATTAAAGTATAAATATATTTCTTATATTAACAAAAATTAAAACTCATTATTTCTAATGTTTGATTTAATCTTTGTGATGTTGCTAGGTGTTGTTTACAAGTGTATATATCTATGATCAATGGAAAACACATGATTTACAATGAGTGAGAACTGATAATGAAACTAATAATATTTATTTAAGTACAAAATATGCAAAAATAAAAAAGAAAAACAACAACAATAGTAATTTAGATAAATTATAATTTTATTGCAATAACCCCTCTCGAGGTGTCATATTTTAAAACCTTTGAATAATATCTTTAATCTCAATGAAATTTAATATGTCTTTCTCAATATATATGACAAAACAATCATTCATCAATTCATCTCCAAGCTAGTTGCATAATGATTTCTTGACAATTTTCATTGTAGAGAAACTTTTTCAATAGTCGTTGTTATAGGTATTGTCAAAGCCAATTTCTCTGGTAAATGTCCCAAATGATAAACAAATGCTTATTCAATTGAACCAATTTCTTTGAAGAAAATTTATCATTTGATCTTATATCCATAATATAGCAGTCAAGTTGATGCCTAAGTGCCATTAACTCCACTACTAAAAAGTCATTTGGATAAAATTCAGCAAATCAGATCAACTTTCTCTTAATCTATTGATGAGAATGAATTACTTGGATCAAGATATGACATACATAACAATAACTTAATGTTCACTTAGTCAAAACGGTCGTTCAACTCTTGAAGTTGCATATCTATCACAGTGTAGAGTAATTCAACACGATAAAAGTGAAGATTGGTAGTTTCTTCAATGCTTCGGTGTGATCTTCCTTGAACTAAATACAAGTCTTCCATATTTGGGACAGTGATACCACACTTGATGCAAAATTAAGTCACTTCCTCCAACAATGATTTCCATCCTTCCTGTCTCATTTTTGTTGAAGCAATTGTTTAGTTACTTTTACAACATGCATAACATTGACAATATCTTAGTCTTTTCTTTGTAATGTTTGTGACAAACTTCCAAAATATTTTTCATCCAGAATAAGCAAAATATAAATTCAAAACATTGAAGAAAATTCAAAATATAATCTGCTTGAGCTATTTGCTTTGGTATTTTTTATTCATTTCCAATAGCCATAAACATTTCAATTGTTGGGTGAAATAAACAAATCAAAGTCATTAATATTTTTTAATGAGAACCCTAATGTGTTGGTCCAACTTGATTTAGTGAGATTTCTTGATTTAATCATCTCTAAACAAAACTTCACCATCACTAATTCTTTGAATAATTTTCATCAAACATTTTTTTCAAAGCATGTCTTTGTGTTTGCATGAGGCTCCTACAACATTCATTACCATAGTAACCATATCAATAATTTACTAACTTCTGTGTGACTTTCAGCAAGATACAAGTGCCAATTGAAGTTGATGAGCAAAATAGTGAACACATATGCAGACGAATTCTCCATCAATATCAAACTTGTAAGACTATTGAATTCTCCTTACATATTTCTTGCTCCATCATAACCTTGCCTCTGTAAATTTGAAATACTTAAACCATGTCTAGAAAAAAGAGCATCAATATTTGTTTTCAATGATAAAGCAGTATTGTTAAAAAAAATGCTCAATAACACACATTCTTTCATCCACAAAGCATAAAGTCATTTGTTCTTTCAAAGATATATCACGAGTTTCATCAACTAAGATAGCAAATATTTTATCACCAACCTCTTCAATAATTGCATTTCTAGTCTCAACTATAAATGCAATTATAATATCCCTTTGAATTCCAGGTGATGTCTATTTCAAATTTTTAGGAGGCATTATTCAATGCAACTATTTTGATTTCCTCATTATAGTAAATAAGAAATTGTAAGAGCTTAAGAAAGTTTCCTTATTACTTGATTCATCATATTCATTATGACCGCAAAAAGTCAATCCTTGATGTAACAAAAATCTAACACAATCAATTGAAATAGTTAATCAAATGTGATAATCTAACCGACTTTATTCAAAATGATAAGAGAAACAAGCCTTTATGTGTTGTCAATGATGCATTAGAGCACACAAATATTATGAGTGTTATAAAGATCTTCAACATGAATGTCAAATATGTTCTTATTCTTCCAGTATCTAAACTCTTCAATTCCTTAATAAATGAATCACCACCCATTTGACTTCCATGAATAGGTTTGAAAAGATGGCAAGGTAAACAAAATGCATCATTTTTCGATATGTCATATTCCAACCAACTACTATAATCATTGAACCATGTAGACACAAATTTACACCTTTGTTGCCCAAATGTTATACAAGGAAAATCATGACTTCTAGGTTGACATGGTCCTTTTTGCAAATATGTTTTTTGAACCTTCTTTCTATTATTAATATTATATTCATATATACTTTCTCTTAGCTTGAGGTCAGCATGAAGCTCATCTAAATTAACCTTTAAATCAAAGGAAGTTTAACTTGAACCTATTTTTGTAACACTCATATATATAATAGGAATAAATCCCATTGTATAAATGGATGCCACATGATTCTGTTACTAAAACTTTGTGTAAATTTAAAACTTTTTTTTTCTTGTAAAAACTTTACCTTATAAAGTCTTTTTCCATATAAAATTTGTTAAACATGTTCTTACTCATATAAAGCATGTATCACATCTATTTGATCCAAAGATTATAATCATATTGATAAAAACCATATTTGGGCTGAACTGACCTTGTGTAAACAAAAATAAATATCCTTAAACAAAATTACATGTTCTTGAATGATAAGACATGTACAATTATTAACAAACCATATTCGTATGTCATGTACAAAAGCAAAATAAATAACATGAAATACCATCAACCCAAGATGGATATGCTCTATGATATCTATATAGACGTTTCTCTTCTTGTCAATTTATGCTATCTACTAAACTCCAAAATTTACGTGCATGAGACATCTACACACTAAGCTACTGAAAGTTTAGTAGTACACATAAGCATAAAAATTCATATATGCATTCATGCAGGACATGTCATTATAATTCATGTTCATACTGATATGTCATATTCATAATCTTTTATGTTAATGCATGGCAATACAATCACTTACTTGTCACCACATTTTATATCATGGAAGAAATTGTAGCATCACATGAACATGTATATCAAATTCCATATCAATGCACAGGTATTAACATATCATCATCTCCATTTCCTATTACATATAAACCATATATCATAATTGACACATTCCATTGTAACATTTAGCTTTTTATTCTTCTTCATCTAATAATCTTGCCCAAAACTCTAAACCCTGATTATCGGTATATGAGTTATAAAATATAAGCGTTTTTCGAGCTTCAGCCACCATGTTCACTCCCTTTGGTGTGTTTGTCTGAGCTTTTCAAGTTAAATGCACTCCCAAAATTTCAACCATTTTGTCCTTATAATATATAATCCATTTATCATATAATCTTGTGGTACCATAAACTCCCCTTATTTATCCTATAACTAGTCATAAATTAGAGAAATATGCATTACTTTTTCATATCTCTTTTATATATTATTCATCGTATAACACATTTTATAACATATGCCTTTCGATCATATAAATCATCTATATGGATCATTCATACTTAAAAACTTTATGTAAACATGTTGTTTACACTTTGTAGCTTATCATAGAGAGTGTGTTTGCATAACCATCATATAACATCATGTTGTAAAAACTGCATATTATCATGTTAATAGGCTTCATGGACATGAAATCTATGTTCATAGGTGCCTTACCCGTGAACCAAACTATGTTCGTGCATATAAACACTACAGTTTGTGAAGTGCACAACTTTCACAGGCATCAAGAAAGTGTCACGGGCATGACTTAGGTAGTAAGGCATTATTCACGGTCGTGAGACTTCTGTCACATGTGTGAATCTAGGTCTATTCTATTTGAACTTTTCCTTAAGCATAATTCAAGGTCATGAGACTCATGTCATGGGCGTGAACATGAATTTTGCAGCAAAATTAAGGCACAAAATAGGGCATTTATTACAAGACACATGCAAAGCTCTAATGGTTGACCATTAACAAGCTCTTCCTATCAACATTCTCAACATTTCATGCGAAAAACATATCATCACATCATTTAAACATTAAGACATGACTTGGGTAGCAAGGCATGATTTACGGTCATGAGATTTATGTCAGATGTGTGAATCTAGGTCTATTATATTTGAACTTTTCCTTGGGAATAATTCACGATCATGAGACTCATGTCATGGGCATGAACATGAATTTTGCAGTAGAATTAAGGCACAAAATAGGGCATTTATTACAAGGCACATGCAAAGCTCTAATGGTTGACCATTAGCAACCTTTTCCTATAACATTCTCAACATTTCATACCAAAAACATGTCATAACATCATTTAAACATTAAAAGTATATTTATACTAAATTCATGCCAACATCCTATTTCAATTATCAATTACCCATACTAGTAATTATAACCTCTTTAGCATTACTTCCTTCAACCATAATCGCCATTATCATAACACAACCTCATAAATCCACAATTAGGAATATTTATTAAAATTTTGCATCATCATTAAGTCATTCAATAATAACTTGTCATTTATAACATATATCATTCAATTATAGTAACCACTATGACATTAATTACATCTTTCAAGTGTTAAACACATTTTAACACATATACATGCCACATTTTAAAATTTTAATGCATATATGCACATACCTCCAATGGAGTCTAAAAAACTAAGCTTTTGCCTATCCCTTTTATAGGTTTCACCACATTTTCTTTCAACTCCTAACACACATGAGCATGTTATATTAAAATATTTTCATAAAAAACCTAACTTTAAAAACCGTAAAACTAAACTCTAATTCTTTAATCCTAAAGCTAACTCTTTAATCACATAAGCCCTCTAAACACATGCATTAACTCTTATTCAAGCTTAAAAAAAGAGTATTTACTTATAAAAATTCAAGATTGAACCAAAACTTAACCCATTTGAAATGGGTCTCTACCCAAAAACGGAAATGATTGGGAAAAGGATGAAACATGTAAAAAAGAAGGGGAAAATGAGATTCTTTATCGAAATTAAAGGAAACACAGTGTGGATTAGGGTTTTCAAGCTTCCTTCTTCTTCCTCTAGGTTTGCCTTCAAAAGAAAAAGACTTTCTTGGGCTTCTCTATGTAGAACTAGGTAAATATTTACTTTTCCACTCAAATTTTGGTGTTGTAAGCCTAGAATTGAATGGAAATGATGGGGAAAGGTCTGTAATACCCTCAAATATAATTAACATTAAACCAATTATATTAGTGAATGTTACGAAATATTTCTTTATGAAAACTAAATAAATAAAACTTTTCATTAAAACATATTGTTTGTATCATGACCATGATGATTATTTTAAAATTAAAAAAAAAGAATAAAAGAGAAAAACTATATGACTATTCCATTACATTGAAATACTGTATAGGCTTTGTTATAGCCCCAAGATACAAACATTCCCCTAAGGGAAATACAAATCTTATAAAACATGAAAACAAAACTTGAAGACTCTTTAGTGTATCATCCACTCCAAGCCGGGTTTTATCTTGTGACTCTTCCTTTGGGGTCTCATTCTCTGCCAACAACACTGATTCGGCTCTAACATACGTATAAGAAATACGCATATGCTAAGCAACTCGTGTTTAGCAATATATATGTGCATATATGTAGAAAATATTATGAACATAACAATTTCCATATATGCACACCATACATACATATATCAAGTCTAAAACATTTCTTGCTATATGCATCATAAACATATAAACACTCAATGCATTATCTCACCTTAACTAGCATTTAACAACTTATAACTTGAACTTATGTAACCATGCATTCTTAATACTTCATGCATATATGTATACAATGATAATACCTTTAGCCTAATGTATAAACGTGTATTTTCTTTTACCACAATACATAATTTACTATACTTACCGTTATAAACATGATAAATAGATAATTCATATGAATCATTAATGTCTAACCTTATAATGTCAATAATAGGTTCATACAAGGCATATTATCTAATTCAAGTTCATGTCATTTGGGACACCTATATAATCATTTACCTTATAATATGACATTAAAAGAAGGATACCTTTTAACCATGCCTTGTGTCATGTGAGAAATTAAGCCATCCTATACTCATACACACACATAAAAATCAATTCATTTAATCATGGATCGGTATTGCTTACTGCATATCACATATCACGTGGTATATAATTCAAGCACCAATTAGTCATTTTCATTTTTACTTTTTCCATGGTATCATATTTTATTAATATACTTGTCCAAAACTTTATACATAGACTGTTCAGATAAGGGTTATGAATAAGGGCTCTCTTTGAGTTTAAGCCACCATACCATTGTTTACGATTATGTATGCCTGTTTGGGCTCCTCAAGTTAAGGGCGTTTTCCAACGTTAAGCCACATTGTCCTTAAAAAGAAACTTATATCATAATTCTATTGTACTGCATGCCCCCTTAATGACATACTACTTATCCTACTTCTAGTTTTAGTATAGAGCTTAGGCCTAACATGTTCCTTTTTCCTTTATTATACTTTTTACAACATATCCATTATATATCATATTTATTTTGAACATATGGAAACTTACTATATCCATTCATGTCTTAACATACATGGAAACTTGTTTTTTTTTATTCATATCATATCATTTGCATATTTAATATGTTATACATATTTAGGTTCTCACACAAGTCGTACATAGTTACTCATCATTTCATATCATTATGCAACTAGATGAGTCTTGAATACACAACCACCTTATCAGGATATTTTACATGCTTACAGATAAAGATTCATACAATTGTATCATCATAATATATTTCATGTCATAAACCTTATACACAACTATTTTCACGTATTAATCTCATATAAGATTTCATGTAAATATGTTGTTCATAATTGTGATTCATCAAAGAGAGCATATGTGCATGACCATCATATTGCATTGTTAGAGAAAAAATATGTGGCACTTCAAATAGGCTTCACGGGTACTCATACATGTGAACTAAACCATGAATTGTCATAAAAGCTTCTATCCATAAATGTACATTTCTTCACGGACATGAAGAATTATTCATGGGCATGTCTTTTGTGATTCATGGTAATGAGTCAAGTGGTGACTCAAGCCGTGACACATTTTGCCTAAAATTGGCAGTTCCAAATTGATGATTCATGACTGTGAACCCTATATTGCGGGCATAAATCTGAGTTTTTCAGTAATGAAACCATAAAACAAGACATTTAATACATGCATTTAAACATATTCAAACATAAGTTAAACATATAATCATTTCAATTTACCTTTCTGTGCTCATTAATCATTCTAATAAGTATTTATGATTCCATATGTATTTATACATCCTTACTTACCTTTTTTGACTACTAGAGGCATTCTCATTCAACATGCTCATAATTGCACTTTTTTATACTTATTACAAGGTTTTCTTCTAAACCTTCTTATCAACATATCATGCCTAACTTAGCAAATGTTCACATAACATTCATTTCTCATGTTCTCATGACATTAAATATTATTTCATGCTCATTATAACCAATAATCAACATTTATAGCATTCATAATAACTCATTCTAACATCCTTAGCCATCATGACATTTTTCATTATATACTCAATTTCCCATGACATTCATTGCACTTTAAAACTCATTATGATCAACAGCTAACATTTATAACATACATAGCACTTAAGACCTTTAGTCAATCATTTCATACAATTTGAAGTTTCATCCCATAATTAACACATTTTCATGCCACTACCCATATATTAAATGTGTTTAGCATACAAAGACTCCCCATTTGGAATTTAGATGCAACATATATACATACCTCTATAGAGCCTAAAAACTCAAGCTTAAATCAAACTTGTCTCTCTTGTTAACTCCTATCACATAGAAACACCACCTTTAATATCTTTGAGCCATAAATATAAGCATAAAACTATTAGATACCAAACCCCTAACTTTAAACGTTCAAGCTAATCCTTTCATCAACCAATCATTTTCAAGATCATGTTTTTACTTGTTATTAAGTTTCCAAGAAAAGTTTTAACCATTAAACTTAAACTTGAATCAAAACCCTAACTGATATGAAAATGGGTCTCTACCCAAAATGGATTCAACATAGAAAAGAGATATGAAAACTTGTAAAAATGAAGGAAAACATGATTCATTACCAAAAAAGAAGGAAACACAACTTGGTTGGTGGATTTCTAACTCATCTTCTTTTCTCTAGGCCTGTCTCCTTAAGGACACAAATTTCCTTTCACTTCTCTCTCTTAAGAAATAAGTAAAACTTGATCTTTGCTTTAGGTTTGGTGTTTTAAGTCTTAGAATCAAAGGAAAACAAATGTATTAGTCTCTGGTATGAAGAAAAAACACAGGCTAGAGTTTTCTTTTGTATTTTGGGCATGTGAGAGAGAAAGAATAATTATTTGCGTTTTATACTTGACAGTATTCATGAGCATAATCTGATCTGTCATGGGTGTGAAGTGTCTCAAAACACCATTCACGGGTGTGACGTTGAAGTTATGGGCGTGAACATAAAAATATCACTTTTCTCAAATTTTCTTAACTTTTTCCATATACCAAAACCTTCAATCATATACTATATTTTTCTAATTCGTCTTATTAACTAAACCTTAATTAATGGGTGTTACAAGGGCTCTAGTGTGAGAAAAAGACTATAGAGGTTAGAGTTTCTATGAAAGGTGAGAAAAAGAAGAAATAAACTAATTTCTTTTATACCCGATGGCGTTCATGGGCGTGAATTATCCAACCATGATATTCAGGATCTTGACAAGAAATTTCACTAGCATGAACACTTAACCCAAAACTATTCATGGTTGTGACATTCCATTCACGAGCGTGAATCCTATGACACTTCATTTTCTTATTTTTATTCATCTCCTTTTAAAACCTCTAAACACAAACTTATATACCTTTAATTTATCTCATCAACTAGGCCCTGATTAGTTGACGTTATAATTTTACAGATTTTTTTTATTACCCTTAATCCTTCCAAAATATTTCTCGATTATGAAATAATAAATTTTAACATTTAATTAACGTTTTACCCGTTAAGGAAAAAAGCTAGCATCTAAAACAAACCATACAATAAATTAGTAACTAAATATAAAAAGCAAAGAAATATCAAATAGGAAAAAAATTTAAAGTAACATAACAAATTAAGAAAAAAAAGTTACTTGATATGATTTTACCCGTTGATCAAGTAGAAAAGACCAAATCAATTGAGAGAGAAGTAACTAAATTACAAATAAGAGAGAAAATTTGAAGTGGAATTGTTTGGTAGTCAATAGTCATGGTCTCCTGCTACATTTGTGAGTTTGTCTGCTCAAAGTTTAGTCTTGAATAGAGTAAATGGGGATTGGAAAAGTTCAAAAAATAATATTTACTTAAATTACTTTTTTTATTATTTTTTTTTATTTTTAGCAATATGTTTTAACCATTAAGGCTTAAGTCACACACGTACGTATTTAAAAAAAGTTTTTTTTTTCACTTTTTAGGTACAAATGAATATAAATGAGAGAGAACAATATGCGTTCAGTTGAGATTAACGCTTGTTTAGCCGAAGATCATGAAAAAACGATACTTGTTTCATAAAATAAAGTAATATTGAGAAATAAGTCTATGGTGTTAGAGTTAGGTTTTCAATATTATAATGTGAATAAGCCATGATGCCTTTGCTAATTAATAGGCTATGATGCCCACTTGTACGTAGGTCGGTTTTCAATACAGCAATATGTAGAAGTTTTCCAAAAATTTTAGATAAATCATGGTTTGACATTTTGAGCGCAAATGATAAAATTAATCTTGAGTTTTAAAAAATTCAAAAAAGGGAAAGGAATTTAATTGAAAAAGAAATTAAATAAGAACATTGAAAAAGAAATAAGATTTAAATTTAATAGAAAAACTAATAACAAAACAAAAAAAATAAATGGATTTAATTGAAAAGAAATAAAAGAATAAAATTAAAAAATAAAGGAAATGAATTTATTTGGAAAGAAATTAAAGATAGAAATCAAATTAAAAATTAAAGAGACTTAGTTGACATAAATTTAAAGAAAAAAAATTAACAACAAAGTAAAACAGTTAATGGAAAAAAATATTGAGAAAGAAAATTTGAAAAATAAAAGCTAAGAAAGTTGAAAAATAAAGGAAAAGTGTTTTAATTTAAATAAATCTAAACGAGAAAAGTGAAACAAAGAGAGAGCAGGATTTAATCAAAAATAAATTAAAGAATAAAATCAAGAACAAAAGATAAAGATTTAATTGAAAAGAAGTTAAAGAAGAAAAATATTAATTGAAAAAACAAAAGAAATTAAATAAAAATATTTAAGAAAAAGAATGGAATGTATTTAGCAGAAATAAAAGAAAAAAAATAAAAAATAAAGAGATTTAATTGAAATAAAATAAAAAAATTAAAAAAAATTTCAATGGAAAAAGATTAAAAATATTTGTAATTAAAATACGTATTAAAATCAAAATGTAAATAAATATATAATTGAAACAAAATTAAAGAAAAAAAATTAGATGAAAGGAATGGGATGTAATATAAATGTAAAATATATTTGATGTATATTACATATTTAATTATAATAATTTTTTAATTTAAAATTTTAATTTATGAAGTAAAAAATTAATCGATAATGAAAATTGGTATATAATATAATTCATATTGGTTCAAAATTTCAAATAATAAAATTTCTCCATTTATAATAAAGTCCCTGAACAGAACGTCTGGCTGTCATCAAATGCAGTCAAAGATTTCTTTTCAGTAACTACAATTCCAATTGTGAAGAATTTGCCAAAACTAAAATTCCTTTCTAAGAAATGGGGGCACCTCGGAAAGAGAGATTGGATAAAGTAACTACAATTCCAGTGTTTTGATTCAATTTTAGAATTGCAAAAATTTGACGGTCATAATATCTGATGATTGATGGGAAGGTTATCTATTACGTGTTTGCTGTTTTGCTTAGTCATCAAGTCACTAGTCAACTCCGTGGAGCAGCAACCTTCTTTCGTCAACTCGCAATCCAATTAAAATGAAAAGAATTCTCAGAATCTTTATTAATTTTTCTAAATACAGAGTTTCTTGGCCCAGGCTAGAAGCTCGTACAATGTTGCAGCCCGTCTCTATCAACTGTTTCGCTTCTTCGAAGTCATGCACCTGCTGTGGAAGTCTATTGTCTTTTCACATCGGCAATCATGTTTCTTTTTGAAAGAAAATCCTCCATCATGTTGAACTTAAAAAAGTATCTTCACAGCCTGGAAGCAAGATGCTTCAGCATTAAACTCAAATGGATATCTTTTCCCAGGTATTTGTCTGTGCTACTCTTATCACTTTCCTCTTCAAAATCTCCATTGCACTTGACACCATTAATCCCTCTCAATCTTTGACTGATGGCAACACCCTGGTTTCTAAAGGTGGAAGCTTTGAATTGGGTTTCTTCAGTCCATATGCTTCAACTAAACGTTACTTGGGAATATGGTATGGAAATATCCCAGTTAGAACTATTGTTTGGGTTGCAAACCGGAACATTCCTATCAATGATTCTTCCGGTTCTTTGACAATAAACAGTGCTGGTTATCCTGTGCTCTTCAGTGGGAATATTACTGTTGTTTGGTCAGCATCTCACTTGATGAAAGAAGCACAAGATCCTGTTTTGCAGCTTCTTGACACAGGAAATCTTGTTTTAAGAAACAAAAATGATGGTGATTCAGGAATCTACTCGTGGCAAAGCTTTGACTATCCATGTGATACACTCCTACCAGGAATGAAGCTGGGTTGGGATTCAAAAAGTGGAATTAATAGGCAACTATCATCATGGAAGAGCTCAAATGATCCATCTGTTGGAGACTTTATTTTGAAAGTAGAACTGCAAAACAATCCTGAGATAATTATGTGGAAAGGCACCGAGAAGTACTACAGAACTGGTCCATGGACTGGCATTTCGTTCAGTGGCGGCCAGACAATAAAGCCTAACCCAATTTTTGCTTACAATTTCGTTTCAAATGCTGATGAAGTATATTACATCTATAGCCTCAAAAATAGTTCTTTATTAACAAGGTTAGTTATGAATCAAACCACCTACCAGCGTCAGCGCTACACATGGAATGATGTGATGCGAACTTGGACCATCTATTATAATGTGCCAAGAGATTGTTGTGACAGTTATGGCCTATGTGGTGCCTTTGGAAATTGTATTATCAGTGAATTGCCTGTTTGTCAATGTTTAAAAGGATTCAAGCCTAAATCATTACAGGAATGGAACCTAATGGATTGGTCTCAAGGTTGTATTGGTACCGAGCCTTTGAATTGTCAAAAAGGAGATGCATTTGTCAAATATCCTAAATTAAAATTGCCAGATGCTACACATTCTTGGGTTTACAAAACAATGAATCTCAGGGAATGCAAGGCTAAATGCTTACAGAATTGTTCATGTATGGCATATTCAAATGCCGATTTTAAAGGACAAGGCACTGGATGTATCCTTTGGTTTAATGATTTGATAGATATTAGACAATTTCAAGATGGAGAGGAGGACCTATATATTCGAATGAACTCATCAGATATAGGTATGTTCTTCAATTATTTTTGATAACCCATGAGCATATGAATATGCCACTGGTTTTGCTTATTTGATTGTATTTTAGTTCTATTCTAATTATATTTCTTTCCTTTATCCATTGTTGATTGTGTAGAAAATAATGCCAAGCCCACAGTCAAGGTTGTCGTGATAATTTTTGCTTCCGTTGCCTTGGTCTCTGGTATATTTTTAATCTGCTTCTACATTAATAAAAAGAAGGCAAAGTATGAAGGTAAAGTTTTTGTCTGATTTCCTCTGAATAACTAAAATTCCATCTTGTCTTCTATGAATTAGTTTTTTGAAACACAAATAGCTTTAGGATTTTGCCCGTGTAGCTTTAGTTGAAGTCATTGCAGAATAGATAATATGCATAATGCAATTTTCCAAAAAATTCAGGGTGTAAAAAGTTTGAAATGAATTACAATTAGAACAGCTTTAATAATCAATATTATTGTTTGGTTTAACCTTGATTAACATAAATGTAAGTATGAAAAGGTTTTTTAAAAATGCATTTCATCAATTCCATGCTACCTTACAGGTAATTTTGCTGAATTGGATCAGTTTAACTCTCCATTTTTTGTACAGTCGCTTCTGTTAAGAAAACCTCATTCGTGTTATTAAGGACAGAAGTCATGCTGAGGATAATTATGAATTTATGATTATCTCGGATACTCTGAAATTAATACAGTCCCCTTGATTGGCATCCTTTCAGAGCAAGCAGAAAACAGTACACGAAATTATCAAAATAATGATTGCCAAACCGAAGAAAGGGAGCTACCACTATTTCGGTTAGCCACAATAGTTAATGCCACCAATAACTTTTCGATCACCAACAAGATAGGTGAAGGTGGTTTTGGATCTGTATTTAGGGTAAAAGTTCCTAATTTGAAGTTTAATGTTCCTCAGAACAACAATCTATGCAGTTGTAGAATAAGAATAAATGAGTAAAAGTTCTTAATTTGACAATTCACTTTTGTAGGGCACACTGATAGACGGACGAGAAATCGCTGTAAAGAAGCTATCAAAGTGTTCTGGACAGGGAATACATGAATTCAAAAATGAAGTAATACTGATCGCCAAACTTCAACACCGAAATCTTGTCAAGCTTCTTGGTTGTTGCATTGAAGGAGATGCATTTGTCAAATATCCTCAATTAAAATTGCCAGATGCTACACATTCTTGGGTCTACAAAACAATGAATCTCAGGGAATGCAAGGCTAAATGCTTACAGAATTGTTCATGTATGGCATATTCAAATGCCGATTTTACAGGACAAGGCAGTGGATGTACCATTTGGTTTAATGATTTGATAGATATTCGACAATTTCCAGATGGAGAACAGGACCTATATATTCGAATGAGCTCATCAGTTATAGGTATGTTCTTCAATTATTTTTGATAACCCATGAGCATATGAATATGCCACTGGTTTTGCTTATTTGGTTGTATTTTAGCTCTATTCTAATTATATTTCTTTTCCTTTATCTACTGTTGATTGTGTAGAAAAGAATGCCAAGACGACAGTCATGGTAATCGTGATAATTTTTGCTTCCGTTGCTTTGGTCTCTGGTATATTTTTAATCTGCTTCTACATTAATAAAAAGAAGGCAAAGTATAAAGGTAAAGTTTTTGTCTGATTTCCTCTGAACAACTAAAATTTCCATCTTGTCTTCTATAAATTAGTTTTTGCAAACACAAATAGCGTTTGGATTTTTTCTTCTATAAATTGAATAGATAATACGCATAATGCAATTTTCCGAAAAATTGATGGAGTAAAAAGTTCGAAAAAAATTACAATTAGAACAGCCTTAATAATCAATATTATTGTTGGGTTTAACCTTGATTAACATAAATGAAAGTATGAAAAGGTTTTGTTGGAAATGTATTTCATCATGCTACCTTACAGGTAATTTTGCTCAATTGGATCAGTTTAACTTTCCATTTTCTGTACAGTTGCTTCTGTTAGAAAACCTCGAACTTCATTCGTGTTATCAAGGACTGAAGTCATACTGAGGATAATTATGAATTTATGATTATCTCACATACTCTGAAAGTAATATGGTCCCCTTGATTGGCATCCTTTCAGAGCATGCAGAAAACAGTACACGAAATTGTCAGAATAATGATTGCCAAACTGAAGAAATGGAGCTACCACTATTTCAGTTAGCCACAATAGTTGATGCCACCAATAACTTTTCGATGAACAACAAGATAGGTGAAGGTGATTTTGGACCTGTATTTAGGGTAAATATTCTTAATTTGAAGTGTAATATTCGTGAGAACAACCAAATATGCAGTTGTAAAATAGGAATAGAACAATCATTTGACATATTTACTTTTGTAGGGGACACTGATAGATGGACAAGAAATCGCTGTGAAGAAGCAGTCAAAGAGTTCTGGACAAGGATTAAATGAATTCAAAAATGAAGTAATACTGATCGCCAAACTTCAGCACCGAAATCTTGTCAAGCTTCTTGGTTGTTGCATTGAAGGAGAGGAGAAAATGCTGGTTTATGAGTACATGCCAAACAGAAGCCTGGACTTTTTCATTTTTGGTAACTAACTCCCAAACTTTAATTTGCATAATGTATGTTTATCATTGATTTCTTTCACTTACTGGACTGGTAACATGAATACGTAACCTACCAGATCAGACAAGAAGTAAACTGCTAGACTGGGCTAAGAGATACAACATAATCTGTGGGATTGCAAGGGGCCTTCTCTATCTGCATCAAGATTCCAGATTGAGGATTATACATAGAGATCTCAAAGCGAGTAATGTATTACTTGATAAAGAAATGACCCCATAAATTTCAGATTTTGGAATGGCCAAAACTTTTGGAGGTGAACAGACTGAAGGAAATACGAATAGGGTTGTTGGAACTTAGTAAGTATTAAATGCCAATTAAGATTTTAAAATTTGCTCTTCATTTTGAAGTTAATCCATTTCAACTGTAATTGTTCTGCAGTGGATATATGGCGCCAGAATATGCTACTGATGGTACATTTTCTATCAAATCTGATGTTTTTAGCTTTGGGATCCTAGTGTTGGAGATAATAAGTGGAAAAAGAAGTCGAGGGTTTTATCATCCAAACCACAGCCATAACCTCATTGGACTTGTAAGTGTCAAAAACTATTCATTGGCCTTTTCTTTTCCTATATGCTGCTCAACTCTGCATTAGTGAAGCGAACTTTCGTATGATCTAGGCATGGACATTGTGGAAAGAAGGGAGGTCAATGGAATTTGTGGATTCAATCTTAGAAGAATCATGCCATTTATGGCTTATAATGCGATGCATCCACATTAGTCTGCTATGTGTTCAACAGCATGCTGATGACAGGCCAAGCATGGGGTCTGTTATATTGATGTTAGGCAGTGAGGGTTCATTGCCTCCGGCTAAAGAACCTGGTTTTTTCAAGGACAAAGCTCCATCTGAATCAGATTGTTGGTCGAGCAATGTTGGATCGCTGTCTGCCAATGAAATGTCCTGCTCAATGCTGATTCCTCGATAGAAGATCGTTCACTGAAGTTCCTCAGTGTGTAGTAGTCAATCCTCTTTCAACATAACAATGAAATATTTACTAGTCATCTATGTTCAGTATTAAGTGGAAACCATTACACAGAATCATAATTAAATTTCTTCATAGTCATTTATATTTTGAACATTTGAATTACACCTGATTGTGTACGGGATTTTTACCTAATTAAGTCAAAAAAATAAATAATTACCAATATATGTGCACAGTATCTTAGATTAGGACAGGGGAAAAATTAGATTGCACTACATCGCTACTTATACCAGAGAAGTTATGTGCACAGTATCTTCGCCACTATGAATGGCGATATTGCGTTGACGTTACAACACAACTAATGAGAATAATACGCGTTGCACAGGTGAGAAGACTGAAGCTGGCTAGGTGGCCAGCCTTTGTGCAGATCGCTAATTACACTTGCGATCAATGCACAGGCATGCTAGAAAGGCAGCTGGTGTAACAGGAGGAGTAGGGGCAGGCGTGACAGAATGCTTTATACAGCCTTATACTAATCGCTGCTTTGAGTAGTGATATATGCCCAGTAATAAACCTCCAACCCCTTCCTGGCCACTTTCTTTCCATGTAATAACTGTCCCATCAACCATAAATATACCCACCACTAAACTCTACTTCCACTCTGCATAAATTTTACATCCAGAGATTTTACTTGCATTTTATTTTACTTCCAAAAGAAAGAAAAGATAGGAGAAAGAGGGAAAGAAAAGATAGGAGAAACTAGAGAAAGGAAGTTAGAAGGAAAAAAAAAAGAGCAAAATAGAAGGAAGGATAAAAAAAAAGAAAAAGAACAAAATATTTCACTTTTTATTTTAGTTGCAATTTATAATTTTTTTTGTAATTTTTGATAATTTATGATATATGTTTATGTAATAAAAAAATATTTTTTTTATAATTTTATGATAAAATATAATATAGGTTAATGTAATAAAAAAAATTATAATGTTTTATTTTTAACTTTATGATAAAATATAATATAGGTTATTTTATAATATTTTTTCTATAATATTAAGATTATTTTTTATTTTAATTTGTATACAAAATATTAGTATGAAAAAGAGGAAAAAAAGTAAAAAGGTTATGTGAGGTATGCAGACATTTTTATTACGTGATTACCAGTGATTACCAAATATTAATATGATTGTATGTTGTAAGTTAAATTTTGGTATGTCATGAATTATTGTTTGAAATTAGGTTTTATATTTGATTTGCATTGTCATCTTAAAAATTAAAAAAAAAGGTGATATTTTTGTATCTATGTAAATATGTGTGTTACAAAAGCATTAGCTATATAAAAGAATATTAAAATTAATTAATTTAACAAAGAAAGAAAGCCAATAATTTGGAAATAAATCGTTTGTACCCATAAAATACATGAAAATTGACAACACAATTTATTTTGAAAATTGTAGGGTGTTAAAAATTCACATTTAATATCCATTAGCTCATAATTAATTTTATCATTATAATAATTTACCGAAATAGTGAGTCCAATTAGCAACGCATGTATTGGAGTCGCTAAATAGTGACACAATAGCGATCATTAGCGACGAAATGACGACAAAATATTTTTTAAAAAATAGAGATGTTGTAGTGACGCTTTTTACCCAAAAAATATCGCTAAATGTGGCGCTAATAATTGCGGCGACAAAACATCCCTAAAGGTTGTCATAAGGAATTCGGGATGTCAACTGGTGTTGCTAATGTCGTCATTGAAATGCATCATTTCAGTTGCATTTTAGCAATGCCGTCATTGGAATTCAGCATTTCATCTGCATTTTGCATTTTAGCAACTCTAAAACGACATCGCTGGAGACACTGCATTTTCAGAGTGTTGTAGCGATGCTAAAACAACATCACTTCGCTGCTATAAAAAACACAACAGTTAGCGATACCAATACGATGTCGCTGCTCCTTAAGTGAAACGTTGCGTTTCACTTAGCCATTAAATCTCTGATTTTTCCCTTGTGCACTCTCATTTGTGCGATTTTCAATCCCTAACAGACTAAATCCACACCCTTATGCTCCTCTGCCTAACTAGACCGATGCCTCTCTTGCCCCGCTCCTAACTCCGTTCGCGCCAATTCCTTTCTCATCATCGTCCATCATCATTTATGGGTATTTTTTTCCTTTTTTATTTCTTCTTAATTTTCTTCTTTGTTAATTTGTGGGTATTTTTTGTAGATAAAAAATACTAAGAGGGAAAAATTACTTCAATTTATCCATTTGAAGTTAGTACCCATTACTTGTTTTTTTTAGTAAATTATGGGTATTTTTAAAATTTTAATTTGGTAAAAATTATTGTGCTAATTATTTTTCAAATATATAAAATTTGTTAATATGCATGTTTTTTTTTGTTTGTCTTTGAAAGGTATAGATATAAGAAAATAATAAGGTAAATTAGTTTGTTATTATTAATTTAATATAATAAGAATCAAATTAATAGGTGAATCAGTTTAATATTATAATAAATTTATTATATATTAATATATATAATTACTTTAATAATTTATATATACATTAATATATAATATTTTAAGATACAAGAATATATATGTGTGTGTTGATATATCTAATAATAAAATTAAATAAATTATAAATTTAAATATTATAATATACCTCTCTCATAAATTTGACACAATTTTTTAATGAACATTCAATTAAATTTTGGAAAATGGGAGAAAATTTTTTTGTTAGATTAAACTTTTGCATCTTTTTAAAGCTAATTAGGGTTGAAAAATATTATAATATACCTATATTTTCCTTATGAATAGAGATCATAGATCATAGATCATTACAGTGCCTAACTATTTATACAAAATTTGGAAACTATTGAATTACAAAAATAAAAAAAAAAAAAGAAAATTTGTTTAAAATTTTATTACAGTAAATTAAACTCTCATTTTGAATTACAATTATTTGGTTATATATAGACTTTATTCTATTTAAAAAAAGGTAATATTATATATAGTTGATAATTGTGAGTAGTATCAATTTTTATCTAAATGCAAGTGTCTCAAATTTGGAAAGTATTACTGATCAAATTACACTGCTAAAACTTGTAATTATAAATAATTAATTAATTCTTATTATTGTGCTTCATTATTAAGATATGTTATACAAAACTTTTAATTTTATAAGGATTACATTGTTGCTTTTTAAGAAAAAAGAAATATCTATTAATACAATTTACTTGTATTATTGGTAATTTATAATAATTTAATTCCTATAAAAATAATAAATATAAGCTTCATCAACTCATTCGTGATTGTGATCAACAACTCGATGAGCGCTTGTGAAAGAGATATATGCAGACTGAGTTGCAGCTATAATCAATGATGAATGAGCGGATGCGTGATTTCATATGTGATTGGACACAACATACAGTCCCAATCTAGATGTTCAACTCCTCACTCTTCATCGCTTAAAGATCATCCATCTACTTTTTTGATGTATTTTTTCTACTTATTTTAGGATAATAATTATTATAATGACTATTTAGATAAAAATTATGAATTTTGTATTATAAAGAATGTTTAATGGTTTAAATTTGACGAATTACATGATATTTAGAAATTTTTTAAGCACATTATTTATGTGTTAATAAATAAATAAAATGGTGTTGCTAAAAATAAAATATTTAAATTAATTTTGACACTTTTAGTGATGGAAAATTGTCATCGCTAGCACTGTCGCTGACATCAATTTTGTCTCCAATTTTTTAACGATGCAATTTTATTTGTAGCAACACATTTTGGAGTCACAAATTAGCAATGCCAAAGGGTCTCGCTATATAGCGATGCTAATTTTTAGATCGTCACTAAAATGTTGTTGCGACATCACTAAGGTGTCGCTAATGATCCTTAGCAATGCCATTAGTCCATTTAGCGACGCCAGTGTGACATCACTAAATGCAATTTTCTAATAGTGTATAGTGTTATTTTCAAGCTTATAGTTTGTGGGCATTCATGAATTATTCCAACCCATCAATTATGTCACTGACTTTTATTGCTCTAAAATAATTATTAAAAACAAAAAAAATACTAGTTTCATCTTAGTTGTTTCCACAAAAGAAATTTAAAAAATTTGAACTAAGATATATATATATATATATATATATATATATATATATAAAAGAAGCATTAGCCATTTAAATACACTTCAAAATTTTATTTATATAAATAAGAAAAATTTGTAATTCAAAAATTGTATAAAAAAAGAAAGTTGCATGAAATAAAATAGAAAAATTAATTAATATATAATGTTACTTAATTTGTTGTAATTTTTTTTGCAATTTTATAAATATTAATTTGTATTATTTTTTTACTATTGTTGAATATAACTTGAAAATTAATTATATTTTTATATATTTTTTGTATTTAATTTGTAGTCCATAAACATGACAAGTTCACTATGTATCATATAATTCAGAATCAATCTGGCATTAATTATGAAAATAGTTTCTTGAAAATGATGGAAGTAAAGATAGATTGTGTATGCAAGGACTTATTGAAAAATTGAGGAACACAATGAGAATAGATAACACTTCTAGAAATATATTGAAAATTACATATAGGTGTCATAGGATAGTGATAGAAGGAAATGCCAAATTTGACTTTATTGACATATGAGATGATGATGACATGATTGTGATATATATGAATAATGAGAAGTTTGATTATTGTTTGAATTATGTTGAGTTGTATGTCAAAATAAAAGAAATGAATATACAATCAAATGATGTTGTTGGACCTTCTAATGCTCATGAAGAACGAGAGAATGACAAGGTAGAAGATGAAAATTTAAAGGGTTATGAGGTGGGAAGTGATGGAGATTATACTGAGGTGGCTGTTGATAATTCAAATATTGATGATATTGATGAATACGAGGAGATGGAAGATGGAGATGGAGATGGTGATAATGATGACAAATGCAACATATTAACATAGGCACCTCCCATTGGTGATTCTAGTGGTGTAAAATTAGGGGGCATAGAGGTTGATATAATGCATGCAAATCAAAATGCAAAAGATAAATAGCATGTTAGTATGAGACCCATCAAATGAGTTGATTAAGAGAATGATTTTTTGTTCTAAAGAAGTTGTTCGAGTAGCAACAAATGAGTATTCTTTGTGTCTAAATCAAGAGTATACTGAAGCTGTTAGACAAAATAAATTTGTACTAAAATGCAAAAAAAAAAAGTGAGAGTAGTTGCAATTGGAGATTGTGTGCAACTAAAAAATCAGGTGCAGTATGCTTAGAGATAACTAGGTATAAATGGCCCTCACAATTTTACTAGTTATGGTAGGTCACAAGATCATAAATAGTTGGATTCACAATTGATATGCAATTATATTGATGATATTTTTCGGGAGGCACCACATATCAAAATTAGTGTATTAGTGGCTAACATTCGTAAGACATTCAACTATAACCCTTCATAGAAGAAAACATGGCTTGCTAAGTGGTTAACTATTGGTAAGTTGTTTGGAATTGGGATGTGTAACATTTGGTGATTTTGGCCCCGATTGCGCGTGACCGTAGTGGGGTCCACTGGTTCAATCGGAGTCTAAATTTGAACCCATAAAAAATGACTAATAATAAGAAAAAATAATTAAGGGTATTATTATTTGGGAATTAAAAAGATTAGGGGTAGAATTAGAAAAAAGTAAAATTTTCTATGGATAAAATTGGTATTATGGACATTGTTTGGGGAAAAAGTGTGAATATGGAGGAAGATGTGGTAAAAATGGAATTTCTCAAAGTTTAAATGTTAATCAAGATTAATTAACTTAATGAACTAATAAGAATTAAGATTAAATTTAATTAGTGGAACCCACACATTAATCAAGGTATAAAAGTCAAAAAGGAAGAAAGAAATTATACATTCTTCCATAAGCCATTTTCTTCTTCCTTTTCCCACCCTTTTGCCCTCCACTTTAGTCCCTCCATAAGCCACCATTTTTCTGTAAATTAAGCTTGATAAAGTGAGAAAATAAATTAGTTGTGAGAGAGGAAAAATCAGAATTTAAGAGTTCTTACTACAAAGGTACCAAAGGAGCAAGAAGGAAGGAGGAAAGAAGAAGAGAAAGGGAGAAGAATTTGGGGCAGATTCGACCAGCCCTATAACTCCATTAAGGTGAGTTTATTCTTCTTAAATTTAACTTTTTTCCTTTTATTTGAGACCCATGATGATGATAGATTTAGGTTTGGTTGCAAGATAGAACTTAGAAAATTAAGTTTGTGTTTAGTTGATGAAGCTGTAATTAGACTTTGAATTGATGATATTTGATGTTAGATAATTGTTTTATTGCTTAAAAACTAAAGAAAATATTATGTTAATGGATGAATAAGGGGCTGCCATAATTAAAGAAATTTAGGGGGAATTGAAATTTATATGGAAACACCACAATTGGTGATTGAGTAATTATGAATTGAGTGTTGAATTGAAGAAAATGAATTGGGACCTAGGATATTATTTTTGGACAGCCATGACATATGAAGAAGGAAGTTTAACCTTAGTACATTTTAGCTCAATTAAGGTGTAAAACATATTAGGAGCATTAGAATATTATGTAGACATGAAAAGCATTGAAATTGGATATTGGAATTAAGATGTGGTATGGTTGTGTAGGAAAAAGAAGTGAACAAGTGAGAGGCCCTCAAGAGGATGACAAAGGCAAGGAGAAAGCTAGCCAATAAGGGAAGAAAAAGAAGGATTAGGGAAAGAGTCAAGGCTGATTAGGTATGTGCTTCATTGATAAAAATTTTGCATGTTATTAAAATGTGTGGAATTGTATATTAATGTTTGTTATGTTTGTGTTTTTGAGATGTTATGTGATTTGTTGTGACTTTTGATATTTTATATGGAAATGGGACTAAATGATGTGAAATAATTGAGACATATGAATGTAGTTGAAATTCTGGAAATTTTAGTATTAAAATGAATGCAAATGATGAATGTGGTTGAAATATGGAGTGATGCCAATTGATGGCTCGGGTACAGAATTCCAGAAACAACTCTTTCTATTTTGATGATAACTTGAGTTATAGAACTCCTTTTTGTATGTTCTTTATTGGAAATTAAAGCTAAGACATAGGGATTTAATTTTTATTCAGACTATAACACCTAATTATGCCTATATTGTCCCAGAAAAATGCATGAAGTTTAAATCTAGAAGCTGTCCAGAAAATTTTGGGCAAAACATTTTGTGATGATGTAGTAGTAAATTGATCATAACTTTTGATAGAAAATTGTGATTTAAGTGATTTTTAATGAATCTGAAAGATAAGACAATAAGCTAAAAATTGTTAGAAGGACAAAACTCTAAATTCTAATTATAAATGGGCTAAAAATGAAGCCCAAAAACAGGTCCAAAATCTGTCATAGGTATAAAACGTGAAATGTTGGACTTATGCATGTGGTATGTTAATTATATGTAATAATTAATGCAAATATTTAATTTAATGATAATTATAAATGTTTAACAAATTATTTATGTATGATATTTTATTGTAATAATAATGGGAATATAGAACAAAAATAAAAGAGCATACTTATGATAGTTGAAAATATTGTGAATTAATATAAAATTTGTTAAGCCTAAAAGCACCTAGTCTAGAACTAGAATAAGGAATAGTTTGGCATGTCAATCAGGAGATTTTAGGCACTCGGTGCCAAATATAAAAGCCGGTAATGACAAATTGATAAATACGCTCGACGCAAAATTATTAAGCAGGTAATGACAATATAACAAAAGTCGGTAATGACATTATTATTAAAGCGCTCGGTGCTATATTATGAAAGTCGGAAATGACAACCCCGTTATTTCTATTATATAGTTCGGTTATAGGTGTTATGGGCACAATAAAATAATAATAATACTAATATTGAAGTATGTGATTTTGATAAATGTTACATGAATTGAATTTGTTACTATTACATGTTGAATGAAATTTACTTGATTTTATATAAATTTTTATTTTATGCCTTATTTAATAAATGGTTAATTAATGTGTGAAAAAAATATATATGTATGTAAAATTTTTATCATTGAAGCACGACTAAGCTAGTAGCTTAGCGCGGGGGTTTCTTCTTGCGTAGGTTAGAAGGGTAGTCGTAGATCTTAGAATTGTCAGAAGAAGAAAAGTATCCAGAGGGAAGCAGCAAAAAGCTTTGGGTTTTCCTTTTTGGTATATTTTGTTAAAAATTTTGTAAATTAAATTATCGTTTTTATTTTATATAATGTGTATTAAATATGTAAATTGCAATGTAATAGAACATAGTTTGAATGTAAATTACTGTATTTTATAAATAAATGAAATTTTGAATATCTATACTTGCAAGAATTTTTATTTTAGTGTCTGCAATATTTTTGTAAAAAATAATAATAATAATAATATTTATACTTCATTTCATTGAATTTACAAAACAGTTAGACGAGTAATGCTCGCTTAACTTGCTGAATTATAGTGGGGTAAGGGGGTGTTACAGGATGAGTCATATCTAGAACTCCGTCAGTGGATGGTTGTTGTTATCGGTGCTAATCCTGCTTTCTATTATGTAATTGAAGATGATGTCCATCATGTTCAAAATTATCTGGATCCAACATATTGCATATTGATGTTTTGCACATTTAGACCTTGCACTTAAGGCTTTAATTATTGTAGGCCATTAATGTATTTAGATGAAACCTTTTTATATGGAAAATCTAAAGGGTGCGTACTAATTGCCTCTATATTATATGGAAATAATAAGGTTTTCTAATTGCATTTGCTATTATGGAAAAAGAGAATAAAGATAATTGGAGTTGATTTATGAATAACATCAAGTTGCATGTGACAAAAAATGAAGATTTGTACATGATGAGTGACCGTCATGCTATAATAATTCATGCAATGCGACATGATTGGTGGAAGATGTGTGCTCATTGTGCATTCATTATGTAGTAAGCAATTTTAATCAAAATTTTAAAAACAATAAACTGAAGGAGTTGCTTAAAAAAGTAGTTTGTATTCTTTCCATTAAATATATTTTAATTTGTACATTAATGTGATGTTTAATAAATAATTATTGTCTTGTTATATTATGTGTGTAGGGCACGAACACCAGAAGAAAAAAGTTTGAAGGGTGATGGAAAACATATATGAAGTGGAGCCTAAAATGAAAAAATATATTGATAGGATTCTTTTACATATGTGGACTCATTCATATGATAGGGGAAGCAATATGGGAGCATGACTATGAATATTGATAAGTCAATTAATGGCATGATCAAGAAAATATGAGGCATGCCCATCAATTCTTTAGTAAATAGGCTATTCAAAAAATGATAGATTCTTTCATGAGAGACAGCCAAAATAATTGAGGGAGATTTAAAATGGGGCTTTGTATTGTAAAAATTGGTAGAAGTTGTTGAATAAGAGGGTGGCTAAGGCAAAAGGGCATTTAGTGATGACTTATGATAGAGAGAAAGAGTTTTTCTCTATCATTACAACTTATAACGAAAGCAAACGAGCAGGTCGTTAATTTGTTTGACCATACATGCACGTATGACAAATTTTAATCAACAAAGATACCTTGCTTCCTCACAATTGTTGGTTGCTTGAGCAATGGAATAAACTATTTTTAATTTATTACTTCATACTCTAAGTTGCCTAGATAATGAACCAAGAAGAAGGGTTGAATTGGATATTAAAAAATTATTAATTTTTAAGTGCAAAATAAAAAGTTAAATAGAGTAGGGATAGGAAGATATCACACAAGAAATTTATAGAGGTTCGGGTATTAACAAACCCTACTCATCTCCCCAATCTCAATTGGGAGTTTCATTAACACACTTAGTGTTACAATGGAGTTTTACAAGCTCACTCCCAACTATGGTGTTTCTATCAATAGCTCACACCTAACCTAGAAATTCTATTATATTTTGATGGCTCACACAATAAACCAATTCCTTGTATTTTATGGCTCACACAAATAATCCTTACAAGTGTTTTACTCTTAACCCAATATATCCAAACTTACTTGAGTAGTAGATTACAAAGCGAAACACTCACCAACCTATAATGCTCAGAATTTATGAGCAAATAGATTTTTATAGAGAATAAGAGTTTTGTTGGAAATAATTAATGCACAATGGATGCAACAATATTTTGATTCAAAGTAATTGTTTGTTCTCTTGTTCTGGATTCATAAATGACTTGCATTTATACTTTCTTAGTGAATTATAGTCGTTTGGATGCATTTAACGCGAAAATAGTCGCTGCATCAACTCTTAATTTTGTGTCTGACATGTTTCTCTTTCCTCATTCACGGTTGTGAATATGTGTGTCACGGTTGTGAATGTTCTTCCAAGTCGTGGCTCAGGTGGTGACTCAGACTGTGAAGCATTATGGAAGAATTTGAAGTGTTTGATCACGGACGTGAATATCCTTCCAAGCCGTGGTCTAAGTGGTGACTCTGGCCGTGAAGCTCTATAGAGGAATTTGACATGTTATCTCACGGGCATGACTATCTTTCACAGGCGTGACTAATTTGATCATTCACGGTTGCTATGATCCTTCATGGTCGTGAACTTTAAATGTTGGAAAGTTGACACTAAGCTATATCACGGGCATGAACATGCTATTTCTTCATTTTTTGACTTTCAAAGGTAGTCTTCCATTATTGCATCATATTTCATACCCTGTTCAATAAACTTAGAACATAAGTATTGTTTAATACATTATTACTAGATTATTTGTTAGCATCAAAATGACGGAAATACCCCTCAAGGTTCAACAATCTCCCCCTTTTTGATGGTGACAAATAATATAGCAATATGTGATTTTGAGAAGTCTCCCCCTCAAAAGATGCTTAAGACAAAAAATAATAGAGTGCAAGAATTGAAGAAGTATAGCATGGATCTTTGCTTGCTAGTTTAGGTATATGCAAGGTATATTCAAAGTATATTAAATTGTTTGCTTTTAACTAGTTAAATATATGCAAAGTATATGTAAAGTATATCCAATGTATATCAAATTGTTTGCTTTTACCTAGCTAAGTATATGCAAAGTATATCCAATGTATATCAAATTGTTTGCTTTTAACTAGTTAAGTATATGCAAAATATATCTCAACACTATATTCAAAGTATATCAACACAATTGCATTCATGTACTTGCATATTCATTTATATTGCTAGGTTCTCCCCCTTTTTTCATCAACAAAAAGAACATAAAAAATAAACCATAAGGAAAAAACTAATGCAATTAGATTAATACCAAATGGAGGAATTGCAAAGTTTGGAAAAGTAAATTAAAATCCTACATTCATAATACTAGAAACTAGTAAACAAAATGAAATAAAAACTAAAACTCTAGCTAGACTTGGAGCCAGACAACCCATCTCTAAGGCGTGCTACTTCCTCCTCGAGGCTATCCATGCGAAACTCCATGAAATCTTTGAGGTTTTTCCAACCTCTCATCGATTGAAGCCTACAGTAGGTCAAAGCGAAGTGCTAAAAGATCAACCACCTACTGAGCCAAGTTAAGTGTGGAGGCCAAGGATTGACCAACCTCCTACTCAACCTCTGGGGTCGCCATCTCGACTAGACTCTTTTTCTTTGTTGGATTCCTTGGAGGCCAGCTTTGAATTCGTCTGAATCCTCGTCTTCCCAAACAATTTCACTAGCTGGAATGGTGAAGCGGTAATAGATATTATTCTCATGAATTATGCAGACCGCTGCTCCCATTTTTATAAAAGACTCGACATCTAGTCGATCTCGAGGATGTTTTGGTATGAGGTTGAAGTTGTGCTCCTCTAGCTTCAGATACCCAAGCTTAATTGCAAGGTGAGTCACGTACCCACCAATCAAAATACCTCACGATGGCTTTGTTGCAATTGATAGAAGATGGTCTGCAAACCATCGAGATAGGGCCACCGTTAGACCTCTTCGAGCCATCTTCAAGAGGAAAAGCTCAGATTTACGAATTGCACCATTCCTATCACCTTTTGCAAAGATACTATAGGTTAGAAAACTATGTAAATATTTATGCACTTGACATCGAAGATGGGTACTTTTCGTCTTTTTCACATCCCAGTTGCAGTCTAGTCCAAAATGAGTCCATGCCGGATTGGCATAGAATTCCACCTCACTCTCATTGAGGATTCCATATGAGGGAAGTTTGCAGATGTCACCAAACTCCGCTGCTGCGAGAGTGTTCGGATGCTTGCAAAGTTGAAATTTCACTGTGCTAGTGGGAGAGACTTGCAAGGTGCTAAGGAACTCGAGAGTTGGTTCCCTTAGCGTTGGTTGATGGATATCTACAAACACCTTGAGATGACAAGTTTGTAGTTGTTCCGTCATGCTTGTCTCAAGACCGAGTGTCCTGACAACATGCCATTTGAAGGATCGTGAAGAAAGCAATGGTCTTGTCTTAAGAACGACATACCTCGGATGACAATGCTCCGGAATGATGTTAAGAAGTGTTGAACCTTGAGGGGTATTTTCATCATTTTGATGCTAACAAATAAAATAGCAATAATGTATTTAACAATACTTATGTTCTAAGTTTGTTGAATAGGGTATGAAATATGACGCAAGAATGGAAGACTACCTTTGAAAGTCAAAAAATGAAGAAATAACATGTTCACGCCTATGTCACGCCCATGATATAGCTTAGCACCAACTCTCTAACATTTAAAGTTTACAGCCATGAAGAATCATAGCAATCGTGAATGATCATATCAGTCATGCCTGTGAAAGATAGTCACACCCGTGATATAACATGTCAAATTCCTCTAGAGAGCTTCACGACCAGAGTCACCACTTAGACCACAGCTTGGAAGAATATTCACGCCCGTGAAAGTATAAAGTCATGTCGGTGATCAAACACTTCAAATTCTTCCACAATGCTTCACGGTTAGAGTCACCACCTGAGCCACGGCTTGGAAGAACATTCACGACCGTGACATACATATTCACGACCTTGAATGAGGAAATAGAGACATGTCAACGACTATTTTTGCATTAAATGATTCTAAATGGCTATAATTCGCTAAGGAAGTATAAATGCAAGTCATTTATGAATCCAGAACAAGAGAACAAGCAATTCCTTCAAATCAAAATCTTGTTGTATCCATTTGTGCATTAATTATTTTCAACAAAACTCTTATTCTCTGTTAAAATCTATTTGTTCATAATTTCTGAGCATTATAGATTGGTGAGTGTTTCTCTTTGTAATCTACTACTCAAGTGAGTTTGGGTATATTAGGTTAAGAGTAAAACACTTGTAAGGGTTATTTGTGAGCCATAAAACACAAGGAATTGGTTTATTGTGTGAGCCATTAAAGCACAAGGGAAATTATGGGTTATTTGTGAGCCATTGACAGAAACACCATAGTTGGGAGTGAGCTTGTAAAACTCCATTGTAACAACTATGAACTAATCTAAGTATGGCTTCTTGAACATTCGATTCATTAAATCCGTAAAAGCTATTGGGGCATTGGTCAACTCGAAAGGTATAACAAAAAACTCATAATGGCTATATCTTATTCTGAAAGCAATCTTGCCTATAAAACCCTTTGTATAACAACTCTTGCAACTGAGCTTTCAAGTTTTTAATCTCTGAAGGTATCATTATGTAAGGTGTAGCTGATATCAGTGTTGTGCCTCGTGTAAGCTCTATGGAGAACTCAATATCTCTGTTTTGTGGTAATGCTAGTAGATCATCTGGAAAGTCATTTGGAAACTTTCTTACTATAGGGATATCATAGAGAGCTAGACCTTCTTTTTTGGTGTCAACCATATGAGCTAAATAAAGCCTCACACCCCTTTTAATCATTTTATGCACTTTCATCATATAAGACTTTCACCTTCTACTACCGCATTTTTTTTGTTCTGAAGTGTTGCCCATATATTGAACCAAGAAGGGGGGTTGAATTGGATATTAAAAATTTTAACTTTTAAGTGTGGAAAGAAAAGTTGAGATGAGTAGGGATAGAAAGATAAGACACAAGCATTTTTATAAAGGTTCGGGTGTTAACAAACCCTACTCTTCTCCCCAATCTCAATTAGGAGTTTCACTAACACTCTAAGTGTTACAATGGAGTTTTACAAGCTCACTCCCAACTATGGTGTTTCTAACAATGGATCACACCTAACCCAAAAATCCCTTGTGTTTTAATGGCTCACACAAATAATCAATTCCTTGTATTTTAAAGGCTCACACAAATAACCCTTACAAGTGTTCTACTCTTAACCCCAAACTCACTTGAGTAGATGATTACAGAGAGAAACACTTACAAATCTTTAATGCTCAGAGAATGATGAGCAAAAAGATTTTCACAGAGAATAAATGTTTGTTTTGAAAATATTAAATGCACAAATGGCTTACAACAAGATTTTGATTCGAAGTATTAGCTATTCTCTTGTTCTGGATTCATAAATGACTTGCATTTATACTTCCATGGCGAATTATAGCGTTTGATTGCATTTAATGCAGAAATAGCTGTTGCACCAACTCTTATTTTCGCACTTGACATGTTTCTCTTTCCTCTTTCACGGTCGTGATTATGGTTGTCACGGTCGTGACTGTTCTTCCAAGCCGTGACTTGAGTGGTGACTTTGGCCATGAAGCATTCTAGAAGGATTTGAAGTGTTTGATCATGAGCGCGACCTTATATCTTCACAGGCGTGAACAACCTTCCTAGCCATGGTCTAAGTGGTGACTCTGGCCGTGAAGCTCTCTGGAAGAATTTGTCATGTCTTTTCACGGGCATGACTTTCTTTCACGGGCGGGCGTCACTCATATGATCATTCACAGTTGATATCATTCTTTATGGCCGTGAACTTTAAATGTTGGATAGTTGGCGCTAAGCTTTATCACGGGTGTGACATATAAGGTCATGAGCGTGAACATGTTATTTCTTCATTCTTTTGTCTTTTTAAAATTAATCTTCCATTCTCCATTCTTGCTATCATATTCCATACCCTGTTCAATAAACTTAGAAAACAAGTATGTTAAATACATTATTGCTATTTTATTTGTTAGCATCAAAATGATGGAAATACCCATCAATGTTCAACAATCTCCCCCTTTTTGATGGTGACAAATAATCTAGCAATATGTGGTTTTGAGAAGTCTCCCCTTCAAAAGATGCTTAGGATAAAAAAATGCTGAAGTGTAAGAATTGTAAAGAATGATGAAGTGTAGCATCAAGATATGCTTCCTAGTTTTAAGTATATGCAAGTTATATGCAAGGTATATCCAATGTATACCAAAATTTTTCCTTAAAGCAAATTATATTTATGTCAAGTATATTTAAGGTATATGAAGAGTATATCAAGTGCATATTCATTCATGTAACTTGCATCAAGGTATATGCAAAGTATACTTGAGGTATATTTAAGGTATATGAAGCTCATTTGCATACTTGCATATTCATTTGATTCAAAATAAGTATTGCTTTTAACTTTAAAAAATATATTGCTAGGTTCTCCCCCTTTTGTCATCAAAAAAAATAATAACAAAAAGATAAAACATAATGGAAAACAAAAGCAAATATATTAATGTAGAAAAACTAAATACAAAAGTAATTGAAATTCTGAAAGGAAATTTGAAATTCCTACAGCAAACAAGCTAGAAAAATAACAAGGCTAACATAAAGTCTAGCTGAACATCCTATCTCTAAGATGAGCTACTTCCGCCTCGAGGCTCTCCATGCGAGACTCCATGAAATCCTTGAGGTTCTCTAACCTCTCATCCATCGAAGCCTACAATTGCTCAAACCGTGGTGCCAAGAGGTCAGCCACTTGTTGAGCTAAGTTTGGTGTGGAGGCAGAGGATTGTCCAATTTCCTTATTGACCTTTGGAGGTGCCACCTCAACTCAAACTCTCTTCCTCTGCTGGATTCCTTGAAGGCCAGCTTTGAAGTCGTCCGAGTCATTGTCCTCCCAAATGATCTCACCAGCAGTGTTGGTGAAGCGGTAGTAGATGTTGTTCTCAAAAACTATATGAACAACCGCTCCCATTTTGATGAAGGACTCGAGGATGTGTTGGCATTAGGTTGAAGTGGTGTTCCTATAGCTTTAAGTATCCTAGCTTGATGGCGATGTGAGTCACGTACCCACCAATCAGAATGTCTCCGGAGGGTTTGGTGGAAATTGAAAAAAGATGGTTTGCAAACCATCGAGATAAAGCCACTGTTAAGCCTCTTCGGGTCATCTCTAGGAGAAAGAGCTCTGACTTCCTGATCGATCCATTGTTGTCTCCTCTGACGAAAATGCTATAGGTTAGAAACCTATGCAAATACTTGTGCACTGGGGATCGAAAGTGGGTGCTCTTCGTCTTCTTGACGTCTCAGCTGCAATCAAGCCCAAAGTGAGTCAATGCCTGAGTAGCATAGAACTCCACTTCACTCTCATTCAGGATACCTTCAGAGGGAAGGTTGAACATGTCTCCAAACTCTGTGGCAGAGAGGGTGTTCGGATGCTCGCAAATTTAGAATTTCACCGTGCCGGTAGAAGAGACTTGCAGGGTGCTCAGGAATTCCAGAGTTGGTTCCCTCAGTGTTGGTTGATGGATTTCAATGAAGTCTTTCAGATGACAAGCCTGGAGTTGTTCCGTCATACTTGTCTCAAGGCCGAGTGTACGGATGGTTTGCCACTCAAATGATCGAGAGGAAAGGAGTGGCCTTTTCTTGAGAACTGAATATCTAGGATGACAATGCTCCGAAATAATGTTTAGAAGGTAATCTGTGTACCTTATTGGAGCATGAGACTTCTTTCTTGTACCCTAGGAGGAGCTGATTTCCATTTTGATTGAAAAGTGAACTTTTAAAGAGTGAAAAATATGATGGAATTTTTTTTGAGTAAAACCTTAAGATGTTTGATTCTGATGATGGAAAAGGTTTTTGAAGATATTTATAGATGGAATGAGTTGTTAGGGGGCCAGAATCTTCAAAATAGTATTCAATGGTGATAAATGAGAAAAGTTGAGAGAAGTTGGAGAGTTGGAATAAGAGAAATAACGACAGAAATGTTTTATAGCCGACATATTCACGGGTGTGAAATATCGTGTTCATAGTTTGCTGAAGAGACGCTTTACCTGTGAAGAGAGAGGTGAAATTATTCACAGTCCCGAAAATTAAAGGTCACGGGCGTGAATGATGAACTATCACGGTGGTGATAGACGAGTCATGGGCGTGAAGTACAATCTTTACTATTTGTGATCGTGAAACAGAGTGTGACACAAAGTGTAAATGCTTCTGTAAGTTTTTGGTGGAAATGTTCACGGTCGTGAAAAATCATCACCGGCATGAACAAAGGGTTTCACGGGGGTGAATGAAAAAGGTTATGGTCGTAAAACATAGTCTTCACTACCTTCAACTATGAAGCATGTCGTGAAGTAAGTCGTGAAAGCTACTGGTTCTTTTGGCGATTTAGTTCACGATCGTGAATATGTGTCACGGACGTGAATTGCCTAAAAATCTCACCAAATAAAATTAATTCTAAAACAAGACTAAAACATTTCTAAGGAGCTTCAATCCCCTATAACATATATTTCCATCAAATTTGCTACCTTACATCTAGTAAGATGAGATAAAAACACAAGATTATCAACTCAAGGTTTGACAATTTTGGCAATCACAAAGTTAATCCATCAATCATACCAAGCTCTCTTCTTATGAAATTAAATCTTTCCTCATTTAGAGACTTAGTGAAAACATCTACAAATTGATTGTCTGTGCTTATAAATTCCAATACAACATCTCCATATTAAACATGATCTCTAATAAAATGGTGTCTAATGTCAATATGCTTACTTCTAGAATGTTGAATGAGTTTCTTAGATAGATTTATGACACTTGTATTATCACATCTAATAGGAATATGGTTCATACTATGACCATAATCCTTTGGATGAAACAACAACTTAAGTTATTGTTTCATCCAAAGGATTTGTGTACAACAACATCCTGCTGCCACGTACTCCACTTCAGTGGTAGAAAGAGCAACTAAAACTTATTTCTTGCTAGACCAAGAAACTAAGCACTCTCCAATAAAGTGACAAGTACCTGAAGTACTTTTTCTATCTAAAAGACTTCCAGCATAATCAGCATATGAATATCCTATAATGTAAAAGGATGAATTTCTAGGATACTACAAACCTAGATGCAATGAGCCATGTAAATATTTAAAAATTCTTTTTACTGCATTTAAATGAGACTTTTTAGGACATGATTGAAAGCGAGCACATAAACATACACTATACATTATATCGGGTCTAGAGGCAGTAAAATATAAAAATGATCTGATCATACCTCTATAGAGCTTTTCATTAATGCTCTTACCCTTTTCATCCTTGTCCAATTTTGTTGATGTGCTCATTGGAGTCTTGGCATTCTTGCATCCTTCCATTCCAAATTTCTTAAGTAAGTCTTTGGCATGTTTGGATTGGTTGATGAATATGCCCTCATTGCTTTGTTTTATTTGTAGACCGAGGAAATATTTTAGCTCACCCATCATGCTCATTTCAAATTCCCTAGTCATACACTTAGCAATTTTTTGACAAAGCAATTCATTAGTAGACCCAAATATGATATCATCAACATAAATTTGAACAATTAGAATATTATGCTTATACTTTTTAATGAAGAATTTAGTGTCAACATTCCCCTTTGTAAAGTTATTTTCTAAGAGAAAAGAACTTAGTCTTTCATACCAAGCTCTTAGGGCTTGTTTCAAACCATATAAAGCTTTTAAAAGTTTAAATACATGATTAGACAACTCATAGTTTTCAAAACCTGGTGGTTGTTCTACATAAACTTCTTCTTCTATAAAACCATTTAAAAAGACACTTTTCACATCCATTTGAAAGAGTTTTAAATTCATATGGCATGCATATGCTAAAAGTATTCTTATGGCTTCTAATATAGCTACAGGAGCATAGGTCTCATCATAATCTATTCCTTCTTCCTGACTATACCCTATTGCAACCAATCTAGCCTTATTCCTAGTTATTGAACCTTGTTCATCTAGTTTATTTCTAAATAACCATTTGCTACCTATAATTTGATGCTTTTTGGGTCTAGGTACTAAGGTCCATACCTTCTCTCAAATTGGTTGAGTTCCTCTTGCATGGCAATCACCCAACTTTCATCATTAAGAGCCTCATCAATATTTTTAGCTTAATTTGAGAAACAAAAGCAAGGTCATAAGCTAAATGTTTGAGATGAGATCTAGTATTTACTCCCCTTGTAGGATCACCAATGATTTGCTATTTGGGGTGATCTTTTGTCAATCTCCATTTCTTGGGGAGCTATTGCCTGTTTTCCTATTAAGCCTAAGGTAGAGAATCATCTTGATGTGAATCTTCTTGATCATTTTTTGTTCTTCCATTTCCAAGATCAAGTATTTCCATGGTACCTACTACATCATCAAGAACACTACCTTTCACAAGATCAAGTCTTCTATATTCATCAAAAATAACATGCATAGATTCTTCAATAGTTAATGACTTTTTATTAAATATCCTATATGCTTTACTAGTTGTAGAGTATCCTAAAAAGATACCCTCATCAAATTTATAGGCAAATTTTTCATGATTGTCCTTGGTATTCAATATGAATAACTTGCATCCAAATACTCTAAAGTATGATATCAAGGGCTTTCTTCCATTCCATAGCTCAAATGAAGTTTTGTTTAGGAGAGGTCTTTTGAAAACTCGATTTGAAATATAACAAGACATATTTGTGGCTTCTGCCCAAAAGTAAGTTGGTAAACCATACTCATTGAGCATTGTTCGAGCCATTTCAATTAAAGTTAGATTTTTCCTTTCGACTACCCCATTTTGTTAAGGTGTTCTAGGAGATGAAAAGTTCTGCGAAATGCCATGTTCAAGACAAAAACTTTCAAAGTTTTCATTTTCAAATTCCTTGCCATGGTCACTTCTTATTCTTAAAATGCAATATCCTTTTTCATTTTGAACTCTTTTAGCAAAATTTTTGAATGTTTCAAAAGCATCACTCTTTTGAGCTAAGAAAATTACCCAAGTAAATCTAGAGTAATCATCTACGATGACAAAGGCATAGTGTTTACCTCTTAAACTTGCAATTCTAGTATGTCCAAATAAATCTAGATGCAGGAGTTTTAGAGGTTTTGAGGTACTTACTATGTTTTTGGATTTGAAGGATGACTTATGCTGCTTCCCTCTTTGGCAAGGTTCACATGTCCTGTCTTTTTCAAATTTGACTCTTAGCAGTCCCTTTACTAGCTCTTTTGTGCTGAGGCTTTGAATTAAGTCTATGTTTGCATGACCAAGCCTTCTATGGCACAACCAGGATTCATCACTAGTAGTCACAAGACACTTAGAGGAATGGTTAGATATTTCGTGTAAGTCTATTATGTAGGTATTGACATCTCTATTTCCTTTAAATATCTCTTAACCATCAATAGAGGTTACAAGACATTCACTGGAAGTAAAAGTTACTTTGTTTCCTTTATCACATAATTGACTTACACTCAACAAGTTATGTTTCAAGCCATCAACAAGTAAGACATCTTTAATAAAATTAGTACCATTTGTACCAATATAACCAATGCCAATTACCTTACCCTTAGCATTGTTTCCAAAGGTAACTTTACCTCCATCAATACTTTCGATTTCATTGAAGAGTTCTTTGTCTCCTGTCATATGCCTTGAGCATTCACTATCGACTAGCTAAGCATTTTTGTTTGTTGTGGACTTGAGGCATACCTATAGAATCACAATTCAAGTATGGTTTTTAGGTGCCAAAATGAGCTTGGGTCCTGGGGGGTAGCACATGAAGGTTCCCAATAAGCCTTCCTTATCCAGCAATGTTTATTTATGTGACAAATTTCATACAATAATTACATTGTTTAGGTCTAAAAATGCTTTTTGGTCTTACAATGCTTTTGAATGCATATTTCTATTAGACTGAGTTTGAGAACAATGGCATGCACAATCATGATTAATTGGTGTTTTTTTAGATGCATGCTTCTTATACATAAAGGCATGATTACCCTTTTGAGGTTTCTTTCTTAGGCTTACCAATCCTTGAACATCCCTCTTATGTATAGAAGGTTTAGTGTATTTTATGCATTTATTTCTTGCTGCTGTTCCAGTAAATGTGGAGATGTTAGGTTCACTTGACTTAACAAAAGTAGTCTTGTGAGAAGATGATGATATACCCTTAAATTCTATACCATGTCTAATTAAGGGTGGTCTTTGAGACACAATGAGAGTATCTAAGCTCTCCTTTCCTTTGTGAAATTTTGAAATGGAATTTCTAAGTTCCTCAACTTCATTTTTCAAAGTATTGTTTTCTTTAAGTAAGGTTTTAGTTGAGGGTTTTGAAGAGTATTCATCTAATGACTTTTGAAGAGATTCATTCGATGATTTAAGCTTAAAGTTCTCATTTTCGAAAGCATCCATTTCGATTTTCAAATTAGAAATGTTATTCTTATAAGTATTGAATTTACTTCTATATTTTTCTAGTTCTAGATTCAATACTTTTATTAGGCTTTGCTCATCATCATCATCTTCACTATTACTATCATTATCACTACTATCATTATTGAAAGAGTATGAGTAAAGTGATCTTACCTTATCAGAGACATGATCCTCTATAGCCATGAATCATAGGTTGACTTCTTCACTTTCATTGTCATCTTTTAAACTTGAAGAGCTTTCATCATTCCATGTGGCTTTGTGACCTTTCTCCCCATTGTCTCTTTGGTATTTGCTTTTGTGCTTCTTGAGCCTTGGACATTCAGGTTTAATATGCCATTTCTTTCCACATTCATAGCACTTTACCTCTTCTTTACTTATTTGTGTATCATTAGAAGTTTGTTTGAGGTTTCTTTGCCTGAATTTTCTAGAGTTGTTCATTCTTTTCTCAATGATTCTTTTTAGCCTTCTTGAGAGCATAAAAATGTCCTCATTTGCATCATCACTATTTTCTTCATCATCTTCAACTTCCTCTTGAGATTTTGAAGTAGAGGCTTTTAGTGCTACAGGCTTTCTTTTTTCTGGCTCTGCTTCAAGCTCTCTATCTCCTTTTATTGTCATTTCATGTGTGAGAAGTTTGCCAATAAGGACATCAGTATTCATGTCTTCATTTGCCTCTTCTATACCGGCAACTCTTGAACCATAATCTTTGAGAGGAAGATTTCTCAGGATTTTGTTATTTACATCTTCCAAGCTCAGGTGTTTCCCAAGTTTTTTCGTGCCATTTATGATGGCTAGAAGACAGTTGGTCATGTCAGTAATTGACTCATTGGATTTCATCTTGAAGAGCTCATACTCTAAAGTAAGAAGTTGAATCTTCTTGGATTTAACTTGCTTAGTTCCTTCATGATAGTTTTCCAATTTTTTCCACATGCTATAAGCTGTTGGGCAGTGTTGTATTCTACCACATTCTTTAATGGATAATGGGCTCATTGCCTTATTGTTTTTGAAGTTTTCTCTTCTTTGAGGCTCTGTCCAATCATCTCTTGATAAGATTTCTTCTTCACCATCAACTCCTCTTCTAGTTGGTGGTGTCCGTTCTTTTCGAACACTATCCCAGACTTCAATTCCTTCACTATCCAGATATGTCTCCATCCGAAACTTCCAATGAGCATAATTTGCTCCATCAAAGTAAGGATTAAGAGTTTGGAATCCTTCATTGGTCGTATCTTGATCTTTACTAGTGCTGATTAGGCTTCGATGCTAGACCTAGCTCTGATACCAATTGATGCCCAGATATTGAACCAAGAAGGGGGTTGAATTGGATATTAAAAATTTTAACTTTTAAGTGCGGAAAGAAAAGTTGAGATGAGTAGGGATAGAAAGATAAGACACAATAATTTTTATAGAGGTTCGAGTGTTAACAAACCCTACTCCTCTCCCTAATCTCAATTGGAAGTTTCACTAACACTCTAAGTGTTACAATGGAGTTTTACAAGCTCATTCCCAACTATGGTGTTTCTAACAATGGATCACACCTAACCCAAAAATCCCTTGTGTTTTAATGGCTCACACAAATAACCAATTCCTTGTGTTTTAAAGGCTCACACAAATAACCCTTACAAGTGTTCTACTCTTAACCCCAAAATACCCAAACTCACTTGAGTAGATGATTACAGAGATAAACACTTACAAATCTTTAATGCTCAGAGAATGATGAGCAAAAAGATTTTCACAGAGAATAAATGTTTGTTTTGAAAATATTAAATGCACAAATGACTTATAACAAGATTTTGATTCGAAGTATTAGCTATTCTCTTGTTCTGGATTCATAAATGACTTGCATTTATACTTCCATGGAGAATTATAGCCGTTTGATTGCATTTAATTCAGAAATAGCCGTTGCACCAACTCTTATTTTCGCACTTGACATGTTTCTCTTTCCTCTTTCACGGTCGTGATTATGGTTGTCACGGTTGTGACTGTTCTTCCAAGCCGTGACTTGAGTGGTGACTTTGGCCGTGAAGCATTTTGGAAGGATTTGAAGTGTTTGATCACGGGCGTGACATTATATCTTCATGGGCGTGAACAACCTTCCTAGCCGTGGTCTAAGTGGTGACTCTACTCATGAAGCTCTCTGGAAGAATTTGTCATGTCTTTTCACGGGCGTGAATTTCTTTCACGAGTGTGACTGATATGATCATTCACAGTTGCTATCATTCTTCATGGCCGTGAACTTTAAATGTTGGATAGTTGGCGTTAAGCTTCATCACGGGCGTGACATATAAGGTCATAAGTGTGAACATGCTATTTCTTCATTTTTTTGTCTTTTAAGATTAGTCTTCCATTCTCCATTCTTGCTATCATATTTCATACCCTGTTCAATAAACTTAGAAAACAAGTATGTTAAATACATTATTGCTATTTTATTTATTAGCATCAAAATGACGGAAATACCCTTCAAGGTTCAACATCAAGTCTTGAGAATAATTGTCTTAGATCAGTAGTCGATAACTACGTCATGCTATAAGAGCCAATCCATACCTAATATGGTATCATACTCATAAAATAACAACTCGATAAAATCCACAGGAAACTCTTTCCCGTGCATAACTAAAAGGAAACTTTTGTATTCCTGGTTCACAACCACACTGTGACCAAAAGGATTCGTGAACTCAATCTCAAACTTTAGCTTCTCTCTTATCATACTGTGCTGACAAGGCATGCTTGTGCATACATAAGAATGTGTGGAGTTTGGGTCTATGAAAGAACATATATCAGAGCCATGTAAAAAGAACATACCTACTATAATGTATGTGGCTCCCTGGTCCTCACGGGCCTTCATATCATATGCCCTATCTGGAGCTCTATTGGATCTTGCCTATTCACTGTCTCTAAAGTAGCCTAGCTAGGTCCAGTATGACCTCCTCATGTTTGATTCTTGCTCTAAACTAGAGTTGATCTTATCGTCTAAGTGGGTATAGCACTATTCAACAAAGAGTTATCCTTTCTTACGTGATCTCAGGCTTTGCACTTATAACAATCCCCTATAGTCAACTGACACTCTTCCATATGGTTTCTCTGACATATCTCACATAAGGGAGCAAGATAATGGTGGCTGATGTAGTATTAGATAGTGGTCCCCTCCTAAGAGAATAGGACTGAGAGTGGCATTGTCTCCTACTCTATGATAGTCCTAAGAAGAAACAATCTTTATTGTCACTTATCTATGCCACACTAGTTGTGGTTCTCGTGTAGTTCTCTTCTACTCTTCTTTTTCTTCTCTTCTCTATACTGATAGTGGAGGAAATAACTATGGAGAAGTCTTAAGCTGAATGGAAATGACATGATACCTAATGTCATCATTCAAGACATCCTCAAAGCTGCAACACTTGTCACCCCCATCCACTATAAGACCGATTGCATATCTACTAACCGTGTGACTCTCCATCATATTCAGAGATTGTCATGTTCCTCTAATGTATGTTCAAAAATTCCCTTTTTTTCTCATTGATATAGACTTGAGGTACATACTATTTCTTGAACTCAACAACAAAATACTTTTAAGTCAAAGGTTATGGGGTCTGTGGCTTCTTCAAAATTGACTTCCACCACTCATAGCATGTTCTTGTAAAAGCGATACGACATACTTTACTTTGTGCTCCTCAACACACTCTAACTCATCGAAGACCCTCAATTTTCTCTAGCCAAAACTCAGCTACAAATTGGTCCATCTTCTCCTTTACCAGGGAAATCAATGGCCTCATACTTCTGAAGCCTATCAATCTTTATCTTAGGTTTCTCTTGTGGTGACAGTTATGGAGCTAGTTATAGTGGTACCAATGGTATCTCCTGTGCCAATTGTTGTAGAATACTGGCCATGTACTGCATGATCAACATAACATCCAAATATATTTATCCAGCAAGTTGCAGTTGGAAAATTGGGGTAACATCAGAATCCTGAACATTCAAAAACACTAGGCTAATTAGAAGCCCATGGATCTGGAGAATTGTTTCTCTTAGCAACATTGTATGCTTCTAACTCCATCTATACCTTTTACTCTTACAAGGCAACAAAGATGTAGCCCATGTCAAAGACATACGAGATGTACTATGTATGCATGATAGCCTTTAATCCACTTAGGTTCATAATTGCCTAAACCTAAGCTCTAATACCACTAAATATAATGTTCTTTCATCTAATTAAGATTAACCTAACTAAATGACCAAGTGCCATATGTACTTAATGCAAAAAATCTGTGAAAATTTAAATGTTTTCTTTTCTTGGAAAATACTTGCCATATAAACTCTTTTTCATATAAACTTGTTAAACCATATACATCACCTGTGTCAAAGAAACCTTTTGATCCAAGGGATCAACATCATATATATATAAAATATCAAGTTTGGCTCAATCGGCCTGATGTTTATAAAAATACATGCCCTTAAGTAAAAAATTACATATGCTTAAAAATATAAATATACATAAAAGTAAACAACCTAAAACCCTATGTCATGTACAAAATACAAAAGAGATGACATATGATGTCACTAACCTACATCAGGTCTACTCTGTTGTCTCTAAATTGGGTTGACTTCTTGTATCAAATTCAACCTTTATCCACTAGACTCTGACCTATGTGCAAAAAATCTACATGCTAAGCTACTGAAAGCTTAGTAGTATATATAGACATAAAAAAATTAATATACAAAAATCAATTCACATCATGTAACTCATGTTCATAGCATTATATCATATACATCATGGCATGATAATGGAAACAAATGACATATATCATACTTTACCTTATGAAAGCTATTATAGCATTATACTCTTGTAAACATGCATAAGTTAACACTTACCGTTTCCATAACATATATCATATTAACCATATATCATTTTACACTTGTGATATTAAAACCATTTCACTATGCCATATTCATTAAATATTTTAGCATTTTCACCCAATAACTTTCTATATGGACTATTCGGATGCATATTGTGAACGAAGGTTCTTTCTGAGCTTAAGCCACCCTGCTACTATCTATGATCATGTGTGTTTATCTGAACTCTTTAAGTCAATAATGCTTTTCGAGCTTAAGTCATCTTGACTAAGTAAAATATATAATTTTCCAAGCAATATAGGATCAAGGATGCTCTCCGAGCTTAAACCACTTTATCCTAAAAAAATAATTGTATAATATATTACTATGATATAGTATGTCCCCTTAATGATATGTCACTTATCCTATTTTTAGCCCTAGCATAGAGTCTGGGCATTACATGTTCTTATACTATTTGTTACACTTTGTTATAATACATTCATCTTTTAGCTTATACACTTTGATCTTGTGAAAACTTCACCATGTGTCATATACGTTTGAACAACTATAAAACCATGTATTTTATACTAAAAACATATCATAGTGAAAAAATAATTATACCATAATACCACATCATAAAAGAAAATAACATATTTTAAGTTAATGAGGCTCCACAACTCTATGTTCACATCCGTAAAGGTTCATTCACGAGTACACTTACTTGTAAATCAAATCGTGAACTTGATCATGAATGTTTATATCCATTTTTGGATGTATTCTTTATGGAAGAGAAGAAATAGTTACAAGCATGACTATGGTAATTTATGGTCGTGAGTCATATGGTGATTCAAATCGTGAAAACAAAATGACATTGTCTTTGGTGAAAAGGACAAATAAAAACTAGGATTTTCTTTCAGATTTTTGGCGTGTGAAAGAAAAAGAACAACTGATCATATTTTATACCTAATGATATTCATGAGCATGATCGAGCAATCACAGACATAAATCATTTTGAAACATCATTCATGGTTGTGGCATTTAAATTAAGGGCTTGAACACATAACTCTTCACTTTATCATCTTTTTCTTAATTTTTTTTCCTTAAACAAACTCTTAAACACACTTATAGTTTTTCTAAACTATCTTATTAACTAAGCCCTACTTAGTGGTCGTTACATCTTTTGATATGCTATATTCCAACCAACTACTATGCTCATTGAAACATGTAGACACAAATTTATGCATTTGTCACCCAAATGATGTATTAGGAAAATCATGACTTTTAGGTTGATATGGACCTTTTGCAAATATGCTCTTCAAACCTTATTTATATTATTAACATCATATTCATATATACTTTTTCTTAGTTCGAGTCAGTAAAAAGCTCATCTAATTTAATCTCTAAGTCAAAGGAAGTTGAACTTGAATATATTTTTCAGATTTTTTTTATTACCCTTAATCCTTCCAAAATATTTCTCCATTCTGAAATAATAAATTTTAACATGTAATTTACATTTTTTATTTTCACCAACAAATGATATTTTAAGTCAATGATTTTTTTTTGAAAAATATTACCTATTAATTTGTGGTGGTCCTGACGGATACAATAATACTTATAGATGACTTTCTCCCCCTCTTTTTACTTTTAGTGGGTGCAAATTGTGTAATTTTCTCATTAATTTTCACTGTCCCAATAAATACTTGGTTTTATATTTTCAAACTAAGTATGAACAAAAAACAAACTAGCATCTAAAACCAATCATACAATAAATCAATAACTAAATATAAAAGGCAAAATAAGAACAAATTTTAAAGTAACATAAAAAATTTATAAAAAAAATTACTTGATATAATTTTACCTATTGATCAAATAGAAAAGACCAAATGAATTGAGAGAAAAAGTGACAAAAGGACAAATAAGAGAGAAAATTTGAAGTAGAATTGTTTGGTACTCAAGAGGTATAATCCCCGCTATATTTGGGAGTTTGTCTCCTCATAGTTTAGTTTAGGGTTAATAGAATAAAAAGAGCAAATGGGGTTGGGAAAGTTAAAAAAAATTATAAAAATGATATTTTTTATTTTTAGCGAAATGTTTTAATCTCTAAGACTTAAGACACACAAGTATGTGTTTTAAAAATCGATTTTTCACTTTGCAGGTATAAATGAACAAAAATGAGAGATAACGAAATGTGCTCGGTTGAGAATGACACTTATTTGACTGAATATCGTGAGAAAATGACACTTATTTCATGTAATAAAAAAAACATTGAGAAATATAAAGTAACGTTGGAAAATATAAAGCAAAACGTTCGATAATGGAACTTTAACTATTCCAAATAAAACTAATTTGAATAAAATTGAAGATATGAATGGGGACTTAATTCCCCATTTGCCCTTACGCGTGTCCGCCTTGTGTATGGTGGTGTTAGAGTTAGGTTCGCAATATTGTACTGTGAATAGGCTACGATGCCTACTTGTACATATGTCAGTTTTCAATACAGTAATAAGTAGAAGTTTTCAAATGCAAGAGAAATAGTGGTTTGAAATTTTGAGCGCAAATGATAAAATCTTGAGCATTTTTTTTTAAAGAAAAAAGAATATGCATGTATGGTTTGATTGATTTTTATTGAATTCAAAAAGGATCGAAGCTATTTACTTTGTTAAATAATTTTATTTTTTTAATGTTTAAATATATTATTTTTATATTTGAATACATTATCACCGTCAATAATAATTTTTTTTTTATTTTAATATGTATCGATATGATTTTTTATAATTACCAAAATTTATTTAAAAACTAATTAATGGTTGTTATTATGATACAGAAGAGATTTAGCTGAAATTAAATTTAAGAAGGAAATTGAAAAAAAAATGAATGAGATTTTATTGAAAAAAATTCAAAGAAATAAATCGAATAAAAAATAAAGATTTAACTGAAATAAATTAAAAAAATTCAAGGAGGGAAAAGAATTTAATTGAAAATAAATGAGATTTAAATTCAACAGAAAAATAAATAATAAAATAAAAAATAAATGGATTTAATTGAAAACAATTAAAATAATAACTTTTTAAAAAAAGGAAATGAATTTATCTGAAAATAAACTAAAGATAAAAATCGAATTAAAAATGAAATAGACTTAGTTGAAATAAATTTCAAGAAATAAATAAAAAAATAAAAATTTTATTGGAAAAAATTGAGAAAGAAAATTGATAAAGAAAAAAAATATGAAAATTTAAAAATAAAGGGAAAGAGATTTAATTAAATAAAACTAAACCAGAAAAGTCAAAAAAAAATAAAAATAGCAGGGTTTGATCAAATTAAAGATCAAAATCAAGAAAAAAAAGATAGAGATTTAATTGAAAAGAAGTTAAAGAAGAAAAAAAATTAATTAAAAAAGAAAAAGAAATTTAATTAAAGAATTTAAATAAAAATATTTTTTAAAAAATAATGGAATTTATTTAGAATAAATTAAAGAAAAATTAAAAAAATAAAGAGATTTAATTGAAATAAATTAAAGAAAAAATAAAAAAGGTTTTCAATGGAAAAAGATTTAAAATATTTAAAAAAAAGAAATTAATTTAAGTAAAGTAAATATTAAAATGTAAAAATAAAAAATAAATATTTGGAACAAAATTAAAGAAAAAAAATTAGATGAAAGGAATGGGATGTGATATAAATGTAAAATATATTATATTTATATCAGATATTTAACTATAATAATTTTTTAATTTTAAAATTTAATTTATGAAGTAAAAAAAAATCGATAATGAAATTATTTACTACCGGCTACGTAAATGTGCACAACCTAGTTGAAATTGATATATTCCTTCCGGAAAATATAGCACCGTGCTATTTTTCGTAAGAAAATTAGTTAGCTTAATTAAATTAATTATTTTAACTTAATATTTTTTAAAAATATATTCTATTTTATTATTATCTTGAAAATAACTATCTGACAACTTTTAATATAAAACTCAAATTAATACTCATATAAATGGTCAATCAATTTCAATAGTTATTCAAAGTACAAATTAAAAAAATTAAAAAATTAAAAATAGTAATTAAGTGGTAGTGATATAATAATAATAAAATATATAAATAAAAGTATATTTATAATTGAATAAAATAACTATACTTTAATAAAAGAAAGTGAATTATAATTTCAATAATTAAAAATGAAAAGTCAACATATTTTTTCTAGATGGATGAAATATAATATAATAGCTTCAAACACACCAAACTCTGTAATTGTTTATTTTTATTATTTTTCCTTTTAAAACAGTTTTTAATTTATTTTGTCTCTATATATATATATATATATATAATAACTTTTGGTTTATATTGTCTATCTTTCACTCTCTGATTTTATCTGAATGACACGTAGAGTGAAAGATAGATAATATAAAATGGATGTTACTTCTTTTTAAATTACTAAATAATAATGTAAATAAAAAACGAAATAAAAAGAATAAAGTGAAACAAAAAGGGCTTTACGAGATAAAATGGTAAAAATAGACAAATATATCTAATATAATTCATATTGGTTCAAAATTTCAAATGATAAATTTTCTCCATTTATAATCAAGTCCCTGAACTGAATTTTTGGTTGTCTTCAAATGCAGTTAAAGATTCTTCTTATTAACTACAATTCCAATTGTGAAAAATTGCAAAATTCAAATTACCTGCATATTTTCAGTAAATAGGAGCACCTGGGAAAGAGAGATGGGATAAAGAAACATAATTTCCTTCTTTTCTTCTGTTTTCAGTGTTTGATTGATTCAATTTATGAATTGCAAAAATGTGAGAGTCATAATATTTGATGTTGACGGAAAGGTTATCTATTGTGCGTATTAGGTATTTGTTGTTTTGCTTGTTAGTCATCAACTCAATAGCCACCTCCGTGGAGCAGCAACCCTCTTTCGTCAACGTATATGGCGTTGATCCCGACTCGCAATCCAATTAAAATGAAAAGAATTCTGAAAAATCTTTATTAATTCTTCTAGATACAGAGCCTCTTGGCCCAAGCTACTACAATGTTGCAACCCGTCTCTATGTTTTCCTTCTTTGAAGTCTTACACCTGCTGTGGAAGGTTATTGCCTTTTCAAATCCTCAATCATGTTGAACTTTAAATTATCTTCGCAGCGGTGCGACGGAGCCTCATTCACATTACTTAAAAAGAAGGACCATTGAATCCCAATTTTTTAAAATATATGTAATAATATGTAAATTTATATCATTTTTAAAGATTTGCTCTCATTTTTAAAGATTTGCTCCCGAAGGATATTTGAAATCTAATAAATAAATTTTTACCCCTTGAAGAATTTTTACACCCCGGGATACGGGTCTTGGCTCCCCCACTGCTTCGCAGCCTGGAAGCAATAAGCTTCAGCACTAAACTCAAATGGATATCTTTTCCCAGGTATTTGTCTGTGCTACTCTAATCACTTTCCCCTTCAAATCTCCATTGCACTTGACACCATTAATCTCTCTCAATCTTTGACTGATGGCAACACCCTGGTTTCTAAAGGTGGAAGCTTTGAAATGGATTTCTTCAGTCCATATGCTTCAACGAAACGTTACTTGGGAATTTGGTATGGAAATATCCCAGTTAGAACTATTGTTTGGGTTGCAAACCGAAACATTCCTATCAATGATTCTTCTGGTTCTTTGGCCATAAACAGTGCTGGTTATCCTGTGCTCTTCAGTGGGAATATGACTGTTGCTGTTTGGTCAGCATCTCAATTGATGAAAGAAGCACAAGATCCTGTTTTGCAGCTTCTTGATACAGGAAATCTTGTTTTAAGAAACAAAAATGATGGTGATTCAGGAATCTACTTGTGGCAAAGCTTTGACCATCCATGTGATACACTCCTGCCAGGAATGAAGCTGGGTTGGGACTCAAAAAGTGGAATTAATAGGCGTCTATCATCATGGAAGAGCTCAAATGATCCATCTGTTGGCGACTTTACTTCGAAAGTAGAACTGCAAAACAATCCTGAGTTAATTATGTGGAAAGGCACAAGGAAGTACTACAGTAGTGGCCCATGGACTGGCAGTTCATTCAGTGGCGGCCAGACAATAAAGTCTAACCCAATCTTTGCCTACAATTTCATTTCAAATGCTGATGAGGTATATTACATCTACAGCCTCAAAAATAGTTCTTTATTAACAAGGATAGTTATGAATCAAACCACCAACCAGCGTCAGCGCTACACATGGAATGATGTGATGCAAACTTGGATCCTCTATGATGATGTGCCAAGAGATCGTTGTGACAATTATGGTCTATGTGGTGCCTATGGAAATTGTATAATCAATGAATTGCCAATTTGTCAATGTTTAAAAGGTTTCAAGCCTAAATCATTACAGGAATGGAACCTAATGGATTGGTCTCAAGGTTGTATTCGTACCGAGCCTTTAAATTGTCAAAAAGGAGATGCATTTGTCAAATATCCTAAATTAAAATTGCCAGATGCTACACATTCTTGGGTCTACAAAACAATGAATCTCAGGGAATGCAAGGCTAAATGCTTACAGAATTGTTCATGTATGGCATATTCAAATGCCCATTTTACAGGACAAGGCAGTGGATGTACCATTTGGTTTAATGATTTGATAGATATTAGACAGTTTCCAGATGGAGAACAGGACCTATATATTCGAATGAGCTCATCAGATATAGGTATGTTCTTCAATTATTTTTGATAACCCATGAGCATATGAATATGCCACTGTTTTTGCTTATTAGATTGTATATTAGCTCTATTCTAATTATATTTCTTTTCCTTTATCCACTGTTGATTGTGTAGAAAAGAACGCCAAGCCCACAGTCAAGGTAGTCGTGATAATTTTTGCTTCCATTGCCTTGGTCTCTAATATATTTTTAATCTGCTTCTACATTAATAAGAAGGCAAAGTATAAAGGTAAAGTTTTTGTCTGATTTCATCTGAACTGCTGAAATTCCTATCTTTTCTTCTATAAATTAGTTTTTTGAAACACAAATGGCTTTTGGATTTTGTCCATGGAGCTTTAATTGCAGAATAGATAATATGCATAATGCAATTTTCCGAAAAATTAATGGTGTAAAAAGTTTGAAATGAATTACAATTAGAACAACATTATTTTTTGGTTTAAACTTGATTAACATAAATGTAAGTATGAAAAGGTTTATTAAAAATGTATTTAATCAATTTCATGCTACCTTACAGGTAATTTTGCTCAATTGGATCAGTTTAACTCTCCATTTTTGTACTGTTGTTTCTGTTAGAGAACCTCAAACCTCATTTGTGTTATCAAGGACTGAAGTTATGCTGAGGATAATTATGAATTTATGATTATCCCATATACGCTGAAATTAATACGGTCCCCTTGATTGGCATCCTTTCAGGGCAAGCAGAAAACAGTACACGAAATTATCAGAATAATGATTGCCAAACTGAAGAAATGGAGCTACCACTATTTCAGTTAGCCACATTAGTTAATGCCACCAATAGATTTTCGATCATCAACAAGATATGTGAAGGTGGTTTTGGACCTGTATTTAGGGTAAAAGTTCCTAATTTGAAGTTTTATGTTCCTCAGAACGACAATCTATGCAGTTGTATTAATTTGAAAATTCACTTTTGTAGGGCACACTGATAGATGGACGAGAAATCGCTGTAAAGAAGCAATCAAAGAGTTCTGGACAGGGAATACATGAATTCAAAAATGAAGTAATACTGATTGCCAAACTTCAACACCGAAATCTTGTCAAGCTTCTTGGTTGTTGCATTGAAGGACAGGAGAAAATGCTGGTTTATGAGTACATGCCAAACAGAAGCCTGGACTATTTCATTTTTGGTAACTAACTCCCAAATTTTTGTTTGCATAATGTAAGTTTATCATTGATTTTTGTCACTTACTGGACTTGTAACATGAACGCATAACCTACCAGATCAGACAAGAAGGAAATTGCTAGACTGGGCTAAGAGATACAACATAATCTGTGGGATTGCAAGGGGCCTTCACTATCTGCATCAAGATTCCAGATTGAGGATTATACATAGGGATCTCAAAGCAAGTAATGTATTACTTGATAAAGAAATGACCCCAAAAATTTCAGATTTTGGAATGGCCAAAACTTTTGGAGGTGATCAGACTGAAGGAAATACGAATAGGGTTGTTGGAACTTAGTAAGTATTATATGCCAATTAAGCTCTTTAAACTTGCTCTTCATTTTGAAGTTAATCCATTTCAACTGTAATTGTTCTGCAGTGGATATATGGCGCCAGAATATGCCACTGATGGCATATTCTCTATCAAATCTGATGTTTTTAGCTTTGGGATCCTAGTGCTGGAGATAATAAGTGGAAAAAGAAGTCGAGGGTTTTGTCATCCAAGCCACAGCGACAACCTCATTGGACACGTAAGTGTTAGAAACTATTCATTAGCCTTTTCTTCTCCTATATGCTGCTCAACTATGCATTAGCGAAGCAAATTTTCGTATGATCTAGGCATGGACATTGTGGAAAGAAGGGAGGTCAATGGAATTTTTCGATTCAATCTTAGAAGAATCATGCCATTTATCACAGATAATGCAATGCATCCACATTAGTCTCCTATGTGTTCAACAGCATGCTGATGACAGGCCAAGCATGGGGTCTGTGATATTGATGTTAGGCAGTGAGGGTTTATTGCCTCCGGCTAAAGAACCTGGTTTTTTCAAGGAAAAAGCTCCATCTCAATCAGAATGTTGGTCGAGCAATGTTGGATCGCTGTCTACCAATGAAATGTCATGCTCAATGCTGATTCCTCGATAGAAGATCGTTCTCTTGAGTTCTTCAGTATGTAGTAGTCAATCCTTTTTCAACATAACAATGACGGTATTTACTAGTCGTTTATGTTTAGTATTAAGTGGACATCATAACACAATCATAATTAAGCTTATTTACTTGGCTTAAAATTACATTTTACCATATTTACATATACGGTAAGTGCGAAAAGTTTTAAATAAAGATAGGAGTCCTATAAGTTCTTACTTCATGAAATAAAATAACTATGAATCTAAGTGAGGTAATGTAATCAGAGATAAAATATTGTGATTTAAGGAAAAAAAAATGCAAAATAAAAAGGAGAAGCAAATGGCGCTTACCCTTTCCTGTGTCTAGAGAGGAAGGAAAATGGCCCAGAAAAAGGAAAATGATAGCAAAATTCATTCAATAAACACAAATTTGAGTTCCATATCCAATTTCTCTCCCTATTTCTACCTTCTCTGGAAAATTGAAGTGCAAACAATTAATTATAGGACAAATATATATTTTGGTCTATGTATTATACAAAATTTATATAATGTCCTTTAATTAAAAATTTATTCAATTAAACTAATTCAATCCCTTAACTATCAATTGACTCCCTTAAGCATATGTACAATTTCTATTTTCAATTATCTTATAGCTCAGTTATCTACGGAGAAAAATAAATTTGATAAAGCCTAATTATGATCAGAGCTTGCAAAAGTTACAAAACAGAGATAGGAATCTTCTCAGTTTTTTTTTTTTTTTAAATAGCATGTTGCAAGATGCTTTCTATATACCCTCTTTTACTTTTAATATCATATCTACTAGTAAATTGAACCATCATAGCTATATTTGTCTATTCTTCAATAAAAATTCTCCCTTTATACAGTGTTTGCAAATTTGGAGGAAAATTGGGCTAGCTAGGCAAGTAGGTGGTCTCTATCAATTACTTGAATGATATTGAGGATGAATTTATTTCCAGTTCTCAAGGCCATAGTTCCAAACATGAAGCGTCTCAATTGTAATATTTTAGACTAGGACATGCATCAACTCAAAGGATTCAGCTACTTCCACATATATCAAATTCACAAAGGTAGAAATAACTTGTGACTTTTGCCATTTTTCCAAACATAGAAGCTCCCTTTCCCCACCAGTCATAACAGAGCTACAAAACCCTTCGATTTGATTCCTGTGGACATATAGGGACCAACTTTTCCATCCTTGACCGTAGCAGATTTATATGGATAAGGTTGATGAAGTCAAAAGCTGAAACTTGGCAGCATATTCAAAATTTTTATTGATTTATTCTAATCAATTTGATGCAAACATCAAGGGAATTCGAAGAAACAATGGGTTAGAATTCCAGGTGAGTGATTTTTATGCTAGCAAAAAGATACATCATTAGACCTCTTGTGCGGAGACACCACAACAAAATAGTGTAGTAGAACCAAAACATCAGCACTTCTTGAATGTGGCATGAGCTATTCAATTCCAAACACATTTACCTTTAAAATTTTGGGTAGAATGTGTGACTCGTGCAATTTACTTGATCAATAGGTTGCCTTCACTTGTCACAAGTAACAGAATTCCATTTGTGCTCTTTAAGCAAAAGAAACCAAATCATTCAAATCTCAAGAGTTTTTGGATTCATATGCTACGGCACAACTCTTAGTAACTAAAGGAGCAAGTTTGATAAAAGGGCTGACAAATGTATTTTTGAAAGATTTAGTTTTGGAACTAAAGGATATAAATTATTTAGCTTGCATACATGGTCCTTTCTCATCTCTAGAAATGTGTATTTCTAGAAAGTTTTCCCTTTCCACACCCTAAACCTTTGATCACCAAGATGACTTCATCTTTCCCATTCCTTTTAATTAAGCAAAACAATCATGTACTGATCTTATCAATATGTAACAGAACAAAGTATAGCATAATAGAAGTGATGAGAAATATTAGAACTGGTAAAACATAATCAAGTTGAAGATTATAAAGATCAAAGAAGTGAGGATCAACCTACGCTATTGCAAAGATCAACCAAAAATATGATACCACCTGCATGTTGGTATCATTATCAAATTATTGCATGCTTGCCCAATTTCGATCCAATGAAGCAAATTAGTTGCAAGGTACACCACATCCCCTATCAAGCGTACCATCTTATAATTCTTTATCACAATCACAAAGTTTAGTTTTTCACTCTCTCTTGTTACTACTCCTAATGAACCTAAAAGATATATAATCAAGCCATGAAACATGTAAAATGTGTTGGGTTTTGAACATGCATCACATACTGGTACAATAAAAATTTAAAATTTTTAATAAAATCCAAAAATTAATGGAATACCCTATGTAATTTAAAATCGAAATATTTCATCACATGAGATAAATAAGATTACCTCTTTTTTATTATAATTTCAATCTTCAAGTTCTGAGTTTTTCTTCTTGTTTGGATTGTAGTAAACTATAAAAATCCAAAGCTTATGGATTGATATAGTAGTATCCACATGAGAAAAAGAAGGAAAATAACCTCAATGGCTATGAGGTGATATTCTACCAAGGTACTAGTAATGAGAGAATTTCTTTAAGAAAGAAGAAGAAAAAAAACAACTCTTATTTTCTCCAAGGAGGCAACCTACTTTTTGAACCTTTTTGAAGTATTTATATATTTTCTAATCATAATTAGAGTTGGATACTTAAAACCCTACGTTTGGTTTTCTATTCAGAATATAAAACTGCAAAATTGCAGTTCGTCGCTGGTGCACATAGGTGTTACGAGTGTGATGTGCCTTAAGGCATGGGCATGCAAAAGCTGTCAAGCTTCTATCACACTTGTGATGAATCGCACACCCATGATGATGTCCACTGTCACCCCAGTGACAAATCATCACACCTATGATAACCTGTTTAGCTGCGACATGTGCCAGTTGGCACTTGCTTCTATTGTGCGTGTCGTGGCTGCCACACATGTGACATATAACATTTTCCCCATAAATGTAAAACTCTTTTTCATAATTATCTTTCTCATGCTTTGGATCCAATCTAAAATTCATTTCACATTTCCTTCATTTATTTTATGCGTGTGACCTATTAGGTTCCCATTTATGTTGTCAACTCAAATCTTCACATGATTTTGAGCAGAACATGAGTGATATCTAACAACATATTATGACCACCCAAATAACCAAAAAGTCAGTGGTCTGAATAAAAACTCTTCCATGGACAATTATTATATAATTCATCCTTTCACCATATTATACCTCATTTGGTTTAGAGCATGGACTGTGTATCAACTTCCATTAGACTGATTACATTACACCTACTCCAAATGATATTACTTCTTATTTATGAGACTCATTACTTTTTAAGATATATCTTTGAAGACTATCTTCAAGACACATCCACTTCAACTAAGGATTTCTGAGTAATGATCTCTATAAGATGCCATAGGTATACTGTCCTTCTATTAGGAGAGGTGAATTCTTTTTGGACTACTCAACTATATTTGAATACCTCATGTTATTCCCAATCACCACTCTATGGAAAACCTCTGAAAGGCAAAAAGTAAAGGATTTGTGCATAGCTTTTGAAGAAAACAACTCAATGCATAGAAAATTGGATTTGAGCATTCTTAAACTATTTGAAAAATAGATCTTTAAAAGTGGAAAGGTGCATTATCTTGAAAATACACCAATTTAAATTCATGAATTCCACTCATATCACAAGCACACAATATGTTATTCATGTAATAGGAGTGGAGATAATGCTAAACAATATTTTAAATAGAACAATAAAAAAATAAATAAAATAAAGTTGGGTACAAAAAGGAAAGCTTTTTCTAGTAGCTAAAAGGAAAGACCTAGCTTTAAGCTTGGGGACCTAAAGTAATTTATTTGTTTTTGTAGGTATGTCTAAAGAGCAACTAACACAAAAATAAATGGTACTTGATAGTGGTTGTTTTAGGAACACGACATGGAACAAAGCTTTATTCAATAAATTGATAATAATGGATGGAGTCTATGTAATATTTAGAGATAGAAGTAAAAGAAAAATTATCAATTATAGTTCTATCGATAGAAGTCCTTACATAGAAAATGTCTTAGTGGTGAAAGGACTGAACTACAATCTGTTGAGCATAAGTCAACTTTGTGACAAGAATAGAAAAAAAGGCCTTTAAGAAATAAAATGCAAATTAGAGAATATAAAGACTGGAGAAGTGGTACTCATTGGATACAAAAATAGAAATGTATATGTGGTATATCTATAGGAAATTATAACTAACAATTCTAATTGTATCATAATAAAAGAAGATGAAAGCATACTTTGGCACTATAAATTGGGATTGGGGCATGCAAGCATACATCATGTTAGAAAGCTTGCAAGAAAAGATTTGGTCATTGGCCTCCTCGAAATAAAATATGAAAGTGATGATTTATATAGAGCATGTCAAAAGAGAAAGCAAACTAAAAGTTCATTCAAGTCTAAAAAGGAGATATCAACCAAAAGGCTACTAGAAATTCTACATCTAGATTTGTTTGGGCCAATTTTATCTGAGTCTTAGAGAAAAAACATATGTTTTTGTGATAATGGATGATTATTTATGATTTACATGGACTTTATTCTTGGTTCCAAAGAACAATGCATTCAAAGAATTTAAAAAGCTATACAAAAGAGTACATAATAAAAAAGGCTAATAATCTCAAATCTAATGAGTGATCATGGTGGAGAATTCAAGTACATATACTTTGAAGAATTCTGCAATAACCTTGGGATTGTTCACAAATTTTGTGCTCCTAGAACTCCTCAACAGAATAGAGTAGTAGAAAGGAAGAATAGGACCTTACAGAAAATGGCCAGAATGATGATACGTTAAAATGATCTTGCAAAGTACTTATGGGTAAAAGGAGTAAATAATGCTTGTTATATTCTAAATAGAGTATTGATCATGCCCAATTTGTAAAAAACTCCTTATGAGCAATAGAAAGCTACAAACCCAAATATTAGCTACTTTTATGCCTTTCGATGCAGATGTTATATCCTTAATGATAAAGGTAATGAAGGTAAATTTGATTCCAAAACTAATGAAGGTATCTTCCTTGGTTATTTTATATGTAGTACAACTTTTAGAATTTTCAGTAGAAGGTCTATAGCTGTAGAAGAGTCAATTAATGTTAAATTTGATGAGACTGGCCTCTACACTAGAGAAACAAACTTTTCTTATGTGGATGCAGGTGCAAAAGATGCCATTGATCGCAAAAAGAGTATTGAAAATGGAGATGATAAAATTGATAAAACTACAGTAACAGACAATCAGGTCTCCCCAAGAGAAGTGGCAAAAGGAGAACAACATAACAGAACACAAATCTCCCACGAGAATGCAAATATCATAAATATCAACCAAAGGAAAATATCACTGGAGATCCAGTAGACAAAATGATGACCATAAGTGGAACAAAAGAATATCATAACAACTTTGCACTTATTTCACAAATTGAACCAAATTTCATTATAAAAGCATAAAATGATCAAAATTGGATTCAACCAATGCAAGAAGAGCTAAATTAGTTTAAAGAAATAAAGTATGGAGGTTAGTACCCAAACCTAAAAATCACTCTATTATTGATACTAAATGGGTTTTTAGGAACAAGTTGGATAAGAATGGACAAGTCATTAGAAATGAGGCACAACTTGTGGCTCAAGGCTATAACCAATAAGAGGAATAGACTCCGATGAGGCATTTGCACCAGTGGCTTGATTAGAGACAATCAGGATCCCTTGTGCCTTTGCTTGGTTTCAAATACTTCATGCTTTATCAAATGGATATGAAAAAGCACATTCCTAAATGGATTTCTAAATAAAGAACTATATGTTGCATAACCCCCTGAATTTGAAAGTCATGAGCACCCAGATCATGTCTACAAGCTCATAAAGTGTTATATGGTTTAAAGTAAGCACCAAGGGCATGGTATGAAAGGTTAAGTAAGTTTATTCTTAATCATGCATTTATCTGAGGTAAAGTAGATACCACTTTTTTTTATTAAGCACAAGGCTTCACATGTTTTAATTGTGCAAATATATCTAGATGATATAATATTTGGCTCTACTAACTCCTTTTTGTGTAAGGGATTCTCTGATAGTATGAAGCAAAATTTTGAAATGACTTTAATAGGAGAACAAACATTTTTCCTTAGATTGCAAATAAAGCAACACAAAGATGAAATTTTTATTAGCTAGACCAAGTAATCAAATAAATTGTTGAAAAAGTTCAAAATGAAGAATACCAAACATGTCAAAACTCCAATGAACACTACTGTGAAAATGGAAGTAGATGAGAAAGGTAAAAGTGTAGATGAAAAATGTATTAAGAAATGATAGTCTCGTTTCTCTACTTAACGACAAGTAGACCAAATATCCATTTCTCAGTATGTCTGTGCAAGATTTTAATTTGTACCTAAAACGTCACATCTAATTACATCGAAAAAGAGAATTCTAAGATGTTTGATTAGAACACAGGATATGGGAATCTAGTACCCTAAAGGAACGTCACTAGAACTGATTGAATATTATAATGCTAATTATGTTGGATGTAAAAGAGAAAGAAAAAACACAAATGGAGCATATAATTTCCTTGGAGCTTCAATCGTAACATGGTTCATTAGAAAGCAATCCTCTGTAGCACTATCAACATCAAAAGAATAATATTTTGTTGTAGGGAGTTGTGTAGCACAAGTATTGTGCATAAAACACAAGTGGAAGATTATATCATCAAATATAGCAACATACATGTACTTTGTGACAAGAAAAGTATTATCAATCTAAAAAAAATTCATATCCAGCACTCAAGAACTAAACATAATGAAATCTGATAAAACTTCACTAGAAATCATATGCAAATAAGAGATATAAAAGTGCAATTAATTTCTATCGTAAACCAATTAGCAGATATCTTCGCACAGTCATTGCATGAGGAAAAATTTTGCAAAATTTGAAGAGAAATTGGCATGCGTATCATTCCAACTTAATTGAGGTATTCCTAAGACTCTACTTGATTGGCATGATTGCTTATGTGATGATTTTGTGCTTATTTGCTATTTTGTTAAAAGTGTTATGTCGTATTGTTCTAATAGAACTGAATGATTAAAATATATCTATTCGAACTAAATTGTGCATTTAATACTATATTACCATTGTGTGGGGGATCTAATGATTAATTAAACGAGAAACACTACGACGATTAATTAATTATACATGTTTGCCATTGTTTTGTTAATTTCATAGGTGGCTAAGTAGTTAAATTAAATGATTAATCTTTGAAATTAAAATAAACATGTGATAAAAAGGGTATTTTTGGAAAATAAATATTAACATCATTTAATTCTCACCTAGAGCCTCACTCTTATTAACTTCCTCTTATTGAAAAATCAACACTTTCTCTTTTCCTTTCTCTCATCCAAAATTAATTCACTATAAAATTAGTCGGGTTTATAATTCAAAATTAAAGTGATGATGGGAAGTGAAAAGACATGAACTTATTGAATTAACCATTTCCTTCTCTCTTTAAATTATGCTTATAGAAATTGATCCATCATTCATACCCGTTCCTACTAATTCATTTATAAAATTTCTCCCGTAAATATTTTTTTCCATTCAATCCTCTTCTCATTTTCCCTAATCATGAGGATGAAAAACCACTGCCAAATGCAAACCTCCACATAAAAGTGCAAATCGAGAGTGAATCTAGTTCATATGTGAGCTATAAAAATTAAAAACTCCTTCTTCTAAAGTCATCCATTCAAACATGAAACTGATAGTTAAGAAAGAGAAAGGAGGAAGTTAGAAAAGAAAGAAGGTAACAAATCTAGAAATGAAATTTCCAACAACTTCATTCAACCTGTGACCATAACCAGTGCATTTCTTGTTAAATGAGAAATTGATAAAGAAGCAAAAGTGAAAGAATTTTCTTCAAATCCCTAATTGGTGATATTATTTTTCGAATACCTTTTTTCCTTAGAAAGAGATAAATTTGCAGTATATATTAAGGGTAAAAGATTTGAGGTTACTATTGATTTAGTGGCTGAAATTCTAGATATCTCTAATGAAGGCGTAGAAATAAGTAAGGCTGAGCAGTTTATCTTCGATGGGTATGATAAAAATGAATTTCTGGATAGTGTTGTTGTTATGCCCATCAACCGCACATCGAGATCTGATGCGTCAGACTGACCTAAAATCGAGTATGTTCATGACTAAAACAATTTCGATATGTTTGAAGTCTAAATTTGGACTTAATAAAATTGAGAAATGAAAATATGAACATCTATCCATAATTAATCGACAAAATTAGAAAACTTGACCAAAATGTGAAAACACAGTTTTTGTTCATGTGCATAAATTGTTGTAACACCCTCTCACCCAAGCAGCACATGCCTGGATAAGAGAGTGTTACGCTAACTTCAGTCAAAATTGTCATTTGAAAATAAGTAAAAACTGACATTTTTTTTCTTTAACTTAAACAATATAAAAGAACAAAGTACATTTTAAACATAATAGTTTCATTTACAAAACATAGGTTATTTTACAAAACCATAAAATAAAGTTCATAAATAAAAATACAAAAGTCATGTGACCCATAATGTTCAAGACCGACTACTTTACTAAATCAGATCACCGCTAGCTCTATCTACTGTTCTCTGCTCTATATTCACTTTATCTACACAAGAAAAACTTCTACACTAGGCTATAACTTAGTGGTGCATATATATAAGATAATAAACTATATCATATAACATGCAATTATATCCTAACATACATAAATGCCAAATTATATAGTCTTTATTTTTTTTCCTTTCTCTTCATATATATATGTCACACGATCATTTTATACAAATGCATTGTCATTTCCTACCTTTATATAGAAACATGCTATTCATACTGTTAAACCTTAAAGGATATTTTCATTATTTTGATGATAACAAATAATAGGTAACAAGGAATTTAATTACTTTTTATGCTCTAAGTGTCTTAGACAGGTTATGCATTCCCAAAATCATGAAGCAAGTTGAAAGAAAAAAAATTAAAGATCAAGAATTTGATAAAATACAAAGTGTCACGCCCGTGATTCAAGAAGTCATGCCTATAATGAAAGATCACTACCCTGTGAAAATAGCTCTTCACGCTCGTGAATACCAAATCACGACTGTAAAATAAGTAAGCACCAAGATCGTTCATTCAAATGTTCATGGTAGTGAGGCATTGGCCTAACAGTGAAGATTGATCAAGTCACGCTCGTGAACAACCATTCATTTTTAGGCAAAATGAATCAAGGCCAGAGTCACGACTTTTATTCATGGCTACAAAGAATAGTCACACCCATGAAGAATTAGTCACTCCTATGACCCTAAAGAGAGAAACTTGACAGGCACAAATGGAAAAGCAATTGAACAATTATATTTGATTTGGAAGTATAAATAAAACATATTTATGACTTCCAAATAGCAAGAAATACAATCATTCAATCTTTAATCTTGTATAGCCTTGTGCATTTACTTTGATTTAACAAACTTTCATTATTTAATTGTAAAACCATAATTGCTCATAATTGTTTAGTATTATAGTTGGTGAGTGTTTTCTACTTGTAATCAATTACTCAAAAGTGATTTTGAGTGAGTTGGGTTGTGAGTAAAACACTTGTAAGGATTTATTGTGTGAGCCATAAAAACATGAGGATTTAGTTGTTGTGTTAGCCATTAAGATACAAGGGTTTTTCTTAGTTAGGTGTTAGCTATTAAAACACAAGGATTTTTCTAGGTTAGGTGTTAGCCAAGAAAGAAATACCATAGTTGAGAGTGAACTAGGAAAAACTTCATTGTAACACTTCAAGTGTTAGTGACACATACAATTGAGATTGGAGAGAGGAGCAGGGTTTGTTAATACCAAACCTCTATAAAGCTTGTGTGCATAATATCCTTCTTCCTTTCTCAATTTATTATTTTAACATATTCCTTCAAGAAAAATTTTAATTGCCAACCAATTCAACTCCCTCTTCTTAATTATTGTTTTGGGCAATAATTGGTATCAAAGCTAGGACTAGCAATCAAACCTAAATAACACTAGTAAAGAACAAACTATGTCCAACGAAGGATTTCATAGTCTCAAGCCCTTCTTTGATGGAGCTAACTATGCAAACTAGAAATTCAATATGGAAATCTATCTTAATAGTGAAGGAATAGATGTTTAAGAGTTTGTTAGAAAAGAATGAACACCTCTAAAAAGAAAGAATTCTAAAGAAGAAGAAGAAGAAGAAGAAGAAGAAGAAGAAGAAGAAGAAGAAGAAGAAGAAGAAGAAGAAGAAAAAGAAGAAGAAGAAGAAGAAGAAATCACACCAAGGGATGAATGGACATAAATTCAGAAAAGATGCAACAACAAGAAAGCCTTGACTATCCTAATTAACTCTTTATCTCTTGAAGAGTGTGGTAGGATTCAACATTGTCTTACTGCCTACTCTATTTGGAAGACTTTGGAAAACTACCATGAAGGCACTATACAAGTTAAGTCCAAGAAGGTTCAACTTTCTGTCATCGAATATGAGCTTTTCAAGATGAAGCCAAATGAGACCATAATCAAAATGACAAATCGTCTTCTTTCCATTGTCAATGGCATGAGAAAGCTTGGAAAGTACTATAACTTGGAAGACATAAATAATAAAATTTTGAAGATTCTTCCAATAAAGGATAATGGCTCAAGAGTTGTGGGCATAGAAAAAGCAAATGAAGACTTAAGTGTGATCCTCACCAACATTCTAATTGGCAAACTTCTCACTCATGAGATGGCTCTAGTAATAGATAAAGAAAATGAATGAGAAAAAGAGAGGACAAGGCCAATTGCACTTAAAGCATCAACTTCCATGCTTATAGATGAAAATCTTCCAAGTGATGAAGAAATAGTTGATGAAGGAGATGAGCAAATAGCCTTACTTTCAAAGGGGATCAAAAGATTGATCTTCAACAAATACTGTTCAATCAAGAACTATAAGTAAAGGACTTCAAGGTTTACTCCTAGAAACATCTCATCTAATAAAGGCAAGGAGGAAGTAAAATGTTATGAATATGGGAAGAAATGTCACATAAAATTGGAGTGTCCTAAGCTCAAGAAGTACAAGAGGAGACCTAACAAAAAAAAAATGAAGAGAAGGGTCACAAAGCCACTTGGAATGATGACTCCTCATTCATTAAAGAAGAAAAGGAAGAGGTGGCTAACTCGTGTTTCATGGCTATTGAAGATGACCCCATTCATGAGGTATGCTTTATATCCCAAGTAACATCATCGATTTCCCACATATACATTTTTACATACATTTCAATTGGGAATATGAATTTGCATATATTTCACTTGAACACATGCACTTTATATGTATTTTTATAGGGACAAGTTCACGACACGCACTAGCTACGTGTATGAGTATTTTGCAATTGTGTCGAATTGCACGTGTCTATTTTATAAATTAGCTGAGGGTGACATGAAATTGAAATTTATATGAATAAAATTATTAGATTGAATTAACATAATGAAAATGATAAGAAACAAAGGAAAAAGAAAAAGAAAAAAAAAAGGAAGAAACAAAATGGGGAAAAGGATAAAAGTGAAGAGGTGGGAAGTGGACTTTATCTTCCATCTCACTAATCTGCCTCCCTCACTCCAATTTCGTTTCTTCTCCTTCTTCTACCATTTTAGGCTTCTTTTCTTCCTTGTTTGACTTGAGTTTTGCAGAAAATTGATCCCTTCCAAGTTCATTCTTAGTAAGTAACATTCTCTCAATTGTTCTAGTATTGTTTGAGCTGTTAGGGTTAAGTTGAATTAGTATTTTGAACCCCGATTTTGATACCAATAGAGACTGATTTTGGAAAATTTTGAAACATAAAAGGTGTTCCTTTATGTCTTAGGTTTATTGATATCTAAATAGGTTTGCACAATGTAGTGTGTATGAAAAGATATTGGCATCTTATTGGAACTGGTTTGGGTGTAAACCCTAGCTGAGTTAGCTACTGTGCTATTTGGTTTTGAATATGATAGAGCCAGTATTGTAGTGGGGTTAAAACAAGAAAGTTGTAAATATATATGTTATATATAGGTATACCAAATTTTAGATTCATGTCTTTTTGATGATGCATTATGGTGAATGACACCATGACTGGTCCATAGTTTGAACTGTCTACTTAGTGCCCTGAGAAGATCCAGTAACTTGTTTGGCCATTTTGTGCTCCTTAGAGATAATTCTGTAAATTATCAAAACATGAAAGTTATAGTTTTGTGTTAGATAAATTTGGGTACAAATATCACCTTAATATGTTATGAATAGAGTGAGATAAATCCTTCACAAGTCATACTAGTCCGAAAGCCAACTTTGTTTTGGACCAGTGAAATGTTTCTTATAATTTTAAGATCTTAGAGGCATAATTGATAAAATTTGTAAAATATAAAATGTTCCATTTTAACCTATCTAAGTTTTTGACAAGTTTCATTTTAATTTGACTTATAAATTGTAAGATATGAAGGACCAAATTTGTACCCTAAAACTGCCAATGGGCAAAAATAGGGCAGAAAATAAAACACAATTGGAAATTCCACAAAACTTTGTACAATGCTCCAATGTCTCTGAAATTTGATTATGTTATATAATTATGTTAGTTTTAAGAATCATATAAATTGAAAAATTATAGAAAAAGTTATTGTCTAATCAGTCTCATAAGGTCATACTGCCCCATAGAAAAAACCCTAACTATATATAAACTATGCACATTAATTTGTTTAAGCCACATTAAGTTTCTCTAGTCATAAATTAATCAATTATATTTCCATATTAGGCTCACAACATATTGGAGACTCGCAAGGAAGGGATAGATAATAAGTTAAGGTGAGTTTGATTACCCCCAAAAATATAGACTACTTCTTCAAGGTCTTTCATAGAGAAATTCTTGGATAACCAAATTTTGATTGATTGTAAGGCTAAGACATAATTTCTTATTAATAATATGTCATCTACATACAACACAAGAAATACGATTGCATTCCCACTAACCTTTTTGTAAACATAAGGTTCATTCGGATTTTGTAAGAAACCAAACTGTTTGATTGTCTCATCAAACTGAATATTCCAACTTCTTGATGCTTGCTTTAATCCATAAATGGATCTTTGAAGCTTACATACCTTTTTTCCATCTTTGGATATGAAGCCTTCTTATTTGTCATGTACACATCCTCAGTTAGATTTCTATTAAGGAAAATTATCTTTACATCCATTTGCTATATCTCATAATCATAATGAGTATCAATGGCTAGGAGTATCCTTATGGATTTAAGCATAGCTACTGGGCTAAAAGTTTCATCATAGTCAATTTCTTATCTTTGATGATAACCTTTAGCAATAAGTCTAGCTTTATAGGTAATCACATTACCATCCATGTCAGTTTTTTTTTTGAAAATCCACATGCACCCTATAGGTTTTACCCCTTCGGGTGGGTCAACCAAAGTCCATACTTCGTTTTTATACATGGAATCCATTTCTGGCTTCATGGCTTGAAGCCATTTATCATATTCTGAACTATTCAGAACTTCTTCATAGGTAGGCTCATCATTTTCTATGAGCAATACGTCATTTCATTCACTAATGAGAAATCTATATCTCTATGGAACAATACGTATCCTACTTGACCTACGAAGCTCTTGTGCTTTAAAACGTTGAGCTGTTATATCATCTATATGAGTAACAAGCTCGGGTTTAGGCAGTTGATCAGCATCTGTTTGAGCATCTTGAACTTTCTCAAGTTCAATTTTGCTCCCACTATCTCATTTTAGAAGGAATTCTCTCTCTAAAAAGATAGCATGTTTTGAAACAAAAACTTTTTATTCCAATGGGTGGTAAAATTGATATCCATATGATGCTTTTGGATATCCCATAAACAGACATCAGTCAGACTTAGCTTATAGCTTATTTGACATTATCCACTTCGTATAAGCAGGACAACCCCAAATTCTCATGTAAAAAAAAAGTGGGCTTTTTGTTATACCATATCTCATATGGTGTAACATCAACTGACTTCAATGGAACTCCATTTAATATATAAATGGCGGTCTCTAGTGCATAACCCCAACAGGATTTAGGGAGTTCCTTAAAACTCATCATAGACCTTACCATGTCTAACAAGGTTCGATTTCTTCTTTCAACCACACTATTTTGTTGTGGAGTGTAAGATGGAGTCCAATGAGATAAAATCTCATTATCCCTAAGATAATCTAGAAACTATTGGCTTAAGTATTCACCTCTTCAATCTGATCGAAGTGTTCTAATACTTTTACCAAGTTGTTTCTCTACTTCATTTCTGAATTCTTTGAACCTTTCAAAAGCTTCATATTTATATCTCATAAGATATACGTACCCATATCATGAGTAGTCTACTACAAAAGTAATGAAGTAGATGAAACCACCTCTAGCGTGTGTAGATATTGGACCATATACATCTGAATGTATTAAGTCTAAAAGTCCATTAGCACGTTCACCCTTTCCCTTAAAGGATAATTTAGTCATCTTGCCTAATAAGCAAGATCTATATGCGTCATATGATTCATAATCAAATGATCCCAAACTACCACTCCTGTGTAGCTTAGCCATGCATTTCTCACTTATATGACCAAGGCAATAATGTCATAAGTAAGATGATTTTAACATATCTTGTTTTTGCCTTTTATTATCATTTATGTTTAAAATTGGATTTGGCATATCTAATATGTATATTCCATTGCATAATGTACCACTAGCATAAAGAATTCCATTCAACATAATAGAACAAAAATTGTTACTAAAAGCTAAATGGAAACCATCTTTATTTAGACTTGAAATAGAAATAATGTTTTTAGTCAAAACAAGTACATAATAGCAATTATCCAAATTTAACATAAGCCCACTAGGGAGGGTCAATACATAAGTTCCTACAGCTAATACAACAACCCTTGCTCTATTTCCAATGCATAGGTTTTACTCTCCCTTATTGAGCTGCCTACTATTCCTTAGGCCCTGCATATCAGTGCATATGTGTGAGCCATCTAATACTCATATATTATTGTTGAAAATAGTATTAATTTCAATGATCAAAATACATGAAGTAGATGGGGCATCAGATGCCTTCTTCAAGGACTCCAAGTAAGCCTTGCAGTTTCTCTTCCAATGGCCATCCTTGCTGCAATGGAAGCATGTTCCCTTTGGAGCAATCTTCTTGGCCTTCATTTTGGCCATGCCTCCCTTAGGCTTCATGGACTTCTTCTTCTTCTTAAAATTCTTCTTTTTAGAACCTGAATAGTCTACCAGCATCACAGCCTTACTGTCCTTATTGACATATGGCTCAATTGTTTTGAGCAAGTTAATAAGCTCAGGAATAGTGGTAGAGATTTGGTTCATCCTATAGTTAAGCACAAAATGTGATTACTATCGGACAAACCGGTTAGAATTAAGTTAATACTTAATTCATGGTCCATCACAAATCCCAAGGTGGCCAACCTCTCAATATATCCATTCATTTTCAATGCATATTGCACTGGAGATGTCCCCTCAACTATCTTAGTGCGGAAGAGCAACCTTGAAGTTTTGAACCTTTCCAAACGGGCTTACTCCTCAAAAAGCTCTTTTAGATGGTATATTATGGAATTAGTATCTATAGCCTCATGCTGCTTTTGCAACTCAGCTGACATAGTAGCAAACATAACACAACTTGCCATCTCACTATCATCGAGATGCTTTTGATATTCCTTTTGAACATCTTCAAAAGAAATAACTGCAGGGGGATTAGGGAGTGCCTCATCTAGGACATAACCAATCTTTTTGGATTTAAGAACTATTCTAAAATTCCTTAGCCAATCCAAAAAAAATAGGCTCAGTCAACTTATTTGATTTCATTAGTAATCGCAAATTCACACTTGTCATGATGATGATTCTAGCAACCTAGATGTAAAATAGAACATGTTAGAGTGTACATAAAATGCATATTTATTAGGTTTTTAATAAATCACATTATGACTCCCACTATTTTATTGTGAATCCATAACCCTCACTATGAACCCAAAAGAACTTATATGGAAGTTCTCCTAGTAGGTCGATATCCAACTAGGTAAGAATAATCTTGAGGCATCTCAAAACGCTATCCTTAGTTTGGTTGGTAGGTATCCAATCCATACCAATTGCATTATTCATGTAACTATCGAATCTTGTGCTATCAACTTATTGATGTGTGCACATACATTGGGCTATCAACTCTTGATATGTGTACATCTCATGTATACAAACCCAACTTCGACTCCAATACTCATTAACCTTGGCGCAAATCCAACAAGTTAATAATATCTGTTAAGTCTAACCCATTAATTGTGAAATCTAATTTCAATAGTTTGAACATATTCTTATAGAGTGAGCTTAAGGCAACTCAACAACCCTAACTCTAGAAGAACTCTGGTTATCCCCACTTTAATTGAAGACGTTAGACTTAATTATTTATTTAGCTAGAGATTTCTTTGTTAAGTTTCATCAAATTATTATTTAATGCTTTTATATATCATACATTCATCACATGGATATATAAGGATAGTTATATTAACTATATGGCATGATTATGGACATACTAAAGTCAATCTCTTGAGTCAAAGAGAAATTGACTAGGTCTTACCAAGGTATATGCATGAATTTACAACCCAAAATAGAAATTAAATTCCTATTTCTAAGTCTTATTGTTTATGGTACCCTCCTTTCCTTCTTGCTCTTTTGTATCTTTATTCTATCCTAATCCTATGTAATCTCGTTACATATTTCAAAATATAGAAAACCTCAATTTACATTTGAGATGAGTAAGATGAGAAGAGAAATACATAAAAAAGAAAGAGATGTAGGGACACACATACCCTATTTACCATAAACAAAACAATTTCATGCATGCTCAATCATATTGGGCTTAAGTCAATAATCATCCATCATGCCTTTTCATACACCCCTAACATGCATTCTCTAATGCATAAAATAAAAAATGAAAATTTTGAATTTCAATTTGTAAATCGATTCAACACTTGAACCGAAATTGTCTACTTGTATTTTTTCGGTTAATTTAATTTTGTATGTCATTTTAAAGAGAAATTTAATATTTAATCAAATTAAATTAAATTACATATTTTCATAATTAATTCAAAATTAATTCTCCTTAAAATCAAAATATTATGATGCTAAAAGTAAACAATTTAATTTTACTATACATACCAATTTCTAGTCATACTAGAATTACAATTGTTCAACTTAAATTAATTCAAAATTAATTTTCAAAACTTATAAACATTTCCAAAACTTAAATCATCATTCAAATCATCTTTATATCAGCTCAAATTTATCAAAATATTTTTGGCACAAACCAAAATCACGAAGACAAACGAACCAACACACTTAAACGCTCAAAACAACTCATTCGACATTTATAATTTTTTTAAAATTTCATATGTGTGAAAAATAATTTTGGCATGTACCTAACATCAAAATAACATATTTTTAATGACAAAAAAAATATTTTAAGGTGCTGAAAATAAAATAAACATATACAAAAAAATCAAACAAAACAGCCCTACTATGTATGCTAAAATAATCCTATTTTTGTGTTTATTTGAAATATTAATTAAAATAATTTTTAATTAATTATTGGAACTTAAAGAGGCACAAAAATATTTTCAATATGTCTAAATAATTTTTTATAATCAAATTACAAAAAAAATATAATCAGCCCCATAAATTAAGCCAAACAACAACACATGTTCATAAACAAGACAGTTTTAGAAAGTTTTGAACTAAATCAAAAATTAATTATTTGAATAACATTAAAATCATTTTTCAATCAAAATAATCATCCTTAATCATCACATGATCATATTAGAGAAATAAAAATAGGTAAAATATATTTTACAAATTAATTTAAATTTTTTAAAACTCATCAATCCAAAATCATCAAAAACATGCAATCTCATTGCACTTTCAATTAAAATTAATTTTAAAGGACACAAGGGGGCTCTGATACCACTGTTGAGTTTTGAAGAATGAATCACATTCATAAACACAGCAGAAAAATAATATTTTCAAAATCCAAAGCAAAATATCACACTTGTGTCATTAAAACTAATTATATATAAATATAGAGGTTAGAAATTATACCTTGTAATTTCTTATTTATTATTTAAATTAACTTTGTTGGGTTGTAGCAAATCACAACAATCCATACAATAATGTTTCTAATGATAATCCACGCGAAGAATGAAGAAGAAACTATCAAAAGAAATTGTTTGAACAAATTCAAAGTGTTAGTTTTGAAAGTGTTTTTGAGAGAATTTTATTATCTTAAAAATATTTGTTTCTCAAAAAAATATTTTCTTGTCTATTTTCTGCCATTTGATGTCTTTTTTATTTTAATTAAATTCAAAGAAAAGATCAAAAGTAAAAAATGGAGAAAAAGGAAAATTGAATGAATAGTGAATGTGCTTAATGGCCATAATTGGACTAATTAAGGCCAAATTAACCTGTTGGCCAATGGGAGGCACTAGCGCGTGAGCTGGGCCTGCTATGGGCAGGCCAGCAGCCCATGTGGGTCCGTGACCCTCCCGAACAATTTTTTTGGTGCGATCTCTTCGCGATCCTTCCTGAAATAATTCTCTCTTATTTTGGATCCCATCCAAGACTATTTTATTCATTCTCCATATCTTCAATGCGTGTGACCCATTATGTTCCAGGTTATATTGGCTACTTAAATTGACAATTAATTTAAACGAGTCATGAGTAGTACCTAGCAACACATCTTGACCCCCAATTGATCAGAAAGTTAGTGGGGTGACTATGAACCTTACCATAGATAATTTTCATGCAATTATTCCTTTCACCATTCTATACCCCACTTGGTTCAGAGTATGGACATGTGTCAACTCCCATTAGACTGACTATGTCATGTCTAGTCCAAGTAATGTTAGTTTTTGTCCCTGAGGCTCATTACTCTATTAGATATGTCATTGAAGACTATCTTTATGACATTTCCACTATGGCCAGAGATTCCCGAGTAATGATCACGACAAGAGGCCATGGATATACACTCCTTTTATCAGGAGTGGTGAATCCTAGTTGTTTACCCAATTACCCAAATTACCTTCAAATACCTTAAGTTGTATCCAATCATCACCCTATGAGCAACCTCCCTGAGGCAATAAGGAATAGTGTCAAAATACAGAATCAATATCCAAGATATCCTTGAGTACCTCAAGTCTAAGGATAATTGCATCATTGCTATGATGAGATTATTATTCACATTTGAATAGATTATCCATATGATTGTCTCATAGTTGGTAATCCAATATACTTAGCTACACTTAGCAAGCATCCGCATGCTAACTTTAAATATCTCATGTTTACAAATTATGATATCTATTACTCAATCCAATCAAGGAGTGTAACATGTGCTAGTTTGTCCGGGTTAACAATGTCCCGTCTCATTAATCTTTTGACTAGGAATAATTTTGATACTAACATAATTACACATGATAAGAATCTCAATATCATGATCTCATCATGATTTTTTTCATGCTATGTTATGTATTAAGGATTTCATTAATTGGTTTAAGATCACTATCAATTCATATATCAAATGAACATCAAATTAATGAAAAAAGCTTTTATTAATCAAATAAATTTGTACAATAAGTGCTAAATGTGATTGCCTTTAAAGCACTCCTCTAACAGTATATGTTTAGCATATTTAAGGTATATACATATCATACATGGTATACATATGGTATATGTATGGTATATGTAAAAGGATATAATGGATGATGAATGCTTAGTTACAAACGCATATGCATAAGGACTTAAAAAGGCACTATGACTAGTTAATCGACATTGTAAGGAAAAAGAAGAGGCATATGGCCCAATAAAGATGCAAATGAAACAAATGATCAAGCTAGCTAGCAAATGCATAGGTTCACATTGAAACTCGGGGGCAATGTTTGTTTAACTTGGTCACCATAAAATAAAATGAGCTAAGCATGCGATAACCAAAGATTGGTTATTAAATGTTTAAATTCTACTCATAATTATATGATAATGGTGAATGCAATGGGTTTGTGATTTGTTACTATGAATTGCTTGGTACTTTAGAACTTGTTTGATGATTACTCTCATTGAGTCGTGACTCATCAATTTGCATCATTTTTCAAGTAAAAAAAGTGATAGCTCATTTTGGTTGACATATAGAAGACATGGAACAAAGGTCATCGGTTGAGCCTCGCCACTTTCTCTCCTTGCATTCCACACGAACATTGAATTATGTCATCTACATTTTGGATTTATATGAATATACATGTATATTTATTCGGAGTTGTACAATGATATGTAAATTGATGCAACTAGTAAACCTTAGATGTAAAGTTTAAGTCTTAACATGAGAGATATGTTGATTTGTAAATTTATTGAATGATGATGTGGATGTGATGATAAAAGAAACAAATTTGCTATCAATGTTAACAAGTTCGTTTAACTTACCTATATGTCATATGTGATTACTAGACACAAGGATAGGTTTTAATGCATTCTCATGAGGCATCACCTTATTTACATAGAGATCGATCAGCAACAGGAGCTAGGGCTCCAATACATGCATTACAATCATCACATGCAGAGGTATCCTATGAAAACCCCTAATAGGAAGTACATGGGCCTAAAATATATAGGAAAAAATGTTATGACAAGTTGAGAAAACAAGGTGCATTTGATTTTAATGGCACAACAGACCTTGTAGAAGCAGAGACATGGCTTAAAAGGACATAAAGGGTATTGAATATGATGAGATGTATCTTGGATGAAAATTTCTATTATGCAGTGTCTTTGCTTCAAGGTAATGCTTATGAATGGTGGGAGACAGTCCCAAATAATGATGCACAACTATCAATTTTGACATGGAATGATTTTTTTCGGGAATTTTAGAATAATTACATGCTTGAGGCATATAAGGATGAAAAGAGAAAAGAATTCCTAAACCTAAAACAGGGGAACCTAAGACAGTCCCAAATAAACTTTCTCACTATGCCATTTTTATGGTCTCTATTGAAAGAGATAAATGCAATAAGTTTGATGAGGGCCTTAAATACTATATCAAAAAGAGAATCACAACTACTGATCTAGATAGTTATACCAGACTCAGAGCTACAACAATTAGAGTTGAAATATTAGTGAAATAAGCTGGAGAATAACAATTTAAAAAGGCAACACGAGAGTTTTTTGGAGAGTCTAGCAGAAGGCAGGGAAAGAGGGGAAGAAACATGCAAGTACAATTGAGTAATAGAGGTGGATATTTGAGCTTTAGAGATTGTGTTATGACTTCCATTTACCCAGGTAGAGGGCAGAGCCAATATGTTGAATAAAGGCCTATATGTACTCATTGTGGTAGACAACATATGGGTGAGTGCAGAAGACTCACACGAGCATGTTATTTTTGTGGATCGATGGAGCATATGTATAGAGATTATCTAGAAAAAGCCAAACTAGTAGAGGTAGAGGAGTATCTGAGACTACGATTGAGGCACCGAGGGTCTACCCTACTAGTGGGACCCAGGGTAGAGGAGTGACCAAATCTAAAGGTCAGTTTTAAATCCCCTACTTAGGCTAGGGTGCTTTCCATGACTAGGCAAGAGGCAATTGATGCTTCCGAAGTAGTCACTGGTAATATTTATATTTTTGATATTTTAATATATGCATTGATTGATCTTGGTTCCACACATTCAATTATATAATTGCATATGGTATCCAAATTTCATCAAAAGCATGAGCCTTTGGGGATTGACATAAATGTGAGCACTCCACTAAGGATAGTAGTAGTTGTGAATAATGTCTATTGTGATTGCTTGATATGCATTGATAAAGCTAAATTGATAATTGATATGATCTTATTGCCACTATATAAATTTGATGTGATATTGGGAATGGAATGGTTAATTAGACATCATCCAATAGTGAATTGTTTTACTAAGAAAGTAATTTTAGAATTATTGAACCAACTAAAGGTTGTATTTTTGGGTGAAAGAAAACTTGTGTCTACATGTCTAATCTCAACTGTAAGAGCATTTCGGATACTAGAACCACTGATAGCTTGCTTAAAAATATACCAGTGGTGAGGGAATTTTTTAATGTATTCCCAGATGATCTACCTAGTTTATCACTAGATATAGAGATATAATTCATTATTGAACTAGTACTAGGAATAATACCAAATATCAATGTCACCTTACATAATGATCCTAGTTGAGTTAAAATAATTAAAGACCCAATTACAGGAGTTGCTTGATAAATAGTATATTAGACCTAGTGTATCACCTTGGGGAGCTCCAATATTATTTGTTAAAAAGAAAGATGGAACCATGAGATTGTGCATTGACTATAGGCAACATAAAAAATGACAGTTAATAACAAATATCCATTGCCCATAATAGATGATTTATTTGACTAGTTGTAGGAAGCCCGAGTATTTACCAAAATTGACTTGAAATCAAGCTATTACCGACTAAGGATAGCAGAGGCAGATGTCCCAAAGACTACCTGTTGAACCAAATATAGACATTATGAATTTTTTGTAATGCCATTTGGGTTGACTAATTTTCTAGCTGCATTTATGGAATTGACAAATAAAGTGTTTCAACCATATTTGGACAAATTTGTTATAGTATTTATTATGGTCATTGTATCAATACAATTAAAAATGTATTTAGCAACCACTTTGCAATCACTTCTTTTAGTGACTACTAGTCATGGTCGTTATATAGCGACAACAAAAGTGCTCGCTATATTGCAACCATAGATAATGGCCTCTATATTGTAACCACATATTGCGACCACTTTAGCAATTACAAGATTGTGTAGTTACGTAGTCGGTATTTGGTTCATTTAGTCTTCAACATTTATACAACTACTGACCAAGGTAAGATGGTTTCTCAACCATTAAAATGTGGTTGCTACTTTTAGTGACCACCTTGCATTGTGGTCAAAAATTACAACCACTAAGAAAAAATGGTTGACAAATTAGCTTGGCGACCATGCTTTTATCGACCACCATCTGTGATCATTAAAGCTATTTAGCAACCATATTTGGTGGTTGCTATTTGTTGCATTTTTTATGTGTGTGCCAAAACCACCTCTCTAATTTTCTCTCATTTTCCTATTAACCAAACACTCCATCAAAGGAGACAAAAAGGATAAGAAACAAGGTATAACTCATAGGTTATTGAGGAAGTGTCATTCTCCCCATTCTTTTTAACATATATGAGACATCCAAAAGGAAAAGAAAGTCAAGTGCTTTGGCCATGGCTAAGAGGTGAGCAATAATAAGTTTCATATGGAATTTGAGGCAAGAAAAGAGAAGAGAAGGAGTCTATTGGCCACAGGTTGTTAAAATGGATTGAAGAAAAAGGGCTACGCAATTTTGGTTCACTTCTCAATCTTTTCTTTCTTATCTTTATATCATGGTTAAAATGGTTGATGTGAGTTATAATCTTTCCTCTTGTTCTTTTACTTTTCATATTAGGCTAGCTTTGAATATGAAAGTGATTTAAAATATTATTTCATGCAAATCAACCACTTCCATAGTAGGATTTTAGGTGGTTTAATTAAGATAGGTTTAAGTTAAGAAAATAAATTTATTAGAATTAAAAAAAATGGAAATTAAGTAGTAAACCATTTTTTGGCTAAGATTTAAAAGAACTAAAAATTTGGAAAATAGACCAAAGAGGAAGGACATTACAAGAGGACTTTTGAATGTGTAAAATGGGTCCAAAATTGGTATGTGTAATGAATGACTTTAACCTATAAGAAATTAAAATATTTAGGATTTAAAATGCTTGTAGGAAAATTTGTGACCAAAAGTGATGAAGAAATTAGTTGATAGGAGCATGAATTGTGCATGACTAAGAGGTACAAAAAAGAATTAGCCAAAATTTCAAGTAAATAATGATAGAAAAAGGGACTACAAAAGAAAAATGACTTTTTGTGAGTGAGTTAGACCCTAAAATTCCATAATGACCAAGACAAGAGGAACTAGTCAAAACTATAAGGAAAACTTGAGTTAAGATATTGAACCTCATGATCCCATGAACAAATTATCTAAAACAGTGTTACATAGTTAAACTTGGACAATGATAGTTATACTCCAAAAATAAATTGTAAGAGTGTAAAAAGAGGCTAATACAACTTGACCATGTGACACTTAATCTGAGACCAAAAGAAAGAATAATAATTTTAAATAAAGGTTAATACAAAGGAGTAAGGCAAAAATATTAAATGAATATATAGAAGGCAATCATTAGTTGATTTACAAACAAATTAATAATTCGAGCTATAATTTTTAAGTCAGTATGTCAAGTCAACTAATTATTAAATAGTTTATTTCAAGTGCACTGACACTACAAGAGGCCGACACAACTAGGGGCAAGAACCATATTGACAATAGGAAAACCTAGCTAGGTTTGTGCAGGTTTTATGGCAATAGCCATAATTTATTATAAATGAAATAGTGGACATGTGATTATTGTATGCTATGTTTGATTTTGTTATGCAATTACGTGACTGATCTGTACAAGTTTAAGTACATATATATGTATTCATGTCATGATGTTTATTAATTGTAAACAATGAATGATTACAAAAATTAAGTGATGGTATGAGAATGAGGTATATTTTTATATGTTTATTTACATGTTATGATGAGATGGGACATTTATCCATGCCATGATATGTTTGGTGCTGTCATGCTATCTGAAATTAATATGAAATTTGTGAAATAATTTATGTATGCTTACTAGTGTAATTGGTACTATAAGTTAATAGAAATGGATATGCAGTTAGTATTTTCATAAAACAAAATTACAAGATAAGGTGATAGGCAAGAAAATACAAGAGTAAAAGCATGAACACAACAATATGACATTTGATGACTGATACATGAAAGTATGTGAATGTAAGCCCTTGTTCAAGCCTGGAATGAAATAGGACAAACTCGTTAGCATGCTAATAGGGTCATCCAGCTTCGGCTAGGACATCCGACTATGGTTGGGACAATCGGCTCTTTCAGGATTTACAATTTTTTAAAGGACACACGACATACCATTTATATGATGCTCAACATCCATTCAAATAGACATATTTTTCATCCCACTTTCGGATTGAGATATCCCTTTTATCTTCCTGAAGTCTAATCTAAGTGGTTAAGTCTATGGGCTTAACCGGTAAGGTACTGATATGCAATGTTGTTTTTATGATTTTATATTGTTGAACCTTGAGGGATATTTCTGTCATTTTGATGCTAACAAATAAAATAGGAATAATGTATTTAACGTACTTGTTTCCTAAGTTTATTGAACAGGATATGAAACATGATAGCAAGAATGGAGAATGGAAGACTAACCTTAAAAAAGACAAAAATTAAGAAATAACATGTTCACGCACGTTACCTTTTATGTCTCACCTGTGATGAAGCTTAGCGCCAACTATCCAACATTTAAAGTTCACGGCCATGAAGAATGATAGCAACCATGAATGGTCATATCAGTCACGCCCATGAAAGAAAGTCACGCCCGTGAGAAAACATGTCAAATTCCTCTAGAGAGCTTCACGGCCAGAGTCACTACTTGGACCACGGCTAGGAAGGATGTTCACACCCATGAAAGAATAATGTCATGCCCGTGATCAAACATTTCAAATCCTTCCAGAATGCTTCATGGCCAAAGTCACCACTTAAGTCACGGCTTAGAAGAACATTCATGACCGTGACACACTTATTCACGACCATAAAAGAGGAAAGAGAAACATGTCAGGCATGAAATTAAGAGTTGGTGCAACGGCTATTTTCGCATTAAATGCAACCAAATGGCTATAATTCACCATGGAAGTATAAATGCAAGTCATTTATGAATCTAGAACAAGGGAATAGCAAATACTTCGAATCAAAATCATGTTCTAGCCATTTGTGCATTTAATACTTTCAAAACAAACATTAATTCTCTGTAAAAATCTTTTTGCTCATTATTTTCTAAGCATTATAGATTTGTAAGTATTTCTCTTTGTAATCTACTACTCAAGGGAGTTTGGGTATATTGGGTTAAGAGTAGAACACTTGTAAGGGTTATTTGTGTGAGCCTTTAAAACACACAACGAATTAGTTTATTGTGTGAGCCATTAAAACACAAGGGATTTCTGGGTTAGGTGTGATCCATTGTTGGAAACACCATAGTTGGGAGTGAGCTTGTAAAACTCCATTATAACACTTAGTGTGTTAGTGAAACTCCCAATTGAGATTGGGGAAAAGAGTAGGGTTTGTTAACACCCGAACCTCTATAAAATTCTCTGTAAAAATCTACTTAACTTTTCTTTCCACACTTAAAAGTTAAGAATTTTTTAATATCCAATTCAACCCCGCTTCTTGGTTCAATATCTTGGCAGCAATTGGTATCAGAGCTTAGTCTAGCATCAAAGCCTAAACAGCGCTAGCAAAGATGAAGATATGGTCAATGAAGGATTCCAAAGTCTCAAGCCTTACTTTGATGGAGCAAATTATGCTCATTAGAAGTTTCGGATGGAGACATATCTGGACAGTGAGGAATTGAAGTCTAGGATAGTGTTCGGAACGAATGGACACCGATAACTAGAGGAGGAGTTGATGGTGAAGAAGAAATCCTACCAAGAGATGATTGGATAGAGCCTCAAAGAAGAGAAAACTTCAAAAACAAGTAGGCAATGACAATTCTTTTAAGCTCATTATCCATTCAAGAATGTGATAGAATTCAACACTACCCAACTGCATACAGCATGTGGAAAGCATTGGAAAACTATCATGAAGGAACAAAGCAAGTTAAATCCAAGAAGATTCAACTTCTTACTTCAGAGTATGAAATCTTCAAGATGAAATCCAATGAGTCAATTACTAACATGACAAACCGTCTTCTAGCCATCATAAATGGCATGAGAAAGCTTGGGAAACACCTGAGCTTGGAAGATGTAAATAACAAAATTCTGAGAAGTCTTCCTCTCAAAGATTATAGTTCAAGAGTTGACAGTATAGAAGAGGCAAATGAAGACATAAGCATCATGAATATTGATGTGCTTATTGGAAAACTTCTTACACATGAAATGGCAGTGAAAAGAGATAGAGAGCTTGAAGTAGAGCCAAACAAAAGAAAGTCTCTAGCACTAAAAGCTTCTACTTCAAAATCTCAAGAGGAAGTTGAAGATGATGAAGAAAAGAGTGATGATGCAAATAAGGACATTGCTATGCTCTCAAGAAGGCTGAAAAGAATTATTGAGAAGAGAATGGGCAACTCTAGAAAATTCAGGCAAAGAAACCTCAAACAGACCTCTAATGACTCATAAAGAAGTAAAGAGGAGGTAAAGTGCTATGAATGTGGGAAGAAATGGCATATTAAACTGGAATGTCCAAGGCTCAAGAAGCAGAAGAGCAAATAACAAAGAGACAATGGGGAGAAAGGCCACAAAGCCACATGGGATGACGAAAGCTCTTCAAGTGAAAAAGATGGCAATGAATGTGAAGAGGTCAACCTATGCTTCATGGCTATAGAGGATCACGTCTCGGATAAGGTAGGATCACTTCACTCATACTCTTTCAATAATGATAGTAGTGATAATGATAGTAATAGTGAAGATGATGATGATGAGCAAAGCCTAATAGAAGTATTGAATATAGAACTAGAGAAATATAGAAGTAAATTCAATACTTATAAAAATAACATTTATAATTTGAGAATCAAAATGGATGTTTTAGAAAAGGAGAACTTCAAGCTTAAATCATCTAATGAATCTCTTCAAAAGTCATTAGATGAGTACTCTTCAATACCGTCAACTAAATCCTTGCTTAAAGAAAGCAATATTTTGAAAAATGAAGTTGAGGAACTTAAAAACTCCATTTCAAAATTTCACAAGGGAAAGGAGAGTTTAGATACTCTCATTGTGTCTCAAAGACCACCCTTAATTAGACATGGTATAGGATTTAAGGGTACATCATGATCTTCTCATAAGACTACTTTTGTTAAGTCAAGTGAACCTCACATCTCCACATTTGCTATAACAACCCCAAGAGCTAAGTGCACAAAATACACTAAATCTTCTATACATAAGAGGGATGATCAAGGGTTGGTAAGTCTAAGAAGGAAACCTCAAAAGGATAATCATGCCTTTATGTATAAGAAACATGCACCTAGAAAAGGACCAATTCATCATGATTGTGCATGCCATTACTCTCAAACTCAACCTAATAGAAATATGGCATTCAAAAGCATTGTAAGACCAAATAGCATATTTAGAGCTAAACAATGTAATCATTGTACAAAATTTGGTCACATAAATAAACATTACTGGATAAGGAAGGCTCATTGGGAACCTTCATGTGCTAACCCCCAAGGACCCAAGCTCATTTGGGTACCTAAAAACCATACTTGAATTGTGATTCTATAGGTATGCCTCAAGTCCACAATAAACAAAAATGTTTGGCTAGTAGATAGTGGATGCTCAAGGCATATGAGAGGAGAAAAAGAACTTTTCCATGAAATCAAAAGTATTGATGGAGGTAAAGTTACCTTTGGAAACAAGGATAAAGGTAAGGTAATTGGCATTGGCTCTATTGGTATTAATGGTACTACTTTCATTAAAGATGTCTTACTTGTTGATGGCTTGAAACATAACTTGTTAAGTGTAAGTCAATTATGTGATAAGGGAAACAAAGTAATCCTTACTTCCAATGAATGTCTTGTAACCTCTATTGATGGCCAAGAGATATTTAAAGGAAATAGAGATGTCAATACCTACATAATAGACTTCTATAAAATATCTAACTTTTCCTCTAAGTGTCTTGTGACTACTAGTGATGAATCTTGGTTGTGGCATAGAAGGCTTGGTCATGCAAGCATAGATTTAATTCAAAGCCTCAGTAAAGGAGAGCTGGTAAAGGGACTACCAAAAGTCAAATTTGAAAAAGACAAGACATGTGAACCTTGTCAAAGAGGAAAACAACATAAGTCATCCTTCAAATCCAAAAACATTGTAAGTACCTCAAAATCTCTACAACTCTTGCTTCTAGATCTTTTTGGACCTACTACAATTGCAAGCTTAGGAGGTAAACATTATGTCTTTATCATCGTCGATGACTACTCTAGATTTACTTAGGTAATTTTCTTAGCTCAAAAGAGTGATGCCTTTGAAACTTTCAGAAACTTTGCTAAAATAGTTCAAAATGAAAAAGGATATTGTATTTCAAAAATAATAAGTGATCATGGCAAAGAGTTTGAAAATGAAAACTTTGAAAATTTTTGTCTAGAACATCCAAAAACATTGTAAGTACCTCAAAATCTCTACAACTCCTGCTTCTAGATCTTTTTGGACCTACTAGAATTGCAAGCTTAGGAGGTAAACATTATGTCTTTATCATCGTCGATGACTACTCTGGATTTACTTAGGTAATTTTCTTAGCTCAAAAGAGTGATGCCTTTGAAACTTTTAGAAACTTTGCTAAAATAGTTCAAAATGAACAAGGATATTGTATTTCAAAAATAATAAGTGATCATGGCAAAGAGTTTGAAAATGAAAACTTTGAAAATTTTTGTCTAGAACATGGCATTTCGCAGAATTTTTCATCTCCAATGACACCTCAACAAAATGGGGTAGTCAAAAGGAAAAATTGAACTTTAATTGAAATGGCTCGAACAATGCTCAATGAGTATGGTTTACCAACTTACTTTTGGGCTGAAGTCATAAATACTGCATGTTATATTTCAAATCAAGTTTTCAAAAGACCTCTCTTAAACAAAACTTCATTTGAGCTTTGGAATGGAAGAAAGCCCATGATATCATACTTTAGAGTATTTGGATGCAAGTGTTTTCATATTGAATACTAAGGACAACCTTGGAAAATTTGCCTCTAAATCTAATGAGGGTATCTTTTTAGGATACTCTACAACTAGCAAAGCATATAGAATATTTAATAAAAAGTCATTAACTATTGAAGAATCTATGCATATTATTTTTGATGAATCTAGTAAGCTTGATCTTGTGAAAGGTAGTGTTCTTGATGATGTTGTATGTACCATGAAAAGACTTGATATTGAAAATGAAAAAGAAGAAAATGGTCAAGAAAATTCACATCAAGATGATTCTTTACCTCCAGATCAAGAGAAAAATAGGCAAGAGCTCCCAAAGGAATGGAGATTGACAAAAGATCACCCCAAAGAGCTTGGTATGAAAGACTAAGTTCCTTTCTCTTAGAAACTAATTTTACAAAGGGAAATGTTGACACTACATTATTCATTAAAAGGCATAAACATGATACTCTAATTGTTCAAATTTTTTTTGATGACATCATATTTGGATCTACTAATGAATTGTTTTGCCAAGAATTTGCTAAGTGTATGACTAGGGAATTCAAAATGAGCATGATGGTGAGCTAAAATATTTCCCCGGTCTACAAATAAAACAAGGCAATGAGGGCATATTCATCAACCAATCCAAATATGCCAAAAACTTACTTAAGAAATTTGGAATGGAAGGATGCAAAAATGCCAAGACTCCAATGAGCACATCAACAAAATTGGACAAGGATGAAAAGGGTAAAAGCATTAATGAAAAGCTCTATAAAGGTATGATCGGATCACTTTTATATCTTACTGCCTCTAGACCTGATATAATGTATGTTTATGTGCTCGCTTTCAATCATGTCCTAAAAAGTCACATTTAAATGCATTAAAAAGAATTTTAAAATATTTACATGGCTCATTGCATCTAGGTTTATGGTATCCTAGAAATTCATCCTTTGACATAATGGGATATTCAGATGTTGATTATGCTGGAAGTCTTTTAGATAGATAAAGTAATTCAGGTACTTGTCACTTTATCGGAGAACACTTAGTTTCTTGGTTTGGCAAGAAACAAGTTTCAGTTGCTCTTTCTACCCCTGAAGCAGAGTATGTGGTAGCAGGATGTTTTTGTACATAAATCCTTTGGATGAAACAACAACTTAAGGATTATGGTCACAGTATGGACCATATACCTATTAGATGTGACAATACAAGTGCTATAAATATGTCTAATAATCCCATTCAACACTTTAGAAGTAAGCATATTGACATAAGACATCATTTTATTAGAGATCATGTTCAATATGGAGATGTTGTATTGGATTTTATAAGCACAGAAAATCAATTAGTAGATATCTTCACTAAGTCTCTAAATGTGGAAAGATTTAATTTCATAAGAAGAGAGCTTGGTATGATTAATGGATTAACTTTCTGATTGCCAAAATTGTCGAACCTTGATTGATAATCTTGTGTTTTTGTCTCATCTTTTTAGGTATGAAGTAGCTAACTTGATAGAAATATATGTTATAGGGGATAGAAGCACCTTAGAAATGCTTTAGTCTTAGTTTTATTTAATGAGGATTTTAGGCAATTCATGCCCGTGACATATATTCACGGTCGTGATCATAATCTCCAAAAGCTCTATAGCTTTCACGCCTTGCTTCATGACATGCTTCACGGTTGAAGGTAGTGAAAACTATGTTTCATGCCCATAACCTTTTTCTATCACCCCCATGAAACCTTTTGCTCATGCCCGCGATGATTATTCACGACCGTGAACATTTCCACTAAAAACTTACAGAAGCGTTCACGCTTTTTGTCAAGCTCTATCTCATGATCACAAGTAGTGAAGATTGTACTTCACGACCGTGACTCATTTGTCACCACCGTGATATTTCATCATTCATGCCTGTGACCTTTAATTGTCATGACCGTGAATCGTTTCACATCCCTTATCACGGGTAGAGTGTCTCTTCAGCAAATCGTGAACACAACATTTCATGCCTGTGACTTACCATTCATGACTGTGAATATGTCGGCCATAAAACATTTTCTGCCGTTATTTCTGTCATTTCCAACTCTCTAACTTCTCTTATTTATCACCATTCAATACCATTTTGAATATTTCAACCCTCTAGCAACATACACCATCTATAAATACCTTCAAAAACTGTCTCCATCATTAGAAATCAAAACAATGTAGGTACTATTCCAAAATTCTATAAGATTTTCTCTCTTCAAAAATATATTTCTCAATCAAAAATGGAACTTGGCTCCTCCAAAGGTACTAGAAATAAGTCTCATGCTCCAAGAAGGACACAAACTACCTTCTAAACATTATTCTGGAGCACTGTCATCCAAGATACTTGGTTCTCAAGCAAAGACCACTCTTTTCCTCTCGATCATTTGAATGGAACACTGTCAGGACCCTTGGTCTCGAGACAAGCATGATAGAACAACTACAGGCTTTTCATTTGAAATATTTTGTTAATATCCATCAATCGATGCTGAAGAAACCAACTATCAAGTTCCTTAGCACCCTGCAAGTCTCTCCCACCGGCATGATAAAATTTCAACTTTGCAAGCTTCTGAACACCCTGATTGCCATGGAGTTTGGTGACATGTTCAACCTTCCCTCTGACGGTATCCTTAATGAGAGTGAAGTGGAGTTCTATGCTACTCCGACATGGACTCATTTTGGGCTCGACTGCAGGTGGGACGTCAAGAAAACGAAAAACACCCACCTTTGATCACTAGTGCATAAGTACTTGCATAGGTTTCTAACTTATAGCATTTTTGCCAAAAGAGACAGCAACGGATTGATTCAAAAGTCTGAGCTCTTTCTCTTGGAAATGGCCTGAAGAGGCCTAACAGTGGCTTTATCTCGATGGTTTGCAAACCATCTATTGTCTATTGCCATAAAGCCCTCCAGAGACATTTTGATTGGTGGGTACGTGACTCACCTTGCTATAAAGCTTGGGTATTTGAAGCTAGAGGAGCACCACTTCAACCTTATACCATCATATCCTCAAGACCGACTAGATGTCGAGTCGTTTATCAAAATGGGAGCGGCGGTTCGCATAGTTCATAAGAACAACATCTACTACCGCTTCACCAACACAGCTGGTGAGATTATTTGGGAGGACAATGATTCGGAAGACTTCAAAGCTGGCCTCCAAGGAATCCAGTAGAGGAAAAGAGTTCGAGTTGAGATGACGACCCTAGAGGTTGAGCAGGAAATTAGACAATCCTCTGCCTCCACACCGAACTTAGCTCAGCAAGTGGCTGATCTCTAGGCACCATGGTTTGACCAATTGCAGGCTTTGATGGATGAGAGGTTAGAAAACCTTAAGGATTTCATGGAGTCTCGCATGGAGAGCCTCGAGGCAGAAGTAGCTTGCCTTAGAGATGGGATGTTCGGCTCTAAATCTAGCTAGACTATATTTTCGTTATGTTAATTTCTAGCATTTTTGATGTAGGACTTTAAATCACTTTTCAAAACCTTGTACTTTTCTTTTAACATTAATATAATTGCATTAGTTTTCCCTTATGGTTTATCTTTTTGTTATTCTTTTTATTGATGACAAAAGGGGGAGAACCTAGCAATATATTATATTCAAATTTAAATGCAATATATTTGAAATACTTATTTGAATCAAATGAATATGCAGTATGAAAATGAGTTGATATACCTTGAATATACCTTAAGTATACTTTGCATATACCTTGATGCAATTTACATGAATGAATATGCTTGATATACTTTGAATATACCTTAAATATAATTTGCACATACTTAACTAGTTTTAAGTAAAACTTTGGTATACATTGGATATACCTTGCATATAACTTGCATATATCTAAACTAGGAAACATACATACATGTTATACTTCATCATTCTTTACAATTCTTGAACTTCAGTAATTTTTTATCTTGAGCATCTTTTGAGGGGAGACTTCTCAAAAGCACATATTGCTAGATTATTTTCCACCATAAAAAAGGGGGATATTATTAAACCTTGAGGGGTATTTCCGTCATTTTGATGCTAACAAATAAAATAGCAACAATGTATTTAACATACTTGTTTTCTAAGTTTATTGAATACGATATTGAACATGATTGCAAGAATGGAGAATGGAAGACTAATCTTAAAAAAGACAAAAATGAAGAAATAGCATGTTCACGTCTGTGACCTTTTATATCATGCCCGTGATGAAGCTTAGCGCCAACTATCCAACATTTAAAGTTCACGGCCATGAAGAATGATAGCAACTATGAATGATCATATACTTACGCCCGTGAAAGAAAGTCATGCCCGTGAGAAAACATATCACATTCCTCTAGAGAGCTTCACGGCCAGAGTCACTACTTGGACCACGGCTAGGAAGGATGTTAACGCCCGTGAAAGAATAATGTCATGCCCATGATCAAACATTTCAAATCCTTTCAGAATGGCTTATAAGAAGTCACCACTCAAGTCACGGCTTATAAGAATAGTCTCGACCATGACACGCTTATTCACGACCGTGAAAGAGGAAAGAGAAACATGTTAGGCATGAAATTAAGAGTTGGTGCAATGTCTATTTTCACATTAAATGCAACCAAACGGCTATAATTCACTATGGAAGTATAAAGGCAAGTTATTTATGAATCCAGAACAAAAGAATAGCAAATACTTCGAATCAAAATCTTGTTGTAGCCATTTGTGCATTTAATACTTTCAAAACAAACATTAATTCTCTATAAAAATCTTTTTGCTCATTATTTTTTAAGCATTATAGATTTGTGAGTGTTGCTTTTTACAATCTACTACTCAAAGTGAGTTTGGGTATATTGGGTTAAGAGTAGAACACTTGTAAAGGTTATTTGTGTGAGCCTTTAAAACACAAGGAATTGGTTTATTGTGTGAGCCATTAAAACATAAGGGATTTCTGGGTTAGGTATGATATATTGTTAGAAACACCATAATTGGGAGTGAGCTTGTAAAACTCCATTGTAACACTTAGTGTGTTAGTGAAACTCCCAATTGAGATTGGGGAGAACAATAGGGTTTGTTAATACCCAAACCTCTATAAAATTTTCTATGTAATATCTTCTTATCCCGACTCTACTTAACTTTTCTTTTCGCACTTAAAAGTTAACAATTTTTTAATATCCAATTCAACCCCCCTTCTTGGTTTAATATCTGGGCAGCATATATGTTGTGTGGTAAAAGCCATGTTGGGTGTATACTACTCGATGATTGAAAGGTATGCTAGGATGATATGTATGATAACTGTTTATTGCTTAACACTAAAAAAACAAGCTAGGATGATGTTATATGATATTTGCATAATATGTTTACTATTATTTCTTAAAAGGGCATGACATGGAGATGTATGTCATAAAAATATATGTTATTAGTATATTTCTGTAAAGCTTGCAATATTGAGATTGAGCTCAGTGTGAGAGTTTGTTTGTTTTGTGCAGGTATTTATTTGAGTACTGATAGCGATGTACAGAGAGACAATTTGAGCCATATGTTTTTATGGAACCCATATCTAGAGTAGCACAACAATCTGCCACCCATTTGGGTTGGATTTTAATTAATGTAAAAATAGTTATGTATATGTATTAGACTCAATTATTTAATAAAGTTGTTACAGTTGTTATTCACTTAAGTTGTGTGTATGTATGTATGTATGTATGTATGTATGTATTATTGTTATTATTATTATTATTATTATTATTATTATTATTATTATTATTATTATTATTATTATTATTATTATTATTATTGTTATGTTTATGTGATGTGTAACAAGATGTGACATCACCTTACTTAGCTATTAAATAGAGGGGTAAGGGGTGTTAAATTTTATGACCACCCTTTGTCCCATTCTAATTATTAAATGCCTTATACTAGGCTATCAGAGTCAGCTAAAGGCAAGGATTGCGTAGATGAACAGGAAACCTAGCCATGTTTGTGCATGCTTTATGGCAATAGCCATAAATTTATAATTGGAATAAAATAATAATAAATGTGTTCTTGGTCTACTTATGTTTGATTTAACATGTTAGATGTATGCCTTAGACGAATGTATGCATGGCTAAGTGTTTATTTAGTTGCAAGTGATATGACATTGATTAAGGTCTAATTGAAAGTTAGTTTAAGCAAAACACAGTGAAACTGAAACACCTGAAGTAGAAATGATGAATAATAAATGTCTAGATCAAACATACATCGACAAACATAATGCATTATTGATGTGAAACTATGATTTGTATGTATCAATCCTATGCTATGTTTTGAGATTGTCGTGCTATGCCTAGAAATAAATAAAATGTGTGAAATAATTTGTATATGCAGGCTAGTATATTCTGCAATACTATATGACATTGTGAATTTATGACTTTCAACCTGAGTATACAAATGACATGGTTAGACATGATAATAAGTAAAGAAATATTGAAAAATGGTAGTATGAACATAGTAATATGACATTATGATAATTGTTATATATGAGATGGACTTTGTATGGGAAATACGTGACATAAGTCCATGATTAAGCCTGAACTAGAATAGGGTAGACGTGTTGGCATGCGAATAAGGACATACAATTTTTTAGTTGGTTATGAGGATGCAAGACATCTAGTTAATGACATGACTGTAGGGTCGGGATATACATTCAACTCTACTATTGGGTAGGAATATACATTCAACACGATTGTAAAGTAGGGATATACATTCGACATGACTGTAAGGTTTGGATTCCAAATGTGTCTCTCTGTAGCATTGTCTAAGTGGCATAGTGTTAGGCAAACATGCAAGGTACTGACTATATGATATGCTAAGTAATCATGCTTCTTGTACATTATTAGAAAAGATAAATTTTATATGTTTTTCCTATTTTCTTTCTGTAAAAGGCATGTTTAATTAGTAAACATGATAATGCATGTCTAACTACTGACTCTGTTGATGTACATAGTAAGCCTAGGTAATGGTACACTGATTCTATTACGTATGTTGTATGAATTTTGTTAAAGTAAGGTAGATTTTATTTCTATGATCATTAATTATATTTTTTTGCCACATTTGAAACACATAGAAGGAATAGGAGCTGGTAAGTAACACATATACTGCATTATAATGTGAATTTCCTTATAGCATGGTTAGAGATATGGACATTGTTATGAATATCTTTATTTCCATATAGCATGCACCACTAAGCAGTAGCTTATCATGAGTTTATTTTTTCTCTCTCATAGGTGGTAGATCAAATGATTAAAGTGATGAAAGAGTAGATAGTGTTGCAACAATCAGTGGAACCCATATCCAATGCAACATAGCAGTTTGATCCACCCACTAAGGTTGGATTTACTATAATGTAACATATGTATTATAAAAAATAATAGATACTATTATTTAATAAAGTTATTGCCATTGTTATTTAGCTTGAGTTGTGTGCTATGGTTATTATTTGTATGTGTATATAATATTTAATAGGTATAATGAGCTAAGTACGACATAACATCACCTTACTCAACTGTTAAATAATGGAGTAAGGGGGTGTTAAATTTTGTAGTATCAAAGCTAATATTTAGTCAATTCTAAGACATAACAAGTATAGTCTCATATGCATGTGTGTGCATCTATATTAGTATTAGTGTTTATATCTAAGTTGCTGCTTTCCGATATGGGCAACCATTTCTAACAAATAGAAAATATGGACTATGACTTATGACAAACTCCATAAAGAGGCAGATCTATACCCAGACAACCGATAAATGCAGTAGAATTGGGAAAGAAACCTTCCCAATACAAGTACTAGTAGAATCAGTAACTTAAAATCGAGCTTAAGCTTTTCAATGGATGGTCGACTTTATCCAATAATTGGTTGAGCATGCTCGGCAAATGGCTGAGATAGTGTAAATAAAACTACAAGAATTTTGGTATGATAAGTTATAATAATAAGGCATTGTTGAATTTCTAGAACATTTAATATTGACCAACCATAGAAAGTGAAATATGCATACCAATAGGCAACACACAAGAAAATTGATAGAGATTTAAAACATATAGTTTATGATAAATTTGACCAAACCTTCACTTTATAAGTATGATGTCATTCTAGAGATAGATTGGCTACAATAATCTGAGATGATAGGTAACTACCGAACTAAATGAAGAATATAAAGGTATCGAGGCAAAATGATAAAATGGTGGCGAGGTGAAGGATAAAGGTGCCCAATTAAGGCAATAACATCCATAAAAGCCTAGGGAGCTATCAAAAATGGGTACAAAACATATTTGGCTCACAAGGGGGGTATCAGGAAAAGAAACCCAATATTACCCACCATTATTTAAAAATATCAAATAAACCCTAACATAATGGAAATAACCTCCAATGGAAAACACTACAAAGGATGACAAAAATAAGAAGTACACCTAGAAGTACTAGGCCATTAAACAAATGTAGTAAAAGGGTTTATTGAATTGATGAATGATTTAGAAAAGGCCACTAGACTTATGTGATTAGATAAATGCAATTAGTTATTATGAATTTCAATGGATAAAGGCACCGACCATCCTCATCCATCCTAAGGAAGGACCCTACAATAATTTGTAAGATTTTGTAAGATAAAATGAAAATCTCAAGGAAAATAACCAAGGGGCATAGACTTATAATTGCAAGTTGATAAGACAACAAAAAATGAAAATCACCTGATAAAAAGATGGCATTACTTGGATAATGAGTGCAGTTTGCACTTGAGAGTTCATGAGAACCATGAATACCTACCTTCATCATAGAGTGAACATAACATAGGCTTAAACTTAAGAATGATGATAAGTGGTGTATACTACTCAGAACAATGATGTTGAATATCTAGCCCAAAATACTCATACAAATAAGGAGTTTATGGATCTTGATTTAGTACTGCAACTAGAAGGCAAGTGAGAGATGTAAAGACAAATTTAGTGCAACAAGTGATAGATGAATGAAGAAGAGTCAAAGGTGTATCAACTTGAGAAGTTGAAAGATGGGATAACCTAGTGAAATAAAGAGGCTTATCTCCTATATAGGATGAAATACAACTAGTTGGAAAGAAAAGTAACATGAAGAATGATAAGAATATAAGGGTAACACGAAAATGCATTCTCAATTGCCAGGAAGAAGAGTCAAGGGTGTATCAACTTGAAAAGTTGAAAGATGGGATAACCTGGTGAAATAAAGAGGCTTATCTCCTATATTGGATGAAATACAACTAGTTGGAAAGAAAAGTAACATGAAGAATGATAAGAATATAAGAGTAACACGAAAATGCATTCTCAATTGCCAGCTATATTGGTGTGCATTCTAAGCCTAGGTAATGGTTCACTAATTCTATTGTTGAAGTACAATAGATTTTATTGTTTTAATCATTAATTATATTTTTTGCCACATCTGAAGCACATTGAAAGAATAAAAGTTGGTAAGTAACACACACAGTGTATTATAATATGAATATCCTTAAAGCATCATTCTTTATTACTACAAATCATACACCACTAAGCTATAGCTTAGCAAAGAGTTTATTTTATTTCACGCTGGTGGTAGATCATATGATTAGAGTGACGAAAAAATAGATAGTACTGCATAAATGAGTGGAACCCACATCCAGTGTAGCATAACAATTTGATCCACCCACTAAGGTTGGACTTACAGTAACGTAACATATGTAATGTAAAAGTAATTGATACTTTTATTTAATAAAGTTATTATTGTTGATATTCATACCAGGTTATATGTTATGGCTGTTATTCCTATATGTGTATAATATTTAATCGGTATAGTGAGCTAAGTAGAACGTAGCAACAACTCATTAAGAAGTTAAACGATAGGGTAGGGGGTGTTACAAGAATGGAATATGTTGGAAGACATATAAATTTTCTTTTCATAACACAAAATTATACATATTGGTACACCTTCATTCTACCCCTTGTTAGAGGTGTGCCCTAAAGGCAATCACCTTAGGCACTGGATGTACATATGGTATTCATTGTATATGAATTGATATAGATTTTAGATCATTTAATGCAGTCCTTGGTATATAACACAACATGAAGGAAATCATGATGAGATCATGATAGTGAGATTCTTATAATATTTTATTGTGCTTTTACCTAAATTATCCTTGGTCATAGGATTAACAAGATAAGACATTGTTAATCCAGATAGACTAGCACATGTTATACTCCTTAACTAGGTCAAAATGTTGATCTCATAAGCTAAGGACATGAGATATTTAGATTTAATATATGGATGCTTGCTAGGGTAGCAAAGTATAATGGATGACTAGCTATGAGATAATTACATGGATATCTATTCAATGTCAGTGGTAGTCTCATCGTAGCAATAACACAAGTATCCTTAGACTTGAGATACTAAAAGTTATCTTGGATATTAAATCCTATATTTTGACTCTATTTCTTATTGCCTCTTAAAGGTAACTCATAGGGTGGTGATTGGGTATATATATCATAAGGTATTTGAAGATAGTTGAGTAGTCAATAGAGGATTCACCACTCCTGATAGAATGAGAGTATATGTATGGCCTCTTATAGAAATCATTACTCAGAAATCCTTAGCTGGGGTGGGCATGTCTTGAAGAATGTGTTCAATGACATCTAATAGAATAATGAGTCTCATATACAATAACTAATATTATTCGGACTAGATGTGATGTAGTCAATCTAGTGAGAGTTGACACACAGTCCATGCTTTGAACCAAATGAGGTATAGCTTAGTGAAAGGACAAATTGAAAAGTAATTGTCTATTGAAGGGTTTAAAATTAGACTATTGACTTTTTGGTCAATTGGGAATCATGATGTATTGCTAAATACTAATCATGATCTGCTTGAAATCATATGATGATTTAAGCTACTAATATAGTCGGGAACCTAATGGGTCACAAGCATTGAAGGAATAAATAAAATATAAAATGGGCCTTGGATTGGATCTAAGACATGAGAGAAAAAATTTGGCCATGCATCATGTGTCATGGTCATGACAAAGGTTGTCATGGTATGACAACCTAAGAGTCACGGACATGACACAATTAGTCACAGGGGTGAAAGCCTCAATAGTAGCAATTGCGATTTTAGGTTTTCTATTTCGAATGAACTCCTATGTATGGAAAACTTATGTCCAACCCTAATTATGATTAGAGGACATATAAATAACCCTCTTAAAGGCCAAATTCATGGTTTCCAACCTAGATAAATAAAAGTTCTCTTTCTTCCATCTCTCTCAAAAGATTAACCTCCATTTATAGCACTTTGTTGGTTGATCAATCCATTACCATTGTAGTTGTTTTGTTCGTTCCTTCGCATGGGTTACTATTAGAGACAATCCAACCTTTGGATTATTGTGATTTGCAATAATCCAACTTGAAGTAAAGACTTACAAGTTTATGAGAATAAAAAACAATCAAAAGATAATCAACTTCTCCCATTATATGGTTATATCTGATTTTAATATATATAGGGCATTCCTTGGGTTTAGATTTTGATAAAGTTTTATATTTATGCTACCATATTTATGAGATGCATATTCAAAATCCAATAATTGTATTAGAGCCACCTTATGTAAATTAAATTTAGATTTAATTGAAGTATTAGTGAGATTTATTGAAAATAAACTTGGATCCTTCCTCTTCCGCTAAAAATGAATTTGAATATGTTTGGCCTAAAGTTTTAATTTTAATTCAATGACATGTTAATATAATGATATTAGATATCATTGATGATAATTAAAAGGTTTGAATTTGATTTAAACATGAATTTTGAAATTATGCATGTTGCTAAATTTTAAGGTTTATGAAACTTAGTTTTGCAAATTGAAATCTTTTTTTTGGTTGTTAGAATTTAGATTATTAATGTGATTATTCAAAAATGTTTATGATATATTTAGAATGTGTTTTAACTTATGGACAACACCTGTTATGATGCAAAAATCATTTTTGATAATAAAACAAACAAAACTAGTAACTAGGACAAAAATCTTACCATGTGATGGGACTGTTTTGTGTTGTTTGATTTAATGGAATGTAATTTCATGACCAAAACCTTAATTTCATATTTATGAGATATTCATGATGTTATTTTGATGTGAATTTTATGCTGAAGTCAAATTAAAATTGTGGTTAAATTCCTAAAAATCATAATTTATGTATGATTCAATATATCATGTATTTCCTTATCTCCATAAATTCATGGTTAAGTCAAATTAGGATCCTTTAACATTTAATTGACATTTTTTAATTTCCTCCAATCAATGATATTTGAAGTCAATGAAAAGTTTTTTAAAAAAATTATCTATTAATTTGGTGGTGGTTTTAATGGATAAAATAGTGCCTATAGATGACTTTCTCCCGTTCTTCTTATTATTAGTGGCCATAGATTATGTAATTTTCTCATTAATTTTCATTGTCCCAATAATTACTTAATTTCATAATTCAAAATAAGTATGAACAAAAAATAGCTAATATCTAAAAAAATTCACACAATAAATTAATAAGTAAATATAAAAGGCAAAACAATATCAAATAGGAACAAATTTTGAGGTAACAACAATTTTTTTTTTTTTGAAAAAACAAGAGTTAACTTATTTGATTCTACCCTTTGGTCAAGTAGAAAAGACCAAATCAATTAAAAGAAAAGTGACAAAAGGACAAATGAGAGAGGAAATTTGAAGTGGTGTTGTTTGGTAGTTAATAGTTATAGTCCCATGTTGTAATTGAAGGTTTGTCTACTCAAGGTTTAGTTTTAGGGTTAATAGGAGAAAAATAGCAAATGGGGGATTGGGAAAGTATTTTTTTTAATTTATGAAAATAGCATGTTTTGTTTTTAGCACTATATTTTAGCCATTACAACTTAAGCCATATAAGCATGTGTGTTAAAAAAATGATTGTTCACTTTTTAAGTATAAATGAACAAAATAAGAGAGAATGACATGTTTGGTTGATAATGACACTTGTTTGGCTTAATATTGAGAGAAAATGACGCACTTGTTTCATACATGATATGTGCTAAAATGGAAAAATATTTCATATTTAATTCCCCTATATTTAAGGTAAAATAATTTATAATGCATTAATTAATCTTCTATTTTGATTTTATGAAGAATTGTATCAAATGAGGAAAGTTAAAGCTAAATTAGAATATTTATAGAAGATAAAAGAGACAAAAATCGTAACTGATCTGATTTAGAAATATTCTCTTTAGTTATCTTTCCAAATTAGTGTGATATTATTTTTATATGTTACCTTAGATAATAATTCCTATTTAGTTCTTTTATAGGTTTAGTTAGTTTAAAACTTTTGTCCTATAAATAGAAGTATAATTAAGTAGAAATCTATCATATCTTAGTTTTCATCTTTGTTTTTCTATAATTTCATTTTATTCCAGTATTTTAGTTCTTGCTATATGTGGTTGATTTTATTCTTCTAGTCAAGATTATCAAATATTAGTTTTAAATAAATTGTAAAATCTTTGTTCAATTATTTTTCCATTTTAAGTATTTGAGTATTTTTTGTTTTTACTTATTTATTTACTTCATGAATATATGTTGTCATTGGGTTTTTAAATTCATATATTCTTAATTGATCCAATAGAGTGGTAAATCAATACTCTTGGTGAAATTAAATTTTAATGAGAGTCGATGGAAATATTTTTAAATAAACAAGTTTGTGTTTTATTGAATAGAATTTATGGCTTTTCGAATTTTTAATTATATTTACAATATAAATCTTAAGAGTTTGTTTAAAGTTGATTGATAAATAAGGTTTATTTGCAGAGCTTGCTCATTTAAATTACAATTAAAGAAAAATAAAATATTAGAGTTTGTTAATATTCATAACTAATTTATTTAATATGAAAAATCATCTTTCTTTCAATGATCAATATATTTAAACCAATTCTAAGATTACCTTGGCTTGATTTTTCAGGATTGATTTCATTTTGTTAATTTTATGTTTTATTTCCATTAAATCTAAAACCTCCCAATTTTTAATTCTTTGTTCTTAAAAATTTAGATTTGATAATTACTCAATCCTTATGGATTCAACCATGCTCTCACTATTTTCAAAATTTATTTTAAATGAGCAAGAATTTATTTTTGACTAGTTTCAATAGTTATCAAATTTTGGATCCGTTGTCTGGGTTTGACAATATGTCATATCCATTAATTTATGTCTCAAGTCACAAGTGTCGCTAAATTGATATGTGGGACAGACCAGAGTATAAATTCATATTTTTGATTGGAATTAATCAAAACAATGATAAATGACCTAAATGAAAATTTTGGAAAATTTTGGGACCAATTTATAAATTATTAAAAATTAGAGGACTAAATGAAGTATTTAACATTTAAATATAATTTTAGGACATTAAAATATGAGATGGCCAGCCACCCTAAGGAAAGAGGAATTAACATGTTAATTAAGCTTAATATCAATATTTGGGGTCATATGGTGGGTCCCACATGTGGACTTTCTTCTCATCTTCTTTTTTTCTTTCCTTCTTCCTCTTTATCTCATTTTAACTTTATTTTATGCACTAAACTAGTCCCACATATCCCTCAAAATTCACCATAGCCAAAGTTTGATTCTAGAGAGGAAAAGACAAGTTGAAGGCACTTTTATGCATAGAAAGGCTTGGAGAAGCTAAAGAAGGAAGAAGAGTAAGAGAAGAGGAGAGAGAAATCTCCAAAGAGTTGATTAAGAGGGAGAAAAGAGTAAAGGTAAGAAGTTCTTCTTCTCTTCTACAATTCTTTCCAAAGAAAAATATAGTTTTAAGCTCATTTAGAACTTGTAGTGGAAAGGAGAGAGAGTTTAGGGTTTCTAAAGAGGGGAGATAGGATTTAGAGAGCTATAATATAGTAGAGTTTTAATGATTATTTTATGATATTTTAGAAGCTCAAAGTGACAAAGAACAAGCTCAAAGGAGCAAAGGTAAAGAAAAGGAAGCATAGAAAGTGAAATGAAGTAAAGAGAAAGGTTAGTGCATAATTTAAGGCAATAGCCTATGATTCAGTTTAAATTGCATGATATACATCTTTGACATGTGAATTGATAATTGTAATGCATTGGAAATGAATTGTTGCATATGAATTTTAAAATAACATGATAGAGGTGATAATATGTAATTGTGTTTTGGATATCGTATGTTAGGAATTTGAGTATATTAAAAGTGTGTATGAATGTGTAAAAAATTTTTATGTTGAATAATGAACTTCAGGAAATATATCTTGTGGTAGTTTCATGGTTTTAGGAAATTTAAAGTGAATATGGTAAAGGTAAGTGTAATTTTTCAGTAGTTAGTCACAAGTGTGAATAATTGTTCATGGGTAAGAATAACTAAAATTCATAGGTCTGAATAATTACTCATGAACGTAACTTTTTGCATGAAAATAATAATATTCATCCAAATTGATTCACAGCTTGAGTCACAGCTTGGGTAACGGGCGTGAGTTTATTCACGATGTGAATGTTTTGACTACGGTTATGAGGCAGTGTGTCTAGCATTGTTCACGTGTGTGAATAAGAAGTCACAACCATTAATACCCTATTTTTATAATTTGTGTATTTGATAAGTAAATGAGTAATGTTCATACAACAAATTATATGAAAAGAAAATGGAATAAAGGAAAATAAGAGAATTATGAAGTAGCTAAAGAGAAAAAGTATGATATAATGAAATGAACAAAGAAAAAAAATGAGATTGATAAAGAAAAGAGATGAGAATTTGAAGGTAACATGAATTAAACTCGAGAAAATCTATTAATATCAGTGATGACACATTTATTAATGTAAGTGATGACACCTATATACTAATACTAGTGATGGTACTTGTATGTGCATACTATATAATACCCGAGTGACACTTTTAAATACTTGGATGGTCAACCCCGTTATCCTAATTAATGTTTTCTAGGTGTTATAGGCATAAATAAAATAAATATGAGATAAAGAAAATTGTATGTGTATGAAAATGAATTACTTGTTTTTACTTAAGAATATGAAATGGTAAAGAAATTGTGTAATTTGATTATGTGGTGCATGCATGGATGAAAAATGAAAAAAAAATGTATGACAAGGAAATAAATGTTTTAATACTAGAATAACTTGGTATATTTGAATGATTGTATGTTGCATGATAGTAGTTTATTATCTTATCTTTATGCATATATTGCTAGTTTTCTCCCCTTTTTGTCATCAATCAAAAAGGATATAAAGATATCAATGAGGTAAACAAAAGCAAATATATTGAATAAAGGAAAAAAATACAAACAAGGTTAAATAGAGTTCAGAAAGGAAATTGAAAATTTTCCACACAACAACAAACAAGAAAAGTAAATAAAAACAGCAAATCATGCAAATGTAGGCTACAATCTAGCCTAACACCTATCCGGGCATCCTATCATGAAGCCTAGCAACTTCAGCCTCAAGGATGTCCATCCGAGACTCTATGAAGTCTTTGAGGTTCTCCAACCTCTCATCCATTGAAGTCTGTAGCTGCTCAAAATGTGGTGCCAAGAGGTCAACCACCTACTGCGCTAAAGTCGGTGCGGAAGCCGAGGACTGTCCGATGTTCTGCTCGCCACTGGAGGTGCTTCCTCAACCCGAGCCCTCTTCTTCTGCTGGACTCCTTGGAGTCCTGCTTTAAAATCCTCCATGTCATTGTCTTCCCAAATAATCTCCCCAGCAGTGTCGGTGAAGCGGTAGAAAATATCATTCTCGAGGATGTCCAGGGATGAGGTTGAAATGATATTCATCCAGCTTCAGATATTCAAGCTTCACGGCTATGTGGGTGACATATGCACCAATCAAGATATCTCCAATGGGTTTGGTAGCGATGGACAGAAGATGGTTTGTAAACCATCTTGAGAGTGCCACGGTAAGTCCTCTGCGAGCCATCTCAAATAGGAAGAGCTCTGATTTCCTGATAGTTCCATTGCTTTCTCCCCTAGAAAATATGCTATAGGTCAGGAGCCTATGAGCAACTAAAACTTGTTTCTTGCTAAACCAAGAAACTAAGCATTCTCCAATAAAGTGACAAGTACCTGAAGTACTTTTTCTATCTAAAAGACTACCAACATAGTCTGCATCTGAATATCCTATAATATAAAAGGATGAATTTCTAAGATACCATAAGCCTAGAGGCAAAGATCCATGTAAATATCTTAGAATCCTTTTTACTGCATTTAAATGAGATTTTTTAGGACATGATTGAAATCGTGCACACAAGCAAACACTATACATTATATCGGGTCTAGAAGTAGTAAGATATAAAAGTGATTCGAGCATACCTCTATAAAGCTTTTCATTTATGCTCTTACCCTTTTCATCCTTGTCCAATTTTGTTGATGTGCTCATAGGAGTCTTGGCATTCTTGCATCCTTCCATACCAAATTTCTTAATTAAATCTTTGGCATATTTGGATTGGTTGATGAATATGCCCTCATTGTTTTGCTTTATTTGTAGACCAAGGAAATACTTAAGCTCTCTCATCATGCTCATTTCAAATTCCCTAGTCATACACTTAGCAAATTCTTGACAAAGCAACTCATTAGTAGAACCAAATATTATATCATCAACATAAATTTGAACAATTAGTATATCATGCTTATGCTTTTTAGTAAATAATGTGGTGTCAACATTTCCCTTTGTAAAGTTGTTTTCTAATAGAAAAGAACTTAGCCTATCATACAATGCTCTTGGGGCTTGTTTCAAACTATACAAAGCTTTTAAAAGTTTAAAAACTTGATTTGGCAAATCATAGCTTTCAAGGCCTGGTGGTTATTCTACATACACTTCTTCTTCTATATGACCATTTAGAAATGCACTTTTCACATCCATTTGGAAAAGTTTGAAATTCATGTGACATGCATATACTAAAAGTATTCTTATGGCTTCTAATCTAGCTACAGACGCATATGTTTCATCATAATCTATACCTTCTTCCTGATTATATCCTTTTGCAACTAATCTAGCCTTATTCCTAGTTATTGAACCTTGTTCATCTAGTTTGTTTCTAAATACCCATTTGCTACCTATAATTTGATGATCCTTGGGTCTAGGTACTAGGGTCCATACCTTACTTCTCTCAAATTGGTTGAGTTCCTCTTGCATGGCAATTACCCAACTTTCATCATTAAGAGCCTCATCAATATTTTTTGGCTCAATTTGAGAAATAAAAGAAATGTCAGTGACTAACTGTTTGAAATGAGATCTACTACTTACTCCCCTTAAGAGATCACCAATGATTTGCTCTTTTGGATGATCTTTCGTCATTCTCCATTCTTTTGGGAGTTCTTGTTCATTTTCTTCTTGATTTTAAGGTAGGGAATCATTTTGATGTAAATCTTTTTGATCATTTTCTTCTTTCCCATTTCCAAGATCAAGTTTTTCCATATTACCTACAACTTCATCAAGAACACTACCTTTCACAAGATCAAGTATGCTAGATTCATTAAAGACAACATGCATGGATTCTTCAATCGTTAATGATCTTTTATTAAATACTCTGTATGCTTTGCTGGTTGTAGAGTATCCCAAAAAGATACCTTCATCGGATTTAGAGGCCAATTTTCCAAGATTGTCCTTGGTATTCAATATAAAACACTTGCATCCAAATACTCTAAAGTATGATATCAAGGGCTTTCTTCCATTCCATAGCTCAAATGAGGTTTTGTTTAAAAGAGGTCTTTTGAAAACTCGATTTGAAATATAACATGCAGTGTTTGTGGCTTCTGCCCAAAAATAAGTTGGTAAATTATATTCATTGAGCATTGTTCTAGCCATTTCAATTAAAGTTTGATTTTTCCTTTCAACTACTCCATTTTTTTGAGGTGTCCTAGGAGATGAAAAATTATGTGAAATGCCATGTTCAAGACAAAAACTTTCAAAGTTTTCATTTTCAAATTCTTTCCCATGATCACGTCTTATTTTTGAAATACAATACCCTTTTTCATTTTGAACTCTTTTAGCAAAGTTTTTGAAATTTTCAAAAGCATCACTTTTTTTAGCTAAGAAAATTACCCAAGTAAATCTAGAGTAATCATCTATGATGACAAATGCATAATGTTTTCCTCCTAAGCTAGCAATTATAGTAGGTCCAAATAAGTCTAAATGCAGGAGTTGAAGAGGTTTTGAAGTACTTACTATGTTTTTGGTTTTAAAGGATGAGATGTGTTGCTTTCCTCTTTAGCAAGGTTCACATGTCTTGCCTTTTTCATATTTGACTTTTGGTAGTCCTTTTACTAGTTCTCCTTTGCTGAGACTTTGAATTAAGTCCATGTTAGTATGACTAAGCCTTCTATGCCACAGCCAAGATTCATCACTAGTAGTCACAAGACACTTAGAGGAATGGTTAGATAGTTCATGTAATTTTATTATGTATGTATTGATATCTCTATTTCCTTTAAATATCTCTTGACCATCGATAGAGATCACAAGACATTCATTTGAAGTAAGGAATTACTTTGTTTCCTTTATCACATAATTGACTTACACTTAACAAGTTATGTTTCAAGCCATCAACAAGTAAGACATCTTTAATAAAAGTGGTACCATTAATACCAATAGAACCAATGCCAATTACCTTAGCCTTTGCATTGTTTCCAAAGGTAACTTTACCTCCATCAATACTTTTGATTTCATTGAAAAGTTCTTTTTCTCCTGTCATATGCCTTGAGCATCCACTGTCTACAAGCCAAGCATTTTTGTTTATTGTTGACTTGAGGCATACCTATAAAAGCACAATTCAAATATGATTTTTAGGTACCCAAATGAGTTTGAGTCCTTGGGGGTTAGTACATGATGGTTCCCAATAAGCCTTCCTTATGCAGTAATATTTATTTATGTGACCCGTTTTCATACAATAATTACATTGTTTTGATCTAAATTTGTTTTCTGGTCTTTCAATGCTTTTGAATACCATTGTTCTATCAAATTTATTTTGAGAATGATGACATGCACAGTTATGATTAATTTTAGATTTTCTAGATGCATGCTTTCTATATATAAAGGCATGATTATTTTGTTTATGTATAGAAGGTTTAATATACTTATTTCTTGTTGCTGTTCTAACAGGTGTGGAGATGTGAGGTTCTTTAGACTTAACAAATATGGTTTTGTGAGAAGATGATGATATGTCCTTAAATCCTAGACCATGTCTAAATAAGGGTGATCTTTGAGATACAATGAGAGTATCTAAGCTCTCTTTACCTTTATGAAATTTAGAAATGGAATTTCTAAGTTTCTCAACTACATTTTTCAAGGCATTATTTTCTTTTAGTAAGGAAGCAGTTGAGGGTATTGATGAGTATTCATATAAAGAGTTTTGGAGAGTTTCATTGGATGATTTAATCTTTATGTTTTCCTTTTCTAAACCATTTATCTTATCTTTTAAATTAGAGATGTTATTTCTATAAGTACTAAATTTACTTATATATTTCTCTAATTCTATATCTAATTCTTCTATTAGGCTTTGCTCATCATCATTATCACTACTATCATTGTTCAAATAATATGAGTGTAGTGATCTTACCTTATTCGAGACATGATCTTCAATATCCATGAAGCATAGGTTGACCTCTTCACTTTCATTATCATCTTTTTCACATGAAGAGCTTTCGTCTTCCCATGTGGCTTTGTGACCTTCTCCCTATTGTCTCTTTGTTATTTGCTTTTATGCTTCTTGAGCCTTGGACATTCTGGTTTGATATGTCCTTTCTTTCCACACTCATAGCAATTTACCTCTTCCTTACTTCTATGTGTGTCATTAGAAGTTTGTTTGAGGTTTCTTTACCTGAATTTTCTGGAGTTGCTCATTTTCTTCTCAATGATTCTTTTCAATTTTCTTGAAAGCGTAGCAATGTCCTCATTTTCATCATCACTCATTTCTTCATCATCTTCACTTTCTTCTTGAGATTTTGATGTAGAGGCTTTGAGTGCTAAGGGCTTTCTTTTCTCTGGCCCTGCTTCAAGCTCTCTATCTCTTTTCACTGCCATCTTATGTGTGAGAAGTTTGCCAATCAGCACATCAGTATTCATGATGCTCATATCTTCATTTGCTTCTTCTATGCGAGCAACTCTTGAGCCATAGTCTTTAAGAGGAAGACTTCTCAGGATTTTGTTGTTTACATCCTCCAAACTTAGATGCTTCCCAAGTTTCCTCATTCCATTTATAATGGCTAGAAGACAGTTGGTCATGTCAGTGATTGACTCATTGAATTTCATCTTGAAGAGCTCATATTCTGAGGTCAGAAGTTGAATCTTCTTGGATTTGATTTGCTTAGTTCCTTCATGATAATTCTCCAATGTCTTCCACATGCTGTATGCTATTGGGCAGTGTTGTATTCTCCCACATTCTTCAATAGATAATGAGCTTGATAGGATTGTCATCGCCTTATTGTTTTTGAAATTTTCTCTTCTTTGAGGCTCTGTCCAATCATCTCTTGATAGGATTTCTTCTTCACCATCAGCTCCTCTTCTGGTTGGTGGTGTCCATTCTTTTCGTACACTATCCCAGACTTCAATTCCTTCACTATCCAATATGTCTCCATCCGAAACTTTCAATGGGCATAATTTGCTCCATCAAAGTAAGGTTTGAGACTTTGGAATCCTTCACTAGCCATATCTTAATCTTTCAATTGGGAGTTTCACTAACACACAAAGTGTTACAATGGAGTTTTACAAGCTCACTCCCAACTATGGTGTTTCTCACAATGGCTCACACCTAACCCAGAAATCCCTTGTGTTTTAATGGCTCACACAATAACCAATTCCTTGTGTTTTACAGGCTCACACAAACAACCTTCACTTTGTGTTTTTACAGGCTAACACAAACAACCTTTTAATTTGTGTTTTAGAGGCTCACACAACTAACCCTTACAAGTGTTCTACTCTTAACCCAGAAATGCCCAAAGCTCACTTGAGTAATGATTACAGAGAGAAATACTCACAAATCTTAATTGCCCAATAAATGAAGTGCAAAAAGATTTTTACAGAGAATAAATTTTGTTCTCAAAGTATTGAATGTGCAAATAGCTTGTAATAATGTTTTGATTCAAAGTATTTGCTATCCTCTTGTACTGAATGCATAAATGACTTCCATTTATACTCCCTGGGCTGATTATAGCCGTTAGGGTGCATTTAATATGAAACTAGCCATTGTACCAACCAAATAATCGCGCCTGACATTTTTCTCTTTCATCATTAACGGGCATGACTATGTTTCTCACGGGCGTGACATTTCCTCCCAAGCCGTGACTGAAGTGGTGACCTTGGTTGTGAAGCTCTCTGAAATGTTTTAACACATTGGGTCACATGCGTGACATACATATTGTCACGGGCTTGGTCTTTTGCTACCAACGACCGCGCGGCACTAGCAAACTTCCTCGTAAGAATGCTAGTCAGCCTCCTCGATGAACGCTAGATATAGCTAGCAAATGGGCAAAGATGCTAAGAACACAAAGTAGAGAGAGAACTTGGAGAATGCTTAAGAATTGCTTGTATTGCTTGAATACTTGGATGATTTACAAATGAGCTACATAAGATATATATAGGCCTCCACCTTCTCAATGGATGGCCAAGATCAATCCCCACCTACCGGATGGATGGTTAGGATCAACTCCCACCTACCAAAATGGAGGGCTAGGATTGATTCCTACCTAACAAATCAAAGGCTAGGATTAATTCCTACCTACCAAAATGGACGACCATGATCCATTTAATCTAACGGTGTACAATGGCCTTCTAGAAAATAATACATGTGCAGAAAAATTATACATGTGTGGGGAATCCCGGATGAACCTTCACGATACGTGACAATATTCACGGGCGTGACAAACTTCCCAGCCGTGATCCAAGTGGTGACTTTGGTCGTGAAGCTCTCTGGATGAAAATGCATGAACATTCATGAACGTGACATTTTAATTCACGGGCGTGATTGAAATGTCCATTTCACGGTTTGTTCTTTCTTTATGGTCGTGAACTTCAAATATTGGTTTTGGTAACGGTTAGCTCTTTCACGGGCGTTACACATAGAGTCACGGGCGTGAACATGCTACTTCCTTAATTTTGTCTTTCAAGGATTATTCTTTCAATCTTCATTCTTGCTTTTTTATTACTTGTCCTGTTTAATAGACTTAGAAAAACAAGTATATTAAATACAATATTGCTATTTTATTTGTTATCATCAAAATGATGAAAATATCCCTCAAGGTTTAACAACAGATGACATGCCATTAAGGGGGCGAACGGTACCGTAGAATAAGAAATGTATTCCTCAATCAATGTGGCTTTAGATTTGGGAGTGTCATTGACTTGAGAAGCTTAGTTGAGCACATACAAATCGAGGACAAGGTGGTTTTAGGTCTGGGAGCGCCCCTGATCCATAATTCATATCCAGTTTATTCCATTTTAGAGTGATATGGGCGAACCAATAAAGGTTATATTGAAAGATAATACATGTCATGTGTTATTATTAAGTACAAGAATATTTATAATTTAACATATTTAACGAAATTTATGTTGTTAGGTTATGATATGATAAAAATAATGTAGCCTACCAAAAATGAAATGCATGGTTGAAATAATAGTTTAGCAAGAATTTTAGTTGATGCATATATATATATATATATATATATATATATATATATATATATATATATTGCCTGTAAATAAGTGCAATATGAAGATATGAGCGAAATAGATGAAGCAAAATGCTATAGGTAAGTAATGTTATATTATGATGACCTCATAGATAATGCAAAACGGATGTGAACAGTAAATGTATCACAAGTATGGAATAAATATAAAGAATAAGGTTATTATGAAATTGTATATGTTATCCAAATGAAATAAGAAATGCATAACTATACTCTGGCATAATAATACATTATGATTTTAATGTTTTTGAGTAAGAATGCTAAACGTAGATTAATACAGTGAATGATATAATAACATTAATTGCAACAATCATAAGTACATACAAGATAAAAATTAACAAAGGTATAAATGGCTAGAGTTGTTGTACATTATTGCCCAGACAATGAACCAAGAATGTGGTTGAATTGGTTAGCAAATAAAAATTTGTTTAATTGAAAGTATAGAATAAATAAAATAGAGACGGGAAGAACATATATCACACATAAGATTTATAGAGGTTTGGGTATTAACAAACCCTACTCCTTTCCCCAATCTCAATTGGATATTTCACTAACACACTAAGTGTTACAATGGAGTTTTTCAAGCTCACTCCCAACTATAGTCTTTCTCTCAATGGCTAACACCTAACCCAAAGATTCCCTTGTGTTTTTCAATGCTTCATACAAAAATCAATTCCTTGTGTTTTATGGCTCACATAATAAACCCTTAAAAGTGTTTCACTCTTAACCCAATATACCCAAGCTCACTTTTGAGTAATTGATTATAATGAAAAATACTCACCAACCTACAATGCTATGAAGTTATGAGCAATTAGGTTTTCACAAAAATTAGATGATTGTTGAAAACTAATTAATGCACAAGGCTACAACAAGATTAAAAATGAAAAATAATTATTGTTCTTCCCTTTAGGATTCATAAATGACTTGTTTCTCTATCCCTCTATGAATTACAGTCGTTTGAGTGCATTTAATGCAAAAGTAGTCATTGAACCAACTCTTAATTCGCGCCTAAAATGTTTTTCTATCCTAGTTCATGACATGACAATATGTATCACGGACATGAATGTTCTTCCAAGCCATGGTCCAAGTGGTGACTTTGTCTGTGACACTCTCTGGAAGAATTGGAAATGTTTGGTCACGAACATGACTAATCTTTTACGAAAGTGACTTGCCTGATCTTTCATAGTTGGTTTGATCCTTTATGGCCGTCAACTTAGAATGGTGGAGAATTGGCGCTAAGCTATATTCACGAGCGTGACATTAGAAGTCACGGGTGTGACACTTTGCTATTTCTTTGATTTTTATCTTTAAAAGTTGTCTTTCAATCTTGCTTCATATTCTAATCAAAGTATATCCTGTTTAACATACTTAGAACACAAACATTGTTAAATACATTATTGCTATTTTATATGTTATCATCAAAATGATGAAAATACCCCTCAAGGTTCAACAATCTCCCCTTTTTGATGGTGACAAATAATCTAGCAATATTTGCTTTTGATAAGTCTCCTCCCCTCAAAAGGTGCTTAAGATAAAATAATAAAGTGCAAGATTTGAAAGAAATATAGCAAAGTTATTTACAAACTAATAATGTATATGCAAGGTATATCTTAAGTATATCTCATCAAATAAAACATGTATAACCAAGTGTATTTCAAGTATATGTGAGATATATGTTAAGTATATCTTATGCATTAAATAAAATGAGTTCAAATAAGTTCAAGTAGGTGCATTTAATGCGAAAGTAGCCGTTGAACCAACCCTTAATTCGCGCTGAACATGTTTCTTTATCCTAGTTCACAGGCGTGACTATATATGTCATAAGCGTGAATGTTCTTCCAAGCCGTTGTCCAAATGGTGACTCTGTCTGTGACACTCTCTAGAAGAATTGGAAATGTTCGGTCACGGGCATGACTAATCTTTCACATGAGTGACTTGTCTGATCTTTCACGGTTGGTTTGATCCTTGATGGTCGTGAACTTTGAATGGTGGAGAATTGGTGCTAAGCTATATTCACGAGCGTGACATTAGTAGTCACGGGCTTGACACTTTGCTACTTCTTTGATTTTTATCTTCAAAAGTTTTCCTTCAATCTTGCTTCATGTTCTAATCAAAGTATATCCTGTCTAACATACTTAGAATACAAGCATTGTTAAATACATTATTGTTATTTTATTTGTTATTATCAAAATGACAAAAATACTCCTCAAGGTTCAATAATCTTCCCCTTTTTGATGGTGACAAATAATCTAGCAATATGTGCTTTTGATAAGTCTCCCCCTCAAAAGGTGCTTAAGATAAAATAATAAAGTGCAAGATTTGAAAGAAATATAGCAAAGGTATTTGCAAACTAATAATGTATATGCAAGGTATATCTTAAATATATCTCATCAAATAAAACATGTATAACCAAGTGTATTCCAAGTATATGTGAGATATATGTTAAGTATATCTTATGCATTAAATAAAATGAGTTCAAATAAGTTCAAGTTGCAAGGTATATGTGAGGTTTATGCATATCATCAATTGAAATAAAATTTGCATATTTCATTATATAACAACACATTGCATATTGCATATTCATGCCATCATTTATTGAACACATATATGTTTGTTTCTCCCCCTTTGTTACTAGCAAAAAGATTGAAATGTAAAAAAGATAGTTGTATTAAAAACTAAAGGACATGGATTACATGAAAATTAAAATGCATAAAGATAAAGTCCTATTACAACAAAGGTAAAGCTACTACATGATAACTAGGACTCTAAGTAGGCTTAAAGCCTGACAAATCATCCTTAAGGAATGCTACCTCCACCTCAACGCTTTCTATTAGAGAAGTGCTCTAAAGGTAATCACCTTTAACACTTATTGTACAAATTTATTTGATTAATAAAAGGGCTTTTCCATTAATTTGATGTTCATTTGATATATGAATTGATAAGTGATCTTAAATTAATTAATGAAGTCCTTGATACATAACATAACATGAAGGAAATCATGATGAGATCATGATATTGAGATTCTTATGATGTGTAATTATGTTAGTATCAAAATTATCCCTATTCATAGGATTAATGAGATGAGACATTATTAATCCGGATAGACTAGCATATGTTACACTCCTTGATTGGATCGAGTAGTAGATCTCATAATTTATAAACATAAGATGTTTAGAGATAACATATGGATGTTGGCTAAGTGTAGCTAAGTACATTGGATGACCAGCTACGAGACAATCATATGGATAATCTATTCAAATGTCAATGATACTCTCATAATAGCAATGGTGCAAGTATCCTTAGACTTCAGGTACTCAAGGATATCTTGAATGTTGATTTGTATTTTGACATTATTCCTTGTTGCCTCAGGGAAGTTGCTCACAGGGTGGTGATTGGATACAGCTTGAGGTATTCGAAGGTTATTGGGTAACCAATAAAGGATTCACCACTCCTGATAGAAGGAGTGTATACCTATGGCCTCATGTCGTGGTCATTACTCAGGAATCTTTGTCCGGAGTGAAAATGTTATAAAGATAGTCTTCAATGATATATCTAATAAAGTAATGAGCCTCAAGGACAAGAACTAACATTACTTGGACTAGACGTGACATAGTCAGTCTAGTGGGAGTTTACACATGTCCATACTCTGAACCAAGTGGTATCTCGAATGGTGAAAGGAATAATTGCACGGAAATTGTCTATGGAAAAGTTTGTAGTCAAACCACTGACTTTCTGGTCAATTGGGGGTCATGATGTGTTGCTAGATACCGCTCATGATTTGCTTAAATTAATTGTTAATTTAAGTGGCCAACATAACAGGGTGGTGATTGGATACAGCTTGAGGTATTCGAAGGTTATTGGGTAACCAATAAAGGATTCACCACTCCTGATAGAAGGAGTGTATACCTATGGCCTCATGTCGTGGTCATTACTCAGGAATCTCTGTCCGGAGTGAAAATGTTATAAAGATAGTCTTCAATGATATATCTAATAAAGTAATGAGCCTCAAGGACAAGAACTAACATTACTTGGACTAGACGTGACATAGTCAGTCTAGTGGGAGTTTACACATGTCCATACTCTGAACCAAGTGGGGTATCGAATGGTGAAAGGAATAATTGCATGGAAATTGTCTATGGAAAAGTTTGTAGTCAAACCACTGACTTTCTGGTCAATTGGGGGTCATGATGTGTTGCTAGATACCGCTCATGATTTGCTTAAATTAATTGTTAATTTAAGTGGCCAACATAACAGGGTGGTGATTGGATACAGCTTGAGGTATTCGAAGGTTATTGGGTAACCAATAAAGGATTCACCACTCCTGATAGAAGAAGTGTATACCTATGGCCTCATGTCGTGGTCATTACTCAGGAATCTCTGTCCGGAGTGAAAATGTTATAAAGATAGTCTTCAATGATATATCTAATAAAGTAATGAGCCTCAAGGACAAGAACTAACATTACTTGGACTAGACGTGACATAGTCAGTCTAGTGGGAGTTTACACATGTCCATACTCTGAACCAAGTGGGGTATCGAATGGTGAAAGGAATAATTGCACGGAAATTGTCTATGGAAAAGTTTGTAGTCAAACCACTAACTTTCTGGTCAATTGGGGGTCATGATGTGTTGCTAGATACCGCTCATGATTTGCTTAAATTAATTGTTAATTTAAGTGGCCAACATAACCGGGAACCTAATGGGTCAAACACATTGAAGATATAGAGAATGAGTAAAATGGTCTTGGATAAGATCCAAAATATAAGAGAATTATTTATGGATTAATCACAATGTGATCGCATGGGATAAATCATTCTGGTATTGGCTAGTCCAACGGGCCAATTGGGCTGTCCAGCACGCTGCTGCCTCCCTCCCCTTGGCCAACCAGAATTTGGCCAATTACTATTCATTCCTTTCCCTTTTCTCCATTTTTGACTTCTCATCTTTTCTTTGAATTTGATTCAAATATAAATGAAATCAAATGGCATAAAATAGACATGAAAATATTTTTTTTGTGAAAAAAATATTATTAAGACGCAACAAAAATTATCTCAAGAACACTTTCAAAGCTAGCACTTTAAATTTGTTCAAACCATTTCTTTTGATAGTTTCTTCTTCATTCTTCCCATGGCTTATTATTAGAGACATCCTAGTGTAGATTGTTGTGGTTTGCTACAACCTAACAAAGTGAAGATTTGAAGAATAAATAAGAAATTACAAGGTATAATTTCTAACCTCTATATTTATATAAATTAGTTTTAATGGCACAAGTATGATATTTTGTTTCGGATTTTGAAAAAATTATTTTTCTATTGCGTTTATGAATCTTATTCATTCTTCAAAACACAACAGTGGTATCAAAGCCCCCATGTGTCCATTAAAATTAATTTTAATTGAAAGTGCAATGGTGTTGCATGGTTTTGATGATTTTGGATCAATAGGTTTTGAAAAATTGAAATTAATTTGTAAAATATGTTTTACACATTGTTTTCCTCTAATCTAATTATGGGAAGATTAAGAATGATTATTTTAATTGAAAAATGATTTGAATGTGATTCAAATAATTAATTTCGGATTTATTTCAAAAATACCTAAAATTGTCTTGTTTATGAACATATGTTGTTGTTCGGCTTAATTGATGAGGCTAGTTATATTTTTCTTCTAATTTAATTATGAAAAAATTATTTAGAAATATTTAAAATATGTTTATGCCTCTGAAAGTATCCAATAATTAATTAAAAATTATTTTAATTAATTTTTCAAACAAACATAAAAACAGAACTGTTTTGGCATATTTGGTGGGGCTGTTTTGTTTGATTTTTTTATGTGTTTATTTTATTTTCAGCACCTTGAAATATTTTTTAAGTGATTAAAAATATGATATTTTTATGTTAGATTATGCCAAAATTATTTTACAAGCATTTCAAATTTTAAAAAAAATCTAGATGTTGAATTAGTCATTTTGACTGTCTAAGTGTATTGGTTCGTTTGTCTTAGTAATTTTGCCTTATGCTAAAAATATTTTGATAAACTTGAGCTGACCTAAAGATGATTATATTGATGATTTGAAGTTTTGGTAATTTTTAGCCTCTACGATAGTTCTTTTTCCACCATCAGGCCTTTTGAAGTCGGAAGAAAGCCCAAGTAGACTCAAGCGGAGTTGGTTTCTGATTCCCTGGCCTAGGCCTAGGTAAAGGATGCTTTCGCTTTCGATATAGTAATTCTACTTCCTGCTCGAGTCGTAATAGCTCCTGTCCTTTTAAAATTAATTTTGAATTAATTTAAGTTGTGCAATTATAATTTTAGTATGACTAGAAATTGGTCTGTATATTAAAATTAAATTGTTTAATTTTAATATCATAATATTCTGATTTTAAGGAGAATTAATTTTAAAAATTTGAAATTTAATTTAATTTGATTAAATATTAAATTTCACTTTAAAATGACATACAAAATTAAATTAACCGAAAACACACATATAGAAAATTTCGGTTCAAACGTTGAATCGATTTACAAATTGAATTCCAAAATTGTCATTTTTATTTTGTGCATTAGAGAATGCATGCTAGGGATGTATGAAAAGACATGATGGATGATTATGGACTTAGGCCCAAAGTGATTGAGCAAGCATAAAATTATTTTGTTTTATGGTAAATAGGGTCTGTATATCTCTACCTCTCTTTCTTTCTTATGTATTTCTCTTCTCATCTTACTCCTCTCAAATATAAATTGAGATTTTCTATAATTTGAAATATGTAATTGTATTACATAGGATTATGATAGAATGAAGATACAAAGGAGCATGAAGCAAAGGAGGTGGTACCATAAACAAGAAGATTTAGAAATAGGAATTTGATTTCTATTTTGGGTTGTAAATTCATGTATATACCTAGGTAAGACCTAGTCAATTTCTCTTTGGCTCAAGAGATTGACTTTAGTATGTCCATAATCATGTCATATAGTTAATGTAACTATCTTTATATATCCATGTGATGAATGTATGCTATAAAAAAAATTAAATAATAACTTGATGAGATTTAACAAAGAAATCTCTCGCTAAATAAATAATTAAGTCTTACGCCTTCCATTAATATGGGGGGAACCAGAGTTATTCTAGAGTTAGGATTGTTGAGTTGCCTCAAGCTCACTCTATAAGAATATGTTCAATCCATTGAAATTAGATTTCACGATTAATGGGTTAGATTTAACCGATATTATTAACTTATTGGATTTGCGCCAAGGTTAATGTGTATTGAAGGTGAAGTTAGGTTTGTATACATGAGATGTGCACATATCAAGAGTTGATAGCCTAATGTATGTGCACACATCAATAAGTTGATAGCACAATATTCAATAGTTGCATGAATAATGCAATTGGAATGGATTAGATACCTACCAACCAAACTAAGGATAGCTTGTTGAGTTGCCTTAAGGTTATTCTTAGCTAGTTAGATATCGACCCACTAAGAGAACTTCCATATAAGTTCTCTCGGGTTCATAGTGAGGGCTATAGATTTGCAATAAAATAATGGAAGTCATAATGCGATTTATTAAAGACCTAATAAATATGCATTTTATGTAAATTCTAACATGTTCTATTTTACATTTAGGTTACTAGAATCATCATCATGACAAGTGTGAATTTGCGATCACTAATGGAATCAAATAAGTTGACTGGGCCTAATTTTTTAGATTGGTTAAGGAATCTGAGAATAGTTCTCAAATCCGAAAAGATTGGTTATGTCCTAGATGAGGCACTCCCTAATCCCCCTACTGCTAATGCTTCTAAAGATGTTTAGAAGGCATATCAAAAGTATCTCGATGATAGTGAGATGGAAAGCTGCATTATGCTTGCTACTATGTCAACTGAGTTGCAAAAGTAGCATGAAGCTATGGATGGTAATTCCATAGTATACCATCTAAGAGAGCTTTTTGATGAGCAAGCACATTCCAAAAGGTTCGAAGCTTCAAGGTTGTTCTTCCGCACTAAGATGGTTGAGGGGACATCTCTAATGTAATATGCATTGAAGATGAATGGCTATATTGAGAGGTTGGCCACCTTGGGATTTGTGATGGACCATGAATTAAGTATTGACTTAATTTTAATCGGTTTGTCTAATAGTTATTCACATTTTGTGCTTAACTATAGGATGAACCAAATCTCTACCACTTTTTTTGAGCTGATTAACTTGCTCAAAACAACTGAGTCATGTTCTAAAAATAAAAACCTTGAGAAGAAGAAGATGTCCATGAAGCCTAAGGGAGGCGTGGCGAAGAAGAAGGCCAAGAAGATTGCTCCAAAGGGGACATGCTTCCATTGTGGAAATGATGGACAATGGAAAAGAAACTGCAAGGCTTACTTAGAGTCCTTAAAAAAGAAGGCATCTGATGCCCCATCTACTTCAGATTTTTTTGTCATTGAAATTAATAATTTTTCCAATAATAATATATTGGTGTTAGATATCGGTTGTGGCTCACACATATGCACTGATATGCAGGGCCTAAGGAACAGTAGATAGCTTAATAAGGGAGAGTCAGACCTACACGTTGGAAATGGAGCAAGGGTTGTTGCATTAGTTGTAGGAACATATGTATTGATCCTCCCTAGTGGACTTATATTAAATTTGGATAATTGCTATTATGTACCTGCTTTGACTAAAAACATTATTTCTGTTTCAAGTCTAAATAAATATGGTTTCCTTATAGCTTTTAGTAACAATTGTTGTTCTATTATGTTGAATGGAATTCGTTATGCTAGTGGTACATTATGCAATGGAATATACATATTAAATATGTCAAATCCAATTTTAAACATCAATGATAATAAAAGGCAAAAATAAGATATGTTGAAATCATCTTACTTATGGCATTGTCGCATGGCTAAGCTACACAAAAGTGGTAGTTTAGGGTCATTTGATTATGAATCATATGACACATATGAATCTTGCTTATTAGGCAAGATGACTAAATTACCCTTTAAGGGAAAGGGTGAATGTGCTAATGGAATTTTAAACTTAATACATTTAGATGTATGTGGTCCAATGTCTACACACACTAGAGGTGGTTTCATATACTTCATTACTTTTATCGATGACTACTCACGATATGGGTACTGTATCTTATGAGATACAAATATGAAGCTTTTGAAAAGTTCAAAAATTCGGAAATGAAGTAGAGAAACAACTTGGCAAAAGTATTAAAACACTTCGATCAAATCGATGAGGTGAATACTTGAGCCAAGAGTTTTTAGATTATCTTAAATATAATGAGATTTTATCTCAATGGATTTCACCTTACACGCTACAACAAAATGGTGTGGCAAAAATAAGAAATCGAACCTTGTTAGACATGGTAAGGTTTATGATGAGTTTTGCGGAACTACCTAAATCCTTTTGGGGTTATGCACTAGAGACTGCCATTGATATATTAAATGTAGTTCCTTCAAAGTCAGTTGATGTTACTCCATATGAGATATGGTATAACAAAAAGCTTACATTTTCTTACATGAGAATTTGGGGTTGCCCTGCTTATGTGAAGCGAACAATATCAGATAAGCTAGAAGTTAAGTCTGACCGATGTCTATTTGTGGGATATCCAAAAGCATCATATGGATATCAATTTTACCACCCTTGGAATAAAAGGTTTTTGTTTCAAGACATCCTATCTTTTTAGAGAAAGAATTCCTTCTAAAAGGAGATAGTGGGAGCAAAATTGGACTTGAGGAAGTTCAAGATGCTTAAACAGATGCTGATCAATTGCTTGAACCCAAGCTTGTTACTCATACATATGATATAACATCTCAACCTTCTGAAGCACAAGAGATTCGTAGGTCAATTAGGATACGTACTATTCCAGAGAGATATGGATTTCTCATTAGTGAATAGAATGACGTATTGCTCATAGAAAACGATGATCCTACATCCTATGGAGAAGTTTAGAATCGTTTAGAATCTGACAAATGGTTTCAAGCCATGAAATCAGAAATGGATTCCATGTATAAAAACTAAGTATGGACTTTGGTTGACCCACCCGAAGGGATAAAGCCTATAGGGTGCAAGTCGATTTTCAAAAAGAAAACTGACATGGATGGTAATGTGATTATCTATAAAGCTAGAGTTGTTGTTAAAGATTATCGTCAAAGACAAGGAATTGACTATGATGAAACTTTTAGCCCAGTAGCTATGCTTAAATCAATAAGGATACTCCTAGCCATTGCTACTCATTATAATTATGAGATATGGAAAATGGATGTCAAGACAACTTTCCTTAATGGAAAACTAACTGAGGATGTGTACATGACACAACCAGAAGGCTTCATATCCAAAGAGGGAAAAAAGGTATGTAAGCTTCAAAGATCCATTTATGGATTAAAGCAAGCATCCAGGAGATAGAATATTCGATTTGATGAGACAATCAAATAGTTTGGTTTCTTACAAAATCCAGATGAACCTTGTGTCTACAAGAAGGTTAGTGGGAGTGCAAAACTTGACTTTGAGAAATAAGGTGCTTGTTGCCGCTTTATTAGTAAGTAAGCTTATTTTATATCATATCAATAAAGGCGCAATTGTATTTCTTGTGTTATATGTAGAAGACATATTATTAATGGGAAATGATGTCTTAGCCTTACAATTAGTCAAAATTTGGTTATCTAAGAATTTCTCTACGAAAAACCATGGAGAAGCAGTCTATATTTTGGGGATAAAGATCTATAGAGATAGATCTAAAAGATTGCTTGGTCTTTCACAGTATACATTCATAGATAAGATGCTAAAGAGGTTTAGCATGAAGCAGTCCAAAAGAGGATATATTCCCATGACCCATGGGGTTACTCTCTCAAAGTCTTTGTGGCCAAAGATACAAGATAAGAGGACACACATGAGTTTAATTCCATATGCTTCAGCTATAGGATCAATCATGTATGCTATGATATGTACAAGACCTGATGTATCGTATGCTATGAGTGTCATGAGCAGATACCAATCGAACACTAGTGAGAGTCATTGGGTGGCTGTCAAGAATATCCTCAAGTACTTAAGAAGGATTAAGGATGTATTCTTGGTATATGGAGATGGAGATCTTATTGTGAATAGGTATACTGATTCCAGCTTCCAATCTAACAAGGATGACTCAAAATCTCAGTCAAGTTATATATTCACACTAAATGGTGGAGCAGTTAGTTGGAAGAGTTTCAAACAAGAAATGACTGCTGATTCCACAATCGAAGCAGAGTACATTACAGCTTCTGAAGTAGCAAAGGAAGTACTTTGGATAAAGAAATTTATCACAGAACTTAGAGTGGTTCCCAGTATTATTGATCCAATACAATTGAATTGTGATAATAATGGAGTCATTGCACAAGCAAATGAGCCACGATCTCATAAGAAATTGAAACATGTACTCAGAAGATACCATTTGATATAGAATCATTGGTAGGAATGATGTAAAGATAGAAAAACTGCCCACTGATCAAAATATTGTTGATCCTTTCACTAAGCCAATTTCCTAAAAGAAATATGATCCTCATGTACTTACCTATGGAATTAAATACAAAGGCAATTGGCTTTAGTGCAAGTGGGAGCTTGTTAGAGGAGTGCTCTAAAGGCAATCACCTTTAACACTTATTGTACAAATTTATTTGATTAATAAAAAGGCTTTTCCATTAATTTGATGTTCATTTGATATATGAATTGATAAGTGATCTTAAATCAATTAATGAAGTCCTTGATACATAACATAGCATGAAGGAAATAATGATGAGATCATGATATTTAGATTCTTATCATGTGTAATTATGTTAGTATCAAAATTACCCCTAGTAATAGGATTAATGAGACGGGACATTATTAATTCGGACAGACTAGCATATGTTACACTCCTTGATTGGATCGAGTAGTAGATCTCATAATCTATAAACATGAGATGTTTAAAATTAACATGTGGATGCTTGCTAAGTGTAGCTAAGTACATTGGATGACCAACTACGAGACAATTATATGGATAATCTATTCAAATGTCAATGATAGTCTCATCATGGCAATGGTGCAAGTATCCTTAGACTTGAGGTACTTAATGATATCTTGAATATTGATTCTGTATTTTGACATTATTCCTTGTTGCCTCATGGAGGTTGCTCATCGGGTGGTTATTGGATACAGCTTGAGGTATTCGAAGGTAATTGGGTAACCAACAAAGGATTCACCACACCTGATAGAAGCAGTGTATACCTATGGCTTCTTCTCATGGTCATTACTCAGGAATCTCTGGCCGGGGTGGAAATTTCATAAAGATAGTCTTCAATGACATATCTAATAGAGTAATGAGCCTCAAGGACAAGAACTAACATTACTTGGACTAGACGTGACGTAGTCAATCTAGTGGGAATTGACACATGTCCATACTCTGAACCAAGTCGGGTATAGAATGGTGAAAGGAATAATTGCACGAAAATTGTCTATGGAAAGGTTCGTAGTCAAACCACTGAATTTCCAATCAACTAGGGTCAAGATGTGTTGCTAGATACCACTCATGACTTGCTTAAATTAATTGTTAATTTAAGTGCCCAAATTAACCGAAAACCTAAATGGTCACACGCATTAAGGATATGGAGAATGAATAAAATGGTATTGGATAGGATCCAAAATATGAGAGAATTATTTTGAGATGGATCGCGATGAAATTGCAAGGAAAAAATTGTTTGGGAGGGTCACGGGCCCGCGCAGACTAGGCAGGCAGCTAGTCTGCCTAACGAGCCAGCTAGGCTGCCCAGCGGCAGCCCGCAGCAGCCCAGTACATTGTTGCCTCTCTCCCATTGGCCGGCAGAATTTGGCCTTAATTTGGCCAATTATGGCCAATTACTATTCATTCATTTCCCTTTTCTCCATTTTTGACTTTTCATTTTTCTTTGAATTTGATTCAAATAGAAAAGAAATCAAATGGCATAAAATAGATTCAAATGGCATAAAAAAAATATTTTTAAGACAACAAAAATTCTCTCAAGAACACATTCAATGCTAGCACTTTGAATTTGTTAAAACCATTTCTTTTTATAGTTTCTTCTTCATTCTTCGCGTGGATTATCATTAGAGACATCCTAGTGTGGATTGTTGTAGTTTGCTACAACCCAACAAAGTCAAGATTTGAAGAACAAATAAGAAATTACAAGGTATAGGTTCTAACCTCTATATTTATATAAATTAGTTTTAATGGCACAAGTATGATCATTTGCTTCGGATTTTGAAAATTTTATTTTTTCACTGCGTTTATGAATCTGATTCATTCTTCAAAATCCAACACTTTCCATATGAGACTCTATAAAGTCTTTGAGGTTCTCCAACCTCTCATCGATGGAAGCCTGCATCATATCAAGGCAAAGTGCAAGAAGATGAGCAACCTGTTGTGCCAAAGTGGATGTGGAAGAAGCCAATGTCTAACCAACATCCTCAGCTTCATAGATGATAAAAGATAGAAAATTTCATTTTATAGACAATAGCTTCACGGCCATGAATAACTAGTCACTAGTGTGAAGCATCGGGGTCACAGTTTGTTGAAGGGGCACTCTAGCCATGAAAATAAAAGTGAAACGAGTAACCGTCGTGACATTAAAAAGTCACGAGCATGAAGAAGGCTTTTCACAAGTATTACAAATATATTAACGGGCGTGAAGCTTAGTATTCACTACCTCTTCCCATGAGGCAAGTCGTGAAGCAAAGCATGAAAGCTTCTGGAACTTTTTGCTATCTTTGTTCATGGCTGTGAATATACGTCACGGCCATGAACCACCTCAAATCTTTAAAAGAAAAAACAAAGTCTAAAACAAGACTATAAGTTTCCAAAAAGATTATATGCCTTAAAACACATATTTATATCATGTTAACCACTTCATATCATAAAATCAATCATGTAAAATGCATCATATGAAGGAATTAACATTCAAGGTTTACACGACATACAATTGGAAAAAACAATAATTAAGACAATGTTGATCCATCCAGCATACCAAGCTTTCTTCTTATAAAACAAAAACTTTCTTCTTTAAAACGTTTGTAAAAATATATGTCAATTGATTATTTGTATCAATAAATTCTAACACAACATCTTCATATTGAACATGATCCTTAAGAAAATGATGTCTAATGTCAATATGCTTACTTCTAGAGTGTTGAATGGGATTCATAGATAGGTCGATGGCACTAGTATTATCACATTTGATGGGTATATGGTCCAAACTATGACTATAATCCTTAAATTGTTGTCTCATCCATAGAATTTGAGTGCAACAACATTATGTTGCCACATATTCCGTTTTAGTGGTAGATAAGGCAACCAAAACTTATTTCTTGCTAAACCAAGAAACTAGGAAATCACCAATAAAGTGAAGTGCCTGAGGTTCTCTTTCTATCCAAAAGACTACCGGCATAATCTGCATCTGAATATCCTATGTATGGAAAGAAGAATTTCTGGGATGCCATAAGCCTAGATGCAATGTGCCATTTAAGTATTTTAAAATCCTTTTTATAGCATTCAAATGTGATTCTTTAGGACAAGATTGAAATCTAACACATAAGCGTACACTATACATTATATTGGGCCTAGAGGCAGTAAGGTATAAAAGTGATCCGATCATACCTCTATAGAGCTTTTCATTTATGCTCTTCCCCATCTCATCTTTGTCCAATTTTGTTGATGTGCTTATAGGAGTATTAGCTTTTTTTCCATCCTTCCATTCCAAATTTCTTAATTAACTCTTTGGTGTACTTGGATTGGTTGATGAATATGCCTTCATTGCTTTGCTTGATTTGTAGACCAAGGAAGAACTTAAGTTCTCCCATCATGCTCATTTCAAATTCCCTAGTCATACACTTAGCAAATTCTTGGCAAAGTATTTCATTAATAGACCCAAATATGATATCATCAATATAAATTTGAACAATTAGAATGTTATGCTTATACTTTTTAATAAACAAGTTGTATCAACATGTCCTTTTGAAAAATTATTTTCTAAAAGAAAACAACTGTCTTTCATACCAAGCTCTTGGAGCTTGTTTTAATTCATACAATGCTTTTGAAAGTTTAAAAACATGATTGGGCAAGTTATGGCTTTCAAAACGCAGAGGTTGTTCTACATATACTTCCTTTTCTATAAAACCATTTAAGAATTCACTTTTGACATCAATATGAAAAATTTTAAAATTCATATGGCATACAAATGCTAAAAGTATTTTCATGGCTTCTAATCTAGCTACCGGAGCATAAGTTTAATCATAGTCTATACCTTCTTCTTGATTATTACCTTTGGCAACTGACCTAGATTTATTCCTAGTTATTGAACCTTGTTCATCTCACTTTTTCTAAACACCCATTTACTACCAATGATTTGATGGTTTTTGGGTCTAGGAACTAAGGTCCATACCTTACTTCTCTTAAATTGGTTGAGTTCCTCTTGCATAGCAATCACCCAACTTCCATCATTACGAGCCTCATCAATATTTTTAGGCTCAATTTGAGAGACAAAAGCAAGGTTAGAATCTAAGAGTTTGAAATGAGATCTAGTACTTACACCCTTAGTAGGATCACCAATGATTTTTTCCTTTTAAGGTGAGGTTTTATCATTTTCTATACCTTTGCGAGATCTTGGTTGTCTTGGTCTTAAGCTTGAGATAAAGAGGCATCTTGTTGTTGTTTCTCTTGATCATCATCATCATCTTTCTCATGATCAAGATCAAGCTTCTCCATTGTACTTACAATATCATCAAGAACAATACCTTTCACATGATCAATCTTACTAGATACATCAAAAACAACATGCATAGACTCTTCAACAACTAAAGACCTTTTATTAAAGACTCTATAAGCTTTGCTAGTTGTAAAGTATCCTAAAAAGATACCTTCATTGGATTTATAGGCAAAAGTTTTCAAGGTTGTCCTTGGTGTTTAATATAAAACCCTTGCATCCGAATACTCTAAAGTAAGATATCATGAGTTTTCTTCCATTTCATAGCTCAAAAGATGTTTTGTTTAAAGGTGGTCTTTTGAAAACTCGATTTGAAATATAAAATGCAATATTAGTGGCTTCGACCCAAAAGTAGGTTGGCAAACCATACTCATTGAGCATTGTTCGAGCCATTTCAATTAAAGTTCGATTTTTCCTTTCTACTAACCCATTTGTTGAGGTGTCCTAGGAGTTGAAAAATCATGTGAAATACCATATTATAAACAAAAGTTCTCAAAATTTTCATTTTCAAAATTTTTGTTGTGATCGCTTCTTATTTTGGAAATAAAATATCATTTTTCATTTTGAACTCTTTTAGCAAAATTTTTGAAAGATTCAAAAGCATCACTCTTTTGAGCTAAGAAAATTACCCAAGTGAATCTAGTGTAATCATCAACAATGACAAAAGCATAGTGTTTACCTCCTAAACTAACAACTCTAATAGGTCCAAAAAGATCAAAATGCAAAAGTTGTAGAGGTTTAAAGGTACCTACTATATTTTTGGATTTGAATGATGACTTTTGTTATTTTCCTCTTTGGCAAGGTTCACATGTCTTATCTTTTTCAAATTTGACTTTTGAAAGTCCACTCACTAGCTCTCATTTGCTAAGGCTTTGAATTAATTTCATACTTGTATGACCAAGCCTTCTATGCCATAGCCAAGATTCATCACTAATAGACATAAGACTCTTAGAAGAAAGGTTAGATATTTTGTGTAAGTCTATTATGTAAGTATTGACATCTCTATCTCCTTTCAATATCTCTTGGCCACTTAAAGAGGTTACAAGACATTTATTTGAGGTAAAAATAACTTGGTATCCCTTATCACATAATTGACTTACACTTAACAAATTATGTTTCAAACCATCAACAAGCAAAACAATAGAGTCAATGCCAATTACGTTAGCCTTAGCATTATTCCCAAAGGTTACCTTACCACCATCAATTCTTTTGATGTGATTGAAGAGTTCTTTATTTACGATCATATACCTTAAGCATCGACTATCTATAAACCAAGCATTATCCATTATAGTGGACTTGAGGCATACCTATAAAACCACAATTCAAGTTTGGTTTTTAGGTACCCAAACGAACTTGGGCTCTTCGAGGCTAGCACTTGAAGGTTCCCAATGAGCCTTCCTTATCCAACAATGCTTGTTGATATGACCAAATTTCATGCAATAATTGTATTGTTTAACTCTATATATGTTTTTCGGTTTTAATATGCCTAGATCATGTCTTATTAAAGGTGGTCTTTGAGAGACTATGAGAGTATCTAAACTCTCTTTCCCTTTATGAAATTTTGAAATTGAGTTTCTAAGTTCCTCAACTTCATTTCTCAAAATATTGTTTTCTTTAAGCAAAAATTTAGTTGAGGGTCTACAGGAGTACTCATCTAAAGATTTTTAAAGAGTTTCATTAGAAGTATTAAAATCAGAATTCTCTTTTTGTAAAACTTCCATTTTATTTTTATAAGTTTTAAGTCTACTTCTATATTTTTCTAATTCTAGGTTCAACACTTCTATTAAGATTTGCCCATCATCATCATCTTTTATATCACTACTATTATCATTAAAATAGTATGACTAAGAAGGACCTACCTCATTCATGAAGTGATCCTCTAAATCCATGAAGCATAAGTTGACCTCTTCTCCTTTATTATCATCTTTTTCGCTTGAAGAGCTTTCGTCATCCCATGTGGCTTTGTGACCTTTCTCCTCATCATTTTTTGAAATATTTTCTTGTGTTTCTTGAGCTTTGGACATTGTGGTTTGATATGCCCTTTCTTCCCACATTCATAACATTTTACCTTCTCTTTATTTCTTTAAGAGTCATTTGAGGAGTGTTTGAAAGTTCTTTGTTGAAGTTTCAAGAATTTCCAAGTCTCTTTTCAATCATTCTTTTTGTTCTTCTTGAGAGAATGGCAATGTCCCATTCTCTTCATCACTCTTCTCTTCATCATCTTTAGTTACCTTTTGAGATTTTCAAGTAGATGCTTTAAATGCTAGAGACTTTCTCTTTTTGGTTCGGCTTTAAGTTCTCTATCTCTTTTTACCGTCATCTTGTGCATTAGAAGTTTGCTAATAAGCACATCGGTAGGCATGATGCTCAAGTCTTCATTGGCCTCTTATATACCCGTAACTCTTAAACCATAGTCTTTGAGATGATGTCTTCTTAGAATTTTTTTTGTTCACATCTTCCAAGCTCAAGTTTTTTCCAAGCTATCTCATGCCATTGATGATGGATAGAAGGTGGTTCGTTATGTTGGTGATGGATTCATTGGATTTCATTTTGAAGAGTTCATATTCCGAAGTAAAAAGTTGAATCTTCTTGGATTTTACTTGCTTGGTTCCTTCATGATAAATCTCCAATGTTTTCCACATGCTATATGTGGTAGGACAATGTTGGATTTTGCCACATTCTTCAATAGATAAAGAGCTTGCAAGGATTGTCATTGCTTTTTTATTTTTGAAATTAGCTCTTCGTTGAGGCTCTGTCTAGTCATCTCTTGAAAGAATTTCTTCTTCACCATCAACTCCTTTCTTGGTTGGTGGTGTCCATTATTTCCAAACACTGTCCCAAACTTTAATTCCTTCACTATCAAGATATGTCTCCATCCGGAATTTTCAATGAGCGTAGTTCGCTCCATCAAAGTAAGGCTAGAGACTTTGAAATCCTTCATTGTCCATTTCTTGATATTCACTAGTACTTATTAGGCTTTGTTTCTAGACAAGCTCTGATACCAATTATTGCCCAGACAATGAACCTAGAAGGGGGTTGAATTGGTTAGCAAATAAAAATTTGCTTAATTGAAAGTGCGGAATAAATAAAATAGAGAAATGAATGAGAGATATCACACATAAGATTTATAGAGGTTCAGGTATTAATAAACCCTACTCCTCTCCTCAATCTCAATTAGGTGTTTCACTTTACAATGGAGTTTTTCAAGCTCACTCCCAACTATGGTGCTTCTCTCAATGGCTAACACCTAACCCAGAGATTCTCTAATGTTTTTCAATGGCTCACACAAAAACCAATTCCTTGTGTTTTATGGATCGCACAATAAACTTTTAAAAGTGTTTCACTCTTAACCTAATATACTCAAACTCACTTTTGAGTAATTGATTACAATGTAATACACTCATCAACCTACAATGCTAAAAAGTTATGAGCAATTAGGTTTTCACAAAAAGTAAAAGATTGTTCAAAAATAATTAATGCACAAGGCTACAACAAGATTAAAGATGAAAAATAATTGTTGTTCTTGTAGCGCCACACCCCACCCGACCAACACGTGCCCGGACAAGGGAGCGCTAAGGCCTGACTTCTTTACTTCTTCAAATCGCTATTATTATTATTTTACCTTTATTTTCTCAACACTCATGTATATATAGATATACACAAAAACTAGAGTACAATTTATTTACATAAGATAGTAATTTTAAACATCAAATTAATTCTTAACAAACTTTAAAAGTAAGTTTTACAAACTCTAAAATTCTTTAATATATAAAGCCAAATACAAAAATTTCAAAGCTTGTAACCCACTTTCTCAAGGTTCGGCTGCTTTACTTGAATAGGATCACTGCATGCTTTATCTATCACCTTCAGCTACCTTTCTATATCTGTGCGGAAGGAAACTCTCACGCTAAGCTCTAAGCTTAGTGGTGCATATAAATAAGACAATATACTATATCATGCAACAAACATTAACATGTATCATTTTATGCATTAAAATGTTTGCATGCCATGACTATCAACATATTCCTATTTCATACAAGTATAAATATCATGCTCGCATAGACAATGTTATTTTCTTTTATCTTTGATGGTAAATTACTCTGTTAATCTCTTTGTCATTATATCTCAATCTCATATCATCATCATTTTCTTATTCTTTTCTTTTCTTATTTTCTGACATATCTTCATTATCTTGTCCACATCACTCTAAATTTGGACTGACTGGATACGGGTTATGGATCAGGAGCGCTCTTAGAGCTTAAGCCACCCTGTCCATTGTCTGGCTCATAAGAGCTTCTCAAATCAATGGCGCTCCCCGAGCTTAAGCCATATTGATTGAGTATAATTTCATCATAGATGAATAACCGGACCAAGGGCACTCCCTAAGCTTAAGCCACCTTGTCCTCATTTATATGTGCTTATCAGAGCTTCTCAAGTCAATAGCGCTCCCAGAGCTTAAGCCACATTGGTTGAGAAATAGTATGGTACCATTCGCCCCCTTAATGACATATCATTTATCCTGATTCTAGTCCACGAGTAGAGTAATGGGCTTCTTTATATTTTCACATCAATCATAATTCTCATGTTTATCAACATCTCAATATTCTCATATTTATCAACGTCTCAATTTTCTTGTTTTGCAAACATATAGTCGTACGCATATATACTGGATAACATCTTTTCATTTATTTAACTAGGTACATCAATATTCTCATGCTTATCATCCGCATCAGATTTCATATATCATCCATGACAATTCACATATTTCATCCGTGACAATTCATTTTTCTATACCACAATATAACACGTTCTCTCATCAATATATATATATCCATATCATTCTTATTTCACTGGATAGACAATGACTTTCATTTATTTACCTGAATTCTTCATTTAATAGCCACATTCATAATCACAAATACAGAGCATTCACGGCCGTGATTACTAATTTCACGCCCGTGAATTAGTTCACGTCTGTAATCCCAAGCCGTGAATGCTATTGGAATGAATAGTACTCATTCACGCCCGTGAATAAGTTCACGTTCGTGATTCCAACCCGTGAACGCTTCTGGAATGAATAGTACCATTTCCACCCAGAAGTCACAACCGTGATACAATCAATCACAACCGTGAACCCTCAAGTTCATGCCCATGACTCAATAGTCACGCCCGTGACTTTCAGCAGGAAATCGGCATATTCACTTTTCATTCATTCTAACATTATCCAAATCATACCAAAATCTATTTCATGCATTTCTAAGGTTCTTTACTCAACTTATTACTTTCTAATACATGTAAATGTCTTCATCATACAAGATTTTCTAACATGCATCATTAATTCAATGTCACACAAGGATCTCATTCATACATGTCTAAACCTAAGGTTTCATGCCATAATCATCATCATTCTTGAAATGCATTTATCAAAAATCATGTTCAGCATGCATTATGCACAAACCTTAATCTTTCTCCTTCACTCTTCTAGGTAGCTTTCTCTTTTCCTTTGCTCCTTAGAGCTTGTTCTTTGTCACTTGGAACTCCTACAACATCATAAATCATTATTATCATCTGATTTTTTCAAGACCCCAAACTCTCTTTTTCTCTCTTAAAACCCTAATTTCTCTCTCTTCCCACATGAGTCTTGGATGAGCTCAAAATTCAAACTTCCTTTAAGAAAAGATGAAGAAGAAGAAGAAATGCTTCTTACCTTACAGTTTTCTTCACTAAATCACCACTTTGGAGATTTTCTCTCTCTACCAAACTTAATTTTTCTTCCTCTTTCTTGCTCTTTCCAGCTTCCTTAGGAGTTGTGGACCATGAACATCACCTTGTCTTGCTCTTTCCCTTCTCTTCTCTTCCTTTCTCTCTCTAGAATCAAGATTGGTTATGGAGGAGATGAAATGCCTGGCGTGACTAGTAGAGTAGAGAGAGAAGAAGATAGAAAATGAAGAGAAGAAGAAGAAAAGGAAGTCTTAAATAGGGTACCCAAAAGTCTTCATGTGGAACCCACCATTTTGACCATTTCTTGACATTAGGCTTAATGAACCCATTAATCTCATTCTTCCTTAATGAGTGGCCAGCCAAACCTATTAAAATGTCCCCAAAATTAATATGTTGATTAGCAATTAATCTCATAAATCCTCTAATTTTTGGTAAATTGCAATTTGATCCCAAAACTTATCAAATTTTGCAGTTTAGTCCTTTTATGTAAATCAACCTCTTTAAAATTTATAATCACTTAATTAGGCATTTATCCTTTAATTTATCCATTACTTAATCATTTTTTTGTAAAAATCCGAATTTAGACTCCAATCGGTTAAATGCGTCAACTTCGCGACACGTGCGACTCGGGGTCTAAATTAGCGGATATTACAGTTCTTTCCTTTGGGATTCATAAATGACTTGCATTTATACTCCTTCTGTGAATTATAGTCTTTTGGATGCATTTAATACGAAAGTAGTCATTGAACCAACTCTTAATCCATGCCTAACATGTTTTTCTGTCCTAGTTCGTGGGCGTGACTATATGTGTCACGGACATGAATGTTCTTCCAAACCGTGATCCAAATGGTGACTCTGGCCGTGACACTCTCTAGAAGAATTAGAAATGTTTGGTCATGGACGTGACTAATCTTTCACGGGAGTGACTTGTTTGATCTTTCATGGTCGTGAACTTTGAATTGTGGAGAATTGGCGCTAAGCTATATTCACGGGCGTGACATTAGTAGTCATGCGCGTGACACTTTGCTATTTCTTTGATTTTATCTTCAAAAGTTGTCTTTCAATCTTGCTTCATGTTCTAATCAAAGTATATCATGTTTAAGACACTTAGAACACAAACATTGTTAATACATTATTGCTATTTTATTTGTTATCATCAAAATGATGGAAATACCCCTCAAGGTTCAACATATATTTTATAAAGTTAGATCTAAATACAAATGCATGTCATAGCATAGTTTATAGCTTATTGCCTATTTGTATACACCTCCAAGTATTTATACTTAGCGTGGGAGTTGTTAATTTCTCTCGCACAAGTTAGAGGTGATGATAAATGCTAAAAATAAAATAATGAATAAAAACAAAGACTAGTGGAAATCAAGGTTAGTGAAGTAGTCATGAATCTCCAAATATGGGCGATTATTATACTCACACATTGGTTTGCATGATTATATATATATATTATATTGATAATGTCAACATGAGATTTGGACCATATTTTAATGCACATAAATTTTATTATAAAAAAGATATAAGAGTTATTTTAAACATTTCTAGTAGCTTAATATGTAAATATATTTTAAAGTTAAATAACATAAAATTAATAATAATTTACGTTATTTTCTATTGATTATTAAATTGTGAATTTGACTGAAGAAAGTGTAGCACTTCCTTATTCGAATGTCTTATTGGGGTGAGGGATGTTACAATGTTCTTGTGTGAAAATTGCAAGATATTTGTGTTTCTTAATTGAAGTGCAAAATATGTTATGTTAGAAAATTAGTATGTTGAAATATCTGCTTATTTGAAGTTTGAAAGAGTCTACTAAGTTTCTAATGTGTTGAGTTAAATTCTGAAATTGTTGCTTACAATTTTGTCTCACATTTAAAGAATGAAAATTTAAAATTAAGGGCAATTCTGGAAAATGCAAATTAAAGTGAAAAATGGAAAATACATTAATTGGCCTAAAAAAATTGATGAGCATGTTTTCCAATGTCTTCTACCACGCTTTTTTTTTTTGTCTCTGCCCAAATCTCTCTCATCTCCATTAATTGTTTTACTCTATTTCAAAAATCTATCTTTTACCTCTATCATACCCAAAGCCACAAGACACGTTCTCTGCCGAAATAAGCTCACCCAAAACTCAGGTCATGGTGCGGACGGAAGCAGTGGCAAAGAAGTCACCAGCTTCACTCCTATCAGTGATCTCACTTTCAGCTGTGTCATACCTAGCAACGGTGACCTCATCTGATCTTTCTTTCAACAGTGACACATGATCAAAGATCTCTCTTTGAACAATGATGCTCTAATTAGCTACATCATCGATCATTGGTTTCTCTCCAGATCAGCGGCCCACCAACACCTGACTTCTCCTCAAATGTTGATGAGGCTTCATTCCACAGTGACGACATATTTGATTCTCTATGGAAACTTGCCACTTGTTCTAGATTTCTTCCAAAATGATGGCTTGGAGATTAAACAATTTTCAGATGTAATGGATCTGCAAAAGACTACCCAAAGTGATGATGAGTTTGTCTCGGATATAGAAAAATTGCAAGGATTTTCTACAGACTCAAATTATGACAAGCAATTCCAATTCTCACTTATTCTTTAATTATAAAATCTATTGATTGAAAATATTTTGGAAAATAGAGTTAGGATTAAAATATCTAAGACTAAATTGAAAAATAGTATGAAAGGAATGAAATTTGATACGAAAGTAGAGACTATAGCAGATTTATTTAAAATACAAAATGAGGCAACTATGTTAAAAAGAAGGGAAGTATGTGAAAGTTGTGACTTTGTGAACTAGTGTATTTGAACTTCGTGGATATTTTGAGACTAAGATTGAATTACTTTGGTACTTCGATTTTGATATGAACTGATATCTTGAATATGAGATTCGATGATAAAAAGCTTGAATTGACTATGTTTCTATTAATAATAATTTTTGTCTTAGCAGTATAGTTTCCTAGTTTGGATTTATATAAATTGAGATTAATTGTTGATGAAATAGAATTGATATTTCAATCTAAGAATTCATTGGTGTTGTTATCATTTCCAAAAAGAGGAGAAATATTTGGTAGGTTATGTGAATGTTGCTTGACCATATATGGATGAACTTTTGAAATGATTTTCTTGATAATGCTGGGAATATCCATATTTGACTAGAAATACTGTTTTGAGTAATATATATGCTTAAACTTGTGAGATGTTTCTGATAAATTTTGGAACTAATTTTATGGAAATGGAATTAAGTGATGAGAACTATTATGATGCTTAATGATTATTTTTAAGTAATATGATAGTTTAAAGTTATATAGGTGTTGGGTATGTTTGAATAGGTTGGTTTTTTATATTAAATATCAGCTATTTTGACTTTTAACCTAATCTTGAAATAGTTATCTAAGTATTTGGAACTTTTAAATTATGGATTTTAGAATTGTTATGGTTTAATAGCTTGAACTGAAGTGATTTTGTGAGTTTATATATATTGGTATAAAATAGAGATTAATTGTTAGTTTACTAGATTGAAGAATTCTTAGATATTTTGATTTTTTTTTTTAAAAAAAAGGAAGATGATTTATGGACTTTGGATTCTATTATGAATATTGGATACTTGAACTTGGACTTATATGTGATTTGATGTTTAAACTTGTGAGATAGTTATGTAGTGTAAACTACTATAGGATATAATGGAACTGATCTTGAAGATATGAACCTATTTGATTTTGATAATAATAGTGAATGTGTAGGGTGAAAAGCTTGAGCTGATTGTTGAAATTATGTCTTAAAATTTTCAAAATTTCAAATGATGGTATAATGTTTAAATAAAAAGTGAGAGAGAATGCTTGATGCTTGAATTTTAGTTTTGGATAACCTGAATTTTTTACTTGGATTTGATATTGTTGGATTGAAATGTTTGATGATAATTATATATGAGTAATATGACAGGTTGGATATAGTTGAACAATTGAATTTCTAAATGATATTGATATATCTATGTTGATATTGAGATTATTGAATTGTGGTGTTTGATTAGGTTGATTTTTAATATTAAATAATAGATATTTTATATTTGTATCTAATATTAAGATATTTTGTGTTTGCTTTAAGTACTTGAATTTTTAAAATATGGAATTGAACTCATTTTAGATGCATGGAGATGAATTGATATTTTTGTTGTTTGAATTGTTAGCTTGGATGCTTGATGGATATTTGAATCATATCTAATAGGTGTTGAAATTTATTGTCATGATTGATACTTGGGTTTGCAATATAATAGTTGAAAAATTATGACACATTGGATAATTAAAATGATATTATAGGTTGAATACCTGAAATAAAAACTATTATGGAATGATTGCATTTATTATGTGCTGAATATATTGAACAAGTTATTGAACTTTTTAGTTGTGATATATTAAAATGTATTATGTTTATATTATTTGAACTTTTGGCTTTTCGAAATGAATAATTGAAGTGTTTTTGTTAATTCATAACTAACATGGTGGAAGTGGTTGGATTTTTTTATATATATGTTTAAACATTGTACTGGTTGGAAAATGAGTTTTTGTGCTTGTGATGTTGATGACAAGCTAAATTTGCATATGATGTATATGCTAAACATAGATCGGTTCAGTAAATTTTTTTGAAAGATGACTTGAAATATTATTATGATAAGGTTGAATATTGATATTATATATGTTGGATGACTGAAATTTTTTTAAGTGAATATGGTTGCGATTTGAATGGTACGCTAAAATTGAATTTTTATGATAAATTGAGTTCATGATTTAGATATACATATGATAAACTTATTTTGCACTTATGTGAAGGATTTTGTGATTGCATACCATTTTATCTCATCGAAAACTTATAGCAGCTTGCCAAACAAAGGCCAATAGAAAAAAGAGTACAGGGATTACTGGCATAACATCTACGATTGGATTCAAAAAGGCGTAGCCTTCGGGCAATTTTGTGAAGAAAAAATTGTTTGAATAAATGGCAGAATTAAGACAGATACAAATTAAACTAAAAATATTAAGCATAAAAATATTTTGTTCTTGAAGATAATTGTATGTTGCTTGATTTTAATTTTTTAATTTATATATTTTATATATTTATATTTATTTTATATATTTTATTTATTTATATTTATATTTAATTTTTTATTTATGATTGATAAAGAAAAGGGGGAGAAATAACTGAATTGTGATTATGATATATGACAAAAATTGTGGACATTTGAAATATTGATTGAGATATGTTCTAGATTGTTGCTTGAGATTTAAAGTATGCATTAGCTATGATATTATTATGCTGAAACAAATTTAAGATTAAATTTTGTTTATATGTTAAATTAATTAAGGATGCATGAATATAACTGAATTGTAATAGAATGCTTCTTGATTTATAACTGATATTTTAATAGAATTTAGATTCTAGTATTTAAATGAAAATGCATATATTTTGTGGATACTTTGTGAAATTTTCTTCACATCCCTATGCATGGATTAAGGGGTAGATATGTTTTTTTACTAATTTGGTACGATTTCTAAGTAATATAATGAAGGTTTTGTCATCATAACAAAGGGAAAGAATGTTGGTTCAAAAGCTACAATTCTTGTTTTGATTATTTTTAAAATCATGATTGAAGTGTAAGAATTTGTTATATTATTATTGTTGTAATTTTATATTTTAATGTACAAAAAGTTATAAGCAAAATAAATATTCAAGAAAATAGTCATATGTGAAACAAAGATATACATTAGGATATTAATATAAAGTCATTATGATACGTATCTAAAAGTGAAGTCCAAAGTATAAAAATTTTTAGGATTAAGTATTTTTCTCTAGTTAGAAAAGTAGTTTTATAACAGAGTATTATAGCTAAATATTCTAATCGAGTATTATAATTGAGTATTCTAATGTATATTTTCCTTCCATATTGAGCATTTCAAATGTTAGAAAATCAAATATTTCACATGAGAAAAATCTGTTACTCTCCTTAAATCATTTTCTTTCCATATTGATCATCATTCTTAGATATCCTCCATTTTGGCTCTAGTTATTCTTTGTGTAATTCATTTTTGAGCTTTTGAGTGATTTATTTTGGGTTAGTTTTCAAGTTAAGCTTGAAAACTTGGTTGTTCAGTTATCTAGCACCTTTAGGGATAAAACCTAATCCAATGTTTTCAAGTTTTTACTTTATAAAAACTTAGGTTGGGACTTAAGAGAGTTAGATAGAATTCTAGGATTGTAATTGACTTGATTCTTGCCCTTGAAAAAAATCATTAATAGAAAGAAACTTTCAAAATTTAGTCTTGAGGAGTATATATAAGTAAGGGGCTAAACTACTATAAATTCAAATGTGTCAAGTTATTCTCTATTCTCTCATTTTCATTTTCAATATTCTGATTTGCGGGAAAAAAACTTAGATTTGATTTTTATATTAAAAGGTGTTTAGCAAAAATCCATTTATGCTTAAATTTGTTGGATGTTTTTGTTGTAAATAAAAAAGGTGATTTACTTGACAAAAATTTATTTTAGAAGTTGAGAAATATTTCTGGTTATAAATTATGATTTTGTAAATAGAAATTTCAAATTATTTTTGTGAATATTTTTTGCCCTGTATTATAATACTATTAGCATACTGAAAAATGAGAGTCATTTTTTAAAGGCTATAAATTCTTAAAAACTCAATTCATTCTCCTATCTCTTGAGATAATTTAGGACCTACAATAAGAACAAATCAAATTGAAAGTCTTTCCATTTTCATTGACTAAAAGATCATAAGACTGGTTGTATTACCTTTTTCGAGATCAATTACAATATGGGATGAATTACAAAGGCAATTTTTTTTATTTCCTTGCCTTTAAAGCCATAGTAATCCAAAAAAAACTTATGGAATTCACCAATATAATGGAGAAACACTTTATGAGTATTGGGAACGATTTAATAAGTTTTGTGCAAATTTTCCTCACCATCAAATTTTTGATAATTTACTAATTCAATATTTTTAAGAAGGTTTGACACAAGCTAACATGAACTTAATTGATATAAGTGGAGAAGCCTTGGTTGATAAAACTCTTCCCCATGCTAAAAATTTAATCTCCAAAGTTGCTACCAACACTCAACAATTTCGCACTAAACAAGAACCACCAACCAAGAAAGTAAATGAGGTAGGTATTAATACTATTGAACAAAGGTTTGACAATTGTTTCTCATGCAGAAAATAGTTGTAAGAAATCAACAACAAATGAAGGTTTGTGGGGTTTGTTCAAACAACGGTAATCTAACTGATATGTGTCCTACTCTCTAAGAAGAAGAACATGTCAATTTGTAGAAAGGGTTCCAAAGGTAACAATATTAGACAAAATATTATCCATATGGCCTTACCTATAATCCTGAATAGAGATACAACCCAAATTTCAGCTATAGGCAAACTTCAAATAACTTTCATCAATTCGAATTTTAACCGACATCACCAGCCCCTGTGTCTCAAACAACTCCAAAATTAGGTATGACTTTGTAACAAGTTGTATATGTTTTTGCTACTAATGTTTAACAATTTCAGTAAAGTACTCTTGCCTTCCAACAAGAGACCAAAACCAATATTCAAAACTTAGAGGACCAAGTGAGTCAGGTAGCCATTTCTGTTGAAAAATTGGAAAATCAAATTTCTAGACTTTTACTTTTTGAACCCAAAGTGAATCCAAAGTAGAATGTCACTGCAATTACATTGAGGAGTGAAAAAGAATTGAAAAAACTAACAAAGAAAGTTCAAAATTTTGTTGTAGAAGAATAAATAGAGAATGAAATAAAGCTACCTTAATCAAAAAATTCAGCTAATACTCTAATATAGCTATATGTGATTGCCCCTCATCCATTTTCCAATAGATTGGTAAAATAATAAAAACAACAAAAAAAAATTGGATGTCTTTAGGAAAGTTGAAGTGAATGTTTCTCTTCTTGATGCTATAAAAAATTGTCTTGTTATGTATTATTCCTTAAAAATTTATGTACTAACAAAAGAAAGTTGAAGGGAGATGAAAAAATTCACGTGAGAGAAAATGTCTTTGTTGTTCTCTAAAAAAAGCTACCTACAAAGTGTCAAAACTTAAGTATGTTTACTATCCCTTGCAAAATTAATAATTTAAAAATTGAAAGAACAATGTTAGATTTAAGAGCTTCAATTAATTTTATGTCTTATTCTATTTATGCATATATAAAACTTGGACCATTGAAAAAAATTGGTGTTATTTTGCAACTAGTTGATAGGTCTAATGTTATCTTAGTGGTGCTTTAGAAAATATTTTAGTTCAAGTAAATGACTTGGTTTTCCTTGCTAACTTTTTTGTGCTTGATATGGATAAAGATAATTGATCAAATTCAATCTCAATTTTGTTAGGAAAACTATTTCTTAAGACATATAGGACTAAAATTGATATATATAAAGAAACATTTTACTGTGGAATTTGATAATAAACTTGCTGAATCTAGTATAGATGATTTCATGAGTTCTCCTAATAATATTTATTTTGTTTGTGTTATAAATGATATTAATTCTTTTGTGCAACCAGATTTTGATTTGGGACAAGTCACAATTGACTATAAAGGAGTTGAAAAAGAATTTGTGTTAAATCATTCACCATAAGACACAACATTTGAATTAGAATTTTTTAAATCTTTAGATGCTAGTTGAAGCTTGATCACGTCATATCTAGCCAAAGACAACAAGAAAAAGACAATTAATTTTTAATTTCTTTCATTGTTACCAAAATGTAAATATGATACCCATGCTTGAAGTCTTTTTCTCAACTTAAATTTTTATTTCTTCTTCTTCAACCTCCAATAGGTAATAAATGTGCTTAAATGGTTTCAATAAAGAGTCTGTTAAACCTTGAGGGGCATTTCCATCATATTGATGATAACAAATAAAATAAGAATATTGTATTTAACATACTTTTCTTCTAAGTCTATTATACATGACATGGATTAAAATAGCAAGAATGGAGATTGGAAGAATAATCCTTGAAAGACAAAATTCAAGAAGTAGCATGTTCACTGCCGTGACTCTATGAGTCACTCCCGTGAAAGAAGCTAACCATTACCAAAACCAACTTTTGAAGTTCAAGGCCATCAAGGAAGAACAAACCGTGAAGTGGCAATTTCAGTCGAGAAAAAGTATAAAGGTGTCACCCCCGTGAAGATTCATGCATTTTCATCCAGAGAGCTTCACGACCAGAGTCACCACTTGGATCACGGCTGGGAAGCTTGTCACACCCATGAATGCGTATGTCACGCCCGTAACTCTATATGTCAAAACATTCCAGAGAGCTTCACGACCTAGGTCACCACTTCAGTCACAGCTTGGAAAGAAATGTCACCCCTGTGACAAACATAGTCACGCCCGTGAACAATGAAAGAAAAAAAATGTTAGGCACGATTTTTTGGTTGGTACAACGGCTAGTTTCGAATTTAATGCACCCCAACGGCTATATTCAGCCATGAGAGTATAAATGGAAGTCATTTATGCAATAAGAACAAGAGAATGATGAGAATAACAAAAGAATAGCATATACTTCGAATTTAATTCTTATTACAAGCTATTTGTACTTTCATACTTTGAGAACAAAATCTATTCTCTATAAAAATATTTTTGCTCTTCATCTATTGAGCAATTAAGATTTGTAAGTGGTTCTCTCTGTAATCTTTACTCAAGTGAGCTTTGGGTATTTCTGGGTTAAGAGTATAACACTTGTAAGGGTTAGTTGTGTGAGCCTCCAAAACACAAATTAAAAGGTTGTTTGTGTGAGCCTGTAAAAACACAAAGTGAAGGTTGTTTGTGTGATCATGTAAAAACACAAAGTGAAGGTTGTTTGTGTGAGCCTGTAAAACTCAAGGAATTGGTTATTGTGTGAGCCATTAAAACACAAGGGATTTCTGGGTTAGGTGTGAGCCATTGTGAGAAACACCATAGTTGGGAGTGAGCTTATAAAACTCCATTGTAACACTTAGTGTGTTAGTGAAACTCCCAATTGCGATTGGGGAGAGGAGTAGGGTTTGTTAACACCCGAACCTCTATAAATCTTTGTGTTAGATTTTCTCTATCCCTCCTAAAATTAATTATTTATTTCCGCAGCTTAAAGTTTAATTTTTTGAAACTCCAATTCAACCCCCCTTCTTGGCCTAATATCTAGGCAACAATTGGTATAAGAGCTTTGTCTAGCATCGAAGCCTAAAAAGCGCTAGTAAAGAGTAAGATAGGGCCAGTGAAGGATTCCAAAGTCTTAAACCTTACTTTGATGGAGCAAATTATGCCCATTGGAAGTTTCGGATGGAGACATACTTGGATAGTGAAGGAATTGAAGTCTGGGATAGTGTACGAAAAGAATGGACACCACTAACCAGAAGAGGAGCTGATGGTGAAGAAGAAATCCTATCAAGAGATGATTGGACAGAGCCTCAAAGAAGAGCAAATTTCAAAAACAAGAAGGTAATGACAATCCTATCAAGCTCATTATCTATTGAAGAATGTGGGAGAATACAACACTGCTTAATAGCATACAGCATGTGGAAGACATTGGAGAACTATCATGAGGGAACTAAGCAAGTCAAATCCAAGAAGATTGAACTTCTAACCTCAGAATATGAGCTCTTCAAGATGAAATCCAATGAGTCAATCACTAACATGACCAACCGTCTTCTAGCCATTATAAATGGAATGAGGAAACTTGGGAAGCATCTGAGTTTGGAAGATGTAAATAATAAAATCCTGAGAAGTCTTCCTCTTAAAGACTATGGTTCAAGAGTTGCTGGCATAGAAGAAGCAAATGAAGATATGAGCATCATGAATATTAATGTGTTGATTGGCAAACTTCTCACACATGAGATGGCAGTGAAGAGAGATATAGAGCTTGAAGCAGAGCCAGAGAAAAGAAAGCCCTTAGCACTCAAAGCCTCTACTTCAAAATCTCAAGAAGATAGTGAAGATGATGAAGAAATAAGTGATGATGAAAATGAGGACATTGCTATGCTTTCAAGAAGATTAAAAAGAATCATTGAGAAGAAAATGAGCAACTCCAGAAAATTCAGGCAAAGAAACCTCAAACAAACTCCTAATGATACACAAAGAAGTAAGGAAGAGGTAAAATGCTATGAATGTGTAAAGAAATGACATATCAAACCAGAATGTCCAAGGCTCAAGAAGCATAAGAGCAAATACCAAAGAAAAAACGGGGAGAAAGGTTACAAAGCCACATGGGATGACGAAAGCTCTTCATGGCTATTGAGGATCACGTCTCGAACAAAGTAAGATCACTACACTCATACTCTTTCAATAATGATAGTAGTGTTAATGATAGTAATAGTGATAGTGATGATGATAATGATGAGCAAAGCCTAATAGAAGAATTAAATATAGAATTAGAGAAATATAGAACTAAATTTAGTACCTATAGAAATAATATTTCTAATTTGAAAAATAAGATAGATGGTTTAGAAAAGCAGAACAAAAAGCTTAAATCATCTAATGAATCTCTTCAAAAGTCATTAGATGAATACTTATCAAGACCCTCAACAGCTTCATTGTTAAAAGAAAATAATACTTTGAAAAATGAAGTTGAGGAACTTAGAAATTCCATTTCTAAATTTCACAAAGGTAAAGAGAGCTTAGATACTCTCATTGTGTCTCAAAGATCACCCTTAATTAGACATTGTCTAGGATTTAAGGACACATCATCATCTTCTCACAAAACTATATTTGTTAAATCTAAAGAATCTCACATCTCCACACCTGTTAGAACAGTACCAAGAAATAAGCATGTTAAACCTTCTATACAAAAAAAGAATAATCATGCCTTTATGTATAAGAAGCAGGCATCTAGAAAAATGCAAATTAATCATGATTGTACATCTCATTGTTCTCAAAATCAGTCTAAAAGAGTTATGGCATTCAAATACATGGTAAGACCAAAAAGCAAGTTTAGACCGAAACAATGTAATTATTGTATTAAAATTGGTCACATAAATAAACATTGCTGGATAAGGAACGCTCATTGGGAACCTTCATGTGCTAACCCCCAAAGACCCAAACTCATTTGGGTACCTAAAAATCATACTTGAATTGTGATTCTATAGGTATGCCTCAAGTCCACAATAAACAATATTGCTTGGCTAGTAGACAGTGGATGCTCAAGGCATGTGACAGGAGACAAAGAACTTTTCAATGAAATCAAAAGTATTGATGGAGGTAAAGTTACCTTTGGAAACAATGCAAAGGGTAAGGTAATTGGCATTGGTTCTATTGGTATTAAAGGTACTACTTTTATTAAGGATGTCTTACTTGTTGATGGCTTGAAACATAACTTGTTAAGTGTAAGTCAATTATGTGATAAAGGAAACAAAGTAATCTTTACTTCAAATGAATGTCTTGTAATCTCTATCGATGGTCAAGAAATATTTAAAGGAAATAGAGATATCAATACATACATAATAAACTTACATGAACTATCTAACCATTCCTCTAAGTGTCTTGTGACTACTAGTGATGAATCTTGGTTGTGGCATAGAAGACTTGGTCATGCTAACATGGACTTAATACAAAGTCTCAGCACAGGAGAACTAGTAAAAGGATTGCCAAGAGTTAAATATGAAAAAGACAAGACATGTGATCCTTGTCAGAGAGGAAAGCAACACAAGTCATCTTTCAAAGCCAAAAACAAAGTAAGTACTTCAAAACCTCTTCAACTCCTGCATTTAGACTTGTTTGGACCTACTAGAATTGCTAGCTTAGGAGGAAAACATTATGCATTTGTCATCGTAGATGATTACTCTAGATTTACTTAGGTAATTTTCTTAGCTCAAAAGAGTGATGCTTTTGAAAATTTCAAAAACTTTCCTAAAAGAGTTCAAAATGAAAAAGGGTACTGCATTTCAAAAATAAGGAGTGATCATGGGAAAGAATTTGAAAATGAAAACTTTGAAAGCTTTTGTCTTGAACATGGCATTTCACATAATTTCTCATCTCCTAGGACACCTCAACAAAATGGGGTAGTTGAAAGGAAAAATCGAACTTTAATTGAAATGGCTAGAACAATACTTAATGAATATGAGTTACCAACTTATTTTTGGGCAGAAGCCATAAAAACTGCATGTTATATTTCAAATCGAGTTTTCAAAAGACCTCTTTTAAATAAAACCTCATTTGAGCTATGGAATGGAAGAAAGCCCTTGATATCATACTTTAGAGTATTTGGATGCAAGTGTTTTATATTGAACACCAAGGATAATCTTGGAAAATTTGCCTCTAAGTCTGATGAATGTATCTTTTTAGGATACTCTACAACCAGCAAAGCATATAGAGTATTTAATAAAAGATCATTGACGGTTGAAGAATCCATGCATGTTGTTTTTAATGAATCTAGTAGACTTGATCTTGTCAAAGGTAGTGTTCTTGATGATGTTGTAGGTAATATGGAAAGACTTGATATTGGAAATGGGAAAGAAGAAAATGATCAAGAAAATTTACTGCAAAATGATTCTCTACCTCAAAATCAAGAACAAAATGATCAAGAACTTCCAAAAGAATGGAGAATGACGAAAGATCATCCAAAAGAGCAAATAATTGGTGATCTATCAAGGGGAGTAAGTACTATATCTCATTTCAAACATTTAGTCACTGACATTGCTTTTATTTCACAAATTGAGCCTAAAATTATTGATGAGGCTTTTAATGATGAAAGTTGGGTAATTGCCATGCAAGAGGAACTCAACCAATTTGAGAGAAATAAAGTATGGACCCTAGTACCTAGACCCAAGGATCATCAAATCATAGGTAGCAAATGGGTATTTAGAAACAAATTAGATGAACAAGGGTTAATAACTAGGAATAAGGCTAGACTAGTTGCAAAAGGATATAATTAGGAAGAAGGTATAGATTATGATGAAACATATGCACCTGTAGCTAGATTAGAAGCCTAAAAAATACTTTTAGCATATGCATGACACATGAATTTCAAACTTTTTCAAATGGATGTGAAAAGTGCATTTCTAAATGGTTATATAGATGAAGAAGAGTATGTAGAACAACCACTAGGTTTTGAAAGCTATGATTTGCCAAATCATGTTTTTAAACTTTTAAAAGCTTTATATGGTTTAAAACAGGCCCCAAGAGCTTGGTATGAGAGGCTAAGTTCTTTTTTATTAGAAAATAGCTTTACAAATAGAAATGTTGACACTACACTTTTCATCAAAAAGCATAAGCATGATATACTAATTGTTCAAATTTATGTTGATGATATAATATTTGGTTCTACTAATGAATTGCTTTGTCAATAATTTGCTAAGTGTATGACTAGGGAATTTGAAATTAGCATGATGGGAGAACTTAAGTATTTCCTTGGTCTACAAATAAAGCTAAGCAATGAGGGCATATTCATCAACCAATCCAAATATGCCAAAGATTTAATTAAGAAATTTGGTATGGAAGGATGCAAAAATGCCAAGACTCCTATGAGCACAGCAACAAAATTGGACATAGATGAAAAGGATAAGAGCATTAATGAAAAGTTGTATAGAGGTATGATCGGATCACTTTTATATCTTACTGCTTCTAGACCCGATATTATGTATAGTGTTTGCTTGTGTGAACGATTTCAATCATGTCCTAAAGAATCTCATTTAAATGCCGTAAAAAGAATTTTAAGATATTTACATGGATCATTGCATCTAGGTTTATGGTATCCTAGGAATTCATCTTTTTATATTGCTCAAACAAGTTTCAGTTGCTCTCTCAATTGCTGAAGCAGAATATGTAGCAGCTGGATGTTGTTGTACACAAATTCTTTGGATGAAACAACAACTTAAGGACTATGGTCATGAGATGAACCATATACCTATCAAATGTGACAACACAAGTGCTATAAATCTTTCAAAGAATCATATTCAACACTCAAGAAGCAAGCATATTGACATTAGACACCACTTTATTAGAGATCATGTTCAATATGGAGATGTTGCATTAGAATTTATAAGCTCAGAAAATCAATTAGCTGATATTTTCACTAAGTCTCTAAATGAGGAAAGATTTAATTTCATTAGAAGAGAACTTGGTATGATTGATGGATTAACCTTGTGATTGCAAAAATATGAAATTTTAATTGTTGATCTTAAATCATATCACAAGATATAAGGTAGAAATTTTGATGAAAATTCATGTTTTAAGGAATAGAATCTTTGTTGAAATGATTTAGTCTTGTTTTAGGACTTAATTTTAATTGATGAAAATTTTAGGGGTGTCACGCCCGTGACTTAAATGGCCCAAAGAGGCAGTTTCGTTCACGACTTGGTTCATGACATAGTTCACGGCTTCAAGTGGTGAAACTTATTTTCACAGCTTGAGTCACGCCCGTGAAAAGAGACTTTCACGCCCGTGATGAATTTTCACTCTCGTGAACAATTACACCCCAAAACTCACAGAGGCTTTCACGCCTTGAGTCACGGCTTGCTTCACGGGTATAGGTGATGAAATTCAACATTTCACACCCGTGACAATTTATTCACCCCTGTGACATATGATCATTCACGCCTGTGATATTCAAATATCACGCCCGTGAACTTATTCATGCCTTCATTCACAGGTGGAACACTCCTTCAGCAAACCGTGAACACGATCATTCACGCCCATGAACACCTACTTCACGCCCGTAAATGTATCGAATATATAAAAGAACAGCCGGTTACAACTTTCATTTCAACTCTCCAACTCCCAAAACCACTCTCATTTACACACATTCATTGAGGCATTGAATATTCCGGCCCCAAAGACTTAAAATTTTCCTATAAATACCACCAAAAGTTCGAATCTTCATTAGAAATCTTACATTCTTAAGGTTTCAAAAGGATTTTCTGTCAAAAATCTTTCCAACTCCATCACCAAAAAATTTCTTCAAAAATGGAGACTGTTTCATCCAAGTGAAAGACAAAGAAGTCCCATGCTCCTAAGAGGTATGCAGATTACCTTATGAACCGCATTCCGGAGCATTGCCATCCTCGGTATGCAACTTTGAAGAAGAGACCTCTACTGTCATCAAGGTCCTTCGAATGGCAAACAGTCCGAAGTCTCGGGCTTGAGACGGCTATGACAGAGCAACTACAAGTCTGTCATCTCAAAGATTTTGTGGAGATTTATCAGCCAACCTTGAGGGAGCTAATACTGGAATTCCTCAGCACATTGCAGGTTTCACCTACTATAGTGGTGAAATTCCAACCCTGAAACAATCCCAACACCCTCAGTGCCATCGAATTTGGGGAATTGTTTAGCCTACCATCTGATGGCATCCTGAATGATACTAAGGTAGAATTCTCTACCCCTCGAGCCTGGACACATTTTGGCACCAATTGCAGCTGGGATGTCAATAAAACAAAGAGCACACATCTCAGGGCCCCAGTGCATAGATATTTGCATAGGTTCTTAACCTATAGCATATTTTCTAGGGGAGAAAGCAACAGGACTATCAGGAAGTCAGAGCTCTTCCTATTTGAGATGGCTCGCAGAGGACTCACAGTGGCACTTTCTAGATGGTTTGCTAACCATCTTCTCTCCATTGCCACCAAGCCCACTGGAGATATTTTGATTGGAGCATATGTCACCCATATAGCAGTGAAGCTTGAGTATCTGAAGCTGGACGCGCATCACTTCAACATCATCCCTGGACATCCTCGAGATCGCTTGGATGTCGAGTTGTTCATCAAGATGGGAGTGATTGTCAGAATCATTTTCCAGAATGATATCTTCTACCGCTTCACTGACACCGCTGGGGAGATCATCTGGGAAGATAATGACACGGAGGATTTTAAAGCAGGCCTCCAGGGAGTCTAGTAGAAGAAGAGGGCTCGGGTTGAGGAAGCACCTCCAGCAGCTGAGCAGGACATCGGATAGTCCTCGGCTTCCACACCGACCTTAGCGCAGCATGTGGTTGACCTCTTGGCACCACGTTTTGAGCAGCTACAGACTTTGATGGATGAGAGGTTGGAGAACCTCAAAGACTTCATGGAGTTTCGGATGGACAACCTTGAGGCTGAAGTGCCTAGGCTTCGTGAAAGGATGCCGGCTAGGAGTTAGGCTAGAGTGTAGCCTAAATTTGATTGTTTTTTGCTTCATTATTATATTTATGTTTGCTAGTGTGTAGGAAATTTTTAAATTTCCTTTCTGAACATTATTTATCTTTGTTTGTATGTTTTACTTAATTAATTTGCTTTTGCTTATCTCATTGTTATATTCTTATCCTTTTTTGATTGATGACAAAAGGGGGAGAAAACTAGCAATATATGATAGGGAAAATGTATCAAACTAGCAATATAAGAAAAAAAAACTAGCAATATATATTAAGGTAAACGAATTTTGAATCAAATAATTAAGATTGAATTGACTTTGAAATAGATCAAAAGGGATTAGAAATCTTGATTCAAAATTTCATATGCAAAGTATATAATTGGAAAATTGAGCTTTATATACATTAGATAAAACTTAAGTATACTTTACATATACCTTAAAGCAAGTTACAAATATAAATATGGCATGATATACCTTAAATATACCTTACATATACTTTATGCCTTAAGAAAGAATTATGGTATATATTGGATATACTTCTCATATAACTTGAGTAAGTTTACTTCAATGCTACATCATTATCTACTATTCTTGCACAATATAAATTTTTTATCCTAAGTATATTTTGAGGGGGAGACTTCTCAAAATCACATATTGCTAGATTATTTTTCACCATCAAAAAGGGGGAGATTGTTAAACCTTTAGGGGTATTTCCGTCATTTTGATGATAACAAATGAAATAGCAATATTGTATTTAACATACTTTTCTTCTAAGTCTATTATACAGGACATGGATTAAAATAGCAAGAATGGAGATTGGAAGAATAATCCTTGAAAGACAAAATTTCACTGCCGTGACTCTATGAGTCACTCCCGTGAAAGAAGCTAACCGTTACCAAAACCAAAATTTGAAGTTCACGGCCATCAAGGAAGAACAAACCGTGAAGTGGGCATTTCAGTCACCCCCGTGAATAAAAGTGTCACCCCCGTGAAGATTCATGCATTTTCATCCAGAGAGCTTCACGACCAGAGTCACCACTTGGGTCACGGCTGGGAAGCTTGCCACACCCGTGAATGCGTATGTCACGCCCGTAACTCTATATGTCAAAACATTCCAGAGAGCTTCACGACCTAGGTCACCACTTCAGTCACGGCTTGGAAAGAAATGTCACCCCCGTGACAAACATAGTCACGCCCGTGAACAATGAAAGAAAAAAATGTTAGGCGCGATTTTTTGGTTGGTACAACGGCTAGTTTCGAATTTAATGCACCCCAACGGCTATATTCAGCCATGGGAGTATAAATGGAAGTCATTTATGCAATAAGAACAAGAGAATGATGAGAATAACAAAAGAATAGCATATACTTCGAATTTAATTCTTATTACAAGCTATTTGTAATTTCATACTTTGAGAACAAAATCTATTCTCTGTAAAAATCTTTTTTCTCTTCATTTATTGTGCAATTAAGATTTGTAAGTGGTTCTCTCTGTAATCTTTACTCAAGTGAGCTTTGGGTATTTCTGGGTTAAGAGTAGAACACTTGTAAGGGTTAGTTGTGTGAGCCTCTAAAACACAAATTAAAAGGTTGTTTGTGTGAGCCTGTAAAACACAAGGAATTGGTTATTGTGTGAGCCATTAAAACACAAGGGATTTCTGGGTTAGGTGTGAGCCATTATGAGAAATACCATAGTTGGGAGTGAGCTTGTAAAACTCCATTGTAACACTTAGTGTTTGTGAAACTCCCAATTGCGAGTGGGGAGAGGAGTAGGGTTTGTTAACACCAGAACCTCTATAAATATTTGTGTCATATTTTCTCTATCCCTCCTAAAATTAATTATTTATTTCCACACCTTAAAGTTTAATTTTTTGAAACTCTAATTCAACCCCCCCTTCTTGGCCTAATATCTGGGCAACAGAGTCTAAGTTACTGGTTTAAATATTCATGTTGATGGTAAATAAGTGGTAAAATGTTTTTTTTTTCTTTTATGTTTTATTTTTAATTTTTTTATTTATCATATAAACTTTTTTTTATTAATTATTTTTCTTACTCGCTCATTTTATTTCTCCTTACCTTATTTCACTTTCTCTCACAATTTCTCCCGCCAGCAGACTAGTGATCATCGTTCCTACAATTAGCTCCTCCATCACTCGCCAACCACCTCACACTTCATCAAAGACAGAACATCTTCTCTTCCATCTTTGATATTCAAACCCATTTCCCCAACACCGCCGAATGGAAGATGAAACCTCTAGCTCACTATGGCTGTCATTTTTTTCCTTCACCAGTGACTGCGGTGCATACACATCCACTCAACGCTCCTTCACAAGTGACCCAAAGGAACCTTGCTTTTAGTAAGTTTCGAAGTAGCAGCTATCTCGGCAGACCCAAGCCTCAAAGACTCATGTTTCTTTGATTCTTCCTTTTTCTGGTATGTTTTCCATCATTTATCTTTGTGAGAATGAATGGATTTTGTTGAAAATTTCATATTGAAATTTGAATTAATCGGTAATTTATCTTTGATTGGGTTATAGGTTTGCGATTTTGCATATTAGTTTTGAAAAAATTAAAGATTAATTACTAATTTTGAGATTTATTGGTGAAGGGTTGCTGAATAAATCACTGAATTGAGATTTTTCATATGGGTTTTGTTGAATATTGATTGGGTATTGAAGAAATTTAGATATTAATTACTAAATTTGAACTTAATTGGTGATGGGTCTTTGAACGAATTAACAGGTAATAGGTCTTTGATTAAGTTATGGGGTTATGGTTTTTATAGCTTGGGTGTTGCTCAAATATGAGTTTTTGTTTTTGGGTTATGCACTTGATTAATTAATGCCAAATATGCCTTTGCATGTGCATTGCAATGTTTGAAAAATTTTGAGGCTCATAAATTAATTACACGTTACCAGTGTTGAGGAGTATTTGTTATATGATGAACTATTGAACTAAGATAACGGGTTGAACTTATAAAATTTCAGCTTTGATATTGAGTTATAGTGATTTATTGCTTTAATTGACAATTGGTGATGAAATTATTGCTATGAATTACTATGTGAACTTTAATTCATATATTTGCTTGTTAATTTGATGAATTAAGAATCATGATTAAAATCTTTCTAGCAAGAAAAAACAATTTGTCGAGGAAGCAACTTGCCCATAGATGGAGTTAATTACAAGGATAGATTGCAACAAGGAATACTTGTAAGATATTTTATTTTAATATCTTATATTTGTGAGCTTTTAATTGAGATATCAGGACAAATTACAAATAAAGGGTTTTAAGAATTTGATATTTTTAATTTAGGCTAGATTTCATTTATTAATTAAGTGTAGGATAATTAATATGAGTTCAGATAATAATATAGGTATGATGGATAACCCATGATTATTATATACTAGTGAGCTAAATCTCTCTTGTTGCTAACTCTAATGATTAAGCTTCTTTATATAAAGAAGGATGGATGATAAGGAAAATAGAATGAAAATAATGAAAAGAATTCCATCATTATTGAGTTAGAAAACGAGAGAATATCTTGGTGGAAAAACTTCTCGGACCGTTTCTAAGACGATGGATTCAGCCAAATCAGATGCATATCTTCCTCTTTCTCAATTAAACTTGTTTGTTTTGTGTTCTAAATAGCATGTATTAGATCTTGGGGGAGAAATATGTCAGATTTCCACTATAGATCTCTCCATCAAGTGGTATCAGAGCCTAAATACATGTTTTCAAAACCATATTTGAGTTTTTCTCATCATGATCTAGAGAAAAACTGAGTTTAATTGAGGTTTTGAGGAAATTTTGATTTGGTTAATTACATACTTGATTCTCTAATTTTATTAATTTTCAGTGTTTTTCTCTTAATAAAATCAGAATAATATGTTGTTGCATATTGATTTAAAGTGAAAATTTGAAGAAAATTAGGTTTTGGAGTTAAATCGAATTTTTTGGGAATTTTCAGATGAAAAATTGCAGAGGATCGGGAGGAGGAAGATGACTGGCGCGTGCACTTCATGCGCCATAGGCGCGCGTGTCACATGCAGGAGGCTGGAAGGAAGTGTGTCTGGCGTGTGTGTTAAACGTGCCATGGAATTGCGTGGGGTGCATCGGGTGGAACAGGGGAGCTGTAATTGGCGCGTGTATCACACGCGCTAGGGCATCAGTTGCATGCGCGTGTGATACATACGCGTGGCACGTCATATGTGTGCTCTACACGCGTGCGCCATTCTACCCTCTTTCTAGTTTTCTGTTTCTGCCTCTGAACTTTCTGATTTTTTAATTAAGTCCCTAATTCATTATGTTTCTCTCCATAAGGCTAATTTTGACCCGATTTCTTCTGTAATTAATTTAGATTTTCTAAATTAATTTTTTAAAAGACATAATTGGAAAAAATTGTGACATTTTTAGAGATAAATTGTTATCTTATAATTTATTTAATTTATGCATTTGACATAAAATGTCACATATGGAATTAATTTTTCTCATGTAAAATTGACAATGTAATGTTATTTTTTGTGATCATAATTTTTCGAGACATTTAAGCCTCATGTCCATAAGGAATGAAAAATTATATTTTTAAGACAATAAATAAGGTGTATCCCAATATAAGCATTTCTTTTAAAAGTGGCTAAAACATAGTTGCTAAAGTGACATTTTTAGCTGAGATTTTAAGAAATATACAGACTTATATGTTTTAGGGATGTCTCAAATTTGGTTTATAATTATTCGGCTCAAATGTGTTTATTATAAATTCAAATTTTGAGATAATAATATAAGACATTTGATTAGGAATGAACTTGTCTGAATGGTTTATTCTGTCCAAATGTGTTTAAATTTGCAAAGACTGTGTAAATTCCTAGATCGTTCTTATATTGAAGAATTATCTATTGCATGTTATATTTTCTGCCCAAATGTGATTATATAATGATGTGCTGAGATTCTTCAAATTAATACTCTTTTTATGGCTTTGAGTATTATTATTGTCTTGAACTCAAGTATTACATTGTTGATTTTTTTAGTAACTTTCTCAATCAATAACTACACTGTTACATTTCAGACATTAACAACTTCTAGTTTTAAGAAGTGGAAAAGAGACGTTGAAATGGCTATGGAGTTGGCAGATATTGATCTTGCCCTGACTACTCCTAAACCAGCTGACTTGACTTCTGAGAGTACTTCTATGGAAAAAGAGTTACACTCAACTTGGTATAAGATGAACCCCATGTGCTATTTGACCCTTAAAAGGTTAATACCAGAGCATTTGTTGAGCTGTCTTCCTGAGACTCATATAACAAAGGAGTTTCTTACAGCTTTGTCTCAGCGTTAGAAAGTGTCAATCAATGCTGAGATTGGTATCCTTTTGAAACAATTATACTCCATGAAATATAACGGACTTGGAGGTGTTAGGGAGTACATTTTAAAGATGGTCCACATACAGAATGAGTTAAAGGGTTTTGACATTATTCTCCCTGATGCTTGTATTGTGCATTAAGCTCTCAATACTCTACCTCCTAAGTTTGAGATGCTTATTATGGCTTACAACTCTAGGGAGGATCCTTGGACTGTCAATGCTTTCATTGTCATTTTCATAGCTGAGGAAGAGAAGCTAAAGGCAAGACAATCCAGTGTCGCATTTCTTGTATTCGGATCTCAGTATAAAGGTAAACTGAAAGGTAAGAATGCTAAGACTAATGCTTCTTTTTATGTTCAGGGGCATAAGTCTTTCTGATCTAGTGTTGTGGGTGATTCTAAAGGCATAGAGAAAAAGAGACTTAAATGTTTCTTTTGCAAAAAAAAAATGTCCTAAAAAGGCGGATTGTCTTAAATATAAAGCCCAGTTAGAGAAGCGTGAGCCTACATGTAACTCTTTTGGTTTTGTTATTTGTGAATCTAATTTAGTTTATGCCACATCTAGTTCCTGGTGGCTTGATAGTGGAGCGACTAAACATGTTGCCTTCACATTACAGGGATTCACAAAAATAAAGAAGCCAAATAAAGAAGAGTTAATGCTCACAGTTGGCAATAATGTTACAGTTGATGTTCACCTAGTTGGAAATATTTGTTTGAACTTAGATAGTGGTTATGAAGTATTTTTATCTAATGTATTGTTCATAGCATCTTTTAGACGGAACTTGGTATCTGTTTCTGAATTAAACAAAATTGGCTATACTTTTGTATTTAAAGATGGAGTTGTTAATATAACTTTTAATTCAAAGGCAGTTGGCCGATGTATTTTGTCATATGGTTTGTATCAAGTTTCTTTAAGTTCAAATGAAATATATTCCACATCATGTAATGTTGAACATATTGTTATCAAAAGACCCTTAATAAAGGAAATGTCATCCATGTTGTGGCATAAAAGACTTGGCCACATTTCTAGGGAAAGGATAAATAGCCTAATTAAAAATAATATTTTGTCTGCCCTTAATTTCAGTGACCTAGAAACATGTATTGACTGTTGTAGGGGTAAACTAACCAAAATTAAGAAAAAGGGATTTATCAGGAGCTCAAATCTCTTAGAGATAATCCATACATATATATGTGGACCTATTCACCCACAATATGCAATAATAAATATTTTATAACATTTATTGATGATTTTTCCCGATATGACTATTTGTACTTGATTAAAGAAAAGTCTAAATCTCTTGAGAAATTCAAGATTTTTAAAACTGAAGTCGAGAAACAGCAGAGAAAAGTTATCAAAATTGTTAGGTCTGATCGGGTTGGTGAGTATTATGGCAAATACGGTATATCAGGACAATTAAAAGGTCCTTTTGCCAAATACTTGGAGGACTGTGGAATAGTAGCTCAGTTTACTATGTCAAGAAGTCCTGAACAAAATGGTGTGGCTGAAATGCGGAATCACACCTTAAATGAAATGGTTAGAAACATGATATCAAGATCCAATCTCCTGGACTTTTTATGGGGTGAGGCTATTAAAACGGTATTATATATCCTCAATAGAGTACCCAGTAAGTTTGTGGCTATAACACCATTTGAACTGTGGACTAATAGGAAACCTAGCTTAAGTCACCTCCGTGTTTGGGGTTGTCCTTCAGAAGTATGCCTTTATAATCCTACTAAAGGTAAATTGCAATTTAGATCTACTCGTTGCTATTTTATAGGATACACAAATCATTCTAAAGGCTACAAATTTTATTATAGAGAAGAGGGTTCTAGAATTGTAGAATCACACACAGCTAAATTTTTAGAATTTGATATAGCTTATCAGTATGAACACTCTGATATCACTAGTAAGGAACAACAGACTAAAGTTATACATATACCAATTCCCAAGCAACCTGCAATGTTGGTTCTTACACCTGTGATTAATCCAGTATTAAGGGATGAGCCTATACAGTTTAATGAGGCTTCATCATCACAGGGTGCAGTTGCACATATTCCTCTTAGAAGGTTTACCAGGGAAAGGAAATTTGCTATTCCATATGATTATGTGGTCTATTTAGGAGAGAGTGATTATAACATTGGTCATATTCTGATCCTATATCATTTGAGGAAGTTGTTTCTAGTACCCAATAAGATCTATGGTGGAAAGCAATGAGAGATAAAATGCAATCTATGGATTGTAATGGTATGTAGGAGCTTGTTGAATTACCTGAAGGTTGTAGACCTATTGGTTATAAATGGGTCTATAAGACTAAGAAAGACTCCAAAGGGAATATTGAGAGTTTTAAAGTCAGATTAGTTGCCAAACGATTTACTCAGAGAGGAGGAATTGATTATAGTGAAATATTTTCTCATGTATCCTCGAATGATATATTTAGAGTAATTATGACACTAGTAGCTCATTTTTATTTAGAACCACATCACATGGATGTTAAAACCGCATTCCTGAATGGAGAATTAGACGAGCATGTCTGTATGAAACAACTTAAAGGTTTTCATGAAGATGGTAAAGACATCTTGTCTGTAGACTTAAAAAGTCTATTTATGATTTAAAACAAGCCTCACGATAGTGGTACTTAAAATTTGATGATGTAATCATTTCTTTAGGCTTTGTTGAAAGCAAAGTTGACAAATGCATATATTTCAAGATCAGTGAAAGCAAATATATCTTTCTGATATTATATGTAGATGATATTTTGCCTGCATGTAATGATTTAGGTACACTACATGAGGTTAAGCATTTGCTATTTAAATATTTTAATATGAAAGATCTTGGAGAAGCATCTTTTGTCCTTAGAATTGAAATCTTAAGGAACATATCTCAAAATCTTTTAGGTCTCTCTCAAAAGGCATACATAGAGAGGATATTGAAGAAATTCAATATGCATGAATGTAAATCTAGGGATGTGTCAATTGCTAAAGGTGATAAATTAAACTTAGCACAGTGTCCTAAGAATGAGGATGAGAGATAATCAATGAAAGCAGTGTCATATGCTAGTGTAGTAGGAAGCTTGATGTATGCTCAAGTTTGCAGTAGGTCGGACATTGTATTTGCAGTTGGTATTCTAGGTAGATATTAATCTAATCCTGGAATAGACCATTGGACTGCGACTAAAAGAGTTTTGAGGTATCTTAAAGGGACTGGTGATTATATCTTAATATACATAGAGGTTAAGCCTCTGGAGTTAACTGGATATATAGATTCAGATTTTTCTAGTTCCTCAGATGATAGAAAATTCACATCATGTTATGTTTTTATGCTAACTGGTGGGGCTGTATCTTGGAAAAGTGTTAAACAGTCCTTAATCTCTTCTTCCATGATGTAGGCTGAGTTTGAAGCATGTTATGGTGCAGCCACATATGTCGTATGGCTACGAAATCTCATTACGGAAATGTCAATCATTGATTCCATTGACATGCCCATAAAGTTGTATTGTGATAATCTTCCAGCTGTGTTTGCTAAAAACAACAAGAATATCACATGGTCTAAGCATATGAAAATCAAGTATTTGACATTGAAAGAGTTGATAAAGAAAGGTGATGTCGAGGTGGATCATATTAATACAAAAGATATGATAGTAGATCCTCTAACCAAAAGACTATGACCCAATATTTATGTGAGACATGTCATTAGTATGGGTCTAAAGTCTGGTTTTGATCTCTTAGATTAGTGGGAGGATTTTATATTACTTTATGTAATGTTTGTACGTACTTTATACATTGGTATAAATATACATTATTATATTTCTAATGATTATCAATACAGTGTTATATTTTCATTGGAAAATATTATGTGATATATCAGATTAAATATTTGAAAGTTTTAAGATTAGTGTCATCTTAAGCGAAGGCTTGGGGCATTGATGTTCATAGCTTTGGGTGTATGTCTTGTGACACAAAAAGTATCTCGAGATATAAAGTTTTAAAACATAAGGTGCGAAAATAAATAATTAATTTTAGGAGGGATAGAGAAAATTTGACATAAAGATTTATAGAAGTTCGGGTGTTAGCAAACCCTACTCCTCTCCCCAATCGCAATTGGGAGTTTCACTAACACACTAAGTGTTACAATGGAGTTTTACAAGCTCACTCCTAACTATGGTGTTTCTCACAATGGCTCACACCTAACCCAGAAATCCCTTGTGTTTTAATGGCTCACACAATAACCAATTCCTTGTATTTTACAGGCTCACACAAACAACCTTTACTTTGTGTTTTTACAGGCTCACACAAACAACTTTTACTTTGTGTTTTTACAGGCTCACACAAATAACCTTTTAATATGTGTTTTAGAGGCTCACACAACTAACTCTTACAAGTGTTATACTCTTAACCCAAAAATACCCAAAGCTCACTTGAGTAATGATTACAGAGAGAAACACTTACAAATCTTAATTGCTCAATAAATGAAGAGCAAAAAGATTTTTACAGAGAATAGATTTTGTTCTCAAAGTATGAATGTACAAATAGCTTGTAATAAGATTTTGATTCAAAGTAATTGCTATTCTATTGTTATTCTCTTGTTCTGAATGCATAAATGACTTCCATTTATACTCTCATGGTTAATTATAGCCGTTGGGGTGCATTAAATATGAAACTAGCCGTTGTACTAACCAAATAATTATGCCTGACATTTTTCTCTTTCATTGTTCATAAACGTGACTATGTTTGTCACGAGCGTGACATTTCTTTCCAAGCCGTGACTGAAGTGATGACCTTGGTCGTGAAGCTCTCTGAAATGTTTTGACATATTGAGTCACGGGCGTGACATACTCATTCACGGGCATGACAAACTTTCCAGCCATGATCCAAGTGGTGACTTTGGTTGTGAAGCTCTCTAGATGAAAATGCATGAACATTCACGGGCGTGACATTTTGATTCACGGGTGTGACTGAAATGTCCACTTCACAGTTTGTTCTTCCTTCATGGCCGTGAACTTCAAATGTCAGTTTTAGTAACGGTTAGCTCTTTCACGGGCATGACACATAGAGTCACGACAGTGAACATGCTACTTCCTGAATTTTGTCTTTCAAGGATTATTCTTCCAATCTCCATTCTTGCTATTTTAATCCATGTCCTATTTAATAGACTTAGAAAACAAGTATATTAAATACAATATTGTTATTTTATTTGTTATCATCAAAATGACTGAAATACCCCTCAAGGTTTAACACATACATACTTTATTTGAAGTAATAAAGGATTTCTTATGATTAACTATGTTACATAAAGATAAGAAATCTGACTGATAAGAAAATCAACACATAAAATTTTGATCATAAAGTCAGTGTTGAATAATGCTTACCACATTACCACACTGATGCTCCATGACGATTGATAGGGTTATTGGCATATGTGACTATGGAAGGTGTCATGTTCTTGATTATGTGGTTTCCGCCATGATCCTATGTTGATAATCTTATTGAATCGAACAGGAATGTGAAGGTTTTTGTAATATATTCTCAATTAATGCGTCCAAGTGGGAGAATATAAGATATTTTATTTTAATATCTTATATTTGTGGGTTTTTAATTAAGATATCAGAACAAATTACAAATAAAGGACCTTAAGAATTTAATCAATTCTTAATTTAGGCTAGACTTCATTTATTAATTATGTGAGAGAATTAATGTGGGCTCAGATAATAATATGGATATGATGGATAGCTCATGATTATTATATACCGGTGAACTAGGTCTCTCTTGTTGCTAACTCTAATGATTAAGCTTCTCTATATAAAGAATGATAGATGATAAGGAAAATAGAATGAAAAGAATTCCATCATTCTTGAGTTAGAAAATGAGAGAAGATCTTGATGCAAAAACTTCTCGGATCGTTTCTAAGACAATAAATTCGGTCAAATCAAGTACATATCTTCCTCTTTCTCAATTAAACTTGTTTGTTTTGTGTTTTAAATAGCATGTATTAGATCCTAGGGAAGAGATCTGCCAAATTTCCGCTATAGATCTCTCCATCAATACTTACAGATTTTATTCAAGCATTCTGGTCTACCTCCACAATACTTGAATATTTAAGGGGAGTAATTCTGATTTCTTTTTATTTTTTGATATATTTTGATCATGTTCCTACATTAGGGACAATATAGGAAGTAGGTGTGGAAGAGTGATATTTGAGCCTCATTTTTGAGATTTTTACTTTTTGCTACTTGAAATTCAAATTGTGGATAAATGTATAAATGATATATTATGACATCTTAAGGAGCTAATTGTAATTCAAAATTCATTCTTGCATGAATTTTGATTAATACGAAAAAATTCTACACTTTTGCACTTGTTGAATTTTGATTAAATTAATATAAAAAGTGAAAGAGTAGTAGTCAATTTATACTTATAAGTTTAAATTTTTCATAAAATATGATATTTTGATTTATTTGACAAAGATTGCAAGATGAGAATATCAAATTATAACTATTTTGAAAGAAGTTTTTAGCCTAATTTTAAGCAATACAACTTGGCTTGCTGAAATTTATTTTTGAGTAAAATTCATGATTCGTTGGAAATACTTGAACTTACCATGGAATTTTTATTGACACTACACATATTAGATTTGTTTGAAAATGATAATGAAAGCTAATTTTTAATGTCTTTACTTTTACTTGTGATTAAAAAAAAAGCAAATTTAACATTTTGGAAGATGTTATAGTATTATTGAAAAAAATTACAAAAATTTCAAATTGAGTTAATGTAATAGATAGAGTATAAAATTCATATATTAGTCAAAACAATGCGAAATGTGGGATAGAGTATAAAATACACCCATTAAAGAGAAAACAAATAAAGGTAAGACAAAGTATAAAATGCAACTAATTCCAAAAAAATTCAGTTTTATTACAGAAAATTTTGAGGTATTGTTTTGTTTATTCTCTCCTTTTGATCCCAAAGATCTCCTTTTTCTTAAATTATATTCCAACCCTTTGATTTTTGAAATGAGTTCAATTGGGTGGTGGAGATGGGAAAAAATAGAAAATTTATAGTCTATTCTTTCTAATATCATGAATTATGAGTGATCTAAATTTTTACCTAAATATTTAAGTGAATTGGGTGAAATCTTTAGATAATGTGTTAAGTTTTGTATATTTTTGAATAACATTGAAAGGATATTGGATTAAGTGAGAAATTTAAGTTATAAGTATATATTGTGCTATGAAATATTTTTGTTTTGATTATTAATTTAGTTGAACTCTATAAATTTACAAAATTTTCAAAAGAATGAGTAAAGTATAAGAATTAAGTTTTGCTTGAGGACAAGTAAAAGACTTATTGCGGGGGAATTTGATAAGTGCTAAAATGGAAACATATTTAACATATAATTTATCTATATTTAAAGTAAAAATAATTTATAATACATTAATTAATCTCCTATTTTGATTTTATAAAGGAATTTATCAAATGAGGAAAGATTAAACTAAATTTGAAGAGGTAAAAAAAGAAAAATCGTGATTGATCTAATTGATAAGGTTGTCTCCATTTTATTAAAGGAAACTAAGTTCTAGCATGCCCAACCTGAAGGAGAAATTAAAAAGAGGACATTTTGTCCAAATTAATTCCAACTTTTTAGAAATATTCTCCTAGTTATTTTTCTAAATTAGTGTAATTTCGTTTTTATATGTTATCTTAGATAATAATTTCTATTTAGTTCTTTTAGAAGTTTAGTTAGTTTAAAACTTTTTCCTGTATAGAAGTAGCATTAAGTAGAAATCTATCATATTTTAGTTTGCATCTTTGTTTTTCTGCTTTTTTATTTTATTCATGTATTTTAGTTCCAACCATGTGCGGTTGATTTTATTCTTCTAGTCAAGCCTATCGAATATTGGTTTTAAAAAAATTGTGAGAATTTATTCTTCAATTATTTTTTAATTTTAATTATTTGGATATTTTCTGTTTTTATTTATTTATTTACTTGATGAATAAATGGTGTCATTTGGGTCTTTAAATTTGTATATGTTTAGTTAATCCAATAGAGTAGTAAATCAATATTCTTAGGACTTGTTTGATATTGCGTTTGTCAAAAATACTTTTGAAGAACAAAATTATTTTTAAATTTTTTGAGTTTTGAAAACTACTTTTTGAGAGAAGTAGGTAAATAGATATTTTTTCTATAAGTAGATTTGAGAAAAGTAATTTATAAAAAATTAAAAACAATCAGTAAATTAAATCAAAAAAATTTTAAACCTACTTTTTGGACACCTAACAGTAATTTCAAACACTCTCTTAGTAAAATTAAAATATTAATGAGTATTAATAGAAATATTCAATCTATTTTAAATAAACAAGCTTGTGTTTTATTGACTAGAATTGGTGATTTTTTTAATTCTTAATGTTATTTATAGTCTAAATTTTAAGAGTTTATTTAAGGTTAATTGGTAAATAAAGTTTATTTACAAAGCTTTCTCATTTAAATTATAATTAAGGAAAGATAGAATATTAGAGATTGTTAATATTTATAACTAATTTATTTAATTTGAAAAATTATATTTCTTTCAATGATCAATATATTTAAACCAATTCTGAGATATACCTTGGCTTGAATTTTTCTAAATTGATTTGATTTGTTTAATTTTATGTTTTATTTCTATTAAATCTAAATCATCCCCTCCCAATTTTTATTTCTTTGTTCTTAAAAATTCAAATTTGATAATTACTCAATCCCTGTGAATTTGTCTCTACTCTCGTTATTTCCAAATTTTATTTTCAAAAAGTAGAAATTTATTTTTGACTAGTTTCTACAACTTTCAATACAATAAAGTAACATTGGGAAATGTTTAGTAATGTTGGATAATATAACTTGAATTATTTCAAATAAAACTAATTACATTTATATGAAATTTGCTTTTGAAAATATGCCTAGAGGCTTAATTCCCCACTTGTTCTTAATTGTGTCTACCCTGTCTATAGTGATAGAGTTAGATTTTGTTTGATAAAATTAGCTGATAATTTAACTAATTGAATTAAAAATATTTGATAAAACTAGCAGCAAAAATAAATGAAAAAATGTAACATAACATAAAAAGATATATTTATATTAATAAAACATAAAATAATACAAACTAATTATAAATATATATATATATATATATATATATATATATATAATAACAAATTGAATTATAATGAATTCTTGAATTTCAGCTAAATAAATTTAAAATTGCAACTAAATTAATAAATTTCAGTGTGGTGCATATGGAAAAAGTATGAATGTGACAATTGAATGATCTGATTTCACAAATTGGTTCCCCTTTCTAATACGATAGCTTAAGTGATTGGGAAATTAAAACAAACAAAGTTGGGTAAAAAAAATAAATGAATATGGGATGACATAAAGTCGCAAAAATATGTCATTTGACAAAAAAATGGTATAAAAGAAAAAATAATAATTTACTAGTTGTTTTTAACCCTAGTTCTCCTAATATTTTTTTAGATATTATAATCTATTTTTTTTCCAAAAAATCTATTTTATCAAACACAGTTTATTAATTAAATTAAATTATTTTTATGATTAAATTATATTATAATCTAAATTATAATATAGTTTGATATTATTAAACACTGCCTTTAGGTTTGCAATATTGTACTGTAAATAAACTATGATGACTAATTGTATGTACGTTGATTACAATACAATAATAAGTACTCCTTTCATCTAGAAAAGATAGAATCAGTCATATTTTCACATATATTAAGAAAATTAGTTAATTTAGTTAAACTAATGATTTTTACTTAATGTTTCCAAAAATACTCTCCATTTATTATTATCTTGAAAAAAAACCATTTGATTTTTTAATATAAAACTCAAATAAATACTCGTGTAAATACCAACCAATTTCAAGAGTTTTTTAAAATAAGAGTTAAAAAAATTAAGAGTCCAAGAATAATAATTAATTGATGGCTTATTTATTAATATAAGTGGTAGTGACATAATAATAATGAAATATATAAATAATAGAGTTTATTTGGTATTGCTATTTAATTATGCTTCAATTCAAAGTAGTAGGTAGAAACATTTTTTTTGTTTGATAAACTAATTTATAAACTGTTGTGAGACAAAAACATATTATTTGTTTAGTTAAAAACTGCTATTGGAAATGCTTTTAAATATAAATGACAAAAATAGACATATATAAAAATATAATTATTTGTTACTATTTTTATATTAAAAATTACAATTTGGTTATAGTAAAATTAATATTAATTCTAATAAATGTTAATTTTATACCAATTTATTTTTCTTTAAATTATGAATAGTAAATAGAATTAAAAATATTGCATTCTACTGTAATATTAGAATCATTCATACATTATACAATAATATTAGATTTAATAGTACTTACAACCTGTTTTCTTACTATTAATTCCTAAAAAATAGCAAACTACATGCAATTCATTGCTAATGTCATCCATTTGATATGGTTAATTGTCTCTAAGATTTTCAATTGAAACATCAACATCTAGTATAACATGAAGGCATATAATTAGATTTGCAATCATATACTTGAAATACTTTTTATCTTTATGTTTTTCTAATATAATTATGTAAAGTTATAGAAGCAACTATAATTTTGACTTGGATCTTAAACAGATATGTATGCATGTTATTTAAAATATGTCATCTATTTTTCAACACCCAAAAAGTCCTCTTGATCACTCATCGTAAAGAAGAATATGCACAATTGAAAATTTCATCTCGTCCCAATGATTATTGTCCACGTCGAAATTCGGATAAATGATATCTAACTCCTCTATATTTCTTTTTCCATTCTAAACATATTAATACAACAATCTATGTGATTATGAAATAACTCCATCAACCATTTGTGTCCTGTTTGATATGAAATCATATAAGGTTCGTTGTAGATATATTTTATAATAATACTCAGTTATTGCACTGGCTATTGCTACCACTAATTGATCAATAACATGTTCATCACAAGTATTGAAAATGTCATCTTCATCATCATTTCCACCACTATCATTATGGTTTGTTATTTGCATATAATTGTCCATATCTAAAATAACACAAAAGAAAAAAAAATTCAAAGTCATTAATACTTAAAAATACAAACCAAATACAAATTCATACAAACTAAGCTATCGATTCTTAAAAATGCAAACAATAATATTCATCTGTACAAACATTAATATTTCACATGCTAGTCTTGTCTTTATGATATTTAAACCAAGCTAATTTAGCCTCTGGTTTATTGATAGAAGCAAATGTCTCTCTTTATCTTGTTTTCTAACAATATAATAGCAAATAACCAGAATTCATTGTCTTTCTCAATGTCTGGTAGATAATTTAGAATTGCATGAGTTTCAGCAATACTATACCTAGGCAAGTCAGTCATTTTGTACGTTATGGTACCTATACTTTCAACTGTCGCAACCTATCAATTTGTTGTGATGATTTTTGTTGAATCACTTGATTTTTTTTTATTTTCTTCATTTTTTTCATCCTTTTTAACTTGCTTACTCGACTTATCAATTCTTTTCCCTTTTCTTTCCTTCATTTGTTCATTATAGCTACCTCCCAGATTTTCTTGACACTCACTGCTAATTTGTTGATTTAGATTCTTAAAATATTGTGATTCCTCTTCAAAATCACGACTACCTTCTAATTGGATGGTATCATTACCAACACTACCATCAAATCCATCATTTTCATCAATTAACACACCAATTGATGGAGCCCAAGCATGCTCATTAGTAGCTACAATATCAATAAAAAAATATGTCCATTTTTTTTAGCAAACTCTTAGGGATCCCTTGATTTTGAAATTTTTCATAAGCTCATTTAACCTACATAATCCAAAAAATAGATAACATATTAAAAAGTGTGAATTCTAATAAATAATTGAAATAAATTTAAAACTCAAGTTGTTATAACTCAATACTAACTTTAATTTTTTCTGCCCATCGATCATCAAATGCGTCAATATATAGTATTTTTCTTTGTATCCATCCTAATCTAGTCTCTTTACCTGTCAATTCTTGAAACAACTTACATTCCTTCTTCATCGAATCCCATTTATTTTTTAATTTGACTTTATCATAATCCAATTTAGTCTCCCAATGAAATTTATTAAGTACATACTTCCAACATTTTCTTGATAAATGAGTTCCAAGTCGAAAATCTTTTTGAGCAGCTCGCACACAAATGTCACAAAAAATTTCTAATAAATTATATTATTTTGCTTTAGAAGGTCTAGTTTCATTTTCCTGACTCAATTGATTTGGATGTCCACTCATATTTGTTGTACTAATGATCCTAATATAATATGATCAATCAAATATATATCAAATAATTAAAAATACAAAATTTTCAAATAAAACACACCAACAAATAGCTCCAACCTAAATATTCACATGATGTCATTTCTAACAGTTGTTGAACAAATAAATAAACAAAATAAGAGATAGAAAGAAAAAGCATAGTATCAACAAGAGACTGTATCTAGCAAGAATTAATGATTCTATATTCATAGTTAGGCTGCAAGTTTATGCTAGTGGAAATAATTATTGTATTATTTGATTAACACAGGTTTTTCCTAAGCAACCTAATGACTTAATAAAAAAATAAATTATATTCTTATCTAATATTATTATAATTAAACTATCAAGATTTCCTATTATAGCATTTGATGCTGTGTATGATCCATTAAAATAATTTCCAATTATTGACATAGTTTTTGCATTTCTAACTTGTTTAACTATTAAACTTGATTCTTTTGTTTACAATCTATTTAATAATAGTGCACAACATATCATTATCACTTGCTAACAATCTATTTAAGTGGTAAAAAATATACCTCTGCCAGGTGCAAGTTCTATCTTTACATGAATAAAATATTTAGTTATACCATAGTTGTTGTAATAAAAACAAAACAAAATAAATATGAAGAGATAACATGCTTGCACGTGTTGTGGTGGTGGGGTATTGGAATGCTGTCCAAATTTGAAATCATAATTACAACTTTAACAAAAAAAAAAAAAAGACTTTAACTTGCAATTTTGCAACTTTGAGTAATAAAAATGAATTGATGGAATAAAAGCCATATGAATTTAAATCCCAGTTTCTTTTACTGAAAAAACGACCAAATTCAAGAAATCGTTGTAGAAATGCATGCATTTGTAGCTAAATCTTGATCCAGATGAAATTAATGGCGAAAGGATGCATTTTGATGACATGGTGGGTTTGAAGATTGGGATGGCATGTATATAGTGGGATTAAAGGTCATATTCATTTTAGTTCTGGTGGTTTGTTAACTTTCAGTTTCACTCATCTCGGAGTGATCTTAGATTTTTCTTGAATTCACCCAAAAAATTCTTCATGTTCCCTAAATCATAATTACAACTTTAAAAAGAATGCTTACATTTGGACAAAGGCCTTAAAAAGAATAGAAGCTAGGGCCTGAAGGTCCTTAACTTTCATAAATATAGTGCGTAATGCACAACTGGTACTTAAGAAGGGTCATATATTACATGTTGCCCATGTAATATTCTCATAAAATTCATTTCATAACCTAATGTAGGATCTCCAAATTATTTTTTACAGCTTACTTTCTAATACTTTCTCTGCTTATGTCTGGAAAATTTTAGTTTGTCTTCTATTTTGTCATTTTTTTTATCTCTAATTTAATTATCTGTAGCTCTTTGTGGCTGCAAATAACAGTATTGAGATTAAAATTATCTATTGATTATGGATAAACATGGAGGAACAAAATATAAACCAGTAGTTGAGCTTAGGGCAAGCATAAAAAATGTAAAAGGCAAATAAATCAGAGCATGACCACAGTAGATCTGAAGCAAAAGATAAAAGAAATAATAGTGGACAATGAATCAATCAGATCGAAAGCATCAACAAATTAGATCAAGTCTTTTGTCTCACTAAAACTAATGCAAAAAAGAAAGACAAAAGAGACGAAGAAAGAGAGATGGAAAATGTTCTAACCGGTGCAAAGGAAGAGGAGATTCGTCGAAGCAGCTTGAATATTGGCTATGGATGCTAGAGCGCGACCGGATGTAGATCGACGGAAGGGAGGAATGTCTGTTGATGCTTAGGGCTTGAAAGAAGAAAGTGTTTTATATGATGGCACAATAGTTAAATAAAATAATTTATTAAGGGTATTTTGGTGTTTAAAAAACATAAAAATTGCTTCCCGTGTGAAGTATCAGAATTGATGTTTTTTTTAAACACAGGTTTTAGATTTCAAAACCATAGTTTCAGATCTTTACCAAACACTCATTAAACCCAGCTTTTATTCTAAAACTATGGTTTTGAATATCCTACCTCAATATTAAATAGGTCCATAATATATTTATAATTGAACAAAATAATTAAAAAAATAATCTATAATTTTGGAGAGTCAAAAAAAAAATTAGTCTATTTTTTCCAAACAAATGGAGCATAAGTTTTCCAAAAAAAAAAATGAAAGATAAATGACGGTTTGACATTTTCAGCCCAAATGATAAAATCTTGATTTAAAAAAAAAAGAATATGCATGTGTGGTCTGATTAATTTTCATTGAATATAAAAAGGATTGAAGCTATTTACTTTGTTGATGAATTTTATTTTTTTAATGTTTAAATATATTAATTTTTATATTCGAATACATTATCACCATCAACAACAAGATTCTTTTTTCATTTTAATATGTATTAATATTGATTTTTTATAATTGTCAAAATTTATTAAAAATAATGAGTCGGTGTTCTTATGATATAGAAGAGATTTAGCTGAAAATAAATTTAAGAAAATTGACAAAAAAATGAAAAGGATTTTATTGAAAAAATTCAAAAAATAAAATTGAATAAAAAATAAAGATTTAACTGAAAATAAATTAAAAAAGGGAAAGGAATTTAATTGAAAAAGATAAAATAAGAAAATTGAGAAAGAAATGAGATTTAAATTTAATAGAAAAAATAAATTAGAAATTAAAAATAAATTAATTTAATTGAACAGTAATAAAAGAATAAAATTAAAGAAAGGAAATGAATTTATTTGAAAAGAAATTAAAGATAGAAATCAAATTAAAAATTAAAGAGACTTAGTTGAAACAAATTTAAAGAAAAAAATTTAAAAAAAAAACGTAAAACATTTAGTGGAAAAAAGTATTGAGAAAGAAAATTTGAAAAAGAAAAAAATAAGAAAAATGAAAAAGAAACGGGAAAGAGATTTAATTTAAATAAAACTAAACAAGAAAAGTGAAAAAAATAGAAGGATTTAATAAAAAAAAGAAATTAAAGAATGAGATAAAGAAAAAAAAAAGATAGAGATTTAATTGAAAATAGAAAATAAATTTAATTAAAAAAATTAAAAAAATAAATAGATTTATTTGAAATAAATAAAGAGATTTAATTGGTACATATTAAGGAAAAAAAATTTAAAAATGATTTTCAATGGAAGAAAGTTAAATAATTAATTTAATTAAAATAAGTATTAAAATTAAAGAAAAAAATAGATGAAAGCAATGGAATGTAATATAAATGTAAAATACATTCTATAAATATTAGATATTTAATTATAATAATTTTTTATTTTAAATTTTAATTTATGAAGTAAAAAAAATAATTCGGTAATGAAAATTATTCTGGCTATCTTCGAATGCAGTCAAAGATTTCTTTTCAGTTCCTACAATTCCAATTGTGAAGAATTGCAAAATTAAAATTACCCTCAGATTTTCAAGAAATAGGAGTACCTGGGAAAGAGAGATTGGATAAATGAAAATTCCACTGTTTTGATTCAATTTTACAATTGCTAAAATGAAACGGTCATAATATCTGATGTTCATGGAAAGGTTATCCATTGCGCGTATTAGGTGTTTGTTGTTTTGCTTGCTTGTCATAAAGTCAATAGTCAACTCCGTGGAGCAGCAACCGTCTTTCGTCAAGGTATATGGCGTTGATTCCAACTCGCAATCCAATTAAAATGAAAAGAATTCTCAAAAATCTTTTATAATTAATCTTCTTGATACAGAGTTTCTTGGCCCAAGCCACTACAATGTTGCAACCCGTCTCTATCAACTGTTTCCCTTCTTCGAAGTCATACACCTTCTGCGGAAGTTGTTGCCTTTTCAAACCCTCAATCAAGTTGAACTTAAAAGTATCTTCACAACCTGGAAGCAAGAAGCTTCAGCACTAAACTCAAATGGATATCTTTTCCCAGGTATTTGTCTGTGCTACTCTTATCACTTTCGTCTTCAAAATCTCCATTGCACTTGACACCATTAATCTCTCTCCATCTTTGACTGATGCAACACCCTGGTTTCTAAAGGTGGAAGCTTTGAATTGGGTTTCTTCAGTCCATATGCTTGAACTAAACGTTACTTGGGAATTTGGTATGGAAATATCCCAGTTAGAACTATTGTTTGGGTTGCAAACCGAAACATTCCTATCAATGATTCTTCTGGTTCTTTGCTATAAACAGTGGAAGTTATCCTGTGCTCTTCAACAGTGAGAATATGATTGTTGTTTTTTGGTCAGCATCTCACTTGATGAAAGAAGCACAAGATCCTGTTTCCCAGCTTCTTGATTCAGGAAATCTTGTTTTAAGAAACAAAAATGAAGCTGCTTCAGGAATCTACTTGTGGCAGAGCTTTGACCATCCACGTGATACACTCCTATCCGGAATGAAGCTACGTTGGGACTCAGGAAGTGGAATTAATATGCATTTATCATCATCAAAGAGCTCAAATGATCCACCAGTTGGCGACTTTACTCTGAAAGTAGAACTGCTAAACAATCCTGAGTTAATTATGCGGAAAGGCAGAGAGAAGTACTACAGTACTGTACCATGGACTGGCAGTTCATTCAGTGGCGGCCAGACAATATAGCCTAACCCAAATTTGGCCTACAATTTCGTTTCAAATGCTGATGAGGTATATTACATCTACAGCCTCAAGAATAGTTCTTTACTAACAGGAATAGTTATAAATCAAACTACCAACCAGCGTCAGCGCTACACATGGAATGATGTGATGCAAACTTGGATTCTCTATCATAATGTGCCAAGAGATCGTTGTGACAGTTATGGCCTATGTGGTGCCTATGGAAATTGTATTATCAGTGAATTGCCAGTTTGTCGATGTTTAAAAGGATTCAAGCCTAAGTCATTACGGGAATGGAACCTAATGGATTGGTCTCAAGGGTGTATTCGTACTGAGCCTTTAAATTGTCAAAAAGGAGATGCATTTATCAAATATCCTAAATGAAAATTGCCAGATGCTACACATTCTTGGGTCTACAAAACAATGAATCTCAGGAATGCAAAGGCTAAATGCTTGCCGATTGTTCATGTATGGCATATTCAAATGCCGATTTTTCAGGACAAGGCAGTGGATGTACCGTTTGGTTTAATGATTTGATAGATATTAGACAATTTCCAGATGGAGAACAGGACCTATAAATTCGAATGAGCTCATCAGATATAGGTATGTTCTTCAATTATTTTTGATAACCCATGAGCATATGAATATGCCACTGGTTTTGCTTATTTTATTGTATTTTAGCTCTATTCTACTTGTATTTATAATTATATTCTAATTATATTTATTTTCCTCTATTCTAATTCATTCCAGGAATTTAAAGATTCGAACTTTAGAAAATTTAACATTTAGTAATCTTGGTACGATTTTACTGTAGAACGTATTTGATATATAGCCATTTTCATTAAAGCTATATCTTCTACAGTTATAAATTTGTTTTGTTATAATATAAAATATTATTGTAATGTTTATTTCTCTTTATAATTATCTTCAATTATTCAAAAAAATAAATAACTTATTTAAAAAATAAATAACTTTATTTTCCTCACCTGCTTGAACATTAAGATATCTAGTAAATCAAAATAATAAAACAAGAATTAAATTTTAAGAGCGAAAATAAGACAGCAGTATTTGGAAATACTACTTTTCAACAATTTAAAATAAAAAAAGTTAAATAAATTTTTTTATAATATTATTTTTTTAGTAAATGTTAAGTTCTAATAAAATATTAGATATCTATATCTATAATATTTAGTTTAATACTGCTGACTATAGTTGCAAGGTATACTGAAAACGTAGAAGAACTGAAGAAAGGGAGGAAGAAGCTAGAAAAGAAATCAAGTCGATATTCATTCAGGTGCGTGAAGTGAATCCTTCTCTTTTGTGTTCTTTCGGTTTCTTCTCATTGCTCTTAAATTTCTGCTCTTTTCTTTTTATTACTACTTTTTTCTTCAAAGTGGCTACTTGTCTTCTTTTCTTTTCTTTATAATATAACATTAAAATATAGTAAAGAAATCACGTCCTCGTGTTAACCACCAGTACCTATTATCAACATGATTCGAAACTTATGATTTGATTCAATTCTTGATTCTAAATTTACAAAATGACAAATTCCATTTTGGTTTTAAATCTCAATTTGAAAATTATGACTTAGACTAAGTAAATAACAATAAAAAAATAAAAAATAAAAATATTGTTATCAATTTTTAATCACATTTTCAACAAACCCTATTGATTCAAAATTGCACAAACTGGTAGATATGCTTTTGACATGATAGTGCTTTTGTGAATATATTTGCCGCTTGCTCATCAATGTTGCAAAACTTCAATATAATCTCCCCATTTGATTCCAACTCATGAATAAAATGAAAGCGAATATTGATATGCTTCGTTCTTCTATGAAATGTAAAACTTTTAGCCATTGCAATTGTAGACTTGCTGTCACAAAAAATTTCAATTGCCTTTTCTTACTTTTGATGAAGATCAACAAGAATTCTTCTAAGCCATATGCATTGTCAAGTTGAGGAAGTAGCTGCTACATGTTCTGCCTTATGATAATACCATTGTAACTTTCTTTCTTGAACTCTATATTATTACTCATGATCTATGGCTGAAAAGCATTTCATGAAGTGCTCTTTTTATTATCCAATGAGTCTACCCAATCACTGTTAATAAATCTAATAATCTGAAATTTGAAACATGATAGTACCAAATACCATAATCTATAGTTATAGTAATAGCGCTAAATCCCTTTCATGTCTCCAAAATGATGTTTTGAAGGATTGTTTATAAACTTTGAAACAACACCAACTGAAAATGAAATATCTAACCATGTATAAGCTAAATAAATCAAACCTCCCACTAGACTTCTTAAATTTCTTGCATTTGCTTTTTAGTACCATCCTTAAGCTACAATTTTTCATTCACATTCATGGGTGTAGCAGCAAACTTACAATTAACCATGTCATACGTTTTGAGTAGGTCTGATGCATATTTCTTTTGTGAAACAAATTCCGCATCTCCTTGCTTTAACTCAAGCCAAGGAAATAATGCAATAAACCCAAATCTGTCATCTCAAACCTAATAATCATATTAGACTTGAATTTAGCTACAATAAAGTGAGATGGGCCCATATAAATAATGTCATCAATAGTAAGACATACAACAAGAAAGTTATTGTTACCTTCACTTGAAGTTAAGGAAGAGGCATTTGTTGAATTTACTGATGTAGGATTTTACTATTTCATCTAATGAAGCTTCAAGTTGGGTCCCAACATTATTACCACTCCAATTCTAGTTCTCTTCTTCATAAATATGACATTTTCGTTGATTATCACTTTGCCACAAGATAATTATATTACCTATAGCTTTGAATCAAGACAATAATTGATGAAAATACTTTTTTTTTTTAAATTTCATCTTGTTTTTGGCGGGTTTGAGAGTTAACCAAAACATAAGGAATATACCAAAAAATTCTTAAGTGGCTTAGCAAAGGTTTTGTACCTTTCCAAGCTTCATAAACATTTGATTCAACATAGTTTTTGTGAGAGAGATATTCAACAAATACATTGATGTAGCAACTGCTACTGTCCAACACTGATTTGGAAGTGTCTTGCCTTTTAGTGAACTTCTTGCCATCTTAACAATGGTATTGTTATTGCTTGCTTTCAACAACTTCATTTTGCTCTAGTGTGTAAGGTATTGTTACTTCCATGCAAATTCCATTTTCTTCACAAAAGTGGTTGAATCATTTGACATGAACTCACCACCTCTATTCGAACAAATACTACAAAAACGAATACCAATATAGCGACAACGAAATGTGGTCAATGTATGGTTGCTAAATTGATTTAGAGATCACACTCTATAGTTGCAAAAAACTAGTCACTAAGCAAATTTAGGGATCCCAACTAAGTAGTCGCTAAAAATAGCGACTACAACAACATGTCATGGTCGCAAAGTCATCTTCATGTGGTTGGAAAATGCAGATAATGGAAAAATCAATGAGACAAATTGCTGACCAAATTGCGACCAAAATTGTGGATGCAAATTCCGGTCGTACATGGACTAATTTAGTAACAACTTTCAATGATCACTAAATTCATAGTTATTTAGCGATCACTATTATAGTCACTAATTTATGTGACCATATCAATTTATTATTTTATTTTTAATATTATTAATTATTTAATAATATTATCAATAATTATTCATATTATTATTATTTATGTTTAAATAATAATTGCAAATATTAAAATATAATTATAATATATTAAATAGAAAAATTCAATAAAAGTTTTAATAAAAAAATATAGTATTTTTCATAAAATATAAAAACTCAAATTAAATAAAAAAAAGATACTCAATCAGGACTAGGGATGCATCTGGTGATGGCTGACTGTGGTCCAAGCCTAGATCATTGTGATGGCTATCACGAATCATCACTCCATCATCTGGCATATATATCCTCTCCTCGATCTGGCATATCCACTATTGGGATTGGCAAACAATCTGCTCGAAGGTATGAACGGTGGTTTGTAGTTCGTATATCTGTGATGTGTAACTATCTTGCTGCTCATACATCTGAGATTGTGAAGTTTCAAGTTCTCTGATCCACTGGTGTCCACCTCATAATGGGTGATATGGAGGCTTCAGATGCATAACTGGATGTCTTATTCCGATTTGTCCCATACATATACTTGTTTAGCTATGAAGACTCAACAACTTGTAAGAATATTTGGTCCTCATAGTCCTGGATGATATCAATCGAGTTCTCGAATTCATCCCTGAATGCCTTAGCAATGAGCTTTTAAATTCGTTTCTTCAATGAAATGTCATATCAAATAAGTAGTTATGTTTTAACATATAAAAAAAATATATCAAGTACTTATCCCTACTTGTCTTGTGTGCTGGTGTACTTTTTTTACCCATTAGGAGCTCTCACCAATGTGTTTCACTGAATAATTGTGCCTTACTATAAAGACAAGGGCACCCTTTGCAATCTTTTGAAAAAAAAAATTAGATATTCAAAAGTTGTTATTTTTATAAAGAGTAAAAAAAAAACTAGGTTCCTTACAATCTGTTTGAAGTGCTCAGTAAGCGAGATAGAGCCACAAGTTTGTCATGATGGCTCCGATTTAAAACCACCAGTCTTAATAAGACAGTTTCTTGCCTAACGTTTCCTCACTGTCCGGAATGAGGCATTACTCTACTTCTGCTACTAACTTGCGCATACCTCATTTTGCACAAATGGGGGTTGTTCTTTGGTTCTCCACTAGTAAAACATATCTATGTATCTCTTACTAGCAAGCTACTCCTATTCCACCTTTACTATCCCACCAACTGCCTTATCCCGCTCATATTATTTCTATAAAAAATTACATTTAGACAAATTTAGTTAACAAACATAAAAGTTTTAAAAAAATCTATAGAGTCTCCCCTATAATTGACAAAATCCAAAATTTACCTAGAAATATTTTCAATCACAATCCACAATTCCCAAGTATTTTCTAATCACATCAATTCATAATTCCCAAGCAAATTTCAAGCATTTTCAATTATATCATTCAAAATTCTTAAGCAATATCCAAGCATTTTTAGCCTTTGTCATTCACGATTCTCAAGCATTTTCAATTATATCAATTCTAAAGCAATTCTAAATCAATTTCATTTATATCATAAATACAAGTTACATCAAGATTTACATTTATTTTACATAAAATTCACCCAAATATAGATCATTAATCTCCAATGGCACCGTTTTCCATTTGTCTTTGTGCTAGGTGCTGTAGAGGTGGCTCCAGATGCTACAGGTGTGGAATTAGCTGATGAGGATGAAAGATGATCTCTGTTGATGCCTCGTCCTCAACTTTCCCTCCCAGGGACATCCCCAACATGACTTCAACCTACTCATATTGGTAAAAATATCTTAACAATGTTAATTGGTAATCACAACTTTTACATTTCACTCAATGTGTATAAAATAAGTCCCATAATATTATGACAACTAGTAAATAAAATGTACAAAAAAAAAAAGAACTAACCTTTAGAGTCAAGGTAGTAGAATACATGGGATGAAAGCAACCATAGTCAAAGTGGTTGCTATCAATCGACCACGTAGATATTGGTTAATTACTACTAAAAAATGGCAGAATTATTGTCATTTCTTGTAAAACCAGTTCGACTTTCATAATTAACGATCACTTTGATAGTGGTCACTGCCCTAACAACGTAAGTGACACCACATGTTATCGTTTTGATCCAACATACTCCCTATTTAACGACAACTTGTTATGGTCACTAAGTAACAACCACAAATGTGGTCGCAATATTGTAGTTATTTCTCGTGCTAAAAAAAAGGGTCAGATCAAGCGACCGCTTGTTGTGGTCACTATGTCAGTGGTCACAATATGGTTGCTAGGTGGTCGCCATTGTAGTCGCTAATATAAAAGATGAAAATTGGTCCTCTAACAGTTGCTATTTGGTAGTTATTTAGAAACAATAGTTTTGTTATTATTAAATGTGATAGCTATTTGGCTATTTTTTGTGGTGAAAGAGCTTTAATGCATAGTTAATTTTGCTTTTTACACCAAAACATTAAATTTTTTGAAAATCTCAAAAACTTTTGACTTTAATTTCATAAAATACACCCAGCTTATGCAGCTAAATTTATTTGCTAAGTCAGTGGTCACAATATGGTCGTTAATGTAAAAAATGAAAACTGGTCCTCTGACAGTCGCTATTTGGTCGCTATTTGGTAGTTATTTAGAGACAATAGTATTGTGGTTGCTAAATGTGGTCGCTATTTGACTATTTTTTATAATGAAAGAGCTTTAATGCATAGCCCACTTTGCTTTTACACCAAAACATTGAATTTTTTAAAATTCTCAAAAATTATTTACTTTAATTTCATAAGATACACTCAGTTTATACAGCTAAAATTATCTGTAAAAGCTAAAAAAAAAAATTAGTTGCCACCAAAAGATTTGGTATTCATTAGACCGCACAAGTAAGCATGAAATTAACTCAAGACAAATATATGCTCTCCAAGCCAGGAAATCAATTTCTACTTTGTTTCCTGTAAATACAGCCTTCACCTAAATCAAAAGGATCAATTTTTTGGCAACCCAATAACTATCCCTTTTTAACCTAGCAACTACAACACCTTAAAGTTAAAATGCTCATACCTTAAGTGCCACAATTCAGAGTCATTTTTTGCACCAGAAATGAAAGAAAAATTTCCACATTTGAGACTACAAGTGGAAATATTTTGTTTTTGGTCATGTGGACATTCATTGTCATTTGGCCTAATTTCTTTTATCTTTAATAACACAAGCTCCAACATCAAATAAAATCAAATAGCCACTAGCCATCAATTGTCCAATACTCAATATATTATGAGCCAAATTAGGAGCATATTGAACATCATGTAGAAGTTTTACTTTACCATGGTTGGTTTTGATTGATGTCGTAGCTTTTTCTTTCAACCTGAATGTCTTTATTATCACCAAGATTGACTCTCATTTTTTTTTTGTCTCATAAAGTTCTTTAAATATCGCCTTCATGCCTGACATATGGTCAGAGCAACCACTATCTACCAACCACATATCACTTGCAACTTCATTAGTACTATAATGAGCCCTTAACAACTTACTTTCTTCATTAGTTGTCTTTGTATAATTTGCTTGCTTCTTATTATACCAACAATCTATTTAACATGCCTAAACTTCTTGAAATGATGATTTTGAATGCCATTTTTGTTGCCTTTTTTGAGTGCCTTTAATCAAAACCTTTGCCTCTTCCTTTACAATAGCTCTTTCCACAAAATGCACCTCTTATCCTATTCTCTTCCTACTGCTGCCTTATCAAATTCCCTTAAATTGGATGCCTCCTCCTTCACTTGATATGCTTTCTCTTCATGTTTTTCAACTAACTTGTTTAACTTTGCCTCATGAGCTTGCAAAGAATCAATCAATCCATCAAATAATAAATTAGGCAAGTCTTTGGTCTCCTTAGTTGTAGCTACAACATGATCAAACTTGGGAGTCAAACTCCTCAAAACTTTTGCAACAACAATTTGATCAGTTATTCGGTCTCCATATGATCTCATTTGACTAATTATTGCTATTGCTCTAGACAAAAACTCTTGCACTAATTCGTTATTTTTCATTATTAAAGTTTCAAACTCATGCTAAAGTGTTTAGAGTTTCATGGCTATTACCTTTGATGAGCCTTGAAATTCAGTTTGCAAAATAGTCCATGTTTGCTTCAAAGTAGTAGCTGAAACAATTCTTAAGAAAACCTCTCATGGACCGCCTGTTGGAAGATAAAAAATTCCTTGGAGTCCTTTCTATTTTCCTTCAACTGATCCTCATCTAGATCAATAAACCATTTTATACCAAATCGCAAAAGTCTTGAGACATAAATAGTGTTTTCATTTTAATCTCTTTTAAAAATAGGGACGGCTGGTTGTCCAATACTCTGGGAATTCCCATTTGAAGCCATGATGTTTGTATTTTCCTTACAAGGCCTGTTGACTCTCAACCTGCTCTGATACCATAATTGTTGGAGAAAAGAAACCTTAGATGCACACAAGATTACTCAAGTGTTGCAAAAATAATAAAGAAACAACCTAGTTGTAAAAGGAAATATGTCAACTAGTTGGTGGGCACAAAAAAAATGAAAATTGATTATTGCTCAATGTTCTTTTTCATAACCAAAAAAGCCTTTAAATAGGGATTAAATGTCAACTCAAACTCAACAAAAATGCAGTAATAATTGGCACTAACACAAACGTCCTTTCAACTGAAAGTATAAAATTAAGTAGGGCTAGCAATTCGTGTCGTGTCGTATCTTAATCGGATATGACACGATTATACCAAACACGAACACAAAACGATTAACTAATCGTGTCGAAAATTTGAAACACGAACATGACACGGTTAAAATCCGTGTTAACTCGACACGACACGATTAGACACGATTAACTTAACATGTATAAATTATACAACATGACACGATTAGACACAATTAGATACGATCTACTTAATGTGTCTAAGTTAACACGACACGACACGATTAGACACGATTAACTTAACGTGTATAAATTATACAACATGACACGATTAGACACAATTAGATACGATCTACTTAATGTGTCTAAATGTATACATTTTATACGACACGACACGATTATACACGAATAGACACGAATATTAAATTAAAAATTTAATTTAATCAATTTACATTTAATTAATAATTTTAATTTAATTAATTAAACTTTAATTTAATTAATTATACTCCAATTAAATATATTCATATATAAATATGTATTATATATATTTATAATATTATAATATATATTTGAATTTTGAGTAAGACTAAAATAATTAATCATATTTTTATAATTGATAAAATAACATATTTTTAATCGTGTCTAATTGTGTATTAACAGGTTAGACAAGTAAAATCCGTTTATGACACAATTTTTCTCGTGTCGCAATCGTGTTGACACGGTTATGACTCATATCCGTTTAACTCATATCCATATACGGTTAACTCCGTGTCGTTTTGTGTCCAAAATTGTCAGCTCTAAAATTAAGGGCCAAATAATGACAAAATTAGAATAAGTTAACAATAGTAAAAAAAATTAAAAATTAAAAAGGTGGTTGTTGATTTTGAATAACATTTTCAACATCTTCCGGTCTTTCTCCAAGCCAAATGCAACCCAGTAAATACACCCCACAACTCCATCATATAAGCATTATGAGACAACAAAGAGAGAAACTTCCTAACTAATCCCCATTGCTATTGCGAAAGACTCCACCAGCAGAGGCAGCAACAATGGTTTTATGAAATGCGTCCATCTATATTGAGAGTTGTCTAGCCATTATTAAGATGAACCTTGCTAATGCCTAAAAGCATGACTACCCTTATTCACCTCAGCAAGAATTTCTTCTTAATGTTTTTTTTACATGTGTTGAAATTTTTTTCTAGCCTTAAATCTCCGTCAGAATTTTAGGTAAAAACATTCTCTCATGGCACGTGCAAAATACAATAAATGAAATTGGTTAAGGCACAATGACAATCAAATTTAATAGTTTAGGGATTTAATAATAATAATAATAATAATAATAATAATAATAATAATAATAATAATAAAAGCTTAGGAACTCAGTAGAAAAGACCCAAAATGTTCAAGGATCTGAGAATGAATTTTTCCAAAATTATACCAAATTAAAAGAAACAAAGAAAAAATAAAGCAGAATTATAAATGATAATTTTTAAAAGGCCAAATCAAATTTTGGAATATTCTTCATTACGTAATATCTGGGTCTGTTCATACTCGAGTTGTAAATTTTTTTTTCTCATATTATTTCAGTAAATTATGCTTTTTAGGACAATAAAATTAATGTTATATTATTTAGGACCGGTAAAAAAAATTATTGAACCATGATTATCCTTAAAAACATAAATTTGTTAAAAAAACTAAATCAAATGTGCGAGGATATGCTTCATTATATAATATTCAAGTCTTTTGAAACTCATGTTGTCAATTTTTATTTTGCAAATTATTTTTGAAAAATAGTTTTATATATCTTAGGAATATTAAACAATTGACAACTGATATATATGGCTGATTTTGATGTACTTTTATACCAAGAAATAAAAGCTACTAATTTATTTTTTAAATTTTGGAAAAATTTAGCAAGAAATTTTCAAGGACATTTAACTGCACTATTAATCTTTAAACCGTTACTTAAACGGACTTAATAGGTAAAAAAAATGTGCCATTTAGTTAAAAAAATATATAGATTTACACAAAATTAGTCTAAGTCTCAGAACATAATAAGTCTTTATACACATATATAAATCTACATAAAACTAGCAATCGTAGCTAAGATTAGCTCTAAAACTCAATAATAATCTAGATCTGCTCAGACATAAATATATATAATTAGAACTAGTTGTATATGAGTTAGATTTACGTAGACATAACTATATTGCATAAATATAATTTTAATACGGGAGTCATTTATATAATTAGATGAACATAAATCTATTAAAAAAATTAAATGTTGCATATACATATTAATACACGTCAATGATATCAAATAAAAAAAAATTGAAGTGTTATGTTACAGTCAAACTAAATTAAATTCATTTTGACGTTATATTTGATTTGAAATTAAACGTATATGTATATTTAAAAAATTTTAAAAATAATTATTTTAACACCAAAGTAAAAGTACAAAATTTTTTTATGCAAATTGCCCAAAAAATAATAATAAATATTATTATAAAACTATTATATAATAAGAAAGGAATAAAAATTAAAATAGAAAAAAGATTATTCTTAGTATCTGGATGAGAAAAACATAATATCTATTAAATTCTTATATATAATTTAATCTTTTATTTCCAATTAAAGTATAAATATATTTCTTATATTAACAAAAATTAAAACTCATTATTTCTAATGTTTGATTTAATCTTTGTGATGTTGCTAGGTGTTGTTTACAAGTGTATATATCTATGATCAATGGAAAACACATGATTTACAATGAGTGAGAACTGATAATGAAACTAATAATATTTATTTAAGTACAAAATATGCAAAAATAAAAAAGAAAAACAACAACAATAGTAATTTAGATAAATTATAATTTTATTGCAATAACCCCTCTCGAGGTGTCATATTTTAAAACCTTTGAATAATATCTTTAATCTCAATGAAATTTAATATGTCTTTCTCAATATATATGACAAAACAATCATTCATCAATTCATCTCCAAGCTAGTTGCATAATGATTTCTTGACAATTTTCATTGTAGAGAAACTTTTTCAATAGTCGTTGCTATAGGTATTGTCAAAGCCAATTTCTCTGGTAAATGTCCCAAATGATAAACAAATGCTTATTCAATTGAACCAATTTCTTTGAAGAAAATTTATCATTTGATCTTATATCCATAATATAGCAGTCAAGTTGATGCCTAAGTGCCATTAACTCCACTACTAAAAAGTCATTTGGATAAAATTCAGCAAATCAGATCAACTTTCTCTTATCTATTGATGAGAATGAATTACTTGGATCAAGATATGACATACATAACAATAACTTAATGTTCACTTAGTCAAAACGGTCGTTCAACTCTTGAAGTTGCATATCTATCACAGTGTAGAGTAATTCAACACGATAAAAGTGAAGATTGGTAGTTTCTTCAATGCTTCGGTGTGATCTTCCTTGAACTAAATACAAGTCTTCCATATTTGGGACAGTGATACCACACTTGATGCAAAATTAAGTCACTTCCTCCAACAATGATTTCCATCCTTCCTGTCTCATTTTTGTTGAAGCAATTGTTTAGTTACTTTTACAACATGCATAACATTGACAATATCTTAGTCTTTTCTTTGTAATGTTTGTGACAAACTTCCAAAATATTTTTCATCCAGAATAAGCAAAATATAAATTCAAAACATTGAAGAAAATTCAAAATATAATCTGCTTGAGCTATTTGCTTTGGTATTTTTTATTCATTTCCAATAGCCATAAACATTTCAATTGTTGGGTGAAATAAACAAATCAAAGTCATTAATATTTTTTAATGAGAACCCTAATGTGTTGGTCCAACTTGATTTAGTGAGATTTCTTGATTTAATCATCTCTAAACAAAACTTCACCATCACTAATTCTTTGAATAATTTTCATCAAACATTTTTTTCAAAGCATGTCTTTGTGTTTGCATGAGGCTCCTACAACATTCATTACCATAGTAACCATATCAATAATTTACTAACTTCTGTGTGACTTTCAGCAAGATACAAGTGCCAATTGAAGTTGATGAGCAAAATAGTGAACACATATGCAGACGAATTCTCCATCAATATCAAACTTGTAAGACTATTGAATTCTCTTTGCATATTTCTTGCTCCATCATAACCTTGCCTCTGTAAATTTGAAATACTTAAACCATGTCTAGAAAAAAGAGCATCAATATTTGTTTTCAATGATAAAGCAGTATTGTTAAAAAAAATGCTCAATAACACACCTTCTTTCATCCACAAAGCATAAAGTCATTTGTTCTTTCAAAGATATATCACGAGTTTCATCAACTAAGATAGCAAATATTTTATCACCAACCTCTTCAATAATTGCATTTCTAGTCTCAACTATAAATGCAATTATAATATCCCTTTGAATTCCAGGTGATGTCTATTTCAAATTTTTAGGAGGCATTATTCAATGCAACTATTTTGATTTCCTCATTATAGTAAATAAGAAATTGTAAGAGCTTAAGAAAGTTTCCTTATTACTTGATTCATCATATTCATTATGACTGCAAAAAGTCAATCCTTGATGTAACAAAAATCTAACACAATCAATTGAAATAGTTAATCAAATGTGATAATCTAACCGACTTTATTCAAAATGATAAGAGAAACAAGCCTTTATGTGTTGTCAATGATGCATTAGAGCACACAAATATTATGAGTGTTATAAAGATCTTCAACATGAATGTCAAATATGTTCTTATTCTTCCAGTATCTAAACTCTTCAATTCCTTAATAAATGAATCACCACCCATTTGACTTCCATGAATAGGTTTGAAAAGATGGCAAGGTAAACAAAATGCATCATTTTTCGATATGTCATATTCCAACCAACTACTATAATCATTGAACCATGTAGACACAAATTTACACCTTTGTTGCCCAAATGTTATACAAGGAAAATCATGACTTCTAGGTTGACATGGTCCTTTTTGCAAATATGTTTTTTGAACCTTCTTTCTATTATTAATATTATATTCATATATACTTTCTCTTAGCTTGAGGTCAGCATGAAGCTCATCTAAATTAACCTTTAAATCAAAGGAAGTTTAACTTGAACCTATTTTTGTAACACTCATATATATAATAGGAATAAATCACATTGTATAAATGGATGCCACATGATTCTGTTACTAAAACTTTGTGTAAATTTAAAACTTTTTTTTTCTTGTAAAAACTTTACCTTATAAAGTCTTTTTCCATATAAAATTTGTTAAACATGTTCTTACTCATATAAAGCATGTATCACATCTATTTGATCCAAAGATTATAATCATATTGATAAAAACCATATTTGGGCTGAACTGACCTTGTGTAAACAAAAATAAATATCCTTAAACAAAATTACATGTTCTTGAATGATAAGACATGTACAATTATTAACAAACCATATTCGTATGTCATGTACAAAAGCAAAATAAATAACATGAAATACCATCGACCCAAGATGGATATGCTCTATGATATCTATATAGACGTTTCTCTTCTTGTCAATTTATGCTATCTACTAAACTCCAAAATTTACGTGCATGAGACATCTACACACTAAGCTACTGAAAGTTTAGTAGTACACATAAGCATAAAAATTCATATATGCATTCATGCAGGACATGTCATTATAATTCATGTTCATACTGATATGTCATATTCATAATCTTTTATGTTAATGCATGGCAATACAATCACTTACTTGTCACCACATTTTATATCATGGAAGAAATTGTAGCATCACATGAACATGTATATCAAATTCCATATCAATGCACAGGTATTAACATATCATCATCTCCATTTCCTATTACATATAAACCATATATCATAATTGACACATTCCATTGTAACATTTAGCTTTTTATTCTTCTTCATCTAATAATCTTGCCCAAAACTCTAAACCCTGATTATCGGTATATGAGTTATAAAATATAAGCGTTTTTCGAGCTTCAGCCACCATGTTCACTCCCTTTGGTGTGTTTGTCTGAGCTTTTCAAGTTAAATGCACTCCCAAAATTTCAACCATTTTGTCCTTATAATATATAATCCATTTATCATATAATCTTGTGGTACCATAAACTCCCCTTATTTATCCTATAACTAGTCATAAATTAGAGAAATATGCATTACTTTTTCATATCTCTTTTATATATTATTCATCGTATAACACATTTTATAACATATGCCTTTCGATCATATAAATCATCTATATGGATCATTCATACTTAAAAACTTTATGTAAACATGTTGTTTACACTTTGTAGCTTATCATAGAGAGTGTGTTTGCATAACCATCATATAACATCATGTTGTAAAAACTGCATATTATCATGTTAATAGGCTTCATGGACATGAAATCTATGTTCATAGGTGCCTTACCCGTGAACCAAACTATGTTCGTGCATATAAACACTACAGTTTGTGAAGTGCACAACTTTCACAGGCATCAAGAAAGTGTCACGGGCATGACTTAGGTAGTAAGGCATTATTCACGGTCGTGAGACTTATGTCACATGTGTGAATCTAGGTCTATTCTATTTGAACTTTTCCTTAAGCATAATTCAAGGTCATGAGACTCATGTCATGGGCGTGAACATGAATTTTGCAGCAAAATTAAGGCACAAAATAGGGCATTTATTACAAGACACATGCAAAGCTCTAATGGTTGACCATTAACAAGCTCTTCCTATCAACATTCTCAACATTTCATGCGAAAAACATATCATAACATCATTTAAACATTAAGACATGACTTGGGTAGCAAGGCATGATTTACGGTCATGAGATTTATGTCAGATGTGTGAATCTAGGTCTATTATATTTGAACTTTTCCTTGGGAATAATTCACGATCATGAGACTCATGTCATGGGCATGAACATGAATTTTGCAGTAGAATTAAGGCACAAAATAGGGCATTTATTACAAGGCACATGCAAAGCTCTAATGGTTGACCATTAGCAACCTTTTCCTATAACATTCTCAACATTTCATACCAAAAACATGTCATAACATCATTTAAACATTAAAAGTATATTTATACTAAATTCATGCCAACATCCTATTTCAATTATCAATTACCCATACTAGTAATTATAACCTCTTTAGCATTACTTCCTTCAACCATAATCGCCATTATCATAACACAACCTCATAAATCCACAATTAGGAATATTTATTAAAATTTTGCATCATCATTAAGTCATTCAATAATAACTTGTCATTTATAACATATATCATTCAATTATAGTAACCACTATGACATTAATTACATCTTTCAAGTGTTAAACACATTTTAACACATATACATGCCACATTTTAAAATTTTAATGCATATATGCACATACCTCCAATGGAGTCTAAAAAACTAAGCTTTTGCCTATCCCTTTTATAGGTTTCACCACATTTTCTTTCAACTCCTAACACACATGAGCATGTTATATTAAAATATTTTCATAAAAAACCTAACTTTAAAAACCGTAAAACTAAACTCTAATTCTTTAATCCTAAAGCTAACTCTTTAATCACATAAGCCCTCTAAACACATGCATTAACTCTTATTCAAGCTTAAAAAAAGAGTATTTACTTATAAAAATTCAAGATTGAACCAAAACTTAACCCATTTGAAATGGGTCTCTACCCAAAAACGGAAATGATTGGGAAAAGGATGAAACATGTAAAAAAGAAGGGGAAAATGAGATTCTTTATCGAAATTAAAGGAAACACAGTGTGGATTAGGGTTTTCAAGCTTCCTTCTTCTTCTTCTAGGTTTGCCTTCAAAAGAAAAAGACTTTCTTGGGCTTCTCTATGTAGAACTAGGTAAATATTTACTTTTCCACTCAAATTTTGGTGTTGTAAGCCTAGAATTGAATGGAAATGATGGGGAAAGGTCTGTAATACCCTCAAATATAATTAACATTAAACCAATTATATTAGTGAATGTTACGAAATATTTCTTTATGAAAACTAAATAAATAAAACTTTTCATTAAAACATATTGTTTGTATCATGACCATGATGATTATTTTAAAATTAAAAAAAAAAGAATAAAAGAGAAAAACTATATGACTATTCCATTACATTGAAATACTGTATAGGCTTTGTTATAGCCCCAAGATACAAACATTCCCCTAAGGGAAATACAAATCTTATAAAACATGAAAACAAAACTTGAAGACTCTTTAGTGTATCATCCACTCCAAGCCGGGTTTTATCTTGTGACTCTTCCTTTGGGGTCTCATTCTCTGCCAACAACACTGATTCGGCTCTAACATACGTATAAGAAATACGCATATGCTAAGCAACTCGTGTTTAGCAGTATATATGTGCATATATGTAGAAAATATTATGAACATAACAATTTCCATATATGCACACCATACATACATATATCAAGTCTAAAACATTTCTTGCTATATGCATCATAAACATATAAACACTCAATGCATTATCTCACCTTAACTAGCATTTAACAACTTATAACTTGAACTTCTGTAACCATGCATTCTTAATACTTCATGCATATATGTATACAATGATAATACCTTTAGCCTAATGTATAAACGTGTATTTTCTTTTACCACAATACATAATTTACTATACTTACCGTTATAAACATGATAAATAGATAATTCATATGAATCATTAATGTCTAACCTTATAATGTCAATAATAGGTTCATACAAGGCATATTATCTAATTCAAGTTCATGTCATTTGGGACACCTATATAATCATTTACCTTATAATATGACATTAAAAGAAGGATACCTTTTAACCATGCCTTGTGTCATGTGAGAAATTAAGCCATCCTATACTCATACACACACATAAAAATCAATTCATTTAATCATGGATCGGTATTGCTTACTGCATATCACATATCACGTGGTATATAATTCAAGCACCAATTAGTCATTTTCATTTTTACTTTTTCCATGGTATCATATTTTATTAATATACTTGTCCAAAACTTTATACATAAACTGTTCAGATAAGGGTTATGAATAAGGGCTCTCTTTGAGTTTAAGCCACCATACCATTGTTTACGATTATGTATGCCTGTTTGGGCTCCTCAAGTTAAGGGCGTTTTCCAACGTTAAGCCACATTGTCCTTAAAAAGAAACTTATATCATAATTCTATTGTACTGCATGCCCCCTTAATGACATACTACTTATCCTACTTCTAGTTTTAGTATAGAGCTTAGGCCTAACATGTTCCTTTTTCCTTTATTATACTTTTTACAACATATCCATTATATATCATATTTATTTTGAACATATGGAAACTTACTATATCCATTCATGTCTTAACATACATGGAAACTTGTTTTTTTTATTCATATCATATCATTTGCATATTTAATATGTTATACATATTTAGGTTCTCACACAAGTCGTACATAGTTACTCATCATTTCATATCATTATGCAACTAGATGAGTCTTGAATACACAACCACCTTATCAGGATATTTTACATGCTTACAGATAAAGATTCATACAATTGTATCATCATAATATATTTCATGTCATAAACCTTATACACAACTATTTTCACGTATTAATCTCATATAAGATTTCATGTAAATATGTTGTTCATAATTGTGATTCATCAAAGAGAGCATATGTGCATGACCATCATATTGCATTGTTAGAGAAAAAATATGTGGCACTTCAAATAGGCTTCACGGGTACTCATACATGTGAACTAAACCATGAATTGTCATAAAAGCTTCTATCCATAAATGTACATTTCTTCACGGACATGAAGAATTATTCATGGGCATGTCTTTTGTGATTCATGGTAATGAGTCAAGTGGTGACTCAAGCCGTGACACATTTTGCCTAAAATTGGCAGTTCCAAATTGATGATTCATGACTGTGAACCCTATATTGCGGGCATAAATCTGAGTTTTTCAGTAATGAAACCATAAAACAAGACATTTAATACATGCATTTAAACATATTCAAACATAAGTTAAACATATAATCATTTCAATTTACCTTTCTGTGCTCATTAATCATTCTAATAAGTATTTATGATTCCATATGTATTTATACATCCTTACTTACCTCTTTTGACTACTAGAGGCATTCTCATTCAACATGCTCATAATTGCACTTTTTTATACTTATTACAAGGTTTTCTTCTAAACCTTCTTATCAACATATCATGCCTAACTTAGCAAATGTTCACATAACATTCATTTCTCATGTTCTCATGACATTAAATATTATTTCATGCTCATTATAACCAATAATCAACATTTATAGCATTCATAATAACTCATTCTAACATCCTTAGCCATCATGACATTTTTCATTATATACTCAATTTCCCATGACATTCATTGCACTTTAAAACTCATTATGATCAACAGCTAACATTTATAACATACATAGCACTTAAGACCTTTAGTCAATCATTTCATACAATTTGAAGTTTCATCCCATAATTAACACATTTTCATGCCACTACCCATATATTAAATGTGTTTAGCATACAAAGACTCCCCATTTGGAATTTAGATGCAACATATATACATACCTCTATAGAGCCTAAAAACTCAAGCTTAAATCAAACTTGTCTCTCTTGTTAACTCCTATCACATAGAAACACCACCTTTAATATCTTTGAGCCATAAATATAAGCATAAAACTATTAGATACCAAACCCCTAACTTTAAACGTTCAAGCTAATCCTTTCATCAACCAATCATTTTCAAGATCATGTTTTTACTTGTTATTAAGTTTCCAAGAAAAGTTTTAACCATTAAACTTAAACTTGAATCAAAACCCTAACTGATATGAAAATGGGTCTCTACCCAAAATGGATTCAACATAGAAAAGAGATATGAAAACTTGTAAAAATGAAGGAAAACATGATTCATTACCAAAAAAGAAGGAAACACAACTTGGTTGGTGGATTTCTAACTCATCTTCTTTTCTCTAGGCCTGTCTCCTTAAGGACACAAATTTCCTTTCACTTCTCTCTCTTAAGAAATAAGTAAAACTTGATCTTTGCTTTAGGTTTGGTGTTTTAAGTCTTAGAATCAAAGGAAAACAAATGTATTAGTCTCTGGTATGAAGGAAAAACACAGGCTAGAGTTTTCTTTTGTATTTTGGGCATGTGAGAGAGAAAGAATAATTATTTGCGTTTTATACTTGACAGTATTCATGAGCATAATCTGATTTGTCATGGGTGTGAAGTGTCTCAAAACACCATTCACGGGTGTGACGTTGAAGTTATGGGCGTGAACATAAAAATATCACTTTTCTCAAATTTTCTTAACTTTTTCCATATACCAAAACCTTCAATCATATACTATATTTTTCTAATTCGTCTTATTAACTAAACCTTAATTAATGGGTGTTACAAGGGCTCTAGTGTGAGAAAAAGACTATAGAGGTTAGAGTTTCTATGAAAGGTGAGAAAAAGAAGAAATAAACTAATTTCTTTTATACCCGATGGCGTTCATGGGCGTGAATTATCCAACCATGATATTCAGGATCTTGACAAGAAATTTCACTAGCATGAACACTTAACCCAAAACTATTCATGGTTGTGACATTCCATTCACGAGCGTGAATCCTATGACACTTCATTTTCTTATTTTTATTCATCTCCTTTTAAAACCTCTAAACACAAACTTATATACCTTTAATTTATCTCATCAACTAGGCCCTGATTAGTTGACGTTATAATTTTACAGATTTTTTTTATTACCCTTAATCCTTCCAAAATATTTCTCGATTATGAAATAATAAATTTTAACATTTAATTAACGTTTTACCCGTTAAGGAAAAAAGCTAGCATCTAAAACAAACCATACAATAAATTAGTAACTAAATATAAAAAGCAAAGAAATATCAAATAGGAAAAAAATTTAAAGTAACATAACAAATTAAGAAAAAAAAGTTACTTGATATGATTTTACCCGTTGATCAAGTAGAAAAGACCAAATCAATTGAGAGAGAAGTAACTAAATTACAAATAAGAGAGAAAATTTGAAGTGGAATTGTTTGGTAGTCAATAGTCATGGTCTCCTGCTACATTTGTGAGTTTGTCTGCTCAAAGTTTAGTCTTGAATAGAGTAAATGGGGATTGGAAAAGTTCAAAAAATAATATTTACTTAAATTACTTTTTTTATTATTTTTTTTATTTTTAGCAATATGTTTTAACCATTAAGGCTTAAGTCACACACGTACGTATTTAAAAAAAGTTTTTTTTTTCACTTTTTAGGTACAAATGAATATAAATGAGAGAGAACAATATGCGTTCAGTTGAGATTAACGCTTGTTTAGCCGAAGATCATGAAAAAACGATACTTGTTTCATAAAATAAAGTAATATTGAGAAATAAGTCTATGGTGTTAGAGTTAGGTTTTCAATATTATAATGTGAATAAGCCATGATGCCTTTGCTAATTAATAGGCTATGATGCCCACTTGTACGTAGGTCGGTTTTCAATACAGCAATATGTAGAAGTTTTCCAAAAATTTTAGATAAATCATGGTTTGACATTTTGAGCGCAAATGATAAAATTAATCTTGAGTTTTAAAAAATTCAAAAAAGGGAAAGGAATTTAATTGAAAAAGAAATTAAATAAGAACATTGAAAAAGAAATAAGATTTAAATTTAATAGAAAAACTAATAACAAAACAAAAAAAAATAAATGGATTTAATTGAAAAGAAATAAAAGAATAAAATTAAAAAATAAAGGAAATGAATTTATTTGGAAAGAAATTAAAGATAGAAATCAAATTAAAAATTAAAGAGACTTAGTTGACATAAATTTAAAGAAAAAAAATTAAAAACAAAGTAAAACAGTTAATGGAAAAAAATATTGAGAAAGAAAATTTGAAAAATAAAAGCTAAGAAAGTTGAAAAATAAAGGAAAAGTGTTTTAATTTAAATAAATCTAAACGAGAAAAGTGAAACAAAGAGAGAGCAGGATTTAATCAAAAATAAATTAAAGAATAAAATCAAGAACAAAAGATAAAGATTTAATTGAAAAGAAGTTAAAGAAGAAAAATATTAATTGAAAAAACAAAAGAAATTAAATAAAAATATTTAAGAAAAAGAATGGAATGTATTTAGCAGAAATAAAAGAAAAAAAATAAAAAATAAAGAGATTTAATTGAAATAAAATAAAAAAATTAAAAAAAAATTTCAATGGAAAAAGATTAAAAATATTTGTAATTAAAATACGTATTAAAATCAAAATGTAAATAAATATATAATTGAAACAAAATTAAAGAAAAAAAATTAGATGAAAGGAATGGGATGTAATATAAATGTAAAATATATTTGATGTATATTACATATTTAATTATAATAATTTTTTAATTTAAAATTTTAATTTATGAAGTAAAAAATTAATCGATAATGAAAATTGGTATATAATATAATTCATATTGGTTCAAAATTTCAAATAATAAAATTTCTCCATTTATAATAAAGTCCCTGAACAGAACGTCTGGCTGTCATCAAATGCAGTCAAAGATTTCTTTTCAGTAACTACAATTCCAATTGTGAAGAATTTGCCAAAACTAAAATTACTTTCTAAGAAATGGGGGCACCTCGGAAAGAGAGATTGGATAAAGTAACTACAATTCCAGTGTTTTGATTCAATTTTAGAATTGCAAAAATTTGACGGTCATAATATCTGATGATTGATGGGAAGGTTATCTATTATGTGTTTGCTGTTTTGCTTAGTCATCAAGTCACTAGTCAACTCCGTGGAGCAGCAACCTTCTTTCGTCAACTCGCAATCCAATTAAAATGAAAAGAATTCTCAGAATCTTTATTAATTTTTCTAGATACAGAGTTTCTTGGCCCAGGCTAGAAGCTCGTACAATGTTGCATCCCGTCTCTATCAACTGTTTCGCTTATTCGAAGTCATGCACCTGCTGTGGAAGGCTATTGCCATTTCACATGGGCAATCATGTTTCTTTTTGAAAGAAAATCCTCCATCATGTTGAACTTAAAAAAGTATCTTCACAGCCTGGAAGCAAGATGCTTCAGCATTAAACTCAAATGGATATCTTTTCCCAGGTATTTGTCTGTGCTACTCTTATCACTTTCCTCTTCAAAATCTCCATTGCACTTGACACCATTAATCCCTCTCAATCTTTGACTGATGCCAACACCCTGGTTTCTAAAGGTGGAAGCTTTGAATTGGGTTTCTTCAGTCCATATGCTTCAACTAAACGTTACTTGGGAATATGGTATGGAAATATCCCAGTTAGAACTATTGTTTGGGTTGCAAACCGGAACATTCCTATCAATGATTCTTCCGGTTCTTTGACTATAAACAGTGCTGGTTATCCTGTGCTCTTCAGTGGGAATATTACTGTTGTTTGGTCAGCATCTCACTTGATGAAAGAAGCACAAGATCCTGTTTTGCAGCTTCTTGACACAGGAAATCTTGTTTTAAGAAACAAAAATGATGGTGATTCAGGAATCTACTTGTGGCAAAGCTTTGACTATCCATGTGATACACTCCTACCAGGAATGAAGCTGGGTTGGGACTCAAAAAGTGGAATTAATAGGCAACTATCATCATGGAAGAGCTCAAATGATCCATCTGTTGGCGACTTTATTTTGAAAGTAGAACTGCAAAACAATCCTGAGATAATTATGTGGAAAGGCACCGAGAAGTACTACAGAACTGGTCCATGGACTGGCATTTCGTTCAGTGGCGGCCAGACAATAAAGCCTAACCCAATTTTTGCTTACAATTTCGTTTCAAATGCTGATGAGGTATATTACATCTACAGCCTCAAAAATAGTTCTTTATTAACAAGGTTAGTTATGAATCAAACCACCTACCAGCGTCAGCGCTACACATGGAATGATGTGATGCGAACTTGGACCATCTATTATAATGTGCCAAGAGATCGTTGTGACAGTTATGGCCTATGTGGTGCCTTTGGAAATTGTATTATCAGTGAATTGCCTGTTTGTCAATGTTTAAAAGGATTCAAGCCTAAATCATTACAGGAATGGAACCTAATGGATTGTTCTCAAGGTTGTATTCGTACCGAGCCTTTAAATTGTCAAAAAGGAGATGCATTTGTCAAATATCCTAAATTAAAATTGCCAGATGCTACACATTCTTGGGTTTACAAAACAATGAATCTCAGGGAATGCAAGGCTAAATGCTTACAGAATTGTTCATGTATGGCATATTCAAATGCCGATTTTAAAGGACAAGGCACTGGATGTATCCTTTGGTTTAATGATTTGATAGATATTAGACAATTCCAAGATGGAGACGAGGACCTATATATTCGAATGAGCTCATCAGATATAGGTATGTTCTTCAATTATTTTTGATAACCCATGAGCATATGAATATGCCACTGGTTTTGCTTATTTGATTGTATTTTAGTTCTATTCTAATTATATTTCTTTCCTTTATCCATTGTTGATTGTGTAGAAAAGAATGCCAAGCCCACAGTCAAGGTTGTCGTGATAATTTTTGCTTCCGTTGCCTTGGTCTCTGGTATATTTTTAATCTGCTTCTACATTAATAAAAAGAAGGCAAAGTATGAAGGTAAAGTTTTTGTCTGATTTCCTCTGAATAACTAAAATTCCATCTTGTCTTCTATGAATTAGTTTTTTGAAACACAAATAGCTTTAGGATTTTGCCCGTGTAGCTTTAGTTGAAGTCATTGCAGAATAGATAATATGCATAATGCAATTTTCCAAAAAATTCAGGGTGTAAAAAGTTTGAAATGAATTACAATTAGAACAGCTTTAATAATCAATATTATTGTTTGGTTTAACCTTGATTAACATAAATGTAAGTATGAAAAGTTTTTTTAAAAATGCATTTCATCAATTCCATGCTACATTACAGGTAATTTTGCTGAATTGGATCAGTTTAACTCTCCATTTTTTGTACAGTCGCTTCTGTTAAGAAAACCTCATTCGTGTTATTAAGGACAGAAGTCATGCTGAGGATAATTATGAATTTATGATTATCTCGGATACTCTGAAATTAATACAGTCCCCTTGATTGGTATCCTTTCAGAGCAAGCAGAAAACAGTACACGAAATTATCAAAATAATGATTGCCAAACCGAAGAAAGGGAGCTACCACTATTTCGGTTAGCCACAATAGTTAATGCCACCAATAACTTTTCGATCACCAACAAGATAGGTGAAGGTGGTTTTGGATCTGTATTTAGGGTAAAAGTTCCTAATTTGAAGTTTAATGTTCCTCAGAACAACAATCTATGCAGTTGTAGAATAAGAATAAATGAATAAAAGTTCTTAATTTGACAATTCACTTTTGTAGGGCACACTGATAGACGGACGAGAAATCGCTGTAAAGAAGCTATCAAAGTGTTCTGGACAGGGAATACATGAATTCAAAAATGAAGTAATACTGATCGCCAAACTTCAACACCGAAATCTTGTCAAGCTTCTTGGTTGTTGCATTGAAGGAGAGGAGAAAATGCTGGTTTATGAGTACATGCCAAACAGAAGCCTGGACTTTTTCATTTTTGGTAACTAACTCCCAAACTTCAGTTCGCATAATGTAAGTTTATCATTGATTTTTGTCACTTACTGGACTTATAACATGAATACATAACCTACCAGATCAGACAAGAAGAAAACTGCTAGACTGGGCTAAGAGATACAACATAATCTGTGGGATTGCAAGGGGCCTTCTCTATCTGCATCAAGATTCCAGATTGAGGATTATACATAGAGATCTCAAAGCAAGTAATGTATTACTTGATAAAGAAATGACCCCAAAAATTTCAGATTTTGGAATGGCCAAAACTTTTGGAGGTGAGCAGACTGAAGGAAATACGAAAAGGGTTGTTGGAACTTAGTAAGTATTATATGCCAATAAACTCTTAAAAGTTGCTCTTCATTTTGAAATTAATCCATTTCAACTGTAATTGTTCTGCAGTGGATATATGGCGCCAGAATATGCTACTGATGGCAGATTCTCTATCAAATCTGATGTTTTTAGCTTTGGGATCCTAGTGCTGGAGATAATAAGTGGAAAAAGAAGTCGAGGGTTTTATCATCCAAGCCACAGCCATAACCTCATTGGACATGTAAGTGTCAGAAACTATTCATTAGCCTTTTCTTTTCCTATATGCTGCTCAACTCTGCATTAGCGAAGTGAATTTTCGTATGATCTAGGCATGGACATTGTGGAAAGAAGGGAGGCCAATGGAATTTATGGATCCAATCTTAGAAGAATCATGCCATTTATCGCAGATAATGCGATGCATCCAAATTAGTCTGCTATGTGTTCAACAGCATGCTGATGTCAGGCCAAGCATGGGGTCTGTGATATTGATGTTAGGCAGTGAGGGTACATTGCCTCCGGCTAAAGCACCTGGTTTTTTCAAGGACAAAGATCCGTCTGAATCAGAATGTTGGACGAACAATGTTGGATCAATGTCTACCAATGAAATGTCATGCTCAATGCTGATTCCTCGATAGGAGATCGTTCTCTTGAGCTCTTCAGAACGTAGTAGTCGATCCTTTTTCAACATAACAATGATAATATTTACTAGTCAATTATGTTTAGTATTAAGTAGACATTATTACACAGAATCATAATTAATCTTGTTTACTTGTCTCAAAGTTACATTTACCGTATTTACATATATGGTAAGTTCGAAATTTACAATGCAATCAGCTGGTTCAGTTATAGGAGTATTTGTTCATTTTAGTTTGCGAATTCTCAAGCATTTATGATCTTTTTGTTTTTGAATTATCTTATAGGTCAATGTTATCTACGGTGAAAAATAAGAAAATGCCTAATGATTAGAGCTTGCAAAAAGTTTTAAATAAGGATCAGAGTCCTATAAGTGTTTACTTAATGAAATAAAATAACTATGAATTTAAGTGAGGTGATGTAATCAGAGATAGAACGTTGTGATTTGAGAAAAAAAAATAAAAAATAAAAAGGAGAAGCAAATTTTACTCTGTGCCCAGAGAGAGGAATGAAAATGGTTCAGAAAAAGGAAAACCATAGAAAAATAGATAGCAAATTTCATTCAATAAACAAAAATTTGAGTTCCATATCCAAATTCTCCCCCTCTTTCCTCCCTCTCCTATGGAAAATTGAAGTTCAAACCATTAATTATTGGACAGATATACATTTTGGTCCATTTATTTTACAAAAAATATATAATGTCTTTTAATTAAAAAATTATTCAATTAAACTAATTCAATCAATTTACTCCCTTAAGCATATGCACTATTTCTGTTTTGGATTATCTTATAGCTCATTTATCTACGGAGAAAAGTAAATTTGATAAAGCCTAATTATGATTAGAGCTTACAAAATAAAGTTTTGACAAAAGCACCCAAAAAAAATAAGATAGGAATCTTCATAAGTTTTTTTTTCTTTCTCCTTTTTTTTTTAACATGAAATAACTCCGAATTTAAGTGAGATAGTATAATCTGAAAAAAAAATTGTGATTTTAAACTATATACAACTAAAAATTTCAAATTTGAATCTAAATTATTTTAAACATCATTAATTATTACATGGTCCAATGGAATATAATTTAATAATAAAAAAAATAAAAAATAAAGATTAATAAAAAATTATGAAGTAAAATAAAAAATATAAATATATTAAGTGAAAAAAATAAGTAAAGTTGGTCCACTTACTACACAATTCTACACCTCACAATCTTCTTCCTCCATTCCTTTTTGTACCTGTAGCCATTTCTTAAAAAATGGATTAAAACAAACAAGTAGAAATTGGCATGAAAAATTATCTTTGGCTCTTCTGCAACAAGGATATCATCAAGAAGCAGCAGATTCATCCTTATTTGTGAAACGTACAGGTTCAAACTTCATTGCTTTGCTCATATATGTAGATGATGTTATAATTGTGCCATAATATTAATGAGATTACAACAATCAATCACTTTCTTCAATCTACCTTCCAAATTAAAGATTTGGAAAGGGTGAAATATTTTCTTAGATTCGAAATAGCAACAAACAAGATTGTAATCAGTGTTAGTCAATGAAAGTATGCGTTGGAATTGTTGAATAGAACATGATTGATTGAGTGCAAACCTTCAAAGACTCCAATGGTACCTTCAAGCAAGTCATGTCCGGGCCAATCCTCTCCTTTAGAAGATATAATAGCGTACAAGAGGTGTTGAGACGATGATGGGTTTGAAATTTTGTGTGTGGGTCCCACCAATGTGGAGCCCCTCACTAATTAATTAATTTGAAAAAAGAATCAAAAGTAAGAAATGTTGAAGTTTATGCCAGCCACCATGTCAGACTTTCCATCGAAAGTTTATGACTTATATTATTGTATTATCTTTTAGCTTTTTTCCGTAGAAAATTTTCTCTTTATATTCATTATTTTTTATAAATGAAATAAAAAATATTTAAAATTTATTTTATAAATATAATTTAAAATAAAATAATAAATCATATTAAATTTGTAGTATTTAATTTTTATTGATTATTTTATTTTATATTTATTTATATTGTTTTATCTACTGTACCCAACAGGTGATATTAAAACCAGCATATCAGTTTTATAAATTTTTAGTATACTCTATAAATATAATATTGACTGGTTTTTTATATCAAAAAATGTTTTTTAGATTATTGTCAACTAAATGAGTCACAATGGAGAATGACACCAAAATGATCAACTTAAATAAAACAAATTACTACATATAAATAAGCATGATGAATGATCTCTTTGTGATGAAAATATTTTTGTCAATGTTTACTACAATTAAATCCGATAATAAGACATATACCATAAATGAATTCCACATCTTTTGTGATAATTATTAATTTTATGTCCAGGAGTCCAGTTGGATAATTGATAATGGTGTTATCATTCATGTCATGTATTGGAAAAAACTTTTCTCATCCTACAAAGTAAGAAATTTTAGTTCTATGAAGATGAAAAATGATAATATGTCAAAAGTTATTAGCATAAGAGATGTTTATCTGGAGACTGGGAATGATACTATATTAGTTTTCAGAAATGTCATACATATTCTGAATATTCATTTGAAATTGATCTTTGCAAGTAAACTTGATGATATAGGTTTCTACAATACATTTTTCAATAACTAGTAGAAGTTCAACAAAAGTTCATTAGTAGTGGTTAGAGGTACAACACATGCTATCTTATATGTGATGTATGCAAAACTCTCCAATGATATTGTAAGTGCTATAAAGAAAAACAATGCTGCTGAATTATGACACACATAAGACTCAGCCACATGAATGAAAAATGAAAGACTACCTTGGTTAGGAAGAAAATGTTGTTCAGAATGGATGAAGTGCATTTGGAGAAATGTATTGACTATTTAGCAGGAAAGTAAAATGGAGTTGTTTTCGAGAGTTCTTCTCCTTCTAGAATGAAAAATGTGGTCGATCTGATCCATTCAGATTTATATGGATCAATGTCAAAGTCACTGGATAGTGTTCGGTATTTTATAATTTTAATTGATGATCATTCTAGAAAGATGTGGGCATATGCTTTAAATACAAAAGATCATGTGTTTGATATATTTAAGGAATTTCATGCCTCAATTGAAAGTGAGACTGAAAAAAAGTTAAAGTGCATCTGGACAAACAACGATGAAGCATACACTATACCATTTGATACATATTGCAAAAAGTTTGGTATTTGCCATCAGAAAATATCTCCAAAAATATTGCAGTTAAATGACCTAGCTGAGATGATGAATATAACTTTAATAGAGAGAGTCAAATGTTTGATCTCATATGCAAAGTTATCCACCACATGAAGACTTTCCACTAAAAGTTTGTGTGACTTTAGACATTTCTATACCTATAAAAGGTAGACGATTTTATATTTCAATTTACTGCAAGTCACTCCAAACTCAACAATAGAGAACAATCTATGTGAGAGAGTTGACTTTTGAATTTCTTTTCCAAAAAGGGTAAATGACAAAAATAGTGAGAAATATTTTTGAAGTATTTTTGTAAAATACTTGAGTGCTACTATTTTTAGGTTTAGCTCATATTGTTGTATTATTTTTAACCTTTGTCTAAAAAAAACCCTTTTCTTAAACCCATTAATTTTTATTAGTAGAAAAAGAATTATTCGATATCTCGTGGAAGTAGACCAAATTGAATGGTAAACTATATTAAATTTTGATGTCTAATTTTTACTGATTAATTTATTTTATATTTATTTATGTTGTTTTAGCTATCGTATCCAATAAGAGGATCATTGGAAAACTATTGTAGCTCACACACAAGACTAGACATCTCTTTTGTTTTTTAGCAATTATATCAAATGATTGTGGTATAGAAGCTTATCTCAAGGTGACATATAAATTGTCATATATCTTAAAAATACACCCGAGTTTTTTCAAGTTTATTCTTCCCTTCAAAATCTAAAGTCCAACAACGAGATTTCAGTGACTCGGATTGGGCATCTTATCATGAAACTAAGAGATCTATAACGAACTTATGCATTTTTTTAGGCGATTCTCTCATCTTTTGGAAATATAAGAAATAGACCACAGTTTATGAAGCGTAATACAAAGCAATGACCTTGGTCACTTGTGAATTTCAATGGTTGATGTATCTTTTAAAATATTAGGACATAAAGCTTGTCAATATCCATATTGCTCATAACATTGTCTTCCATAAGCGAACAAATCATACAAAAATCGACTATCATGTGATGAAGGATAAGATCAAGACCAGATTGCTCAAATTACTTTAAAGTTCTTATGAAAATCATATAGCATATTTCTCTGCTAGGGCACATATATATGGCTTCCACCTTCTATAATGCTCTTTCCAAGCTTGGAGTTCTAAACATCTTCACTCCAAGCTTGATGTAGATTAATATGGCTGGTAATCATACTCCAAATAATGTTGTAGCTATAGATGATGATCAAGTTATCAAAGTCACAGTTTGAAACAAAACAAGAAATAAATTACAGACAATGCTATAGATAGAACATAAAATAAAATACATGATAGAATTTTATCTGTACTATCAACTATCTAGATCTACACTAGTACTTCCTTGTTAGAACCATAGGATATACCTCTAGAAGAAGAATATTATCATTGCTTTTACAATCCTTAATTACATCATTACTTAGGTCATTGTCTTTGGCTTATTGTACAATTTTCGAAACATAATTTTTTTTCTTTTTCTTTCTTTGTTTTTTTTAGGAATTCAATTGTATATACAATATTATAGCTTCTTTAGTAAATCTACCTTAAGTTGAATGAAAGGATTTTTTTCATTCAAAATCCAATAGTAACATTTTTCGGATCTAAATAATATATATAATACTAAAATTTTGAATACTGCAAACAATTAGCAAAGAATTGGCCCTTAATTAATGTTGGTCTTGAAATGACTTAAGAAGGGGGGCTGAATTGAGATTTCAGAATTTTTTGATTTTTAAAAACTTACTCACATTTGAGTATGTTGACAGTAATCTAATCTTAAAATTTGATGTTTCTTTTTCTCAAAACATAAAATTATGATTAGAAAATATAATCTTCTTTAAAGATTATTTTTGTTAATTAAATCACCACTTTTACATCAAATAAAGACTACAAATTCATTTTAATCATAAATTGAGATGATACAAAAATATTTAAAATTTTTAAGATCAAACTTGATAAGTTTAAACCACAAAGAAACTGAAATATAAAGATAAGAAGTAGAAAAGAAGATAGGCACTTGGTTTTAGTGTGGTTTGATGATTTTTACCTTCTTCCACTCCTTAAGATAGAATCTTAAAATTTTCTTTCCACTAGTAATTCTTTTCAAGGGCAAGAATCAAGCCAATTACAGGCCTATATAGATATATCCTAAGCCACACTCTCAAACTCAAGTTTTTACAAAGTAAAACTTGAAAAAAAAATATTTGAATAGCTTTTAACCTATGTGCTAAATTACCCACAATAAATGTTAAAGTTGAACTTGCAAATAGAGATACAATCATAAATTTTTCAAGCTTAGATGATGAGAATACTAGAGACAAAATGCAGATTATATGAATAGTGAAACACAAATGGAAGGAAAAGTTTTCTAATAATTGAATAGTGGTTTTCTTTTGATGATTTTTTGTTTTTCCAACATTTGAAATATTCTTCTAACAAGAATTTATAGTTTTGAAGTGAAAAACTAGCCAGTAGAGAAATATTCATATTTTATAAAAAATAGCTATTATTTTATTTTTTTAATGAAAAATTATTAGTTATAAAATTAGAATATTTAATTAGAATACTAGATTTAGAATACTAAATTAGAATACTCTATTATTAGAAAGCTACATTTCTAACCAGTGAGAAAAATATTTTATCCAAAATTCTTTTATACTTTGAACTTCATTTTTGATATAACCTATATTGACTTTACAAATTATATTCTAAGGTTCCTCTTTGATGTACTTGCACTTTACATCTTGAATGTTGTCACATATTTACCACTTTGCAACTTTAAATCTGAAATAGGATAAATAAAAATACAAACTCTAAAACAGAAATTATGGTTTTATAATTATCAAAATTTTTGGGATACTATTTATGTAGCCTTTGAGCCAACATTCTCTCCTTTTTTGATAATGACAAAACCTTGATTTATGATGCTAAGAATTTGTTCTATGTTAGCACATAAAAATCTCTCCCTCAACCCATGCATAAAAATCTGACCTATATATATACATGCATATCCATATTAGAATCCAAATGCTAACAAAATATTACTTTCAAACTAAGAATCATTATGTTAGAATTTAATTATGTTTCTAATAGATATGTATTGTTCATTCAAGTTATAAGCATTTAGTTATCAATCTACAATTTAGTAAGCATTTTCAGCACTATTTTAATTCATATATTTCAACAAACTAACTAATCATTATATCAGATATTTGCAGTCTAACCAAATCTATTCAAGCATAAACTTGGCAAAAAATCCTTTTAATATTTCAATAATCTAATCACAAACAAATTATTAAATAGATTCTACAAATTCGATCAATAGTAATTTAGTCAGATCATGCTAATGGTCAATAAATCATAATAAGAAATCATAATTTTTCTCCCCATTTTTGTCATCAGTTACAAAAGGGTAAAGAAAATCATAGAACATGGTGATTTTCAAAAGACCTCATATGTAATTAAAGTTCAAAAATTTTTCAACAGAGAGTAATAAAAAGAAGTTGTGCAGTTTTGATTCAAGAAATTATAGAAGTATAAGAACTATCAAAAGACATAAAGAGACATAAAACTAGATGATGTGGCGCCTAGAGCAATTAAGTGAGATCAATTAGTTCTTCAGAAGAAGGTTTAGAGACTTTGGGCACTTGCTATAGCCTAGTGGATCTGCGAATAGAGGTTGAAGTACTAGTTTGTACCTTGGTTTTGGGAGATTGCTATAAGGCAGAAGGAGGAACTGGTTATGAAGGCTATGAGGAAGGAGCTGACTAAAAGATGTAAGCCTGAAACAAAGATTAATTAGCACGAAGATGGCTGCATATCTTGGACAACTAAGTTACTCGAATTGACACCATTGTATCTTTACCACTTTCATTAGTCTCATTAGTGATATCATGTAAAAGGTGATCAATAGCTTTTTCTTCTGTAAGCTTCTTTTAAGATGTCTCTACTTTCAAATAGACAATTTTCTGTGCATTGCGCACATTATGAGTGCGAATGCTATGTGTTTCTTTTATCTTTGTAACACTTAATACCTTATACATCTATATATCGCATATGTTGTTTTTATATTAAATTATCACATATGATACAAGAATAAAATAAAATTCATGTTCACAGCGAGAGTAAGTTTTTTTTAACTCATCTCATATTATCAACAATAATTTCACAATCAATACAGAAGCTTTAATTATAGCCTATAACATCACATATATTAATAACTTAAACATTACGTTTAAAAGTTAGTAAATTTGCAAGTATTCAATCCCCAAATATAAATGATATGTTCTTATGCTTATGTGGAATGCAATGAGAGAGAGTGATGAGCCTCGGTCGGTGACCTTTGATCCGTGACTTTTATATGCACCTCAATATGAACTACTAATCTTCTCTACTTGAAAAATGATGCAATTTGGTGAGTTGCGACTCAGTGAGAATAACCATCAAATGAGTTCTAAAGCATTAAGCATTTCATATAACAAGTATAATTAATACATACTTTATACTCCATTTCATCAGTCAATAACATATAAATATAGATAAAATCAAGTATTCAATAATTGCTCTTTACTTATGCTTATACTTATACATTTATTTTGTTGTGACCAGGTTGAACAGACATTGCCCCGGGTTTCCATGTGAACATTTGTCATGTGAACATTTGCATTTGCATTTGCTAGCTAGCTTGATCATTTGTATCATTTGCACATTTGTTGGGCCATAGGCCTCTTCTTTTGCTTTGCAATGTCGATTAACTAGTCACAACGCCTTTTAAGTCATTATGCATATGCACTTGTACTTAAATATTCATCAACCATTGTATCTTATCAGATATACCAAACATATACCACATATATACCTCATATGTCAACACATATACCTTGCATATACTATACATATACCATGTATATATATCATATGTCAAACATATACCTCAAATATACCACAAGTACACAAACTTATATGTACCACAAATATCACAAATTAATCATCATCATATTTTCAAGGAAAAATCATTACAATCATATGGCAAACAACATTCATATGCACTAAAAAATTCAATTGATAATTAGAATCACCTTTTTCCTTTGATTCCAACCCTTAACTTATTGTCTACCCTCTTCTTGTATATCTCCAATTTGTCTTGAGCCTAATATTGAAATATAATTGGTTAATTTATGACTAGAGAAAGTTAATGTGGCTTAAATAAATTAATATATATTATTCATATCAATAATTAAAATTTTTTCTATGAGGTAGTGTGACCTTATGAGACTGTTTTGACTATAACTTTTTCTGTACTTAATCAATTAATCTGATTCTTATTTCTAATTAAAATTAACATATTTATATATAACATATTAAATTTCAGACCAATTGGATCACTTTATAATTTTGGGTGGACTTTCTAAACGTGTTCTGAATTCTGCCCTGTCTTCTGCCCTTAGGCAGTTTCAGGGTACCAACTTAATCTCATTATAAATTATGATATATAACTCACATTGCAATTACAATTTACAGACACTTATATGGGTTCAAATGGAACATTTTTCATGTTTACAAATTTCATCAATTATATATCTAAGGCCCTCAAATGATAAGCAACATTTTATTGCTATAGAACAGAGTTGGTTTTCAGGACAGTATGACTTGTAACGGCCATAACTTACTTTATACATAACATATTAAGATGAAATTAGTACCCAAATTTAGACAATAATTTAAATAATCGATCTCTAAGAAGCTTAAAATAATTAAACAAGTTTCTAGACCTGTACAGGGCACTCAGAAGACAGTTCAAATCATGGAACAATCATGGTTCCATTCACCATAACTCAAAAATTACAAGACCTATGAACCTGAAATTTGGTTACAGATCCATAACACATATATCTACAACTTTTATGTTTTGATTTACTTCAAATATTGGTTTTAACATACCTAAAACTAACAAACACAGTAGCTAACTTACTTAGGGTTCACATCCGGACCAGTTTCAATACGAAGAGAATATCTCATTCTATACACCACATCTTGCAAACATATTTACATATCCATAAATCTAAGACATAATGGAACAACGTTTGTGTTTTAAGCTTTTCCAGAATCAATTTATATTGATATCAAAATCGGGTGCAAATCAATGTCTATTAATGAACCTTAGCAACTCAAATCAACCTTATAGCAATAAGAATTTATTACTTACCAAGAATAAATTTACAAGGGATCAATTTACCTCAAAAACCAAGTGAAACAAGGAAGAATTTGTGGCTGGAACTTGAGAGAAAATAGGTTGAAAAAATAAAGCAAAGAAGAAGAAGATAAGGAAAGAAAAGGAAGATAATGGTAGCCTAATAGGTTAAAAGCCACCTACCACCATTTGTTTTCCCTTTTCCATCAGTCCCCCACTTTTTTTTTTCTTTTTGTTTTCCTGTATGCTTTCTTTTTTTTAATTATTATTATTATTTTTATTTTTATTATCATCATACATACGTATACATACATTCATGTATATATATACATTTACCCAATTTTACTAACCAATAATATATATATATATATATATAATTTAATCACTTATTTTAATTTAATTAAACTAATCATGTCAAATTTTTATTAATTCAATCTAGTCTCTTTATCCACTTAAATATTAATTTCATGTCATTTTCATCTATATTATAAAACAGATATATGCATTTCTATACAATTGTAAAATATTTAAAAATAAACTAATTGTATGTCATAAATATATTTAAATAAAAATGCATATTATGCATATGTTCAAGTGATATATATATGCAAAATGCCTATGCAGAAATGAGATGCTACAGAAATGCATATGGAAAAAGTCAAGGATGTTACAATTCTCCCCTTCTTTTAAAAATTTCGTCCTCGAAATTTAATACCTGTAAATAGGTGTGGATATTATTTTTTCATATTTTCTTCTGTTTCCCATGTTGCCTCTTCTTGTGAATGATATCTCCATAATACCTTAACTAAAGGTATTTCTCGATTTCTCAACTGTACGTCTTGTATCCGATGATTTCCATTGGTTCTTCAACATAACTCATGTCATTTGCAATCTCAATGGCTTGATCTTTAAGTACATGTGTAGGATCTGACATGTATCTTCTAAGCATGCTCACATGAAACACATTATGAATCTGAGTCATATCTGGTGGTAAAGCCAATTTGTATGCCAGTGGACCAACTTTCTCAAGAATTTCGTAAGGCCCTATGTATCTTGGGCTCAATTTACCTTTCTTGCCAAATCAGATTACTCCTTTCCATGGAGATACTCGTAAAAATACCTTCTCACCCAACTCATATTCCATCTCCCTTCTATGTTGATCAGCATAACTTTTCTGTCTGTCCTGTGCTTCCTTTAGCTTAATCTTGACAACCTTGATTTTATCCACTGTATCTTGTACTATCTCTGGCCCTTCTAATGCATGTGCACCTTCTTCATCCCAGATGATAGGGCTTCTGCACTTTCTGCCATACAATGCCTCATATGGAGCCATCTGAATACTGCTATGATATTGGTTATTGTATGCAAACTCCACTAATGCTATATACTCATCCCAAGCTCCCTTGAATTCCATAGCACATGCTCTAAGCATTTCTTCTAATGTATGTATAGTTCTCTCTTATTGTCCATCAGTCTGTGGGTGGAATGCAGTACTGAAATTCAATTTTGTTCCCAATGCATTATGTAAACTCACCCAAAAATGTGAAGTAAACCATGGATCTCTATCAGACATAATGGATACTGGAATGCCATGCAATCTGACTATCTCATTCACATATAATTTGGCCAAACTCCCAAGTGTACACCCCCATCTGATAGGTAGAAAATGTGCTGACTTGGTTAACCTATCAATAATTATCCATATTGCATCATTTTTCTGTGGAGTTATAAGCAATCCATAAACAAAATCCATCGTTATCTTTTCCCATTTCCATTCTGGCACTGGTAAATGATGTAGTTTACCAACTGGTGCCTGGTGTTCTATCTTAATCTGCTGACATGTTAAGCATTTGGAAACATATTCTGCTATGTCTTTCTTCATTCTTGGCCACCAGTAATGAGGCTTTAAGTTGTGATACATCTTTGTCATCCCTGGGTGCATTGCATAGGGTGCATTGTGTGCCTCTTCCATTATTTCCTGACGTAAGTTCTCAGTGTTTGGAACACATATGCGTGACTTTAACATTAGTGTATTGTCTTGCAATTGAAAATCTTTACTGTTTCCCTGCCTTACTAATTCAATTTTCTCACACAATTTAGGATCTTTACTCTGTGCAACTTTGATCTTATCCTTCAATATAGGTCTGACCTGAAGAGCAACAATTAATGATCCACCATCATGCATATTCAATTGAACATTCATGGACCATAATTGAATCAGATATGGAAAAGATGACGTTTGCAAGTGAGCTACACTGCTACTGGCCTTCCTACTCAATGCATCTGCTACCACATTGGCTTTCCCTGGATGGTATTCAATTGTACAATCATAATCTTTCAATAGTTCTAACCATCATCTTTGTCTCATGTTTAACTCTTTCTGTGTCATCAAGTAACCCAAGCTTTTATGGTCTATGAAGATCTGGAATGTCTCACCATACAAATAATGCCTCCAAATCTTCAATGCAAATACAACTGTAGCCAATTCTAAATCATGCACTGGATATGATATCTCATGTGGTCTCAGTTGTCTGGATGCATAAGCTATCCCCTTACCATGTTGCATCAACACACATCCCAAGCCTTGGTGAGAAGCATCATTATATACCGTAAACCCATCTGTACCTGTAGGGATGGTTAACACTGGTGCTGAAGTTAGCCTGTGTTTTAGTTCATCGAAACTCCTTTGACATTCAGGATTCCACTTGAAAGGCACATTCTTTCTCAACAATTTGGGTAAAGGGCTAGCAATCAATGAGAACCCATCAATAAATCTACGGTAGTATCCGGCTAAACCCAAAAAACTACGCAATTCTGACACATTCTTGGGTGTTTGCCAACTCACTATGGCCATAACTTTATTTGGGTCAACCTCTATGCCTTTTCCCGATACTATATGTCCAAGAAACACAACATGATCAAGCCAGAATTCACACTTACTAAACTTTGCATACATTTGTTTCTCCTGCAGAGTTTGCAACACTGTTCTTAAATGCATCTCATGTTCCTCTTTACTTTTAGAGTACACTAGAATGTCATCTATGAAGACAATAACAAAATTATCCAGATAAGATTGAAATACCTTATTCATCAAAGCCATGAAAAGCAGCTGGTGCATTGGTTAATCCAAATGGCATGACTAGAAATTCATAATGGTCATATCTAGTACAAAATGTAGTTTTAGGAATATCTACCTCAGCTATCTTAAGCTGATAATAGCCTGATTTCATATCAATCTTGGAAAATACTTGAGCTCCATGTAACTGATCAAACAAGTCATCAATTCTAGGTAAAGGATACTTATTCTTCACTGTCACTCTATTAAGTTGTCTATAGTCTATACACAATCTCATCGTTCCATCTTTCTTTTTTACAAACAACACTTGGGCTCCCTAAGGTGATACGCTAGGTCGAATGTATCCCTTATCAAGTAACTCTTGCAATTGAGTTTTAAGTTCCTTTAACTCAATCGGTGCCATCCTGTAAGGAGATATAGAAATAGGTGTGGCCCCAGGCACCAAATCTATAGTAAATTCTATCTCTCTATCTGGTGGCAACCCAGGCAGATCCTCTAGAAATACATCGGGGAACTCACACACTACTGGAATATTCTCTAACATAATATCCTGAGTTCTTGTGTCTGTCACATAGGCTAAGAAAGCCTCACACCCTCATTTCACCATCTTAAAAGCTTTAACTGCTGAAATCAAACATGCAGGTACCAACTTCCTTTCTCCTTTAAACACAATCTTTTGTTTATCAGAGGACCACTATGGCATGATGTTTAGTTAACCAATCCATTCCCAATATTACATCAAATTCATGCAATGATAATAAGATCAAATCAGCTTTCAATTCAACTTTATCAATGAATATCAAACAGTCACGACATATCTCATTCACAACTACTACTGCTTTGAGTGGAGTACTCACATTTATATCAAATCCCAATGACTCATGTTTTTTATGCAGTTTGGATGCCATATGCGATGATATAAATGAATGTGTGGATCCTGGGTCAATTAATGCAAATGTCAGTATATTATAAATGTAAATATTACCAGTAACCACTTTAGGAGCATCAACTGTCTCCTGCCTAGTCATAGCAAATACCCTGGCCTATGGAAGGGGGTCTAGAACTCTGTCCCTCAGATCTGGTCACTCCTCTACTTACTGCACCAGTTCTTCCCCTGCCTCTACCTCTGACATGTGTCCCACTGGTAGTGTTAACCCTTGGTGTTTCAATTGTAGTCTGAGATACTCCTCTACCTCTGCTGGTTTCTGCTAATTTAGCTCTTTCTGGGCAATCTCTATTCACATGATCTAAGGACCCACAAAAATAACAAGCTCCTGTGAGCCTTCTGCATTCACTAGTGTGTTGCCTACCACAATGAATACAAGTAGGTCTCTGTTCTGTATACTGGCTTTGTCCTCTACCTGGGTAAGAGAAAGTCATGCCTCAACCTCTAGAACTGGAGTACCCACTTCTGTTGCCAGACTGGCTCGGCATATATCTATCTTTCTTTCCATATCCTTTACTAGACTTTCCAGCAAACTCTCGTGTCACCCTTTTTACTTGTTATTCTCCAGCTTCTTTCATTAACTTTTCAGCTCTAATTGCAGCAGCTCTGAGTCTGGTATAACTATCGAAATCAGTAATTGTGATTCTATTTCTGATCTCATACTTAAGGCCCTCTTCAAACTTTCTGCACTTGTCTCTTTCAGTAGAGACCATGAAGGTGGTATAATGGGAAAGTTTCTTAAACTGTACTTCATACTCCGCAACATACATGTTTCCCTATTTTAGATTCAAGAATTCCTTTCTCTTCTCATCTTTATATGCCTCAGGCATGTAATTGTTCTGAAATTCCAGGAGGAAATCATTCCATGTCAGAACTGGTGGTTGTGCATCACTATCGGGAACTGTCTCCCACCATTCATAAGCATTGCCTTGAAGCAAAGATACCGCATAATCACACTTCTCCTTTGGAGTACATCTCATCATATTCAATACCCTTTGTGTCCTTTTAAGCCATGTTTCTGCTTCAACTGGATCAGTCGAGCCATATAAATCAATTGCACCCTATTTTCTTAGCTTATCATATCGTCTTTCCCTATACATTGCAGGACCATGCACTTCATGTTCTGGGTTTTCATAAGGTACTTCGGCATGTGATGATTGTGATGCATGTGCAGGAGCCCTAGCTCCTGGTACTGGTTGATCTCTATGCAAATGAGGTGATGCCTTATGAGGATGCATTTCAGTCGGCCTCTCTCTCCTTAGTGAATCATGTCTTATGATGGCCCTAAAATAAATAAAATTATGTCACTACATAATGTTCAACACATATTATGCATATGTTATCATGCTTATATGCATATGCATGTTCCCTTGGAACCTATCCCTGCTCTGATACCAAAAATGTAACACCTAATACCTTATATATCTATATATCGCATATGTTGTTTTTATATTAAATTATCACGTATGAAACAAGAATAAAATAAAATTCATGTTTACAGCGAGAGTAATTTGTTTTTTTAACTCATCTCATATTATCAACAATAATTTCACAATCAATACGGAAACTTTTATTATAACCTATAACATCACATATATTAATAACTTAAACATTACGTTTAAAAGTTAGTAAATTTGCAAGTATTCAATTTCTAAATATAAATGATATGTTCTTATGCTCATGTGGAATGCAAGGAGAGAGAGTGATGAGGCTCGGCCAGTGACCTTTGATCCATGACTTTTCTATGCACCTCAATATGAACTACTAATCTTCTTTACTTGAAAAATGATGCAATTTGGTGAGTTGCGACTCAATGAGAATAACCATCAAATGAGTTCTAAAGCACCAAGCATTTCATATAACAAGTATAATTAATACATACTTTATACTCCATTTCATCAGTCAATAACATATAAATATAGATAAAATCAAGTATTCAATAATTGCTCTTTACTTATGCTTATACTTATACATTTTATTTTGTTGTGACCAGATTAAACAGACATTGCCCCGGATTTCCATATGAACATTTGTCATATGAACATTTGCATTTGCATTTGCATTTGCTAGCTAGCTTGATCATTTGTATACTTGATAAGGAAAAGGAAAGAAAAGGAAGATAATGGTAGCCTAATAGGTTAAAAGCCACCTACCACCATTTGTTTTCCCTTTTCCATCCGTCCCCCACTTTTTTTTTCTTTTTCTTTTTCTTTTGCTGTATGCTTTCTTTTTTTTTTAATTATTATTATTATTTTTTTATTATCATCATACATACATACATACATACATACATACATATACATGCATTCATGTATACATATATACATTTACCCAATTTTACTAACCAATAATAAATATATATAATTTAATCACTTATTTTAATTTAATTAAATTAATCATGTCAAATTTTTATTAATTCAATCTAGTTTCTTTATCCATTTAAATATTAATTTCATGTCATTTTCATCTATATTATAAAACAGACATATGCATTTCTATACAATTGTAAAATATTTGAAAATAAACTAATTGTATGTCATGAATATATTTAAATAAAAATGCATATTTTGCATGTGTTCAAGTGATATATATATATATATATATATATATATATATATGAAAAATGTCTATGCACAAATGAGATGCTGCAGAAATGCATATGGAAAAAGTTAAGGATGTTACAATCTTCCCTTGAGGTTTCCCCATATCTATTTTGTCAAACCCACCCAAACTAGAATGAGTGTCTTCACTACTAGTATCTTGAAACATTGGTTTTTCTAATGGCTTTTCCTTAATGATTGGACCACCATGTTGATGAGGAATACTATCCATGTGTTGGAGAACTTTTGCTACCCTATGATTTGGATCTGAATCACTATCAGTTTCTAATTGAAATTCCACCATTGGTTGTTTGCCCTTTTTCTTAGCAAGTTTTTGTGCTGACAATTGTTCCTGCTTATCCTTCACTATTACTTGATCTTGCATGAGAGTTAACTGTCTTTGTAATAGACTGATATGCTCTTTCAAGTTTTTGTCTATAACCATTTGTTTCATCATCTTTATGTTTTTGTTTTACCTCTCCCAACAATACTTCTCTCGATTGTATTCCTTTTCCCTAATTTCTCAAACCTTCATTGAGAGATAGCAAAAAAATTCCCCCTAATAATGGACATTTTTTCAGTAGGCATATATTGAAGAGTGTTATAAAGCAAATTCTAGTATTTAAAAATTAGAGTTAACGCCATGCCGTATGGAAAATTTCTATGACTATAAAAAATGAACTGAAGTAGTAAATAACACATATTAACTTGTTTCCTTTTAGTTAAGCATCACATCAAAGCTAATTCAAGTTCATTGACATAATGCATACTTCCTTACTTGGGTAGCAAAAAAAGAGAGATCAGTTTGTGAATACCTCTAAAATTATGACTCATCATGGTAGAAGTCACATTTGATCTTTGAGGTATAACCTCAATACTACTAAGTGTTTTCTTAATAAATTTCTATTTATCAAATCCATCTAACACAATGCTCACCCCTTTTGAAAATTTTAATCCTTTATCAGGGATCTTAAAAACATCAATTAACACATCCAATTACTACTATTTTAGAATCAGAAATTGTGTCTTTCTGCTTAATGAATTCCTTTACTAAGTGATTTAAACAAATTATAACTTGCAAGTGCATGAACCGATGCAATACTAACAAGTGTACCCCCAAGGTCGAACTTTCGAGGAACTACTAGATTAAACTCCTAACTAATCCAATTATCAACCAAAACTATGCTAAACTAAACACACTAATCACGTTTGAATCAATGTTGTTATTAATCTAAATAAACTAAAATCACTAGAATTTAAATGCAAAAAAGTCTTAATGAATAAATCAATAAGGAAAAATAGATGATCAACTTCGCATCCCCTAATATGATATTTAGCTCCAACCAATCAAGTTCGAAGAATCATTATTATCTCTAGTATTCGCTTTATGCATTAGCTAATTAAGTCAATGAATTAACCAATATTCAATTCAATTTCTAGGTTATATTATATATGGTATTTCTAATAACCACACCACAAAATTTTCATCACCGACTCAACAATTAATGACCAATCAGTCATTAAATCAGAAATTAAATGAGCACAACTAAATTAAAAGAAAGATAATGATTCATTCCATAAAAACAAATTGGAGTTCATACAAAATTGGGGTTGCTAACTGAGCATTCTTAATAAAATTAGTCTAACATTGAGATTGCAAACATTAAATCAGTAATAAACCCTAAACTAAATATTACAGCAAAATCTAAGAAGAGTAAAAAGCTATGAAACTCCCTTAAACCAATTGAACCTGGAATTCAAAATGTAGTTGATCCCCAATCCTCCAAACTCCAAGTTCATCAATCTCCATGGAATAAAATACAACTAAGGTTGAAGCTCCAAAATTCTTGGAATAAAGTCTTAACTCAAGCTTTATCTTGAGCATAGAAGTTTCCAATGAATAAAGATGAATGACTGAATTTCACTAATGTGGCTTAACCTAATTCCTAAGAAAAATATGACTTAAATATCCCATAGAGTTATAGTACTAATCTACTTCTTAAAATACATTAAGTTTCTTTTAAAAATATCAACAAATCCGAAAACATATGTGAAAATATTGGGATGATAGAAAAATTTTGCGATTCTACAGTAGCAAGGGTTGTTGCACGCCCAATAGAGAAGTTCCTTGCTGTCTAGCCTCGCGTGCTCGTGACACCACCCTTGTGCACGTGATGATCCTCACTTAGAATGCCTTAAAACTCCTTCAATTACTCCATCATTCTCCATTTCAGTCAGAGTATATGCTCCTTACCCTCAAACCAACTTTTTTTTACCTCTTTCTCCATCCATTAGCTTCATAAATGAAAAACAACATTGAAGTATCAATTTGAGCCAAAAAATAATTACAAAATACACAATTCAAATACTAACCTACTCACAAAATATATCACTAAGTCTGGATATACCATCTCTTTCAATGTCATAAATTTTTTCCAACCTTAGTTTTAATACATTTACATATAAAGGGAAACTCATTGTTAAGAAACTCACAGTCTACCTTAGTAATGATAAAATTTGAAGGTAAAGAGATTACCATAGTTTTTTAAGCATTCTTCTTTTAGGTTTTTGTGAGCAATCTTCTTCTCAGGAACTGACTTCACATTTGTTGTGTTATTTTTTTGAAAATCCATTTCAGTAAATCTTTGATTTGGCTCATTATCATTGGTCAGGCCACTAGTGCGACCCAAATCATGACTATCCATAGAGATATTGCCACTGGAACTAGAATATTATTGTGAATAGGCTATTTCATGGTTACCAGATGAACTGTCGTTGTTGGTTGAAGAAGACTTAAGTGATGCTGGCATCATTAACTATTGGAGCAAATGGAGGTGAGGTTGGTGATGGTAAGGTGGTTGAAGGTTTTTTTGCTTGCGATTTTGTTCGTGCCATAGATTCAAAGTGGATCAGGTTTTCATTAAAACAGAATTTTGGGTGGAGCATGATAATATGAAGTAGCTATGGAAAAAAGACTCAAGTTTGGGTAAGGGAAAATGGTGAGAATGTAGGAATTTGAAGTGACCATTTGAATAAAGCAAAGTAGAGAAAGAATTTGAGGAGTTAATGTTGTAGACCACTTGAAGTGACGTGTTTTCGTGGTTTGAACTAGCAGTGAATCTCAGTTTCATTTCCCAATATCCTTCATTTGAAATTTGAAAATTAATTTTAAAAACTCATATCATTTTAGGACCTATAAAGCTAGGTTTTCTAGAAAATAAGACATTTAACATCTTGAACAAAAATTTGTGCTAAAAGAGAATATTGTATATGACGTGTGTTGCCCAGATATTAAGCCGAGAAGGGGGGTTGAATTGAAGTTTCAAAAATTAAACTTTAAAGTGCGGAAATACAAATTAATTTTAGAAGGGATAGTGAAATTTGACACAAGGATTTTTATAGAGGTTCGGGTGTTAACAAACCCTACTCCTTTCCCCAATCGCAATTGGGAGTTTCATTAACACACTAAGTGTTACAATGGAGTTTTACAAGCTCACTCCCAACTATGGTGTTTCTCACAATGGCTCACACCTAACCCAGAAATCCCTTGTGTTTTAATGGCTCACACAATAACCAATTCCTTGTGTTTTACAGGCTCACACAAACAACCTTTTATCTTGTGTTTTACAGGCTCACACAAATAACTTTTACTTTGTGTTTTTATAGGCTCACACAAATAACCTTTACTTTGTGTTTTAAAAGCTCACACAACTAACCCTTACAAGTGTTATACTCTTAACCCAAAAATACCCAAAACTCACTTGAGTAATAAATGATTACAAAAAGAAACACTCACAAATCTTTATTGCTCAATAAATAAAGAGCAAAAAGATTTTTACAGAGAATAGGTATTGGTTCTCAAAGTATTGAATGTACAAATGACTTGTAATAAGATTTTGATTCATAGTATTTGCTATCCTCTTGTACTGAATGCATAAATGACTTCCATTTATACTCCCTTGGCTGATTATAGCCGTTAGGGTGCATTTAATATTAAACTAGCCGTTGTACCAACCAAATAATCGCACCTGATATTTTTCTCTTTCATCCTTCATGGGCGTGACTATGTTTGTCACGGGCGTGACATTTCTTCCCAAGTCGTGACTGAAGTGGCGACCTTGATCGTGAATCTCTCTGGAATGTTTTGAAACATTGGGTCACGGGCGTGACATACATCTTCACGGGCGTGACAAACTTCCCAGCCGTGATCCAAGTGGTGATTTTAGTCGTCAATCTCTCTAGATGAAAATGCCAATTGATTTACTACCTTATAGCTAGTGATATGATACAAAATTAAGATTCTATCCCTTATAACATTAAACTTTTCATCAAATTTACTACCTTATATCTAGTGATATGATACAAAATTAAGATTATCAATTAAGATTTCATAATTTAGCAATCACAAGGTTAATCCATCAATCATACCAAGTTCTCTTCTAATAAAATTAAATCTTTCCTCATTTAGAGACTTAGTAAAAATATCTGCCAATTGATTTTTTGTGCTTATAAATTCTAATGCAACATCTCCATATTGAACATGATCTCTAATAAAGTGGTGTCTAATGTCAATATGCTTACTTCTTGAGTGTTGAATAGGATTCTTTGAAAGATATATAGCACTTGTATTGTCACATTTAATAGGTATATGGTTCATATCATGACCATAGTCCTTAAGTTGTTGTTTCATCCAAAGAATTTGAGTACAACAACATCCAGCTACTACATACTTTGCTTCAGCAGTTGAAAGAGCAATTGAAACTTGTTTCTTGCTAAACCAAGAAACTAAGCATTCTCCAATAAAGTGACAAGTACCTGAAGTACTTTTTCTATCTAAAAGACTACCAGCATAGTCTGCATCTGAATATCCTATAATATAAAAGGATGAATTTCTAGGATACCATAAACCTAGATGCAATGATCCATGTAAATATCTTAGAATCCTTTTTACTGCATTTAAATGAGATTCTTTAGTACATGATTGAAATCGTGCACACAAGCAAACATTATACATTATATCAGGTCTAGAAGCAGTAAGATATAAAAGTGATCCGATCATACCTCTATAAAGCTTTTCATTAATGCTCTTACCCTTTTCATCATTGTCCAATTTTGTTGATATGCTCATAGGAGTCTTGGCATTCTTGCATCCTTCCATACCAAATTTCTTAATTAAATATTTGGCATATTTGGATTAGTTGATGAATATGCCCTCATTGCTTTGCTTTATTTGTAGACCAAGGAAATACTTAAGCTCTCCCATCATGCTCATTTCAAATTCCCTAGTCATACAATTAGCAAATTCTTGACAAAGCAACTCATTAGTAGAACCAAATGTTATATCATCAACATAAATTTGAACAATTAGTATATCATGCTTATGATTTTTAATGAATAATGTGGTGTCAACATTTCCCTTTGTAAAGTTATTTTCTAATAGAAAAGAACTTAGCCTTGCATACCAAGCTCTTGGGGCTTGTTTCAAACCATATAAAACTTTTGAAAGTTTAAAAACATGATTTGGCAAATCATAGCTTTCAAAGCCTGGTGGTTGTTCTACATACACTTCTTCTTCTATATAACCATTTAGAAATGCACTTTTCACATCCATTTGAAAGAGTTTGAAATTCATGTGACATGCATATGCTAAGAGTATTCTTATGGCTTCTAATCTAGCTACAGGTGCATATGTTTCATCATAATCTATACCTTCTTCCTGATTATATCATTTTGCAACTAATCTAGCCTTATTCCTAGTTATTGAACATTGTTCATCTAGTTTATTTCTAAATACCCATTTGCTACCTATAATTTGATGATCATTGGGTCTAGGTACTAAGGTCCATACCTTACTTCTCTCAAATTGGTTGAGTTCCTCTTGCTTGGCAATTACCCAACTTTCATCATTAAAAGCCTCATCAACATTTTTAGGCTCAATTTTAGAAATAAAAGCAATGTCAGTGACTAAATGTTTGAAATGAGATCTAGTACTTACTCCCCTTGAGAGATCACCAATGATTTGCTCTTTTGGATGATCTTTCATCATTCTCCATTCTTTTGGGAGTTCTTGTTCGTTTTCTTCTTGAGTTTGAGGTAGAGAATCATTTTGATGTGAATCTTCTTGATCATTTTCTTCTTTCCCATTTCCAAGATCAAGTCTTTCCATATTACCTACAACATAATCAAGAACACTACCTTTCACAAGATCAAGTCTACTAGATTCATTAAAAACAACATGCATGGATTCTTCAATAGTTAATGATCTTTTGTTAAAAACTCTATATGCTTTGCTGGTTGTAGAGTATCCTAAAAAAGATACATTCATCAGATTTAGAGGCAAATTTTCCAAGATTGTCTTTGGTATTCAATATGAAGCACTTGCATCTAAATACTCTAAAGTATGATATCAAGGGCTATCTTTCGTTCCATAGCTCAAATGAGGTTTTATTTAAAAGAGGTCTTTTGAAAACTCGATTTGAAATATAACATGCAGTGTTTGTGGCTTCTGCCCAAAAGTAAGTTGGTAAATCAAATTCATTGACCATTGTTTTAGCCATTTCAATTAAAGTTCGATTTTTCCTTTCAACTATCCCATTTTGTTGAGGTGTCCTAGGAGATGAGAAATTTTGTGAAATGCCATGTTCAAGACAAAAACTTTCAAAGTTTTCATTTTCAAATTCTTTGCCATTATCACTTCTTATCTTTGAAATACAATACCCTTTTTCATTTTAAACCCTTTTAGCAAAGTTTTTGAAATTTTCAAAAGCATCACTTTTTTGAGCTAAGAAAATTACCCAAGTAAATCTAGAATAATCATCTATGATGACAAATGCATAATGTTTTCCTCATAAGCTAGCAATTCTAGTAGGTCCGAATAAGTCTAAATGCAGGAGTTAAAGAGGTTTTGAGGTACTTACTATGTTTTTGGCTTTGAAGGATGACTTGTGTTGCTTTCCTCTTTGGCAAGGTTCACATGTCTTGCCTTTTTCATATTTAACTTTTGGTAGTCCTTTTACTAGTTCTCATGTGCTGAGGCTTTGTATTTAGTCCATGTTAGCATGACCAAGCCTTCTATGCCACAACCAAGATTCATCACTAGTAGTCACAAGACTTAGAGGAATGATTAAATATTTCATATAAATCTATTATGTATTTGTTGACATCTCTATTTCCTTTAAATATCTCTTGACCATTAATAAAGGTTACAAGACATTTGCTGGAAGTAAAGGTTACTTTGTTTCCATTATCACATAATTGACTTATACTTAACAAGTTACGTTTCAAGCCATCAACAAGTAAGACATGTTTAATAATAGTAGTTCCATTTATACCAATAGATCCAATGCCAATTACCTTACCCTTTGCATTGTTTCCAAAGATAACTTTACCTCCATCAATACTTTTAATATCTTTGAAGAGTTCTTTATCTCCTGTCATATGCCTTGAGCATCCACTGTCTACAAGCCAAGCATTTTTGTTTATTGTGGACTTGAGGCATACCTATAGAATCACAGTTCAAGTATGATTTTTAGGTACCCAAATGAACTTGGGTCCTTGGGGGTTAGCACATGAAGGTTCTCAATGAGCCTTCCTTATCCAGCAATATTTATTTATGTGACCCATTTTCATACAATAATTACATTGTTTTGGTCTAACCTTGCTTTTTGGTCTTACAAGATTTTTGAATACCATATTTCTATCAAACTTATTTTAAGAATGATGACATGCACAATTATGATTAATTGTTGATTTTCTAGATGCATGCTTCCTATACATAAAGACATGATTATTCTTTTTATATATAGAAGGTTTAATATGCTTATTTCTTGGTGCTGTTCCAACAAGTGTGGAGATGTGAGGTTCATTTGACTTAACAAAGATGGTTTTATGAGATGATGATGATGTGTCCTTAAACACTAGACCATGTCTAATTAAGGGTGATATTTGAGATACAATGAGAGTATCTAAACTCTCTTTACCTTTGTGAAATTTAGAAATAGAATTCCTAAATTCCTCAACTTCATTTTTCAACGTATTATTTTCTTTTAGCAAAGAAGTAGTTGAGGGTCTTGATGAATATTTCATCTAATGACTTTTGGAGAGATTCATTAGATGATTTAAGTTTTATGTTTTCCTTTTCTAAATCATCTATCTTATTTTTTAAATTAGAGATGTTATTTCTATAAGTACTGAATTTACTTTTATATTTCTCTAATTCTAGATTTAATTCTTCTATTAGGCTTTGCTCATCATCATCACTATCATCATCATCATCATCACTGCTATCATTGTTTAAAGAGTATGAATGTAGTGATTTTACCTTATTCGAGACGTGATCCTCAATAGCCATGAAGCATAGGTTGACCTCTTCACTTTCATTATCATCTCTTTCATTTGAAGAGCTTTCGTCATCCCATGTGGCTTTGTGACCTTTCTCCCCATTGTCTCTTTGGTATTTGCTCTTGTGTTTCTTGAGCCTTGGACATTCTGGTTTAATATGTCATTTCTTTCCACATTCATAGCACTTTACCTCTTCCTTACTTCTTTATGCATCATTAGAAGTTTGTTTGAGGTTTCTTTGCCTGAAATTTCTTGAGTTGCTCATTTTCTTCTCAATGATTCTTTTTAATCTTCTTGAAAGCATAACAATGTCCTCATTTTCATCATCACTCAATTCTTCATCATCTTCACTTTCTTTTTGAGATTTTGAAGTAAAGGCTTTGAGTGCTAATGGCTTTCTTTTCTCTGGCTCTGCTTCAAGCTATCTATCTCTTTTCACTGCCATTTCATGTGTGAGAAGTTTGCCAATTAGCACATCAGTATTCATGATGCTCATGTCGTCATTTGCTTCTTCTATGCCAGCAACTCTTGAGCCATAGTCTTTAAGAGGAAGACTTCTCAGAATTTTGTTGTTTACATCTTCCAAACTCAGATGCTTCCCAAGTTTCCTCATTCTATTTATAATGGCTAAAAGGCGGTTGGTCATGTCAGTGATTGACTCATTGGATTTCATCTTGAAGAGCTTATATTCTGAGGTCAGAAGTTGAATCTTCTTGGATTTGACTTGCTTAGTTCCTTCATGATAATTTTGCAATGTCTTCCACATGCTGTATGTTGTTGGGCAGTGTTGTATTCTTCCATATTCTTCAGTAGATAATGAGCTTGATAGGATTGTCATTGCCTTCTTGTTTTTGAAATTTGCTCTTCTTTGAGGCTCTGTCCATTCATCTCTTGATAGGATTTCATCTTCACCATCAGCTCCACTTCTGGTTGGTGGAGTCCATTCTTTTCATACACTATCCTAGACTTCAATTCCTTCACTAAACAGGTATGTCTCCATCCAAAACTTCCAATGGGCATAATTTGCTCCATCAAAGTAAGGTCTAAGACTTTGGAATCCTTCACTGGCCATATCTTAATCTTTACTAGCGCTTTTTAGGCTTCGATGCTAGACAAAGCTCTGATACCAATTGTTGCCCAGATATTAAGCCAAGAAGGGGGGGTTGAATTAGAGTTTCAAAAATTAAACTTTAAAGTGCAGAAATAAAAATTAATTTTAGAAAGGATAGAGAAATTTGACACAAGGATTTTTATAGAGGTTCGGGTGTTAACAAACCCTACTCATCTCCCCAATCGCAATTAAGAGTTTCACTAACACACTAAGTGTTACAGTGGAGTTCTACAATCTCAGTCCCAACTATGGTGTTTCTCACAATGACTCACACCTAACCCAGAAATCCCTTGTATTTTAATGGCTCACACAATAACCAATTCCTTGTGTTTTACAGGCATACACAAACAACCTTTACTTTGTGTTTTTATAGGCTCACACAAATAACCTTTACTTTGTGTTTTAAAGGCTCACACAACTAACCCTTACAAGTGTTCTACTCTTAACCTAGAAATACTCAAAACTCACTTGAGTAATAAATGATTACAGAGAGAAACACTCATAAATCTTTATTGCTCAATAAATGAAAAGCAAAAAGATTTTTACAGAGAATAAGTATTGGTTCTCAAAGTATTGAATGTACAAATGACTTGTAATAAAATTTTGATTCAAAGTATTTGCTATCCTTTTGTACTGAATGCATAAATAACTTCCATTTATACTCTTTTGGCTGATTATAGCCGTTAGGGTGCATTTAATATGAAACTAGCTGTTGTACCAACCAAATAATCGCGCCTGATATTTTTCTCTTTCATCCTTCACGGGCGTGACTATGTTTGTCACGGGCGTGATATTTCTTCCCAAGCCGTGACTGAAGTGGTGACCTTGGTCGTGAATCTCTCTGGAATGTTTTGAAACATTGGGTTATGGGCGTGACATACATCTTCACGGGCGTGACAAACTTTCCAGCCGTGTTCCAAATGGTGACTTTAGTTGTGAAGCTCTCTGGTGAAAATGCCATGAACATTCACGGGCGTGACTTAAATGTACATTTCACGGTTTGTTCTTCCTTCATGGCTGTGAACTTCAAATGTTGGTTTTGGTGACGATTAGCTCTTTCACGGGCATGACACATAGGGTCATGGGCGTGAACATGCTACTTCTTTAATTTTGTCTTTCAAGGATTATTCTTCCATTTTCCATTCTTGCTATTTTATTCCATACCCTGTTTAATAAACTTAGAAAACAAGTATGTTAAATACAATATTGCTATTTTATTTGTTATCATCAAAATGACAGAAATACCCATCAAGGTTTAACAACGTGTTACAGTGTTGAAAGAGAGAGTAATAACACATTTAATTAGTTAAATGACTATTTTATCCTTAATTTTAGATTTCAGTCAACTATGTACAGGGATAGAGATGTAAAACAACAAACTTTGAATTTTATTTCAAATAAACATAATACATAATCAAATAACTATGATCCATTAGAATTCAAGCTAATTATGTATTCTAATAGGAAAATATTCTAACTTTATGGATAATATTCTAATATTTAGCAAAGATCACAAAATTGCATATATCAAATAAATTTTTTAAGTATCATGCAATTTTCACTTATTTAAGTTAAGTATGACTTTCAGAGATACTTTAGAAGATGATAATTATTTTGGATCATTGTCCATGCTAAGCTTTCTTATTTTCCAAAATCTCTCCTCATTAAGTAGTTTTGTAAATATATTGACTAGTTGATCTTTTGTTGACATGAATTTCAGACCTCTGTTTCCTCTTTGTACATGATCATGAATAAAATGGTGTTTGATTTCAATATATTTCATTCTTGAGTGTTGCATAGGATTTTTTGTGATATTAATGACACTTGTGTTGTCACAAAAAATTGGAACAACATCATATTTGATATCATAATCTTTCATCTGTTGTTTGATCCATAAAATTTGTGCAACACAACTACTGGTTGGTTTATACTCTACTTCAGTAGTAGAGAGAGTAATTAATGATTGTTTTCTACTAAACCAAGTCACTAAAAAATGACATGCACCTGAAGTGCTTTTTTGATCAATCCTACAATCACTAAAGTCTGAAATAGTATATCCCAATAGCTCAATTTATGTTTCTTTTGGATACCAGAGACCCAGATCTTGTATTCCAACTAGGTATCTCAATATTCTTTTTAATGTAATTAGATGTGATTCCTTGGGGCCAATTGAAACCTTACACAACGACAAACAACAAACTGAATGTCTGGACTACTAGCTGTTAAACATAGTAATATTCCAATCATTCCTGTATATAGTCTTTCTTCAACTTTTTTCCCTTTCTCATCAGCTTCTAACTTTAAGCTTATGGTCATAGGAGTCCTTGTTGACTTTGAATTTTCCATTATGAATTTTTTAGCAGCTTTTTTCTATACTTGACTTGATTAATAAAAATGCCATTTTTATATTGCTTAATTTTCAACCCCAAAAAGAATGTCAGCTCACTCATTAAGTTCATCTAAAATTTATGTCTCATGCAATCAACAAATTCCATACAAAATGAGAAGTTAGTTGATCCAAAAACAATGTCATCAACATATATTTGTACAATGATCATGTCATGTAATTTATGTTTTATAAATAGAATTGTATCAACTTCACCTCTAGTGAATCCTTGCTCAATCTTTCATATCAAGCTTTAGGAATTTGTTTTAAACCATAAAGAGCCTTAGAAAATTTGTAAACATAGTTTGGAAAATTATGATTTTCAAAACCTGGAAGTTGAGCAACATAAATTTCTTCACTTAAAAATCCATTCAAAAAATATACTTTTGACATCCATTTGGTAAAGGATGAAATCTTTAAAATATGCAAATGTACATAGTTTCTAATCTAGCCACAGGTACAAATGTTTCATCAAAATCAATTCTTTTTTCTTGATTGTAGCCTTGAGCCACAAACCTAACTTTGTTTCTAATAACATGTCTATGTTCATCTAATTTATTTCTAAACACCTATTTTGTACCAATTATTGAGTGATCTTTAGGTCTAGGTACAAGCTTCCAGACTTTATTTCTTTCAAACTAATTTAATTCATCTTGCAATAACAAGAATCTAATTATCATCAATTTGAGCTTCAACAAAGTTTTTGGGCTCAGCTTGAGAAACAAAAGCATAGTTACCAAAGTACTCCCTCAATTTGCCTCATGTGAGTCTTTCATTTGATGGACTATCGATTATATCTTCTTGAGGGTGATATCTATTATATCTTTATGCTTTAGGTAAATTTTCCTATTGATGTGGCTGTAGAATTTATGATTGCAGGACTGCTAGAGTCTATGTATTTTGTTGATATTCTAAATTTATCTGCATGTGATTAGAATGTTGCCCTTCTTCAATTCTAACTTCAGCATCATCAGTATCTCTTTTTTCATCTTTATTTCCTGCACCATCATCAGAAAAAATCCATTTCTCTAGGGTAGATATTAGTTTCATAAAAATAACATTAATGGACTCTTCAACACACAAATTTCTGTTGTTAAAAATTCTATATGTTTTACTATTCATTGAATAACCAAGAAATATATCGTCATCGGTTTTGAATCAAATTTACCTAATTTACCTTTGTCATTTAAGATGTAGCATGTGCATCCAAATACATGAAAGTAACTTACATTTGGTTTCCTTCCTTTCCAAAACTCATATGGTGTTTTGCTGAGTTTTGGCCTTACCAATGCTCGATTTAATGTTTGACATACAATGTTTATAGCCTTTGCCCAAAAGTATTTTGCCAATTCATTTTTATGCAACATAGTCATTGCCCTATCTTACAGCATCCTATTTTTCCTCTTTGCTACTCCATTTTGTTGTGGAGTTCTTAGAGTTGAGAAATTGTGTGTAATAACATATTGCAAAATTCATCAAAATACTTATTTTCAAACTCATCACCATGATCACTTCTTATACTAGTAATCAAGTGTCCTTTCTCATTTTGAAGTATTTTACATAATCTCTCAAGACATTCAAAAGCTTCATTTTTGTGTGTCAAGAATAACACCCAAGAATATCTTAAATAATCATCCACAATTACAAATGTGTAAGCTTTTCCCCTTAAGCTCAAAGGTGTTATAGGATCAAAAAGATCAAAATGGAGTAGTTCTAAAGGTCTTTTTATAGATATTTCCTTTTTAGACTTAAAAAAGATTCTTTTTTGCCTTCTATGTTGACATGCCTTGCATATGTACTCTTTTTCATATTTTTCAACTTTGGTAAACCAATTACTATATCCTTTTTGGACAAATTCTTAATTTGATGCAGTGTCCTATTTTTTTTATGCCAAAGCTTGCTTTCATCATCCTTGAAAAGTAGACAAGTTGTTTCATCACTCTTTATTTCCTTGAGATAAACCAAATAAACATTTCCTTCTCTTTTTTCTACCATAATCACTTTGATCAGTTATTGCATCTTACCAAATAAACATTTCCTTCTCTTTTTCCTACCATAATCACTTTGATTAGTTACTGCATCTTCCACCTTACATATTTTAGCTTCAAATATTACTTTTCTTCCTTTGTCATAGAGTTGACTTATGCTCAACAAGTTATACTTCAATCTTTCAACCAAACATACATTTTCTATAGAAGGATTACCACCAATTGTACCATTTCCAACTATTTTCCTTTACTTTTATCACAAAAAGACTACATAACCACATTCCTCCATATTTAACTTATTGAATCTTTCTTGGTTCCATGTCATATGCTGAGAGCAAGCACTATCTAAGTACCATTTGTTCAAGTTTGGGTTGCTCTTCAAACATACCTGTAAAAAAAATTAAAATGATTTAGTTACCCACTTTACTATGGGTCCTGGATGGTTAGTAGAGGAAGATGGATTTTCCATCTTTTTATGATTCGTTTGTAAATGGTATGTTCCTTTTATAATCCATATCTTTTTCACATTGACATCTTTTTTTAAATAACAATATCTAGAAGTGTGACCTTTTTGTTGCAATAAAAACATTTGATGTGAGGAGATCAAAATAAGCATCATCTTTAACATACTTTATATAACATTAACAATAACTCTGTTATCTTTTTCAAATTTGTTTGGAGTTCCATGATATCTAATCTCTTCATTTAAAACACATTTTCCATATAAAAGTTTTTCAATCTTTTTGTTTAAGTCATAATCACTTACTTTGGAGTTATGATCAACACCGAAATCCAATGTCTCTGTTTTTTCATCTTCTTCAATGTCAGCCATCAAAGCCATATTTGAGGTTTCATTTTCTTTTGCTTCAGTTGAGCTTGAACTTGACTCTTCACTATCACTCTAAGTTGTAATTGTGGCTCTTCTCTTGTGCTTTTTCTTTTCCTGATTCAGATTTGGACATTTTTATTGTATGTGTCTAGGCTGATTGTATTCATAACATACAATGTTATTGTGGGTCTCATTTTTCTGATTGATTTATGATTTTATGAATTTTCTCTTTTATTTGTCATTTTTATACTCCTTCATTCTTCCCTTCGTAAACATTCTCCTGAATTTCATAGCCATCATAATCAACTCCTCATCATTTAAAAGTGAACTAATGTTGTCATTTGGTGAAACTTTAAGTGCTTTCCCTTTATCTTTTTTCATTACATTTGCATCAACAATTTGACTTTTAATCAACATTTCATGTAAAAGTAAATAACATATTAACTCATCGTATGACAGATTTCAAACATTTTTGTCAAGCAAAATAGCCACTTTAGATTCCCATCTTGATGTTAGGGATCTCAGGAACTTCTTGATTTGATGAACTTCACTAATAGGTTCACTGAGAGCTTTGAGGGAATTTGTGCAGTTCACAAATCTATTACTTCCTTTTAAAATATTTTCTTTAGGCTTCATCCAAAAGGTTTTGTAATCATTCATCACCACATGGAGCCTTGAATCTCTCTCTTCTTCAGTTCCTTCATAAGTAGTCTCCTGTTTGTCCCATATTTGCTTTGCAATGTCGCATCTAGAAGCTTAATTGAATTTATTTGTATCCACTCCATAAAATAAATAGCTCTTGGCCTTAGAGTTGGCTTTATTTGTTAGCTTTTCTTCATTTGTCATCTCTTTAATCTTCTTCCTTGTTCCATTTTCATTTGATGGAGGAGTATAGCCTTCTAAGACTGATTCCCAACACTCAAAGTCAATAGATTGAGGAAATGACACATTCTAGCCTTCTAATAAGGATAGTTACTTCCAGAAAATATAGGAGGACGTGTGATTGGTTGTCCTTCTTGAAATGGGGTTGCAATAGGAGGATGAACTACATTGTTTGAGGTACAAGCCATACTTTTTGGATCTCTCTAAAATTGTTAAGCCTGAAGTAAAGAAAATTGGCTCTAATACCAAATGTTGGTCCCGAAATGGCTCATGAAGGGGCATTGAATTGAGCTTTCAGAAGTTTTTGGCTTTTAAAAACTGACTCACGTTTTGAGTAGTTGACAGTAGTCTAATCTTAAAAGTTGATGTTTCTTTTTCTCAAAATATAAAATTATGATCATAAAAGATAATATTCTTTAAAGATTGTTTTTGTTAATTAAATCACAATTTTTATATCAAACAAAGACTACAAATTTACTTTAATCATAAAATAGATTATGCAAAAATATTTAAATCTTTTAAGATCAAACTTGATATGTTTCAAACCACCAAGAGACTTAAATATGAATATGAGAAGGAGAAAAGAATATAGACACTAGGTTTTATTGTGGTTCAGCCTTTTTTACCTACTTCCACTTCTCAAGATACAATATTGACATTTTCTCTCGACTAGTGATTCTTTTCAAGGGTAAGAATGAAGCCAATTACAACCTTAGACAGATATATCCTAATACAATTAGAAATTCTTCAAGTTCAAATGATGAAAATTACAGAGAATACTAGAGCCAAAATGAGGATTATGTGAATAGTAAAACTCAAATGGAAGGAAATTTTTTTTAAGAATTGAAGAGTAGTTTTATTTTGATAATTCTTTGTTTTTTCAACATTTGAAATGTTCTCTAACAAGTATTTATAATTTTGAAGTGAAAAACTATTCAGTAGAGACATATTCGCATTTTACAAAAACTAACATTTATTTTGTATTTTAGTGAAAAACAGTCAATTATAAAATTAGAATACTAAATTTAGAATACTCTATTAGAAAGTTATATTTCTGATCATTGAAAAAAACACTTTATCTAAAATTCTTTTATCCTTTAAAGCTTCACTTTTGCATAACCTATATTGACTTTATAGATTATATCCTAAGTTTCCTCTTTGATATACTTGCACTTTACATCTTGAATTTGCAACTTTAAATCTGAAATAGGAGAAATAAAAATACAAAATCTAAAACAGAAATCATGGTTTTATAATTATCAAAACTTTTGGGATACTATTTATGTAGCCTTTGAGCCAACAATTAATTGGTGAAAGAGTAGAATTGGCTCATTGTTACTCCCCCAAAAACTAATTAACATAAAACATCATAATTTAAAGGAAGAAATAGAAAACGACAATGTATATATTCCACCACATCGCCATCACCACCACCACCACCACTTCAACCATTGGCTCCTCTTCTAGAATGAGTAGCAGTACGTAGTTTCTGTAGCAACGACAGTCAGAATGAGCAAACTGCCATCATCGGTGTCATAATTTGTTTTTCTATTCTACCCCCACTGGTGTAAGCTTTATAAACAGAAGAGTTACCTCAGCGATGGGCACCACCGCCTCCTTGGGAAACAATTGAAAAAGCTGTTGTAGCACCAGCATCAGCGGTCGCAGCGTTTTCATCAGCAGAAATAGAATAGTTACCTCAGTTTGAAAATTTTTTTCAATTACTGTCCTTGATAGGTGAAATATATGTTTCATAAACAGAAGGTAACTAAAAATTTATTAAATTAACTCGTTTAATTAGCATACTGTCACGGGCAATTTAAATGAATTAAAAGTATCTATCTTATAGTTGTGAGTTGATTCAAAACGTATAGTTTAACATTTTTCTCATTATTTAGAATTGTGTTTGATATACGAATAGGATTATTAATCGTCCTTCTGCACTTTGAATGTGGATAAATTTTTTTATTTTTTTAAAGTGTATGCATTTTATATATTCTTAGAATTAAAAAAATAAAAATAATGCAGCTACCTAATATATATGTGCTAAAATATTGGCAGAGCTAATTTGCCTTGTTTGTGCAAATTCAAATGGTTGAACCTCTACCGGAGAATGGTAATAAAATGTTATATTTGTATTTAATGCATCTCTCTCTCTCTCTCTCGATAATGAGTAAATGTAATAATTATTTTTAGTAATTACTATTGAGTGAGAAATCAACTTTTGATCCACTAAATGGAATGGAAGATAATGTTATGGTTAGAATACTCTACATCATGGTAATCTTGTGTCTAAAACTCAATTGTTTTTAAAAATCAATCTGCAACGATAAACTTTTAAAATATATATTTTTTTGCTTTTAATGACTATTCATTTAAATAGAAAATCAATTTGTTTGTGTTGGAGTGGTGACATGGAACATCATGAAATTGGAAAAAAAAAAATTGTTTGAACTGTTATGTGTTTTTCATTTAGATCATGAACTTCTATTATAAGTATGTTTTATAAAACTATATGATAATCTAACTGATTCAATTAACAGTATTTAGTAAAATTACTAAAACTAAAAAATATAAAATGAAATAAAAAGATATGTTTATATTATTAAAAAATATTATATAAATTCTATATAAATCATAATACAAAAGAATTATATAATATATATATATATATAAATAATATAAAAATTAAATTAAATATTTCATTCCAATATAATGATTATGTATATCTTTATTATATAACATTTTATTATTATTATTATTATTATTATTATTATTATTATATTAAATAATTTCATAATAATAATAATAATAATAATAATTATTATTATTATTATTAAATGAAAAAGATAAGAGTAAAAAATGAAAAAATCATAATCTATAAATTTATTAAAAAAACTAGTTCTACAAACTTTTTTTTTTAATTTTTGGAGATTATAATCTTGTTTTTTTTTTCAAACAAACCACTTTACTAAACACAAATTATTAGTTAAAATAGATTATTTTTATGGTCAAACTAGATTATAATCTTGTTATTACCATATAGTGCCTATATTTTATTAAGTTACTACACATTTCTTTTAATGAATATTTTTTTTATCTGAAATAAATATTGAGCTTGGGTCCAAGCAATGACTGAATAGTAAATTTAGAAAGAAAATGATACTTTATGATTCAATATAATATCGCAACTGCTTGGTTGGAGGGGGAGATGGCCTTCCCGTTGCTGCTGCACCGCATTCACCTATGAACTCATTGTGGTCCATATTGCAAACTCCTCGCCTGTCTTACATTCAGTGGACTGACCATAGATCAGAAACTGGCGACACAATCCTAAATTTTTAAAATTCTATCAACAAAATTATTAAAACAAAAGCTTAAAAACAATATCTAAGAACAGAAAAGGATGATATGATGAACGATTTAGAGCAAAAGAATAGTACTATAGTAGATAGTTCACTGTCACTAAACAACTCCGGTAAATACTAAATATGGCAACTACTTGTAGCTATATAAGAACTCTTAATTATATATGATAAGAGTAATTTTATAGTCCTTATTTAATTACGAGAGATTAAAAAAAATTAAATGATGCAAAAAAGGATTAAAAAGATTAAACTCAAATGGAAATTTTATTTTAATTGTAAAATTATGAAAATAATTTAAAAATTAATTATATTGCATCAGAGTTCTTAGAGATTTTTCATACTTCAACTATATTACAAGATAATAGATATTAAGTATTCCAACTCAGCTAGAGTTTGAATATATATATATATATAGAGAGAGAGAGAGAGAGATGAGATCAAATTGAAATAAGACTTTAAATATACAAAATCTATAAAATACATCATCATTCTAAAGATATAAAATTCATCAATAAGCACGAAAAAGTTAACAAATTACAATTTCCCTAAATATATCAATCTTACAATATCTATTGCAATGGGTCTTCAAAATTTATTTGATCCCTCGATGCTCCTGCGACATGAATATGTTAATGAATAATCAAAAAGTATAAAACTCATATTTGATGCAGACACAGTCCAGAGAGGATATATATACACTATATTTATAGATGCCATTGTCACCCGCCGTTCAATGAGTAAAAATTGATTGCTTTAGCTAAACCAACAATTAGCTATTCCTCTGCCCTCAAAGGTGCAACAAATTCTATATTTTCGTACAGGATTCTGTTTTATCAGCAATAATGATCTAAGTCTCCTTTTATCTGTCAGTATCACCTAAAGCTAACATAGACCATTCAATTTTTGACGACTATGTCTAATAACAATATAAATAAAACACTATGGAATTGAGTATCAACATCTTATACATGAAACCTGTAGTAGAAAGTAATATTACAATACCATAAAACCAATTAATAAAATGCATAGTTGAAAGAAATATAGAATAAAGCCCTAAGCTTATAGCAAAGTTTGTACGACTTCAAACTAATTTGTGATGGTATGTATCATTATCCAAGAGGAATTCAGTGAATTGAGAACTACTTCAGAGTGGAAAACTTCAGTAGGTTGTCCATCTCTTTTTACGATAAGGTATAGAACAATTTTACACAGTAAAGGATTTGGGGCCAGTATATTAAAATTCCCCATCAATAAGCCAATATTCAACTTATCTTTATTTATAGATTCCTTTTCAATTTAAAAACTATCACCAAGGAAAGTTTCCAAAGCAGGTGTGCCTGTGTGTACAATAGGTGAAAAATAATCTAGAGGACTTGTTGCAATTAAATAATCTCAGAATGAGGCAACAGTGCACCAAAAGAAAATATAAATAATATGAAATAGCATGTGATGTTGGATGCACAAAATTAGCCTTTCATACAGAAACCAACATTTACAAGCTACAGATACACATTGCATTTCCATACAAAGTAGTTTATTAGTTGTTTTCATACAGACCAAGCATATGTAAAACCAATGATGATGATGATTTTCCAAAAAATCAAATGAATCTATAGCATATTTAAAAAGGCAATGAAGCAGAAGTGATGACTGAAGGCCAATTTATAAGACATGAAGCCATGTGAGAGATTGTTCCAGCAATACAAATCTGACATGACATTTAAGGATAATTTAATACAATATTTTTATGAATAACATTTTTCTTGGTCTACAAGGGCGTACTCAAATGGTGCAAAGTCAAGCCAAGAAAAAAGCTATATAGATTCTAAGGTCTTTTATCATCTAAAGCTAACATAGATCAATCACCTTTTATGACCTGTAATGGAAACTATCAATTAATTTGATACAGAAAGTATTATACTTGTCAAAGTATTTCCAAACGTACATTGTCCAAACAAGTTGATATGCACCAAGATGCTTATTATAGTTGTAGAATAATGTCAAAGGTTTGAACACTTGTGCTCAGTTTTTCAGTATAATAGAAGCACAATCTAGATCAAGACCTAAGACTCAACATTAGTATATGCTTCATCATACAATGGATGACAATGAATTGGGATGTAAAAATACATCATAAGGTAGTCATAGCTAGATACAAAGAAGTTGACTTCTTTCCTATAATCTAGAGAGAATATACACATTATTGTGTGTGTGTATATAAACAAAAAAGATATATATATAAAATTTAGAGCCTGAAGCGAACATTATAAATTGATAATTTGTATAGTTGAAAGTTTAGATACCAGAGAAGAACAACTAACATGTGGCGACACAATACTGTATAACTGCAAATTCCATATTCCAACTGTGTTTAGGAAATGTGGCAAGTTTCTTTTCCTCTAACCATTTTCTGGCCTCTATGACAGTTACGTTACAGAAATCAAGCATATCAACATCTAAAAAAGAGTAAGCCCATGAGATAAACATGGTGTTTAACAGATTGTTTCATGTATATATTTTTTTTTGATGTTTGAGAAGACTGAAGAAACAATACCATTGCCAATTCTCCTGAAGCGTATCTCACTTATAAGTCTCCTCTTTTTGCCTCAAACGGGAGAAGGAACTACAACTCTCAACTTAATAATATGAGTCACTTTATCACATTCTTCCTTAATCCTAGGTGAAACTCTAACTCAAAATTTGAAGATAAACCATAGTTTGGAAGTTGAGGAATCTAGACATGATCAAGAGCGTTTGGCAAAGTAACAAACTATGAAAAGTAATATGCAAAATCCTAATCTGCTGAACAATTTCTTCGAATCACTGAAATTAAATTAGAAGAACCTAACCCTTAATGAAACAAAGAAAAAAAAAAGTAAAAACCAAAGCAAGATTAATAAATGAGATGGGCTTTCTCATTAGAAGACCTGATTAATGAGTTGGAAAGCAAATAACGATTAGAGGCGTGGTTCTGACACTGTTGATGGTGGGGAAGCAACAGCTTTTTCTGTGAGCAGGTGGCGGCGATGGCATGGGTCTGGTCGAACATGAATTGCTGATGAAAAAGCGGAAGGAAAGTGAGGAGACAAGAGGGCGACCCTTTTCACCTGGAATACAAAATCATCGCTGCATTTCTCCGTTAATTGGCGAAGAAGGACGGACACTAGCCAGAGGATGTAGAAAACGAAAATTTCTATTTTCATTGCCCGCATTAGAGTCGCACTCTGTTTTGGGACTAAATATCAATCTTTTTCTGAAAGCATCAATTTTATTATTAATTTTTCATTTTATAATAGTATTTTTACAATTATATTTATATTTTTTAATAAAATATTTTTTTGTAATTTATTTATTTTTATTAATTATAACAACTAATGATCTTACTAATAAAGTCATTCTAAAATTAATAATAAATATAAATATTTTTGGTAAAATATGTTGAGAATAAATTAAAATTAAAGAATGAAAATTTTTAATTCGAAATGTGAATTCAATATGGTATTTATTTTTTAAAAAAGTATATTTTTCTGATGAATCACTACTTATATAGGCTATACAATTGTATAAAGAACGAAATGCTCTTATCAATGAAGAATTATTCTCTGTGGCTCGAGGTCCATTTTCTAATGTTCGACTTTTTTTTTTTTTTTTTTGGATATGTCGTAAATAGTTTCAGTTTTCACACCAAGCAATTAAAAAGAAAAAGGATAAACAAAAAATATAAAAGCGATAGTGGATTCTAATTTATAAAAGTATAGGCCATTTTGGTGTCCTTACTGATATAATAGAACTTCAATATTTAGAGGGAATAAATTTTGTTTTATTTAAATCAGATTAGTGGGATGTTAATAAAATTGGAATAGGAGTCAAGGCCGAAAGCTAACTTCAATGGGGATCAAACTCTGATCAAATTAGTTAATTGAATAAAATATTTATGATAAATTAATTCGACATCTTTAAAATTTGATTAAATATACTAGTCCATCTCTCGATTTTTAGAAATATATTATAAAATATCCCAGATTTAATTCCATTAACTAAAAAGAATTTCTATTACTTTCGAATGAAATATTTTGTTAGTCAATTAGAATCTTATTGAAATAATTAAAATTAACTTTTTAAATACCAAAAATGTCCTAATTTATTTTTTGACATTTTGTTAAGTTAAAAAATATATTAAAAAAATATAAGTTTGATATTCTGATTTGCTGTAAAAATTTTAGATTGGTTTTTTATACAAAAAAAGTATTTATAAGTGTTTTTGCAAAATTCATTTGTGTTTAACTTGTTTGAAGTTTTTGTTCCAAATAAAATAGTTGATTTATTTGACAAAACTAATTTTGGAGATCGATTATAATATTTTTAGTCAATAACTTTGATTTTCTCAAAAAAAATTTCAAATTATCTTTGTGCATATTTTCTGTTTAATATTAATATATTATTAGAATACTTTGAAATGTGAGTCATTTTACAAGACAATAAATTCTTAAAATATCAATTTGACACCTACATATTATTATATATGTTTTGTTACATGTATATTATTGTTATAGCTACAAATTTAAAGAATGGCTAGTACTGAAATAAGAAAATCAACATTGCCACGAAAAATAAATATTTATACCTAAACAACTTTAATTGCTATAATATTTCATTATAGCTAAAATACAGTAGCTAAAAGATTGTTTATTGCCACAATGTATGAGATATTGTAAAAAATTGATATATTTGCTACAAATGAAAATTTTTGTACCTTAGTAATTTAATCAAATCATATATAGCTACAAAAAATTATTTTCATAGCTACTATAGTGATTTAGCTACAATTTTTATTGCTGTGACTATGAAACCGTAATTGTAAGTATCAAATGTTGTAGTGATGCCAAACGAAAGAAACATATTATAAAATCTCCAAAGCAGTCCAACCATCTGCAACTGAGTTCGCTACCTTATAAATATGAATAACCTACTCCAATCAAATTGGAAATCCTTTTAAAAGGATCCCCATTTTTACCATTTCCTTTTATGGTTAAAAGCTCAAACCACACTAGCATTGTCGATTTAGGCAACAACTCTCCTCCAACCTCTATCCCAAGTGACTTGTAGACCCACAAACAAACCCAAAAGTTTGGCACAATTTGCACTGCACATTCCCAACAGAAGAGAATAACCACTTAGCCAATGGCCATTAATATCTCGAAGCACCTCCTGTAGAGGCAGCTGTAACACTCACGAAATGCTCCATCAATGGTAAGTGATATCCATCCCTCTAGAGGAGATTACCAACTAATATCATGCACTTGTCTCATCTGAATAGATTCCTCTAAGGCATCCAACACTTCGTTAGAAGTAAGCATAGCTTTAACACAATTCAGAAAAATTAATAGCACCTTAGAAGGAATTGCAATGGATTCCTTTTTAAAGATAAAAACATTATGCTATATCCAAAGATACCAGCAAACAAAACCAAATAGAACAACCCAATACTCCATAAAATTAGCCTTCATGATCTTTTAATAAGTTCGAAGACAGCCAGCCATAAAGACTTAGAAAATTTTGATTTAATTTCTAGCTTCAAGAAAATGATTTCAAATGAGACGGGCATAGGTACAATCACACAAAACATACAACAGATATTCTTAATTAAGACCACCGATAGTTTACAAGGTATCATCCGAAAGATGCCTCAAATTATCTCCTCATTAGTGAGAACATGTCTGCAAGTACACCTAGATTTTGAAATTGCAATTTTTTAGCCCAATAATGATAACTAAAGATAGTTCTCGTTGGAAACAGAATGAAAATTGTCAAGGTAATAAAAACCATAATCTCAGAAAATGTCTTAAAAGTGCTTTAATTTAAAAAAAAAAAAAGATTTGGGTTTTTGTGAGAGGTGAACTACATGTCCGTTCTCCACAGAAAATCTCTCTCAAACTCATTTTTTTGATTTCATTTAAAAACTCAACCTCTGTAATTTAGTTTTAAAAACCATGTTCTAGCTAGAGAGGGATTAATTAAAAGTCTAAGGAATTTTAGTTTGGATTTTTACCTCATTTTCTACACTGGTTTTTAATGGTTTTGAACACTTCTGACATTTTGCCCTCTATTTCTGAATAGAAAAAGTAAACAATGGTCAGTTCTAAGAGCTTGAATTTTTCTCTCACTCACATTCCCTATGCTTTTAAGCATGCCATTCCATATTTTCATGATCATTCTATATGATTTCTGATTATTTATATTCTTTTATTTACGTTGTTTGTTCTTTTGATCTTTATACATAAGTATGTTATCTGATTCTCTTTTTCTATATAATTTTATCTTGCTTGTTCAAAATCAGAAATGATTTTTTTAAGAATATATCCAACTTCTCTCCATTTCTCTTTTTATTTTATATATGATCCTCCGTTTATTTGTTTCTCATCACGTTTCTCTCCTTTTTGTTTATGCTTATGGAATATGGTTAACATCAGAACAATGACATGTTTTAATCCCATTTTCACATGATTTTTATCATATTCATTTTCTGATTATTTACATCTTTTTGTTTGAATAGTTTCATTTCACTGCTTTAACAATATTTGTTTGTATGTTTTTAATTATTTCTATTTCCATCTTCTCACATGATTTTATTCTTTATTTGAAAATCTGTTTTGTAGTGTTTTATAGTGAATATTATGTTGGAAATGAACACTCATATTGTTGCCCAGATATTAGACCAAGAAGGGGATTGAATTGGAGTTTCAAAAATTAAACTTTAAAGTGCGGAAATAAAATTGTTAATTTTAGAAGGGATAGAGAAAATCAGACACAAAAATTTATAGAGGTTCGGGTATTAACAAACTCTACTCCTCTCCCCAATCGCAATTGGGAGTTTCACTAACACACCAAGTATTACAATGGAGTTTTACAAGCTCACTCCCAACTATGGTGTTTCTCACAATAGCTCACACCTAACCCAGAAATCTCTTGTGTTTTAATGGCTCACACAATAACCAATTCCTTTGTGTTTTACAGGCTCACACAAACAAACTACACTTTGTGTTTTACAGGCTCACATAAACAACCTATACTTTGTGTTTTACAGGCTCACACAAACAACCTTTTAATTTGTGTTTTGGAGGTTCACACAACTAACCCTTACAAGTGTTCTTCTCTTAACCCAGAACTACCCAATGCTCACTTGAGTAAAGATTACAGAGAGAACTACTTATAAATCTTTGTTGCTCAAATATGAGGAGCAATAAGATTTTTACAGAGAATGGATTTGTTCTCAAAGTATAAAACTACAAGATAGCTTGTGATTTGAAGTATATGCTAATCTTTTGTTTTTCTTGTCATTCTTTTGTTTCTTAATGCATAAATAACTTCCATTTATACTCTCATGGCTGAATATAGCCGTTGGGGTGCATTAAATAAGAAACTAGCCGTTATACCAACCAAAAAATCGCGTCTGACATTTTTCTCTTTCATTATTCACGGGCGTGAATATGCTTGTCACGGGGGTGACAGTTCTTCCCAAGCCGTGACTGAAGTGGTGACCTTGGTTGTGAAGCTCTCTGGTATTTTTTGACATATAGAGTCACGGGCGTGACACTCTTCCCAGCCGTGAACCAAGTGGTGACTCTGGTCGTGAAGCTCTCTGGATGAAATTGAATGAATCCTTCACGGGGGTGACACATTCATTCACGGGGGTGAACCTCTTCCCAGCCGTGACCCAAGTGGTGACTCTGGTCGTGAAGCTCTCTGGAATGAAATTTGCATGAAGCTTCACGGGGGTGACACCTTTCTTCACGGGGGTGACTGAAATGCTTACTTCACGGTTTGGTTTTCCTTCATGGTCGTGAACTTCAAATGTTGGTTTTTGGTAACGGCTAGCTTTCTTCACGGGAGTGACTCCTAGAGTCACGGCAGTGAACATGCTACTTCTTGCTTTTTGTTTCTCAAGGATTATTCTTCCAATTCTCCATTCTTGTTATTTTAATTCATGTCCTGTATAATATACTTACAAAAACAAGTATGTTAAATACAATATTGCTATATTATTTATTATCATCAAAATGACGGAAATACCCCTCAAGGTTAACAATCTCCCCCTTTTTGATGGTGACAAATAATCTAGCAATATGTGATTTTGAGAAGTCTCCCCCTCAAAATATACTTAGAATAAAAAATATAATATGCAAGAATAGTAAATAAAGATGTAGCATTTTAACTAGTTTTTAAGTATATGCAAGTTATATGAGAAGTATATCCAATACATACCATAATTCCTTTTCAAGATATAAAGTATATGTAAGGTGTATCATGGCATGTTTTTATTTGTAACTTGCTCTTAAGGTGTATGCAAAGTATACTTAGGTTATATTTAAAGTATATAAAAGCTCAGTTTTTTTACTTTGCATCTGAAAAGTTGAATCAAGATTTTTAAATCAATTCATAGTCTGTTCACTTTTTGATTCATAATTCTTATATTGCTATTTTGATACTACTTTCCCTTATCATATATTATCTATCATATATTGCTAGTTTTCTCCCCCTTTTGTCATCAATCAAAAAAATATGTAGATTAAAGTAAACAAAAGCAAATATATATTATGAAGGAAGGGATACAAACTATGAAAGGAAATTTAAGATTTCCTACATAAGCAAACAAACAACAAAAATGATCAAACATAACAAATTTAGGCTACACTCTAGCCTATATCCTAGCCAGACATCCTATCACGAAGCCTAGCTACTTCAGCCTCAAGACTGTCTATCCGAGACTCCATGAAGTTCTTGAGGTTTTCCAACCTCTCATCCATGGAAATCTGCAGCTGCTCGAAACATGGTGCCAAGAGGTCGACCACCTGCTGCGCTAAAGATGGTGTGGAGGCTGAGGACTGTCCAATGTCCTGCTCGATGGTTGGAGTTGCTTCCTCAATCCCTGGACTCCCTGGAGGCCTGCTTTAAAATCCTCTGTGTCATGATCTTCCCAGATAATCTCTCCAGCAGTATCAGTGAAGCGGTATATCCAAAATGAGTCCAGGCTGCAGGGGCAGAGAATTCTACCTCAGTCTCATTCAGAGTTGCATACCGAGGATGACAACTTTCTGGAATGATGTTCATGAGGTAATCTGAATACCTCTTTAGTGCATGAGACTTCTTTCTCTTCCCCTTTGATGAAGCATACTCCATTTTTGAAGAATTTTAGTTGTTGATGGAGTTGAATAAGATTTTTGACAGAAAAAAAAAATGATGAAAAACCTTAGAAATGTCTGTTTTCTGCTAAAGATTCGAACTTTTGATGGTATTTATAGTTAAATATTAAGGCTTTGGGGTCGGAATCTTCAATGTCTCAATGAATGAGAGTAAATGAGAGCGGTTTTGGAAGATGGAGAGTTGAAATGAAGATTGTAACCAGATGTTTTCTTATATATTCGATACATTCACGGGCGTGGCTTAGGGTGTCACGGGCGTGAATAGTCGTATTCACGGTTTACTGAAGCAGTGTTCCACCCGTGAATGAAAGCGTGAATGCGTTCACGGGCGTGATCCATGAACATCACGGGCGTGAAAGATCATAGGTCACGGGGGTGAATATATTGTCACGGGCGTGAACTGTTGAATTTCACTACTTATGTCCGTGAAGCAAGCCGTGACACAAGGCGTGAAAGCTTCTGTGAGTTTTTGGGTGTAATTAATCACAGGCGTGACACTCTGCCACAGGCGTGAAGGTTCTTTGCCACGGGCGTGATGAAAGTCGTGAAACTATGTTTCACCGTTTGAAGCCTTGAATCATGTCGTGACCCAAAGCTTGAAAGCTTCTGTGAGTTTTTGAGGTGTAATGGTTCACGGGAGTGAAAAAACATCACGGGCATGAATATTCTTATCCACGGGCGTGACTCAAGCTGTGAAACAATGTTTCACTACTTGAAGCCGTGAAGCATGTCATAAACCAAAGTCGTGAACGACACTGCCTCTTTGAGCCACTTAAGTCACAGGCGTGAAGGTTCTTTGTCACGGGCGTGACTCTCCTATAATTTTCATCAGATTGAAATTAAGTTCTGCAACAAGACTAAATCATTTCAACAAAGATTTTACTTCATAAAGCATAAATTCTCATCAAAATTTTTATCTTATAACTTGTGAGATGTTTTAAGATCAACAATTAAAAATTTCATATTCTTGTAATCACAAGGTTAATCCATCAATCATACCTAGTTCTCTTCTAATGAAATTAAATCTTTCCTCATTTAGAGACTTAGTGAAAATATCTGCTAATTGCTTTTCTGTGCATACAAATTCTAATTCAACATCTCCATATTGAACATGATCTCTAATAAAGTGATGTCTAATGTCAATATGTTTACTTCTAGAGTGTTGAATAGGATTCTTTGAAAGATTTATAGCACTGGTGTTGTCACATTTTATAGGTATATGGTTCATCTCATGACCATAGTCCTTAAGTTGTTGTTTTATCCAAAGAATTTGTGTACAACAACATCCAACTGCTACATATTCAGCTTCAACAGTTGATAAAGCAACTGAAACTTATTTCTTGCTAAACCAAGAAACCAAACATTCTCCAATGAAGTGACAAGTACCTGAAGTGCTTTTCCTATCCAAAAGACTACCAGCATAGTCTGCATCTGAATATCCTATAATATCGAAAGATGAATTCCTAGGATACCATAAACCTAGATGCAATGTTCCATGTAAGTATCTTAAAATCCTTTTTACAGCATTTAGATGAGATTCTTTGGGACATGATTGAAATCGCGCACATAAGCAAACACTATACATAATATCGGGTCTAGAAGCAGTGAGATATAAAAGTGATCCGACCTCTATAAAGCTTTTCATTAATGCTCTTACCCTTTTGCATCCTTCCATACCAAATTTTTTGATTAAGTCTTTGGCATATTTGGATTGGTTGATGAATATGCCCTCATTGCTTTGTTTGATTTGTAGACAAAAGAAATACTTAAGTTCTTCCATCATGCTCATTTCAAATTCCCTAGTCATGCACTTAGCAAATTCTTGACAAAACAGCTCATTAGTAGAACCAAATATTATATCATCAACATAAATTTGAACAATTAGTATCTCATGCTTATGCTTTTTGATGAATAGTGTAGTGTCAACATTTCCCTTTGTGAAGCTATTTTCTAGTAAAAAAGAACTTAGTCTCTCATACCAAACTCTTGGAGCTTGTTTTAAACCATACAAAGCTTTTGAAAGTTTAAAAACATGATTTGGCAAATCATAGCTTTCAAAACCTGGTGGTTGTTCTACATACACTTCTTCATCTATATAGCCATTTAGAAATGCACTTTTCACATCCATTTGAAAAATTTTGAAATTCATGTAACATGCATATGCTAAGAGTATTCTTATAGCTTCTAATCTAGCTACCGGTGCATATGTTTCATCATAGTTTATACCTTCTTCCTGATTATATCCTTTTGCAACTAGTCTTGCTTTATTTCTGATTATTAACCCTTGTTCATCTAACTTATTTCTAAATACCCATTTGCTGCCTATGATTGGATGATTCTTGGGTCTTGGTACTAGGTTCCATACCTTATTTCTCTCAAATTGGTTGAGTTCCTCTTGCATGGCAATTACCCAACTTTCATCATTGAGAGCCTCATCAATGTTTTTAGGCACAATTTGTGAAATAAAAGCTATGTCAGTGACTAAATGCTTGAAATGAGATCTAGTACTTACTCCCCTTGATAGATCACCAATTATTTGCTTTTTTGGATGATTTCTGTTCATTCTCCATTCTTTTGGAAGTTCTTGCTCCATTTGTTCTTGATTTTGAGGTAGTAGATTTTCTTGATCGTTTTCTTCTTTTAAGAGCACTACCTTTCACAAGATCAAGTTTACTAGATTCATTAAAAACAACATGCATGGATTCTTCCACTGTTAATGATCTTTTATTAAATACTCTATATGCTTTGCTGGTTGTAGAGTATCCTAAAAAGATACCATCATCAGACTTAGAGGAGAATTTTCCAAGATTGTCCTTGGTGTTCAATATAAAACACTTGCATCCAAATACTCTAAAGTATAATACCAAGGGCTTTCTTCCATTCCATAGCTCAAATGAGGTTTTGTTTAAAAGAGGTCTTTTGAAAACTCGATTTGAAATATAACATGCAGTGTTTGTGGTTTCTGCCTAAAAATAAGTTGGTAATTCATATTCATTAAGCATTGTTATTGCCATTTCAATTAATGTTCGATTTTTCCTTTCAACTACTCCATTTTGTTGAGGTGTTCTAGGAGATGAGAAATTATGTGAAATACCATATTCAAGACAAAAACTTTCAAAGTATTCATTTTCAAATTTTTTCCCATGATCACTTCTTATTTTTGAAATGCAGTACCATTTTTCATTTTGAACTCTTTTAGTAAAGTTTTTGAAATTTTCAAAAGCGTCACTCTTTTTAGCTAAGAAAATTACCCAAGTAAATCTAGAGTAATCATCTACGATGACAAATGCATAATATTTTCCTCCTCAGCTAGCAACCCTAGTAGGTCCAAATAAGTCTAAATGTAGGAGTTGAAGGGGTTTGGAAGTACTTACTATGTTTTTGGCTTTGAAAGATGACTTGTGTTGCTTTCCTCTTTGACAAGGATCACATGTCTTGCCTTTTTCATATTTAACTCTTGGTAATTCTTTTACTAGCTCTCCTGTGCTGAGACTTTGTATTAAATCCATGTTAGCATGACCAAGTCTTCTATGCCACAGCCAAGATTCATCACCAGTAGTCACAAGACACTTAGAGGAATGGTTAGATAGTTCATGTAAGTTTATTATGTACGTATTGATATCTCTATTTCCTTTAAATATTTCTTGACCATCAATAGAGATTACAAGACATTCATTTGAAGTGAAGATTACTTTGTTTCCTTTATGACATAATTGACTTACACTTAACAAGTTATGTTTCAAGTCATCAACAAGTAAAACATCCTTAATAAAAGTAGTACCATTAACACCAATAGAACCAATGCCAATTACCTTACCCTTTGCATTGTTTCCAAATGTAACTTTACCTCCATCAATACTTTTGATTTCATTGAAGAGTTCTTTGTCTCCTGTCATATGCCTTGAGCATCCACTGTCTACTAGCCATGCATTTTTGTTTATTGTGGACTTGAGGCATACCTACAGAGTTACAAATCAAGTATGATATTTAGGTACCCAAATTAGTTTGGGTCCTTGGGGGTTAGCACATGAAGGTTGCCAATGAGCCTTCCTTATCCAGCAATGTTTATTTATGTGACCAATTTTCATACAATAATTACATTGTTTCAGTCTAAACTTACTTTTTGGTCTTACAATGTATTTGAATGCCATAATTTTATTTGACTGATTTTGAGAACAATGGCATGTACAATCATGATTAATTTTCATTTTTCTAGATGCATACTTCTTATACATAAAGGCATGATTATTCTTTTTCTGTATAAAAGGTTTAACATGCTTATTTCTTGGAGTTGTTCTAACAGGTGTGGAGATGTGAGATTCTTTAGATTTTACAAATATAGTTTTGTGAGAAGATGATGATGTGTCCTTAAACCCTAGACCATGTCTAACTAAAGGTGGTCTTTGAGACACAATGAGACTATCTAAGCTCTCTTTACCCTTGTGAAATTTAGAAATGGAATTTCTAAGTTCTTCAACTTCATTTTTCAAAGTATTATTTTCTTTTAACAGTGAAGCTGTTGAGGGTCTTGATGAGTATTCATCTAATGAATTTTGAAGAGATTCATTAGATGATTGAAGCTTTATGTTCTCCTTTTCTAAGTCATCTATCTTATTTTTCAAATTAGAGATATTATTTCTATAGATACTAAATTTAGTTCTATATTTCTCTAATTCTATATTTAATTCTTCTATTAGGCTTAGCTCATCATCATCATCATCATCATTATCACTATCATTATCACTACTATCATTATTGAAAGAGTATGAGTGTAGTGATCTTACTTTGTCCGAGACGTGATCCTCAATAGCCATGAAGCATAGGTTGACCTCTTCACTTTCATTATCATCTTTTTCACGTGAAGAACTTTCGTCATCCCATGTGGCTTTGTGGCCTTCATGATAGTTTTCTAATGTTTTCCATATGCTATATGCAGTTGAACAGAGTTGTATCCTGCCACATTCTTCAATAGATAATGAACTTGAGAGAATTGTCATTGCCTTCTTATTTTTGAAATTTGCTCTTCTTTGAGGCTATGTCCAATCATTTCTTGATAGGATTTCTTCTTTACCATTAACTCCTCTTCTAATTGGTGGTGTCCATTCTTTTCGAATACTATCCCAAACTTCAATTCCTTCATTATCCAGATATGTCTCCATCTGAAACTTCCAATGGGCATAATTTGTTCCATCAAAGTAAGGTTTGAGACTCTGGAATCCTTCACTGGCCATATCTTACTCTTTACTAGCGCTTTTTAGGCTTCGATGCTAGACAAGGCTCTGATACCAATTGTTGCCCAGATATTAGACCAAGAAGGGGGGTTGAATTGGAGTTTCAAAAATTAAACTTTAAAGTGCGGAAATAAAATTGTTAATTTTAGAAGGGATAGAGAAAATCAGACACAAAGATTTATAGAGGTTCGGGTATTAACAAACCCTACTCCTCTCCCCACTCGCAATTGGGAGTTTCACTAACACATTAAGTGTTACAATGGAGTTTTACAAGCTCACTCCCAACTATGGTGTTTCTCACAATGACTCACACCTAACCCAGAAATCCCTTGTATTTTAATGGCTCACACAATAACCAATTCCTTTGTGTTTTACAGGCTCACACAAACAACCTACACTTTGTGTTTTACAGGCTCACACAAACAACCTTTTAATTTGTGTTTTGGAGGTTCACACAACTAACCCTTACAAATGTTCTTCTCTTAACCCAGAACTACCCAATGCTCATTTGAGTAAAGATTACAGAGAGAACTACTTATAAATCTTTGTTGCTCAAATATGAGGAGAAATAAGATTTTTACAGAGAATGGATTTGTTCTCAAAGTATAAAAGTACAAGATAGCTTGTGATTTGAAGTATATGCTAATCTTTTGTTTTTCTTGTCATTCTCTTGTTTCTTAATGCATAAATGACTTCCATTTATACTCCCATGGATGAATATAGTCGTTGGGGTGCATTAAATAAGAAACTAGCCGTTATACCAACTAAAAAATCGCGCCTGTCATTTTTCTCTTTCATTGTTCACGGGCGTGAATATGCTTGTCACGGGGGTGACAGTTCTTCCCAAGCCGAGCCGTGACTGAAGTGGTGACCTTGGTCGTGAAGCTCTCTGGTATTTTTTGACATATAGAGTCACGGGCGTGACATTAATCGGTCACGGGCGTGACACTCTTCCCAGCCGTGAACCAAGTGGTGACTCTGGTCGTGAAGCTCTCTGGATGAAATTGAATGAATCCTTCATGGGGGTGACACATTTATTCACGGGGGTGAACCTCTTCCCAGCCGTGACCCAAGTGGTGACTCTGGTCGTGAAGCTCTCTGGAATGAAATTTGCATGAAGCTTCACGGGGGTGACACCTTTCTTCACGGGGGTGACTGAAATGCTTACTTCACGGTTTGGTTTTTCTTCATGGTCGTGAACTTCAAATGTTGGTTTTTGGTAACAGCTAGCTTTCTTCACGGGAGTGACTCCTAGAGTCACGGCAGTGAACATGCTACTTCTTGCTTTTTGTTTCTCAAGGATTATTCTTCCAATTCTCCATTCTTGCTATTTTAATTCATGTCCTGTATAATATACTTACAAAAACAAGTATGTTAAATACAATATTGCTATATTATTTATTATCATCAAAATGACGGAAATACCCCTCAAGGTTAACACATATAAACAACTTTTATTCAAAGTCAAACAAATATTATAAAAGCACTCTCACTCAAAAAAATAAGATACTACAACTCACTAAAACTTTGTTTCTTCACTCACTTAGAATTTTTTAATTTTTCTTGATACCTAAACTAAAATGGGGAGAGATATTTATACTACTTAAGAACAATCCTACACCACACAAATAAACTAATCCAAAATTATAATAACCATACACCTCATTCCTCTCCTTTTTTTTCCATCATTCTAATAATATTTTAAGTTACCAAATGATTCACTTGCATAATTACCACACCCTAGAAGATTCTAGGTAGAGAGCTTGTAATTTTGGACTTTGATTATAGACTTGGACTCCAATTTGATTGGGTTTGGGTTTGGGCTCCCATAATGGATCAAGTTTATGATTTAATACCCCCCCTTTAAATTTGATCTTGTGACCCATTCTAAGTTTTTTAATCTTATGAAGCCTTAGCTTGTTAGTGGCTTGGTAAAAGTATCGGCAACTTGATCTTGTGACTTCACATATTCAACTTGCACATCATTTCTTGCAACACACTCTCTTATATAGTGGTAGCGAATATCAATGTATTTGCTTCGATTATGGAATACTTGATTCTTTGCTAAGGAAATGGTGGACTTGTTGTCAATACAAACGTTGGTCGGTTCTTCTTGTATCAAACCTATCTCCTTTAATAGATTTCTAAGCCAAATTGAATGAAAAATGTATAAGGTAGCAGCAACATATTCCGCTTCACAAGTGGACAATGTGATGTTTCTTTGACATCCATGTGAAAGCAGTATCTCCTATGAAAAATACGAATCCAGTAGTGCTCCTTCGATTATCTTTGTCTCCACCCCAATCATTATCACTATATCCAACAAGATTATAATCATTAGAAACTGAATAGAACAAGCCAAAGTCAATTGTACCTTTCAGATAGTGAAGAATTCTCTTTGCAACTTTAAAATTGGTGGTTGTTAGAGATTCTACGTAGCAACTAACCAATCCAACTGTGTGAAGAATCTCAAGCCTCGTGCATGTTAGATAGCGTAGACTTCCCACCAAACTTTTGAAGAATGTTGGATCTACACTTTTGCCTTCTTCATGTTTGGACATCTTGATTCCATATTCCGTTTGAGTGCTTATCGGCTTACAGTTCTCCATCTTGAAGTTCTTCAAGATCTCCTTTGCGTAGCTTTCCTATGAAGTGAAAATTCCATTTTGTTGCTTAACTTCAATGCTAAGGTAGTACGCCATAAGCCCCATCTCTATCATCTCGAATTCTTTCATCATCACTTTTTTGAATTCATTGAACATGCTTGGGTTGCTTCCGATGAAGATCAAACATCCACGTAGAGGCACACGACCAAAATATCTCCATCTTTGATCTTAATAAATAAAGTGTGCTCGTAGGGACGTTTGTTGAAGCCATTCTCTTGGAAGTACTTGTTGGTTCGGCTATTCCATGCCCTTGGTGCTTGTTTTAGCCCGTAAGGAGCCTTCTTCAACTTCAACACCTTGTCTTCATTGCTTTTAACTTCATAGCCTGATGGTTGCTGAATGTAGACTTCCTCTTCAAGAACTCCATTTAGGAAGGCAGACTTTACATCCATTTGATGTATTTTCCACTTGTTTTGAGCTGCCAAAGAAATGATTAGTCTAATAGTCTCTAATCGAGCAACAAGAGCAAATACCTCATCATAGTCAATTCTAGCCTTTTGACTATATCCTTTAGCAACTAGCCTCACCATATGCCTTTCAATCTCTTTTTTAGCATTTTGCTTTATTTTGTATACTCATTTGACACTTATCGCCTTATATCCCTTGGGAAGTGAGGTGAGTTCCCATATGTCATTCTTCTCGATGGCCTTAATTTCTTCGTGCATCACATCTCTCCACTTCTTCTCTTTTACTATTTCTTGAAAGCTCACTGGTTCACAATCAGCAAACAAACAAAATAATGTAAGGTTATCTTGTCATTCGGTTACCTTATAGAGATCTCTAAGACTTCGTGTGCATGACACAACTCTTTCACTTGACGATGATGAAGGTGATGAGTCTCCTTGAGTGGTTGGTAAAGTGGGTGGAGTTGTTGGCTCTTGTTGGGCTTCTCCAGATTGTTTTATTGGTGTCAGCTCATCTTCTTCAAACCGAGAAAAGAAATTGAAGTCATCTACATGAGAGTTAAAATCCCATTCTCCTTCTTCGTTGAATACCACATCTCGACTAATCACAATTTTCTTATTGTATGGATTGTATAGCTTGTAACCCTTCGAAGTAGATCATAGCCAATGAAGATAAAACTCTCACTTTTATCATCAAGTTTCATTCTTCTCTCATCTGGTACATGAATATGAGCTATACTTCCAAAGATTCTCGGGTGGAAAATGTCAGGCTTTCTTCCACTCCATGCCTCTTGTAGTGTCTTTTCCCATACATTTCTTGTTGGAGATCGGTTTTACAAGTAAACAACACATGCCACTACTTCTGCGCAAAATTCCTTGGGTAATTTCTTGCTTTTGAGTATGCTTCATGTCATGGCGAGGATTGTTCTGTTCTTTCTTTCTGCCACACCATTTTGCTGGGGGATCTAGGAACTGTCATTGGTTAACGAATTCCATTTGCTTCATAGAAATCTTGAAACTCCCTAGAAGTAAATTCTCCACCTCGGTCAGAACTCATGACTTTGCTTTTTCTACTGCTTTCTCTCTCCACTGTAGCTTTGAATTTCTTGAAAACTTCGAAAACTTCTAACTTCTATTTCAAGAAATATACCCAGGTTTTTCTTGAAAAATCATCAATGAAGATAAGAAAATAACTACTGTTATCGAGAGAGTTTGGCTTGATTGGACCACACACATCGGTATGGATGAGCTCGAGTAGCTTCTTAGCTTTTGACTCCGACTTTTTTGGAAAGCATTTTCATGAATTGCTTCCCGACTAGACACCATTCACAAAGCTGGTTAGGATGGTTGATGCGAGTTAGTCCTTTACCATCTCCTTCTTAGATAGAGCTCTAAACCTCCAAAATTTAGATGTCGAAATCGAAGATGCTAAAGCCATGATGCATCTTTGTAGCAAGCTTTCAGGCACTTTGCAACATCATTTTGTATGATGATCAAGAACATTCTCTTCTTTGACATCGGCACTTTAGCAATGAAGTTCTTCTTATCATATTTTATAGAAAGATTATAATCTTTCATATGAATATCATAACCTTTCTCTAACAGTTGTCATAAACTCAATATGTTACTTTTCATATTGGGCATATAGTAGACATTGGAAATAAACTGATGTTTCCCATCTTTCAAACGGATAAGGATGTTACCTTTCCCTTTCACTACTATTATGGAATCATCTCCAAATGTAATATTTTTGTTTACTAACTCATCTAGCTCCATGAATATGTCTTTCCTTCCACATATGTGATTGCTTGCACCACTATCAAGATACCAGGAATTTGTTTTGCTATTTTCTTTGCCATCTGTCTTCTCCTCTATGTAGTTTGCCTTTTCCTCAATTTTGTTGTTGGGAGCTCTACATTCTGAAGCATAGTGCCCAAACTTCTAACAATTATAGCATCGAACTTGAGATTTGTCATACCTTGAGTTCGAATTGATTATTCCACGGCCTCGTGTTGAGCTTTCTCCTTTCTCATAGTTGTTATTGGAATTCATGAGTACAATAAATACTTTAAGTTAAAGGTTATATATGTCTGTTGCCTAAATGACAGACGCTTAAAATGGAGGTGGTGACAATTTTGTAAATATGTTACTTGTTATATGCGTATGTCATTTACAAATGTCAATCATATAAAGTTTAGACGTCTGTCATTATAAATAACAGACGCATATAAATTTTTCATATGCGTCTGTCATTATAAATGACAGTCATATAAATGTTAGGCATCTGTCTTAAATAATAACATACGCATATGATATTCTAATAGGCGTCAGTTATTATTTAAGACAGATGCATATAAGTTTTTTAAAAACCTAAAAACGAGCCTCTTTACACAGTGTTCATCGTCTGCAACAAATTATACTCATCTGACCATGCTCAAATTGTACTCAATCTCTCAACGGCGATAAGGTATTACTCGTTTTTCAGTGCTATTTCAATTTTGAAATTCTTTGGACTTGCTTTTTAATTGCGGTGTGCTTTTGATTTTGAAATTTTTGTTGGGTTAGACCAGATAACATCCAAAGATCCTCATATCTTCATCTCCACCAAGTAATTTTCGAAGCTTCTACACGCATCCTCCATATCTTCATCGCCAAATGCTTTCTTCATAGCAGTCATGTTGGCTCTGTTGTATGCTGGGGTAATTGGCGATGGTACGAGCTTCCGTCCATGTTCTGCTTCAGTTACATTCTTAAGTTCCCTTAGTTTGTCCATCTGCTTTGACTGCTTGTAGGAACAGAAAACTGAATGCAAACCAGTGAAAGTCCGGTTCTTTTATGAGCTTTTCTGGTTCTGTTGGGGCAAGAATGAAATTGAAGCCCTCTTATAAACAATGGTCTTCTAAGTTTGAATCTGAAGATAAGAGAGAGTTTTCTGAATGACTTGAAAAGCTTGGATTTGAAGGTAAATAATTTTTTCATTTCCACAGCTAATGATTGAAAACAGAGTAATGCTGAAGTAATATGGGATAGAATAGAATGTTGCTGCTTTCTGGCTTAGTGATATATACCACAGAAGTTTGGTGGAATATTGAGAAAGAAATTAAGTGGATGTTAGTAACAAACACTTGATGCAATTTGTTACTTAAAAGAAATAAAATTGAAGTGGTGTCCCATGAAAAATAAAAATTGCAGAGATTAGAAAATCTTGATTAAAAAGGAATTTAATGATATGAAGATTGCCAATGAATGATTTAGATTGAAAAGAACAATTATAACAAGGGTAGTTTATGAATTCATATCATCTAAAGCAATTTGTATATATAAAAGCAATTTGGTATGAATTATTTTTTGGTTGTTTTGTCAGGTTTTGAAGTTTAACCTCATCGAATATGCAGTTAGAAAGGTAGTCAGGTTTGTGAGCAAAGGTCTTTCCATAACTGCAATTAGAAAGGCAAGGATTTAAATACTACTCTGACTCTTAGTTGAATTATTGTGTCATTGATATAATGTGTATTGTTAGAACTCTTGCTATGGTTGTACTATGCATGCCATGCAATCAGGTTTGTCTGAATTCAGCCTACCTTTTTTTTCCCAGTTATCTTCATATTTTTAAATATTTATTGTTTTCCAACTATGCAATTGAGTATTTGATAGTTTTAATTGAATTGGGAACCGAGTAAATGAATATGGATATTCTGATCTTAGTTAGATATAATGTGTATTGTCCTTGTAAAACATGTGTCCTCATTGTGTTGTGGTAGCTTCTTATGGACATGGAGGCAGCTTTGGGAATTTATTTTATCTTGTGAAACTAAATGTATAGAAGATTGGATCTGCTTGCATGACTATATTGCTGAACCAGACTGGTTTGCATGACTATATTGCTGAATTAGACTACTTGCATGACTATATTGAGTTTTTGACTTGTTTGCCTGTGCTTGTAGCCTCAGCCCAATTCACCAAAAATGGCTCCCTTCTATCTGGTCTTTTTGGAATTGTTATATTAACAAACTAGGAAAATGTCATTTAGTTTATTCTATCCCTTAGCTCTATTAGGAAAAATGCATTTTAGGCTAGTTTCTTACTTTGTGGAATAGGTAGGGGTAGTTGTTAAACAAATCAGCTCTATAGTGGGATAGTAACATTTAGTTGCCTAATTGACAGATATTTGAACTTGGATTCATTCATGCTACTGTTACAATTGTCCAAAAATAATCTAGGGAGTATAGGATTCTTTAGTCATAGTTGATGTTATACGAAAATTGATTCTTGTATTATAAATTTCATTACACCTAAAGGCCTTTTTGCCAAGTTTTATCCATATAAGTTTTCACTCTGAATGTTCTAGGCAGTAAGAATTTCAGATATGGATTCCAAACTGAAAATATTATGCGAAACACATGTTTATTACTAAGAAGATGAAATTTTAGCTAGAACAACTATGAAGGGAAACAAATAGATAGTGGAAATGAATAAATTACTTTTGGATCACTTGTTTAGGATCCTTAGGCAGTATACCTATGGAAAAGATTAATTAGCATTTAACTTGTGTGATGTCTCACCAAAATGCTGAAGCTTCACAAAATTCAAATTTCAAAATAATCATTTCAACCTTAGTAAATCTTCCCTATGGCTAAGTAGGCTGCTTGAGCTTTCTTGGTGGATATACCTGCAAGATTTTGACAGAGTTGTTATTTTTTTTACTGGTCTACCGTGTCTTGACAAATTACTGGCTAAATAGGTGGTATTGGTTTTATGAAGTTATTATGTGACAATACTATGGGTTTAGTTAGTGAATTTTTTGAGCTTTCACATGTAACTGTTGTGGCAAATGTAGCATCATTCGAACACTGCATCAATCCTATTAGGGACACTCTTCATTATATGTTCCATGTTTTCCAAGTTTGAAATGGTTTTGTTTGAACTAAATTATGATGGGTGCGAGAACCAAGTTTCTACATAAAATATGGTGCTCCTTGAGAATATGAACTAGTTGATACATTCTTTTGTTAGTAGGAAGAGCATACAATTTCCTTGAAACATATTCTTGATTATAAACTCAAATTGCTTCCATGATGATGAGGTGCTGATTTTTGTTAGAAAACTGACACCATATCCCAATGATAGCTTTTCTTGAGGTTAAAGACTTCTATAATACATTGCCTTTTGGGGTTATGCCCCCATTATTCTGAACATCATAAAATATTTCAATTTTATCTTATTATTTTAAGTTTATCAAATGCTTTATAATATATCCAAGAATTAGTAATGATGCCAAAAGTTAGTAATCATGCTTTATCTTATTCAGCCAATATTCAGCTGGAATGTGGCAGCCAATATTCAACTTTCAATCTATAAATATCTTTGTGCTTTCCTCCTTATCCTGAGCCAAAATATGTTCTCCAGATTTGTGCCAGCTGACTGGGCTGTGCTATTTGTAAGTTTCCAATACCAAATTCTAGATTTTGTGAGCGCTTAATTATTTTAATCATTTTGCCACGTGTTTGCCTATTTAGTCTCATTCTTATTATCACTGTAGTGATGTGAGAAACAACAGCTTGACTGGGAGTATTCCACAAAATATAGGCAACACAACTTCCTTCCAGGTCTTATATGTACTTCATCCAACTCAGCAAACTGAAATACTTGTAATACTTTGTTTAATTGATTGAATTTTTACTAAATATGTCTTCTATTGATAGGGACTTTTCCTACAACCAGCTAACAGGAGAGATTCCATTCAACAAGTAGCCATATTGTATGTGCTTGCAACTTATCTCTAATATGGTTGACAGCTTTGATTTTGAATTTTAATCTTGATCCTCACTTGATAACTTATCTCCATTGCCATTTTATGAATTTTAATCTTGATCCTCACTTAATAATATGATAAATTTTGATCTCGGACCAGGCTTCATTCCTCACATCAAGTTTTCCATACTGAAATACAAGAACACTCAAGGTATATTTTCCTCATCTTAATATCATCAACCTTCTATTGATTTTAGTCATTATGGTTGCATAATTCCTACTTGAATTTCATGTGTATATAAATTTTCCAACTATATATATATATATATATATATATATATATATATATATATATATATTGTTTCAAGATGGTTGCATTAACAGTTTAGCAATGATATGAAATCGATATTTTCAATCAACAATGGATTCTTATCATCAATACCCATTCAAGATGTACTCATTAGATGTTTAAGGATATTATATATAATGTTTCTCCTGATTAAAAAACAATAAGACTTATATATATTGAACCTTTTTTGTGTGGTTAGATATGGATCGAAGTTGGATGTATGGTAGATGCACTACATTTGAATATTTGAATGGAGTTGCGGAATTTATTAGAAATGCGGAGGAAAAGCAAATAAGGGAAAGAGAAGAAATGATTGTATGTCCTTGTGTTGATTGTAAGAACATGAAAAAGTTTTGAGATGTTCATATAGTGAAATCTCATATAATAAGGTGTGGTTTTAAGGAAGGTTACACACGGTGGATATGGCATGGTGAGAGTGTTTTAACTGGGACACGTTCTAATAATAATGAATTTGATCAGCAAGGAGAAAATAACATTGATGATGAAGAGAATGATCGTGTAGATGAGATGATAGATGATACGAAATATTTTGTGGAAAGGCCAGACTACCTTTAGAGATTGTTAAACGATGCTGATAAACCTTTTTATTCTGATTGCAGTATTTTCACAAAATTGTCAGCCATTTTTAAACTCTGTAACATGAAAGCAAAAAATGGATGGAGTGATAAGAGTTTCATGGCACTATTAGAATTGTTGCAAGACATGCTTCCGGAGGGAAATGAGCTTCCCATATCTACATATGAGGCTAAGAAAATGTTATGTCCTATGGGTATGGAATATAAGAAGATACATGCATGTCCAAATGATTGTGTATTATACCGAAATGAATATAAGGACTTGCATGAGTGTCCAAGGTGTGGAGCGTTACGTTACAAACATGGGAAAGTTTCTTCTGAGGTTAAAAAAGGGCCTCCAGCTAAAGTATTATGGTATTTACCTATAATACCAAGATTCAAACGCCTGTTTGCAAATGCAAAAGATGCAAAAAACTTAAGGTGGCATACAAAAGGAAGAAAACATGATGGAAAACTTAGACATCCTGCAGATTCTCCTCAATGGAGAACAATTGATAGAACGTTCCCAGAATTTGGTGGTGAAGTTAGGAATATGAGGCTTGGACTTTGTACGGATGGAATCAACCCCCATGGCACACTCAGTAGTAAACATAGCATGTGGCCAGTTCTTCTTGCGGTTTACAATCTGCCTTCTTGGCTGACTATGAAGCGTAAGTATATTATGTTGTCGTTGTTGATATCAGGGCCTAAACAACCGGAAAATGATATTGATGTTTACCTTGCACCACTTATTGGTGATTTGAAACTGTTGTGGGATGAAGGTGTGCCAGTGTATGATGCATACAGTGAAAGCATGTTTACCTTACATGTCATGATATTTTGCACTATAAATGATTTTTCGGCTTATGGTAACTTATCTAGGTACACCGTGAAAGGAGCAAAAGCGTGTCCGATTTGTGAGGACAACATAATGGACCAATGTTTAAATCATAGCCAGAAAAATGTTTATATGAGTCATCGAACATTTCTCCCTCCTAATCACTCTTATCGTAAGAAGAAAAAGTCTTTCAATGGATATACCGAAATGTGAATAGCTCGTTTGCCATTAACAGGAAATGAGATTTTTGAACGAGTTAGAGAAATTGATAATGCATTTGGTAAACCTTTTAAACCTGCTCAAAAGGGTCCTTGGAAAAAGAGATCTATATTATGGGATCTTCCGTATTGGGAATACTTACCGGTTCATCATTGTATTGATGTTATGCACGTGGAGAAAAATGTTTGTGATGCTATAATAGGGACATTGTTGAATATACCGGGAAAAATAAAAGATGGTCTCAAAGTAAGAAAGGACATGTTAGAAATGGGAATACGGATGGAGTCAGCGCCTCAAAATACAGGGAAACGAACATATCTTCCCCCAGCTTGTTATACGTTGTCTAAAAAAGAGAAAACAAGCTTTTGTGAGTGTCTTTATGGTGTTAAAGTTCCATATGGATTTTCATCAAATATTAAAAGTCTTGTGTCAATGAAAGAATTAAAGTTGATAGGTATGAAGTCTCATTATTGTCATGTTTTGATGCAACAATTTTTACCGATAGCAATTCGAGGAATGCTACTGAATCATATGAGGAATGTTATCACAAGACTTTATTTTTTCTTCAATGCAATTTGTTGTAAGGTCATTGATCCATATAATTTGGATGAGTTGCAAGCCAATATTGTTGTTACTCTATGTCAATTTGAAATGTATTTTCCACCTTCCTTTTTTGACATAATGGTGCATTTGGTCGTTCATCTTGTGAGAGAGATTAAATTGTGCGGTCCAGTGTATTTGAGGTATATGTATCCTTTTGAGAGATTCATGGGTATCTTAAAAGGGTATGTGAGGAACCGATATCCACCTGAATGTAGTATTATTGAAGGTTACTCAGTTGAGGAGGGTATTGAATTTTGCACAGACTACTTATCAGGTGTTGAACCTATTCGTATTCCTAAGTCTCATCACGAGGGAAGACTTGGAGGTAAAGGAACAATTGGATTTAAAATGGTATTACCCGGTGCTCAGATGTGTGAGAAAGCACATCTTATTGTGTTGCACCACCTTACACAAGTTCATCCATATTTAGAAGAGCACATGTCCATTTTAAGGCGTCTGAATCCATCCAAAGGTGAAATATGGTTGACAAATGAACATAATAGTTCTTTCATTGGATGGTTTAAAGACCGAGTGATGCGTTAGTTATCAGAAGTGCTAGAAGATGTAACTGATACCATAAAATGGTTAGCCTATGGCCCTAGGTTGAATATACGGTCTTATGAAGGATATGACATCAACGGATATACCTTTTACACTAAACGTCAAGATGACAAAAGCACAATGCAAAATAGTGGAGTTACTTTGATAGCTTCATCACGAGAATTTTCTAGTGCTAAAGACACCATGCCAATAGATGCTACGATGTCATATTATGGTGTAGTTGAAGACATTTGGGAGTTTGATTATAGGGAATTTATGAATCCTCTCTTTCGATGTAAATGGATTGAAAACCGACGCGGTGTTCGATTGGATGAGTTAGGAATCACTTTGGTTGATTTTAGCTGATTGGGTTATCAAGATGATCCATTCATTCTTGCTTCACAGGCTAAACAAATATTTTATATTATTGACCCTGATGATAGTAAGTGGTCTATTGTTCTTCAAGGTAAGAGGCGTATTGTTGGTATCGATGATGTGGTAGATGAGGAAGAATATGATCAGTTTGATGAGACTCCCCCGTTTTCTATCGGGTTACCAACGCTAGTTGGGGAATATATTTTAGATTCAAATTACATGCGTGATGATCATACTGAAGGCATATGGATTGAAAAAGGACAATAATTGATGTATATATGTTTCTTGTAAGTTTATTTATAAATGTGTATTATGATTAATGTGGTTTATACTCATAATTACCAGTTTTGTTATTGTTTATCATATAAATCTATTGTTTTTATTTCCCTTTAAAATAAAGTATTATTATTGTAAATTATACTAACATGTTTCTTTGTTATGCTTATGTTACAGGAAATCGTGTCCAATGAACAACCAGATTCTGAGCCATCAAGTATCATGACAAAAAGGAAAACTAGGGGAGCTACCATGTGCAAAAAATTGAAGAAGCAAGGGAATGAACAAAAGACAATAGATTTCGATGAGTTTGATCGTCCAACAGGAACATACGCCGATATATTTAGTTCCTACGTTGGCCTTGTAGCACGTTCCCATGTGAACATCACGATAAAAAGCTGAGATATGGTCGATAAGGGTCTTAAAAATACAATTTGGGAAGATATCAAGGTAAGTTTCCTTCAAATCTATTAACAAATTTGATTGTAAAGAAGTAAAACTAATTAATCTAAAATATTATTTTGCAGAAATAGTTCAACATTCCGGATGATAAGAAAAATATTGTACTCAGAACTGTTGGAATGCGGTGAAAGGATTTTAAGTATGGATTGGTGGTTAAGTACATAAAGAATAAATCAGTGCAAAAGTCACCATTGGAATTATATGACTTCATTACCGAGAAAGATTGGGAGGAGTTTAAACAAGCACATGAATCTGAAGAATATGAGGTACTAATTATGAAGTAGATTAATGCAATTTATATTTACATTTATGCAATGCTTGATAATGGGATCTTCATTATTTTGTTAACAGCAAATCAGTGCCAAGGCGAAGGCAAAGCAAGCAAAGAATGTGCATCCACATTTCTTGGGTCGTGTGGGCTATGCTGGGAAAAGGACTCAATGGATTATTGAAGATCCCATCTCTTCTTTTTCATCATCACCATCTATGAGCTCTGATGTTACATCATCATATGATCGAAGCCTAGATTGGGTAAGAGCTAGAACAAAAAAGACAGAAGAAAGAAATTATATAATCCCAGTAGAAAAGACAAAAGAGGTGGCAACAAAAATCGTAAGTATAACTTGCTAAACAAACAATGATATCAAGGAATATGTTTTTTTTTTATCTATGATTGCTTATAACATATTATTTATCTGGTGAATAGGAGACATTACGGGGAGAAGTAGCCCAAGGTAGCTGGGTACCAGAGAGGCATGATGACATATTGTCACGTGCACTTGAAAAGCCCGAACATTCTGGCTATGTGAGAGGTGTTGGAAGTGTTGTGACCATCAAAAAATTTTATGGTAATCCTGGAAAAAGGAAACTAGCAACATCCGTCTCACCTGAAGTTATAGAAGCGCTTGAGACTAAAATAGAGGCTAGATTATTTGCTAAATTCTCGGCACATATTTCACATCTTAAAAATATGATAGAGGATAGAACTAGGAAGTCCTCTCAAATTGGCCCTAATATGGAGGTGGAGATGGGTCCTTCATTTACAAGCCCAACTCCTAGTAGTTGTCACTCTGTGGACCCATCATTTCCAATATCAGAATTACAAGTAAAAAGTACATTAATTTCATTAATTCCACTTCCACTTTAATCTAGCTAATATTGATTTTTTGTGTTTTTGCAGACACTTACATCATGCAGACTTGCTACCATTAATGAAGGTAAGCAGGTGATTGTGGCAAAGGGTATGGTTTATCCATCCCTTATTGATGTTATGGTGCACAATCGACCTATCATGCCCAATCACGTCAAGGTATCTGTAGATGAAGTATTATCTGGCCGTCATGAAGCCGAACTTCCTGTGCCTACTGAATACTTAACTATAGTTGGGAAAGCAGAAGGTAGCTTTGTTCAATGGCCACAACATCTTGTGGTTCTTGGAGAGGTAATAATTTCTAAACTTATAAAACAATAAAATATAGATTATCGCATTTCATATATCATAATTTATCATAATTTATTATTAATTGATAGGAACTTAAATCCAAGCCATTAAAGAAGGCTCCAAAGAATAAACAAGGTAGCGGTTTATCGAAAGAATCAGCTACAAAGCAACATGGGCCTTTAGTTAATGAGAACATTTTGGCAACTTTGAGTGGTGACATGAGGTTGATGCATGAGATGGTTGTTAAATTGCCTACTGGGTATATTTTTGAAGTTCCTGCAGACATTACAGTGTTTAAGTATCCAGTAGATAATCAGATGATTCATGTTGGTATGGAAGACATCGCTCAACTCTTCTCTATGGAATGGCTTGATGTCTCGATCATTTGAATATTTATGATGCAAGATTATACTATTTATTACTAATATTATAAGATTGATTTAAAAAATACAAAAATAATACTTATGTATGTATTGTGATTCATGCATGCGGGTACCTTCATAACTTGTGAGATACATTCTTTATATTGTCGATCAGATTTCTTTGTCCAACAATGCTTTGTTTGATGTTCACAGAGACTAACTCAGTAGAAAGATATATTATGGAAGCTTTGAAGGAACAAAGAGATAAACATTTCATTTTACTACCATACTTCGAGAAGTAAGAAATATTTACATTCATGTTTGCATTATTTTTATTCTCAACATTTTTACTAACTTCAACATATTTGTATATCTCTAGTAACCATTGGATGTTGATTGTATTTTGCTGTGAACGAAGTGAGGCATTTTTCATGGATCCTCTAGCTCGTGGCAGCCACGATATAAGTTTGAAACCTCATATTAACCTGTAAGTTATAATACTACTAGCTAATAGTTTCTATGATGTTTGTAGCATTTTCAATATTAATGCCGATTTTGATATACATCTATTTTTCAGAGCCTATAGAACTTATGCTATAGAAGGTGGAAAAAATAAAGGTGTCAGGTTAAAATGGAATGACATTTCGGTGAGAATTTTATATTCTGAATTACTAGTTAAATTAAAGTTTTTATGATTTTATAATCCTTTATTTAGCATGGGCCTTTATTGTTTTTTCTATTTTAAGTGCCCTCAACAACAAGAAGGTGTTGAATGCTGATATTACATTATGAGGTATATGTACGAAATTGTCGTATATCGTAACAGTGATACAACATTGCTTAAGGTACGTTCTTTCAAATACTAGTCAGTTTATATTACAAGTATGATACATAACTAGCTATTAATTTTTTTATTTCTAACATATTTTTTATTATCTGTTTATTTGTCTTGTAGGTTTTTGAAAAATAATCATATAGTCAAGATCAAATAGATGAAATTCGACATATGTGGTCAAATTACTTTATGAAAGAGTGTATATAATCTTTTTATTTACTTTTGTAAAATATTTCATATTAATGAGAAATACAATTTTAAATTAAAGAATTTTGAAGAACTTGTAGATTAATTATTTAATGTGAATTGTTTTAGGCATGATGCTATTGCTTTGATTTATTTAATTTTTTTAGTTTGTGTTGTCCTGTGAATTCTTGATTATTGAGTTTTGTGAGTTGAATGTTGGATGCCTATTGTGGCTTATTGAAGCCGAATTATTTTGAATTTTGAAGTGTGCAGGTTATATATATATATGAATGGTAGCATTATAATATATATGAACCTAAATTTAAAAAAAAAAAACAAATACGCGTCTGTCATTTAATAATAGCATATGCATATAATAGTTATACGCGTCTATCGTTTATAAATAGCAAACGCGTATAACGTTGATTATATGCGTCTATTGTTAGTAAACGACAGACGCATATAATCAACGTTATACGCGGTTGCTATTAATAAACGATAGATGCGTATAACTATTATATGCGTCTGCTATTATTAAACGACAGACGTGTATAATTGATTATATCACATAAAATTTATATTATATGCGTCTCCTATATATGTGACTACTATTTGATAGACGCATAAAATGCAAAATAACAATATAACACTATTTTGTACTAGTGATTGTTGTTGTGGTAATTCCAACCTCATCCACGACCGCAACTTCCACCTCATCCATGGCCTCTGCCTCTGCCTTAGCCACATTGGTTTCTATCATTGCCTTGGCTTTCATGCATATCTTTGAGTTGCAGCTTGAGGAGTTGCTTATTAAATCCTTGCTTCTTCTTATGCTTCTCTTTGTATGCTTGCAATGATCCTTAAAGTTGCTCAATCGTCATTTCTTCCAAGTCTTTAGTTTCTTCAATCGTCACGATGATGTGCTCAAATTTAGGATCCAACGAACAGAGTATCTTCTCTATTATCCTCACATCTTTTAACTTTTCAACGTTTCTTTTTAATTGATTAGACACTACTACTACTCTTGAGAAATAATCTAAAATAGACTCAGATACTTTCATGTGTAAGGATTCAAATTCACCTCTTACTGTTTAGAGATGGACCTTCTTCACTTGTTCAGATCCTTTGTAAGAGGTTTGTAGCTTCTTCCATGCTTCCTTAGCAGAGCTTGCACTCGAAATCTTTTCAAAGCCATCATCATCTAATGCTTGATAGATGAGGTAGAGAGCCTTATTGTCTCTCTTTCTTAAATCCTTCAAAGTTGTCTTTTGATTTGGTGTAAAAGTAGCAAAAGCAACATCATCCATAGGCTCGTTATAGCCTTTCTCTATGATATCCCACACATCTTGTGGTCCAAGAAGTGTCTTCATTTTGATACTCCAATTATCGTAGTTGTTGTTGTTGAGTGTCAAGACTTGGAATAATGTCATACCATTTGTCATATCTCTCAATATAATAAGAATTTGCAAAATCTGATTGCACAGATGAATTCAGAATGTCGAAAAACTTTGGGAGGGACTTAATCAAAATTTTCAATTTTTTTTAATCAATTGTCAAAGTCAACAGTCGAAGTCAACCCTAACCTGATCAACGGTCAACGAATTTGACAGTTCAGTCAGCTCGGCTTGGACAACTCAGTCAAGCGGCTTTGTCAATAAACTTACAAATCAGTCAACTCGGCTGACTCGGCTCAACTCAGTGAGTCAATTCAGTTTTCTAGTAGCATTGTTCCTGCACCGTATTTGAACTCTAATTAGGGCAATTCTGACGACGTCAAATTCCTTTTGTTAAGACTTTCGATTTAATATGCAATAGTGTATACTTTCCAACTTGCTCTGATACCATTTTATTAGGAATGAAACACTCACAAAAACAACTTTTATTCAAATTCAAACAAATATTACAAAAGCACTTTCACTCATAAAAACAATATACTACAACTCACTAAAACTTTGCTTCTTCACTCACTTAAAAGCTTTTAATTTTTCTTGATACCTAAACTAAAATGGGAAAGGGTATTTATATTACTTAAGAACAATCCTACATCACACAAATAAACTAATCCAAAATTATAATAACCATACACCTTATTCTTCTCCATTTTTCTCCATCCTTCTAATAATATTTTAATTCACTAAATGATTCACATGCATAATTACCACACCCTAGAAGATTCTAGGTAGAGGGCTTGTAGTTTTGGACCTTGATTATGGACTTAGACTCCAATTCGATTGGGTTTGGGTTTGGGTTTGGGCTCCCATAGTGGATCAAGTTGATGATCCAACATATTATATGATTCTAGTTGAGAAGAGTAAGAAAATATTTTGAAAATTCTCATTTCTAGCTTTGTTCTATCTTTGCTTGATTTTTGAACCTAATTGCAGGGAAGTCTAGCCAGAATTAGGGATATCTGACTAGATATGATGGACATCTAACCAGACATCCTTCCTATCCAAGCATACATTTTTCCCCTAGTGTTAAAATGGACTTTAGAATGGTTGCATCCTTGTTCAGTACTCAAATAACATCTATTTCAGTCTATTTTCTTTTTGTTTTATTTCATCTACATTCTTTTCTAATATTTTCTCTATGTTTTCTTTGTGCATGTAATTGCCTTTAATACTTTAGAGGAGCTTATTGATGTTTAAAGTGAACTTGAGAGAAATAAACTCTCTCTACATATACAAACTCCTAGAGGAACAACAGCAGATTGCATCACATGCATTAATTGGAATGTACATAATAATAGAATTCACAAGAGCAACTCTACCTTCCAAAGTCAAAGCCTTCCAAAAGCTGAGTTGTTTATGAACCTTCTCCACTAAGTAGTCATAATATTGGCTTTTTGAACAACCATGAGAATTAGAACACCGGAATAATGTCTTATATTCTTAGTCAATTTAAAAATTGATGCTTCTTAAAGGCTAATGATAAAGATCGATCTTTTTTATATTGACTTTATGTCCAAAGGATAAAAGAAGTCCAATAAAACATCCATAACTATTGAATATGATCCTTCAACACCTCAATGAAAAACATAAGGTCATCAATAAAAATTAAGTGAGATAAAGTGGCTTATGCCTTCTTAATTTAATAGGGTGCAAAAGTTTATCTGAAATAGCCTTATGAATTCCTTGTGACAATCTCTTTATAAAGAGGACAAAAATATATGAGGATAATGAATCACCTTGATGGACCCCACTCATGGTTTAAAGCTCTTTATAACTTGCTCATTCCGAATAAGACTAGTATTGCTAGTTGTCTAACTTTGAACAAGAATATTAATCAAGTCAAAAGAACAAGCATCCATAAGAAATCATAAATAAACTCTCACCTCAAACAATCATAATCTTTCTCAATATAAATTTTAATCATCATCCATCCTCATTTTACAGTGCATTCAATCGACTACTTCCTAAATAATACATTATCTATGATTTATTGACTAAGGTTAGCTGAGGTGTTTAGGGCTTCCTAATTGGAAATCCACGTGTCTTTACTTTTATCTTCAGATTATGAAAGTTAGTTCCAGATTTTTAGGAAGTGAGTTTTTGTTTTTGTTTTGATCATGCCATATTTTTTGGTCTTTGATCTTAGTGGCGTTATTTTTTTTCTATTCTTTCATTAAGTAAATGTCATTCTAAGAGATTGAATGAAGTAGCAAAGTTTCAGTTTTTCCTTATTCTTCTTTGAAACGAGTTTCAATATTCTCTTTATTTAATTTAATTTTCATTTGTTATGGTGGTATCAGAACTCCATTCTTTAAGGGGTATATGCTTTTTTTGACTTCATGGAATCCAAGACAAATTTTTAAAAAATTGCACCACATGTATTTGTTGGAAAAAATTACCAGATATGGGTAGTATGCATGGAAACATACCTAGAAGATTTGTGTCACATCCGCTAATTTAGCCCCGAGTCAAACATGTCACTAAACTAACACGTTGAACCAACTGAATTCTAAATTTGGATTTTGACTAGAGAAAGATTAAAATAGTGATAAATAATTATAAAAAATGCCTAATAAAATGTTAAAAGTATTTAAAGATTTTAAATTACGGTAAGGGACTAAATTGTAAAATTTGACAAATTTTAGGGTCAATTTGCAATTTCCAAAAATTAGAGGACTAATTGGGATAATTACTAATTAAAGACATAATTTTGGGCATATGACACATGTGATGGCCGACCATCATGCATCAAAGGAAGATTAGCATGTTAATCAACCAAAATATCTAGATATTTAAGATTAAAATGGGACCCATCATTAATGATTTTGGCATTTTCTTCTCATCTCATTCTTTTTTGTCCTTCCTTATCTCTTTTAATCTAGAATTTTCTGCACTCCTAAACCAGCCCCACATTTCCACCAATCTCCATAGCCAAAGCTTTCTTTTAGTGAGAGAAAGTGAGAAAACAAAGAGAGAAAAGTGAGAAAAAACCATTTTCATGCATAAAAAAACTTAAAGAAGCTTAAAGGAGCAAAAAGGAAGAAAGATAAGTAAGAAAATAGGAAAGACAAATCCCAAAGTTTTGGTCATGGAAGAAAACAACTTGAGATAAAGTTTTTTTCATCTTCTCTTTAGGTTTCTCTAAAAAAAAAGATTTAAACTCTTTTTGGAGCATGTTATGGAAGAGAGAGAGTTTAGGGTCTAGAGATAAAGAAAGGTTGATGATGTTTTTTTTCATGTATTTTAGGAGCTCAAATTGACAAAAAAAAAACAAGCTCGAAAGAGTAAACAAAAGGAAAAAGAGGAACATAAAAAGAGAATAAAGACAAAGATAAGTGTATAACTTAAGGCAATAACCTATATTTTATCATAAAGTTGCATGATTTGAGTATTTGACATGTAAATGTTTGTTAATTAGTAGTGTTTTGTATTAAAAATTTTGGTGATGCATGTTTACTAGACTTAGGATTATATTTGGTAAAAATAGAATTATGTGTTGATATATTATATGAAGGATTCTATCGAGCAGCCATTGCCTGTATTGTTATAACTTAAGATCTGGAACTCTAATTAATGTGTTATTTATTGTGTTTGAAAGTATAAATATATCTAAAACTTTCATGAATAATATGAGACCTAATTTTGACAATAACTATGTTAAAAATTGGCATGACTGTTGGACCTAAAATCTGCCCCGAAATTATAGGCAAAATTTGAACTGAACAATCAATGTTAAATTAGCTATAACTTTTGCTATAGAACTTCAAATTAAGTAATTTTAATTTCATAGTAAATATAAGATATGGGACTATAAATCTCTAAAATACCATTAAAATAGATTCGGACTATAATAGGACTAAAATATAGATCAAATACAAAACATAAAATCTGCCAGTAATAGGACAGTCTCAAAAATAAAATTTAAATATTTAAGTTATTTTAGGTTAAATGTTATAATAAGAATTTTGCTCAAATGAAGTACATAAGAAATCAAATGAGTTATTAGGCTCATAAAAATGATGTGAAAATAAAATCATAGTTGAATATTATATGATTGAGATAAAGAAAGAGATGAATACATGTTTATTTCCTTATAATTGTGGATTAAATTTTGGAAATGAAATGAAATAATTATAATTATATCTCATGAATTGGATTTTGTATTATAATTTTCATGAATAATATGACATAGTAAATGTTTGATTATATGATATGAATGACAACAACATAATTATGCTATGAAGGGATAAATGTGAAGTATGTATAATGGTAACCTAAGAAAATGAATATACATCAAAGGGAATATATAACAAAATAAGGTAGATTAAAGTATGTGATTGTGCTACTCATATACATATATTGATTTTAAGCTTGATGATGTCACAAAATGTTAAGTAATGGAAGAATATAAAATAAAATAAGGTAGATTAAGGTATTTGATTGTACTACTCATATACATATATTGATTTTAAGCTTGATGATGTCACAAAATATTAAATAATGGATGTGAGGAATTATGTTATATAATTGTGAAATAATTATTACAAAGAATGCATGGAATTATGTACTAAAAAGAAAAGGAAGGAAGAAAGAAATGATGAAATGTGATGATAGTAATATGAAATACGATATTAATTTTGAAACATATATGTCCATTACTCTAACATAGGACTAGAATTAGGATAAACGTATGTCATTAAAGGGGCGAACAGTACCATAGAATATGAAATGTATACCTCAATCAATTTGGCTTTAGCTCTGGGAGCACCATTGACTTGAGAAACTCAGTTGAACATATACAGATTGAGGATAAAATGACTTTAGCTCTGGGAGCGCCCTTGGTCCGGTAATTCTTATACGATGATATAGTACCCAGTCAGGGTTGTTTTAGCTCTGGGAGTGCCCTTGACTTGAGAAGCTCGGATAAGTCAGATAGTGGACAAAGTGGTTTAAGCTCTGAGACTACCCCTAATCCATAACCCTTATCCTGTTTAGTCCGGTTTAGAGTGATATGGGTGAAATAATAAAGTTTATGTTGAAAGATAATGCATGTTATATGTGTTATTATTAAGTACAATAATATTTATGATTTAACATATTTAACGAAATTCATGTTGTTGATGTATGATATGATAAAAATAATGTGGCCTACCAAAAATAAAATGCATAGTTTGGAATAAAGTATAAGTTGAGAATAACTCTGAACATACATAAGAATTAATAGTTTTGCATGCAGTTTAGTATATGCACACATGCATATATATATATATATATTGCCTGTGAATAATATGTACGGTGAGATGAGGGAAGCAAAATATTACATGTAAGTAATGTTATATTATGATGACATCATAAATAATGCAATAAAGATGTGAATAGTAAATGTGTCACAAGTATAAAGTAAAAATAAAGGATAAGGTTAGTATAAAATTATATATTTTATCCAAATGAAATAAGAAATGTGTAACTATAATTTGGCATAATAATACATTTTGATTTAAATATATGAAATAAGAATGTTAGACGTAGATTAATATGGTGAAGGATAAAATAACGTTAATCGCAACAATCATAAGTGCATACAGAATAAAAGTTAACAAAGATATAAATGACTAGAGTTGTTACATATTTTATTAATGCTAAATCTAAATACAGATGCAGGTCATAGCATAGTCTATAGCTTATTGTCTTATCTATATGCACCACTAAGTTTAGAGTTTAGTGTGAGAATTATTTATTTCTCTCTCATAGGTTAGAGGTGACGGTAGAAGCTAAAAATTAAACAATGAATAAAGATAAAGATTAGTGGAAATCCAGGTCAGTAAAGCAGCTATGAATCCCCAAATGATGGTGATTGTGCATGATTGCATTTTACATGATAATATATATATATATATATATATATATAATTTCTACATAAAATTTGATTATATTTTAATGTACTTAAATTTTATTATAAGAAGGATATAAGAGTTGTTTTAAACATTTCTATTAGTTAAACATTAAATGTATTCAAAAGAAAAAACAATTCTACAATTTTCATTAAGAATTTAAACAAGTACTTGAGAAGAAGTTTGTATCCTCCATTTGCCTAACTGTTCATACAGTAGAGTGAAGAGGTGTTATAATTTGGACTTGTGGGAGGCAGTGGAAAAAGATTATGAAATCTCTGCATTACTAGTGAATCCAACCATAGCTCAGCTGAAAACATACAAGGAGAAGAAGACAAAAAAGTCAAAGTCATAGGCTTTTTTTATTTGTAGAAGCTTCTAATACTATTTTCACTCCAATCATGGCCTTGAAATAAGTTAAGGATATTTCTAACTACCTTAGAAATGAGTATGCAGGAGATGGAAGAATCAAAGGTATGCAGATTATGAATTTGATTAAGGAGTTCAAATCGCAAAAGATGACGGAATATGAGATTATTAAAGAGTATTCAAATAAGCTACTTAGGATATCCAACAAAGTCAAATTATTTGGAACTAGTTTTATGACTTAAGGATTATTGAAAAAACCTTCTTACAATCCCTGAAAGATATGAGACTACAATCAGAGCCTTGGAAAATATAAAAGATTTGTCAAAGCTTTCTTTAGTAGAACTTTTAAATTCCCTTCAAGCTCAAGAGCAAAGAAGGTTGATGAGTGAGCACGCAGAAGTTGAAGGAGCTTTATTGGTTAAGCATCAAGATACTGCAAAGAACAAATAGAAGAATAAAAAGAAAGAAGGAGAAGGAAATGGCACAAACACTGGATCAGCAAATGCAAAAGGAAAAAAAGAGACTCAGAAAAAGATTTATCCTCCATGCCAACATTGTGGAAAGGAAGGTCACCCACCTTTCAAATGTTGGAAAAGGTTTATCGCCCAGTGCTCTAATTGTAATCAGAAGGGACATATGACTATCATATTCAAATCAAATATCCAACAGCATGAAGAAGAAGCCAAGGCTATTGATCAAAAAGAGGAGGACCATTTATTTGTTGCTTCTTGTTTCTCCACTTTTGAATATAGAGAAAGTTGGTTAATTGATAGTGTTTGCACCAACCACATGACTTACAATAAAGAGTTATTCAAAGTTAGTGAGAGGAGGAACAAGTATATATTTGAGATGACTAGATGCATGCTACATGAGAAAAATTGTCATGACTATGGATTTAGGCCTATTTGGTGGGTTTGCTCCGTGATCGGTATAGTTAAGTCAATAAGGGTTGACAGTTATAGGGGTGTTATTATCTGGGTTTAATTTTTCCTAGTGGAGAAATTTTGACTTAAGCATACAGATCTTGGAGAATAATATTTTAAGGCTATAGGTACAGTTAGATGACAAAACTAAGAAAATAATGGCTCTAAAATTGCAAAGATACAGTTAGTGGAGTAAATTTATGGCCTGATTTTTTCATTAGAAGTTAGAGATATGTGTTCACAATTATAATGATACCGATGTGATCGCAATTGAATTCTAATATTTTTAAAAATAATAATTTGAAAATCAGACTTCAGATGAAATTTTATGGACATGATTTGTAAAAAAAAAAAGACTAAATCACAAAAACGTAATTTTTGCACCAATGGTCATTTTTTCAAAATCGAGAATACAATTTTGAAAAGATTTTTTTTGGAATATTGGCATGTTCAATTTAAGGAGATAAAGTCATTTGGGATATAGAATTAGAAAAATTAAATTTATTCAAAGATTAAATTGAAAAGTTGAGAAATTGGTAGAATTACTCAAAAGCCAGACTTTCTTTTGGGTTTAATTGGATATTTGCCAAAATATCTTCTTGATTATGTTTAATTGACCAATAGGAATAAATATTAAGCTAATGAAAATTAATTAGCCATTAATTTGGCTATAAAAATAAAAAACAAATGGCCAATTATTCAATATTTGGAAGAAAGCGTGCAAAATATCAGACCTTCAGATCAAGTGCAAGGATAAGAAGTCCACTTGTTCCCCTAAGAAATCCAAAAAGTTCCACAAATGGCAACCTCCTGATTCTTTTAAATCAAAAAGACACCGGTGAAAGAAGTACAAATTCTTTAAACGTCACAAAGGCATATTCAAAAAAGGTGATCGATGCTACGTATGTGGCAAGAAGGGGCATTTTGCAAAAAATTGTCCAAATAAACCAAAGAAAGCCGCCAAGATCATTCAGAAGATCCATCAGGTTACACAAGTGGATCTAGATGATGTAGATGTAGAATCATTGTTCTCATTAGATGATGAAGCTGACTCAAGAGCGCTGTTCGCAGCTGAATTTACTGATTCAGAATCAGAAGAAAATGATGATGAGTATCTCGAGGAGATTCCCTCTCAGTACTCTATCTTTCCAGATCATTTCATACCCCCTGTTTTGACCATTGAACCACACCCACAGCTGTTGCGCTGGAAAGAATGGTTCAGTAAATACAGTTTCGAAGTTCCACATATAAAAGGGGATAAGAACTTGATCCCTGATTTCTTATCTAGACCACCTCCATCTATTGATCTCATCTCCTCTTCTTCAGAAATCTCACTGATCTATATGGTTTCGCCTAGCTCAAGCTCACCTTCCAGCACTTCAACTCCACCTCCATATGATTTTCTTGGAGACACTCCACTTGGATGTTCAAGAACTGATCTCAAGAAAATAAGAAACTTTGCACAGAACATGTTGTTCACCTACATGATTCTGTTTCAAGACAAGATTGGAAGTCCAAAAAGAATTGTCTATTGTCCTGCTGAGTATCCCTGGGTGATGATTTACAGGCTTACTCCAGCATACATATTCCCTGAACAGTTATGGTACTTATGGTGTCAATCGAGATTGTATTACCATGCAGTACAAATTGAGCTGATATGGATGCTTGCATTCATTGATAATAAGGAGAACCTGCAAACACCACAAGTCAAGTTTCTTACCTGGTTTCAACCTCTTTCATACTAGAGACAACACTTTGCAAAACTCATCCTCTAGAATTCAAGTCCAAATCATGTTCCGGATTTCATAACAGGTATTTTCATTTTTCACAAGTCCTATACAACAGTTGCAGGCACTTCCAGAATTGTCACTCTCACCAGATGCAAAATATGGCAAGTTCATTGCATTGAAGACCCAGCAAATCAAGAAGATATAAAGGCATCTCTTCTCAGAGAACTCAGGATTGATAATAACTTTCACCATCTTCCACCAATCAGTTTTACAGCAATTGGAACAGACCCATGTAACAGAATAAAAATGTTTCCATGGCCCCCAGTAATAAAACCCAAGTTCAGAGAGGAAGATGAAGAATATGTTTTTGATCCGGATTCTCAAGATGATCCTTTCTACAGGCCCTATGAAGATGATGTTTCCATCACAGTCCCAAGGTCACAAGCAAGTTCCAGCTCTAGGCCCAATCCAACACCTGAAAGGTCTATGTTTCACACGGATGAAGACGTGGACTTTACCCAAGCCCAATATTGGAATTCTCAAGCCAGATGTTGGGATCCTCCACCAGAATCCATTCGGCCCAGAAGATATCCAAACAGCAGGCCCATTCCACTAGGAGAAAAAGACTTTCTAGATGATTGGCCCATGGATAGCCCAGTACCAGATCTAGAAGATCATAATCTATCTCCATCACATGAGCCTATCCGAAAATGACATTATGTTTCCCACTTATGATAAAGTAGATGTGATAATAGCTTTTATGAGTGTGTGTTACTATTTTCTTTACTTTAAGTCAAGTTTATTCTCCTTATGTCATTGTAAAATAGTGTTTTCATTATCAGAATACTATTAAGGAATATTTTTTTATGTAAGCAGTGATGTCATATGACACTGCCTAAGTATTATAAATAGCTCTGCCATTAGTTGGAAAAGGCAGGATGTAATTACCCGAGTTTGCAATAAACATATTGTTTATTATCAATGAATGCAAGCATCTGTATCAGCTCAATTTGTACTGCATGGTAATACAATCTGATTGACACCATAAGTACCATAACTGTTTAGGGAACATGTATGCTGGAGTAAACCTGTAAATCATCACCTAGGGATACTCAGCAGGACAATAGACAATTCTTCTTGGACTTCCAATCTTGTCTTGAAACAGAATCATGTAGGTGAACAACATGTTCTGTGCAAAGCTTCTTATTTTCTTGAGATCAGTTCTTGAACATCCAGGTGGAGTGTCTCCAAGAAAATCATATGGAGGTGGAGTTGAAGTGCTGGAAGGTGAGCTTGAGCTAGGCGAAGCCATATAGATCAGTGAGATTTCCGAAGAAGAGGAGATGAGATCAATAGATGGAGGTGGTCTGGATAAGAAATCAGGGATCAAGTTCTTATCCCCTTTTATATGCTGAACTTCGAAATTGTATTTACTGAACCATTCTTTCCATCGCAACAGCTGTGGGTGTGGAATAGTTTTCTGTCTGAAATCTAGCATCTTTGGAAAGGACGAACAGTCCATGACAACTGTAAAGTGATGTCCTATTAGATGAAATTCAAACTTTTGATTCCATACTTTACTGCTAAGATTTCTTTGAATGTAGAGCGGTAGTGCAGCTCACTGTCTTTGAAATGACCACTGGCATATCCACAAACTTCTTTCTTATCTCCAAGGATTTCAAATAACACTACTCCCCAATGTTCATCAGACGCATCAGTCTGAAGCAATCTTTTCCCTGTAGAGGGAATCTGTAAGTAGGGGAGTGTCTGAGTCACTGATTTGATCTTTTGGACTGCTTTTGTATATATGGTTGACCAAGGTGGTGCTTCTTCCTTCAGTAGTTGATAAAGAGGTTTTACCAACTTACTGTAGTGAACAATGAATTGCCTGATGTAATTGGCTATTCCAAGAAACTGTTGAATCTGCTTTATCGTGAGATTTTCATCTGGGAATTTCAAAAGCTCTTGGGCCAGGTGTGGCTAAGGTCTATAGGTTCCATTGGAAAATTGCATTCAAATGAAATCTATTGTTGTTTGGGCCAGCTGCATCTTCGATGGGCTCAACATAACTCCATGGGCTCTTGTGAGCTCAATAAACTTCTTGACTGTTTCATTATGAGTCTGAATGTCTGGGCTAAACAACAGTATTTCATCAATGTAGATTAAGGTCGTATGAAGAAGAGGCTCATATATCCTTATCATTGCTTTCTGAAATAGTGAAGGTGCTACTTTCAACCTAAATGGCATGATCGTCCATTCATAGTGATGGTTCGGTATGCAAAAAGTTGTTTTATACTTGTCTTCAAGTATTATACCCAGTTGCCAAAAACCTGCCTTGAGATCAAACTTTGAAAAGATTTTTGTAGAGGCCATGAATGGAAACATGGAATCTATCCTCAGAAGAGGATACTTGTCATCTTTGAGAAAATGGTTTAAAGGCTTGTAATCAATGACTAGCCTTTTCTTTCCTCTGACTTGTTCTGATCTCTTATTGAGATAAAATGCTTGGCATGCCCAATTTGACTTAGTGAGTTGAATCAATCCTTGCTCCGTTAATTGAGAACATTCAGCTACTGCAAGCTTCATATCTTCTGGTGACATACCAGGATGAGAGGCTTTGGTGGGATTCATGTCTTATGAATTTTTGAATGGAAGAGTTATGAAAAACTCTAGACGAGTCCATAAAGGAGATGAATGTTTCTGAGAAAACTCTGTATGAGACAGAGCACAACAAAATTCTTGTAACTCCTTTACCAGATCAGAGGATAAGGTAGGGTAGGTTTGGGAAGGTTGTAGAGTGAAAAGAGAGGGTATGGTTGTGAATGGGATCATTTGGTTTTTGAACTTAACTTCAATAGGTAGAATGGATAATTTGTTCAACTTAAAGTACAAATCAAATCCGAGAACCAAATCCTTATCATGGAGATTTGATCCTAGGACATGAGTCCATACTGTAAGCTCTGGGAAGACTTGTAGCTTAATGGGATTCCTTGTTCTGAGAGTTGTGGTGAATATCTTTCCATCAGCAGCTTGAAAGTGTTGATCATAATGTGTCCAATACCGTTCTGGAAGAATGGCTGGATTCATCATTGATCTATGGGCTCCAGTATCAATGAGTGCAATAAGCTTAATGGGCTTTGCATACTTGTGAGGAAAGATGGTAATAGGAATTAAAGGAATCGGATGTATAGTCTGATTAGAGCATACTGCTGGTAGAGTGGATAAAGTCAAAGTTGTTGAGGGTTGTGATTCTGATTGAAGTGGGAATGGTTCAATGGTCAAAACAGGAGGTATGAAATGATCTGGAAAGATAGAGTACTGAGAGGGAATCTCCTCGAGATACTCATCATCATTTTCTTCTGATTCTGAATCAGTAAATTCAGCTACGAACAGTACTCTTGAGTCAGCTTCATCATCTAATGAGAACAATGATTCTACATCTGCATCATCTAGATCCACTTGTGTAACTTGATGGATCTTCTGAATGATCTTGGCGGCTTTCTTTGGTTTATTTGGATAATTATTTGCAAAATGCCCCTTCTTGCCACATGCGTAGCATCAATCACCTTTCTTGAATATGCCTTTGCGATGTTTAAAGAATTTGTACTTCTTTCGCCGGTGTCTTTTTGATTTAAAAGAATCAGGAGGTCGCCATTTGTGGAACTTTTTGGATTTCTTAGGGGAACAAGTGCACTTCTTATCCTTGCACTTGATCTGAAGGTCTGATCTTTTGCACGATTTCTTCCATGAAGAGTCTTGGTCAAATTTCATAAGCTCCTTGACCATCTTTTGTTGTGCACAGATCTTATCTACTGCAAGTAGAATTCTCTGGTAGATTTCTCCAAGTGTAAGAGAGTTGAGATCAACATTCTTTTCTCTTAACTGGAACTGGATATGGTTGGAAATGCTATCTGGAAATGACATTAGGAATGCTTGTTTCAAATTTGCATCATTTGCTCCTCCAAGAAGATAAAATCTTCTAGTCATTCTCTGATAGTGTTTGTCAAGGTCTTTTCTTTGTAGTGAACAACATTTCATCTTGAAATATTCATCCTTTGCCATGTCATCATATTCAGTTGAACTACCGACAAACTCTTGATGAAGAGTTGTTAAGATTTCAGCTATTGTCTGGACATGGTAAAACCTTAGCATTGCAGCTTGTGGTAGCCTGACAAACTAGTCACGTAAAGTGCCTGTGAATCTGGATGTGAACTCCAGGATTATGGCTGGAAATCTGGCATTGGGACGTCTCTGTTGTAATTCTATCCAAGCATAAAATTCTTGGATTTGATCTCTCCATTTATGCTGAGGGATATCATCAAATGTGAACCAGGGACCATTGGAAGGCATTGGTGGAACTTGTGGATTTGTTCCAGATGGAATATTGATATCCATCTCTTCCTCAAGTTCCTCAGTTGTATATTCAGGCTATTGACGGGTTGTACCGCTTTGTTGTGAAGAAGTTGGATCTGCCATGAATTGGATACGAGGCATGTACTTTGGATCTGGATCATCATCTGAGAGTTCAACTTCAGATTCTGAACTTTCAGATGTGATACATGGAACTTCTGACCTTTCAACTTGTGGTAAAGCATGTAATGCTTGTTGCTCCAGAAAGGAAGTAATGGCATTGGGCTTAGATTCCTGAGCCATATGAGAATGGACTACTTCTTTCTGTTTCTGGGAAGTTTCAACAGGAATGGGTTCTGTTGTAATAGGAAGAGTAGGCTCTTTTATGATCAAAGGCTTTTGGACAGGAATAGTATTGGGCTGAGTTGAAACAGTACTGGGCCTTGTCGTAGGCTTAGGCTTCGGAGTAGGCTTTAGGCCAAGATTGAGATCTTGTATCAATTGTCTGTGAAACAATTCTGAAGCCAGGCCAAACCTTTCGAGTTCTGACTGAGAAGGTGTATGAACTGGAGGTGGTGTATACAGTGGTTGGTGAGAAGTAGGTGGATACAGAGATGTGAATAGACCAAGAGGGTCTGAAGATGAAGTAGATTTGAGATAATCTCATCTAAGATCTTGCTTCAAAGATTCAATCTCCTTTTCAAGCTTTTGCAGCTTAACTGCCTTGGCATTAAAACTTGCATCATCCATTCTTGCAGAGATCATTGTCATAAGCTCTTTATTCAAATCTGTCTGCTACTGTTCAAGCTTTTTAAAAATTCCAATAAAATTTAAGGAAAGATTTAATTTACTTTTCTTTCAAATTTCCATGGATTTAAATTAATTTGAATAATTATTATAAGTAGATATTAGTTTGGTTGATGATATTGTTTGGTTTTGATTGACTAAAAAATTAGAATTTTGTAGGAAAATAATGGAAATTTTAATAAAAATGGAAAATAAGTTGAATGAGTTTTGAGGGTGGTAGATATGGTGGAAACTTAATGCAAATAATTTTTAGGAATTTTTGTAGAATTTTTGGAAATTTTCATAATTATTACCAATTTTTTGAGAAATTATTTTAGGAGGATTTGTGCCTAAGAATAAGTTAAATGGAGTATTTGGAGATGGAAAATAATTTTTAGAATGGGAGAAATTTTTAATAGGAATTTTTGGTGAATTTTTAGATTTTTAGCCTAGTTATGGAAAATTTATTGGGAATTATTGAATATTATTTTGGTGAAATTGATATTGAAAAATGAAAGAAAATAAGTCAAAGTGATTATAAGAATTTATTGAGAAGTTTTAGAATATTTATTGAATTTATGAAAAATTTTGGGTGGAAAATGGAAATTAAGGGAAAAATAAAAATAATTGATAAAAATATAGTTTTGGAAGAGAAAAATAAAAAAATAAAAAATTATAAAGAAAAATAATATTTTAAATTTTTTGTCGCACCATAATATATGTTGGGCGACTGAAAATGGTGAATTCCATGTAATGTGATAAGTCGATATAAAATTTTAATAATTATGGAAGCCGAAAATTTTTTTATGAGATTTATTTTTTAAAAGAAATATTAATATTTATTGACGAAAATAAGTAATTAGGAATTCATTATTGTTAGACACAACGACAAAACCGATGATAAAAGTAGATAAAGGCAAGGATCTGTGAACCAAATAAAGGCATAAATAAGTTTCTACAAGCTTTATAGTGATAATCATGGTAGAAATAATAATAATAGCAATAATTGACAACATGTGGAATATAATATGATTTCTATTAAATAATAATAATTAATACGGTTATGCGAATGCTAATATAGTGGTAAATTAATTTTAAAATATGAAATTGTTTGATGTGATGAATATGTTTTATATAAATGTTATTTGATACTTAAGCATATAATATGATGGGTATATATAAGGTATACGGTAGGTATATATATAATATATGTTGCTTATACATAAGGTATGTGATTATATATAGATTGTATGTGATAATTATAATTTGGTTGACTATAATGCGCTTTTATAGTGCATTAATTAGAAATTAGTTTATAATATGAAATTGTTGCTATTATGTTGAATTGGAAAAAAAAATTAGCTATACGTTATGTGTACAAATATGAATTTTTAATACGGTATTTGTGATAATTAGGAATGGAATTAACAAGGAGTATAATATGATATTCAAGAAAAAATGGAAAATAAGGTTAAATGTTCATTATGCTATTATGTGTAAATTAACATGTACAACTGGATATTATATTAGCCCATAAATGAACTTGTATTAGAATATGATAGACTTGTTGGCAGGCCAATAAGGTCATAAGAATTATCCAGCTTGCTTGGAACGTACGCTTATATCCGACTTAGTTGGAACTTACGGTTATACAGATGTTTGACATCTACATATGGATAGGTGCCTTGTTCATATGGATACTCATTATGTCTCCCTAGTATCAAGTCTAGGTAGTCAATTTATGGGCACAACTGGTAAGGAACTTGAAATATCTGGTATAATAATGTTATATTAACATGTTATTATGATAATTATGAATGTGGCATCTAGAAATATGGGTTAAACTATTTTTGGTTATTTAAATTTATAGAATATGAATATAATGTAAAATATTTATTTTATTGATCTAAAAAGGCATGTTACGGTAGTTTAAATGATGTATATATATAGGTATATAAAAGTATGTGATAGAAATGTATATTTGAAGAATCTATTAGATCGGTTAATATGAATGTTATGATTCTATCATTATAAAGCTTGTACAATTGAGTGTTATATTCAGTGCGATAGTGTTTTTCTCTTGGGCAGATTGTAAATAGAAGGGTACAAAACAATAAGAGTTGTAGATAGCATCACAAAACTAGTGTGGCCCATATCAGATGAGAGTAGCAGTAACCAGGGTATTCACATTTTGTTTCTAAATGGTCTATATTGTATTTAAAAAAATTAGTAGTGACATTGTATAACTTTCCTGAAATATGAAAGTTTTATGTAAGCATATTTAATTAGTATAAGTGCATATATTGGTATACAGTTGTAAGTCTTGCGCAGACGTTTCAGTAAGTCAGCTAGAGACATATCTTGATCTGACAAATATTATGTTAGATTAAATGGGTGTTACATTTAATGGTATCAAAGCAAGGTTTAGATGGTTCTAGGACAAAGTTAGGTTTGCATATGCATATGAATGTCATCATAACATGGTATAAGGTTACGACAAGTTGCTTCTATATGATATGGATCATTATTTATGATTTTATAGGTACTTATGGATTCAGACTCAGACTCTATGCAGATTAGAGAAGAGGATATGGATAGGGGTGGATTTTCTGATATAGAAAGGTCTTCTCGTCGGAGCCAACAACAAAGAGTTGATCAGGGTAATGCATCTACTGAAAGAACAATTTCAATTGCGAGATGAGATAGAAAGGAGTTATTAGAGGATATGGCAAAGGTATTAAGGAGTTCATCATGACCAGTAGTTAAAGAGTTGAAGTTTGATAAGCTCTATAAAATGGGAGCCACTGATTTCTATAGTTGGAATGAGGACGATGCAACAGCTGCTAAATACTAGCTCGAGATAACTGAAATGGTATATAGGCAGATGTATTGTACCTCTGAGCAAAAGTATAAATATATTGAATCTCTATTACAAGAAATGACATACGATTGGTGCAAAACGGTACTTATGTGACCTCAGACACTTGATCCACCTTCATGGGAGTTCTTTTTATAATAGATTCGGTTGAGATATGTTCCGAAGATTTACATGGATTGGAAGAAACATGAGTTTTTGGACTTTAGGCAAAGTACTATGACTGTTAATGATTACGAGAAAGAATATATCTGGTTTAATAAGTATGTAGGAGGCATCATTTAGGATGAGATCGACAAATATCGATGATTTGAAAAAGGATTATGAGCTCCTATTAGGACCAAGATAATTGCCTTTCTAATAGAGGATTTCTCTAGGCTAGTGGCTATAGTAGAGAGTGTTGAAGAGGAATTAGCGGATGAATATAAGGAAACATTTGAGAGAGGTGGTATGAGCTCACTACCCCAGGATAAGGTAGATGCCCCAGTTAGTAAGAAAATCATATTAGTTGGGAGTCATGTACAACCAGAAGTAGTGAGTCATACTTCATTTGTTAGACGAGGCTAACTTGCGAGACCCACACCATCTTTGGCTAGGTTGCGAGACCTAGAATATCTTCGGCCAGTCCACCTGCTCCATCAACTGGGAGATCAACTACCTACCTCCTATGTCAGCATTGTGGCAGATGTTGAGACAGTAGATTGACTAGAGGGTAGCAAAGTAGCCCCGATAAGAGTATATGCAATGTGGGTAAAAAGAGGTGGAAGACACACCAAAAGACATAGACGTAAAATTTTTCTACTTTGTTAATTATTTTGTGTAACATATGCCTTTACTATTTGATTTTCGAGTTGATTTGATGCATTTAGTAATTAGCTAAGCTAGGTGAGAGTAATGAAACCAAATATGGAGGAAAATGATAAGCTATGGAATTTAGAAAAGGGAATAATAAGTAGAAAGGATACAGGTGGGACATTAATGCTAAAACATAGTTAGTATAATAAGGAAGAGATATACAAAAAATGAGTAAAAAAATCTAAAAATATATAAAGTGAAATAAATTCAACAAGATTAATAGTTGAACATAAGCTACCTAGACAAAATTTCAAGAATAAATTTTTTTTAAGAAGGAAAAAATTGTTACAACCACAGATTTAGGTCTATTTTGTGGGTTTACTTCATGACCGACACAGTTAAGTCAATAAGAGCTTATAGTTATAGAGGCATTATTATCCGGATTTAAATTTGGTTATATGGGCATAAAAATTTTAATTCAAGATGGTAGTGTTATATACGACATAAAGAATAGTGAATAAGGGCACATTATTGTGATTTTATGCTTGACATGTAAATCGAAGTAATAGATGGGTCAAAAAATACAGAGTTTTGCCTGGTGAAAAAATTTTGATTTAAGTACACCGGATCATGGAGAATAATATTTTAAGGCTATAGGTAAAGTTAGATAGCAAAACTTTGAAAATAATGGCTCTGAAATTGCAAAGATACAATCGGTAGTGTGAATTTGAGGCCTGATTTTATGATTAGGAGTTAGAAATATGCATTCACAATCGTAATGATACTGATGTTATCTCAATTGAATTCTAATATTTTTAAAAGTAATAATTTGAAAATCAGATTTCGGATGAATTTTTAAGAGTATGGTTTAAAAAAAATGACTAAATCACAAAAACGTAATTTTCACACCAGTAGTTATTTTGCAAAATCGAAAAGATTATTTTGAAAAGATTTTTTTTGAGAATATTGATATATTCAATTTAATGAGACAAAAGTCATTTGAGATATATAATTAGATAAATTAAATTTATTCAATGATTAAATTGAAAAGTAGAGAAATTGGTAGAATTACTCAAAAGTCAAAATTTCTTTTGGGTTTAATTGGATATTTGCTAAAATATCTTATTGATTAACTTTAATTGACCAATAGGAATAAGAATTAAGCTAATGAACATTAATTTGACTATAAAAGTAAAACATGGCCAATTATTCAACATTTGCAAAAAATAAAATAAAAAATCCATCTTCTCCTTTGTCTTCCTTTGCACGACCACCATAGTCATTTTTATTATTTTTTGTCAATTTTGTCTCACAAATTACTAATATCAAAACATAAGAAAGTATAAGGAATTAAGTAGGAGTGAAGAAAATATTTTTAGAGAAAAATCATCTATTGGCTAAAAATTCCAAAAAAATTGAGGTGAAATTTTCTTCACTTTTCTTTCACATTTCCATGGATTTAAGTTGATTTGAATGATTGTTGTGAGTAGATGTTAGTTTGGTAGGTGATAATGTTTGGTTTTGGTTGATGGAAAAATTATGATGTTGCGGAAAATTTTGATAAAAATGGAAAATGAGTTGAATCAGTTTTGAGGGTGATAGATATGGTGAAAAATTAATTAAAATAATTTTTAAGAAGTTTTGTATAATTTTTGAAAATTTTTATAATTATTGCCAAATTTTTGAGAAATTATTTTGAAAGGATTTGTGCCTTAAAATAATAAAAAAAGAGTTAAATGGAGTATTTGGGGATGGAAAATAATTTTTAGAATGAGAGAAAATTTTAATATGAATTTTTGGTGAATTTTTAGATTTTTAGCCTGATTATAGAAAACTTTATTGAGAATCATTGAATATGATTTTGGTGAAATTGATGTTGGAAAATGAAAAAAAAAATGAGTTAAAGTGATTATAGGAATTTATTTAGAATTTTTAGAACATTTCTTGAATTTATGAAAAAATTTGTATGGAAAATGGAAATTAAGGGAAAAATAAAAATAATTGAGAAAAATATAGTTTTTGAGGAGAAAAAATAAAGAAAATAAAATATTATAAAGAACAATAATATCTGAAATTTTTTGTTGCATCGTAATATATGTCTGGCCACTGAAAATGGTGAATTGCGTGTAATGTGATAAGCTGATATAAAATTTTAATAAATGTGGAAGCTGAAAAATTTTGTTATGAGATTTATTTTTTAAAAAAGTATTAATATTTATTGACAAAAATAAGTAATTAGAAATTCGATTATTGTTAGACACAACGACAAAACCGGTGATAAAAGTAGATAAAGGCAAGGATCTGGTGAACCAAATAAAGGCATAAATAAGTTTGTACAAGCTTTATAGTGATAATCATGGTAGAAATAATAATAATAGCAATAATTGATAACATGTGGAATATAATATGATTTCTATTAAATAATAATAATTAATACTATTATTTGAATGCTAATATAATGGTATATTAATTTAAAATATGAAATTGTTTGATGTGATGAATATGTTTTATATAAATGCTACATGGTACATAAGCATATAATATGGTGGATATATATAAGGTATATGGTAAGTATATATATAGTATATGGTGGGTATACATAAAGTATGTGATTATATATAGATTGTATGTGATAATTATGATTAGGTTGATTATAATGTGTCTTATAGTGTGTTAATTAGAAATTAGTTTATAATACGGAATTGTTGCCATTTATGTTGAATTGGAAAAATAAAATTAGCTATATGTTATGCGTACAAATATGAATTTTTAATACGGTATTTGTGACAATTAAGAACGGAGGTTGAATGTTCATTATGTTATTATGTGTAAATTAATATGTACAACTAGATGTTATATTAGCTCATAAATGAACGTGGACTAGAATAGGGTAGACTTATTGGTATGCCAATAGGGTCATAAAGATTATCCAGCTCACCTGGAACATACGACTATATCTGACTTAGTCGGAACATACAATTATATATATGTTTAACATCTATATACAGTTAGATGTCTTATTCATACCGATACTCATTGTGTCTCCCTAGTACTAAGTTTAGGTAGTCAATTTATATGCACAACAGGTAAAGAACTTGAAATATCTAGTATAATAATATTATATTAACATGTTATCCTGATAATTATGAATGTGATATCCAAAAATATAGGTTGAATTATTTTGGTTATTTAAATTTATAGAATATGAATATGATGTAAAACATTTATTTTATTGATATAAAAAGACATGTTACAGTAATTTAAATAATGTATATATATAGGTATATAAATGTGTGCGAAAGAAATGTATGTTTGAAGAATAAAGGTGTATTGTAACATTAAATGAGTTAATATGAATGTTATGATTCTATCATTATAAAGCTTGTACCACTGAGTGTTATACTCAGCGCGATAGTACTTTTCTCTCGCGCATGTTGTAGATAGAAAGGTATAAAATGATAAGAGTTATAGATAGCACCGTATAACCAGTGGGCCCACATTAGAGCAGAGCTGCAGTAACTTGAGTATTCACATTTTGTTTCTATACGGTCTATATTGTATTTAAAAAAAATTAGTGGTGACATTGTATAACTTTCCTGAAATATAGAAGTTTTATGTAAGTATATTTAATTAATATAAGTGCATATATTGGTATATGGTTGTAAGTCATGCACATACATTTCAGTAAGTCAGCCAGAGACATCTCTTGATTTGATAAAAATTTTATTTGATTAAAGGGATGTTACAAGAATCTACCAAAAAATCTTTAGGAATAAGCTGTAATTTAGAACAAGTTATTCTCAAAAGCAATGGGACAAGTTACACCATTTAAAGCATGGCATGGTTACAAACCATGTTTGCTTCATCTCAGAGTGTTTGAATGTTTGCGTTTTACTTATGTTCCTCAAGTTAAAAGGGACAAGCTAGATGGAAGGGCATTGCTAGGGGTTTTCATTGAGTGCAGTCTAGTATCTAAGGCTTATAAGATCTTTCAACTACAAAATAGAAATATCATTAAAAGTAGGGATGTTCATTTCATAAAAGAATAATAGTGGAATTGGAATGATGGAAAGGAAGTGAACAAAGGCCAGAACTTTAAGTTAACTGATCTTAACACAACATATCAGAATTTAGAGAATGGTGATGCTGATTTGATAGATAATAGATCTATTAGAGGAATATTGTCCCTTGCAGATATCTATAAAAGGTGTAATGTGGCAGTGTATGAACCTACTTGCTATGAAGAAGCTAGGTTAAGCCAAAAGTGGAAAGATGCAATGGAGGAGTTGCATATGATAGAGAAAAATCAAACATGGGTACTAGTAGAAAAACCTCCAGGCAGAAAGGTGATAGGTGTTAAATGGGTCTATAGAACAAAGTTAAATATTAATGGTACTATTAACAAATATAAAGCTAGACTTGTGCTAAAAGGGTATGCATAAATACCTAGAGTAGACTACTCATACACATTTGCATCAGTTGTTAGGTTGAATATTATCAGGCTTCTTCTTGCTGTGGCTATTCAAATGAACTAGAAAGTATATCAGTTAGATGTGAAGTTAGTTTTTTTGAATGGTTGCCTATAAGAAAAAATATATATTGATAAGCCTGAAGGTTATGTAAAGAAGGGAGAGGAAGATAAGGTCTACTGTAACACTCTCTTACCTTTATGTATCTCAGTTACGTAAAGTAATATTTTCGACTAAGTGATGTGCCTGCACATGACTTAAACATACAACATATATAAACTAATTCACATCTCATGATAAGAATAGATAAATATTATTTACATACATGAATTATACTTTTTACAATGCATAAATTTATACCTAATGTTATTTCTAAACATATATTCTCCAAATATACATTATGCATGACATGACTACCATTGTTACTGTTACTGTTGTACATTTTTTGTAGAATCACTAGATCTATGAACTTTTGTCTATCTGTACTTTGTTTTTGTCATGGGCACTAAACTTGCATGAAAGACATAACTCCTACGCCTAGTTTTAAAATATAACTTTGAAACTATAATTTATTTCAGTAAAAAAAATGTCACAGTAAGAAAGAATTATAAATAAATATTTTCTTTTAAAATACATAATTTATTGATTGTAAATTGATGCAGCACATGGTAGTTTAAAACATAAAAGCTCAATTCTAAAACATAAAAGTTCATTTCTAAAACAATTATCTCATTAATAATGCCAAAACTTTCATGACAATTTCATAACACATTACATCTATATATCACTTAAAATTTTCATTATTTCTTTACCCATAAAATACACTATAGACTTACTCTAGGGAACTAAAGGATACTATAAAATGATAAAAATCTCATATCCAAAATAATCACAGGACCAAGATTAAAGATAACCACATGACTCAAAATAATATTATCTGATCCAAGATAAATATATGACCAGTCTCGATTCAAAATAACTATAAGATTGGTAAATAAATAATATATATAGTCCAAAATAACCACAAGAGTCATATAATAGCTCTTATGACCAAAATAACCACAAGTTATAGAGTTTCTACTCTATTGACATACTAACAATTCATAGATCATTGTTTATATTCTCATATGAGCTAAAAATCGTAAATTTCATGAAAATATACTCAATATCACTTTTTAAGTTAAAACAATATTTCCCTATTTATAAGCAAAAAGTTTCAAACCATAATAACATTGAAATTTTCGACAGGAACATAATAAATTCGATTTAAAAATCTTTTAATAGTTCATTTCTATATAGCTTCAAATAAAAAATATATTTAAATATTTTTATAGTCAGTATTATAAGTTATTAAAATTCAAAAAAGAATTTTATTTTAATAAATATTTGATATTAAAAACATAATATGTAATTTATATTTCAAATGAAAATCATTTAACATGAAGTATATATATATATATATATATATATATATAGTCCAAAATAACCACAAGAGTCATATAATAGCTCTTATGAGCAAAATAACCACAAGTTATATATATATTCAACATTAAAAATATAATTAATATTGATGTTTCAATATTTATTTCCATACCCATTAGGATAAGAATTTTGTATAACCCTGATTTATATTGCTCTCACGTTAACGGAATCTTTTTCCTCATTCATCTTGGGCACTTATGGCATTCACGCCTTGACATAAATTATTTAATAGTCACTTATCGTATTTATACTAGATTTATAACTTACCTCGAATTAAAAATCTTTCTAAAATAACAAGGCAGATTTTTAAAGTACATTTATTTGGGTTCGGTTCCCTCGAATATAACAATGTTAGATCTAAGTACACATATTATCGTTTTATACTGTAGTTAGTCGTTTATGTGTGGGTCATATATACATTATATTCAATTCACTGTCCTTCTATCATTTAGGCTCTCCACTTCAAAATTGTCATTTTTCACTTGTTTCTTAATACTTGGCTTTTATCTTTGTGTCTTTCAAAAATTAATCTAATAATTTACATTTTAGGCCTCTATGTATCTCAGCTTCAATATTCATTCTTGGTCTTCCTTCTGTTCTACAATATATAATGGTTCCCCAATTCAGTTTAATAATTCTCCCTTATTAATCATATTTTTTAAACTCTATCTATTTATTTTTTTTAATTATACCATTAATTAACTTAATTAACTTATTATTAGCATCTCCATCGTCCTCCATCACACTTTGTCTTTAGTTCAAAGCTCCGTTCCCATTTACGGTTTATTATCTACAATCCAACCAAGTTTTCCTCTAAAGCCTTTGGTCACAGCTTCTTAAGGTCTCAAAAGAAACTCATATCTTCAATTTGATTCTTCCAAATCTCGGTCAAACAAAATTTCTACTTAAATTTAATTCTTACCTTAATTAACTTATTCATTTAACTTAGTTTCGTTTTCATTAAATTAATTAGCATATTAGTTAACTAAATTTTAATTTTTCTTTTTAGCACTTTAACCAAACTCCATATACCCAAATTCTATACAAATTCATCTTACTATCCATATATCTCAGATGGATGACTCTTTCGACAAATTGGAGATTTCAAATAACGATCAAAGCTGCTGCTGGTTTGGTTTGCTGGCAATGCCCACCATGTTCTTGCTTTAAAATAAATACCGATGCTTCCTTAATCCAAGCCTCAGGTATGGTGGCAGGTGGAGGCGTGATTCATGTTATTAGGTTGTCCAATCTCGTGCAACTGTTATCTAAAAAATGACTATCCTAACATTCACTAAATATGATTAATTAGTTAATATGTAACTATTAAAAAAATAACAAAAATAATTAATTATCAATTTTTTGCTCTTCTACCAACTAATTAGAACGTGGGCATTGGAAGGCGTCACTTCTCAAATATTGTCACTAGTATTGCTATTATTTTGGATCTACCATTAATGAAAATTTAAAAAAAAAAAAAAATTCCACCGATTTTTATTTTTTATTTTTTTGAACTGAGATATTTGCAATGGTTCTTCGTGCACAAATACTAAGTGTGGTTGTGGCTTTAAGCATTCAAGAGAAAGTAGAATTGTAGATTGATGATTAATATTTGATTGGTTTAATATGTTTCTAGGTGTGACTTTGCGTTTACATGTTGATTAAGAATGTGTTTGGAATTACTGATTGTGTTCAAAAAACAGATTTATAATTTTTTTGATTTAATTAACCGATTTTTTTAATTTTTTATGAACTGTTTTTTTCAAATTTATTAGAAAAAATATCTATTTATCTGCTTCTTTCTAAAAGCAGTTTTTAAAACTAAAAAAATTTAAAATTATTTTTTTTTCAAAAACACTTTTGACAAATATAATATTAAACGGACCCTAAATATACGTATTGATTTCAACAAGCCTCTAACTAGAGAAACTTTTATACAAGGAATATATTAGTCTTGAATATAATTTCTAACAAGAATTTTAGTAGGATATGAATACCAAACTACTTATGGGGAAATTTCAAAAAAAAAAAACTTATAATGATTTATCTAAATGTCACACTTAACGGAGTTGAGCTTCGAATTTCCATGCATACCTCGGGCTCAGATCTGGAAAGTGACAGAAGAATAATCTTCCTGAATTTATAGGACTTGCTTTTAGTGATTTTAGAAGAATAAAAATTTAATTAAGTAAATAAATTATATAAATTCATAAAATCTACAGACCAAAATATTTTTTTGCTATTTCGTTTATGTAGGATATTAATAAGAAAATTATGTTTTTTTTAATAATTTTATTGATTTTTTTAGAATATTGATTTATATCTTTGCTCAATGTTATCTGCGGAGAAAATTAAATTAATTTGATAAAGCCTGATGATTAGGCAGTGGAATCTATAAGATCAAAAAATAACAACAATATTCCCTAAACTTTTTATTGGGATCTGAAAAAATAATTAGAAATACAAATTAGAACATAAACTGTTTATGATACACATGACTTAATAATAATTTCTTAGGAACTAATTGATTAAACAAAACATAATAGAAATACAAGAAAACGTATATGTATTTTCTTATATCATAATTCGTATATGCATCCATAATACGTAGGCATATAACAGAATATTCTCTAAAAAAAAAGGAAGTTGACTTCGTGCGTCAACCACAACCTCCACCACTACCAGCACCTCCACCACAGCCGCCGCCACCACCACCACCTCTACAGGCACAACCTCCACTTCCTCCGGAAGCAGCAGCGGCCATAATGACCATGCCGCCAGCGTTTGCACCGTTATAAGGTTTGTGAGCAGTGTTTGGGGTAGAGGGAGACTTCTGATATTTGTTTTCCTTCCTTTTATGTTGTCTCTTCCCGAAACACATCACTAGGAGAGAATAGAGGTTATTAAAATTTTTGAAAAAGCACCAACTCTTTACGTATAAATGAAAAACTTGGCCTTAGCTCTGTCTATATATCGATAAACTTCCCTAATAATTAAGTTTTCTAAAAGTTTTATTTTCTTATCTTCGTTACATTATGACACAGGTTCTAAATAGCTTGGAATGTTAAACTTTGACAAACAAAATATCTTCCAGTTCGCAGGGCATTTAATTTATGAATAACTTTTTAATTCCTAGTGAGATTAATGCATATTTATTAATTATTATATTTATATTAATTAGTATAAATAAAATCATTAAATTGTCACTATATAATTAAATTAATTTTTAAATAATATAATTTACTAAATTTATCTAAAAATTTATCTCCAACAATATAATATTTTGGGAGAAAAATCTGATTAAAGGATGGAAGAAAATGGACGGCCGGAATGGGGAAAATCATAGAAAAATGGAAAGCTAATGAGAGATGTAATCCACTCTTTAAATTCTCACGTGTACGGAAACCTTGCAATTGAATTGTGTCCGATCAGTTCGGGTTCGGGCTCGGGCTGGTAGCTTTGGGTTTCGATCAAATTATTCCGATGAGTCATTGATCACTTTAACTTAATTTTTAAATTGATTTATTTATATTTCATCAAAATTTCAAATCGAGGTTGGATCGGATTTTTTCTGTGGGAGTCCAGATCGAGTCAAATATTGATAATCAATTAATATGCGCACTTTTATTTTGATATAAATTAATTAATATAGTTACAATTATACATTTTCTTTCATATACTTTAATATTAGTTAAGAATATTAGTGAACAACCAAGAAATAGATCCAGCAAAGGTCAACCCAAAAATCCGATTCAACTCCACTCAGAAGATCAACTCGAATCCGATCTAAACCTGACCAAAATCTGAATCGGTCATCCTAAAATCAACTGAAAAAAATTTAAATATTCAGAGACAACCCGATAACAAATATATATATATATATATATATATATATATTCTGATGTGTCTCTTTATTATTTTAAATTGTTAAATTAAATAGTAATTAATCCAAAATTAATTTGAATATCTAAAAATTAAATTATTTAATGTTAATTATTAACTACTATTTATGAAGGACTAGTAATTAATTTTAATTAAAACCTAAGTATCTCAAAATTAATTAATTTTATTTAAGTTTTAAGTATTAACTATTAATATAGTAATTTAACTTAAAATTAACTTTTAAGTTCTATGAATTATTAATAAAAGAAAAATTATAGTTTAAAAAATTTTATTACTATATAATTAACAATTTCGGTTCAATTAATTGAATTAGACTCAAATTCAAAGGATTAAATTAAACTCTAATTTAATCTAATTAAGTTCAATTAATCAATTAAGTCTCAATTGAATCGATTAAAATCAAATTTAATTCAACTAAATTAAATTAATCATTAAACATTTGAACTTCAAAGTTCAATTTAGTTAATTATAACTAATATAATCAATTGAATCCCAAATCAATCAATTTATTTGATTAATCAATTAAATTCTAATTTAATATAATTAAGTATAATAAATCAATTTTAATTTAATCAATTAAAATTTAATTTACTGAATTCAAGTTCAATTAATCAATTGAATTTCAATTTAATCCAATTAAGTTTAATTAATCAATTTTTATTTAAATAATTAAATTTCAATTTAAAGAATCAAATTCAATCTATTTAATTGAACTTCAATTTAATCCAATTAAATTCAATTAATCAATTTTCATTATCAATTGAATATTTGAATTTCAATTTAAGTTCAATTTAATTTGTTATTAGTTCAAAATGTTTTTAAAAGGTTATATGATTAACGTAATATTCAAATTCAGATGAATAAATATTAGCAAATTGATTTTTTATTTTGCTGTATTCTTCTTTGAAGAAACTATTTAAGTTGAATGAGAAATTTAAAAGCAAACTAATTAATGAAAAATAAACACACGGTTGCTTAAATTTTGAGAAAGGTTGATGGGACAATATTTGATTAAGATAGGAAGAAATAAATAAATGTCAATTTCATGCATAATATATATTTTTAATTAAGAGGCTGTGTGCAAGGAACCTCATTAGCCATCATGAAGCTTCCACGACAATTGCTTCGCGGAAATGTGCGGAGCATAAGAAGGATAACATTTTTTCCGCTCATTAATTAGTCTCATCTACAAATTAACATAATTAAAAAAATTCTATGTTGGTGGACTGGCACTTGGGTACAAATTTTCGAAGAAAATTATATGTTGCAACTAGCTAGCTTCTTGCTCATGATTTCCACGAATTTATTAAGCTTTTAATATTTTCATAAATTACGTAATATGATGAATAATATATTGTTGTAAAATATTACTGATATTTTCATTTATAATTAAAAAAAATTAAATTTATATACATATTAACGAAAAGATTCATACTGTAAAAAAACAAAAGATTATTTATTAACAACACTACAAGAAAAATTCATGTTAGCGATGGATTTAATCTCTCTTAGAAATGCTCCTCGCAAGTAGATGAGCTAAGGATTTTATATTTGCCACTAAAATTACTGGAGGAATATATGCCGCTAAAATGTGGTCGCAGGAGTCAAGATGGAGACAAATTAGAGAGGTATTTGCGATGGAAAATGTGCCGTCGCTAACAGTACTACTTCATTTCCAAAAATAGTAGCGACGAAAATGTGTCGTCGCTAATATTAGTGACGACCAATGTCCGTCGCTAATCTTTGGAGTGGATGTCATCCCTTGAGTTTAGCGATGACATATTTTTGTCGCTAAATTTAGCAATGACAATTCTTCATCGCTAAATATAGGGATGATATGCCCATATGATTTAGTGACAGACATAATTCCGTCGCTAATATCTGAGATTAGCAATGGTTTATATCTGTCATTAATTTGCTCTCGCAAAAGCATCTTTATATTGTCGCAATTGCTAGTGTCATGTCTTCCTACCATATTAACTACGACATTTAGCGATGGTAATAATCTGTAGCAATTTTGTTGTCGCTAATCTATCGCGAATTCAAATGTTTTTCAAAAAACAATTAACATTTTCACTCGTCAATCCGTTGCTGATCCAAAATTGATAGCTACGAATATCAATCAATCGCTAAATTGCGTCGCAATTCTGTTTTTTTCTTGTAGTGATATAAGATGGAAAAAATATTCCAATTTGAAAAAGAAAAAATGTCTAGAAAAGGCAAATTATCCATATATTGATCTTATTAAATTGTGTGCATTTAAAAATGGTGTGTTGAAAAAGTATGTTGAACTAATTCTTCCTATAATATTGCAATCTCTTTCTCTTCCTTAAAAAATTGATACCTTATTTACAATTCAATTGCACAAAAAAATTTTATAGAGAAAAATATTTAAAATTTAAAAATTTAATTCAAAAATTATGTTTAGCCGATTTTGATGAGTCATAAATTTAAAATATGAAATGAGATGTCATATGATGCTGGAAAGAAGAAGTGGAATGTTGCATGATACCGTAAAAATAAGGTAGAATGTCACATAATGCTAGAAAAATGAAGTAGAATGTTACATGATTTTTTAGTTAAATTCATAAAATTTAGATTTTTTTGTCAAAATTTTTTTTTTCTGACTATATTGCATTTAATGTATAAATTCAGTGACCGTAGATGAAATTAACTTCTCATAACTCTCATCATAAGTTTAATTTCTTTAATTTTTCAAAAATTGGTGGATATATGGATGTAGAGTATTGGCATTTGTAAACATGCGGAGGAAAGAAAAAAAAAACTTAAAACACACTCAAGAATACTTATATGTTGCAAAAGTAATAAAACATGAATGAAATGTCTCATCTTTTAAATCGAAGTTTTTTTGACTTTATAACCACTCTCAATAATGGTATCTAAACTGGGAATACTAGGAGTATGCAAATATGAATGTGCAAAATTGGAGGTTGGCTAAGACTCTAGTCCTGCTCTTAGAGAACATGATGTCTTAGGTATACCAATGTATGGTCCTGTAGAGCTTGATGGATAATCGGATAGGCCTATTGATATGGATGGGTCAACTAGTGTGGAAGGGATAGTTGATGTGGATATGCCAATTGTCTCTGTAAAAGGTGTTGCAGAGGTGGCTCAAGATATTGGTAACGTAGAAGCATTTGTTGTGGATGAAAGAGCACCCCTCTCAGTGTCTCGTCCTATACCGCCTCTAATGGTGCATCTCCAATACGACTTCAACCTCTCATACTAGACAAAGAAAACACATAACTAAGCACAATTAAAAGTTAACTTGATTATATATGAAACCAATACCCAGCTACAACTACCTTTATTCACTATCAGTTTCATTCATATCATTAAAATCAAATTCTTTCTCTAAATAAGATTAACTTTCTATTTATAATTATGGTTCTTCTTTTTCTTCTTTTTCTTCTTCTTCTTTAATATAATTATCATCATCCACAATATCTTCTGGGAACCTATTAGATCATTTAATGTCCTTTGTTGATCATCTTCATTAATTTTAATATTGTGGATTTCAATGTACTCTTCTTTAAATAGAGGAGGTTCATGCACACATGTACTCCGAGAAGAACTTTTTGGCATCTCAATACCTCATCTTGGTTTAACTTTTGATATGACCCACAATCACATTTGTTCTTTTGCAAGCTTGGGTACGAACAATAATACACTTAAGCTATTTGTGTTTATAGGACAAAGGGTTTGTACTTGTCATATCATCTTTAATGGTTTACCTCAATAATATTGTACTACTCCCACATCAGAAGCATGATCAAATCAGTCACACATGAAGAGTATTGTTCACTTAATTGGCCAATTAGGATATTCCAGCTGCACTACTTCCCTTAACTGATCATACCAATCATTCACATTATGGTCATAGTTTTGATCCTTAATGCAAACTCCACTATTCATTGACATTGTTCTTACATCATGTATGACTGTGTGAAACTTATATTTGTTGACAAAATAGTCATTGTATGTTATAATAGTTCTAAAAGGACCTTTTATGAGATCTAGGAATTCATTTTGAATATCAAAGTTTGGATCATATGCTTGAACCAATATGATATAATGTTTTACACATATTAAGAATAAGAAGTTTAATTGGTAGGTTTAGAAAGGAATGCTCATATAGGATTTGAACCAAATAGCAAAGTCCACCTCTAGTTTATCATCCAGTTCTACATTAGTAATATTAGGATAGAGGTGTTACTATATATTAGTGTAACTCCTACCATTTGATGAAGTTTTGGACATGTTAATCAAGATATTATCGATTTATAAACAGTATCATATATATGATACATTCCACTCAGAAGAATACTAACCTGACATATGATTCAACTTCTTTATAGTTATGCAAAACGTAGAAATGAGTAGCCTTATATTCTTAAAGAGTCATGTATCTAATTCTAGAACATCCAAGTGGCCTATTGTTGTATTTGAAATTGGATAGGTTTATAGGGTCATTCAATGGAATATAATTTCCACCATCTTCATAATTTTGAGTTACAGTTCTTACTTTTGTTTGCATATGATCTTTGAAATAGTACGAACAAAATGTTGATGCCTCCTTAACTATATATGCATTGCATATCAAGAATTCCACATGTGTCTTATTCTTCACATTGAGCTTCAATTTTTTAAGATACCTATAGAGTGATATGTCTAATAAGATATATGCAATAATGCAATGTTATTACATCATTATGATTGAGAAGTTAACCTTTCAAATGGATATATCGATCAAAACTGCATTGGCCCAATAATGCATGCCTCATAGGGCAAGTGAACTGGAAGATGTTCCATAAAATTGAAAAAACTTATAGGAATATTCTTTCTAGCCTGTATACAATAATTAAAATGTCAGATTCAAGTCTTTCCATGTCTTCATTTTTAATTAATGATGCAGTTAGAGTTCTAATAAGCAAGCTAAACTTAGTGAAAGCCTTTCACACATTAGCAGGTAATAGTTCCCAAAATGCAATAGGCATCAACCTCTACGTGAAAACAACAGTCGTGACTTTTCATACCAAACAACCTTAATCTCTATTTGTCCACACATCTAGCCATGTTCGAGATGTAACTGTCAGGAATTTTTTTTTGTTAACCATTCAAACAACACCTTTTTAGCCCTACTGTCTAAGGTGTAGCAAGATTTAGGGAATTTTCTAGTTGAATCCAACTTATTAAGCTCAGGAATCCAATAATACGCATTGAGCTCTTGCCTTGATTTAAGTGTGTCCTTTCTTTTGCTAAGAATATTCAACATCATATTGAATAAATTGTCAAACACATTTTTTTTATATGCATGACATCAAAGTTGTGTCAAATTTGATTAAAGCTCTAATAAGGGAATTCCCATGATATGCTGCATTTTCTACAACCACATCATTGACTAATCATTTCATTAATCTCAGCAGGATCAATTTCTGTTACATTTTTCAATCCCAAAAGATCAATTGTGTTTAATATTTCAGAACTTGATCTAACTAGAGGTGTAACGTCTATTACAATTCTATTTTTTTGTAAATGCATTCTTGTTACATCTAAATGGATTATCAGGTTCCAAAAACTTCCTATGATGGTCAATCTAGGATTGCTTATCACTCTTACTTAGTCTAAAGGCATTCAAATCATACATGCAATAAGGACAAGCCAATCGTCTTCCTATTGACCATCTAGACAACATTGTATAAGCAGAAAAGTCACTAATAGTCTACATTAATGTTGTTCACAACTAAAAATTTTGATTCCTAGAAATATCATATGCTTCAACTCCATAATTCCATAATATGTTCAACTCATGTATCAACGATTATAAATACGTACCTAGTTTGTCTTTAGGATTCCAATGACCTGGAATAAGAATAATTAAGAATATGAATGTGTTTTTTATACATAGAAAGGAAGGTAGATTATACATAGTCTTAATAACCAACCAGCATGAGTACTATTGCCCAAACTGACCAAACAGTTGAAAACCATCTATGCATAGGCCAAAAAGCACCTTTCTAATTTCCATTGCAAAAATCAGGGTAAATATCATTGAAATGCTTTCAAGCAATTGAATCAAAAAGGATTTTGCATTACACCATCCTCAACCTCATGTTCTTTATGTCACTTTATATCATTAGCAGTGGCTTTAGATGCATATAATTTGAGTAGCCACAGTGTTAACGAGAAGTAATCATTTTCTTGAAATGCGCATTGGTTTTTCTCCTCCCTCTTCAATTAGTCCTACAGCTTCCTTTGAAATATGCATGTTTACAGAACTTGCACAGAGTCATATTCATATCTTCCTCTTAGTAAATCATGCACCCATTAGGACAACAATATATCGTCTTGACTGGGAAACCTAAATCCTGCACCATACATTTCATTTTATAAAAGCTTTCACTAACAAGATTTTCTTTCGGCATAGCCTTTTTCATTAGTTGAGTCATTGCATTGAATGCATGTTTAGTTAAATGGTGTTTGGCCATTATATTCAACATTCTAGTAACCATTGATAACCATCACCAGTACAAAAAGTACTTTAGGTTTAAGATTATATGCATTGGTTTATAAAAAAATCTGATGCATATATTAAATGTTGTGGTATTTTTTTAATTAAAGTCAAAATTTCAAAGAATACATGTCAATTATTATATAATAACCAAAGCATAAAGCTAAGAGATATTATACGTATCGATTAAAAATAATAATCAACGCATATAGTCTCATCTTAGGCGTCGATGATTATAAAATAACTGACGCATATAGTATAGGCAATGGTCTTATAAAGCTCTAAACGTAAAAAGATCAAACTGACATCACCCTCTCATTCTCTATCTGCATTATTTTCAATTTGTACTCATTCCCTACAATTGTTGTTGTTCGACCCCTACCTATGTCAACTTTGCCGACACTCCTCGTGTCGCCCAGACCATGTTGCAAGCATTGCTGGTGCTATTCGATTCTCGTTTCCCACCCACGTCCTAAGCACTACTGCTGCTGTTCACTTTTTATCGCCCCACTCATGCCAGTTTTCTTGTTTTTTCTTAGTTTTTTTTTGCCGCTTTCACTCAAATTTATGCATTTTATTTATAAAATATATGTACAAGACTTTGACGTTGGTTCTCGCCACCCCATCCATTTTTGTTTGATTTATTTTTTATTTTTTATATTCACTCGAACACATGTATGTTTTCTAATTTGATTTTAAAATAAAAATGTATAAATAAATTAACAGTAGGTTAATAAATAATAATTTAATTATATTTGCAATGTTTAATAACTATAAATATAAATATAATTTTTTTATAATTTACTATAAAATTAGTTTAAAATTTTAAAAATTCAAATTAAAACAATATCCCATAAATAAATTTATAATTTCAAAAAATATATATATACATAATTTTAATTTGATAATTTTGTCGATCAATGAGTTTTTTTTATTTAGCTAAATCATTTTGAACATGATCATGTTTGAGCTATTTATTTTAATTCTTGTATATGTGTTTTGTTATATTTAAGTCTTGAAATTTTCATAAATATTTATACTTGTTTGAATTGATAATTAAAATTAATAAAAAAAAAGAGATGATAGGCCCATGATATATTCAATAATAAACTAAAAAATTAAATTAAATTTCTTATCCCATAAGACATTATATTGTTGCACTTAAAAAAATAATATTATGTTTGGTGATATTTTTCATGTATTCAATCTTCATGTATTTGATTATTTATAAAATAATTGATCGACAATAATTGGAACTTCATTAATCAAATAAGTATTCATAAAATAATTTTAAAAAAAGTGGAGTGAACTGAATTAACAAAGCCTCAAAATTAAAATAATTGGAACTTAATTAATCCTTGAATGAAAACTTAATTCAAATTATTAATATTTTTAATGAAAATAATCTTATTAGTAAATTGATTTTATTAGAAAAATCATCTAATTAAGAAATAATTTCATAATAATTAACTATTTATTTAATATGTCTTATTACCAATTTCTGTTAAACTTAATTTTTATCATTAATAAGCTTGGATACTCATTCAAGATTTACTCATTAGGAGTACATCTTGAATAGTCTATGGTTTGAGACTATTGTTAAACGTCAAATCTAATTTAGGATCTGAATGCATATATGATTTTTGGTTCCAAAGAAAATATTTGTGTCATTTTCCTAATGTTATCTGGGTACATATATAAATTGATCATTCTATTCACATTGTGTACTTGGAGAACTTAGAGGAAATGCTGCTAGATTTTTATTGGGATTGAAAACTGTATATGTATTTATTAGCTAGAATGGATATTTAAAAATGGGTTATGTTTGAGCAACAAGGACCCTACATATAATGTTTATCATGATTGTAAGAAATGAGGTGTATATTGAATCTTATTTTTCTATAGTTAGATATGGATCGAAGTTGGATGTATAGTTTATGCACTACAATTGAATATTTTAATGGAGTTGAAGAATTTGTTAAACTTGCGGAGGAAAATCAAATGAGGGAAAAACAAGAAATGATTGTATGTCCTTGTGTTGATTGTAAGAATATGAGAAGATTTTGTAATATTCAGATAATAAAATCTCAGATAATAAAATCTCATATAATAAAGTGTGGTTTTAAAGAATGTTACACACGTTGGATATAACATGGTGAAAGTGTAATTCCTAACACAAGTTCTAATAATAACGAATTTGTGAGTCAAAAAGAAAATAATATTGACTATGAAGAGAATGATGTGATAAATGTTTGTGTAGATGAGATGATACATGATATGGAACATTTTATGGAAAGACCGAAAGAACTTGTCAGATTGTTAAGCGATACCGAGAAGCCTTTTTATCCCGGTTGCACTAAGTTCACAAAGTTTTTAGCTATGTTTCAACTATACAATCTGAAAGCGAAAAATGGGTGGAGTGATAAGGGTTTCAAGTCATTATTAGAACTTTTATAAGAGAAGCTTCCAGATGGAAACAAGCTTCTAACGTCTACCTATAAGAAAAAAAAAATTTTGTCCTATGGGTATGGAATACAAGATACATACATGTCCATATTATTGTATATTGTATCGAAATGAATATAAGGATTTACATGAATGTCCAAGGTGTGGGGTGTCATGCTACAAAAGGGGAAAAGTTTTTTCTGAGGATAAGAAAGGGCCTCTAGTTAAAGTATTGCGGTATTTACCTATAATACCAATATTTAAATGCTTATTTGCACATGCACAAAATGAAAAGAACTTGAGGTGACATGTTGAAGGTAGAAAATATGATGGAAAACTCATACATCCTGCAGATTCTCCGCAGTGGAGAACAATTGATAGAACGTACCAAAAATCTGAGGCTTGGACTTTGTACAGATGGAATCAACCTTCTGGTACACTCAGCAGTTGACATAGTACATGGCTAGTTCTTTTTGTCATTTATAATATGCCTCTTTGGTTCATTATGAAGTGTAAGTATATTATGTTGTCATTGCTGATATCAAGGCCCAAACAATCGAGAAATTATATTAATATTTACCTTGCACCACTTATTGATGATTTAAAACTGTTGTGGGATGAAGGTGTGTCCATGTATGATGCATACAGTGAACTCATGTTTACCTTACATGCCATGATATTTTGCACTATAAATAAGTTTTCGGCTTTATGGTAACTTATCTGGATATATAGTTAAAGGAGCAAAAACATGTCCAATTTATGAAGACAATACAATGGACTAACATTTAAATCATTGCCAGAAAATATGTATATGAGTCATTAGACTTTTCTCCCTCTTAACCACCCTTACTGTAAGAAAAAAGTCTTTTAATAGACATCCCGAGATATGAGTAGCTCGTTCACCTTTAACTGGAAAGGATGTTTATGAACAAGTTAGAGATATTGATAATATATTTGGCAAAACTTGTCAGTATGCTAAAAAAGGTCTTTGAAAGAAGAGATCCATATTTTGGGATTTTCAATATTGGGAATACTTACTGGTTTGTTGAACCTTGAGAGGTATTTTTATCATTTTGATGCTAATAAATAAAATAGCAATAATGTATTTAACATACTTGTTCTCTAAGTTTATTGAACAGGTTATGGAATATGATCCAAGAATGGAAGACTAACTTTAAAAGTCAAAAATTGAAGAAATAACATGTTCACGCCCGTGACTATTTATGTCATGCCCCTAATGTAGCTTAGCGCCAACTATCCAACATTTAAAGTTCACGGCCATGAAGGATCATAGCAACCGTGAATGATCATATCAGTCACGCCCGTGAAATGTAGTCACGCCCGTGAAAAAATATGTCAAATTCCTCCAGAGAGCTTCACTGCCAGAGTCACCACTTGGACCACGGCTTGGAAGAATATTCATGCCCGTGATCAAATACTTCAATTCCTTCCAGAATGCTTCACGGTCAGAGTCACCACTTGAGTCATGGCTTGGAAGAACATTCACGATCGTGACACACATATTCATGACTGTCAAAGAGGAAAGAGAAACATGTCAGACGTGAAATTAAGAGTTGGTGCAATGACTATTTTCACATTAAATGCATCTAAACGGCTATAATTCGCCATTAAAGTATAAATACAAGTTATTTATGAATCCAGAATAAGAGAATAACAATTACTTCAAATCAAAATCTTGTTGTAGCCATTTGTGCATTAATTTCTTTCAAACAAATATTAATTCTCTGTAAAAATCTTTTTGCTCATAATTTCTTAGCATTATAGATTTGTGAGTGTTTCTTTTTGTAATCTACTACTCAAGTGAGTTTGGGTATATTGGGTTAAAAGTAAAATACTTGTAAGGCTTATTTGTGTGAGCCATTAAAACACAAGGAATTGGTTTATTGTGTGAGCCATTAAAACACAAGGGATTTTTGGGTTAGGTGTGATCCATTGATAGAAAGACCATAGTTGGGAGTGAGCTTGTAAAACTCCATTGTAACACTTAGTGTGTTAGTGAAACTCCTAATTGAGATCGGGGAGAGGAGTAGGGTTTGTTAACACCCGAACCTCTATAAATTTCTTGTGTGATATCTTCCTATCCCTACTCTACTTAACTTTTCATTGCGCACTTAAAAGTTAAGAATTTTTAATATCCAATTCAACTCCCTTTTTTAGTTCATTATCTGGGCAACATGGTTCAACATTGTATTGATGTGATGCATGCGGAGAAAAATGTTTGTGATGCTGTAATAGGGACATTGTTGAACATGTTGGGAAAAATAAAAGATAGTATTAAAGTTAGAAAGAACATGTTAGAAATAGGCATACGGTTGGAGTTAGCGCCACAAGATACAAGAAATAGGACATATCTTCATCATACTTGTTATACGTTGTCTAAAAAAGAGAAAACAAGCTTTTGTGAGTGTCTTTATGGTGTTAAGGTTTCACATGGATATTTATCAAATATAAAAAGTTCATTTTAATGAAGGAATTGAAGTTGGTTGGCATGAAATCTTATGATTATCATGTTTTGATGCAATAATTCTTACCGATTGTAATTTACGGCATACTACCAAGTCATGTAAGGAATGTTATTATAAGACTTTTTTTTTTTTCTTAAACACAATTTGTTGTAAAGTGGTTGATCCTAATACTTGGGATGAGTTACAAGCTAATGTTGCCATTACTCTATGTCAACTTGAAATTTATTTTCCTCCTTTATTTTTTGACATAATGGTTCAATTGGTTGTTCATCTGGTGAGAGAGATTAAATTGTGTGGTATAGTGTATTTGAGATATATGTATCCTTTTGAGAGATTCATGGGTGTCTTAAAAGGGTATGTGAGAAACCGATATTGACTAAAAGGTAGTATTATTGAAGGTTATTTGATTTAGGAGGGTATTAAATTTTGCACTGACTACTTATCAGGTATTGAACCTATTGGAATTCCTAAGTCTTGTCATGATGGAAGACTCAGAGGTAAAGGAACGATTGGATTTAAAATGATATTACCTGGAGCTCAAATACATGAGAAAACACACTAATTTGTGTTGCACTACCTTACAAAAGTTCATACATACTTGAAGAGCACATGACAATTTTAAGGCGTCTGAATCCTTCAAAAGGTGAAATATGGTTGACAAATGAATACAATCGTTCTTTTATTGGATGGTTTAAAGACTAAATAATGCTTCAGTTGTCACAAATGTCAGGGGATGTAACTGATAGCATTAAATGGTTGGCATATGACCCTGGGTTGACTGTACGGTCTTATGAAGGATATAACATCAACAAATATTCCTTCTACATGAAATGTTAGGATGATAAAAGCATAGTGAAAAATAACGGAGTTACCTTGATAGTCGTCAAGAGAATTTGCTAGTGCTAAAAAAACTAGACCAATAGATGTTACGATGTCATATTACAGAGTAGTTGAAGATATTTGGGAGCTTGATTACAAGGAATTCAAAGTTCCTCTTCTCCGATGTAAATGGATTGCAAATCAACGTAGTGTTTGAATGGATGAGTCAGGATTCACATTGGTCGATTTTAGTCAGTTGGGTTATCAAGATGATCCATTCAATCTTGCTTCATAAACCAAACAAGTATTTTATATTGTTGACCCTGGCGATAACAAGTGTTCTATTGTTCTTAAAGGTAAAAGACGTATTGTTGGTATTGAAGATATGGTAGATGAGGAATAGTATGATTAATTTGATGAGACTCTTTTGTTTTCTATTGGGCTACCTATGGCAATTGGGGAAAAAATTTTAGATACAAATTATGTTCGTGCTAATGATACCGAAGGCTTCTGGATAGAAAATCATCAATAACTGATACACACATATCCATGGTATGTTTATATGTAAATGTAATTTTACACATATAATATGATTACATGTAGTTTATGTTGCCCAGACAATGAACCAAGAAGGGGGTTGAATTGGTTAGTGAATAAAATTTGTTTAATTGGAAGTGCGGGATAAATAAAATAGAGGAAGGAATGAAAGATATCACACACAAGATTTATAGAGGTTCGGGTATTAACAAACCATACTCCTCTCCCTAATCTCGATTAGATGTTTCACTAACACACTAAATGTTACAATGGAGTTTTTCAAGCTCATTCAAAACTATGGTGTTTCTCTCAATGGCCAACACCTAACCTAGAGATTCCCTTATGTTTTTCAATGGCTCATACAAAAACAAATTCCTTGTGTTTTATGGCTCATACAATAAACCCTTAAAAGTGTTTTACTCTTAGCCTAACATACCCAAGCTCACTTTTAAGTAATTGATTACAATGAAAAATATTCACCAATCTATAATGCTCAGAAGTTATGAGCAATTAGGTTTTTACAAAAAGTACAGGATTGTTGAAAAATAATTAATGCATAAGGCTACAACAAGATTAAAGATAAAAATAATTGTTGTTCTTCTTGTTAGGATTCATAAATGACTTGCATTTATACTCCCTTTGTGAATTATAGTCGTTTGTGTGCATTTAATGTGTAAGTAGCCATTGAACCAACTCTTAAATCGCGCCTGACATGTTTCTCTATTCTAGTTCACGGGCGTGACTATATATGTCACGGGCATGAATGATCTTTCAAGCCATGGTCCAAATGGTGATTCTGGCCGTGACACTTTCTGAAAGAATTGGAAATGTTTGATCACGAGCGTAAATTGTTTGATCATTCACGGTTGGTTTGATTCTTCATAGCCGTGAACTTTGAATGGTGGGAAATTGACATTAAGCTATATTCACAAACGTGACATTAGTAGTCACAGGTGTGACACTTTGCTATTTCTTTGATTTTTATCTTCAAAAGTTGTCTTTCAATCTTACTTCATGTTATAATCAAAGCATATCATGTTTAACACACATAGAACACAAACATTGTTAAATGCATTTTTGCTCTTTTATTTGTTATCATCAAAATAACAAAAATACCTCTCAAGGATTAACAATCTCCCTCTTTTTGATGGTGACAAATAATCTAGCAATATGTACTTTTGAGAAGTCTCCCCCTCAAAAGGTGTTTAAGATAAAATAATAAAGCGCAAGATTTGAAAGAAATATAGCAAAGGTATTTACAAACTAATAAGGTATATGCAAGGTATATCTTAAGTATATCTCATCCAATAAAACACATATAGCCAAGTGTATTCAAAGTATATGTGAGATATATGTTATCTTATGCATTAAATAAAATAAGTTCAAGTTGCAAGGTATATGTGAGATATAGCTTATGCATATCATCAATTGAAATAAAATTTGCATATTTCATTATATAACCACACATTGCATATTCATGTCATCATATATTGATATCGCATATTCATGCCATCATATATTGAATACATATATGCTTGTTTCTCCCCCTTTGTCACTAGCAAAAAAGATTGAAATGTAAATAAGATAGTTGTATTAACGATTCTATTTAAAACTTAGAAGTCTTTCACGGATGTGACACATTTCTTCACGGGCATGACTTATTCAAACTTCACAGGTAATCCAATGTTTCACTATCATGAATGTTTGAAAGAACATTCTTGGCTCTAACTCATTCACATACGTTATTCCATTAGTCATAAGCATGAATTTCTCTTTTCACGGTTGTGACAATTTTTCATCACAAGCATAACATTGTTCACTAGCGTGAATATCTACTTCACATGCATGAATCTTTGTTAATTTTTAGTCTTTTGAACTTAAACCAATTTCAATCAACTTGTTTCATGGTTTTAGGAATATGTAACATATCTTACACACTTAGAATACAAAATGTAGTTAAATTTCTTATTGCCTAATTATTTATGATCATCAAAATGATAAAAATATCCCTTAAGGTTCAACACTTATATCCAACTAGACAAAAGTAAAAACCAACTTCTTTTACTCATCTTGGTCATCATATATCCATTAAGCTTCCAAGGAAATAAATCACTCGTGCATTTAAACTTCCAAGTGATACTTAGCTCTGCCATGAATAATACAGCATCTGTAGTTATTCTTCTAATAATAACTAGTCCATAAAAAGATAGGGAAAAAGAAAAATATAACATGAGCCAATAAGTTTTAGTTTAGGTCAGTGTCTTATTCTTGTCAAGGGTTGTGTGCTTGTTAGTGTGAATTCCTCTAATAATAAATGGGACATTATGGAAAAAGAAGAGATACAGCTATCATGGACAATTACCAAGAGATTATTTAACAAATCCCTCAATAGATGCAAATCAAACAAATAACAAATGAAATTTTGAAAAAAAAATAACATTGCATATCAAAAACCCTAAATCCAAACACACGCTGTGCAGAAGAAGAATTAATTGTGGTGACAGTGAAAGGTTTCCTTCTTTCTCAATATGCCTTCCATCCTTCTATGGTGAATAAGCTTACAATTCCAGGAAGTGGTGATCGTCCTTCTTTCTTTGATAATCCAAGGGAAAAATGAAGTTTAGTTCAAAAAAAAATGAGAGAAAGGATTATAAAGAAAAGAATTTTACAGAGAAATGAAGATTTAAAGAGAAACAGATTAGGGTTAGGTTGAACAAATGGAAATGAGAAATGAGATTTAATTTTTTGTCAAACTTAATGACCACTGGTGGTCTTAGCTTTAATAAATTTTGATTGAAATGACAAGTCCAACATTTCACGTATTGTTACATTGTGACCATATTATAAGTGGTTGCTATTTAAACTTAGTGACCATTATATCTATAGTCGCTACATTAATGCATGCTAGATTAGCGACCAAAATGTGTGTTCATAAAGTGAAACAACAGATCTTATGCCATTTTAGTTTATGAATATAGCGACCATATATAATGTGGTCTTTATTTTGCATGCATAATGTATGTGATTTCAAAATAACGAAAATGCGTGGTCGCAAAAGCCGTTACAAAGAATTGTGTCAATTAGGGAAGCTAAATTTAGCAACCAAATTTAACGACTAGTCATGAATTGATGGTTATGTGATCACTATTTTAAAAAATTAATATTTACTTGCAATATATTTTTAAAATGATTGCTATTTAGAAATTATATTTGTATGATCGCTAATTGTAGTTGCTATTCAGTTTTTTTTTTCTTTTGGTGATAATATTTGAAGTTGCATTTTAATTAACTTCATAAATGGATAATTTCAGAGAAAAAAGAAAAATTAAACTCTTAATGTCAGACGTGACGGGGTTGAGCTTCGAATTTCCATGCATAACTCGGGCCCAGACATGGACAGTATTAGAAGAATAATCTTTCTGGTTAAGACTTGCATTTGATGATTTTAGAAGATTAAAAATTTTAAATAAGTAAATCAATTACATAAATTCATAAAATCTATAGAACAAAATATTTTTTTCTATTTTGTTTATGTAGGATATCAATAAGAAAAATATGTTTTTCTTTTAATTTTATTGATTTTTTTGAGAATATTGATTTATATCTTTGCTCAATGTTATGTGCAGAGAAAATTAAATTAATTTGATAAAGCCTAATTATTAGGTAGTGGAATCTATAAGATAAAAAATAAAAATAATAATTATTCCCTAAGCTTTTTATTGTGATCTGAAAAAATAAATAGAAATACAAATTAGAACTTAAACTGTTTATGATACATATGCCTTAATAATACTTTCCTAATTAGGACCTAATTGATTAAACAAAACATCATAGAAATACAAGAAAACGTATACGTATTTTCTTATGTCATAATCCATATATGCATCTCTAATACGTAGTACATAACAGAATATCCTCCAAATAAGTTGACTTCGTGCGTCAACCACAACCTCCACCACCTCCGCCACAGCCTCCACCACCTCCGCCACAGGCACCACCTCCACCTCCTCCGGAGTCAGATGTAGTAGCTGCTGTAGAAATGGCAGCAGTGGTCATAATGACCATGCCACCATCGTTTGCGCGGTTATTTACTTTTCTAGCCCCACCTTTAGAAGGTTTATAAGCAGTGTTTGGGGTAGAGGGAGATGTCTGATATTTGTTTTCCTTCCTTTTATGTTGTCGCTTCCCGAAACTCAAACACCCCATCACAAGTAGAGCACAGAGGTTATTAAAATTTATAAAAAGCAGCAACTCTTTACATATAAATGGAAACCTTCGCTTTAGCTCTATGTAGATATATAGATAACCTTTCGTAATAATTAAGTTTTCTCATAGTTTTATTTTTCCTTTTTTTCTTCATTACACTATGACCAGTTCTAAATAGCGTGGAATGTTGACTTTGATAAACAAATCGACTTCCAATTCCAAGGGCAGTTAATTTCTGAACAAGATAATGATTTGGGAGAAAAACACAAACCAAATGAGGTTTCCCAGTGATTAAAGGGAGGGAAGAAAATGGGGACAATGATAGAAAGACGGAAAGCTAATGAGAAATGTAATCCACTCTTTAAATTGAATAGTGTCCGATGTGTTTGGGTTCGGGCTGATAGCTTTGGGTTTCGATCAAATTATTCCGACGAGTCATTGGATCACTTTAACTTAATTTTTAAATTGATTTTTTTTTAATATCTCATCAAAATTTAAAATCGAGTTAGGATCGTGTTTTTGCTGTGAGAGTCCAGATCGAGTCACAAATTGATCTACAGTCACATGGTTATTCCCTCATTTTCAAATAAATTAACATGCTCACTTTTTTCAATTTCTGATCAATCCAAAAATCCGATTCAAATCCATTCAGAAAAAGTAACTCAAATCCGATCCGAAACCGACCAAAATTGGAATTGGTCATCCCGAAATCAACTTGAAAAATATTTAAATATTCAGAGACAACCCGATAACTCAATTTTTATAAATATTTTATATTCTTATTTAGTCTTTTTATTATTTTAAATTATCTTGTAATTAATCCAAAATTAATTTTAATATCTAAAAATAATTTCTTTAACATTAATTATTTACTATTATTTATTAAGTACTAATAATTAATTTTATTTATCATTTTAATAATAAGTTTTAAGTATTAACTATTAATATAGTAATTTGATTTATAGTGTTCAAGTTGTCTCAAATTAAAAGTAACAAGTTACTTAAAAGTTCAAATTGTTTTTGAAAGGTTATATGATTAACCTAATTAATATTCAAATTCAGATGAATAAATATTAGCAAATTGATTTATATATTTCTGTTTTCTTCTTTGAAGAAACTATTTAACTTGAATGAGAAATTTAAAAGCAAACTAATTAATGAAAAATAAACACACGGTTGCTTAATTTTTGAGAAACGTTGATGAGACAATATTTGATTAAGATAGGAAGAAATAAATAAATGTCAATTTCATGCATAATATATTATTAATCAAGAGGCTGTGTGAAAAGAACCTCATTAGTCATCATGAAGCTTCCAGGACAATGCTTCTCGGAAATGTGGAGCAGAAGAAGGGTAACATATTTTCCTCTCATTAAATAGTCTTATCTACAAATTCAAGTAATGAGAAAAATCTATGTAGGTGGAGAGACACTCGGCAAAAAGTTTTCCAAGAGAATTACATGTTACGACTAGCTATTGATTTCCACGAATTTATTAAATATTTAATATTTTCATAAATTATGTAATATGATGAATAATATATATTATTGTGAAAATATTACTGATATTGTTATTAAAATATGGTCCTCTATAGTTAAAACAATTAAATTTATATACATATTAACAAAAGGATTATTTATTGACAACATAAGATGGAGAAAATATTCCAATTTGGAAAAGAAAAAATGTCTAGAAAAGGCATATTATCTGTACAATGATCTCATTAAATCGCATGCATTTAAAAATGGTGTGTTGAAGAAGTACGTTGAAGTAATTCTTCCTATAATATTAGGATCTCTCTCTCTTCCTTAAAATATGAAGTGATTCTCATAGCAAAGGTCCAACATAGAAATCTTGAAAATATTCTTCATTGCTGCATTCAAGGAGATGAGAAGGCTAATTTATATACACATGCCTAATAAAGCTTACAATTTTTCATATTTGGTATATATGGACCCTCATAACTTGGGTAAAATTTTATCCAGACTCATTGAATTTATACCTTAATTACAATTCAGTCAATTAAAATTTTTTTATAACGAAAAATACCTAAAATTTAAGAATTTAATTCAAATTAAAATCAAATTTGACCGGTTTTGATAAGTAATAAATCAAAAAGATGAGGTGGCATATCCCATGATACTAGAAAGATGAGTCAAAATATCACATGATATTGGAAAGATAAGGTGAAAAATTACATTGCACCGAAAAGATGAGGTGGAATGTCACATGATTTTTGAGTTAAATTTTTAAAGTTTAGATTTTTGTCGTCAAAAAAAATTCTTTTTTTACTCATGAATTGCAATTATAGTATAAGTTCAGTGACTGCATATGAAATTAATTAACCCCTTATAACTCTCATCATAAGTTTAATTTTTTTAATTTTTCAAAAATTGGTGGATCTATGGATGTAGAGAACTGACATTTATATATAAAAAAAAAGATAAAATAATGGAGCTAACAAAAATAGTGAGATGAAGCACCAAATGTGCTCACCTTATCTACTCCACTATTTTTGGTTTGCTGGTGGGTAAAAATATGAGTATGCAAAGCATCTTAAATGAGTGTAGTGTGTGTCTCACAAAATAAAGTATATAAAATAAAGTTCAAAGTTAAATGGGAAATGCACTATAACTTAGGAAAAAAATTGTTAACTCTGAGTAAAAAAAAGAAAAAAATAAGAAAAATGAATAAAATAAAATAAGTGTGGGCGCTTAATGTATGAGTTTTGGTATTTGTAGTTTGACTAAATTGTTTTTACTATATATTTGAGACAATGTTATAATTGAGTTAGTTTGTTTTTGAATACAAGTGTTGAATTGGTATTGGGATGGTCTTGAATTTAGTTGATTGTGTGATTCTGATTTAGGCATGGTTGGAGCATTAGTGAGACTTAGAACTAACAGAGATTGAGACCAAGTACATGAGTTTGTTCGTCTGTTAGGTAGAATGTCTGTTTAGTGTGTGTGTTTTGAGTGTTTCTTTATGTTTATGTGTTGCTTGGGAACAAACAACGTCTAAGTGTGGGAGAATTTGATGTGTGTGTTTAGAGTATAGTTTTACTTACAGTTTTTAGTGCTTAATTGTAGGTTTTTATCATATTGTGGGTACTTAGTTATTTGATTTTATGCTTACATGTAACTAATGGAGTTTGAAGGAATTATAAAGGTCATGTGATTTGAAATTAAAATTTTTAGTGGTGTTTAAAACTAGCACAGTCGTGATGGATTAGCATGGTCGTGACACATTGAGTTTAACGTTCGATTTTTAGGGTCTAGAAGTTATGTTGGTTTGTAATAGAGAGTTTGAGGTTGTTCATGGTTTAAAAGTTTTAAGTTTTTGTGAAAAAAGAGTCTTAATGCTAGTGAAAGTCTTGGCAAGATTCAAAACAACAGAGTTTTGAATATGGCATGATTGTTTTGAGAAGAAAGGACATTCATGTCTGTGAATGATTTAGTCATGGTCATGAATGGCATTTCAAGCCCATGAAGTTTGGTTCATGCTCGTGAACGCATATCGGTTGACCATGTTGTAGTCACACTTTTCTCTCTCATCTACTCCATATCTTTGGTTCAATAGCTCCCCACCACCCATAATATTCCTTGACACACATCTAAGATTTCTACTCCATCTTCTTCACCTTTTTTAACCTAGTTTCCATTGTTGAAGCTTGAAAGCTTAGAAGTTATGGAGTTTTGAGAGGGTTCTTATTAAGTTGAGGTAAAACTCAGTTTTAGGGTAAATTTGAACTTTGTTTTTGTTATAGGGATTTGATAAGAACATTTTTTTAATGTTAAGATTTGTTGGTTAGCAGGAAAAAGCATCACAAAAGGGGAAAACAAGCTTGAAGATACGTTTTTCATGCATTTTTGGTATGTATTTCTATATGTAAATGCATAAGGAATGTGTAAAGGCATGTCAGTAATGAAATGATATATTTTGTTATGTGTTATGGGTTAAAATGCCCTAAATATTGAAAAAATAGGTTAATGAGATAAAGTTGGCACTTTTATTATGAATTTTTATTTCACATGTGTTTAACGTCTTTAGGCGTGTTGTTGATATGGTATATGGAATAAAATATGATAGAAGTGATTAACACTGGTTAATCCGTAAAGTTTCGGAAGTGGATGAATGAATATTATGTTTTTGGATAGAGTTTATGCTACCGAAAATGCAGGTTTCACGCCCGTGACAAAGCGTGTCACATTTGTGAATTGTGTATCCAAATAGGATGGAAGTTATTCAGGCTTAGTTTCACAACTAGGAAAAGTTGTGAAATGCAAAGATTCACGTTTGTAAACATATAGTCACGATTGTAAATGTTAAAACCCATCAATTTATGTTTGAACCCATAATTTCACAATTTGTTTTATGGTCATAAAGCCATGAAATATGATGTCATGACCGTAAAAATATATTTCACACCTGCGAATGATATATTTTTGTTTCACATGTTGGTTTATGGGTAAAGTAACCTGTGAAACACAATAAAGGCATAATTTGTCTATTTTAATTTATGATCTAATATGATTGTTTGTTTAGTCATATGTTAAACACTGATGTAATACATGAATATACACATATGTATGAGGCCAAGTGCTTGTGTTGAATACTGGATAATAATATGTTCTAAAATGAATTAAAAGATAAAAGTAATGATTTAAATGTTCAATTCTCTAATATTAAACTTGACATGGACTACTTCTCTATCAATTTGTAGGATTAGGTGCATATTTTTGGAGATGGAATCTCACGATGTTGCTAAGATCAATAGTCTTTCTAATGTTAAGCCTCAGGATCAGCCTAGTATTGTTAGTGTGTGTGATTTGAACATTGCACTAGTCCCTTCATAACACACCGCGGGTCAGGCTGATCAGGGCCAGATGCCTTTCATGCAAAGATAACAGGTTTGCTATAGCAATTAGTACACAATATGCCACAATAACATCATACCGAATACCACCACTAGCTCGACTGCCTTCACCAACATCTACAAATTTTTTATTAGAGAAGACAGAGAGAGTCTTTGAGGAGCTAGAATGTGCTGATGAGCACAAGGCGAGGTATATTTTTTTTTTTTTGCTTTAGAAACATGCATATGGTTGGTGGAAAGACAGTTTTGTTTAAGCCACAGACACCACAACCACCAACTTGGGACTTTTGTGTGACAGAATTCGAGAAAAAGTATGTGCCACGAGTTTATGTGGATGACTAAAAGAGGGAGTTCCTCAATCTGAAGTAGGAAAACCTTACAGTTACTAAGTATGAGAGAAAGTTTATCAGGTTGAGTAAGTATGTAACCGAGATTCTCGAGGATAAAATGAATTAGTGCTGCAAGTTTGAGGATGGCTTGAGCGACAATATTGGCTACTGGGTCCCATCTCTTCAGCATGAAGATTTTGCAAAGTTAGTATCAACACATCAGTGTAGAGAAAAGAAAAGGAAGAAGGCATATGAGTCCTCCAAGAAGCCATCAACTAGTATGACACGTACTTTGGGAAAAAAAAGGTAGGTTTTTCTCAGGGTAGTCACAGTTCAGGGGATACAGTCAAGGATTTTCACAGCCAAGTTCCTTTAGGAGGGGACCCTTTCAAGAGTTACATCTATCGCCACCAGTTCACAATCACAAAATTCAAGAAGAGTTACACCAGTATATAGGACTTGCCACAAGAGTCATAAAAGTAAGTATTGATCAATCGCTAGAGCTTGTTATAGATGTGGGTCTCGAGATCATTTGAAGAGGGATTATCCATTGTTGGATAGTTCCACACCTACAAAGATAATGGGATTGACTATGGTATAGAGTCAATAACATATTAGAGGACATCAACCAGGACCTAGTCAGGTTGCATCAAAGAAGGTCAGCAGACCAAGACCTAGCAGGACTCCAGTGAGAGCTTATGCCAAAAGGGCACAAGAGGATCATGAGGCCACAGATGTCATTGTGGATATGTTTTCTTTCCATGGCTTGTTTTTATGTGCCTTGATAGACCCAAGATCTACACATTCATATGTTTGCTTGAAAACACTTAGCCAACACAATATGATAGTTGAGAAATTAGAATATGAGATTGAGGTCACGAATCCTCTAGGCCACAGTGTGATTGTTAATTGGGTGTACAATGGTTGTTCATTGATTATGCACGAAAATGAGTTTTCTGAAGATTGGATAGAGTTGTCTTTCTACTAGTATGATGTCATTTTAGGAATTGATTGACTCTTTCAATATGAGGTATTAGTAAATTGTAGGTCTAAGAAATTGATTTTTAAGACTTCAAAATGAGAAGAGATAGTAGCGGAAGGTGAGAGGTTTCCACATCATGTACAAGTTATTTCTATGAAAAAACTCAAAAAATGATCAGAAAAAGGGTGTGAGACTTATTTGGCTCACACGATTGTTAAAAAGAAAAAAAGAAAGAGAGGACCTGATCTAAATGATTTCTCAATAGTGAAGGAATATCTAGATGTGTTTCCAATAATTTACTTCTGTTACTTCAAGATAGGGAGATTGAGTTCTCCATAGAGTTTGCACTAGATACAACACCAATACTTGATGCTCCATATAGAATGACATCTTCAGAGTTAAATGAGTTCAAGGCACAGATATAGGAGTTGCTAGATAAGGGTTTCATCAGGTCGAGTGTATTACCATAGGGTATATCGTTGTTGTTCATGAAAAAGAAAGATAAATTGATGATGTTGGCAAACTCACTCAAATTTCCATAACTCTTAAGCTTTCCAAGCTTCAAAAATAGTGTTTTAGATAAACAAGAGATGGAGAAGATGGCCAAGAAGTCTCTAAGTATGCCAAAGGGTGATAAAGGGGAGTGGAAGTGGATTTAAAGCAAGATATGGTACATATGAAAGAGAAAAGTGCATCTGGTCATGACCAATCGACTTGCATTCATGGGGATGACCCTTACTTTCATGGATGTAAAACACCATTCATAGTAGTAAAAATTCTCCACGGACATGAATGTTCTCTTTTCTCAAAATGATCATATCACATTCAAAACACTGTTGTTTTAAACCTTGTCAAGACCTTCATAGGCGTAAAACACTTATAACCTAAAGACTTAAACTCTTTTAAAAACACTAAAAACCAATACTCTCTATCTAAAACTCATACAACTTCTAAATCCTTAAAGTCAAGTGTTACATTTTCTATATAAGAAAATATTGCATTTTTGAATTTTAATGTAATGTTTAAGACAATACTCTCATGAATTTTTTGCTCCTCAAAGATTGATTGTTTATTAAGAGTATTTTTATGTGATGATTTTGGATTTTTTATAATACTATTAAATATTAACTCAGTCAAACATGTTTAGATTTTAATTATTTTTTATTTAGTTCAAAATACTTGAGTACTGAATTGTTTTGTACTGTATATTTTAGTAAGAATTGTACCGAATTGTCCTGAATTTTTAAGACAATACAATATTGAGATTTTTTCTTTTTAATACAATACAATACTTGTATTTATATATCTCTAACTTTCCAAACAATACCGAAAATTTTTCAAATCTCGTATTACACCAGACTGTGTACATCTCTAATGATCACAACCACTTCAGTTGTGATTGCTATTCACCATAAAACTTTAGCGACCACAATAGGTGTTGAACAATACCATAACATAATTGACACCAAAAGCTGTCATTTCTTTTCAACACACTCTCAATTTAACGACCACTACACATGGTCATTATTTAAAGAGTATAGAAGTGGTTGCTAAATCATAACTAAATCTTCCGCAATTTTTTCAGTGCATAATTTAGTGACCACTTAGTTCGATTATTAGTTGCATGGTCACAATTTAGTCACTGAATGGTCACCATTTAATCACTAATACAAAAGGTAAAAATTTGGTCTCTCAGTAATCGTTATTGCTATCTAATAGCGATTTAGCGATCACATTCATAGACATGTAGTCACTAAATAGTTGTTTTTTAATTTGGTTAATTGTTAAATACTGATTAATTATTCTTATCATCCGAGTCCAAGTCTAAAGTTCATAAAAACTATAAATATTAACCAAAACATTAGTTCACCGATTTTAATTAATTTATTTTTCGGTTTGGATTCAATTATTCAATTTGAACTTTTGATTAATCGGATTTTCAGTTTTTTCCTCTACCCCCACCAGCATATTCTTCCTTCAAATATTATGCCCATTTACCCATTTGATCTAGCCCAATTAGTTACCCATCACTCCAACCCATTAGCCCTCCAACTCATAAAATTAACTGGACTTGCAATGGAGGGTTTAATAGCTACAAAAAGCATGTGGAAGCACGATGGCATCACGTGCAGCCAGATGTAACCTATCATTTTAAAATAAATAAATAAAAAGGTGTTGAAATAGACTAGTATTGTTTAATTACCAACAGTTAATTTGATATAAGAAAATTTGATTAGCCACTTAATTCCAAGATTTATTCAAAGTTTCTCATTTATGATTTATCTATCAAACTATGACTGAATAATATTGAGTCATATTTAGTTAGCTTCCTCAAAAATTGGATGTCCATTTCAGATTACGACGATAGGAATAAAAATAAATAACGAGCATGGAATTCCAAATCACAAACTTGACCGCCCTATTGCAGAATCAATAGTTATGCAAGCCTTAGAAATCCCACTAATCAAACGTCCATATTTCATATTTCATATTTCATAAAATAGAATAGGGAGACACTCCAAAATTGAACTCAATTGGATTAAAATGCATGGAGGTCAAGTAAATTAATGAGCTCGCCCTTGATGGCTGAAATAACAAATGATGATCTCGAGCTACACAATGCACTCTTGGGCTTAGATTGGATGCCAAGACAAACGAGGATGCTGATGCAGATCGATTGTGACTAAATATTAGCTGCAATTACCCACATGGTACCATTTGGTTGGATGTTGATATGTCATCTTGACTGTCCTTTTCTCTTTACGTCTTCCGCCCTGGGCTAAGAGGTTGTTTTAAATTGGCCATTGACTCAGGCCTAGCAAATAGAAAATGCATAAGCATGATGTTTTAGAAACATCAGCCTGACATTTGGCAAATTGTGTCTAGAAAATACTGTTTAACTGGAACTAATTAATTAAATGGAATTAACAAAAATTGTTATATATTGTTATTGGGCGGCTACACGTGGAGACTTGGCAACTATATTTGACCAGCTACTTCTTATTGTTTATTTAAGCGTGAGGTTATATAATCATCAGCCTTGATGTTTGATCAAATTCTTTAATATGCTTCTTGCTTGGATTTATACGTCTCAAATTCTATTATGCTTAATATAATCAACATATTAACAAATTAGAGTTATAAATTATAGTTATAAATAAATTTTTAAAAAAACTAACGATTTATCTGTTTGTCATTTGATAAAAATATTGTTTAAAATAACACTTAAAATGATTGGAACTCGAATATAGTAGTTAATATTCTGCAGTTACATTCGTTAATAACGAGCAGAAATACGCTAAACGTTTATAAAATGTTATTGCATTATACATGAAAGCCTAAAAAATTTATATAAAAATATCACAAATATATAATAATAATGTTGTATATTATACTGCAATATTTAAAATTTATACAATATTAAATGAATGAGTATTATCTCAAACGATAATAAGGTAAACTGTCAATTTTAAAAAATTTGTTTCTGAATGTAATTTAAAAAATCTCAAAAGATTTTTCATAATTTGTTTTATGATAATATAAATTTAATAATTGAAAATTATCTTAGTTCAGCATGCTCTTTCTAGTTTCTAGTTTCTACCCCAAACATCACTTGATTAGAAATTATATTGATTTCTCCAACTCAAATCAACAATAACACATTGTTGACTATGACTGCTAATTAATGACAGAATATCCATTCATGTTAATGTAAACTTTTTTTTATTATTATTATTTTAATTTTGCAGCTGTACAATGAGAGATGACTTCAAAGTTTATATTAAAACAAAACTCAGAGTCACAATTTTGAACTTTTATATTGTGTGTTATGTAGATTGTCATATATATCACAAGATATCGATATTTACATGAATAATTTATATTGATCAGACTGAATTGATAAATTAATTAAATGAAATGTATTATTTATATTGATCAATAAGAAAAATCAAGTAATTAAACAGCCAAGTATAAGGAGAATCATGCACATAAATGAATGGAAGTGAAAGAGTAAAAGAGTAAATTAAAGAATTGTATAATATTGAAGGAGAAATTTAGTCAAAAAAAAAAAAAACGTTTTGAAGAAGAAAATAGGATTGAACATAATGTAAAAGGTGCATGGGAGAATGAGAACGTGTAGGATCCGATAGAGAGAAAGATGAGGTTTCTGATAATTCAAGGAAAATACATGCCCATCCCCATTTTCCTTTTCTTGCAAGAATGATGAGTAAAGTTGTTCTTTTTCACCCATTCCAAGTTTCCTGCCTTCAAAATTCAACGCGTCCAAAGGCATCAAATCTTCGATTCGCTTATGATATATGTACTCGTTCATATATGTATGATATATTAATTAAAAATAAAATAAAACAACTAACTAAACATAAATAAGAAAATTATTTTTTCTCTAATCAATGATTTATTATAAGAATATAAATATAAAATTGTAAAATTGTATATGTATTATGTATATACTCATTTACTTTAGTTCCTTTTTTGGCAACTTCGAATTTATAAAAAATTATTTAAAATAATAAATATTTAAGAATATCTCTAATAAACTGTTTATTTTAAAGAGTTATTCCATAAAAAAGTCTCTAATAGACTCTCTATCTTTAAAATTTAGAGTAGAATGAGAGTTTGATTTTTTACATCTAAAAAATTAAATTTTTTCTATTCTAATTATAATTTAATACATTTACACTTTTTATGTATATTCTATCTTTTTATTTGCATGTTTATCTAAAAATATTTTTCTTTTTTCTTTAAAATAAAAGTTATTTACTTTTTTTTAGAAATATTACTTTGTATGAGATAAAGTAAAATGAAGAGTACAAATATAAAGAGTTTATTGGACTTGTAAAAAAAATTTGCTTCATATTTAAAGATGTTATAAAATGTTATTTATTGTAATAAATATACTTTTTAAAATAAAGAGTATTGTTGGAGATAATCTAAGAGTTAACTTTTCATTATAAAAAATTAATTTTTTAAAATTTTCAATAAAAAGTATAGATGGTGTATAGATGCATAAGAGTTGACTTTTTTCTACTGTTGGCAGTTTTGAGTTGAGGGTTTTTTCTAATTCAAATTGGGCTATATGCTTTCTTCAATTTTATGAAAATATTGTTGATTTTGAAAATTTTATTAAAAATTTAGATAAGGTTGAGTTAGAAATTTCAATTGAAGAAAGTCAAAGAAATATATGTGATGACTTACTAGATCCGGGTCTGGTGGCGGCAATATCTTCTGAAGCAAAAATTTGAACATATGATATTTTTCAAATTCATTTTAAAAAAAAAATTTTAAAAATAATAGATCATTTAATGTTATGTGCAATTATTATATATACAAAATTAAAACTAGAGGTGGTTATAACATATTATAAAGGCACTTCTAAAATAAACTTGCTACTCAAATTGGAATAAAAAAGACGAAGTCAAATTTCTGGTTACGTAACATCTTGTTTTACTTCTCAATTATTTCAATATAATGATGAAAAAAATAAAAAAAATTGACAAAAATAATAAATATGAAATATTTATCTTTTAGTTTTCGTGAAAAAGTAGTTTTATTAATTATTGTCAAAATGCATTAAATTTATATGATAAAGGTATACCTAGAAATACCTTTAAACGTGTTTTATATAATTTATATAAAAAAATAAAAAAGAATTGCTCAAAATTTTTTCTTTTTTGAATGGATGTGTTTGTATTTGTAGTAATATTTGGAGTGATCATTGACAAAATTATTCTTATATATTTTACATGTCATTTAATTAATGGTGAATGACAATTAAAACAAAATTACGTACATTTAGAGTTTCTGATAATTGACATATTACCGATAATATTTTAAAAATGATAAAAAAAATATTTTGGAATAATATAAATTAGTTAATAAAATTTTTTCAATTTCTTTTGATAATATAACTGTAAATATTATCTCAATTCAAAACATTTAAACAATATGTCAATCTAACATTAAAGGTAGATTTTTTATATTAGATATGCATATTATGTGTTAAATTTATATATTTAAGATGGTTTGAAAATATCATGTGTTAAATCTAGCTCAATTTTTTTCGTGAAAATGATACAAAATCTAAAAGATTTATAAGTGATGTTCGTATTCGTTAGAATTCAACTTATAAATTACTCAGCGAGTCATATGAATATAAAATATTATTGTGCACATTTATTTCCAATAATGTATTATAAATTAATTTATATCTACAATATTGGGATCTCTTGTTAATAACTTTTAGATATTTTAAAATTTTTTAATAATGCAACATATATTTTAGGTAGTATTTATTATGCAACATGACATTTATTATTATATGAATGTATCAATATTATTGATGTATATCAAGATTATATTAATAATTCTATTTTGCATGATTTTATTTGTATAATGAAAAATAAATTTTTGAATTATTTTAAATTTATTCATTTGATTAATATTGTATGTTGTATTTTTTTATTTTAGATGTAAAATAAATAGTTTTTTTATTATTATTTGAATTTTTATTATTTATTGTTAGATTTAAGTGATGATATTAGTATTAATTCTATTATTAATGATATAAAAAAATTTAACTTATGGTTTATTTATAGAATTTAGTTTGACTTATAATATTTCTACTACTAGTAATAGTGACACTGTTAGAAAAACTTCAGGTGAATTGATAAAAATTAGAGAGAATAATCGTTTAATAATGCAAAAATATATAAAAAAAAAACTAAAAGCATCATCTAGTTTATTCGAACTTGACATTTATCTAATAACTACATTTGAGTTTAGTAATAGAATGATATATAAAGATTTTTTCAGTTGGAGTCGATATTAAAATATTTATCTAATACTCTCCTAAATTATAAAATAAATTTTTTCAAGTTCAGTCTCAACTGTTGCGGTTAAAAAAGTTTTTACTATTAGAGGTAATCATTTTAGATGAGACATCATCTAGTTTAACTCTTTAATCACTAAAAGGTCAAACATGTATTGATAATTGGACTAAAGTATTATTAAAACAATAAAGAGATAGAGAAAATATCAATTTGAAAACTAATATGACTTCACTACCGAATAAATAACTGACACATTGGGCACCAGTGGTTCCGATTAAAAAAAATAAAAAAGGGTCAACAATTAAAATTAAAAGATAATAAAATTATACGAGTTTTGATTTTTTTAAACTCCAATTTCTTTAAACTCTAAAAGAATCCGTAGACAATTTAAATAATTGTAAAAAAAATTAAGTTAAAGTCCAATGATTAATATTATAATTTTTAAATATAAATTCAAATTTTTTATAATTAAATAATTTTAAAAATAAAAAATTAAATTGATTAGATTTTTAGCCTAGTTATAATTTTTATAATTTATTAATTTATCAAATAAAAATAATCTTTTTTAAATTCCAACTTATAATTTCTCAAAATCAAATTTTTTTTAAATATAACAATCTAAATTATTAGTTATTACATAAACTCACAAATTAATATTCAATAAGTTATTTTTTCTCAAAGTTTTCATTTTTTTATAACTTATTAGTTGTAAAAAGTTATAATTTATACAAATTAATACATTATAAGTTAATTTATTTTCTCAAAATTCTCATTTTTTCCAACTAATTTATTCCCCAAATTTTTTCACTTATTTCTAACTTAAGGTTTTTGCTTCATTTATAAATAAATTAATAAATTAAATTAATTTTTTTTGTTTAAATTCACCCGACAATTAAATTTAATTTCTAAATTTTAATAGTATATTTTTATTGTGTCAATTATAATTTAAAAAAAGTTGAAATCTGTCGAACCACCAATTCATGAATTGGAACCGGCCGATTCAGAACCAACCACAAACCGGTCCCTCTTCAGTTTCAGTCTGGTCTTATATTTATCGCAGTTATCAATTGAATGAAACATTTTCCAAATCTCCAAATAGGTTAAAGGATGATAAATTCTTGATTTGTTTTTTTAGATAAAAGAAAGAATGTAATGAATTGAATTTGAAATTTATGCTTGTAAATATAAGAAGAAAGGCAGTCATATTGAAAATATAATTCTGTACAAAAGGTATATTGAATTATTCTTTGTCTATAAAATTTGCATTCATTAGAGTTTGAAAGTTGGAAATAGATAAGTTAGCCGAAAAATATAAAATTTAGAAATCCAAATCTCCAAATGCATTTTAAAAATAAAAAAATAATTAACATGTAAATACAATAAAATAAAATTGACATTGGTAATTCTAAATATTTTTATAATTTGGTTTAGGTCAGCATGGAATCTATCAAATTTTGTCGATATAAGAAACTCAAATCCACATCCGCCAATAGGCAGAAGTGCTCAATTGAAAAAATGCACCAGTCAATCGTCCAATGTTGAACACACCCATCTAATTACTTCTTAATCTTTATCTTTATCAAATCAACGGCTCAAATGCACCGATTTACTGATTTTATTTGAAAGAAAATCAAGCCGCAATTCTTTCCATTTATAATTAAAATAATTTTTTTATCAAAGTAAAATTAAGCACTGCGAAAATGTCTTTATATTTTTTTTTATAACTTTTTCTTTTTGAGAAACAAATTCTTGCTTTTAAAAATGGAAAATCCACCATTGTATAAAATTGAAATTAAATTCATTTAGTATTATATATATATATAATAAAATTTAATTATTTACGCTAATATTTTAAATATTTAGTAATTAATATTCAGTTCTTCAAAATTATTTCTTCTAAATAAAGTCATTTAAATAGAAATTTGTTAGTCATAAATCTATTAGGACCACCAAATCAAAATTATAATAAATTATTAACCCCAAAAAAAAAATGCAAGGATTCATTGAAATTCTGCAGAGGAAATTAGTTTGGAAAGACTAACGATGATGATGATGAAGAGCGTGACAACAACCTATCATCATCACCATTAATCATTTCTCTATCTAATCTCATAAATAAAACGTACTTACTTTCCATTCAAAAAACGACGCCGTTCCCTTCACCTTTTATTTAAAAAAAAAAAATTCTTGGCATTTTTGCGATTCCGAATCTTAAATTTAGTAAATAAATAAATAAAATCCTCTCTGTAGCTATAAATACGGGCTTTTAGCTTTCCTTTTTGCTTCATCGTCAACGTATAGTTTGCTTAAAAAATAGAAAACCAGGAAAAACTACTCTGTCGTTTCGAGCTTTTTGCTGGCTTCAATGGCCACCAAAGTTTATATTGTGTATGCCTCTCTCTCTCTCTTTACTTCTCTACTTATCTCTTTAGATATGTACGCCTATTTACACATTACTTACATATTTCTCATTTCTGATCTTCGATTTATTTTTTTCTCTTGCTGATTGGTTCTGTTTTCAATTTTCTTTTTGATCTCCTCACTCGTTAATTTTGAGATTTTCTTTTGAATTGAGATGTTACAATTGGTTGCTTTGCGAACATTTTTTTTTCAATTTTTTCCATCAAAGAACTGTTCCATAATAACCTGTATGGATGCCAAAAAATGTACAGAATCAGAAATCCAGAAAATGAATTGTAGTCATATTTTACTTTTAAGAAAAGCAGTTTGTACGCGGAGTTGTTGGGGTTGGGGACAAGAGAAAGTAGGAATTAAGTGCGTCCAGCTCATAGTAAGTGTCAATTTCCTTTATTGTTAATTGGATAGATTTCCTTTTCTTCCTTCTATCCTTTCTACCAAAAACAATGCCCTGTTTTCATCTGAAATTTACATTTGGAGTTGGTTCCTTTATGGATCCTGGCATTATAAGCAATGTTAACGTCTTCAACTATCCGTACCATGTTTAATTAGATCTCCGAAAGATCAGGAAACAAAGCCACCATTATATCCTGGAATAGTTTCGATAGATCATATTATTTTCGGATTGTAATGATAATGATGCATAGACAATTCATTATGGAAAAATAAAGAAAAAATGTATTTGGTCACCCTACAAAGTGGATATGTCTTGTACTCATACTTAAGCTTCAGTTCATTTTTATTTCTTATGATGATTTCAATATTTTTTGTTAATGTACCTCTGTTAAACATTTGATTAGGCATATAGGTGCCAAATTTTTTTTCCAGACTCTTGGATATGTAGCCTTTTATAGGAAGATAGAATCAGATGCTAGGCATCTTTAGTAGTATTTATGATGGCTTTCCTGTTCATTTCTCAATGAAATAGATGCATGATTTATTTAATACTGTTGCTGGAATATATATTGACACATTATTGAGGAGCTTTATCATTGAAGTAAATCAATAAAGCTTAATTCAGAAGCACAACAGCTCTTACCTATGAATCTGCTGCAGGCAGTTCATATGTCCATTTAATTTTCAATTTGATTGCTTCAAGAGCATTTTCATTGGATCAGGTCATAAATGAACTTGTAACGTCACTTAAAAGGTCTCATTGCAGTTGCCTTCCCTTCCCTGTCCATGGTCATATCATAAAACATAGTCCTCCCATCGTAATTGAATGATACCTACACTTTATTCACTTTTTTTTTTTGGCTAAAATCCTTCTATTGTAGACATTTGTACTTTTTGGCTTACATCAAATTACTTTGCATTCAATACTTTTATTGCTGTTTTCAGGTACTATTCCATGTATGGACATGTAGAGAAATTGGCAGAAGAGATCAAGAAAGGGGCTGCATCTGTTGAAGGTGTTGAGGCCAAATTATGGCAGGTAAGAGCCATCTAGCGCCATCTTGCTGACTGTTGTCATTTTGAACTGTTAGACCTTCATGTTATGGCTTTCCAGTTCACAACTGCTGCAAGTCAATCACAAGCAATAGAATATTCTGAGGTAGAAGAAACACTATTCTATTGAAAAAGGGACCATTAACAAAGTTTATGTTTAGTGGTTTTATTCCCTGTTGATTGGGGTAAAATAATTGCAAATTTTCTTTTATATTAGGTTGCTTTTTTAAGATCATGCTGGCCATCACCATGTTTTCATACTTAATATCTATGTTGATTATGTTGCTTTCATGTCTGCAAAAACCTCAAATATTTTGATGTAACACATCTAATTTTTAAGATGCTTGATTAGCTAAGCTATTAAATTAGATTTGTTTCTGTTCAATTTTCTTTTATCTATTTGAATGTATTCGTACAACTACGGGTCATAACTATTAGTTTGTTTGCTCTGACCACTGAATTAGGCTAGCTATTTCTGTTTGTCAATAAGCAGCCCAGGATTTAATAGGAGCATGTAATTTCTTAGCTTGTTTTAAAAAAGAAACATATTTTTTTGTCGCATGCTGATTATTTAACTGATGTAGTTGGTATATGGAGCAGGTTCCTGAGACACTGCCAGAGGAGGTGCTTGGAAAGATGTTTGCACCACCAAAGAGTGATGTGCCAATTATTACACCCAACGAACTTGCTGAGGCAGATGGGTTTGTCTTTGGCTTCCCAACAAGATTTGGAATGATGGCTGCGCAATTTAAAGCATTTTTGGATGCAACTGGTGGTCTTTGGAGAGCACAGCAACTTGCCGGCAAACCTGCTGGAATCTTCTATAGCACAGGATCTCAAGGTGGTGGACAGGAAACTACAGCGTAAGCCAGTATTCTTTCTCACTAAATTTGGTTACTTTAATTCAAATATAAGATAGAGAAAATGAAAATTTTGAAATTGGCACAGGTTGACTGCTATAACTCAGCTTGTTCACCATGGAATGATTTTTGTACCCATTGGTTATACATTTGGTGCTGGCATGTTTGAGATGGAGAAAGTGAAAGGTGGAAGTCCTTATGGTTCTGGAACTTTCGCTGGGGATGGGTCAAGACAGCCCTCTGAGCTGGAGTTGGAGCAGGCTTTCCACCAGGGCAAATACATTGCTACCATCACGAAGAAGCTCAAGGGAACTGCTTAATTTCATTCGATTACATAAGTACAGTTTGGTCTTACATTTTTCTGCAACATAGTTTATGCGCTTGCAAACCATAATGATTGCTTTGTTGGTTATACCTCTTGTACGTGTGTGACATAATAGTGGTTTTACATAATAGCGGTTTATCTCAATGATAAAGGTTGTTTACTCTTTTAACTGTACCATGTTCTCCACTTTGATGCATTGTAAGAATTTTTCCTCTTTACTGTGAAATGAGTATTATGTGGGCATGTTGTAATCCTAGTATCCTAAGATATAGCAGAAACGTTGTTTAAGCAACAGATTAATCCGTCAGAACCCGAGTTATTTTGTTTGCTTTGTCTGCATGAAATGTATACATTTTCATAATTTCTTCATATGTTTGAAAACAACTGATCTTATAATCCTTTACTGTGTTACTGCGGACTAAAGTCGTGTTTGTCTTTGTTTCTTTTCTTCTTGTTGCTGAGACAGGACCTCAATTCTTAATACTGCTAAGTTTCCTCCCTGTTACAAGCCTCTCTACATCATTTGTCCACCAAATTTACCCATGAATTCTCCACCTAAAATTCACCTAAAGGCAGCAATCATACATGACCAAAATAGAGTGCGTGATACCTTTCTTGAAATTTCTTCTTTATAACACAAAAGATTAGGCTATCATTTGGTGGAATTGAATTTGTAAGTTTTTGCACCTCTTGGATATTATGTGCTTTAATTTCACTTTATGACCAACTACCCACTAATAGAATATGACAAACTTTACTCCAAAACAAGTGAGACTGATCTTCCAATAAAATATAATGATGAAAGGCCGCCATGTCAGAAGATGAAGCTAGGTGGTAGATTAGGTAGCTGTAATCATTCAGAATTCATTCAGCCACCAGATATTGTGTTTGTGTCAGCTTAGTGCATATACTAGCCCCTTGTATCCTTTTTGGATTGTTGGCTTTTCGGCTCTCAAATTGATATTAACTTGCGTTTTAAAACAGGAGATTGTGTGATCGATTAATAGGAAATATTGCAGGACCTTAATCATCAACAGGTCCTCCAAGAGTAACATTGAGGATTTGCTATATATAATTTAGCCCATCAAAGAAGAAATCTACAAATAACTTCCATTATAACTCTATAAAAGCATTAGGCCCAAAAAATAACTCAAGCCGATTTCCATGCTGAGTTGGGATATATTGCCTCTAAATTTTTTTTTCCTTTTTACAATGGAATAATCGTGTTTTGAACCCTTCACCTATTGCACTATGAAAGAAAGACTTGATCACCAGACTATTTGTCTAATGGCTGATTTTGCCACTAGATATTCCTTCTAATTATAATAACAGTCATTCAATCTTAGTGGGATTGTGAGAAGAAATGGAATTGGCTACTTTACAATCAGATAGTAACAAAGTATACTCATCGAGAACCAAGAGCCTTCACCGTATCTTTGTTTTTTCTATCTGCCCATATTCGTGGCTTTCTTGATCTGATTTTTTACAGTAACAAATTCCTTTGTCTTCTTATGAAATAATAAAGAAACCTGCCCACCTGTGGAACATGAATGGCATATATTTTCTTCTGGAATATATCCAAGACTAAACCTATGTGTACAAATTCCAGGCCAATGGTGCTATGGTAGGTATGAGTGTATGTGTGTATATATGTATATAAATATAGTTGATGTAATGTGTTAGCTCGGATATTATTCCTTGCTAATGTCTATGCTTACAAAAGTGCATACGTATTAACTAAATATAATATGATCTTAGCTCTATAATTAGTCTTTTAGTCGACCATTATGCCATTACAGTTGAGGTTTCAATAGGAAAAATTTTATTCCTGATTCACAGCCAAGAACCGGTAGGAAAGAAATTGATGAGATTAAATTTCAAAGAAATATAAATTAAAGAAGTTTAATTATGTTGCATGTTGTTGGATGACTAAGCGATTGGAAACAAATGGTGACATCAAAGAGCAAAAGATTCCTTTAAATTTAGAGAAAAAAAAAAGAGTATTAAAAGTGTAAATTAGATTCTGAACTATGGGCTAATTGACTTCTACTATTCTCCTTAGTTCAATTAGACCTTTGTGCAAATCAGCCCAGAATTTTTAATTTCTATAATTTGTGTTTGATTTGTTAATATATTTTTCTTTGTAAATATATAAAATTTAACATAAATCAATCATCTTTGTAAATATTTATGCTAGAAACTTACGTTTAGTTTTACTTAATATAGTAGCAAGGATAAATTCAATTAGTGAAATATTTATTTATCAGCCAAACTTAATCGAAAAATACAAATCTTAGGCCTTACATTAATTATAGAGATTTCCTTGTTATTTGTGGGTTGGCAAGGCGGAAATTAGTAATTACTAGAATTCCTTTTATCGGTCAAAAAACTTAACAATGAAGTATTGTACCTTATTTTATGTAAAAATAAAATAGTGTAATTTCTAAATGGAAGTACTTTAACTGTTAATTTTCATTTTTTTAAACAAATGAAAAGTTTTTATGTGAATTGTTAGAATTTGATGCAACAAGGAACTGTTCTTCTAGCTGATCTTTTGCAACAAGTTTCAAAGCATGAGACAAGCAAATGTATATATGTTAATGCAAATCATCTTCCTAGTCAAGAAAAGCATTTTCTTGAAAAGGAGAAAAAAAAAAGCATTAATTCTACAGAGAAATGAATGATTTGCCCACATAAGATAGAATTTATTCATCAAGTAATATTTAAAAACTAGGAAAAGAAAAAAAAATGAAAGACATGCCCGTGAATAATTTAATCTTAACTCAGCTTGGAATTAAGGAGAGGAAATAAAGTTCATAGAAGAATATTTGATAAAAACTGCTTAAAAAATAAATAATATATAAAATGGGAAGGGTGGGTAAGCTTTAGTATGTGATCTTTGACTATCACAGAAACTTATTTTAGTGGAAGAAATGATGAATTAATGCTGGGTATCTTTCATTTATGTTTGTTAGGCTATGCAAGTTTTGGCCAATGGGTGCAGAAGTCATGACTAGTAGAAGTAGAAGAATAGTCAACAATGTACCCATCTGCAAAATTATCAGATTATATATATCTCTAATTTCTCTATCTCATATAATTGAAAATTTTAACAAAAATAAGTTAGGAGAGTAAAAAGTTCTGAAATTTTTGACCAATTTATGCAAAGTTAATAAAACAAATTAAGACTGAGATTCAGAACTTTAGGGAGGAAGATAAAGCAATCAATTGATCTTAATTTCTCCTTTCAATAAAATTAAAAAACAAATTATCATGCTAAATTCATAGCATGTTAAAAAAATAAAATAGTTTATGAGATGTGTTTTCAAAAATTCCATATTAATCATAAAGTTATCGGTAGCATATTTAGACGATAAGTTTTTAAATTTTAATTAGCTTAATTTTAATTTATTTTTCATCTTTTATTCAACAATTCAAAATTATAAATGTATGCTACACTGAACCGTATCATAAAACATACCTAAAGTTATATTTAATAGGTGATAATTATTTATAGCAAGAGAGAGTCTGGTCTTTTCTTTACCTTCCAATAGAAGCTCCTCAATGTGACCATTGGATGATGATGATGATAATAATAATAATAATAATAATAATAATAATAATAATAATAATAATAATAATAATAATAATAATAATAATAATAATAATAAATATGTGAAAGAAGGGGAAGTGGGCCACTCTATGACTTCCACTAACAATATTCCAAACACATAAACAAATAAAAAGTGAGATTTCCAATCAAATGACATCCCCACACTCTCACCCCCTATTCTGGAATTCAATTATTCCTTTCTCTCTTGATCGAAAGCTACTCTATTCACAATATGAATACATAATCTATTAGTAATTTAATTAAATTAACAACAAATTAAGTTAAACAATCTTTTCTTTTTCTTCCTTTCCCCTAAAATCAGCACCTATTTTCATCCCTAACCCATGTTTTTAATCATATAATTCTTCAATATTATTACAACTAAATTAATATGCTTGGAAATGGTCCCTATATTGCCCAACCTGCATCATTTTGCCTGTAGCTGCCCCAGCACCATGCCATGTACCTTTGAAGCCTCAAGTTTCCCTCTTTTCTTTTAGAAAAAAATACTTGTCTGAATTCGATCTATAATTTTACAGATAAATTGAACCAAATGATAATATGTCTCGTAAGCAGAATGGTTATCCATTTCGCTTACATGACATTTCATTATTGGCTCCATACAATAATAAAGTCATGAACTGGGTTTAAGAGACCTTATCATTCCCAAATTGTCTACGGTTTCTCTTTTTACCGATAAGGCTAGTTGCATAGAATCAGTTCCTTGTGCTGCTAGAATTTCAACTGTTTAATTTTCCCTTTTCTCTATCTGTATGTTGCTCCAAATGTAGGGGTCCAAAAATCAGTTGCTGACTCATGTGTCACCGGAAAAGTACTCGAAACCGGTACCAGACATAATCCTCGGCTCCTAAGATCTTGTTTTTGTCCTTCTCCATCCTTACTCTTGTCTGTACAACTCTGCATATTAGCCCAAAATTCGCACTTCATTAATTAAGTTGCAACATTTTACTATTTAATTAATTAATTCATTAACATTGAAGAACAATAATATTTTACCTGCTGGTGGCTTATGGTAGCTCCACTTTTCATGTATGGAGTGATTAGAACCTGAAAATTTCATATACATATAAAATAGAATAAAAAAGCATATATTAGAAATGGATGCATTTTTTATAAATTTGGGATATTGGGAAGAATATATATATATATATATATGGACTTACAGTCAGTTGTTCATGGTGGAATTTGATGTATTCAATAGCTTCAGTGAGCACTGAGGCTGTGTCAGTCTGACACAATATAACAATATAATTAAAATTAAGGCAAAAAAAATTAATAATAATTATCATAATCAATCATCATATGGGGTTTCATCAAGAATGTAAATGATTCATCACTATATTGTCTTTTAATTGTGAAAGTATAAAGTAGATAAATCAAGAAAATATTTTACCTTTCCGAAAGGCGAAACCAATTGTTGCAGTGCAGTGATTCTGTCCCCCATCTTCTCTTTTCTCACCTAAGATTTATACAAAAAGTTTCCCAAAAAAAAAAAAAAAACTCATTCATGGCTGTAATTGATGTAAAGAAAGACATAAAATGAATTTTTAAAAATAAATAGATAAATAAATAAAAGGATTATTTTTTATGTATATGGCTCAATTAGGTTGATGTTAAAAAGGTTTGATTAATTTTACCTTACAGGCAGGCACTGGTGATGGTGTTTCATTTCTAGGCCTTTTAGTTGCTGGTTCACTTCCACTTTTCTTCACTATTGTACTCGAATCTTGTACTTCAGATATATTCTGCGGCAAATGAGTGAACCAAAAGATTTTCAATCTCACCAACCCTAATCTTGATTAATTAAGCTGCCATTAATTCTAACAATTATCATTCATCATATGCAAGTTTACCTTGGGTTTTTCTTCGAAATTCGATGAGGGAAACTGCGGTTGCAACGAAGGGAAAAAGCTCGGGCGAACGTCATTCATGGAGCTAGCAGATGCATTCCAAAAAGGTGCGTTATTGGAGAAGTGCAATTGGCTCTGAGGATTGTGTTTAGGAGGCGAATTTCTCAAAAATTGAGGCACTTTAGACCAAGAAGGCGGCATTACTAACTCATTGTAATTATTATTAGCCCCATATGAGTAATTATTCATCGATCGATTCTCGAACGAAGACTGTTGTGATTGATTATCGGGTCCAAGAAGCCCTTGCAACATAGTTGAAGGGCTCCCATATATAGCACTTGAATCGATTTGGAAACTCGAATGCAATCCTTGACATGTTACAGTACTATTACTTGAGCTTCCACGAGGACTAAACTGTGTTTGATCTAAAGAAAAATTCCGATGATGATGATGATGAAAGCTTGTTAAACTTTCTTGCTGCTGCTGCTGCTGCTGTTGATGATGATGAAAGTTTTCTTGCAGCATAGAGCGAAAGCTGCTATCTTGCTTCTCGCCGCGACTGAATAATTAACAAGAAATTGATCAGCAGATTGTCAAGAAAAAAATGATGATAAATGAGAAAATAGAATAGGGTTTTTGAAATAGAATTAAGTACATTAAAGCTTGGTTCCAATCGATGGCCTGGGACGAAAGGCCTAAATTCATCATGTGCAATTCACTGCCAGTATCTGAGACAGATGCAGACTCTAATGAAGATCTTCCTCCTTTAACATCCACCATTTCTGATGGCCAAGAGAAGCTGCCTGAGCTAGTGAGACCCGAAGAAGACGATGTAGATGATGAACCCGTAGTATCAAACCGGTTTCTGGATGAATCCCACCAGTTTGTGCTTGAGTTGTACTCATCCGCCATGGCTAAAAAGGGAAGAAATTTGCTGCAGATGATTCTTGTTTGTAGGTGCTTTTTTATTAGGATTAAATTCAGCAGTTGTCCAAAGATTCTTGGGTTTCTTGAGGTTGAATTCTTGTTGGGCTATGGCGTTTACATAAAATGTTAGAAAACGGTTCGCTGCATCAAAAGGGTATTTATAGTGAGCGAATTAAGAAGAAGCCATTTAAGTCTGTGAGACTGTGGAAAAATTAAAATAAAATGACAGAACTAACCGGAAAGAATGTTGGTGGTTGACATTTCTAGGAGTGGAGTGATTACTGATTAGACAAAGGAAAGGTCATTTTGAAATTGAATTTCTTTTTTCTTTTTTTTTTCTAATATTTTATTTTATTGTTTAATTTGTTCGACTGCTTTTTGCTTTAGTTGAGTTCAATTCGAGGATTAAATTAAAAAAAAAAACTATAAGAAAAATAGTTTATCCTGAAACTATTTCCAATTAGGTGATGCCAGGTTAGCTTCCACTTGGTAATGAATTACCATTTGACCAATCAGAAGAAGGATGGATGGAGTTTTGCGATATTATAGTCATTTAACCTTTTTATTTTTGTTTTCGAAACTCTATTAACAATTTAAATATGGCAATGACACTGCTCACTAGTGTCATGTGGTCAAATGTATTTCCTGTAATTAGTCTCTTGAAGTAAAGAAGTAAACACAGAATACTACTCCCTCTTACAAAAATAGATTCTTCACTTTCTCTATCACTATCACTAACAAAATTTACTATAGAATTATATGTCTATTTTAATTAAAAACGTATTAGTAAATTTAAAAATATTATAATTCAATATTTATTGGTAACACCAACTAGACCATAATAATTAATTAACAAATTATTAATATTTTTTATGAAATAAGTTATAATTTAGAATAGATGAAAAAAAAAGTGAACATATCTTTATAATATTGGTGGAGCAATGAAGTCATGAATTGTTGTCCGTAGATCACATGGATTGACTAAGCTTATGTTCCATATTACACTAGGAATTCACTACGCATTGGTGAGGACTGGTTTTGATTCTAAAATCATATTGAAATTTGACCGATTAAAATGTGATTGAAACTAATTAAATTCAAAATCATAATAGAATTGGAATCAGATATCTTGTTTGGTTCAACTGTTTGAGATATTAATTATTTTTTCTTACTTAACCATTGATCTATAAATGTTTGGTAAGTTTTTTTAAATAGTAGTTGATAATTGTTTGGAATTCTAAATAATTGTTGATTGAAAAGCTCTACTTTAAAAGTTTTTCTAATCATTTTGAGTTTTTTTTTTAAATATAAACACTAAATTATTATTTTAATAAATAAGTAATGAATTTTGAATTTATTTTTTATTATGTTACTCTTATATCATATACTGTTTTGAAATTTTTTTATTCATTATTATTATTAAAATAAATAATTACATCAAATAAGTAATATAGACATAAGACATACCTAGCTCCTTGAATTTATCCATTTTTATCATTTTGTTCCCTTGATTGGTTTTTACTTGCCCCTTAAACTTTATTTTTGGACCAATTTATCACTTAATATTTAAACAAGCATGACATACCGGGCTACCATATGATGAAATGATATGTCAGAAAAATACATTTCACACACTATTTTTCAACCTAACAAATGACATATTATGATAAAAATTTGAATTTTAAGGGATATAGTTGACCAAAAATAAAATATAAGGGGCAATTTGGACTAAAAATTAGTCATGAAGATAAAATAGCAAAAATGAACAAATACAGGTGGTTGGGTATGTCTTTTTCCAGTAATATATTATAATTTTATTTATTTACTTATTTATTATAAAAATGTATATTTTGAAGTAAATAAATGATGTCCTTATTTATAATTTTATTTTCTAACAGCAACAACTCAATTCTTTTTACCAAATAACGAGTATCAATCCACTACCAACCATTAACTATCAGCTAACAACTACATTCAATAGTTAAACCAAACGGAACTCAAATCTTGAAAGAGTAATTTAGTTCAATTTTAAAAATTTTATTGAATCTGAGCTGATAATTCAAATTCAAAATTGCTACAATAATTTTAAATTGATTTTAAATTTTAATTACTATAAAAAATTATATTACTTTTTAATATTTTAATTGTTGGATTTTAAATATGTACCTCATACATTAATGGCAGCAAAAAATTAAAAATCCAAAAATAAGATTTTGCATATGTATTTCAAAATTGGAGTTTCGACCATCACATGGATGAAGATATTACCTTTTAAAATTTGCTGCTTTGATTCTCTTTCAATTTTATAAGTTTTTCTTCTTGTTGGGTTGTACCAAACCATAACAATCCTAGTTAGGATTGCCTATAATAGTATCCATGAAAAGGAATGAAGAAAATCACCAACAATTGGAGATGGGGCAACTATGAAATTGGAAAGTAAAAAAGGGTATTTTTATAACTTCTAATCCTTTGAAGGATAAGAGATGTCTAAAACCTTAATGCAACAATCTTAATTCAATTGGGATTTGCATTACCACAGGGAATTCTGCCTATGATTCCTTATTAAAGGCAATTACACTTGTGAAACAGAAAGCTTCTATCACGTGTGCAACCGTCCTCGAGAGGGCATTCATGACCATGTCACTTTTTCGTGGTCATGATCATATAGCGACTATGTGATGTAACTTAAAGTGTAATTGCAAGTACATTAACCAATTGTAATATTAGTAAGTTACTCTCAAGGTCTAACTCTTAATTAATTTTAAATTACCAATGAACAATGAATTAAAATGTTAAACACTCTAACCAAGTATGTTAAATTGATTAAGCTCAGACAAGAGAACTCATTAATAACTAAGATTGTCATAGAAAGTGACAAAGGAAATTAATTAGAGAAGAAAGAGGAACTTAGCTCACATGCCCTTTAACAAATTAAGAACTAATGAATGTAGATTTTATGGCTCTCATATTTAACATACCAATTAATCAAGCTAATGAATTAACTAGTGTTCAACTCAATTTTGAGGTTAAATTACAGATTGTGTATCTAATAATATAGCCTTAACATGTCTATTTAAAGTTGAATAATTGGTGGTCAAGCAACTATCAAACTAAAAACTTATTAAGCATAATTGAAATTGAAAAAAAAAATCATGCATTCGTTAAAAAGATAAAGAGTCATACAAGCTGGGGCTGCTTACTAAGCACATATTAAAATATTTAATCTAGCATCTTAATAAAAATGATCATATCTATTTTGATGGCTAAGCTAAAAATTAAAGAAAATAAAGATTAAAAACTCCCTGAAATTCAATAAGGTAAACTTCTCATAAACTTCTTAGCCTATCTATTTGTGTAACTCTCATAACATAAAACAAAACTAGATTTTATAATTTAAAAAATCATATTTGAAATCTAACTCTAAATATACAATTCTTCTTAATTTAAGAGATAATCTCCCACAAATTTGATCCTTATATCATCATTTATCTTTGAAGTCTAGGCCCGACTTGTTCAAAATAGGAATTAGATTTTAATTGGACTCTGCAGTAAAAAGGGGCATCATGCACGTGACACACCCTCACATGCCTAATAAGCTTTTTTTTTTAATTCAACAATCCTCATGTGTGTGTTGATTCCTCATGAGCGTGATAGGAAATAGAAACATGTAAGCAATGCATTGGCGTTGAAGCCGCACAGGCAGCAGAAATTTTGACTTTAAGAACTTTGCACTCGCAATTAAAGTCATGCACCCGCGATAAAAGGTGAAAGAAATCACAACTTTGCAACTCCTCATGCACGCGATTACTCCTTACGTGCGTGAAGATCTTGGCTTCAAATTCTACCTTCACGCACGTGACATCTTCTCACATGTGTGAAGGCCTTCCTTTATTCTGCACTTCGTTTTTCTTCCCTGTAAGCATGAAAATTAAACTACTAAATACCTAATCATGATAAAAACTACAATTAAAACATGAAAAGATGAATAAAAATATGAACAAATAAGAACACATCATTGTGAAAAGTATGTTGCAACTACGAAGTTTCTTGTCCCATCTCTTTCACATTTGGATCTAATTATATTTCATCCATTCCCTCTATGCATGTGATTTATTAAATTTTCCAATCATGTTAGCAGTTAAAGTCTCTGAAGGAATCACATTTCAATTAGGATCCTATGAGTCAAAATCTTTGACCATAATTGATATTCAATCAATTTTCTTTAACTTAGCAGATCACGAGTAGTATCTAGTGTTAGAGAGGTGCCCTAAAAAAATCACCTTGCACATTTGACGTGCACATTTATTTTTTAATAAAGGCATTTTCATTAAATGATATTCATTATTAAAAATGGATATAAATCTTAAACCATTTAATGAAGTCCTTGGTATGTAACACAACATGAAGAAAAATATGATGATATCATGATTATAAGATTCTTGTCACGTGTAATTGTGTTTATACCTAAATGATCCCTAGACATAAGATTAATAAGACGGGACAATATTGATTTGGATAGGCTAGCGTATGTTGAACTTCTTGACTGGATTAAACAATTGATCTCATAAACTGTAGATATGAGATGTTTAAAATTAACATGTGGATGCATGTTAAAGTAGTTAAATACATTGAATAACCTAGCTATGAGACAATCACATAGATTATCTATTCAATGTCAGTGGTAGTCTCATCATGGTAATCATGCAAGTATCCTTAGAATGGAGAAGCTCAAAGTTATCTTGGATACTGAATCTGATACTTTGACTCAATTCCTTATTGTCTCTGAGAGGTCATTTATAGGGTGGTGATTAGGTAAAGTATAAGGTATTTGAAGATAGTTAAGTAGTCAATAGAGGATTTACCACTCTTGATAGAATGAGAGAATATCTATGGCCTCTTATGGAGATCATGGCTCAAAATTTTTTGGACAAGGTGGACATATCTTGAAGATAGTCTTCAAGTACAAATCTAATAGAGTAATGAATATCAAAATAAAAACTAAATTATTTAGACTAGATGTGACGTAGTCAGTCTAGTGAGAGTTAACATATAGTCCATACTCTAAACAAAATAAGGTATAATGTTGTGGAAGGATGAATTGCACAATTATTGTCTATGAGAGAGTTTATAGTCAAACCAGTGACTTTCTAGTTAATTGGATAGTCATGATAGGTTGCTAGATATTGTTTATGATCTACTTAAAATCATGTATTCATTTGAGTTGCTAATATAACCAGGAACCTTAAAAGGTTTGAAGAATATGTGAAATGAGCTTTGGATTGAATCCAAAAGAGAAAAGAGAGAAAACTTGGACAAGGTAAAGTCACAATATGTCTTGATCACAATAATATTTTGCAATCGCTATTGCCTGTCATAATCGCATAATTCATTGTTTAAAACCAAAATTGAATTATTCATTATCACTCTGATACCACTATTAGATTTTAACCACACATCTCATAATGGTAGTAGAAAATTAAAAATTAAAAATCCAAAAACAAAACCTTGTTTATATATTTCACAAATTGGAGTTTTAACCATCACATAAATGAAAAGATTATGCATAATCTTGTATGTGTTGATTTGAGTTGCTAATATAAGTAGAAACCTAATATGTCACACATATAAAAGATTTGAAGAACATATGAAATGGAATTTGAATTGAATCCAAAAGAGAAAAAAGAGAAAACATGGACAGGGCAGAGTCACAATATGTCTTGATCACAATAATATTTTGCAGTCGCTATTGCCTGTCGCAATCCCACAATTCATTGTTTAAAACTAAAATTGAATTATACATGATCACTCTAATACCACTATTAGATTTTAACCACACATCTCATACATTAATGGCAGTAGAAAATTAAAAATTAAAAATCCAAAAACAAGATCTTGTTTGTATATTTCAAAAATTGGAGTTTTAACCATCACATAGATGAAAAGATTACCTTTTAAAATTTACAGCTTTGATTCCCATTCAATTTTATAAACTTTTCTTCTTGTTGATTTATAGGAAATCACAACAATTGAAACTAGGATTGCCAATGTAGGAAAGCACCAACAATTAGAGATGGGGTGACAAAAACCCTAAGTGCTAGTTATGAAAATTTTTACCTTGTGAATGAGAAAAGGAGAAGAGAGAGATAACTCTTATTTTTCTAATGAGACAACCACAAAATTGGCAAACTAAAAAGGGTATTTATATGACCTCTAATCCTTTTATGGATAGGAGATGTCAAAACCCTAATGCAACAATCCTAATCCAATTGGGATTTACATTACTGTAAGGAATTTGAACTTTAATTAGGGATTTGAGCGCGCAATTCCTCATTGAGGAAAAACTAGTGAAACATAACTTTTTGTAGCATGAGCAATTGTCTTCAAAATGGCATTCACGATGGCATCACCTTTTTTGTATTAGTGATCACATCACAACTGCGAAAAAACATGTTGTTATTGTGAAGTTTCTCGTCCCATCTCTTTCATATTTGGATCCAATCAAGAATCCATTTTACATTTCATTCATTTCCTCTATGTGTGTGACATAATAGGTTTTTCAGTCATATAACATCTAAAATATCAAGAGGAATCCCAGTCAAATTTGGATCTTATGAGTCAAACTCTTTGACCATAATTGATCTCTAATCAATTTTTTTGACTTAGTAGATCATAAACTGTATCTAGCAACACATTATGATCATACAATTAATCAAAAAAGTCAGAGGTTTGATTTTTAACTATTTAATAGACAATTACCATGCAATTCATCTTTTCATCATACTATACAATTATGATCATACTAGCAACACCTTATGATCATACAATTAATCAGAAACTCAATGGTTTAACTTTTAACCCTTTCATAGACAATTAGTGTGAAATTCGTTCTTTCATCATACTATACCTCATTTGGTTTAGAACATAAATAATGTATTAACTCCTACTAGATTGACTACATCACATCTATTCCAACTGATATTAGATCTTATTTTTGAGATCCATTACTCTATTATATATGTCATTGAAAACTTTTTTCAAGACATATCCATCTTGACCAAAGATTTTTGAGCAATGATCTCTACAAGAGACCATAAGTAGATTCTCCTTCTATTATGAGTGGTGAATCTTCAATTAACTACTCGAGTACCTTCAAATATCTCATGTCATATCCAATCACCAACTATAAGAGATCTCTAAGAGATAACATGGAATGAAGCCAAAGTATAACATTAAATATCCAAGATAACCTTGAGTATAGTCTAAAAATACTTGCACAGTTGTTATGATGAGAATATCATTGTAATTGAATATATATATATATATATATCTCATAGCTAAGTCATCTAATGTGTTTAACTACTCTTACAATCATCCATATGTCAACTCTAAACATATCATATCTACAACTTATGAGATCTATTGCATAACTCAGTTAAGGAGTATAATATATCCTAGTATATCATCATTAACAATGTCTTTTTTTATTAATACTATGATTAGGGATAATTTAGGTATAAATATAATTGCACATGATGAGAATCTCATTCTCATGATCATATAATGATTTCCCTCATATTTTGTTATATATACCAAAGACTTTATTTTACAGTTTAAGATAATTGATCAAATTCATTATTAAATAAACATTGAATAATAAATATGTTTTTATTAATAATGATCAATATGTACATATAGTGTCCCAAAAAGATTGCTTTTAAGGCACCTCTCTAACATTAATTTCGCATTTAATTTTCTCATTGTTTTTCTCTTTTATAATTCATAAGTTTTTTTTACTACACTTAGTTGGAATGTCACCATTTTATATTCTTTTAAATTTTCAATTAATCTTCATAGTGAAAATCATATAAACTTAAAACCAATTTTGTGTTTCTAAATAGTGATGAATAAATTTGTTGCTATTCCCAAGTTTGTTTTTTAATTTATAATATTTTTGTTATTTAATTTATTTTTTAAGTATTAAATTTCAATGGGATGGAATACAAATATTATTTTAAAAAAAGTGAGTCATTTAATAAATATTAAAATATTTTAGAAATTAACATTTAAATTTATATTTTAAAACCCAATAAATATCCGATAATTAAAAATTATATAATATTATTAATATATTGTCCTACATACCATCAAAATGAGATGAATCACTATATGGAGGTGGAACTAAAATCTAGCCAGAACTGGTAATTTATGCTATAAGCTGTCACATCTCTACATACATCTTTACATGCACTTCATCTTGAATCTTGTCTCAAATCTTTCTATGCATCTTTTGTTACATTTGTTGTTTTTGTGACTCCATCATAGTCTAAATCTCTTTGCTGCATATCTTGCATAATAGTAGCATGCAACAACTCTATATTAATGTCCTTGATGTACCACTATAGAAGGATGTACCATTATAGAAATATAGTGCCTTGGTACCCAACCTTCATGCTTGTCACTTTTTCTGGCTGTCAGCCACCTTTAATAATAATTGTGCCAAATTTGGCTTTGTGTGGCTCATTGGACCCCTCCACTTGCTAAGAAACATTCTCTCTAATTAAGGGTCTGCACTCGATCCTACAATACAAATTTTAACAAGCAAAAGTATAAATTGCACAAGATAAATCGAAAAAGGGAGCATATGAATTTTTACATAAAGAGAATTATTGAGTTTGGTAAACACTTATTTCAATAGCCTTAGACCGCTGGTCCACGTATTCAATTCCTGAGGCAATCTTCCTAGTGTGTGTCGCCTAAAAAAGTTATATAGGATTTGTAACACCACATCTTATGCATTTAAGTATAACCTATCTCTGTATCAGATAATCACACATAGCATGCTGGAAAAACAAAATATCTTGTTAATAGTGATAGTAAACTTTTTTTTTATATCTTGTAATATTATTCAATGACTTTGCAAATCTCATATCCTGTAATTTCATTCAATGACTTGCAAGTCTCATATCCTGTAATATTATTCAACGACTTTGCTAAGTTAACACTGAAATTTTCACCACAACATAATATATATCACATATATCAAAACATAAACTTTACACATAAGTATTTTCGAGTTGCTTTCATTTATACATTTTTAAACGCATTCCAGAATGACTATACATATTCAAGCACGTAAATACAAAACATAGATGACATATTTTCATGCTTGTGTGAAATGCAAGGAGAGAGAGTGATGAGGCTCAGCCAGTGACCTGTGCTCCATGTCTTTTATACACTACTCAAAATGAGCTATCACTTTTCTTTACCTGAAAAATGATGCAAATTGATGAGTTGTGGCTCAGTGAGAATAACCATCAAATGAACTCTGAAGTACCGAACAACTTATAATGATAAATCACAAATCCAATACATACCATGTATTCCATTCTATTCATCAGTATCATATAAATATCAATAAAGTTGAAACATATAATCATTACTCCTTATGTATGCAAATGCTTTGCTTATTTCATTTTGTTGTGACTAAGTTAAATAGACATTGCCCCGGGTTTTCATGTGAATATTTGCATTTGCTAGCTAGCTTGATCATTTGTTTCATTTGCACATTTGTTGGGCCATAGGCCTCTTCTTTTTCTTTACAATATCGATTAACTAGTCACAACGCCTTTTTAAGTCCATATCATATGCACTTGTACTTAATCATTCATCATCCATTGCATCTTTATCATATACAACATACATATATTCCATATATACCTCATATGTCACGCATATACCTTACATATACTATACATATACCATGTATATATATCACATATGTCAAACATATACCTCAAATATACCACAAGTATACCATTTATATGTACCACAATGTCACAAATTATCCATCACTACATTTTCAAGGACCAATCATGACAATCATATGAATCACGTAGCAAGCAACATTCATTTGCACTAAAGAATTCAACTGATAATTAGACTCACCGTTCTCCTTTGATTCCGACCCCTAACTTATTGTCTATCCGCTCCTTGTGGGTCTCCAATATGTTGTGAGCCTAATATGAAAACATAATCAATTAACTCATGATTAGGGAGACTTAATGTGGCTTAAACAAATTAATATGCATTGTTCATGTCAATAGTTAAGATTTTTCCTATGAGACAGTGTGACATTATGAGACTATTTAGCCTATAACTTTTTCTATACTTAACCAATTAATCTAGTTCTTATTCCTAATTAAAAATAACATATAATTATAGAATATGTTAAAATTTCAGACCAATTGGATCATTGTACAATATTTGGTGGAATTTCTAAGTGTGTTCTATTTTCTGCCTTTAGGCAGTTTCAGGGTACTCATTTGGGTTCATCATAACTTATAATCTATAAGTCCTATTTTAATAAACATTTATAGACATTTATATGGGTTCATATGTAACATTTTTAATATTTAAAATTTTTATCAATTATGTCTCTAAGGTCCTCAAATTATAACAAATATTTCACTGGTCCATAATAGAATTGGCTTCCGGACCAGTATGACTTCCAAAGGCTATAACTTAGTCTATACATAACATATCAAGCTTAAATTAGTACCCAAATTTAGCTAAGACATATACCTATAACTTTTATGTTTTGACAATATAAAAAAGCTAGCTCTAACGAGCTCAAATGTGCCAAATAATTTACTGGATCTGCCCAAGGCACTCAGTTGGCAGTTCAAGTCATGGAATAGTCTGGTTGCATTCACCATAACTCAAACATTACAAGAACTATGAACCTGAAATTTGGTATACAGATACACAACACATATATATACAACTTTTATGTTTTGCGGTACTTCAAATATTGGCTTTAACATATCCAAAACTAAAAAACACAGTAGCTAACTTACTTAGGGCTAGCAATTAAGGAGAATCCATCAAAAAATCTGCGATAGTATCTGACTAAACCCAAAAAACTACGCATTTCAGAAAATTTTTAGGAGCTTTCCAATTTACCATAGCCTCAATTTTCTTTGGGTCAACTTCTATGCCCTTGCTCGACACCACATGTCCAAGAAACACCAAATGATCTAATCAGAATTCACATTTACTCAATTTGGTATATAATTGTTTCTCCCTCAAAGTTTGCAACACAATTTTTAAATGTTGTTCATGTTCTCCCCTGTTCTTTGAGTATACCAATATGTCATCAATAAATACTATCACAAACATATCCAGATATGGCTGAAACACCTTATTCATTAATGCCATAAATGCAGCTGAAGCATTAGTCAACCCAAATGGCATTACTAAAAATTCATAATGTCCATACCTGGTTCAAAAGGAAGTCTTTGGAACATCCGCTTATGCTACCTTCAGCTGGTAATAGCCTAATTTCAAATCAATCTTGGAGAATATTTGGGCTCCTTGCAACTGGTCAAACAAATCATCTATTCTGGGCAACAGATATTTGTTCTTCACTGTCATTTTATTCAGTTGCCTGTAATCGATGCACAATCTCATTGTTCCATCTTTCTTTTTAACAAATAATACTAGAACTCCCCAAGGTGATACACTAGGTCTAATATACTCTTTGTCAAGTAACTCCTGCAATTGGGCCTTCAGTTCTTTCAACTCAACTGGGGCCATTCTGTAGGGTGACCTTGATATTGGTGTTGTTCCTGGTACTAGTTCAATAGTAAATTCTATCTCTCTATCTGGTGGTAAACCAGGTAGATCATCTAGGAATACATCAGCAAATTCCCTTACCACTGGTATATTTTCAAGCAAGTTATAAGTGGTTCTAGTATCAATCACATATGCCAAATATGCTTCACATCCCCCTTTGGTCATTTGAAATGCCTTTACAGCTGAGACTAGACATGTAGACACAAGTTTTCTTTCACATATAAATACTACCCTTGGCTGGTTTGGTGATTCTAAAATTACTTCCTTAGTAAAACAATTCATTATTGCATGATGTCTAGTTAACCAGTTCATTCCCAATATCACATCAAATTCATATATTGACAATAAAATCAGATCAGCTATTAACTCAGCTCTATCAATGCATATCAGACAATCACGACATACATTATTCACAACTACTACTGTTCCCAATGGAGTACTCACATTTATGTCAATCCCTAAAGGCTCATGCGTTTGATGCAGTTTAGATGCCATATACAATGATATAAATGAATGAGTGGAGCTTGGGTCAATCAATGCATATGCTAACATATCATAAATGTAAATATTACCGGTAACTAGTTCGGGAGCATCCACTGCCTCTTGTCTAGTCATAGCAAACACCCTGGCCTGAGTAGGGGGTCTAGAACTCTGACCTTCAGATCTGGTCACTTCTCTGCCCATTGTACCAGTCCTGTCCCTGCCTCTTCCTCTGCCCTGTGTCCCACTAGTAGGGTAGACCCTCGGTGCCTCAACTGTAGTCTCAGATACTCCTCTGCCTCTGCTGGTCTCTGTTAGTTTGGCTCTATTTGGACAGTCTCTATACATGTGCTCCATCGATCTACAGAAATAACATGCTCCTGTGAGCCTTCTACATTCGCCCGTATGCTGTCTACCACAATGACTACATGTGGGTCTCTGTTCAACATATTGGCTCTGCCCTTTGGCTGGGTAAGAGAAAATCATGCCTCGACCTCTAGAACTGGAGTACCCACTTCTATTACCAGATTGTGCAGGCATATATCTACCTCTTTTTCCCGACCTTCTGATAGACTCACCAAAGAACTCATGTGTTGCTCTTTTAATTTGTTGCTCCCCAGTTTCTTTCATTAACCGTTCAGCTCTGATTGTAGCAGCTTTGAGTCTGACATAATTATCAAGATCAGTAGTCGTGATTCTGTTTCTGATATCATATTTGAGGCTCTCCTCAAACTTTCTGCATTTATCTCTTTCAGTAGAGACCATGAAGGTGGCATAGTGGGAAATTTTATTAAACTGTACCTCATACTCTGCAACAGACATGTTCCCCTGTTTTAAATTCAAGAATTCCTTTCTCTTCTCATCTTTATATGCCTCAGGCATGTAATTGTTCTAAAATTCTAGGAGGAAATCATTTCATGTCAATACCGGTGGTTGTGCATCACTGTTGGGGACTGTCTCCCACCATTCATAAGTATTTCCTTGCAGCAAGGATACTACATAATCGAATTTCTCATCCGGGGTACATCTCATCATATTCAGTACCCTCTGTGTCCTTTTCAGCCATGTCTCAACTTTTGCTGGGTTTGTTGTGCCATTGAAATCAGTTGCACCATGTTTCCTCATCTTGTCATAACGTCTTTCCTTATACATTTCAGGACCATATACTTCCTGTTCTAAGTTTTCATGGGGTACTTCTTCATGAGATGACTATGATGCATGTGCTGGAGCTCTAGCTCCTAGTGCTGGTTGATCTCTATGTAAATGAAGTGATGTCTCATGAGAATGCATTTTAGTCGGTCCCTCTCTCCTTGGTGAATCATGTCTTATGATGTCCCTAAAATAAATGAAATTATATCACTACATAATGTTCAACACATAAGATGCATATGTTATCATGCTCTTATGCTTATGCATGTTCCCATGGAACCTATGCCTGCTCTGATACCAAATTTAGGGTGCAAATTAGTGCCTATTAATGAACCTTAGCAACTCAAATCAACCTTGTAGCAATAAGAATTGATTACTTACCAAGAATAAACTTGCAATGGATCAATTTGCCTCAAAAACCAAGTGAAACAAGGAAGAATTGGTGGCTAGAACTTGAGAGAAAATATGTTGAAGAAATGAAGCAAATAAGAAGAAGAAGGTGAGGATGGAAATGAATATGGTGGCTGCCTAATAAGTTAAAAGGCACCACCATTTGTTTCACCCATCTACTCTTTTTTTTTTCTTTTTTTTTTCTGACTTTTTATTTTTATTTTTTTATTTTTTATTTTATTTTATTTTATTCTTGTTATTATTACACAATTCAACACAATATCCAATTTAATCTTAATCTAGTCATTTTGCATATTTTAATTTGGTCGCCTTATTTCATTTATTTTTAATACTTTTTATCCTCATTTAGATTATAAATACACATGTATGACTCGATACAATTGCAATGTACTAGAACACGTAGCTAGTGCGTGTCATGGACTTGTTCCTATAAAAATACGTATGAAATGCATGTGTTTAATTTAATTATATGCAAGATGTATATGTTCAAATGAAATGCATGTGGGGAAGGTTGAGAATGTTATAGGATTTGGTTCACATCCTAACTTATTTTCCTTATAGGAAAAAAAACTCATTAACAATAAAATTACACGCATAATACATAAATAAGTAAAAACAAACATTAACATACATTTTACAGGCTTAATATATAAATAAATAACAAATTAAAATCAAGTTTTCATAATCAATATACCATATATATGTTATGCTCAACCATGAATATATAACCTCCTATATGTTTTGATGAACCTGAACTTAAGCTGCTTGTCTCATTAAGTTTGTTCTTAGAGGCAATGGTAGATCACTGCCTGAACATAGGAGTGAACCATTTTTTCTGCCAACTATCTTAAATATCTTATGAGACTCATGGTAGTTTATTATTATATGCTCTCCATTTGTTTAAAGTGTCACTATAATGTAAAGTAGTCTATTAGGACCATTTAAGCTTAATTACATTTTCAAGCTTTAAATCCTAGGTAAATTCCATTTAAAATTTTAAAAAACCAATATGGAAGACTTTTTTGGATTGCGACGAACATAGAAAATTAAATATTTAATATAAGATTGAAATTTTGGCAAATTTTCATCTATAACAAAAGTAATATAACCTTAAATATGAGACTTATGACAATCAATCAAATACAAAAGAGATTAAATATTTAATCTAGCAAGTACTAACAAGACTAAAAAACGTAGGCAAGTATGGTCTCAAACAAAAAAACTAAACAAGAAGATAAACATTTGAAAGTATTAAAATATATCAAATAAACCAAGTATAAGTTTTACAAGATCACCATATCATAAATCAATTTTTTTTACACAGAAATTCAATATGAACAATTTCCTTAATCATTACGTAAGTGATCTCACATATGTCGACTAAAATTACAAAACTAAACCCAAAAAAGAACACTTATTAAGTAAATTTTTACCCAAAAAAGTGAAATATAAACATACAAGCCTAAATTGACAAACATTGAACAACATAATATTTTACGTAAGAACCAAAACAACATAACCTATCCATATATAAGAGTAAGACTATGCATACCAATTTTAGAAAGTTCAACTAAAGAAAGCATAACACACAAAAACCAAATTTGAGGCCAAACAGGCCTATCTAAATCAACAATCTATATCATGAAAATCCAAAATTTAATCATAAAAAAGAAAGCATAACACACAGAAACCCCGTGTATGACTGAAGAACCAAATAATAATCGTAGATCCTTTAGATTCAATGTCAACTATGCTCCAACCTCATATTTATTGGTGAGGAACATTATGAAACACCTTTCTCTCTACAAGAACAGTGCGTTCAAAGGTGTGAAATGAGAAAAAAAAGATTTCATAATTGGGGTTTGACTAAGATGACCTTAAGCTTAGAGATAATTTATTGTTATGTTTAGTCATGACAACTAGCTATTGCTAGAGTCAACAATACTAGTTGTCCTCAATTTTAAGTTTATCGCTACTGTTTAGCGAATGAATAAGTCTGTCTCTAATCAACACTACATTAAATAATAATAATATGAAAGCACTAAACATAGTGACGGACATCGGTTTATCACTTAATAATAATAATAATAATAATAATATAAAAGCATTAGTAACGAAAATGACATTGCTACGCCTTCATATTAGCGACGAAAAGAAATCTGTTGCTAAATATTATTCATGTGAAAGCACAGCAGGTTTAGCGACAACTGGCATCAATTGCTAAATCTAAAAAATAGCGATGAAATGTTGTTGGTTGCTAATTGTTAATAATAATAAAACCTATTCAAAATTAGCAATGGACATATTCCTTGAGGACGGTAGGTTGGCTCCAAACTAATATAATTACATATTTATCTGTGTAACATTAATTGATTGCCAATAATCTATAAATAATTATATATGCATAATGTAATTTGCATAAATAGCTTTTTTTTTTCTCTTACATAATTTATATAGCAGTATTTGATAGGGATTAGGGAGTATGGCTTTCTTATTTGAAAAAAAGTGTCCTTTTAGTAATTACTCAAAATTCCGGGTTTGTTTCATTTTATTTTCTAATATATATATATATATATATATATATATATATATATATATATATGTCCTTTTAGTAATTACTCAAAATTCCGGGTTTGTTTCATTTTATTTTCTAATATATATATATATATATATATATATATATATATAAACTCTTCTATCAATAAATTATTTAAAACAGTTCTTCTGTAGAAAAATAAAATAAAATAGAAGTAGATTTTTCCCAGACAGCTGTGGTTGGATTAGATAAGCAAGACAAGACAATTAGGTTCCTACGAATCAGCAGTTTCGTGAAAAACATTATCACCTGAGGGAAATTGACAATCAAACTCAGCATATCAAAAACCCTAATTAGTGGGAACGTCAGAATTGTCCTTTGATCACCTAAATTTTGTCTCCTTTATACTTATTGTAAGTTAATTTAATTTGTTGTGAAAATACCCTTTTCTTATATATTCTTTAAATACCGAAACTCTTTTTTCATGAGCTAATTAATCTTTTTTCTTTTATTTTATGCAAAATCTAATTAGTCATATTTTTCAATTATTTTGGAGTTGAATAATTACTAGTGGTGTAAGTTTAATCATTTTTAGTCAATGATAAGATCATTTTGACTTTTGCCATAAGTCAATATGTATTACTTTACAACTTTGATAGCAACAAGGATTCATTGCCCTATTTTTTATTAATTTATTTAATTTATTTTGCTTTCTTACCTAAATGACACGGCTGCTGATTATTTTACTTATCTAGCTAGATTAGATCAATAAATTTATTCATAAATTAAGCTGATACTAAATTATTAATAATATATATTTATACACTAATACAAAAATGAATTAAAATGTCTACAAAATTTAATACAACTTAATTTTTATTAATTTATTCATAGATCATGTCTAAATAAGTATTTTTCATTTCACAATAACATTAAAAACTACTAATTATGAGTATAGAGAAACACAATAAGAGTTTTTTTTCATATATATATATATATATATTGATTAAGATATATTGCCCCTCTTTTATTAATTTCATATTTACTACTTAATTATGAGGTTGAAAGCTTCATAACTTATTAGTTGCTCTAATTTCAATTAACACCTAGCCTTTGAAGCTAGTTTTGCATTTCTTATAATATGATATCAAAATCTGTTTACTCACAAGTGGATGAAAGAGATGGATTAACATTAACACTTAGGTGGTTTTGAGGTTGATTTTAAGTTATCTAATAATATATATCAAATAAATTTTGGACTAATATTTCAAAAAAATAAAAAATAAAAAAGAGTTTGCTGACTATGAGCTCCCTATATAACGAATATTTGACATTTTATTCCAATATCCATCATAGATGAAATAATAAAAATTGGCAATGAACTAATGAACCAAATTTACGGTGGATCGGTTCTTAATTAAATTCTTTTTCAAAATATGGTCTCATAATAGAAATCTTGTTTTTGTTTTTTTGAAAAATAGATTCTCTGGTGGAGAGTTGGTATTTTGATTTATAAAACCCTTTTACTAATGCGAAATTTAGAATCATTATGTAACATGCAACTTCATTTGTGTGAAAATTAATATCCGCATATGATTGGTCCTAAGTTCTATATATGTGTTATATAATATAAGTTAATTAAAATAATAGTTGTTTAATTAACTATAACTGTTAATTAAGACAATCATTTACTTATGAATGAATATGTGTTTGTGTAGAAACACAATACTATATAAATATATATAGATAGAGATAGAGAGAGAGAGAGAGTTCTCTGCAAAAGAAAGAGATATTTTTCCTGCAAATTAATCTGAAAACATAGAGAATAGAGAAAGTGGGAGTTTTATTAAAAGTGACCCAAACTAATCACTCTCTAATGGAACCTACTGCAATCAAATCTACATATATAAGTTGTGAAAACTCTATTATCATGATTATTTTCTTGATTGGTGCTCATTTGAATCCTTGGACAAATTTTTTTAATATTTATTCAAAATCTCACAATTTGGAAGGATAAATTATATTAATTTTAGGTTGAAATAATTAAAACCCATTTTAAAAAAAAGGTAAATCAAGGCTTTAACAACAAATTTTAGGAAAATCTTGAAGAATATCACAAAATGTGAACATTTTGGAGGACAATTTTGGACTAACAAACAGATCTTTAGTCTTTGCACAAATTCAAATCCAAAATTCCCGCAAGAAAACTGATGGAATCACAAATGTAGCCTTTCCTAGAAAGTACAAACACCCTTTAATTTATTTATTACAAAATAAAAACTGAAGAAAGAAATTAACTTCCCCAAATTTTTATTTTTCATTTTTTTGTGTTTATAAAAAAGAAAATAAAAGAAAATAAAAAGGAAACTTATCCAAACCATAAAATTTTTAAGAAACAAAATAAAATCTGCATAAATTTTTTACCACAAATATTTAGGGATATTTAAGAGTTCTAGTTTACATAGGAAAAAAAAAAAGAGAGAAAAAAAATTGGACTATGTACTTGCTTACATAAGGAAAAAAAAAAGATAGAAATTGACAAGCACCAAACATGGTTTATTATATTAAAAGAAAATTAGATTTTGAAGTGCACACATTAATGTTTGACTTTAAAAAGGAAAATAAAATTGATATTTTCAACTTAAGAAAAGGACAATATAGATTTTGACTTGTAAGACACAGAATAGAGTAGGGGAGGTGAGGAGGCGGCAGGAGGAGGTGGTGGTGGCGGTGGACAGGGAGGAGACCAGAGGAGGACTCTTGCGTCCAGATATATAGTAAGGACTCCGGAGTGTATGACTTTGAAACAAATGTCAACGAAGTGGGCCCACGCGGCGTGCACGCGTGGGAAGACAGCTGGGTCCAACTATCTAAAAACCAAAGCCAAATCCCTCCCTCAAAGTCAGAGCCATGAAAGTGACGTGGAATTTTAAATCTAATTAAAAAAATTAAAAAATGATTGTCTTAAACATCGTTCAAATATTCTAATCATTGGGCCTACCCTTCGTTCACACGTACTTATTCCACTCATCATAATCGTCATCATTTTTCTTCTTTAATGAATTAATTTCTTAATCTTAGCCAATTTTGAGATAGAAAAAGATTGAGGAGAAGACACAAGTCAAATTCTATCTCATCATTATGTATGAATTTCATTTAAGTAAATAAGTCAATTGAATCACGAATCTTTAAACAATAGATAATTACTTTTCATATATAATAATTAATTTAGATTAATTATATGTAGTTTTATTTTCTAACTTAAATCTATGATAAATATATTTAACATTTTTTTGTTAATTTTTTGGACTTTTAAATTTTAACTGGGGTTATATTTAATTTTTAAATATATTTATATAGATTTAGATATTAATATTTATATATTTTATTAATTATACTTTAAACTAGAAGTTAAATTAAAGAAACTACATTGTTGAAAATATTTATTTTATTTTTGTGGTTTGATATCCAATTTTTTTGAATGTAAACTGCAATTGCAGTAAACAATCAACCAAGAAATCTGGAGAGTTATCAACCCAGTGTCAAAGAATCAGTGACCCTAGTTGTAGAATGGGCAATCTGATTCGCAGAACGAAGAACAGAAATAAAAGAAACATCTACAAAAGATAATTATGTCAATAACTCATCAATATGTTGAAAAATTAAATTAATTTTTCAAGAGATACAAAAGAATTTATTTGTTATCATAAATGTATCATAATATGTGACGAATAATTGCAAAATTGTTAAAATTAAGTTATGTTTGCGAAGTTAAATTGTTTGAAATTAATGAGGTAAATCAAGCACAACAAAAACAGACGAGCTTAGCAAATAGCAACAAGCTCCAAGTCGTTCGTTCCATAATAGCTCACTAAAGCTCAAGTTTAGCATTAGAACTCAGCATCCGGATCAGCATACTAAGTTATATTAGTTTAGGCAGTCAGCTCTAAATGAGCTAACATCATTTTCTTGTGCTAGCGTATATTGGGGATTTGACTAGTGCTAATTATTTCATGTGAGGAGGTATTGTACATATATAAAAGATATTGAAATCAGTCAGTCAAATCAGTAATAATAGAGAAATGCTAAAAACTTTTCTAAATTACACTCTTTTACTTTCTTTATTATTTGAATGATACATACTTTTAATTTTAATGTTATAGAACTATATATAAAAAAAAGGAGTACGTTCAAGAAATGAAGAAAGTAAAAATATTATAAGTTTTAATTTTCTCTCAACTATTTTATTATGGTTTGAGATCGCTCTTCATCCTTCTAGAATGGCCAAAAATGCAAATAAACCTCCAAAATATAGGTCAAAAAGAATGTTGATCCCCATGGTAAAACTCGGTCCAATTGACACTTATACAAATGGTTCGGTCCAATAGCCCTTATACCAAAATTTCAGAGTGCAAAATAACCCAAAATTGAGGAGCCACTAAGGGGTCAATTAAATTGAAATTATAATATTGGGGTATAAAATGATTTGAGGTTTTGGTATGGGAATCAATTGGATTAAGTTTTACCATAGGAGCTAATGTGTATTTTAGCCAATATATATCTTAGGGACATATGTGCACCTTTAGCTATATTGGGTTGACATATATTAATGGCATCTATTTGCACCTTAATAATTATGTTGCTCTCACTTGATTCTTCAATGCAGATTGAGGACTATCTTGTTAAAAGAAAGTCTACTTTGAAGTTTTCTATATGTCATGCGTCGAATTTATCATCCTGCAAATAATAACGTACTCGTTCTTCAACTACGGCTGAGTGTCACTCCCTAGCTTTGGCGACTTCAAAATTGTTATGTTTATAATCACTTGTTGAAATTGGTTTTGTTTAAAAAACATTTCTTGTTTTATGGTGTAATGATTTTAGTGGCACCTAAATGAATGTTAATTCAGTTTTTAATAATCAAACAAAGCATTTGGATATTAATTTTCATTTTATTTTTGATAAGGTGGCTTCCAAATAATTGTGTTCGCTCCATGTAGTTCATTATCCAAATTACTGATTTATTGACTAAAGCTATGACTCATATGTGGTCTTAATTTTTGAGAGAGAAATTGTCTATCGTTTCATTCTCAACTCAACTCAAGTTGCAGGGTGATAGAGTACTAGTATAAGGATATTATTTTCCTAATATAATATATTTTCTTGTATAGTTTTTTTTTAATTTCCATATTGTTTAAATCTCTATTTTCCATTTTCTTCTGATGTGAATAATCACTAACATGGATGGATATTTTCCTCATGGAATACAAGTGGGAAGCTCAACTTGTATGATATCCCTTTTTTTTTTTTTTGTCGCCATTCGAATTCAATTTTCATGTGCCATATTCAGTAAATGAAAACTGAAGTTATAATTTTGGTTTTGACGTTTTTATAACAATTTTTAAAGGAGATATTTTCCAATAATATTACATCAAACATATAATAATAATAATCAGTAATATTTTTAAAATATTTAAAAAAGATGCGATGAGATGAGATAGTAAGAGTTATTTTTCCTTAGCTAGTAATCTCATATTCAAATTTTTGATATAAAACACTTTTAAAATTTGCATTATGAGGAACACTTTGTTGCATTAAGTGATCTGTCTAACGCAATCTAATATTAGTCTGTAATCCAATGGACTGTAAAATATTGGGTTGTTTATATATAATTCAAGTAGATCTAAAACTTATATGTATAACATAAACTGAAAAGGGAAATGTATTTCCCATCGCAAAAAGAGGAAATCTATTATTGCTTGGGAAGGCTATAAATTTATGATTGGAACAATGGTATAAGAAAATAAAAGTAAAAGGTTTTAGAAATAGTATTACCAGGCTTTACAAGATTAGCCAACTGGTTTAATTACTTAGATTTTTTTTTCCCTTAGTGGCATCATTTTATTTTGAAATTTATTTTAACCATGCAGTATCACAAGTCAAGTTTAATTATCTTACTAGATTGTTTTTACTTGAGTTTTCCATTCATATAAGATTGTGCATTATAAAATTAAAATTTTAAAAATTATCATGCTACACTCCAAAAAACAAAAAGTCATCCAACCAATTAATGACAAACCATAAAATTTGTAACATTCAATATTTTTTTTTTCCGAAGGAACATTCAAGATTTCAATCTACATTTGTTGGTGGCTACATAAATATAATTTATATTTTATTTTATTTTATTAATTGAATTTTGAGGTGAGTTTTGTGTTGGTCAGATGTTTATATGATAGTTTGTTGGAGATAAAGTGGAAACAGTTGGCAAATGGCAGAGTGGAGTGTCTAACTATCTTACTAGGATGCATTCCCATTTTAAGAACCTATTATAATCCAATGGACTTTTCCCTTATTTTACATATGGATTTTGGCCATTAGCATGCTTGCCAGCTAGTTCTTACATTATAATTCTTCTGCCTCCAAAAATAAATTAAAAACAAAAATAAAAAGTCTCAATTTTTTATACGCATTAAATAAAATTTAGTTAATATAATTAAAATTCAGAAAATATTTAAAATTAATAAAATGATCATTTTAAGATAAATAAACTGTATAATAGAAAAACAATAAAACAAATTATGTCATGTAACTATATTACCTAATTTTTCTTAGTATGTGTGAAAAAAAGATGTAGGAGTATTTAGGATGGAATGAGTATATTTTTAAAACATGCGACATAAAATTTAATTTCAAAAACATTATATTTTTAAAAAAGGAAAGTGGACTATAATTTGTAATAAATAAAAAAGTAAAGTGTTACTATTTTATGGGACTAAAGAAATATCAAATATCAAATTTCAATTTCAATTTCAATTTATGATTATTATTATTATTATTATTATTATTATTATTATTATTATTATTATTATTATTTTATTTCAAACGTTAAATTTAGAATTTTCATATAGATTAGAAAAATCATTAATCCTCATCAATTTTATAACATTCTCATTCCAATCTATCTCAATACTTTTTTTCATTTTTTTTGAAATTGTAAAAAGAAAGAATGTGTAATTTTAATAAATAAGTATATAATGGAAAAATATGTATTAATTATTATCTTGATTTTTGAAATGGATATTAATTTGAAATGCAATAAAGAAAATCTCAAAATAAATATTTGAAATGAAACCAAAGAAATATTAAATAACTCCCTTCCATTCCATTTGAAGGCCATATTAAGTCAATTATAGGCAATGTAAATGCCCAGAAAATTAGATTAACAAAACAAAAAACAAAAATTCCATGACACGAGGCAGCAAAATCCACTCTAAAGTCATTGTGAGCCATTGAAACTTTTATCTTCGATGAAAATCATTAAGCAACACTTGGCTAATCCATATTCCTTATAACCATATTTGAAGCCGTAATTATTGGTATCTTCATCAATCATTCGGATTAATCAGTAAACTTAACCCTCGGGGCAAGACTACGACAATTTTTTGTTTTTCATTTTTATTTCCGACTTAAATGATTTACTTTTTGGCAAGCTTAAAAGATAAATACAACCACAAATTTTTGCTAGTTAGTGATATACCTATAATGACTCATAATTATGGTGAAACCATTTTCAAAATAACTTGAGTCATTTTAAAGTAATAGTAGATCCACAATTATTAAGTTCGACTCTTTTAAATATGCAACAATTTTAATATAATAATAGAGTCACAAGAGAAATAATTATCAAATGACTATAAGCTTTATGGGTAAAGATGATAATTAACCGTTGTATGATTGTAGGGATAAGAAGTAAAACAATCCAAATGAAAGACTGAGTAAACATGTGGCTGAAAAAGAGAAAAAGACATGGGATATAAAAAAAATATTAAATTAAATAAGTAATAACTAGCTCTAGGCCAGTTGTATTTGAAGAAAAATATTAGAGAAAATCTCATATGAAAGTTTAAATGATATAATAAAAACTTATAATTATAATGAAACTATATTTAGAATGACTTAAGCTAAAAGTAATGATAACTTAACAATTATTAAACTCAACTTTTTATATCCACAACACTTCTAATAAATACTACAACAAAAGGGTTATGACTAAGAAATAGATTTGACCCAACCTAACATCTCCTATGTCACTGGCGGACCTAGGGGTGACATATGTAGGTCCCAAAATGGCTTAATAGAGGAGGATGAATTGAGTTTTTAAGAATTTATAGCTTTTGTAAAATGATTCAAATTTTTTAAGTATGCTAATAGTATTTTATTACTGGACGGAAAATAAATATAAAGAAAATTCAAAATTTCTTTTTACAAAATCTAAATTTATAGTCAGACATGTTTCTAAACTTTTAAAATTAGTTTTTGTCAAATAAATCACATATTTTATTTGCAACAAAATTTCAAATAAATTTATGCACAAGTGGATTTTTGCAAAAAAATACTTTTAATACACTTTTACATAAAAATCAAATCTAAAATTTTTTCAACAAATCAGAATATCAAATTTGAAAATAAAGCAAGAAAAAAAAGCTTAACACATCTGAATTTATAGTGGTTTGACTCCTTTTGCCTACTCTATTCCTCAATACTCAATATTGAAAGTTTCTTTCCACTAATAATTCTTTTTAATCAAACCAATTATAGCTCTAAAGTTCTACATAATTTTCTTGAGCTCAAACCTAAGTTTTTATAAGGTAAAACTTGAAAAAACTTGATTAACTTTTTTTTTTATCACAAAGGTGCTAAACAACCCAACAACCAAGTTTTCAAGCTTAATTTGGAAACTAACCTAGAAATAAACTTTTCACAAACTCTGAAGATGATTTATACAATAAAGTTCTAGAACCAAATGAAATATATATAAGAATGAAGCTCAAATTGAAGGAAAATAATTCTAAGAGATGTAGAGCAAGTTTCTCTTAATAAATTTTTATTTTTCCAACATTTGAAATATTTTTTCAACTAATATTTATAGTCTTGGTACCAAAGACTAGCCAATAGAGACATATTTTTGTTTTCCAAAATGTGTTCGTTATTTTGTTTTTTAGTAAAAAATTATTAATTATAAAATTAAAATATTCATTTAGAATACTCGATTATAATATTCTTTTAGAATACGCGGCTACAATATATTGTTATAAAACTACTTTTATGACTAGAAAAAAAAACTTCTTCTTAAAAACTTTTATACTTTAAGCTTTATTTTTAGACACGTCATAATAACTTTATAGTAATTCCTTAATGTACCTCTTTGTTCTATATGTGCATCTTTTATTGAATATATATCTTTTACCTCCAATTCTTGTATAATATAAGCTAAAATTCAAACACATATATGACAAATTCTAATTTTCAAATCATAGTTTTAGAATCATCAAAATAAGGAATACAAATATTGTAGCCTTTGAGCCAACATTATCCTCCTTTTTGATGATGATAAAATTTTGACTTTGTTACTTAGAATTTGTACCATATTAGCACACAAAAATCTCTCTCTTAATCCATGCATAGGGGGTAATTAAATGTAAAAATAAAATTTCAGCAAATATACTCTATATGCAATTTGATTTAAATACTATAATCTATATTCTGTCAAATTATCACTTATAAAACAAGAAGCGATAGAATTCAGCTATTATCATGCAATCTTAATCAATTCAATCAAATCCAATTTAAATAATAACATGTTGGTCAACATAATAATCACATAATGAAAATGTGCACACTTTCAATTTTAATAAAAAATCAATATTTCTCTTCCCCTTTTTGTCATTAATCATAAAGGGGTGTGCAATCATAAAATACTTCAACTTAGTGCAAAGTAAGTTTATCATATGCACATCTAAATCCAACTATTTTAATAAACATATACAATAGATGAATCAAATTCGTCATCAAGGTTCAATTTCAGTGTACCATTCAAATCTCAACCATATTCGTTTCCATAAAAAATTTTAGCCATCAAATTTCAATATGTCTTTAATATATTACAGTTCAAAAATTCAACAAACTGTTCAGTATATCCAACACATAGAAAATGAATTATTCCATAACATTTTTTAACCTATAATTGTAATTGAATTATCCAATGTATTATAATTTTTCAACTATTATATTGCAAATCCAACTATCAATCATCATAATAAATTTCAACACATATCAAATATGATTCAAATATCCATAAAGTTTCTAAGGTAGAAGTGTTCAAACAATCCAAACTAAAAGCTCAAATAATAGCAATACTAATTCATTTTCCCTTGCATTTAAAAGGAGTTCAATTCTAAACACAAAATATCAGTTATCCAACATATAAATTCAGATCTTTCAACATACTTCCATCAAAATTCTGAACCAACTAATCTATTATTATAAGGTATATTAAAAGCTCAAACATATTGCCTCTTAAGTGTGTCATATTTCAATCATCAAGATTAGGTATCATATAAACTCAACAATCTGAAAATTCAAAATTTACCCATTCTAATCCTATCTTAATTCTCAAACATCACCATCATCAAGCAATTTAAACAAATAATATCAATATTATTATCAACATACTAAAATATATTAATATTATTCAAAAAATTTAAATGTTCAACTATATCCAGCACATATATAACTTCAACCTATCAACTTTAATATATCACAAGCTTAAGTAAACTCAAACATATCACCTTCCACCCTTCTCAATCTAATAATATATATTAAGCAAATCCAGTAAATATTAATCATAATCCAAAGATCCAAAATAAATTCATATTGATTTCCCTTATTTGTAAAAGTTAAACATCATTGGAAATTTCAAAAATTTTAGACAAAATTTCAAAAATCAGCTCAAGCTTTTTACCCTACAAATTCACTATTATTTTTCAAAATAAAATAGGTTCATATCTTTTAAGATCAATCCCATAATCTATCCAACGGTAGTTTACACAAACATCTCACAAGTTTAAGCACACAAATTATTCCAAACAACCAAAATCTCCAAAATTTCAAAATCTCACATACAAGATTAGAATAAAACATATCAAATTAGAATATTATATATTTCTACTTGAAAATTCAATTCTAGTATACCAACATTTAGATCTCAAGCATTAAATTTCAGTTATACAACATTTACTGGAGTCATAACTTTCACAAATATATTTGACAGGGTCTCTACTTTAGATCAAATTTCATTCCTTTCACAGTACGTTTAAATTTAGTATTGGATATTGCTAGCCTAATGTGAAAATTTTCTAACAAAAGTAGGGTACACATTTTCATTTACTCTCATCAAATTATCTCAATCTCTAATTTATTTCACTTGCATTATTTTATTTCAATCCTTATTTTTTTAATCCTAACTCATATCTTTTAGAATCAAAATTCCAAAATCATTTTATTTTGTTCTAAGATATAACATTCTATTGTAAAAAAAATTTCTACTCAGTGCAAAACAAATTATCTTTTTCAAACATCAATTTTTCTCAACTTGCTTTTTAGTTCATTTTTACACAGAATCCATTTCATTTTCAAAAAAAAGTTACTATCTATAAATATAAAATCATTTACGTGATTATTTTCATATCTGCTAATTTAGGTCATGAGTTGTGTGTATCACTAACCTGATGCATTAAATTGATTGGAGTCTAAATTCATATTTTGACTGAACAATAATTAATATAATGACAAATAATTATGAAAAATATTTAATAAAGTGTTCAAAGTATTTAAAGATGCTAAGTTACTGTAAGGAACTAAATTATAAAATTTAAAAAGTTTTAGGATCAATTTGTAATTTACCAAAAATTGGAGGACTAGTTGGGATAATTACCAATTAAAGACAAAAATTGGGCACATGACACGTGTGATGGCTAGCCACCATACTCCAAAGGAAGATTAGCATGTTAATCAATCAAAATGTCTAGATATTTTGGATTAAAATGGGATCCATTTTTTAATTTGTCTTTTTCTTCTTTCTTTCTTCCTCTTCTTCCTTCCTTATATGTTTTAGTCTAAAATTTTAAGTTCATGAACCATCCCCACATCCTCCACTATTCCTCCATAGCCAAAGCTTTCTTTTAGCGAGAAAAAGTTAGGAAAATAGTGAGAAAATCATGAAAAAGTAAGTTTTCATGCATATAAAAGTTTGAAAAAGCTTAGGGAAGCAAAAACAAAAAAGAGAAATAAGCAAGAAAATAAAAGAGAGAAACTTCAAAAATTTCAGTCATAGAAGGAAAAAAAATTGAGGTAAAATATTTTTTTATCTTCTCTCTAGAGGAAGATGGGGTTTTAAACTCATTTGGAGTTTAGTCTTGAAGAGAGAGATTTCAAGAGTTGTAGAGAGAGAAAATATAGGTTAGAGATATATGATGGAAGAAAGGTATTTGATGACTTTCTTGTATGTTTTAGGTATTCAAGAAGAGAAAAAAGGTAAAGGAAATGAGAATGAGATATAAAAGATTAAAGAAAAAGAAAAAGAAAAAAAAGAAGGTAAGTACATAACTTAAGACAATAGCCTATATTTTATAATTAAATTGTATTATTTGAGTATTTGACATGCAAATAATTGTAAAATAATAGTATTTTGTGTTAAAATCATGAGGAGGCATGTTTGCTAGACTTAGGATGATATTTGGTAAAAATTGAATTATGTTGATTGTGTATTCTTTGTTAGAATTATAGAGCAGTCTATATATATTATTCTATAACTTAAGTTCTAAAACTCAGATTAATATGTTTTTTGTTGGATTTTAAAGATAAAACATAGATCTAAAATTTTCATGAGAAAATAAAATCTAATTTAGACCATAATTATGCTTAAATTGGACACCAACATTAGACCATAATACTATTTAGAAAATTCTGGACAAAATTATTAGTAATCAATCAGTGATCAAATGATCATAAATTTTGCTAAATAACTCTAAATTAAGTTATTTAAATTGCATATTAAATATATATATGATTTAGATCTATAATATTTAAGAAGACTATTAAATTTAATTTAGATTATAATAGGCCTAAAATTTAGATCCAAAACAGAGTACAAAATCTGTCAAAAGTAGGGTATAGTATAAATTGAGTAATTTAATGTGTAAATTATATTGGACCTTGTTGTATTAAACAAATGATATTTTTATTGAGTAATTATGTGATGAATTGAATCATTAAATCCATGAAATGTATGATATAAAAGAGTTATAAATTTTATAATGACAAAGTTAAGCCATATAATACTTAGTCTAGAACTAAAGTCTTGGATAGTTTGACATGCTAATAAGAGGTCATATTTATGTTGGTGATGAGACTCATATTTATGTCAGTGATGGTAATGATATTTATGCCGGTGATGACACATTTACATTATGCCGGTAATGATACTCAAAATATGCATAATCTTTAATGTATTTACAAAACTATCAACAACAATCCTTTTATCTTTTCTGAATTTGTTTGAACATCTATGGTATCTAACCTTTTCATTTAGAACATATTTTTCATTTAAAAGTTTTTCAATCTCCTTATTTTTTCTTTTCAGTCTCTTCATACAACACAATATTTTGTCTTCCAATATCATTACGAAAATCAATGACTTTCAATTCATTTTCAGTAGATTTTTCAATCTTTTTAATAAAATCATCATATTTTTTCAAAAGATCATCATACAATATTTTCAAATTAGCATATAATTTTTTCAAAATAACCTATTTTTCCTCAATTTTCCATACTTATAATGCAACTCTTCAAAATACCTCCAAAGGTCATCATCACTAGAAGAGTTAGAATCGCTTATTTTTGAATTTTCATGAAAATTGAAGTACAATATCTCTATTTTTTCAGCTTCTGCAATATCATCCATTAACACCATATTTGCGATTTCTTTATCTTGCAATTTGGTTGAACTTGAGCATGATTCTTCACTATTACTCTAAGTTGCAACCATAACTCTTTTCTTTTGCTTCTTTCCTTTATGTTTCAGCTTTGGACATTCTGTTTTAATATGCCCAAGCTGGTTGCATTCATAGCACACAACATTATTATTGTTCTAAGTATTTTGATGCTATTCTAATTTTTCAGATTTTCTTTTGCTTTTGTACTTCGTGTGAGATTTTTCTCTTCCTTTCGTAAGCATCCTTTTAAACTTTCTTGCCATATTTTCTGGCTCCTCATCACTTGAAAGTGAGCTATTATTATCATTTGATGAAACTTTAAGTGCAATTATTTTGTCTTTTTCTTTCTTTTTTATCTATATTAAGAATTTGACAATTAATTAGCATTTCATGGGATAATAAAGATCCAATTACCTCATTGTATGATAGATTGCAAACATTTTTTTCTAGTAAACCACTTTTGATTCCAATCTTAGAGTTAAGGTTCTTAAGAACTTCTTAATTTGATGAACTTCACTAATAGGTTCCCTAAGAGCTTTGAGTGCATTTGTGAGATTCATAAATCTCTCACTTGTTTTAGAAATGTTTTCGTCTTGCTTCATCTGAAATGTTTCATAGTCATTCATCACTATATGAAGCCTTAAGTCTCTCACTTCTTCAGTTCCTTCATATGTTGTCTCCAACTTATCCCATATTTGCTTGGATGTATCACATCTGGACACTTGGTTGAATATAAGAAGTTCATAGCCTTTGAGTTTGCTCTTGCTGCTTGCTTTTTATCTTGGTTCATCTCTTTATCTTCTTCTTTGTTCCATCTTCTTTTGGTGGATATGTGTAGACTTTCAAAACCGATTCCCAACAATATAGATCATTAGATTGAAGAAAATGACTCATCCTTACTGTCCAATATGCATAATTTACTCCTAAAAATAGAGACCTTGTGATGGATTGACTTCTTGAAATGAAGTAGCAAAAAAGGGTGAAATGACATTGTTTGAGGTTGATGTCATAGATTTGGATCTCTATAAGGTTGTGAAACCTTAGGTGAAAGGAGATTGGCTTTGATACCAAATGTAGATCCCAAAATGGCTCAAGAAGGAGGGGGGTGTGAATTGATCTTTTAAGAATTTCAGGGTTTTGCAAAATGAGTCACAATTTTTAAGTATGTTAATAATACTATAATACTGGGTAGAAAACACAAACAAAGAAATTTTGAAATTTCTTTTCACAAAATAAAATTTGTAACTAGACAAGTTTTTCAACCTTTAATATCAATTTTTTTTAAATAAATCACCTTTTTTATTTGTAACAAAAATTTCAAATAAATATAGGCACAAGTGGGTTTTTGCAAAAAAACACTTTAACACCTTTTTACATAAAAATCAAATTTGAAATTTTTTCATCAATTCAAAATATCAAAATTGAAAATAAAAGAAGGAAGAAAAGTTTAATACACTTGAATTTATAGTGGTTCATCTCCATTTGCCTACTCAATTCCTCAAAACTCAATTTTGTGAGTTTCTCTCCACTAATAATTTTTTTTAAGGGTAAGAATCAAGCTAATTGCAGCTCTAGAGTTCTACCTAACTCTCTTGAGTCCAAATCCAAGTTTTTACAAAGTAAAACTTAAACACACTTGATTAGCTTTTATCACAATGGTACTAAACAACACAATAACCAAGTTTTCAAGCTTAACTTAGAAACTAACCCATAAATAAACTCCTCACAAACTCTAATGATGATTTATACAATGAAGATCTAGAGCCAAATGAAATATATCCAAAAATGAAACTCAAATAGAAAGAAAATAATTCTAAGGGATGTAGAGCAAATTTCTCTTGATAAAATTTTTGTTTTTCTAATATTTGAAATGTTCTTTCAACAAGTATTTATAGTCTATGTGCAAAAAACTAGCCAGTAGAGACATATTTTTGTTTTCTAAAATGTAGCCGTGATTTTGTCTTTTAGTGAAAAACTGTCAGTTATAAAATTAAAATACTCAATTAGAATACTTGATTAGAATATTTAATTAGAATATTTGGCTAAAATACACTGTTATAAAATTACTTTTTGACTAGAAAAAAATACTTCGTCTTAAAAACTTTTATTCTTTGAGCTTCATTTTTATACACACATCATAATGATACTACATTAATACCTTAATGTACCTATTGTTGCACATATGCCTCTTTTCTTGAATATATATCTTTTATCTCCAATTATTGTATAACAAAAACTGAAATTCAAACACATATATGACAAATTCTAATTCCCAAATCATGGTTTTAGAATCATCAAAATAAGGAATACAAGTATTATAGCATTTGAGCCAACAACATATAGGGGCCAACGCCACCCCTAAATTAAAAAAAAATGTTAAAATTATGTTTTTAAAATGTTTAATTACCCCACATCTCTCAAATTTTTTTTATTCATTTAATTGAGTCGTACCTCTCCTAATATTTGAATTTTGAATGAAAGTATATAAGTTTTTGTCTCCTAAGTTAAATTTGTGGGTCCACCACTAATATGTCTCGTAAACATTGGTTTTGTTCATTACTTCAAAATTGAGAAAGGAGGAATAGAAAAATGATTGTATAAAATTAGTGTATTTTGCTATTTTAGGAAATGAAACATTAATTGGTTAGTAAATAAAAAAAATTCAAAGCTAAAGCTTTGATAATTAAAATATCTTAAATTTTATTTTTACTAAGTTCCTATTTGATTCATTTTCATTTTGATTTACAAATGAATTCTAGAATAGAATATTGCAAATGAATTCTCTCTTTTGGTATTATTTGTACAAAGTATGAAATTCATTTGTACCACCAAGAAAAAATAAAATCCCAAATTAAAATTATGAGAGAAATAAATTTTTAAAGAAAAATATAATTATTAGTAATTTTTTTTAAATCTATATAAAAATATTGTTATGGGCTTGTACTTCATCTATATTAACCTTGAGGGGTATTTCCGTCATTTTGATGATAATAAATAATATAGCAATATTGTATTTAACATACTTGTTTTTGTAAGTATATTATACAGGACATAAATTAAAATAGCAAGAATGGAGAATTGGAAGAATAATCCTTGAGAAACAAAAAGCAAGAAGTAGCATGTTCACTGCCGTGACTCCCGTGAAGCCAACTAGCCGTTACCAAGAAACCAACATTTGAAGTTCACGACCATGAAGGAAAACCAAACCGTGAAGTAAGCATTTCAGTCACCCCCGTGAAGAAAGGTGTCACCCCCGTGAAGCTTCATGCAAATTTCATTCCAGAGAGCTTCATGACCAGAGTCACCACTTGGGTCACGGCTGGGAAGATGTTCACCCCCGTGAATGAATGTGTCACCCCCGTGAAGGCTTCATTCAATTTCATCCAGAGAGCTTCACGACCAGAGTCACCACTTGGTTTACGGCTGGGAAGAGTGTCACGCCCGTGACTGATTAAAGTCACGCCCGTGACTCTATATGTCAAAACATACCAGAGAGCTTCACGACCAAGGTCACCACTTCAGTCACGGCTTGGGAAGAACTGTCACCCCCGTGACAAGCATATTCATGCCCATGAACAATGAAAGAGAAAAATATCAGGCGCGATTCTTTGGTTGGTATAACGACTAGTTTCTTATTTAATGCACCCCAATGGCTATATTCAGCCATGAGAGTATAAATGGAAGTCATTTATGCATTAAGAAACAAGAGAATGACAAGAAAAATAAAAGATTAGCATATACTTCAAAAAACAAGCTATCTTGTACTTTTATACTTTGAGAACTAATTCATTCTCTGTAAAAATCTTATTGCTCCTCATATTTGAGCAATAAAGATTTATAAGTAGTTATCTCTGTAATCTTTACTCAAGTAAGCATTGGGTAGTTCTGGGTTAAGAGAATAACTCTTGTAAGGGTTAGTTGTGTGAACCTCCAAAACACAAATTAAAAGGTTGTTTGTGTGAGCCTGTAAAACACAAAGTGTAGGTTGTTTGTGTGAGCCTGTAAAACACAAAGGAATTGGTTATTGTGTGAGCCATTAAAACACAAGGGATTTCTGGGTTAGGTGTGAGCCATTGTGAGAAACACCATAGTTGGGAGTGAGCTTTTAAAACTCCATTGTAACACTTAGTATGTTAGTGAAACTCCCAATTGCGATTGGGGAGAGGAGTAGGGTTTGTTAATACCCGAACCTCTATAAATCTTTGTGTCTGATTTTCTCTATCCCTTCTAAAATTAACAATTTTATTTCCGCACCTTAAAGTTTAATTTTTGAAACTCCAATTCAACCCCCCCTTCTTGGTCTAATATCTGGGCAACAATCTATCAACTTTATAATCTACTATTTGCAAGCTTCAATTCCTGCATAGAAAAAACCCCCACTAAGTCATTTCTAGCTTAGTTGTACATATGAGTATATAAGTTTTTTCCATGCAGTCACACAAACGTGTGACATAAATATCATGGCATAATTTAAATAGATCAATGCACAAAATGAAATGTTATAAAAAAATTCATGTTCAATTATATTATCGTTATATTGGTATCAAGATATGAATTGCATATATTCAATCATACGTATATGTTACCATATTTTGTCACCATTCTTACTCTGTTGTTTAGATAATTTATTAAATTTTCTCATATTGTCTTAATTTAAATAAAAATTTACCTATTATTTTAATTTAACTAGTCTCTATATATCATTTTAATTTAATTGATTTCCCTAAAATTACTTTAATTTAGTTAACTCAAATTCCATTCCATATAAGCTTTAAAATTTTAGTATACAGTTACAATGATGCATGACATATATTTCATAATATGATTTACAATAATCTAACATATATTACATAAGAATAAACATATGACTATGCAATATCTCCAAATTCAATGATAATTTATATAACTCAATTATCTAATATATATAACTCGATTATCAATTTTAACTTACCTTATAAAATACTTATAATTCAAGTCATGTTAAAACTCATTAAAACAATTCATGTCATCTCACACATTTACCTCTTAATGTGTACTTTTATGTCTTTTAATTAATTTCTATATAACATTTTAATATAAATTGGCCAAATCTCGTTCCTGATTTGTTCGAATATAGGGCGTACAGTAGACCTCTTAATGTGTACTTTTATGTCTTTTAATTAATTTCTATATAACATTTTAATATAAATTGCCCAAATCTCATTCCTGAATTGTTCGAATATAGGGCGTACAGTAGAGCTACTCACAGAGCTTCAGCACCCTACTCACCATAATCTTAAGTCAAGGGCACTTGCAGAGCTTCAGCCCCTTGACCGAGTATAATCACATAATTTGTGTATAAATATGATCAATGATGCTCTCAAAGCTATTGCAACCCTGTTTCCAAATTATATCAATATTGATACTGTGTTGCCCTCGAAATAGTGTACCATCTATCCTTAATTAGTCCATAGGTTGAAAATTAAGGTTATTACATATTTATTTCCTTTATATATTAATTTGCCAGAATCGATATTCACTTTACATTTATAATTAAAATATAATTATAAAAATTTAAAATCATGAAATCAAATGATATTTCAGTATATTTAACTATTTAAATAATATTGGCATACCTAAATTAATCTCTTATGAAATCAAGTCAACAAATCTTTAGTACTTACCTATGATTAATAATATTTTTAAAACTCTAGATACGCCATATAACTCATCTTTTCATACCAAATATGTATGCCACACATAAGTTTCAACTTCACTCTTTATTATTATAATTATTCAATAATCATCCATTAACCATTATCACTTTTTAATCAATCATGTGCTAACCCATATTGATAAATATACAATGATACATATTTCACATTCACACACCTTTACCACCTTAAAGAAAAATTTATATATTTTATCCATCAATTATTAATCCATATTTCTAGACATGTTATAACATGTAATTTTATTATTTAAGCACTCAATTCATTCCATTTAATCCTTAACCAAGGTTGCATGTTATGACAATCACACAATATTTTAGCAATAATTTAAGGTTCACATACATGCTTCACAAACCTTTTATTATAACAACTATATATATATTCTTTAACATTTTATATGCCACGTATATTTTGTACTTGTTTATATTTTCTAGCATGCTATATTATCCTTTTGACAGTCATTGTACATTTACACATTTTAATACCTCATTCAAATATGCAATTTATTCATTTAACACACAAGCATGTAATAAGAGCAAACTAAAATGCATATATGTACAAAACCTCAATGGAGCTTTTACAAAATCTAAAATCTGAAACTTGTCTACTTTTATTGTTCTTCCTCTTATTGAGGACCTAATTTAAAAATGTAACTTGTTAAAATACTTATTTTTATTATAGCTTAATTAAATAACTAAAATTTTTCCTATGCGACACTATGATCTTTTAGGACTATTGACTTTATAAAATTTTTCTACACTTATCAAATTTATGTGGTTCTTACTTATAATTAAATTTAACATATAAGACTATAACATTTTAAAATTTTTGGACTTTACACAATTTTTAGTGCAATTTCAAATTTTACCATAACAGCTATCTTATGACGGTTTTAAGATACTATGTTTAAAAATTCATATCTTTCAATGTGTGCATAATAATTTTGGAAACTTGAGAGACAGTTATAAAAGATAATTTAAATCATTTTTCGTGTTTATCACTTTGCCTAGTTTTGCCTCTAAAGTCCCTAAATGCTAGAGAATTTATAACTAGTACATCATAGAGTGAACTAGATTAGTTCAGTATTTAATGTCATAACTCATAAAATACATAAAAGTTTAAGGTAAGACTTATATGGGAATTTAGTCAAGATATAGAACTAAAACTTTTATATTTTTTACTTTGGTTAATTTGGTCTATAAATAGCTAAAAAATGAGGACAAATTCACTAGAGCTGCACATGTACAAGAAAGTAGGTCAATACAAAATGACTATAGTTCATTTTACTATAACTCAACCTAAACAAGAGCTATTCATACTAAATTTGGTAGAGATCTAGGGCATATATAGGGCTACAACTTTTATATTTTGGTTTTCCATAAATTCGATACTTAAGATGATCAAAATAAGTAAAAAATTGTAGGGTATTCTATTGATACTCCTCTATAAACCAATCTCACTTAAAAGAGTTTATCTCTTTATATACTCAAAATCATTTAATAATATTTGGCAGATATATAAATAAAATATGAATAAAAAACTTTCGTTTGATACTTGTCTAATTTTGGTTCATAAGGTCATCAAAATTAAAGTGCAAAACATTGCTACAATACAATTCTTTTAGCTCTAAATTACACAAGAACAATGGAGATTACTTACCAAGAACAAATTTATTTGGAGTGATTTTGATGAAAATATTGTGTGGAAGGAAGATGGAATAGAAAGAAGAGTGTAGAAGTTAGACTTATATAGAAAAACAACTTTCACTGACTTCCCCTTCTTCTTTTCATGTCCATTTTCTTTTCTTTTTTTAAAAACATATTTATTATTATATTCACATATTTACAATATCTAATCCCCTTAATTTTTACCAAAAGTAAAATTTATGGTCTAATTTATCAAGTCAATTAATTTAATTTCTAATTTCATCATGAATTCAATTTATTTTAATCTCTAATGTCTATCATGTGGTTTCCTATATGTATCATTTACACTTATTCTAATTAGACTCTAATTAGTGGGCTTTACATATATTAAATCAATATCATAGTTTAGGGATTGTGAATAAGGGGGAAAAGGAAGAATAGGGAATTTTTTTCCCCAAATTTAGAGACCCAAACTATGTGGTTGTAGAAAAGGTAACTAACATAATGATATCAATGTAAAACATGACTTTTGTCGTTTCACGCAGTTCAACTCAGTGACCATGCAAAGGTGGTCATTATTTTAAACTTAGCAACCACATTCACATGGTCATTGTTACAAGCAGTCAGCATAGCAACCACCATAAATGTGGTCGCTGAATACTACAATGTTAAACCATGTCATTTTAGGATTTTAACCCAACAACCACCAATAATGTGGTCACTACTGCTTATTTAGTGACCACTTATCCAGTGGTCACTGATGACCATGATAAACGACAACTAATGCTGAAGTTTAAGTCCACAAGACTCCACATATAGTGACCATATTTTGGGGTCATTGATTAATGACTACATAGTTGGTCACAATGTTGTCGTTAAGTGTCTCACCATTTTTTGGGGTGTAATTTATTGAGTAGATCTTTGGTCACTAACTTTGTAGTCATAAAGTGGTTGCTATATGGTCTCTAAGGTCATCTCCAACCAGCACCAATTTGCTACAAAAATAAGGAAAAAACAAAAATGGTGTAAAAATTTTGATCTCCAACCGAACACCAAAATTGTGTAAAAAATAGTGCTAGCTACAGTACCGCGCCATATTTGCAAGTGAAAGAAGAAGAAAAAGAAGGAAGAAGAAAAGAAAGGGAAAGAGAGAGAGAGAGAGAGAGAGAGCACGGGAAAAAAGGGATTTGGGTTTTTTTTTTAAGTTAAATAATTTTATTTATATTTAAAAATAAAATTTTTAATTTTTAATTACTAAATTTTACCCAATTTTATATTTTTTATAAATAATTTTATTATATTTGAATAAATAAATTTTTAATTAGTAAATTTATGTTTAATTAATATTAAAATATATTTAATTGAAACATTAAATAAAAAATAATTTTAGTAAATTGAAAATTAATTAATAGTAAATTGATATTTAATTAATAATAATATTTAAACTGATCTTTATTTTTCTTTTTCATAATTAAATTGCAATTTAATTAAATTATATCATCCAATTAAATTGTATTCTAATATTTGTAATATTATGTAATTTTAAGTCCATAACAATTTAATTTCTTAATTGAATATAATTGAACAAAAAAATTAAATAAAATGTAAAAAATATATAAATATAAAATGCATATATTATAATTTAAAACAAAAATACACTTATTACTAACACATAAGAAGATTACAAAATATTAAAACTAAACTAATAACGGAAATTTAAAATGTCTAACATAAAAGAAAACAAATACAATAATTAATTATTTAATAATCTGGAAGATCGGTTCCAGATCCGCCAATATGATTGAAATAATCTCCAAACTTATTAGATACAGAAGGTGGTTGTGTTTGATGCTATTGAGATCATTTTTCTAAAATTCGTATTTGTTCAGCTTCGATATATGCACGAATTTTTGGATCGCTAATAGTATTTAAGTCTCGCATCAAAATTTTATTTTCTTCTTTCAATTCTTTTAATGCCAAATTTTTGCTTTGAATTTTAAGGTATTATTGTCGGTCCGAACTATTTTTCTTCAGCATCTTTAAAAGTTGTCGATTTTCCTTTTTGAGACTGTTAATGACAGATGACATTTGTTCATCATTTTTTCTCTTCAATTTGGTATTTTTGACCCCAATTAGTCGTTCTGATAACGAACCGCCAATATCATCATCTAAATTAAGAGAAAATTATGACAACCCAGGAGATGCCGATATTGGAGACTCAGGAGTGGGATTATCTGACTCTGATGAAATATAATTTAAATTTTGCTTTCGATTTGTTTTTCTTGATGTGCTGACATTGTCTTTAAATTTTTCAAAATTTTTCACTATATTCCATATATGGTCAAATTTGAATCCCTTTTTGTAACTTTCATCTTGCATCAATAATATTTTAGCTCTATTTATCTGTAAATAATTTGAACTATAAAATTTTAGTTTTTTAGAGATATAATAATAAAAAATAAAAATATTTGCAAAAAAATACTCACAATATATTTATCTGATGCACCACTAGGATGCATATTTTCAACTTGTCCGATGCAAGAATTCAATTTTCGAACAACTTTCTCTATAGTTTGAATTTGGTATTGCACAGATCTTTTATTACGATACTCCCAACATTCAATTCTTGAGCTGTTATATGTATCTTCCACACGGCACCAAAATTGACTTGAAGACTGGTTCACACCCATAATAGGGTTTTGAGAAATGTCCATATAAACTTGACATAATAGCACATCATCATCAACACTGTAAGAAGAAGATCTAATAGACATTTGCAAAGAATGTTTTAAGTAGAGTTTGTAGTAGAATAATGAAATACAAAATATAAGTTGGGCAAATAATATAGGATGTATACACATATATATAGCATGTGATATAGATAAAGTATAGATAATGAATATCTAGTCAATAATTTTTATCCGTATGATGGATTTCATGATAATCTTAGACGTCGGATGAATTTCATCATTATCTAAATCTTATCATGATTGTTGTCATAATCTTAGCTGTCGGATGAATTTCATCTTAATCTTAGCCGTCAGATGGATTTCATCATAATCTTAGCCGTCAGATGTATTTCATCATAATCTTAGCCGTTGGATTAATTTATTCCTTATCTAAATCTTGTCAAATTGCTATCATAATCTTAGCCGTCGGATCGATTTCATCATAATCTTAGCCGTCGGATCGATTTCATCATAATCTTAGCCGTCGGATTAATTTATTCCTTATCTAAATCTTATCACAATTGCTGTCATAATCTTAGGCGTCGGATCGATTTCATCATAATCTTAGTCATTGGATGAATTTCATCATAATCTTAGCCGTTGGATTAATTTATTTCTTATCTAAATCTTATCATGATTGCTATTATAATCTTAGCCGTCGGATGGATTTCATCATAATCTTAGCTGTTAGATTAATTTATTCCTTATCTAAATCTTATCACAATTGCTTTCATAATCTTAGCCATCGGATCGATTTCATCATAATCTTAGCCGTTGGATGGATTTCATCATAATCTTAGCCGTTGGATGGATTTCATCATAATCTTAGTCGTTGGATTAATTTATTCTTTATCTAAATCTTATCACGATTGCTATCATAATCTTAGCCGTCGGATGGATTTCATCATAATCTTAGTCATCAGATGGATTTTATCATAATCTTAGCCGTTGGATTAATTTATTCCTTATTTAAATCTTATCATGATTGCTGTCATAATCTTAGCCGTTGGATGAATTTCATCATAATCTTAGCCGTCGGATTATATTTTTTAACCTTAGGATTTCATCAAATTTTTTTTTATGAAAAAAACCATTATTTATGAAATTTATTCATACTGATTATCATTTACGTATCAAATATTTGTATTCATATTCTCCAAATTACTCAAACGATAATGTTTAAAGATGAACTTCAAAAATTCATCTTCATCTTCAGATGACAATGAAGATATATCAGTAATGAGTAATTTTATTGCAGAATAAAAAGCAATCTGTCATGCAATTCACAATAACAACATGATTTTTGAGTCTTACATCAGTCAACAAAGCAATCAAAGTACTCATGGTGGCTGTATTCCAGGTCATATTTTAATCAATTGTGATCGTGAAGCTGCATATCATAATTTATTTAATGATTATTTTTCTAATCGGCCACGATACAGTGAAGATATGTTTCATCGCCGATATCGTATGTCTCGGAGTTTATTCTTACGTATCATTGATGCAATTAAAGATCATGATAACTACTTTCAGCAACGAAGAGATGACTTGGGTAGAGTTGGATTATCAACTTTACAAAAAGTCACAGTAGTGTTTCGAATGTTAGCATATGGTTTACCAGCAGATGCTACTGATGAATATGTTAAAATTGGTGAGTCAACTGCAATTGAAAGTTTAAAAAGATTTTGTCATGCTATCATAGAAATTTTTGTAGAGAGATATCTTAGATCACCTAATGCTAATGACAATGCTAGACTACTCTATGTTGGTCATCAACGTGGTTTTCTAGGAATGTTAGGCAGCCGCCTTGATTGTATGCATTGGAAGTGAAAAAAATTATCCAACAGCATGGGCCGGACAATATGTAGGTCGAAGTGGATCACTAACAATTATTCTTGAAGCTGTAGCAGATTATGATCTATGGATATCACATACATATTTTGGTATGCCGGGCACAAATAATGACATTAATGTCTTGGAGTCATCACATTTATTTTCTAATCTTGCTCAAGTTATTGCTCTTCCCGCTCATTATGTCATTCAAAGAAAAGAACATAATATAGGTTATTATTTAGCCGATAATATATGTCCAAAATGGTCAACCATTGTGCAAACAATTCATGAGCCGCGTGGTTCGAAGAAAAGGTATTTTGCAATGAGACAGGAGGCTTGTAGAAAAGATGTTGAGCATGCGTTCGGAGTTCTGCAATCACGTTTTGCAATTATTGCAGAGTCAACACGATTTTGGAGAAAAGAAGTGTTGCATGATATAATAACTGCATGCATTATCATGCACAATATGATAATTGAGGATAAACGTGATCTAAATGCAGTAATTAATGAAACAATGAATGCACTCGATCCTACAGTTGAAATGACAGTAGATGAAAATTTTCGATTTCAACAATTTCTTGCTTGACATAAACAAATCAAAGATAAAGATGCTCATATTGCGCTCCACAATGCATTAATAGAGCATTAATGGGATCAATATACTAATTCAGATGATTGAATCAATAATAATATTATTTTTTTTTATTGTAATCTTGTATTATTAATTATTCAATGTCAAGTTTTTTATTGCGTTTTTAATAAATCTGTATTTTATTTAATATTTTTTAATTAACAAAATTTATTAATATTTGATATTAAATTGAATTTGTATTTTATAATATTATTAAATAATAAATTTTTAATATTGGATGAATATATTAAAAAAATATTTATTTTGTAAAATAATTATATAGTCTAAAATTAATACAAATAATATAAAATAAAGTATAAAGAGGAATATATATAGAATATTATTTTTGGTGTAAAAAATAGTGTAATGGATTAGAGATAAATTTACTGTAGTTACACCATTTTTATATAAAAATTACACCATTTTGGCGCAATGAGTTGGAGATGGTCTAAGGAGTATGAAAATATTCATGTCTCCTTATGGTCGACATGTGGTCACCAATTGGTAGCAAATTACCAACCATGTTTTGCAGTTGCTAAATGTGGTATTTAAATGACTACATTTTTGTAATGAAACTTTCAAAATTACCTATTAAGCTTAGGTGAGTCCAGTCTCTATAATAGACCCATTTTTTTTTTTATTGTTGTTGTAGCGATTAGGCAGTTTGGATGAGAGTCACCACCTAATTAGACCGGAAAATAAACCTAACTGATTTGAAACTCAAGAAGAGTTCAAAACCTATTTTTTTATTCACACTTTATTTGCACAATTATTCTTTCTTTCACTTTATTATTCGTCTATCATTAATCTACCAAACAATTCCATTAAAATTATTCATAACATGCATGTATTTGAATCCATTCAATATAAAATAAAGTAAAAGAAAATAAAAATATTAAAATAAATAGAAATCATAAAATTAAAAAAAAAAAGTTAGACAAAGAGAAAAAGGGGATTACAACTAAAGAGAAACAAATAATTAAAATTATGTTGCCCAGATAATAAACCAAGAAGGGGGGTTGAATTGGAGTTTCAAAAATTAAACTATAAGGTGCAGAAATAAAAGATTAATTTTAGGAGGGATAGAAAGAATTTGACACAAGGATTTTTATAGAGGTTCGAGTGTTAACAAACCCTACTCCTCTCCCCAATCGCAATTGGGAGTTTCACTAACATACTAAGTGTTACAATGGAGTTTTACAAGCTCACTCCCAACTATGGTGTTTCTCACAATGGCTCACACCTAACCCAGAAATCCCTTGTGTTTTAATGGCTCACACAATAACCAATTCCTTGTGTTTTACAAGCTCACACAAACAACCTTCACTTTGTGTTTTTACAGGCTCACACAATAAGCTTTTGATTTGTGTTTTGAGGCTCACACAACTAACCCTTACAAGTGTTCTACTCTTAACCCAAAAATACCCAAAGCTCACTTGAGTAAAGATTACAGAGAGAACCACTTACAAATCTTAATTTCTCAATAAATGAAGAGCAAAAAGATTTTTACAGAAAATAGATTTTGTTCTCAAAATATGAAAGTACAAATATCTTATAATAAGAATTAAATTTGAAGTATATGCTATTCTATTGTTGTTCTCTTCATTCTCTTGTTCTGAATGCATAAATGACTTCCGTTTATACTCCCATGGTTGAATATAGCCATTGGGGTGCATTAAATATGAAACTAGCCGTTGTACCAACCAAAAAATTGCGTCTGACATTTTTCTCTTTCATTGTTCACGGGCGTGACTATGTTTGTCACGAGAGTGCCATTTCTTCCCAAGCCATGACTGAAGTGGTGATCTTAGTCGTGAAAGTCTCTGGAATGTTTTGACACAATGAGTCACGGGCGTGACATACTCATTCACGGGCGTGATCCAAGTGGTGACTCTGGTCGTGAAGCTCTCTGGATGAAAATGCATGAACATTCACGGGGGTGACATATTGATTCATAGGGGTGACTAAAATGCCTACTTCACAGTTTGTTCTTCCTTCATGGTCGTGAACTTCAAATGTTAGTTTTGGTAACGGTTAGCTCCTTTCACGGGAGTGACTCATAGAGTCACAGCAGTGAATATGCTACTTCTTGAATTTTGTATTTCAAGGATTATTCTTCCAATCTCCATTCTTGCTATTTTAATCCATGTCCTGTATAATATACTTACAAAAACAAGTATGTTAAATACAATATTGCTATTTTATTTGTTATCATCAAAATGACGGAAATACCCCTCAAGGTTTAACAATCTCTCCCTTTTTGATGGTGATAAATAATCTAGCAATATGTGATTTTGAGAAGTCTCCCCCTCAAAATATACCTAGGATAAAAAATTTATAATGTGCAAGAATAGTAAATAATGATGTAGCATTGAAATGAACTTAACTAGATTTTAAGTATATGCAAGTTATATGAGAAATATGTCCAATATATACCATAATTCCTTTTTAAAGCATGAAGTATATGTAAGGTATACTTAAGGTATATCATGGCATATTTATTTTGCTACTTGCATGAAGGTATATGCAAAGTATACTTAAGGTATATCTTATGTATATAAAGCTCAATTTTTCAATCATATACTTTGCATATGAATTCTTGAATCAAAGTTTCTAAACCCTTTTAATCTATATCAATGTCAATTCATAATTCAATTCTAATTTTTGATTGAAAATTCATTTGCCTTAATATATATTGCTAGTTTCTTCTTATGTTGCTAGTTTGATACCATTTTCCCTATAATATTGCTAGTTTTCTCCCCCTTTTGTCATCAATCAAAAAGGATATAAAGATATATGAATGATGTAAACAAAAGCAATTATATTTAATTAAAGGAAAAGATACAAACAAAGTTAAATATTCAGAAAGAAAATTTGAAAATTTCCTACACACCATCAAACATAAGCAAAATAAACAAGCAAAAATAAGCAAATTTAGGCTACACTCTAGCCTAACTCCTAGCCGGACATCCTATCATGAAGCCTAGCTACTTCAGCCTCAAGGCTGTCCATCTGAGACTCCATGAAGTCTTTGAGGTTCTCCAACCTCTCATCCATCGAAGTCTGCAGCTGCACAATTTAATGCAGTCTGCAGCTGTAGAAGATATCGTTCTGGAAAACGATTCTGAGAGTTGCTCCCATCTGGATGAAGGATTCAACATCCAAGCGATCTCGAGGATATCCTGGGATGAGATTGAAATGATGCGCATCCAGCTTCAGATAATTAAGCTTCATGGTTATGTGGGTGACATATGCCCCAATCAAAATATCTCCAGTAGGCTTGGCGGCAATGGAGAGAAGATGGTTAACAAACCATCTAGAAAGTGCCACTGTGAGTCCTCTGCGAGCCATCTCAAAGAGGAAGAGCTCCGATTTCCTGATAGTCCCGTTGCTTTCTCCCCTAGCGAATATGCTATAGGTTAGGAACCTATGCAAATACTTGTTTACTGGGGCCACAAGATGAGTGCTCTTTGTTTTCTTGACATCCCAGTTGCAATCGGTGCCAAAATGTGTCCAGGCGCGAGGGGCAGAGAATTCTACCTCAGTATCATTCAGGATGCCATCAGATGGTAGGCTAAACAATTCCCCAAATTCGATGGAACTGAGGGTGTTGGGATTGTTGCAGAGTTGGAATTTCACCACTCCAGTAGGTGAGACCAGCAAGGTGCTGAGGAATTCCAGTGTTGGCTCCCTCAAGGTTAGCTGGTGAATTTCCACAAAATCTTTCAGATGACAGGCTTGTAGTTGCTCTGTCATAGCCGTCTCAAGCCCGAGACTTCGGACTGTCTGCCATTCAAAGGACCTTGATGACAGTAGATGTCTCTTCTTCAAAGTTGCATACCGAAGATGGCATTGCTCCGGAATGCGGTTCATGAGGTAATCTGCATACCTCATAGGAGCATGAGACTTCTTTCTCTTTCCCTTGGATGAAGCAGTCTCCATTTGATTTGAAGAATTCGGTTGGTGATGGAGATGGAAGATTTTGACAGAAAATTTTATGGAAAACCCTAGAAATGTATGATATTTGATGAAAATTTGAACTTTTGGTGGTATTTATAAGGAAAGTTTGAGTCTTGGGGGCCAGAATCTTCAATGAATGTGTGTAAATGAGAGCGATTTTGGGAGTTGGAGAGTAGAAATGAAAAATATAACCGGCTGTTCTTTTATATACTCGATACATTCACGGGCGTGAAACATGTGTTAACAGGCATGAATGGTCGTGTTCACGGTTTGCTGAAGGAGTGTTCCACCCGTGAGTGAAGCAGTGAATAAATTCACGAGCGTGATCTTTGAACATCACGGGTGTGAATCATCATCAGTCACGGGGGTGAATAAATTATCACGGGCGTGAAATGTTGGATTTCACCACTTATGCCCATGAAGCAAGCTGTGATTCAATGCGTGAAAGCCTCTGTGAGTTTTGGGGTGTAATAGTTCACGGGAGTGAAAATTCGTCACGGGCGTGAAAGTCTCTTTTCACGGGAGTGACGCAAGCCGTGAAAATAAGTTTCACCACTTGAAGCCGTGAACCATGTCGTGAACGACATTGCCTCTTCGGGCCATTTATGTCACGGGCGTGAACATGTGTCACGGGCGTGACTCCCCTAAAATTTTCATCAAATAGAATTAAGTCTTAAAACAAAACTAAATCATTTCAACAAAGATTCTATTCCTTAAAACATGAATTTTCATCAAAATTTCTATCTTATATCCTGTGATATGATTTAAGATTAACAATCAAAATTTCAAATTTTTGCAATCACAAGGTTAATCCATCAATCATACCAAGTTCTCTTATAATGAAATTGAATCTTTCCTCATTTAGAGATTTAGTGAAAATATCTGCTAATTGATTTTCTGTGCTTATAAATTCTAATGCAACATCTCCATATTGAACATGATCTCTAATAAATTGGTGTCTAATGTCAATATGCTTGCTTCTTGAGTGTTGAATAGGATTATTTGAAAGATTTATAGCACTTGTGTTGTCACATTTGATAGGTATATGGTTCATCTTATGACCATAGTCCTTAAGTTGTTGTTTCATCCAAAGAATTTGTGTACAACAACATTCAGCTGCTACATATTTTGCTTCAGCAGTTGAGAGAGCAACTGAAACTTGTTTCTTGCTAAATCAAGAAACTAAACATACTCCAATGAAGTGCCAAGTACTTGAAGTACTTTTCCTATCTAAAAGACTACCAGCATAGTCTGCATCTGAATATCCTATAATATAAAAAGATGAATTCCTAGGATACCATAAACCTAGATGCAATGATCCATGTAAATATCTTAAAATTCTTTTTACTGCATTTAAATGAGATTCTTTAGGACATAATTGAAATCGTGCACAAAAGCAAACACTATACATTATATTAGGTCTAGAAGCAGTGAGATATAAAAGTGATCCGATCATACCTCTATAAAGCTTTTCATTAATGCTCTTACCCTTTTCATCCTTGTCCAATTTTGTTGATGTGCTCATAGGAGTCTTGGCATTCTTGCATCCTTCCATACCAAATTTCTTAATTAAATCTTTGGCATATTTGAATTGGTTGATGAATATGCCCTCATTGCTTTGCTTTATTTATAGACCAAGGAAATACTTAAGTTCTCCCATCATGCTCATTTCAAATTCCCTAGTCATACACTTAGCAAATTCTTGACAAAGCAATTCATTAGTAGAACCAAATATTATATCATCAACATAAATTTGAACAATTAGTATATCATGCTTATTTTTTTTGATGAATAGTGTAGTGTCAACATTTCCCTTTGTAAAGCTATTTTCTAATAAAAAGGAACTTAGCCTCTCATTCCAAGGTCTTGGGGCCTGTTTTAAACCATACAAAGCTTTTGAAAGTTTAAAAATATGATTTGGCAAATCATAACTTTCAAAACCTGGTGGTTGTTCTACATACACTTCTTCATCTATATAACCGTTTAGAAATGCACTTTTCACATCCATTTGAAAAAGTTTGAAATTCATGTGACATGCATATGCTAAAAGTATTCTTATGGCTTCTAATCTAGCTACAGGTGCATATGTTTCATCATAATCTATACCTTCTTCCTGATTATATCCTTTTGCAACTAGTCTAGCCTTATTCCTGGTTATTAACCCTTGTTCATCTAATTTATTTCTAAATACCCATTTGTTACCTATGATTTGATGATCCTTGGGTCCAGGTACTAGGGTCCATACTTTATTTCTCTCAAATTGATTGAGTTCCTCTTGCATAGCAATTACCCAACTTTCATCATTAAGACCCTCATCAATATTTTTAGGCTCAATTTATGAAATAAAAGCAATGTAGTGACTAGATGTTTGAAATGAGATCTAGTACTTACTACCCTTGATAGATCACCAATTATTTGCTCTTTTGGATGATCTTTCGTCATTCTCCATTCTTTTGGAAGTTCTTAATCATTTTGTTCTTGATTTTGAGGTAGAGAATCATTTTGCAGTAAATTTTCTTGATCATTTTCTGCTTTTCCATTTCTGATATCAAGTCTTTCCATATTACCTACAACATCATCAAGAACACTACCTTTCACAAGATCAAGTCTACTAGATTCATTAAAAACAACATGCATGGATTCTTCAACCGTTAGTGATCTTTTATTAAATACTTTATATGCTTTGCTAGTTGTAGAGTATCCTAAAAAGATACCTTCATCAGACTTAGAGGAAAATTTTCCAAGATTGTCCTTGGTGTTCACTATAAAACACTTGCATCCAAATACTCTAAAGTATGATATCAAGGGCTTTCTTCCATTCTATAGCTCAAATGAGGTTTTGTTTAAAAGAGGTTTTTTGAAAACTCGATTTGAAATATAACATGCAGTGTTTGTGGCTTCTGCCCAAAAATAAGTTGGTAATTCATATTCATTAAGCATTGTTCTAGCCATTTCAATTAAAGTTCGATTTTTCCTTTCAACTACCCCATTTTGTTGAGGTGTCCTAGGAGATGAAAAATTATGTGAAATACCATGTTCAAGACAAAAGCTTTCAAAGTTTTCATTTTCAAATTCTTTCCCATGATCACTTCTTATTTTTGAAATACAATAACCTTTTTCATTTTGAACTCTTTTAGCAAAGTTTTTGAAATTTTCAAAAGCATCACTCTTTTGAGCTAAGAAAATTACCCAAGTAAATCTAGAGTAATCATCTACGATGACAAATGCATAATGTTTTCCTCCTAAGCTAGCAATTCTAGTAGGTCCAAATAAGTCTAAATGCAGGAGTTGAAGAGGTTTTGAAGTACTTACTATGTTTTTATCTTTGAAGGATGACTTGTGTTGCTTTCCTCTTTGGCAAGGATCACATGTCTTGCCTTTTTCATATTTAACTCTTGCCAGTCCTTTTACTAGTTCTCCTGTGCTGAGACTTTGTATTAAGTCCATGTTAGCATGACCAAGTCTTCTATGCCACAACCAAGATTCATCACTAGTAGTCACAAGACACTTAGTGGAATGGTTAGATAGTTCATGTAAGTTTATTATGTATGTATTGATATCTCTATTTCCTTTAAATATCTTTTGACCATCAATAGAGATCACAAGACATTCATTTGAAGTAAAGATTACTTTGTTTCCTCTATCACATAATTGACTTACACTTAACAAGTTATATTTCACGCCATCAACAAGTAAGACATCCTTAATAAAAGTAATACCATTAATACCAATAGAACCAATGCCAATTACCTTACCCTTTGCATTGTTTCCAAAGGTAACTTTACCTCTATCAATACTTTTGATTTCATTGAAGAGTTTTTTGTCTCCTGTCATATGCCTTGAGCATCCACTGTCTACTAGCCAAACATTTTTTTTTATTGTGGACTTGAGGCATACCTATAGAATCAAAATTACATTGTTTTGGACTAAATTTATTTTCTGGTCCTTCAATATATTTGAATGCGATAATTCTATTAGACTGATTTTGAGAACAATGGCATGCACAATCATGATTAATTTGCCTTTTTCTTGATGCATGCTTCCTATATATAAAGACATGATTATTCTTTTTATGTATAGAAGGTTTAACATGCTTATTTCTTGGTGCTGTTCTAACAGGTGTGGAGATGTGAGATTCTTTAGACTTAACAAATATAGTTTTGTGAGAAGATGATCATGTGTCCTTAAATCCTAGACCATGTCTAACTAAAGGTGGTCTTTGAGACACAATGAGAGTATCTAAGCTCTCTTTACCTTTGTGAAATTTAGAAATGGAATTTCTAAGTTCCTCAACTTCATTTTTCAAAATATTATTTTCTTTTAGCAAGGAAGCTGTTGAGGGTCTTAATGAGTATTCATCTAATGACTTTTGGAGAGATTCATTAGATGATTTAAGTTTATGTTTTCCTTTTCTAAACCATCTATCTTATTTTTTAAATTAGAGATATTATTTCTATAGGTACTAAATTTAGTTCTATATTTCTCTAATTCTAGATTTAATTCTTCTATTAGGCTTTGCTCATCATCATCATCATTATCATCATCACTATTACTATCATTATCACTACTATCATTATTGAACGAGTATGAGTGTAGTGATCTTATTTTATTCAAAACGTGATCCTCTATAGCCATGAAGCATAGGTTGACCTCTTTACTTTCATTGTCACCTTTTTTACTTGAAGAGCTTTCGTCATCCCATGTGGCTTTGTGGCCTTCATGATAGTTTTCTAATGTTTTCCACATGCTATATGCAGTTGAACAGTGTTGTATCCTGCCACATTCTTCAATAGATAATGAACTTGAGAGAATTGTCATTACCATCTTATTTTTGAAATTTGCTCTTCTTTGAGGCTCTGTGCAATCATCTCTTGACAGGATTTCTTCTTTACCATTAACCCCTCTTCTAATTGGTGGTTTCCATTCTTTTCGAATACTATCCCAGACTTCAATTCCTTCATTATCCAGATATGTCTCCATGTGAAACTTCCAATGGGCATAATTTGCTCCATCAAAGTAAGGTTTGAGACATTGGAATCCTTCACTGGCCATATCTTGATCTTTACTAGTGATTTTTAAGCTTCGATGCTAGACAAAGCTCTGATACCAATTGTTGCCCAGATAATAAACCAAGAAGGGGGGTTGAATTGGAGTTTGAAAAATTAAACTATAAGGTGCGGAAATAAAAGATTAATTTTAGGAGGGATAGAGAGAATTTGACACAAGGATTTTTATAGAGGTTCGGGTGTTAACAAACCCTACTCCTCTCCCCAATCACAATTGGGAGTTTCACTAACACACTAAGTGTTACAATGGAGTTTTACAAGCTCACTCCCAACTATGGTGTTTCTCACAATGGCTCACACCTAACCCAGAAATCCCTTGTGTTTTAATGGCTCACACAATAACCAATTCCTTTGTGTTTTACAGGCTCACACAAACAACCTACACTTTGTGTTTTACAGGCTCACACAAACAACCTTTTAATTTGTGTTTTGGAGGTTCACACAACTAACCCTTACAAGTGTTATTCTCTTAACCTAGAAATACCCAAAGTTCACTTGAGTAAAGATTACAGAGAAAACCACTTACAAATCTTAATTGCACAATAAATGAAGAGCAAAAAGATTTTTACAGAGAATAGATTTTGTTCTCAAAATATGAAAGTACAAATAGCTTGTAATAAGAATTAAATTCGAAGTATATGCTATTCTATTGTTGTTCTCTTCATTCTCTTGTTTTGAATGTATAAATGACTTCCATTTATACTCATATGGCTGAATATAGCCGTTGGGGTGCATTAAATATGAAACTAGCCGTTGTACCAACAAAAAAATCGCGCCTGACATTTTTCTCTTTCATTGTTCACGGGCGTGACTATGTTTGTCACGGGAGTGCCATTTCTTCCCAAGCCGTGACTGAAGTGGTGACCTTAGTCGTAAAAGTCTTTGGAATGTTTTGACACAATGAGTCACAGGAGTGACATACTCATTCACGGCCGTGACAAACTTCCCAGCCGTGATCCAAGTGGTGACTTTGGTCGTGAAGCTCTCTGGATGAAAATGCATGAACATTCACGGGGGTGAGTGAAATTCCCACTTCACTGTTTGTTCTTCCTTCATGGCCGTGAACTTCAAATGTTGGTTTTGGTAACAGTTAGCTCCTTTCACGGGAGTGACTCATAGAGTCACGACAGTGAACATGCTACTTCTTGAATTTTGTATTTCAAGGATTATTCTTCCAATCTCCATTCTTGCTATTTTAATCCATGTCCTATATAATATACTTACAAAAACAAGTATGTTAAATACAATATTGCTATTTTATTTGTTATCATCAAAATGATGGAAATACCCCTCAATGTTTAACAATCTCCCCCTTTTTGATAGTGACAAATAATCTAGCAATATGTGATTTTGAGAAGTCTCCCTCTCAAAATATACTTAGGATGAAGAAGAAAAGAGAGAAAGAGAGAGCCCTCAAACCATCTCACTATTCAATTTATCTTCTTTAAGAATTAAATGATTAAAAATGATAAAATATCTAAGTTTAGATAAAAGAGCAATATCTCTTAGACTTTTTCCTTAGGATATTGATCATAGGACCAAAAGAAAAGAATTTTCAATATTGATTTTTAGAGTGACTAATTGATTCAATAGAGTTTTGATATGATTGCAAATTACTAACCTATTTCTTATGGGAGAAAGGGGTACTTATAGGGAATTTTGGGAAACAGAAAATGATAAGTATGAATTTTGGGTCCATGTACATGGTAAGTCAACCTTTAGATAACTGTTATCGTAGGTAGGATATCCATATGCAAACATAGGTTATATTCATAATGATATTTATGAGTTTTGAAAGAGAATCAGATCGATCTTATGAGAAACAATTGTCTGGGGTGGGTGGCTATGTCTGTATAGATATATAGATATCTATGCAGAGGTAAATTTGAAAATGAAAGACAATAGAGAGCGTCAAAAAGTGAAATTTTGGTTTTTTAGAAAGATGTTCATGAGAACATAAATTGATTTTTAGTATTTTTGGATCTTTTGGGTCCATTTTTGGTTTTTTCAGTTTTTGGATTGGTTCGATTGATTATTTTATCATTTTTTATAATCTTATACTCGAAGATGGACTTGTTTCTAGCTATCATCATTGGCCCTATTTTTATTCGCAAAAATCCAATGTCTACAACTATCCAAATTTTACAGTATCTTTGAATGACAAAAATATTTTACATTCATAGGTTTTACAAATAAAAACACACAATTACAAAATACTTGAAGGATTTATCTTGATAGCTTTGAGTTCCAAAATTCATTATAAAGTTATGGTTTATGCTTTTGCATCCAATCACCGTTTTCAAAATACAAAAGAAAAAAAATACTTTTAAAATTAGATTTTTTCAAAGTCAATCACTATCATTGTAAAGACCATCCCCTAAAAATATATAACTCTTATAGAAAAATTGATTTTGGAAGGAGCAATGCCATCAACATCTCCTTTTATTTTCAAACTGAATATCCAATTGAATTGTAACACTCTTCGATATAATTAAGAATTAACCTAATATACCAAAGAATTTTATGATGCATATGATTTAAAATGTCATAAAATTTAAACTTTGATGCACCATGACCATGATGACTTATAAAAACATAAAACATTATATAACTTTAAAAGACTTTATAAACTTAAAAGATTTAAATACAATATTTATATGGGTATACATAAGTGCAAGATTTTACTAAATGAGTAGTTACAAAACTACATGTCTCTAATAATAAAACATGTAAATCTATAATTACCCAAGCCCAATAAAATAAAAAGCATAATAGTTGTATCAGTCATCCCAAATATGTATTCTCAACTCTGATCTTTGGGAGTTCTCCTTTATTGCTCATCTCTTAAGCTCCAAACCTATGCATGGAAAGCCCAGACACTAAGCAAACTAATGCTTAGTGGTACATAACAACATGTAAAGCACAACATACAATACAATATGAATAACAGTCTCACCGACTTATAATAATGACTTACCTCAAAGTTCACACATGCACTAGCTCATATACCACATGACATACCATAATGATCTCATACATTTATACCCCACAACGAACATGGCATATCAATACATATAATATTAATCATACAAACGTATACCACACTTAGCAAATTTTTTAAACCAATACATTGCCTGTTTTACTCATAACTAGACTAAATTGGATACATAAAATCTATGGCTTTCACCTGAGCCTTCAGGATATATGTCTGAGCTGTCTAGAATACTTGTCTGAGGAAAAAGAGTGCGCACTTATCAATTACCAAGGAAAGCAAACTTGGCTTAAATCCTAGGCCTTTAAAGAATATCGAATATGACTAAACTAGGTCACCCGATACCGGTCCCCCCTCAATAGCATGCCATCTATCCTAGCTTAGTCCTAGTTAGAGTATTGGACTTAAGCATTTTTCACACACTTACCATTTCCATATTACAATTTAATCCATATTCAATGATTCTCATAAATTATAATCAAAACATGCATCCTTTTAACACATTATAGCCATACGATAGAGGTATACCATCTCAAAATAAATCAACATTGATTCACATGCAAACATACAATTTTTCCAAGTTAAGCAGCCTCATGCCCATGAACAACCTTTTACTATCGTAAAGACCTTTTCATGGGTATTTTACTTATGAACCAAATTGTGAATCAACAATAATTTTCATTGCCATGATCACCCCTTCACCGGCGTGAACCAAGTCGTAATACAACCCATGAAAGTACCTGTTCCATGCAAAAACTCAGAAATATGACATTCATGCTTGTGAACCATCAGTTCACAGCTGTGAATCTGGAAATTTTTTCAAAAAGCAGAATATGCCATTTCATACCATTTTCACATGTAATAATATCTACGGTTGACCAATGTTAGCCACCCTATTAACTCTCCAACATGCATATAAGTCATATATTATATCCATAACATCTCTAAATATCAACATTAATCAATGTAACCCATTTAACATCTCAAATATACTATTTTAGCATATTTACCCTTAATGCAATATAACCTAAAAACATGTTATTTATCACCCCAATGACCACTCGTAGCATGCATTAAAGACAAATAAAACAAGAACATACAACTTGAAACTTTTAATGTGGTTATGTACAAATCTTACACATAGAATAAAACTTAGCCAACACTAGAACTCTTCAAGCTTGTCCTATCCTTTAAGAAGGACTTCTAACTCCTCTACCAGCTCCTGGAGGAACAAAACGTCTCCTTTAGCTTTTTGGGAACTTGAACCAAAAGCAAGAACACTTAAACTAGCTATTTCCTTGCAACTCACAACCCTCTTTTTCTCGCTCTTCTCTCTAACTTTAATTTCATAAAACTTGGTCTTAAAATCTCTAAAAATGGAGAAGAAGGGTTTTTGATGAAGGAAAAAGATGGAGGTGGTGTGTTAAGTTGGTTAAAGGCGGCTGCTGGCTCACCTGTTATGTCTACCTAGAATTCATGATCGTGATTCCTCTTTTACGGGCATGAACCACCCATTCACAGTCGTGATTAACCTCTATTGTTTGTTTATTGAAAATCCGACATTCACGGTCGTGACACCACTTGTCACATGCATGAAACAACAAAAATCAACAAATTTCAAAATTTCAAAATCCTACATAACTCCTAACTCTCACCAACCATTACCATAACTTATAAACCCTATTTACGAGCATTACATGAATAAAATAATCTAGTAGAATGATGATAGTGTTAAATTAAGCTTCAAAAAAATTTCTATTGCCAGATATTTTGACACATACTCTACCATGAGTACTATAAAATATTTCAAGAATCCAATTACCAATTCCAAAGAAATAAACTTTTTCAAAACCAAGATTTTCAACTTCAAGTATTCCAAATATCTCTTTTCAAACTGTGGATTGCAATACACATATTGCATAACTAGTTTATGCAAAAGAAAAGTTTGAAGAATATCATTCTCCTTCTCCTTCTCCTAAACCTCTCCAACTTTTTCTGCAATTACCAAAAAATCCAAAATGAATTGAATGTTTTGGAAAAACATTTCAAAGTTCATAAAAAATTTCTACATGATGATTTTTATGCATCCCATAATGCAAAAAATAAAAAAGAAAGAAATTAGTTTTTACAAAAATTTGCTCGATAAAAGAAAAACATCCAAAATGAATTTATGATTGTGTTTTCCAAAATAAAGTCTAAATTTTTATTCTTTGATTGGTTTGAAATTTAATTCTCTTAAAAGAATATTTCTTATTCTTACAAATCCTTCATCAACCCTATTACCAATAGTAGAAAATACTTGAGTGGAAATTGTCTATTAACAAAAAAGTTTAGTCAGAACATCCACACCTTAGGCAACTTAAAATCACCCATTTTCAAAAAACAATTGATGCATATCCATTAAAAAAAAATCCCAATTTATGACTTCAAAACCAATTTCAAAAGTATCATTCAACAAAGTAATTTTACCACTGTCCATCTTAGTACAATTGTAAAACAATTGAGTAGGATTGAAGAAACCCAAAAAACTTCAACTGTTCATTCCTCTATTGATACAACAAAAGGCCTAAAACCTATAGCCCCCATATTCAATCCCTTTCAACTTTCCAAAGTTAGCCAACAATAGTTCAAATGAAATAAAGCTCAATTTCTCTAAAGTCTATGTGTTAGCCATAGTGTGTGTATCTTTAATTTTTAATTTGACAATAAAATTGAGCAAAAATTGAAGTGCTAAAAAGTAAGTTATGGCATAGTAAGTAATTAAATCAAAATTTACCATGACATACATATTTATTGTGTTTTTAAAAAATATATCCCTTTTTCTTTCAAACACATAAGACATTTCTCTCCCTTTGTCTAATATAAAACAATTTTTTTAATAAACTCTTCCCTTTTTTCAAGATTAAAAGTCAATTTTTTTCTCATAACATTTCTCCCTCTTTGTTAACAACAAAAAGGGTGAACTATATTGAAGGAATTAGACAAGATATTTGATGCTAAACACATCAAAATTCTATTGCATTGGACACTTCATAAGGTCATCACCTTCACAATTCATGCACATGGAGATGACAATTAGAAGGTGAGGCCAAAGGATCTTTTTTTCCTTTATGCAATGGTCAATGGGTCGCCAGTGGAGAGCACAACTCATTTCATTGACCACTTGCATCACATGGAAACCTCTAGAAAATGGGTAATTATTATTCCTTCCCACATCATGATATGATCACCAAACATTCAAATTTTCTCACCATTTTTAATAATAAAGTGCTTAAAGAAGTTCTCACATACGAAACAAATCTCTTGGATTTCAATTATTTCCTCAATGCCAAAGTAGTGAGAAAAGTGGGAAATGATGTTTGGGTATATGCTTTGGGTGAACAAGGTGCACAAACATCCATTAACAAACAAATTAATAAAAGGGAAATAATTGGCCTACTTGAGCAAAATGATGTGTCGGCTCATAAAAAGGCCTCCTCTCAAGTTTCTTCCTCTTAAGCTCCACTTTTTAGCACCAATTATGGACCTCATATACTTAACGTTTTACCTAAATCAATTGGTGATAGCCTTATATTGTATAAGCACTCACAACATTCTAATGTGACTTGACCCTACACTTGGGCCTCTGCTACAGGATAATTGCTGCCACACCTCGGCTAATAATTAGGAACCAATTTAGTAGGATAACAAACTTTTTGCTTTACTCTGATTGCTCCTAATACTCTAGAGAGAAGTGTCAATGTCCTAGTCAAAAAATCGGGATCTAATACTAAATCATAAACAATAACCCAATCATTTTAAAAAATAGAGTTAAATAAATTCTAATCCTCTTTTCTTTCAAATGACCACGACTCTATATATAGATTTAGAAAACAAACCACATATATAACATCCACTAATATAAACCCCGAATCACAAGTGCGCCGAACTAGGAGCAATTATGATAATCAGAGTTTAATTTTGAATAAAATAAAACATTTGGAATAATAAGTGAAGAGTCATTTTGAATATTTAATTAATAAAAAAGGGAAAAATGAAATGAGGATTAGATTGATGGAAAAGAAAATTTTAATTGAGGACAATATTGGAAGAAAAAAAAAGAGTTGAGGGTTTAATTGGAATTTTATAATACAAAGTAAAATAATATTAGTTTGACTTGGACTTCATCCTCATTGGTTGAAAAAATATATTGTTGTGATTGAAGGAAGGTGTGGCAATATCTCAGCCCTCCATCTTGGCATATAAAAAGAGAGTAATAGGGCTTTCTAAGGTAGAAAAATGTGCACCCATATTACATCTACCCTTCAGGATACCACCTTCATTCCTTCTTCATTTTCTTTTCATCCATAAGCAAAAACCCAATATATTAAGAAGAGAAATCCCACATTTGTTTTTTGAAAACTGAAAGAAAAAAAAAGGTAGAAAAAGATATTTCAACTAGAGGAAAGAGATTTAAAGAAAAGAAAGATAGAATAAGAACTGGAAATGGAAACCATGCCTATATTTGAAAAGATTCTTTATAAGTGTAAAAATATCTTTTTTTCCTTCTCTATTTTCGTGTTTTAAAACCTGAAAATCCAAAAGAAATCCCCTCTCTTTCATGTTTTTCAATTCGCCTAGACAAGTTAATGTTTTTATTAAGAAAACCCATTAATAATTTTCATAAGTTGATAAAAAGAAGACCTTAAAGGGTTTAAGTCAATAAAGAGTGGAACCTTATAGTTTAAACCTAAGAAGAGAAAAAATTAAATATTTAAAGGTAGTATAAAGAGTAAAAATGGTGTTTTGATGTGTTTGGAATATCATGAGAAAGGGAAAGAAACCTCCAAGAAAGAGGAGAGCTTGAACTATGACAATAGAGTGAGAGAAAAGCTCTGAAGTGAAGGAATGTGCACAATGGAAACTCAAATATTGTATTTCATATGATTTTTAGATGAGACTTGTTTGTTTTTACTTGTGTTGTTGATGCTTGTTGAAAATATATGAGATTAAATGTGTTATAATGCATAAAATATGAATGTTAATGTGTTATGTCCTAATGAGAGACTTGATATGTGGAGAGCATGATATAGGGTTATACTGTGACATGCAATTCAAATGTTAAGCATGTTCATGTTAAATGTTGGGTTGGAATGTCTTGGGCTTGAGAAATGAGCTATTGTGCTCTATATTATGATGGAAATGTTAAAATTGAATCACTTTTAGGCATGATGGATGGTTCAAAAGTTATTCGGCAATAAACACTTGGTTAAACGTGGTAGTTTTTACTTTGATAAGGCTTGAGGTAAATGCGTGAATGGATAGAGTGTGAAAAGTTTAAATGTATAGTTGAAAATAGTGCAGACGCACTGTAAATCATGATCGTGCCTATGTTTTCATAGGGAAAAGCACGACCGCAACAAATGAATAGTTTTAAATGCTTCTAAAATTGGAATAAGTCTTTATAAATATAAAAGCTTGTGTGAGCACCTGATAAGTATGTTGATGAAATTAATAATGTAAATCTAATCGATATAAGCCTATAATGTCTAACTTAGAACTATAGTCAGGATAAATGACATGCTATTAAATGATTAAATGGTACCATTGATATGAAGACATGTGTGTGTCCCAAATGAAATTTATGCTCCCTATAGAAGGACATGTGTGTATCACAAATGAAATCTTGGTGCCCCATATAAGGATATATGTGTGTCATAAATGAAATCTTACTGTAATCAGCAATACTTAGGTTGCAATCAGCCACCCCATATCCATTAATCAGTTTGTTAGTGTGTCATGGGTAATTAGTAATGAATGTGAGAATTTAATATGATGTTAATGTTATTAAAAATTTACAATTTTTACTACAATCTATTTGAAAATGATGTTATCTATTTGCTTAATAAATATCCTTGAATGATGTTGCATGTTAACTATAAATGTTGGATATGGAATATTTGAATGTTGGGAATCTAAGAACTTAAAAAGGGTAGTAAATGTATAAGTTATTAAGTACTAATTTGTTAAGTATGCATATCCAAATGTATGTATGTGACTTATTGTTTGATGGTATGCATGTTTGTATATATTTGGGCATGTTATTTGTCATTGTGTACCACTAACCAAAATGCTTAGCATGTGAGTTGTTTTCTCACACGTAGGTTAGAGCAATGTAGTTAGAGGTAACTGACAAAGAGAAAGCTTGTTGAAGAGTCTATAGGACAAGCCCATCTCATTTGGGTTGGTGATACTATATATGATACCTTTTGTTTTTGTTCATGTCATATGGGAATAAGGGTACATGTTACTTTCAATATATATATTATCATGTTGCATTGTTAGGGTAATGTCCCATTCATACAAAGTTTTAAGTTTGAAGTAAATTCTTTGTGAACTTAAAGGCTAGTTGAAACCTAGAACAAGTATTTTGCACAAGTTTGATTTTATACTCTAAAATGATCAACTTTATTTTTTATGATTTTATCTTATGACATTTTGGCATGAATGAGATATCTTATAGGTCATCATATGTGGTTAGTTATGTTGAAATGAAGTTTTCATAAGTTGAACCTTTTTGACTAAAATAAAGAGAATATAGGTGCCTTAGTAAATTTAAATAAAATCATAACCAAATTAATATTTTATAAAATTATTTCTCATGTCTATAAATATGTTTTCAAAATTTTATTAATTCACATTTTTAGGTTTCTAAATGGTTTATCACGAACATAAGTAAGTGTAATACCCTAAGTGTGGCAAGGAAAATCCTTGCCATATAGGGTGTGTTACAACATATCTTAAGTCAATCCCAATTTAATGCCTATATTATTTATGAATGGAACATAGATGATATGTATGAATACAACATCCTTAGACTTCTCTAACAAATGACTATGACAACCAATACATACAAGACCCAAATAAATACACCTTATAGGGCTATAGAATAACTTTTTATAGTATGATTCTTAAGCCAACATAAAGGTTGGTGGGATTTTTATGTCACTCTCCAACAACAAATAAAATCTTAGAAATCATTAAAATTGAATAAGATGATAGTCCTATTAATGAATTGGGAAAATCCATTCCCAATGCTACTTCAAGCTTGATCCTAAATTTTAGTTTGCATTTGGAAGGTAATTGATGTAATTCAAAGTGTACTCATAAATGTACAAACCAATCTAGTTTGGCAAGATACTTCTGAGGTCTATCTCTCAAGGAATGTTTTGGCTTAAATCCCTAATTAACTATAGATTACTAAAAAATACAAGAAATCAAACCTAAACACTCTAATCAAATTTATGAGATTAATTGCAAAACTAATTATATTAACTAAAAATCTAAATTTAATTAATTAAAACTAGGCTAATTGAATTAACTGATATGATGAAAGCAGATATTTAGATTTGCATCCCTAATTATGTATTCCCCTTTTTATAATTAAGAACAATAAATAATACTTTTTGAAGCTCTCGCTTTAATTCACAAATCAATCATTCAATAAAATAAAAAGGTTCATACAAAGATTGGGTAGCTAACTAAATGTTTAATGAAAATTTATCCTAGCATTGAAACTACAGTGATCATGTCAATATCAATAACTAAACTAAATATGTTATAGTAGAGCGATAAAATAAGAAAAACTAAGTTGTCCTTGAACACAACAAGAATCCAACTTTCAAATAGGTTGATCCCCAAATCTTCAAGTTGCACTCCAAACCAATCTTTCGGAATCAAAATAGTTTTTTCCAATGATAAAAAGTCTGCTAGAATGCTGATGAAAATTTCAGAAAAGAAAAAAAACTGAAACCTAATTCTACTTAAGTTTGAATTTATACCTAACTAAGAGTCCTTATTAGAATCTAACTCCAAATTGCAATTATTTCCCAATTAAAAAATCATAAATCCCCCAATAATGGCTCTATTTTGAACATGTATCTCATATATATAGCAGTGAAAATATAAAATTTAATTAAATCTAAAACCCATAGAACATCCTATGTAATTTAAAATTGGATTGAACCATTCAATGGGAGAAGTTGATTACCTTTGTTTGCAACTTTTGATCTTCCAAGTTGTGAGTTTTGCCTTCTTTGTTGGGTTATATCAAACCACAACAATCCAAAGCTAGGATTGCCTCTAAGAGTATGCATGCGAAGGAAGAAGAAGAAAACCTCCAAGGAGATGGGGTGTCAAAAGTCTAAAGTGTTAGCTATGGAAAATTGTCTTATGAAAGAGAAAAGAGAGAGAAGAAAAATAACTCTCATTTTTCTTAAGGGTGCAGGCACAAAATTTACTCAATAAAAGGAGTATTTATACTATTTCTAATCCCTTATAGGGTTAGAAAAGGAAAAGCCTTAATGGGCCCCTTTCCATAAGGTATATCACCCAATGCTAACCAAGTTAACAATCTTAATCTAAATTGGATTTGACCCATTTTTATTTCTTATAAAAGGCTCATTTCTCTTTCTCTCTTACTTAGATCTTATCCAAAACTCATTTTATATTTTCTTCATTCCCTTTATGCATGTGACCTAATAGGTTTTCCGGTCATGTTGATAGCTCAAGTCTCAGGAGGAATCCTAATTCAATTAGGATTCTATGATGAGTCAAACACTTTTGACCCATAATTGATTTCTAATCAATTTATGTTGACTCATTAGACCATGAGCGGTATTTAGCAACACATCATGACAACCCAATTAACTAAAAAAGTCAGTGGTTTGACTTTTAACCCTTCCATAAACAATTACTATGCAATCTGTCTTTTCACCAAACTATACCTCATTTGGTTCAGAGCATGGACTGTGTATCAACTCCCACTTGATTGACTATATCACATCTAGTCTAAATAATATTAGTTCTTATCTATGAGACTCATTACTCTATTAGATATGTCCTTGAAGACCTTCTTCAAGACATGTCCATCTTAACAAGGAGTTCTGAGTAATGATCTCTACAAGAGGCCATAGGTATACGCTCCTTCTAGTAGGAGTGGTGAATCCTCTACTAACTACTCAACTGCCTTCAAATACCTCATGGTATACCCAATCACCACCCTATGAGACACTTTTGAGAGGCAACAAGAAATGGAGTCAAAGTATTGATTTAGTATCCAAGATAACCTTGAGGATTTCAAGTCTAAGGATACTTGCACCATTGTTATGATGAGACTATCACTGATATTGAATAGACATCTATGTGATTGTCTCATCATAGGTCATCCAATGTACTTGGCTACTTTAGCAAACATCCATATGTTAACTCTAAACATCTCATGTTTTCAGTTTATGAGATTAGTTACTTGACCTAGCCGAGTATAATATATGCTAGTCTATCCGGATTAACAATGTTCTATCTTGTTAATCTTATGACTAGGGATCATTTAGGTATAAACATAATTGCACATGATCGGAATCTCATCATCATGATCTCATCATGATTTTCTTCATGTCGTGTCATATACTAAGGACTTCATTAAATAGTTTAAGATCTATATCAATTTATATGTAATAAATACCATATAATAAAAATGTCTTTTATTAATAATAAAAGAGTACATCAAGCGCCTAAAGTGATTGCCTTTAGGGCACCTCTTTAATAGGCTCTCCACCAATAAGAATGTGGCATCCTCCCTCTATAATAAGAATAATCTCATTACATAAGCGGAATGACACTGACAAGCTCAATGAAACTAGTATGAGTTAAAATTTTTGTTTAATAACTTAATTGATATATTTTTTTATATTTGAATATACATACGAATTCAATTATCTAAAATACACCATTGTATTACATAAATGTTATACTTCATTATAACTATCAAAATTAATGACTTTTACCTCACATCTAACTATATACATATAATTCCAAAATGTAAGACATGTTCTTAACTATCAACTAGACATGTCTATCAAACCCGTATGCATGATAATGAATAAAATGCAAAAACAACATGCATCTGACCCTCAACCAGTGCTGACGCGTCTCCTCTATTTTGGGCTTGTACTTCCTCTATCAACTTTGTTAACCTTGAGGGGTATTTTCGTCATTTTTATGATAACAAATAATATAGCAATATTGTATTTAACATACTTTTTTTTGTAAGTATATTATACAGGACATGAATTAAAATAGCAAGAATGGAGAATTGGAAGAATAATCCTTGAGAAACAAAAATCAAGTAGTAGCATATTCAATGCCGTGACTCTAGGAGTCACTCCCGTGAAGGAAGCTAACCGTTACCAAAACCAACATTTGAAGTTCACGACCATGAAGGAAAAACAAATCGTGAAGTAAGCATTTCAGTCACCCCCGTGAAGAAAGGTGTCACCCCCGTGAAGCTTCATTCAATTTCATTCCAGAGAGCTTCACCACCAGAGTCACCACTTGGATCACGGCTGGGAAGCTTGTCACGCCCGTGAATGAGTAATGTCACGTCCGTGACTCAATATGTCAAAACATTCTAGAGAGCTTCACCACCAGAGTCACCACTTGGATCATGGCTGGGAATCTTGTCACGCCCGTGAATGAGTAATGTCACGCTCGTGACTCAATATGTCAAAACATTCCAGAAAGCTTCACGACCAGGGTCACCACTTCAGTCACAGCTTGGAAAGAACTGTCACCCCCGTGACAAGCATAGTCACGCCCGTGATCAATGAAAGAGAAAAATGTCAAGCACGATTTTTTGGTTGGTACAATGACTAGTTTCTTATTTAATGCACCCCAACGGCTATATTCAGCCATGAGAGTATAAATGAAAGTCATTTATGCATTAAGGAACAAGAGGATGATAAGAAAAACAAAAGATTAGCATATGCTTCAAATCACAAGCTATCTTGTACTTTCATACTTTGAGAACAAATCAATTCTTTGTAAAAATCTTTTTGCTCCCCATATTTGAGCAATAAAAATTTATAAGTGATTCTCTCTGTAATCTTTACTCAAGTGAGCTTTGGGTAGTTTTGGGTTAAGAGTAGAACACTTGTAAGGGTTGTTTGTGTGAGCCTGTAAAATACAAAGTGTAGGTTGTTTGTGTGAGCCTGTAAAACACATAGTGTAGGTTGTTTGTGTGAGCCTGTAAAACACAAAGTGTAGGTTGTTTGTGTGAGCTTGTAAAACAGAAAGTGTAGATTGTTTGTGTGAGCTTGTAAAACACAAAGGTATTGGTTATTGTGTGAGCCATTAAAACACAAGGGATTTTTGGGTTAGGTGTGAGCCATTGTGAGAAACACCATAGTTGGGAGTGAGCTTGTAAAACTCCATTGTAACACTTAGTGTGTTAGTGAAACTCCCAATTGCGATTGGGGAGAGGAGTAGGGTTTGTTAACACCCGAACCTCTATAAATCTTTGTGTCTGATTTTTTTGATCCCCTCTAAAATTAACTATTTATTTCGGCACTTTAAAGTTTTATTTTTTGAAACTCCAATTCAACCCCCCTTCTTGGTCTAATATCTGGGCAACAATTGGTATCAGAGTCTTGTCTAGCATCGAAGCCTAAAAAGCACTAGTAAAGAGTAAGATATGGCCAGTGAAGGATTCCAGAGTCTCAAACCTTACTTTGATGGAGCAAATTAAGCCTATTGGAAGTTTAGGATAGAGACATACTTGGATAGTGAATGAATTGAAGTCTGGGATAGTGTACGAAAAGAATGGACACCACCAACCAGAAGATGAGTTGATGGTGAAGAAGAAATCTTATCAAGAGATGATTGGATAGAGCCTCAAAGAAGAGCTAATTTCAAAAACAAGAAGGCAATGACAATCCTATCAAGCTCATTATCTATTGAAGAATGTGGGAGAATACAACACTACTCAACAGGATATAGTATGTTGAAGACATTGGAGAACTATCATGAGGGAACTAAGCAAGTCAAATCCAAGAAGATTGAACTTCTAACCTCAGAATATGAGCTCTTCAAGATGGAATCCAATGAGTCAATCACTGACATGACCAACCATCTTCTATCCATTATAAATGGAATGAGGAAACTTAGGAAGCATATGAGTTTGGAAGATGTAAACAATAAAATCCTGAGAAGTCTTCCTCTTAAAGACTATGGTTCAAGAGTTGCTGGCATAGAAGAAGCAAATGAAGATATGATCATCATGAATACTGATGTGCTGATTGGCAAGCTTCTCACACATGAGATGGCAGTAAAGAGAGATAGAGAGCTTGAAGCAGAGCCAGAGAAAAGAAAACCTTTAGCACTCAAAGCCTCTACTTCAAAATCTCGAGAAGAAAGTGAAGAGGTCAACCTATGCTTCATGGCTATTGAGGATCACGTCTCGGACAAAGTAAGATCACTACACTCATACTCTTTCAATAATGATAGTAGTGATAATGATAGTAATAGTGATAGCGATGATGATGATGATGAGCAAAGCCTAATAAAAGAATTAAATATAGAATTAGAGAAATATAGAACTAAATTTAGTACCTATAGAAATAATATCTCTAATCTGAAAAATAAGATAGATGGTTTAGAAAAAGAGAACATAAAGCTTAAATCATCTAATGAATCTCTTCAAAAGTCATTAGATGAATACTCATCAAGACTGTAACATTCAGCAATTTAGGCCCCGATTGCGCGTGACCGTAGTGGGGTCCACTGGTTCAATCGGAGTCTAAATTTGAACCCATAAAAAAATGACTAATAATAAGGAAAAATAATTAAGGGTATTATTATTTGGGAATTAAAAAGATTAGGGATAGAATTAGAAAAAAATAAAATTTCCTATGGACAAAATCAGTATTATGGAGATTGTTTGGGGAAAAAGTGTGAATATGGAGGAAGATGTGGTAAAAATAGAATTTTTCAAAGTTTAAATGTTAATCAAGATTAATTAACTTAATGAACCAATAAGAATTAAGATTAATTTTAATTAGTAGGACCCACACATTAATCAAGGTATAAAAGTCAAAAATGGGAGGAATTTTTCATTTTTCCACCAAAATATCTAAGTCCTCTTCTTCTTCCTTTTCCCATCCTTGTTGCCGTCCACCTCCACTCTCTTAAACCTCCATTTTTCTTTCAATTTCCAGCAAGCTAATAATGAAAAGAAATTAGTTTTGAGAGAGGAAAAATAAGAATTAAGGAGTTCTTACCATAAAAGGTACCAAAGGAGCAAGAAGGAAGGAAGAAAGAAGAAAAAGGGAGAAGAGTAGGGGAATTTCGGCCCACCTTGGAGAACTCTTAAGGTGAGTTTATTCTTCTTAAATTTAACCTTTTTCCTTCTATTTGAGACCCATGATGATGATAGATGTGATTAGGTTTGAAAGATTTAGGATTAGTTGCAAGATAGAACTTAGAAAATTAAGTTTGTGTTTAGTTGATGAAGCTGTAATTGGACTTTGAGTTGATCATATTTGATGTTAGATAATTGTTTTATTGCTTAAAAACTAAAGAAAATATGATGTTAGTGGATGAATAATGGGCTGCCATAATTAAAGAAATTAGGGAAAATTGAAATTAATATGGAAACACAACAATTGGTGATAAGGAAAATATGATTTGAGTGTTGAATTGAAGGAAATGAATTGGTAACTAGGATATGGTTTTTGGGCAGCCATGACATATGAAGAAGGAAGTTTAACCTTAGTACATTTTAGCTCAATTAAGGTGTAAATCATATTAGGAGCATTAGAATATTATGTAGACATGAAAAACATTGAAATTGGATGTTGGAATTGAGATGTGGTATAATTGTGTAGGAAAAATAAGTGAACAAGTGAGAGGCCCTCAAGAAGGTGACAAAGGCAAGGAGAAGGCTAGCTAATAAGGGAAGGAAAATAAGGTTTAAAGGAAGAATCAAGGCTGATTAGGTATGTGCTTCATTGATAAAAATTTTGCATGTTGTTAATAAGTATGGAATTATATATTAAGGTTTGTTATGTTTGTATTTTTGAGATGTTATGTGATTTGTTGTGACTTTTGATATTATATATGGCAATGGGAACAAATGGTGTGAAATAATTGAGACATATGAATGTAGTTGTAATTCTGGAAATTTTAGTATCAAAATGAATGCAAATGATGAATGTGGTTGAAATGTGAATTGATGCCAATTGATGGCTCGGGTACAGAATTCCAGGAACAGCTCTGTCTATTTTGATGATAACTTGAGTTGTGGAACTCATTTTTGTATGTTCTTTGTTGGAAATGAAAGCTAAGACACAGGGATTTAATTTGTATTTAGACTATAACATTTAATTATGTCTATATTTTCCCAGAAAAATGCATGAAGTTTAATCTTAGAATCTGTCCAGAAAATTCTGGGCAGAAAATTCTGTGATGATGCAGTAGTGAATTGATCATAACTTTTGATAGAAAACTTTGATTTAAGTGATTTTTGATGCATCTGAAAGCTAAGACAATAAGCTAAAAATTGTTAGAAGTCCAGAACTCCAAATTCTAATTATAAATGGGCTACAAATGAAGCCCAAAAACAGGTCCAAATTCTGCCATAGGTATAAAACGTGAAGTGTTGGACTTATGCATGTGGTATGTTAATTATATGTAATAATTAATGCAAATATTTACTTTGATGGTAATTATCAATGTTTAACAGATTATTTATATATGAGATTTTATTGTAATAATAATGAGAATATATAACAAAAATAAACAAGCATACTTATGATAGTTGAAAATATTGCGAATTAATATAAAAATAGTTAAGCCCAAAAACACCTAGTCTAGAACTAGAATAGGGAATAGTTTGGCATGCCAATCAGGGGAATTTAGGCACTCGGTGCCAAATATGAAAGCCGGTAATGGCAATTGATAAATGCGCTCGGCGCAAAATTATTAAGCCGGTAATGACAATATAACAAAAGCCAGTAATGACATTATTATAAAAGCGCTCGGCACTACATTATGAAAGCCGGGAATGACAACCCCGTTATTCCTATTAGATAGTTCAGTTATAGGTGTTATGGGCACAAGAAAATAATAATAATACTAATATTGAAGTATGTGATTTTGATAAGTGTTACATGAATTAAATTTATTACTATTACATGTTGAATGAAATTTATTTGATTTTATAGAAATTTTTATTTTATGCGTTATTTATTAAATGGTTAATTAATATGTGAGAAAATATATATGTATGTAAAATTTTTATCATTGAAGCACCACTAAGCTAGTAGCTTAGCGCGGGTGGTTTTCTCTCGCGCAGGTTTAGAAGGGTAGTCGTAGAAAATAGTCTGTCAGAAGAAGAAAAGTATCCGGAGGGAAGCAACAAAAAGCTCTGGGTTTTCTTTTTTGGTATATTTTGTTAAAAAACTTTGTAAATTAAAGTATTGTTTTTATTTCATATAATGTGTATTAAATATGTGAGTTACTATGTAAAAGAACATAGTTTGAATGTAAATTAATATATTTTATAAATAAATAAGATTTTGAGTATTATGCTTGTAATAATTTTATTTCAATGTCTACAAAATTTAAAAAAAAAAAATTTACTTCACTTCATTAATTTTATAAAACAGTAAGACGGGTAATACTCACTTACCTTGCTGAACTATAGTGGGGTAAGGGGGTGTGACAAAGATCCTCAACAGCTTCATTGTTAAAAGAAAATAATACTTTGAAAAATGAAGTTTAGGAACTTAGAAATTTCATTTCTAAATTTCACAAAGGTAAAGAAAGCTTAGATACTCTCATTGTGTCTCAAAGACCACCCTTAATAAGACATGGTCTAGGATTTAAGGACACATCATCATCTTCTCAGAAAACTATATTTGTTAAATCTAAAGAATCTCACATCTCCACACCTATTAGAACTGCAGCAAGAAATAAGAATGTTAAACCTTCTGTACAGAAAAAAAATAATCATGCCTTTATGTATAGGAGCATACATCTAGAAAAACGCAAATTAATCATGATTGTGCATGGCATTGTTCTCAAAATCAATCTAATAGATTTATGGCATTTAAACTCAGTGTAAGACCAAAAAGTAAGTTTAGACCTAAACAATGTAATTATTGTATGAAAATGGGTCACATAAATAAACATTGCTGGATAAGGAAGGCTCATTGGAAACCTTCATGTGCTAACCCCCAAGGACCCAAATTCATTTGGGTACCTAAATATCATACTTGATTTGTAATTCTATAGGTATGGCTCAAGTCCACAATAAACAAAAATGCATGGCTAGTAGACAGTGGATGCTCAAGGCATATGACATGAGACAAAGAACTCTTCAATGAAATCAAAAGTATTGATGGAGCACAGGAGAGCTAGTAAAAGGATTACCAAGAGTTAAATATGAAAAAGGCAAGACATGTGATCCTTGTCAAAGAGGAAAGCAACACAAGTCATCTTTCAAAGCCAAAAACATAGTAAGTACTTCAAAACCTCTTCAACTCCTGCATTTAGACTTATTTGGACCTACTAGGATTGCTAGCTTAGGAGGAAAATATTATGCATTTGTCATCGTAGATGATTACTCTAGATTTACTTGGGTAATTTTCTTAGCTCAAAAGAGTGATGCTTTTGAAAATTTCAAAAACTTTGCTAAAAGAGTTCAAAATGAAAAAGGGCACTGCATTTCAAAAATAAGAAGTGATCATGGGAAAGAATTTGAAAATGAAAACTTTGAAAGCTTTTGTCTTGAACATGGCATTTCACATAATTTCTCATCTCCTAGGACACCTCAACAAAATGGGGTAGTTGAAATGAAAAATCGAACATTAATTGAAATGGCGAGAACAATGCTTAATGAATATGAATTACCAACTTATTTTTGGGCAGAAGCCACAAACACTGCATGTTATATTTCAAATCAAGTTTTCAAAAGACCTTTTTTAAACAAAACCTCATTTCAGCTATGGAATGGAAGAAAGCCCTTGGTATCATACTTTAGAGTATTTGGATGCAAGTGTTTTATATTGAACACCAAGGACAATCTTGGAAATTTTGCCTCTAAGTCTGATGAAGGTATCTTTTTAGGATACTCTACAACCAGCAAAGCATATAGAGTATTTAATAAAAGATCATTAACGGTTGAAGAATCCATGCATGTTGTTTTTAATGAATCTAGTAGACTTGATCTTGTGAAAGGTAGTGCTCTTGATGATGTTGTAGATAATATGGAAAAACTTGTCATTGAAAATGGAAAAGAAGAAAATGATCAAGAAAATTTACTACCTCAAAATCAAGAACAAACGGAGCAAGAACTTCCAAAAGAATGGATAATGACGAAAGATCATCCAAAAGAGCATATAATTGGTGATCTATCAAGAGGAGTAAGTACTAGATCTCATTTCAAGCATTTAGTCACTGACATTGCTTTTATTTCACAAATTGAGCCTAAAAATATTGATGAGGCTCTTAATGATGAAAGTTGGGTAATTTCCATGCAAGAGGAACTCAACCAATTTGAGAGAAATAAGGTATGAAACCTAGTACCTAGACCCAAGAATCATCCAATCATAGGCAGCAAATGGGTATTTAGAAATAAATTAGTTGAACAAGGGTTAATAACCAGAAATAAAGCAAGACTAGCTGCAAAAGGATATAATCAGGAAGAAGGTATAGATTATGATGAAACATATGCACCTGTAGCTAGATTAGAAGCTATAAGAATACTCTTAGCATATGCATGTCACATGAATTTCAAACTTTTTCAAATGGATGTGAAAAGTGCATTTCTAAATGGTTATATAGATGAAGAAGTGTATGTAGAACAACCACCAGGTTTTGAAAGCTATGATTTGCCAAATCATGTTTTTAAACTTTCAAAAGCTTTGTATGGTTTAAAACAGGCTCCAAGAGCTTGGTATGAGAGACTAAGTTCTTTTTTATTAGAAAATAGCTTCACAAAGGGAAATGTTGACATTACACTATTCATAAAAAAGCATAAGCATGATATACTAATTTTTCAAATTTATGTTGATGATATAATATTTGGTTCTACTAATGAGCTGCTTTGTCAAGAATTTGCTAAGTGCATGACTAGGGAATTTGAAATGAGCATGATGAGAGAACTTAAGTATATCCTTGGTCTACAAATAAAGCAAAGCAATGAGGGCATATTCATCAACCAATCCAAATATGCCAAAGACTTAATCAAAAAATTTGGTATGGAAGGATGCAAAAATGCCAAGACTCCTATAAGCACATCAACAAAATTGGACAAAGATGAAAAGGGTAAAAGCATTAATGAAAAGCTTTATTGAGGTATGATCGGATCACTTTTATATCTCACTGATTCTAGACCCGATATTATGTATAGTGTTTGCTTATGTGCACGATTTCAATCATGTCCTAAAGAATCTCATCTAAATGCTATAAAAAGGATTTTAAGATATTTACATGGAACATTGCATCTAGGTTTATGGTATCCTAAGAATTCATCTTTTTATATTATAGGATATTCAGATGCAGACTATGCTGGTAGTCTTTTGGATAGAAAAAGTACTTCAGGTACTTGTCACTTCATTGGAGAATGTTTGGTTTCTTGGTTTAGCAAGAAACAAGTTTCAGTTGCTCTCTCAACTGTTGAAGCTGAATATGTAGTAGTTGGATGTTGTTGTACACAAATTCTTTGGATGAAACAACAACTTAAGGACTATGGTCATGAGATGAACCATATACCTATAAAGTGTGACAACACTAGTGCTATAAATCTTTCAAAGAATCCTATTCAACACTCTAGAAGTAAACATATTGACATTAGACACCACTTTATTAGAGATCATGTTCAATATGGAGATGTTGAATTAGAATTTGTATGCACAGAAAATCAATTAGCAAATATTTTCACTAAGTCTCTAAATGAGGAAAGATTTAATTTCATTAGAAGAGAACTAGGTATGATTGATGGATTAACCTTGTGATTGCAAGAAAACGAAATTTTAATTGTTGATTTTAAATCATATCACAAGTTATAAGATAGAAATTTTGATGAGAATTCATGTTTTATGATGTAGAATCTTTGTTAAAATGATTTAATCAGTTGTAGAACTTAATTTCAAATTTGATGAAAATTATAGGGTAGTCACGCCTGTGACTTAAGTGGCCCAAACTCACAGTGTCGTTCATGACTTTGGTTCACGACATGATTCACAGCTTCAAATGGTGAAACTTAGTTTCACGGCTTGAGTCACGCCCGTGAAACAGGACTTTCACGCTCGTGACGATTTTTCACTCCCGTGAACAATTACGCCTGAAAAACTCACAGTGTCATTCACGACTTTGGTTCACGACATGATTCACGACTTCAAGTGGTGAAACTTAGTTTCACGGCTTGCGTCACGCCCGTGAAATTGGACATTCACCACCGTGACAATGTTTCACTCCCGTTAATAATTACACCCCAAAACTCACAGAAGCTTTCACACCTTGTGTCACGGCTTGCTTCACGGGCATAAGTAGTGAAATTCAACAGTTCACGCCCGTGACGTTATATTCACCCCCGTGATATTTGTCGATCACGCCCGTGAACTTATTCATGCCTTCATTCACGGGTGGAACACTACTTCAGCAAACCGTGAACATGATCATTCACGCCTGTGAAACCATAGTCACGCCCGTGAATGTATCGAATATATAAGAAAACAGTTGGTTACAACCTTCATTTCAACTCTCCATCTCCTGAAACTGCTCTCATTTACTCTCATTCATTGAGACATTGAAGATTCCGACCCCAAAGCCTTGAAATTTCACTATAAATACCACCAAAAGTTTGAATCTTCAGCAGAAATCATACATTTCTAGGTTTTTATATCAAATTTTCTGTCAAAAATTTTCTTCAACTCCATCAACAACTAATTTCTTCAAATATGGAGTCTGCTTCATCTAAGGGAAAAAGAAAGAAGTCTCATGCACCTAAGAGGTATTCAGATTACCTCATGAACATCATTCCAGAAAGTTGTCATCCTCGGTATACAACTTTGAAGAAGAGACCTATTTTATCATCAAGGTCCTTCGAATGGAAGGTAGTCCATAGTTTATGGCTTGAGATGGCTATCACAGAGCAACTTCAAGCCTGTCATCTCAAAGAATTTGTTGAAATTCATCAGCCGACTCTGAGGGAGCCAACGCTGGAATTTCTCAGCACCTTGTAGGTTTCACCAACTGGAGTGGTGAAATTCCAACTCTGCAACAATCCTAACACCCTCAGCGCCATCGCATTTGGAGAATTGTTCAACCTACCATCTGATGGCATTCTAAATGAGACTGAGGTAGAATTCTTTGCTCCTCCAGCCTGGACACATTTCGGCACCGATTGCAGCTGGGATGTCAAGAAGACAAAGAGCACTCATCTCGTGGCCCCAGTACACAGGTATTTGCATAGGTTCCTAACCTATAGCATTTTTGCTCGGGGAGAAAGTAATGGAACAATCAGAAAGTCAGAGCTCTTCCTCCTTGAGATGGCTCGCAGGGGAGTCAAAGTGGCACTTTCCAGATGGTTTGCAAACCATCTTCTCTCCATTGCCACCAAGCCCACAGGAGATATCTTGATTGGGGCATATGTCATCCATATTGCAGTGAAGATCAATTATTTGAAGCTGGATGACCATCACTTTAACATCATTCCTGCACATCCTCGAGATAGGTTGGATGTCGAGTCATTCATCAAGATGGGAGCGGCTGTCAGAATCGTTTTTCAAAACGATATCTTCTACCGCTTCACTGATACTGCTGGAGAGATTATCTGGGAAGATAATGACACAGAGAATTTTAAAGCAGACCTCCAAGGAGTCCAACAGAAAAAGAGGGCTCGGATTGAGGAAACACCTCCAGTAGTCGAGCAGGATATTGGACAGTCCTCAGCTTCCACACCATCCTTAACGCAGCAGGTGGTCGACCTCTTGGCACCACATTTTGAGCAACTGCAGACTTCCATGGATGAGAGGTTGGAGAACCTCAAGGACTTCATGGAGTCTCGGATGGATAGCCTTGAGGCTGAAGTAGCTAGGCTTCGTGATAGGATGTCTGGCTAGGAGATAGGCTAGAGTGTAGCCTAAATTTGATCATTTTTAGCTTGTTTGTCATTTTTATGTTTTGATTGGGTAGGAATTTTTAAATTTCCTTTCTGAATATTTTAACTTAGTTTGTATCCTTTTCCTTTATCTATATATTTGTTCTTGTTTACTTCAATCTTCATATCCTTTTTGATTGATGACAAAAGGGGGAGAAAACTAGCAATATATGATAAGGGAAAATGGTATAGGAATTGGTGAATCAAAAAGTGAATGAATTGACTTTAAATTGGTTTAAAAATCTTGATTCAACATTTCATATGCAAAGTATATAATTGGAAAATTAAGTTTTTATATATACCTTAGATATACCCTAAGCATACCTTGCATACACCTAAAAGCAAGTTACAAATAAAAATATGCCATGATATACCTTAAATATACCTTACATATACTTTATGTCTTGAAAAGCAATTATGGTATGTATTGGATATACTTCTCACATAACTTGCATATACTTAAAATCTAGTTAAATACTACATCATTATTTACTATTCTTGCACATTTTAATTTTTATCCTAAGTATATTTTGAGGGGGAGACTTCTCAAAATCACATATTGCTAGATTATTTGTCACCATCAAAAAGGGGGAGATTGTTAACCTTGAGGCGTATTTCCGTCCTTTTGATGATAACAAATAATATAGCAATATTGTATTTAACATACTTGTTTTTGTAAGTATATTATACAAGACATGAATTAAAATAGCAAGAATGGAGAATTGGAAGAATAATCATTGAGAAACAAAAATCAAGTAGTAGCATATTCACTGCCGTGACTCTAGGAGTCACTCCCGTGAAGGAAGCTAATCGTTACCAAAACCAACATTTGAAGTTCACGGCCATGAAGGAAAAACAAACCGTGAAGAAAGGTGTCACCCCCGTGAAGAAAGGTGTCACCCCCGTGAAGCTTCATTCAATTTCATTCCAGAGAGCTTCACCACCAGAGTCACCACTTGGATCACGGCTGGGAAGCTTGTCTCACCCGTGAATGAGTAATGTCACGCCCGTCACTCAATATGTCAAAACATTCCAGAGAGCTTCACCACCAGAGTCACCATTTGGATCACGGCTGGGAATCTTGTCACGCCCGTGAATAAGTAATGTCACGCCCGTGACTCAATATATCAAAACATTCCAGAAAGCTTCACGACCAGGGTCACCACTTCAGTCATGGCTTGGGAAGAACTGTCACCCCCGTGACAAGCATAGTCACGCCTATGACCAATGAAAGAGAAAAATGTCAGACGCGATTTTTTGGTTGGTACAACGGCTAGTTTCTTATTTAATGCACCCCAACGGCTATATTCAGCCATGGGAGTATAAATGAAAGTCATTTATGCATTAAGGAACAAGAAGATGATAAGAAAAACAAAAGATTAGCATATACTTCAAATCACAAGCTATCTTGTACTTTCATACTTTGAGAACAAATCAATTCTCTGTAAAAATCTTTTTGCTCCTCATATTTGAGCAATAAAATTTTATAAGTGGTTTTCTCTGTAATCTTTACTCAAGTGAGCTTTGGATAGTTCTGGGTTAAGAGTAGAACACTTGTAAGGGTTGTTTGTGTGAGCCTGTAAAACACAAAGTGTAGGTTGTTTATGTGAGCCTATAAAACACATAGTGTAGGTTGTTTGTGTGAACCTGTAAAACACAAAGTGTAGGTTGTTTGTGTGAGCCTATAAAACACAAAGTGTAGGTTGTTTGTGTGAGCCTGTAAAACACAAAGGTATTGGTTATTTTGTGAGCCATTAAAACACAAGGGATTTATGGGTTAGGTGTGAGCCATTGTGAGAAACACCATAGTTGGGAGTGAGCTTGTAAAACTCCATTGTAACACTTAGTGTGTTAGTGAAACTCCCAATTGCGATTGGGGAGAGGAGTAGGGTTTGTTAACACCCGAACCTCTATAAATCTTTGTGTCTGATTTTCTCTATCCCCCCTAAAATTAACTATTTATTTCCGCATTTTAAAGTTTAATTTTTTGAAACTTCAATTCAACCCCCCTTCTTGGTCTAATATCTGGGCAACAAACTTCATAGTTTAGTATTTGCAAGCTCCAATTCCTTCGCGGAATAAACCCATACTAAGCTATTTCTAACTCAGTGGTACATATAAACATTTAAGTTTTCTCATGCAGTCACACAACACATGGGTCATAAAATCATAAAATATTATAATAAAATAAAATTTATGTCTCATTATATTATCATTATATTTGCATCAAGACATGAATTGCATATATTCAACCATATGTAATATATAAAATATTAAACATTCTACCTCCTCTCATGTTTCTATATTTTATTACCTTTCTTATCATGTCCTTTAAATTATTTATTAAATTTCCATATATAGACTTAATTTAAATAATTTTTTACATATTATTTTAATTTAATTAGTTTCCATAACTCATTTTAATTTAATTGATTTCTTTAAAATTATTTTAGTATAGTTAACTCAAATCTCAATCCATATAAGCCTAAATGTTTTAACATACAATTGCCAAAACTGCATAGTAGATAATTCATGATGCAGTTCACAATAATCTAATATACATTATACAGGAACAAACACATGACTATACAATATTACCAAATTCATTGATAATATATATATATATATATATATATAACTCAATTATAAATTTAACTTACCTTAATAAATATTTATAATTCATACTATCTCACACATTTATCCCTCAACGTGTACATGTATGTCTTTTAATTAATTTATATATAATATTTTAATATAAATAGCCCAAATCTCATTCCCAGATTGTCCGGATATAGGGCGTGTAGTAGGGCCGCTTACGGAGCTTAAGCACCCTACTCACTATAGTCTCAAGTCAAAAGCGCTCGGGGAGCTTAAGTCTCATGACCGAGTATAATCACATTATCTGTGTATAATTAGGACAGGGTGTTGTCGAAGCTATCACCACCCTATTCCTAAACCATATCAATATCGGTACCGTAATGCCCCCGTAATGGTGCATCATCTATTTAATTAGTCCACAGATTGAGAATTGGGCAATTAAGGTTATTACTTATTTATTTTCTTCATATATTAATTTGTTGGAATCAATGTTCCCTTTACATTATTAATGAAAATATGATGATATGCCATTATATATAACCATTTAAGTAATATGGACATACTTTAATTAGTTTTTCATACAATCAAAGCCAACAAATCTTTTAATACATAAACAAAATTTATAATATCTTTATGAGTCCAAGTATTCCATATAACCTCTCTTTTCATATAAAATACATATATCATACATGACTTTCTAACTTTACTCTTTATTGTCATAATTATTCAATAATTACCATTAATAAGTATCATATTTTTAATCAATCATATACTAATCTATATTGAAAAATATATTATGTTACATATTCTACATTCACACCCATTAACATACATTTACAATCTTAAACCAAAAGTTTTCTACATTTTATCAATCAATTATTCATCCATATGTCTATACATGCATTAATATAAAATTTCATTAATTAAGCACTCAATTCATTTCGTTTAATACTCAACCTAAGTCGTATGTTATGATAATCACACAATATTTTATCAATAATTCAATGTTCATATATAGGTTTTACAAACCTTCGATCACAACAACCATATATATATACATATATTCTTTAACATCTTATTTATCATATTTTATATGCCACCTATATTATTTTTACCCTCATTTATATTTTTTAGCAGGTCATCTTATCCATTGTCAGCCATTTCTTATTTACATATTTTAATACATTATTCCAATATGCAACTTATTCAATTAACACACAAGCATGTAATAAGGCAAACTAAAATGCATATATGTACAAACCTAAATAGAGCTTTTCCAAAATCTAAAATTTGGAGCTTGTCTACTTTTTCTTCTCTTCCTCTTGTTGAGGGCCTAAAATAAAAATATAATTTCTTAATACCTTGTTAAAATACTTATTTTTATTATAGTTTAAATAAATAACTAAAATTTCTCCTAAACGGTCATATGACCTTTGAGGACTATTAGCTCTATAACTTTTTCTATATTTATCCAATTTATATGATTCCTATTCCTAATTATATTTAACATGTAAGACTAAAACATACTACAATTTCAGAATTTTTGAACTATTACATAATTTTGGGTATAATTTTAAATATTACTCTATTTTCTACCCATAGGCAGTTTTGGGGTGCTATATTTAACAATTTATATCTTTTATTGTGTATATTCAATTATTATGAAACTTTTAATGAAATTCAATAAGTTAATTTGGAACATTTTTTATGTTTACCATATGTCCATATTCTTCATCTAAGGTTCTCAAATACTAGAGGATCTATAACTGGTTCGAAATAGAATGGCAACCTGACCAGTTCATTTGTTAAGGTCATAACTCACAAAATAAATAATATTTTTAGGTAATGCTTTCACATAAACTTATATAAGATATAGAAATAAAACATTTATATTTTGAACTTTGGAAAATTCGACCTTTAAGAAGCTCCAAATGGAACACGAATTTACCAGAGTTACACAGGTACAAGGAAACAACTCAATCAAGGAACAACCATAATTAATTTTTCTATAACTCAGCTTAAACAAGAGATATTTATACCAAATTTTATAAAAACCTAAATAACACATAGATCTACAACTTTTATGTTTTACAAAACCTTAGATTCATCCATTAAGATGATCAAATTAAGCAAAATTCGTAGGTTATTCTGTTGATATGTCTCCTTGAACCATTCTCACTCAAACAAGTTTATCTCCTTATATACCTAAAATAATTTCATGAACTTTGACAGACATATAAAAAACACATATATAAACAACTTTATGTTTTATATTTCTTCAAAGTCAGTTGATAACTCCCTCAAAACTAGACTGAAAAAGACTAATACTATACAATCCTAATAACTCTAAAAACACAAGAACAATTGAGAAATGATTACGTACCAAGAAAAAAAAATTATATTTGGAGTGAATTTATTCAAAATAATGAAAGAGAGGATGAAGAAATGGAGGCTGGTGGTTTGAAGAAAAATCAAAATGGAGATAAGGTCGATAAAATTATATAAAAGTTGTAATTAATCCAAATACATTCCCCCCTTCCATAATAACCACATTCAGCCCCCTCATCTTTTTTTTTTTTTACAAGTACCAAATTCCACTAGCTTTTATTAAACTGTAATTTCATTATGTGATATGTCTAATTTAATCAAATTTATCTTGTCAATCAATTTAATTTATTATAATTTCTAATTTAGTCATTTATTCCATCTATTTTAATCTCTATTCTCTATCAATAGTTTCCTATGTATACCACATACTTATTCTAACTTAGACTAATTAGTGGGCATTACAAATAATGCATGTCACAAGATCTGGGCTTTAGTTGCACAAGACAAGACTTCCATTCCACATTGGACTATGCAACATCATTAATCATCATATGCATTACAATGTAGCATGCACACGACAAGTTGGCACATCACAATTGCTCACAACACTTCAGCATGGTCATAACAACAGATTAGTGTGATGGCCTCGATGCGGCCATGCAAAAATCGTGCGCTTGCATCAAAATATTGAGTTTCAAAATCATCGTACCATGTTGAAACCTCCTTTTCGCACTGCATAGAAGCTAAACAGCACATTTGCACTATGCCTACACATATGTAACACCCCATTGATGCAGGTGAGCTCTTCACAGGTGTGACAAGCTATCAGACACGTGACAATGCCCTCTCATGCCTGCATAATTCTCATACTTCCTCCAAAACCTGTAAGTACACAAAAATAAATAACTAAGTACCTAAAACACACTAAAATCCTATAATTAAACATTAAAAACACAGATAAAAATTATACTAAAAAGGAACATATCAAATTTCTCCACACTTAAACATTATTTGTCCCTAAGCAATACCTAAACTAAAAATAAGATGCAAACATAAACTAGCACAAAATAAAACATGAATACAACTAGACCAACTCACATGCTTGGAACTTAATTTTGTTGATCCTAAGGTCTCACTAGTGCACCCAACACACTTAAATCAAAATCATATTAATTCAATGATGTATTCTTATTTGTTTTTATTTTTTTTAATATTTTTCATATTTAATTGTAGGTTTTTATCATGTTTTAGGTACTTAGTGGCTTTATTTTTGTGTTTCTAAAAAGAGAAGATAAAATATAGAGTGGACATAAAGCCTCACACATGTGAAGGAGTCCTCACACACATGAGGAGGTGAAGTGAGCATAGAGCTCTCATGCACATGACAATATGTCACGCGCATGAGGCTTTATTATTGGTCATGAGGAGAATTCTTCCACCTCTGTCGCTGGCATAAGACTTTGATCGTGAGTGCTAAAATTTCAAAGCCTGACCTTATGTTACAAGTGTGTCAATTCAATGTAGGTGCATTGCTTACATATCTCTATTTCCTATCACGAACATGAAGAATAAGAATGAATCAGAAGATTGTTGAACTAAAAGAAGAAGCCTATCACATATTTAACAAGCTATCATGCATATGACACTCTAATTCTGCTGCAGATTCCAGTCTTAATCCAACTCTTATTCTGATCCAATGAGGCCAGAGCTTGAAGATAGAGGTTGATCTAAGCACCTATATGAAAAAGTTATATTGTAATTAGGATGTTTTATAACTTTAGAAGTAGAATTCAAGTAGGAATTTTAGATTATAAATTCTAGTTTTTTTTACATAAGAGAGTGAAAAACAGAGCAGATGGTTAAAGAAAAAAAGAGCATACAGTTTACCATATTGAATTACAGAGAGTTTTTTATTTTTATTTTCTTTAAGTGTAACTTCGTCATCGAAATAGACATGACCATTATTATTAAGATGTCAGGCTAAACACTTTAAGGGATGCTTAGTGATCAACCCCAGTCTATATGACTCTCTTTCTATTTTTTCAACAAATGAATAATTATCTTCAGTTTCTATTGTGTTTATTAAGTTTGTAGTTTGGCAGTTGCTTCATTACCGATTATTCAACTTCAAATGGACTTGTTATGGTTTTATTGTTAGACATATCATCTGTAATCTAACCTAAAAATTGGATTGAACATTATTTAATTCATTAGCTTGATTAACTGATGTATTAAAGGTAAAGCCATAAAATTTACATTGATTAGTACTTAAATTATTAAGGAGCATGCAAGTTGTGGGCTATGAGCTATGTTCCTGTTTCTTCTCTGATTAATTTTCTCTTTCCCTTTCTACTGCAATCGAGTTATTAATTAGTTCTCATGTTTTAGCTTAATCAATTTTAACATACTTGGTTAAAGTTTTTAGTATTTTAATTTACAATTCATTGGTAATATAAAGTTAATTAAAATTTTAATCCTGCAAATAGTTCCTTGAGAGATCAACCTCAAGAGTAACTTACCAATATTACAATTGGCTCGTGCATTTGTGAGTACACTTTGAGTTACATCAAGTTTTTAAAACTATTTTTTATTAGATTTTTATTTAACTTAATTGGCAATGTTTGTCTTTTCGATAGTTTCATATAATTTCCTATAAGTTTTTATTCTATTTTTTTCTCTTCATTTTTTTATTTAATTGCTGACTCTAGTTTTATGTTAGGTATTAGTAAACGACCAAAATCAAGTGAAGCATCCACTCAATTACAAACTAAGATCCAAAACACAGAGACAAGAAGAGTGACCCTCTAAAGATAAAATTTTTTTTAGAATCTTAAAAGTTTTGAAGAAGTAATGGCAGGACTGATGACGATTCTACCAAGAGAAGTTAAGGCACAAATGCAACTAACCATGAAAGACTATGTTAGACCTATAATTGGTAACATTACCTAATGTATTGTGTTAGGAGAGACAACAAGAAATCATAAGCTGAAAAGAATACATTTGAACATGCTGACATCCTTTTATAGGCTACCTAATGAAGACTCTCTAACATTCATAAGGGAATTTTATGCAACCATCAATATTTTTCCTTTAAATTGGCTGAATGAAGACCAATTACGGATGAAATATTTTCCTTACACCTTAAAAGATAGAGCCAAGGCATGGCTCATGAATTTATCCCTTAACTCTCTCAAAAATTGGACTAAATTTTATCATAAATGTATAGATAAATTCTATTCCCACTAGAAGATGGATTAAAAGTATAAATTACAAATGTTTACCAAAAAGACTCTAAAACATTCCATAATGCATGGAAGTTATTCAAAGTTTTCCTAAAGATGGGGTTTTCTAAGTACATTAGAGGGTTCAGTTTGATTTTGAGTGGGGTATGGAGGTGGATTATGAGGCTCTATATAATGATATTATGGGTTCGGGTTTTGAGGATCTGAGGAGGATTGTGCTCAATGTTTTTCTATGTGAAATTTTGATGATTCCTCTAACCTGGGTTCTATGTATTGGAATATAGGTTGTCCATTTATTGCCTAAGCTGGAAAGAATTCATTGCATATGTCTATTCCATATAATTCCCTATATAAGATTGAAGAGAAGAGCAAATATGAGCACCATGGCCATAAAATACCACAAATTTCACATACCTCTTTGTGGGCATATTTCTATTGTTGACAAGCATCCTGACTTATTTAGTTAGCTCTACTATATGATAATTAGCTCATTCCCACTTGACACCTCATTCACCACTACTTTTCTGCCTCTCACACTCTTTTGCTGAGAATTGACTCCCAACATCTCATAGATATCAAACACTTCCTCTGCTGTCTTCTCCCACATTGTGCCTCTAGCTGTATTATTTGCCATGCATTGATATTTTTGGGTTAGACCATCATAAAAAATTGGTTTGTTACTGGTAAACGGTAGCCATAGTGGGGGCACTATAATAAAAGCAATTTAAATCGCTCTCATTCCTCATGGAATGATTCAATCCCTTTTTGATAAAAGGTGGTGATTTCACTATTAGTTTTTTCATCTTTTGGTGGGAGTAAAATTTGATCATAAATTTTTTGTATACTTCATCCCAATTACACATAGTATTCAAAGGAAGATTCATCAACCATGTCTTGGCTCTGTCCTTTCAGGGTGTAGGAAAAATACCTCATTCTCAGCTGATCCTTCTAAAGTCCATTCAAAGCGAAGGTACTACTGGTTGCATAGAACTCTCTGATGAAGGTAAGAGGATCCTTATTAGGCAATCCATATAATGAAGGGAGCATAATAAACTGAATACTCTTCAGCTCATAATTCTTTGCTGCTTCCCCTAAGATTATGCATAAAGTTGTGTTGCCAATAATAGGTTTGACATAATCCTTCATGGTCATCTGTCTCTATGCACCGGCCTCTTTAGATGGGATTGTCATTGGCTCATTTACTTCCTCTCTTTCTTCTTCGTTAATTACTGGCTTAGGATGTCTAGGTAATTCTTTCTTTTCTTAGAGCTTTTAATCTAAGTTCGCATGGTCTCTAAGTAGATGATTCTCATAACTTCACCTTCTTGCTAGTACTTGGCATAAAATTAAAATTAGAAATCTAAACAAAAACTAAAACAAAACATGCATAAGGAAATTTAAATAAACTACACAAATGTTGGCAACCTAAATTAACTAGGAATCTAATCAACAATTCCTTGACAACAATGCTAAAAACTTGATGTAACTCAAATTGCACTCGCAAGTGTACAAACTACTGTAATTTAGCAAGACACTCTTGATGTCTATCTCTTTAGAAATTATTTGACTTAAATCCCTAATTAACTATAGGTTACCAATAAATACAAGAAATCAAACCTAAACACTCTAATCCAATTTTTGAGATTAATTATAAAACTAATTAAATTAACTAAAAATCTAAAATTAATTAATGAAAACTAGACTAGTTGAATTAATTGATATGTTTAGCTTTGCATCCCCGATCCTGTATTTTCCTTTTCATAATTAAGAATAATGAATAATAATATTTGAAGCTCTTGCTTTAATTCACTAATCAAACAAGCTAATATATTAATTAGTGTCAAATCCAATTTTTAGATAAAATTACTTATGGATTGTCTAATAACTTAGCCTTAATATTTCCAAATCAAACAACTACTAGTCAGCCAATCATCCAACTTGAAATCATTAAACACAATTGAGAAGGAAATAAAATAATTCATTCACTAAAATAAAAAAGGTTCATGTAAGGATTGGACAACTGACTAAATGTCCAATAAAAATTTAGTCTAACATTGATACTACAATGATTATGTCAAAAACAATAACTAAACTAAACATATTACAGTAGATAGCAAAAATAAGAAAACTAAGTTGTGTCCCTGAATACAACAAGAATCCAACTTTCAGACAGGTTGATCCTCAAATCTTTAAGCTATACTCCAAACCAATCTACCGGAATTGAAATAGCTTTTTCTAATGATGAAAAGTCTACTAGAATGTTGATGAATATTTTAGAAAAGAAAGAGAACTAAGAGTCCTAATTAGAATCTAACTCTAAATTACAATTATTTCCTAATTAAAAACATCATAGAATCCCCCAAATAATGGCTCTCCTTTAATAATAATGCATCTCACAAAATTTGGGCTCTGTTTGAACAAGACATTGTCATGTGTGCGACAATGTAGTGTGCACCTGACAAGTTGGCATGACATATCACAGCAAGGACATGCTCGTGACACTTCAGCATGCTCATGACAACATATTAAAGTGATGGCCTCAATGCGCCCACATTGAAACTGCATGCCTGCATCATAATGTCGAGCTTCAAAATCTTTGAGCCCGTATCAAAGTCTCACACTCGTTCTGCATATAAGCTGAACAACATGCATGTATTGCGCGACACCATATTGATGCAGGTTACCTCCTTATGGGCATGACAAAATGTCTCGCATGTGACCGTGCTCTCTTATGCCTGCATAATTCTCATACTTTCTCCAAAACCTGAAAACACATAAAAATAAACAACTAAGAACCTAAAACATGCTAAAAAAATGTAATTAAACATTAAAAATATGATAAAAAACTATACTAAAAATGAACACATAAGTGATTTTTCACACCCTAAAGACAAAAATGCAAAACTTTTAATCCTTAGGTGTAAAAGGTTATCAGGTTTTCAATGCTACAAAAACAAACACACATTCATAACTTGAGTCATACTTAGAGAATATTCAAATTAGTCTTTTTAGAAAGAAAAGTTTTTAGTCAGACTCCATATATATATAATTCACATTTGTATATTTATTATTATTTCTACCTGTTATAAATAAATTTTTGATGAAAAATTAATTTATAAATATAAGTATTTTGTAATTAATAAAATTTAAAGGAATATGTAGTCCAAAAAAATATAAAATCAACTTATCTATTAACAGATGATAAAAAGGTTTAAAATGAGATCTATGAACCGTTGATTTATATATTTACTAAACAATTTTTGAGTAGTTATTTGGTATGGAAAAAAAAAAAACTAACAATCACCTCAAAACTCTAAAACCAACTATCATCTTAAGCTATATTATCCTTTTTAAATTTGTTAAATTTAAAATACTTATATCTTCAAATTATTATTTTTTCAATCAATACATTATTTATAATTATAAAAAATAATAAATAAATATGTGAAATATTTTAAGTGATAATTAAATTTATAATTATTAATATTTTACTTATAACATAATATATATATATATATATATATATATATATATATATATATATATATATATAGATAGATAAAAGAATTGTAATTTCCATTACTATATATACATACTTTTTTTTAACATGAATCATAATCACTATATATGTTATTTCCTAAAATTAAATTGTTATATAACATGTTAAATATAAATTATATTAAAAATATAATAACTTTAATTAACTTAACAATTATTAGTATATTTTCACAAGTAATTATCAGTTACCGCCATCAACTAATAACAATAAATATGTTATCTCAACTTGCTAAACCAAACAAATGTATAATCATTATAATTCCAAAATAAGCTGGTTGAAATATTAAGATAGGTACGATAAGGTACACTAAGTATTTATATAATCTTTGATTAAATTTTTTAATTGAAATTTGAAACACCACCAAAAGATCCATGATATTAAAAAAAAAAAAATAGAAATCCTACAGCCAGTAGATGAACTTGGTTGAAGCCACTTGGCTGACTGCGTGTACTGAAGAATAAGTTTAATGTTTATCGCTCCAACATACCATGTTCAACCTTGAATATTCGTATCTAATTAATGCTATCTTATACAATACTTTCTTTTAACACTCTTTTATCTATTTGTTCATTATTTTTAATAAAAAAATATATTTTTAGATAAAATTAAATATAATATTTTTTCTCTCTTATAATAATAATTAAAATATTAAAAAAATTTATTTATTATTCTCTCTTTTCTCTCTTTCCTCATATCTCATACCATTATTTATTCATTTTTTTTACAATTTTTCATTAAAATTTAAAAATATATAGAAAAAATTAAGAGAAATAAAAAAATATTTTTGGACTGATTTTATACTAAGAAAACAAATTATTTTAAAATCATTAATAAAAATATATGATATAATTTAAAAAATATAAAAAATATTAAGAGAAATAAAAAATATTTTTGGATTAATTTTTTCACTAAGAACAAAAATTATTTTAAAATCATTAATAGAACAAATAATAAAGCAAAAAAAATTGATAATTAAGAGAACATTAATTTTTTCTTAATATATTTTTTATTTCTCTTATCATTCTCTCTTAATAAGGACAAAAAAAAGATAATTAAAGAGAGCATTACAAAAATCAATCTAAAAATATTTTTATTTCTCTTAATTTTTTCTTTATATTTTAAAAATTTTTTCATTAATTCTATTAATGATTTTAAAATAATTTTTGTTATTATTATAACATTAGTCCACAAATCTTTTTTTTTATTTCTCTTAATTTTTCCTATATATTTTTTAAATTTTAATGAAAAATTGTAAAAAAAGAATAAATAGTGGTACGAGATATAAGGAAAGAGATATTAGAGAGAATAATAAATAAATAATAGATTTTAATGTTTTTAGTTATTATTATGAAAGAAAAAATGCTATATTTAATTTTACCTAAAAATGTGTTTTTTTTTATTGAAAATAGTGGACTAATAGATAAGAGAGTGTTGAAAAATAGTGTTGCTAGCATTTCTTTTTTATTATTATTCTTTTAAAGACATATATTTTCTATTTTTCATATAAAATTTATAAAATTAAAATTGAAAATGCATGTCATTTAAAAGATAAAATAAAATAACAAAAAAATTAGTCTGAAAATAATCTCTCTAGAGGAAAATATATTATTCAATATAGATTCTAAATTATATTCCATATTTAAAATAATTTCAATTTATAAATAATTATTTGCGTGAAGTATATAATATGAAGTGAATAGTTGGAATTGGGCACTGTTGGGCAATGAGAATTTATTTAGTAAATATGAAAACAAATTCAGCAAATGTTATGGTGTAAGGATGATGATATTTGGTGAATTAAATGATGTCATAATGCTCTAAGCTTGAGGTATGAAAGGTCACCAACCAAAACACCCACTTAGCTTCGGACACAGAGTGGTGACCCCCACGTGTATGATATATGTGTAAGGAAAGTGAAAATGATAGAGAAAGAAACAACCCACACACGTGGTGAAGAACAGAGATACTTATCCAAACACAGTCGGTATTTATTCTCTTCATATTAGTTAAGAATTATAATTTTCATAATAGCTTTATTAAATAATATTTTTTATTAATTTAATTCATAAATAAAATTATAAATTTAATTGAAACTGAACATTTAGTCACGTTAGCCCTGGTGCGATTAGGACTGTTGATAAAACTTGATGACATAGTCCTAGTCGATTAGAGTTGAATTTGATATTTAATAAATTTAAGTTTCAGAGGCCCGATAAATCAAAGTTAAGTTTTTATCTAGTAAAATAAAAACAAAAATGAAAAGTTGAATTTTTTTAAAAAAATTATATCAAAAATTAAGTTTTTATAAAAATTAAATTTTGTAGTTTTCATATTAAAAGATAGCTTTTAGTTTTTGTTTACATATAAAAAATAATTCTTTTATTTATGTCAATTTATAATAATCTTTTATTAACTAAGAAATTATATTTTCTATTATAATTTTATGTTTAATTAATTTATTTTATATCTAATATATGGAGTGCATTATGGCATATTAAACGTTAGTATATATATTAAATTTTTTTTGAAGAAAGCATATATATTAACTTAATAACATGATACAAATATTATTAATAATCATATCTTAAATTATATAATTAATTTCTAACAATTAATTACTAAATACTTTAAAATTAATTATAAACTATTGATCAATACAGTTAACCGCTGATATTTGGCAATATTTAGAAGGTGTTATTTTTTTACCCAACAACTTATCTATAAGTATTTTAGTAAGATTTTCTAAACAGCAGCAGATAGTTATTTGGGTAAATAATTGTTGATTGAAAAATTATATTTTAGAATTTTTTCTAAGGCAGTTGAACTTTTTTTAAATATAAAGATTAAATTATTCTTACACTAAATTATCCATATATATAAAAAAATAATAAATTTTAAATTATATTTTATTTAGTCAATCTTATATTATATATTTTTTTTGAAATTATTATTATTATTATTATTAAAATAAATAATTACATCAAATAAGTATTTTATTATAATTTTTATTTATTTAATTATTTATATATTACAAAAAAATATATAAATTGAATTAAATAAATAATATTTTTATTAATAATTGTATATTATAACAGCAATAATTCAATTATTTTTATCAAATAATAAATATAAATAAGTTGTCAAGACATTAATCATAAACTATCGCCTAACAACTACATTCCACACTAAACCAAACATGTTTAAAGATGGATCCTGCTATCTCTATAATCCTAATAGGAATTAAATTCGATAAAAGATACTTACAAAGAAGTATAGAGACTATATATATACACTAATTATGTATTATTCATCTTGATTGATTGCGTAATTAGTTTTGTTTAAGCATCCGAGTGAAAAGTCTTTTCAAATACTAATTGTTTTGCCAAATCCTCTCACATGTTATCAAGAAAGTATAACTATGAAGTAAAGCTCATCACGTGGGGTCTAGTATTCGGATTGAAACTTGAATGTTAATAACCAGTTCCTTCATTAACTTGTGTTTTAGGTTTTAGGCCCATGTGATGTGTTTATGTCGAATCCAAGTTCTGTCATTTAAGTCAACTACAAATCTTTTTTCCGCTAATAATAATAATAATAAAAGGTCGCGAATCCTTTTTAACAGTAAAACACAGACACACCATCGGCATACTGACAGGAAGACTGAAAACTTGCCAAAAATTGGATAATTAATTAAAAAGAAAATAATTTTTTATACGATTATATATATTATTTCAATTACGAATAAATACATAAACTTATTATGGACTAAAAAGGTTTCAAATTTCAAATTAACTTATTGATTAGGCATGAATACAATGCTGGATATAGATTTTGAAAAGATATTAAATTATTATAAGGAGCATTTATATTTTAAAATCAATCAATATATATACATAATCCTTCTAATGTCCATAACCCAACATATAAGAGAAATTTTAAACGTAAAAGCAGTAGAAGTAGGTATTTGTTAATAGCATCGAATACAAATTAAATATTTGCTTGTACCAAAATCACAAAATCAAATACTCTAATATCATATTAAAAGTATATGTTGAATTTAATTTTTTTCAAAAACTAGTTAAAAAAAGATTATTCAAGTGATCATATAAAAAGCATATTTATTATGAGGGAACATGCTTTAGAAAAATGAATCCCTCATATTTATTTTGCACCAAATGGCAATTTATTCGCAATTGTTTTGTTATTTCATGAAATAATGGATTAACAACTATATAAATAATTCATTATAGTTCACAAACAGTAGCAGTCATTCCCTTGTATATAGCCTCATAAGGTAACCTTGAAATGGTTTGTTGTTTCTTGCTCTTTAAAGAAGTCAAAGCTTTTCCAAGAAAATCAAAGAAACTAGTCAAGTATTTTATAGTTTCTAGGCAAGCAGCCCAGCCAACATCACAAAAAGTTGATAAGGGAAGATGCTTTTGCTTTGTAAAATAAAAACCACAAATAAGACACCTTTTTAGATAACTCAAAACATTTATTGCAATATTCCAATGTTGAGTAGGTTTGTATACTAATTGACTAAGATGTTGACTAAATAACTAACATCTGGTATGGTCAAGTTAAGATAGAATAATCTGCCAATAGCCTCCTATATTGCTTAATTAACATCTACATAAGGCACATCTATATCAAACACTACTACATAAACATTTTTAAGTTGAAAGTTATACGTGTTTGCTATAAAAATAATATATGCATAAAATATATACGGTGGTATTTTTGTAAATAAGTAATAAAAAACAAGTAATACGCATCTATCAATATAAAAGATAGACGTGTAATATGCATCACTAGTAGATGACATCTATCAATATAAATAGCATATGCATATTACACACAAATAGACATTTGCTAATTTAAATAGTATACACATATTGCTTAGGGAAAAAAAAACACTTCATTCTCCTTAAAACCCTAGCAATTTGTAACTTATTCTCTTTCTTCTTCCCACTTTTGAACTAGTGCAAAAAATACTTTAGAATGAAGGTCATATGCATCAACATTAAAAATACTAGATACATTAAAAATGCGGTTGCATAATTGTAAATAAATAAAAAGATAACAATTATATGCACATGCTATTTTTTAATGATAGACATGTAATGTTTAACTGCATTATAGACTTCAGCTAAAAATGAGGACAAATACCTATATGTACATATTATGTGTTTGTTGTTTAATAAAATATATGTGTATTGTTGTGAATAATAGGCATCTGTTATTAACTATTAACAGATGTGTATTGATAGTTTTGTTCGTATGCTAATAATTAGTAACAGATGTATATTCCTTAAAACAATTTAATAATTAGACGTATGTCATTAGTTATTTATGGTTTTATGCGTCAGTTAATAACTAACAATAGAGCACTCCTATTTTAATAGATGTATCATAATTAATAACATATGTATATTCCTTAAATGCATGCTTCAGTTATAAAATTTCTTGATAACTGTTGTCTTTTACTTTAACTCATATTTATGTCAATCTGCATGTTTCTCACTCTCTTTCTTTCGCACACAACATAGGGTTCTAAATCTATAGCTACTCCTACACCGATCGAAGACCTTAAAGCTCCGATACATGCATTTTCCTCTTTGTTATGAATGGAGAGGTACTCCTCACCACTGTAAATCTATAGTCACTCACCTCATTCTGATGTATGCATTTCCCTCGTTGTACATCTACAGCCGCTCACTGCCACTAGACTGGGCTCTCCCATTTTAAGGTTTTTGTTCATTCTTTTTATATCGTTATTGGGTTTGATTTGTTTGGAAGAATGCATGCATTTGAAGATTTATTTTGAAATTTTATATTTTTTGTTTCTTTACACGGGTTAGAGAGATTTTTTGTTGAAAGAAATTAGTTTCTTCTTTGCCTTTAATATTGGTTCATCACATTTTGAGATCATAATTCTCCACACATTTCTTATTTAGCTATAAACAATTGTTGCTTACTGTTAGGCTATGCCCTTTGGAGCACATTTTTGTTATTTTGGATTCATATTTTTGTATTTATTATTATTAAAAATATAAGATAATATAATGAATACAATGGAAAAATAGAAACTAGTTTTAGGAATATGAATTATTGAGAAAATCATTAATTAATGTGGTCTGAAAATATTTATGATGTAATGCCTGCAAATTAGGGCTTAAAAATAACAAGTAATAAGAATATATTAAATGTATATAAGTGGTATATAAGTAGTTATGAGTTTTAAAATATGAAAATAGTTAAAAAAATATATAAAATAGGGTTACACAATGTTCACGCTTGTGAGTGTAAATTCATGAGTGTGAATAATTGTGAAATAAGGTTTTCCAGATTTGAGTAGTTTCATGATCGTGAATGAACGTTCACGCTAATGAAGCCCTGTAACATATAATGAACAATTTCATGTTATTAGATATTTTTGTGAAATTTCACAACCCTAAACCCTAGTCACCTGATCTTTGCTAAACTGGAGACTATTTTCTTCAATTCCATTCAATTCTTAGCAATCATAACACAAATCCAACCTAAAAATGAGATTACAAAGATTTTGCTTGTCTATAGAGAGCATAATTTAAGGAAAATGGGAAGGAACAATTGTAGAATCCTAACCTAATCAAAATTTATGAATCAGAGGTAAGTAATCATGTTTTTCTTAGTTATATTATTTTTGTAAACTCTTGGATAGGAGTTAGCTCTAATTTTGGTTTTTTTATATATTTAAAATTTTATTACAAGCATTACTCTTTATTTTATGTTTTTATTTAAGTTCTCATGGCCATAGTGCAAAGTGGGATTTTAAATTGAGCAAGTTTTTAATGCATGTATTGTAATATTCTTCCATATAATTGGGAATGTTTATAGTTATATAAAGGAGTGTTACATTTAGCAGTATCAGATCTTAGGTTTAGTTGGTTTTAAATCTAGTTGGGGAAAAACAACATATGTTTTGTTCTATATGACTTTAATGTGAGTTCGTCTCTATTAGTGTGTAGGTATAGGTAAGTAATATGGATAACGATTCATGATTGTGATGGGCGTAACAATCTTATGGACAATGAGGCTCAAAATCAACCGAGCAGTACTAGTGTTTAGGGGCTAGGTGCTACTCCTCTTCCACCACCACACATGGTCAAGTTGGCATATTAGTTTCTAGGTTCGGTGATGTAACAACTAGTTGCACTTATACGGACGATAACACAGGTTGTGTCGTAAGCCCCACCACCACTTCCTCCATCTCCTCCACAGTAGCCTAGAGTGCATATGGACAAGGTGAGGAAATTTAGAGCTACAAATTTTCTGAGCAAGGGTGAGGATGATCCTACTACTATGAGCATTGGCGGGAGAAGACAAAAAAAGTATTTGAGGAGCTCCAATATCCATAAGAGCTTAAGGCTAGATATGCAGTTTCTTTACTTTACAAGGATGCATATGATAGGTGGAAATCAACATTAGTGAACTTTACAAGGATGTATCGAATGACCTGATGGTATGACTATGGGCTTAACCAATGTAACTATTCATGCATGGAATTTTAATTTTGGTAAATAAGGCATGCGAGTCTCTACCTTCTTTATTCTCTCTATTGTATTTCTCTTCTCATCTTTTTCCCCTCAAATAAACTTAAGGTTTTCTTATGAATAATTTATGTATTTAAATTACATAGAATTAGAATAAAATTAAAGTACAAAGGAGCAAGAAGCAATGAACTTAGTGCCAATTATAAGAAGACTTAGAATATGAAATTGTTTTCTATTTCAAAGTTATAATTTCATCCATCTACCTAAGTGAGACCTAATCAATCCTTTCATGGCTCATAGGATTGATGTTATATTATGTCAATAATCATGATCATATAATTAGTGTAATTATCTTATATATCTATATGTGATGAATGGATATATTATGCATGCCAAATTGCCATGATGAGACCCGATTTAAAGAAATTCCTCATTAATAATATTAAGGCCAATGTCTTCCATTAATATGGCAAGAACCATAGCTCTTTTAGAGTTTGGGTTTTTAGGCACATCCAAGCTCACATTACATGAATATGTTCTAACCATCGAAATATGATTTCATGATTAATGGGTTGGCTTTAACTAGTTACATTAGCTTGTTGGTCACACCCAAGGTCAATGTGAATTAGAGGAAATATTGGGTAAGTGTACATGTGATGTGCACATATCAAGAGTTGATAGCCCAATGTTCGATAGTTGTATAAAAAAAATGCAATCGGTGTGATATACCTACCAATTGACCTAAGGTGGCTTGTTGGGCATACGTAATATCATTTTTAGTGATGTTGGATACTGACCCATTAGGAGAGCTTCCAACAGGTTCTCTTGGATTGAAAGTGAGGATTATGGGTTCACAATAAAATAGTGGGAGTTATAATGTATATTTATTAAAGATTTAATAAATCGTGCATATAGGACATTCTCTGAACATGATCTTTTTTTACATCTAGGTTGATATAATCATGTCAACAAATGTGAACTTACACTCAATTCTTGAATCCAACAAATTAACTGACCCAAACTTCCTTGATTGGATAAAATAGTTATCAAAATTGAAAGGATAGTCTATATGTTGGAAGAGTCGCTTCCCTCTCCTTCAGCTGATAATGCATCTGTTAATGAACAATTGGCATATAAGAAGCGTGTGGATGATAGTGAATTGGTGGGTTGCATTATGCTTGCCTCTATGTCTCTCGAGTTTCAAAAGCACCAAGAGACCATGGATGCAAATTGTAACATTTCGACTCTCACATGCATTTCTACATGCATTTCATTTGGATATATGCATTTGCATATATTTCACTTGAACACGTGTATTTCATATGTATTTTATAGGGATAAGTTCACGACATGCACTAGTTTTGTGTCCAAGGATTTTGTAATTGTGTCGAGTTGCATGTGTCCATTTTATAATTTAGTTGAGGATGAAATGAAATTAAAACTAAGTGAAAAAAATGACTAGATTGAATTAATAAAGAAATTAGACATAGTCAATATAAGCAAATGATACTACTTGATTAAATTGTAATTTTAGTTTTGACTAGTAGGATTAGATACATATGCAAATATGTAGAAGAGATAATAATAATAATAATAATAATAATAATAATAATAATAATAATAATAATAATAATAATAATAATAATAATAATAATAATAATAATAATAATAATAAAATGAAAAGGAAAGAAAAAAAAGGAAAAGAGACAAAAGAAGAAAAGACAAAAGAAAAAGGAAATTGGTGAAGTTATCTTCTTTTTCCTTATCACTAATCCACACTCACTCCTTACCTCTTTCCATTCTTTCTTTTGCCATAACCACAGAAACCACCATCTTCTCATTTTTATATTTCCTTAAAGAATTTCATAAGTAAATTTAGCCTTGGCAATTTGATTATAGGTGAGTAAACATTTCTTTTGTGTTAATTTTGATTATGGTGTTTAGGGTGCAGAATTAGGCAGTGTCTTTCACCAAGGTTTTGATGATCTTAGAGACTGAATTTGAGAAGTGTAAAACATAAAAGTTGTTTATTTATGGCTTATATTTATGGATATGTAAATATTTTTACAAGATTTAGTATATATGAAAAGATATTAGCATCTAATTGGAACTGGTCCGGGTATGAACCCTAGCTAAGTTAGCTATTGTGGTCGTTTATTTTGAATATGATAGAGTCCTTATTTTAAGTAGTTCAAAATATTAAAGTTGTAGATACATCTGTTATCTATATGTATATCAAATTTTAGGTTAATATGTCTTTTAGATATTGAGTTATGGTGAATGTAACCATGATTGTCCTATAGTTTGAAATGTTTACTTAGTGCCTTGGGAATGTCCAATATTTTGTTTGGTTATTTTGATCTACTTATAGATGGAATATGTATATAAAAGTAATAGGGTTATGTCTTAGATAAAGTTTGGTATAAATATCACCTTAATATATTATGTATAGAGTGGGATATGACTTTTAGAAGTCATATTGGTCCGGAAGCCAACTCTATTATAGACTAGTGAAATGTTTCTTATAATTGGAGGGCCTTAGAGGCATAATTAATAATATTTGTAAACATAAAAATTTTAAATTTTAACCTATCTGAGTTCCTTCCAAGTTTCATTGTAATATGACTTATATATTGTAAGTTATGAAAGATCAAAATTGGTACCCTAAACTGCCAATGGGCAGAAAACAAAACATAATTGGAAATTCTACCAAATATTGTACAATACTCCAATTGCTCTAAAATTTTAATAAGTTATATAATTATATGTTAAATTTAATTATAAATAAGAATAACATAAATTGAACAATTTTAGAAAATGTTATAGGATAAACAGTCCTATAAGGTCACACTGTCTCATAAGAAAAATCCTAACTATTGATATGAACTATGCATATTAATTTGTTTAAAACACAATAACCTTCTCTAATCATGAGTTAATCAATTATATTTCCATATTAGGCTCAAGACAAATTGGAGACCCATAAGACTAGGTGGGGCACTATCCTTCATCTCCTAAAATTAACAAATTAGATATTAGATATGCAGAAGTTGTGATAATTTATTAAACAGAAAAAAATAAGGATCCTTATAATCTATCTAGCATGCTCAACTATCGATACAGACCCACATGTGTGTTGTGATGGCCCTGATTTGGTACCTCCATTTTCATTCAGATGGTTTCTCGATTGACACTCTCTCATTGACTGGAATGAGGCATTCGTCCACTTATGTTGTCCACTAATGCCACACATCATCTGATGCAAATGGTGGCTTTCTTCTATCTCTCAAGCGGTAGAACATATTTGAGTATCTCTTACCTGTGAGTTTCTCCCATAATAGTTTAACCATTCCATTCTAATCATCCTCCCACTCATAGTATTTCTACCAAAAAAAATGTAGACAAAAAAAGTTAGTGCAAATATATAAATTTTTTTAAAAAAATTTGACAGTCTTCCCTAAAAAAAGGATAATCCAAAAATTCCTTACAAGGTATTTCAATATGCATTCACAATTCTCAATTAATTATACTAATTCACATCAACTCATGGTCACATTATTTGAATTTCTCAATATGTACAACTTACAAAGCATTTTCCAAACAATATTAATTTGAAATTGTCTCTCATTTTCAATCATATCAATGTTCAAGAAGTTATAAATACAATTATAATGCAATTTCACTTTTACAACAATTTAAACATGCAAGTTTCATCAACCTCTACATTTATTTACCTAAAATTCACCTAGAACAGATCTTACACATCCTATGGCACCACCTTTCACTTGTATCCCCTTGGATCCAGTCTCTCCTGAAATATGCGAGAGATCAGAGTAGCCATATCATAGGACTCAACAAACCTGCAGTTATATAAATGCACAAATATTAGAGACCAATATAAAGTGCAATTAACATGTAAAAAAAACAAGTATGAAATTTCTCCCCTCCCATCATGCAATCGTAGTCTCTTATGACTGCCCAGTTAACTGCTCCCTACAACGGTATCTAAATTGGGTGTGCTTAGGGTACATGGCTGCAACTCTATGCCTGCTCGTGGAGATGTGTCTGGTATCCCTATGGATGGTCTCTAGGAATTAGATAGACCCGATGAATGTGGTCCAGTTGATGTGGATGGGTTTGGGCTAGCTGATATGAATAGGCATGTGCCAGGAGGAGCCAAATGTCTCTGTGCTAGCTATTGAAGAGGAGGCTCCGGACGGTGATGATGTAGAAGTAGCAAATATGGATGAAATATGACCTCTGCCAGTGGCTCATCCTCGATCCCCCTTGTGAGGCCATCTCCAACATGATCTTGACCCTTCATATACTAAATGAAAAAAAAAAGTTGAATCATGTTAATGAAAGTTAACAGTTATCCCACAATTTACTCAGCTACAACATCCTCCATTCACTATCATTTTTTGTCATATCATTTATATCATTATCATTTGAATTAGATGAACTTTCTATTTTAATTCTGGTTCTTCATATTCATCTTTTTCATCATCATCATTATCATCGACAATATCTTTTGGGTCACTTATTGGATCATTCAATGTCCTTGGTTGATCGTCTTCAATAATTTCAACACTATGGATGTCAATTGTCACTTCTTGAAATGGAGGAGGTTTTTTGTATATGTGTACTTTGAAAAGAGCTTTCTGGCATCTCAACAACTCCTCTTGGTTTGATTTTTGAAACAACCCACCAATCATTTTTATCCATTCGCAAGATTGGATACGAATAATAGTACACTTAAGCTGCTTGCATTACTAGGACAAAGGGTTCGTACTTGTCGTATCGTCTTCTATAGTTGATCTCAACAATATTGTAATGCTCATGAACCTTAGTGCCCACGTCAGGAGTTGGATCAAACCAGTCACACATGAATAAAACTGTTCGCTTAATTAGCCAATCAGGATATTCTAGTTGCAACACTTTCCTTAATTGACTGTACTAATCATTTGCATTATGACTATAGTTTTGGCCCTTTATGCAAACCGCACTGTACATTGACATTATGCTTGTACCATACTCGACTATGTGAAACTTATATCTGTTGACAAAATAACCATTGTATACTGTAACAGTTCCCAATGGACCTTTTGCAAGATCTTTGAGGAAGTCATTATGAATACTGGAGTTTAGATTATGTGCCTAAAACAATATGGTATAATGTTTACACATTTTTAAAATATGAAGATTAAATGACATGTTTGATAAAGAAAGACTCACTTAGGCTTTGAATCAGATAGAAAAGTCCACCTCAAAGTTAGCATCCACTTCTGTGTTAGTAATGTTCAGATTGAGGTGTTATAACAAATCTGTGTAAATCCTGCCATTTGATGGAGTTGTGGATATGATAATTAAGATATAATATATTGAGTTGTTAATAGTATCATATAGAGGAGACATTTGACTCAGAAGAATACTAACTTGACATATGGTTCAACTTCTTCATAGTTAAGCAAAATGTTGGAATGAGTAGCCTTGTATTCTTGAGGAGTCATATGTCTATTTTTGGAATGATCAAGTGGCTTACCACTGTATTTGAAAACGGATAGGTTTAAAAGATTGTTCAATGGAATATAATCCCCACCACCTTTGTAATTTTAAGGCACAATCCTTACTTTTATTTGCACGTGATCCTCAAAATAGTATGAACAAAATGCTGATACTTCCTCAACTAGATATTATATCGAGTTTTCTACATGTGGCTTGCTCCTGACATTAAGCTTCAACTTTAGATACCTTTACAGTGATAGGCTGAATAAGATATATGCACTAATGAAATGTTATGACTTCAAATGATGACTTAGAAGATAGGTTATACTAACCTTTCCAATGGATACATCTATAAGAACTTTGCCGGACCAACAATGCATGCCTCATAGGGCAAGTAAGCTAGAAGATGTTCCATAAAATTGAAAAAATTAGAGGAAATATTCTCTCAAACTTACATAAAATAATTGGGAAGTCTGATTCAAGTCCAGCCATGTCTTCATTTGTAATTATTGTTGCAGTTAGACTTTTAAAGAACAAGCTAAGCTCAGCGATAGCCTTCCACACATTAGTAGGTAGCATTTCCTAAAATGCATTAGGCATCAACCTCTACATGAAGACATGATAGTTGTAAATTTTCATGCCAAATAGCCTCAATCTCTATTTATCCACACATCTGCCCATATTTGACACGTACCCATAAGGAAATTTCAGATTTGTTACCCATTCAAATAACACTTTCTTAGTCCTACTGTCCAAGGTGTAACAAACTTTTGGGTATTTGTTGGTTGAATCCAACTTATCAAGTTATGGCCTTCGATAATATGTATTGAGCTCTTGATTTGACTTAAGAGTGTCCTTTATTTTGCTAAGGATATTTAACACCATATTGAATAAATTACCGAACATATTTTTCTTAATGTGCATGACATCAAGTTGTGTCAAATCATATTAGAGTTCTAATAAGGCAAATCCCAGAATATGTTACATTTTGTCCACCCACTTGATTGACTAACCATTATGTTAATCTCATCAGCATCGAATTTTGTTACTTTTTTGAAACCCAGACGATCATGATCAATTATGCTTAATATCTCTGAACCTGATATACTTAGAGGTTCGTCATCTGTTACAATTTTGTTTTTCAAAAATGCGTTCAAGTTCGTCTAAATGGATGATTAGGCTCCAAGAACTTTCTATGATTGTCAAACTAGGATTACTTGCTGCTCAGAGTCATCCATGCAATAAGGACAAGCCAACTGTCCTACTATTGACCATCTAAACAACAATGCATAAGTAGGAAAGTCGCTAATAGTCCACATTAATACTACTCGTAGCTGAAATTTTTGATTGAGAGATATGTCATATGCTTCAACCCCATAATCCCATAATAACTTCAATTCATGTATCAATGGTTTAAAGTACACATCTAGCTTGTATTTAGGATTTTGAGGTCCTGGAATAATGACAGTCAAGAACATGGATGTCTCTTTCATACAAATCCAGGGGGTAGATTATACATAGTCACAATAACCGGCCAATAAAAGTATTGTTGCCCAGACTAACTGAAAGGTTGAAAACCATCTGTGCATAGGCCACGAAGAACATTTCTAATTTCCTTTGCAAAATTAGGGTGAACATCATTGAAATTCTTCTAAGCTATTGAATTGGAAGGATGTTGCATTACACCATCTTGAACCTCATATGCTACTTGCCACCTCATATCATTAGTAGTGGCTCTAGATGCATATAATCAGAGGAGACGCGATGTCAACAAGAGATAATACATTTTCTTGAAAGGAACATTAGTTTTCCTTCTTCCTTTTCCATCAGTGTTGCAACTTCCTTTGTAACATGGATGGTTACATAACTTGCACAAAGTCATGTTCATATCATCTCCCCAAAAAATCATGCATCCTTTAGGACAAAAATTTATTTAACCCACAAATAAAGCCAAACCCTAGACCATACGCTTTGTTTCATAAAAGCTTTCAGCAACAAGATTCTCTTTCAGCACAACCTCTTTGATCAGTTGCATCAAATGCAAGCTCGAATAGATGGTGTTTGGCCTTGATCTTTGAAATTTTAGCAGCCAATGATAATAGTGAATGAATTTAACACCCAAGCCATAATGAATTATTAGTAGCATCTAACATATCATAAAATTGTTTGGCCATTAGATTAGGGTTCTCCTCATACTCAAAATATTGATCAATGTAAGAAGCGGAGGCATCCAGAACTATTGTATGGTAATCATTTACTACATTAGAAGGACCCACTGAATTCATACCAAGCTGTTCATATATCACTTGATCTATTTTCCCATGCCTATTCTATACAACATATCCTGGTTTGAAACCATATCTTAGCATATGGTATTTTACTATCTCCACATCAAGAAACTGACGATTCTGACACTTATTTCTTGGATAAGGACACTTTATTTTTTCCCCATCCATCCACTTTGGATGATCACACATAAATTCTATGAATTTATCAACCCCATAAACAAACTGCGGATGAAGAAGGTCATTTATAAATCTTTGATACATCTAGTTTCTATCCTCAGTCATTATTGACAACTGCAATGAGTATGTCATAACATTAAAGACATAACACAACTACATATAATTTATTTACTTTGTCATCCTTATCATTCATGTATTCTTTATAAAGGTAGGAATTTATCACATTCAATAATGTGTCATCTATATACCAAATCTCTACATATGTATATCATATAACGTGTAACAAGTCATAATTCACATATATAGACACGTATTCCCAAACTGTCCACACTGGACAATTCAATAAATTCTTATAATCCAATGAGAGACCGAACAAGTTTCTAGGGATAAAATGTATAAAAATATACATTTAGTTTTTATTAATTTAGTTATCTTATTTCTAAAAATCTACCAAAATTTCCGCAGAGTTTCCACTAAAACTAAGCACTTTTAAATTTGTTCATTCTTTGCATGATCACTCATTATTGCATACGAATCATGTCTCACAATTAACAAAGCTATAGAAAAATCGAGAATAAGTAGTTTTTGGAGATTAGCAAAATAACAATTCTTTTCAAAAACTAAAAAAAAATCAAAATTTAATCATAAAAAAGCAAAATGCTCAATTGCTAATCCATATTTAGGTAATATTTAAACAAAATTTTAAACTCCACACATTAATATGCTATTCAGAGTTTAACAGAATAAAATAAAGGTAAAAGAAGAACCTACTACGAAGTAATTTTCTATATCTGAGCCTTTAATGACAAGACCGATTGCACTTGATGTCACAAAAATAACTTCAAACCCTTGAGAGTTCAACTCTTTAATCTGCATGTGTAGAACATAATACAAAAAAAATAAAAAATAAAAATCACAATTTTGATATCAAAAACTTGCTATCATAAATCACTCATCATCCTTACATAAGCAAAAACCCTACAGTACTTGCTCACAAAGAGCTCCCAATCTTCCAAGTGCATATCTCCCATGCGAAAACAAATAGAAAGTCATTGTAATGAATAAAAATGCATTATATATATATATATATATATAGACAAACTTTGATTTATCAATATTTTACTAACTGAAATCATAATTTAGGCACATGATAGATTTTCTACCTTATCTTGGGCACATTAACGATCATATTATACATCCCAAAATTTTGAGATCTTAGAGTAGCATTCATAGTAACATAATTGAAAGTATAATGAACCCAACAAAGTGATTGCAAATAGGCTAGTTCCATTGGTAGAAATCAATATTTCAAATTTATTGAAATTTGATATATATAAATTTTACAAACACTACACCTTAAGATACTAAAAAGATGAATTCAACAAGAAATGGATTACCAAAAAGATAGACCTGAAATCAATATGAAATGATAGTTTATTCAACAATGGATATAGATTGACATATTATTCAACACAGTAGAGCGATTTTTTAAAACTCAAAAATGTCATAGTTGGATTTAAAAATATAAGCTTGCACAATAGTAACTATAGTCAAATTAGAGAGGCATATAGTAACTAAATATGTTCCATAAACTTTGTTTAGAATTTTGGAAATTTATTTACGTCTTAACTAGTTATTGTAAAACCTTTTGGCACAAAAATATTAGATAAACTTAATTTAAACTACCAAAATTTGAATCATTAAAAAACCAAAATCAATAGATTGATTTACTAAATTTAATGATGGATCTATGGTTATTAATTTTTAACTTTCATAAGCCCTGTAAAAAATTTATGCTCATCACTACAATTGTTAAGATGCAAAACCATTTAATTGACGTGTAAACGAAACTCATTACACATGTAATCACAAAGCATAATAAAAACTGAAAAAGGAGAAAAACAACCTGAACAGAATCTACACAACTAAAACTGATTCTAATCCAATTTAAGAGGAGCAGACAAACCTGCACTTGCATTCATGTACATTCTCAAGTATGTGATGTAATAACTAACCACTAAACAGATCATTGGAGATACAATATCAACAAAATATTTTATTGTTCCCCATAACGACATACATGTTGGGATTCAAAAAATAATAAAAGAATATGGTATTAGAGAGGTCTTTTCTAATTGAATATTTTACTTCCTATATACATGTTGGGATTTAGAAGTAATAGAAGAATCCAAAATTACTTATTCCTAACTGATTATTACCTAAAACTTTTATTAATTCTGTAAACATATTTGTTAATTGGTACTCCACTTACAACCCTTCAATCAAAATTAAATAGAAACTCAAGATAGAATATTTTTGATAAATTAAGTGCAAAGTAAATAAATACCAATTAAGTATGAAATTCATAGTCAAATGTAAATATCTATTTTAAAGTGTAAAGGATTAACGAGATATTTTTTTTTTAAAAAGTCAAGTAAAAAAAGTCAAGATCCAACATAATCCTACGTTAAAAGACATCACCAGAAGAAGCCTTAATAACCCTTTACATAAATCTCCCTACCCCTAGTAATGGCATATGATTAACAAGCTATTATTCTTGTCCACTTACAAAGAGTTTATATTGGGAATAAATGAAGAAAAAGGTATGAAAAAAACAAATAAAAGAAGAGAAATTTGTTCATATCTAACAAGTTTACATTGAGGTTTACATTGAGGTTTACATATAATGGGAATAAATAAAGAATAAAAAGGAAAGAGAATAAGGCAACCCCAGCAAGTTTACATTAAAGAGTCAACCATACAATAATAATTATCCTAGAATCGAAAATGCTTTAGCAGGGATACAGTTGTATAAACCACTTAAGTTAGAATAAACATTAATGTAGTTTATATAAGAAAGGTAAATTTTAGAAGAGACTATCAATAACACATTGGATTTCTTTGGCATTGTTTTCACCAGTTAAGTTTCACATAATACTAAAATTAGAGAATAACTAGAAAGATAAAATTAGTTTGTAGAATCTTAAAACCAAGAAACTCACTAATTCCATATAAATTTCATGCACTGAAAGATAAACAAAATGATTCCGTTAATTCCATAGAAAAACACAATCATGACTACAATTGCAATCAAGTTTACCTTCTCTTAAACACACGCAAAATTGGACCTCAAACTCTAAATTCTAGATAACAATGAGGAGCAGCCAACCAAGAAATAGACGAAGAATAATTAAGATTACAAAAAAAAAAAAAACGAATTAAGAGGGAGTTGCTCTCCATATAGGTCATCATGTGTAAGCATCATTTGCATTCAACTTCTATATATGTTAAGATTTCATATATGGAGTATCTTGGGGTTTCACCGTTCACATTGATCATAAGAAAATATAAACTTGTTTAAATCGGTCTATTATGAATTTATTTACAAATTAAAGAAATAATAGGATATTGTATGAAGAAAATGACAATCTGCCATTTACTAACCCACCCTCCACTGACCATATGTTTGTCAATCATCCCTATATTTTTCTATCTTTCCCATGGTTAACAACATTTGATTATCATCTTTTTGGAAATCTGCATTATATTTTATTTAGTAAGTCTTTTATTTCAATTCCATTACCAATCATCTTCATGACTATAAGATTCTAATAATAATAATAATAGTAATAAATCAAATTTCAACTGTACAAAGCATGAATCAATTATTCAACGGTGAAAAATGGGTAACTTTTTTCTTTCCCAATCTGAAATTGGATTGTGTAATATATGATGGATCAAATATAGCATTTCATAATATTCTATAGTTGAATGGTTGATATTTAGGTGAGGATAAGATTCTCTTAACAAAAAGTTGAGGATAAAATTAACGTTTCACAATAATCTCTAATGTAATTAACAAATCAGATTTAATCATCTAGAAAATGATTTTGGAATGAAAATCTCGGAATTGAAAACATCCATTTTGAAAACTCTATTTCAGTTTCTAAAGCAAACCAAATGTTCCATAAATTTTATTTGCTAACAAATTATACCATACAAGCCTAAAAAATGCATTGATCCTTTAGCAAAGGAAATTACCATGTCAATAATATGATGCCAAGAATAAGTTAAAAAAGATAACAGGAAAAAAATGACGCTGAAAGGCATAAATGCTAAACTGAGCATGCTTTATTTTGAAGAATGTAAGAGCAGAACTACCAATCTTAGTTATATTTCTGCTCAGTAATGCTATGATCATGACTTTCACTAGCCTTCAAACTATAGTTTCCAAATCAAGACTCTAAGCTATATGAAATAAGCTCTGCATTCCATCAAAACCTTAAAAAAAAAAAACTTTATCATGTTTAAAACAAAATCAAGAAACAGGCCTACATCAATCTTTGGACAATAACCCATAACCAGAATAATGATATAGAATAAATGCTTGGTTGCAACCAATTTAGATAATTCATTGCCACTGGGAATGTGTAGTCCATTCATCCATTTGAATGATGTCCATAGAATTTGAAGCTAATACATATAAAATTTTAATTTTCAATGGTAGATGAATTACATGCACCTTTTTGAATGTTCAACAAGTGTGTTGCACAAACTAGGGAATATCTAAATATAATCCAGGCAATGTGATAATTGGAGGCATATAAGTATGCATAACCAGCCCAAATTTACAAAATGAGACACGATATAGAAGATCTAACTTCTTGATTATCGGTGATCTACAAACTTACGGATAATCCAGTAATAAAAAGAAACTCCAATAATCAAGTAACTGACATAAAGAGAAAAAAAGGGAGAACATATAAACATGTAGGCAAAGGCAACAAACAATTTTAAAATTATGGGAAAAAATAAAAAAAAATTACAAGATTATAACTATCATAGTTGTAGTAAATATATTATAACAATCATAGCTGTAAAGTACAACAGAAAGGTTATAACTCAAAGTTATTGTAGTGCGCTCTCGATTAACCAGGATAAACCCGTTTAATTAAACTGATACTAAAAAAATAGTTATGCAGAAAATATGTGAAAATATAAAACTTTTTTTTGCATCATTACCATGATAACTTGCATAAAACATACAATAAAAGAAAATGCTTTACTTAATATTTAAATTTCATTTTATAAATAAAACATGTAAACTCCTATTCACATATAAAACTTTTCTTTGCATCATTACCATGATAACTTGCATAAAACATACAATAAAAGAAAATGCTTTACTTAATATTTAAATTTCATTTTATAAATAAAACATGTAAACTCCTAACTAGGAGTTTACAAAAATACATGTCCTTAACAAGGAATTACATAATTTTTCAACATTGACATATATACAAGTAAACAACCCCCTTACTATGTCATGTACCCAAAATGCAAAGTGCAATGTGTGCTATCACTCACCCACGTAGGGTCTGATCAGATATCTCTAATGTTTGGGCTACTTCTCTTGTTTAACTTCTATTTATCTACAAGACTCTGACCAGCATAAGGAAAACACCCACGTGCTAAGCTACTAAGAGCTTAGTGGTATATATAAGTATAAAAATTCACTTACAATTATACATTATATGTATTTCATGGCAACATGTAAGAATATCACGACATGACAATAGAATCATAATATCATATAGACTATTTTACCTTGTGAAAGTATAATTCGTTGAACTTATATAATGATAACTATAACATGTAATATTTCACTATGTGCATAAACATACTTGCATGCTTATGCCTATGCATTCATTTTGTATTACTATATTCTTTACTTACTTTAACATATTTGATATTATTTCCCAACAACTCTTAACATCGATTGTTCAGATACGGGTTATGGATAGGGGCGCTCTCCAAGTATAAGTCATCTTGCCACTATCTGTAAACATGTGCCAGTCCAAACTCTTCAAGTCAATGACACAAGTCTAGGCTAGCCAAATTGATTGAGTAAACATATATCTTTTGCATGGAATATCATTTGTAATAATGTGTGCTAGTCCAATCTCCTCAAGTCAATGACATTCTACGAATTTAAATCACATTGACTAGGTAAATGTATAACTACAGTACCGTATACCCCTTTAATAGTGCACCATCTGTCCTACTACTAGTCTTAGTATCAAATCTGGATTTAACTTGTTAATATTTCCTTTATTACACTTCAATATAACATCAATATCATATATCATGTATACTTTGTTCATATGGAAATGCATCATGTAACATTCTTATCCTGAAATCATATGAGCATACTTTAATCGTATAATTATGAAACATGTGCACAGCCATTGCATTTAAATAATATCTAAATCTCATTTAAAACAGGCTTCACGGGCGTGAACTACATGTTCACAACTGTGAATGTTCATTCATAGGCACCCCTACCTGTGAACCAAACCATGAACTATGTTGTGAATGCTTCTATATATTTGGTGCACTTTCTTCATAAGCATGACACTATATAGTCACGGACGTGACATTGTTCATGAGATGAGATTCATGGTTGTTAACACCCAGTCATGGGCATGAATCTGGATTTTTCAGCAGTCGAGAGCATAAAAAAATATGCATTCATCACAAGTCACATACAAGGCCCTAAGGATTGTCCCATGACAACCTTTTCCTATCAACAATCTCATCACATCATGCATTAAAATATGTTAAAGGATCATTCAATATACATAATCACTACATTTACCATTTCCTTATTCACCAACTAATTCTTGCGAGCATTTGCTTTCACATACATTTAATCATTTCTTACTTGCCTCTTTCACCCATTAGGCATCATCATTCATTTTCTCATAAATGCCTTTTTAGGCATATTCATTACAAATACATTAACATTCTTTATCAAGGCAATTCTTGCCTAACTTAGTATTCATGGTCATAACATTTATTTGGTTACATTTATCATGATATTTATTACTACTTTTCATCTTACCATAGTCATCAACTAGCATTTAAAGCTTTCATTTCATTTATCAAACATTTATCACACAACATGCCATATTTTAGAATTTAAATGCATTTATGTACATACCTTTAATGGAGTCTCACAAAACTAAGCTTCTCTCAAGCTTGCTTATCCTTTTGGTGGATTTCACCACCTTCCTTTTCAACTCCTATCACATATAACATATCTTTATCAACATCAAAAACTCATATGCTTAGCCTTTAAAGCCATAAGGGTAAAAACCCTAACTTTAGCCCTTTCAACATCCTTAAACTCCTATAACCCCTTACTAACACATGGTATAACTTTTAAACAACTTAAAGATTGGTCTTTAATCTTAATCTCTGAAGATTAAGCCATAGCCTAACTTATTTAGAAATGGGTCTCGACCATATACAAATCATACACGATTAAAGCTATGAAAGCTTGTAATGCAGAAGGAGAAATATGATTCCTTACCTTACTCGAAGGAAACATAGATGAAGTGGAAGATTCGGCTTCTATCTTCCTCCTAGTGTTCATCCGCCTCAAGAACACCACCTTCCTTGTGCTCCCTTTTCCCAAGAACTTGATGGAACCTTGATCTTTTGCTTTGGTTTAGATATCTATGGATGGGAATCAAAGAGAAACATCACCGATTGGCCTTTAATATGAGAAAACCTTGAATTTAGGGTTCCCTTTTGAGTTTTAGTTTGTGGACGGAAGAAATAACAATGGATAAGATTTTATATCTGACGATGTTTACAGCCATGACGACCCTTGTCATAGCCGTGAATATGTTAAATCTCATAATTTCATCTCACAATGGTTCACGCCCATGAAAGAGTAGTCACGATCGTGAACCCTGTGACATTTTATTTTCTTGTTTATTTTCAACTTTTGTCCCATAACTTTTAAACATACTCCTATTTTCTAAATCTGTATTAATTACTAGGCCCTAATTATGAGTGTTACATTTCTCTCCCCCTTAAAAGAATTTCGTTTTCAAAATTACCTGTAGTGCAGTGTTGAAAAAGCTAAGGGTATTGTGCTTTCATCACTTCTTTGCTTTCCCACATAGCCTTTTCCTTTGCATAATTGCCCCATAAAACTTTGACTAATGGTACTCGCTTGTTTCTAAGCTCTTTAATCTGCCAAGACAAAATCTCGATTGACTCTTCCTCATATGTAAGGTCTGGTCTGACCTTTATGTCTTCTACTGTGATGACATATGACGGATCTGACCTATATCTCCTCAACATAGAAACATGAAAAACATTATGAATCTTACTTAAATTTGGAGGTAAAGCAATTCTATAAGCTACTGGCCCAAACCGTTCTACAATCTCATATGATCCAATGAATCTAGGGCTTAACTTGCCCTTCCTTTTGAACCTTAGGACCTTCTTCCATAGAGACACTTTGAGAAACACCTTGTCTCCCACTTCATATTCTATATCTTTTCTCTTGAGATCTACATATGATTTTTGTCTATTTGAAGCTACTTTTAGCCTTTCTTATATGATCTTCACCTTTTCCTCTATCTCTTGCACCAACTCTGGCCCCATTAACTTTCACACACTGAGCCCTGTCTAACATAATGATGTTTGGCACTTCCTACCGTATAGTGCCTCATAAGGAGCCATCTGGATGTTAGACTGATAACTGTTATTATAGGCGAACTCCATTAATGGTAGTTATTTCTCCCAGCTATCTTGAAACTCGATAACACAACTTCTCATCATGTCCTCTAGTATCTGTATCACCCTCTCCAAATGACCATTGGTCTATGGGTGAAAAGTTGTGCTCAAGCTGAGCTTAGTATCCAACTTGACGATCTCAACTCGATGATCTCAACTAGCTTATGATCTTGCATTTGTGTGCCTCTGATTTTCTGGTTGAGAGTAAGTTGGATATACAACTATGCTATAGTCTTCCTACTCAAAGCGTCGGCCACAACATTGGCCTTACTTGGATGATAGTCAATGACATAATTATAGTCCTTGATCAGTTCTTACCATCATCTCTGCCTCAAGTTGAGTTCTTTTTGTGCCGGAATATACTTTAAGTTCTTGTGGTTAGTGTAGATATAACATTTTTCCCCATATAAGTAATGACGCCATATCTTTAGAGCAAACACAATGACTGCCAACTCAAGGTCATGTGTGGGATAATTCTTTTCATGTGGCTTCAACTGTCTAGAAGCATAAGAAATTTCCTTCTTCTATTAAGACACACCCCAATCCGTTGTGAGAAGCATCATTGTAGATAACGTACTCTCTATTGGGAACTAGCTATGTATGAACTGGGGCTTCTGTCATCATACACTTAAGCTTGTCAAAACTAGCTTGACATTTGTCGTTCCATTTGAACTTCACATCCTTTCCTAAAAGTCTAGTCAATGGAGTAGCAATCAAAGAAAAACCTTTCACAAACCTCTTGTAGTAACCTATCAAACCAAGAAAACTTCTGATTTTGGTCACATTCTGAAGAGGCTGCCAATTCAAGATTGCCTCAACCTTGTTAGAATCAACTTTGATGCCATTTGCTAACACGATGTGTCCAATGAAAGCTATTTCATCAAGCCAAAAGTCACTTTTGGAGAGCTTGGCATAAAACTTATGATCTCTTAGGATCTGTAATATTGTTCGCAATTGTTTATTATGTTGTGTTTGGTTCTTAGAATACCCCAAGATATCATCAATGAAAACAACTTCAAACGCATCCAAATATGTCCTGAAGATTCTATTCATCAAATCCATGAAAAGTTGCAGGAGCATTGGTCAAACCGAATGGCATAACCAAAAACTCATAGTGACCCTATCTAGTCTTGAAAGCTGTCTTGGCTATATCCTCTTCTTTTATCTTCATTTGGTGATAACCTGACCTCAAATCAATTTTGGAGAACACTCCTGCACCCTTTAACTGATCGAAAAGATCATCAATCTGGGGCAACGGATATCGGTTCTTTATGGTCATTTTATTTAATTACCTGTAGTCTATGCACAACCTTATAAACCCATTTTTCTTCTTTTACAAGCAACACTGGTGCACCCTATAGAGATACACTTGGCCTAATAAAAACCTTGTCCAATAGCTCTTGCAACTGAGCTTTCAGCTCTTTCATCTCTAAATGTGCCATTTTGTAAGGTGTTATGGATATCAGTGTCATGCCTAATGTGAGCTCTATAGAGAACTCGATGTCTCTATTCAGTGGCAGTCATGGAAAATCATCTAGAAAAACATTTGGAAACTCCCTCAAATTAGGGATATCCTAAAGATCTGGAACTCCTCTTCTGGTGTCAATCACATGAGCTAAATAAGCCTCACCTCCCTTTCGCATCATTTTTTGTGCCTTAATCATGGAAACCATTTGTGGAGGTTGTGGAAACCTCTCACCTTTAACTACCACTTTTTCTTGTTTTAAATTCTTAAGAACAACTATCTTAGACCGACAGTCAATAATTGTCTCATGTTGTGAGAGCCAATCCATACCTAATATGGCATCGTACTCATGAAATGGTAGTTTTATGAGATCTACAGGAAACTCTTTTGCCTGAACAACTAAAGGGCAACTTCTGTATACTCGGTTCACAACCACACTATGACCTAAAGCATTTATGATGTCAATCTCGATCTTTAACTTCTCTATTGTCATACTGCACCTGAAGCAAGCCCCTGAAAACAACTGACACTCTCCTCAATGGTTTCTTTGACATGTCCCACACAAAAGAGTTGGGTCTCTAGCTGTCTGTGTGCTAGTGGTGGCTGAAGTAGTCTTAGAGGGTAGTCCCTTCCTAAAAGAACTGGACCATGAGTGACTCTATCCTCTATTTTGTCCCCTACCCTGGGACTATTCGAAAAATAATTGACCTCTTTTATAGGTAGTATGTGCCACACTAACCATGGGACTTCTGCCATTCTCTTCTACCTTGCTTTTTCTTCCTTTTTTTATACTGATGGCAATGAACACAAGGGTAGAGAATTCCTAAAGCTGCAGAGAAATGACATGATATCCTATGTCATCATTCAAACTGTTCTCAAAATGGTGACACTTGTCACTCTCATCCCCCATGAATCATATGGGTTATCTACTTAACCATGTGAACTCTTTAGCATACTCTGAAACTGTCATGCCCCTCTGCCTTAGATTCATAGATTCTCTTCTCTTCTCATCTATATATACTTGGGGAACATATTCTTTCTTGAACTCTACAACAAAGTATTCCCAAGTCAGCGACTCTGGAGTCTATGGCTCCTTCAGAACTGTTTTCACTCATTCATATGCATGTTTTTAAAGTAGTAATACTGCATGTTTTGCCTTGTGCTCCTTGGTACACTTAAGCTCTTCGAAGACCCTCTTCATCTTCTCTAACTATAAATCAGTGATGGCGGGATCACTCTCACCCCTACCATGGAAATCAATATCCCTATTCTTTCGGAGCCTATTTATATTCATCTTAGGCGCCTCTGGTGGTGGCAGCGATGGAGCTGGCTGTGGTTGTTCTTGAGGTATAATATGTGGTATGTCATATGCCAACTGTTGAGTGATACCAGCCATTTGTTGCATGATTGATATGGCACCTAGATTCAGTTGTCTTACAAGTGGCTGCTGAGAGACTGTAGCAACACCTAAAGCTCGTACACTTGAAGCACTAAGCTGATTAGTGTTTGGTTTTGAAGAACGAATCACATTCATAAATGCAGCGAAAAAATAAAATTTTCAAAACCCGAAATAAAATATATACTTGTGCCATTAAAACTAATTTATATAAACATAGAGGTTAGAAATTATACTTTGTAATTTCTTATTTGTTATTCAAATATTCACCTTGGTGGGTTGTAGCAAACCACAACAATCCACACTAGGATGTCTCTAATGATAATCCATGTGAAGAATGAAGAAGAAACTATCAAAAAAATGGTTTAAACAAATTCAAAGTGCTAGTTTTCAAAGTTTTTTTGAGAGAATTTTATTGTGCCTTAAAAATATTTTTTTAACAAAAAAATATTTTCATGTCTATTTTTTGTCATTTGATGTCTTTTCTATTTGAATCAAATTCAAAGAAAATATCAAAAGTCAAAAATGGAGAAAAGGAAACTTGAAGGAATAATAAATTTGCTTAATGGCCATAATTGGCCTAATTAAGGTCAAATTTACACGTTGGACCTATTGCGGGCTGTTGCTGGGCAGGCCCTGCCTAGCACGTGCAGGCCCATACGGGCCCGTGACCCTCCTAAATGATTTTTCCCATGCGATCTTATCGCGATCCATCTTGAAATAATTCTCTCATATTTTGGATCCCATCCAAGACCATTTTACTCATTCTCCATATTTTCAATACGTGTGACCCATTAGGTTCCCGATTATTTTGGCCACTTAAATTAACAATTAATTTAAGCAAGTCATGAGCGGTATGTAGCAACACATCATAACTCCCAAATGATTGGAAAGTCAGTGGTTTGATTATGAACCTTTCCATAGACAATTTTTGTGCAATTATTCCTTTCACCATTCTATACCTTACTTGGTTCAGAGTATGGACATGTGTCAACTCCCACTAGATTGACTACATCACATGTACTCCAAGTAATGTTAGTTCTTGTCCCTGAGGCTCATTACTCTATTATATATGTCATTGAACACTATCTTTTATGACATTTTTACTCTAGCCAGAGATTCTCGAGTAATGACCACAACAAGAGGCCATGGGTATACACTCCTTCTATCAGGAGTGGTGAAAGCTTTGTTGGTTACCCAATTACCTTCAAATACCTCAAGCTATATCCAATCACCACTCTATGAGCAAGCTCCCTGAGGCAACAAGGAATAGTGTCAAAATACAGAATCAGTATCCAAGATATCCTTGAGTACCTCAAGTCTAAGGATACTTACACCATTGCTGTGATGAGTCTATCATTGACATTTGAGTAGATTATCCATATGATTGTCTCATAATTGGTCATCCAATGTACTTAGCTACACTTAGCAAGTATCCACATGTTAACTCTAAACATCTCATGTTTACAGATTATGAGATCTAATACTCGATCCAATCAAGGAGTGTAACATGTGCTAGTCTATCCGGATTAACAATGTCCCGTCTCATTAACCCTAAGACAAGGGATAATTTTGATTCAAACATAATTACACATGATAAGAATCTCAATATCATGATCTCGTCATGATTTTCCTTCATGCTATGTTATGTATCAAGGACTTCATTAATTGATTTAAGATCACTATTAATTCATATATCAAATGAACATCAAATTAATGAAAAAGCCTTTTATTAATCAAATAAATTTGTACAATGAGTGCTAAAGGTGATTGCCTTTAGAGCACTCCTCTAGTAATTAGTAACCTTTGGATTAGGAGAATTGTTGCTTTTAGCAACATCATGAGTTTCTAGCTTCATCTATACTCTCTTCACTCCTACAAGTTGTAAGAAAGAGCCCACATCAGAAACATATATGATGTACTATGCATGCACGAAAACTCTTAACCCACTTTGGTTCAATAATGCCTAAACCTAAGCTCTGATACTATTAAATGTAGCACCCTCTTGATTAACCATGATAAACACGATTAATTAAGTTGACAGTAAGAAAACAGTTATACAGAAAACCTATGAAAATTTAAAACTTTTTTTCGTTTAATGGCTATGATGACTTGCATCCAATATACAATAAAAGAAATGCTTGACTTAATATTTAAATTCCATTTCATAAATAAAACATATTGACCTTTGACCAGAGGTTTACAAAAATACATGTCCTTAACAAGGACTTACATAATTCTTCAACATTGACATGTATACAAGTAAACAACCCCCTTACTATGACATGTACCCAAAATGCAAAAGCATAACATATGTTATCACCGACCCGCGTAGGGTTTGATTTGATGTCTCTGATGTCTGGGCTGTTTCTCTTGTTCAACTTCTACTTATGTATAAGGGTTCGACCTGCATGGGGAAAAAATTATACGTTAAGCTACTGAAAGCTTAATAGTACTTATGGGCATAGAAACTCACTTACAGTTATACATTATACATATTTCATGGCATCATGTAAGAATATCATGGCATGATAATAGAATCATAATATCATATAGAATATCTTACCGTGTGGAAGTATAATTCGTTGAACATATATAATGACAACTATAGTATGTAACATTTCACTTTGTGCATAAACATATTTGCATACTTATACTTTTGCATTCATTTCATGTTAATGTATTCTTTACTTACTTTAACATATTTGATATTATTTCCAACAACTCTTAACACCGACTGTTTAGGTATGGGTTATGGACAAGGGCGCTCTCCAAGCTTAAGCCATCCTGCCACTATCTGTAAACATATGCTAATGTAAGTCCTCAAGTCAATGGCACCAGTCCAGGCTAGTCAGATTGACTGAGTAAACATATATCTTGTGCATGCAATATCATCAGTAATAATGTGTGCCAGTCCAATCTCCTCAAGTCAATGATGCTCTTCGAGCTTAAGCCACATTGACTAGATAAACATATAACTACAGTACCGTACACCCCCTTAATGGTGCATCATCTATCCTACTACTATTCTTAGTATCGAGTCTGGACTTAACTTGTTCATGTTGCCTTTATTACACTTCAATATAGCATTCATATCATATATCATGTATGCTTTGTTCATGCGGAAATGCATCATGTAACATTCTCATGCTGGAAATCACATGAGCATATTTAATCGTATCATTATGAAACATGTGCATAGCCATTGCATTGAAACAATTTGTAAATCTCATTTAAAGCAAGCTTAACAGGTGTGAGCTACATGTTCACTGTCGTGAAGGTTCATTCATGGGTACCCCTACTCGTGAACTAAACTGTGAACTATGTCGTGAATGCTTTTGTCCCTTTTGTGCACTTTCTTCACGGGTATGACATTGTTCATGAGATGAGATTCATGGTCGTGAACACCTAGTTATGGGCATGAATATGAGTTTTCCAACAGTTGACACCATAAAAAACATGCATTCATCACAATTCACATACAAGGCTCTAAAGATTGTCCCATGACAACCTTTTCCTATTAACATTCTCATCACATCAAGCATTAAAACATGTTAAAGGATCATTCAATATACATAATCACTACACTTACCATTTCCTTTTTCACCAACTAATTCTTGTAAGCATTTGCTTTCATATACAGTTAGTCATTTCTAACTTACCTCTTTAACCCATTAGGCATCATCATTCATTTTATCATAAATTCCTCTTTAGGCACATTTATTACATATATATTAACATTTTTTATCAAGGCAATTCTTGTCTAATTTAGCATTCATGTTCATAACATTTATTCAATTACATTTATCATGGAATTCATTACTACTTTTCATCTTACCATAGTCATCAACTAGCATTTAAAGTTTTCAATTCATTTATCACACATTTATCACACAACATGCCATATTTTGGAATTTAAATGCATATATTTACATACCTCTAATGGAGCCTCATAAAACTAAGTTTCTCTCAAGCTTGCTTATCATTTTGGTGGATTTCACCACCTCCCCTTTCAACTCCTATCACATATAACATATCTTTATCAACATAAAAAAACTCATATGCTTAGCCTTTAAAGCCATAAGGGTAAAAACCCTAACTTTAGCCCTTTCAACATCCTTAAACTCCTATAACTAACACATGTTATAACTTTTATACAACTTAATTAAAGGTCTTCAATCTTAATCTTACAAGATTAAGCCTTAACCTAACTTATTTGTAAATGGGTCTCTACCATATACGAATCATACATGATTAAAGCTATGAAAGCTTGTAAAGAAGAAGGAGAAACATGATTCCTTACCTTACTAAAAAAAACATTGATAGGATGGAAGATTGGACTTCTATCTTCCTTCTAGGGTTCGTCCCCTTCAAGAACACCACATTCTTGTACTCTATTTTCCTAAGAACTTAATGGAACCTTGATCTTTTGCTTTGGTTTAGATATATAAGGTTGGGAATCAAAGAGAAACATAAGCTATTGGCATTTTGTATGAGAAAACCTCAAATTCTAGGGTTCCTTTTTGAGTTTTAGGTCATGGATGGAAGAAAGAACATTTGATATGATTTTATATTTGATGATCTTCATGGGTGTGACAACCCTTTTCATCGCCTTGAATATGTTAAATATTAAAATTCTATCTCGCGATGGTTCACTACAGTGAAAAAGTAGTCATGGGCGTGAACCTTGTGACATTTCATTTTCTTATTTCTTTTTAACTTCTGTCCCATAACTTTTAAACATACTCATCTTTTCTAAATCTGTATTAATTATTAGCCCTAATTACGGGTGTTACATTTCTCTTCCCCTTAAAAGAATTTCGTCCTCGAAATTACCTATAGTGTCGTGTTAAAACAGCCGAGGGTACTGTTCTTTCATCACTTCTTCACTTTCCCACGTAGCCTCCCTCTTTTGCATGATTCCCCTATAAAAATATGACCAATGGTACTCATTTGTTTCTAAGCTCTTTAATCTCTTGAGCCAAAATCTCGATTAGTTCTTTCTCATATGTAAGGTCTGGTCTGACCTCTATATTTTTTGCTGTGATGACATGAGATGGATCTAACCTATATTTCCTCAACATAGAGATATGAAAAACATTGTGAATCTTACTTAACTCTGGAGGTAAAACAATTCTATAAGCGACTGACCCAAACCGTTCTAAAATCTCATATGGCCCAATGAATCTAAGGCTTAACTTGTCATTCTTTCTGAACCTTAGGATCTTTTTCCATAGAGACACTTTGAGAAACACCTTGTCTCCCACTTCATATTCTATATCTATTCTTTTAAGATTTGCGTACAATTTCTACCTATCTAAAGTTACCTTTAGCCTTTCTTGTATGATCTTCACCTTTTACTTTGTCTCTTTCACCAACTCTAGCCCCACTAACTTTCGCTTACTGAGCTCTATCCAACATAACAATGTTCTGCACTTCCTACCATATAGTGCCTTATAAGGAGCCATCTGGATGCTAGACTGATAGCTATTGTTGTAGGTGAACTCCATTAATGGTAGGTATTTCTCCCAACTACCTTTAAACTCGATGACATAACTCCTCATCATGTCCTCTAGTATCTATATCACCATATGCAACTGACCATCAGTCTGTGGGTGAAACATTGTGTTGAAACTGAGCTTGGTACCTAAAGCTCGTTGTAGACTTCCCAAAAATTGAGATGTAAACCTTGGATCTCTGTCTGATATGATGGAAACTAGAACTCCTTGTAATTGTACTATCTCATCACATACAATTCTGCTATCTTGTTCAAGGAATAATATGTTCTGATAGGTAAAAAGTGTGCCAACTTCATTAACCTATCTATGACTACCCAAAAGAAGTCGAATTTTCTTAGAGTCATAGGTAACCCAATCATGAAATCTATCGTGATCCGTTCCCATTTCCAATTCGATATTGTAATTGGTTGCATCAAATCTGAAGGTACCTGATGTTCTACCTTGATCTGCTAACATGTCAAACATGTTGTTGTGAACTATATGATATCATTTTTCATACCTGCCCACCAATACCTTCCTTTTAGATCATGGTACATTTTATTACTTCCTGAATGCATGGAAAATCTGGTTTCATGTGCTTCCTTTAAAATCTTTTGCTTCAACTCTATAACATCAGGCACGCATAAACAGCCTTGTTAAAACAAATTGTCGTATGACTCAACTGTGTACTCTGGTCTCTCCCCCTTGGAGAACAACTTGACGATCTTAACTAGCTTACGATCTTGCATCTGTGCGCCTCTAATTTCTTGGTCGAGAGTAGGTGGAATATACAACTCCGTTATAGTCTTCTTGCTCAAAGAGTCAACCACAAAATTGGCCTTGCCTAGATGATTGTCAATGAAACAATTATAGTCCTTAATCAGTTTTAACCATTGTCTCTGCCTCAAATTGAGTTCCTTCTATGTCGAAAGATACTTTAAGTTCATATGGTTAGTGTAGATATAACACTTTTCCCCATATAAGTAGTGACACCATATCTTTAGAGCAAACATAATGGTTGCCAACTCAAGGTCATGTGTGGGATAATTATTTTCATGCAGCTTCAACTGTCTGGAAGCATAAGGAATGAACTTTCCTTCTTGCAATAAGGCACAATCCAATCCCTTGTGAGAAACATTGCTATAGATAACGTACACTTTATTAGGAATTGGCTGTGTAGGAACTGAGGCTTTTGTCAACATACATTTAAGCTTGTCAAAACTAGCTTGACATTTGTCCTTCCATTCGAACTTCACATCCTTTCTCAAAAGTATGTTCAATGGAGTAGCAATCAAAGAAAAACCTTTCACAAACCTCCTGTAGTAATCTGCCAAACCAAAAAAACTTCTGATTTCAGTCACATTCCAATGAGGCTACCAATTCAAGATTGCCTTAACCTTATTACAATCAACTCGGATGCCATCTGCTGACACGATGCGTCCAAGAAAAGCTATATCATTAAGCCAAAATTCAAATTTGGAGAACTTGACATAAATCTTCTGATCTCTTAGGATCTGCAATACTGTTTGCAAATGCTCATTATAAATGGAGATCTTCATTTCTCTTCTTCAAAACCCACAAGCGGAAAAGCCAAAGAGACACATTTAGAGCTAGCAAACCAAGAAATTTCAGTTGTTGAAAGACTTCATACACCATGATAACCAAGAAATTTCATAAGCATGCCAATTTACTCAATCTTGAAAGAAATGGAGATCTCAAGAATGCCATTATCCTTGATATGGCTAAGAGATATGAGATTATGGCAATCAATATAACTTAAGTAAAATCTAAATAACGCCAAGAATCCAAATAATGAATGAGCAGGAGACTAAAGACTCAAATTAGTTAGAAACTTTACCATTTGCGAGATCTCCATTCGTCAAAGAAGCTCAAAGAACAAGTTCCAACACCAAACAAATTGAAGGAAATAGATCGAGATCCAATGCCACAGAAAGGGGGAAGGGAGATTTAGGGTTTATAGAACATAAATGAGGAAGGAATTAGACATCTCTAATGTTGAACAAAAAGGAGAAATGGGAGAGAAAGGGAAAATGAATCACATTGAGGTGCAACATCAAAGAGAAAGGGAGATTTGGACTTCAATAATGAACCCAATTTAGTCACTAATTTAGTGACCATAAATAAATGTGATTACTAAATAGCGACTATAAATAAATATGGTCGTTGACTCCATAAACTAAAATGATTGTTTTAATTTATTAATGTAGCGACCACATGTATGTGGTCAGAAAAATAGTGACTACAAACAATGTGATTACTAATTTAGCGATCACAAATAAATGTAGTCACTAAATAGCGACCACAAATATATCTATGGTCATTGACTCTCTAAACTAAAACAACAGATTAATAAGTCGTTTTAATTTATCAGCGTAGCGACCACAAGTGGTCACAAAATTGTAACCATGTATATTGTGGTCGCTAATTTAGTGACCACATAATAAATGTGGTCACTAAATAGCGATTATATTAATTGTGGTCACTGACTATAGAAACTTAAACGATAAATCAATAAGCCGTTTTAGTTTTTCAACATAGCAAAATAGCAATCAGAAATAATATGGTCACTATTTAGTGACTACAAATTTTGTGGGCGTTAAATTACAACCACATATCATTACAAATCCATTGCAAATTTTGTGCCAACTAATGATGCCAAGTGTAGCGATCAAACATTATAGTCATTATATTATGATCGCAATATGGTCGTAAATTATTCACAGTATGATCACTATTTTAATTAATTAGTATTGGTCTTTCATGTTCACAATGTAATAGTAAATGAGTCGCTATTTAGAGACTACATTTATATGGTTGATACCACATTTATATGGTGGCTATTTTGCTTTTTTTTTTTTGGTAATGTAATATCAAATTTTTGTCCTCGTAATTAATCAAAATAAATATCAAACCTCACTCCGATATCAGCTTATTAACATAAATTTAACACCGCAAAAGATTAAAATGGATGAATGAGGGAATATTCCTCGAGTGTAACAACTAAATACACTCGAAACCTCTTAAGTTCTTATTCTACACTGCTTATTAAAATATTTGTTTTGTATGTTTACATAGCGTACAGAAGTCGTCAAACAAAGCAAAGCCCTTTGGATGTTGAACTCCAAGCCAAAAACAATTTCCATTAAAAGTTTTGAAGAAAAATTTTTAATTGAAGACGATACTTTGAATCCATAAATTTATCTATGAGTTAATTTAATAATAAGCTATCTCTAGAAAGTAGAAAATCCTTGAAGCTTCAATGAAAAGAAATAATCACATTAGAGTTCCAATTGAAGTTTAACGTCAAAATTAAAATTAATCTCATGCATTGAGTGTATCGTGAGAAATATAGGTCTCCAATCAACTCTAAAAATGTTATTTGTTAATATTTATTAAGAACAACCAAGTTGATTTTTTCAATGATAGCAGAGACGTATTTTCAAATATACTTCATATGCATCTATATGTACAGTTCAGCTTAGTCAGTGCAATGATAAAGAATATTTCTCATCATTTTCTCTCAAAATTGCTTAATCTTCTTGATTGGATCACAAGGCAGTGACGAATGGCACACAGAGGAGGAACTAATTATTAGAATCAGATAAAGAAATTTTCGGCTAGTTGATGAACTTTTATAGTTATCTTTCCTTTCTCAGTTCTCAATGTACAAAATTTCTATCAAAAGTATATTAATAATATAACTATTTGTTTAGTTATTAACGACAAAAAATATTAATATTTATTTGGCCTATCAATCCTACAAAACCAACTAAGAATTCCACTTGGTGATCATGGACTGCCTCAAATCTGTATAATATCCAAAACACCACTTGCATACCTTTTAAAAGTAGTCTGCCTAAGTAGAAAATTGGGGTGAGGGATATTAATTTTTATTTAATAACTAACAATAATTCAACCATATTATTAATATATGATTTAATTTAATTTATATACATTTTTTGATCCATAGTTTCTTATTCCAATAAGATATCTTGGGGTTCAGAACCAGGTATAGCCAGAGGATTTAATTTTTATATTTAGGTTGCTGTGGGTATTTTACACCCTGATCCCAAATATATATATATATATATATATATATAGGAAATTAAAGTCCAACCATGACTCTCTAAGTATTAGAGAATGCTACAACTCTACTTTTATAAAATTGTCTACATTCTTGCTGCCCTACCAACCCTTCTCATCTTTTTGAGTATAATTTACTTTTCTTTTTAAATTATTACAACAATGCATAAAATAAATAAAGGAAGAAAAATATTGATAGAAATTATGTTCCTCATATTCTTCCCTATATAATGTGTAAAATTTAACTATTGAACTAAGGAAAATTCTAGAGATCTTATCTATGTTACTTTTTTTTTTCAAGCATCTCTATTTTGAATATGATAAATTTTATTTAAAAATAAAAATATGTTTCATTTAAAAAGTAAGAAAAATATTATTTTCGTTTAACTTTAAATGTCCATTTTAATTTTTTATAGGTTAAAATAAATTATTAGATTCCATCAATTTCTGAAATGGATTTTTTTTTTTTCAAAATAGACCATAAAAGTAAAATAAAGGAGTTTATAAAGAAAATAATTAGCATTCCTTGTTATATAGAATATAGAAGCACATTTCCACCATAAAGGAATGACATTTGTTGTTTCAACAAAATGATAATAGATAAATAAACAAATTGAGTAAGTGGGCTTATGTCCTGTCCACCAAATTGGTCATAACCCTCCTCTTGGTGGGGTTGACATGGATCTTGACCCTCTTTCATGAAACATTCTTTTGGTCATTATTTGGCCCCCACTTTTATTTATTTATTTATATCAGTCTTATATAATATTTTTGAGGGCATGGGTTGAATTTGGAAATGCCTGTCTTTGCTTGTCCTTTTATGCTTTTTAAAGAAAACAATTTCATTATTTCTTTTGTCTTTTGGTTTTGTGTGAAGCACAATAACAATTATTTAATTCTATGGACAAGTGAAAGCCCCCCTTTTCCTTGACTTGAAATTACAAACTAAACAAAAACAAAATTTTCAAAAAAAAAAAAAAATGTTTAGCCTTTCCTAAAATTTTTATATTTTTTTAGTCTGTATTTTTTATGTTATCATTTTAATTTTATATCAATTTGTGCCTTTGGGCTCCTTCAATTTGTTAATTTGCTATGATTGCCTATTCTTCTTCTTTTTTAAGGAAACAATTTTTTTAGTGAACCCAAAGCTATCGAATATTTGAAATCTAATTAAGAATTTCTCTTTTATGAAGATTAATTATGAAGAAAATCAATACCAATGAACAAAAGTGCCACTAAAACATTAATAACTGAAATTCAAACCATTATTTATTATGTAGGAGTAATCATGATTCGTATTAATTAGTCCAAGGTATCAATATTTTGATTCAATTATTTAAAAATTTTATATATCTTTTTTTATGTCCCTCAAACTAATCTCAAATTTACTCAATACTATATTCAGTTGGGTTTCACATATTGTTTCTTTAATTTATTGTACATATATAATAACTAGGAATATTTGTAGTGGTGGAAATAGAGAAGATAGCTTAATTAATGAATTTAAAATACTATAAGTTCTATGGGCCACAAGTGTATAACATGATATCATATTTACGTCATAATTAAAAGTATAATCTATAAATTTTTCCGAAAAAAAATTATGTATTTATTTGGGAGTTTGAAGAACCATGCAGTTAAGGGTGGAGAGATAGAGAGATATGATATATTAAGGGTATAATGATAATGATAAAAGAAGAGGTAGGAAATTGATGGACCTACCTTCCTTACTCCTTACATTCCCTTTCTTCACTTGTCATCATTGATTTTTAAGCCCAACATTTCTATGCTTTCTATTCATAATAGCCTTTATTAAAGAAAACCATAAAAAGATTGATTCTCTTCTTCTCTCCTTCAATGGACCACATTAATTTCTTATTCTATACATTCAACTGCATTTTTATATTTTAATTAAGAGAGAATAAATAAATCCAAAGTCAATATCACTGCAAGAAAATATCAGTAAAACCGCAATATTTGTCTAGATATTTTAAGAAAAAAATTATTCAAACAATTATAAGTAGTATAATAAAATTAAAGCTGACGTGTGAGATAACTTGGAGAGTGAAGATGCATAATTCTAACACCATATAAAATTAGAATTATAAATGAATCAAGCCATATGAGAGCTCTTCGGGTTTCAGTATGGAAAAAAAAACTCATTCACGATTATTTATTAATTTTAACGAACTGAGCTCAAGTCTATAATAGATTTAAATGAACTGAGTTCAATTTTATTAATATTCGGTTTGGTTTGATTCAATTATAGCCCTATGTAAAATTTAGCTAAAAAGGTAGTAGGTATATAGTAATTAAGGTAAAATTGGGTCCTGAATCTATTTTTTTTTCAAAAGTTAGTGCAAGAGGAGAATTATCTAAGATATTATAAATAGTACAAAGTTATAGCCAAACGATAAACCATGTGAAAAAAAAATCAATGTCAGCACAAATAAAAATCCGTCTCTAAGTTGAGACGAATAAAATTTAACAAATCATAAACAAAATGGAGAGAAATTGGATGAAAATATAAGGACCAATTAGAAGGGATTGAAATAAATATTAAAGATGGAGTACTTCGTCCAAACATCGGCGCCATTATTTGGATTAAAACTTAGTCAGGAAATTTTGATATTTGGAAGACAAATTGTGTCATTATAGAAGTTGAGGGGCCGTAATTAATTATTTTCTAGATTGAGTTCAGGGTGTCTTTTTAATTATGTGTATTAAGTCAAATGAATTATAGGAGAGAGTAGTGTAGATGCATAATTACTTCAGCTTAATTGTGTAATCATGGTACGTATAGTTTTCAAAAATTCCTAAGGCTATGATAATTTATATAGCATCAAAATTGTGAGAAAAAAGGGATTTCTTTTTTCAATTCTATTTGCCGTCCCAATTTTTGGAACAAATATAATTTAATTTCTTCGGCATAATGAAGAAAATATTAAATTATAAATAATTCTAGATTTTTTTAATCTTTATTTAAACAATATTTCAGGAACACATCTCTTTAATAGATTCCCAATTAGATGAACACAGCTGTAATTTAATTATACTTTGCTAAGGCAAATAGGGAAGTGGGATTACATATCAATCTTTATGTGTTATTAGATTTGTTGAGACAGAAAAAAAGAATTACAAACAATCAAGAAACAGAGTTTGTGGAGGCCAAGATAAAATTACTATTTACATTAATTGAAGTATATTATACAGCTGATCTACATATTCAACCTTTTGAATAGAGGATATGTTACAACACACGTGTATAAGATAAATATAAAATAACAAAATTTGAATATTAGATATCATTTGCTGATGCACCCCCACAAGCTGAAGGTGAAGATTGAAGTAACCGAGACTTGTCCTCGAAATGTTGAAATTGAGATTTGGATTAACGGTTAATTCGTGAGTATGTCTGCTAGCTGATCGGCACAGGAAATTGGTGTGATTGAGAGTTCTTTATTGAGTACCAGATCACGTAAAAAGTGAAAATCAACTTCCACGTGTCTTGAAACAGAGTTTGTGGAGGCCAAGATAAGATTACTATTTGCATTAATTGAAGTATATATACAGCTGATCCATAGGAAAATCTACATGGAATTTATATTCTATTATTTTCCTTACATTTTTAATATATTATGATTTTCCTTAAAATTTGATTACTAAATTTTGATTACCTATAAAAGCATAACAATATCATATCATATCATTAATTTGAAATATAAACATAGATTTTACAAACTGTGATAAAAATGATAAGTTATTATTATTATTATTAAACATTAAATTAATTATATATATATATATATATATATATATATATATATATACACACACACATACACACACCATTAAAACCAATTGGGGTTTTTGTGATTAAATAATTTAAATTTATATTTGAATTATCACTTCTGTCTTGAAAGTTTATTAATTGGCCTTTTTTTTTTTTTTTTGAAAATCAACTTCCTTGAAGAAAAAAGAAGCAAACAAAGAACACTGACAAGCTATAGCCGACAGAAAAAACTAAACCCTGAATGATCGGTCAACCCCATACACCAAATCCTAAGAACTATTGGCAAAAACATTAGAATAAGAAAGCAAATCTTTAAACAGAACATCAAGAAGAAACTATAGAGGAGAAATCTACACAAAATGATTTGCACTAGATATAGTCACTCTAGCCAACATATGAGCAACCACATTTACAAATCGAGGCACCCATTGGACGGATGAATTAGAAATCCATTTTAAAATATTTTTCCAATCACCAATAATCACTCCCAACTCTAAAAGAAAATCATCTTCCTCACCTATGGCTTTTGCTACTACTTGACTGTTAACTTTAAAAATAACATTCTTATAGCCTTCTCGCTCCATCCAACCCAAACATTCTCGAAGAGCAAAAGCTTCAATAAGATCTGGTTCAAGATAAAAGCTAGAAAAACCCTAGAAAGCCTTGACAAAATTTCCATATCAATGTCTAAGAACAACCCCAGACCCACTATACCATTCATCATGAAAGATTGCAGCATCAAGATAACATTTTAGTATCCCATTTCTTAGAGGTGACCAAGAAGTTCGCAGGTGAACAAGAGAGTATGGCTGCTGCATAATTGGCTTCACAACTATTGAAACATTATTGAACAAAACTTGAGCATGAGACCATAGCATACCCACACGCACCATATCCATATAAAAGAAAATTTTATGGTTTCGTAACAAATCATATTGGTGCAACCATAAGCTCCAAGCCACGTATAAGAATCTTGTCGTAGAAACATCATCCATTTGCTATAAAACTGAAAAAAACCAGCTGTCAATGAGATAGCATTGAAATTGAAATTACAATGCTGCCGAGAAGCAGCAACTATAGGAAAAAAAACCATCACATGATCAATATTTTCATAGCATCTACAAATAGAACATGGAGAAATAACCTGCAAACCACGTTCACTAAGAGAAAATATTTTGCACCAAACTCCAAACCAAACTAAGAACCTTAGGTGGGATTTTCACTTTCCAAAGGTTAGACCATGGACCTACAATCACATTGCAAGTATGAAGAAATATAAGAGAATAAATTTTTATTATTATAATCACACAAAATGTTACAGCAATTAATTGGAAGTAATATATATAGTGGTATATTGACAAGTAATCATGGAAAGGTACAACATCGAAGGCAACAATTAATTTTATATCAAATCAGCAAATTAAAGGGAGTTGATAATGCATATCCTGTGACACCCCTCGTCAAGCTGATGGTGGTCAAAGACATAACCGAAGCTTGTCTCAATGCTGAAGAAATTGAGGTGTGACAATGATTTAGTCATGATATACGCCAATTGATCAGCTGAAGAAATAAATTGAACTTGTAGTTGCTTTGATTGGACTTGTTCACAAAGTAATAATCAAATTCAATATGTTTAGTTCCGACATGAAGAACCGGATTGGAGGAAAGGTAAATTGCACCAATATTGTTGCACCATAAAGTTGGTGGAGTTGATAATGCAAAACCAAGTTCTTGAAGTAAAATGCGAATCCACATAATTTCGGTTGTGGCATTTGCAATGGCTTTGTACTCACTTTATATGGATGATCAGGAAATAGTAGGCTACTTTTTGGCCATCCATGAAATTAAGTTGTTGCAGAGGTAGATGGCATAGCCACTTATTGAGCAGTGATCGTCGGGATAGCCTCCCTAATCGCTATATGTGAAGCATTGCAAGGAGATTGTAGATGAGGAATAAAATAAAGAGAATGACTAATGGTGTGTTTGAGATACCACAGCAGTCGATTAACAGCTTGCCAATGGATGTCAATGTGAGCATGTATAAATTGATAGAGTTTGTTCACAACAAAAGCTATGCTAAGTCATGTCAATGTCACATATTATAGAGCACCAATTACTTGGCGGTAGAGTTCACCATTGGGAAAGGGCATGCCGTTTCGTTTGCATAATGTTGGTGAAGGCGCCATGGGTGTGCCACAAGGCTTGGATTTTAGCATTTTCGTTTTGTCAAGGAGGTCCAAAACATAATTTTGTTGAGAAAGGAGGAGGTTAGATTTCTGAGGAAGTATTTCAATGTGAAGGAAGTAACGGAGTGGACCAAGGTTGCGAATAGGAAATTCATTTTGAGAACCCTAAGAACAACCTTGATTTCCTTTGAATTTGAACCTGTGACAATAATGCCATCAACATAAATCAAAATAAAAATTTTGTTAGTACAACAAGTACGGATAAATAATGAATTGTCTGCCTTGAAAGAAATAAAGTGATGGCACTAAAGGAAATCAACTAATGTAGTCAACCACGCCCTAAAGGCTTGTTTGAGCCCATAAATAAAATGATTTAATTTGCAGACATACTCAGGATGATTTGTATCAATAAATCCCTAAGGTTGTGACATATAAACCTCCTCTTGTAAATTTCCATAAAGAAAGGCATTAGATATGTCAATTTATCACCAAACTAATGATGACGCAAATTGTAGCTGCACAAATTAAAGGACTATAAGTTTCATGGTAATCAAGTCCATATTGTTGATTATAACCTTTTGCAACTAAACAAGCTTTTTATCTCTTGATAGAACCATCATAATGCATTTTAATCCGGAAGACCCATTTGTCCTCAACAATATTCCTATTTGAAGGACAAGGTACCAAAGTCCATGTATTATTTAAAATTAAGGCTTATATTTCCTGTTGCATCGCTTGTCTCCATTCATTGTGTTGTTTAACTAGAAGATAGGTGGAGTGTTCAGTTAATAGGTAATTTGGTCTAGATGTAGGAATTGGATACTTTGTAGTGAGATTGGCTTGGCATTTGGAAAAGGGTGGTGGAGCGTAGGGTTATAAGATGAGATTGTGTGGCTATTGATGCGGTTTGGGACATCATGGATTGAGGAAGAGATTGATTATTTAGGTAAGAACCTAAATTAACAACTAAATTAATTCCATGAGAGGTGGAAGAATGTTGCCCAGATATTAAGCGAAGAATGGAGGTTGAATTAGAGTTTAAAAAATTTAACTTTAAAATGCGGAAATAAAAATTAAGTTTAGTAGGGATAGAGAAATTTGACACAAGAATTTTTATAGAGGTTTGGGTGTTAACAAACCCTACTCCTCTCCCCAATCGCAATTGGGAGTTTCACTAATACACTAAGTGTTACAATGAAGTTGTACAAGTTCACTCCCAACTATGGTGTTTCTAACAATGGCTCACACCTAACCCATAAATCCCTTGTATTTTGATGGCTCACACAATAACTAATTCCTTGTGTTTTACAGGCTCACACAAACAACCTTTACCTTGTGTTTTACAGGCTCACACAAACAACCTTTACCTTGTATTTTACAGGCTCACACAAACAATCTTTCTTTGTGTTTTAGAGGCTCACACAACTAAACCTTACAAGTGTTCTACTCTTAACCCAGAAATACCCAAAACTCACTTCAGTAAATGATTACAGAGAGAAACACTTACAAATCTTTATTGCTCAATAAATAATGAGCAACAATACTTTTACAGAAAATAAATATCAAATGCACAAAATGACTTACAACAAGGTTTTGATTCAAAATATTTTCAAATTCACTTGTTTTTTTGTTCTCCTTGTTCACTCTCTTGTTCTCTATTTGCTCTGGATGCATAAATGACTTGCAATTATACTTTCATAGTAAATTATAGCCGTTAGAGTGCATTTATTATGAAACTAGCCGTTGCACCAACCCTAATAATCGCGTTTGACATTTTTCTCTTTCATCTTTCACGGGCATGACTTTGTGTGTCACGGTTATGAATGTTCTTCCAAGTCATGACTTAAGTGGTGACTTTTGCCGTGAAGTATTCTGGAAGCTTTTGGAAATGTATGTTCACGGGCGTGACATATATCTTCACGGGCGTGACAACATTCCAAGCCGTGGTCCAAGTGGTGACTTTGGATGTGAAGCTCTCTGGAAGAATTTTTCATATCTTTTCACGGGCGAGACATTTATTTCACGGGCGTGACTTAAATGTTCATTCACGATTGCTATCTTCCTTCATGGCCGTGAACTTTAAATGTTGGTTTGTTGGCACTAGGCTTAATCACGGGCATGACACATAGGGTCACAGGCGTGAATATGCTACTTCTTCAATTTTATCTTTTCTTCCATTCTTCATTCTTGCTATCATATTCCATACCCTGTTCAATGGACTTAGAAAACAAGTATGTTAAATACAATATTGCTATTTTATTTGTTATCATTAAAATAATGGAAATGCCCCTCAAGGTTCAACAAAGAATTAATTGGATGAGAAAAATACGGAAATGTGGAAGGATTTGACTGGATTAGGTCGGATTGGTTTATAGTAATTGCTTGAAAGGTGGGATTCGGTGGAATATTTGAGAGATGGGTTCAGGTTGGTGGAGCTAATGTAAAATTATTATGGGAATTTAAATTTGTTGTTGATAAAGGAAACAAATTAGTAGGTGAAGATTGTAAGGATAAATTTTGGGAAAGAGTGGAATTAGTGTCGGGTGGAAAATTGGAAACATTTGACAAATCTTGCTTGAAAAATTCAGTTAGTAGAAAGATCAAGACAATTGTACCCAAAATATTTTTTTCTTAGGCCTAAATTAACACACTTTCTTGAACGAAAATTAAATTTATATTTGTTGTAGGGATGAAAAAGTGGAAAAATGGAACAACCAAATATTTTAAAATCATGAAAATTTGGTAGTTTGCCAAAATTTTTTTGAAAAGGAGATTGATCTTGAATAACATCACTTGGCATGCAATTAATTAATAAAACTGCATGATTGGCATCATAAGACCAATATTTTAATGGAACTTTTGAGTAAGCAAGTAAAGTGACAGTGGTATCAACAATATATCGAATTTTGAGTTCAAAAATATCATTTTGTTCAAAAGTATGGGGGCAAGCTAGGCATGAGCTATACCCTGAGAGTACTCTCCATCCCAATCACTATGTAAAGCTTTGATTTTGGTATTATACTGTCGTTCAACAAAAGAATTAAATTGCTTGAAAATATTTGTTAAATCATTGCGTTGAGGCATACAAAACAACTAACAAAAAGGAGTGAATTCATTTACAAATATTACAAAATAATGAAAACCTTTTGACGAAACAATAGGCATAGGGCCCCAAATGTTTGAATAAAGAACTTGAAAATGTGGAATACTTTGATGTTGAACATGAGCTAAAGCAAATTTGGATAATTTTCCTATACAACAGGAGGAACAATTAAAACTTGATACTAACAATGACTGATCACAAGGCAATTGAAATTGTTTTATAATTTTTGAAACAAGATTTATTGTTGGGTGACCTAGGCATGCATGCCATTTTTGAAGTAAAACTTTTTCAGTATTGTGAGCATGAGGCGAATGATCAAGTACGTAGAGGCCATGTCTACTTCCTCCTTGTAACATCATTTTTTTGGTTTCTTGGTCCTTTACAAAAAAAGAGTAGGGTGAAATTCAAAGAAACAATAATTATCTATTGTGAATTTTTGAATAGAAAGTAAAGGCTTGGTTAGAGATGGAACATGCAACACATTTCGTAATTGAAATAATTTATTAGAAGAATTAATATTTGACGAACCAATGTTGGAAATTCTTAGACCTTGAGCCTTGGCAACATGGATTTGGTCTTGCCCTATATAAGATTCATTGATGGAAAAAGATGAGAGATCTGGTGTTATGTAGTGTGTGGCACTTGTGTTTGGATACTAAGCTAAAAATTGGAAACCGAAGTGTAAGACATGGAATTCGTGTAGATGAAAGAGGCATAACCATGAAAACTAGAACCATAAGAGATAAAATTGTCTTGAGGAGAAGTATTGGGACATTGATAATGTCACCGAAAATCTTTGGCATTGTGATTTTGGTAGCCATAAATTTGACAATGAGAGCGATGCTAAAGAATGAAGGAATTGGGGTGTGAGGTGAGAGGTGGGCAATGTGATGACGAAATGGGTGAATAGTTTATTTTAGTGACTAAGTTGGTAGTTGGCCATGTAATTCACAAAATGGTATTGGTTCCGTTCAAAGATTTAAGGTAGTGGTATGAAGATTGAAAGAACAATTTATGAACAGAATTTCTATCTTTATTTTCTTGATCAGAAAACTGATACAAACAAGATTATTTATAGTCATTGCTAAGTAACTGCCATTACCTAACTTCCAGAAAAATAGGAAAGCTATAATATACTGCAAGTACTCCTAAAATAAATTAAATACATTCAACTTCTCCAGCTCAGGAACACTGCCACTGTCACTTAGCAACACTGCCACTGCTACTAGCTAGAATGGATGGCTATTCTTTAATGGTTGTTCTTCAATCTTTATTCTAGCTCAGGAACACTGCCACTGTTACTAGCTGGAATTGCTGAAATGCTGGCCTCTTTACCCTCTCTCAAGCTAGGAGTGAATATGTCATGAACTTTTAGCTTGGATTTTAAAAAGTTAAACTGTGGTGCATGATGTGGCTTGGTAAAGAAGTCTGCTACTTGGTTAGCAGAAGCAATGGACATCAAGTGAATGAGATCAGTCTTCAATTTCTCTTGGACAACATGACAGTCCAATTCTATATGCTTTGTTCGTTCGTGGAAGACTGGATTTTTAGCTATGTGTAAGGCTGATTCATTGTCACAAAACAAGAGAGCTGACTATTGTGGAGGTAAAAGGAAATCTTGCAACAAATATACTAGCCATTGAATATCACAAGTGACAGCTGCCATGGCTTGGTATTCTACTTCGGATGATGATCTAGAAACAGTGGATTGTTTCTTGGATTTCCAATTGACAAGTGAATCACCAATGAAAACATAGTATCCTGTTATAGACTTTCTGGTAATGGGGCATGTTGCCCAATCTGAATCTGAATAAGCTTTGATACGCATGCTACTAGCAGATGAAGAAAAAAATCCTTGACCAGGAGAGGCTTTAATATATTGAAGGACCATGTGTGCTGCTTTCAAATGAAAATTAGTAGGACAGTCTAAAAACTGAGAAAGACACTGAACAGTAAATGAAATGTCTAGCCTAGTATTGGCTAGATATAAAAGTTTGCCAATTAACTATTTGTAACTTGAAATGTCTGTTGGAGTGGAATCTTCTTGTTGTTGTTTTGTGAAAGGAACAATGAGAGTAGCTGCTGGTTTACTTTCTAAAAAAACCAGTATCCGCAATAAGCTCTAGAGCATATTTTCTTTGACAAAGATTAATTCCTGCTGAGGTTCGAGCAATTTCTAACCCAAGGAAATACTTTAGATTACCAAGATCTTTTATCTTAAATTGATCATGAAGATAAGTCTTGATTTGCTCAATCTGTGTCATGTCATTATTGGTCAAAATGACATCATTGACATATACATATAAAGCTATAAAACTGGACCCTTCTGTTTTTGTAAATAATGAACAATTCGCCACAGCTTGCTGAAATCCTTGGGTATGTAATACTTTAGTCAATTTAGAATGCCATTGTCTACTCGCCTGCTTTAAACTATACAAGGATTTTGTTAGTTTGCACACTAAAGAAGAATTGGTGCATGAGAAACCAGGTGGCAAGCGCATGTAGACTTCTTCAGTGAGATCTCCATGGAGAAAAGCATTGTTTATATCTAGTTGCTGTAAATGCCAACCTTGAATTGCTGCAACAGTTAAAAGAACTCTAATAGTGGCCCTCTTTACAACAGGAGAAAAGTATATAAATAATCAATTCTAGGTTTTTGAGTGAACCCTTGTGCAACCAGCCTCGCCTTGTGTCTTTCAATTGTTCCATTTGCATGAAACTTAGTTTTGAATATCCATTTGCGACCAATTGCTTAGTTGGCAAAATAATGAGTTGCCATGTGTTATTGGACTGTAAAGCATCCAATTCTGCCTGCATCGCATTCCTCCATTCTGGAAATTGTACTGCTTGGTTATAGGTTTTTGGCTTAATTGGAACTATTATTGAGGCTGCAAAAGACTTATGTGAAGGAGATAAATTGTAATATGATAGAACTGAAGAAAGTGGATGAATAATACCTAAATCAGAATCTACAGACAATGAAGTTTAATTGGCCTGTGACTGAGTACCAAGGATGTCACAATGATAATCTTTCAAGTAAGTTGGTTGAGTTCTTGTTCGAGTGGATTTTCTTTGTGGTAAAGGTGAATTGGTAGGTACATGATCAACATGGTTGGTATGAGAAGGGGAGACAATATATGTAGTGAATTCTGAAAAATCAGTGTGTGTGTCTAGCTGTGGTGTAGGTAATACCAAGGTTGTATTGGAAGAATCTGTAGAAGAGGATATCAGTTGGGTTTGATCAATAAAAGGAAATTCATGTTCAGAAAAGGTTACATTTCTAGATACTAAGATCCTTCCTGTGGCCAATTCATACAATCGATATCCTTTTGTTCCTGCCTTATATCCTATGAACACACATTTAGAGGCTCTTGGTTCTAGTTTAGTTCTGTGATTGACCAAAGTACTGGAAAATGCTAAACACCCAAAGACTTTTAGGTGAGTTAGATCGGGTGACTGTTTATATAAGAGCTCATATGGAATTTGATTGTTTATAGTAGAACTAGGTAATATGTTCATTAGATGTACTGCATGTGCTGCTAGGTCACTCCAAAAACAGTTTGGACTACTACTTTGAAACTTCAAAGCTCTCATTATGTTCAGAATGTCCTGATGCTTCCTCTCAACCACTCCATTTTGTTGGGATGTTTCTGTACAACTAGTCTGATGTAGGATTCCATAGGCATGAAAATATTCTGGCATTAGAAACTCTTGACCATTGTCACTCTTTACTGTTTTAATTTTTTTTTGAAACTGGGTATCAATATAAGAAATAAAGTTTTGTAACTATTTTCTAGCCTCAGATTTTGTTTTCAACAAGAAAATCCATGTGAACCTACTGTAATCATCAACTGCAGTAAGAAAATATCTATGTCCATACATAGATTCATGATGTGGACCCCAAATATCAACATGTATTAAGTCAAAAGGTTCATTTGATCCATTAATACTGCCACAAAAAGGCAATCTCTTTTGCTTAGAAAAATGGCAAATATCGCATACATTAAAGAAATGAGCTGCTGAAATATTACATTTTGCTGCCAATTGAGATATTCTCTTATTAGAAACATGCCCTAGCCTATTATGCCACAAGGTTTCATTTCTATTATCTAATGAACATGAATCGGCTTGGATACCAATGTTGGTAGAATTGGTAAAACAGAATTGGTGCAATCCTTGGACTTGTCTAGCCGAGCCAATCTTCTTCCCAGTTTGCACATCTTGAATGACACAAGAATTATTGGTAAAATTAAATGAACAACAAGAGTCAATGGTTAACTTTGAAGCTGAAATAAGATTGAATGCAAACTGTGGAATGTGAAGAACATTATCCAGTATTATGCTTTGATTTACATGAACAGTTCCTATATTGGAAACTTGAATCTGCATATTGTTAGGTAATCTGACACTGTAATTGGTAATGGGTGAAAAAGAAGAAAAACTAGACAAGGAGCACACTTTATGATCAGTGGCTCCTGTGTCAAGAATCCATATTATGCTGTTTTTGGAAGATAAAAGGATAGAAAGTGCCATACCAGAATTCTGCTGAGAAATATCAGCATTAAAGTGTGACAACAAATTTCCAGAATGTTGTACTACTGAAGTGGTAGCAATGGAACTTTGTCCTGTGTTTGAAACTCTTTCACTAGTTCTTTGTGAATTCATTCTGGACATAGACTGAAAGATAACCAACTGGATACCCATGTTTCTGATAGCATTTATCAACAGTATGCCCAAGTTTACCACAATGGTTGCATTGGGGTCTCTTTGTATTGAAACTATAAGCTTTCTTCTGATTATAAGTATTTTGGCTTTGATTTCCTCCAAGAACCCTATTTTCTTTACCATTTGATACTATTTTGTTATAACATGACACATGATCAACAACATTTGAGTATTCCCCTGAAAGTTGCATTTGTCTTTCATACTGTACTACTAATGCAAAAACTTTTGTGATACTAGGCAGAGGCTCCATAAGCATAATCTGTGACCGAACAATTGAGAAATTTTCATTTAAACCCTTCAAGGACCTTATAACATGATCAGCTTCATAATATTTCCTAAAAGTGGAAACTGCTCCACAATTACAAGAAGGGCAGCAAGTACAAGGTGGTAATGGCTTGAGATTAAGAAATTCATCCCATAAAATCTTCATTTGGGTGAAGTAATCTGTGACATTCTTCTGCCCTTGATGAAGATTAAAGATTTCTTACTGCAAATCTCCCATTCTAAAACAGTCGCTAGCTTGAAACCTGTCTCTAAGATCATTCCACACATCAACAGCATTATCAAGTCTAATAATGCTCTGTGAAATTGATGGTGAAAGCGAATGTATGATCCAAGAAATAACCATCATGTTACATCTCTGCTATGCTAAAAAGGAAGAGTCTGATTCTTCTGGTACTGGAATATTCCCATTCACAAACTGCAACTTGTTCTTGGAAAAAAATGTCATTTTCATGGCTCTCGACCAAGACTGGTAATTTGATCCTGTGAGTACTGGTGATACCAAAACTAGTGACAAATTCTCACTTGGATGAAGAAAATATGGACTAGATGGTGAATCTCCTGAAGAATTCATCTTCAAACAGTTAAGGAAAAAAAATTAAAGAAGAAGAAATATTATTTAGCCAAGAAATTGCTCTAATACCATATGAAGATTGAAAGAACAGTTATGAACATAATTTCTATCTTTATTTTCTTGATCATAAAACTGATACAAACAAGATTATTTATAGTCATTGCTAAGTAACTGCCATTAGCTAACTTCCTGAAAAATAGGAAAGCTATAATATACTACAAGTACTCATAAAATAAATTAAATACATTCAACTTCTCCAGCTCAGGAACACTGCCACTGTCACTTAGCAACACTGCCACTGCTACTAGCTGGAATGGATGACTGTTCTTCAATCTTTATTCCAGCTCTGGAACACTGCCACTGCTACTAGCTGGAATTGCTGAAATATTTTGATATATAATTGTGTTGAATTCAGCATTGGAAAAAGGACATCCTACAGCTGCTAGTTCATCAGCAAGAGCTTTAGCTCATTGTAAGTACTGAGATATTGACATATCATTACGTTTAAATTCTTGTAGATTGATATGCAATTGGAGTTAGCGATTCTGGAAAATGAAGCCAAAAGCTTGCCCAAGGGCTGTCCAGACTTGAAGAGAGAATATTAATCCAATAATATATGAGTGGACTTCTTCACATAATGAAGATAATAGCCAGGTCATTAACATTTGGTCTTTAGCAAACCATATGGTGAACTCTGGATTTTGAATTAGAGAAGTAGGATTGGTTGGATTAGGAATTTCTTTGGGTGGTGCGGGTTTACTCCCATCTATAAAACCCATTAGATTTTGATAATTTAGTAAAGGAATGAATTGAGTTTTCCATGTAAGTAATTTTTGAAGGTTAGTTTGATAGAAAATAAGTGATGTGTTTGAGAGGATAGGGAGGAAATAATGGTGGTGTTATTTGCTGAAGAAGTCATGATGGGCTCTGATACCATATGAAGAAATATAAGAGATTAAATTTTTATTATTATAATCACACAAAATGTTATAGTAATTAGAATCAATATATATAGGGGAGTATTAACAAGTAATAATGGAAAGGTACAACATCAAAGGCAACAATTAATTTCATATCAAATTAGCAAATTGAAGAGGGTTGATAATGCATATCCTGAGATTGGAAGCAACATTTTCTTGAAGAGAAATAACTAGTTTATACCCAGATTTGACTGTCTAACTTCCTGAAGACTTATAATGCCACATTCTTATATCAACTATCTGACAATGACCAAAAGGGATTTTTATAATTTGGTTCACATCTACTGGCGACAAGATGATGTTCATGAATTCAACATCTCATTCTTTTTTATCATGGTTAATTATTTCACTAACACACAAAATTTTTCAAACCTTTAATAGCCAGTCTCCATATAAAAATTTTTCTCATCATTAATCCATAGATCATTCCAAACCCAAATATTTGAACCATCTCTAACCTTCTACCTAACACCTAACCATAGAAAATTTTTAGTTTGAGCAATGCTCCTCTATGTAAAAGTGAGATTTGAACCCTTAATAGCATCAAGAAACTCCTTAAGAGAAAAATGTTTAGCCTTGAAAATTTTATAAAGAAGAATATTTGGATTGGTTTAAAACCACTAGCCTTGCTCAACTAATATTGCTATGTTAAAACAGTGTAGGTTTTTGAAACCTAACACCCATTAGTCTTAGAAGTACACATGCAATCCCAAGCCATCTACTGTATACTACTTATTCCATCTTTCTTTAAACCTCACCAATAAAAATTCATAATTCTTTACAACTCCTTACAAATAGAGACATGAATCATAAAAACACTTATGCAAAATACGGAAGAGCAGCAACATTATTGAGTAAAATCTCCTTACTTGAAGGAAAAAGGAGCTTATTTTTCCACCTATTAATGTGATGCCACAACCTTTATTTTAGAAAAGAAAAAAACTTCACTTATTTTTACCAATTAGAGAAGGCAAAAATAAATATTTGCTATGATTAAGGTCCTCAAAAACACCAAAAAATATATATATTTTTAACTCTACTCAAGTTTTATTATCCATATTGTTGCTAAAAAATGGACAAAAATCTTGAGAACTAATCACCTGTCCCAATGCCTTCTCATAATCGGCCAAAATTTACTTGATTAATCTACATGCTCTTTGAGTTGCATGAAAGAAAAGTTATCATCAAAAAAAAAAAATTGAAACACTAGGGGCAACTCTGAATACTTTACATGTAACATCCTCTCATATAGCCGAATTAAATCTAATTATATAAGAAAATGTCATGATGATTCGTGTGAAATCCGGCAAAAATTTAAAATTTTTTAAATCATTATTGATGCATCATGGTTATAATGACTATTTTTAAAATTCATGAAAAATATGAAAGACATCATCAATACATCAAATAATAATAGTTTGGGCTCTAACTCGCCCTTAAAGTTTACAAAATAATATTATTTCAAATTACAAAAGTTTATATAAAAGAGCTATAAAATATAAGAACCAATGTTCACAATGTACTGGACAAAAATCAAAGAAGACTATACAAATATCAACAATGTGATGTATACCTTGTATGATCTTTATAGACACTATACGACGAGCTCTATGTCTTTTGCGGGCTCCTCTATCATAATCATTCAATATGGAATTTATTTACAGCATATCATATTATGACATTCATACTTTTATCATGCTTGTATAATGGCAACATACTACTCAACATTTATATCATACATAGTAACTTTCAATCATTCTACGAATCAAACATATGCATCACTTAAATCAAATAAAAAATTATTCATGTTGTCCTAAATTAATTGCCTAGAACATTATAAACTGGATTATAGGATATGAGTTGGCTAATAGCAGCCTAAGAATTATCAAACCATCGACTATTATAATAATGTTTGATCACAGGCTAAGTTATTGTTGGGTTCTTAACATGTATCTCATACATAACACAATGGAAAATTAAAATTTATTGAACCCAAAAATCATGGAATGCCCTATGAACATTAAAATCGGATTGAACCATTCATATGGAAGAAGTTGATTACCTTATTTGTTTCTTTTCGATCTTCCAAGTTTATGAGCCTTTCCTTTAAGATGGGTAGTTGCAAACCACAACAATCCAAAGATGGATTGTCTCTAACATTAATCCACATGAATGAATGAACAAAACAACCATAAGGGTGATGGGGTGTCAAAGCACAAAGGTGTTAGTTATGGTGTTTCAACTTCAAAGAGAAGAAGAAGAGAAAATAATTTTTATTCCTTAAAGTGGCAGTTATGAATTTGGCCCTTCAAGGGGTTATTTATTTGTCATCTAATCATATTAGGATTGGACATAAGTTTTTCATGCATAGGAATTCCATTCGAAAATAGAAAACCTAAAATCGCAAAAGCTGATATCAGGACCTTCATGGCCATAAATAGTAGTGTCACAATCGTGACTCCCCTTTTTCACGGTCGTGACACCAGGTGCATGGCCAAATCATTTCTCTCTTAGGTCTTGGATCCAATCTAAGGCCCATTTCACATTTCCTTCATTCCTTCTATATGTGTGACCTATTAGGTTTTCGATTATGTTGGCAGCTCAAATCATCACATAATTTCAAGTAGATCATGGGTAGTATCTAGCAATACATCATGACTCCCAATTGACTAAAAATTCAATGGTCTGACTATAAACCCTTCCATAGACAATTACTGTACAATTTATCATTTCACCAAACTATACCTCATTTGGTTCAGAGCATGCTCTATGTGTCAGCTCCCACTGGACTAACTACATCACATCTGGTCCAAATTATATTAATTCTTATCTATGAGACTCATTACCTTGACCAAATATGTCCTTGAAGGCCTTTTTCAAGACATGTCCGCCTCAGCCAAGGATTTCTAAGTAATGATCTCTATAAGAAGCCATAGGTATACCCTCCATTTATTGGGAGTGGTGAATCTTTTATTGACTACTCAAATACCTTTAAATACCTCATGTTATACCCAATATCCATCCTATGATCAACCTCTGAGAGGCAACAAGGAATGGAGTCAATGGAGTTAAAGTATAAGATTTAGTATCAAAGATAACCTTAAGCATCTCAAGTCAAGGATACTTGCACCATTGCTATGATAGGACTATCACTGGTATTGAATAGATACCCATGTGATTGCCTTATAGTAGGTCATCTAAAGTATTTGGCTACTCTAGCAAGCATCCATATGTTAACTTTAAGCATTTCATGTTATTAGCTTATCATATTAGCTACTTGACCTAGTCAAGGAGTATAACATGTGCTAGTCTATCCAGATTAAAAATGTCTTATTTTGTTAATTCTATGACTAAGGATTATTTATTTATAAACATAACTGCACATGATAAGAATCTTATCATCATGATCTCATCATGATTTTCTTCATGTTGTGTTACATACCAAGGACTTCATTAAACAGTCGAAGAACTATATCAAGTCATATGCAATGACTACCATATAATGAAAATGTCTTTTATTAATAATAAATGAGTACATCAAGTGCCTAAGGTTATTGACTTTAGGGCACCTCTTTAACAATCTCCCACTAGCATTAAAGCCAATCGCTTTTATATATTATACTATAGACAAGTACATGACTATCATATTAATTTTGGGGAAGAGGTTTAGCCAGAGGATTAGCTATATTTTGATCAGTGAGAACTCTCTATATGTTTACATCATGGCTACTTATGATTTTCCGAATCAGATGGTAACGTCTAAGTACATGCTTGGATCTTTGATGAGACCGTGGCTCATTTGCTTGTTTAATGCTACATTGTTATCATAATATAAGGGTATTGGATCAATAATGCTAGGAACCACTTCTAACTTTGTGATGAATTTTCTTATCCAAATCGCTTACTTAGCTGCCTCAGAAGCTGCAATGTACTCTGGTTTGGTTGTGGAATCTGCAGTCATCTCATACTTGGAACTCTTCCAACTAACTGCACTGCCGTTTAATGTGTAAAAATAACTTGATTAGGACTTAGAGTCATCCTTATCAGGTTAGAAGTTGGCACCCATATACCCGCTTACTTTAAGCTCACCATCTCCATAAATGAAGAATGAATCCTTAGTTTTTCTCAAGTACTTAAGGATATTCTTAACAGCCACCCAATGCCTCTTGTTTAGATCTGACTGATATCTGCCCATGACATTCAGAGCATATAATGCATTTGGTCTAGTACATAACATCAAATACATGATGGATCTAATAGCAGAAGCATATGGAATCCTACTTATGTGTGTCTATTCATACTATGTCTTTGGACACATGGATTTAAAATAGGTAATCCCATGAGTCATTAGAATTAATCCTCTATTGGATTGTTCTATGCTAAACCTTTTTAGCATCTTATCTATGTATGTAGACTAAGAAAGACCAAACAACCTTTTAGATCTATCTCTATATATCTTTATCCCCAGTATGTAGGTTGCTTCTCCAAGGTCTTTCATGGAGAAATTCTTAGAAAGCCAAATTTTGACTAATTGAAGAACTGAGACATCATTTCCTATAAGAAGTATGTCATCTACATACAATACTAGGAATACGATTACACTCCCACTAACCTTTTTGTAAACACAAGATTCATCCACATTTTGTGAGAAACCAAACTCTTTGATTATATCATCAAATCAGATGTTCCAACTCCTAGATGCTTGCTTCAATCCATAAATGGACCTTTGCAATTTGCATACCTTTTTTCAATCACTTGATATGAAACCCTTAGGTTATGTCATGTACACATCCTCAGTCAGATTTTCATTAAGGAAGGTTATTTTCACATCCATTTGCTATCATAATGAGCATAAATGGCTAGGAGTATCTTGATGGATTTAAGCATAACAACTGGAGAAAAAGTTTCATCATAGTCAACACCTTGTCTTTAACGATATCCTTTAGCTACCAGCCTAGCTTTATAGGTAAATATATTACCTTTCATATTGGTCTTCTTTTTAAAGACCCATTTGCACCTAATGGGTTTAATCCCTTTAGATGGTCAACCAAAGTCCACACTTGGCTTTCTTACATGGACTCCATCTTTGACTGCATGACTTTTAGCCATTTATTAGATTTTAAAATATTTAGAACTTCTTCATAGGATGTAGGCTCATCATCCTTTATGAAAAATACATCATTATATTCACTTATGAGAAATCCATATCTCTCAAGAACAATACGTATCCTACTTAATCTATGAAGTTCTTGTGTTTCAAAAGGTGTAACTGTTACTTCATCTGTATGAGTGACATATTTGAGTTCAATCAGTTGATTTGCATCTATTTGAGCATCTTGAACTTCATCAAGTTCAATTTTCCTCTAACTATCTTTTTTTAAAAGAAACTCTTTCTCTAAGAAGACAACATGCTTTGAAACAAACACCTTTTGTTCCAAAGGATGGTAGAATTGATATCCAAATGACTCTTTTGGATATTCCACAAATAGACATTTATGAGACTTAGCTTTTAGCTTGTCTAATATTATCCTCTTCACATAAGCAGGACAAACCCATACTTTTATATGTGAAAGAATAGGTCTCTTGTTATTCCATATCTCATATGGAATAACATCAACTGACATATAAGGGACTCTATTTAATATATAAATAGAAATCTCTAGTGCATGACCCTAAAAGGACTTAGTCATATGCTTATCATATACCTCACCATGTTTAACAAAGTTTGGTTTCTCATTTTAGCTACACCATTGTGTTTTGGCGTGTAAGGTGGAGTCCATTGAGATAAAATCTTATTATCTCTTAGATAACCTTGAAACTCTTGACTTAAGTTTTCTCCACTTCAATCTGATCTAAGTGTTTTAATACTTTTGTCAAGTTGTTTCTTTACTTCATATTTGAATTCTTTGAGCTTTTTAAAAGCATCAAATTTATATTTCACCAGATATAAGTACCCAAATCATGAATAAACATCGATAAAGCTAATGAAGTAGATAAAACCACCTCTAGTGTGCACTAACATTGGTCCATATAAATCTGTATGTACAAGGTCTAATAGCCCATTGGCACGTTCACCATTTTCCACTAAAAGGTGATTTTGTCATTTTGTCTAACAAGCAAGATTCATATGTGTCATATGATTCACAATCAAATGACCATAAGTCACCATTCTTATGTAACTTAGTCATATGCCTCTCATTTATATGGCCAAGGTAAAAATTCCATAAATACAATGGTTTTAGGCTATTAAACTTTTGTCTTTTATTATTATTGATATTGTGGATTGAATTAGACATGTCAAGAATGTAAATTCCATTGCATAATGTGCCAACTTTTGTCTTTCTTGAGGTGTCTACTATTCCTTAGGCCCTGCATATTAGTACATATGTGTGAGCCACATCTGATATCCAATGCCCATACATTATTAATAGAAATAGTATTAACCTCAATAACATAAATACCTAAAGTAAAAGGTGCATCCAATGTTTTATCCTTCTCATTTTTCAAAGACTCCAACTAGACCTTGTAGTTCCTCTTCTAATTGCCAATTTTGCTACAATGGTAGCTAGTCCCTTTTGAAGCAGTCTCTTAGCCCTTCTTCATGCCTCCTTGGGTCTTTGTGGACTTATTCTTCTTGTCCTTATTTTTCATAGAAGAACCAGAAGTGTCCACCAGCATCATCGCCTTTTGCTGTTTCTTAACAGAAGGCTCAGCTGTCTTGAGCATATTGATCAATTTAGGGATCAAAGTGGATATCTTGTTCATCTGATAATTTAGCATTAAGTGTGCATAACTATCAGACAAACTTTGGAGAATTAAGTCTATACTTAACTCATGATCCATTACAAACCCTCAAGTAGCCATCGCTCAATGTACCCATTCAACTTCAATGCATGTTGCATTGGAGAAGTCCCTTTTATTATCTTAGAGGGAAAGAGAAACTTGGATATCTCATATCACTCAGTTCGAGCTTGCTTATCAAAAATCTACCTAGAATGATACATAATGGTATTAGCATCCATGTTCTCATGCTACTTTTATCGATTCAACTTCAATGCATGTTGCACTAGAGAAGTCCCCTCTATTATCTTAGAGCGGAAGAGCAACTTGGATATTTCATATCGCTAAGTTCGAGCTTGCTTTTCAAAAATCTCCCTAAAATGATACATAGTGGTATTAGCATCCATGTTCTCATGCTGCTTTTGAAGCTTAGGAGACATAGAGGCGAGCATAATACAACCCGCCAACTCACTCTCATCCATTTGCTTCTTGTATGCCATCTGTTCATCAATAGATGCATCATCAGTAGGAGGGGAAGGAAGTGACTCTTTTAAGACATAAGCTATCACTTCATCTTTGAGAACTATTCTCAAATTCCTTAGGAAATCTAAGTTCAGGCCAGTCAATTTGTTTGATTCTAGAATTGAACGTAAGTTCACATTTGATGACATGATTCTAACAACCTAGGTGTAAAGAAAGATCATGTTAGAGAATGTACTAAATGCATGATTATTAGGTCTTTAGTAAACACACATTATAACTCCTACAATTTTATTGTGAGTCCATAGCCCTCACAATGAATTTGAGAGAATCCATTAGAAGTTCTCCTAGTGGGTCAGTATCCAACATCACTAAGAATGACCTTAGGTGTGCCCAATAAGCCACCTTAGGTCAATTGTTAGGTATCTTATACCAATTGCATCATATCATGCAACTACTGAATCATTTAGCTATCAACTCTTGATATGTGCACATCTCATGTACACTTACCCAATACTATCTCTAATTCACATTGACCTTGGGTGTGCCCAACAAGCCAATATAATTAGTTAAAGCCAACCCATTAATCATAAAAATATATTTTTATGGTTTGAACATATTCATGTAGAATGGGTTTAAGTGTTCCTAACAACCCAAATTCTAAAAGAACTCTAGTTCTTGCTATATTAATGGAAGGCATTGGCCTTAATATTACTAATGAGGGATTTCTTTAATTTCAGGTCTCATCTTAGCAATTTGGTATGCATAATATATCCATTCATCACATATAGATATATAAAATAATTACACTAATTATATTGTTATGATTATGGACATAATCTAACATCAATCCTTTGATCCATGAAAGGATTGACTAAGTCTCACCTAGGTAGATGCATGAAATTACAACACCAAAATAGAAAACAATTTTCCCATTCTAATGCTTTTTTATTTTTGGCACCATCTCCTTGGCTTCTTGCTCCTTTATACTTCAATTCTATTCTAATCATATGTAATCTAATTACATAAATTCTTCATAAGAAAATCTGAAGTTTCATTTGAGAAAAGTAAAATGAGAAGAGAAATACAATAGAGAAAATAGAGAAGGCAGGGACTCGTAGACCCTATTCACCAAAAACAAAATTCCTTGCATGATCAATCTCATTGCTCAAGTCCATAATCATACCATCATTTCATTCCATACACCAATAGCATGCTTTCTTTAATGCATAAATAAAGAAAATCTTTGAAAGTAACAATTTGGGTTCCCTTTGTTTTAACTCTTGAAACATTGTTTTGAATTTTTGGCCTTAATGAAAGTGTAACACCTGTAAAATAGGGCCTATAAGTTATATACATGTTTAGAGTGGAAAAAGATGAGGTTTAAAGTGTTTTAAAGTTTAAGTGTTGTAAAAAAGAAAGCTTTCACACCCGTGAATATTTGTTCACGCTCGTGAAAGGTCATGCTATGGTTCAAACGACAGAGTTTTGGACATAGCAGGAGTGTTTGAGAAGAGAGAGCTTTCACACTCGAGAGTGGTTTAGTAACTACCATGAAAGGTGTTTCATGCCTGTTAAATGCAGGTCAATTGGTCATGACCAGTCACACTTTTCTTTTTCCTCTGCACCAAATCTTATTTTAAAACCACTTCCACTGTCCCTTATCACCCTCTGACATATGCCAAGACTTTTATTCATCTTTTCCACCTTAAAGAAATCCTAAACACCATTGTTGAGCTTGGGAGCTTAAAAGACATGGAAGTTTAGTAGAGTTCTTGCCTATGTTTAGGTAGAACTTGGGTTTTTGGTTAGTTTGAGTTCATTTCATGATACAAGGTTCTAATAGGAATCTTTTTGTGATGTTGGGATATGCTAGAGATCAAGGAACCACATCACAAAGGGATAGACAAGCTTAAAAAGCTTGGAGTGTTAGTAAAGGCTCCATTTAATGAAAGGTATGTGCATATAGGCATATTAATTTGATTTTCATGTATATTAATGTATGTTGTATTTTTTGGAAATGAGAATGAATGGAGAAAATGCATGTTATGGTTGATAAATAACATGGTAAAATGGTTTAAGTATTAAAATGATATATTTGGCATGTTGTGATGTAAATGATCTAAGAATGGAATTTTAATGACCTAAATGTTGTGAAAACATGTAGTAGACATGATATGGGTATGTAAGTATTGATAAGAGTGATTAACATTGGTTAATCTTAGAAATTTTGAATGAAATATATGATGTGCTCTATTTTGAGTTTGCTGGGAATGCATGATTCATGCTCATGAATAAAGGTGTCAAGTCCATGAATAAGGGTGTCACGGCTGTGAATGTCATGAGCTGATGAATTGCATGAACCCATAATTTCATGAGTTGGTGTTACAGTTGGGAAGCCATGATAATATGGTGTCAAGGCCATGAATAAGTAATTCACATCCATGATGGTTATGTTTTATTGACGTGATGATTCACGGTAAGGTAACTATGAAAGTTTATCTTCACAACTGTGAATAAGTAGTTCATATCTGTGAATCTATTTGATTGTATAACATGTTCATTTTTTAATTATTATTTATTTGATAAATGGATTAATGGAATTTTATGTATTAATATGAGAATGCATAAATGGGATATGATGTTGGTAATAACATATGACAAAGTAATGCTGGAAATAGCATGTGGTTAAATTGAATCGAAAGATAAATGGTTATAAGATAAAATGTCCAGGTCTCTTGTCTGGACTTATCATAAGGTAGATGGTATACCATTGAGGGAGAAAATGGTACTGTAATGAGCTACTTTTATATGAGGATAAGGTGACTCGGGGTTCTGAGCTCTTGATCCTGGATATATTAGGATGATATTTTACTCAGTCAAGTGGTCTAAGATCTGGTTGTATGAGCACCATTGACTTTGAGAGGCTTGGATGAACTAATATAGATTGTGAACAGGGTGGCTTAAGCTCGGGTTAGAACACTCCTGTCTCATGTCCCATTTTCAGATAGTAAAGCTTAGATAAGCTTGGGCAATAAATATATTAAAATGTAATTGTTTGTAATGCTAATATCAAGTAATATGATATGGTATTATGTATGAGATATATGTATTTGTGTACTATATACATGGATGAGTTATATGATGTCTATGGTATTGATAGACATGTAAACTTGCATTGAGACATGAAATAGTTAGAATGTATGATTTGTATGAATGATCATGAGGTTAATTGCATGACATGTTATGATACAAGTTAAATGTAGAATTTTTATGTACATATGTACCACTAAACATCAGTTTTCTTAGCATGTTGATTTTCTGTACACACATTCGGAGCCAGTATACATGAGTTGATTGGTAAAGCAGCAAGCCACTAAAGTTCAATCAAAGTGCCCTATTTGGGTGTGTTATCATTCATGGCATATTTATATTATGTTTATGTCATGAGATATTTTGAGATAATTTTTTATATGTTTTTTAGTTTTAAGAACATGTAATATTATCTTATAATGTATTTTTGTAATATGAGGCTAGTGAAGTCGAAAACAAATTTTATGTTAAGATATCGATCGTTGGACCGAGGTTTTATTTATATTAATTTTATGCATTAATTGCATTATGATATTTAAAAAGCTTTAAATGTGAAGGGTTTTCAATTAATCAGTTTTCTGCAATTTTTCCTGTAGCACTCATCGGTACAGTTGGAGGTTTTCTCGAATGTGTTGGAGGGTGATAAATTTATTGGAATTAGAGCTTAGGTTTAGGCATTTTTGAATCTAAGTGGGATAAAGGGGTTTCTTTTTAAGCATGTATTCATTGTGTCTCATTTGACTCTAACATGGGCTGCTACTTTGTCAACTTGTAGGATAAGTGAGAGGTTAAGAAGATTGAGGAGGAAGATCCTCATGATGTTGCAGAAAGTAACAGTCTTACCAATGCTCGAGCTCAGGATTAGCCTAGTGTTGCTAGTGTACATGGTTCAAGTGCTGCACCACTACCTTCATAGCATGCTACAAGACAGGCCGAATAGGGCCAGATGTAGTTTATAGAACATATAGTAGGCTTGCTATAGTAGTTGGTACAAAATATGTCGCAGGTAGTACCACCACTGGTACCACCCTTTCCACCACTAAGACTATGGATACAGATAGATAAGCTCAAAAAGTATGGAGCTACTGATTTCATTGGTAAAAGCGAGGATGATCCGGCAGCTACTAAGTTTTAGTTAGAGAAGATCGAGAGAGTCTTTGAAGAGAAAGAGTGTGCAGAGGAGCACAAGGTGAGGTATGTAGTTTCTTTGCTTCAAAAGCATGCATATGATTAGTGGAAGACATTCCTGTTGAAGCCACATACACTATAGCCACTGACATGGGTTTTCTTTCTAGCAGAATTTAAGAAGAAATATGTGCCATGAATGTATATGAATGAGAAAAAAAATAAATTTCAAGATCTGCAGTAGGAAAATCTAACTGTTACCGAGTATGAGCGAGAGTTTGTCAGGCTAAGTAAGTATGTAGGTGGGATTCTTGGGGATGAAACAAATTAGTGCCACCAATTTGAGGATGGTTTATACGAGGATATTAGTTATCAGGTTACAACTCTTTAGATTAAGGACTTTGCAAGGTTGGTATCCGCAGCCATTATTGTTGAGAAGAAAAAGAGGAAAAAGGTAGATGAGTCTTGAAGAAGCCATTAGCTAGCATCGCATAGCCTTCAGGAAAGAAGGGTCATTTTTTCTCCGAATAGTCACAATTCAGGGGAAACAGTTAAGTCTTTTCATAGCTTAATTCTTATGGGAGGGAACTACCTTCCAGAGCTATTTCTATCGCTGCTAGTTCCCAACGTAGAACACGAAAGGATTTGTACCGGTATATGGGACTTTCAACAGGGGAGAGTGTTGGGTGAACACCAAGGCTTATTATAGATGTGGGTCCAAAGATCATCTAAAGAGAGATTGTCCATTGTTGGGTAGTACAACGCCTACATAGACAGTGGGATCAGCTCTGGTACTGAGTTAACAGCAGAACTGCAAAGGTCAGTCAGGACCTAATCATACTGCATCAGTGGCGGTCAATAGACTAGGATCGAGGAAGACTCCAGCAAGAGCATATAATATAAGAGCAAGGAAGGATCATGAGGCCTTTGATGTTATTGTGGGTCCATTTTTTCTCCATGGCTGGTGTTTATGTGCTTTAATGGATCCTGGATCTACACACTTTTATATTTGCATGAGAACACCTAGCCAGCACAGTATGATAGTTGAGAACTTAGAATATAAGATTGACGTCACAAACCCTTTAGGTCACAGTGTGATTGTGAATCGGATGTATAAGGGTTGTCCGTTAGTTGTACACAAGAGGGAGTTTCCCATAAACTTGATTGAGTTACCTTTCCTTGAGTTTGATATCATTTTGGGCATGGATTGACTTTCTTGATGTGAGGCAGTAGTTAACTGCGGTCTAAGAAGTTGATTCTTAAGACCCTAGATTGAGAAGAGATAATAATGGATGATGAGAGATTTCCATAGCCAACCCAAGTTATTTCCACGATGAAGGCTCAAAAAATTATTAGAAAATGATGTGAGGCTTACTTAGCTCTTATGATTGATATATGGAAGAAAAGACTAAATCTTCAGCATTTCCCCAAAGTGAGAGTATCTAGAGGTATTTCCAGATGACTTACTAGGATTACCTTCAGATTGGGAGATAGAGTTCTCCATAGAGCTTGCACCAGGTACAACTCTGATATCATCTACACCATATAGGATGGCACCTTCAAAGTTAAAGGAGTTAAAGGCACAGTTGCGAGAATTGCTAGATAAAGGTTTCAACAGACCGAGTGTATCCCTATAGGGTGAACTAGTGTTGTTCTTTAAAAAGAAGGATGGGTCGATGAAGTTGTGCATCGACTACAGGCAGTTGAACAAAGCTACTATCAGGAACAAATATCCATTGCAATAGATAGATGATTTGTTTGATCAATTAAAAGGTGTAGAAGTTTTCTGCAAGATAGACCTCAGGTCAGGGTACCATCAGTGGAAGATTAAGTCAATTGATTTTGCCAAGACAACTTTCAGGACTAGATATGGTCAATATGAATTTTTGGTTATGCCATTTGGGTTGACTAATGCTCCAACAGATTTCATTGATATGATGAATAAAATCTTTACAACATATTTAGATTAGTTCATTGTGGTTTTCATTGATTACATCTTAGTTCATTCTAAGGACAGAGATGATTTTGATCAGCATTTGAGGGCAGTGTTACAAACTCTTAGAGATCGAAAGTTGTATGTCAAACTCTCTAAATGTGAGTTTTGGTTAGATAAGGTGTTATTCCTCAAGCATGTAGTGTCAGCAGATGGGGTTAGAGTAGATCCCATTAGTATTGAGGCGATATTGGATTGGAAGCCTCCAAAGAACGTGACAGATATTAAGAGTTTTCTTGATTTAATGGGTTACTATATTAGATTCATTAAGAGATTCTTTATGATAACTTCTCTATTGACCAGATTGTTGAGAAAGGATGTGAATTTTGAATGGTCAGACAAGTATCAGCATAGTTTTGATTAGCTTAAGACCTTGTTAACAGAAGCTCCAGTTTTTACACAATCAATTCCTCACAAGGATTATGTTGTTTATAGCAATGCTTCTCACAACGGATTGGGATGTGTGTTGATATAGGAAGGAAAGGTTGTTGCCTATGATTCCAGGCAATTGAAATCTCATTAGAAGAATTATCCAACCCATGATATAAAATTGGCAATTATAATCTTTGCATTGAAGATTTGTATCATTATTTATATGGGAAAAATGTTTCATCTATACCGACCACAAGAGTTTGAAATATCTTCTTACTTAAATGAAGTTGAATTGGGACAAAGAAAGTGGTTGGAGTTGATCAAGGATTACAATTGTGTAATCGATTATCATCTAGGCAAGGCCAATGTTGTGGCAGATGCATTGAGTATAAAAATATTTTTTTCACAAAAAGAAATATTTTCATGTCTATTTTCTGCTATTTTATGTCTTTTCTATTTCAATCAAATTCAAAGAAAAGATCAAAAGTCAAAATTTAAGAAAAGGGAAATGAATGAATAGTAATTGGCCATAATTGGCCTAATTAAGACCAAATTTTGCAGTTAGCCAATAGAAGGGAGGCAGCAGCGCGCTGGGCCTGCTGGCTGCTACTGGGCAGCCCAGCTGAATTGCTAGGCAGGCCAGCAGCCTACCTAGCCTGCGCGGGCTAGTACGGGCCCATGACCCTCTTGAACGATTTTTCCGTGCGATCTCATTGCGTTCCATCCCGAAATAATTATCTCATATTTTGGATCATATCCAAGACCATTTTACTCATTCTCCATATTTTCATTACGTGTGACCCATTAGGTTCCCAATTATGTTGGCCACTTACATTAACAATTAATTTAAGCAAATTATTAGCAGTATCTAGCAACACATCATGACCCCGAATTGACCGGAAAGTCAGTGGTTTGACTACGAACCTTTCCATAGACAATTTATATGCAATTATTCCTTTAACCATTCTATACCTCACTTGGTTTAGAGTATGGACATGTGTCAACTACCACTAAACTGACTACATCCCGTCTAGTCCAAATAATGTTATTTCTTGTCCTTGAGGCTCATTACTCTATTAGATATGTCATTGAAGACTATCTTTATGACATTTTCACTTCGGTTAGAGATTCTCAAGTAATGACCACGACAAGAGGTTATGGGTATACACTCCTTCCATTAGGAGTGGTGAATCCTTTGTTGGTTACCCAATTACCTTCAAATACCTCAAGCTGTATCCAATGGCCACCCTATGGGCAACCTTCCTGAGGCAGCAAGGAATAGTGTCAAAATATATAATCAATATTCATGATATCCTTGAGTACCTCAAGTCTAAAGATACTTGCACCATGGCTATGATGAGACTATCATTGACATTTGAATAGATTATCCATATGATTGTCTCATAACTGGTCATCCAATGTAATTAGCTACACTTAGCAAGCATTTGCATGTTAACTCTAAACATCTCATGTTTAAAGATTATGAGATCTACTACTCGATCCAATCAAAGAGTGAAACATGTGCTAGTCTGTCCCGATTAATAATATCTCATCTTATTAATCCTATGACTAGGGATAATTTTGATACTAACATAATTACACATGATAAGAATCTCTATATCATGATCTCATCATGATTTCCTTCATGCTATGTTATGTATCCAGGACTTCATTAATTGATTTAAGATCACTTATCAATTCATATATCAAATGAACATCAAATTAATGAAAAAGCCTTTTATTAATGAAATAAATTTGTACAATAAGTGCTAAAAGTGATTGTTTTAGAGCACTCCTCTAACAAGCTCCCATTTGCACTAAAGTCAATCGCCTTTGTATTTAATTCCATAGACGAGTACATGAGAATCATATTTCTTTTGGGGAATTGGCTTAGTTAAAGGATCAACAATATTCTGATCAATGGGCACTTTTTCTATCTTTACATCATTCCTACCAATGATTTCTCTAATCAAATGGTATCTTCTGAGTACATGTTTGGATCACTGATGAGATTGTGGCTCATTTACTTGTGCAATGGCTCTATTATTATCACAATACAATTGTATTGGATCAATAATGCTTGGAACCACTCCAAGTTCTGTGATGAATTTCTTTATCCAAACTGCTTCTTTTGCTACTTCAGAAGCTGCAATGTACTCTGCTTCGGTTGTGGAATCAGCAGTCATTTCCTGTTTGGAACTCTTCCAACTAAGTGCTCCACCATTTTGTGTGAATATATAACCTGACTGAGATTTTGAATCATCCTTGTCAGATTGGAAGCTGGCATCAGTATACCCACTCACAATAAGATTTCCATCTCCATATACCAAGAATACATCCTTAGTCCTTCTTAAGTACTTAAGGATATTCTTGACAGCTAACCAACCCTCACCAGGGTCCAATTAGTATCAGCTTGTGACACTCAAAGCATATGATACATCGGGTCTTATACATATCATAGCATACATGATTGAATCTATAGCTGAAGCATATGGAATCAAACTCATATGTGTCTTTTCATCTTGTGTCTTTGGACACAAAGAATTTGAGAGTGTAATCCCATGGGTCATAGGAATATATCCCCTCTTGGACTGCTCCATGCTAAACCTTTTTAGCATCTTATCTATGTATGTAGACTGTGAAAGACCAAGCAATCTTTTAGATCTATCTCTATAGATCTTTATCCCCAAAATATACACTATTTCTCCAAAGTTTTTCATAGAGAAATTCTTAGATAACCAAATTTTGACTGATTGTAAGGCTGAGACATCATTTCCCATTAACAATATGTCATTTACATATAACACAAGAAATATGATTGCACTCCCACTAACCTTCTTGTAAACACAAGGTTCATCCGGATTTTATAAGAAACCAAACTGTTTGATTGTCTCATCAAATCGAATATTCCAACTCCTGGATGCTTGCTTTAATCCACAAATGGATCTTTGAAGCTTACTGGCCTTTTTGCCATCTTTAGATATGAAGCCTTCTGGTTGTGTCATGTACACATCCTCAGTTAGATTTCCATTAAGCAAAGCTGTCTTCACATTCATTTTCCATATCTCATAATCATAATGAGTAGCAATGCTAGGAGTATCCTTATGGATTTAAGCGTAGCTACTAGGCTAAAAGTTTCATCATAGTCAATTCCTTATTTTTGACGATAACCTTTAGCAACAAGTCTAGCTTTATAGGTGTAATACCACATCTTATGCATTTAAGTATAACCTGTCTCTGTATCAAATAATCACACATAGCATGCTGGAAAAACAAAATATCCTGTTAATAATGATAGTAAATTTTATTTTTATATCCTATAATTTCATTCAATGACGTGCAAGTCTCATATCATGTAATTTCATTCAATGACTTGCAAGTCTCATATCCTGTAATATTATTCAATGACTTTGCAAAGTTAACAATGAGATTTTCACCACAACATAATAAATATCACATATATCAAAACATAAACTTTACACATAAGTATTTTTGAGTTTTCATTTATACATTTTTAAACTCATTCCAAAATGACTATACATATTAAAGCACGTAAATACAAAACATAGATGACATATTTTCATGCTTATGTGGAGTGCAAGGAGAGAGAGTGATGAGGCTCGGCTAGTGACCTGTGCTCCATGTCTTTTATATGCGACTCAAAATGAGCTATCACTTTTCTTTACCTGAAAAATGATGCAAATTGATGAGTTGCGGCTCAGTGAGAATAACCATCAAATGAGCTCTAAAGTACCAAACAACTTATAATAATAACTCACAAATACAAACATACCATGTATTCCATTCCATTCATCAGTATCATATAAATATCAATAAAGTTGAAACATATAATCATTACTCTTTACAAATGCAAATGCTTTGCTTATTTCATTTTGTTATGACTAAGTTAAACAGACATTACCCCGGGTTTCCATGTGAACATTTGCCATATGAACATTTGCATTTGCTAGCTAGCTTGATCATTTGTTTCATTTGCACATTTGTTGGGCCATAGGCCTCTTCTTTTGCTCAACAATATCGATTAACTAGTCACAACGCCTTTTTAGTTCATATGCATATGCACTTGTATTTAAGCATTCATCAACCATTGCATCTTTATCATATACAACATACATAGATTCCATATATACCTCATATGTCACACATATACCTTGCATATACTATACATATACCATGTATATATATCACATATGTCAAACATATACCTCAAATATACCACAAGTATACCATTTATATGTACCACAATGTCACAAATTATGCATCATTACATTATCAAGGACCAATCATGACAATCATATGAATCACATAGCAAGCAACGTTCATTTGAACTAAAGAATTCAATGGATAATTAAACTCACCTTTCTCCTTTGATTCCGACCCCTAACTTATTGTCTATCCGCTCCTTGTGGGTCTCCAATATGTTGCGAGCCTAATATGAAAACATAATCGATTAAATCATGATTAGGGAGACTTAATGTGGCTTAAACAAATTAATATGCATTGTTCATATCAATAGTTAAAATTTTTCCTATGAGGCAGTGTGACCTTGTGGGACTGTTTAGCCTATAAATTTTTCTATACTTGACCACTTAATCTGATTCTTATTCCTAATTAAACCTAAAATATACTTATATAATATATTACAATTTCAGACCAATTTGATCATTGTACAATATTTGGTGGAAATTCTAAATGTGTTATGTGTTCTGCCTTATTTTCTGCCTTTAGGCAGTTTCTGGGTACTCATTTTGGTTCATCATAAATTATAATATATAAGTCTTATTTTAATTAAACTTTAAAGAAACTTATATGGGTTTATATGGAACATTTTCCATGTTTACAACTTTTATCAATTATGTCTCTAAGGTCTTCAAATTATAACAAACATTTCACTGGTCTAGAATAGAATTGGCTTCCGGACCAGTATGACTTCCAAAGGACCTAACTTAGACTATATATAACATATCAAGCTGAACGTAGCACCAAGGTTTAGATAAGCCATATACCTATAACTTTCCAGTTTTGACTATTTACAGAATATAACTCTAATGAGCTCAAATGGGCCAAAAAAGTTGCTAGATCTGCCCAGGGCACTCAGTTGGCAGTTCAAGTCATGGAACATTCATGGTTCCATTCACCATAACTCAACATATACAAGTCATATGATCCATCAATCGATATACAGATACATAACACATATATCTACAAATTTTAGGTTTTGAGATACTTCAAATAATGTCTTTAACATATTCAAAATCAAAGAACACAGTAGCCAACTTGGTTAGGGTTCACACCCTGACCAGTTTCAGTAGAGAGAGGATTTCTCTTCCTATACACCAAATCATGAAAAACCGTTTACATATGCATAAATATAAGACATAAGGAACAACCTTTGTGTTTTAAAATTTTCCAGAATCAATTTATATGTGCATCAAAATCAGGTTGCAAATCAGTGCCTATTAATGAACCTAAACAACTCAAATCAACCCTATAGTAATAAGAATTGATTACTTACCAAGAACGACCTTGTAATGGAGCAATTAGCTTCAAAAAATAAGTGAAACAAGGAATAATTGAATTATGAAATGGAGGAAAATGAAGAAGAAGTCGGGCTGGAGAAGAAGGCGGAAATGGGGAAGGAAGATGACAATAAAGCCAACTTGTTTTTTGTCCTTTTCTCTTTTTCTCTTTTTCTCTGCTTCTCTTCTCTTTTCTCTTCTCATTTCTCATTTCTCTTCTCTTTTATTTCTCTTTTGTGTCATTTTCATTTTATTATTATTATTATTATTATTATTATTATTATTATTATTATTATTATTATTATTATTATTATTATTATTATTATTATTATTATTTACATATATATGTAATTCCACTAATTCACACAATAATACAACATAGTCATTTGGCCCGATTTAACTAAATTAACAATGTAAATGTTTACTAATCTTAATCTAGTCATTTTGTTTACTTTAATTTGGTCACATTATTCAATTTATTTCTAATACTTCGTAATCCTCATATAGATTATAATTACACACGTGCGACTCGGTATAATTGCCAAATACTAGGACACGTAGTTAGTGCATGTCATGGACTTGTTCCTACGAAAATACGTATGAAATGCATGTGTTCAATTGAATTATATGCAAGATGCATATGTTCAAATGAAATGCATATGGATATGCATGTGGGGAAGGTCAAGGATGTTACAATTCTCCTCTCCTTTTAAAAATTTTGTCCTCGAAATTTAATACCTGGAAACAAGTATGGATATTGCTTTTTCATATATTCTTCTGTTTCCCATGTTGCCTCTTCTAGTAAATGGTTACGCCATAATACCTTAACTAAAGGTATTTCTCAGTTTCTTAGCTGTTTAGTCTTGTATCTGATGATTTGCACTGGTTCCTCAACATAACTCATGTCCTCTACAATCTAAATGGCTTGATCTTTAAGTACATGTGTAGGATCTGACCTGTATCTTCTAAGCATGCTCACATGAAACACATTATAAATATGAGCCATTTCTGGTGGTAACGCCAATTTGTATGCCAGTGGACCAACCTTCTCAAGAATTTCGTAAGACCCTATGTATCTTGGGCTCAATTTACCTTTCTTGCCAAATCGGATTACCCCTTTCCATGGAGATACACGAAGAAACACCTTTTCACCTATCTCATATTCCATCTCCCTTCTATGTTGATCAGCATAACTTTTCTGTCTATCTTGGGCTGCCTTAAGTTTGTTCTTGACAACCTTGATTTTATCTACTGTGTCTTGCACTTTCTCTAGCCCTTCTAATGCACGTGCTCCTTCTTCATCCCAAATGATAAGGCTTCGGCACTTTTTGCCATACAATGCTTCATATGGTGCCATCTGGATACTGCTATGATACTTGTTGTTGTAAGAAAATTCAATCAATGCTATATATTCATCCCAAGCACCTCTGAATTCCATAGAACATGCCCTAAGCATTTCTTCTGATGTCTGTATAGTCCTTTCTGATTGTCCATCAGTCTGTGGGTGGAATGCAGTGCTGAAATTCAATTTTGTTCCCAATGCATCTTGTAAACTCACCCAAAATCGTGAAGTAAACCGTGGATCTCTATCAGACACAATGGACACTGGAATGCCATGCAATCTGACTATCTCATTCACACATAATTTTGCCAAACTCTCGAGTGTACACCCCCATCTGATAGGTAGAAAATGTGCTGACTTGGTTAATCTGTCAACAATTACCCATACTACATCATTTCTACGTGGAGTTCTTGGCAATCCATAAACAAAATTCATCGTTATTCTTTCCCATTTCCATTTTGGCACTGGCAATGGATGTAACTTACCAATTGGTGCCTAATGTTCAATTTTAATCTGCTGACATGTCAAGCATTTGGAAACATATTTTGCTATGTCTTTCTTCATTCTTGTCCACCAGTAATGAGGTCTTAAACTGTGATACATCTTTGTCATCCTTGGGTGCATTGCATACGGTGCATTGTGTGCCTCTTCCATTATTTCCTCATGCAAGTTGTCAATGTCTAGAACACATATGCGTGATTTTAACATCAGTGTATCATTCTGCAAATGAAACTTTGTACTATTTCCCTGCCTTATCATATCAACTTTCTCACATAATTGAGGATCTTTATTTTGTGCTTCTTTGATCCTTTCCTTTAGTATAGGTCTGACTTGAAGAGTAGCAATCAGTGATCCTTCATCATGTATATTTAATTCAGCATTCATAGATCGTAATTGAATCAAATATGGAAAAGAGGATACTTGTAAGTGAGCCACACTGCTATTAGCCTTCCTACTCAATGCATCTGTTACCACATTGGCTTTCCCTGGATGGTATTCAATCGTATAGTTATAATATTTTGACAACTCTAACCATCATCTTTGCCTCATGTTTAACTCTTTTTGTGTCAGCAAATAACCTAAGCTTTTATGGTATGTGAAGATCTGGAATGTCTCACCATACAGATAATGCCTCCAAATCTTCAATGCAAATACAACTGCAGCCAATTCTAAATCATGCACTGGATATGAGATCTCATATGGTCTCAATTGCCTAGATGCATAAGCTATCACCTTACCATGTTGCATTAATACACATCCCAAGCCTTGGTGAGAAGCATCACTATATACTGTAAATCCACCTATACCTGTAGGAATAGTTAGCACTGGTGTTGAGGTTAGCCTGTGTTTTGGTTCATCGAAACTCCCCTGACATTCTGGATTCCACTTGAAAGGCACATTCTTTCTCAACAATTTAGTCAAAGGGCTAGCAATTAAGGAGAATCCATCAACAAATCTGCGATAGTATTCGACTAAACCCAGAAAACTATGCATTTTTGAAATATTTTTAGGAGCTTCCCAATTTACCATGGCCTCAATTTTCTTTGGGTCAACCTTATGCCCTTACAATAAACTACATGTCCAAGAAACACTAAATGATCTAACCAGAATTCACATTTACTCAATTTGGCATATAATTGTTTCTCCCTCAAAGTTTGCAACACAATTTTTAAATGTTGTTCATGTTCTCCCCTGTTCTTTGAGTACACCAATATGTCATCAATAAATACTATCACAAACCTATCCAGATATGGTTGAAACACCTTATTCATTAAAGCCATAAATGTAGCTGGAGCATTAGTCAATCCAAATGGCATTACTAAAAATTCATAATGTCCATACCTGGTTCGAAAGGCAGTCTTTGGAACATCCGCTTCTGCTACCTTCAACTGGTAATAGCCTGATTTCAAATTAATCTTGGAGAATATTTAGGCTCCTTGCGACTGATCAAACAAATCATCTATTCTAGGCAATGGATATTTGTTCTTCATCGTCATTTTGTTCAGTTGCCTATAAATCAATGCAAAATCTCATTGTTCCATCTTTCTTTTTAACAAATAATACTGGACCTCCCCAAGGTGATACACTAGGTCTAATATACCCTTTGTCAAGTAACTCCTGTAATTGGGCCTTCAGTTCTTTCAACTCAACTGGGGTCATTCTATAGGGTGACCTTGATATTGATGTTGCTCCTAGTACTAGTTCAATAGTGAATTCTATCTCTCTATATGGTGGTAAACCAGGTAGATCATCTGGGAATACATCAGCAAATTCCCTTACCACTGGTATATTTTCAAGCGAGCTATCAATGGTTCTAGTATCAGTCACATATGCCAAATATGCTTCACATCCCTCTTTGATCATTCGAAATGCCTTTACAGCTGAGACTAGACATGTAGGCACAAGTTTTCTTTCACCTATAAATACTACCCTTGGCTGGTTTGGTGATTCCAAAATTACTTCCTTGGTAAAGCAATTCATTATTGCATGATGCCTAGTTAACCAGTCCATTCCCAATATCACATCAAATTCATATATTGGCAATAAAATTAGATCAGCTATTAACTTAGCTCTATCAATGGATATCAGGCAATCACGACAGACATTATTCACAACTATTATTGTTCCTAATGGAGTACTCACATTTATTTCAATCCCCAAAGGCTCATGCGTTTGATGCAGTTTAGATGCCATATGCAATGATATAAATGAATGAGTTGAGCCTGGGTCAATCAATGCATATGCCAACATATCATAAATGTAAATATTACAGGTAACTACTTCGGAAGCATCCACCACCTCTTGCTAGTCATAGCAAACACTCTGGCCTGATACATCACACATATATTCCATATATACCTCATATGTCACGCATATACCTTGCATATACTATACATATACCATGTATATATATCACATATGCCAAACATATACCTCAAATATACCACAAGTATACCATTTATATGTACCACAATGTCACAAATTATGCATCATTACATTATCAAGGACCAATCGTGGCAATCATATGAATCACATAGCAAGCAACATTCGTTTGCACTAAAGAATTCAATTGATAATTAGACTCACATTTCTCCTTTGATTCTGACCCCTAACTTATTGTCTATCTACTCCTTGTGGGTCTATTAATGAACATAAGCAACTCAAATCAACCCTATAGCAATAAGAATTGATTACTTACCAAGAATGACCTTGCAAGGGATCAATTAGCTTCAAAAAATAAGTGAAACAAGGAAGAATTGAATTATGAAATTGAGGAAAATGAAGAAGAAGTCGGGCTGGAGAAGAAGGCAAAAATGGGGAAGGAAGGTGAAAATAAAGCCAACTTGTTTTTTGTCATTTTCTCTTCTCTTTTCTCTTCTCATTTCTCATTTCTCTTCTCTTCTATTTCTCTTTTGTGTCATTTTCATTTTATTTTTATTATTTTTATCATCATCATTATTATTATTATTATTATTATTATTATTATTATTATTATTATTATTATTATTATTATTATTATTATTATTATTATTATTATTATTATTATTATTTACATATATATGCAATTCCACTAATTCACACAATAATACAACTTAGTCATTTGGCTCGATTTAACTAAATTAACAATGTAAATGTTTACTAATCTTAATCTAGTCATTTTTTTTACTTTAATTTGGTCATTTTATTCAATTTATTTCTAATACTTTGTAATTCTCATATAGATTATAATTACACACGTGCGACTCGGTATAATTTTCCAAATACTGGGACACGTAGCTAGTGCGTGTCATGGACTTGTTCCTACGAAAATATGTATGAAATGCATGTGTTCAATTGAATTATATGCAAGATGCATATGTTCAAATGAAATGCATATGGATATGCATGTGGGGAAGGTCGAGGATGTTACAATTCTCCCCTCCTTTTAAAAATTTCGTCCTCGAAATTTAATACCTGGAAACAGGTGTGGATATTGCTTTTTCATATTTTCTTTTGTTTCCCATGTTGCCTCTTCTAGTAAATGGTTATGCCATAATACCTTAACTAAAGGTATTTCTCGGTTTCTTAGCTGTTTAGTCTTGTATCCGATGATTTGCACTGGTTCCTTAACATAACTCATGTTAGTGGTAGAGATTTGGTTCATCCTATAGTTAAGCACAAAATGTGAATAACTATCAGACAAACCGGTTAGAATTAAGTCAATACTTAATTCATAGTCCATCACAAATCCCAAGGTTGCCAACCTCTCAATGTAGTCATTCATTTTTAATGCATATTGCACTGGAGATGTCCCCTCAACCATCTTAGTGCGAAAGAGCAACCTCAAAGTTTCAAACCTTTCATAACGTGCTTGATCATCATAAATTTCTCTTATATGGTATACTATGGAATTAACATCCATAACATCATGTTGCTTTTGCAACTCAGCTAACATAGTAGCAAGCATAATGCAGCTTACCATTTCAGTATCATCGAGGTGCTTTTGATATGTCTTCGGAACATCTTCAAAAGCATTAACAGCATGGGGATTAAGGACTGCCTCATCTAGGACATAACCAATCGTTTCAAATTTGATAATTATTCTCATATTCCTTAGTCAATCCAAAAAATTAGGCCCAATCAACTTGTTTGATTCCATTAGTGATCGCAAATTCACACTTTTTATGATGATGATTCTAGCAACCTAGATGTAAAATAAAATATGTTAGAATGTACATAAAATGCATGTTTAGTAGGTCTTTAATAAATTGCATTACGACTCCCACTATTTTATTGCGAATCCATAGCCCTCATTAATAACCCAAAAGAACTTATATGGAAGTTCTCCTAGTGGGTCGATATCCAACTAGCTAAGAATAACCTTAAGGCAACTCAACAAGCTATCCTTAGTTTGGTTGGTACGTATCTAATCATACCAATTGCATTATTCATGCAACTATCGAATCTTGTGCTATCAACTTATTGATGTGTACATATACATTGGGCTATCAACTCTTGATATGTGTATATCTCATGTATACAAACCCAACTTCGCCTCCAATACACATTAACCTTGGCGCAAATCCAACAAGTTAATAATATCGATTCAGTCTAAACCATTAATTGTTAAATATAATTTCAATGGATTGAACATATTCTTATAGAGTGAGCTTAAGGTAACTCAACAACTCTAACTCTAGAAGAACTCTGGTTCTCCCCATATTAATGGAAGGGGTAAGACTTAATTGTTTATTTAGCAAGAGATTTCTATGTAAAATCTCATCAAGTTATTATTTCATGCTTTTATATATCATACATTCATCATATGGATATATAAAGATAGTTACATTAACTATATGACATGATTAGGGACATACTAAATTCAATCTCTTGAGCCAGAGGGAAATTGACTAGGTCTTACCTAGGTATATGCATGAATTTACAACCCAAAATAGAAATCAAATTCCTATTTCTAAGTCTTCTTGTTTACGATACCACCTCCTTTGCTTCTTGCTCCTTTGTATCTTCATTCTATCCTAATCCTATGTAATCTAATTATATATTTCAAATTATAGAAAACCTCAATTTACATTTGAGGGCAATAAGATGATAAGAGAAATACATAAGAAAGAAAGAGAGGTAGAGACATGTCGACCCTATTTACGATAAAACAAAACAATTTCATGCATGCTCAATCACATTGGGCCTAAGTCCATAATCATCTATCATGCCTTTGGATTTCAATTTGTAAATCGATTCAACGCTTGAACCGAAATTGTTTATTTGTGTTCTATCGGTTAATTTAATTTTGTATGTCATTTTAAAGTGAAATTTAATATTTGATCAAATTAAATTAAATTCCATATTTCCAGAATTAATTCAAAATTAATTCTCTTTAAAATCAGAATATTATGATGTTAAAATTAAACACTTTAATTTTAATATATATACCAATTTCTAGTCATACTAGAATTACAATTGCACAACTTAAATTATTCAAAATTAATTTCTAAAAATTCTAAAAATTTTCAGAATATCAAATCATCATTATAATAATCTTTAGGTTAGCTCAAGTTCATCAAAATATTTTTTGCACAAGCCAAAATTACTAAGACAAACAAACCAACACAATTAGATGCTCAAAATGACTCATTCGACATCTAGAATTTTTTAAAGTTTCAAATGCTTGAAAAATAATTTTAGCATGAATCTAACATCAAAATAACATATATTTAATCACATAAAAAACATTTTAAGGTGCTAAAAACAAAATAAGCACATACAAAAAAATCAAACAAAATAGCCCCATTGGGTAGGCTAAAACAGTTTCATTTTTGTGTTTGTTTGAAAAATTAATTAAAATAATTTTTAATTAATTATTGGATAGTTACAAAGGCATAAAAATATTCTCAATATATCTAAATAATATTTTCATCATCACATTACTAGAAAAATATAACTAGCCCTATCAATTAAGTCAAACAACAACACATGTTCATAAATAAGGCAATTTTAGGCATTTTTTAAATAAATCAAAAATTAATTATTTAAATCACATTCAAATCATTTTTCAATCAAAATAATCATCCCATGATTAGATTAGAAAAATCAAAATATGTAAAACATATTTTACAAATTAATTTCAATTTTTTAAAACCTATTGATCCAAAATCATCAAAACCATGCAATCCCATTGCACTTTCAATTAAAATTAATTTTAATGGAAAAAAGGGGGCTCTGATACCACTGTTGGGTTTTGAAGAATGAATCATATTTATAAACACAGTGGAAAAATAAAAGTTTTAAAATTCGAAACAAAATATCATACTTGTGCCATTAAAACTAATTTATATAAATATAGAGGTTAGAAATTATACCTTGTAATTTCTTATTTGTTATTCAAATCTTCATTTTGTTGGATTGTAAAAAACCACAAAAATCTACACTAGGATGTCTTTAATGATAATTCATGCGAAGAAAAAAGAAGAAACTATCAAAAGAAACAGTTTGAACAAATTCAAAGTGCTAGCTTTGAAAGTGTTCTTGAGAGAATTTTGTTGTATCTTAAAAATATTTTTTTTCACAAAAAAAATATTTTCATGTCTATTTTCTGTCATTTTCTGTCTTTTCTATTTGAATCAAATTCCAAGAAAAGATCAAAATTCAAAAATAGAGAAAAGGAAAATAAATGAATAATAATTGGCCATAATTGGCTTAATTATGGCCAAATTCTGTCATTGGCCAATGGGAGGGAGGCAGCAGAGCGCTGGGCCTGCTGTGGGTTGCTGCTAGGCAGCCCAACTGGCTCGTTAGGTAGGCCAGCAACCTGCCTAGCCTACACGGGCCTATGACATCCCAAACGGTTTTTTCCGTGCGATCTCATCGCGATCTATTCTGAAATAATTCACTCATATTTTGGATCATATCCAAGACCATTTTACTCATTCTCCATATCTTCAATCCGTGTGACCCATTAGGTTCCCAGTTATGTTGGCCACTTAAATTAATAATTAATTTAAGCAAGTCATGAGCAATATCTAGCAACACATCATAACCCCCAATTGACTGAAAAGTCAGTGGTTTGACTATGAACCTTTCCATAGACAATTTATGTGCAATTATTCCTTTCACCATTCTATACCCCACTTGGTTCAGAGTATGGACATGTGTCAACTCCCACTAGACTAACTACATCATGTCTAGTCCAAGTAATGTTAGTTCTTATCCCTGAGGCTCATTACTCTATTAGATATGTCATTGAAAAATATCTTTATGAAATTTCCACTCCGGCCAGAGATTCTCGAGTAATGACCATGACAAGAGGCCATGGATATACACTCCTTCTATCAGGAGTGGTGAAGCCTTTGTTGGTTACCCAATTACCTTCGAATACCTCAAGTTGTATCCAATCACCACCCTATGAGCAACCTCCCTGAGGCAGCAAGGAATAGTGTCAAAATATCCTTGAGTATCTCAAGTCTAAGGATACTTGCACCATTGCTATGATGAGACTATCATTGACATTTGAATAGATTATCCATATGATTGTCTCAAAGCTGGTCATCCAATGTACTTAGCTACACTTAGCAAGCATCCATATGTTAACTCTAAATATCTCATGTTTAAAGATTATGAGATCTACTACTCGATCCAATCAATGAGTGTAACATGTGGTAGTCTGTCAGGATTAATAGTTTCCTGTCTTATTGATCCTATGATTATGGATAATTTTGATACTAACATAATTACACATGATAAGAATCTCAATATCATGATTTCATCCTCATTTCCTTCATGCTATGTTATGTATCTAGGACTTCATTAATTGATTTAAGATCACTTATCAATTCATATATCAAATGAACATCAAATTAATGAAAAAACCTTTTATCAATCAAATAAATTTGTACAATAAGTGCTAAAGGTGATTGCCTTTAGATCACTCCTCTAACAATGTGTGCTGAATGTACCAGTTTGAGACAGAGGATATTAAAGGAGGCATATGAGACTAGATATGTGATGCATCCAGGAAGAACAAGATATATCATGATTTGAATATAAAATATTGGTGGTCAAAAATGAAGAAGGAGATTACAAAATTCACTACGAAATGTCAGACATGTCAGCAAGTCAAGGCAGAACATCAAGTACCATCAGGGTTATTACAGTCGATCACTATTCCATAATGGAAATGGGAAAGGATCACAATGGACTTTGTGATTGGTTTTACCTTAGACATAGAGAATGTATGATGTCATATGGTGTTAGAGAAGTGCTATAAAGGTAAACACCTTTAGCATTTATTGTACAAATTTATTAGATATATGAATTGATAGTGATCTTAAATCAAATTAATAAAGTCCTTGGTACATGACATAGCATGAAGGAAATCATTATGAGATTATGATAATGTGCTTCTTATCATGTATAATTATGTTAGTATCTAAATTATCCCTAATCATATGATTAATGAGATGGGACATTGTTAATCGGGATAGACTAGCACATGTTATTTGATCAAGCAGTAGATCTCATAATATTTAAACATGAGATTTTTAGAGTTAACATGTGGATGTTTGCTAAATGTAGCTAAGTACATTGGATGACCTGCTATGAGACAATCATATGGATAATCTATTCAAATTTCATTGATAGTCTTGTCATAGCAATTATGCAAGTATTCTTAGACTTGAGGTACTCATGGATATCTTGAATACTAATTTGTATTTTAGCACTATTCCTTTGCTCATAGAGTGGTGATTCGGTGCAGCTTGAGGTATTTGAAGGTAATTGTGTTGGATTCTTAACATGCATCACATACATGGCATAATGGAAAATTAAAATTAATTGAACCTAAAACCATAGAACACCTTACGAACATTAAAATTGGATCATACCATCAATATGGAAGAAGTCGATTACTTTTGTTTGTAGCTTTTCAATCTTCCCAGTTGTGAGCCTTCCTTCTTAGTTGGGTTATTACAAACCACAAAAATCCAAGGCTGGATTGTCTTTGATAGTAATCCATATGAAGGAGTGAAGAAAACAACCTCGAAGGAGATGGGTTATCAAAACACCAAGGTGCTAGAAATGGTTATTCAACTTTTGAGAGAGATGAAAGAGAAATAACTTTTATTTCTCCAATAAGGCTAGTTCTTTCTGAGCCTTTTTGAGGGTATTTATATGTCCACTAATCATAATTAGGGTAGGCCACTTAAAATTCCACATTTGGCTTCCATTCAAAATGAAATTCTACATAATCGCAGATCGTCACAGGCATGAAGGGTTATCACATGTGCGATAGCCTTATGCAAAATACCTTGTTATCGCACATAAGACAAAATTTCTTCGTATTGTCAGGTGCATTAGATCAACAATGCTAGGAACCATTTCTAACTCTATGATGAATTTCTTTATCCAAACTACTTCCTTAGCTGTTTCAGAAGCTACAATGTACTTTGCTTCAGTTGTGGAATATGTAGTCGTCTCTTGTTTGGAACTATTCCAACTGATTGCTCCATCATTTAACATGAAAACATATCTTGATTGGGACTTGGAATCATCCTTATCAGTTTGGAAGCTAGCATCTATATGCCCACTTACTTTAAGCTCACCATCTCTTTTAACCAAGAATGCATTCTTAGTTATTCTCACGTACTTAAGGATATTCTTAATAACCACCCAACGCCCCTCACCGGGATTTGATTGATATCTGCTCATGACACTCAGAGCGTATGAAAATTTAGGTATAGTACATAACATAGCATATATGATGGATCCAATAGCCGAAGCATATGGAATCCTACTCATACGTGTCCATTCATCTTGTGTCTTTGGACATATAGACATTGAGAGGGTTATCCCATAAGTCATAAGAATTAATCCTTTCTTCGACTGGTCCATGCCAAACCTCTTTAGCATTTTATCTATGTATGTAGACTGAGAAAGAACAAACAACCTTTAGATCTATCTCTATAGATTTTTTATCCCTAATATGTAGGTCGCTTCTCCAAGGTCTTTCATGGAGAAATTCTTAGAAAGCCAAATTTTGACTGATTGAAGAATTGAGACATTGTTTCCTATAAGAAGTATGTCATTTACATACAATACTAGGAATATGACTGCACTCCCACTAACTTTCTTGTAAACACAAGGTTCATCCATATTTTATGAGAAACCAAACTCTTTGATTGTCTTATCAAATCAAATTTTCCAACTCATGGATGCTTGCTTCAATCCATAAATGGATCTTTGCAATTTGCATACCTTTTTTGCATCAATTGATGTGAAATCCTCAGGTTGTGTCATTTACACATCCTCAGTCAGATTTCCATTAAGGAAAGCTATTTTCACATCCATTTGCGAAGTCTCATAATTATTATGAACAGCAATGGCTAGGAGTATCCTGATGGATTTAAGCATAGCAACTAGAGAAAAAGTTTCATCATAGTCAACAACTTTTCTTTGATGATATCCATTAACTACTAGCCTAGCCTTATAGGTAACTACATTACCTTCCATGTCGGTTTTCTTCTTGAAGACCCATTTGCACCCAATGGATTTAACCCCTTCAGGTGGGTCAACCAAAGTCCATACTTAGTTTTATATAGAATCCATATCTGACTGTATGGTTTTTATCCATCTGTCAGATTCTGAATAATTCAGAACTTCTTCATAGGTAGTATGCTCATCATCCTCTATAAGCAATATGTCATTCTATTCACTTATGAGAAATCCATATCTCTCAGGAACAATGTGTATCCTACTTGATCCACAAAGTTCTTATCTTTTAAAAGGTGTAATTGTTACTTCATCTCTATGAACAACATATTCAGGTTTTCTGAGTTGATCTACATCTGTTTGAGCATCTTGAACTTCATCAAGTTCAATCTTGCTACCACTATCTTTTTTTAGAAGAAACTCTTTCTCTAAGAAGACAACATGCTTTGACACAAACACCTTTTGTTCCAAAGTGTGGTAGAATTGATATCCAAATGACTCTTTTGGATATCCAACAAACATATATTTATCAGACTTAGCTTCTAGCCTATCTGACATCATCCGCTTCACATAAGCAAGAAAACCCCATACTTTCAAGTGAGAAAGAATAGGTCTCTTGTTAGTCCATATCTCATATGGAGTAACTTTGACTGACTTAAAAGAGACTCTATTTAATATATAAACAGAAGTCTCTGGTGCATGACACCAAAAGGATTTAGGCAATTCTACAAAGCTCATCATTGTCCTCACCATGTCTAACAAGGTTCGGTTTCTCCTTTTAGCCACACCATTATATTGTGGTGTGAAAGGTGGAGTCCATTGAGATAAAATCCCATTATCTCTTAGATAACCTTGAAACTCTTGGCTTAAGTATTCACCTCCTTGATCTGATCTAAGTGCTTTAATACTTTTGCCAAGTTGTTTCTCTACTTCACTTCTGAATTCTTTGAACTTCTCAAAAACTTTAGATTTGTATCTCATCAGAAACAAATACCCATATCATGAATAATCATTAATGAAAGTAACAAAGTAGATAAAACCACCTCTGGCATACACGTTCACCCTTTCCACTAAAAGGTGATTTTGTCATATTTCCTAACAAAAAAGATTCACATATGTCATATGATTCATAATCGAATGACCCTAAATCACCATTCTTGTGTAACTTAGTCATGCGCCTCTCATTTATATTGCTAAGACAAAAATGCCATAAAAATGATGGTTTTATATTATATATCTTTTGTCTTTTATTATTGATATGGAGGATTAAATTAGACATGTCAAAAATGTAAATCCCATTACATAATGTGCCAATTTTATAAAAAATATCATTCAACCATATAGAGCAACCATTGCTATTAATAGTTAAATGAAAACCTTTTCTATTTAAACAAGAAATAGAAATAATATTCTTTGTCAAAACTGGAATATAATCACAATTCTCTAATTCTAAAACAAGCCCACTTGGGAGTGTCAATACATAAGTTCCTATAGCTAATGTAGCAACTTTTGCTCCATTACCAACACGTAGGTCTGACTCTCTTTTCTTGAGCTATTTACTGTTCCTTAGGCCCTACATATCAGTACATATATGTGAGTCACATCCAGTATCCAATACTCATGCATTATTAATAGAAACAATATTAACCTCAATAACATAAATACCTGAAGTAGAAGGTGCATCCAATGTCTTATCCTTCTCATTCTTTAAAGACTCCAGATAGGTTTTGCAGTTCCTCTTCCAATGGCTAGTCTTGCAATAATGGAAGCAAGTCCCTTTTGAAGTCGTCTCTTTGTCCTTCTTCTTCATGCCTCCTTGGGTTTTTGTGGACTTTTTCTTCTTTAACTTGTCCTTCCTTTTCTTAAAAGAACCAAAAGTGTCCACTAGTATCATAGCCTTTTTCTCTTTCTTGATAAATGGCTCAAATGTCTTGAGCATATTGATCAATTCGGAGATCGAAATTAATATCTTGTTCATCTGATAGTTTAGCACAAAGTATGCATTACTATCAGGAAAATTTTGGAGAATTAAGTCTATAATTAACTCATGATCCATTACAAATCCCAAGGTATCCAATCGCTCAATGTACCCATTCAACTTCAATGCATATTGCACTAAAAAAGTCCCCTCTATCATATTGGAGAGGAAGAGCAACTTGGATATCTCATATCGTTCTATTTGAGCTTTCTCATAAAAAAGCTCCCAAAGATGATTCACATTGGTATTAGCATCTATGTTCTCATGCTGCTTTTGAAGCTCGGGAGACATAGAGATGAGCATAATACAACTTGCCAACTCACTATTATCCATTTGCTTTTTGTATGCCAACTATTCATCAACAAATGCATTATTACCAGGAGGGGAGGGAAGTGATTCTTTCAAGACAGGCTATCTTTTCAGTGTTGAGAACTATTCTCAAATTTCTTAGCCAATCTAGGAAGTTAGGGCCTATCAATTTTTTGGATTTGAGAATTGAGCACAAGTTCATGCTTGATGACATGATTCTAGCAACCTAGATGTAAAGAAAGACTATGTTAGAGAATGTGCTAAATGCATGAATATTAGGTCTTTAATAAATGCGCATTATAACTCCCAATATCTTATTGCAAACCTATAGCCCTCACTATGAATCCGAGAGAACCCGTTGGAGGCTCTCGTAGTGGCTCAATATCTAACATCACTAAGAATGACCTTAGGTTTGCCCAATAAGCCATTTTAGGTCAATTGGTAGGTATCTCATACTAATTGCATCCTCTATGCAACTACTGAATCATTGGGCTATCAACTCTTGATATGTACACATCTTAGGTACACTTACCCAACTTTGCCTTTAATTCAGATTAACCTTGGGTTTGCCCAACAAGCTAATGTAACTAGTTAAAGCCGAACCATTAATCATGAAATCATATTTTGATGGTTTGAACATATTCATATAGAGCAGGCTTAGGTTTTCCCAACAACCCTGGCTCTAAAATAACTATTGTTCTTGCCATATTAATGGAAGACATTGGCCTTAATATTATTAATAATAGATTTCTTTAATTTTAGGTCTCATCATGGCAATTTGGCATGCATAATATATCCATTCATCACATATAGATATATAGGATAATTACACTAATTATATGGTTATGATTATGGACATAATCTAACGTCAATCCTTCGAGCCATGAAAGGATTGACTAGGTCTCACTTAGGTAGATGCATGAAATTACAACACCAAAGTGGAAAACAATTTTCTATTCTAATGCTCATTTGTTTTTGGCACCATCTCCTTGGCTTCTTGCTCCTTTACATTTCCATTCTATTCTAATCCTACGTAATCTAATTACATAAATTCTTCATAATAAAACCTCAAGTTACATTTGAGGGGAGTAAGATGAGAAAAGAAATACAATAGAGAGAAAAGAGAAGGTTGAGACTCACAGGCCCTATTTACTAGTACATCCTTATAGCAAAAAATTTATGTATTTCGTAAAAATTTGTATATCATATCTTTTTTTCACCCTAAACTCTAAGCTGGACTATCTGGATGTGGGTTGTGAAGGAGGAGTCTCTTACCCATGCTTAAGCCACCCTACTCACTAACTTTATATGTGTGTTGGTTTGAGCTCTTCAAGTCAAGAGCGCTCTCACCCAAGTTTAAACCACCTCTACTGAGTATAAGATCAATTGCATATGCTTTGGATCAATAGTGCTCTTACCCGAGCTTAATCCACCTTATCCTCATAATATAATTCTTATGGTACTATAAACTCTCTCAATGACATGTCATATATCCTTTTTTTGTCATAGATTAGAGAAATAAGATTTCAACCTTAATCCTTTGTTGTTCATATAACTCATCATGTACGTGTTCATATGATTCAAATTATAACATCTCATCAAATATATATAAACCTTGATGTATAACATTATCATGACTTGAAGTCATACATATTCATATATCATCTTAATTCAACATATCCATGATGTTTTCTGATTTGCATGCCATTTACATGTCACATGCCTTCACATTTAACATAAAATTTCATATTCAAAGAGAAACCCTTGGGTGTTCATCCATTTAGGGCCCGTTTGACATTGCATTTGGTAAAAACGCTTTTGGAGAGAAATATTTTTTTTATTTTTTGAGTTTTGAAAACTATTTTCGGAGAGAAGCAGGTAAATAGATGCTTTTCCTAGAACTAGGTTTGAGAAAAGCAAATTATAAAAAAATAAAAAAATCAGTGAATTAAATCAAAAAAATTTTAATCCTGCTTTTTGGACACATAACAGCAATCCCAAACACATCCTTAGAGTGGATGTATCATATCGAGACTTACCTTTTGGAGACATACAAGCCTTATACATTCATTATAAACCATTTTACACATGTTTTGGAGTTGTTTGAATCAAATGGAGGGAGACAACACTCATCGTGTGCATGATGATTTGTCCCACCCACAACAGTGCCTTACAGACAACTATCACACTTGTGATAGAAGCCCAGTTGGGCTAATCCTACTTACAATAAAGACTAACTCCTGCCCTCACTGTACCCACAATAGCATGTCGCACCCACGATGTTGGCCATATCAAGTCGTGTCACATTTGTGAAACATAAGTAACTCTTATGATAGGGCCTTCCTCTGCACTCCTCTGCATTTTTCAACCATTTTTAAGCCATTTCAAGTCCTAAAATCATTCCAAATCCATGTTTTCTTTTTTACATACACATAATATACAATTCTCTTTGTTAACCAATGTTAACACCTCTATCAACATTCAATCATCACTATGATACCAAAATCATGCCATAAGCCATTTTTAATAAAAAAAATCAACCACATCATAGCTTATAATATGCCATTTCATACAAATATACATAATCTTTCAAGAATCAAACAAACAATTCATATCAATAACCATTTCAAAGGCATAAAACACATTCCATATACAAAATGACATGAATGAGAGTTTGTAAGCCAATATGTACTAACCTTTTAGCTTGATTTTTAGTTCAAACTCCCTTTTAGAGATTATCACCATGTTCTCACCTATTAAGACATAAAAATGTCTTAATTAACCCATATACAACATGCATTTAAGCATAACTCACTCTTAGGGCTTAAACCTTAACTTTGACTATCAAATAACCACTACCTTAATCTATGTCACACTCTAGTTTTTATCAAATTAGATGTTTAAAGAAAGGCTAACCAAGAAAATCCTAGCTTGACATAAAGCCTTCCCATTTGAAATGGATATCTACCAAGAATGAAAATGGTGGAAGATAAGGAAGAAGAAGATGAAAAAACAGGTTACAAGCTTCTCTTACATTTCTTTTGCCAAGGACGAATGTGGGTTTGGGTATCTTGGCCTTTTCTTCCTTCCTCCTACCCGAAAATGGGTTCAAGAAGGTTTAAAGAGTCTATTTTCTTCTTTTTCTTTCAATATCGAGCTATGGAAGGGAGATTTCTCTTAGGTTTTGGTGAGTTAGGGCTTTGGGGAGGTAGAACATGGAGAAAGAAGGGAGAAGTGGGAGGAAGAAATCTAGTTTGGGGTTTAGATAGAGAGGGAAATATGTATAATGAAGAGAGGAAAGGGAAAATAAGGCCTTTATATACCTATGACAAATATCCACTTAAATCCCTTTTTATTTTTGCCAAATACCCACTTAGGTCCTTGGTTTTTATCTATTCTTTTTAAACTTACCCAACTTTTTTACCCTTCCATAAACTTCCCATAACCTTATTAATTACTTAAAATCCTTTTATTAATTCTTAACCCAAAAGTTAGACTCCATTAATTTTAATTGTGACCTTAAGGTAGGTTAATTATTAAGGCCTAAATTTTCAAGCGCTACATGGTGACAAGATGTTCCTAAAAGTTTTACCATGGAAGAAGTTTCTTTGTTTTAGGAAAATAAGGGAAGTTGAGCCCTCATTTCATCATACCCTATGAGATTCTAGAAAGAGTGGGACCAATTGCCTACAGACGAGCTTTCCCTCAAGAATTAAGTAAGATCCACAATGTGTTCCATGTTTTGATGTTGAGAAGATATTGATTGAATCCGACTCATATCATACCATCAAATCTATTGAGGTGTGACATGACTTGACTTATAAAGATGAACCAGTGGAGATTTTGGCTAAAAAAGTTAAAAAGTAAAGAAATAATAGGATGCCATTAGTTAAGACTCGACATAGGAAGCTACTTGGGAGAGCGAGGAAATTATAAAAGCTTAATACTCCCCCAATTATTACAAGCTAAATAACCAAGAAAATTTTGAGGAAAAAATTTCTTAAGGGTGAAAGAAATGTAATGTCCGCTAATTTCTATCCTGAATGTTAGAGAGGTGCCCTAAAGAAAATCATTTTGGGACACTTTATGTACTCATTTATCATTATTAATAAAGGCATTTTCATTATTTGATGCTCATTTATTATAAATTTGATATGTGATCTTAAATCATTTAATGAAGTCTTTGATATGTAACATAACATAAAGAAAATCATGATGAGATCATGATAATGAGATTCCTATAATTTTTAATTGTATTTATACATAAATGATCCCTAGTCGTAGTATTAACAAGACAAGACATTGTTACTGCAAAAAGACCAGCACATGTTATACTTATTGACTTGTTCAAGCAATTGATCTCATAAACTGTAAATATGAGATGTTTAGAGTTAACATATGGATGCTTACTAGAGTATTCAAATACAATGGATGACCTAACCATGAGACAATGGCATAGATTTTTACTCAATATTAATGATATTCTTTTCATAACAATGTGTAAGTATCCTTAGACTTGAGATACTCAAGGTTATCTTGGATACTTAATCCAATACTTTGACTCTATTCCTTATTACCTTTTATAGGTCACTCATAAAGTGGTGGTCAAGTATAGCATGAGGTATTCAAAGGTAGTTAAGTAGTTAATAGTGGATTCACCATTCCTGATTAAAGAATAGTATACCTATGACCTCTTGTAGAAGATCGTTACTAAAAAATCCTTAACCAATATAGAAATTGCTTAAAAAGGGGTTTCAAGGAAATATCTAATAGAGTAATAGATCTTAGAGACAGGAACTAAATGAGGTATAGTATGGTGAAATGATGAATTGTACAGTGATTATCTATGGAAGAGTTAATAGTCAAACCACTGAATTTGTAGTTATTTGCATAGTCATAATGTGTTGCTAAATACCGCTCATGATTTACTCAAGATCATAGGATGATTTGAGCTACCAATATAACTAGAACCTAATAGGTCACACGAATAGAAGGATTGAATGAAATGTGAAATGGTCTTTAGACTAAATCCAAAACATGAAAGAGAAATACTTGGGTTCGACATGTTCATAAATGCCAAAGAGTTTTGCGATTGCAAATGAACCTGTCCCATATTACATGTGTAACACCCATTATGTGTGCACAATAGAAGCAAGCATCACAACGTCGCTCTTGACAAAGTGTCTTTTATCGCTCATGATATTACATTGCATGTGCAATAGAGAGGGATGCAGTATGTGACCTAAAAGAGTCTAGGGCACATTGTGTGCATGACACACTTGTCGCGAGCGCAATGTTGCATGATTTTGTAGAATTGTATTCAGAATAGGAAGCATAACCTATAATTTTATATGCCTAACTCTAATTATAATTAGAGAACATATAAATAGCATTTTCTATGGTTATTTTACCTCTCTTGAGAAAATATTTGATATTCTCTCTTCCTCTCTCTCACAAGTTGATCTTTCATTGCTATCACATTGGATCATTAACAGCCCATATCCATAGTGGTTATTTCCTTTACTCCTTCGAATTGATACTCTTAGAGACAATCCTAACTTTGGATTATTATGGTTTGTTATAAACCAGCATGAAGGAAATGCGACACCCATACGCTTGAGATAATGCATTTAGCATTAGTAACATGTTTGCATATTAAGTGAAAAATATATTTTAGGTGATCATATAGCATGCAAATTTTTGAACTTAACTTTTGATTTGGTCTCTTAATTGACTTGATTTTCTAGTCAATTTGGCATAAAAATGCAGAATTATTAAATGAGGTGCTTATACTAATGGGTTATGTGCATGACATATGACTAGTTAGTAAGAAAAAGATAAAAACCACATATTTTTGGCATAAACCTTATGAAAACAGAACCAAACTTTTTCAAGGTAGAATTTTCACTTCCTCTTTTCTTCTCCATCGTCCTCATATCACCCAAACCCTTACCACCATTAAAACTACACCTAAGCTTTAGACATACCTTAAAATCGCTATAAAAATGAGTTAGGTTTAACTTTTTAGCCTATTTCTCCATTAGATATAAACTTAAAGCTAAAAAAAAGAGTTAGTTTAGTGTTTAATTCATTGAAGGGGGGCGAAATTACCATATTCAAGGAGAATAATTAAAGTTTGATGAATTTTGGATTTTAAATCACGATTTCGAGTAGCTGACTTATCTTACTTCATAATATGTCGTTATTAGATTGTTGCCCAAAAAATAACCAAGAAAGGGGTTGAATTGTTTGGCAAATAAAAATTTTGCTTGAGGCAATTTTACCAAATAATGATTTATGAGAGAGAAAGAGATGTTTGACACACAATATTTATAGAGGTTCAGGTATTAACAAATTCTACTCCTCTCTCCAATCTCAATTGGGTATTTCACTAACACTCAAAGTGTTACAAATGGAGTTTTCCTAGCTCACTCCCAACTATGGTGTTTTACTCTCTTAGATAACACCTAACCTAAAAAAATTCATGTTTTTTAATGTCTAACACAACAACCAAATCCTTATGTTTTTGATGGCTCACATAAAAATCCTTACAAGTGTTTCACTCATAACCCAACTCACTCAAACTCAATTTAAGTAATTGATTATGAGAATGAAACACTCACCAACCAAATAGCTTAACAATTCCAAGCAATTATGATTTTTACAAGACAAAAATATAGGATTGGTGGAATCAATTAAATCCATAAGGCTATACAAGATTGGATGCACGTTTTTTTTGTTGTCTTACCTTTTATACTTTCCCTAACAAATATAACCATTTGGAATGTATTTAATGCGAAAATAGTCGTTCAACCACTTTTCCATTCGCACCTGATAACTTTCTCTTTCCATATTCATAGGCATGACTTAATGTTCACGGGTATGAATGTTCTTCGTAGCCGTGAATGAAGTGGTGAAATTGGTCGTGACCGATTATGTTTAGAAATGAGAAGTCTTTTACGGGCATGAAACATTTCTTCACGGGCGTGACTTAGTCAAGCTTCACAGATGGTCCAATGGTTCAATGCTGTGAACATTTGAATGAACAGTCTTGGCACTAACTCATTCATAGGCATTACTCCATGAGTTATGGGCGTGAATTGCTATTTTTATGGTAGTGAAGATTCTTCACCCCAAGCATGACATTATTCACTAACGTGAATATATTTTTCACGGGCGTGAATCTTTACTGATTTTAATTCTTTTAAACTTCAAAAAATTTCAATCAACTTGTTTCATGATCTTAGGAATATGTTGTTGGGTTTTGAAGAATGAATCATATTCATAAACACAGCAGAAAATAAAATTTTCAAAACCCGAAATAAAATATTATACTTGTGTCATTAAAACTAATTTATATAAACATAGACGTGAGAAATTATACCTTGTAATTTCTTATTTGTTATTCAAGTCTTCACTTTGTTGGGTTGTAGCAAACCATAACAATCCGTACTAGGATGCCTCTAACGATAATCCATGCAAAGAATGGAGAAGAAACTATCAAAAGAAATAGTTTGAACAAATTCAAAGTGCTAGCTATAAAAGTGGTATTGAGAGAATTTTATTGTCTTAAAAATATTTCTTTTCACAAAAAAAATATTTTCATGCCTATTTTCTACCATTTGATGTCTTTTCTATTTGAATCAAATTCAAAAAAAAAGATGAAAAGTCAAAAATGGAGAAAAAGAAAATGAATGAATAGTAATTGGCCATAATTGGGGTAAATAAGGGCAAATTCTGTCATTGGCCAATGAGAGGGAGGCAATAGCATGTTGGGCCTAATGCCGGTTGCTGCTGGGCAGCCCAGCTAGCCCCCTAGGCAGGCCAGCAACCTGCCTAGCCCGCACGGGCCTGTGACCCTCCTGAACAATTTTTCCTGTGCAATCTCATCACGATCCATCCTAAAATAATTCTCTCATATTTTGGATCCTATCTAAGACCATTTTACTCATTTTCATATCTTCAATGCGAGTGACCCATTATGTTCCCAGTTATGTTGGTCACTTAAATTCACAATTAATTTAAGCAAGTCATAAGTGGTATCTAGCAACATATTTTGAACCCCAATTGACTGGAAAGTCAGTGGTTTGACTATGAACCATTCCTTAGATAATTTACATGCAATTATTCCTTTTACCATTATATACCCCACTTGGTTTAGAGTATGGACATGTGTCAACTCCCACTAGACTGACTACATCACGTCTAGTCCAAGTAATTTTAGTTTTTGTCCTTGAGGCTTATTACTCTATTAGATATGTCTTTGAAGACTACATTTATGACATTTCCACTCTGGCCAAAGATTCCCAAGTAACGACCATGGCAAGAGGCCATAGGTATGCACTCCTTCTATCAGGAGTGGTGAATCTTTTGTTGGTTACCCAATTACCTTCGAATACCTCAAGCTGTATCCAATCACCACCCTATGAGCAACCTCCCTGAGGCAACAAGGAATGGTTTCAAAATACATAATCAATATTCAAGATATCCTTGAGTACCTCAAGTCTAAGGATACTTGCACCATTGCTATGATGAGACTATCATTGACATTTGAATATATTATCCATATGATTGTCTCATAGCTGGTCATCGTAGCTACATTTAGCAAGCATCCATATGTTAACTCTAAACATCTCATATTTATAGATTATTAGATCTACTACTCGATCCAATCAAGGAGTGTAACATGTGCTAGTCTGTCCGGATTAATAATGTTTCGTCTCATTAATCCTATGACTAGGGATAATTTTGATACTAACATAATTAGACATGATAAGAATCTCAATATCATGATCTCATCATGATTTACTTCATGTTATGTTATATATCAAGGACTTCATTAATTGATTTAATATCACTTATCAATTCATATATCAAATGAACATCAAATTAATGAAAAAGCCTTTTATTAATCAAATAAATTTGTACAATAAGTGTTAAAGGTGATTGCCTTTAGAGCACTCCTCTAACATATGTAACTTGTCTAACACGCTTCGAATACAAAATATGGTTACATTCCTTATTGCCTCTTTATTTGTGATCATCAAATGACAAAAATTCTCCTCAAGGGTCAACAAATTTGTATAATGAATATTTTTAGTTTAATATTTAGGAGAGTTTAGGGGTTGCATAATGGAGTTCACAAGCTTAGAATTTTGCTAAATTTTAGCTAAAATGAGTGGATATTTATATAATAGGCTTGTTGTTTTTCTTATTGATTTTTATGGTACATTTATTAATTAATGGAATATTATTGGAATTCCTTTAAAAATGTATTCTTATGCAAAACTTATTTATTTGGGGCTAGAATAATGTTTCTTATTATTATTTAATGAAATACAACTTCAGTTTGTAATAAAAATGCAAGTTTGAGTTATGGAAGAAAAGTATTTTACATTTTGATGACATTGATCTAAAATTCTATACTTATGCAAATTAAGAAGTTTGGGTAGAATACTTATGTTGATTAAGCTGATTGCTCAAAATTCTGCAAGACTAGTTTAAAAATACATTTAAAGTACCAATTTTATGAAAATTACATTAGCACAAAAATGGGAAAATAAAATGTTATATTTTTACTTCATAAGAATTTTGACATGTGAAACGATGGTTTTGTGTGGCTAGGTGAATAACATTAATACACTCAATTTTTGAATCCATTAGATCACACCTTTGATGATTGGTGCCTTATGTATAATGTTGAGATTGAAAGAGAAATTGTCTTAAGGACAACACTCGATATACACAATGCCTTTAGGGTGTATGTCAGGTGGTCACCCTTTAGGGGTTGTCTATGCATGCATATGACCAGTTTAGTTGCTCCATCATGATTGAGATGTTGGACTTCATCTCTTATATTTGTTTCTAGTTACTTTTTCATAATTGAGATGTTAAAACTCGCCTCTCATGTTGGGATGCTAGTGCTCCTTGATGGATGCTAGTTATTGTCATCGTTGCACAACTTTGTATCCTCTGGATGACAGAGATCTATGTGACACATATTTGAGTGTATGGTGATTGATTTTATGATATGAAGAGATTTTTAACTTAAACTTGAATTATGCTATCTTATGGATGTTTTATTATGGATTTTATGAGATGAATAGTATGATGGAAAATTAATATTTATCTAGTTATGTTAGTATGTATTATGTATACTTTATAGCAAAATCATATTTTGTTCCCCTTGTTATATTTATATCTTCTCATTGAATAAGTGTACTCACCCCTCATATTACTCTTCTAGATTCCTCTAGATGATTAGCTAATATTAAAAGCTATCTATATTCATGCCTAATGGTGGTTCGACCACTACTATGAGTTGTGGATATTTTGAGTGTCTAGTTGTACAAATGATATATACAAGTATGAGAACGAGTATTTTGGGCCATCTAATATGTTGGTCGTATCGATGTATAAATAGTGATGTAAATAGTAAATAATGTATACATGTTATGTCAAGTGAAAAATGATATAACTTTTATACTTAATAGTTATGAGTTATAAATTTTTCTTAAATGGAACAGGTTCATGGAAGTGATACCCATAATGATTGTGGAATGATTTATGATTTTATTCCAATGACTAGTAGATATACAAGTTGTGATAAATACAAGTGTTGAGAGGAATGTTGTGTGAAATTTTTTATCATTCTAATCCTTATTAGGAAGGATGGATGTGACAAGAAAGCTCATAGGTTTTGGAGATCAAAACTTGTAAAACAAAGATAATTTCTACAACCTTATGATGAGTTGCAATTCGATTTTATATTACATAAGAATGATCATGGGATTTGAGTTTATAAAATTTTAAATTTCTCTATACATATGTGAGATATGCTTGTTTAAAACCCAGCAGTGGTATCAAAGTCATCCTACATAATTCAATTTTGGATTTAATTGATGAATCAATGAGATTGATCAAAAATAGCAATTCAGATTCCCTTCTCTTTCTATAAAAATGATTAGACTTTTTTGGCCCTAAATTTATTTTTTCATTTTATTACATATTAATATGATGACATTTGATGTTTTAAATAATTATTAAAAGGTTTAATTTGGATCTATAAGTGAAATTGGAAATTATGCATGTTGTTGAAATTCTAAGGTTTATGAAACCTAATATAGCCAAATTGGTTGTTTCATGGAGCTGTTCGATTTGTTTCTTAGTTTAATTAATCAACTACATCTTAAACATATTTAAAATGAGTTTTTAATCTAGATAGCACCTAAATTGAATCAAAAATAATTTTTGATCACATCACAATTTTTGTTCAAATTAGGGCACAAACCTAACCATACAATGGGATTATTCTTGTTTGTGTGATTTGATTTCATGTAATTTCATGACCAACACCTTGATTATATGTTTATAAGATAGATATAAAGTTAATTTTATTTCAATTTCATGTTGAAACCAAATTAAATTCGTATATTAATTCCAATGGAAATTCTAGTTCATGTATGATTCACTTTAGGCAATTTTGCATAATTAGTTTGCTAATTGGATTTGTAATGATTCAAATTGTCTAATGAATTTATTTGATTGTGTTTGAACCGATTATGAGTGCTAAAATTGATGATAGTAATTGAGGTAATTTAATTATGAATTAACTTATAGTCTAGTTTGATTTGGTTTTAGTATTCAAATGTAATTAGGATAATGTATTCCTATTTAACATCAAGTTGATGGGTAATTGAGGTAATTTAATTATGAAATAACTTATGGTCATATTTGAATTTGATATTTAATAAGATTAAATGATTAAGTTTGGATTTGGAAGTTGCATGCATTAAATCGGAAGTAACCTAATTGGCTAAGTAAAAAAATTTATGAAACTTTTTGTTGTGATCATATGTATGCCTAAATTGCATAATTTTTTTTTTTTAAAAAATGTTTCTAAATGTATATGATCATTAATGAGATTGAAATGGTGAATTTCACTAAGGGGCCAAATAGTCCAATGGATTGGTTTAAGAGTTAAAACTAAGTATTGTAAGGGAATCTGAAATGTTGTTTTCTTGATTTCATTTATTTTATGCATTAGAGAATGCATGTTATGTGTGTATCAAATGACATGATGGTATGATTATGGACTTGATCAATGTGATTATTCATGCATGGATGGAATTTATTTTGGTGAATAGGGATTACATGTCTCGTCTTCTCTTATGTTTTGTTGTATTTCTCTTCTTGCCTCACTCCCATCAAATATAAATTGAGATTTTATTTTAAAGAATTTATGTAGCTAGATTACATAGGATTAAGATAGAATTAAAGTACAATGGAGCAAAAGGATGGATATGTCGCTAATTATAAGAAGACAAAATTAAAAATTGTTTTCTAGACTATGTTGTAATTCATGTATCTACCTAAATTTTACTTAATCACTTCTTTCATATCTCAAAGAATTTATGTAGTTGATGTAATTACCATGTATATCTTGATGATGTATATCTTAATGATGATATAGATATATGATGCATGCCAACAATGGCGAATGTCTTCCATTAATATAGCAAGAACCAAAGTTCTTTTAGAGTATAGGTTATTGCCACACCCAAGCCCGTTTTACTGGAACATGTTCAAACCATGAAAATGAAATTTCAAGATTAATGGGTCGACCTTAACTAATTGCATTGGTTTGTTAGGCATGCCCAAGGTCATTGTAAATTAGGGCCAATGTTGGGCTAATGTACATGAGATGTGCAAGAATAAAGTGTTGATAGCCTAATGATTTAGTAATTGCATGAAAAAAATGCAATTGGTATGATATACCTACTAATTGACCTAAGGTGGCTTATTAAGCACACCTAAGGTCATTTTTAATAATATTGGATGTTGATCCATTAAGAGAGCTTCCAATGAGTTCTTTTGGATTCATAATGAGAGCTATAGGTTTGTAATAGTGAAAGTAATAACACACATTTATTGAAGACCTAATAATCATGCATTTATGTAATTTTCTAACATGATCTTTCTTTACATTTAGGTTGCTAGAATCATGTCATCTAATGTGAATTTGTACTCAATCCTTGAGTCAAACAAGATGACTGGCCCAAACTTCCTTAACCAGCTTAGAAATTTGAGAATTGTTCTCAAATTCGAACACATAACCTATATTTTAGAAGAGCCACTTCATTATCCTCATGTTGATGATGCATCTGTTAAGGAATATGCGACATATAGAAAGCACTTGGATGATAGTGAGTTAGTAGATTGTATTATGCTTGCCACTGTGTCTCATAAGCTTTAAAAATATGATGAAAATATGGATGCCAATACTACTGTGCATCATCTAAAGGAGCTTTTCAATATGCAAGCTCGAATAGAACGATATGAGATATCCAAATTACTCTTCTGCTCTAAGATGGTAGAGAGGACATCTACAGTGCAATATGTATTGACGATGAATGGGTATATTGAAAGGTTGGCCTCTTTAGATGTAATATCCTCGACTTCCCACATATGCATTTCTACAGGCATATCATTTTAACATATGCATTTAACATGTATTTCACTTGATCACGTGCATTCTATGTGCATTGTTATAGGAAAAAGTTCATAATATGCACTAGCTACGTATCCTAGTATTTGACCATTGTGCTAAATTGTACATATCCATTTTATAATTTAGTTAAGGATGACATAAAATTGGAATTTATGTGAATAAAATTATTAGATCAAATTAATGAAGAAAAATGAAAAAAAAAAGACAAAAAAAAAAGAAAAGGAAGGAAAAAAACAAAAGAGAGAAGATGACAAAAGTAAGAAGGTGAGAAGTGGACCTTATCTTTCTCCTCACCATTATGCCTCCTCACTTTAGATTCATTTCTTCTCATTCTTCCACCATTTCAGCCTTCTTTTCTTCCTTATTTCACTTAAGTTTTGCAGTAAATTGATCCCTTTCATGTTTGTTCTTGGTAAGTAATATTCTCTCCATTGTTCTAGTATTGTTTGAGCTGTTAGGATTAAATTGAAGCAGTGTTTTTCACCTCAATTTTAATACTAATAGAAACTGATTCTGGAAAAGTTTAAAACATGAAAGCTATAGTTATATGTGTTATTTATAATTATACCAAATTTCAGGTTCATATGTGTTGTGGATGTTGAGTTATGGTGAATTCAACCATGACTGTTTCCATAGTTTGAACTACCTACTTAGTGCCCTCAGCAGACCCAAAAACTTATTTGGTCATTTTGAGCTCCTTAGAGATAGATTATGTAAATTATCAAATCATTAAAGTTATAGTTTTATGTCTTAGATAAATTTTGGTAAAGTTATAGTTTTATGTCTTAGATAAATTTTGGTATAAAAATAACCTTAATATATTATGTATAGAGTGAGATATGACATTCACAAGTCATATTGGTCTGGAAGCCAACTCTATTTTGGACCAGCGAAAATTTTCTTATAGTTTGAGGACTTTAAAGACATAATTGATAAATGTTGTAAGCATAAGAAAATATTTCATTTCAACCTATCTAAGTTTCTACCAAGTTTCATTATAATCTGACTTACAGATTGTAAGATATGAAGGACCAAAATTGGTACCCTAAAACTACCAAAAGGCATAAATAGGGAAGAAAATATAACACAATTGGAAATTCCCCCAAAAATTGTACAATGCTCCAACCTGAAAGTCCAGTAGCAGTGTAGCTCATTTACAAGCATCCTATTTTCCATATTTGATTCAATTACGGTACATGAATGTTGAATTGAATATGCATGATGGTGGATCACTAATTGCGAGTCTTTAGGTTAGACCTATGCTAAAGGAAAGGATTAAAAAGGCACAGGGCAGAGATCTTCAACTATGTAAGAAGATTGAAATGGTAAAGTGGGGAAACAAAATAGATTTTCATGTGCAAGATGATACATTGATGTTAATGTCCCGCATATATGTTCCAGATATTGATAATTTGTGACAGGAAATAATGGAAGAGGCACACAATGCACCCTATGCAATGCACCCAGGGATGACCAAGATGTATCACAGCTTAAGACCTCATTACTAGTGACAAAAAATGAAGAAAGACATGGAATAATATGTTTCTAAATGCTTGACATGCCAGCAGATTGAAATTGAACACTAGGCACCAGTTGATAAAGTACATCCATTGCCAGTGCCAAAATGGAAATGGAAGAAAATAATTATGGAGTTTATTTATTAATTGCCAAGAACTCCATAGAAAAATGATGCAGTATGGGTAATTATTGACAAATTAACCAAGTCAGCACATTTTCCCCTATCAGATGAGGATGTACACTGGAGAATTTGGCAAAATCATATGTGAATGAGATAGTCAGATTAAATGGTATTCCATTGTCCATTGTGTCTGATAGAGATCCACGGTTTACTTCACGTTTTTGGGTGAGTTTACAAGATGCATTGGGAATGAAATAGAACTTTAGCACTGCATTCCATTGATAAACTGGTGGACAATTAGAGAAGACTATATAGACATTCTATCAATGCTATATATTCATCCCAAGCTCCTCTGAATTCCATAGAATATGCAACAACCAGTATCGTAGTAGTATCTATATGGCACCATATGAGGCATTGTATGGCAGAAAGTATAGAAGCCTCATCATTTGGGATGAAGAAGGAGCACGTGCATTAGAAGGGCCAAAAATATTACAAGACACAGTGGATAAGATCAAGGTTGTTAAGAACAAGCAAAAGGTAGCACAAGATCGATAGAAAAGTTATGCTAATTAGCATAGAAGGGAGATGGAATACGAGTTAGGTGAAAAGGTATTTCTACGAGTATCTCCATTGAAATGGATAATTCGATTCGACAAGAAGGGTAAATTGAGCCCAAGGTACATAGGGTCTTATGAAAATCTTGAAAAGGTTGGTCCACTGGCATATAGGTTGTCTTTACCACCCAAGATGGCCCATATTCATAATGTGTTTCATGTGAGCGTGCTTAGAAGATACTGATCAGACCCCACATATGTGCTTAAATATCAATTATGCTAAATTGTACGAGTCCATTTTATAATTTAGTTGAGGATGACATAAAATTGGAATTTTATGTGAATAAAATTATTAGATCAAATTAATGAAGAAAAATGAAAAGAAACAAGACAAAAAAAATGAAGGACAAAAAACAAAAGAGAGAAGATGACAAAAGTGAGAAGGTGGGAGGTGGACCTTATCTTCCTCCTCACCATTCTGCCTCCCTCACTTCAGATTCATTTCTTCTCCTTCTTCACCATTTCAACCTTCTTTTCTTCCTTACTTCACTTAAGTTTTGCGGCAAATTGATCCCTTTCAAGTTTGTTCTTGGTAAGTAATATTATTTCCATTGTTCTAATGTTGTTTGAGCTGTTAGAGTTAAGTTGAAGTAGTGTTTTTATAACACCCCCTTACCCCTGCAGCTCATGCCTGGATGAGGGTGTGCTACGCTGACTTCATCGGTTAAAATATCATTTTTTTTAAATTTTGTATACATGAAAATCATTCATATATTTTTATTTTTTCCTTTCTTTATTTACTATTTATTTACTTTACAGTATAAAAGAAATCATAACATAAATGATAACCTACATTTTTATATAATAACATGTTCTTTACAAAACATACTATTTATTTTACAAGTACTACAAAATAAAATTTAAAAGATAATATACAAAAGTTGTGTGACCCACGATGTGTGAAACAGGCTACTTTATTGGATTAGGTCACCACTGGCTTTATTTACTATCTTCTATTTATTCTTCACTAAATTTGCGTGAGAGAACTCTCACGCTAAGCTCTCGGCTTAGTGGTGAATATAAATAAGACAATAAACTATTTTATGCAATCATGTATTATCATATATCAACTCATGCTTAATCGTATTCTCATGCAAATAATGGTATTCTAACATGTATAGACATCAAATTATATTGTATTATCTCATACTTATTTATTTTATTAACACATCATTACATAACTCGTCGTAATTAACCATGTTACAATTCCTAATTCCATTTTTATTTTCCATAACTTCTTTATTTATGCCCAAAACACTCAATCATCTTTTTATTCATGTCACAAATCATAGTTCCCTTTTTAGTTTCAATAATCCATTTATTTTCCATAACTTCGTTATTTACTATAACCTTTTTATTTATACCCAAGACACTCAATCATCTTTTTATTCATGTCACAAATCATAGTTCCATTTTTATTTTCAATAATCCATTTATTTTCCATAACTTCTTTATTTACTATAACTTTTTTATTTATGCCCAAGACACCTATGAATCATTGACTAGGATAATGGAGTTGTCATCTAGGCACTTAGGAGTGCCACTTGGGCAATATGATGTGCACATATAAGTGTCATTACCGACGTAGATAACAGTACCATTATGGGCATAGATAACAGTGTCATTACCAGCTTCAATAATCATACCATTAATGTTTTTCATTTTCATCATACTCCCCTCCTGCTTGGCATGCCAAACTATCCTAAGTTGGTTCTAGTTAGGTGTTATAGGGCTTATACAATTTCAATAAAATTCATAACAATTAATTTTACACTTTTCATTCATGTAATGTCTCAAACTAATCACATAATCACTCAATTAAAATAATATTTATATAATATAACAAAATTCTCATTATTTTACACATTTCAATCCTCAACTCATATGTTGCCCTGTCACTGGCAGATTTTGTTCTCTGTTTTGGACCTTAATGTTGGTCCTATTACGTTCTGAATTTAGTTATATGATATTCTTAACAAATATATGTCTAGATCGTAGCTTTAATACTTAACTTGAATCACTTACTTCTGAGTTTTGTATCAAAAGATAGGATAAAATTAACACTGACTGGTCACTAACAATTCTGTCCAAAATTTTCTAGACATATTCTAAATCTGAATTTTATGAATTTTTCTGGACCATTACAGACATATTCAAGTTTTATGGTCTGAATGCAAGTTATATCCCTATATCTTAGCTTTCAAACCCAATAAACAACATGCAAAACTGAGTTTTATAAATTAAGTTATAACTGTTTAAGTGCACACTGCTCATCAATTTCCAGCAAGGAACATACAAACTAATCACTTTCAATTTTTGTCAAATTAAATCCTAAGTCTAGCAAACAAGCATCTCCAAGATTTTCATCACAAAGTAATATTAATTCAGAATAATAAATATGCCAAATAATTAAATCATGCAAATAAAAAAATAAAATAGGCTATTGCCTTAGGTTATGCACAAACCTCTCTTTTTCTCTTATCTTTCTCTTTACTTCTCTTTCTCTTTTCCTTTGCTCCTTTGAGCCAAATTCTTGTCACTTTGAGTTCCTAAAGTTCATAAAAAAATCATTAAAAATTCATAAACCTAATTTCTCCCTTTCTCCTTACTCTCTTAAGCTTCCTTAAGCATGAAAAATCGAATTTCCCATGCATTTTCTCTCTTTTTCACACTTTATTTCACTAGAATCAAGCTTTGGTTATGGCTGATTAAGAGGGAAACGTGGGCTGATGTAGAGAACAAAATTTTTCTTAATGAAAATAGATAAGGAAGAAGAAGAAACAATCAAGAAGAAGATGACAAAAGTCATTAAGATGGGGACACCTAAGCTCACATGTGATTTTAATGTCTAATTCATGTATTCATGCATGTCAATTGGCTTCTTAAAATTTGCCACTTGGTGTGGCCGGCCTCCATATGCCTTTTATGTCCCAATTCATGCATTTAATTGATGATTATCCCAATTAATCCTCCAATTTTCGGTAAATTACAAATTAACCCCTAAACTTTTCAAAATTTACAATTTAGTCCTTTACTGAAATTTAACGTCTTAAAATATTTTGAACACTTTATTAGATATTTTTCATACTTAATTTTCATTATTTTAATTATTTTTCGATAAAAATCCAAATTTATACTTCGGTCAAACCGACGAGTCGATTTAACAACTCGCGTGACTTAGGTCTAAATTAGCGGATATGACAGTTTTGCACCTCGATTTTGATACTAATAGAAACTAATTCTAGAAATGTTTAAAAATGAAAGTTGTATGTATATGTGTTATTTATATTTGTACCAAATTTTAGGTTCATATGTCTTGTGGATGTTGATTTATGATGAATTCAACCATGACTGTTCCATAATTTGAACTGCCTACTTAGTGCCCTCAACAAACCCAAAAATATATTTGGCCATTTTGAGCTCCTTAGAGATAGATTATGTAAATTATCAAAAATATTAAAGTTATAGTTTATGTCGTAGCTAAATGTTAGTATAAATATGACTTTAATATGTTATGTATAGAGTGAGATATGGCATTCACAAGTCATACTGGTGTAGAAGCCAACTCTATTCTAGGTCAGTGAAATGTTTATTATAATTTGAGGACTATAGAGGCAATATTGATAAAAGTTTTAAGCATAAAAAATGTTCCATGTGAACCTATCTAAGTGTCTACCAAGTTTCATTACAAACTGACTTACATATTGTAAGATATGAATGACCAAAATTGGTACCCTAAAACTGCCAAATAGGAGAAACAAGATAGAAAAAAGAACACAATTGGAAAATCCCCCAAACATTGTACAATGCTCCAATTTCTCTGAAATTTGAGTGTGTTATATAATTATATGTTAATTTTAATTAGGAATAAGAATCAAATAAATTGGACAATTTTACAAAATTTATTGGCTAATAAGTCTCATAAATTTACAATGCCCCATAAGAAAAATCCTAACTATGTATATGAACTATGTACATTAATTTTTTTAAGCCACATTAAGTTTCTTTAGTCATAAATTAATGGATTATATTTCCATATTAGGCTCACAACAAATTGGAGACCCATAAAGAGGGGATAAACAATAAGTTAAGGGTCAAATCAAAGGAGAAAGGTGAGTATAGTTATCAAACAATTTCTTTAGTGCATATGAATATTGCTTACTATGTGATATGTGAGATGATTTATAGTTATGTGATTCATATGATTGTCATAATTTCATCTTGATAATGAGATGATGGATAATTTGTGACATATGTGGTACATATAAGTGACATATTTGTGGTATATTTGAGATATATGTTTGGCATACGTGATATATACATGGTTTATGATTAGTATATGTGAAGTATATGTGTAGCATATGTGATATATGTATGGTATATGTGATAAAGATACAATGGTTAATGAATGTTTAGTTACAAATACATATGCATATGGACTAAAAAGGTGTTGTAACTAGTTAATCGATATTGTAAAACAAAAGAAGAGACCTATAGCCCAACAAATTTGCAAATGAAATAAATGACCAAGCTAGTTAGAAAATGCAAATATTCAAATGGAAACCTGGGGCAATGTGTGTTTAACTTGGTCATAATAAAATGAAATAAGCAAAGCATGTGCATATGTAAAGAGTAATGATTATATGCTTCAATTTTTCTGATATCTATTTCGTAATGGTGAATGGAATGGAATACATAATATGCAATGGGTGGTGATTTACTACTATGAGTTGTTTGATACTTTAGAACTCATTCGATAATTATTCTCACTAAGTTGCAACTCATTAATTTGCATCATTTTTTAGGTAAAGGAAAGTGATGGCTTATTTTGAGTGGCATATGGAAAACATGGAGCACATATCACTAGTCGAGCCTCATCACTCTCTCTCCTTGCATGCCATAGAAATATGAGATCATGACATCCACATTTTGGACTTATATGAATGTATATGTATAGTTACTCAAGATTGGTTTTAAAATATATAAATGAGTGCAACTCATAATCTTTCATATGTAAAGTTTAATTTTTAATATATGTGAGATATGTTCATTTGCAGATTTATTGAATGATAATATGGTTGTGATGATAAAAAAAAAATTACTATCAATGTTAACATGTTCATTTAACTTACCTGTATGCCATATGTGAGTGCTAGACATAGGGATAGTTTTTTTTCTGAAATGCATAAGGTATGATGTTACATTAGGGTTCGTGATGGATCATGAATTAAGTATAGACTTGAAAATTTACTTGATTGTTATACACACTTCGTGTTAAACTATCAGATGAACAAGATATCTATTTTAATCCTCAAGTTGATCAATAGGCTTAAGAAAATTGAGCCTTCTATCAGGAAAGGGCAAAAGGTTATAATGTTGGTGGACTTTTTTAGTTCTTCTAAGATGAAAAGGAAAAGAAAAAGAAGAAAAAAAATTCATAAAAGCCAATGAGGCATAAAGAAAAGGGCTAAAGAGATGGAACTAAAAGGGAATTACTTCCATTGTGGCAAGAATAACCATTGGAAGAGGAATTGCAATGCCTATCTAGAGTCTCTAAAGCAGGAGAAGGTTAAGTCATAAGATGCACCTACTTCTGCTTTAGGTATTTTTGTTACTGAGGTTAATATTGTTTCTAATAATAATACATGGGTATTGGAGACTAGATACGTGTCTCACATATATACTAATACATAGGGCCTAAGGAATAGTAGACAACTTAAAAAGGAAAAGTCAGACCTCCGTGTTGGCAATGGAGCAAGAGGTATTGCATGCGGTAAAAACTTATGTATTATCTCTCCCTAGTAAACTTGTGTTAGAATTATACTTTTGCAATTCTGTTCCACTTTTAACTAAGAATATTATTTTTATTTCATGTTTAATTAGAAAGGATTTTTCATTTAACTATAAATAACAATAGTTGTTTTACTTGGTTGAATGATATTTTTTATGGTATAGGTACAATTAGTAATGGAATTTATATTCTTGACATGTCTAATTTAATCCTCAATATCAATAATAAGAGATTAGATAACCTTAAAATATCATATTTATGGCATTGTCACTTTAGCTATATAAATGAGAGACAAATGCACATAAACGGTGACTTAGTGTTATTAAATTAAAAATCATTTGACACATGTGAATCATGTTTATTAGAAAGGATGACAAAATCACCTTTTAGGGAAAAGATGAACATACAAATGGACTTTTGGACCTAATACATATAGATGTATATGGTCCAATGTCAGTGCATGCCATAGGTGGTTTTATCTACTTTATTACCTTTATTAATGATTATTCATAATTTGGGAGGTTGTATCTAATAGGATACATATATGAAGCTTTCAAAAAGTGCAAAGAATTCAAAAATGAAGTAGATAAACAACTTGGAAAAAGTAATAAAATACTTAGATCATATCAAGGTGGAGAATACTTAAGTCAAGAGTTTCAAGATTATTTAAGAGATAATGAGGTTTTATCTTAATGGATTCCACCTTACACACCACAACACAATGGTGGGGCTGAAAGGAGAAACCAAACCTTGTTATACATGGTGAGGTCAATTATGAGCTTTGTAGAACTTTCTAAGTCTTTTTAGAGCCATGCACTAGAAAATGTTGCTTATATTCTAAATAGAGTTCTTTAAAAGTTAGTTGATATTATTCTATATGAGATGTGGAATAATAAGAGACCTATTCATTCACACATGAAAAACATGAGGTTGTCCTCTAGCTTCTGGTGTTGGTTGATCTCTATGCAAATGAGGTGTTGCCTCATGACGATGCATTTCGGTCGGCCTCTCTCTCCTTGGTGAATCATGTCTTATGATGGCCCTAAAATAAATGAAATTATGTCACTACATAATGTTCAACACATATTATGCATATGTTATCATGCTCCGATACCAAAAATGTAACATCTAACACCTTATACATCTATATACTGCATATGTTGTTTTTATATTAAATTATCACGTATGAAACAAAAATAAAATAAAATTCATGTTTACAGCAAGAGTAATTTTTTTTTAACTCATCTCATATTATCAACAATAATTTCACAATCAATACAAAAGCTTTAATTATAGCCTATAACATCACATATATTAATAACTTAAGCATTAAGTTGATTCCATTTATATATATATATATATATATATATATATATATATATATATATGTATCTTAGTACATATTTATTGTAATTATACATATGCAAGTATTCAACCCCCAAATATAAATGATATGTTCTTATGCTTATGTGGAATGCAATGAGAGAAAGTGATGAGGCTCGGCCGGTAACCTTTTATCCATGACTTTTATATGCACCTCAATATGAACTAATACTCTTCTTTACCTGAAAATGATGCAATTTGGTGAGTTGCGACTCAGTGAGAATAACCATCAAATGAGTTCTAAAGCACCAAGCATTTCATAATAACAAATAACAAGTATACTTAATAAATACTTTATACTCCATTTCATCAGTCAATAACATATAAATATAGATAAAATCAAGTATTCAATAATTGCTCTTTACTTATGCTTATGCTTATTCATTTTATTTTGTTGTGACCAGGTTAAACAAACATTTCCCGGGTTTCCATGTGAACATTTTTCATGTGAACATTTGCATTTGCATTTGCTAGCTAGCTTGATAATTTGTTTCATTTGCACTTTTGTTGGGCCATAGGCCTCTTCTTTTGCTTTGCAATGTCGATTAACTAGTCACAACGCCTTTTAAGTCATTATGCATATGCACTTGTACTTACATATTCATCAACCATTGTATCTTATCACATATACCATACAGATACCACATATATACCTCATATGCCAACACATATACCTTGCATATACTATACATATACCATGTATATATATCATATGTCAAACATATACCACAAGTATACAAACTTATATGTACCACAAATGTCACAAATTATTCCTCATCATATTATCAAGGAAAAATCATCATAATCATATGAATCACATAACAAGCGACATTCATATGCACTAAAGAATTCAATTGATAAGACGCACCTTTTTCCTTTGATTCCAACCCTTAACTTATTGTCTACCCCCTTCTTGTGTATCTACAATTTGTCTTGAGCCTAGTATTAAAATATAATTGGTTAATTTATGACTAGATAAACTTAATGTGGCTTAAACAAATTAATATACATTATTCATATTAATAATTAAAATTTTTTCTATGAGGCAGTGTGACCTTATGGGACTGTTTTGACTATAACGTTTTCTATACTTGACCAATTAATCTAATTCTTATTCCTAATTAAAATTAACATATAATTATATAATATATTAAAATTTCAGACAAATTGAATCACTGTAAAATGTTTGGTGGAATTTCTAAATGTGTTCTATTTTCTGCCCTGTTTTCTGCCCTTAGGCAGTTTCAGGGTACCAACTTTGATTCATCATAACTTATAATATATAGGTCATATTTTAATGCAACTTTATAGAATATTATATGGGTTCAAATGGAAAATTTTTCATGTTTAAAACTTTCATGAATTATATATCTAAGTCCCTCCAATTATAGGCAACATTTTACTGCTATAGAACCGAGTTGGTTTTCAGGATAGTATGACTTGTAACGACCATAACTTACTCTATACATAACATATTAAGATTAAATTAGTGCCCAAATTTATATAAGACATATACCTATAAATTTTATGTTTTGATAATTTATAGAATCTATTTGTAAGAAGCTCAAAATAATTAAACAAAATTTTGGACCTGTACATGGCACTTAGGAGGCAGTTCAAACCATGGAATAGTCATGGTTCCATTCACAATAACTCAAAATGTACAGAACATATGAATCTAAAATTTGGTATACAGATATATAACACATATATATACAACTGTTATGTTTTGAGATACTTCAAATAATGTCTTTATCATATTCACAACTAACAAATACAGTAGCTAACTTACTTAGAGTTCACATCCAGACTAGTTTCAGTTCAGAGAGGATATATCATTCTATACACCATATCTTACAACAATGTTTACATATTCATAATGCTAAGACATAAAGGAACAACTTTTGTGTTTTAAGAGTTTTTAGATTCGATCTTTATGATCATTTAAACCATGGCACAAAATACTGCCTATTTATGAACCCTAAACACCATAATTAAGTTTAACACAAAATAATTGTTTACTCACCTATAATCACCCTTGGCTAACCTTGTTGCTGTAATTTCTAGAGTGAAAAGAGAAGAAAATATTGTTAGAATTTCAAAGAAATAGGCTGAAGGAATGAAGCAAAAAAGAAGAAGAAGAGGAGGAGGAGGAGGAAGAAGAAGAAGACTTAGCCTAATAAGTTAAAAATTTGTCTTCCTTTTCTCCTTTTTTCTTTCATCCGCCCCTTTTTCTTCTTCTTTTTTTTTGACTCCTCTTTTTTTTTTTACTTTTCTTTTTCTCTTCTTTTGCAATATGCTTTTTTTTAATTTTATTATTATTATTATTATTATTATTATTATTATTATTATTATTATTATTATTATTATTATTATTATTATCATCATCATACATACATACATACATACATATACATACATTCATGTATACATATAAACATTTACCCAATTTTACTAACCAATAATAAAAAAAAATATAATTTAATAACTTATTTTAATTTAATTAAATTAATCATGTCAAATTTTTATTAATTCAATCTAGTCTCTTTATTCACTTATATATTAATTTCATGTCATTTTCATCTATATTATAAAACAGACATATGCATTTCTACACATTTATAAAATACTTAAAAATAAACTAATTGTATGTCATGAATATATTTAAATAAAAATGCATATTATGCATGTGTTCAAGTGTTATATATAAAAAATGCAAATGCGCAAATGAGATGCTGCAGAAATGCATATGGGAAAAGTCAAGGATGTTACATAAATGGTACAATAGAAATGAGATCATATGATTATATTTGGCACTCTAGCCTAAGATCAAACACACATATTATAGTTGTCAATTGTATAACTTGTGAACAAAAGAAAATAGATTTGAATTTGTAACTGTTAGAGAGGTGCCCTAAAGGAAATCACCTTAGGCACTTGATGTACTCATTTATTATTAATAAAATGCATTTTCATTATATGGTATTCATTGCATATGAATTGATATAAATATTAGATTGTTTAATGAAGTCCTTGGTATGTAACATAGCATGAAAGAAATCATGATGATGAGATTCCTATCAAGTGCAATTGTGTTTATACCTAAATAATCCCTAGTCATAAGATTAACAAGGTAGGGAATTGTTAATCCGAATAGACTAGCACATGTTATACTCTTTGACTAGGTCAAGCAGCTGATATCATAAGCTGATAACGTGAGATGTTTAGAATTAACATGTGGATGCTTGCTAGAGTAGCCAAGTACATTGGATGACTTGTTATGAGGCAAACACATGGGTATCTATTCAATGTCAATGATAGTCTCATCATAGCAATAGTGCAAGTATCTTTAGACTTTAGATACTCAAGGTTCTCTTGGATATTGAATCTTATACCTTGACTCCATTCCTTATTGTCTTTTAGGGGTTGCTCGTAAGGTGGTGATTGAGTATAGTATGAGGTATTTGAACGTAGTTAAGTAGTCAATGAAGGATTCACTACTCCTAATAGAAAGAGAATATACCTATGGTCTCTTATAAAGATCATTACTCAGAAATCCTTGGTCGAAGTGGACATGTCTTAAATAAAGTCTTTAAGGATATATCTAGTTAGGATAATGAGTCTCATAGAAAGAACTAATATCATTTGGACTAGATGTGATGTAGTCATTCTAATGGGTGCTAACACACAGACCATGCTTTGAACGAAATGAGGTATAGTTTGGTGAAAGGATGAATTGTACAGTAATTGTCTATGAAATGGTGTACAATTAGACCACTGACTTTGCTATAAATTGGGGGTCATGATGTGTGGCTAGATATCGCTCATGATCTGTTCGAAATTATGTGATGATTTGAGCTGCCAATATAACTGAAAACCTAATAGGTCACACGCATAAAAGGAATGAAGAAAATATAAAATGGGCCTTAGATTGGATCCAAGACATGAGAGAGAAATGATTTGGAAATGCACCAGGTGTCATGGTCATGAAAAAGGTTGTCACACCCATGACAAAGGGGAGTCACAGCCGTGACACTACTATTGACAGCCATGAAGGCCCCTATATCAGCTTTTGTGATTTTAGGTTTTCTATTTCCAATGGAATTTCTATGAATGGAAAACTTATGTCCAACCCTAATATGATTAGAAGATATATAAATAACCCCTTTGAGGGCCAAATTTGTAGCTGCCACCTTGAGGAATAAAAATTATTCTCTCTTATTCTTCTTCTCTTTCAAGTTGAAACACCATAGCTAACATCTTGGTGCTTTGACAACCTATCGCCCTTGTAGTTGTTTTATTCATTCCTTCATGTGGATTACTATTAGAGACAATACAAAATTGGATTTTTCTAGTTTTCAACAACCTAACTTGAAGGAATGACTCACAAACTTGGAGGATAGAAAAGAAAAAAATAAGGTAATCAACTTCTTCCATATGAATGGTTTAATCCAATTTTAATGTTCATAGGGCATTCCATGTTTTTGGGTTCAAAAAATTTTAATTTTCCACTATGACATGTATGAGATATATGTTAATAATCCAACAGCAGTATTAGAGCCACCCTATGTAAATTAATTTTGGATTTAATTGAATTATCAATTAGATTGATTGAAAATGAACAACTTGGATTCCCTTCTTTCGTTAAAATCTAATTTGATTATGTTTGACCTAAAATTTTAATTTCAATTCAATCACATACTAATATGATGATATCAGATATTTTTTATGATAATTAAAAAGTTTGAATTGATTTAAACAAGAAATTCAAAGTTATGCATAGTTGCTAAATTTCTAGGGTTTGTGAAATCTAATATTGATAATGGAGTTATTTATAGGGTTGTTCGAATTTGGTTTGTTAATTTGATTAATAAAATGTGCTTATTACATATTTAGAATGTATTTTAACTTATGTACAGCACCTATAATGATGTAAAAATCATATTTGATCATGGAACAAACAAGACAAGTAACTAGGTCAAAATCTTTACCATGTGAAGGGACTATTTTGTATTGTTTGATTTAATGGGATGTAACTTGATGAAAAAAATATTATTTCATGTTTATAAAATATTCATGATATTATTTTTATATCAAATTCATGCTAAAGTCAAATTAAATTAGTGGTTAAGTTCCTAAATAATCCTAATTCATGTATGATTCAATTTAGGCATTTTTTCATTAATTTGTTTGCTAGTTGAATAATGAATGATTTAGATTCTCCAATAAATGAATTTAATTAAGTTAAACTGATTATAAGTTGCTTATAATGATTTGAAGGAATTATGAAAATTTTGTAAATTTTTAAATTGAATTTGATTTGAATTTGAAAAGGGTTTTCAAACTCCTAGTTTGACTAGGATTCTAGTATGCAATTGTAACTAGAATTATTTAATCCCATTTGGCATCAAAATAATAACTAATTAAAGTAATTTAATTATGAATTAATTAATGGTCATATTTAATTTAATATTTAATGTGATTTAATTATTAAATTCGGATTTAATATTGCATGCATTAAATTGGAAGTAACTTAGTTAACAAAGTATGCAATTTTATGAAACTTCTTAATATGATCAAATGTATGCTTAAAATGCATGATTTCATTTTAAAAATTGTTTATAAATGTTCATATGATTATTTAATGAGATAAAATAATAATTTTATGATGAATTTCTGTAACACCCTCCGACACATCCGGAAAAGTTTCCAATTGTACCAGCAAGTTCTACGAAAAACTAATTAATTGAAAATATTTCACATTTAAAGTATGTTTAAATATCATAATGCAATTAATGCATGAAATCAATATAAATACAATATCGATCCAATGATCGATATCATAACATAAAATCTATTTTTGGCTTCACTAGCCCCTTATTACAAAAATACATTATAAGATAATATTACATGATCTTAAAACTAAAAGATGTGTAAAATATTATCCCAAAATATTCCATGATATAAACAAAATACAAATATACCATGAATGATAACACACCTAAATATGGCACTCTGACTGAACTCTAGTAGCTTGTTGTTTTACCAGTCAATTCTTGTTTAGCAGCTCTGAACCTATGTGTAGGAAACTCATACGCTAAGAAAACTAATGCTTAGTAGTACATATATGCATAAAAATTGTACATTTAACTTGTGTCATAATATGTTAAGCATTTCACCTCATGATCATTCCTAGAATCATACATTCTAGTTGTTTCATGCCTCAATGCAAGTTTACATGTCTATCAATACCATAGACATCATATAACTCATCCACGTATATAGTACACAAATACATATATCTCATACATAATACCATATCATATTACCTAATATTAGCATTACAAACAATAATATTTTAATATATTTACCGCCCAAGCCTCTCTAAGCTTGACTATCCATATGTGGGATATGAGATAGGAGCGCTCTAATCCAAGCTTTATTAGCTCATCCGAGCCTTTCAAAGTCGATGGTGCTCATACAACCCAAACATAAACCACTTGATTGAGTAAAACATCATGCTAGCATATCTAAGATCAAAAGCTCGTAACCCCAAGTCACCTTGTCCTCATATAAAAGTATCTCATTACGGTACCATTTTCTCCCTCAATGGTATATTGTATACCCTATGATAAGTCTAGACTAGAGAACTGAGCATTTTATCTTATAACCATTTATCTTTCAATTCAATTTAACCATATGTTATTTCCAGCATTACTTTGTCACATGTTATTACCAATATCATATCCCATTTTTGCATTCTCATATTAATTCATAAATGCCATTAATCCATTTATCAAATAAATCATAATTCAAAAATGCACATATTATACATTCAAATAGCTTCATAGGCATGAACTACTTATTAATGGTCGTGAAGGTAAACTTTCATGATTACCTTACCCGTAAATCATCACATGAATTAAATATAACCCTCACGGGCATGAATTACTTATTCATGGTTGTGACACCATATCATCATGGCTTCCCAACTGTGATACCAACCCATGAAATTTAGGTTCATACAATTCATTAGCCTATGACATTCATGGTCATGACACCCTTGTTCACTGGCGTGAATCATGCATTCCCAGCAAACTCAAAATAGAGTACATAATGTATTTCATGAAAAGTTTCTAACATTAACCAATGTTAATCACTCCTATCAATACTTACATACCCATATCATGTCTACTACATATTTTCACAACATTTAAGTCATTAAAATTTCATTCTTGGATCATTTACATCACAACATACCATATATATCATTTTAATACTTAAACGATTTTACCATGTTATTTATCAACCATAACATGTCTTTTCACGATTCATTCTCATTTCTAGAAACAAAACATACATTAATATGCATGAAAATCGAATTAATATGCCTCTATGTACATACCTTTCACTAAATGGAGTTTTTACTAACACTCCAAGATTTTTATGCTTGTTTATCCCTTTGCATTGTGGTTCTTTTCTCTCTAGTAGATCCTAACATAAGAAAATATTCCTATTAGAACCTTGTATCATAAAATGAACTCAAACTAACTAAAAACCCAAGTTTTACCTCAACATAGGCAAGAACTCTACCAAAATTCCATGTCTCTCAAGCTTCTAAGCTCAATAATGGTGTTTAGGGTTTCTTTAAGGCACAAAAGATGACTAACAAGTCTTGGCATGTGTAAGAGGGTGGTAAGGCATGATGGAAGTAGTTTTAAAGCAAGATTTGGTGTAGAGGAAAGAGAAAAGTACGACTAATCATGGCCAACCGACTTGCATTTCACAGGCATGACCCTTACTCCACAGGCATGAAATGCCTTTCACGACCATTACTAAACCATTTATGGGTGTGAAAAGTTATCTCTTCTCAAACACTCCAGCCATGTCAAAAACTTTATCGTTTGAGCCATAGCATGACCTTTCACGGGCATGAAAGCTTTCCTTTTTACAACACTTAAACTTTAAAACACTTTAAACCCCATTTTTTCCCACTCTAAACATGTATAACTTATAGGCCCTATTTTACAGGCATTACATTTCTCTCCTCCTTAAATAAATTTCATCCCAAAATTTACCTGTGGTGTTGAGTTGAAACAACTGAGGATACTAAGCTCTCATAATGTCATCACTCTCCCATGTTGCCTCTTTGGTAACATGATTCTACCATAACGCTTTGACTAGTGTTATTTTCTTATTCTTCAATTCCTTGAATTCTTGAGCCAATATCTTAATTGGTTATTCTTCATAGGATAAGTCTGGTCAAACCTCGATACTTTTGACTGGAATGATAAGAGAAAGATCTGATCTATACCTCTTCAACATAGGTACATGGAACACATTATGTATCCTACTCAATTTTGGTGGTAATGCTAGTCTATAAGCAACTTGTCCAATCCTTTCCAAGATCTCATAAGGTCTAATTAACCTAGGAATCAACTTGCCTTTCTTTCCGAAATGAAGAACTTTCTTCCATTGAGAGACTTTAAGAAACATTTTGTCTCCTATGTTGTACTCAACATCTTTTCTTTTTAGATCTATGTATGACCTTTGCCTATCCGAAACTACCTTTAAATGACCCTGAATGGTCTTTATTTTCTCTTCTATTTCTTGCACTAGTTTTGGTCCCACTAGTTTTCTCTCGCTAAGCTCAGTCCAGCATAACAGTGTTTGACACCTCCTACCATAAAGTGCCTCGTAACTGAATGCTCCATTGATAACTGTTGTTGTAGGCAAATTCCATCAATGGTAGATGTTTCACCTAGCTACCTTCAAACTCTATGACATAACTTCTCATTATATCTTTTAGAATTTGAATCACCCTTTTCGATTGATCGTTCGTCTGTGGATGAAAAGTTGTAGTAAAGTTGAGCTTTGTACACAGAGCTCGCTATAGACTTCTCCAAAACTATGATGTGAATCTCAAATCTCTATTTGACATGACGGAAACTGAAACTCCATGAAGTGTTACCACTTCGTTCATATACACTTTTACTAGTCTATTCAACTGATAATCGCTCTTGATAGGCAAGAAATGAGCTAACTTCGTCAACCTATCAACAATTACCCATATGTTGGATTTTGAAGGCGAATCTCATTCAAAAAATGCAGTGGAAGATAAAAATTTCAAAATATGAGAGAAGAATCTTGCTTATGCCATTAAAGCTAATTCATTAAATCATATAGATTAGAAATTATACCTTGTAATTTCTAGATTATTCTTCAAATTTTCACCTTGTTGGGTTGTAGCAAACCACAACAATCCACATTAGGATGTCTCTAATGCTAATCCACACGAAAATATAAAAAGGAAACTATTAGAGAAATGGTTGAACACACTTCAAAGTGCTAGCAAAGGTGTTTGCTCTATTTGAGAGAATATGAAAAATAATTTTTATTTTTTATTATTAATTTCTTAATTTCCAAAAACAATTTTCAAACTTTTTAAACATTTCAGAAATTTTTTTACCCTAAAAATAATCTAGGTACAAAATGCATAAGACAAGGAGAGGAATTTGGGGGGTTTTGCCTTAATTGGCTAATTAAGGCCAATTAGGCCAGATACTAGCCAACAGTGTCCTGGGCAGGCCAAAAGCCCACGCGGGCCCATGACCCCCAAATGATTTTTCCGTGTGATCTCATCGTAATTCACCCCAAAATAGTTCTCTTATATTTTTGGATCATATTAAGACTATTTTACTCATTCTTCATATCTCCAGTGTGTGTGACCCATTAGGTTCCCGGTTTTATTGGCAACTTAATTTATTTAACCAAGTCATGAGTTGTATCTAGCAACACATCATGACCCCTAATTGATCGAAAAGTTAGTAGCTTGACTGCAAACATTTCCATAAATAATTTTTGTGCAATTGTTCCTTTCACCATTCTATACCCACTTGGTTTAGAGTATGGACTTATGTGAACTCTCACTAGACAGACTACATCACATCTAGCCCAAGTAATGTTAGTTCTTGTCCTTGAGGCTCATTACTCTGTTAGATATGTCATTAAAGATTATCTTCATGATATTTCCACTTTGACTAAAGATTCTCAAGTAAAGACCTCGACAAGAGGCCATGGATATAAACTTCTTCTATCAAGAGTGGTGAATCCTTTGAGGCAACAAAGAATAGTATTAAAATGCAAAATCAGCATCCAAGATATCTTCGAGTACCTCGAGTTTAAGGATACTTGCACCATTGCTATCATGAGACGATCATTGACATTTGAATAGATTATCCATATGATTGTCTCATACTAGGTCATTTAATTTACTTATTTGCACTTAACAAGCAACCACATGTTAACTCTAAACATCTTATGTTTATAGATTATAAGATTTACTATTTGATCCAATTAAGGAGTATAACATATGCTAGTCTATCCAGATAAACAATGTCTCATCTTATTAATCCTATGACTAGGGATAATTTAGATACTAACATAATTACACATGATAAGAATCTCAATATCATGATTTCATCATGATTTCCTTCTTGCTATGTTATGTATTAAGGACTTCATTAATTGATTAAGATCACTATCAATTCATTTATCAAATGAATATCAAATTAATGAAAATGCCTTTTATTAATCAAATAAAGTTGTACAATAAGTGTTAAAGGTGATTGTCTTGAGAGCACTTCTCTAACAATCTCCCACTTGAACTAAAGCCAATCACCTTTGTATTTAATTCCATAGGTGAGTATATAAGAATCATATTTCTTTTAGGGAAGTGGCTTAGTTAAAGGATTAATAATATTCTGATCAATGCGCACTTTTCTATCTTTATATCATTCTTGCTAATGATTTCTCTAATTAAATAGTATCTTCTGAGTACATGTTTGGATTTCTGATGAGACCATAGCTCCTTTGCTTGTGCAATTGTGCCATTATTATCACAATACAATTGTATTGGATCAACAATGTTAGGAACCACTCCAAGTTCCATGATGAATTTTTTTTATCCAAACTGCTTCCTTTAATGTACTTTACTTCTGTTATGGAATCAGTAGTTGTTTCCTATTTGGAACTCTTCCAACTGATTTCTCCACCATTTAGTGTGAATATAACCTAACTAGGATATTGTGTCATCCTTGTCAGATTGGAAGCTGGCATCGGTATACCCTCATAACAAGATATCCATCTCCATATCCAAATTTAAAATAAGACCACTAAGGAGGGTCAATACATAAGTTCCTACAACTAATGCAATAACCCTTACTCTATTTCCCATACGCAAGTTTGACTATCCCTTATTGAGCTGCCTATTGTTCCTTAGGTCCTACATATCAGTGCATATGTGTGAGCCACAACTAGTTTCTAATACCCATATATTATTATTGGAAACAATATTAATTTCAATGAAAAAAATACTTAAAGTAGATGTGGCATCAGATGCTATCTTCTTTAAGGACTCCAAGTAAGCCTTGTAGTTTGTCTTCCAATGGTCATCCTTGCCACAATGGAAGCATGTCCCTTTTGGGGCAGTCTCCTTGTCCTTCTTCTTGGCCATGCCTACCTTAGGCTTCATGGACTTCTTCTTCTTCTTCTTCTTCTTCTTAAGGTTCTTCTTTTTAGAACTAAAAGACTCCACCAACATCACAGTCTTACTGTTATTCTTGACATATGGCTCAGCTTTCTTGAACATGTTGATCAGCTCAGGAATAGTGGTGGAGATTTGGTTCATTCTATAGCTAAGCACAAAATGTGAAAAATTAACGGACAAACCAGTTAGAATTAAGTCAATACTTAATTCATGATCCATCACAAAACCCAAGGTGGTCAACCTCTCAATATAGCTATTCATCTTCAATGCATATTGCACTAGAGATGTCCCCTCAACCATTTTGGTGCAGATGAGCACTTTAGAAGTTTTGAACCTTTTGGAACCTGCTCGCTCATCACAAAACTCTCTTAGATAGTTAACTGTAGAATTAGCATACATAGCCTCATGCTACTTTTGCAACTCAACTGACATAGTGGCAAGCATAATGCAGCTTGCCATCTCACTATTACCTAGATGTTTTAGATATCCCTTTTGAACATCTTTATAAGCATTAGTAGTAGGGGGATTAGGAAGCACCTCATCTAGGACACAACCAATCTTTTCGGATTTGAGAACTATTCTTAAATTCCTTAACTAATCCAAAAAGTTAGGCCCAGTCAACTTATTTGACTCCATTAGTGATCACAAATTCACACTCGTTGACATTATGATGATTCTAGCAACCTAGATATAAAATAGATCATGTTAGAATATACATGAAAATGCATTTTTATTAGGTATTTAATAAATCGCATTATGACTCCCACTATTTTGTTGTGAATCTATAGTCCTCACTATGAACCCGAGAGAATCTATATGGAAGTTCTATTAGTGGGTCGATATCCAACTAGCTAAGAATAATCTTGAGGCAACTCAACAAGCCATCATTGGTTTGGTTGGTAGGTATCTAATCCATACCAATTGCATTATTTATGCAATTATCGAATCTTGTGCCATCAACTAATTGATGTGTGCACATAAATTAGACTATCAACTTTTGATATGCACATCTCATGTACACAAATCCAACTTCACCTCCAATACACATTAACTTTGGCACAAATCCAACAAGCTAATGATATCGATTAAGTATAACCCATTAATTATGAAATCTAATTTCAATGGTTTGAACATATTCTTATAGAGCGAGCTTGAGGCAACTCAACAACACTAACTCTAGAAGAACTTTGGTTCTCCCCATATTAATGGCAAGTGTAAGATTTAATTATTTATTTAGCGAGAGATTTCTTTGTTAAGTCTCATCATGTTATTATTGCATGCTTTTATATATCATACATTCATCACATGAAAATATAAAGATAGTTACATTAACTATATGACATGATTATGGATATACTAAATTCAATCCCTTGAGTCAAAGAGAGATTGACTAGGTTTTACCTAGGTATATGTATGAATTTACAATCCAAAATAGAAATCAAATTCCTATTTCTAAGTCTTCTTGTTTATGGCACCACCTCCTTTGCTTCTTGCTTCTTGCTCATTTGTATCTTCATTCTATCCTAATCCTATATAATCTAATTACATATTTAAAAGTATAGAAAATCTCATTTTACATTTAAAGGGAGTAAGTTGAGAAGAGAAATACACAAGAAAGAAAAAGAGGTAGGGACTCGTATGTCCTATTTACCATAAAATAAAACAATTTTATGCATGCTCAATCACATTAGGCCTAAGTCAATAATCATCCATCATGTCTTTTTATACACCCCTAACATACATTCTCTAATACATAAAATAAAAAAAAAAATTGATAATTTTGGATTTCAATTTGAAAATCGATTCAATGTTTGAACCAAAATTATCTACTTATGTTATTTTGGTTAATTTAATTTTGTATATCATTTTAATGTGGAATTTAATATTTAATAAAATTAAATTATATATATTCAAAATTAATTCAAAATTAATTCACATTAAAATCAAATTATTATGAAGTCAAAATTAAACAATTTAATTTTAATATACGTACCAATTTCTAGTCAAACTAGAATTACCATTGCTCAACTTAAATTAACTTAAAATTAATTTCCAAAAATTCTAAAATTTTCCAAAACCTCAAATTATTATTCTAAGTATCTTTAGTTAAGCTCAAGTTTATCAAAATATTTTTGGCACAAGCCAAAATTATTAAGACAAATAAACCAATACACTTAGACGCTTAAAACGACTCATTCGATATCTAAAATTTTTTTAAAATTTAAAATTAGAGAAAAATAATTTTTTTCATGCTTCTAACATCAAAATAATATATTTTTAATCACATAAAAATTATTTTAAGGTGCTGGAAATAAAATAATTACATACAAAAAAAATAATAATTCCACTTGGTAAGCCAAAACAGTCCCCTTTTGTATTGTTTAAAAAATTATTTAAAACAATTTTTAATTAATTATTTGACACTTTCAAATAATTAAACACATTCTCAATATGTATAAATAATTTTTTTCATAATCAAATTATAAGAAAAATAGAAACTACTAGAGAAATAGTTGAATACACCTCAAAGTGCTAGCAATGGTATATGTTCTATTTCAAAGAACATGGAAAACAAATCTTATTTTTTATTTATAATTTCTTAATTTTCAAAAATATTCAGACTTTTTAAATATTTCAAAAATATTTTTACCCCAAAAATAGTCTAGGTACAAAGTGCACAAGACATGGAAAGAGATTCGGGGGGAGGGTTTGCCTTAATTAGCTTTAATTGGCTAATTAAAGCCAACTAGGCTAGCTGCTGGCTCATAGTGTGCTGGCTAGGCATGTTGGGTAGGCCAGCTGGCTTGCCTGGTGGGCCAGCAACCAACATGAGCCAGTACATATTTGTGACCCCCCGAACAATTTTTCCATGCAATCTTATCGCGATTCATCTTGAAATAATTCTCTCATATTTTTATATCACATCCAAGACTATTTTACTCATTCTCCATATCTCCAATGTGTGTGACCCATTAGGTTCCCGGTTATATTGACCACTTAAATTAACAATTAATTTAAGTAAGTCATATGCGGTATCTAGCAACACATTATGACCTCCAATTGACTAAAAAATTCAGTGATTTGACTACGAAATTTTTCATAGATAATTTTCGTGTAATTATTCCTTTCACCATTCTATACCCACTTGGTTCAGAGTACGGATGTATGTCAACTCCCACTAGACTGACAACGTCACATCCATCCCAAGTAATGTTAGTTCTTGTCCTTCAGGCTCATTACTCTATTAGATATGTCATTAAAGACTATCCTCATGACATTTCCATTTTGGCAAGAGATTCCTGAGTAATGACCCCGATAAGAGGCCTTGGGTATACGCTCCTTCTATCAGGAGTGATGAATCCCTTGTTAGTTACCCAATTTGTTAGAGAGTGTTGAACTTTGAGGGGTATTTTTGTCATTTTGATGCTAACAAATAAAATAGCAATAATGTATTTAACATACTTGTGTTCTAAGTTTATTGAACAGGGTATAGAATATGATGCAAGAATGGAAGACTAACTTTGAAAGTCAAAAAATGAAGAATTATCATGTTCACACCCGTGACTGTTTATGTCACGCTCATGATGTAGTTTAGTGCCAACTATCCAACATTTAAAGTTCACGGCCATGAAGAATCATAGCAACCGTGAATGATCATATCAATCACACCTGTGAAAGATAGCCTATGAGAAAACATGTCAAATTCCTCCAGATAGCTTCACGGCCAGAGTCACCACTTGGGCTACGACTTGGAAGGATATTCACGCCCGTGAAAGAATAAAGTCACACTCTTGATCAAACACTTCAATTCCTTCCAGAATGCTTCACGGTCAGAGTCACCACTTGGACTACGGCTGGAAAGAACATTCACGACCGTGACACACATATTCACGACTGTGAATGAGGAAAGAGAAACATGTCAGGCATGAAATTAAGAGTTGGTGCAACCAAATGGCTATAATTCGCCAAGGAAGTATAAATGCAAGTCATTTATAAATTCAAAATAAGGGAATAGCAATTACTTCGAATCAAAATCTTGTTGTAGCCATTTTGTGCATTAATTACTTTCAATAAAACATTATTTCTCTATAAAAGTCTTTTTGCTTAACATTACTAAGCATTATAGATTTGTGAGTATTTCTCTTTGTAATCTACTACTCAAATGAGTTTGGGTATATTGGGTTAAGAGTATAACACTTGTAAGGGTTATTTGTGTGAGCCATAAAACACAAAGAATTGGTTTATTGTGTGAGCCATTAAAACACAAGAGATTTCTGGGTTAGGTGTGATCCATTGATAGAAACACCATAGTTGGGAGTGAGCCTGTAAACTCCATTGTAACACTTAGTGTGTTAATGAAACTCGCAATTGAGATTGGGGAGAGGAGTAGGGTTTGTTAACACCTGAACATCTATAAATTTCTTGTGTGATATCTTCCTATCCCTCATCTACATAACTTTTTATTCCGCACTTCAAAGTTAAGAATTTTTAATATCCAATTTAACCCCTTTTCTTGGTTCATTAACTAGGCAACAATTGGTATTAGAGCTTAGTTTAGCATCAAAGCCTAAACAACGCTAGCAAAGATCAAGAAATGACCAATGAAGGATTCCAAAGTCTCAAGTGTTATTCTCGATAGTGAGAGAATTGAAGTCTGGGATAGCGTTCGGAGAGAATGGACACCACCAACCAGAATAGGAGTTGATGGTGAAGAAGAAATTCTGCCAAGAGATGATTGGACAGAGCCTCAAAGAAGAGTAAATTTCAAAAATAAGAAGACAATGAAAATTCTCTCAAGCTCACTATCCATTGAAGAATGTGGCAGAATACAACACTGCCCAACTGCATATAACATGTGGAAAATATTAGAAAATTATCATGAAGGAACAAAGAAAGTTAAATCCAAGAAGATTTAACTTCTACGAACTCTTCAAGATGAAATCCAATAAGTCAATCACCGACATTACAAACCGTCTTCTAGCCATCATAAATGGCATGAGAAAGCTTGGGAAACACTTATCCCTAGAAGATGTAAACAACAAAATTCTGAGAAGTCTTCCTCTTAAAGATTATGGTTCAAGAGTTACTGGTATAGAAGAAGCCAACGAAGACATGAGGGTCATGAATACCGATGTGCTGATTGCCAAACTTCTAACACATGAAATGACAGTAAAAAGAGATAGAAAGCTTTAAGATGAGCCAGAAAAAAAAAGCCTCTAGCACTAAAAGCCTCAACCTCAAAATCTCAAGAAGAAGTTGAAAATGATGAAGAAAAGAGTGATGATGCAAATGAGGACATTGCAATGCTCTGAAGAAGGTTGAAAATAATAATTGAGAAGAGAATGGGAAACTTTAGAAAATTCAAGCAAATAAATCTCAAACACTTCTCAAATGACTCTCAAAGGAGTAAGGAGGAGGTAAAATGCTATGAATGTGGGAAGAAGGGACATATTAAACCAGATTGTCCAAGGCTCAAGAAACGCAAAGAGAAAATACCAAAAAGACAATGGGGAAAAAGGTCACAAAGCCACACGAGATAACAAAAGCTCTTCAAGCCAAAAATATGACGATGAAAGTGAAGAGGTCAACCTATGCTTCATGGCTATAGAGGATCACATCTCGGATAAGGTAGGATCACTTTACTCATACTCATTCAATAATGATAGTAGTGATAATGATAGTGATAGTGAAGATGATGATGAGAAAAGTTTGATAGAGGTATTGAATCTAGAACTAGAAAAATATAGGTGTAAATTCAGTACTTACAAGAACAACATTTCGAGTTTGAAAAGCAAAATGGAAGTTTTAGAAAAAGAAAACCTTGAGCTTAAATCCTCTAATGAATCTCTTAAAAAATTATTAGATGAGTAGTCCTCAAGACCTTCAACTTAATCCTTGCTTAAAGAAAACAATGTTTTGAAAAATAAAGTTGAGAAACTTAGAAACTCCATTTCAAAATTTCACAGGGGCAAGGAGAGTTTAGATACTCTCATTGTGTCTCAAAGACCACCTTTAATAAGACATGGTCTAGGATTTAAAGGAACATCATCTTCATCTCACAAGACTACTTTTGTTAAGTTAAGTGAACCCCACATCTCCACATTAGCAGTAACAGCCCCAAGGGCTAAGTGCACAACATACACTAAACCTTCTATACATAAGAGGAATGATCAAGGGTTGGTAAATCTAAGAAGGAAACCTTAAAAGGCTAATCATGCTTTTATGTATAAGAAGCATGCACCTAGGAAAGCACAAAGTCATCATGCATGTGCATGCCATTGCTCACAAACTTTACCTAATAGGAAAATGGCAGTCAAAAGCATAGTAAGACCAAAAAGCATATTTAGAGCTAAACAATGTAATTATTGTATGAAATTTGGTCATATAACTGGATAAGGAAGGCTCATTGGGAACCTTCATGTGCTAACCCCCAAGGACCCAAGCTCATTTGGGTACCTAAAAACAATACTTGAATTGTGATTCTATAGGTATGCCTCAAGTCCACAATAAACAAAAATGCTTGGCTGGTAGATAGTGGATGCTCAAGGCATATGACCGGAGACAAAGAACTATTCAATAAAATTAAAAGTATTGATGGAGGTAAAGTAACCTTTGGAAACAATGCTAAGGGTAAGGTAATTGGCATTGACTCTATTGGTATTAATGGCACTACTTTCATTGAAGATGTCTTACTTGTTGATGGTTTGAAAAATAACTTGTTAAGTGTAAGTCAATTATGTGATAAGGGGAACCAAGTAATCTTTACTTCTAACGAATGTCTTGTAACCTCTATTAATGGCCAAAAGATATTTAAAGGAAGTAGAGATGTCAATACCTATATAATAGACTTACAAAAAATATCTAACCTTTCCTCCAATTGTCTTGTGACTACTAGTGATGAATCCTGGCTGTGGCATAAAAGGCTTGGTCATGCAAGCATGGATTTAATTCAAAGCCTCAGCAAATGAGAGCTGGTAAAGGGATTACCAAAAGTCAAATTTGAAAAAGACAAGACATATGAACCTTGCCAAAGAGAAAAACAACACAAGTCATCCTTTAAATCTAAAAACGTTGTAAGAACCTCAAAACCTCTACAACTTTTGCATATAGATCTTTTTGGACCTACTAGAGTTACAAGCTTATGAGGTAAACACTATGCCTTTATCATCGTCATGACTACAATAGATTCACTTGGGTAATTTTTTGAGCTCAAAAGAGTGATGCTTTTGAAACCTTCAAAAACTTTGCTAAGAGAGTTCAAAATGAAAAAGGATACTGTATTTCAAAAATAATAAGTGATCATGGCAAAGAATTTGAAAATGAAAACTTTGAAAACTTTTGTCTAGAACATGGCATTTCACATAATTTTTCATCTCCTAAGACACCTCAAAAAAATGGGGTAGTCAAAAGGAAAAATCAAACTTTAAATGAAATGGCTAAACAATGCTCAATGAGTATGGATTACCAACTTACTTTTGGGCCAAAGCCAAAAATATTGCATGTTATATTTCAAATCGAGTTTTCAAAAGACCTCTCTTAAACAAAACTTCTTTTGAGTTATGGAATGGAAGAAAGCCCATGATATCATATTTTAGAGTATTTGGATGCAAGTGTTATACCAAGGACAACCTTGGAAATTTTGCCTCTAAATCTGATGAGGGTATATTTTTAGGATACTCCACCTCTAACAAAGCTTATAGTCTTTAATAAAAATTCATTAACTGTCGAAGAAACTATGCATGTTGTTTTTGATAAATCTAGTAAGCTTGATCTTGTGAAAGATAGTGTTCTTGATGATGTTGTAGGTACAATGGAAAGACTTAATCTTGAAAATGAAAAAGAAAAATATGATCAAGAAAATTCACATCAAGATGACTCTCTACCTCCAGCTCAAGAGCAAAACAAGCAAGAGCTCCCAAAAGAATGGAGATTGATAAAAGATCACCCCAATGAGCAAATCATTGGTGATCCTACAAAGGGAGTAAGTACTATATCTCATCTCAAACCTTTAGATTCTAATCTCGTCTTTGTCTTTCAAATTGAGCCTAAAAATATTGATGAGACTCTTAATAATGAAAGTTGGGTGATTGCTATGCAAGAGGAACTCAACCAATTTGAGAGAAGTAAGGTATGGACCTTAGTTCCTAGACCCAAGAAGCATCAAATCATTGGAAGTAAAAGGGTATTTAGAAATAAACTAGATGAACAAGGCTAAATAACTAGAAATAAGGCTAGGTTAGTTGCCAAGGGATATAATCAAGAAGAAGGAATAGATTATGATGAGCCTATTCTCCGGTAGCTAGATTAGAAGACATAAGAATACTTTTAGCATACACATGCCATATGAATTTCAAATTCTTTCAAATGGATGTCAAAAGTGCTTTCTTAAATGGTTTTATAGAAGAAGACGTTTATGTAGAACAACCACCAGGTTTTGAAAGCCATAATTTTCCTAACCATGTATTTAAACTTTCAAAAGCATTATATGGTTTGAAACAAACCCCAAGAGCTTGGTATGAAAGACTAAGTTCTTTTCTTTTAGAAAATAATTTTACAAAGGGGAATGTTGACACTACTTTATTTATTAAAAATCATAAGTATGATATTCTAATTGTTCAAATTTATGTTGATGACATCATATTTGGGTCTACTAATGAATTGCTTTGCCAAGAATTTTTCAAGTATATGATTAGGGAATTTGAATTGAGCATGATGGGTGAGCTCAAGTTCTTCCTTGGTCTACAAATAAAACAAAGAAATGAGGGTATATTAATCAACCAATCCAAATATGCCAAAGATTTAACCAAGAAATTTGGAATGGAATGATGAAAACTGCCAAGACCCCAATGAGCACATCAACAACATTGGACAAAGATGAAAAGGGTAAGAGCATTAACGAAAAGCTCTATAGAGGTATGATCGGATCACTCTTATATCTTACTGCCTTTAGACCCGATATAATGTATAGCGTATGCTTATGTGCTCGCTTTCAATCGTGTCCTAAAGAATCACATTTGAATGTTGTGAAAAGAATTTTAAAATATTTACATGACTCATTACATCTAGGTTTATGGTATCCTAGAACTTCATCCTTTCACATTATAGGATATTCAGATGCTGATTATGTTGGAAGTCTCTTGGATAGAAAGAGTAAACAAGTTTTAGTTGCTCTTTCTACCGCTGAAGTGAAGTATATGGTAGTAGGATATTGTTGTACTCAAATCTTTTGGATGAAACAACAACTTAAGGATTATGGTCATAGTTTGGACCATATACCTATCAAATGTGACAATACAAGTGCTATAAACCTATCTAAGAATCCCATTCAACACTCTAGAAGTAAGCATATTGACATATGACATCATTTTCTTAGAGATCATGTTCAATATGGAGATGTTGTATTGGAATTTATAAAGACAGACAATCAATTGGTAGATATTTTCACTAAGTCTCTAAATAAAGAAAGATTTAACTTTATAAGAAGAGAGCTTAGAATGATTGATGAATTAACTTTATGATTGCCAAATTTGTCAAACCTTGAATGTTAATCTTGTGTTATTGTCTCATCTTCTAAGGTATGAAGTTGCAAAACTTGATGAAAAATATGTTATAAGGGATAGAAGCACATTAGAAATCCTTTAGTCATGTTTTAAGATTTAGTTTTATTTAATGAGGATTTTAGGCAATTCACGCCCGTGACACATATTCACGGCCGTGATCATAATCGCCAAAAGCTTCAGTAGCTTTCACGCCTTGATTCACCACATGTTTCACGGTTGAAGGTAGTGAAGACTACATTTCACGCCCATAACCTTTTTTTGTCACTCCTGTGAAACCCTGTATTCACAACCGTGACACTTCTTCACGATCATGAACATTACCACCAAATTCTTACAAAAGCATTCACGCTTTGTCTCATGGTCACAAGTAGTGAAGATTGTACTTCATGATCGTGACTCATTTGTCACCACTATGAAATTTCATCATTCATCCCCGTGACTATTAAATGTCACGACCATGAATCGTTTCATTTTCTTCATCATGGGTAGATCGCCTCTTCAGCAAATCGAGAATATGACATTTCACGCCCGTGACTTAGCAGTCACAACTGTGAAGATGTCGACTATAAAATGTTTTCTGTCATTATTTCTCTCATTTCTAACTCTACAAATTCTCTCATTTATCACCACATTCAATACCTCTCACAGATTTCGGCCCCCTAACATCCTTTTCCATCTATAAATATCTTCAAAGACTCTTTCTTTCATTAGAAATCACAAAATCACAAGTTATTCTTCAAAAATCCTATCATAAATTTTTCTCTTCAAAAATCAATCTCAACTCAAAAATGGAACCCAACTCCTCTAAAGGCACCAGAAATAAGTCTCATGCTCCAAGAAGGTACACGAAATACCTTATCAATATCATTCTGGAACATTGTCATCTAAGGTATGCGGTTCTCAAGAAAAGACCACTCCTTTCTTCTCGATCCTTCAAATGGCATGCTGTCAAGACCCTTAGTCTTGAGACAAGCATGACGGAACAGCATGACGGAACAGCTACAGGCTTGTCATCTAAAGGAGTTCATTGATATCCATCAACCGACGTTAAGGGAACCTACCCTTAAGTTCTTTAGCACCCTGCAAGTCTCTCCCACCGGCACGGTGAAATTTCAACTCTGTAAGCATCCAAACACCCTTACAGCAATGGATTTTGGTGACATGTTCAAACTTCCCTTTAACGGTATCCTCAATGAAAATGAGGTGGAGTTCTATGCCAATCTAGCATAGACTCATTTCGGAGAAGATTACAGCTGGGACGTCAAGAAGATGAAGAGCACCCACCTTCGATCACCAGTGCATAAATACTTGTATAGGTTTCTGACCTATACCATCTTTGCAAGAGGGGATAGCAACGGTGCAATTCGAAAATCTGAGCTCTTTCTCCTGCAGATGGCCCGAAGAGGTCTAACAATGGCTCTATCTCAATGGTTTGCAAACCATCTACTTTCAATTGCAACGAAGCCCTCATGAGATATCATGATTGGTTGGTACATGACTCACCTTGCTATCAAGCTTGGATATCTGAAGCTAGAAGAGCACAACTTTAACCTTGTAACAGCGCATCCTAGAGACCAGCTAGTTGTCGAGTTTCATCAAGATGGGAGCAGCGGTTTGCATAGTTCATGAAAATAACATCTACTACCGCTTCACCACTCTGGCTAGTGAAATTATTTAGGAAGACAACGATTCAAACGACTTCAAAGCTGGCCTCCAAGGAATCCAGTAAAGAAAAAGAGTTCGAGTTGAGACGGTGACCCCAAAGGTTGAGCAAAAGGTTATACAATCCTCAACCTCCACACCGAACTTGGCTTAGCAAGTGGCTGACCTTTTAGCACCTCGTTTTGACCAACTGCAGGCTTCGATTGATGAGAGGTTGGAAAACCTCAAAGATTTCATGGAGTCTCGCATGGAGAGCCTTAAGGCGAAAGTAGCACGTCTTTGAGATGGGTTGTCCAGCTCCAAGTCTAGATAGAGCTTTAGTTTTTTATTTCTTTTTGTGTACTAGTTTCTAGTATTGCAAATGTAGGATTTTAATTTACTTTTCAAATCTTTGTACTCTTACATTTGGTACTAATATAATTGGTTTTTTTATTGCATTAGTTTTTTCCTTATGATTTATCTTTTATGTTCTTTTTGTTGATGACAAAAGGGGGAGAACCTAGCAATATAAATGAATTAAATGAATATGCAAGTACATGAATGCAAATGTGTTGATATTTTGAATATGTTATTGAGATACACTTTCAATATACTTTGCATATATTTTGCTTATACTTAACTAGTTAAAAGCAAAAATTTGATATACATTGGATATACTTTGCATATACCTTGCATATATCTAAACTAGGAAGTAAGCATTCATGCTATACTTCATCAATTCTTAAAAATTCTTGCACTTTATTATTTTTTATCTTAAGCATCTTTTGAGGGGGAGACTTCTCAAAAGCACATATTGCTAGATTATTTCTCACCATAAAAAAAAAAAGGAGATTGTTGAACATTAAGGGATATTTCCATCATTTTGATGCTAACAAATAAAATAACAATAATGTATTTAACATACTTGTGTTCTAAGTTTATTGAAGAGGGTATGAAATATGATGCATGAATGGAAAAATAACTTTGAAAGTCAAAAAATAAAGAAATAGCATGTTCATTCTCGTAACTGTTTATATCACGCCCGTGATGTAGCTTTGTGACGCCCCACTTATATATTAGGAATAATCTCACATAAATAAGAAGGATGCCATAAACTTAACTCGATAATCTGTTCGAATTAAATTTTTTTTCCATTTTAAATAACTTAATCTATTTATTTATATTAGTTTAGGCAAGTCATTCTAATTAACAATATATATATATATATATATATATATATATATATATATATATATATATATATATATATATATATATATATATATATATATCATTATATTGTATACACATATGGCACTTGATTATATTACATAATTATTTACATATACAATTCAATATATAAGACATGCCTGCTACAAACCATATACATAGTCAAATTAAAAATAATAATAATAATAATAATAGATAACCAACCCTTTAACTATGTCTCTTGTGTCTCTGCTGATATGAGTTTGGATTTCTTCCTGATCAACTCTACTATCTACTATCTACAACTTCAATTCCTGCGTGAGAAGAACCCACGCTAAGCTATCTCTAGCTTAATGATACATATACGTATTAAAATTTTTCCCAGGCAGTCACACAAATGCATGTAATAAATAAATTCATGGCACATCAAATTTTATTACATATTTATCATATAAAATAAATAAATATATAACACAAAAGAATAAATATAACAACCTCATTTAATAATTAAATTTGCACCACCTCATGCAAGCATTTTATACTTTTCTACTTACATCAAGTAATAAATTTCATATTCCATTCTATAATTTATTAACCCAAAATCTCGTTCCTGGACTGTTCGGATACGGGGTGTGAAATAGGGGCGCTCGTGGAGCTTAAGCCACCCTACTCACTATAATCTCAAGTCAAGGGTGCTTGCGGAGCTTCAGCCACCTTGACCTAGTATAATCATTTATCTGTGTGTAATTAGGATCAAGGGTGCTCTTAGAGCTATAGCCACACTATCCTTAAATCATATTTGTATTTTTCATCCATATTTAGATGAAATTTAGACAAGTAATCAACTAAGAAAATGTAGGTGAATGTCTTATCTTTAATTTCCAACTAGAATCACATTAAACCGAATTTGTTAGCAAAATTTATGAATTTAGATACGTTCATTCCAATCTGCCCAGTATTTTACTGGACAGATTTCTAGTTCGAATTTTGAGTCTATTGTTCACCTAATTCTAGGCATATTCAGGTTTAATGGTCTGAATGACAGTTGAAGTCCTATGTCTTAACTTTCCAAACCAATAAGAATCACTCAAAAAGAATATCCAAAACTCAAGTTATGACCACAAAGTAAACACTATTCATAAGACGAATTTTCCAGCACTTCAATTAATTCCTACAATTTCCATCTTCATGCATCAACCTCATATTCAAATTTTTATTTCCACATTCATGGCATCATTTAATCAAAATATCGAGAATTACATACACAATTACACATAATATCACGAAATCAAAAATCACATTTTTTATATTGAATTTTTGCCAAATGTACATACCTCAAAAAGAGTCTACTTCTTTTCACTCTTCTCTCCTTCTAATTAGCCTTCTCCTTGCCCTTACGTCCTCTTTAATTTTGGTTCAAAGATTGGTCACCTTCTTGTTCTAACAACAAATTTCCAACTAATCAAGTACTAATCACACTAATCCACCCTTAATTATCATTAACATAATAATCACCCTAAATTACCAACTTTAATGGCAACTAACCCCAAAATCAAAGAAAAGAGAAGAAGAAAAGTGAGAAGATGGAAAATCTAACATCACCTTTGTAGATCTTCAAAATGACAAAATTTTCCTTCTCTTTTTCTCTTTCTTTTTTCTTTCCTCTTCCTTAGTTTTTCTCACTTAGCTTCACTTTCTTGTTGATCTTACTAATCCAACCCTTTTTCCATCTAACTTTAGCTTTGATTGAAGAAAAAAAGAAGAAGATCGATGGAGGAGGAGAGTCATGGCAAAAGGGAAGAAAAAAGGAGAGAAATTGGTTTGATTAAGATGAGGAAGAAGAAGAATAAAGGTAAAAAGGTGAAAGTTGACTTTTATAATTGTATTAGGTGAGTGGTTAGGATTAATTAGATAATGTTGTCCCTCATTAGTCCATTAATTTAAATCACTCATATTTTATTTTAATCTAAAGAATATTCCTTTCCTTAGATAAAGAATATTCCATTTTTATGGCTTTTTAAAATATATGTGCCAAAAACACTGTAATTTCCAATTTCATTCAGTAAAAAATATTTTTCTCATATCTTATTATTATTTTAATTATTTCTTTCATTTTTGAATTTAGACCCCGATCGGTTTGGCCCACTATATTTCGGTCAACCACGATCGTAGCCTAAATTATCGGGCATTACACAAATGGTGAAAGGCATTCAAGATTTGATTCCTTAAATGGAACTTTTTTGGCTTCTCCTATGGGATTTCACTCTACTCTGTCAAATGGAGCTCAAGGTCTAACTTATTCATTTTGTGATCCGACCCCAACCAACGGAACGGAGGACCATTCTTACTGCTACAAATGATCAAGGTATTATGTATTTCTCAGCCCTATGTTTGCTTTAAAGTTAATGCAGGTTAATTAATTAAAGTTATTTGTAGGGTAATTGAACTTTCACTTGTTTAACTTATTAGTCTTGGTTTTCTTCAAACTTTAATATTATAGTTGTTTTTTATGCATCAATTTGTGGTGGTTGTGTAACATCCGGTGATTTAAGCCCTGATTGTACGTGACCATAGTGGGATGCGCTGGTTCAATCAGAGTCCAAATTTATACCCATAAGAAATGATAAATAATAAGAAGAATAATTAAGGGTATTATTATTTGGGAGTTAAAAAGATTAATTCTAGAACTAGGAAAAAATAAAATCACTTTATGGACAAAATGGTATTATTGGAATTGTTGGAAAAAAATTTGTGAAGATAAGAAAATTTGTGGAAAATGATGAATTTCTAATAATAAAAGTTAAACAAAATTAATTTATATTTTGGACCAATAGATGAAGGGCTTAATGTAGTCATGGAACCACCAAATACTCACCTTATAAAAAAAATGAGATAGAAATCTTCATTTTCCACCAATTAGAAAACAACTACCACCATCTCCTTCTTCCTTTGTTGTCATCCCTCCTTACCCAAAAACCTCTATTTTTGTTCCTTTTTCCAGCATGCTAAGAATGGGGAAAATAATTTGTGAGAGAGAAGATTCAAGAAATTAAAGAGTTATTGCCGCAAGAAAGAAGGAAGAAAGAAGAAGAAAAAGGGAGAAAAGTTGGGGTAGATTCAACAAGCTCTATAACTCCATTAAGGTGAGTTTATTTTTCTTAAATTCAATATTTTCCTTCCATTTAAGACCTATAAGGATGATAAATATGATTAGGATTGGTAGATTAAGGTTATTTGGTAAGAATGGACCTAGAATTTGGAATTGGTAACTGGTTGAAGAAAAGTGAAACTAAACCTTTAATTAATGATAATTGATATTAGTTAATTATTTTATGACTTAAGGCATTCCATACTTGGGAGGAAGAAATTAAACCCACAACATCATGTCTTTCTTAAACTATTCAGCATTAAGTTGGGTTGGGGATGGCAATTGGTGGGGTTGTTTTGATTAAAATTTTTTTTGGTGGTAGAGTAGTGGTGCCATCGATGAAATACATAAGGTTTTGATAATTGCAAAGTGGGATAAATTGTGTTTTCTAGGATAAGTAATTTTTATAAATTGAGTTTTATGGCAAAGGTATGGTTTGTGGTGGTGGTTGTGGATGTAGGTGTGATGGTCGTTGAAATGACAATGGTGTTGAAGGGTGAATCGGTGGAGGAGGAAGATAATGAGGCCATATTTGGCTCTGATACTATGTGAAGCTTTTGGTATTTTAATTATATTTTATAATATATTACATGGCTATTTTATACAAGAGTTGTAACAACATGATAAAAGTTGATAAAGTTAGTAAAATACACATAGCATAACATGAGGATATTAAAAAAATAAAACTGAGTAATAGAAGGTGACACTATACATGATAACATGTATTAACCTTAAATGGAGCTCTCAAAAACCACCTTTTTTGCCAACTCAAACCTCTCTTTCACCTTGGAAAGTGTTTCCAGTACTACTAGGTGTTCCTAACACATTAAACATCATTTTTACTCCATAACTTACTATTATATTATCAAAACTACACTTTTAAGCTTAAACCTCATGGTTCTAATTCAATATTCCACTTTTATGCCTTATATTTGTTGAATATCCTTTTTTTTTACCAGTTCAATGGGTATGTTAGTTGGGTTATGCATTCAAAATCTCAACTTGATATTTAAAAGCCCTAACTTGAGTAAAAAGTCTAGCTTAACTAGTTGGGTATCTTCAAAACCAAAAATGAAGGAGGAAAAGGCGAATATGAGAGGAAAAAATGGATTTGAACTCACCAAAATTTTCCCTTTTTAGTAGATCTGGTCATGAGCCACCCACAACCTAGTTTCTTTTCTTTCTTCTTTCTCTTAAACTCGCCTCTTCTAACTCCAAATCTGGTTTTCTTCTTGTTTCCTTTGATTTTCCAATAAAAATAAGTGATTTTGACCTTGAATTTTTGTTATAGAGGTGAAGAAATGTAAGAGATGGGAGGAGGTTGTATTTGGCGTGAAAAAAGGGAGAAGGAGTGAGATAATGTAGAAAACATGTAAGAGGATGGGGGAAAGATGTCCTCTTTTCACTTTATATACCATTGTGCAAAAATTACTCTTTTGGTCCCCATCTAACTACCATCTCACTTACTTCTCAATCAAGGGTCTAAATTTAACCACATCTCTCATTAAATCTCAACCACATAAAATATATACCAATTATCTTTAAATTTTTGGTCAAATTATTCATTAAAATTCTACACAAGAGAAAATTACAACTATAACCATAATATACTACTTGTTCTATACTTGTCCTCTCAATACAAAATAGAATATACCATACTTTTATGCTAATTACTTGTATGACCGTACTTAAGTAGTTAAGGGGGTGAAAATGGGTTCAATTATTTTGCTGTTTATTTTTTATATTTTATTATTATTTTGTTATTTTTTGCTTTTTTTTTGGATAAATAGTTTTTATATTTTGAATCTATATAGATAGAATATTCTCATTCACGCAATTAGATGTTTTTTTAAAAAAAAATATTTGCATTTTTATTTTTACAATGTAAGAGCATAAGCAAATTCTATTAACTAAATGTTCATAATTAATTGTAAAACGATTTTTATATGTCAAAATAAACACTATATAAAATAAAAATAATTAAATTGTAATCAATTTTTAAAATTTATATTCATGATATAATTTGCGGAAAAATAATTGTTATTCTTGATCATGTGTACAAATAATAAGAATTACCAAAAATTTTATATACCACGAATCCCAACCAACAAAGTTGATCTGGGTCAAATACTTCCTTTTTTTATTTTTTGAATTTAAATACTGCCTTTTACTCAAATTCACTAACAACTGATTTTAGTTTCTTTATGCATAAAATAGAATGTACCATGAATATGATTAATTAAGAAATTAAAAATTGAAAAAACTCATTGCCGTATATTCAATTTACTTTTGTAAAAAAATTATATATTTTAACATATTAAACATATACCTTAATAATGGATCCTATTGTGGTGCTATACGTAAAATTTTATTTACATTTAATTTTAATGAAATATTTTTATTTTTTTTGATTTATTTAATCATTCAATATATATTTAATCATATTTTTTTATATCTCATATATAATATTTTCTACTTAACAACTTTTATTACAATTAAAAGTGATACCAACTCATAATTTTCAAAATGCATTCAAAAATCTTATTGTTAGTTTTGATGGCCTTTTCTTTTTTGCTGACTCGCTATCAACATTTTAGAAATTCAGAATATAAATCAAAGACAATTCAATTCACACACAATAATGAAAAATGATAGACTGATGAGTTGACAAAGCTGTTCACCATCCACAATCACCATAGGCACCTTCTTGTAATCAGACCACTCGATCTCTTTCTTACTAATTGGTTTGACGTCCACTACTTTGTATGGTATATCATAGCAATCAAGGACCACTGATATAATGAACCACATTGCAATCCACATGCCAAAGATGACCAGTGAAGGGAAAATTGAAAGCACTCAAGACTTCACCAATTAGCATGAATATGTTTATATATTAAAAAATTAAATTTTCAATAAAATAATTTATTTTTTACAGGGAAATTTGATAATTTTTTTTTATATTTTAAACAAGTTCAAATAGTAAACAACATATAGCCAAAATTATTTAATGAAACATTGGATTTGCTTGTTTGTAAAAATTTTCACGGTGTTATAACATTATAAGGAGTAATTTTTTCAAATGGGATTACGAGAGTAATGGGCCAAACCCAAATCATACAAACTAGTGGGCTATGGGCTGGGCTTGCCCTGATCATTTCCATATGAAAAATCAGACACCGCCCTGTCTAAGGTAGAATATGATCAGATACTAACTTCAAAAATTCGAACCTGAATTGCTCTATACTTTAAAGGTTTGATCAGAATTGATTCAAATTAATCAAATTTTATAATTCGAATCGATTAGATTGAGTAACCCACATTCTAAATTAAGTAGTATTAAAGAAAATCTTACAGACTTCGATATCAACCAATGAATCCCTCCAAATGTCACCTGATCTTGTTCAAATTATCATATTTGGCATTGTCTTTGAATAAAGTACTTTCTAAAAAAATTATTTTAAAATTTTTTGAATTTTAAATCCTGAGTTAGTAGAGAAACGGGTAAAATAATTTTTTTGAAAAAATAATTTATAAAAATTAAATAAAAAAAATCAATCCTAAAAACGCCATTAGTCTGATTAATTCTGGTCGGACCAGTTTTGCACGCACCTAGCCCCGCCCCCGCCAACCTTCCTTGCCCTTCGCTCAATCAACACACACTGGTACACAACAGCTTAGCAGAAGCAGAGTTGCATCTATGGATCTTCTCCGCAAAGCGTATTCTAATTCCTCTGATGAAGAACCCGAACCTGTGCTCAGACCCGATTCCAAAACAGATTATAGAGGGGGTGTTCTTCCTCCTTCCAAGCGCCCCAAAACCAACAATCCTCTCTTTCTTCCAAGTGAAGCTCCGGTTCCTGGCAGATATATTTCCAAGCGAGAGCGAGCTCTCTTCTGTCAAACCGCTCTTTCCTCCGATCAACTGCCACACAACGATCCTAATCACTCTCCTGCCGCTTCGCTGGGTAATTATTATTATTATGTTAGTCTTATTAATTTTAGCTTTGATTGTTCTCTCGTTCTCTCTCTTTAAAGGGTGTTCAGGTAATTCTGTACTTAGCTACAAGAAATCGCAAAATTGCATAAATTTGCTGTAGTATGACATGCTTAGCAAACATTACTTGTATATAAATAGATAGTCCACTAATTGAAAATGTAAAAGATTTCTAAGTCAAGGAAACTGCCAAGTGAATCGAAAATAATAAAAAAATATTCTTTCTTCTATTTACAAAAAATGAATATATTCTAAAATAATTTTAATATATTATTTTGGTTTAGGATTGAATTTATTTTTTGGCTGGAAACCAAGCAAAACAAAGTTGAAAGTTGGGTTTTTGTATTTGTTAAGTCTTTGTAATATATTTCAGTGTGGTTAGAAGGGGAAAAAAAAAGAAAAAACAGAGATAGAGGGAGACATAAAACTATGCAAAAATAATAGCCAGATTCTGTAGAGTTTAAGGCATAACAATCTTTACATTGCAATGGTAACAGTCATATCAGTGTTTTTTTTGGCTGTTCTTTCATAATGCTAGATTCCTAGAATTTGGATTGAAGTATGCTTTTTGATTTGCCGCTTGTGATGTGGTAGTAAGCAGTAATAACCCGTTTCTTTTTCTGGTTGGGTGTTCTATATTTTCTTTAGATAGTAAAATGATATGATTAAAAATCTTTGGTATGTTGTTTCTTTTGAACGAGAAGCAGAAGATTAAAAAAAAAATAAATATGCCTTTTATGTGAAAATGCTATGTTATGACAAGCACACACACACACGCACAAAAAAAAAATGAAGTCAACCTTGGATATAAAATTATTCATCCTCTCACAAGTAATATCTGTGCAATTTTCATCCTCCCACTTTTCTGCTCGATTAAATAGTTAGTTACTTTCATCTTCCCTCCACCTTATGTCCTTATCCATACTTGAGTTTTCTCTTCCAGACTTCTATCAGGCATGGTGTTAGGTTCTTTATATGTTCTCAAATATATGGAAAGCGGTTGATGATAGCGTTGTAGTTGCTCCATAATAATTGCTTCTATATTCAAGTCGCAGGATGAAGTGGTAGACTGTATCACCTGTAAGCTCCTTGTGACAAATTGCAACTCGCAACAAAAAGACATATTATCAAACTTATTTTCCTTCTCTTCCTCAACTGATTGGTCATGCTAACATTAGTAGCTGACTTGCTGAACTTTTTCATGCCCTCAGTTTTGGGAAGCATTACAGATTCAGATGTGCACCCTAATATTTTGTCTTCTTTGAGACAAAAAAGGGATTGTGAACTGGCAAACAAAATATCTGAAAGGTTGTTGACAGCTCTCCATGGGCACAGAAAGGCTGTCAATGCTCTCAGTTGGTCACAGAGTCATGGTATGCTCTGTTGTTCACATTATATATTCTCTCATTTTCCCTTTAGATATTTTTCTTGCTTTATTGCCCTATAAAGTGTTGCATTCTGCACTTGTGTGACATTCAAATTATTTTTAGGTCATCTTAGTTTTAGGGAATCGATGCAACCTATTAAAGTTGATTCTCAAAAGAATACTTTATTTTGCTTATGATTGGCCTTATTGATCTGTTCATCATAGTTAGTTTGCAGCTCATCTTCTTGCCTCTGCTGGGATGGATCACACCATATTTATATGGAATGTGTGGGGCAAAGATCAGAAAATAGCGCGGATACTCAGATTTCACAATTCCGCTGTGAAAGATGTGAAATGGTCCCAGCATGGATTATCTGTGCTTTCTTGTGGGTATGATTGTGTATCAAGGTTGATTGATGTTGAAAAGGGAATTGAAACGCAGAATTTCAAGGAAGATCAGACTGTTGGGGTTATCAAGTTTCATCCACAGAACTCCAACCTCTTTCTCTCTGGGGGATCAAAGGGCCAAATCAGATTATGGGACATTAGAACCAAGAAGGTGGTCCATGAATACATTCGAGGTCTGGGTCCAATACTTGATGTTGAGTTTACTGTACATGGCAAGCAATTTATCTCGTCAAGTGATGTCAGTGGAGGCAATGTTAGTGAAAATTCTATTATTGTCTGGGATGTGTCACGACAGGTTCCACTGTCAAACCAGGTAAGAAATTTCTTCCCCATATGCACCATTCTTTTTCTTAGAGTTTCTTATTTACATTGTTTCTTTGTCTTCCTTTAGGCTATTTATTTGGTAATATATCCTTGTGAGGAAAATTCTATATACTCAGACTCTCATAATCTTTTTCATTGTCAGTTGTCATAAATGGTGTATGATTAGACATGCAGTAATTAGTCGAGTTCCAAAAATAGATTAGTTTATACTACAAGGTTCTTAGTCAGATTTTCTCTTTTTCTTTTTTTTTTTTTTTTTTTTTTCTGTTTCTGGTTTCACTCCATTTTCCTTTACCTGAATTATGTTTCCCCTTCTCCCTCATGCCTTGGACATTAGAGTTGATGCCTGAATCAGTCACATAATAGCCTGGAGTCTGGAGTCTCTGGATAAATATCTGACAGCAGATAAAAATAAATAATTTATGAACTTATGAAATTCTTACGTAACCCTTTAGTCTTTTTCTGGTGAACTATTGCTAGATTTTAATTAAAAAAATGATATTCGTGTATTTATTTATTGGAAGAAGTTGGCTTAGATGTCTGAGGCATCACAAAAGACTCCAATTTTGGATGTTTGCCTTAGAAAAAAAAGGAAAAGAATTGCATATTGGTAATTGCCCATTCATATTGTTAGATTTTGAACATGCATAACATACATATTAGGCAGTGAAAAATTAAAATTTTAAAATCCAAAACCCATGATCATGCTTGTGAATTTAAAATCGGATATCAATCACCCAATGGAAGAGGAAGATTACCTTTGTTTTGCAATTTTTGATCTCCAAAACTTGTGAGCTTTCCTCAAGTTACAACAATTCAAAATTTAGGATTGCCTTTAGCAGTATCCATGCGAGGAAAGGAAGAAAAGAACTACAATGGAGATGGGGTGATAATCAACCTAAGTGCTAGCTATGCTGGATTATCTTGTGAGAGAGAAGAGGAGAGAGTAACAATTATTTTCTCAAAGGAGGTAGCCACGAAATTGGTGTTTTAAAATGGTATTTATGTGTACTCTAATCCTTATTAGAGTTGAACACTTAAAATCCTAGGTTAAGCATCCTATTCAGAATTGGATTTTGTTGAATTGACCAGCATCGCGTCCATGACATGGGTGTCACGTGTGTGACATGCCCTTGAGCCGTCGCACTCGTGCAATCGAGCACTTCTGTTGAGTGTGCGACCCGCTCATGCGATGAACGTCTCTATTGCATGTGCAATGGGTGTTGCGCGTGCGACAATAACATCCTCTTGCAACCAACCATGCGCAATCGTGCAATGATCACTTTTGTCGCATGCACGATAGCGACGCGCAATGACATTGTGACTGTGAAACCATTTCACATCCATGAATATGTCCGGTCCAAAGATTTTTTTTCTCTTTTGTTTTAGATCCAATCCAAAGTTCATTTCACATTTCTTTGATTCCTTCTATATGTGTAACTTATTAGGTTTTCAATTAGATCATGAGCGGTATCTAGCAACACATCATGACTACCCAAATAATTAGAAAGTCAATTATCTGATTATTAACCTTTCTATAGACAATTACTGTGCAATTTGTTATTTCACCATATTATAACTCATTTAGTTCAGAGTATGAACTATGTATCAACTTCTAGTAAACTGACTACGTCACATCTAGTCAAAATGATATTAGTTCTTGTTTTTGAGATCAATATTACTTTGTTAGTTACGTCCTTGAAGATCTCTTCAAGACATATCTACATTGGCCAAGAATTTCTGAATAATAATCTTCCACAAGAGGTCATAAGTATACTATTTTTCTATTAGGAGTGATGAATCATCTATTGATTACTCAACTACTTTCGAATAACTCGTGTTATATCCAATCGTCACCCTATAAGCAACCTCTGATAGGTAACAAGAAATAGAGTCGAAGTATGCGATTTAGTATCCAAGATAACCTTGAGTTTTTCAAGTCTAATGATGCTTGCACAATTACTATGACGAGACTATCACTGACATTAAATAGATATTCATGTGATTATCTCATACTTAAGTTATCTAATGTGCTTGACTACTGTAGCAAACATCCATATATTAATTATAAACATTTCATGTTTACAGTTTATGAGATGAACTGCTTGACCCAGTTAAGAAATATAACATGTGCTACTAATCTATCCATATAAAAAATGTCATGTCTTGTTAATACTATATTTAGGGATCATTTAGATATAAACACAATTGCATATAATAGGAATCTCATTATCATGATTTCCTTCATATTGTGTTACATACCAAGAATTTCATTAAACAATTTAAGATCATATGTCAAATTCATTAATGAACACCAAATATGTCTTTATTAATAATGATAAATGTGTACATATAGTGTCCTAAGGTTGTTTTTAGGGCACCTCTCTAATACACAGCTCCATTATAAACATGCTCATCCGATATATATGAAGCTGCAATTCGTCCCTTAAGAGTTACCTTTTGAATAGGAAATGGTTTGAAGCTGAAAAATGGACAAAAATGGAGATGAACTCATCTGATTGGAGTAGGAAGTTGTAATATAAAAGTTTTACTAAAGTGGTAGATAGCTCAGGTGTTCAACTAAATTTTTGATTTTGACTTGAACCCCTTAAAGCAAACTCTAATTAATCCCCAAATACTACTGCTGAAAAAGAAGTGCTAATTAAATCCTTGTATTGGCTATAATTCATATCTACTTTCCCAATTTCCCTTAAATCCTGAAGAACACTAACATTAGCTCCGCATAGGAAAAAAAAAGGGCAAAACCATCATCATCATCATTATCTTCAAACAGATTTCTCTTTCTTAATCCAAGCCCCTAAACCGCCCAATAAAGAATCTAAAAAAATTCCAGATTTCTAAGAAAATAGTCCTCCACCTATGCTGTTGATGCCTCTCCCATAGCAACCACTACTACCAACAAACTAAGAACAAAGACTTGCTGCACTGCCAATCAAAGGAAAAAATATATTTATTTATTTTTTCACTATCTCATTCTCAACCTTTGTCTATATTTATCATTCAGCATGCAGTGCCTCTCTCTAAGCTGTGATCTTTCAACCTTCATTTAGCCGAAATAGGAAGGAAATAAAATTGAAAATACTGTTGCATTAGGGGAGCAAGTCTAGACAAAAAAAAGTGCACAATTTTTTTTTTTCATAAATTCCATCTGTAGCTTCATCGAAAAATGACTCTAGGCTAAATATTTACAATTCTGAAATGTCATAAAATTATTATTTTTTTAAAAAGGTATTGGCTAAAAATTTAAAAAGCATTGAAGTCCAGTAAATTTTTGGTAATTAGGCCTATTAGATAATCAAATTAAGAATCTGCTAAACAGCAAAACACTAGAGCCATGCTTATATTAAGAATATATATTACTTCATTTTGCTGTCTAGATAACAGTTATATCAATTGTTCACTTGATGTAAAATATCCATTTCACATAATTATATGTGGATATGACACTTTGGCACATGAGATTAGTGGAGAACTCTGACTTTTTAATACCCACTTTCCTCAAATTTTGACTAATTTCTCCATATTCTAGCTAATGAATTTATCAGGGAAACTTTAATTTATTGAAACCAGTTTATATCATCAATTTGTACAAATAAGAATTACTTATTTTGCAAATTATTGTTAGGCTTAATTCTTAAAACATGTGTAGGCCCCTATATTTGCCACAATTTGCCACTTTGCCTCCTCTACTCATTTTTGGTACAAATAAACACTTCCACTTCCATTTTTGTCACAATTCACCAGTAGTACTCGTGATGACATGGAGAGTGAGTTGCTTAGCCACAATATATTGACATGGAGGGAGTTGCTTCTCTTTGGTATTTAATGTGTGTGAAAGGCCTGAAGTGTTGCCTTGTTGGTATTACAAAAATTAATCTATAATGTTAATATTAAAAATATATATATATATTTCAGCAGCTCTCTACCAAAGCCACCAACACATTCTTTATCTCCCTCCTTCAATCACAAGAATTCTATTTTGTTTCTTTGCATGATCGTTGGCTGTGGCTTGGCTTGCATGAATAAATCACCGTGTTGTTGGATAACTTTCCGTTGACTACTTATTCTTTGTAAGGTTGGTTTAGTCTGGATAATTGTGCAGTCTTCATAATCCATATCTGTTGAATAATTTTGTTATTTTTACTATCACTTAAAGATATCTTGCAAAATAACCAATAAACTAACACATTATTGACTAATGATGTATAGGTCACAAAAATTTCAGCAATGTACAATGGATAGCATAGATTTAAGTCGCAGTAACTGTAGCGACCGCACCTCCTCACCCGAACCGCAATACGTGCCCGGATAAGGAAGCGCTGCCGCCTGACTTTCTTACTTCTTCAATTCGCTATATTTTTTTTTTATACTCATGTATATATATATGGATATAAATAGAAATCATAGTACAATTTATTTACATAAAATAGTAATTTATAACATCAGCGGAATTCTTAACAAACTTTAAAAGCAAGTTTTACAAACTCAAACATTTCTTTAATATAAAAATCAAATACAAAAGTTTCAAAACTTGTAACCCACTTTCTCAAGATTCGGCTACTTTACTTGAATGGGATCACCGCTTGCTTTATCTAGCGTCTTCAGCTACCTTTCTATATCTGCGTGGAAATTAAACTCCACGCTAAGGTCTAAGCTTAGTGGTGCATAAAAAGAAGACAATATACTATATCATGCAACAAGCATTAACAATTATTATTTTTGTGGATTAAAATGTTTGCATGCATGACTATCAACATATATCTATTTCATACAAGTATGAATGTCATGCTCATATAGACAATGTTATTTTCATTTATCTTTAATAGCAAAGTATTCTGTAAATCTCTTTATCATTGCATTTCAATCTTATATCATCATCATTTTCTTATTCTCTCCTTTTCTTATTTTTCCGACATATCCTCATTATCTTGCCATATCACTCTAAATTTTTGGACTGACTGGATACGGGTTATGGATCAGGAGCGCTCTCCGAGCTTAAGCCACCCTGTCCACTATCTGGCTCATAAGAGCTTCTCAAATCAATGGCGCTCTCCGAGCTTAAGCCACATTGATTGAGTATAATTCATCATAGATTAATAACCGGACCAAGGCCGCTTACACAAGCTTAAGACACCTTGTCCTCATTTATATGTGCTCATCAGAGCTTCTCAAGTCAGTAGCGCTCCCAGAGCTTAAGCCACACTGACTGAGCATCCTAGACCAATGGCGCTCTCCGAGCTTATGCTACATTGGTTGAGGTATAGTACGGTACCGTTCGCCCCCTTAATGACATGTCATCTATCTTGATTCTAGTCCGCAAGTAGAGTAATGGGCTTCTTTACATTTTTACATCAATCCTTATTCTCAAATTTCCACACATCAATATCTCATATTAATCAACATCTCAATTTTCTTGTTTTGCAATCATATAGTCATAATCATATATCTTTCCATTCATTTACTAGATTCATCAATATTCTCATGTTTATCTGCATCGAATTTCATATACATTCATGACAATTCATTTTTCTACATCAATTCATTTTTTTCTGTATCACAACATATCACATTCTCACATCAATATATATATATACATATATTTATATTCATATCATTCTTATTTCACTGGATAGACAATAACTTTTATTTACCTACTTGAATTCCTCATTTAATAATCATATTCATAATTTCAAATGCAGAGCATTCACGGCCGTGATTACTACTTTCACGCCCGTAATCCCAAGCCGTGAACGCTACTGGAATGAATTGCCCAAAAGCATTCACGGTCGTGATTACTCATTCACGCCCGTGAATAAGTTCACTGCCGTGATTCCAACCCGTGAACGCTTCTGGAATGAATAGTACCATTTCCACCCAGAAATTCACAACCGTGACACAATCAGTAACAACTGTGAACCCTCAAGTTCACGCCCGTGACTCAATAGTCACACCCGTGACTTTCATCAGGAAATCTGCATATTCACCTTTCATTCATTCTAACATCATGCAAAACATACCAAATTCTATTTCATGCATTTCTAATGCTCTTTACTCAACTTATTACTTTTCAATACATTTACATGCCTTGATCATACAAGATTCTCTAACATGCATCCTTAATTCAATGCCACAATTATCTCATTAATATATGTCTAAACCTATAGTTTCATGCCATAATCATCATCATTCTTGAAATTTCATTTATCTACAATCATATTCAGCATGCATTATTTCAAACAAGGATAATAGGCTATTGTCTTAAATTATACACAAACCTTAATCTTTCTCCTTCACTCTTTTAGATAGATTTCTCTTTTCCTTTGCTCCTTAGAGTTTGTTCCTTGACATTTGGAACTCCTACAACATCATAAATCATTTTCATCATCATCTAATTTCATTAAGACCCTAAACTCTCTTTCTCTCTTTCAAAACCCTAGTTTCTCTCTCATTCCATATAAGTCTTAGAAAAGCTCAAAATTCGAACTTCCTTTAGAAAAGATAAAGAAGAAGAAGAAATACTTCTTACCTTACACTTTTCTTCACTTGATCACCACTTTGGAGATTCTCTCTCTACCAAACTTGATTTTTCTTCCTCTTTCTTGTTCTTTCCAGCTTCCTTATGAGTTATGGAACATAAATATCACTTTGTCTTGCTATTTCCCTTCTCTTCCCTTCCTTTCTCTCTCTAGAATCAAAGTGAGCTATGGAGGAGAAGTTGTGGCTGGCGTGACTGGTAAAGAAAGAGAGAAGGAGCAGAAAATGAAGAGAAGAAGAAGAAGAAAAGTCTTATATAGGGTACCCCAAAAATTCTTCATGTGGGACCCACCATTTTACCATTTTCTCCCAATTTCACATTTAATCAATATTGATCTTCTTCTTTTAGTGTCATGGCCGGCCAAACCTATCAAAATGTCCAAATTTCTTAAGTTAATTAGCCATTAATCTCATTAATCCTCAAATTTTTGATAAATTGCAATTTGACCCCAAAACTTATCAAATTTTGCAATTTAGTCCTTTACCGTAAATCAACTTCTTTAAACTCTATAATCACTTATTTAGGCATTTATCATTTAATTTAGTCATTTCTTAATCAATTTTGTGTAAAAATCCGAATTTAGACTCCGATCAGTCAAACGCGTCAACTTCACGACACGTGCAACTCGGGGCCTAAATTAGCGGATGTTACAGTAACGGCCGTGATCGTGGATGCGGTTGTGTGCAATGGAAACAGTCTGTCACAGTGTAATATAACAGTAACAGACTGTCGTACAAATTTTTTGTGAAAAAATTGCAAAACTCATTAAATTAATGTATTTTAATGGGATTCACTAAAAGTAAAAAATATAACTATCTAATTAGCATAAATTCAAAAGGAAAATACATTTAGTTCAAAGATTTAAATCATTATTATACAATAAGTACTATAACTAGCACAAAACACTTGGAAAATTACATCATCTAACATACTACTACCATCAAAATGAGAGTCTAGAAGGGTCTTGATAATCTTCTTGTAGACTTTAAGCTTGAAAGCTTAAAGACTAAATTACCCATTTAAGTTATCTTATTAAAAAAAAATCAGAATATATTATAATAAAAAAATATAAAGAAATGTTAAGTAATGGTTGTTACCCATTATATAATGCTGTTACCAGTTATGTAATGCTGTTACAACCATTTTCTTTGCAAAAAATAAAATGTCTTTGCATAACGGATGCAATGGTCACGGAAGGGTTATTTTCCTTTAAATAATAGTCGTTACACAAAGTAATGGCCGTTGTTTAAAACCAGGATAGATATCGTTGTTGTAAAAGCTGGATCGGACTAGCTAGTTCAACCGATTTAACCGGGAATCAGACTCTAGGCCGGGCAGTTTTGAGCATTGGAGCCAGAGGGCTTATAGCCCGGCCACAAACTGGTGATCCGATCGGTTGAATTGTGAACTTGCCGACTCATAAGGGGTGGGATGGGTTTGATCGGTTGGAAAATGGTATTTTTTGTGTGAGAAAATGTGGTGCTGAGATTCGAATTCAGCACCTAAAGCTTGTTTCCTACTTTTTGCCACTACACCAAGTGATTGGCTTTGCTTTATGTTCCATATTTTAATATATATTATATTCACTAATTACTATAGCTTAAATCTCATCATTTACAATTTTATTATTAATATCATTATTAAACAAATTTCATATAAATTATTTTTATTTCTATAAACAGTTATTTTAATTGAGAAATAAATTATATATATAGATGAGTAATGATATTTCTTGCCAAAAAGAAATTAACTTTAGTGATTTATATATTAATTTTAATTATCCATATAATTATTCACATTATTAAGAGACATGTATAATTGATAAAGTTGAATATAATTATTTGCATTTTCATTATTAATATACATCATCAAAAAATTTCATATAAATTAGTTTTAAAATTATTTTGACTAACATAAATGAGTTTTCTATCAAAAAAATATATTTATGATTTATTTAAATAATAAATAAAACATACACATTATTAGATTTGGGAATGTATTTGAACATTATTATATATTAATATGAATTATGAATATTAATATTTTAAACATATTATTATAGAACAAACATGTTTAGTATAAGTATTTTCCATATTTTATTATGTATAAGCATGTTAAATATTATATTTTAATAAAATTTCATTTTGACGGGTTCAATTCCGGTTGAATCTATGACCCTTAACCCTATACCATTCCCGTTTCATCGGCCGTGTCATGTCCGAAAACATTGATAGATACAGAGCAATAAACAATAATCCATATATATATATATATATAGCTTTTAAATTATTTTACAATAATCTGCAAATTCAAATAGATTTTTGCATTGGGTTTTAACTTTTCATGGTCTGTGAAATTTCTAATCAGAAAAGTTTGATTTTTTAAACTCTTGCCTCGATTTTAAGATATTCTGTTTTAGATTGATGAACTGGTTCTCAAATTTCCTCTCCAAAATGAATTCTGCAAGCCACAAAAATCATTCCAAAAGGAATTTAAGTGTTTAGAAATGGGTTTAGTAAATTCATGGATGATATGTTTGCTAAAATGCCACAAAGAACTGCTGATTCAAGAGTGAAATAAGTTGGATTATTTCCGCTTAATGCCAGCTCAGCACGCATGCATTTCATTTCTATGCCTGTTTCTGGAATGATAAAATCATATGGCTAATTAAACTCAAAATTGTGGGTACAGTACAGTGGTAAAATTGTAAAAATAAAATGGAAGTATAGATGTTTATTTGTACCAAAAATGAGTAGAGGACAAAGTGACAAATTGTGACAGGTACAGGGGGTTACACATGCTTTAAGCCTTATAGTTGAAATCATCCAACTTCAGATGTATCACACACAAATTTTCTTACATAATTTTAAGTCATATTCCAAATTATGTTTTATAATATGGGTGGTGAAAACCTTAGCTAATATTTTCAAACATAAGAGGTTGTGAGAAATTAGAAAAGCAAAACTGTGTTATATATTGGTCAGATTCAAGTTGTTATTTTTAATGATTGAGTTGAAATTGTAACTGATTCAATCAATATTTCAGTTTTTTTTTTAACCCAAGAATCTGTAAAGATTTTTCAAAATGTTTTGTCCGATTTCAATATGTAAGTATAGTTTTATACCTTTGAACAACCTCATGGAAAGAACAGTCACCTGTGTTTCTGAATCATTTCACTTCAGGGATTGAGGTCATTGGGGATTATAACCATGGAAAAGGTAGTTGACTAGGGTGACAGCATTCATGTGGAACATCAAAATTTCAAATTTATGGATTTGCAAAGTTGATGTGCTGTTGACATCTTACTTGACTTCCATTATGGTACTTGTTATTCTAGTTCAGTTACTGTTTTTTGATGGAACCCCAAAAACTAAGGTTTTGGTTATAGTTTCATTAATTTTCACTGCTCGTGTCTATACTTTAGTGCTATATGTTGGGACTTCTGTTTCACTATACAGTTTTATTGATAATGCTTTTGAGTTTTAATCTCTCTAGACAAAATTTAGTAAGGTTATTCCATCCCTTTTCACCATGGATGATAGTTTAGATTAAAAAATAACTAATAACCATATAGAGAAGAAGAAATCATGTCCATTTGGCAGAGATGCTTGTTAGCTGAGAGAGAGGTCCATATTGCGAGCAAAATGTGAAAAGCAGTCTCTTTTGTCTGATGGGTGTTTGTTTTGTGGAATAAGATAACTAACCTTATCCTGTTAAACATAGCTTAGCACTAAAATCAATCAAGAGACAAGGTCAAGTAGTTGCCTGCTTGATTTTAAGGTATTTGTAATTCTCTCTAAGCTGTTGTTCTGCTGGATGATAACCTCGTATTGTCACCTTTTCCTTTCTTTTCTCGAGTTTCTAGATCATCTAAATTAAGAACTCTGTTTCTTTTCCTAAAAGAAAAAAAGGAAAAAGAACCCTATATAAGAATTCTTTTTGCCTGTCTTCTTAGAAAATAAAAAATAAAAAAAATTCTAGCTCATCTTGTTGGTTGTTCTCGCTGCATTTGGATGGCAGCCACCAGAATTGTAACTTATTCATAATTTTCCCAGCAAAAAGAAAAGAAGATGGAGAGGTTTGTAGTTGCTCGTAATTGATGCTTCATTCTATCAGCATCCTTTGGATGCATTTTACAAATTCCTCCCATCTACATATGTATAAAAAATGGCAGACTTGTTTTAATATGAGTCTGCAAATGTGAGACTTGTTTCTGAATGATTAATATGGTTTCAAATAACTGTTCAAAGTATCTGTTGATTAATCTCTCTGTATATGATTGTTTTTTTTTTAAATTTTCGTGGTTGACCACTCAAAGTTTCTCGCATTCTTGGAGTATGATGATAACATTGTCAAGACATGGGAATGTGGCATGAGAACCAAAAACACATCTTGGCTAAATTTCTAAGATTCATTTGCACTGTAAAAAAATGTAAGAATACAATACTCAATAAATAAATCAGAGGCGTCTAAAGAGAACCTTAAAAATAAATTTTCGTGCAATACACATTTAAGAAATTTTAGAGTTAGACTTCATGAACTCAAACTTCATATAATAATTAAGCTTGATCATATTTAATGTATGAAATGGGGTACTGTTCTACAGACAGTCCAGACACTTCATAATCAAAATTTTAACCTTATGAGTTAGCAGGCTTCATAAGCCATATGTTTACCCTACTATAATTGATAGAGACTTATGTCATATGTTTAGGGTGAATGTTTTATGTAAATAAGATTAGGAAATCTATATCCTTAAGGTAAAGTATGGCTCAATCCTTTCAAATGAAAAGCAATCTTAGAAAGTGATGTCACATCGTCTCTAACTTTCTCAATTTAAAGTGCCCATCATCGTCCATTGACTTTCTTAAAAACTTGGAAATTGCAGGACATCTTCCCTATATTTCTTTAAAGGTCAATTAGCAATGTGTGATATCTTAATCAAATTAGAGCTTTTGGCTCTTGTGGCTATCAATTCATTTTAGCTGTTGGATATTCATGTGAAACATATAGAATTAGTGGAATAAATATCCAAAAAATTGAAAGGTATAACAATGTTAATGACATTAAAATACACATGGATTATTTTTACTTTTTGGCATTAAAATACACATGGATTATTTTTACTTTTTGGCATTAAAATACACATGGATTACTAATGCTTATGCCTTCTAGAAAGGTATAACAATGTTGATGACAGATTATGGTTCTGCCAAAAATTACTGAGAACCCAATTTTGACATTTGAATAGATTGCCAATAATGTATACCTTGGGGGTTGAAGGACTAATTTAGCTATTTTCAGGACTGATTTGCACTTTACTGTAATTTTATATGAACACAGTTTAATGCCTGGTCGACTATCTGCACAACCTGAAATATTCTCTGGAAAGCTTGGTACATGCACTTAGAATAATTCGTCTCAGGAATAAAGGCCAGCACTTAGTTCTTCCAGTTGGCTATCCACTAAAAGTGCTTTTCTGAGTATTGCCTCATGATGTTTCTGCTTTTTTCCAAAAGTACATAAAAATCCAATTGACTTTTTGTCTTATTGATGTCATGACTGAGATTTATGGAGTTATAAGTTGATTTTTGTCATGAATGCTCTAACAGAAATTCAGTTCTCTCTCTTTTTTTTTCTTTCCCTTTGGAAACTTGGTTTAGTAAAAAAGGATATGATTAGTAACCGATGACTAAAACTGATGTTCTTACACTGAACTGTCTCTTACCTTTTCCATATCTAATTCTTGTTTTTGGTAAAATAAAAGGAAAAAAAAAGTTGTCTGCTTTATCTGCCAGATCATAACAACATGACAAGATATACAAAAGTATATAAGCATAATTGAGTAATGCACCTAGTGCTTCCAGGTGTTGTCAGTGATGATAGTCCTGATGATTTTTCGCATGTTGAGTGGAATAGGTTTAAATCATCATGTTGAGTGGAATAGGTTTAAGTTTTATGTGCTATAATTGGGCCATTGTGATATCTGATTCATTGAAGCAGAATGATGAGGCTTAAGAAAGCCCAAATTTAAGTACTTGAAAGCTGGATGTCTTTTTATTTGTAAGTTGTTCAGTTTAGTAGCTTGACCTACCCGGAAGTGAATTTCCTATGCTTGGGGATTGTTGGTAGTTCTGCCAAGTATTCGTATAACTTCTGCAATTGTGTCAGTTAGTTCTTAGGACTTCTTATCGCAATTGTGTCAGTTAGTTCTTAAGACTTCTTATCGTTTCTAATTAGTTCTCAAGATAACTAATCTAGATCTTGAAAGTAGCCTTTAACCCTTTAAATTATAAATTAAATGGGTGCTGGAACTGCTCATGAACCACTGTGTTGCACTGCAGCCTTATATTTATATATTCATTGGGCTTATTAGTGATTTCTGATCAATGTTAACTATTCGAGTTATAACCCGGCCTTCTTTTCTAGTCTAATTTCCGATGCTTGAATTCTCACTTTATCAGGTTTATGTGGAGGCCTATACCTGTCCCTCTATAAGATGTCATCCATTTGATCAGTGTTTTGTAGCCCAGTCAAATGGAAATTATATTGCAATCTTCTCTTCAAGTCCCCCATTCAGGCTAGACAAATATAAAAGGTACGAAAGCCATGGGGTATCTGGGTTCCCCATTAAGTGCAACTTCAGTTTGGATGGTGAGAAGCTTGTGTCCGGCTCGTCAGATGGTTCCATATACTTTTACAACTACAGATCCTCAGAACTTATCAGGAAAATCAAGGCATATGAGCAGGCATGTGTAGATGTTGTTTTCCACCCAGTAATGCCCAATGTAATTGCCTCATGTGGTTGGAATGGAGAGGTTTCTGTGTTTGAGTGAGCTTACTTTCACTTTATTTCGACGCAATGCGTAGTTGCTTGAAAGTTATGCAGGCAACTTTTAAGGCAAAACTTTTGAAAGCATTGGCGTATATTTGTGCTTCTGAAAGGGTGAAGATGAAGGAATGAACAACGTACGAAGCCACAAGTTAAGAGATGGTATTTATCAAAGTTAACCCGTTCTGCTCTAGCATTTCTTTTCCCTGGGCCCTAAAATTGCAGATCTCTACAAGGCAATATGTAAATTCTCTCTTATTGAACAAAAAAGACTGTAGATACTCTCTTGTTGAGAATTTTACGCAGTTAGAGGGAGGCACCCCTAGTGGTAATTTGCAGAACTGACAGCAGGAAAAAGGGTGTTACTGTGGCGAGTAAAATACAGTAATACCCTCAGTATTATTTTCATCACAACAAAAACAAGCTGCAACAATCTAATTTCATTGAGCAATTTTAAAAAAAAAAAAAAAACTATTTTTATCGAGCAAATCTGCAAATTGCGAAGTGCAATTGGTCAAATGAAATGCATTATATGGTTGATGAGTCCAATTTATCAGAAGCAGGATTTACTCTGTTTATGTGCCCGCTTTTTTATTATTTTATTTTAATTATTGGTGTAGAAAGGTAGGGAAGAGTCAGTAACCGAATTTATATAAACCGAAATGATTTTTATTTGAGAAAATTGAACTGAATCAAATAACAATTAAAATTGAATCTAATTAGACTGAAATATTTTGGTTTGGTTTGGTTTGGTTTAATTGGTTTATTAATTAATTAATTAATTTATATAAATTATAATTATTACTATATTTTATCAATTATAATATATTAGAACTAACTACCATAACTTAATAAAGTTATGCTAAATTAAAATCAATTATTATAACTTTATCAATTATTATATATAAGTTATAATCAATTAATATAAGTTTATAAATTACTGTAAATTAAAATAAAATAGCATAAATTATGATAAATTGACATAATAATTACTTTGTCAACTACCAAAATTATCATAAATTAAATTTAATTATTATAACTTTATAAATTATTATAAATTAAAATCAATTATCACAACTTTATAAATTAATACAATTAAAATTAAAATTAGTTAAAATAAATTAGAATAAATTTTCATAATTCATGATTTCATCCTACCAATTAGCATAAACTATAATTTTTTTATTTGAAAATTAGAATAAATTACTATAAAAAAATATATAATATATATAAATAAAATTTCAGTTAGTTCGGTTTAATTGATTTTTAAATATTAAAAAACCGAACTGAATAAACTGAATTCGATTCAGTTCAACTCAGTTTGATTCAGACTCCGGTTTCAATTCAGTTTTTCGCATCCTAGATGCATCGATTATTGATTTATTTTAGTGAAGACGCTGTAGAAAATGACTAGTATGACAATATGCAATCAAACAATTTTGCTTTCTATTAGAATTTCCCCAGGCCCAAAATATTGGCCTGTCTCCTCTAGTTGAAGTATGGGGCATAGAGTTTCTTAATCTAAGCTTAGTAATATAAAATTTTAGTCTCACTAACATGTGGAATAGTGGCCTGCCAACCTAATGAATGTGTACAAGTTCAGATGGAATGCAGCTTTGAAAAACTTGCAATGATATAAAAAAAATAATTAAAAAAATGTAGTTAGAGTATATAATTCATATTCATATATGACTATTAAATGGGAATTCAAATAGAAATGGGAACTAGGTAGCTAGAGGGTGTTAAATGTTGCTGGTTAAGTGGTGTAGATTGTTATTTAGTCTAGATGCCCCTAACCCATACCTACCATCATAAAACAGATGTGGGGGGCATACTTGTATTATATTCATTCGCCTCTCTTTCATTACAAAGAGAAGAAGAAAAAGAAGGGCTAGGAGAGAAACTAAAGGGGGGGGGGGGGGGGGCCAAAATTATAAAAACAAATACAAAAAAAAATTAAAAAACTTAAAACAAAGACATAATTATGCAGTTGCCTTTCCATTCTTCATGGGGGTCAATTGTAGGGGAGACAAGACACTCCCACCTCCTCTTTTAGATGTAGTTGCTTATGGGACCAACAAATCCAAGCCCCTATCTTCCAACACCACCTCATAAAACTAAAACATAGGTCAAATAACCCTATGAAAACCTAAATTTTTCTTTAATATATACATATAAGACATGTTTATATCCATCTATTTTCCATATTCTTTAGCACTATCTAGACAAACCAGCATTCTTCATAACATGAATGGTCCACAACACCTCTCAAAACTGTGTCTATTGGAAAATTTGCTAATCCCTTTATAGCCTAATCCAATTTTTAAGTGTGACAGAACACATTTATTCAGCCTATTTGTCCATTTATACTTGTATATATATATATACACACACATACATACGCACACACATTCAACTTCCATATGAATATGTTCCCCACCTTACTTGGTCTGAAGCTACCCCCACCCTCCCTTTTTCTCTCTCCAAAACTAACACATTATCTTCTTTTGTTATTTATTCAAAAACAAAATGAGAAAAGCCATAGATGAACCAAGAATTTCAATCTCGATGAGGATGAAGTTGAAGTTGTATCAATGGTAAAATCAAACCCAAAAAATAATAATAATCAAAAGAAAAAAAAAAGAAAAAAAGGTGAGAATGTGCCCCTACTCCATTATCTGTGACTGCAATCATAATCTAAAAGATATATAATAATAATAATAATAATAATAATAATAATAATAATAATAATAATAATAATTCATTTATTAATTATTTTATGTACTTGTGTGGTCAAGCGGGTGTTCGCCTTTGCCGGGGTCCAGCGGCCAGTCTAATCGGCGACAAGAAACGATGGGCTGAAAGGTTAAAACCTAAGCAAATTGATATTCCTGTGTAAGATTGGACATTAACTCCACAAAAATCTATAATGGTTTTGTGAATATGAATTTGTTTCCTTTTGCTTTTTTTTTCTTTTTTGAGTTAATGATTAGAAAACTTGAGTAGCAACGCAAAGATTATTTAGTAAAGAGGAATCTAAGACTATAGTTAAGAATCATAATTAATAATACTAATAACCCTAAAGATTAATTAAATTATGATTTGTTAATACACTTTTTGGAGTCATAGTTTTCAACTTTAGATTAATGTCTATCCCCTCCTACATGGTAGACCATAATCAAAATGTTTCAAAGTGTAGCATATCAGCATTAGCATAATCTCTTTCTTCCAATCCCAGCCCTATAAAGTGACCCGACAAACTCATTTTATTGGCATCAACATGTGATTTGTGGCCATTACTAAGTCACCCATTTGGTTTCTTCTTCCTTTTTTTTTTACCATTAAAAAATAAATATAGAAAATTTAATAAATAAATCTTGCTAAAGCAATTATTCTTATTATTGTTGGTACCAAAGCTTCTTTTATTTATCCAAATTGAGGAAATATTCCTTATTAAGATGTCTATGATTTGTCTGTAGGCCATAAAACCATTGATCAACTAGTTGGCCAGCACTTTATATTTATGAAATATCTATACATTTTTTTTTCACTAATACATATTTACAATGTTATGTATTATGCTCCACAAATCTAGAAAACATTCGTGATTACAATCCAAGAGTAAATTTAATTAATTAACTACAGTTTCTTATTATAATAATCATATCTTAAAAAAGCTACGTGAAAGATGTTCATTTCAACTATATGCACCAGTTCATGCCACCATGGTCTAGAGTCTCATTCCAGCTAGATTCCAGTTGCTTTAATTAGATACTATATGTTATATTTATAAATATTATATCGTATAAATCTATCGTACCCTTTTCAATTTATTAAAAAGCAAGATTTCATTTTCAGCTTTTCTAGTCACCTTTGCTTTCTTGAAACAGTGTTATGAATAGTAATCTTTGTTGCACGATGCATGGACATTTAGTCAACTAATTGTTTCCACCTAGATACTATAGCCATTACCTTTAATTTATTATATCATTCCATCAAAATTAATGATATCATTTTAATTACCTACAATTCAGTAATTAATAAAGAAAGTGGACTGAAATCTCAAGTAAAATAGCTAATATCACATTATATATGTCTATATGACAATAACAGGCCTATCATAGTATCTTGGTCTCTTTATAAGTTATAACCATTTGAGGTGGTGACTGATGAGTTGCCCTAGTATAAAAACATGCATGATCATCCCTGTGTCTACTTAATTCAGATTTATACATTACTTTTTTAAATAATCAGGTCTACAATGTTATTCACAAATCAAAGTTTAAATTAGAAAAAAAATTATTCTAGTTTATTTCTTTTACTGCTATATAAATATGGTTTATATAAGAGATTTCTTAGAAATAATTTTATATCAGAAGTTTAAAAAATAAAATAAGAGCTTATAATTATAATGTAGTCAATGTTAGAATAATTTAAATCATTTTAAAGAAATGATAAATCAACAATTATTAAATCTAAATATTTAGGCTAGCATAATTCTAATATAGTAACCATAAAAGAATTAATTATCACATAACTATGAACTTTGTCGGTAAAATATGAGTCCTAAAACTAAAAAGATCCTGTTTAAAAATTAAATAAGTTGTTGACTTAAGGAAAAAAATCCAAATAGATAAATATAATGAATTAAGCAAGTAGCAACTGGACTAGTATAAATTCCACGTAAAAGAAAATGCTAAAAAAATTATATATCGGAAGTATAAAGAATAAAATAAAAATTTATAACTGTGGTAAAACTAATTTCATATTAACTTAAAATATTTTAAAACAATGATAAATTTATAATTATTAAATCTGAGTACCCAAACCCACATACGATTATAAATTATTGTCAAATTGATTAAATACTATTGTCAAATTAACTATATAACAAGAAATTTATAATAGTTCAATAAGAATATGATTAAACTTTTACAATAACTTTTGGTAGAGGAAGCAAATGGAACGACGATCAATCCATTTAGACAAATAGTAATAATTTTGGTACCCATGTTTGCATTATTCGAGGAGGAAAGAAACTTCAACCACAAGGCCTTGGCTACCAAACAATCCCGTAACACAAGAGAACTGGTTTTCACTCCGTACGTTCTGACAAATGGGTAGCGTGGGTCATCTATTAAATATCTTCGATTGTGGTCATAATTTGTGAGAAGTTTGTTGTGCATGCAAAGCCATAGAAACGCCCGAATTTGTTAACTGAGGACCTTGCCGTTGCCAGACCAGGTCCCACTTTACATGATCATTGCTAGAAACCAAGTCCAAAAGAGCAAAATAGGCTGAAGCTAACGAAAACTAAACATTACCTGAGCAAATAATTCAAATTTTCTTTCACTAATATTATTAAGATTTTCAAATTATATTTTATATATTTTCAATGTAAGTCATCATTCTTTGCCTCCCTAGCTACCAGTGGTGGATCAATAAATTTTTTAATAGGGTGACAAATTTATAAAATAAAAAAAATTATAAAAAAAATTGGCAATACACTTGGACTAAGTAATGAATTAGATATATTTTTTCTATTATCTTCGTAAAAAAAAAACTTTTGATATTTTCATTTTCCTCATTTTGTAATTATAATTGACATATTGAATTAGATTTCTTATTATTTTTCTTTAAAAAATATAATAAAAGTAAATTCAACTATTAAATCCTAGTATCTAATCAATCATAGAAAAAAATTCAAACATGAAAAATCTTTCATATTTACTGAATCAATTATAATTAATTTGAGTTAGTAGAATACGATAATAAATAAAATTAATTACAATATAAACATTAAAATTATAAACTAAAGACTGCTAGATTATGAATTGAAATTAATCAAAAAAATAATTAGAAATATATATATTTGATACTTCGAATCTGACAAAATAGAGAAGAGAGAGAGAGAGAGAGGAGAAAGGGGAACTAGTATTGGATTTGGAAACGGAAAAAGTAGAAGTGAAAATGAGAATGTAATGAAATTATAATAAAATATAGATTAATTTGATTTGTTTTAACTTTGTTTTTTAGTAAAAAAGAGTTCACGTGAGAAAAATATATTTCGCTTTGAATTTTGAGAATGAGAAATTTATATATTTATATTATTTATTATAAATATATATATATTTTTTTTGTGTGTTTGAGGGTCAATTGTCACCCTATTACGTACATCCGCACCTGCTAGCTACTAGATAAGTAAAAGGTAGTGTTAGGTCTATATATACATAATAAAGAACAATAAAGATTACTTTTTTGCTAGTAATAATATATGAATATAGGGTGTGTTGTGTAAGAAAAGAATCCAATGTTCTACACGGGACACATAATATTATAATATGTACACTTATAAATACATAAATAAATAAATAAAATTGATATCCTGACTGTGAAATGAGAGTTTATATAGTGACACAATAATTGGAGATTTGCCTTTATTAGTCACTGCTGCATACACTACTCAATAATTCTAGATTCTTCCAATAACTTGTACATCACGAGACCCTAAATTTTAGGACACCTAACCGACAATAGTGGATGAATAGTAAGTGGATAGACCTATATGCTTATATCATAATTTTTTTTTTCTCTTTTTAGGAAAAAAGGGTCAAAAACCTCATGAAAATGAAGCAAGCAATTCCCTCTGTGCATGTATCCTCAAAAGGGTAAAATCACTATCCATGAAAGTGAATGAAAGAAAGAAAGAAAGAAAAACGCAAAAGGGAAAAGAAGCACATTCAAAAGGCCAAAGTTAACGCAAACATTTTTTTTATATTGTTTCAAAAGTTAGTCATCGTTAGACAAGGACTCCCCTTATTCTATATATATATATATATATATATAGCGGCCCAGAAGTTTAACTTATGAGGGACTAAACATGTATAGTTACGATTTTTAGTTGGAGAAACTATATCTTGGAATTCACATATGAAATATCACCTATACTAATTGGAGAGGACACCATATGTATGAGCAAAAATAGTTGACGGATTGAATTCAGATACACATCATCGCTAATGATTTAACAATTTTATGCTATAAATTTCAGCTAACTTGGGAATACGATGATAGATGTGTAAATGATCGTTACGCTTGTGTGAACAATACTAGAAAGTTATCTTCCCAAATTTTTCATTTTTTTCTTAAAAATATATACAAAAATGGCAAAATAGAGTATAATATGACAAGTAATCAAGAATACCAAGCTGAAAAATAAAAATAAAAGCCTATGACATTGAAAATCATATTCTAACATAGGTTGATTAAGAAATAACAAACTTGAGATTTCGTCTTCAATTGCTGGTTTTCTTTGCATAAGTTCTCATAACAGGTATAGGTCTCCAAAAAATCATTAGTCATTATTATTGTTTTTTTTAAGTAGGGGAGTCAGGGCCCCTAGATGCCCCTTTAGGTCCGCTTATATATATATACATAGTGGATCTATAAAATTTTTGTAATGTGAACTAAATTTCAATTATAAAAATATATGTGCGATACTAAAATAATAAAAAAAAATTATAACAGTTCTTGTCAAATTTTTATATTTTGAAAATAATAAATAAATACATTATTTCTAATATATGTCACAAAATAATCATTCAAATATTGATCACATATTTTGTTTCACATATCACTCTTTATTAATTTCATTACAGAAAATATTCGCTTCACAATTGCTATAGCTATAGGTAAGATTAATGTCAACTTAACAGCAAATATAACAACGGATAAATGTTATATTTTTTAGTCTCTACTATTTTTTTTGAAAGCTCTCTTATTCCATCCAAGTCAGTAAACCTTTCATCTCCATGTGTACTCATAATATAATTTTTAAATTAATTTTTTAGCACAATAAGCTTAATTATAAAAATTCACATGGATAAAACTCAATCATTTTCAGCAACTTTTTCTAATCAAATGCACTAAGTGAATTTACCCGCCACCCAAACTTGACATTTAATTGTATTGTATTAAATTTAATTCTTATTGTATTTACATTTCATTTAAATTTACTTAGTTTAAATTTAGTTATGTAACTCTAAATAAATATATGTAATTATTATAAATTTAAAGGATCATGATTTATAATTTTGTAATATATTAAATTTGATATTTAAACTTTGAAATTATATTTATTTAATAAAACATGTAATTATACATATATGGATAATAAATTGGTAATCTTAATCAAATTTGGGACTAGTGCAGATAGGAAAGGAATATTATAAATGAGTTTGGGACAGATATGAGTGATTCGAAGATAAACAATTCCTAGATAGGTCAAATTTTCAAGAATACTCTAACCATTGTCATCTCTACTTAAATCATTTTTACGACAGTAGATTTTGATATTTTCTTCTCCAAGAGTTATCATCTTCATCTCTCTTTTTTTCCATTATTTCTATAGTAAATTAGTAATGTTGTCTACCGTATAATATTGATATGTATCTTGTATTTACAAATATTTATGTTCTCCAAAGTTTATAAGAATTTTTTTGATATTGTTGATTAATAAATATACAATTATATGTAAATAGGAATATTTTTCTTCAACATTTATCATTCTAATTTTATTTATAATTTATTAAGAATAGAATATTGTGTATAAATACTATGTTTTATTAATGAAATACAAGTTAGTTATCATCTTCTTATAGTATTAGATTTCTAATTAGGTTGAAACCCTAATTTTTCCATAAGTAGTGGATTCCACTCAAGCTGCCCTCATCGCCACCTCTACCTCTATTATGCCACCAAGTACTGAGCAACATTGACACCAAATCTCACTCATCAACTATCAATTATATGGAAAGCACATTTATACCTATGCTTTGTAGGTGTGAACTTAAGCATCATATTGATGGCTTTCAACATGTTCCTATAAAAAATCTAGATGATAATCAACTAAATAAGGCCTATAAGCTTTAGGTTCGACAAGATCATATTGTTTTTAGCTGGATAGTTGTCTCTATTTTAAATAGTATTCTTTTACAACTTGTTGGTGTCAACATAGCTCATGCGACCTAGGATAAATTGACTTTGGCATATGCTACTGCATTGAAATCAAGGATTTGAGAACTCAAAAACTAATTATGCAATTTGTTTCATAGATTAGACACAATTGAGGTGTATGTACAAAAGGTGAAAATGATTATGGATTGTCTTGTTGCTTTATAGCATCTGAATACAAAAGGTGATTTATTTGAATATGTTAAAGGTTGCTTAGGTTAAGCATATTGTCCTTTTACAAGGGCCCTTGATGCAACTCAAGCTAATATTTCTTTTGATACTTTTGTATGGCATGTTACTTACTAAAGAAAGGAATTTACAAGTTAATGAATCTACTCTAATTATGCCTACCGCTCACTATGGATAAGCTTCTGCATAGACTAATTGCGAAAAAGGAAGGGCTTCATATGGTCATGGTAGAGGATATCTAAATAAATCTCAATTGTCAGTTACAAAGTGTTGATATTCCCCTTCTGCGCTACTTGTGAATTTGGCCCCTATGGAAGAATCGACTTCATTGGATGTTTCGAATCTAACCTATTTTAATTGTGGAGGTCTTGGTCATATCCCTCGTGTTAGTGCTACAAACTAAGATTGGTAATGCTACATGTGGTATTTTTAGACCTTCTCCAACCTTGCAAGTATATCTTCTCAACCCACTTAGTCATTATTAATGGATAACGACACCACATATCATCTTACTACTAATTTTGATAATTTTGCTAGCATTCTTAATATCAATCCTAAGGAGGTCATATAGGTAATTCATCAAAATTACCCATCTCTCATTTTGGTTTTCCTTATATGCATGTTTCATCTAGTTTGTTTAAATTATATGGTATTTTGAATGTCCTAACTACTAAACAGAATTTGCTTTTAGTTTGTCATTTGGTAACATTATACAAAGGCTAAAAAATGAGTGTGGTCTCTACACCATTCCTATGTCTCCTTCAAAGTCATTGACTCAATCTTATTTCACATAATTCAGTACATGGCATACACATCTTAGACATGCCTCCTCTTCAATTATTCACAAGATTATTTCTCCTAATGTGATTTTCTCTTCTAGTAATAGTATAGTTCTTTATGTTTGCCATATGTCGTTAGCAAAATTCATAAGTTACCACTTCCTGTTCTTATAATTATTCAATAATTGGTTTTTTAGATATAATTTTGTTATGATGTTTGAGGTGCCTTCCTTGAAATTTTGAATGATATTTTTAAATAGTCATAACTCATATACAGTGCCAAGAATTTGTTCATTTTTCTCGAATTCTTAATCAGTTTTTAGTCACATTTGCCTCTTAAATATTGTTTTTGAATCATATTATCATATCTTATATTTAAAAAAAATGTCACACCATGCCACACCATAAAAATATAATTATAGTAAAAAGGTCACGTATGTACACATGCACTCTAACATGTATTGTTAAACCAATATAATTGACATAGTTGGATATTAATGGTTACATGTGGAAAATCAACTGGATATTATGAGGAAGAAAGTCTCTGGCTACTATGCTTTCCAAAATCGAAGATTTTCCTAAACTCAATACTTAGCATCAAATTCCACTTATATGGTAACTCAGAATATACAATTCATTTACTTTTCCTCTCTCTACAACTCCCTGCAAAAAAATCTATATCCACTAATGACGGCTATAGAAGGAAAAGCTTCCTAGAGAGAAGAAAGCATTATCTCTATAATACTCTTTCACCCTGTTGCCTAGATATTAAGCCAAGAAATGGGGTTGAATTGGAGTTTTAAAAATTAAAAATTAAAGTGCGGAAATAAAAATTGATTTTAGAAGGGATAGAGAAATTTGACACAAGGATTTTTATAGGTTTGGGTGTTAACAAACCCTACTCCTCTCTCCAATCGCAATTGGGAGTTTCACTAATACACTAAGTGTTACAATGAGTTTTACAAGCTCACTCCCAACTATGGTGTTTCTCACAATGTCTCACACCTAACCTAGAAATCCCTTGTGTTTTAATGGCTCACACAATAACCAATTTCTTGTGTTTTACAGGCTCACACAAACAACCTTTTATCTTGTGTTTTACAGGCTCACACAAACAACCTTTACTTTGTGTTTTTACAGGCTCACACAAATAACCTTTACTTTGTATTTTAAACGCTCACACAACTCACTTGAGTAATAAATGATTACAGAGAGAAACACTTACAAATCTTTATTGCTCAATAAATGATGAGCAAAAAGATTTTTATAGAGAATAGATATTGGTTATGAAAGTATTAAATGTACAAATAGCTTGTAATGAGATTTTGATTCAAAGTATTTGCTATCCTCTTGTACTAAATGAATAAATGACTTGTATTTATACTCTCATGGCTAATTATAGCCGTTAGGGTGCATTTAATACGAAACTAATTGTTGTATCAACCAAAATAATCACGTCTGACATTTTTCTCTTTCATCTTTCACGGGCGTGACTATGTTGGTCATGGGCATGACTATTTTTCCAAGCCGTGACTGAAGTGGTGACCTTAGTCGTGAAGCTCTCTGGAAGGTTTTGAAACATTAGGTCACTGGCGTGACATATATCTTCACGGGCATGACAAACTTCCCAGCCGTGATCCAAGTGGTGACTTTGGTCGTGAAGCTCTCTAGATGAAATTGTCATGAAGGTTTACAGGCGTGACATTTAATTCACAGGCGTGACTTAAATGTGCATTTCACGGTTTATTATCTTCCTTCATGGCCGTGAACTTCAAATGTTGGTTTTGGTGACGGTTAGCTTTGTCACAAGCGTGACACATAGTGTCACGGGCGTGAACATGCTACTTCCTTAATTTTATCTTTCAACAATTAATCTTCCATTCTCCATTTTTGCTATTCTATTCCATACCCTATGTAATAGACTTAGAAAAACAAGTATGTTAAATACAATATTGCTATTTTATTTGTTATCATCAAAATGATGGAAATACCCCTCAAGGTTTAACAATCTCCCCCTTTTTGATGGTGACAAATAATCTAGCAATATGTGCTTTTGAGAAGTCTCCCCCTCAAAAGATACTTAGGATAAAAAATTGATGAAATGCAAGAATTGTAAAGAATGATGTAGCATTGAAATAAACTTTCTAGTTTTTTAAGTATATGCAAGTTATATGCAAAGTATATCCGATATATACCAAAATTCTTCTTAAGGCATGGAGTATATTTAAGGTATATTTAGAGTATATCATGGCATATTCATTTATGTAACTTGCATTAAGGTATATGCAAAGTATACTTAAGATATATCTAATGTGTATAAAGCTCAATTTCATACTTGCATATGAATTTTGAATCAAATTTTTAAGTATTTCTAATTTCTAATTTCTCCCTTCTTAACTCAATGTCAATGTATTTGTAGGTTCTTATTTTTGATTCAAAATCTTAATATATTGCTAATGTGTGTCCAGATGAGGGAGTACTACGTTGTTTTTAGTTAAATAATCCTCATTTAATAAACAATAGAAAGCGATATATATATATATACACTAAAATTTTCTCACATAAGAGAAGAATAAATAATAAACATTTTATGTACAAAAGTATTTACAAAATGTGCAGTTATTTTACAAACATTATAAAAGAAACTTCACCGACATTAATGTATGTGTCATCACCGTCATTAATAAGAGTGTCATCACCGACATTAATAAGAGTGTCATCACCAACATTAATAAGAGTGTCATCACTGACATTAATAAGAGTGTTATCATTAGCATTAATAGACTCCTGATTGACATGTCAAACTATCCAATACTCTAGTTTTAAACTAGGTGTTCTAGGCTTAATTATTGTCAATATAAAATTCATAACTCTTTAAGTCACTCATTTCATGCATTTAATAGCTCAATTAATCACATAATTAGTAAATAAAAATATAATTTTCATAATATAACAACATCCATATTATTTTACATATTAAATTCTTCATTTCATATTATACCATGTTACTGGTAGATTTCATATTCTATGTTTGATCTCTATTTTGGTCTTGTTACACTTTGAATTAGATTAAGTGGTCTTATAGAGATTTACATCCCCCAGATCTTAGCTTTAATTTTCAATTCGAATCAATTAATTCTGAGTTATGTAGAAAATGTTATAGCTAATCGAACACTGACTGTTTAGTACAAATTCTGCCCATAAATTTCAGGACAGATTTCATGTCCAACATTTATGCTAATTTTTAACTTAGTTACCATCAAAATTAGGTCTCATATTTTCATAAAAGTTTGATTCCTATGTTTTAACTTTCAAACCCAATAAGAAACATATTAATCAGAATTTCAAAACTTAAGTTATAGCAATATATATATTGATTGCTCCATATAATCCAATAAAGAATACACACAATCACCTAACTCAATTTTTTACCAAATATAATCCTAAGTCTAGCAAACATGCATTCCCCATAAATTTATCTTAAAATACTACTAATTTACAATCATTTACATGTCAAGTGCTCAAATGATGCAACTTGATGATAAAATTTAGGTTATTGCCTTAGGTTATTCACTTACCTCTTATTTTGTTTTTCTTCCACTTCCTAGATTATTTTCTCTTTTCCTTTTTTCTCTTTGGGCTTGTTCCTTGTCAGCTTGAGCTCTTAAAACTTATCTGCTCTTTCTAGAAACTCTAAATTCTCTCTCTTGTAAAATATGCTCGATATGAGCTCTAAACTATATCTTCTTTTAGAAAGAAATATAGAAAAGAAGAAGAGCTTCTTGCCTATAATCTTTTTCCCTCTTGATCAACACTTTGGATATTTCTCTCTTCTCCTCTCTTGCTTTTTTCCTTTCTTTTTGCTCTTCTAAGCTTCCTTATGTCTTGTAGTGCATGAAAATGGCTTTTCCATGCCTTTCTCACTTTTTTCTCACTTTCTCTCTCTAGACGTAAGGTTTGGCTATAAACAAATGGTAAAGAACATGGCACTAGTTTGAATGAGTAGAAAATGAATGAAGGAATGAGATAAGGAAAAAGAAAAAAATAGAAAAAAGGAAAAAAATCCACATGTGAAACCCACCATTTTTGACCCAAAATTGATATTTTTGTGTTAATTAGCACATTAATCTCCTTTATTTTATGGTGTCTATTCAACATGTATATCATTGTCCCATAATTATGTTCAAATGGTAAATTTCTCATTTAATCATCCAATTTTTTATAAATTATAATTTAAGGCCCAAAATCTTTTTGAACTATGCATTTAGGTCCTTCACCGTAATCTACATTTTTACACTTTTAATATGCTAAGTATTTTTTTATCATTATTAATTATTATTTTGATTAATTCTAATTAAAATCCGAATGTAGACTCTAGTATGTCTGTCGCGTCAACTTAGCGGCGCGTGCGACTCAGGGTCTAAATTAGCGAATGTGACATTCTCTCCCTCTTAAATAAATTTCATTGTTGAAATTTTACATGTTCATTTTGTGTTGACCAACTGAGGATAATACCTCATTATCTCCTCGCTTTTCCAAGTGGCTTCTTCAACTGCATGGTTTCACCACAAAACTTTAACTAGAGGAATACTCTTATTCCGAAGAACTTTCTCTTCACGTGCTAATATAGCAATTAGTTCCTCCTCATATGTCAAGTATGTTTGTACTTCTATTTCTTTGATTGGAATGATGTGAGTCTGATCGGATTGATACCTTCATAACATCGAAACATGGAAAACATTGTGAATCTTTTCTAGCTCTAGTGGAAGTGCTAAACGATATGGCACTAGCTCGATTCTTTCCAGAATCACATAAGGACCAATGAACCTCGGACTTAACTTTCCTTTCTTAATGAACTTCAATACTTTCTTCCAAGGTGAAACTTTAAGAAATATTTTATCAACTACTACATATTCAATGTCTCACCTCTTTAAATCAGTGTACGATTTATGTCGATCTTGTGTGGCTTTCAATTTTTCTTTAATAAATTGAATCTTTTCTCCGGTCTACTGAACTAAATCTAGTTCTATCAATCTTTTCTTATATAACTCAATCTAACAAATCGATGTTCAACATTCCTCCCATATAATGCCTTATAATGAGCCATGTCTATGTTTGTCTGATAACTGTTATTATAAGCAAAGTCCATAAGAGATAGATATCGATCCCAGCTTCTTTCAAACTTAAGCACACAACTTCTCATCATATCCTCTAACAACTAAATAACTTGTTCTTATTGTCTGTCTATTTGTGGATGGATAGCCATGCTAAAATTGAGTTGGGTTTCCAAAGTCTGCTATAAGCTCTTCCAAAAATGTGATGTAAATATGATATCTTTATCAGAAATTATGGACACTAGAACTCTTTGTAGTCTCACGATCTCATGCTTTCTCTAAGTCACTGATAACCCTAACACGAAATCAATAGTAACTTTTCCCATTTCCACTTTGGTATTGGTATTAGTTGCAATAGTCCTTATGGATAACTGATGTTCAACTTTAACTTATTGACAAGTTAAACATTTAGCCACATATTATGTAATATATTTCTTTATTCGTGACTACCAATATTTTCATGTCTATTTTATGTCATTTGATGTCTTTTCTATGTGATTCAAATTCAAAGAAAAGATGAAAAGTCAAAAATGGAGAAAAGGAAAATTAATGAATAGAAATTGGCCTAATTAATGCCAAAATCTGTCGTTGGCCAATAGGTGGGAGGCAGCAGCGCGCTGGGCCTACTGCGGGTTGCTGCTAGGTAAGCCAGCAGCCTGCCTAGCCCATACAGGCCCGTGACTCTCCCGAACGATTTTTCAGTGGGATCTCATCGCGATCCATCTCGAAATAATTTTCTCATATTTTGGATCCTATCCTAGACCATTTACTCATTCTCCATATCTTCAATGCGTGTGACCCATTAGGTTCTCGGTTATGTTGGCCATTTGTATTAACAATTAATTTAAGTAGGTCATGAGCGGTATCTAGTAACACATCATGACCCCCAATTGACCAAAAAGTCAGTGGTTTGACTACAAACCTTTCCATAGACAAGTTTCGTACAATTATTCCTTTCACCATTATATACCCCACTTGGTTCAGAGTATGTACATGTGTCAACTCCCACTAGACTGACTATGTCATTTCTAGTCTAAGTAATGTTATTTCTTGTCCTTGAGGCTCATTACTCTATTAGATATGTCATTGAAGACTATCTTTATGATATTTCCACTCCGGCCAGAGATTCCCGAGTAATGACCACGACAAGAGGCCATGGGTATACACTCCTTCTATCAAGAGTGGCGAATCCTTTGTTGGTTACCCAATCACCTTCGAATACCTCAAGCTGTATCCAATCACCACCCTATGAGCTACCTCTCTGAGGCAATAAGGAATAGTATCAAAATACAGAATCAATATTCAAGATATCCTTGAGTACCTCAAGTCTAAGGATACTTGCACCATTGCTATGATGAGACTATCATTGACATTTGAATAGATTATCCATATGATTGTCTCATAGTTGGTCATCCAATTTACTTAGCTACACTTAGCAAACATCCACATGTTAACTCTAAACATCTCATATTTATAGATTATGAGATCTACTACTTGATCCTATCAAGGAGTGTAACATGTGCTAGTCTGTCTGGATTAATAATGTCTCATCTCATTAATCCTATGACTAGGGATAATTTTGATACTAACATAATTACACATGATAAGAATCTCAATATCATGATCTCATCATGATTTCTTTCATGCTATGTTATGTATCAAGGACTTCATTAATTGATTTAAGATCACTTATCAATTCATATATCAAATGAACATCAAATTAATGAAAAAGCCTTTTATTAATCAAATAAATTTGTATAATAAGTGCTAAAAGTGATTGTCTTTAGAGCACTCCTCTAACTTTTGTTGTCTCAAATTCAACTCTTTCTATAAGGGAAGGTATTTAAGACTTTTGTGGTATGTGTAAATTTAACATCTATCCCCATATAAATAATCTCTCCAGATCTTCAAAGCAAAAATAATAGTAGCTAACTCCAAATCGTGTGTTAGATAATTAAGCTCATGTAGCTTCAGCTATTTGGAGGCATGCACAATCACCCTTCTATCTTGCATAAGGACACGACTTAGGCCATTATAACTGCCATCACTATACACCACAAAATCTTTCCCTGAATTAGGTTGAGTTAAGACTGGTGCTTCAGTCAGCATTGCTTTAAGGTGATCAAAACTTGCCTAACATTGATCTATCCATTCAAATCAAACTTCTTTCTGTAGTAATCGTGTCAAAAGAGTCGCTATGGATGAGAAACCCTTCACAAACCTTTTATAATATCTAGCTAACCCGAGGAAACTCCTCACTTCCATCACATTACGATGTGGTTTCCAATTAAGAGTAGCCTTGATCTTACTAGAGTCAACTTGAATACCTTCAACTGAAAATATGTGACCCAAGAAACTGACTGCTTCAAGCCAAAACTCACACTTTGATAACTTTGCAGACAACTACTTCTCCCTTAATATTTGCATCACTATTCTGATGTATTGATCATGTTCTTCTTTGTTGTTGGAGTACACAAGGATATCATCGATAAACACCACTAAAAATTGATCAAGATAAGGCTTGAACACTCTATTCATCAAGTCCACAAAAGTTGTTGGTGCATTCGTCAAACCAAATGGCAACACTAAGAACTTATAATGACCATAACGAGTCTTAAATGTCATCTTAGGTACATCTGACTCCTTGATCTTTAGTTGATAATACCCTGATTGAAGATCTATCTTTGAAAATATGTTTGCACCTTTCAATTGATCAAATAAATCATCAATCTTGGACAACAGGTACTTATTCTTAATAGTCACCCTATTAAACTATTTGTAGTCAATGCAGAGATGTAAAGTGTCATATTTATTCTTCACAAATAACACTAGAGCATCACATGGTGATACACTAGGTCATATAAACCCCATATCTAACAAATCTTACAACTGCATCTTCAACTCTTTCAACTCCACTGGTGTCATCCTATATGATGTAATAGATATATGAGCAATGTCGGGTACCAAGTCAATAGCAAACTCTATCTCTCAATCAAGTGGTACCTTTGGAAATTCCTCAGGAAACACATCAGAAAACTCACAAATTGTGGGAATATTAGCCAATTTCGGATTACCCTTCTTCATGTCAATCACATATGCCAGATAGGCTTCATATCCCTTACAAATGAGTTTATGAGCTATCAGCATTGATATTACATTATTAGGGTATCTTTTATTTTCACCCATCACCATCATCTCTTCTTGGTTTGAAACTTTGATACTCATCTGCCTCTTTCCAAATCAATTACCACTCCATAACGAGCTAGTCAATCCATTCATAAAATTACATCAAACTCGTAGAATGATAGCTCTATCAAGTCTGCTGGAAATTTTCTGCCTTGAATTTCAACTGGGAAACCACTAAACACCTTGCTAACCCTCACACTGTGTCTTAATGTGTTAGTCATAAGAATCTCAAATTATAGAGTCTATGGTTCTAAACCCTCTTGACCTGGTGGTGGTGTGCATATGTATGAATGCATTGACCCCGGATTTATCAATGTATGGATGTTAGAGCCAAATAGAAGGAATTTACCCACTATGACATATGGTGTATCCTGCTCTTTTTGGCTACGTATGGCTACGTCTTGGCTGGTGCAACTTTACTGCCTTTTGGCCTCTCCACAGTCTCTTATTTGAACTTGTTAGGCCCTGCTCGGCCTTCTTTGCCTTGTCCTTTTCTTTGGCCTCTGCTTTGTCTAGAAGCTTGCATCTATACTAGCTCGATGCTCCCTAAACCTTTACCCAACTGTAATAAGGGACAATCCCTCCTCAGATGATCTTTGGAGCCACATCTTAAATAAGGTCCCATTGTCCACCAACACTCTCTTATGTGAGGATGACCGTAGTGCTGACAGAAAGGTAGAGGTAGAGACTTGCATGATACCTATGTTGATGCACTTGCTATTGAAGAAACAGATCTCGTAGGTTATCCCTGCCTGAAGGAAGAAGGAATGCTGGAACCCCTAGTCTGAAAATTAGGTATTAAAAGATCTTGCCCTTTTGCTAGTTAATGGTCATTCGCTCGACTGTGGCATGCGTCTCCTGGACCCTCTATCTTGTACTGGCTGTTATGCTGCTAGAACTCTTTCAACTATTTTGGTAGATGCTAGCAAGATGGAAAAATTAATCAGATGTAGAGCTGAGACTTGTAACTTGATTGGATCTCTCAACCCATCTTCAAATCTTTAGCACTTATTTGCCTCTGTCGACACGATGCCTCCAGCATACTTACAGAGATGTGTAAAGTCTCTCTTATATTCAGACACTGACATTTTCCATTGTTTCAAAGTTAAAAATTTACTATTCTTATCATTTATCTAAATTGGTGGGATATATTTTTCCTTAAACTTCTCCAAAAATAATTCCCAAGTCAGGGGATCAAGTGACTCTGAACTCTGACTGCGACCAATCATATGCATGATCTTGCAGCAAAGACACTGTATATTTTTACTTTTGCTCATCTGTGCAGTGTAACTGACCAAAAACTCTTTCGGCCTATTCTAACTAAAATTCTGCAACATAAGGTTCATCTTTTTTTTCGTAAAAATTTGGCGCCCCTAACTTTCGCAGCCTCTCAAATTGTAACACTGATGGGGCTGGTTATATTGCTCTCTATAGCAAATCTATCATATTTCTCATAAGCTTTGTTTGTCTCGGGTTAGTAGCTTACTGCCTTCGTGATGAGCTAGCTCCAAATCTCGATGCAACAGCTCGATGATGACTTAGTCTCGATGAAGCCTCTATTTCTTTAGCCTCATTACTTTCGACCTCTTTGACTACTATCTATCATGATCCTAAAGTCATATCTTACCTATATCATAAAAGTAATGACCCTAATTAATGAGCAACAACTCTACACAAATGTGGGTACACATGTGTCATGGATTATTTTAAGACTTATTTTTAAAAATCCAAAACTGCCCAAATCGGGCTTTGATAACTAAAAAATATAACACCCTTCACCCCAACATTGTATGCCCAAATGAAAGAGTATTACAGTATTTCCAGTAAAAAATCCCCATTTAATAAACAATATATATATATATATATATATATATATATATATATATATATCAATACTTAAATATTTTCACATAAGAGAATAAATAGTAAACATTTTATATACAAAAATATTTAGAAAACATGTAGTTATTTTATAAACATTGTAAGAGAAAATTCAAAATAAAAGTACAAAAAATTTGTGTAACCCAAGTTGTCTGAATTTTGCTTCTTTACTAGGTCGGGTCCACTAGCTTTATCTACCAACCTCGGCTACTCTTAATTATATTTGTATGAGAGAAACTCTGACGCTAAGATTTAGGCTTAGTGGTATATATAAATAAGACAATAAACTATACTCATGTATCATGCAATTATGTGTCATCATACATATATGTCAAGTTATATAATTTCTTTTTTTGTTCTCTGCATTTTCTTTATACATATATAGATATATATTTTCATATGCAAGCATTACATAATCATTTTATAGAAATAAATTATTATTTTATATTCATATTTATAAACAACCAATTCACATATAAAATTATTTATACCAAGTTATGGTATTTATGCCCATAATACCTAGGAACTAATAATTAGGATAATGGAATTGGTCATCTAGGCATAATAAGGTTGCCAACCGGACATTAGAATATGTGCATATAAGTGTCATCACCATTATTACAATATAAGTGTCATCACTGACATCAATGTATATATTCCATCACCCGACATTAATAAGAGTGTTATCATCGGTATTAATAAAAGTGTCATCAGCGGTATTAATAGACTCCTAATTGGCATGTCAAACTTTCCAAGACTCTAGTTCTAGGCTAGGTGTTATAGGCTTAATTAATGTTACTATAAAATTTATAACTCTTTAAGTCATTTATTTCATAGGTTTAATGGCTTAATTAATCACATAATTATTAAATAAAAATATAATTTTCATAATATAACAAAATTCACATTATGTTACATATTAAATTCTTCACTTCATATTTTTCCCTGTTACTAGCTGATTTCATGTTATGTGTTTTATCTCTATTTTGGTCCTGTTACATTCCAAATTAGATTAAGTGTCTTCTAGAGATTTATATCCCTATATCTTAGATTTAATTTTAAATTCGAATCAATTAATTCTGAGTTATGTAGAAAAAGTTATAACTAATTGAACACTGACTCTTCAGTGCAAATTTTGTCAAGAATTTCAGGGTAGATTTCAGTCCAACATTCATGCCAATGTTTAGCAAAGTTACCTTCAAAATTAGGTCTTATGTTCTGCATAAAAGTTTTAGCCTATATCTTAAATTTTAATCCCAATAAAAAAAATACATTAATTAGAATTTCAGAGCTTAAGTTATAGTAATATATATACTTATTGCTCTATAAAATTCAACAAAAAAACACACAATCACCTAACTCAATTTTTTACCAAATATAATCCTAAGTCTAGCAAATATGCATCCCCAGAATTTTATCTTAAAATACTACTAATTTACAATCATTTATATGCCAAATGCTCAAATCATGCAACTTGATGATAAAATATAAGTTATTGCCTTAAATTATGCATTTACCTCTTATTTTGCTTTTTTTTTCCACTTCCTAGATTACTTTCTCTTTTTCTTTATCTCTTTGCGCTTGTTCCTTGTTAGCTTGAACTCCTAAAGTATCATATAAACATCATCAAAAACTTGTTTCACCATTTTTTTCTCTAAACCCTATCTTCTCTTTCTAGAAACCCTAAACTCTCTCTCTTGAAAAACATGCTCTATATGAGCTATAAACTATCTCTTCTTTTAGAAAGAACGATAGAAAAGAAGAAGAGCTTCTTACCTATATTCATTTTCCCTTTTAATCCACACTTTGAAGATTTCTCTCTCATCCTCTCTTGCTTGTTTTCCTTCCTTTTTGTTCTTTTAAGCTTCCTTAGGTCTTATAGTGCTTGAAAATGAATTTTCTATGCCTTTCTCACTCTTTTTCTCAATTTATCTCTCTAGAAGCAAGGTTTGGCTATGGAGAAATGGTGAAGAACGTGGGGCTAGTTTGAATGAGCAAAAAATGAGTGAAGGAAGAAGATAAGGAATAAGAAAAGAAAAAGAATGAAGAAGAGAAAACACCACATGTGGGACTACCATTTTTTATCAAAAATTGATATTTTTATGTTAATTAGCACACTAATCTCCTTTTTATTTTATGGTGGTCGTCCAACATGTATATTAATTTCCCATAATTATGTTTAAATGGTAAGTATCTCATTTAATCCTCTAATTTTGATAAATTACAATTTAACCCCCAAAACTTTTCAAATTATGCATTTAGGTCTCTCACCATAATCTAACATTTATACAATTTTAATATGATTTATTAAGTATTTTGTATGATTATTAATCATTACTTTGATTAATTCCAATCAAAATCCAAATTTAGACTCTAGTATGTCTGTCACGTCAACTTAGTGACACGTGTGACTCGAGGTCTAAATTAGTGGATGTGACAATCTCCACCTCTATAGACTCCATGTGCAATACAAGCTCTCTGAATCCTATTTACTAAACCAATCAAGCTCTCTATGATCATCATCTTCAAAGTTAAAACCCTGAGATATACTAAGACTTTTCAAACCAACTAAGAAATGAAAGAGAACAAAAATTCCAAAAACAAACAACCAAGAAAGAAAAAAGTTCATTTGAAATGGACGCTATAATTTTTGTATAAATATTTTTTGAAATTGATTGGGTTTGAATTTCCCAAGATTCTTGAAAACCTCAACAATATCCGATAAATTGTGCATTGGTTCCTCCACAAATGTAATTCCTCACCCAATAAAACTTAAAAGATGATGAATGGGTATGACTTGGGAATGGGTTTTTTAAACCTTTGTAACATTAAATTTTAATATTTTAAATTTTTTTATATCATTTGTACAACCTTCATGCGCCTCAATGGGAGTTAATTTACACTTATGATGCCATGTCAACATATTGTGGCACAATGTGATGTTTTTTAAATTTGAGAGGTGGCAATATGGTCCAAAAATAATATTCAAAGGGAAAATATAACCAAAATAATATTTGAGGGGAAATCTGAAAAACTAAACAAATTCAAAGGGTTGTATATGGTTATGCCTTTTAAATATTATATTGGCAGGCTATAAAATCTAATTATTGGCATAAGGCTATAACAATAGAATATAATGCTTTAATTGGCAATGGTACAATGAGACTAGATCCAACTTTTCTTTCTCATAATTTTATTAGCTACATATGGATTTTTAAAACCATAAATAAGGGAGATGGTTATGTTAAGTGTCATAAAACACAGTTAAGGGCTAAAGGATATCACCAATAGCCTAAAGTTGATTTTGATTACATAATTGGACATTTCAAATGCCTTTTTACATGGTAAATTTAATGAAGTTGTTGACATGGGAACAACCTCTAGGCTCTGTGGATTTGATCTTTTTAGATTATGTGTATAAGTTGGAAAATTATATTTTTGGCTTAAAACAAGCGCCACGAGTTTGGAATCAATGTTTAATGGATGCCTTGAAGGAATTCAACTTCATACAATTGATGCTTATTTATTTTTCTGTAATTCTAGGCATGATAGATTATTTTTTTTATTTATATATATGATATTATTATTATTCTTCATTCAAATTCAGCTTTGGTTTCATCAATGGTTGACCATTCCAAACACGTTTTTTTGTTCATAATTTTGGTGAGATTCACCACTTTTTAGGAATTAAGCTTTAAGGCATAAAAATGGTTTATGTTAGCCTAAGTGGTGTATCCTTATTTTGATCTTGATAGAGAAGTCACTTATGTTCTTGTTTGAGTATTATTTTATAGGTCTTTAAGTTATAAAACAAACACTTAATGAAAGAATAAAAAGTTTTGAGCAAACATAATAACAAAGTATTGCCTATGATGGAGACTTTTCGACTACATAAGAGCTTTAGCAGCAATGATTCTTATGATGAAAAATGTATCAAAGAAATAATGAAGATAGCAATTAGAAAAGCAACTGTGATATTTATCGTGAAAGAGGAATAGTGACCACAAGACAAGAAAGCATGACTGCAAAATTCATATATGAACCCTACCAATGGAAAGCTAAGTGGAAGCTGCCATATGTCTAAGGGTTTTGAGTAGAGCAAGAAATTGTGACTGTGATTTAGAGAAGCACAACCGTGACTGCAACAACTGAAGAAACCCAAAATGGATAAAGGAGATCACGATGAGAAGCACGACTATGAGAAGGCCCGTAACAATAGAAGCATTACTATGACATAAGGAGTGCGAGTGCAAAAAGCATATGAAGTCAACCGTTAGAGCCAGGAGTCAATTAGACCCAGATATGTGTACTAGCCCTTAAAGAGCTAAAGAAATTGCAACCACAATGAATGAAGCATGACCGCGATTCTAGGTCTGACAAAACAAAATAAAAGATGTAGAAAAATAACTATTGAAAGGAGAATGTTAGGGATTTTAATGTAATTGCTCTTTGGAGATTTTAGTCCATTCCAAAGGCCATTGTTTATAGAGAGAACAACCCTTTGATGCCAAAAGAATTCCATTAGCCTTAAAGATTTCTATAAACTACCAATTCATCCCCCTATTTCCATTACACATCTTAATCACAGTTTATTGTTGCACAAATTAAAATATATTAAAAATCTATTGGGTCACATAGGTATGCTCGAAAGTAGTGTCATTTTATTGACCTTAGTGTGATTGATAATAATTTTGATCTTGACATTCAAATTATTTGTCACTATAGTGTTTATTAGTGTTGTTTTGATAGTGTATAAACTTTCCAATCAATTAGAGTCCATTTACTTAGTAAAACTTTAAAGAAAAAAATATCCCCAAAATTGCAACAAGATAAGAAATCACACTCGTGAGACAAGCATCATAACCACACTTGCCAAACCACGGCTATAACTCAAGCCTGGCAATCAAGCACCAAAGTTTAGAAAGATTTGCGATTGCAACGCTACTTGCAAAATAAGTTTCATGAATACAAAATTGAAAGAGCAACCACGATCTTTGCAATGAAGCTTCCAAAAAGGTTTATAATTGCGATTCTACAAGGGTAATTACAATATTTGAAGATGAATGACTGTGATTCCCACAAGGCTAAAACCTTAAAAATTCTAGATAGGTTTGTATTAACAATCACAACTGTTGTCTTATACACGAAGGCAAAAATGCGATCATGAAAATGGGAGTGAACTCGTAATTTTTCATCTAACTTGACCATTAGAAGTAGGAACCAATTTAAGCCATCCACGTGTCCCTAGCCATTAAAGAATGAACAAATTGTGATAGATGACAAGGAAAACATGACCCCAATTCTTGTCCTATAAAGAGCATTAAATGCAATCTAGCATAAACATTTGAAAGCGTTATGACATTCAATTATCACATTAAATTGGTGGGTAAATGGTATAAATAGATCCATAAGAAACCACTGAATTCAACTCAACAAATCTAAGTGTGCCAAAACATGTGCAAATTTATTTCCCAACTTTTATTGTAATCATTTGTCAATAAGGTTTAAGTGTTAGCCTTAAACACTTTAGGTAAAAGTTGTAAAAGTGAGCTTATATCAAAAACTCTTGTTAGATTGTTGTGTGAGCCTAAAAAAACATAAGAAATTAGTTTTTGTATTAGCCATCAAAACATAAGGGATTTAGGTTTGGTGTTAGCCATGAAGAAAATACCTACTTTGGAGTGAGTTAGAAAAACTCTATTATAACTATTTGAGTGAGTCAGTGAAAATCCAAATTGAGAATTAGGGAGTGGACATAGGGATCATTTGGTCTGAACCACTATGAATTTCTTATGTGTTTTCTCACTTCCCTATCTTTTTTATTTGTTCATTATTTGTGCCTTAGCCTAAAATTTTAATTATACACCAATTCATCCTTCTTTTCGTGGTGATTGTTTAGACAATAATTAGTATTAGTGCAAGGTCAAACATTCAAGGCTTAAGCCACTAGCAAAGTTCATAAATGGCCAATGAAGGGACTTAAAGCCTCAAACCATTTTTAATAGATCCAACTATGTCTATTAAAAGCATCACATGGAAGCTTATCTTGATAATGCCCTAGCTAATGTTTGGAATGGTGTCCTAAAGGAATCAAACCTCTATTAAGGGAGATAAATGATAAGGTGTAACTCATTCCAAGGGAATAATGGATGAAACCTTAAAAAAGGGCAAACGACAAAAACAAGAGAGTCATAACCATTATTCTTAGTTCTCTATATTAAAGAATGTGGTAGAATGCAATATTGCCAAATCATTCAAGGCATTTGGAAGACTTTAGAAAACTATCATGAAGGCACCAATCAAGTAAAGTGTAATAAATTTCAATTGCTAGTGATGGAGTACAAATTCTTCAAAATAAAGCCTAATGAGTCCATAATGAATACGATAAACTACATTTTTGCTATTTTAAATAGTATGAAAAAGCTTGGGAAGCACTATGATCTTGTGGACATCAACAATAAGATCTTGAAAAGCCTCCCACCAAAGGATATGGCTCAAAAGTGGCGAGTATTAAATAAGCCAATGAAGATTTGAGTACAATTCCAACTAATGTGCTCATTGACAAATTCCTCACATATGAGATGGTTTTGGCAAGGGAGAAGGAATTGGAAAGTGAAAAAAAAAAAGAGAAAGGCTATTGTCCTTAAAGCTACTTCTTCCAAACCTCAAGAAGAAGGACATTCAAGTGAAGTAGAGAAGAGTGAGCATGAGAATGAAGAAATTGTCAAGCTCTTTAGGAAGATTAAGAGACTTATAGACAAGAAGTATGGAAAAGTGAAAAATTACAAAGAAATAATTTCAAAGCTCTCCTCAAATCACTCCTCCTCTAACAAGAACAAAAGATAAGTAACTTGTTAGAGGCACAGGAAGTTGGAATGTCTAAAATATAAAAAGTATAAGAATAGGTTGACATAGGAAGATGGAGACAGGGAACACAAAGCAACTAGGGACTATAGCTCTACAAATGAGAATGAAGTAAGAGAAGAGAAAGTTGCTAACTTATACTTTATGGCCTTGGAGGATAATAATAATGAGGTATAGTCTACTTCTCATTCTTGTGATTGTGTTTGTGATGTGCTTGATGATGATGATGATGATGATGATGATGATGATCTACTTGAGGTTGTGAATCTTAAGTATGAGAAATACAAAAAGAAGTTAGCTTTTACAAGAAAATTGTTTTCAATTAGAAAATAATTTAAATGATTTACAAAGTTGTTTTGGAGCTTAAAACTTCTAATGATTCTCTTAAAAAATCATTAGATGAAATTTTTATCAAAACCCTCAACCAATATTTCTTTACTAAAACAAACCAATGCTTTTAAAAAAAATGAGGTTGAAAAGCTTATAAGTTCAATTTTGAAATTTCACAAAGGGAAGAAAAATTTGGATACCTTAATTGTATATTAAAGGCATCTCTTAGTGAGACATGGTCTAGCTTCAATAGAGCATCCTTATCATCCTTTCCACTTAATACTATTTTTGTTAAGGTTTTAACACCACAAACCTATTCTATTGAAGTAGTAGCCTCAAAGGCTCAAAATAGGGCACACACTAAACCCCCCCATTTGGTCCAAGAGGCAAGCTTTAAAATACCAAGCATGTGTATTTGTATAAGAGATATGCATCTAGACCTTCACATACAACATATGTATGCTTTTGTATGCATGCTAGTTCTAACAAAGTAGTGAGGCCTAAACCTTAAACCAAAATGGCATTCTAATAAAAACATTTTTAAGTCTAAACAATTTCATTATTGTTTGAAGTTTAGGCATAATAAAATTCATTATCATATTAGGTAGGCTTACCTAGAACCTCCCAAGACTAACCCCTAAAGATCCAAGTTTATTTGGATACCTAAAAACAAAATTTATATAATCTTCTTATAGGTGTGTGTCAAATCCACAACTAAGGAAAATATGTGGCTTGTTGACAGTGGATACTCAAGGCACATGACTGAAAATGACAACTTGTTCACAAAAGTTAAGAAGATCAATGGTGGTAAGGTTACATTTGGAAACAATGCCAAATGTAAGGTAACTGGCATTGATTCCATTGGCTTTAATGGTATTTCTTTTATTGATGATGTGCTGTTGGTTGATGGTTTAAAGCAAAATTTTTTAAGTGTAAGTCAATTATGTGATAAAGGTAATAATGTCACCTTAAACAATTTAAATGGCCAAGATATATTCAATAGAGATAAAGATAACAACAGTTACATAATTGACATGTGAAAATTGATTAACACTTCTTCTAAGTGTCTTGTCTCTATTAGCAATGATGAATGGCTCTGGGGTAGAAGGCTTAAACATGTAAATATGAAACTTATTCAAAGCCTTAACAAGGAAGAGCTAGTAGATGGGTTACTAAAAATGAAATTCATCAAGGACAAGATATGTGAGCCATATCGAAGAGAAAAACAACATAAATCATCGTTCAAGTCTACAAATATTGTAAGTACCTCTAGACCACTTCAACTTGTGCATATGGATAGTAGGGTTGTTAGTTTAGGTAGAAAACATTATGCATTTGTGTTCATTGATGACTGCACAAGGTTTACTTAGGTAATGTTCCTAGCTTATAAAAATGAAACTTTCAATACTTTTAAAAATTTTTGCCAAAAGAGTTCAAAATAAAAAAATGTTATTTCAGTTCAAAGATTAAAATTGATCATAAAAAAGAGTTTAAAAACGAATTTTTAAAAACTATTGTTTTGAAAATGAAATTTCACATGATTTTTCAACTCCTAGAATATCACAACAAAATGGTGATATATAAAGAAAAAAAAATAGAAGTTTAGTATAAATTACTTAAACAATGCTCAATGAGTATGGTTTGTCAACTTACTTTTAGGCCAAAGCCACTAACAATGCATATTATGTTTCTGACTAAGTTTTTAAAAGACCAATTTTGAATAAAAATTCTTATGATCTATGGAAAAAAAATCCAAAATTTCATACCTTAGAGTATTTAGGTGCAAGTGCTTCATATTAAATAGCAAGGATAACTTTGGGAAATTTGCCTCCAATTCGAATAAAAGGCATCTTTTTATGCTATTCCACCTTTAGCAAAGCTTATAAAGTTTTTAACAAAAGAATTTTAGTTGTAGAGAAATCCATGCATGTTGTTTTTTATGAAACTAGTAAACTTAATATTGGGAAATTAGTTGTTTTTATGATCTTGTAAGTTCCATAAAGTAACTGAATCTTGAAGAAATCCAAAAGAAAGATAAGGATAATGTTCAAGAGAAAGATCAACTAGAGGGATCTCAATCTCTACCTCAAGCTCAAGAGCAAGGCTCCCAAGAGCTATCTAAAGAGTGGAGATATGTTAAGAACCACCCAAATGAGCAAATAATTAGTGATCCCACCAAGGGTGTAAAAACTAGATCTCATTTCAAGTTTTTAGATTCTAGTCTTACATTTGCTTCTCAAATTGAGTTAAGGGCCATTGAGAAGTCTTTTAATAATGAGTTTTGGGTGATTGCTATGCAAAACGAACTCAACCAATTTAAGAGAAATAAAGTGTAACAAATAGTTCTTAGACCTAAGGATTACCCAATTATTGGTTGTAAATAGGTCTATAGGAACAAGTTAGATGAACAAAACTCAATTATTAGAAATAAAATTAGATTGGTTACTGAAGGATACAACCAAGAAGAAGATATACATTTTGATTAGACCTTTACTACCGTAGTAAGATTTGAAGCAATTAGCATGCTATTAGCATATATATTTCATATTAATTTTTAATATTTTTTCAAATGGATATCAAAAGTTCATTTTATATGATTTTATTAAAGAGTATGTGTATGTTGAATAACCTCCCAATTTTGAAAGTCATGAATTTCCAAATCATATTTTTAAACTCACAAAAAAACTTATATGGTTTAAAACAAGCTCCTAGAATTTGGTATGAAAGATTTAGTGCATTTATTTTCCAAAATGGATTTCAAAAAGACATGTTGATACAAATTTTTTCATTAAAAAATACAAATGTGATACTTTAATTGTCCAAATTTATAATAATGATATTATTTTTGGGCTACTAATAAATCTTTTTGCTAAGTGTTTGACTAGGAAATTTGAGATGAGCATGATGGGAGGCTCAAATTGGACTACAAATCAAGCAATGCAATAAGGACATTTTCATAAACTAATCAAAATACACTAAGGAGCTACTCAATAAATTTGGAACGAAATGATGTGAAAATGCTAAGACCCCTATGAGCAAATCAACTAAAATTGGACAATGAGAAGGGTAAGCCTATGAATGAGAAAAAATATCGAGGTATGATTGATTCTCTTCTCTATCTTGCTTCTAGACCCAATATTTATGTTTAGTGTTTACTTGTGTGAATGTTTTTAAACTAGTCTTATAGAGTCTCATTTAAATGCGGTAAAAAGGATTTTGAAGTATTTAAATGGCATAATTCACTTAGGTCTATGGTATCCTAGGAATATACCTTTTATCATCATTAGTTTTTCAAATGTTGACTATATCGATGGTCTACTAGATAGAAAGAGTACATCCAAAACTATTTTATTGGTTAATGTTTGATTTCTTGGTTTAGCAAGAAACAAGTTTCAATTACCTTACCCATTATCGAAGCGAAATATGTGGTGGTAGGTTGTTGTTACACTCAAATCCTTTGGATGAAACAACTCAAAGAATATGGCCAAATTATTGATCACAGTTCCATCAAATGTGACAATACTAGTGCAATAAATCTTTCAAAAATTTTCATTTAACATTTTAGTAGCAAACACATAGACATATGCATCATTTTTTGAAAGATCATATCCAAAATAGTGACTGGTGTTAGAATTCATTAGCACTAATGACCAAGTGTTGGATATTTTCACTAAGCATCTAAATAAAGAAAGGTTTTATTTTATAAAAAAGAGAGCATGGAATAATTGATGGGAGTACTTTGATTTGAAAAGATTTTTAAAACATTCATTGCATATCATTTTGAGTGAATTATATGTTGTGAATGCTATGAACCTATGTGTTTATACGCCATTTATGTGTTTGCATGAGTTTATGTGTGTATATATGCTTTAATTGGCTATGTGTGTATATTTGATTGAATATGTTTGTATATGAATATTGAGTGATTAAGCTTCTTGAAGTTCAGTTTATGATCTTTATGATTCAATTGGTCAATTAGATTCAATCTAATCATAAAATGTGTCACAACTCATTTCATGCATTATCATGCTTTTAGAACAAAAATTGCATGAAAACTTGTAATTCGCAGTCGCTATTAGTGCATTGTGATCTCAGATTACATGACATATTCATTTTGATGAAATTTTTATTTTCGTGAATGTGATTTATTTCTTGCAATAACGAATTGCTTTAAAATTTGAATTATTGTAACTTTTCAAATTTGTGATTGTTATTCTGTTTTCATAGTTGTGAAAATTCAAACTTTTTTATTGTTACTTCTTTTAAAGATTTTGAGTCATGATTAGCAAATTGCAGTCACAACCTATGCAATTTTTGCAATTTTTTTTACCATTGTGGAGTTTAAAAATTTTCATTTTTCAAATCTTTTACACCCATTTTACCATTGTAGCTACATCCTAAACACTATAAAATGGCACTTAATCACCATTCATTCAATTTGCACTCTTTTTCTCATATTATCTCACTAAAAACCTCTTTATCTCTCTAATATTCTTTTCATTTTCAATCTTCTTCATTCTCTTTCACTTTGCATATATACACAATGGCCCCTAAAAACATCTAAGCCTTTAACCATGCTTCAAAAAGCAAAACTCCCGCAAGATCCTTTTAACCTCAAACCTGATCATTATACGACATTATGAGGGGATGGAATAAAAAATTTGGGTTCGTGATTGACAAGGAGTATCTCCCTAACATTATAAGGATACACTAGACAAGGTGGGGTGGACGAAATCATGTTTCCAAATAAAGATGGTTATGACTTTCTCACCGCTAAATTTATCTCCACACTCCACATGAAAAAGAAAGACTTGGGTGACTTAGGATATTATGGAATATTATTTAGTATGTTTGGACAAAGATACGAGTTGTAAGGGGATGAGGTAATGGAGATTTTTAGTTTCAAGACAGTAGGACTCCTGAATTATAGTGAAATAAAGCAAGGTTTTTCGGAGCTTTGGAAGTCCATTTCCATAGAAACCATACTTGACAAAAAACTCCAATCTAAAAAAATAAAAACTCTTCTCTATTGGGTTTTCCATTAAATGGTCGCTTTTACCATACATGTAAGGGGAGATGGAAACAAAAATGTGACACAAAAAGATCTATTCTTTGTTTATGCTTTAATGAACAAACTTTTGGTGGAAGGAAAAACTCACTTCTTTAACCAACTCCACGACATTGATGTCATGAAGAAAAGAGTTGTGTCGATCTCTTCCCATATCACCTTCATTGCCAAACACCGTTATCCACTTTAAGGGAGGTGCAACCATATGAAGGAAGCTTTATAGATCATAACTACCTTCTCAATACTAAGGCTATAAAGAAAATAGATGAAGATACCTTTGTGTGTGCTTTGGGAGGACCTGGTGCATAAGCCTCCATCATACAACATAGCAAGTAGAGGACTAGGATTGTTATGGGAGAAAAACAACCAATGAAAGAAGAACAAGTCGACCCATCTCAAGTTCCATCTTAAACTCCAACTTTAAGCACCATTGACCCAACTCTCATGAGGATTCTTAAGCATCTTCACTTGGATCTTTAAAGTATCCATAGGAAATTGGGTATGGATGTGTATTCAATAAGCTTGAGTGATCAAGAAGAGCATACGAGTGAAGGGGGAAAAACCAAGTTGATGAGCACCAAAGAGATGATAGTCCTTTACCTAGCTTTTAGGCCGCCCATTTTTATGCATTTCATGTTTTTCAGTCCACGTTTTTCGTTTTCTATTGAGTGCTATCTGTGAAATAACTTTTGAGACTACAAGGTTGAAAAAGAGGTTGTGATCTTTGCAAAGCAAATTAACATACATTTCCAGAAAGGTTCATGACAATGATCTTGCCTGTGATATTCACCGCAATAGCATGTTTGTGACCCCAATTCTACAAACACAACCATGATATTTGAGGAGGCATGATCACTAGAAGGCATCCATTCAGAAATATGCCATGTGCCCCAACCGGCTTCAAGCTTTTTAGAGGGTTTAAAGAATTCAATTTGTGCAACCACAACATACAATAGTGCGACTCGGATTCCCGTAAGGCTAAGTCCTCTAAAATTCTTAAGAGGGTTGCGGTGACAATCACAACACACAATCAATTTTTCATTTGACTCAACCATTGGAAGTGGGAACCAATTTAAGCCATCCATGTGTCACTATCCATTTGAGCATGAATAAATCGTGACCATGACAAGGAAAGTGTGACCGCAATTCTTGTCCTACAAAGAGCATTAAATGCAATCTATCATAAACATTAGGGCAAGTTATGACACCCATTTGTAACGGCTAATTGGCAAGTAAATGGTATAAATATACCCCTAAAAAGCTATTAAATGCAACTTAATAACTCTAAATGTGCCAAACTTTTGCAAATTTATTTCTCAATTATTATTGTAATCATTTATGAGTAAGGTTCAAGTGTTGTAAAACTGAGCCTATATCAAAAATTTCTTGTTAGGTTGTTTTCTGAGTCCAAGAAAAATACAATAAATTATTTTTTGTATTAGCCATCAAAATACAAGGGATTTGGATTTGGTGTTAGCCATAGATAAAATACTTAGTTTGGAGTGAGTTATAAAAACTCTATTGTAACTCTTTGAGTGAGTTAGTAAAAATTTTAATTGAGAATTAGGGAGTGGATGTAGGGATCATGTAATGTCTTCTCACCTAACCAAGATTAACCTGACTAAACAAGCGGGTGCTACGGAATCTGGTGTGTAGAAACCTATAAAATTTTAAATCTTTTCTTTCCTTTGGAAAACACTTTTTTATAAACACTTCCTTTGCATATGAAATAATATTACTATATCTCTTATATATAATTATCCATGAAGAAATATTTTGATCCAAAAGAAAGCATCATCATATATATATAAGAAATAACTTGCTTAGGGCTCAGAAGGCCTAATGTTTACAAAAATACATATCTTTACAAACGCTACAGATATCTCAAAATATAAGATATGTATGCAAGTAAACAATCCAAATCCCTATATCATTTACAAAATACAAAAATATGACATATGATACCACTGACCCATGTCGGGTCTACACTATTGTCTCTAATGTTAGGCTAGCTTCTCTGGATGAACTTTAATTATATCTACAAGGTTCTGAACTATATGGGGAAACACTCGGACGCTAAGCTACTAAAAGCTTAGTAGTATATATAAGCATAAAAATTCAACTTGAAATCATACATTAAATGAATTCATGGCAACATATAAAATATTATGGCATGGCAGTGAATTCATACTATCATATAGATACTTTACCTTATGGGATGAATTAACTCATTAAGCATTGAAGAATACGAAATAGAATGTATAATTCCTTTTTAATAACATATAACATATTAATTGTGTATTTTTGTATACTTTACCTTATGGAATGCCACCTATCATATTTCTAGTCTTAGTATCGAGCCTAGACTTTACTTGTTCATATTATCTTATTATACTTCATTATGACATTTACATCTTATAACATATATACTTTGTTCATATATGAACTCATCATGTAACATTCATGTATTGATATTCATAGAAGCATACTTTAATATATCATCATGTAGGTAAGTGCATAGCCATTGCATTACAACCATAAACATACATCAATATATTATTTAATGGAAGCTTCATGGGAGTGAACTATGTGTTCACGGTCATGAAGTCTTATTCACAAGTAGCTCTATCCATAAACCAAACCATGAACTTGGTCATGAAAGCTTCTGTCCATTTTGTGAACATTCTTTACAGACGTGAAGAAATAGTCACAGTTGTGATCTTATTCCTGGGATGAGATTCACGATCGTGAACACCTAGTCACATGTGTAAATTTGGGTTTTCCAGCAGTTAACAACATTAAAGACAAACATTTATCACAAGTCACATGCAAGGTTCTAAGGATTGTCCCATGACAACCTTTTCTTATCAACATTCTCATCACATCATGCATTAAAATATGTTAAAGCATCATTTAAACCCTTTAGAACATATCTCAACATAAATTACCCTATCAACTCATTTAATGTCAATTCATGCATTTATGGTTTAACAACCTCTTTATAACCTCAACTATATTTCCTTTTACCTTTCCATCATCATAACTTGGCATTCAATTTAAAACACATATGGCATACTTATAACAAGGTTTCTTTCAAGCATTTCGTTTCCTGTCTCATATTCTTATAACATTCATGCATGACTTACTTTTATATCAATAATCAACTAGCATTTAAGGCATTCAAAAAATTTAACACATACAACATGCCAAAATTAGAATTTAAATGTATATATATACATACCTCTAATGGAGACACCAAAACCAAGCTTCTCTCAAGCTTGCCTATCCTTTGGTGGATTTTGTCACCTCTTCTTTCAACTCCTATCACATATAACATGTATCCATTAACTTCTTTAAATCAAAAGCTTAGCCTTTAAAAGCTATAAAGCTCAAACCCTAATCTTAACCCTCTTATATAACATTAATCTCATAAAACCTCTGACTAAAGCATATTATAACCTTAATCAGGCTTAAAGACGGTTATATAAACCTTAAAAAAAACTCATATTCAACAAAAACCCTAACCCTTATGGAAATGGGTCTCTAATAAAAGACTATGAAAGCTTATGAAGAAGAAAAAGAAATGTGATTCCTTACCAAGATCAGAGGAAACATAGCTAGGAAGAACGATTCGATTCCACTCTTCTGCTTATGGGTTGGTCTCCTCAAGAACACTTTTTCTTTATGCTTCTCTCCCATAAGAACTTGTTTAAAATTTGATCTTTTGTGTTGGTTTGGTGTTTAAGGTTTAGGAATCAAAGAGAACATAAGACTTGGTCTCTGATAGAAAGAACATTCAAGTTCTATGGTTTACTTTTTAGTTTAGTTCGTGAGAAAAAGAAAGAATAACTGTTGGAATTGTATATCTAACGATGATCACGGGCGTTACAACCACTGTTACGGTCATGAATCAGCTTAAGCTCATAATTCCATCTCAGGATGGTTCACAGTCATGAAAGCATTATCATATGTGTAAACCAATTGACACTTCATTTTCTTGTTTCTTTTTAACTCTCTCTATATACTCTAACTCTTAAACACATACTTAACTTTCCTTAATTCCTCTTATTTACTAGGCCATAATTATGGATGTTACAAATCATTTGGCTCGAACCACTATAAATTTCTTTTATGTTGTACCTCTTCCATATCTCTAGTATTTGTTCGTTGTCTTTGCCTTAGCACAAAATTTTAAATATACACTAATTCATCCCCCCTTTCTTGGTGATTGTTTGGGCAATAAATTTTAATGTAACGACTCTTTGGAGGTTTTAGGCTATAAATACCCCCTCTAAAAGCCATTGTTTAAAGAGTGAAAAACCACATATACCAAAAGAATTGGTATCAAAGCCTAAGCCTCTCTTCAAAGACTAAATTGGTAGATAAAATATCAAAAATGGCAACTAAAGGAATTCACCAACTCAATCCATTTTTTGATGGATAAAACTTAATAATTTGGAAGATTAAAATGAAAGCTTACTTGGATAGTAATCTCATTGACTTATGGGACACTATTCTTAAAGAATGGAAGCCACCATCAAAGATTATAGATGGTAAAGTGAAGATCATTCTGCAAAATGGGTGGGTGGAGGCACAAAGAAAGGCAAATGAAGAAATAAATAACAATGATAATTCTCTTTAGCACATTATCAATGGAAGAATATGGGAGAGTTCAATAATGTCAAAGTATTTATATTATTTGGAGAACTTTGGAAAACTATCATGAAGGCACCAAATAAGAGAAATCTAAGAGGATCTAATTACTAACAACTAAGTAGGAGCTCTTCCAAATGAAGCCATAAAAGTCCATCATCGAGATGGCCAACCAACTCTTTGAAATTATCAACGATTTGAGAAAACTTAAGAGGCATTATAGCTTGGAGAATGAAAACAACAAAATCCTAAGGAGTCTTTAAAAGAACGAGTTAAGGATTATCATAATTGAGGAGGCCAATGCTGACTTAAGCACCATTTCAATTGATGTGCTCATTGGAAAAATCTTAATTCATGAAATGGTTTTGGTAAGAGAGAAAGAGTTAAAGCTTTAAAAGGAGAGGAACACAATTGTTATCAAAACCTATATAAGATTTCAACACTTATCAAATGAGAGCTCAAACAATGAGGAAATGAGTGAATTGGATAGTGATAAACTTATAAGAAAAATAAAGATGCTTATAAAGAAAAAAAAGGATGCCAATAATCAAAAGAAATCCTTCAAGTACTCATCAAGCAACAAGAGACACAAGAAAAGGTCCCATATGAAGCATAAAAAAGGGCACAAAGTAACATGGAGTGATGACTTTTCTAGCTCATGATGAGATAGTCCTTTCTTGCTTCATGGAGGACTTCAATAAGGTATGCTCAACATCCCTTTCTTATAGTAGTATTGATTCTTATTTTGAGTGTGATGTAAATAATGAACTTCTTGAAACTTTATTTTCCAAAAATGAGTTGTTTAAAAAGAAAATGTATTTTTATAAGAAAAAAAAATTATCAATATAAGAATAGTTTAAAGGATTTAGAAAATCAAGTTTTACTTTTTAAAGTTTCTAATGATTCCCTTAGGGCATGAGAAAAGAAATCATTTCAAATCTAGCATATAATGCCATTTTTTGCATAAAACTTGGTCATATAAGTTCATTTTATTTTATAAGAAAGGGTCACTTTAAACCTTCTTACCCTAACCCTCATGGATCCAAGTTCAAATGGGTACCAAAAGGCACAATTATTTGATTTTATAGGTGCAAATGTTCAACAATTAGTATCCTTCAACAATTCCCAACTAGTGATGTCAAATCAATACAATTGGAATCAAGAATAACAAAATTGACAATTGATATCAACTTGTGGAGAGCACTTAAGGGGTAGCAACCAAAATAAAGAGGTGCTTAATAACAAGTGCCAAATTTTCTTACAATTGGTATCAAAAGGATAACCAATTAAAGGGGAGCAAGCCATAAAAAGGAAGAATAATCCATAAAAAGAGGGAGTAATCTTTATCTCTAGTATCATTAGTTTAATCCCCCATGCATTTTTATTTTTCATTTTATTCTAACAATTGGAATCATCTTTTATGGCATAGAAAATATTTTTTTTAATGTTTTTAATTTCCCTTTTACCTCTTGGTTTTTAAAAACTTCGCCTTTTTGTTTTTTTAAACCATTTTTTGTTTCTTTTCATCTGTCTTTTGACCTAAGTGGTGCATTAACCCTTTTTTTTATTTTTCCAAAGAAGGAGAAAGCATTGATTTGCAAAATTTTGTTATTTACTAAAGTGAAAAAGAAAATGAGCAAATATTTACATTTTTTGCAAAAGGGGAGTTTATTTTGAAATTTATATTTGATTAAGGGGAAAACAATATGTTTTATCATTTAGTGAAATATGTCAGTTATGGAATTAACATACTTAATTAGAATACTTTATTAGAAAACTCAATTAGAATACTACTTTTTTGACTAATAAAAAATATATTTTGCCTTAAAACTTTTTGTGTTTTTGAGCTTCGCTTTTGACATAATTCATGTTGACTTTACATAAATATCCTAAGATTCTCTTTACTATACTTGTGTTTCACTTTATGAATAAGTCATATTTTCACCATTTGCACTTTTAAATATGAAATTGAAATAATAAAGTAACAAATTCTAAAGTGTAAATCATGGTTTTATAATAATCAAAATTTTGGGACACAAGTGATGTAGCCTTTGACCCAACATAGTGTGCTTATTTGAGTGTTGTTTTGTAGGTCTTTAAGTTATATAACAAATACAATGGAGATTTCCCAATCGAGCATGAGGTGTAGTGACTATGATTTTCATGATGCAAACTGTGTCAAAGAAACAATGGATATCGCAATAAGAAAAGTGACCATAATATTTATCTCCAAAAAGGAATTACGACTGTAAGGCAAGAAAGTATGACTGAGAAATTCATATGTAAAACTCAACAAGTGGAAGCTGCCACATATCCAAGGGTTTTAAGCAGAATAAGAAATCATGACAACTACTTAAAGAAGTGAGACCGGAATTACAGCAACTAAAGAAATCCAAAATGGACATAAGAGATCACGATGAGAAGCATGACTGCAAAAAGGCCCATGACAATAGAAACAAGACCATGACATGAGAAGTGTGAGCATGAGAATCATATGAGGTAAACCGCAGGATTGCAAAACTAATCAGACCCAATCACATGTACTAGTCATTAAAAAGCTGAAGAAATTGAGATCGCGATTATAGATCTAATTGTAAAAAATAAGAACTGCGAAAAAATAGTCGTTAGAAGGGGAGCATTATGTATTTTAATGTAATGGCTCATTAGAGGTTTTAGGTTATAAATACGCCTTCCAAAGGCCATCGTTTAGAGAGAGATCATCTTTCTATGACAAAAAAAAAATCTATTAGCCTTAGATTTCAATAAACTACTAATTTATCCCTCTCTTTTCGGTGCATATCTTCTTCACAATTTATTATTGCATAAATTGAAATATATTAATGACCTATTGGGTTACACAAGTATGCTCAAAGGCAGTGTCATTTCCACATTTTCCAATCCTAGTGATAAACTTTGTATAGGTGATATACTTAATTAATGATGATTTTGTAGTGTTATTAGTAGATTTCAATATCTAACCTTCACTGGGCTTGACATCTCTTATTTTGTAAATAAGGTGTTAGAGTTTATGCATATCCCTATTCTAAACCATTAGATGGCATTCAAGTGCATTCTACACTATTTGAATGATTACTCTAATGCATGATATTTTTCTTTCTACTACAATTTTCGTGCAATTACATAGATATTGTGATGCTAATTTGGGAAGTAGTATGGACGATGAAAAGTTAATTATAAGATATGTAATTTTTCTTTGTTCATCTTTTATTTTATGGTGTTATTGCAAGTAATGGGCAATATCTTATTCTTCCATTGAGGCTGAGTATCAGTCTTTTACAACTATAACTAGTGAGATACTATGGATACAATTTTTGCTTAAGAAAATTGGCTTTGGCAATATATATCCTCTTCAATTGTGGTGTGTTGACCTTAGTTCTACTTATTTGTTGCCAACCTAGTATTTTATTCGCGCACAAAGCATATGAAAATTGACTTTCATTTGATACATGATTTGATTCTGAAAAAGTAGTTACAAGTTTTTTTTATATCTCTACACATGATTAGATTGTAGTTGTGCTCACCAAATTGCTTCTCAAGCCTTGCTTTTAGGAAATACATGCTAAATTGACTTCTCTTCTAGACTCAATTCAATTTGAGGGGGAGTGATAAAGGAATATATAGTTATATGTAAATAGGAATTTTTTTATAAAGTTTCTTATTCTAGTTTTATTTCTCTCCTACTAAGAATGGGACATTGTGCATAAATACCTTTCTTTTATTCTTTTATTTACCACTTTTAGAATTGTAGAGATATCACACACAAATTATAAGATATTAGTATTATAAATATTTTGTATTGGTTGACCATAATGTTTAAGTACTGTTTATAATGATTTGAATAATTCTCCTCAGTTGAACTAACTTTTAATAATAAGTCAGATCTATGATCTATTTTAAAAAAGGTACCAAAGCCACCAATAATAAACTTTTGGAGATTTATTAGAGTTAAGATCTAGTCTCAATATGTATGAGAGTCATCATATCTCACGTACCCTTGAGCTATTATTAAAGTTTACCCATAAATTTTAATGCAATTCAACAAAAAAAATGCCAATAGGTAAAGTCATTATTTTTACTTTGTCTTCCTCTTCAAGGACATTTGATAAAATTGAAACGATACATAAAAGATTAGCATGGTCTCTGTGCAAGAATGACATATACAAATTAAGAAATGAACCAAATTTTCACTAAATATACACACCTCCTTATTTTTCTGTTCAACAACCGAGTAAGGTGATACTTCAATCTGCTTACTTTACTGTACCTGCTAGACATTATATCTTATAACTAATATACATTACACTCAACCCATCCTGAGTATATAATATAAAGTTGTTATAATTGTTACATAGTTTTGGTTGAGTGTAATATATATTAATTGTAATATATAATATCTAGCATGTACAGTAAAGTAAGCAGGTTATAGAATCACCTTACTTGACTATTGAAGAGATGGGTAAAGGAGTATTATCTTTAGATTTCAATCGAAAGTCTGTAATTTGTACTCTTATTATTTTTATTTTCTAATTTCATTTATAGTTAGTTAATTAGGAAATATGTAGTGTATTTAAGTTTGATAAAAATTCAAGTTTGAGTTGCTTCTTTTTAATTTAAATCAAAAGAAAATAAAATAAAAAAGTTAATCAATATGAAGTATGAAGCGGAGAGCATATAGCATCAATTATCCATATATAAAGATTTAAAAGAAGAGGGCCTATCGGTTCATAATTCACTTTATTTAGTTTTTATTTTAAAGTCCATATAAAGATAATAAGAAGGACATTTTCCTTTTTATTTTTTTCTTTTTCCTTATTATTATGGTACGAACCAAGTACCATCTTCTGCCTTCTTTGTGTAGCCATACATTTTTTTCGTCATTTTCAATTTTTATCTTTTCTATCCATATAATGATGAACATGATCATTTTTTTTGGTGTCGGCAAAAAAATAGTGCTCTAAAATTTAATGTTGGTATGAAAAATATCACTACCAAATCCATTTATCTTAATCATATGAAATTAATCTTGCATAATTACATGGATTTGGCCTAAAAAAAAACATGAATCACATTGAGTTGAAATTAAGAATTTACATGAAACTATTTTATTCTAAGATTAATTCAATTTATAAGTAGATTTTCTTTTCATCCAATGGATCCATACATCAAGATGAATGTTTTTTTTTTTTGGCTTAATATACATGTAGTCTCCTTACTTGTTATGTGTTTTTGTACTTTTTTTTTGTATATATTGTTTCGATAGTTTTTTTTTTTGTTACAATCACCCTCAAATTATTCAATTTCTCAATTAGTCTCACTAATTTAATATGGCACTGATATGACATGTGATTTGTTAAATATCCATGCAACAACTATGTCAGCGCCACATCAACAAATTATGACTAATTGAATTCAAAATTAAATAATTAGAGAATTGATTGTTATAAAAAAAAAATTTTTTAAAAAAGTAAGGAGAGCGATATGTACTAAAAAATGTGTATAAGAGAAGTGACCAATCATATCAAGTATAGAAGGCTCTTCATGAATCAGGCTATGCTTTTTCTTTTTTTTCTTTTTTTGTGAATTCTTCATAATATCCATATAAATTATTCTAATGAAAAAAGAAAATTTTTAGCAGAGTATATAAAAATGGATTTCTAATACGACTTTATTACCATAAAAGTTTTTAGCCTATACATAAGAAAAGAAGAACACAATAGAAAGGAAAAAGATACAAATAGGTTCTTTTAAGGTATTAGTCCTTCAATTTTGATCAATTTTAGATTTTAAAATTATAATTTTTAGTATGATAGATCAATTAGACCACACTTTACTATGAGAATCAAAGTTTTTTTTTTTTGTACCTTAAAGGTGTATTTATACCTTTGATTAAAATAGAATGATTTAAAGAAGCTTAATAAAAGGGCTATATATATAAAGGAAAAAAGTCCAAGATTTTGAAATTAAGAATGCTTTATAAATTTAAGAGTACCTACTCAAAAAAAAAAAAAAAAAAAAAAGAAGAAGAAAAGAGGAGGACACATTTGTCCTGTTTTCAACATGTTTTAATTCATTATTTCTTTCTTTCTTTCTTTTTTCTTTTTTTGAAAGTTTTCAACATGTTTTCTTAAGGCATAGACTTTCATGATTCTGATGCAATTATGATTATTTTTTCACCTGAACAGGTTAAAAAGATACTAGCCAATAATAATGCAGCAAAGTAAGTGTAGGGTATGGTTTCAATATATAATAAACTCATCAATTTTTTTTAAAAAAATGTTAATTAAAAAGTGGGTCTTTTGGTCCACAATAACAAAAATTGGAAGCTGAGCTTGACTTTACTGTGATGCAGTGATTAAAAAGCAAAACTATCACATGTAAAACCATAATATTGTATCATGAGAATCACAATTTAAACGCTCTCTCCAATGCCCTTTTCAACTCTCAAAAATACACACCCCAACTTTCATGATTTTTAACTCATTCAGTCCTATAAAAATAAAATGTCTTAATATTAATTAGAGACATTTAAAAACAGTATTTTATATTTATTTTTTTTCTATTTTGCTTCAGATATTTATTTTATATCAAAAGTCAATTATATATATATATATATATATATTATCTCTTTTTGCATTTTTATTTCAATAAGTAAGGGTGTAGAAGCAATTTGTAATGAAAAATTTATAAAATTAATAGTAATTATATATTTTATTAATTTATGTGAAAAAATCAAAATAAACATTTTAAGTGAAACAAATGGAATAATAATAAAGCATGTTATATATAGACAGAATTGAAACCAATTATATTTTCAAAAGTGGCATATAAATTATTATTTGCAACAGATAAAATAAATAAATAACATATTTTCTGAATCGCAATGAGTATTTTCAATGTACCTAATTCTTTTATTGAAAAGTAAAATTAAGGCTCGTACGAGAAGTGTGAGCCACTTCCTCAATTCATACTTTTATTTTTTACATTTTGCTGTGAAAATTTTATGAGTTAAAAATGGGAAAGTTGTTTACTTGTCATGAAAAAAAGGAATTTTTTTATAAAAAAAAGTGTAAAAAGAAGAATGTAGTTAATTAATATGTGACTAGGGATAGTGATTAACTATTAATGATAAATGGTGGTCGTCAGCCATTAGCAATTAACTGTAGAAATTAATAGTTGATAAAATATTTAGTAATTTAGCAATTGAAAATTAATTATAATTTATGAATAACTATTTATAATATTTGTATTGTGTTATTTTAATCTATTAAGCATTAGTATCGTGTTATTAATATAATACAGTTACACATAGGTTAATTCATTATTTATCATAATGATATCATATATAGTATTAAAAATAATTAAGTAAACATAAAATTACAATAGAAAATATAATTTTTAACTAATAAAAATTAGCTTTTACTCCTTTAATATTTTTTTAATAAAAAATTAGCTTTTATTTAAATATTAACTTTTGTTTGTTTTAATTTTTTTTTACTAAACATTCAAATTAGCTTTTAATTTATTGAAATGCTAAAATTAAATTAATCAAACAATTAATTCAACTTTTAGCTTGTTAAACCCCGAACAGCCACCTAATCTCATTTAATTTTCAAGAGGAAAAAAAATTGATAAAATAGCTTTTACTCTCTTAATAGTTTGAATAGTTTGAAAGGCTTAATACAGTATATAGGTAGGGGTCGATTTTGCAAAAGAAAAATTAGTAAAAAGTTGCATGTGATTACCCATTAATTTACTTGTTTCTTACATTTGATAGCCAATCAAATTGTTACAATAATATATAAATTAAACACAAAACATGCAAAAAAAAAAAAAGTCAGATTAATTAGGGCATGATCCTGCCTTAACGATCTGGTGAGGGATTCCTGTATGGATTTGATGAAAGTGTCTCCCTAATACTACTGTCACTGACATTAACTTTGCCAATATGATATATATCAGGGACCACATTAGTGGTCTGTTACGTTAATTAATTATGCCTTCATTAATTTTGATTAATAATTAAGGGTATTTTTTCACAGAAAAAAAATTAATAATAGTGGGCTGGAAATATTGTCTGTGTAATTTATAAAGATAAATAAATAAAAATATCAGCATCTCGTGGCTCAAGATCTCATCCAAACACACGTTGTGATATGATTGATCAAATCTGAACCAATGTGGACTCAGAGATTTCTTTCCTTTTCTTTTCTTTTCTTCTTCCACTCAAACTTCACCTGCCTGGTTTTCTCTAATTATGTCTATTACGTGCTTAATTAACTATTTAATTATTTGTATTTATCCTTATTTAACTTAATTAATAGTAGTCTAATTTTAACTATGGATTTGTCCATGCATTGATTAATTATATTTATCAAATAATGTGTACAAACCCTGAGCTTCGATCCGGGAAATATATGTATACATATAATTGCTAGAAGTACAAGTACGATGAGGTCTTGTATGAGTATTTGTCGTTAAGATTGCCTATCTACTCATAATAGCTCAATAATTTTGTGTTTTTTTCTTAATTATCCAATGCTATTATAGTCAGTCTTGATTTGCTATATTAAGATTATTTTCATAATTTTGTCAAATGTAAACTATTTTCATGTTGTGATTTTTTTTTTCTCAGAAGAGAAATCATAAAATTTTCCATTCAATATTAAAAGAATTCATTTTATCTTTTTGCATATTAACTATGCACATATAATATAAATGCTATAATATATACACTATTATTTAGTATTTGAGGAAGAAATAATAATAATATTAATACTAACTAATCAAGAAATTGCTAGCATCTCTTGTAAAATAACTAAACTTTTGTTAGAAACAATTTTATTTCAGAAACAAAATAAGAGTTAATAATTATAGTGAAATTAATTTTATATTAGTCTAAGTCATTTTAAAATAATAGTGTCAGACCATACAATTCTAATAACTTTTATATATTTATATATATAAGTCAAAATCATAACATGAACATTTATAAATTTTGTCCTAGACATGTTTCAAGTCAAAATCATACAATTCTAATTTTTATGGGTTTTTTTTTGTATTATGTATCGGGTTTATATCTGCTCACTGTAGATCTAGAGTCATGTTTGAAACCGACAACCTGCTGTGAATGAAATATCAATTTATAATTGATAATAAAACAATAAATTTTATTAAGTCAATATGAATTATAATTTTGGCATTTATTAAATTTTTACTATTAATCTTCTTTATTATTTATACTATTACATAGTTTTTATTGTTGTTTTGCAAAGAAAGGAATTAAGAGACTCAAAATGAAATTGTTAGATATATCTTACATGAATATTGGAGTTGCCTTTAATGTCTTGAGAAACCTCCATGAACTGATTAAAGAATATATAATTATGTGGTTCAATAAATGAAAAAAAATATTATACACATAAAATATTCGATTAAGCAAGTGACAACTGGACCACGACCGGTTGCACTTGAGAAAAAATATTAAAAATAATATAAAATTAAGAGTTTAATGGATATAAGAAGAGTTTAAAATTATAGTACAATTAAATTTAAATTATTTTTAAATAATGATAAATTTACAATTAACAAACTAAACTATTTAAACTTATTAAATTTTAATAAATATACTTAAAAATTTCTCATAAAATAATTATATATGTTAGAATTTGGTGGGCTAATTAAAAATTGTATGGAATATGTAGCACAAATATCAATTTCCCATTAGTGAATAAGTATATAGTAATGTTGTTAATTATAATAATTTTGTTCTACTAACCCAATAATTAACAATCAGTAAATCCGACAGGCAAGCAATCAGAGTAGAAAAGCTGGGGTAATGGGAGACATAGAAGAAGCGCAGTGATTTGGGGATATTTTTATCCTCCATTCACAGCTTTCAATTATTATTATTATTATTATGTTTTTACATAATTAATATTTTTTTATAGAATATTTTCCTCGAGATGTTTAAAAAAATAGAGAAATAACTGTGAATGTCTCCCATACACAACACATACACCACTCATCCACTCTGAAAATTACATTCTCCAAAACCCTCAACTTCACAAAGCACAATGCAACCCACTTGGCTTCGGCCCTACCTGCCTCGGTGAACCCGTCCGTCCCTCTATTTTTCCTCTCCAGCTCCTGTTCCTGCTGCTGCAACTCCACACCACCCCCTCCCCCCCCCCCCCTGAAATTTAATTAAAATTAGCCAATATGGAACATTGTACGCTTAGGTTAAGATCGAACATTGATTTGTTAGCAATAAAGAACATCATACATCAAATTTGAAGTATATACGAAAAGTAATATATCTAAAAATTTATTAACAATAAAATTAATAACATAATCGTTGTAAGATATCAAAATTGGAGACTACTGGCAATAAAACAAATATACAAATATTTATAAGAGTGTATGCAATAGCATAAAATTAATACTCCTTCCCTCAAAAAAAATAGGTTCACTTTCTATTTTTGAGCGTCTGAAATTATAAGTCATTTTCTTTTGTTCGAATATAGTTATTTTGTTTAATTATAAATATACCGTTATTTATATATTCCATTAATAAATACACCATTAATTAATTATTATTCTTGGATTTTTTAATTTTTTTTAACTCTTACTTTAAATAATTTTGAAATTAGTTGACATTTATATGAGTATTTATTTAAATCTTACATTAAAGAGATCAAATAATTATTTTTCAAGATAATAATAAATGAATGGTATTTTTGGAAAATATTAAGCAAAAAATATTAGTTTAACTAAATCAACTAATTTTTATAATATGTGCGAAAAATAGGACTCGGCCTATCTATCTTTTGCGGACGGAGAGCTTTTGTTAAAGATGGACGTTTGATTTGTCTCAAGAGCTAGTTAGAACAAAGAAATAAAGAGTGAAAAGAAATGATAAAGACATAAGAAATGATAAAGACATTTTTTTATTTAATTAGAAGTCTCCAATTCCAAACATATATATATATATATATATATATAGAATACCTTTAAATTTAGATGGTACATTTTACCTTTTAATAAATTTATTCCGAATCAAATTTGATGGATTGTTAAAAAAAAAGTTCAAGTCGTACTTAAATTTTTGTAATCAACATATGTAAATTAATAATAAATATATTTATTTAGTTGTTTTTTTTAATTTTTCCTAGGCACCAAAGCCATCCGATAATGTGATCGGTCGGATCTGTTGACTATCAATTTATAGTCCAACATCAATTTTAGTTCGATTCATTAATGTGTATGATTTATATTTCAAAAAAAAAAAAGTCTTTGTAGATCTCATAAAGCTTGTAGCCGTCTGATTAACAGGCCAGTTGGACCGTTGACTTCCTATCTTTTAATGTTGGGAGATATATTTTTCTGTCGAACTTATTGAATTCCAGGCTACCCGATCATCTGATAGGTCGGTCCGTTTGACCTTTTAGATTTATTTAATGTAAAAAACTCATTTTCTTTTCCTAAAAATACAAGTCATGTATTTAATATAATTTGATACACAAGATGGTGTTGGGTTGGGTTTGTAGCCGTCGGATGGTATGACCGGTCCGTCAATTTGACTGAAGAAGGTTGTCCACTGTGAGACACGTGACATATCTTAAGGGTGACACAAAGCGAGTGAGGGAGCGCCAAAGCGGCGACAACGGCGGGGCATGTACACGTGGCTAAAGTGGAGACATCCTCGGTGGGGGGCTATGTGATGACGTGGCAATGACTTCTTCATCTTGAGCCCTCTTTTACCCAACAATATTTCTCTTAATTTGGGCTCCATTTTATTTATTTTATTCTTAATCTGTGAACTTTCGGCGATTCTATTGGTGAGTTGGCGATCTGTTTCTGAATTCCACAATCGCCGATCCTTCATTGTTTTACAACTTTTAATCTTTCAAAGCAAAAAGCATGTCTTATATATTTTTTTTGATATATAGTACTCGCTCTGTGAGTTTAATATTTTTACACAATAATAAAAAGAATGTGCTTAAAACATGAGTAAAATACTACATTACTTTTAGATAATTAATTTCTATCCATTATTAAAATACGGGTAATTGCTATTCAACGATTTAATTATAAGAAGTAATTATACGTGGAAAAAAGAATTTTAAATAAAGAGTAAATTAGCTAAAAAATATTTAATGTTTATAGATGATTGAGAAACATCAGAACAAAAATTCTAATCGAAAATGACATCTATTTAGAAAACAAATCAAGTATGTAATTAAATTATCGATATAAAAAAATTAAAACATGAAGCCCATTTCCACAAAATAATTTAAACTATTTTTGAAAGCGACAATTTAGCTTTAACAATTGTAATTCTTAATGATTAAACCCTTTATAATCATACTTCTATTGAATTTTAATTTAAAATAATCCTTTCTGAAAAAATCAAATTGAAAATATTAACAGTCAAATTATATTTATAAGTAGTAAGTATATTCTAATGAAATGATATTTAAGCCTAAAAAGGAAAGAAAGAAAGAAATAATCAAAATTTCCTACAAAGAAAAATACAACTTTGAAACGATTATTTCTTATAACTGAGCGTGTTTTAATAATGTAAGTATATTATGTGTTTGAGTCTGAAAGTGTCAAGTAATTGTTATAAGATATGTTAGGTATAGAAATGGATTATATCTCCCAAGTTCAATGCAGATCTTAATTATTGAGTATTTTCTTCTTTTTATGTTATTGACATTTATCATCTTATTGGTATTAGAAGAAAGAAAAATATTAATTATTTTTGAATTTTTTTCATCATAAATTAATAAAGTGATGAAGTGATTAATATTGAATAGATATTAGAAAAAGTTATAGTGGCTGACATTTCCTTTTTCTTAAAAAGTCAATAAGTTGATTAAACAAATATTTAATGCAATTTTCTTGAAGATTAAAAAAAGTATGAACCAAAAACTTCAAAAAAAAAAAACATCATGATATTAACCTATAGTAGTAAAGCTCACTTTTGAATAAGTGATTGTTAAGAGGCTAGCATACTTCAATAAATTAATGAAAAAAAATCATATAGGGCAACGAAAACATATATAATTTCTGCTAGCTAGGGAGAGCATTTCTTTTATTAGCAAAAAAAATTATTAATTGGTCACTTCTTAAAATGGATGAAGTGTTATATAATTTGCCTCTTGAGTGAACCTACCAATCGGCTTGGAGTGGATCGGGCAGGTTCTAAGTCATTTCGGAATCAGATTATTTTTGAACAATTTTTTCAAGTTTGTTTTAAATTTAGGTCATGTTTTTATTGGATTGTTCTTGCATGGTTTTTCAAGTTGGACAAACATAGACACATGATAATAGGATTTAGCGGATTTTAGTATGAATTTGTGTGAATTTGAATTCGAATCGATATTTTTGGATTAGGTCTAATCGGATTGTCCTTAGATTATTTTTGGATTTTTTCGTATCATTTTTTTCTCAAATAAATTTGATCAAATTATTTTCAAATTGTGAAATTAAATTCTTTTTGAATTATTTATTGAGGAAATTTATTTTTTAAACTATTAAATTAATATATATATATATATATATATATTAACTAGGGTTCTAGGTTTAATTGATTAAATTAAATTTAATTAGATTAAATTGGAGTTCAATTAATTAATTAAACTTTATTTTATTAAATTGAAATTGATTAATTAAGCTTAAATTTTTAATTTAATTAAACTGGAGTTTAATTTTTTAATTTAATCAATTAAATTTTAATTGAATTTAATTAATAAATTGAATAGCTCAAATTTAATGAATTCAAATTTGACATTCAATTTTAGTTTAAGAAACTGATCAACTTCAATTATTCAATTCAATCAATTAAAATTGAACTCAATTTAATTAATTAAAGTTGAATTTAACCTCAATTTAATCAATTGAGGTCAATTTATAAACTCCAAACTACGTACTAAATATTTAGTGACAAGATTTATAAACAATAATTTTGATTTTATTAATAGTACATAGAAGTTAATTTTAAAATGAGTTATTAAAAATTAGTAGTTAATATTTAATATTGAAATGATAAATTAAATTAATTAATTTTCAAATACTTAATTTTTAATTAAATTTATTTAGTACCTAATATTTAATATTAAATTAATTAATTTTTAAATATTTAAATTAATTTTTGATTAATTACTTTTCAATTAACAACTTAAAATAATAAAAGATGCATATAGATATTTTTTAACAATAATATTAGATATTAAATTAATTAATGAGTCAGAAAATTACTTAGTTAACTCTTGAATATTTCTGCATTGATGAATTTGTCTCAATTTTCTATCCAATTAGAGTAGAAGTTTTAGTTGACGATCACTTTATTTCATTGTATCTTAAAAAGTAGAAACATTTTCATTCTATATTTTTCTACCCAAAAGTGTTTTTTTAAAGGACCCAAAAGTGTTATTTATCCAATTGAAGTGGAATTTAATTTGATTGAAACTTTACTATAAATTGACAATTAAAGCAAACATAAAGAAAGAAATTTAAGACAAAAAAATAGAGTTTTTAATATGAAGTGGATAGAATGACGACAACTAAATACAATGTGGTAATTATTTTTTAAAAAAGAAATTAAATTTAAAGTAAAATGATTATTTAAAAGAAAAAAAAAAGACAGAGAGAGAAATTGATTAGTTATGGTCATAAAGTGAAAAAGTGAAGTTTTAAGTGGATAGTACAATTTACCTTTTACGTAGCTTGATAATAGAGGGGGTGAAATATATGTCAACATTAACCATAACAAACTTTACTATTTCTTACGAAGATTCCATTCAATACAAAACTCATTTTCTTTGTTTTCTTTTCAAAGTCCCAACCAATTTTGACATATAGTTGCAGATTTGGGTTATGGGTCTATTCCATCATCCACTAGTTGCCCATCTTAGCATTTTTCAACTTCCTACCATAATTACACTTCCATTTCTATCTCTCTATATGTATATTACTTTATTTACTATTATTTTTATTTCTCAACACTATAATTACTTTATCTCTATATTACTTTATTTACTATTATCTCTACATTACTTTATTTACCAAATTCACTTTTCTTAATCCCATCAATCTTTAAAAAAAAAAATTCTTTTTTCATGAGTTGAAACCAAGACTTCCTCTAATTTTTATAGATAATTAATTTATTATCAGGATGTAATCTTAAATTGTAATTATTTTATATAAACCAAATAATTTTTTTTAACTTGGTCTAGAAATACGACATGAATCCATTCTAAAAATTTGATTCAAACTCTGTTAAAATCCGAATGGCTCAATTCAAATTTGAATTAAATTCTTGAAATTTTGAATTGAATCTATTATTCATTTAAAATAAAAAATGACTCGTCCTAGCTCTTCAAACTGGATTCTATTTCCAAGTTCAAATTGCGTAATTACGATGATAAATAATATTACACATATACCACTTCTACTAAATTTTAACAGGGAAAAAGGATAACAGTACTTATTACAAAACGAAATCACAAAGTAATGGTTTTTATCATACAAATTGAAATAATAATTTTCCAATGAAAGAACAGTTTTCTATTTAATACTTTATCTATTCTAATTCAACTATTGTATAAAAAATAAAATTTGTTCAACTTCAAATGACTTTTTAGATTACCAATTAAAAATAAATTTTTTATTTCCTTGTTTTAATTTTAGAGAAATGAATTTTATTAGAATAATTATAATTTATTATAATTTTTAATTTTTTTAAAAGAGAGTAATATGCATATTAAATAATATTTTTAATTTTTGTAAAAAAGTTTTAAACGATAATTATAATGGAACCGAAATATTGATTACACATGAATATAAAACTTTATTTATATACAAATTTAATAATATATTATTGTTCTTGTAATATTAATTTATCGCACTAATTTTCTAGTACAGAGATATTATTGTTGTCCGAGTAATTGGCGAGGAATGGGTACAGATTGTAATGGGTACAAGAACAAACTACGTGGGGGCACTAAACTCATATATGTACACGTGTCAGTCGGTTAAGTTAGGCAGATAGCTGGCAGGTCCCTTGGATACTTCAACAAGAAACCCCAATTATTTACCGTACACAAATACGCATCTATCTCGTTATTTTGACTTAAAATATCGCGATAAATTGGTTATGAACGCCGTTTTCTGTTACCGGCGAATGCAAGCCACTTCCTCGAGCAAAGCCTGCCGGTATTTTGTGGGACATCCACAGTACAAGCGCGCATGCAACTGGTGAAATTACTGCGGGTATACCGGAAGCTGCCGGTGCAAATGATAGTGTAAAACCGGATAATGCCGGTCATTCATGTCCCTTTTACGGCCTTTTAGCTCCTTGACAGGGTATATTTGAGACGGTTCCCAGTTTTTTTGGTACGGTAAGCACACCTGACTTGCTTTACCATCACCTTGGGTATAAGAAACTCATTTTTTAAAATGGATTTATAGTAGTAACTTAAGCGTGGAAAAGTTAAAATGAGCATAAAATTAAACATTGACTAATAAACAGGGGGGCTTAAACATAATAGAAAAAGTCATCTCTATTTTGTCTAAAAAAATCTGAATTTTTCTAAACATTAGGTGAATACTTCAATTTTCTATTTTATTATTTTTAAATATATTTAATTATAGTGTGAATGTGACAATAATTCTTATAATTCACCTATCTCATTACATCAAAACTACATTACCATTATTTCAATTAAAAATATTTAAAAGCAACAAAATAAATAAATTTATGTGTCTATATATATAGATTGAAATGTATAAATAATTATTTTTCATCAAGTACCGAAGGTGTGCATATGCATTCAGCCCAAATAAAAATTTGTCCTTGCGCCAAAGAATTATTTTGTCAATTTAATTTATACATTTCAGGTTTTTATTTGGATTTTGAAGGAAAAAAAAACTAGGAGAAATACCACTCTCCTACCTACAACTCATTTACATAAAGATCAAGAATTGAGATTGTATGGACAAGAAAGCATAAAGATTTGAAGATGGGAGTTAAGAATCCTAAATAGAATTCTTAAATTTCAAAGCAAAAATAACAAAGAGAGCACAAGAAATGAAATTTGTCAAAGGGCGGTTAGCAATGAGTTGATAGTGTGAGGCAGCCTACTTTCCCAAGTAACATGTAATTTGGTTTCATATGAAAGGCCTACAGAGAGTCCAATAAAGCACAAAATTGGAAAACAAAATCATACGAAAGGTAACCCATAATTACATATATATCCTTTAAATAAATAAATAATATATATATATATATATATATATTTGGAAAAACAAATAGATGTTATATATATATATTTGGAAAAAAAAAAGAAAACATCTATTTGATTATTTCCCCAAATCCCAAAAAGAAATAAATAAAATAAAAAAGTGCCACCTTCATATCTCAACCCCCTCTATATATACCCACTTTCTATCCTTTTTCTCCACACAACTAAAACCATCTGTCTCTATAACATCTCTCTCTCTCTCTCTCTCTCTCTCTCTCTCTCTCTCTCTCTGTAGCTTCCCCTTTATCTTAATTAATTTTGCTCATGCTACCATGCCTGAGGCACCAAAAGCCACGTTGATACCTAGAGACTATAATCTTGTTGAGAAGAATAAGAAAACCCTTCAGTTTATTGAAGATGTTACTTCAAACGCTGATGGGGTCCAAAAGAAGGTCCTTGAAGAAATTCTCTCTCGCAATGCTCATGTTGACTATTTGCAAAAGAACGGCCTTAATGGTCACTCTGACCGTGAGACTTTCAAGAAAATCATGCCTGTGATTACCTATGAGGATATTCAGCCTCATATCAATCGTATTGCTAATGGTGATACCTCTCCCATCCTTTGCTCTAAGCCCATTTCTGAGTTCTTGACAAGGTTTGTTGTCCTACTAGTTGTCCACCATTCTTTGGCCCTAAAGTTTAGGCTTAATAGGTTGTCAAAAAATTCAGATTTTTTTCACAAAAAAATGTTTTTTATGCTTTTTTTTTTAAAAGTTTTTTTTTAATGTTTTGGCTTAATGAGTTGTCTTAAATTTTAGTTTTTTACAAGTTTATTAGTGGTTTTTTAGGCTTCTTGAATGTTTTGGCCTAATGGGTTGGCTTAAGTTTTTTACATTTTTAAGAGTTTACTATTGTTTTATTTGGCTAATTGGGTTTTGTGTTTTTTTTTTTTTTTGCAGCTCTGGGACCTCAGGTGGGGAAAGAAAGTTGATGCCAACAATTGAAGAAGAGCTAGGAAGAAGGTCATTGCTCTATAGTCTATTGATGCCTGTGATGAGCCAGTATGTTCCTGGCCTAGAAAAAGGCAAAGGAATGTACTTTTTGTTCATAAAATCCGAGGCTAAAACACCTAGTGGCCTTGTAGCTAGACCAGTTCTCACTAGTTACTATAAGAGCACCCATTTCAAGAATAGGCCTTTTGACCCTTACACTAACTACACTAGCCCAAATGAAACCATTCTCTGTCCTGATTCTTACCAATCCATGTATTCACAAATGCTCTGTGGCCTTTGCCAACTCAATGAAGTCCTTCGAGTCGGTGCCGTTTTTGCCTCCGGCTTCATTCGGGCAATCCGTTTCTTGGAAAAACATTGGCAACTCATTTGTAATGACATTAGAACTGGCACACTTAACCCACAAATTACTGATACATCAGTTCGTGAAGCAGTCATGAAAATCCTTAAACCAGATCCAAAACTTGCTGATTTTATTGCAGTTGAGTGTAGTCAAGATTCTTGGCAAGGGATTATAACTAGGCTATGGCCTAACACAAAGTATGTAGATGTTATTGTGACTGGCACTATGTCACAATATATTCCAACTCTTGATTACTATAGCAATGATCTGCCTTTAGTATGCACTATGTATGCCTCCTCTGAGTGCTACTTTGGTGTCAATCTTAACCCTCTATGCAAACCAAGTGAAGTCTCTTATACCCTCATTCCTACCATGGCCTATTTTGAGTTCTTGCCTGTTCATAGAAGCAATGGAATCACTAATTCAATTTCCATGCCTAAATCACTCAATGAGAAAGAGCAACAAGAATTGGTTGATCTTGTTGATGTTAAGCAAGGTCAAGAATATGAACTTGTTGTCACCACTTATGCTGGTAATTAATCATTTTCGTGCCTCAAATTTTCAAACTTTGTTGCCGCTATTTAGTGTTGTATAGTGCCAATTACACATAAATTTGTTTTTTTGTTTATAGGACTTTACCGCTATAGAGTTGGTGATGTGCTAAGAGTGGCTGGATTCAAAAACAAAGCCCCACAATTCAACTTCGTGTGCAGAAAAAATGTGGTCTTGAGCATTGATTCAGATAAAACTGATGAGGTTGAGCTCCAAAATGCAGTGAAAAATGCTGTGAACCATTTGGTACCATTTGATGCAGCTTTAACAGATTACACTAGCTATGCAGATACCACTACTATTCCTGGCCACTATGTGCTATTTTGGGAACTTAGCCTAAATGGGTCGACCCCAATTCCTCCCTCAATCTTTGAGGACTGCTGCTTGACCATTGAAGAATCACTCAACAGTGTATATCGCCAAGGGCGTGTGTCTGATAAGTCAATTGGGCCACTTGAGATCAAGATTGTTGAACCAGGTACTTTTGATAAGCTAATGGACTATGCCATTAGCTTAGGGGCTTCAATAAACCAGTACAAGACCCCAAGATGTGTGAAATTTGCACCAATTATTGAGCTTTTGAACTCAAGGGTTGTGTCAAATTATTTTAGTCCCAAGTGTCCTAAATGGGTTCCTGGTCATAAGCAATGGAACTAACAGGAATTGAGAAAGGTTGAACAAAGAACTGTTTTTGTGGTCATCATTTCAGGGAAATGTTAAAACGACCCAGGTTTAGGTTAACTCATGTTTCGGTGTCTTTCTTTCTTCTTTTTTTTTTCCTTAAATTTTCCACTTGAATTTTTTTAGACTTTGTTTAATATGCTTAGATACTTGAATTAGCAATGTACAAAAACAGCTCCTGTTTCAAGGAAAGCTTCTTCTTCTTCTTTCTTCTTATTCTCTATCTTCTAATTTTATATCTTATATAATTATCATTTTATTTTGTTATAGACTATAGTCCAAAGATCATCAAATTTTATAGGAAATTGATTCTTAATTCCAGCCAGGATTCCTGCCCACTTAAGTCTCATGGGGCTGTGAAGTAAAACGGCAACAAGAACGCCTACCACTTTGGACTTGCATCTTTTTTGTATTACATTTTATATAAAAGCATACTAACTTTTGCCTTGGAGATTTAGTCCTATGAGTACAATTTGGACTGTTTCTTAAAGAACTTTTTCTAGTGACTTTACACGGAGGCAAAATTCTTCTTGAATGACTAATTAGCAATTTACCCTTTTTTCCAAAATGCAAAAGCACTCATGAGGTCAAATCTCATTTTGTGAACTAAACCCACTTAATTAGTGAAGGAACTTAACTGTCTTTTATGTCACTATATTTTTTATTTATTTATTAATTATAGGTAATAATTTGGGTCATGAAGATGGCCTTTGAGACTTTATTATATATATAGCTTAGGTCTCAAATCCTAGCAAACAAAAATTGGCACAAAAATTGAGCAACTAATTGTTTTGTCATGAAAGTTTATTATGCTAAAGATTTTAGAATCCATTCATGAGTTTGGCATGAGTGTACAAGCATTAATGTTAACTGAGGCCATTCAATGGTTTTTTAAAAGGAACAAGTACATGATCTCCATGCTATTTCTTAGTACCTTTGAATTATGAAAAAATGAAATTAATGATGACTCAACTTCTCAATAATTCAAATATTCCCACGTCATTAAATCAATATATCAGCCATAAAGTTTTATGGTCAAGTCAAATTAACATATTTTATCTTGAATTTTCTAATTCTATAACAATAACAATAAAAATGATGTTTTTATTTTTTTTATTTTTTCTAGAGAACTAAATTTGAATGAGATGTTAAACTCGACAAATTGCATTTGCATGTAATAATAGAATGACCCATTGACGTTACAATCCTAGCTATTACCTAATATGTGATATTATATATATGTATTATAAGCAAGTGTGTCATTTTCGAAATTATAGGATTCCCACCACCTTATCAATATTCATCCATCTAAGTTTACAATAATTACTAATTAATTATTAGAATATATATATATATATATATATATATATATATATATATATATATAACAATTATTTTATTAGGAATAATTAACATTAAACAATATCATAGGAAGGGAGGAAAAATATTAGTGACATCAAATAACATTAAAAAATAAGAGAAGAAAAAGATTAATGAAATATAGAATTGTGAGAAGTGGAGTAGAAGAGCTAAGTGTATGTGTCATTTGATCCAATTCTTATTATTGGAATTAGGAATGACAATGGATATAATATCTGCCAAAATTGTTTTACCCGAATTTGAACTTAATTATATATATATATGTCCAAATTCATTTAAAATTATAATATTAATGTCCGTACTCGTTCCAAACCCAATTCATATTAGTTGATTAATACCCGAAATCTGAATAATTACCTATTTTTCATTAACAAATTTAAAATAAAATAAAATTCAAACTAATTAAATAATTAAAAATCTAAAAATATATAAATAATTTACCATAAATCACTATAAAATAAAAAATATAATTCAACACATTTAAATTAAAATAATTCATCAAATTGTTAAAAAATAATAATAAAATTAAATATTATTCATTATGATAGAAAAATTATATTTCAAATTTTAAACTCTCACTACATTTGTAATTCTATAAAAATATATATAAAAAATAATTAATTATATCATTATATTTAATGAATTAAAATAGAATAAATTGCATTATATATATATATAATCGGGATCATAAGTTCTCTATCCATATCTATATTTTATCTAAATTGGTGAGAAATTTAAATATTATTATCAAAATTCATTTTAAAATTTTAATAAAATTATTTATTGAAATTTAAAGGGAATTGAATAGGTTCGAATATCCGTAAAATCTGTATCAACGGTCATTTATACTGGAACCATTAAAATCGCCTGGAATTCATGCAGCAAGGAAAGGGTCAAAAGGACAATTAAATAACTATTGATTATTCTTTTTTATTTTATTTTATTATTATTTTTTTAGGTATTTTGTTTTTGACTGGCAGCACAGATAGGGTAGATTCAGAAATTGTTCCCTCTAATGACATTGTCTGGGAAAACAAACAAAGTCGGTTCATGTTTTCTTTTTATTTTATTTTTTTTAAAGCATGTTTTTTCAAAGAGAGTAATCGGACAAGAATAGCAGACACAACCCCAGAAAAAGAGAGACAATTTCTACAGACGATTTTCAGTTTTTTTTTTTTTTTTTTCTGATAAAGAAAAAACAAAAGCAGCACTAAATTGAAGATAAGGTCCTTTTTCTCCCTTTCTAGCTTTTTTTTCGGTGCTGTTTAGAGTGGTCTGTGATCACTGCTCTGTGCTCTGCTGTAAGTACTACTGTGTCTATTGTTTTACTTTATATGGGTCTGCGTTCTCTATGATTCCCTCGTTGATTTTTTTCTTATAATTTTTTTTACCCAGCAACCATTTTTTGCTTTATCCACACAATTCAATGGCGAAATATTAATCACTTTCTTTTAATATATATATATATATATATATATATATATATATATATATATATATATATATATTCAAATAGAGTTAATTAATTTTATTTGTTTATGTCACATAAGAAAGAAAAAACTAACAAAAATAAATAATACTAACAAGATCATCGTGTAACCAATAAATAATTTCCTGAAGAGGATTAAAAAAAATATGAATACCAATTAGGTAGTCACAAGCCATGTGCGAGAAGCACATAAAACATAAAAAAAGAGGAGGAAACCAAACTTTGAATCTGATTTATAATGTGAAATCTATGTATATCTGGAACATAAGAACCATGGATGATATTCACCCCAGCTTAATTATCACACACCACTATCATTGATGGAATTCCAATATTCAAACTAAACTGTAACCCTTTTAGAACCATCCAAGCTTCAACCCTCTAGATGGGACAACAACCAAATTTTGAAACAAATCAATCTTCCATCTTCCCATATAATCCCGAACTAAACAACCTCCGGTCATCAATCCTATTTGTAGATCATAAAAGGCATCAATATCAATCTTATAAACAACAAAAGGAGCGCAGAGCCAAAAACCACTCTAACATCCTCACATACACCTATAAAAACTTGAATATTAGATAAGGCTTCACCAATGAGAGAGACACAATTACAACTTTCTTTACTAAAGAAGCAATCGACTCATGATTATTGTTGAAAATAACATAATTTCTTTTTCTTCATAGAAGCCAACACCCATCACTAAAAATGGTTGACCAACAAGCCACTTCACTTACTTTAGTGTCAATTTTAATATTTCTTGCAACCCAACTTTTAGCACATAATGAACCATCAAAAAGACTACCCAAAAAACTTCCTTCTGCAACCCCCAACTAGACTTGGACTGCAACATAGCAGTCCCTAAAAACATGGAGGATAGACTCTTCATTACTATTACAAATAGAAAAAACTAGAAAAGATGCCAAATGTCTAACATGGTGAGTAGCACTAATTAGCACACCCCTCCTTCACCGCCTATTAAAAGAAAATCTTTATGCACTAAGGAATTTTTCACTTCCAAAGATAATACTAAGTGAACTCAGCCACTTCATCAGAATCACCCAAGAGAAACACATATGCTGATTTAACGAAGAAGTCACCAGATGACATCAGGCTCCAAAACTTTTTATCTTCACCTTGCAAGGTCGAAGTAGGGTAGACAATAACAATGTGTAGGCGAATCATTTGGGGGAGAAAGTCTTCAAACATCTCCCACTTCCAACAACTTTGCTCATCAACAAAAAGACATAGATTGGTTTATGTCATTAGAAGTAATTGGACCTGTAACACCCTTTCATATAATTAGAATTAATCAAACTATATAAATGAGTATTACAAGACCACCCTTTTCAAAATCCAATTAAAATAAAACTTTCTTTCAAATCACTTTGGTTGCATTATGATCCTAAAAACTATTTTAAATCTCATATGAAAAATAGTAAAAGAGAAAGCAAAATAAAATATTTCATCATATTGAAATATTGTATTGGGCTTCAAATAGTCTCTAGTTTACAAATTACACCCTAAAGGGGAAATACAATCCTTTTTAATACATGAAAATATTCTTTGGTATATCACCCACCCAAATTGAATTTTGTTATGTGACTCTTCCTTAGGCTTTTATTCTTTGTTAGCAACATCTATTTGACATTAACCTCTCACACGCCAAGTAACTCATGTCTGGGGTACATATGTATATAACACAAACAATTATATAAGGTATCATAAATACCCTAAGCTCATATGTGCATACCTTCTTCATCATGTTAAGTCATTATCTTACATTGACTACATTTAAACACTTAAGTTCACACTACATTCCTCTACATAGATAAAAAAAAAAACACGACAATATATGTTCAAGACATGCATAACTAATCATATTTATTCTATTTACTCATAAACTTATTCATTGTTTACCATATTTAAAATAATATATCATTATAGATCATTCAACCATTAACTTCCATAAATGCCATTCATTTACCATAATTTCTATTTATGTAGAAGCATATAGATAACATTGCACATGTCTCCCACATTCATACATAATTCTCACAGTTCATCCATATATAAGAATTCCATAAATACATACGTACTTTATTATGTATGTGATCATGCATAGCTATATATATTCATAGCATAACGCATTTATCGTGTGATCATACACTGTATCATTCTATGATTCCCGATTATCAAATCCATCATCAAAGTCACATTCAGCATAATATGCCCAATAAACATATTAATATTCATAGTCATGCACCATATATATATATATATATATACAACATATTCACCATATATAACATAATTATTAATAGGAGACCATATGTCTCAACAATTTCTATATATCAGGTTTATTATATCCTTTTTAATTTGTTTGCCCAAAACTCTAAACCTGGACTACTTGAATATGAGTTGTGAAAATGTAAGTGCTCTTAGAGTTTAAGCCTGGGTTCACTAACTATGTTTACTTTTTTAAGCTCCTTAAGTCATGAGAACTCCTAGAGCTTAAGATACTTTGATTGAGTAAATAAAATTGCATGCATCTTAGGGTCAAGAGTGCTATAAAAGCTTAAGCCACCATCCTCATATAATAAATTCTTTTGCATATAATCTACGATATTGTAAACCCTCTTAATGATATGTCATCTATCCTACAATTAGTCATAGATTAGAGAAATAGGTATTTAACATAGTCATAAGTATTCATGATACTTACAGTTCATATGTTAATTACAACTATAATCTTTGCATAACATTACATATATGCAAGCCTCAAATTGTGTACCATGTCATTCTCACTTTCAATATGTAATACACATATAGTTGATCACATAAGTTGTATATAATTTCTTATCATTTCATGACCTCATGCAAATCATAATTAATATCATCGTCATGTTCATAAACATGCTCACATACTAGGATTATACAACAATTCCATAACAATTTCAACACCTCATACAAAGTCTTAGGATTTTGTGCATACTCATATCATAACATCATATTATGTATTCAAGGCTATTCCTACATATATTTAATATGCTTTATTTCATCATGGTTCTCATTGTATCATGGTTTATCCATATTTTCTCATACCTATATTATGCTCATAAGCATTAAACATAGTCATATATCCTCATTCACGTGTTTGATCATACTCATCATATAATATTTTTTTAAAAATTATATATCACAACATTACTATGCTTCACAAGTGTGAATGTCCATTCACGACTATGAAAATGTCCTTCACAGGTGAGTTACTAGTGAATTAAGTCGTGAATGATGTGTTCCTTTTTAGTATAGTTTTCATGAGTGATTCTAATATTTAATTATAGAATTTTAGCATATTTTAGTTACTTAATTATTTTTTTTGTGTTTATAGATTCTACAAGACTTATGAGAGTTACATAGGCATAAAAGGAGACTATCACATGCATGATAACATGTCTTGCACATGAGGAAGCCATCCACATCAAATTTATCATAGACAACAAATGTGTCGTGTGTGTATAGTGCAACTCCAGTGCAACACATGCATGAGGCTTTGACACGAGCGCAATGATTTTGAAGCTTAACATTCTATTTTGAGCCCGCAGTTGCAGCATGGACGTGCAGATACCATGACTCTAATCTACTGTCACGAGCGTGCTAGAGTGTCACAGGTGTGACATTGCTATGCCATATCAGTTTATCACTAGTGTGTCACCATTGTCACATGCACGATGATCATCGTTGTTACAAAGTCTAGTGTGCAACAGAAGTCATCATGTCTTGTGCAAATGGATCCATATTATGAAGAATTGATTTTGATTATCTAAGAGCTTATTTTTTAGGAATTTTATTAATATTTTTAGAAGGGAAAACATTGTATTTTTAGAATTAGAGTGCAACTTAAACCCCTGATGAGTATAAATATAGTTTCTTTAGAATTTGGGGAGGGAGACTTTTTACAAACTTTGAAGGTCTTAGGTTGAAGAGAACTCGTAGGCCACTCTTGCCATTCATTCTAGCAAACCTTATTGAATGTTTAAGGAAGCTATTTCACCTTTGGAGATTGTGAAGCTTGAAGTTTTGGAGGGTGGACATCAACCATTCAAGAGAGCTAAAGGCTACTAAGTTCTAGAGAGCCTTAGTTTTTTATTCTATTATCTTATATGTTGTAACATGTTTAGTTTAAGACTTGCTATTGACTTGATCTTGGAAATAGCAATGCTAGGCTAGATTTTTATTGGGTGTTTAGTAAGTTAAACCCAATTTGTATAAACTTTCCATTTATTTTTAATGAAGTATGATTTATATTTTAGTTTCAATTATGCATGTTTAATTTAAAATTAGGTAATTGACTAGTCATCTCTTATTTAATTTGAAATGAATATGTTAGGATTAAATTAATAGAAACATCATCTTTAATTTAATCTAAAAATTGGGTTGGACATTAGTTACACCATTGGTTTGGGTAATTGGTGAATTAAAGCGAGAGCCATTAGAAACTTACTTAATCATGCTTAATTGAATTAAGGAAGGGATTACAAATTGGAGAGGCAAGCTAAATAATATAGTTCTCATTGTTTTAGTTTTGTAGTTTAATTTAAGAATTTATTAAACTTGAATAGAGTGTTTAAGATTTAATTTCTCTTATTTATTGGTAATCAAGAATTAATTAATAATTTATGCTGAACAATTCCGTGAGGCATAATCTCAAGGTATCTTTCCATTTTACAATTGGCTCATATACTTGTGAGTTAACTTTAAGTTATATCAAGTTTTTAGCATCGTTTCCGAGGAATATTGTTGATTAGAATCTTAGTTAATTAGGTTGGCAATGAGTTTTTGAATATTTTAGATTGTTTTATGTGTTTTTGTTTGTTATATGCTAGTTTTACATTTTAGTTCTCATTCAGTTTGCTGACTTCGGTTTTATGCTAGGTATTAGTAAATGAGCAAAGTTAGGCGAAGTATCCACTAAGAGGAATTATGAGTTAAGGTCCAAAATCTAAAGGTAAGAAGAACAACCTCCTGAAGATAAAGAGAAACTTATGGAAAACCTTAAGCATTTAGAAGAAAAAAAAGAAGAATAAGTAAGTGAGCCAATGACAATCCCACCTGGAGAGGCCAGTGCATAGAGGTAATTAGTTATGAAGAACTACGTTAGACCTATTATTGGCAACACTACTTTGTGTATAGTTCTAGAAGAGGCAACAAGGAACTATGAGCTAAAAAAATAATCTTAAACATACTCTCATGCTTCTGGTTACCTAATGAAGATCCTCTCATGTTCATCAAGGAATTTTATGCAACAATCAATAATTTCCCTATGAATGGGCTAAATGAAGATCAATTAAGGATGAATTTTTTTCCATATATTTTAAAGGATAGCACAAGGTGTGGGTGATGATGCTTTCACCTAATTCTATACGTTACTAGGATGAGGTATACCATAAATTTATGAGAAAGTTTTACTCTCATCAGAAAATGAAGGAATTAAGGGTTGAGATTAAAATTTTTTATCAAAAGGACTATGAAACATTCCATAAAATGGGGGATAGATTCAAAATGCTTTTACTGCAATGCCTTCATCATAGTTACTCGTTACTAATGAAAAATTAGTCCTATAATCATTTGAGCCAGTGTATGGTAGATAACATAGTTGAAAAAGCTATGAGAGAGAAAATAGCTGAAGAGGTGTATGACATTTTTGAATTATTGAGAGGTAGCAAATTGGTAGTGAATGAAGTTTCTAGTGAGACTTAGCTAACCTCTCAGATAGTAGAGTTAACCAAACAAGTTAGAATTCTAGTTAGCAACAAAAATGTGTTGACTAATGAGTTATGTGGCATTTATGGTGTTTATGGACATGTAGGTAATGCTTTCTTTTCTATTGATTCTTTTGTGGGAAATGAGATAGAGCAAACTCATGTTATGAACTTTTTTCAGCCTAGGCATCAGAACAATCCCTATTCCAATATTTATTCCAATATATGTGCATAACCATTAAATTGTATTGTAGAAGGAAAACATATAACATATAAAGTAGGCTTCATAAGTGCAAACTATATGTTCATGACTGTGAAGATCCATTCATGGGTACCCCTATCCATGAACCAAATTGTGAATATGATCGTGAATGGTTCTGTCCATTAAGTGCATATTCTTCATGAGAGTGAAGAAATAGTCATAGGCATGACTATGTTCGTGGTATCAAGATTCACGGTCATGAACACGTAGTCACTGGCATGAATCTAGGGTTTCCAGTAGTTATTAGCATCAAACAAGACATTTAATACAATCAATCATATGCAATGGCTCTAATGGTTGTCCAATGGAAACCTCTTCCTATTAACACTATCATCAAATCATACATTTAATCATGTTATAACATCAATTAAACATGAAAGAGCATATAAACATCATAATTGAACTTAAAGACCTCAAAACTCATTCATGTTTATTACCTCAAAACTCATTCATGTTTATTAACTCCCATAACATCCATTTATACCTTTTTAACTTAACTCTTTCAACCACTATAACCATCATCATTCAACCTTCCCATTAATTGTACCTTTGTATTACTATATTCATAATATTTCATCATCATTACTCATTCCAACATTTTAAACAATTATAACACTTTTCATTAAATACTCACATTCATATGGCTTTCATTACACTTGAAACTCATTACATTCAAGAATTAGCATTTATAGCATACACTGGAATTTAATACACATAACATGCAACAAGTTGGAATTTAAATGCATATATGTGCATACCTCTAATGAAGCCTCAAAACCAAGCTTTAACTCAAGCTTGTTTATTCTCTTGATGGGTTTCACCACTTTCACTTCCAACTTCTTTCATATATAACGTTTCTATCAACATCTATAAACCATAAACTTAACTTAAAATCATAAAAGATAAAACCCTAACTTTAAAACCTTATATAAAATCTTAAACTCACTTAACCCCTTTCCAAAGCATACTATAACTTTTAATAAAGCTTAAAAGAGAGTATTTGACCATAAAAACTCAAGTTTAAACTAAAATCTAACCCATTTGGAAATGGGTTTCTACCAAAAATGGAATATACATGAAAAAATGTATGAAAACTTGCTAAGATGAAAGGAAAACATGATTCCTTACCAGAAATGAAGGAAACAACATTTGGATGAAGATATACGTACTCTTCTCTCTTCCTCTAAGTTTGCCTCCTTAAGAACATAAGCGTCCTTTCATTTCTCTCTCTTAAGAACTTGGTAAAACTTGTTATTTGCTTACATTTTGGTGTTTAGGTCTTGGAATTGAAGTTAAATGGCAAGAAAATATCTCTGGTATGAGCAACAATTTTTAAGAGGTTAGCATAAATGAGGGAAAAGATGAATTCATACCATTTTTATACTTGATGATGTTCATAGGTGTGAACACTATCATTCATAACCGTGACATAAACTTCATGGGAGTGAATGCAAAACACTTTACTCTTTCAACTCTTTTTTCCTTAACCAAACCCTAAAACACACTTATAATTTCTCTAAACCATCTTATTAACTAGGCCTTACTTAACGGGCATTACAACCTAAACCTTTAAATGTGCCTAGAAAGCTTTCCTTAGAAAAAACCTTTAGAGCTTTATTGTAGCCTCTCAAGATAAGATTACGAGGATAGATAGATGGTTGGATTCTATTGAAGTATCTCTAAGAAGGTTGGAGACTTAGATTGGGAAGATAGCTGAGGCAATTTAGGAAAAAAAAAGGGAAAGTTGCCAAGCCAACCTGAGAAGCTAAATCAGTCATATTACTTCAAAGTGTTAGGATTTATGATAACAAGGTTGATACAAATGCTGAATTGAGTAATTCTTCTATTTCAAGTTAGACGGCTGAAGAAGATAAGAAGGAGGAGCAACCAGAAGAAAGGACACAGGAAAAAAATGCAAAAAGTTGAAGAGAGTGGCATGAAAGAGAATGAAAAAGGATATTTTGCAAGACAAGAATTTCTTAAAGAAAAAGAGCCTTACAAACCTCCCATTAAAGGACAAAGAATTTTCTAAATTTTTTCATATGTTCTCCTAAGTTAAAATTAACTTACCTTTATTGGATGTTATTAGGAATATGCCTTTTATGCCAAATATTTCAAGGAGCTGACTTTTACAAAAAGGAGGCATGAAATTAATGAAAAAGTGATGGTTTTTAAGGCAACAAATGTGGTTCTTCAACAACAATTGCCTAAAAAAATGAAAGATCATGGGAGTTTTACCATGGACATAATTATGAGAGACAAGAAGGCAGCCAAAGCTATGTTAGACTTGGGATCCAACATCAATCTAATGCCATATTTAGTGCATGCAAAGCTAAGCTTGGGTGAGCTTAAACCTACCTCTATATGTCTTCAACTTGCTAACAAGTCAGTTAAATACCCTAGAGGTATAGTAGAGGATCTCATTGTACAAATTGGTAAATTAAATATACCTACTGCTTTTGTTATTCTTTATATGAAAACTTTTCCTTTGAGAGAGAGAGAGAGAGAGAGAGTAAACCATTTTTCTTAGTAAGCCATTCATGGCAACCACTAAGACCATAATAGATGTTAATAATGGTAAGCTTAAAATGACTATTTTAGGGGTGATTATGGAATTTAAAGTATTTAATTTAATGAGTTGTCCCTCTAATGTTTCTTATAATGAATGCTCTTATATAGATTACTTGGACTCATAATGTATTTGTAAAAATAAGAGGTCAAAAAGGATTTAGTTCTAGCCTTAGATAAAATGGATAAAATTTTGGAGGAAATTTTATAAAACAATAAAAGCCTTGACCTAGCCAAACTAGTAAATAATGATATAAATTTGAACCTCCTCATGCCCAAAGTGAGGAAGAGTGACCTTGAACCACCTAAATTAGAACTAAAAGAACTCTCCTCTAACTTAAATATGTCTTTCCAGAAAAGGGAAATATGTACTCTGTTATTATTGCATTTGACCTTTCTCCTAGTAAATAAGAGTCCGTTATTAGGGAGTTAAAAAGTTTTAGAAAATCCATTGGGTGGGGAATTTCATATTTTAAAGGCATTAGTCCTATCATATGTATGCATAAAAACATTTTAAAGGATAATTCCAAAGTTGTTAGGGAGACTCAAAGAAGGCTAAATCCTAATATATAAGAGGTTGTTAAAAAAGATGTTTAAAAGCTATTAGATGAAGGGATCATATATCCCATTTATGATAGAAAGTGGGGTGAGTCCAATGTACGTAGTTCCTAAAAAATTAAGAATTATAGTAGTGAATGATGAAAAAGGAGAATTAGTGTCTACTAGGACAACTACGAGGTGGAGAATATGTATTGACTATAGAAAGTTGAATGCAACTACAAAGAAACTCCATTTTCCTCTCCCATTTTTTGATAAGATTTTAGAGAAATTATTTGGACAAGCTTTTATTATTTTCTTGATGGTCTTTCAGGTTATTATCAAGTACACATTACACCTGAAGATCAAGAGAACATGACCTTCACATGTTTATGTGGCACATTTGCTTTTAGGAGAATGTCATTCGGTTTGTACAATGCCCCTAGTATATTTTAGAGGTTTATGTTCTCTATTTTTTATATGCTTGAGGAATGAATTGAGGACTTCATGGATGATTTTTCTATTTTTGGTACTTCATTTGATGCATGTTTGAGAAATTTGACACATGTGCTAGAAAGATGTATTCAATGTAATATGATTTTAAGTGGCAAAAAAAGTAATTTCATGGTTAAGAAGGAAATTGTTTTGGGACATGTAGTCTCTAGTAGAGAAATTAAAGTAGATAAGGCAAAGGTAGACTTGAAAGCTAAATTACTACCACCTATATTTGTTAAGGATGTTAGAAGCATTCTTGGGCATGCGAGTTTTTATAGGCATTTTATTAAGGATTTCTTTAAAATTTCATGCCCTTTAACAAACTTGCTTGCTAAAGATGTGGATTTTGTGTTTAAAAATGATTACCTTATTTCTTTTGAGACTTTGAAATAGAAATTGACCGCTGCACTAGTACTAGTAGCACCTAATTGGTCTTTGCATTTTGAAATCATATGTGATGCTAGTGATTGTGCCATTGGGGTTGCACTTGGGCAAAGGGTTAACAAAGCTTTGCATGTCATATACTATGCTAGTTGAACTTTAGATGATGCTCAAGTGAATTATTCTACCACTAAAAAAGAACTCTATCTAAGGTTATTGTACATATTGACCGTGCAACTTTGAGGTACCTTTTAACCAAACCAAATGAAAAACCTAGATTTATTCGATGGGTGCTCTTACTATAGGAATTTGTCCTAAAAATTAGGGATAAAAAGGATAGTGAGAATTTGGTAATTAACCATTTGTTTAGGTTAATTATAGATTTTGATGTTAGGAGATGCATTTATTTAGGGATAAAAAGGATAGTGAGAATTTGAGAATTTGGTAATTAACCATTTGTTTAGGTTACTATAGGAAAAGATTCTTATCTATATGCAGGAACTATTATTGGGAGGAACCCTATCTTTTCAAATTATATGATGATCATATTATTAGGAGATTCATTCTAGAGGATGAACAACAAAGTATCTTTGCCTTTGTTCATTAACTTTAGTGTGGGGGTTACTTTGGCGGTAAGAAAACAGTCCATAAAGTTCTCCAGTCAGGTTTCTTCTAGTCCACCTTATTTAAAGATGTAACATCATCGACTTCCCACATATCCATTTTTACATGCATTTCATTTGGACATATGCATTTGTATATATTTTACTTAAACACGTGCATTTAGTATGTATTTTTATAGGAACAAGTTCACGACATGCAGTAGCTATGTGTTTAAGTATTTTGCAATTGTGCGGAATTGCACATGTCCATTTTATAATTTAGTTGAGGATGACATGAAATTGAAATTTATGTGAATAAAAATTATTAGATTGAATTAATGAAGAAAAATGAAACTAAACAAGTGAAAAACAAAAAGAAAGGAAAAAAAACAAAAGAGAGAAGATGACAAAAGTGAGGAGGTGGAGGTGGACCTTATCCTCTTTCTCACCATTTTGCCTCCCTCACTTCCTATTCGTTTCTTCTCCTTCTTCCACCATTTTAGCATTATTTTCTTCCTTATTTCACTTAATTTTTTTAGCAAATTGATCCCTTTCAAGTTTGTTCTTGGTAAGTAATATTCTCTCTATTGTTCTAGTGTTGTTTGAGCTATTAGAATTAAGTTAAAGCAGTGTATTGCACCCCGATTTCGATGCCGATAGAAACTTATTATGGAAAAGTTTAAAACATGAATTTTGTTCCTTTATGTCTTAGGTTTATGCATATATAAATATTTTTTCAATATTTTGTGTATATGAAAATATATTGGCATCTTATTGGAATTGGTCCGGGTGTGAACCCTAGCTAAGTTGTTAGTTTTGAATATTATAGAGCCCGTGTTTTAGAAAGATAAAAAAAATGAAAGTTGTATATACATGTGTTCTATATATGTATACCGAATTTCAGATTCATATGTCTTGTATATGTTGAGTTGTGGTGAATGCAACCATGACTATTCCATAGTTTGAACTGCCTACTTAGTGCCCTGGGCATATCCAACAACCTATTTGGAAATTTTGAGCTCTTTAGAGATGGATTATGTAAATTATCATAACATTAAAATTATATTTTTATGTATTAACTAAATATCACCTTAATATTTTATGTATAGAGTGAGATAGGGCCTTCACAAGTTATAATGGTCCGGAAGCCAACTCTGTTCTAGACCAGTGAAATATTTCTTATAATTTGCGGACCTTAAAGACATAAATGATAAAAGTTGTAAATATAAAAAAATTTTCCATTTTAAATATTGTGTATACCAAGTTTCATTATAATATGAGTTACATATGGTAAGATATTAAGGACCAAATTTGGTACCCTAAAACTGCCAAAAGGAAGAAACACGACAAAAAATAGAACACAATTGGAAATTCTCCCAAAAATTGTAAAATGCTCAAATTTCTCTAAAATTTTAATATGTTATATATTTATATGTTAATTTTAATTAGGAATAAGAATCATATAAATTGGACAATTCTAGAAAAAGTTATTGGCTAACCAGTCCTATAAGGTTACACTACCCCATCGGAAAAACCCTAACTTTGTATATGAACTATGCACATTAATTTGTTTGAGCCACATTAAGTTTATTTAGTCATAAATTAATCGATTATATTTTCATATTAGGCTCACAACATATTGGAGACCTACAAGGAGTGGATAGACAATAAGTTAAGGGTCAGAATCAAACGAGAAAGACGAGTTTAATTATCAAATGATTTCTTTAGTGTATATGAATATTGCTTACTATGTGATATGTGAGATGATTTGTGATTATGTGATTCATATGATTGTCATGAATTGACCTTGATAATGAGATGATTGATAATTTATGACATATGTGACATATGCATGGTATATTTGAGGTGTATATGTGGCATACGTGATATATACATGGTTTATGTATAGTATATGTGAAGTATATATGTATGGTATATGTAATAAAGATACAATGGTTGATGAATGCTTAGTTACAAATGCATATGCATATGGACTAAAAAGGCATTGTGACTAGTTAATTGATATTGTAAAGCAAAAAAAGAGGCTTATGGCCCAAAAAATGTGTAAATGAAATAAATGATCAAGCTAGCTAGAAAATGCAAATGTTCATATGGAAAATATTCACATGAAAACCCAGGGTAGTGTCTATTTAACTTGGTCACAACCAAATAAAATAAACAAAGCATACACACGTAAAGAGTAATGATTATGCACTTCAATTTTACCAATATCTATATGATAATGGTGAATGGAATAAAATACATAATATGCAATGGGTGGTGATTTATTACTATGAGTTGTTTAGTACTTTAGAGCTCATTTGATAATTATTCTCATTGAGTCGTAACTCATTAATTTGCATAATTTTTCAGGTAAAGAAAAGTGATAGCTTATTTTGAGTGACATATAGAAGACATGGAGAACAGGTCATTGGCCGAGCCTCACCACTCTGTCTCCTTACATTCCACACGAGCATGAAAATATGTCATCTATATTTTGGACTTATATATTTGAACATGTATAGTCACTATGGATTAGTTTTAAAATATATAAATGGAAGCAACTCTAATCCTTCAGATGTAAAGTTTAAGTTTTAATAGATGTGATATATTATATTATGGTGAAAACCTCAGTGTTGACTTGCAAAGTCATTGAATGATATTACATGATATGATGGAAAAAAAATTTTCTATCATTGTTAACAGGATCTTATGTCTTGTTAGTATGCCATATGTGATTATTTGACATAGGGATAAGTTTTACTAAAATGCATAAGGTATGATGTTACAAAAGATGCTCACAATTTTTGTTTGAAATATGATAAATGTCAAAGAAGTGGGAATATAAGTAAAAAAGATGAAATGCCTCAAACTTACAATATTGTTGTTGAGTTATTTGATGTATGGGAATTGACTTCATGAGACCCTTTCTCCCTTTTAATGGTTTTGAATTTATACTTGTTGTAGATTATGTGAAAAAATGGATTGAGGCAATCCCAACCCCACACTAATGATGTTAATGTGGTTGAAAAATTTGTGAAAGACAATATCTTAAGCAGGTTAGGGCTCTAAGAGTAATCATTAGTGATTGTGGGAGCCATTTTTGCAATGGTTTTATGGGCTGTTGAAGAAATAAGGTGTCACTCATCGGGTAGATATGCCATGCCATCCTCAAACTTCAGGCCAAGTTAAGGTAAGTAATAGACAAAATGACTTTATATTGGATAAATTGGTGCAACCTTCATGCAAAGATTCAACTTTAAAGATGAATGATGCCTTATAGGCATATTGAACAACCTACAAAATGCCTATTGGCATGAGTCCATTTCAGTTGATATTTGAAAGCTTGTCAACTATCTGTGGAGCTTGAGCATAAAGCTTATTGGCCACTAAATCCCTGGATATAGAGTTAAATGAAGTAGGAGAAAAACATTGGTTGCAGCTACATGAGCTAGATGAGCTTAGAAATGAGGCATATAAAATGCCAAGATTTACAAAGAAAGAACTAAACGACTTTATGACAAGTTTATGACCCGTAAAAGTCTAATTCCTAGTTTGAAATTTTATTGTTTAACTCTCGTTTCAAACTTTTTTTAGGAAAACTGAGATTGAGGTGGAGTGGCCCTTTCAATGTAATTTAAGTATTACCTCATAGAGCATTGGAGTTACAAAATCCCAAAACTAAGGAGAGGTTCAAAGTCAATGGTCACAGGTTGAAACTTAACTTTGAAAGGCTTCCATTGGTGAAAATAGTAGAATGTGTGTCCACCAATTTCCATAGAACCAACGATCAATAATGTCTTGTCGAGACAATAAATGTGGCACTTTTTGTGAGGCTACTCAAGTTTAAATTCTACAATTTGTATTTTTTTCATTTAGTTTTGGTTTCAATAAAGGTCTTTAGTTGTGTTCTAACTCTTAATATTTAACAGAAGATATGATGATGAATTTGTGCTTGAAGTGTAATTTGACCTTGAATTATGGAATAGAGAAAAGCTAGAACTGAGTTGTGGATTTTTACAGCATTTTTAGTTAAGTAGAGCATCAATTAGATGTGTCACAGACACATTACATTATCATGAGTGCAACAAATTATTGCCCAACAAAGGGCATGCCTCTGTCGTGAGCATGCTAACTCTATGCATGCATAAGACCAAGGTCAAGAAATAGTGTAGTGACTATCACGGGTGTGACATATCGTCATGAGTGTGACACTTTCCAACCTGCAATTTCTATCGTGGGCATGACATGTTATCACATGCATAACACATGAAATATGCAATTTAAATTCATTGTTAATTATTTCAATTCACGTGACTATTTAAGTGTGCAAGTCAATAGTTTCTCTCATGCACATGATCTTTTTTTCAATTCTCCTTTACTTTCTCTTCCCTATCTTTAACCTTAACCCTAAATCTCCTCAAATTACACTTTTAAAGCCCAAATCCAACATTAATTTTATCCACCTATCTCAAATCCAGCCTCGTTAATGTATTTTTAACTATAGCTATTATGCTTAAAATCAAATGACTTTCCAACAAAACCAACTCAGAGACTGATGCGTGCAAGGAACCTTTAGAGCACCAAAGCAACTACCTCAACCTTCGTTCGAACATGACAAAGGGAAAGACAAGCGGGTTGTAGCTGAAGAAAAAATTTAGGATCAGCCTCCCCAATATAAAGTTGATATCTCTACTAATTTTGATTAACCTTTTTCTATTGATACAGAGAAGGAACAATGAGGTTATGTTTCTTATTTGACTCATAGTTATAATGCAAAAAGATTTTTAGAGTCTAAAATTTTGCAAGAGTTAGGAAACCTAGATATTATTAATAAGTTTGTTAGAAACTTCAAATGGATTAAATTTTTTGATTTGAAATATCTTGGTTATAAACAACTTCTCTATGAATTTTAATCCATAGTGGCTATCAAGAAATCTTTCCATAAGATCGCTTTTAGGCTACTTGGAAACAAATGCACTATTGATCTTTATACCATGCAAAAAGTTTTTTGGTTTTTATAAAACGATGCCATGGGATTGCATGATGACTTTAGTTTCTCTGATGCATGGATTTTCTTTATGGGAAAATACACTTATAATACTTAAAATGCATTTAATGTGCACTTTTTGAATCCTGCCACTATTATGAGCATAAATTTATGTGTTATGCTCTTTTTGGGCGTTCTGAAAGTAGTAAGGTCTCTAGATCTGAATTATTCTTATTATGGTGCATGCTCAAGAAAATTAGAGTGTCCACTTATAGCTTTATATAAAACCATATTTCACATTATAAATCATCCCAGTTCCTCACTTAGTTTAGGTCATATTGTGATTGCATTTGTTAGTCATTTTTGTAAATTTGATCCTACTCGTATGGAACTAACCAAGGTACCAAGTATAAGTGATATAGATAATGTTGCTTTAGAAAAGGCCTATTCATAATTTGACTGGCATTTATGAATGGGTTCATCTGGGCAGCAGTGGATAGGGAACATCCAATGCAGGGCCCTGGAAACCATAGTGAACCCAGCCAACCATGAGTAGTAGTTCTTCTGAACCCACAGGCTGATAGCTGGTACTTTCCATATTATAGGTAATAGAGGCCAACAATCATGCAATGATCAACTAATGGCTAACAAATTATAGCTTATCCAGAAATAGGAGGCTTCTAATAAGTCTATCCATGATCATTTGGAAAAGTTACAAGTGTGAGTAGCTAGTGTCGAGAAGGAGCCAGGCTATCAGACTTTCATGCTGACTAAATACATTAAAGCAACAGGATTTAAAGTTCCATCTTCATCACTATCTCCTTCATCATCCTAAGTTTTTCTTGCACCTCAAGGGATTATTTTGTTCTCTTCACTTTTGTGCTTACAAGAACATGTTGACATTAGGGACAATGTACCGTATAAGTGTGGGGGAGGGATTTTTCTTTTTGACTTAAGGGTTTGTTCTTTAATGACTAGATTTGTGTTTAAGTTTTGTTTTTATTTTTCTCTTTTGCATGCTATTTGATTTATGTAGTTGTGAATGGCCTCCACACCTCATTTGCTTAGATTTTTGTTTTGTTTATCTTTTGTTTAGTCAATGAATGATTGCTAAAGTATGCGTAGTTTAGAATTGCATTTGATTGATTTAGTTTGGGATTTTGATAATATTGAAGGACATAATTTGCTTTAAAGCCTTGTCAATGTGAGATTTGACTTGCCTTAGGGATATAGGTATTAATATGATAGGCTATTGATTACCAAATAACAATCACAAGGTAGAAGAAAAAGAGAAAAAAAGAGTTAACGAAAATAGCAAGATGGAGCATAAGATAAATTCACTTTATCTACTTTGTTATCCTTAAATTGATTAGTTAAGTCAAGGATATGAGTATGCAAAGCATCCAACATGAGTGTAGTGCATTTCCTACTAAAAAAAAATTTAAAGATAAAAAAGGAATGCATTATGGTGTAGGAAAAAATAGTTGACTCTAAGAAGGGAAAGAAAAGAAGACAACAAAAAAGAAAGGAAATCAGGGGAAGAAGAAAAAGAAAGAAAGAGATATTTGGCAGTTAATGGTTAAGCTAGAGTATGGATCTCTATATGTTTGAGGTAAAGTTATGATTTTATTGATGTGTTGTGTGAACCAAGGCTTGGAATTTGTATTAGCTTTATTTCGAGCCTAGTTGATTGGTGTGATTTTGTAACATTATCGACCTTCCCCACATGCATATCCACATGCATTTCATTTGAACATATGCATCTTGCATATAATTCAATTGAAAATGTGCATTTCATACGTATTTTCAGAGGAACAAGTTTATGACATGCACTAGCTACGCGTCCTAGTATTTGGCAACTGTATTGAGTTGCACGTGTGTACTTATAACCTAAATGAGGATAACAAAGTATTATAAATAAATTGAATAAGGTGACTAAATTAAAGTAAGTAAAGTGACTAGATTAAGATTAGTAAACATTTTACATTGTTAATTTAGTTAAATTGGGTCAAATGATTAAGTTGTATTATTGTGTGGATCAGTGGAATTATATATATATATATACAAATAATAATAATAATAATATAGATAAAATAAAATGAAAATGAAAAAAAAGAAAAATAAAAGAGAAGAGAAGAGAAAAGAGAAGAGAAAAAAGAAAAGAAAAGAGAAAAAAGAAAAAAGAAGAAGAAACAAAATAGATAAAAAGGACAAAAAGAAAAAGTTGACTTTATCTTCTTCCTCCCATTTCTACCTCCTTACTCCAGCCTTGTTTTCTTCTTCATCTTCCTCCATTCTAGCCTTTAATTCTTCCTTGTTTCACTCAGTTTTTGCATCAAATTGATCCCTTGCAAGTTCGTTCTTGGTAAGTAATCAATTCTTATTGCTATAAGGTTGATTTGAGTTACTAAGGTTCATTAATAGGCACTGACTTGCACCCCAATTTTGATATCAATAGAAATTTATTCTAGACACTATTAAAGCACAAACGTTGTTCCTTTTTGTCTTAGATTTATGGATATGTAAACATTTTTGCAATATTTGGTGTATAGGAATAGATATCCTATCTCTACTGAAACTGGTTAGGGTGTGAACCCTAGCCAAGTTAGATAAAGTTTTCTTTGGTTTTTAATATGATAAAACCATTATTTGAAGTATCTCAAAACATAAAAGTTGTATATATATGTGTTAGTATCATTATACCAAATTTCAAGTTCATGTCTTGTATATTTTGAGTTTTGGTGAATGGAACCATGACTATTCCATGGTTTGAACTGCCTGCTTAGTGCCCTAGGCAGATCTAGAAAAATATTTGCCAATTTTGAGCTCTTTAGAGATCGATTTTGTAAATTATCAAAATATGAAAATTATAGGTATATATCTTATATAAATTGTGGTACTAATTTCCACTGAATAAGTTATGTATAGACTAAGTTATGACTTTTATAAGTCATACTGGTCCGGAAGCCAACTCTGTTCTGGACCAGCGAAATGTTTCTTATAATTTGAAGACCTTAGAGACATAATGGATAAAAGTTTTAAACATACAAAATGTTCCATTTGAACCCATATAAGTTTTTGTAAATTTTAATTGAAATATAACTTATATATTATAAGTTATGATGAACCAAAGTTGGTACCTTGAAACTGCCTAAGGGTAGAAAACAAGGCACAAAATAGAACACATTTAGAAATTCCACCCAAAATTGTAGAATGATCCAATTGGTCTGAAATTTTAATATGTTATATAATTATATGTTATTTTGAATTAGGAATAAGAATCAGATTAATTGGTCAAGTATAGAGAAATTTATAGGCTAAAGAGTCCCATAAGGTCACACTACCTCATAGGAAAAATCTTAACTATTGATATGAGCAATGCATATTAATTTGTTTAAGCCAAATTAAGTCTCCCTAATCATGAGTTAATCGATTATATTTTCATATTAGGCTCACTATATATTGGAGACCCACAAGGAGCTGATAAATAATAAGTTAGGGGTCAGAATCAAAGGAGAAAGGTGAGTCTAATTATCAATTGAATTATTTAGTGCATATGAATGTTACTTACTATGTGATTCATATGATTCTTATAATTTGTCATTGATAATATCATGATGGATAATTTGTGACATTTGTGGTACATATAAGTGATATACTTATGGTATATTTGAGGTATATGTTTGACATATGTGATATATATACATTGTATATGTATAGTATATGCAAGGTATATGTGTGGCATATGAGGTATATATGTGGCATATGTATGGTATATGTGATAAGATACAATGGTTAATGAATGCTTAAGTACAAGTGCATATGCATGTGGACTTAAAATGCATTGTGACTAGTTAATCGATATTGCAAAGCAATTGAAGAGGCCTATGGCCCAACAAATGTGCAAATAAAACAAATGATCAAGCTAGCTAGCAAATGCAAATGTTCATATGGAAACCCGGGGCAATGTCTATTTAACTTGGTCACAACAAAATAAAATAAGCAAAGCATTTACATACGTAAAGAGTAATGATTATATGTTTCAACTTTATTGATACTTATATGATACTGATGAATGGAATGGAATACATGATATGTATTGGATTTGTGATTTATTACTATGACTTGTTTGGTACTTTAGAGCTCATTTGATGATTCTTCTCATTCAGTCACAACTCATCAATTTGCATAATTTTTCCGGTAAAGAAAAGTGATAGCTCATTTTGAGTAGCGTATAGAAGATTGGAGCACAGGTCACTGGCCAAGCCTCATCACTCTCTCTCATTGCATTCCATACAAGCATGAAAATATGTCATATGTATTTTGTATTTACATATTTGAATATGTATAGTCATTTTGGAATGGGTTTTAAAAATGTATAAATGAAAGCAACTCATAAATACTTATGTACAAAGTTTATGTTTTAATATATGTGATATACCATATTGTGGCAAAAGCCTCAAAGTTGACTTGCAAAGTCATTGAATGATATTACAGGATATGAAAAAAATTTACTACCATTGTTAACAGGGTATTTTGCCTTTCCAGTATGCTATGTGTGATTATTTGACATAGGGATAGGTTGAATTCAAATGTATAAGATGTGGTGTTACATTTGCATACCTAGTGCATTAGTAAGGCTTTTAGATCGATAAAATTGAAATCTTGAGTGTGTGAGGTAGTTGGTTGTTTTCACATGCCTGTTTGTGTTTAAGTGCTTTATTTTGATAATTTCTTCATGTTTAGGTGTTTCTTGGTGACAAGCAATGTTTAAGTGTAAGGAAATTGGATTGTTCCTTTTTAGTTCATGAGTGTTTTTAATGTTTAATTGTAGAAATTTAGTGTGTTTTAGGTACTTAGTTGTTTATTTTTGTGTTTACAAGTTCTATATAATTTATGAGAATTATGTAGGCATAAAGGAGACTCTCACTTGTGTGATAACATGTCATGCCCATGAGGAAGCCATCCATATCAAATTTTTTGTGAGCACACGGTCCAACTCTAGTGCACCACGAGTATGTTAGAGGAGCGCTCTAAAGGCAATCACCTTTAGCACTTATTGTACAAATTTATTTGATTAATAAAAAGGTTTTTTCATTTATTTGATGTTCATTTGATATATGAATTGATAAGTGATATTAAATCAATTAATGAAGTCTTTGATACATAACATAGCATGAAGGCAATCATGATGAGATCATGATATTGAGATTCTTATCATGTGTAATTATGTTAGTATCAAAATTATCCCTAGTCATAGGATTAATGAGACATGACATTATTAATCCGGACAGGATAATGCATATTACACTCCTTGATTGGATCGAGTAGTAGAACTCATAATCTATAAACATGAGATGTTTAGAGTTAACATGTGGATGCTTGCTAAGTGTAGCTAAGTACATTGGATGGCCAACTATGAGACAATCATATGGATAATCCATTCAAATGTCAATGATAGTCTTATCATAGCAATGGTACAAGTATCCTTAGACTTGAGGTACATAAGGATATCTTGAATATTGATTATGTATTTTGACACTATTCCTTGTTGCCTCAGGGAGGTTGCTCATAGGGTGGTGATTGGATATAACTTGAGGTATTTGAATGTAATTGGGTAACCAATAAAGGATTCACCACTCCTGATAGAAGGAGTGTATACCCATGGCCTCTTGTTGTGGTCATTACTCAGAAATCTCTAGACGAAGAGGAAATGTCATAAAGATAGTCTTCAATGACATATCTAATAGAGTAATGAGCCTCAGAGACAAGAACTAACATTACTTGGACTAGACGTGGCGTAGTCAGTCTAGTGGGAGTTAACACATTCCATACTCTAAACCAAGTGGGGTATAAAATGATGAAAAGAATAATTGCATGAAAATTGTCTATGGAAAGGTTTGTAGTCAAACCACTGATTTTCCGATCAATTGGGAGTCATGATGTGTTGCTAGATACCGCTCATGACTTGCTTAAATTAATTGTTAATTTAAGTGGTCAACATAAACGGGAATCTAATGGGTCACACGAATTGAAGATATGGAGAATGAGTAAAATGGTCTTGGATATGATCCAAAATATGAGAGAATTATTTTGGAATGGATCGTGATGAGATCGCACGAAAAAAAATGTTTGGGAGGGTCACGGGCCTGTACGGGCCTACGCGGGCTAGCTGGGTTGCCCAGCAGCTGTAATGCCCGATAATTTAGGTCACAGTCGAGATTGATTGAAATCCGGTGCGCCGAACCTATTGGAGTGTAAATTCGGACATGAAAAAAATAAATTCAAATAATAATAAGATGTGAGAAAAATATTTTGAATATTATTAATTGAGAATTTTGAAGTTTGGAATTAAAATTTTAAAAAAAATAATTTTTCGCTGAACGAAATTGGAAATTACAGTGTTTTTGGCACAAATATTTTAAGAAGACATAAAAATAGAATATTCTTTATCTAAGGAAATGAATATTTTTTTGATTAAAATAAAGTAAGAGTGATTTAAATTAATGGACCAATGAGAAGAAAGATTAATAATTAATCTTAACCACTCACCTAATCCAACTATAAAAAGTCAAATTTCCACTTTTTTTACCATTCTTCTTCTTCCTCATCTTAATCAAACCCATTTCTCTCCCTATTCTCTCTTTTTCTGTAAGCTCTTCTTCCCCCACTTATTCTTCTTTTTCTTTCTTCAAATCAATCTAAGATTAGATGAAAAAAAATGGGATTAAGGCAAGATCATCAAAGAAGTGAAGAAAAGTGAGCTAAACCAAGGAAGAGGAAGGAAGAAAGGAAGAGAAAAAGGGAAAGAAGAATTTGGTTATTTTGAGGATCATCAAAGGTGAGTTTAGATTTTCTATCTTCTCACTTTTCTTCTTCTCTTTTCTTTGAGTTTGGGGTTAGTTGCCATTAAAGCTAATAATTTAGGGTTATTATTATGTTAATGGTGATTAAGGGTGGATTAGTGTGATTAGTGCTTGATTAGTGTAAAATTTTTTGCTAGGACAAGAAAGTGAACAAACTTTGAACCAAAATGAAAGAGGAAGTAAGGGCAAAGAGAAAGCTAGCTAGAAAGAAGATAAAAGTGAAAAAAGTGAAATTTTTGAGGTATGTATATTTGGAAAAAATTCAATGTATAAAAATGTTGATTTTGATTTTGTGATGTGTATAAAATTCTGGATATTTGATGGAGAAATTAATTGGTGATTAAATGATACAATGAATGTGAAAATAAAAACTAGAATATGAGGTTGATGCATGACAATGGAAAATGTATGAATTAATTGATGTGCTGAAAAATTCATCTTATAAACAGTGTCTAGTTTTCTGATCATAACTTGAGTTTTGGAAATAATTTTTGAGTGATTCTTATTGGGTTGGAAATTTAAGACATAGAGCTTCAACTTTCATCAAAACTATTAGACTTGAATAGCCCTGAAATTAGGTGAAAAATGGACTCAAAGTTTGAACTAGAAATCTGTCCAGAAAAAAAATAGTGGGCAGATTGCAGTGAACATAGGTTAGAAGAAAATTCATAAATTTTGGTACCAAATTATTTTTAATATGGTTTTAGTTGAAATTAAATATAAGATATATACCTACATTTTGTTAGTTGATCACCTGTCTAAATTCCATCTAAAAATAGATAAAAAAAGACAGAGAAATATAAGGAAGAAATCTGTCCAATAAAATACTGGGCAGATTGCAGTAAATGTAGCTTAGAATAAACTTCATAACTTTTGCTAAAACATTCATTTTAATGTGATTGTAGTTGGATATTAAAGATAAGAAATGTACCTACATTTTGTTAGTTGATCACTTGTCCAAATTATATCTAAAAATGGAGAAAAATACAGGGAAACATATGGAAGAAAAGCTGTCTAGAATAGGACAGTTTGAACATATGTGTTGATTGTGGAATTTTGTGATAGAAAAATATATTAATTGATATTATTATAGTTATAATGATTAAATGAGCTAGTATGAGGTTGTAAAATATTTAATGAGAATTATTGTATTTATATGGAAATTATATTAATGTTACCTACATAAATTATGTAAATAATAATAAAGGTAATAAATATAATTAAATCCTATAACATCTAGTCGACAACTAGAAATTAGGATAAGTTGGCATGTCAATAAAAAGGTAGAAATGTAGATACTAAAAATAATAGTGCTGAGATTTAATTTACGTAGGCATTAAGAAATAGTGCTCAGTAGAAATTACATAGGCGCTAAAAAATAGTGTTGAGTTCGAAATTACGTAGGCACCAAAAAGGTGCTGAGTTGTTATTGAAAATGTAGGCGTTAAACGCCGAGTTATAAAATAATTATGTAGGCGCTGAGTATACTGCCGGAGAGTAGAAACCTTATATCCAGTGTTTAGTTCCGGTATAAGATGTCGTAGGCTATCAAATAAATAAAAAAATAAATATAAATTATTAAATTGATAGTTCAAATTATATATCTTGCATTGTTAAAATTTCAAGCATGCTTAATGAATGAAATGTCATAATTGATAAATTAAATATTTTTGCTTGAAGAAAATAGTTTTATTTTTAATTGAATATTTGGCATGCTTAATAAATTACTTGTAGTTTCTAAAATTTTATTTTAGAATTATTTATGTAATTATTGGATAGTTGTCAAACATATCACTAAGCTAGTAGCTTAGCACGTGTGTTTCACGTGCAGATAAATAACTGTTCCGATAGAGCGACCGAATTCTTTTTGTATGTTTTGGAAATTATGTTGTAAAAATTAAATTTTAAGAATTTCTTTTGATGTAAATTTGTGGCATGTAGGATTTATAAGGGATGCATTTTGTAATTTTATATATATAGTATTATTTGTAAATGTATTTCTAAATATTATGTTTTAATTAAATGAGTTCTTTTAAATCAAAATATTTTCATCACTAGTTATATATTGAAATGGAAAGAAAAAAAATATAGCAATAAATATTTCGCTAATAATAAATTAGAAAAAAAAATTTCAATAATTTGAACATTAGTTTTAAGACATATGAGCTTAATAGCACTTCCATATCCTATTAACGACTAGTAGGGTAAGAGATAGCTACATTTAGTGGTATCAGAGATCAGACTAATTGATTCTTAATCAGTGGGTGTAAAATATAATATGTGTCTCATGCATATGCATAAAATGCTGTAATTATCTGACTTGGGTCCCTTCTTCTAGTTTATAGGTAGATATGGATTCAGTATCAGAACATGATTTCTCAGAAGATGAACTGAGTAATAGTCTTTCAAACTCAGTCAATCTCAGACAACTTCCATCAGTGAGAGATTCCGGATCGAGTGTAGTAGCTCCATCGAGAACAGAGGGACAGGCTAATTTAGGACAGGAACCTCTTATGGAATAGATAGCAAACTTGTTGCAATGGATAGTAGAAGCAGTTCCACAATCAGCTCCACCTCCTTCCCCACCTCAGCCAAAACCCTAGGTTGGTAAGCTGAGAAAATATGGGGCCATAGATTTTATGGGAAGGACAGAGGATGACCCAATAGCTTTATAGTTTTGGATGGAGTCCACAGAAAGGGTGTTTGAGGAACTTGAGTGTCCAGAGAAACAAAAGATAAGATATGCAGTGTCCCTTCTAAAAGATCATGCATATGACTGGTGAAAATCAGTCTTATCGAAGCCCCGAACATTGAAACCACATTCATGGAACTTTTTGACGGTAGAATTTAGCAAGAAATATGTGCCTAGAGTTTATGTGAATGAAAAGAAAAGGGAATTTCAAGACTTGAAGCAAGGAAGCATGTCAGTGGCTGAATATGAGATGGAATTCATTAGACTGAGTAAATATGCAGCTGAAATCATTACTGATGAGGCAGACAAATGTCATAGATTTGAGGATGGGCTTAATGATGATATTGGGAATATGGTTACTACCCTTCAGCTTGAGGATTTTGCTACACTAGTATCCTCAACCATCAGTACGGAAAAGAGGTAAAAAAGAAAGAGGATAGAAGAGCCACCATGGAGATCGACAATTAGCATGGCTCAGACATCAGGTAAAAGGGGGTGGACAGTGCCTAGGTTTTTCCAGTCACAGGGTTCTAGACCAACCTTTTCAGCTAGGCAAAGCCAATAGTCGAGGCTAGAGGGATCTATAACTAGTGCACCAGCTTCGGGTAACAGGAGATTCATATCTGTCACATGTCAGCATTGTGGAAGATCACATGTAGGTGATTGCTGGTGGATTACTGGAGCATGCTTATGATGTGGATCTACTAAGCACAAACAGAAAGACTGCCCCAGAGGAAGAGGTACAAGTGGTGTAGTATCAGTGCATGTTCAAAATGCACTCGAGAGAGAGGTAGGGGATATGGACAGTCTAGAAGTGGCAGGATTAGGCAGAGTGTATCAGAATAAGTAAATAGAGCAGAAGGTAGTCGAGCCCCAACCCGATCATATTCCATGAGAGCTCGTGAAGAACAGGATGCCCCAGATGTAATAATCGGTAAATTTTCTCTTTATGATACTGATTTATTTGCAATGATAGATCTAGGTTCTACACATTCATATTTATGCATGTCACCACCTAGTCATGGAAATAGGGTAGTAGAGGAATTAGATTCTGATATATTAGTGACAAATCCATTGTGTCATGGTGTGAAAGTTAGTTGAGTCTATAAAAACACTCCAATCAAAGCTCAGAATGTAGAATTCCTAGCTGGCCTAATAGAGTTGCCATTCTGTGAGTTTGATGCAATCTTGGGGATGGATTGGTTAACTCAACATAAGGCAGTGATGGATTGTCAATATAGGAGATTGACTTTTAAGAATTCTGGGCAAGATGACGTGATTGTTCTGGGCGAGAATCGACCATACTTGACTAATGTCATTTCTGTGATGAAGACAAGTAAGCTTATCAAAAAGGGATATGAAGCATTTTTGGCACATATTGTAGATACCAAGAAAGAGAGTCTAGATCTTAGGGAGATTCCTACAGTATGTGAATATCTATATATCTTCCCTGAGGACTTGCCAGGGTTACCACCTGTCAGGGAGATAGAGTTTGCCATAGATGTTTTGCCAGGCACAACCTCGATATTGATCACTCCCTACAAAATGGCACCTGCTGAACTAAAAGAATTAAAAGTGCAGTTGCAAGAGTTGTTAGAGAAAGGGTTTATCAGACCTAGTGTCTCACCTTAGGATGCTCCGGTCCTATTTGTGAAAAAGAAGGATGCCACTTTTCGTTTGTGCATTGATTATCGTTAGTTGAACAAGATGACAATTAAGAACAGATATCCATTGCTGAAGATAGATGACTTGTTTGATCAGTTGAAAGGAGTAGGGGTATTTTCTAAAATTGACCTTAGATCAGGTTATCACCAACTGAGAATTAGAGAATTAGACATTCCAAAAACATCATTTAGGATTCGGTATTGTCATTATGAGTTCTTAGTAATGCCTTTTGGCCTAACAAATGCCCCAACAACATTTATGGATCTAATGAACATAATCTTTAGGCCTTATTTGGACCAGTTCATGGTGGTGTTCATAGATGATATCTTGGTGTACTCCAGAAGCAGAGAAGAGCATAATCAACATCTTCCTATTGTCTTCCATACCTTGAGAGAGAATCAATTATATGCTAAGTTGTCAAAATGTGCATTCTGGTTAGATGAAGTCACCTTTTTAGGGCATATTGTCTCAACTGATGGGATTAGAGTCAACACCAGCAAGGTAGAGGCAATCCTCAATTGGAAACCATCTCGGAATGTGACAGAGATGAGAAGTTTTCTTGGTTTGGCTGGTTATTATCGGAGATTTGTGAAAGGATTTTCAATGATAGCTTCACCATTGACAAAATTTCTTAGAAAGGAGACTGGATTTGAGTGGACAGATTGGTGCTAGACTAGTTTTGATAAGTTGAAGAAAATTTTGACAGAGGCACCAGTGTTGACATAGCCTATTATGGGAAAAGATTATGTGGTGTACAGTGATACTTCCCTTAGTGGTTTGGGCTATGTATTAATGCAAGAAGACAAAGTGATTGCTTATGCTTCCAGATAACTGAAGCCTCATGAGAGAAAGTATCTGACACATGATCTGGAACTAGTAGCCATTGTGTTTGCATTGAAAATATGGCAACACTACTTGTATGTCGAGCAATGTTTTATCTATACAGACCATAAAAGTATGAAATATTTGCCTTCACAAAAGGAACTCAATTTGAGACAGAGGTGATGGCTAGAATTAATCAAAGACTACAATTGTATCATTGATTATTAGCTAGGTAAGGCCAATGTGGTAGCTGATGCTTTGAGTAGAAAAACTCTGGCAGGTAAACATTAAAATTTAAATTTATTAAGTGAACAAGATTAAAAAAAATGAAATAATAAGTTATTTATATATTATTTGGGCAGAATTGTAGATTCAACCCACATTGATCCAACAAGTAAAGGACAATCAGAAGCAGGACATGAAATTAAAGGAAATCTTAGAAATGGTGAAAAGGGTGAAAAACCAGAATTTATTATTGAATCAGATGAGAGTTTAAGGCAAAATGGCAAGTTATGTGTGGCAGACATACCAGAATTGAAACAAGAGGTTTTGATGATTTTGGATCAATAGGTTTTGAAAAATTGAAATTAATTTGTAAAATATGTTTTACACATTTTTATTTCTCTAATCTGATCATGAGATGATTAAGAATGATTGTTTTGATTGAAAAATAATTTGAATGTGATTGAAATAATTAATTTCGGATTTATTTCAAAAATGTCTAAAATTGCATTGTTTATGAATATGTGTTATTGTTTGGCTTAATTGATGAGACTGATTATATTTTTTTTGTAATTTGATTATGAAAAAATTATTTAGACATATTGGGAATATTTTTATGCCTCTGGAAATATCCGATAATTAATTAAAAATTATTTTAATTAATTTTTCAAACAAATACAAAAAGGGGACTGGTTTAGCATATCCAGTGGGGCTGTTTTGTTTGATTTTTTTGTATGTGTTTATTTTATTTTCAGAACCTTGAAATATTTTTTATGGGATTAAAAATATGTTATTTTGATGTTAGATGAATGCCAAAATTATTTTGCAAGCATTTGAAATTTTAAAAAAATTCTAGATGTCAAATTAGTCATTTTAAATGTCTAAGTGTGTTGGTTCATTTGTCTTAGTAATTTTGATTTGTGTAAAAATATTTTGATGAACTTAAGTTGACCTAAAGATGATCATAATGATGATTTGGAGTTCTAAAATTTTTTAGAATTTTTGGAAATGAATTTTGAATTAATTTAAGTTGTGCAATTGTAATTCTAGTATGACTAGAAATTGGTATGTTATTAATTTAAGGCATGATGAAAGATTATGGACTTAGGCCTAATGTGATTGAACATGCATGGAATTATTTTGTTTTATGGTAAATAGGGCATGTGTGTCCATACCTCTCTTTCTTTCTTATGTATTTCTCTTCTCATCTTACTCCCCTCAAATGTAAATTGAAGTTTTCTAAAATTTGAAATATGTAATTAGATTATATAGGATTAGGATAGAATGAAGATATAAAGGAGCAAGAAGCAAAGGAGGCGGTACCATAAACAAGAAGACTTAGAAATAGGAATTTGATTTCTATTTTGGGTTTTAAATTCATGCATATACATAGGTAATACCTAGTCAATTTCTCTTTGGCTCACGAGATTGACTTTAGTATGTCCATAATCATGTCATATAGTTAATGTAACTATCTTTATATATCCATGTGATGAATGCATGATATATAAAAGCATGAAATAATAACTTGATGAGACTTAACAAAGAAATCCCTTGCTAAATAAATAATTAAGTCTTACGTCTTCCATTAATATGGGGAGAACCAGAGTTCTTCTAAAGTTAAGGTTGTTGAGTTGCCTTAAGCTCACTCTATAAGAATATGTTCAATCCATTGAAATTAGATTTCGGGATTAATGGGTTAGACTTAACTGATATTATTAACTTGTTGGATTTGTGCCAAAGTTAATGTGTATTAGAGGTGAAGTTGGGTTTGTATACATGAGATGTACATATATCAAGAGTTGATAGCCTAATGTATGTGCACATATCAATAAGTTGATAGCACAAGATTCAATAATTGTATGAATAATGCAATTGGTATGGATTAGATACCTACCAACCAAACTAAGGATAGCTTGTTGAGTTGCCTTAAGGTTATTTTTAGCTAGTTGGATATCGACCCACTAGGAGAACTTCCATATAAGTTCTCTCGGGTTCATAGTGAGGGCTATGGATTCGCAATAAAATAGTGGGAGTCATAATGCGATTTATTAAAGACCTAATAAACATGAATTTTATGTACATTCTAACATGTGATATTTTACATTTAGGTTACCAGAATCATCATCATGACAAGTGTGAATTTGCGATTGCTAATGGAATCAAATAAGTTGACTAGGCCCAATTTTTTGGATTGGCTACAGAATCTGAGAATAGTTCTCAAATCCAAAAAGATTGGCTATGTACTAGATGAGGCACTCCTTAATCCCCCTGCAGCTAATGCTTCTGAAGATGTTCAGAAGGCATGTCAAAAGCATCTCCATGATAGTGAGATGGCAAGGTGAATTATGCTTGCTACTATGTCAACTGAGTTGCAAAAGAAACATGAGGCTATGGATGCTAATTCCTTAGTATACCATCTAAGAGAGCTTTTTGATGAGCAAGCACATTCCGAAAGGTTCAAAACTTTGAGGTTACTCTTCCACACTAAGGTTGAGGGAACATCTCTAGTGCAATATGCATTGAAGATGAATGGCTATATTGAGAGGTTGGCCACCTTGGGATTTGTGATGGACCATGAATTAAGTATTGACTTAATTCTAACAAGTTTGTCTGATAGTTATTCATATTTTGTGCTTAACTATTGGATGAACCAAATCTCTACCACTATTCCTGAGCTGATTAACTTGCTCAAAATAGCTTAGCTATCTGTCAAGAAGGATAGTAAGGCTATGATGCTGGTGGACTCTTCAAGTTCAAAAAATAAGAACCTTAAGAAGAAGAAGAAGTCCATGAAGCCTAAGGGAGGCATGGCTAAGAAGAAGGCCAAGGAGATTGCTCCAAAGGGAACATGCTTCCACTGTGGCAAAGATGGCCATTAGAAGAGAAGCTACAAGGCTTACTTGGAGTCCTTAAAGAAGAAGGCATTTGATGCCCCATCTACTTCAGGTATTTTTGTCATTGAAATTAATACTATTTTCGATAATAATATATGGGTATTAGATACTGGTTGTGGCTCACACATATGCACTGATATGCAAAGCCTAAGGAACAGTAGACAGCTTAATAAGGGAGAGTTACACCTATGCATTGGAAATGGAGCAAGGGTTGCTACATTAGCTGTAGGAACATATGTATTGATGCTCCTTAGTGGGCTTATATTAAATTTGGATAATTGCTATTATGTACCTGCTTTGAATAAAAACATTATTTCTATTTCAAGTCTAAATAAAGATGGTTTCCTTTTGGCTTTTAGTAACAATTGTTGTTCTATTATGTTCAATCGAATTCTTTAAGCTAGGGGTACGTTATGTAAAGGAATATACATATTAGATATGTCAAATCCAATTTTAAACATCAATTATAATAAAAGGCAAAAATAAGATATGTTGAAATCATCTTACTTATGGCATTTTCACATTGGTCATATAACTGAGAAACGCATGGCTAAGCTACACAAAAGTGGTAGTTTAGGGTCATTTGATTATGGATCATATGATACATGTGAATCTTGCTTATTAGGCAAGATGACTAAATTACCCTTTAAGGGAAAGGGTGAACGTGCTAATTGACTTTTAGACTTAATACATTCAGACGTATGTGGTCCAATGTCTACACACGCCAGAGGTGATTTCATCTACTTCATTAATTTTATCGATGACTACTCATGATATGGGTACATGTATCTTATGAGTTACAAATCTGAAGCTTTTGAAAAGTTCAAAGAATTCATAAATGAAGTAGAGAAACAACTTGGCAAAAGTATTAAAACATTACGATCAGATCAATAAGGTGAATACTTGAGCCAAGAGTTTCTAGATTATCTTAGGGATAATGGGATTTATCTCAGTGGACTCCACCTTACACACCACAACACAATGGTGAGGTAGAAAGAAGAAATCGAACCTTGTTAGACATGGTAAGGTCTATGATGAGTTTTGCGAAACTGCTTAAAGGTTTTTGTTTAAAGACATGCTATCTTTTTAAAGAGAGAATTCGTTCTAAAAGGAGATAGTGGGAGAAAAATTGAATTTGAGGAAGTTCAAGATGCCTGAACATATGTTGATCAACTGTCTAAACCCGAGCTTGTTACTCATACAGATGAAATAACAGCTTAACCTTCTGAAGCACAAGAGCTTCATAGGTCAAGTAGGATACGTACTGTTCTAGAGGGATACAAATTTCTCATCAGTGAACAAAATCACGTATTTCTCATAGAAAACGATAAGCCTACAACTTATGAAGAAGTTCTAAATAGTTCAAAATCTGAAAAATGGCTTCAAGCCATGAAGTCAAAAATGGATTCCATGTATGAAAACCAAGTATGGACTTTGGTTGACCCACCCAAAGGAATAAAGCCTATAGGGTGCAAGTGGGTTTTCAAAAAGAAAACTGACATGGATGGTAATTTGATTACCTATAAAACTAGACTTGTTGCTAAAGGTTATCATCAAAGACAATGAATTGACTATGATAAAACCTTTAGCTCAATAGCTATGCTTAAATCCGTAAGGATACTCCTAGCCATTGCTACTCATTATGATTATGAGATATGGCAAATGGATGTGAGGACAGCTTTCCTAAATGGAAATCTGACTGAGGATGTGTACATGGCACAACCAGAAGGCTTCATATCCAAAGATGGAAAAAAGGTATGTAAGCTTCGAAAATCCATTTATGGATGAAAGTAAGCATTCAGGAGTTGGAATTTTTGGTTTGATGAGACAATCAAATAGTTGGGTTTCTTACAAAATCCGGATGAACCTTGTGTTTACAAAAAGGTTAGTGGGAGTGCAATCGTATTTCTTGTGTTATATGTAGATGACATATTGTTAATGGGAAATGATGTCTCAGCCTTACAATTAGTCAAAATTTGGTTATCCAAGAATTTCTCTATTAAAGACCTTGGAGAAGCAGTCTATATTTTGGGGATAAAGATATATAGAGAGAGAATAAAAGATTGCTTGGTCTTTCACAGTCTACATACATAGATAAGATGCTAAAGAGGTTTAGCATGGAGCAATCCGAGGGGATATATTCCCATGACCCATGGGATTACTCTCTTAAAGACTTTGTGTTCAAAGACACAAGATAAGAGGACACACATGAGTTTGATTCTATATGCTTCAGCTATAGGATCAATCATGTACACTATGATATGTACAAGACTCGATGTATCATATGCTATGAGTGTCATGGGCAGATACCAATCAGGCCCTGGTGAGGGTCATTGGGTGGCTGTCAAGAATATCCTTAAGTACTTAAGAAGAAATACAGATGTATTCTTGGAATATGAAGATGGAGATCTTATTGTGAGTGGGTATACCGATGCCAACTTCCAATCTGACAAGGATGACTCAAAATCTTAGTTAGGTTATATATTCACACTAAATGGTGGAGCAGTTATTTGGAAGAGTTTCAAGTAGGAAACGATTGCTGATTCCACAACCAAAGAAGAGTACATTAGAGCTTCTGAAGCAGCAAAGTAAGCAGTTTGGATAAAGAAATTCATCACAGAACATGGAGTGGTTCCTAGCATTATTGATCCAATACAATTGTATTGTGATAATAATGGAGCCATTGCGCAAGCAAAGAAGTCATAGTCTCATCAGAGATCCAAACATGTACTCAGAAGATACCATTTGATTAAAGAAACCATTGGTAGAAATGATGTAAAGATAGAAAGAGTCCCCACTGATAAAAATATTGCTGATCTTTTAACTAAGCCACTTCTCCAAAAGAAATATGATTCTCATGTACTCGCCTATGGAGTTAAATAAAAGGCGATTGGTTTTGGTGCAAGTGGGAGCTTATTAGAGGAGTGCTCTAAAGGCAATTGACTTTACCACTTATTGTACAAATTTATTTGATTATTAAAAAGGATTTTTCATTAATTTGATGTTCATTTGATATATGAATTGACAAGTGATCTTAAATCAATTAATGAAGTCCTTGATACATAACATAGCATGAAGGAAATCGTGATGAGATCATGATATTGAGATTCTTATTATGTGTAATTATGTTAGTATCAAAATTATCCCTAGTCATAGGATTAATGAGACAGGACATTATTAATCCGGACAGACTAGCACATGTTACACTCCTTGATTGGATCGAGTAGTAGATCTCATAGTCTATAAACATGAGATGTTTAGAGTTAACATGTGGATACTTGCTAAGTGTAGCTAAGTACATTGGATGACCAACTATGAGACAATCATATGGATAATCTATTCAAATGTCAATGATAGTCTCATCATAGCAATGGTACAAGTATCCTTAGACTTGAGGTACTTAAGGATATCTTGAATATTGATTATGTATTTTGACACTCTTCCTTATTGCCTCAGGGAGGTTGCTCATAGGGTGGTGATTGGATACAACTTGAGATATTTGAAGGTAATTGGGTAACCAACAAAGGATTCACCACTCTTGATAGAAGGAGTGTATACCCATGGCCTCTTGTCGTGTTCATTACTCGGGAATCTCTGGCCAGAGTGGAAATGTCATAAAGATAGTCTTCAATGACATATCTAATAGAGTAATGAGCCTTAGGGACAAGAATTAACATTACTTGGACTAGACGTGATATAGTCAGTCTAGTGGGAGTTAACACATGTCCATACTCTGAACCAGGTGGGATAGAAAATGGTGAAAGGAATAATTGCATGAAAATTGTCTATGGAAAGGTTTGTAGTCAAACCACTGACTTTCCGGACAATTGGGGGTCATGATGTGTTGCTAAATACCACTCATGACTTGCTTAAATTAATTGTTAATTTAAGTGGCCAGCATAATTGGGAACCTAATGGATCACACGCATTGAAGATATGGAGAATGAGTAAAATGGTCTTGAATATGATCCAAAATATGAGAGAATTATTGCGGGATGGATTGCGATGAGATCACAAGAAGAAAAATCATTTGGGAGGGTCACGGGGCCGCGCGGGCTAGGCAGGCTACTGGCCTACCTAGCGGGGTAGCTGGGCTGCCAAGCAGGAGCCCGCAGTAGGCCCAGTGCACTGCTGCCTCCCTCCCGTTGGCCAACGATAGATTTTGGCCTTAATTAGGCTAATTATGGCCAAATACTATTCATTCATTTCCTTTTTCTCCATTTTTTCTATTCATATTTTCTTTGAATTTGATTCAAATAGAAAAGACATCAAATGACAGAAAAGTAGACATGAAAATATTTTTTGTGTATATTTTTAAGGCACAACAAAAATTCTCTCAAGAATACTTTCAAAGCTAGCACATTGAATTTGTTCAAACCATTTATTTTCATATTTTCTTCTTCATTCTTCTCGTGGATTATCATTAGAGATATCATAATGTGGATTTTTGTGGTTTTCTACAACCCAACAAAGTGCATATTTGAAGAACAAATAGGAAATTACAAGGTATAATTTCTAACATTTATATTTATATAAATTAGTTTTAATGGCATAAGTATGATCTTTTGTTTCGGGTTTTGAAAATTTTATTTTTCCATTGTGTTTATGAATATGATTCATTCTTCAAAACCTAATAGAGTATGAGGCTTTGACACGGACACTATGATTTTGATGCTCAACTTTTTATTACGAGTGTCTAGTTGGAATGTGGGCATGTCAATACCATGACTCTGATCTCTTGTCACGAGCATGCTGGAGTGTCACATGAGTGACATTGTTGTGCCTTATTGATCTATCTCGTTTGTGTCATCATAATGATCATTAATGCAATAGAGTCTAGTGTGCATTGAAATCTCTGTTTTGCGCAAGTGGGCCCATATTATGGAGAATTGATTTTGATTAACTGAAAGCTTATTTTTAGGGATTTTATTAATATTTTTAGAAAAGGAAAAAATTGTTTTTTAGAATTAGAGTGCAACTTAAACTTTGAGAAGTATGGATTTAGCTTTTTTAGAATTAGATGAGAGACTTTTTGCAAACTTTGGAGGGTAAATGGCTGAAGAGAACTCGTAGGCCACTCTTTCCATTCGTTCTGGTAGACCTTATTGAATTCTTAAGGAAGCTATTTCACTTTTGGAGATTGGGAAGCTTAATGATTTGGAGGGTGGAGATCAACCATTCAAGGGTGCTAGAGACTACCAAGTTTCAGGGAGCATTAGGTTTTTACTCAGTTATCTTATTTACTGTAACATGTTTAGTTTAGGAGTTGTTATTGACTTGATCTTGGAAATAAGAATGTCAGCTAGATTTTTATAGGGTATTTAGTAAGTTAGCCCTATTTGTATGAAATTTTCATTTATTATTAATGAAGTATGATTTCTAATCTAGTTCCAATCATACCTGTTTAATTTCAAATTGGGTAATTGATTGGCTTCTCTTATTTAATTTGGAATGAACATGTTAGGGTTAAATTAATAGAAATATCATCTTTAATTTAAAATAAAAATTGGGTTGGACATTAGTTACACTATTGGTTTGGGTAATTTGTGAGTTAAGGCGAGAGCTATTGAAAACTTACTCAATCATGCTTAATTGAATTAGGGAGGGATTACAAATTAGGGAGGCAAGATGAATACCTGCTTAGTCTCATTGGTTTTAAATTCATTAGATTTGATTACTATTAAGTTCTCCTAGTTTTAGTTTCGTTAGTTTAACTTAAGAATTCACTAAATTTGAGTAAAGTGTTTAGGATTTAATTTCTTCTGTTTATTATTAATATATAATTAATTAAGAATTTAAGTCAAATAATTACAGGGATAACGATTTTAGTGGTATCTTGGCATTTTACAATAGCTCGTATACTTGCAAGTTAACTTTGAGTTACAACTGTGAATGCTATTGGAATAGAAATGTAACTTTGACAGGCATGAACCATCTTTCATGGGCATGAACCATGTCATGAACTCAATTGTGAAACAAAATTGTGAAAGCTACTACCTGATTTGGGCATTTTCTAGGCAAAGAATTCACAATAATGAACCCTCTATCACTTGCATGAATCTAATTTTTCTAGTAGAAACCCGAGCCAAAACAGGGCAAAATCCATACCACAACAAGGATTTTATAGATTGACTAATGTCAATTACTTCTATCAATATTCTGGTGCATTTTTCATACCAGAAACATAATATTACATCGATAAAACACATAGAACAACAAATCTCGCCAAAAATCCATTTTAAAACTATTAAGTTCCATTGGTAACACTACTGACATTTTAACCTTAAAATCTCACCATATTAATGGTATTCTCTCTAAATAACATGCATTTACATTATCCATTAAACATCTAATACATTTTATCATTTAAATATACCCAAAAAACATGTTTTGGAATTAATATACATATGTTCTAACCTTGACTTTAAAGCTTTCAAAATCGCTCTTTTTCTTTGCTCAAGCTTCACCTTCCTCATGGAAAAGCTTTTTCACCTTTAGATTCTCATCCAACCTTGTAGATTTGGAAATGAGTATTATAGTGACCTCTTTTTCTTTCTTTTTCTCTTTTAAAACTTATTCCTTTAGCTCAAACCTTCCCCATTCCTTCTTCTTTCCTTAAAACAAGTCATTTTCCTTGATTTTCCTTAGTTCTAGGTGTTTGGAGTTTTTCCATGAAAGAAAATTGAGAAGAGCATGAAGAATGAGGTTGGCATATAGAAATGGTCAAGGAGCAATGGCTTTTGGTAGAAAGTGAGGGAGGAGAGAGAAAAAGTCAAATATGTCTTTGTCCACCTTCAAGGAATCATTACTCTTTCACAAACATAATTGTACGTGTGTCGATATTTCATAGGCATGATGAATCCTTCATAGCCATGAATCGGCTCTGATTCAATAGTGAGTTCAATCGACATATCAATCCTTTTAACTAGTATAGGTTCAATAGACATATTAAGTCTTTTATCAAATGTTCATATTGTATCTTGTCTCTCGATCTAATTAGTGGGTTTAAAAATTAACCCATGACTTTTCTTTTTCTGCCTTTATTTCAAAGTTGATGTAGGCTGTAACAAGCCTATTAAAACTTAGTATGCTCTCTTTTCTTGTTAACATTACATGTAACACCCGCAAATTAGGGTATGGAATTTACATGTTAAATAATGTACATTAAGGGTATATGGGAAATATATGTGAGGCTATGGGTATTAAAAACCATAAATAAAAAAAAAGATAAGAAAAAGTGAAGTTTATATCATTTACACCCATAACAGAGTTGATCACGGTCGTGAATGTCGTGAATTTCAATTTCAAAAGCTGAGAATCTATGATCATGACACAAATGTTCACGCCCATGACATTATTGTTCAAGCCTATGAAGACTTGCAGTTTTAAATATGGCAGCGTCATGTTTTTAGAAGAAACTCACATAAAATCACTCATAACCCTAGCCACCACACTCTGAAACCTTAGAAACATATTTTTTTCATTCCCTTTTCAACTCTGATTGATTAGACTTGAAATAACCACTGAAAAATGAGTTTGGAATAGATAAAAACAAGAAATTTGGTATAAAAAGTAAGGTGTGTGACAAGGAGCTTTGGAACACCCTCTGAAATGTAGATAACTAATCTGTTACTGTCAAAATAGAGGTAAGTGGGGTTGTTTTTGTTAAACTTTGATAGCTTCATTTTGGATTAATGGGAGAGTTAGGTTTATTAGTTTTAAATCAATTAAAAGTTAAGACTTTAGTTAGTTTATGGAATAATTAGAGGAATATCAGAATTTGTATATTAATATAGCCTTTGATTTCGTGTTAGGGGCTGCAACAAAAGGTGGAGAAGTCTATCAGAGGTAGTAGATGCGAGAGTGTCAAGTATTAGGGCTCCAACATTAAGGTTTGTGCATATAAATATTTTTATTCGATTTTATTGTGCTTGTAATATGAAATAATAATGAGGTATATTAAATGGCAAATCAAGTTGATATTTTAGTTGTTGTTAATGGTATAAATAGATGGTAATATTTTGAAATGCATGTTGAGGTTGATATGAGGGAAGATGAATATGGAATGCTATTATATGTTGATAATTAAGGCATTAAGCCTAAAATAAACAGTTAATTATGACTAAATGGATGTTTTTGGTTGTGTTCAAATGCTGAAATTATGTAAAGTGTTGATAGGTGTGGCTAACATTGATTAGCTTTAGATCCTATGCATGTTGTGTGTGAAATTAGTGCTGAAATATTGTTTATGTGTAATGAATCACGCCTGTGAAGCCAAGCTTCACGGGTGTGAAAAGCTTCATGCCCAGGAAAGGAATTCACGCTCGTGAAGCCAAGCTTCACTCTTGTGAAAGTATGAATTTCTTACCCGTGAATAAAGGTTCACGCTTATAAAGGTTTAGGACTCAATCACGACTGAGTCACATGTAGACAAACGTGAAAAAAGGTTTCATGCCTGTCAATATACCATTCACGCCCATGAATGCCCTGTTTCCAAAATAGAGTAAATTGATTATATGATGAAACTACTTGAGTATGATATGCATACACCTTTGAGATGATTAAATGAGCTTATATTCAATATGAAAACATGACTGAGGAACTTGATTATGCACACACTCCTTTACATCACAACATGATATGTGATAATCTTGTGAAATTATGAAATATGACATAATTGATACTGATAACCTGAATATTAATAAGAATGCCCATTCTCTATCCAGGGACTAGTTAGGATAGGTGGTATGCCATTAAGGGTGTTATGGTACCGTATAAATATTTATGCATGCAATTATTATATTTGCTCATCAGGGTGGCTTAAGCTCATGTTAGAGTGTTCCTAATTTGAGAAGCTTAGTTGTAGCATATTCAGATTAGGGAGAAGGTGGCTTGAGCTTGTGTTAGAGCACTTTTGTACCCATATGCATGCAGTCTTTGTTCGTCAGAGTGGCTTAAGCTTGTGTCAGAGCGCTCCTGATTTGAGAAGCTTAGTGTTAGCAATATAGACATATACAGTAGTGAATAGGGTGGCTTAAGCTGATGTTAGAGTGCTTCTGTTTCACAACCCGCATCTGGATAGTCCATGTTTAAAGTATTGGGCTATGAAACTAGAAACTAGTAATGCAGAAAGTTGATCACAGTTTATAGAGATCAGTAAATTTGAATACCCGAATCAGTAAATTTGAGTACATGATAATATATGGATATGTTAGATGACGTGTAATACTATTATGATAATGAACTTAATTATGTATATTGATGCAAATTAATATGTTTAGGCTATCTTATGGATATTGTGTGTTGATAATATGGCCAAACCCACAGGTATGTTATTAAACATGAATGATATAGTAATATGTGAATGCATGCTAGAAGTTAAATATTTATATATAACACTAAGCTTCCATTAGCTTAGCATATGGGTTTTTCTTGCATGCAGGTTTGGAGTCGTAGATTATTGTTGACAAGAAGAGAAGTCTAAGCAAGTCAGAGTTGATCTGAGTTGGGTCTGTTACTTTGTTCATGCATTTTATTATTTTTTCACATATAATGGGATAGAGACAATAAATTCATGTGTTAATAAAGATATTTATTTTGGATTATAAATTTGAATTAGCACAGATTTTGTAATAAGGGATTTTTGTGCCCAAGTTATCATTATTGTTATGCTTATGGATGGGATCCAGATACATGAGAAAAGTTTGCGTATATATATATATATATATATGAGAATGATTCAAAAGTAAAACTGTTAACATGGAAATATGTTGAATAGTTCTAATTCAGACAAGTAGATTCAATTATAGTTGTGTGGCATCTATATGTACAATGGGTTTTGCCCTGTTTTTATAGAGGGTGCTACATTACAAGCACTTCATGATATGTTCCATAATATTTTTCCTTCTTTTCTGATCCTCATTCCTTGACTTGGATGCTTGGTACCTTTTTACTAAATTCTGTATATGTGATGTATCAATGTGATGCTCCTTTTTCAAAATATAGACTTTTAATCCTTTTGAGTTAATACAAATTTGGTGCTTAGCCCTATTAGGTTCTCCATCTGCTTACTATGCATACACATCCCTCTTGCCTTATTACACTTGTAGTTTACAATCCCATTGCAATCTTAGATCCATCATGATTGATTTCTTTGGTCTAAGTTCAACTCATTTCATATAAGGAAACCTTATACTAGCTGCATCTAATATGTATCTATCCTGAAGAGTCAGCCCTTCATAGAAGTATTGAATAAAGAGATTTTCTACAATGTGGTGATATGGGCAGCTAACACTAAGTTGCTTAAAGCACTCCCAATTCTCATAGAGGGTCTCGCCTTGGTATTGACAGATTCCACTTATCTCCTTTCTAATGATAGTAGCACGAGATACAAGAATTTTTTTTTAAATTGTTTCTTCATCTCATTCCATGTAGTAATTGAACTCGATGGTAGGTAATATAACCAATCCTTAGCTTTATTAGCCAATGAAAATGGAAAAGCATGTAGCTTGATTTGTTCCTCATTTACCCCTTGCAGTCTTATACTAGAGCACACCATATGAAATTCTTTTAGGTGCTTGTGAGGATCTTCACCTATAAGTCCAAGAAAGGTAGGAAGTAAGTGAATAAGACCATATTTGAGTTCAAAAGCTACCTCTAAAGTTGGATATTTGATGCAAAGTGGTTGCTGATTTAAAAGAAGTGTGACCATCTCTCTTAAGGTGAGCTCTCTAGCAACCATAATTTTTCTTTTTTTAACTTCAGAATTAGAAGCGTGGGCACTTTTTCTAGTCTCATTTCTTAGACAATGAACAGTCTTTTCAATCTTAGGATTGTATAACAATGAATCTATAGGAGTGAAACAAGTCATAAAAATAAAAAATAATAAAATAAATAAATCTATAGACACTAGTCTCCGACAATGACGACAAAATTTGTCGGGTGTCGAAACCAATAAAAATAAATTACCTACTCTTCTAAATATAAAATTGTAGTACTGATGAGTAGGGTCGAATCCCAAAGAACTGATGGATTTATTTCTTTAAAACAAGTAATAAAAAGATGAGGATTTTAATACTGAAATTTAAAATAATTTTTAGAAATAAGTAAATAGCATAAAAATCAAATGAGATTAAACAATAGGAGAAAACCTCTAGTCAAAGGTATAATCAGCCTTGGAAAAATTCAATTGATCATCGATATAAATACAATCAATCCTATTTTAAATCCACTGGTTCTAGTCACTAACACGTTCTAGCGACCAATCTCTCTTTTAGATAATTGATAATCAAGACAAACTCTTTAATTATTATCTTGTTATTAAGTAGTCCTAAATAAGCTTTTAGGATTTAACTCAACGACAACATTATAAATGAGGAAGACAATCAATGCAAAATAATAAATACATAAGCTTGGTTTATTTAAGTCTGATCATATATTCCCACAATAAAAATCGAAAGCTTGTCCATAATCAACCATATTATTTGTTACTAATATTACATAAATCAAAAAATTACAGATTTGAGAATTAATTAACAAGTAATTGCAATAAAAAAAATCAAATAATAGGCCTCTTATTCAATTTATCAAACAATTATATCAATATCAGATAAGAGAATATATAAACACTTGAAATAGAAAAGATAAATGAGATAAACATAGATCTCATAATGAAAATTCCAAGAACTTGATTAACCTTCAACTAGAAATAAAAGTTGAGCTCTCCATGAATTAGAGATTACAACCAAAAGAAAAATATTCAGGTTTGAAAAATATGAAGTTGGCTTATTAAAAGATGATTTACAGCCCTAGAAAAAGAATATTTATAATCCATCCTTAACCCTAAACAAAGAGTCCTAATTAAGTAATAACTTGGAATAAAAACGCGCCTACGCTTTAATTGAAATCGTCTCCAATTTCCTTCCAGAATTAAATAGCAAGTTTGACTTAAGACATGCCTTCACTTTATCTACTCTTAGCTTCATACGAATTTCCACATTCTAACTCTTCTAATTACATATCTCAAATGCTAAAAAATTAAGCACAAATAAATCACATCTCTCATAGCCAACCATAAGATATAAATGAACATAAAAACCACCAAATTAACCAATCAAACCCAAGAAAATAATAAGAATAAAAGTGAAAAATATATATCTAACAATTTCAAACAATAGTAAAATATGAAACTTGTCATATTTAAGTCCAACATTTATCATATATAAAAATGAATTAAAATTTATAACAAAAATATAATTAAAATTAATTTGGAAAAGTTAGAAACAACGTTAATTTTTCAAAATTTAAACTACAACATATATATTAATATATTAATGGCTATACTAGTATGTTGTTAGATATTATTTGAGCATGATTTTCTTGCCATTAATTCACTACTATGTTGTTAGATATTATATGAACATGAATGTTCTTGCCACTAATTCAACCGAAATTGAATATTAAGTGGCTGATTATAAAAAAAAAGGATAAAGAATACAAAGGATAATGTAAAACCGAAAATGGGAAGAATTTGGAGGTAAAATGACAAATTGTAATAAGTATATGAGCTCTAATTTTTAGGCCTAAAGTTAATAAAGATTTAGTAAGTAAACATTATATGTTTTTGAGGTTATGAGTTTAAGTTATATATTCTCCAAAAAAAAAAATTGTATATATTTTTCACCTTAAAAATTTATTACAAAAATAAATCCAGTCTGGATTGGATTTGGGTCATTATTAGATTAGGATTTTTTCAACTCAAATTTGGGTTTGGGATAAATGTTTTGGATTCGGTCTGAATCGAGTAAAAATTATTAGCTTTAGTTATCAGTAAGGTAAATTTCACGATGTCATTTTACTACATTGCTATGCATATTAATCTATTGTTTTTATTATTTTACAACACAGAAATAAGTTGAGTATATAAATAAAAACTACCAAATTTTCATAAAAATATCATTAGCATAACTCAATTTAAGAGTCATCTACTGTACACCTCACCATACACAAAGTGTTGTATTTGTGCCCTTAATTTAATAATAAAAATTTTAGAAGGATGCATTAGAGTCATCGGTCAATGCACATGCCAAATTCAAAGTCAATGAGCCAACTAATCAAAAAGAATTTAGGCAAAGAAAAAAATTAAAAACTCAATCTCTTAGTCAAAGTGGTGCATCTCTGTTTTGATCTTAACAATTAAATTAAAAGTTATTAATGTGTTTGCTGAGTGTTGCTTTATAGGTATTTAAGTTCCATAGCAGTTGGTATACAAATACACAATGAAATTTGAAGAAGTTTGGTGGAACACAATGACGAAGTTTGCCCGCAAAAGGCTTTTTGGGACCACACAAATATTTTAGTGACAACGAATCAATCAATGACAAAAGTGTTATGAAGATTAGAGGAGTTCACAACCATAAAATTCATTGCTGAAGAGAGATAACGAGTGATTGCAAGGCAAAGAATTATGACCGCAAAATTTACATGATTAAGTCTACCAAAGGAAAACCAAATCTAAATTGTCACATGTCCAAAGTGTTTTGAGCAAAATAAGAATCACGACTATAATAAGAGTGATCATGATTGCAACAACTAAAGAAACCCAAAATAGACAAAGGAGATCATGGTGGAGAGTGCAACTGCGAGAAGACCTATGACAACTAAAGCACGATTATGACAAAGAGTTAATTGATGGAGCTAGGAACCAATAAGATATTGCCATATGGAACTGGCCATTGGGAGTTGAAGAATTCACGACCATGATAGGCAAAATGACACTGCGATGATGGGTTTGACAATTAAACTAATGTTGCAAAACTAGCTATTAGAGAGAAGAAGAAAAGTTTGATTGTAATGACTATTTAAGGTAATGAAGCTATAAATACCTCACCAAAAGCCACATGAAGAAGAAGAACAACCTCTCTAGTGCCTAAGCTTTGCCAATTTGTTTCTCCATCTTTTTTAATATTTCTTATATTAAATTAAAAGAGGAATAATTTAAGTGTTTAGCCATAAAACACTTGAAAAATAGTTCAGAGTGAGTATGAGATAAAAATCTAGGAAAAGGTTGAGTGTTTTCCTTATAAAAATACTAGTTAGTATTAAAATGTGAGCCCTTAGTAAAAAATTTGAGGTTTTGAGTCAGCTCCTATAAAAACTCTAGTGGGTTTGGGTGTCAGCCTTGAGAAACACTTGGATTGTGTTTTAGCCTGCAAAACACTTAGAATAATTTAGGAGTGATCTTTGAAAATCCACCATTGTAGCTTACTAAGAATTTAGATAATTTGTGCCATCTACTTGGACTATCATATCCACTATTTGAGGCCTTAAGTCATATGTGTCGTGAAATCGACATGTATAAGCAACTAAAGCCCAAATTCAAATTTTGACCAAAGAAAAGCTAAAATAATTATAAATGATTTATGGAAGTGATTAAAAAGTATCAAATGGATGAAAAAGTGATAAAGAATGATAAGGGGCTTAATTGCAAAAGTTAGAAAATTTTAGGGCAAATTTATAAAATTGGCAAAGTTAAATGACTGAATTGGATATTTGTCATTTAATTAAAATTAAACACATTATTTCTTAAGTGGAGGCCAACCACACATGTAAAAAGGGGAGAATTAATATATATAAGGGATAAATAAGTTAATTGTGGCAGAATATCTTAGTTTTAGTCAAAGTGGGCCTATAATTAAGACTTTTTCTTTTCAACTGCTACTTATCTTCTCCTTCACTCATTTTTTTCAAGAATTTTTTGCATAATTAGCTAAGCTAGAGAGGGAAATGGGCAAATGAGTGAGAAAAAGCAAGGAGAAAGTTATTTTAAGCACAAAGAAGCTTAGGGAAGGCCAACAAACAAATAAAAGAGTTGAAAGAAGCTTGGAAGAAGAGAGAGAAACCTTCCTCTAATTCATACATGCATGGAGTTTGATGGAAGTAAGTATTTCTTCTTCATTCTTTAACTTCTTTATGCCTAAAAGCATGTTTTAAAACTCCAAAATAGCTTATTTGTGAGAGTTGCAATCTTGTGTGAAAGTAAAGGTTTTAGAGAGTTTGATAGTGAAAAAGTGTATAAATAGTGTTCGAAGACCTTAAGAAGGAAATAGATTAAGATTAGAGTGGTTAGTGAAGCTTGAATTAAAGATATTTGAAGAGAGCGATTTTAAGGGTTTGGCTTAAAGAGAGAGAAAGTTGAGTGGAAGTTTATTTTTGAGCAAGAAAGTGTTTTAAACTCTTAAATAGGGTTTAGTATGTGTTAGTGTAATATTATTAAATAGTGTCTATAAGTTATGTTAATGGTTGGTGAGAGTTATGAGTTAATTAGAGTTTTAAATGTTTTAAAGTTACTGATATATGTTGTTTCTCTCCTGTGATAAGTGGTGTCATGATTGTGAATGTTGGGGTTTCAATTCACAAACTGTGAACGTTAATCATGACTGTGAAGGATGAGTCACGACTATGAATCCTAGGCTTCTCTCTACCATTACCTTTAAATCCGTCCCTACTTTCTGAAACCCAACCAAACATGGAAACTTCATCTTCTTCCTTCATTATAAACCCTTTTTCTCGATTTTTGGAGTTTCCAAGTTCAAGCTTTATTAGAGAAAATTTAGAAAGAAGAGTCAGAAAAAAAGGTTACAAGTTGCAAGGAAAGAACTAGTTTAGTATTTTTATTTTTGGTTTGAGTTATAAAGCCTAAATGAGACATTTTGATTCTTGTTAGGAGCTGGAAGAGGAGTTGGGAGTCTATCTCTAGAAGAGGATAAGCTTGAAGAGATCAAGTGTTGGTTAGGCTTCATCCTAGGTGTAAGGTTTGTACATAACCACATTCAAAGTCTTAGGTTGCATCTTCTTGTGTTATTTTCCAACAATATTGGGGTGATAAATGACATGGTTTGGAGTTATACTGCATTGAGGATGAATATGCTAAAATGGTGGATTTGAGATGTTAAATGGGTTACATTGATTAATATTGTTTTTTAGAGATGTGATGGATATGATATATGGCTTATATGCATGACAAAGTGTTCATAGGATGGTTGACATTAGTCAACCATAGAGATTTATTACATGTGGTAATGGTATGAAAAGTTTTATTTTTTGGAAAATTTTCCAGATTCACAACTGTGAACTAATTGTTCATGGGTAAGAATTGTTAAAGGAGTGCTCTAAAGCCAATCACCTTTAGCACTTATTGTACACATTTATTTGATTAATAAAAAGGCTTTTTCATTAATTTGATGTTCATTTGATATATGAATTGATAAGTGATCTTAAATCAATTAATGAAGTCCTTGATGCATAACATAGCATGAAGAAAATCAAGATGAGATCATGATATTGAGATTCTTATCATGTGTAATTATGTTAGTATCAAAATTATCCCTAATCATAGGATTAATAAGACGAGACATTATTAATTTGGACAGACTAGCGCATGTTACACTCCTTGATTGGATCGAGTAGTAGATCTCATAATCTATAAACATGAAATGTTTAGAGTTAACATATGGATGCTTGCTAAGTGTAGCTAAGTACAATGTGTTAGAGTAGTGCTATAAAGGCAATCACCTTTAGCACTTATTGTACAAATTTATTTAATTAATAAAAGGCTTTTTCATTAATTTGATGTTCATTTGATATATGAATTGATAAGTGATCTTAAAGCAATTAATGAAGTCCTTGATACATAACATAGCATGAAGGAAATCATGATGAGATCATGATGTTGTGATTTTTATCATGTGTAATTATGTTAGTATCAAAATTATCCCTAGTCATAGGATTAATGAGATGGGAAATTATTAATCCAGACAGACTAGCACATGTTACACTCATTGATTGGATCGAGTAGTAGATCTCATAATCTATAAACATGAGATATTTAGAGTTAACATATGGATGCTTGCTAAGTGTAGCTAAGTACAATGTGTTAGAGAAGTGCTCTAAAGGCAATCACCTTTAACACTTATTGTACAAATTTATTTGATTAATAAAAAGGCTTTTTCATTAATTTGATGTTCATTTGATATATGAATTGATAAGTTATTTTAAATCAATTAATGAAGTCCGTGATACGTAACATAACATGAAAGAAATCATAATGAGATCATGATATTGAGATTCTTATCATGTGTAATTATGTTAGTATCAAAATTATCCTTAGTCATAGGATTAATGAGTCGGGACATTATTAATTTGGACAAACTAACACATGTTACACTCATTGATTGGATCGAGTAGTTTGCTTATTAGGAAAGATGATCTCATAATCTATAAACATGAGATGTTTAGAGTTAACATGTGGATACTTGCTAAGTGTAGCTAAGTACGTTGGATGACCAGCTATGAGACAATCAAATGCATAATCTATTCAAATGTCAATGATAGTGTCATCATAGCAATGGTTCAAGTATCCTTAGACTTAAGGTACTCAAGGATATCTTGAATATTGATTCTATATTTTGACATTATTCCTTGTTGCCTCAAAGAGGTTGCTCATAGGGTGGTGATTGGATACAACTTGAGGTATTCGAAGGTAATTGGGTAACCAACAAAGGATTCACCACTCTTGATAGAAGGAGTGTATACCTATGGCCTTTTGTCATGGTCATTACTCGGGAATCTCTGGCTAGAGTGGAAATGTCATAAAGATAGTTTTCAATGACATATTTAATAGAGTAATGAGCCTCAGGGATAAGAACTAACATTACTTAGACTAGACGTGATGTAGTCAGTCTAGTGGGAGTTGACACATGTCCATAATTTGAATCAAGTGGAGTATAGAATGGTGAAAGGAATAATTGCATAGAAATTGTCTATGGAAAAGTTCGTAGTCAAACCACTGACTTTCAGGACAATTGGGGGTCATGATATGTTGCTAGATACCACTCATGACTTGCTTAAATTAATTGTTAATTTAAGTGGCCAACATAACCGAGAACCTAATGGGTCACACGCATTGAAGATATGGAGAATGAGTAAAATGGTCTTGGATAGGTTCCAAAATATGAGAGAATTATTTTAGGATGGATTGCGATAAGATCGCACGAAAAAATCGTTCGAGAGTGTCATGGGCCCGCGCGGGGTAGGCAGGCTGCTGGCTAGCCTTGTGGGCCAGCTGGGCTACCCAGCTGTAGCCCGCAGCAGGCCCAGCGCGCCTGCAGCTTCCATCCATTGGCCAACGGCTGTAATTGGCCATAATTAGGCCAATTATGACCAATTACTATTCATTTGTTGCCATTTTCTCCATTTTTGATTTTTCATCTTATTTTTGAATTTAATTCAAATTGAAACGACATTAAATGGCAGAAAATAGACATGAAAATATTTTTTGTGAAAAAAAAATATTTTTAAAACACAACAAAAATTCTCTCAAGAACACTTTCAAAGCTAGCACTTTGAATTTGTTCAAACCATTTTCTCTTGGTAGTTTTTCTTCATTCTTCGTATGGATTATCATTAGAGATATCCTAGTGTGGATTGTTGTGGTTTGCTACAAACCCAACAAAGTGAAGATTTGAAGAACAAATAAAAATTACAAGGTATAATTTTTAACATTTACATTTATATAAATTAGTTTTAATGGTACATGAATGATTTTTGTTTTGGGTTTTGAAAATTTTTATTTTTCGCTGCGTTTATGAATATGATTCATTCTTCAAAACCTAATAAATTGGATGACCAACTATGAGATAATCATATGGATAATCTATTCAAATGTCAATGACAGTGTCATCATAGCAATGGTGCAAGTATCCTTAGACTTGAGGTACTCAAAGATATCTTGAATATTGATTATGTATTTTGACAGTATTCCTTGTTGTCTCAGGGAGGTTGATCATAAGGTGGTGATTGTATACATCTTGAGGTATTCGAAGGTAATTAGGTAACCAACAAAGGATTAACCACCCCTAATAAGAGGAATGTATTCCCATGGCCTCTTGTTGTGGTCATTACTCGGGAATCTCTGGTCGGAGTGGAAATGTCATAGAGATAGTCTTCAATGATATATCTAATAGAGTAATGAGCCTCAGGGACAGGAACTAATATTACTTGAACTAGACATGGCGTAGTCAGTCTAGTAGGAGTTGACACATGTCCATACTCTGAACCAAGTCGGGTATAGAATGGTGAAAGGAAAAATTGCATGGAAATTGTCTATGGAAAGGTTCATAGTCAAACCACTGACTTTCCGGCCAATTGGAGGTCATAATGTGTTGCTAGATACCGCTCATGACTTGCTTAAATTAATTGTTAATTTAAGTGGCCAACATAACTAGAAACCTAATGGATCGCCCGCATTGAAGATATGGAGAATGAGTAAAATTGTCTAGGATAGGATCCAAAATATAAGAGAATTATTTTGGGATGGATCACGATAAATCGCACGGGAAAAATCGTTCGAGAGGGTCACAGGCTTGTACGGACCCAGCGGACCCATGTAGGCTAAGCAGGCTGCTGGCCAGCCTAGCGAGCCAGCTGGGCTACCCAGTAACAGCCTGTAGCAGGCCCAGTGCACTGCTACCTCACTCTCGTTGGCCAACCACAGAATATTATGGGCAATTAATTTTCATTCTTTTCCCTATTCTCCATTTTTTGAATTTTCATCTTTTCTTTGAATTTGATTCAAATAGAAAAGACAACAAATGATAGAAAATACGCATGAAAATATTTTTTTGTGAAAAAAATATTTTTAAAACAACAAAATCCTCTCAAAAATAATTTCAAAGCTAGCACATTGAATTTGTTCAAACAATTTCTTTTGATAATTTCTTCTTCTTTGTTCGCCTGAATTATCATTAGAGACATCTTAGTGTAGATTGTTATGGTTTTATACAACCCAACAAAGTGAAGATTTGAAGAACAAATAAGAAATTAATGGCACAAGTATGATTTTTTGTTTTCGGTTTTGAAAATTTTATTTTTCCGTTGCGTTTATGAATATGATTCACTCTTCCAAACCCAATATGTCCATTAAAATTACTTTTAATTGAAAGTGCAATAGGATTGCATGGTTTTGATGATTTTGGATCAATAGGTTTTGAAAAATTGAAATTAATTTGTAAAATATGTTTTACAGATTTTTATTTCTCTAATATTATCATGGGATGATTAAGAATAATTATTTTGATTGAAAAATGATTTTATTTCGATTCAAATAATTAATTTCAGATTTATCTAAAAAATGCCTAAAATTGTCTTATTTATGAACATGTGTTGTTATTTGGCTTAATTGATAAGACTGATTATATTTTTCTTGTAATTTAATTATGAAAAAAAATTATTTAGAAATATTAATAATATTTTTATATCTCTGGAAGTGTCCAATAATTATTTAAAAAGTATTTTAATTAATTTTTCACACAAGCACAAAAAAGGGCACTGTTTTAGTATATCCGATGGGGCTGTTTTGTTTGATTTTTTTGTATGTGTTTATTTTATTTTCAGCACCTTGAAATATTTTTTATGTGATTAAAAATATGCTATTTTGATGTTATATGCAAGCCAAAATTATTTTACAAGCCTTAGAAATTTTAAAAAATTCTAGATGTCGAATTAGTCATTTTGAGCGTCTAAGTGTGTTGATTTGTTTGTCTTAGTAATTTTGGCTTGTGGTAAAAATATTTTGATGAACATGAGCTCATCTAAAGATGATGAGAATGATGGTTGAAGTTTTGAAATTTTTTTGAATTTTTTGGAAATTATGTTTGAATTAATTTAAGTAGTGCAATTGTAATACAAGTATGACTAGAAATTGGTATGTATATTAAAATTAAATTGTTTAATTTTAACATCATAATATTCTGATTTTAAGGAGAATTAATTTTGAACTAATTCTGCAAATATGAAATTTAATTTATTTTGATTAAATATTAAATTTCACTTTAAAATGACATACAACATTAAATTAACTGAAAGAACACATATATGCAATTTCGGTTCAAGCGTTGAATTGATTTACAAATTGAAATCCAAAATTATCATTTTAATTTTGTGCATTAGGGAATGCATGTTAGGAGTGTATGAAAAGGCATGATGGATGATTATGGACTTAGGCCCAATGTGATTGAGCATGCATAGAATTATTTTGTTATATGGTAAATAGGGCTTGAGTGTCCCTACCTCTCTTTCTTTCTTATGTATTTCTCTTCTCATCTTACTCCCTGCAAATGTAAATTGAGGTTTTATATAATTTTAAATATGTAATTAAATTACATAGGATTAGGATAGAATGAAGATACAAAGGAGCAAGAAGCAAAGAAGGTGGTACCATAAACAAGAAGACGTAGAAATAGGAATGTGATTTCTATTTTGGATTGTAAATTCATGCATATACCTAGATAAGACCTAGTCAATTTCTGTTTGGCTTAAGAGATTGACTTTAGTATGTCCATAATCATGTCATATAGTTAATGTAACTATCTTTACATATCCATGTGATGAATGCATGATATATAAAAGCATGAAATAATAACTTGATGAGACTTAACAAAGAAATCCCTCGCTAAATAAACAATTAAGTCTTACGCCTTCCATTAATATGGGGATAACCAGAGTTCTTCTTGAGTTAGGGTTGTTGAGTTGCCTCAAGCTCACTCTATAAGAATATGTTTGATGCATTGAAATTATATTTCACGATTAATGGGTTAGACTTAACTGATATTATTAACTTGTTGGATTTGCGCTAGGGTTAACGTGTATTGGAGGTGAAGTTGGGTTTATATACATGAGATGTACACATATCAAGAGTTGATAGCCCAATGTATGTGCACACAACAATAAGTTGATAGCACAAGATTCGATAGTTGCTTGAATAATGCAATTGGTATGGATTATATACCTACCAACCAAACTAAGGATAGCTTGTTGAGTTGCCTCAAGGTTATTCTTAGCTAGTTGGATATCGACCCACTAGGGGAACTTCCACATAAGTTCTCTCGGGTTCATAGTGAGGGCTATGGATTCGCAATAAAATAGTGAGAGTCATAATGCGATTTATTAAAGACCTAATAAACATGCATTTTATGTACATTTTAACATGTTCTATTTTACATCTAGGTTGCTAGAATCATCATCACGACAAGTGTGAATTTTCGATCACTAATGGAATCAAATAAGTTGGCTGGGCCTAATTTTTTGGATTAGCTAAGGAATCTGAGAATAGTTTTCAAATCCGAAAAGATTGGCTATGTCCTAGATGAGGGATTCCCTAATCCCCCTTTTGCTAATGCTTCTGAAGATGTTCAGAAGGCATATCAAAAGCATTTCAATGATAGTAAGCAGCATTATGCTTGCTACTATGTCAGCTGAGTTGCAAAAGTAACATGAGGCTATGGATGCTAATTCCATAGTATACCATCTAAGTGAGTTGTTTGATGAGCAAGCACATTCCGAAAGGTTCAAAACTTTGAGGTTGCTCTTCCACACTAAGATGGTTAAAGGGACATCTCCAGTGCAATATGCATTGAAGATGAATGGCTATATTGAGAGGTTGGCCACTTTGGGATTTGTGATGGACTATGAATTAAGTATTGACTTAATTCTAACCGGTTTGTTTGATAGTTATTCACATTTTGTGCTTAACTATAAGATGAACCAAATCTCTACCACTATTCCTGAGCTGATTAACTTGCTCAAAACAGCTGAGCCATCTATCAAGAAGGACAGTAAGGTTATGATGCTGGTGGACTCTTCAAGTTCTAACGATAAGAACATTAAGAGGAAGAAGAAGTCCATGAAGCCTAAGAGAGGTGTGGCCAAGAAGAAGGCCAAGGAGATTGCTCCAAAAGGGACAAGCTTCCATTGTGGCAAGGATTGCCATTGGAAGAGAAACTGCAAGGCTTACTTGGAGTCCTTGAAGAATAAGGCATCTGATGCCCCATCTACTTTAGGTATTTTTTCCTTTGAAATTAATATTGTTTCCAAAAATAATATATGGGTATTAGATACCGGTTGTGGCTTGCACATATGCACTGATATGCTTGGCCTAAGGAACCATAGACAACTCAATAAGGGAGTCAGACCTACGTTGAAAATGGAGCAAGAGTTGCTGCATTAGCTGTAGGAACATATGTATTGACCCTCCCTAGTGGGCTTATATTAAATTTGGATAATTACTATTATGTACCTGCTTTGACTAAAAATATTATTTTTGTTTCAAGTCTAAATAAAGATGGTTTCCTTTTAGCTTTTAGTAACAATTGTTGTTCTATTATGTTGAATGGAATTCTTTTTGCTAGTGGCACATTATGCGATGGAATATACATATTAGATATGTCAAATCCAATTTTAAACTTCAATGATAATAAAAGGCAAAAACAAGATATGTTGAAATCATCTTACTTATGGCATTGTCGCCTTGGTCATATAACTGAGTAACGTGTGGCTAAGCTACGCAAAAGTGGTAGTTTATGGCCATTTGATTATGAATCATATGACACATGTGAATCTTGCTTATTAGGAAAGATGACTAAATTACCCTTTAAGGGAAAGGGTGAACATGCTAATGGACTTTTAGACTTAATACATTTAGATGTATGCAATCCAATGTCTACACATTCCAGAGGTGGTTTCATCTGCTTCATTACTTTCATCGATGACTACTCACGATATGGATATGTGTATCTTATGAGATACAAATATGAAGCTTTTGAAAAGTTCAAAGATTTCAGAAATGAAGTAGAGAAACAACTTGGCAAAAGTATTAAAACACTTCGATTAGATCGAGGAGGTGAATACTTGAACCAAGAGTTTCTAGATTATCTTAGGAATAATAGGAGTTTATCTCAATGGACTTCACCTTACATGCCACAAAACAATGGTGTGGCTGAAAGAAGAAACCGAACCATGTTAAACATGGTAAGGTCTATGATAAGTTTTGCAGAGCTGCCTAAATCCTTTTGGGGTTGTCTTACTTATATGAAGTGGACAATGTCAAATAAGCTAGAAGCTAAGTATGACCGATGTCTGTTTGTGGGATATCCAAAAGCATCATATGGATATCAATTTTCCACCCCTTGGAACAAAAGTTTTTATTTCAAGACATGCTATCTTTTTAGAAAGAGAATTCCTTCTAAAAGGATATACCAGGAGCAAAATTGCAATTGAGGAAGTTCAAGATGCTCAAACAGATACTGATCAATTGCCTGAACCTGACCTTTTTACTCATAGAGATGATATAACAACTCAACCTTTTGAAGCACAAGAGCTTCATAGGTCAAGTAGGATACATACTGTTCTAGAGAGATAGGGATTTCTCATTAGTGAACAGAATGACGTATTGCTCATAGAAAATGATGAGCTTACAACTTATGAAGAAGTTCTGAATAGTTCAAAATCTGACAAATGACATCAAGCCATGAAGTCAGAAATAGATTCCATGTATGAAAACCAAGTATGGACTTTGGTTGACCCACCCGAAGGAATAAAGCCTATAGGGTGCAAGTGGGTTTTCAAAAAGAAAATTGACATGAATGGTAATGTGATTACCTATAAAGCTAGACTTGTTGCTAAAGGTTGTCGTCAAAGACAAGGAATTGACTATGATAAAACTTTTAGCCTAGTATCTACACTTAAATCCATAAGGATACTCCTAGCCATTGCTACTCATTATGATTATGAGATTTGGCAAATGGATGTGAAGACAGCTTTCCTTAATGGAAATCTGATTGAGGATATGTACATGTCACAACTATAAGGCTTCATATCCAAATATGGCAAAAAGGTATGCAAGCTTCAAAGATCCATTTATGGATTAAAGCAAGTATCTAGGAGTTGGAATATTCAGTTTGATGAGACAATCAAACATTTGGCTTCTTACAAAATCCGGATGAACCTTGTTTTTGCGAGAAGGTTAGTGGGAGTGCTATCATATTTCTTATGTTATATGTAGATGACATATTGTTAATGGGAAAAGATGTCTCAACCTTACAATCAGTCAAAATTTAGTTATCCAAAAATTTCTCTATGAAAGACCTTGGAGAAGCAGTCTATATTTTGTGGATAAAGATCTATAGAGATAGATCTAAAAGATTGTCTGGTCTTTCACAGTCTACATACATAGATAAGATGTTAAAGAGGTTTAGCATAGAGCAATCTAAAAGCGGATATATTCCCATGACCCATGGGATTACTCTCTCAAAGTCTTTGTGTCCAAAGACACAAGATGAGAGGACACAGATGAGTTTGATTCCATATGCTTCAGCTATAGGATCAATCGTGTACGCTATGATATGTACAAGACCCGATATATCATATGCTCTGAGTGTCACGAGCAGATACCAATCGGACCCTAGTGAAGGACATTGGGTGGCTGTCAAAATATCCTTTAACTAAGCCAATTTCCCAAAGGAAATATGATTCTCATGTACTCGCCTATGGAATTAAATACAAAGGCAATTGGCTTTAGTGCAAGTGGGAGCTTGTTAGAGAAGTGCTCTAAAGGCAATCACCTTTAACACTTATTGTACAAATTTATTTGATTAATAAAAAGATTTTTTCATTAATTTGATGTTCATTTGATATATGAATTGATAAGTTATTTTAAATCAATTAATGAAGTCCGTGATACATAACATAACATGAAGGAAATCATAATGAGATCATGATATTGAGATTCTTATCATGTGTAATTATGTTAGTATCAAAATTATCCTTAGTCATAGGATTAATGAGTCGGGACATTATTAATTTGGACAAACTAACACATGTTACACTCATTGATTGGATCGAGTAGTAGATCTCATAATCTATAAACATGAGATGTTTAGAGTTAACATGTGGATACTTGCTAAGTGTAGCTAAGTACATTGGATGACCAGCTATGAGACAATCATATGCATAATCTATTCAAATGTCAATGATAGTGTCATCATAGCAATGGTTCAAGTATCCTTAGACTTAAGGTACTCAAGGATATCTTGAATATTGATTCTATATTTTGACATTATTCCTTGTTGCCTCAAAGAGGTTGCTCATAGGGTGGTGATTGGATACAACTTGAGGTATTCAAAGGTAATTGGGTAACCAACAAAGGATTCACCACTCCTGATAGAAGGAGTGTATACCTATGGTCTTTTGTCATGGTCATTACTCGGGAATCTCTGGCCAGAGTGGAAATGTCATAAAGATAGTCTTCAATGACATATTTAATAGAGTAATGAGCCTCAGGGATAAGAACTAACATTACTTAGACTATACGTGATGTAGTCAGTCTAGTGGGAGTTGACACATGTCCATACTTTGAATCAAGTGGAGTATAGAATGGTGAAAGGAATAATTGCATGAAAAATTTCTATGGAAAGGTTCATAGGCAAACCATTGACTTTTCGGTCAATTGGGGGTCATGATGTGTTGCTAGATACCGCTAATGACTTGCTTAAATTAATTGTTAATTTAAGTGGTCAACATAACTGGGAATGTAATGGGATCCAAAATATGAAAGAATTATTTTGGGATGGATCGCGATGAGATTGCACGGGAAAAATTGTTCATGAGGGTCACGGGTCCACACGGGCTAAGCAGGTTGTTGGCCTACCTAGCGGGCCAATTGGACTACCCAGCAGCAGGGCGCTGCAGGCCCAGTGCGATGCTGCCTCCCTCCCGTTGGCCAACGACAGAATTCGACCTTAATTAGGCTAATTATAACCAATTACTATTCATTCATTTCCTTTTTCTGCATTTTTTGACTTTTCATCTTTTCTTTGAATTTGATTCAAATAAAAAAGGCATCAAATGATAGAAAATAGATATGAAATTTTTTTATGAAAAAAATATTTTTAAGATGCAACAAAATTCTCTCAAGAACACTTTCAAAGCTAGCACTTTGAATTTGTTCAAACCATTTCTTTTGATAGTTTATTCTTCATTCTTTGTGTGGATTATCATTAGAGACATCCTAGTGTGGATTGTTGTTGTTTGCTACAACCCAACAAAGTGAAGATTTGATGAAAAAATAAGAAATTACAAGGTATAATTTCTAACCTCTATTTATATAAATTAGTTTTAATGGCACAAGTATGATTTTTTGTTTTGGGTTTTGAAAATTTTATTTTTTCGCTGTGTTTATGAATATGATTCATTCTTCAAAACCCAACAAGAATATCATGATTTTGTGTTTTTTAACAGAACAAGCCTTTGCATGGGCTATTTCACAGTTTGGTTCACGACTTGGTTGCTGCCTATGAAGAGGTAAACATGACAGTGAAATATGTTGCTGATTCACAGGTTGAATTATGATTTTGTTCACGGGTAAACTACTAGTGACAAGGTGCTTGACGGTCGTGAAAGGTGGTTAATAGGTGTAAAGCTACTTAACTTGGAAATTTTGTATGTCTGCATATGAATCTAGGTTGATTCATTTTGAGGTGGTTGACATGTATTTGTATGATTATAACATGATATGAGAATGCATGTTCTGGTTATGATTAATGAGAATCATGGTTAATATATGAATCATACATGGTAAGTGAGATAAATGGTTAAGCCCAATACTCTAAGTAAGACTAGAGCTAAGATAAATGACATACTATTGAGGAGAGATCAGTACTAGATGACCTAGGTTGGTCACGTTTCAGATTCTTGAAGGTCCAGGGTTTGAGCCATTTGAGCTTCTCTCGGTATATATTATGTGCACACTTTTTTTCTCAGACAGGTGTTCTGGGAAGCTCAAACAGGTATTCTGAGGGGTCGAGTGAGAGTTGTATGCTATTTTTGTATCCAATTTAGTCTAGTTATTAGTAAAATGGCCAACATAATGGTTTAAATAACTTTTGGGGTATAACATGTGTGAGATCATTATGGTATGTCACATCGTATAAGAGATAATGCATGTTTGAATTTCGAGGTAAGTCATTACAGTATGTTGGTAAGAATATCATGTATATTGCATTTAAATGGGGTGCTTTGCATATTGTTATATACCATAAAGTATTAGTCTGCTCAACGTATGGGCTTTCTATGCCCAGATTTGGAGCTTAAAAGTGGAGCGATAGAAGAGGGCACCCAAAGATCAGAGTTAAGGATACATACTAAGGGTGGGTGATATAACTGTTGTAATTTTTTTTGTTGGGTTTGGGTATGATTTTATTCTCAGAGACATGTAGTTTTATAACTACTCGTTTTATAAAATCTTAGGCTTGTGTATGCCCATATACATATTATATTTAAATATTTTAATTTTGTCAAGTCTTTTAATATTGTATGATGTTTTATGTTTTCTATAAGTCATAATGGCCATGGTGCATCAAAGTTTTAAATTTATGGCATTTTAAATCATATGCATTGTAACATTCTTTGGTATAATTGAGTTTATTCTAAATTATATTGAAGGGTATTGCAGTTAAGTGCTTTTACGAAGAGAAATAAAGACAAGAAGAGGAAAGAAACAAAGGAAAAGAAAGAGAGGCCTAAAGGCCAAAAATGAAAATGAAAGAGGTTAATGCATGTTTCTATGACAATAGCCTATAATTGTGTGAATTTGCATGTTTAGTAATGAGTTTGTATGTGTTAAATTTAATGAGGTGTGTTTAATGCCATGTTAGTAGGGATAATTAATTATGAATATGACAATTAGTATTAAATTGTAAGGAAAATATAGAGTTACATGAAAAATTGAGATAATTATAATATGAATGCTTGAATATGAGGTGCAAAATGCATGTTCAACTATGGATATGTGTTTTAGCATGTCTTGGAATGGAATGGCATTGTTTTGGTATGCCTCAGAATGAAATTAGAGTTGGAAAGTGGTTTTCCTGCAATTATTCATAGGTATGAATAAATGATTCACGAGCGTGAATTTGGTTAGGAAAAATAACTGTTCATTCCAAATTCATTCATAGCTTGGAGAAAAACAGGAATCACGAGCATGAAGTTGTGTCACAGGCATGAATCATATGTCACGATTGTGAAACAGTGTCAGAACTATTCATGTGTTGTTGACAATCATTTGTGGTCATGAAACAATTTTTGTCATAGGCATGAATATATTAGTCACGATTGTGAATGCTTTATTTTGAATAAAAATTTACTCCAAAAATGTTGAATGCTAAATTAAAATATGGGTTTTGATACAATAAGATCTATGTCTAAATGAATAAATTATATAGAGATAAAATGAAATATTGTGAAATAGTGGATATTGAACATGAATAATTTTGTTATGCATGGAAATAAAGTGTAATGATATGAGATGATAGTTATTGACACATGTTCTTGAATAGTATGACATAATAATGAAAAAAAGTATTTAAGCCTAGTATATGTTCCTAACCTAGGTTAGAGTGGATAGGCAGATTGACATATCAATTAGGGATGATAAGTTGTAAAACCTGTAGGCTTTGTGCTCATAGGTCATTATGCTCATTGGCTATAGTACCCATAGGTGTTTAACATTTATAAGCAATTTATTGCCTTTTATTGTGGACATTCATTGTCCTATATTATATGGTGCCCATTCACATATTCTTCTTTTCTGTCTTCTAATGTCTGATCTAGCCATTTTAGGCATATTAAATGAAAATGAAGAAAGAGAAAGACAAGGGAACAAGGATTGAATGTAGGACATGTTAAGAAATAGTTTATATTATATTATATTATATTATATTATATTATATATATATATATATATATATATATATATATATAAAGGTACATGAATTCGTGTATGTGTGTGAATATATATATTTTCTAAGAATAGAGATATATGAACGTATGAAGGATGTAATGGGAACAAAGTGTAAAAGGTAAGTAATGTTAATATGTGATCGCATCTTGGGTAATGTACAAAGAAAGCATAAAGTATGTAATGCTTGGAAACATGGAATAATTAGAAGAAAATTTAATAGTATGTGTAGCAAGATACATTACATATTTATATATAGTAAAAGTATGGGTATAATAACAAGTGATGATATTAGGCAACGATAAATGGAATTAATAGAAGAAGATTAGTATTTTAAAGAACATGACATGTATGAAAAAAAGACAAATGTTCATGTTAAGTAAAACTAATATAATCGTGAATGACTCAAATAGATGCAACTAAAATAAGTGTGGGAGACATTTTTTTCTCTTGCGGAGAGTTAGAAGTGGTAGTAGAACCTAAAGGTTAGTGGGTAGATAATGACAAAAACAAGTGGAAATTCAAGCCAGTGTAGCAGCCAAGAATCCCTAAATGTGGGTGATTATTTCTTTTTGTACATTTGGTTTTTAAAATTTTCATTTCTTTTATGTATGTATATATTTATATTATTTATGCAAAAGTTTGTAATGAATTATAATATACTTCAACTTTTGTAAGTAAAGTGTAAATAATATTTTAAACAGTGATGAGAGCTTAAATTGTAAAAGTGTTTGAAAAAAAATACTATGTTTTCTACAAATATTAAACAAGTATTTCAAGAGGAAAGTATTATAGGATCCTCTTGCAAAACTTAGGAGGTGTTGCAGATACTTTTTATTCATATAAAGTTTAATCATCATGTTTACTATCTAATTAGAATTCTTGTTATTGTTCGGTAGGGTACTTTCAATAACTATTGGACTTTAAATGACTTGCCTTCTTATTTTTGTGAGTTTTGATATCATTTAGATTTCATTTATGTCATAGCTTTAATTTCATCATGTTAAAGTGGATTATGTTAATCCTTTGATTCTTAATAGTTTTACATTTTCCAATGATCTGCATAGATTACGCATACTTTGCATGGAGTTACAATTTGAGAACATTGGATTTGTCAAAGTAGTTATGTGCATTTATAGGAAATTGTTTTCATCATGCAATGAGCATATGTAAACTTATATAGCCAAGTTACCCAACTCAACTGAATTTATATAACATAAGCATATCAAGGTTTAAATTACTCATCATGGTTCAAATTGCTTACTTTAAAATACTTCTACATCTTCAATAAAGTAAATGATATTTTTAATAAGTTGGTCAATTTTTTATTTAAAATATTAAGAAAACTAAAAAAATTTAGAGATGCCAAATGGTGTCGGTAAATTATTAATTTATTTTATAATTATAAAAAATAAATATTACAATTTAGTTGTAACACCCCTTTACTCTACTAATAGTAGCAAAGTAAATGAGTGCTATAGTACTCTTGATTTTCTGTCTAACTTACTTACATAATTGTTTTGCATATTCTCATTTTAAAATATCTGAATGTAAATCTAAAATGTAGTCTCCCATTTTTTTTCCATTCATATATACTTTATACCAATTTATATAATTCATTCATAATAAATCATTTCATTTTCTGAAAGATTACATATCAAGTTCTATTAATTAATATTTTATTTACAGACCCAAATATGAGTATCACACAATATGAAAATAAAACTTGCTAATATGTTTTACAAAAAGTAATACATTGAAACAAAAAGATCTTCAAATGCTGCTATCCACTATCTGGTGTTCTTCTCTTTCTGGCAGCTTCATCCTTTATTTACTAACTACTTGAGTACCTACGCGTGGGAAAACCACACGCGCTAAGCTACTAGCTTAGTGGTGCTTTATATGACAAAAGCTTAATATGCAAGTTTATAAAATTTCACACATTCATACATTTAAAAATCAAATAAAAAAAATATCATAAATTTATCAGCAATAAATTAATTTGCAGGTTAATTGTTACTACACAAAATTCCTTTTTCACATGATAATTATGTTAATTGCATAATATCATTGGATAATATTATTTTTTTATAACACCATAATTTTCCTCATTTTATTATTCAATAATTGTTCACAATAAGTCAATTTTATCATATCTTATGTTGTCTTGTTTATTCAAATTTATGCCCAACACCAATAAGTAGAACTATCAGCTAGGATACGGGGCATTTTTGTCCGGCAAATTTTAACTCGGCGCATGACGCCTACATAATTTAACTCGGCACAATATGGTGCCTACATAAATTAACTCAGCACATTTAGTGTCTACATCAATCAACTCGGCACATGTAGTGCCTACATAAATCAACTCGGCACATTTAGTGCCTACATCAATCAACTCAGCGTTTTACGCCTACATATCCTACCCCTTATTGGCATGCCAATCTATCATTTACCTTAGTTCTCAGCTAGGTGTTTTAGGCCTTAATTATTTCATCTCAATTTATTCAAGTAATAATTTTGATTATAGTCAAAATATACACCAAATAATTATTTCATAGTTTTATTTTCTCAATAAATTTTTATGGAATCAATGGCTTATCACATAATAATCACTCATATAAATATCATTCATCTCATTTCATAAGGCCCAAATCAAGTTACATGTAAAACTCACTTTTTTTCAACAGCCCTGTTCTGGACAGATTTTAGGCTCTGTTTTGGGTCTCAGTTTTGATACTGTTATTGGACGAACTAAGTTAAGTAGTCTTCTAATAAATTTTAGACACAGATATTATATTTAATATCCATTTTTAATCAACTAATTCTGATCTCTGTAGACAAAGTTATCACTGATTGAGTACTGTCTGCTCAGCTAAAATCTGCCCAGGAAATTCCGAGACAGATTTCAACTCTCATCTTTATGTCAATTTTTAGCATAGTTACAGTCATAATTTGATGTCATATTCTTCAAGGAAGTTTTAGATATATTTCCTAAGTTTCCAAAACATCAAAGAAAACAAAATTTAGTGTTCCAGAACTTAAGTTATCGAATTTTTAATGCATGCTGCTCCATGACAAAATTTCCAGCAACACATATAACAACACAACTACTCATTTAATCATACAATTAACACAAGATTTAGCAATAAAATCAACATATTAAATTTTTTTCATACAAGCACATACCTTATTAATCTTTTCTCCCTTTCCTAGGCTTTTTCCTTTCCTTTCCTTTCCTCAAGATTGCTTTTACCCTTGTCCTTGGTTTGCCCTAAAACCATCAAACATATCTCATATCATCAAATCAATTTCTTTTTGTTCCAACCCACCATCACCTAGGCAGCCCCTTCTTACTCATTTCTAACCTTAATTATCATCACTTTAATCTCAATTAATAAATAAAAGTAAGAGAATTGAAGAAGAAAACTTACCAAATAATTTTTTTTCTCTTTTCTTTCTTCCTTTCTTCTACCCTTTGTAGGGGGCTTCCATTTTATTTTCTTGAGTTTTCTCTCTTAGATCCTTTCTTCCTCTCTTTTGCTAGCTAAGTTGGGAACAATATGGTAGAGAATTGGTGGAGATGGTGGTCGGCCATACAAGATAAGGATGAGGGAATTTTTTTTAATTGCTTTTAATGTCTAATTAATGAAGAAGATTCTAGACTAAGGTAAGGTTCATTGAATCTTAATATCATTAATTAGCAAGATAAGGATAATGCTCATTAATACCTCATTAATGAAAGAATTCTAGAATGGTGACAAGGCATATGTTTCATCACCATTAATTAATGCTCATTAATGTATAAGATGAATATTAGGTTAATATTCATTAATATATAAAAATATTCTAGATTTGTTTCCTATTGGTCAATTTGATTAATTAACCATAACAAATTTTTAATCTTTAAATAATACATCATTTAACTCATAATCTCCTCTTTGTACAAAATAATCCCAAACCATTCCATAAATCCTCATTTAATCCAAAGAGAAATTTTATTTCAACTAATTTTAGCACTAAACCTTTAAATTTCCAAATTAATAATGTCCTTAATAAATCTCCCTTAAATATTATTATTTTTCTATGCATCTAGATTTAGACTCCGATCGACCTAGTGTGCATTGACTTTGTCACATACAATCAATGTCTAAATAACCGGACGTTACAATTCTCTCCCCCTTAAAAAAATTTCGTCCTCGAAATTTACCTGATTAGTTGATGCTGAATAATTGAGGATATTGGGCCTTCATTACCTCTTCACTTTCCCATGTGGCTTCTTCCGTAGAATGGTTGCGCCATTGGATTTTCACCAGAGGTACTTGTTTGCTCCGTAGTTCTTTAACTTCCCTAGCTAAAATTGCCACTGGTTCTTCCTTATAAGTCAAATCTGGTTGCACTTCTATGGTTTCAACAGGTATTATGTGTGATGGATCCGACCTATATTTCCTCAGCATTGATACATGGAATACATTATGGATTCTTTCTAACTCTGATGGTAATGCTAATTTGTATGCCACTGGGCTCACACGTTCAAGCACTTCATACGGCCCAATAAATCGAGGACTTAGCTTTCCCTTTCTACCAAACCTAAGGATTTTCTTCCAAGGTGAGACTTTCAAGAATACTTTATCACCAACCGCATATTCTATGTCTTTTCTCTTCAAATCTGCATAGGACTTTTGTCTATGAGTCGCTGCTTTTAGTCTATCCTTTATCACTCTCACCTTTTCTTCTGTCTGTTGAACTAATTCTGACCCCTCTCGTTTCCTTTCATCAAGCTCTGTCCAACAAAGAGGTGTCCTACATTTCCTCCCATACAAAGCTTCATACGGTGCCATCCCAATACTTGCTTGATAACTATTGTTATATGCAAACTCTATTAATGGAAGATACTTATCCCAACTACCTTCAAACTCAATTACACAACTTCTTAGCATATCTTCCAATATTTGAATAACCCGTTCTGATTGACCATCGGTCTGTGGGTGGAATGTTGTACTAAAGTTGAGTCGAGTACCCAAGTCTTGCTGCAAACTTTTCCAAAACTGTGATGTAAATCGTGGATCCCGATCAGAAATTATAAAAACTGGGACACAATGAAGTCGAACTATCTCATTAATGTATAATTCTGTCAATCGAGCGAGTGAGTAATCCATCCTAACTGGTAGGAAATGAGCTGATTTAGTAAGTCATTACCCATGCTGCATCATGCTTTTTCTGTGTCAATGGCAAGCCAGATACAAAATCCATTGTAATTCTCTCCCATTTCCATTCTGGAATAGAAATTGGCTGTAACAAATTGGATGGCACTTGATGCTATGCCTTCACTTGCTGGCACGTCAGACATCTAGTAGTATATTCTGTGATGTTTAAATCTTGATACATTTTATTGCTTCCTGGATGCATCGTATAAGTAATATTATGCGCTTCTCTCAAAATTTCTTGCTTTAACTCTTTGATATATAGTACACACAACCTGCCTTTGTAGCTTAGACTTCCATCAACCCCACTGGTAAACTCTGACCTCTTCCCCTTTTTCACCAACTCGGAGATTTCTACCAATTTCAAATCTTGATTCTGAGCTTCTTTCACTTGTTGAATCAAAGTGGGTTGAACTTGCAATGTTGTCAGTGCTTTCCTACTTAAAGCATCAACCACTACATTGGCTTTCCCTGGCTGGTAATCAATGATGCAATTGTAATCTTTGATTAATTCCAACCATCGCCTTTGTCTTAAGTTGAGTTCTTTTTGCATGGGAAGATACTTCAAACTTTTGTGATCCGTATAGATGTAGCATCTCTCGCCATATAAATAGTGCCTCTATATTTTCAAAGCAAATACAATGGCTGCTAGTTCTAAGTCATGAGTAGGATAATTCTTCTCATGTGGCTTTAATTGTCTAGAGGCATATGCAATTACTTTACCCTCCTGCATTAATACACAACCTAACCCATTATGTGAAGCATCACTATATACCACATAATCCTTTCCTGGAGTTGGTTGTGTTAACACAGGTGCTTGAGTTAACATGGCCTTCAATTAATCGAAGCTAGTCTAACACTATTCTGTCCATTCAAACTTAGTGTCCTTCCTAAGGAGTTTTGTCAATGGTGAGGCTATCATTGAAAATCCCTTCACAAATCTCCTATAATATCCTGCCAAGCCAAGGAAACTTCTCACTTCTGTCACATTTCGGGGTGGTTTCCAATTAAGGATCGCCTCTATCTTACCATAATCCACTCTAATTCCCTCTACTGATACGATAGTCCCAGAAAAGCCACCTCACTTAGCCAAAAAGCACATTTTGATAATTTTGCATATAATTGCTTCTCCCTCAATGTCTGAAGCACTATTTGAAGATGTTGATCATGCTCCTTTTTATTCTTAGAGTATACCAAAATGTCATCGATAAATACCACCATAAACTGATCTAAATAAGGTCTGAAGACCCTATTCATCATATCCATAAAAGCCGCTGGGGCATTAGTCAAACCGAATGACATAACTAAGAACTCATAGTGGCCATACCGAGTCCTAAATACTGTTTTAGGAACATCTGACTCCTTAATTTTTAATTGATGATACCCCGATCTGAGGTCAATTTTGGAGAAAACCCTGACCTTTTTAATTGATCAAACAAATCATCTATTCTGGGTAGGGGATATTTATTCTTGATCGTCACCTTATTCAGCTGTTGATAATCAATACAGAGTCATAAGGTGCCATCTTTATTCTTCACAAATAACACTGGAGCACCCCAAGGTGACACACTGGGTCTAATAAATCCCTTATCCAGCAGTTCTTGTAGTTTCACCTTCAACTCCTTCATTTTGTGGGTGCCATTCTGTAGGGGGTAATAGATATTGGAGTCGTACCTGGAATAACCTCTATACCAAATTATATTTCTCTATTTGGTGGCAATCCTGGCAAATCATCTGGAAAGACATCTGGGAATTCACATACTGTAGGTATGTTCCTGAGATCAGGACTCTCTTTCCCAATATCCACTACATGTGCTAGATACGCCTCACATCCCTTCCTTATAAGTTTTCTAGCTTTTGTAACAGAAATGACATGAGTTAGGTATGGTCGATTCTCACCCTGAATCATTATGTTATCTTGCCCCGGAATTATAAATATCACTATTCTAGATCGGCAATCAACAATTGCTCTATGTCGAGTCAACCAATCCATCCCCAAAATAGCATCAAATTCATGAAAAGGTAATTCAATTAAGTCCGCTAGGAACTCTCTACCCTGAATTTTCACCGGACAATTTTTATACACTCTATTAACTGTAACACTATGGCTCAAAGGATTTGTCACCACTATATCATAATCTAATTTTTCTGCTATCATATTGCCCTGACTAGGTGGTGGTGTGCATAAATAGGAATGAGTAGATCCCGGATGAATCAAAGCAAATAAATCAGTATCAAGGAGAGAGAATTTACCAACAATCACATCTGGGGCATCTTGCTCTTCACGAGCTCTCATAGCATAGGCACGGACTGGCACTCTATGTAACATCCTTGACCTTCCCTCACATGCATTTCATACGTATTTTTGTAGAGAAAAATGATTAGATTAAGATTAGTAAACATTTTGCATTGTTAATTTAGTTAAACCGGGCCAAAAGATTAAGCGGTATTATTGTGTAGATTAGTCGAATTATATATATATGTAAATAATAATAATAATATAGATAAAATAAAATGAAAATGAAACAAAAGAGAAATAGAAGAGAAGAGAAGAGAAATAAGAAGAGAAATGAGAAATGAGAAGAGAAATGAGATGATAAAAAGATAAAAAGACAAAAACATAAATCTGCCTTTATCTTCATCTTTCCCATTTCTGCCTCCTCACTTCAGCCCCGACTTCTTCTTCAATTTCTTCCATTTCAGACTTCAATTATTCCTTGTTTCACCTAGTGTTTGAATCTAATTGATCCCTTGCAAGTTCTTCCTTGGTAAGTAATCAATTCTTATTGCTTTAGGGTTGATTTGAGTTGCTTAGGTTCATTAATAGGTACTGCTTTGCAACCCAATTTTGATGCACATATAAATTGATTCTGGTAAAGTGTAAAATGCAAAAGTTGTTACTTTGTGTCTTATATATATGTATATGTAAACGGTTTTGCATGATTTGGTTTATATAATGAGATATACTCTTCGTACTGAAACTGGTCAGGGTGTGAACCCTAACCAACTTAGCTACAGTGTGCTTTGATTTCGAATATGTTAAAGCCATTATTTGAAGTATCTCAAAACATAAAAGTTGTAGCTATATGTGTTATGTATATTTATACCAAATATCAGGTTCATAGGTCTTTTATATATTTAGTTATGGTGAATGGAAGCATGACTTTTCCATGGTCTGAACTGCCTACTGAGTGCCCTGGGCAGAGACAGAAATTTGTTTGGATACTTTGAGCTCGTTAGAGCTATATTATGTAAATGTTAAAAACATGAAAGTTATAGGTATATGTCGTAGCTAAATATTGGTACTAATTTCAGCTTAATTGGGTATGTATAGACTAAGTTATGGTCTTTATAAGTAATACTGGTCCGGAAGCCAATTCTATTCTGGACCAGTACAATGTTGGTTATGATTTGAAGACTTTAGAGGCATAATTGATGCAAGTTTCAAACATGAAAAATGTTCCATATGAACCCATATAAGTTTATGTAAAGGTTAATTAAAATATTACTTATATATTGTAAGGTATGATGAACCCAAATGAGTATCCTGAAACTGCCTAAAGGCAGAAAACAAGGCAGAAAATAGAACACTCCTAGAAATTCCACAAAATATTGTACAATGTTCCAATTGGTCCGAAATTTTATTATGTTCTATAATTATATGTTAGTTGTAATTATGAACAAGAATCAGATTAATTGGTCAAGTATAGAAAATGTTATAGGCTAAACAGTCCCATAAGGTCACACTGCCTCATAGGAAAACTCTTAACTATTGACATGAACAATGCATATTAATTTGTTTAAGCCACATTAAGTCTCCCTAATCATGAGTTAATCGATTATGTTTTCATATTAGGCTTGCAACATATTGGAGACCCATAAGAAGCAGATAGACAATAAATTAGGGGTCGGAATCAAAGGAGAACGGTGAGTCTAATTATCTATTGAATTCTTTAGTGCAAATGACTATTGCTTGCTATGTGATTAATATGATTGTCATGATTGGTCCTTGATAATGTAATGATGGATAATTTGTGACATTGTGGTACATATAAAGGGTATACTTGTGGTATATTTGAAGTATATGTTTGACATATGTGATATATATATGGTATATGTATAGTATATGCAAGGTATATGTGTGGCATATGAGGTATATATGTGGTATATGTATATTATATGTGATAAGATATAATGGTTGATGAATGCTTAAATACAAGTGCATATGCATATGGACTAAAAAGGCATTGTGACTAGTTAATCGATATTGTAAAGCAAAAGAAGAGGCCTATGGCCCAACAAATGTGCAAAGCAAAAGAAGAGGCCTATAGCCAACAAATGTGCAAATGAAAAAAATGATCAAGCTAGCTAGCAAATGCAAATGCAAATGCAAATGTTCACATGGAAACCCGGGGCAATGTCTGTTTAACTTAGTCACAACAAAATGAAATAAGCAAAACATTTGCATACATAAAGAGTAATGATTATATGTTTCAACCTTATTGATACTTATATGATACTGATGAATGGAATGGAATACATGGTATATATTGGATTTGTGATTTATTACTATGAGTTGTTTGGTACTTTAGAGCTCATTAGATTGTTATTCTCACTGAGCCACAACTCATCAATTTGCATCATTTTTCAGGTAAAGAAAAGTGATAGCCCATTTTGAGTAGTGTATAGAAGACATGGAGCACAGGTTATTGGCCGAGCCTCATCACTCTCTCTCCTTGCATTCCACACAAGCATGAAAACATGTCATATGTATTTGGACTTATATGTTTGAATATGAATTATCAATCTAGATTAGTTTTGAAATGTATAAATGGAAGCAACCCGTAATACTTTGGATGTAAAGTTTAAGTTTTAATATATGTGATATATCGTGTTGTGGTTTTAATGTTGATTTGCAAAGTCAGTGAATAATATTACAGGATATGAAACTTGCAAGTCATTGAATGAAATTATAGGATGTGAGACTTGCAAAGTCATTAGTTGATTTTACAGGATATGATATAAAAAAAAATTTACTACTATTGTTATCAGGGTATTTTCTCTTTTCAAAATGTAATATGAGATTATTTGATACAGGGATAGGTTATATTTAAATGCATATGATGTGGTGTTACACTCTACCTCCCTTCGGTATGTCAACTATATCTGATGCTCCATGACTCGACTCTGCTCGGCCTCCTCTTATCTGACCAGGACCTCTGCCTCTGCCCTGGCCTGAAACTCCGGTTTGAACTGGTGTTGTGCTGCCTGTACCCCTACCAGCAATCCATCATGGACAGTCTTTCTGCTTATGATCTGTAGCTCCACATTTTAAACAAGCCCCTGTCAGCCACCAACACTCTCTTGCATGTGTCCTTCCACAATGTGGACAAATTTCTGGAGCTGATCTCCTAGAACTGAGTGTAGGTGCACTGGCTATGGATACTGTAGGTCTCTATTGCTGATTTCCCCTGAAAGTAGAAGCTCTACCAACACTTACTATTCGTGGTCAGCTCCCTACTAACCTAACCCTTTTACTACCAGATGGGCCTGCACTAAATTGTGATAAAGGTCTTTTAAAACCCTTCTCAGTTGTTACTTGCTGCTGATTTACTAATGCTTCCTCCACACTCTCCGCTGCAGACGCTAGTCTTGAAAAGTCTTCGATCTGTGAGGCCGCCACTCTGTCTCTAATGGGATGTCTAAGACCCCGCTCAAATCATCTACATCGATCAATCTCATCTGATATAATGCCTTCTACATACTTGCTTAGGCGAGTAAACTCTTTTTCATATTTAGTTACAGTCAAAGTGTTTTGTTTCAGATCTAAGAATTCCTGTTTGGGAACATATTTGGCCCGAAACTGTGTCAAAAAGATATTCCATGTGGGAGGATTTGGTGTTTGTGGCCTTTGCAGAATGGTTTTCCACCAACCATATGCACTTTCTTGCAAAAGAGATAATGTGTACTGATATTTTTGATTAGGAGTACACTCCAGTTGCTCAAACACCCTCTCATTTCTCTCCAACCAGTACTCTGCTGCTGCCGCGTCTTCTTCTTTACGACCATAAAAGTCGGTAGCACCATACTTTCGGAGCTTGTCAAACCGTACACTCGAAGTGGTAGGTCTAGCAGCTTGTCGGATCAGTTCCACTACATTCTCTAATAAATCCCCTTGATCTACACCTCTAGTTTCAAAATGACCATGAGATGACATAGATTCACTAGCTCTAGCAACTCTCCGATGTTGCCTTGAATGAGATGATACTTCAGTGTCAGATGGATCATTACTTTCAGCGCTTACTCTCACAGTTCGTTGTGAACTCGATTCCATAACTGTCTAATGCCAGAAAGAAGAACCCTTCTTGTAAGATAGCAACATATATATGTAAGATGCATATGCATGAGACACACACTTTTTTTGTTACCCACTTAAATTAGAATCGCCCTAAACCAAAGCTCTGATACCAAAAATTGTAACACCCTTTTACTCTACTAATAGTAGCAAAGTAAATGAGTGCTACAGTACTCTTGATTTTCTGTCTAACTTGCTTACATAATTGTTTTGCATATTCTCATTTTAAAATATCTGAATTTAAATCTAAAATGTAGTCTCCCATTTTTTTTCCATACATATATACTTTATACCAATTTATATAATTCATTCATAATAAATCATTTCATTTTCTGAAAGATTACATACCAAGTTCTATTAATTAATATTTTATTTAAAGACCCAAATATGAGTATCACACAATATGAAAATAAAACTTGCTAATATGTTTTACAAAAAGTAATACATTGAAACAAAAAGATCTTCAAATGCTGCTATCCACTATCTGGTGTTCTTCTCTTTCTGGCAGCTTCATCCTTTATTTACTAACTACTTGAGTACCTATGCGTGGAAAAACCACACGCGCTAAGCTACTAGCTTAGTGGTACTTTATATGACAAAAGCTTAATATGAAAATTTATAAATTTTCACACATTCATACATTTAAAAATCAAATAAAAGAAATATCATAAATTTATCAGCAATAAATTAATTTGCAGGTTAATTGTTACTACACAAAATTCCTTTTTCACATGATAATTATGTTAATTGCATAATATCATTGGATAATATTATTTTTTTATAACACCATAATTTTCCTCATTTTATTATTCAATAATTGTTCACAATAAGTCAATTTTATCATATCTTATGTTGTCTTGTTTATTCAAATTTATGCCCAACACCAATAACTAGAACTATCAGCTATGATACGGGGCATTTTTGGCCGAAAAATTTTAACTCGGCGCATGGCGCCTACATAATTTAACTCGGCACAATATGGTGCCTATATAAATTAACTCAGCACATTTAGTGCCTACATCAATCAACTCGGCACATGTAGTGCCTACATAAATCAACTTGGCACATTTAGTGCCTACATCAATCAACTCGCGTTTTACGCCTACATATCCTGCCCCTTATTGGCATGCCAATCTATCCTTTACCTTAGTTCCCAGCTAGGTGTTTTAGGCTTTAATTATTTCATCTCAATTTATTCAAGTAATAATTTCATTATAGTCAAAATATACACCAAACAATTATTTCATAGTTTTATTTTCTCAATAAATTATTATGGACTCAATGGCTTATCACATAATAATCACTCATATCAATATAATTCATCTCATATCATAAGACCCAAATCAATTTACATGTAAAACTCATTTTTTTTCAACAGCCCTGTTCTGGACAGATTTTGGGCTCTGTTTTGGGTCTCAGTTTTGATACTGTTATTGGACGACTTAGTTAAGTAGTCTTGTAATATATTTTAGCCACATATATTATATTTAATATCCATTTTGAATCAACTAATTCTGATCTCTGTAGACAAAGTTATGACTGATTGAGTACTGACTGCTCAACTAAAATCTGCCCAAGAAATTCCGAGACAGATTTCAACTCTCATATTTATGTCAATTTTTAGCATAGTTACAGTCATAATTAGATCTCATATTATTCATGGAAGTTTTAGATATATTTCCTAAGTTTCCAAAACATCAAAGAAAACAAAATTTAGAGTTCCATAACTTATGTTATCGAATTTTTAATGCATGCTGCTCCATGACAAAATTTCCAGCAACACATATAACAACACAACTACTCATTTAATCATACAATTAACACAAGATTTAGCAATAAAATCAACATATTAAATTTTTGTCATACAAGCACATACCTTATTAATCTTTTCTCCCTTTCCTAGGCTTTTTCCTTTCCTTTCCTTTCCTCAAGATTGCTTCTACCCTTGTCCTTGGTTTTCCCTAAAACCATCAAACATATCTCATATCATCAAATCAATTTCTTTTTGTTTCAACCCACCATCACCTAGGCAGCCCCTTCTTACTCATTTCTAACCTTAATTATCATCACTTTAATCTCAATTAATAAAGAAAAGTAAGAGAATTGAAGAAGAAAACTTACCAAATAATTTTTTTTTCTCTTTTCTTTCTTCCTTTCTTCTACCCTTTGTAGGGGGCTTCCATTTTATTTTCTTGAGTTTTCTCTCTTAGATCCTTTCTTCCTCTCTTTTGCTAGCTAAGTTGGGAACAATATGGTAGAGAATTGGTGGAGATGGTGGTCGGCCATACAAGATAAGGATGAGGGAATTTTTTTTAATTGCTTTTAATGTCTAATTAATGAAGAAGATTCTAGACTAAGGTAAGGTTCATTGAATCTTAATATCATTAATTAGCAAGATAAGGATAAGGCTCATTAATGCCTCATTAATGAAAGAATTCTAGAATGGTGACAAGGCATATGATTCATCACCATTAATTAATGCTCATTAATGTATAAGATGAATATGAGGTTAATATTCATTAATATATAAAAATATTCTAGATTTGTTTCCTATTGGTCAATTTGATTAATTAACCATAACAAATTTTTAATCTTTAAATAATACATCATTTAACTCATAATCTCCTCTTTGTATAAAATAATCCCAAACCATTCCATAAATCCTCATTTAATCCAAAGAGAAATTTTATTTCAACTAATTTTAGCACTAAACCTTTAAATTCCCAATTAATAATGTCCTTAATAAATCTCCCTTAAATATTATTATTTTTCTGTGCATCCGGATTTAGACTCCGATCGACCCGGTGTGCATTGACATTGTCACATACGATCAATGTCTAAATAACCGGATGTTACATTGGTGATGCCAAGTAGCATCACTAAACTGGCAACACCAAGTGGTCATTGCTAAATTGTCGCAAATTGCATCGCCTGATGATTCATGTCACCAATTTAGTGATACATTTTTTATGGTTAGCAATGTCGATGTAGTGTCATTATGTAGCAATGCTAAAGGAGTTATTGCTAAGAAACCTTGTTTTTCTAATATCGCTAAATTGGGTTAGCGATGAGATTTTAAATGACACTAGGATGACATTGCTATGACGTTGCTAAACCTTTTTAACGATGCAATTATGGCATTGCTAAAATGTTAAATTCTTGTAGTGAGATCTATTAACAACATTAAAAGAGGGTTGGCAAGCCACTGTAGCTACTACAATAGGCAGATGGGATTGCCTGGCTACTAAACGGTGTAATCTAGCTATCTTTGTAATGCCCGTTAAGTAGGGCCTAGTTAATATCATAGTTTAGAGAAGCCATAAGTGTGTTTAAGAGAAAAAAGTTGAAAAAAGATGAGAAAAGTTAAGAGTTATGTGTTCATGCCCTTGACTTGAATGTCATGGTTATGAATGACGTTTTGAGATGCTTCTCTCCTGTAATTGAATGGTCATGGCCGTAAAAGCTGTCAGGTATAAAACATGAATAATTCATTCTTTCTCTCTCACATGCCTATACCTCGAACGAAAACCCTAGATTTCTATTTCCTTACATTAAAGACAATGCCCTTTGTTTTTCTTTGATTCCAAGATCTAAAAATACCAAAACCCAATGCAAAGATCTAAGTTTATCAAGTTATTGAGTGAGAAATGCGGAAGAGAGTTTTTCTCTTGAGGAGGCTGACCTAAGGAAGAAGAGAGCAGTTTTGATATTCATCATCTAAGTTGTATTTCTTTCATATTTGGGAAGGAATCACGTTTTTCTCTCATCTTTACAACCTTTCATACCCTTTTTCATATATATCTCATTTTTGGTGGAAACTAATTTCCAAATGGGTTAGGTTTTAGTTCAAGCTTCAATTTTTACAGGTAAAGACTCTCCTTTAAGATTGATTAAAGGTTATGATATGTGTTAGAAGGGGTTAAGTGAGTGTAAGGTTGTTAAAAGGGTTACAGTTATGGTTTTTATCTTTATGGCTTTAAGTTAAGATTATGGTTTATAGATGTTGATAAAGTTATATTATTTTTTATAGGAGTTGGAAGAGGATGTGGTAAAACTCACCAAGAGGATAACCAAGCTTGAGTAAAGCTTTGTTTTTAAGGCTCCATTAGAGGTATGTACATATATGCCTTTAAATTTCAAATTGTAGCATGTTGTGTATTAAATGTGCGTTAAATGATTTATATTCTTTAAAAGCTAATTATGATCATAATGAGATTGAAAGTAGTAATTAATGCCATGATAATATAAGTACTTGGATAAGAAATGTTAAGTATGCCTTATATGGGTATTTATGATGCTATGATGGAAAATGGTATTTAATAGACTAAATGTGTTAATGAGAACATTGAATTATAATTCCTTTAATGGTTGAAAGAGGTAAGTATGGATGTTTAAATGCATATGGAATAATAAGTGCTTGTTAGAATAATTAAATAGCATAAAACAGGAAAATTGAGTGATTTTATGTTTAATGGATGTTCTAGCTTGTTTAAATGCTTGATTGTTGATAGTGTTGATAGGAAGAGGTTGCCACTGGATAAGCATTAGAGCCCTTGTATGTGTTTGGAATTAAATGCCTTGTTTTTATGGTTGAATTGTTGGACAACCCAAATTCACATATGTGACATAAGGTTCACGGTCATGAATCATCAACTTGGAACTACCTAGTTCAAGTAGAATGATTCACAGCTTGAGTCACCACTTAGTTCATGACCGTGAATTTCGACAGTCATACTTGTGACAATTTCTTCACGCTTGTGAAGAAATTTACAATTTATGGATAGAAGCTTTTATGACCTAATTCACAGTTTAGTTCGCGGGTAGGGATACCCATGAATAAACCTTCACGGCTGTGAACATATAGTTCATGCTCATGAATCCTGTTAAATTGTTATATACTATTTTCTTATTTGATTACAATGTAATTGTTATGCACACATTTCGATAATGGTATGACATGATACATGGTGAAATTTCATATGTTTCAAATGTTATGGCATAAGATGAAGGCTTATTATATAAGTGTAACAAAGGAATATGAACAAGTAAGCCCAAGTTCGATACCAAGACTAGAAGTAGGATAGGTGGCATCCCATTAAGGGAGTGTACAATACTGTAGTTATATATTGTATAGTTATCCTTTAAGGACAAAGTGGCTTAAGATCGATGAACACCTTTGATTCTATATTGCATGCAAATACTATTTGTTTTACTTAGTCAATGTAGCATAAGATTGGAGAGTGCTTTTGACTTAAGAAGCTCAAATGAGCACACATGATTATAGATAGTGGCAAGGTAGCTTTAGCTTGGAGAGCACCTTTATTCACAACCAGTATCCGAATAGTCCCTGTAGAGAGTTGTTAGACAAAAAATGCTAATTAATGAATATGGTATAATAAAAAGGTTTTAATGACATATGTGTTAGAGAAGTGCTCTAAAGGCAATCACTTTTAGCACTTATTGTACAAATTTGTTTGATTAATAAAAGACTTTTCATTAATTTAATGTTCATTTGATATATGAATTAATAGTGATCTTAAATCAATTAATGAAATCCTTGATATATAAAATAACATGAAGGAAATCATGATGAGATCATGATATTAAGATTCTTATCATGTGTAATTATGTTAGTATCTAAATTATCTAAAGACTTAGGATTAATGAGATGAGACATTGTTAATCCGAATAGACTAGCACGTGTTACACTCCTTAATTCGATCGATGAGTAGATCTCATGATCTATAAACATGAGATGTTTAGAGTTAACATGTAGATGCTTGCTAAGTGTAACTAAGTACAATGGATGACCTGCTATGAGACAATCATATGGAGAATCTATTCAAATGTCAATGATAGTTTTAGCATAGCAATGGTGCAAGTATCCTTAGACTCGAGGTACTCAAGGATATCTTGGATACAAATTTTGTATTTTGACACTATTCCTTGTTGCCTCAGGGAGGTTTCTCACTGGGTGGTGATTGTATACAACTTTAGATATTTGAAGGTAATTGGGTAACCAACAAAGGATTCACCATTTCTGATAGAAGGAGTGTATACCCATGGCCTTTTATCGGGGTCATTACTCGGGAATCCCTGGCAGGAGTGGAAATATCCAGAAGATAGTCTTCAATGACATGTCTAACAGAGTAATGAGCCTTAAGGACAAGAACTACATTAATTGGATTGGACGTGATGTAGTGAGTCTAGTGGGATTTGACACATGTCCATACTCTGAACCAAATGGGGTATAGAATGGTGAAAGAAATAATTGCACGAAAATTGTCTATGGAAAAGTTCGTAGTCAAACCACTGATTTTCTGGTCAGTTGAGGGTCATGATGTGTTGCTAGATATCGCTCATGACTTGCTTATATTAATTGTTACTTTAAGTGGCCAACATAACTGGGAACCTATTGGGTCCCATGCATTGAAGATATGAAGAACGAGTAAAATGGTCTTGGATAGGATCCAAAATATGAGACAATTATTTTGAGATGGATTGCGATGAGATCCAACGGAAAAATTGTTCGGGAGGGTCACAGGTCTGTACGGGCCTGCGCGGGCTAGGCAGGCTGCTAGCTTGCCTCTCACCCGTTGGCCACCGACAGATTTTGGGCTTAATTAGGCCAATTATTGCCAATTACTATTCATTCATTTCCCTTTTCTCCATTTTTGACTTTTCATCTTTTCTTTGAATTTGATTCAAATAGAAAAGGCATCAAATGACAAAAAATAAACATGAAAATATTTTTTCGTGAAAAAAATATTTTTAAGACACAACAAAATTCTCTCAAAAACACTTTCAAAGCTATCACTTTGAATTTATTCAAACCATTTTGTTTGATAGTTTCTTCTTCATTCTTTGCATGGATTATCGTTAGAGACATCCTAATGTGGATTGTTGTGGTTTGCTACAACCCAACAAAGTGAAGTTTTGAAGAACAAATAAGAAAAGACACAAGTATAATCTTTTATTTTAGGTTGTGAAAATTTTATTTTTCTACTGCGTTTATGAATATGATTCATTCTTCAAAACCCAACATTGGTATCAGAGCCCCCTTGTGTCCATTAAAATTAATTTTAATTGAAATTGCAATGAAATTGCATTGTTTTGATGATTTTGGATCAATAGGTTTTGAAAAATTGAAATTACTTTGTAAAATATGTTTTACACATTTTTCTTTCTCTAATTTGATTATGGGATGATTAAGGATAATTATTTTGATTGTAAAATGATTTGAATGTGATTCAAATAATTAATTTCGGATTTATTTCAAAAATACCTAAAATTGCCTTGTTTATGAATATGTGTTGTTGTTTGGCTTCATTGATGGGGCTGGTTATATTTTTTGTGTCATTTGATTATGAACAAAATTATTTATATATATTGAGAATATTTTTATGCCTTCAGAAGTGTCCAATAATTAATTAAAAATTATTTTAATTGATTTTTCAAACAAAAACAAAAATGATACTGTTTAAGCATACCCGGTGGGGTTGTTTTGTTTGATTTTTTTTTTGTATGTGTTTATTTTATTTTCAGCACATTGAATTATTTTTTTATATGATTAAAAATATGGTATTTTGATGTTAGATGCATGCCAAAATTATTTTACAAATATTTGAAATTTTAAAAAATTATAGATAACGAATTAGTCATTTTGAGCGTCTAAGTGTGTTGGTTCGTTTGTCTTAGTAATTTTGGTTTGTGCCAAAAATATGTTGGTAAACTTAAGCTGACCTAAAGGTGGTTAGAATGATGATTTGATGTTCTAAATTTTTTTATAATTTTTGGAAATTAATATTAATTTAAGTTGTGTAATTATAATTCTAGTATGACTATAAATTTGTATGTATATTAAAATTAAATTGTTTAATTTTAACATCATAATATTCTGATTTTAAGGAGAATTAATTTTGAATTATTTCTGGAGATATGAAATTTAATTTAATTTGATTAAATATTAAATTCCACTTTAAATGACATACAAAATTAAATTAATTGAAAGAACATATATAGGCAATTTCGGTTTAAGCGTTTAATCAATTTACAAATTGAAATCCAAAATTGTCTTTTTTTATTTTTTGCAATAGAGAATGCATGTTAAGGGTGTATGAAAAGACAGTAGGCCAAATGTGATTGAGCATGCATGAAATTATTTTGTTTTATGATGAATAGGGTCTGCATGTCCCTACCTCTTTTTCTTTCTTATGTATTTCTCTTCTCATCTTACTCCCTCAAATGTAAATTGAGATTTTCAATAATTTGAAATAAGTTATTAGATTACATAGGATTAGGATAGAATGAAGATACAAAGGAGCCAAAAGCAAAGGAGGTGGTACCATAAACAATAAGACTTTGAAATAGGAATTTGATTTCTATTTTGGGTTGTAAATTCATGCATATACATAGGTAAGACCTAGTCATTTTCCCTTTGGCTCAAGAGATTGACTTTAGTATGTCCATAATCATGCCATATAGTTAATGTAACTATCTTTATATATCCATGCGATGAATCAATGATACATAAAAGCATGAAATAATAACTTGATGAGACTTAACAAAGAAATCCCTCCCTAAATAAACAATTAAGTCTTATGCCTTCTATTAATATGGGGAGAACTAAAGTTCTTCTAGAGTTAGGGTTGTTGAGTTGCCTCAAGCTCACTCTATAAGAATATGTTCAATCCATTGAAATTAGACTTCACAATTAATAGGTTTGACTTAACCGATATTATTAACTTGTTAGATTTGCGGCAAGGTTAATGTGTATTGGAGGCAAAGTTGGGTTTGTATACCTGAGATGTACACATATCAAGAGTTGATGGCCCAATGTATGTGCACACATCAATAAGTTGATAGCACAAGATTCGATAGTTGCATGATTAATGCAATTGGTATGGATTAGATACCTATCAACCAAACTAAGGATAGCTTGTTGAGTTGCCTCAAGGTTATTCTTAGCTAGTTGGATATTGACCCACTAGGAGAACTTTCATATAAGTTCTCTTGGGTTCATAGTGAGGGCTATGGATTCGCAATAAAATAGTGGGAGTCATAATGCGATTTATTAAAGACCTATTAAACATGCATTTTATGTACATTATAACATGTTTTATTTTACATCTAGGTTGTTAGAATTATCATCATGACAAGTGTGAATTTGTGATTGCTAATGGAATCAAATAAGTTGACTGGGGCCAATTTTTTTTGGATTGGCTAAGGAATCTGAGAATAGTTCTCAAATCCGAAAAGATTGGCTATGTCCTAGATGAGGCACTCCCTAATCCCCCTATTTCTAATGCTTCTGAAGATGTTCAGAAGGCATATCAAAAGCATCTCGATGATAGTGAGATGGAAAACAACATTATGCTTGCTACTATGTCAGCTGAGTTGAAAAAGCAACTTTAGGCTATGGATGCTAATTCCATAGTATACCATCTAAGTGAGTTGTTTGATTAGCAAACACATTCCAAAAGATTCAAAACTTTGAGGTTGCTTTTTCACACTAAGTTGGTTAAAGGGACATCTCCAGTGCAATATGCATTGAAGATGAATGGCTATATTAAGAGGTTGGCCTCCTTGGGATTTGTGATGGACCATGAATTATGTATTGACTTAATTCTAACTGGTTTGTCTGATAGTTATTCACATTTTGTGCTTAACTATAAAATGAACCAAATCTCTACCACTATTCCTGAGCTAATAACTTGCTCAAAACAGCTGAGCCATCTATCAAGAAGGACAGTAAGGTTGTGATGCTGGTGGACTCTTCAAGTTCTAAAGATAAGAACCTTAAGAAGAAGAAGAAGTCCATAAAGCCTAAGGGAAGCATGGCCAAGAAGAAGGCCAAGGAGATTGCTCCAAAGGGGACACACTTCCATTGTGGCAAGAATGGCCATTGGAAGAGAAACTGCAAGGCTTACTTGGAGTCTTTGAAGAAGAAGGCATCTAATGCCCCATCTACTTCAAGTATTTTTGTCTTTGAAATTAATACTATTTTCGTTAATAATATATGGGTATTAGATACCGGTAGTGGCTTGCACATATGCACTGATATGCATGGCCTAAGGAACAATAGACAACTCAATAAGGGAGAGTCAGGCCTACGCGTAGGAAATGGTGCAAGGGTTGTTGCATTAGCTGTAGGAACATATGTATTGAACCTCCCTAGTGGGCTTATATTAAATTTTGATAATTGCTATTATGTTCCTGCTTTGACTAAAAACATTATTTCTGTTTCAAGTCTAAATAAAGATGGTTTCCTTTTAGCTTTTAGTAACAATTGTTGTTCTATTACGTTGAATGGAATTCTTTATGCTAGTGGTACATTATGTAATGGAATATACATATTAGATATGTCAAATCCAATTTTAAAAGGCAAAAACAAGATATGCTGAAATCATCTTACTTATGGCATTGTCTCCTTGGTCATATAAGTGAGAAACGCATGGCTAAGCTACACAAAAGTGGTAGTTTGGGGTCATTTGATTATGAATCATATGACTCATGTGAATCTTGCTTATTAGGCAAGATGACTAAATTACCCTTTGAAGGAAAGTGTGAACGTGCTAATGGACTTTTAGACTTAATACATTCAGATGTATATGGTCCAATGTCTACACACGCCAGAGGTGGTTTCATCTACTTCATTACTTTTATCAATAACTACTCACGATATGGGTACGTGTATCTTATGAGATACAAATTTGAAGCTTTTGAAAAGTTCAAAGAATTCAGATATGAAGTAGAGAAACAACTTGGCAAAAGTCTTAAAACACTTTGTTCAGATTGAGGAGGTGAATACTTGTGCCAAGAGTTACTAGATTATCTTAGGGATGATGAGATTTTATCTCAATGGGCTCCACCTTACACGCCACAACACAATGGTGTGGCTGAAAGAAGAAACCGAACCATGTTAGACATGGTAAGGTCTATGATGAGTTTTGCGGAACTGCCTAAATCCTTTTGGGGTTATGCACTAGAGACTGCCATTTATATATTAAATGGAATTCCTTCAAAGTCAGTTGATGTTACTCCATATCAAAAATGGTATAAGAAAAGACCCACATTTTCTTACATGAGAATTTGGGGTTGTCTTGCTTATGTGAAACGGAAAATGTTAAATAAGCTATAAGCTAAGTCTGACCGATGTCTGTTTATGGGATATCCAAAAGCATCATATGGATATTAATTTTGCCACCCCTTGGAACAAAAGGTTTTCAAGACATGCTATCTTTTTAGGGAGAGAATTCTTTTAAAAAGAGATAGTGGGAGCAAAATTGAACTTGAGGAAGTTTAAGATGTTCAAACAGATGCTGATCAACTGCCTGAACCCGATCTTGTTACTCATACAGATGATATAACAGCTCAACCTTCTGGAGCATAAGAGTTTCATAGGTCAAGTAGAATACATACTGTTCCAGAAAGATATGGATTTCTCATTAGTGAACAGAACGATGTTTTGCTCATAGAAAATGATGAGCCTACAATCTATGAAGAAGTTATAAATAGTTAAGAATTTGACAAATGGCTTCAAGCTATAAAGTTAGAAATGGATTCCATGTATGAAAACCAAGTATGGACTTTGGTTGTCCCACCGGAAAGAATAAAGCCTATATGGTGCAAGTGGGTTTTCAAAAGGAAAATTGACATGGATGGTAATGTGATTACCTACAAAGTTAGACTTGTTGCTAAAGATTATCGTCAAAGACAAGAAATTGACTATGATGAAACTTTTAGCGCTTAAATCCATAAGGATACTTCTAGCCATTGCTACTCATTATGATTATGAGATATGACAAATGGATGTGAATATAGCTTTTCTTAATGGAAATCTGACTGAGGATGTGTACATGACACAACCAGAAGGCTTCATATCCAAAGATGGAAAAAAGGTATGTAAGCTTCAGATCCATTTATGGATTAAAGTAAGCATCCAAAAGTTGGAATACTCGGTTTGATGAGACAATCAAACAGTTTGGTTTCTTACAAAATCCGGATAAACCTTGTGTTTACAAGAAGGTTAGTGGGAGCGCAATTGTATTTCTTGTGTTATATTTAGATGACATATTGTTAATGGGAAATGATGTCTCGGCCTTACAATCAGTCAAAATTTGGTTATCCAAGAATTTCTTTATGAAAGACCTTAGAGAAATAATCTATATTTTGGGGATAAAGATCTATAGAGATAGATCTAAAAGATTTCTTGGTCTTTCACATTCTACATATATAGATAAGATGCTAAAGAGGTTTAGCATGGAGCAGTCCGATAGGGGATATATTCCCATGACCCATGGGATTACTCTCTCAATTTCTTTATGTCCAAAGACACAAGATGAGAAGACACACATGAGTTTAATTCCATATGCTTCAGCTATAGGATCAATCATGTACGATATGATTTGTACAAGACCCGCTGTATCATATGCTTTGAATGCCACAAGCAGATACCAATCGGACCCTGGTGAAGGTCATTGGGTGGCTGTCAAGAATATCCTTAAGTACTTAAGAAGAACTAAGGATGTATTCTTGGTATATGGAGATGGAGATCTTATTGTGAGCAGGTATACCGATGCCAGCTTCTAATCTAACAAGGATGACTCAAAATCTTAGTCAGGTTATGTATTCATACTAAATGGTGAAGCAGTTAGTTGGAAGAGTTCCAAACAGGAAACGACTATTAATTCTACAACCGAAGCAGAGTACATTGTAGCTTCTGAAGCAACAAAGGCAGCAGTTTGGATATAGAATTCATTACAAAATTTGGAGTGGTTCCCAACATTATTGATCCAATACAATTGTATTATGACAATAATGGAGCCATTGCGCAAGAAAAGGAGTCATGTCTCATTAGAGATCCAAACATGTACTCAAAAGATAGCATTTGATTAAAGAAATCATTAGTAGGAATGATGTAAAGATAGAAAAGGTGACCATTGTTCAAAATATTGTTGATCCTTTAACTAAGCCAATTCCCCAAAAGAAATATGATTCTCATGTACTCGCTTATGGAATTTAATACAAAGGCAATTGGCTTTAGTGCAAGTGAGAGATTGTTAGAGAAGTGCTTTAAAGACAATCACCTTTAACACTTATTGTATGAATTTATTTGATTAATAAAAGGTTTTTTCATTAATTTGATGTTCATTTGATATATGAATTGATAAGTGATCTTAAATCAATTAATGAAGTCATTGATGCATAACATAGCATGAAGGAAATCATGATATTGAGATTCTTATCATGTGTAATTATGTTAGTATTAAAATTATCCCTAGTCATAGGATTAATGAGATAGGACATTATTAATCTGGACATACTAGCACATGTTACACTTTTTGATTAGATCGAGTAATAGACCTCATAATCTATAAACATGAGATGTTTAGAGTTAACATGTGGATGCTTGCTAAGTGTAGCTAAGTACATTAGATGACCAACTATGAGATAATCATATGGATAATCTATTCAAATGTCAATGATAGTCTCATCATAGGAATGGTGCAAGTATCCTTAGACTTAAGGTACTCAAGGATATCTTGAATATTGATTTTGTATTTTGACACTATTCCTTGTTGCCTCAGGAAGGTTGCTCATAGGGTGGTGATTGGATACAACTTGAGGTATTCGAAGGTAATTAGATAACCAATAAAGGAGTCACCACTCTTGATAGAATGAGTGTATACCCATGGCCTCTTGTCGTGGTCATTACTCGGGAATCTCTAGCCGGAGTGGAAATGTCATAAAGATAGTCTTCAATGACATATCTAATATAGTAATGAGACTCAAGGACAAGAACTAACATTACTTGGACTAGACGTGAAGTAGTCAGTCTAGTGGGAGTTGACACATGTTCATACTTTGAACCAAGTGGGTTATAAAATGGTGAAAGGAATAATTGCACGAAAATTATCTATGGAAAGGTTCGTAGTCAAACCACTCACTTTCCGGTTAATTAGGGGTCATGATGTGTTGCTAGATACTGCTCATGACTTGCTTAAATTAATTATTAATTTAAGTGGCTGACATAACTGGGAATCTAATGGGCCCCACGCATTGAAGATATGGAGAATGAGTAAAATTGTCTTGGATAGGATCCAAAATATGGCAGAAATATTTTCGGGATGGATCGCGATGAGATTGCATGGAAAAATCGTTCGGAAGGGTGACGGGCCCGTGGGCTACGCAGGCTAGCGGGCCAGTTGGGCTGCCCAGCAGCAGCCTGCAGCTGGCCTAACGCGTTGCTGCTTCCCACCCATTGGTCAATGGCAGATTTTGGCCTTAATTAGGCCAATTATGGCCAATTACTTTTCATTCATTTCCCTTTTCTCCATTTTTGATTTTTCATCTTTTCTTTGAATTTGATTCAAATAGAAAAGACATCAAATGGCAAAAAATAGACATGTAAGACACATCAAATTTCTCTCAAGAACAATTTTAAAGCTAGCACTTTGAATTTGTTCAAACCATTTCTTTTGATAGTTTCTTTTTCATTCTTCGCCTGGATTATCATTTGAGATATTCTAATGTGGATTATTGTGATTTGCTACAACCCAAAAAAGTGAAAATTTGAAGAACAAATAAGAAATTACAAGGTATAATTTTTAACCTCTATATTTATATAAATTAGTTTTAATGGCACAAGTATAATCTTTTGTTTCAGGTTTTGTAAATTCTATTTTTCTGCTTTGTTTATGAATATGATTCATTCTTCAAAACCTAAAAGTTATATTCCCATGACCCATGGGATTACTTTCTCAATGTCTATGTGTCGAAAGACACAAGATGAGAGGAAACATATGAGTTTGATTCCATATGCTTCAACTATAGGATCAATCATGTACGATATGATATATCCAAGACCCGATGTATCATATGCTCTGAGTGTAACGAGCAGATGCCAATCGAATCCAGGTGAGAGTCATTGGGTGGATGTCAAGAATATCCTTAAGTACTTGAAAAGGACTAAGAATGTTTTCTTAGTATATGGAGATGGAGATCTAGTTGTGAGCGAGTATACCGATGCCAACTTCCAATCTAACAAAGATGATTCAAAATCTCAATAAAGCTATATATTCACACTAAATGGTGGAGTAGTTAGTTGGAAGAGTGCCAAATAGGAAACGACTATTGATTCCACAATCAAAGCAAAGTACATTGCAGTTTCTGAAGTAGCAAAGGAAGCAGTTTGGATAAAAAAATTCATCATGGAACTTAGCATGGTTTTTAGCATTGTTGATCCAATAAAATGATATTGTGATAATAATGGAGCCTTTACACAAGCAAATGAGCCACGATCTCTTCAAAAATCCAAAATATACTCAGAAGATACCATTTTATTAGATAAACTATTTGTAGGAATGATGTAAAAATAGAAAGAGTGTCCACTGATCATAATATTATTAATCATTTAACTAAGCCTTATTGGATGACCAACTATGAGATAATCATATGGATAATCTATTGAAATGTCAATGATAATCACATCATAGCAATGGTGCAAGTATCTTTAGACTTAAGGTACTCAAGGATATTTTGGATACTAATTATGTATTTTGACACTATTCCTTATTGCCTCAGGGAGGTTTCTCATAGGGTGGTGATTGTATACAACTTGAGATATTCGAAGGTAATTGGATAACCAATAAAGGATTCACCACTCCTGATAGAAGGAGTATATACCTATGGCCTTTTGTAGGGGTCATTACTCGGGAATCTCTGGCCGGAGTGAAAATATCTTAAAGATATTCTTTAATGACATTTCTAATAGAGTAATGAGCCTTAAGACAAGAAATACTTTACTTGGACTAGACGTGATGTAGTTAGTCTAGTGGGAGTTGACACATGTCCACTTGAACCAAGTGGGGTATATAATGGTGAAAAGAATAATTTCACAAAAATTGTCGATGGAAAAGTTCGTAGTCAAACCACTCACTTTCCAGTCAATTGGGGGTCATGATGTGTTGCTACATACCGCTCATGACTTACTTAGATTAATTATTAATTTAAGTGGCCTATATAGCCGGGAACTTAATGGGTCACATATATTGGAGATGTGAAGAATGAGTAAAATGGTCTTTGATGAGATCTAAAAATATGAGAGAATTATTTTGGGATGGATCATGATGAGATTGCATGAAAAAATCATTTGAGGGGATCATGGGCCTGTACAAGTCTGTGTGGGCTGCTGGTCTGTCTAGCAGCTAGCCTAATTTGCCTTAATTGGCCAATTAAGATAAGAACCCCAAAAACCCTCCCGTTGTCTTGTGCACTTTGTACCTATACTATTTTTGGGGTAAAAACATTTTTGAAAAGTTTAGAGGTCTGAAAATTATTTTTAAAAATTAAAAAATTCAAAAAAAGAAAAATAATAGTTACTTTTTATATTTTCTCAAATTGAGCATACACCATTACTAGCACTTTGAGGTGTATTCAACTATTTCTCTTGTAGTTTCTTCTCATATTTTTGCGTGGATTAACATTAGAGACATTCTAAAATGGATTGTTGTGGTTTGCAACAACTTAAAAAGGTGAAAATTTGAAGTATAAATCATGAAATTGAAAGGTATAATTTATTACCATTGTGTTTTGTTAAATTAGTTTTAATGGCACAACTAAGATTTTTATTTCGGATTTTAAAAATTTTATTTTTCCATTGCATTTTTTGAATGAGACTGATTTTTAAAATTCAACAATAGGTAAGTAATGATACATAGTTAATAAGTTATGTGTTATAGAAACGATATATGTTCAATTATGTATGTTACAATAATATAATGTTATAGTAGTTTCCTTGAATTAAAGCATGTTATATGTCGTTTGTTTCGTTGCCATGCCATGTTGTATTTGATATGATGTCATGAAGTGCATTGTTATGTCTTATGTGAGTGCACGTTGAACTTTTATGCATATATATACTACTAAACTTTCAATAGCTTAACGTGTGAGTTTTTTGCATGTAGGTCAGAGCCTAGTACATAGTAGAAGTTGATTAGAAGAGCTAGCCCAATACAAAGATAACATAACAGACTTGAAAAAGGGTTGGTGATATTTTTGGCATATCATCATTTTGTAATTTTTGCACATGACATATGGGTTATTGGATTGTTTACTTGTATATACGTTTGTATTTAAAGATATATATGTATTTTTCTAAAAGGCGTGGATTTTTTTTAAATACTGAGTCGATTGAGCCAAACTTGATATATATATATATATATATATATATGATGTTCCTTTTGATTAAATGATTTCACATATGATGTATAAGTTATAACACCTGATACCTTATTGATTTTGAAACCATATATACTTTTATCTAGCAATCATAGATGACAAACAAATATTTGTTAATATCCAATTGACATCAGTGAGGGTAATTGTTTTCTCCATCCCATAACATTATTCAACAAATTCAGCAATTTGGCATAAGGCTTAACCCATAAGCTTAATATATATCACATATGCCAATATCCAAGACATTATTTTCAAGTTTTTTTTCTACATATATGAAAAATATTTACACATACTCCTACAAACCTATCGCAACTATACATCAAGTCCAAAATATAAATGATATTATTTTATGCCTTTGAGGGATGTAAAGAGAGAGAAAGACAGCTTGACCAGTGACCTTTGTTCCATAGCTTCCATATGAATTTCAAATGAGCTATCTACTATTCTCTACCTGAAAAATATTATAGTTTAGTGAGTTGTGACTCAAAGAGAATAATTATCAAATGAACTCCAAAATACCAAACATCTCATAATAGCAAATAACAAGAACACCCAATACACATTCTATATTCATTTTCATTCAACATTATTATATATATAATTAAAATCAAGCATGAAATCATTGCTCTTTACTTATACTTATGCTTGTTTTTTTTATCTGTGACTAGACCAAACAAACATTGTCTCATATTTCTATATGAACATTTGTAATGTAAACATTTGTATTTGCTAGCTAGCTTGATCATTTATTTTATTTGTATATTTGTTTAGCCATAGGCCTCTAATTTTACTATTCATTTGCATTTGATCATTTGTTTAAGCCTCAGACCTCTACATTTGTTTTACAATATAGTTTACCTAGTCACAATGTCTTTTAAGTTCATGTGTATTTGTAACAAAACATTTATCAACTATTGTATCAATATTTGAATATCAATTCATCCATCACATTATGTAAAGAAAACAAATACATTTAATGCAATCATATCATAAACATATCCACAAATTATTCATTATCTCATTTTCAAGGTCAAATTATGACAATCATATAATTCACATAACAAACAACATTTGTCTATACTAAAGGAATAATTTGATAACTATACTTACCTTTTTCTTTATTATTCAAATCTTAACTTATTGTTTAATTCCTCCTTGTATGTCACCAACTTGTTATGAGCCTATTTGTAATTGTAATTGATCATTACAAGGCTACAAATATTTAAGCTTAATATGAAATGGCAAATAACTAATATTTTTCCTATATGACAGTGTGACCTTCCTGGACTCATCATCTTATATATTTTTCTATACTTATTCAATATATGTGATTTTTAATTTTTCTTGAATATAACATATGAAGTTATAACATATTTAAATTTCAGATTTTTTGGAGCATCACATTATTTGTAGTGGAATTTTAAAATGTGCCATATTTTCTGCCATTAAACAGTTTTAAGATATTGATGTCAATAATTTATGTCTTACAAGTTCTTTGCATAATTATAATAAAACTTTCCAAAAACTTAGAAAAATTATAAATGAACATTTCATATGTTTAAAATATTTTAGAATTAAGCCTCTAAAGGCTTAAAAAAGGAAAAAATATGATTGATCTTGTATAGAGGTGACATTCAGAATAGTTTTCTAGTTAAAATTATAACTTACAAAATACATTAAATATAAGGGCAATGCTTTTATTAAAATTTAGATAAGACATATTCACTTTTATAAATTCAGTCTTTAAATAGCTCTAAAATTAGGATAAACTTTTTAGAACTGCAAAGATATAGAGGAAACAACTCTAATAAAAGGAACATGTATGCTTATTTTACCTATATCTCCTTACATATATTGAATTTTACTATGAAATTTTGTAGGCATGTATAGGACATATAAATATAAAAATTTTATGTTTTATATTTCATTAAATTAAACCTCAAATATTGTTAAAATAAATAAAAAATAGTTAGGTAATCTATTGGAAATTGAACTAGAACCAGTGTCACTAAAATAATGATTTCTCTTCAAATACATCAAATCTTGCAAAACTGTTTTAAAAGAATATATATAAGACATATATCTACATGTTTTAGATTTTGAATTTTTCCAAATTAGTTTCTTTAGTCTCCAAAAATGTGCTATAATTTAATGCTTATTCATAGACTCTAATAACCCTAATCAAGATTAGTATCATGAGAAATGATTACTTACCAATAATAAACTTGTTAAAGCTGAAGTTGTTGCGAATCTTTAGTAAAATAAGGAAGAAAAGATAGATGTTTTATAGAATAAAGAAGAAGAAATGGGAAAGAGGCAAACAATAGCTAGGCAAATTTGTGATAGGGCAAAGGATATATATGCAGAAGTTTGATAAGGCCAAAATACAAGCGGAATACAAGCTCTACCGCATGTCTTTTTGTCCATTCTTTTATTATTGTTGTTCTTGTTGTTGTTGTTATTATTATTGTTATTATTATTATTATTATTATTATTATTATTATTATTATTATTATTATTATTATTATTATTATCATCATCATCATCATCATCATAACTAATTTCACTAACGAATACAAAGATATAATTTAACCATTTACTTTAATTTAATTAAATTAATTGTATCAAATTTTTATTAATTCAATAAAGTCATTTTATGCACTTAAATTTTAATTTTATGTCATCTTCAACTCAATTAAAAGAAAATATACATATGCAACTCGATATAATTGCAAAATACTTGAATACGTACTAAATGTATGTCATGAACTTATTCAAATAAAAATGCATATGGAATATATGTGTTCAAGTGAATTATATGCAAAATGAATATGTTCAAATAAGAAGCATGTAGAAATTTATGTGGGGAAGTTTGATGATATTACAATCCTCCCCCCTTTAAAAATTTTGTCCTCAAAATTTAATACCTAGGAACAAGTGTTAATGCTGCCTTTTCATATTTTTTATGTTTCTTGTATCACCTCTTCTTCTGAATGATTTCTCCATAACACTTTGACCAAAGAAATCTTTCAATTTCTTAACTGTTTTATCTTGTATCCAATGATTTTTACTGGGTCCTCCACACAACTAATATCATATGCAATCTTAATGGATTGATCTTTAAGTACATGTGTATGATCTGATATATATTTTCTAAGCATCCTTACATGAAACACATTATGAATTTGAGTGATCTCTAGTGGTAAAGCTAATTTGTATGCCAATGGACCTATACTCTTTGAGAATATCATAAGACCCTATGTACCTTGGGCTTAATTTACCTTTTTTGCCAAATCAAATGACCTTTTTGCATAGAATATTCATATAAATACCTTCTCACTTGCCTCATATTTCATTTCCCTTATATGTTGATCAACATAACTCTTTTGTCTATCTTGTGTTGCCTTTAGCTTGGTTTTTGATCTTATCCATTGTAACTTGTACTATCTTTGACCTTTCTAATGTATGTGCTCCTTTTTCAACTTAAATGATAGGGCTTCCACATTTTCTGTCGTACAATGCCTCATATGGTGCCATCTAGATGCTATTATGATATTGGTTGTTGTAATAAATCTATCAATGCCATTTAATCATCCCAAACTACCTAGAATTTCATAGCACATGCCCTAAGCATATCTTCCAATGTCTGTATAGTCCTCTCTGATTGTCCACCAGTTTATGGGTGGCATGTTATACTAAAATTCAATTTTCTTCCCCACATGTTCTATAAACTCATCCAAAAACATGAAGTAAATCGTGGATCCCTATTAGACACAATGGATATTGGAATACCATGTAATCTGACTATCTCTTTCATATATAATTTTGCCAGACTCTCAAGTGTACAACCCCATTTGATTGGTAGAAAATGTATTGACTTAGTTAATCTATCAATAATTACTTATATTGTATTATTTTTGCATTGAGTTATCGGTAATCCATAAACAAAATCCATTGTTATTTTCTACCATTTCTATTTCGGCATTGGCAATGGATGTAGTTTACCAGCCTATGCCTAGTTTTCTACCTTAATCTACTAACATGTTAAGCATTTGGAAACATATTTAGCTATGTCTCTCTTTATTCTTGGCCACTAATAATGAGGTCCTAAATTGTGACACATCTTAGTCATTTCCAGATACATTACATAAGGTGCATTGTGTGCCTCTTCTATTATTTCTTGATGTAAGTTGTCAATGTTTGGAACACATATGTGTGATCCTAACATCAATGTATCATCCTACAAATGGAACTCTATACTATTTTCCTGCCTTACCATTTTAATTTTCTCACACATTTAAGGATCTCTGCCCTATTATTTTTTATCATTTCCTTTAGTATAGGTCTAATATGAAGAGTAGCAATCAGTGATCCACCATCATATATATTCAATTCAACATTCATAGATTTCAATTGAATCAGATATGGATAATAGAATGCTTATAAGTGAGCTATACTGCAACTAGACTTCCTACTCAATGCATAAGTTACTACATTGGCTTTCCTTGGATGATATTCAATTGTACAGTCATAATCTTTTAATAGCTCTAACTATTGTCTCTATCTTATATTTAACTTTTTTTTGTGTCAATAAGTAACTCAAGCTCTTACAGTCTATGAAGATTTGAAATGTCTCAACATACAGATAATGCCTCCAGATTTTCAATGCAAATACAACTACATCAAATTCTACGTCATGCACTGGATATGACATCTCATGGGTGTCAACTGTCTAGTTGCCTAAGGTATTACCTTACTGTGTAACATTAATACACACCCCAAACCTTGGTGAGAAGCATTATTGTATGTTGTAAACCCACTATTACCTAGAGGGATAATTAATACTGGTGCCGAAGTTAACCTATGTTTTAATTCATCAAAACTATTTTAACACTTTGGAGTCCATTTGAAAGGCACATTCTTTCTTAGGAATTTAGTTAAAGGGCTGGCAATCAATGAGAATCTATCAACAAATCTATGATAGTAACTGGCCAAACCTTAGAAACTACATACTTCTGTAACATTTTTAGGAGCTTCCCAATTTACTATGGCCTTTATTTTCTTTGGATCTACCTCTATGCCCCTGTCCGATATGATATGCCCAAGGAACACCACATTATCTAACCATAACTCACATTTACTCTATTTTGCATAAAATTGTTTCTTTTTCAAAGTTTGCAACACAATTCTTAAATGTTGTTCATGTCCTTTTTTAGCTTTTGAGTACACCAACATGGCATCAATAAATACTATCATAAACTTGTCTTGGTACTATTGAGACACTTCATACATTAATTTCATAAAGCTGGAGCATTAGTCAAACCAAATGGCATCACTAAGAATTCATAATGACCATACCTAGTTCGAACGATAGTTTTTGGAACATTTGCTTCTGCTACCTTTAGTTGGTAATAGCCTAATTTCAAATCAATTTTTGTGTTGTCCCTAGTACTAGTTCAATAGTGAATTCTATTTTTTTATCAGGTGGTACACCAGGTATATCATTTGGGAATACATCATGAAATTATCTCACCACTAGTATATTTTCAAGCTGGGTATTAGTGGTTCTAGTATTAGTCACATATACAAAATATGTCTCACGCCCTCCTTTGACCATTCAAAATGCTTTTAATTCTGAGACTAAACATGTAGGCATAAGTTTTCTTTCACCTAGAAACATAACTCTTGGCTGATTTGGAGACTCCAAAATTACTTCCTTAGTAAAAAATTCACTATTGCATAATGCCTAGTTAACCAATCCATTTCCAATATTACATCAAATTCATGCAGAGACTATAAAATCAAATAAGCTTTTTGTTCAGATTTATCAATGCATATCGAACAATCACGACATATATTATTCACAACTACTATTGCTCCCACTGAAGTGCTTACATTTATATCAAATCCCAAGGGCCCATACTTTTGATACAATTTCGATGTCATATGTAAGTATATAAATGAATGCATGAAACCTAGATAAACCTGTAACACCCCCTCAACCCAACAGCTCGTGCTCGGATGAGGGAGTGCTACCTTTGACTCCATCGTTTAAAATATCTTTATTAAATTTTGGACACCTGAAAATCATTTATTTTTTTTATTTACCATTTATTTACTTTGCAGCATAAAAGAAAAGTCATAACATCAAAGATAAAAATACGTTTTATTTAATAACATCTTTTTTACAAAGTGTACCGTTTATTTTACAAGTACTATAAAATAAAATTTAAAACATAAATACAACTGATGTGTGACCCACGGTGGTTGATATACGCTGCTTTACTGGGTCAGGTCACCGTTAGCTTTATCTACTACTGTCTACTTATTCTTTGCTATACCTGCACGAGAGAAACTCCCACGCTAAGCTCTTGGCTTAGTGGTGCATATAAATAAGGCAATAAACTATTTTTAATGTCACATGCATTGTCATATAAAAATTTATGATCAAATCATGCAAACATACATTTCCTAATATTCTAGTATGCATAACATCAATTTATTATATCTCATTTTGTTTAACATAATCAAATCATCATTCTCATGCAAATCATGGTATTGTAGCATGTATAGACCTCAAATTATATTATATTATCTCATACTTATTTATTTTATTACCACCTTATTGTATAACACTAAACCTTCTTTTTATCCATGCCACAATTCATAATTCCATTTTTATTATTCATGTCACAAATCATAATTCCCGTTTTACTTTCAATAATTCTTTTATGTCCCATAACTTCTTTATTTATGTTTTCATTTATGCCCAGGACACCTATGAACCACTGAATAGGATAACGGAGTAGCCATCCAGGCACTTAGGAGTGCCACCCGAGCAATATGATGTGCGCATATAAGTGCCAAACCCGGCGTAGATAACCGTGCCAAACTCGGCGTAGATAACCGTGCCAAACTCGGCATAGATAATAATGTCATACCCGGCATAAATAACAGTGCCAAACCCGGCGTAGATAACATTGTCAATCCCGGCATAGATAATCATACCATTAATGAATTTAATCATTTTTATCATACTCCCCCCTATTTGGCATGCCAAACTATCCTAAGTTGGTTCTAGTTAGGTGTTCTAGGGCTTATACAATTTCATTAAAATTCATAACAATTAATTTAATAATTTTTATGCATGTAATATCTCAAAATAATCACATAGTCACTCAATTAAAATAATATTTAAATAATATAACAAATTTCTCATCATTTTACTCATTTCATTTCTCAATTCACATGTTGCCCTGTCACTGGCAGATTCTATTCTCTGTATTGGACCTTAATTTTGGTCATGTTCCATTCTGAATATAGTTACATGATCTTCATACAAATTTTATATATGGATCTGAGCTTTAATATTAAACTTGAATCACTTAATTCTGAGTTCTTTATCAAAAGATATGATAATATTAACACTAACTGGTCACTGATAATTCTGCCCAGAATTTTCTGGACAGATTCTAAGTCTAACTTTTATGAATTTTTTCTGGATCATTACAGACATATTCAGATATTATGGTCTAAATAAAAATTGTATCCCTATGTCTTAGATTTCATAAAAAACAAAGAACACACAAATTAAAGCTCTAGAACTCAAGTTATAACAGTTTAAGTACTTACTGCTCATTATTAACAATTCTGCCCAGAATTTATGGATAGATTCTATGTTCGAACTTTATGAAATTTTCTGGAAAATTACAGACATATTCAGGTTTTATGATCTAAATTAAAGTTATATCTCTATGTCTTATCTTTCAAACCCAATAAAGAACATGAAAAACCGAGTTCCATAAATGAAGTTATAACAGTTTAAGTGCACATTGCTCATCAATTTCCAGCAAAGAACATACCAACCAATCACATTCAATTTTTACCAAATTAAATCCTAAGTCTAGAAAACATGCATCCCCAAGATTTTTCATCACAAGTAATATTAATTCAGAATCATCAACATGCCAAATAATTAAATTATGCAATTAAAACAAAATTAAAATAGGCTATTGCCTTAGATTATGCACAAACCTCTCTTTCTCTCTTTTCTTTCTCTTTACTTTTCTTTCTCCTTTCCTTTGCTCCTTTGAGCCAAATCCTTGTCAATTTGAGTTTCTAAAATTCATAAACAGATTATTAAAAATTCATAAACCTAATTTCTTCCTTTCTCCTTACTCTCTTAAGCTTTCTTAAGCATGAGAATGGGATTTTACCTTACTTTTTCTCTCTTTTCTCACTTTTTCTTTCTAAAATCAAGCTTTAGCTATGGAGGAACAAGGGAAAACGTGGCTGGTTTGAGAGAACAGAATTTTCCTCAATGAAAAATGGATAAGGAAGAGAAAGAAGCAATCAAGAACAAAGTGACAAAAGTCATTAAAATGGGGGACACATAAGCCACATTCTAGAAACCTTCATTAATGTTATATGCATGTATCTTCATTAGCTTATTAAACTTTGCCACTTGGTGTATTGGGCTTCAAGAAACGTGGGAGGCAATTGAAAGATAGCAAATTCTAGATATGAAGAGATGAAAGAACAATTAAGTGAATAAAGACAAGCTACATAATTATGGGACACCTAAGCCAAATTCTAGAAACTTTAATTAATGCTAAATTCATGTATGTCAATTATCTTTTTAAAATGTGACACTTGGTGTGGCTGGCCTCCATATGCATTTTATGTCCCAATTCATGCATTTAATTTATGATTATCCCCTTTAAATCCTCCAATTTTTGGTAAATTGCAAATTGACCCCTAAACTTTTCAAATTTTGCAATTTAGTCCTTTACCGAAATTTAACATCTTTAAATATTTTGAACACTTTATTAGATATTTTCCATACTTAATTACCATTATTTTCATTATTTTTCGATAAAAGTCCAAATTTAGATTTCGGTCAAACCGACGAGTCGATTTAACAACTCGCGTGACTTTAGTCTAAATTAGCGGATATGACAAAACCAATGTAAGTGCCAGTATATCAAAATATAAATATTACTAGTAACTACTTTGGAGCATCAACCGGCTCCTGCTTGGTCATGGCAAAGACTCTGGCCTATGTTGGAGGTTTGGAACTTTGATCCTCATATTTGGTTACTCTTCTGCCTACTGCGCTAGTCCTACCTCTACCTCTACCTCTACCTTATGTACCATTAATACTGGTCATCCTTAGTGCCTCAACTATAGTCGTTAATACCCGTCTATTAATCTAGCTTTTTCTGGGTTGTCTCTAAACATATGGTCTAGTTAACTACAAAAATAACATGCTCTTGTTAGCTTCTACATTCACTTATATGTTGTCAACAACAATTGGTACAAGTAGGTTTCTATTTCATATATTGGCTTTGTCCTCTGCTTGAATAAAAAAAGAGTTGTACCATAACCTTTAGAAATAGAGTACCCACTTCTATTTCCAGATTGTGTAAGCATATGTTTGGCTTTCTTTCCATATCCTCTACTAGACTTTCCAATAAATTCTCGTGTTGCCCTTTTTATTTGCTTTGCAACATCTTTCATTAACTTTTCTGCCATAACTGCTACAGCTCTAAGTTTAGTATAGTTTTCTAGATCAATGGTAGTAATTTTATGCTTGATCTCATATCTTAGACCTGCCATAAACTTTTTACACTTGTCTCTTTCAGTGGAGACTGTAAATGTGGCATAATGGAAAAGCTTATCAAATTGCCCCTCATATTCAACAGCAAACATGTTTTCTAGCTTTAGATTCTAGAATTCTTTTCTCTTTTCATCCTTATATCCTCATGCATATAGTTATTTAGGAACTCTAAAAGGAAATCACTCCAAGTCATAACTAAAGGTTGTGTATCACTACCCAGGATTGTCTCCTACTATTCATAAGCATCACCTTGAAGCAAGGACACCACATAATTAAAATTTTTGTCTAGAGCACACCTCATCATATTTAATGCCTTTCGTGTCCTCTTAAGCCATGTCTCTATTTCTGCTGGGTCAGACGTGACATAGAAATCAACTCCCCCTATTTTCTTAGCTTATCATATCGTATTTTTCCATATATTTTCAGGCCCTCGAATTTTTTGTTCAACATTTTCATAGGAACATTCCATATGATTTGTATGTGATGCATGTGCATGTTCACCCACTGGAGCTCTAGCTCCAGGTGCAAGTGGATCTCTCATATGATGATATATTGCCTCCAATGATTGCATGTTAGCTAGACTCTGCCTCTTTGATGGATTATGCTCCACCATACCCAAAAAACACATGGAATTATGTCACTTGACAATGTTTAACACATATGATGCACATGTTATCATACTCTTATGGATATGCATGTTCTCATGGAACATATCCCTACTCTGATACCAAAAATCTAACACTTTATAGCTTATAGATTTTGAAACCATATATACTTGTATCAAGTAATCATACATGGAAAACGAATAAGACAAAATATCCTATTAACATCAATGAGAATAAATTTTTTTTTCTCATCCCATAACATTATTCAACAAATTTAGCAATTTCGCATAATGCTTAACCCATAAGCTTAATATATATCACATATGCTAATATCCAATACAATATTTCCATTTATTTGTTTATGGGAATATGAAAAATATTTACACATACTACTACAAAACCCATTGCAACTATACATCAAGTCCATAATATATATGATATTATATTATGCTTTTAAGGGATGCAAGGGGAGAGAGATAAAGAGAGAAAAAGAAATAGAAGGCTCAGCTTGTGACCTTTGTTCATAGCTTCTTTATGAATTTCAAATGGGATATCTACTATTCTCAACCTAAACAATGTTACAATTTAGTGAGTTGCAAATCAGAGGGAATAATTAGCAAATGAACTCTAAAGTACCAAGCATCTCATAATAACAAATAACAAGAACACCCAATACACATTCTATATTCATTTTATTCACCATTATCAAATATATAAGTAAAATCAAGGACGCGATTATTTCTCTTTACTTATGCTTATGCTTGTTTTTTTTAGTAGTGACCAGGCTAAACAAATATTATCCCTAGTTTTTGTAATGTGAACATTTGCATTTTCTAGTTAGCTTGATCATTTGCTTTATTTTAGCATTTACATATTTATTGGGCCATAGGCCTTTACTTTTTCTATTCATTTGCATTTGATCATTTGTTTGGGACTTAGGCCTCTGCTTTTTGTTTCACCATATTGTTTAACTAGTCACAATGCCTTTTAAGTCCATGTGCATGTGCATTTGTAACCAAACATTCATCAACCATTGTATCAATGTTTGTATATCAATTCATCCATCATATTATGTAAAGAAAGCAAATACATTTAATACTATCATATCACAAACATATCCACAAATTATTCAATTTCTCATTTTGTTATGAAATTTTGTAGACATGTATAGTAAATATAAATAAACAACCTTAGTATGTTATGTTTATCAAATTAGATATCTAATATGGTCAAAATACACAAAAACAGTAGGGTAATCTGTTCAAAATCGAACCAAAACCAGTCTCAATAAAATAATGATTTCTTTTCAAATACATCAAATCTTGCAATACTGCTTTAAAGACATATATATAAGCCATATATCTACAAGTTTCACAATTTGAGTTTTTTCAATATCAGTTTCTTTAGTCTCTTTAAATATGCTACAATTTATTGCTTATACATTGACTCTAATAGCCCTAAACGAGATTAGTATCATGATAAATGATTACTTACAAATAATAAACTTGTTAAAGGTGAAGTTGCTTCAAATATTGAGTGAAATAAGGAATAAAATACGAATGTTCTGGTGAAAGAAGAAGAAGAAGAAATGGGAAAGTGTCAAAGAATAGCTATGCAAATTTGTGATAAGGCAATGATAGACATGTAGAAATTTGATAAGGCCAAAAGACAATCGCCACTGCATACCTTTTTGTCCATTATTATTATTATTATTATTATTACTATTATTATTATTATTATTATTATTATTATTATTATTATTATTATTATTATTACTATTATTATTATTATTATTATTATTATTATTATTATCATCATCATCATCATCATCATCATCATCATCATCATCATCATCATAACTAATATCACTAACAAATACAAAAATATAAATTAACCATTTACTTTAATTAAATTAACTATGAAAATTTTTTATTAATTCAATATAGTCATTTTATTCACTTAAATTTTAATTTCATGTCATCATTAACTAAATTAAAAAAAAATAGATACCTACAACTTCATACAATTGCAAAATACTTGAACATGTACTGAGTGTATGTTATGAACCTATTCAAACAAAAATGCATATGGAATGCATGTGTTCTAGTGAATTATATGCAAAATGAACATGTTCAAATAAGATGCAGGTAGAAATGCATATGGGGAAGTTTGAGGATGTTACAAAAATTTAACATGTTTTTATATGCAAAGGAGTATATGTGACAAAGGGTTTTCAAAGAAAATAAAAGATTTAAATTTTCACAAGTTTTCTACAATAGGTACATAAGACACTCACTCAATTAGTTTGGTTAATCTTAATTAGATGAGAGGGTACTATATTTAGTGGTATCAAAGGTTTCACTTAGGCATTTATGAAACTAAGTGGGTTAAGAGTTATCATGCATGCATAGTGCATCTCATATGTTTCTGACATAGGTTGCTTCTCTATCGACTTGTAGGAGTAGAAAGGCTTAGATGGAGTTGGAGGAACACGATGTTGATGAGAGAAATAGTTCTACTAATCTGATGGCTCCTAATTAGCCTAGTGTTTCAAGTGTTTGGGGTCTGAGTGCTACCCTAGTTCCTCATATGCAAAACACTAGACAAGCGGATTTGGGTGCTATACTGATCATGCAGCATATGGCCAGTATTTTACAACAATTGACATAGGCTATAATATAGCCATAGGCACAAATAGCTCCACAGCTGCCACCCCTAGAGAGACCTAAGACAAAAATTTATTAGCTCCGAAAGTATGAGGCCACTGATTTCCTTGGTAGGGGAGAGGATGATCTACTTGCAGTTGTGTTCTAACTAGAGAAGTCTGATAGGGTCTTCGATGAGTTAGAGTGTGTCGAGGAGCATGAAGAAAAGTATGTTGTATTGCTTTTGCAAGAAAACACAAATGAGTGGTGGAAGTTGATTTTGAATAATCCTCAAACCATACATCATTTAATATGTGAGAACTTTGTTGCGGAATTCAAGAAACAATATGATAGTCTTTGAATATGAGAAGGAATTCACACGATTGAGCAGGTATGCAACTAGTCTCCTAGCGGATGAGGGTGACAAGTGTCACTACTTCAAAGATGGCTTAAATGATGACATTGTTGCCTTCCAACTTGAGGACTTCTCCACACTTATTTCCTCTGCCTTTAGCATAGAGAAGAGAAGGGAAATAAGAGTAGAGAAGAACTAGAAAAGACCCACAACTAGTGTGGCATAGATAATCGACAAGAATGGTTACTTTTCTCAAGACTATCCTAAGGTATAGGACATAGCAAAGGGAATAGCCACTCACAACCACTTGCTTTTAAGAGGGAACCATCCTCTAAGACTATATCAGCTATCAAAAGCATAAAAAAATTTAGGGATCTTGCTCCTTTATATGAGATATGTAGGAGAAACCACAAAGGAGAGTGTCGATTGGCTATAGAGACTTACTTTAGGTGCAGAGCTCGAAATCAAATGAGAAAGGATTGCCCTTTATTTAGGAGTGCTACATCCACTCAGATAGAGAGATTAGCTTTAGTTCAGAATAGGAATCAGACACAATAAGGTCATACGACACCTAGCTAGGCTATTTCAGAGATAGTGAATAGAATGGGACCCAATAGAGCTCTAGCTAAGGAATCTACTATGAAGGCCCATAAAGACCAAGAAGCCGTAGATGTCAAAGTGGGTATGTTATCTTGACATAGCTCTGATAAATGTGTTTTGATAGTCCTAGTCTCTACACATTCATATGTATGCATGAGCATGCCTAGTCAGCACAATATGACAATAGAGAAGCTAGAGTTCGAGATTGAGGTCATGAATCCTTTAGGTCATCGTGTGATTATTCATCAGATATACATGTAGCATCCTCTTGCCCAACTAGAATTAGCCCGACTAAACAAGTGATGCCACACAACCTATGTGCCAAAAACTAGACGTGATGTAGTCAGTCTAGTGGGAGTTCACACATGTCCATACTCTGAACCAAGTGGGGTATAAAATGGTAAAAGGAATAATTTCATGAAAATTATCTATGGAAATGTTCGTAGTCAAACTACTGACTTTTCGGTCAATTGGGGGTCATGATGTATTGCTAGATACTGGTCATGACTTGCTTACATTAGTTGTTAATTTAAGTAGCCAACATAATCAGGAACCTAATGGGTCACATGCATTGAAGATATGGAGAATGAGTAAAATGGTCTTGGATGGGATCCAAAATATGAGAGAACTATTTCGGGCTGGATCGCGATGATATCACATGAAAAAATCGTTCGAGAGGGTCATGGGCTTATGCAGGTTAGGCAGGCTGCTAGCCATCGCAGGCCTAGTGCCCAGGTGCCTCCCGTTGGCCAACAGGTGAATTTGGCCTTAATTAGGACAATTATGGCCATTAAGCACATTCACTATTCATTCAATTCCCTTTTTCTCCATTTTTGACTTTTGATCTTTTCATTGAATTTGATTCAAATAGAAAAAATATCAAATAGTAGAAAATAAACATGTGTGAAAAAAAATATTTTTAAGACAATAAAATTCTCTAAAGAACACTTTTAAAGCTAGCACTTTAAATTTATTTAAACAATTTCTTTTGATATTTTTTTCTTCATTTTTTGCATGGATTATGATTAGAGACATCATAGTGTGGATTATTGTGGTTTGCTACAACCCAGCAAAGTGAAGATTTGAATAACAAATAAGAAATTATAAGGTATAATTTTTAACCTCTATATTTATATAAGTTAGTTTTAATGGCACAAGTATGATATTTTATTTCGAATTTTGAAAATTTCATTTCTCCACTATGTTTATGAATGTGATTCATTCTTCAAAACCCAACAGTGGTATCAGAGCCCCTATGTTTTTGATGATTTTGGATCAATAGGTTTTGAAAAATTGAAATTAATTTGTAAAAATGTTTTACACATTTTTATTTTCCTAATCTGATCATGGGATGATTAAGGATAATTATTTTGATTGAAAAATAATTTTAATGCATTTCAAATAATTAATTTCGGATTTATTTCAAAAATGCCTAAAATTGTCTTGTTTATGAACATGTGTTGTTATTTGGCTTAATTGATTGAGTGGTTATATTTTTTCGTAATTTGATTATGAAAAAATTATTTAGATATATTCAGAATGTGTTTATTCCTCTGGAAGTTTTCAATAATTAATTAAAAATTATTTTAACTAATTTTTCAAACAAACACAAAAAGGGGAATATTTTAGCATACCTGGTTGGGCTGTTTTGTTTGATTTTTGTTTGTATGTGTTTATTTTCTTTTCAGCACATTGAAATATTTTTTACATGGTTAAAAATATGTTATTTTTATGTTAGATTCATTCCAAAATTATTTTACATGCTTTTGAAATTTAAAAAAAAATTCTTGATGTCAATTGAGTTGTTTTGAGCGTTTAAGTGTGTTGGTTCGTTTGTCTTAGTAATTTTGGCTTGTGCCAAAAATATTTTGATGAACTTGAGCTGACCTAAAGATGATTAGAATGATGATTTGAAGTTCTAAAATTTTTTAGAATTTTTCGACATTAATTTTGAATTAATTTAAGTTGAGCAATTGTAATTCTAGTATGACTAGAAATTGGTATGTATATTAAAATTAAATTATTTAATTTTAACATCATAATATTCTAATTTTAAGGAGAATTAATTTTGAATTAAAGTTATAAATAGTTAATTTCATTTAATTTGATTAAATGTTAAATTTCACTTTAAAATGACATACAAAATTAAATTAATCGAAAGAACACAAGTGACCAATTTCGGTTCAAGTGTTGAATCGATTTACAAATTGAAATCCAAAATTGTCATTTTTTATTTTATGCATTGGAGAATGCATGTTAGGGGTGTATAAAAAGACTTGATGGATGATTATGGACTTAGGCCCAATGTGATTGAGCATGCATGAAATTGTTTTATTTATGGTAAATAGGGCTTGCATGTCCCTACCTCTCTTTTTTTCTTATGTATTTCTCTTCTCATCTTACTCCCCTCAAATGAAAATTAAGGTTTTCTATAATTTGAAATATGTAATTAGAGTATATAGGATTAGGATAGAATGAAGATACAAAGGATGTGGTACCATAAACAAGAAGACTTAGAAATAGAAATTTGATTTCTATTTTGGGTTGTAAATTCATACATATACCTAGGTAAGACCTAGTCAATTTCTCTTTGGCTCAAGAGATTGACTTTAGTATGCCCATAATCATTCCATATAGTTAATGTAACTATTTCTATATATCCATGCGATGAATGTATGATATATAAAAGCATGAAATAATAACCTGATGAGACTTAACAAAGAAATCCCTCACTAGATAAACAATTAAGTCTTATTTCTTCCATTAATATGGGGAGAAACAGAGTTCTTCTAGAGTTATGGTTGTTAAGTTGCCTCAAGCTCACTCTATAAGAATATGTTCAATCCATTGAAATTAGATTTCACAATTAATAGGTTAGACTTAACCGATATTATTAACTTGTTGGATTTGCGCCAAGGTTAATGTGTATTAGAGGTGAAGTTGGGTTTGTATACATGAGATGTACACATATCAAGAGTTGATAGCCCAATGTATGTGCACACATCAATAAGTTGATAGCACAAGATTCGATAGTTCCATGAATAATGCAATTGGTATGGATTAGATACCTACCAACCAAACTAAGGATAGCTTGTTGAGTTGCCTCAAGGTTATTCTTAGCTAGTTCGATATCGACCCACTAGGAGAACTTACATATAAGTTCTCTCGGGTTCATAGTGAGGGCTATGGATTTGTAATAAAATAGTGGGATTCATAATGCCATTTATTAAAGACCTAATAAACATGCATTTTATGTACATTCTAACATGTTCTATTTTACATCTAGGATGCTATAATAATCATCATGACAAATGTGAATTTGCGATCACTAATGGAATGGAATAAGTTTACTAGGCCTAATTTTTTGGATTGGCTAAGGAATTTGAGAATAGTTCCTAAATCCGAAAAGATTAGATATGTCCTAGATGAGGCACTCCTGATCCCCCTGCTACTAATGCTTCTGAAGATGTTCAAAAGGCATATCAAGAGCATCTCGATGATAGTGAGATAACAAGTTGCATTATGCTTGCTACTATGTCAGCTGAGTTGCAAAAGTAGCATGAGGCTATGGATGCTAATTCCATAGTATACCATATAAAAGAGCTTTTTGATGAGCAAGTGTGTTTCAAAATTTTCAAAACTTTGAGGTTGCTCTTCCACCTTAAGATGGTTGAGGGGACATCTCTAATGAAATATGCATTGAAGATGAATGGCTATATTGAAAGGTTGGCCACCTTGGACCATGAATTAAGTATTGACTTAATTCTAACCAGTTTGTCCAATAGTTAATCACATTTTGTGTTTAACTATAGGATTAACCAAATCTCTACCACTATTCCTGAGCTGATTAACTTGCTCAAAACAGTTGAGCCATCTGTCAAGAAAGGCAATAAGGTTGTGATGCTGGTGGACTCTTCAGGTTCTAAAAAGAAGAATGTTAAGAAGAAGAAGAAGTCCATGAAGCCTAAGGGAGGAGTGGCAAAAAAAAGGACAAAGAGATTGCTCTAAAGGCTACATGCTTCCATTGCGACAAGGATGGCCATTGGAAGAGAAATTGTAAGGCTTACTTGGAGTCTTTGAAGAAGAAGGCATCCGATGCCCCATCTACTTCAGGTATTTATGTCGTTGAAATTAATATTGTTTTTGGTAATAATATATGGGTATTAGATACCAATTGTGGCTCACACATATGCACTGATATGCAGGGACTAAGGAACAGTAGGCATCTCAATAAGGGAGAGTAAGATCTACATGTTGGAAATGGAGCAAGGGATGTTGCATTAGCTGTAGGAACTTATGTATTGACCCCCCCTAGTGGGCTTATGTTAAATTTAGATAATTGCTATTATGTATCTACTTTGACTAAAAACATTATTTCTATTTCAAGTCTAAATAAAGATGGTTTCCATTTAGCTTTTAGTAACAATTGTTCTATTATGTTGAATGGAATTCTTTATGCTAGTGGTACATTATGTAATGGAATATACATATTAGATATGTCAAATCCAATTTTAAACATCAATGATAATAAAACACAAAAACAAGATATGCTGAAATCATCTTACTTATGGCACTGTCGCCTTGGTCATATAAGTGAGAAATGCATGGCTAAGCTACACAAGAGTGGTAGTTTGGGGTCATGTGATTATGAGTCATATGACACATGTAAATCTTGCTTATTAGGCAAGATGACTAAATTACACTTTAAGGGAAAGGGTGAATGTGCTAATGGACTTTTAAACTTAATACATTTAGATCTATATGGTCCAATGTCTACACATGCCAGAGGTGGTTTCATCTACTTCATTACTTTGATTGATGACTACTCATGATATGGGTACGTGTATCTTATGAGATTCAAATATGAAGCTTTTGAAAAGTTTAAAGAGTTCAAAATGAAGTAGGGAAACAACTTGCCAAAAGTATTAAAACACTTCAATCAGATCAAAGAGGTGAATACTCGAGCCAAGAGTTTATAGATGATCTTAGGGATAATGGGATTTTATCTCAATGGACTCCACCTTACATGCCATAACACAATGTTGTGGCTAAAAGGAGAAACCGAACCTTGTTAGACATGGTAAGGTCTATGATGAGTTTTGCAGAACTCCCTAAATCCTTTTGGGGTTATGCACTAAAGATTGCCATTTATATATTAAATGGAGTTCCTTCGAAGTCAGTTGATCTTACTTCATATGAGATATGGTATAACAAAAAGCTCACATTTTTTTACATGAAAATTTGGGGTTGTCCTGTTTATGTGAAGTGGACAATGTTAGATAATCTAGAAACTACATCAAACTGATGTCTATTTGTGGGATATCCAAAAGCATCATATGGACATGACTTTTACCACCTTTTGGAACAAAAATTTTTTGTTTCAAGGCATGTTATCTTTTTAGAGAGAGAATTCCTTCTAAAAGGAGATGGAGGGAGAAAAATTGAACTTGAGGAAGTTCAAGATGCTCAAACAAATACTGTTCAACTGCCTGAACTCGAGCTTGTTACTCATACAGATGATATAACATCTCAACCTTCTGAAGCACAAGAGCTTCATATGTCAAGTAGGATACATATTGTTCTAAAGAGATATGGATTTCTCATTAGTGAATAAAACGATGTATTGCTCATAGAAAACGATGAGCCTACAACCTATGAAGAAGTTCTAAATAGTTCAAAATCTGACAAATGGCTTCAAGCCATGAAGTCATAAATGTATTCCATGTATGACAACCAAGTATGGACTTTGGTTGACAACCTTATAATTATGGTATACACTTGTGTGATTATTGGTTGGTTCTTTTGATATGACATGTCCAACGCATGTTTTAATATATGAAATCATTATGGTATGTCATGTGCTATATGAGTTAATGCATGTACAGACTTCCTAGTAAGTTATTACAGTAAGTTGGTAAGAATATCATGCATGTTGTATATGTCATATGTTGTGCTTTTCATGTTATTATGTACCACTAAGCATTAGTTTGAGTAGCTTATGTGTAACATCCACCCAACTATTCAAGATTTCTCCCAACTAATTAGGCATATGCTATCAGTTACTATTTTATAAAACCTATGAAATTAAAAAATTTTCTTGCAAAACTAATTTCATAAAACTTGTTTGAACATCAATTACCATTTATATACTTACATCAATTTGATCCAAATGATCCATTTAATAAATTATACTTTCATGCTCAGGCTAAAATGACCTAGAGTCAACTCTTGCTATCCCTTAGGCTAAAACTTGTTTGAACATCATTTACCATTTATAAACTGTATATAAAATACAACCTTTTATCCAAATACATGCTTTTAACATAAAAAGGTTTATACAAAATGTTAAAACCTAAAACTATGTCATGTACAAAGAAACCAATGGAGATGACATGTGCATTAACTCTTTAAAATAGGTGCCTTTTCTCTTGAGTCAACTCTTGCTATCCCTTAGGCTTTGATTTACGTGTAGAAAACTCACACGCTAAGCTACTGAAAACTTAGTGGTACATATAGACATAAAAATTCAAGCATGCAACCATACAATTCATATCATGACATATTATGCATATTCACGTATACTAATGCATGACAATACAATCACCATATCTCATATCAACATTACACAGAGCAAACTTTCTCATATAATCGGTTCATATTAACCTTACTTCTTTCATTAGTTCATCTTATTTTTCTCATGAATTACCACTTTGCACATTTTCGTTTCCTTTTTATAATTGTTTTGCTTTTGCCCAAAAATTTCCATATTTCCCTTTTTAATCTATTTTACCAAAAATTTTAAGCCAGACTATATGGATGCGGATTGTGGAATAAAGGCACACCTAGATCTTCAATCACTCTATCCACTAACTGTAAAAGCTCACTTGAACTCCTTAAGTCAAGGCCACTTCTAGAGCTTCAACCACCTTGACTAAGTATAAACCAAATCAATGGCATTCTAACTTAAGTTTTAGCCATATTGTCCTTAAAATCACATGGAATTGAGGACTAAGAGCGATCTAATATGAGCTTCAGCTACTAAGGACTCATATAAAGAATATTCTATGGTACCATACCTCCTTCAATGTTAGAGGAGTGCTTTAAAGGCAATCACCTTTATCACTTATTATACAAATTTATTTGATTAATAAAAGGCTTTTTCATTAATTTGGTGTTCATTTGATATATGAATTAATAGCAATCTTAAATCAATTAATGCAGTCTTTGATACATAACATAGCATGAAGGAAATCATGATGAGATCATGATACTGAGATTTTGATCATGTATAATTATGTTAGTATCAAAATTATCCCTAGTCATAGGATTGACGAGACAAGACATTGTTAATACGAACAAACTAGCACATGTTACACTCCTTGATTGGATCAAGTAGTAGATCTCATAATATGTAAACATGAGATGCTTAGAGTTAACATGTAGATGCTTGCTAAGTGTAGCTAAGTACACTGGATAACTAGCTATGAGACAATCATATGGATAATCTATTCAAATGTCAATGATAGTTTCATCATAGCAATGGTGCAAGTATCCTTAGACTTGAGGTACTCAAGGATATCTTGGATACTGATTCTGCATTTTTATACTATTCCTTGTTGCCTTAAGGAGGTTGCATATAGGGTGGTGATTGGATACAACTTGAGGTATTCGAAGGTAATTGGGTAATTCACCACTCATGATAGAATGAGTGTATACCCATGGCCTTTTTTCATGGTTATTAGTCAGGAATCTCTGGCTGAAGTGGAAATGTCATAAAGATAATCTTCAATGACATATCTAATAGAGTAATGAGCCTCAGGGACAAGAACCAACATTACTTGGACTCGACATGACATAGTCAGTCTAGTGGGAGTTGACACATGTCCATACTCTGAACCAAGAGGAGTATAGAATGGTGAAAGGAATAATTACATGAAAATTGTCTGTGGAAAGGTTCGTAGTCAAACCACTAACTTTTCGGTCAAGTGGGGGTCATGATGTGTTGCTAGATACTGCTCATGACTTGCTTAAATTAATTGTTAATTTAAGTGCCAACATAATCAAAACCTAATGGGTTACATGCATTGAAGATATGGAGAATGAGTAAAATGGTCTTGGGTGGGATTCAAAATATGAGAGAATTGTGTCGGGATGGATCGCGATGATATCACACCGAAAAAATCGTTCGGAAGGAGCACGGGCCTAGGTAGGCTACTAGCTTGCTTAGCAGGCCAGCTAGGCTGCCCAAAAGCATCCCATAGCAAGCCCAGTGCGGGCGCTACTGCCTCTCATTGGCCAATGGGTAAATTTGGCCTTAATTAGGCCAATTGTGGTTATTAAGAAAATTTACTATTCATTCAAGTTTCCATTTCTCCATTTTTGACTTTTGATCTTTTCTTTGAATTTGATTCAAATAGAAAAACATCATATGGTAGAAAATAGACATGTTTTTAAGACAATAAAATTCTTTCAAGAACACTTTCAAAGCTAGCACTTTGAATTTGTGAAAACTAGTTTCTTTTGATAGTTTCTTCTTCATTCTTCGTGTGGATTATCATTAGAGACATCATATTGTGGATTGTAGTGGTTTTCTACAACCCAAAAAAGTGAAGATTTGAATAACAAATAAGAAATTACAAGGTATAATTTCTAGCCTCTATATTTATATAAATTATTTTTAATGGCACAAGTATGATCTTTTGTTTTGGATTTTGGAAATTTTTATTTTTCCACTGCGTTTATGAATTTGATTTGTTCTTCAAAACCTAACACTTAATAGTATGCCATCTATCCTAGGCCAAGTCCTAGATTAGAGAAAAAGGCTTTTAAAGTCTTACCCTTTATCTTTAATTTCTTTCTAATACCATTATCACATATAACCATGCTTATAGCATCAATACCAGTATATTACCTTATCATAATCACTTACACGTAATTTACTAATACTAGGATACAAATAATAACATGTGATCTATTCACCCATCATATAGCATTAGAAACCAAAACTGCATATAATAAAATTAATAGGATTCACAGATATGAACTACATGTTCACGGGCGTGAAAGATATTCATAAGTACTTTCTTACCTGTGAACCAAAATGTGACTGTTCACATGAAAGCTTTTATGTCCTAAAAACACACTTCATTCATAATTGTGACTATATGTTCACAAACATGAAACTAAGCTTTCATGACTTGCTTCAAACCGTGAAAATTGGGGTGAAAACTAGAGATATGTTCATAGCCGTGACTACATACTCATGAGTGGGGACCTATGCATTCATGATGTAAAGTGTGAAAGCTTCTGCCCGTTCTAAGCATTTTCTAGGTTCATGTTTCATGGGTGTGACTCCCTCTGTCCCGGGCATGAAACTTGTCTATGTGTTATATTCATGGGCATGATAACCTTATCACATACTTGAATTTTTGGGTTTTCAAAACCGAGAATAGAGTATAACAAAGCCATATGCAAAGGTCTCTAAGATTGCTCAGTGTCAGTCACTCCTATCAACATTCAACTGCATATCAAGCTAGCAACATGCCTTTAACATAAAAAGGAACATTCATAACACATTTTATGCTAAAATCTCGCTTAAGCAACATAATAAACATAACCTATTTTGATGGTATTTCTAACACTTAACCTATGAAACCATTATACATTTACATAACCAAAGACTTATGTATATCATTTATCACATTTTCATAGCATATAACACAACAACATGCAAAATAGGAGAATTAATATGCATATATATACTAACCTTTAATAATGGAGCTTAAACTCTTCAAGCTTGCCTAACCCCTTCGATGATCCTCTCCATTAGTTCTAACACCTACCATATGAAAAATCCCTATCTTAGAACCATAAAACAGAAAATGAATCACTAAACTTACTCTCAAACCAATCTTTGGTTTAATCCTTAAGAACTCTTTTTATCTCTTAGATACAAGCTTCCACAATAATTAAAAATTGTGATTTTTTTGTAATAAGGGAAGAAAAAGCTGAAAAAGATGAATGTGGTGTGTAAACTTGGGTTATAGGGATGATTGAGTAGCTTAAAAAACATGAGAGGGAGAAAGAAAAGAACGGCTCTGCTCAACAACTCTGCTAACTATCATTCAAGGGCGTGAAGAAATATTCACAAGCATGAACATTTTTCTATCATAAACATGGCAAATCTTTCATGGGAAAAACTAACATGTGACATTCACAACTGTGAACAACCTCTGCATCACTATGTTAAACCTTTCAAACTCTAATCCTACTATACTCTCTCTTAACCAACCTAACTAACTTATAAACCCAAAAATATGGGCATTGCAGTATGGGATTCCCATGCTCAAGTTTGGAGCTTAGAAGAGGAGCAAAAGAGGAGGGCACCCAAAGATCAGAGTCAAGGATCTATACTTGGGGTGGGTGATACAACTGTTGTATTTTTGTTAGTTTTGTTGGGTTAGGTAGTTATAGGTTTATATATTGTTATTCTCAAAGGCATAGTTTTGTAACTAGTCATTTTTGTATAACCTTTTGGGATTGTGGATGCCTATTTATTATTATACTAAAGCTGTTATTGTGCAAAGTATTTTAATGACATTTTATGATTTTAAGAAGTCATTATGGCCAAGATGCATCAAAGTTTTAAATTAATGGCATTTTAAATTATATGCAAAGTAACATTCTTTGGTATAATTGGATTTGTTCTTAATTATATTGAAGGGGTGTTGCAATGAAGAGAAAAGTGGAGATGAAAATGAGGATATTTCCATGTTCTTAAAAAAAATAAAAATAAAAAGAATGATTGAAAAGAAGTTTGGCAACTCCCAAAACTACAAGGAAAAGTTTCAAAACACTCTTCAAATGACTCATCACAAAAGAACAAAGATGAGGTAAAATGTTATGAATGTGGAAAGAAAGGGAACATCAAACTAGATTGTCCAAAGCTCAAGAAGCACAAGAAGAAGTCTTGCAAGAAAGATAGGGACAAAAGCTATAAAGCCGCATGGGATGATGATACCTCCTCAAGTGAAAATGAGGACAATGTAGAAGAGGTGGCCAACCTATGCTTTATGGCTTTAGAGGATCACTTCACTAACGAGGTAAGTCCTTTTTGCTTTCACTATTGCGATGATATTGATAATGCTATTGCTGACTTTAATTAGTGTAGTATTATATAAGTTTTGAACTTTAAATTAGAAAAATATAGAAATAAAATTAAAATTCATAAGAATGATAATTTTAAGTTAAAAACAAATTTAGAAGTCTTACAAAAAAAATTTGAACTGAAAACCTCTTTCATCATTAGATGAATTTTCTTTGAGACCCTCAACTAAGACCTTACTCAAAGAAAATAATATTTTAAAATTTGAAGTTGAGGAACTTAGAAATTCTATTTCAAAATTTCAAAAAGGGAAGGAAAACTTAGATACTCTTATTATTTCATAAAGACCACCCTTAGTAAGATATGAACTAGGTTTTAATGAAGCATCAACATCATCTGCACCTAGCATTGTATTTGTTAAATTTAGTACACCTCAAACCTCTTCCATTAAGATAATAGCTTCAAAAGCTAAACACGTGACACACACATAACCCCTTATTCAAAGAAAGAATATTGGAAGGACACATGACTCAAGAGGTAGACTTCAAAAAGTCAATCACACTTTTATATACAGAAGGCAAGTACCTAGGAACTCACACACTACACATGCATGTTTTTGTATAAATCATACACACTTAAAACTAATGAGGCCTAAATCTCATGCAATAGGGCAAGAACTTCTTAAAACTAAACTATGTCATTATTGCATGGAATATGGTCATATTAATTTATATTGTTCGATAAGGAATGAACATTGGAAACCTTCTAAAGCTAACCCCAAAGAGCCAAATACATTTGGGTACTTAAAAACAAAATGTAATTTCTTTTCTTATAGGTATGTCTAAAATCCATAGCAAATGAAAATGTATGACTTATTAATAGTGGATAATGCTATAGTTATATGACTGGTAATAAAAGCCTAATCACCAAAATCAAATGAATTGATAGTGGTAAGGTTACTTTTGGAAATAATGCTAAGGGTAAGGTAATTGGCGTTAGTTCTATTAGACTAAGTGGGTCTTTAGAAATAAATTAGATGAATTGGTGGATAATTAAAATTTTCTCATAAAGACAAAATGAGATACACTAGAGTTTTCCTCTTATGTTTTATTTTGCTAACACAAAAACCAATTTATTGTGTTTTGAAGGCTCACACAATTATTTTAATCATAATTGAATAAAAAATTGTTGGGAAACGAAACTAAAAGAGTATTGCCATGTAGAGAGAATTGTTCTACTTTGAATGGCCATTTAGTGAAGTATTTATAGAGTTTTCTCATTAATTACCCATTACAAATAGTGGCTATAATTATTTCTAACATTCTAAAATATTTGAAATAAAAAGTTGTATTCCATATATTTGCAATTGTGAGTTTCCCTATTGCGGTCATGAGTTTTGAATAAATTACTCTCCTATGACATGTGGCGGATTTTGATTGGCTGCTTGTGTAATGGTAATATTAGCTTGAATCTCACTATCGCTAAACTAACTTCACAGTTGCAGGACTTCTTTCACAATGAGATTTGCAACCACTTATGAGGTGGCAACCCTCTTTAGAAAGAATAGTATTTTTTGTGGTGTTCATTTTTATGGTCACGGTCGTGAATTTTAATTGTGCAATATCCTTCCAATTTTCTAGCTCAACCGAGGACATGTATCAACATTTTATTGCAACAAAAATCAATGGTAACTTGGCTTTGAACATCATGATCACAAGAGCTTTCTCATGATCAATCTCAGGGGGAAATGACACCGTGAACCTTTATGGAAATTTTTCTTGACAACTCACAGTTGGGAGTTCATAGTATTTATGTGTCGCGAATTCCATGACATAATTTCACCAAGTATTTGACTTCTAATGGGCTTGAAACTTTATTTTCTATCAAAACATCACTAGATAAAAAATATTAGCAATATTTAATTTAATTGTCATGATCTAAATAGAGATCAATTACTATAAGACTAACAATCTCCTTCTTCTTTTTTGACAATCAAATATAGCAAAAATATGAAATTGATATTACAGAAATCAAATTAGAGTATTGAAATATAAATGTGCCAATTTTCAAGTCCGTAGAAATAAAAATGTAATCAAATAAGTAAGTAATACCTATTATTATGATTATGAAGAATATGATTATGCTAATTTCATTTTTATGCTATATCCTTTTATACTACTCCCCCTTTGACAAGATGAAAAAGGAATAAGCAATTACCATAAGATTAAAAGATAACTTTCATTTAATAGAACTAATAAGCATTACAAATAGAGCATACACATAGATTTTGTAATGTATAACAAAAACAAACATAAAACATGATGGAAATATGGAGTGTTGGTCAAAATGTATGAAGGTGAAAATTAAGATTTTTGATTTGATGTAAATTATGGGTGCTCCACAACATTGCCTTGATCTCCTTTCTGTTTGCTCTGCCTCAATATGAGGCCATCTTCAAAGTTCCTTGGGAACACTTCCTATCCCATTCTCCTTTACATGTCTTGGAAATCAAGATGAAGATTTCTCATCATCTCAAATGTCTTTAAGTGCAATTCATACATTTAAGAAGAAGTTGGAACTTGTGGTTGAGGTGAACTTAAGATGGTGCTTCTTCTTGAACTTGAGAGCCTTCTTCAATACCAAGCTTGCTCTTTTCTTTGAGATTTGTCTTGTAGAGGCTTGTGCTCCTTGTTCACCTAAGGCATACTCAAAAACATCTTCACCAATCTTTTTAATGGCTTTGCAATGAAGAAGATAAGGTATGTCAATGAAGTTGATATGTTGTTCATATTTTTGGGTTAGGAGTTAAAGATTTTCTTGTGAAAGAAGTTTAGAATGTAGAGCAATAAGAGAGACTTGAGAAGTGAGAAGAATAACCCTTATTCTAGTAGTGCTTATGTGGTGAAATTAATCAATGAGAATAGTAAAAGTCTTATTAGGCTTTTTGTTTACTAGTGCGTATAGATAAAAAAAAAAAAAAAGGTAATTTTGAGTTACTTTTTCATATCCATCCCCTCTAGCATTAATAGTGAAAGAGACAATTTTATGAAGTACTGAAACTCTAAATACATTAAGTCCTTCCTTCATTGAGTACCAAAATGAAATTAACATAATAATAATAATAATACGTATTACTTACTTATTTGATTACATATCTATTTTTATTGACTTGAAACTTGACACATTTATATTTCAATACCTTAATTTGATTTTTGCAAGTTCAATTTTATATTTTTGCTATATTTGATTGTCAAAATAAAAAAAAGGGAGATTGTTAGTCATATGGTAATCGATCTCTATTTTGATCTTGACAATTAAATTAAATGTTACTAATTTCTTATCTAGTGGTGTTTTGATAGCAAATAAAGTTTCAAGCCCATTGGAAGTCCAATACTTCATGAAATTTTGAATTATTAGTTATTAGAATTAAATTATTAGTTATTAGAATTAAGAATAATAATTATTTTATTAATTATTAAAATTTTAAAATTATTTTATTAAAATATTAAAATTATTAAAATTAAAATTTTTTTATTCAATTATGAAATTCAATATTTCAAAATATTTTAATATTTAATATTTAATATTAAATTATTAAATTAAAATAGATCTAATCCTCCACGAAAAGTAAGAAATTCCGAATATTTTGACCAATTTAAGGTGAAAAATGGGGTTGCTCCCTCAGAACGAGGAGCCGTATGAGGTGAAAATCTCATGTACGGTTCTGTAGAGTGGCAGTAAGGATGACTTATCTGTCAACTTTTCCACTATCACCCCCAAAGATTATCTAGTAATAAGTAATATTAGTAATATATATATATTGATAGTAATATATATATATTGATATTGACTTTCCATAAAACATAAAAAAAATTCCATAATTCCATAAAACATAAATCATTGCTATTTGACTCGGACCTGTTCTAAAAAAGTCGAGGCTCCCCCGAATAGTCCGATTTTTCCTCCACGGCGATAAGGGGCTAAAAGATCTACTAGGGGCGCGAGACAACTCTCTCTAAGGAACTCGGCAAAATAGCCCCGTAACTTCGGGAGAAGGGGTGCCTCCTCACAAAGGGGGTCGCAGTGACCAGGCCTGGCCGCACCTACGAATGATATAAATACTACCGTTGCTTTAGCTTTACTTACGTCAATAGCATATTTTTATGCAGGCCTTAGCAAAAAAGGATTAGGTTATTTCAGTAAATAACAACAGAAAAGAAAAATAGAAAATATAGAGAATATGCATTCTCTACTGTTTATATCTGTGTATCATTTATTCCTATGAAATACCAGACGAAAGAAGACGATGTACGATCCATACTAGATCTGACCAACTGCCCATCTTACCTCCTCTACGTTCTTGACAGCCCATCTTTGTCTCAGTAGAGTCTTTCAGTGGCATGGAGAGATGGCCGAGTGGTTCAAGGCATAGCATTGGAACTGCTATGTAGGCTTTTGTTTACCGAGGGTTCGAATCTTGGTGATCTTCTCTATCTAATATCTAATATCTAATGAATGGGGAGTCCCCTTTGAAAGCATCCGCCCTATATTTATATTCTATTCTATTTATATATTTATATCTATTTATATATTTATATTCTATTATATTCTATTATTATTATATTATTCTATTCTATTATTATTATATTATTATTTGCAAACTAGGAATCCCATAAATAGGATCAAACCTTATTTCATGGTATTTACCTCTTTCTTATTCTTAAGCAATCATATCCTGTGGCGCTAGAAATATTTTTCTATATTGGATTTCTTATTGCTTTTGCTGTCAAATCACCGATTATACCCTTACATACATGGTTACCAAACACTCATGGGGAATCAAGACCAAATGAACGTTCATTCTCTTTCTGTCAAAACAAGAGATATTTCTAGTCCTTCCATAAATAATGATCAAGTTCAAGTTAAACATAAATTCTTTAGTTCAGATTTTTCTGGTAAAAAAGAAAGTAGTTCTTATAGAGAGAGAGGCGCTTGTTCTTCCTCCGTAAAAAATTCTTCTAATAATTCTGAACCTAATCTTTTCAAAAATGCGCGTACAGTACTTTTGTGTTTACGAGCTAGAGGGATCAAATGGTATAGTTCTTTTGTTGGTAGTCCCAATACCGCGTCTTTTTGTTACAACTTTTTTTTTTTATTTAATTCACGCCTTCTGCCAAATATTTGACGTATTCATTATATTATTTTATTCGATTGAATATGATTATCTAGGACTTCATTTCGATACTGATTGAAATTGCATTGCTGTGTCAGAAGAAGGATAGCTATACTGATTCGGTATACTTTAAAGAAACCCTTACAATATTGACGATCTCACAAAGATTTAATTTCAGTAAAATTTCATTTACCGATCTCATCTTTTACAGAATCGATCCCTTTTAAGCCCATCGCAAAATATTTCTAATGTGACAAGCAAATACCAAGAACTTGCGACCACAACTTCAGAATCGCGATTGCGAGTTGTTATGAAAAAGCTTTAGAAAAGTTCGTGGTGTCATTTGGCCTTATGAGATTGACTGCGAGAAAGTTTCACAACCACAACGATTATTCTGCGATTGTGAAGTTCAAAGTCAATTTATTGTTGATTTTTTATCTAATAAAATGTTGACACATGTCCTTGGCTGAGCTGGAAAACTTGAGGGATACTGTACAATCAAAATTCTGCTATCAAAATAACACTAGATAAAAATACTAGTAATATTTAATTTGATTATCAAGGTCAAAATAGATATTAATTACTATAAGGCTAATAAGAAATGCTAAGAACACTACATTTTTGGACATTCTGTAACAATCACTTTTCTGATTGGTTGGTGACGAGCTCTTTCTAAAAATAAGAAAATAAGGAGAGAAAATTCATTTTTTTAATTGGTTGGTTAAGAGCTCTTTCTAAAAATAAAAAAAAATGAGAGAAAAATGAAAAATATTTTTGAAAATTTCTCTCTTCTCATCAACCAATTAGGAGATGAGTATTGGATAGTGTTAAAAAATTGAAAATGTCCTTAGCATTCCTCTTAGATTTTTTTGGAAGAGCTTCAATTTTTATTCAGCAAAATAGAAACAATAAAGCTCAGAGGTGAGTTATATAGAAAATGAGTGACCAACCCTAGTTTCGCATCGAGAAGAATATCATATGATTATAAGCAATAATTAAGTGATAAATACATTATAAATAATATATATAGTAAATATGATATTTATTAAATACATGCCAGTCACAAAATATTTAATATAAATTTGCATCATTTTGAGAAATAATTAGTTAAAATGCAAAAGAGGTAAAAAAAGGTTGTCCTGATATTTTTTTTCCATTATTCATTATTATTAATACAATTTTAGAAGAGAAAAAAAGGCAATCGATTGCAGAAATTGAGTGTTGGCAACTATAGTAGACCAAACTATGTTATTGTTTTACAACACTGTAAAAAAAATAAATATGGGTTAATAATATGTGTTTTATTTGAATAATATTATATAAATCAATAAAAATCATAGCAATCATGAATAAATGAATACCTTAAAAAATATAACAATAATATCACTCAATTTTTTCTTTATTAAGTGAGGAATGATTAGGCCTACAAATTGAAAAAATTATTTTACTATTGTATTTTAAAAAATATTGGTTAGTAAATATAAATATATATCTGATAAGTAATAAAAGTTACCTAATACATGGTTTTTAGAGTGGTGATTCCTCAAGTAGTGCATCTTTCTCTATGTTAAGAGTTGATTGGTTCAGATTGAATGCTTGAGATATATTTTTTGGTTGTGTATCACTTGCATAAAGAAGCAATCTTTCTTCTATTATCAAAGGATTTCTCAATAACATAACACCCCCTGAGGATGATCTCCTAGTAGATTGGCTCATGGATAACAATTGACTCTTGTCTCTAAAAATATGAGTTACTTTAAAAGACAAATAATAATCTTCGACTTGATTGTTCATCACCACTTGAAATGTTTTTGCCATTCCATAAATCTTATTGATCATTGGTGGAAGTGCGTACTCATCCTTTAAACCATGTATCAAATTAATGGTTGGTAATCTAATTGACTCCGTAGTTAACCTTCCAAATATGATAAATATTGTTGTTCTAGTACCATCATCAACTACGTTACTCAATTTATACTTCTTTCAAGAGATTAGAAAATATCTAAGTTATTACATATATGGTGACCTATTTAGTTAATGAATTTTGTTATTTAATATTCCAATAAATAACTAGCTCATTAAAAATGTCGCAGCTATTGTACCATATTTGCTCATTATAGCTTTGAAAACTACTTTTGCATTGGGGGAAAACTTGATACCACCATTCGGTAGATGGGTCAACATAAGAGATAACTGCTTTGCAAGTAAATTTTATATGTTGTAATAAACACAAATTATGTTAACAAAGGAATGCAAACATTATCACATGATTTTTTTGAAAATAAATTTACATGCATAGTAACTAAGTTATTTGCCTTATTAGTGTGGATGTCAATACTCAATAGCTCAATAATTATTTTTTTGTTATGGTTTTTCTTAAGCTCAATGTCTTTGTTAGATTGTCTCTCAACTTGCAAATGAACAATTTTTTCAATTGGCTAGGAGAGCCTACATGGATCTAAGTTAATAAATGATTATGATTAAATATTACATTAAGGAAAACATTACCTTTGTTTGAAAGTTAGCACATCAGGTATCTGCAAATTAATAAAAAAAAATTTATCCGTATTGTACCGTTCACCAATGCACCATCTATAAGAATAAATAATAAAAATAAATATAGATATATAATTGATTAATTTAAAAATATAAAGGATATAATGCCTTTTAAAATTTATGATTACGTACTTGATTATGTAATGTTTTTTTTCCTTACGAATTTTTTCACAATCATAGCAGCAAATATAACAATCATTGGACCATTTGATTCTTAAAAAGAATTCATCATCAGGTTAATTGATGGCCATTTCATCCTAGAGGGAAATATTCAATTTATCATCAATGTATTTTATTTAAATGGTTTAATAGAAAATAAACTCACAAATGAATTAAAATAAATTTAACTTAGATGTATGCTCACTTTTGATTCTAGATTTGAATTCTTCGTTTGCTACCAATTTGTCCAAGCTTGTTGACCTATTCAATGCCTCTAATCAAAGTAATTTGGCTAATTATATCTTAACAAAAATGTTAAAAAGTGTGTAATTATATCACAAGAACAAATAAATATATATAGAAAAATGTACATATAGTGTTTAAATAATACCTAGTGTTTACATCCTATCTCCCACTCTTGACCTAATATCATTAAATTTTATAAAATCAAATGCAACACCCTTTTATACATGCAAAACAAATCTCACTGTACAAATGGATACCACATGACTTAATCTTTCTAAAACTGTTTTGAAATAAAACTTTTTTTAATCAAATATTATATCTGATTAACATAAACTCTAAAACAATCAAATCTTACTGACTACATAAATTCTCATGGTATCTTAATAATAAATCATAAGTTGGTTTGGGCAACATTAACCCTGATTACATAATCCTTCCTTATTTAAAAATGAATTAATGTCATTCCACATCTTTATTCAAAAATATTCTAATTATCTGTCTCTATCCCATGACATGAGAAATAAATGAATAAAATAATAAAATAGACCCAACACGAGTCAACTTTGACTGGCTTGGTCCTCTATTCTTGTTAACTCTGTAATCTAACAGCTCCAAACTTACGTGCAGGGAAATCCACATGCTAAGCAACTGAAAGCTTAGTGGCACATATAAGCATTAAAATTCTAGCAAACATTCACATATTTACATAGCATTCAAATTCACAATCATACTTGTATCTTGGCCATATCATTATATATTATTAGAGAGGTACCCTATAGGCAGTCACCTTAGGCACTTGATGTACTCATTTATTATTTATAAAAGACATTTTCATTATATGGAATTCATTGCATATGAATTGATAAAGATATTAAACCATTTACTGAAATCCTTGCTATGTAACACAACATGAAAGAATTCATAGTGATATAATGATTATGAGATTCCTATCATGTGTAATTATGTTTATACCTAAATAATCCATAGTCATAGGATTAATAAGATATGAAATTGTTATTCTATATAGACTAGCACATGTTATATGACTTGACTAGGTCAAGCAGCTGATCTTATAAGCTGAACAAAATGAGATGTTTAGAGTTAACATGTGGATGCTTGCTAGAGTAGCCAAGTATATTGGATGACATACTTTGAGGCAATCACATGGGCATCTATTCAATATCAGTGATAGTCTCATCATTACAATGGTGAAAATATCCATAGACTTGAGATACTTAAGGTTGTCTTGGATATTGAATCCTACACTTTGACTCCATTCCTTGTTGCATCTTAGAGGTTGCTCATAAGGTGGTGATTGGGTATAGCATGAGGTATTTGAAGGTAGTTGAGTAGTCAATAAAGGATTCACCCCTCCTGATAGAAAGAGAGTATACCTATGGCCTATTGTAGAGATTATTACGCAGAAATCCTTGATCGAGATGGACATATCTAGAAGAAGGTCTTCAAGGACATATCTGATCAGGGTAATGAGTCTTATAGATAAAAACTACTATCATTTGAACTAGATGTGACATAGTTAGTCTAGTGGGAGATGACACACAAACTATGCTCTAAGCCAAATAAGGTATAATTTTGTGAAAGGATGAATTGAACAGTAATTATCCATGTAAAGATTTATAGTCAGACCACTAATTTTTTGATCAATTAGAGGTCATGATGTATTGCTCAAAATCATGTGAAGATTTAAGCTACCAACATAATCGGGAACCTAATGGGTCAGATGTATAAAAGGAATGAAAGAAATGTGAAATAGGCCTTGGATTGGATCCAAGACATGAGAGAGAAATGATTTGGCCATGCACCAGGTGTCATGGTCATGAGAAAGGTTTTCATGCCTGTGATAACAGGGGAGTCATGACCCTGAAGGCCCCGATATCAGCTTTTGCAATTTTAGGTTTTCTATTTTGAATGGAATTCCTATGCATGAGAAACTTATATCCAACCCAAGGACATATAAATAACCCTTTTAAAGGCCAAATTTGTAGTTTCTAGCTTAAGGAATTAAATTTATTCTCTCTTCTTCTTCTCTTTAAAGTTGAAACACCCTAGCTAGCACCTTAGTGCTTTAAAACCCTATCACCCTTGTTGTTGTTTTGTTCGTTCCTTCATGGATTATCATTAGAGACAATCCAATCTTGGATTGTTGTGGTTTGCAATAACCCAACTTGAAAGAAAGGCTCACAAACTTGGAAGATCAAAAGGAAACAAACAAGGTAATCAACTTCTTCCATATGAATGGTTCAATTCTATTTTAATGTACATAGGGCATTCCATGGTTTTTGGATTCAATTAATTTTAATTTTCCATTGTGCCATGTATGAGATGCATATTAAGAACCCAACAATGGTATCAGAGCCACCCTACGTAAATTAATTTTTTATTTAATTGAAGTATCAATGAGATTGATTGAAATGGAACAACTTGGATTCCCTCCTTCTGTTAAAAATAAATTTGATTGTGTTTGGCATCAAATTTTAATTTTAATTCAATAACATGATAATGTGATGATATTAGATATTTTTTATGATAATTAAAAGATTTGAATTTTATTTAAATATAACATTCAAAGTTATCATAATTGTTGAATTTCTAGGGTTTATGAAAAAAAGTTGTGCCAATTGAGTTATTTGAGGGGTTGTTTGATTTTTGTTTGTTAATTTGATTAATAAAAAATATTTATTAAATATTTAGAATCTGTTTTAACTTCTGGACAACACCTATAATAATTTAAAAATCATTTTTTATTATGAAACAAATAAAACAAGTAACTAGGTCAAAAACCTTACAATGTGATGAGACTGTTTTGTGTTGTTTGATTTAATGGAATGTAACTTGATGAACAGATCCTTAATTCATGTTTATGAGATATTCATGATATTACTTTGATGTAAATTACATGCTAAAGTCAAATTAAATTCGTGATTAAATTCCTGAAGAATTATAAATCACGTATGATTCAATTTAGATAATTTTTTAGTAATTGGATTGCTAGTTGAATGAATAATAATTTAGATTGTCTAATGAACGAATTTAATTGGTATAAACTTATTATAAGCTTTCTATAATGATGAGAATGAATTTTAAAAATTTTGGAAGTTTTTAAATAAAATTTAATTTGAATTAGAAACAGGTTTTCTAAAATCCTAGTTTGACTAGAATTCTAGTATGCAATTTTAAATATGATTGTTTAATCCTATTTGACTTCAAACTAATAACTAATTAAGTTAATTTAATTATAAAATAATTGTAGTAATATTTAATTTAATATTTATTGTGATTTATTTTTAAATTCGGATTTAATATTGCATGTATTAAATTGGAAGTAACCTAGTTGGCAAAGTAGATAATTTTAAGAAACTTTTTGATATGATCAAATGTATGCCCAAAATGCATGATTTTATTTTAGAAAATATTTTTAAATTTTCATATGATTATTTAATGAGATTAAATAATGAATTTATAATAAATTTCATTATGGCCAAACAATCAAAACAATATTTCAAGAGTTGAAACAAAGGGAACCCAATTTATTTCTTTAATAGATTACCTTTATTGCATTAGAGAATGCTTGCTAGGGTGTATGGAATGACATGATAGTGTGATTATGAATTTGACCAATGTGATTGATTATGCATGGAATTTTGTTTTTGGTAAATTAGGTCTGCGAGTCCCTGCCTTCTCTATTCTCTTTATTGTATTTCTCTTCTCATCTTACTCTCTTCAAATGAAACTTGAGGTTTTCTTATGAAGAATTTATGTAATTAGATTACATAGGATTAGAATAGAATTGAAGTACAAAGGAGCAAGAAGCTAAGGACATAGTGCCAAAAGCAAAGAAGCATTAGAATAGGAAATTGTTTTCTATTTTGGGTGTTGTAGTTTCATACATCTACCAAGATGAGACATAGTCAATCTTTTCATGGCTCAAAGGATTGATGTTAGATTATGTCCATAATCATAACCATATAATTAGTGTAATTATCTTATATATCTATATGCGATGAATGGATATATTATGCGTGCCAAATTGCCAAGATGAGACCTAAAATTAAAGAAATCTCTCATTAATAATATTAAGGCCAATACCTTCCACTAATATGAAAAGAACTGGAGTTCTTTTAAAGTTTGGATTGTTGGGCACACCTAAGTCTACTTTACATAAATATGTTCAAACTATCGAATATGATTTCATGATTAATGGGTTGGCTCGAACTAGTTACATTGGCTTATTAGGCACACCCAAGGTCAATGTGAATTAGAGGCAGTATTGGGTAAGTGTACATAAGATGTGCACATATCAATAGTTGATAGCCCAATGATTCAGTAATTGCATGTTATGAAACAATTGGTATGAGAGACCTACCAATTGACCTATGGTGGCATGTTGGGCACACCTAAATGTTAGAGAAGTGCTCTAAAGGCAATCATCTTTAACACTTATTGTATAAATTTATTTGATTAATAAATTTAGGTTTTTTGATTAATTTGATGTTCATTTGATATATGAATTGATAAGTGATCTTAAATCAATTAACGAAGTCCTTGATACATAACATATCATGAAGGAAATCATGATGAGATCATGATATTGAGATTTTTATCATTTGTAATTATGTTAGTATCAAAATTATCCATTGTCATAGGATTAATGAGACGAGACATTATTAATCCGGATAGACTAGCACATGGTACATTCCTTGATAGGATCAAGTAGTAGATCTCATAATCTATAAACATGGGATGTTTAGAGTTAATATGTGGATGCTTGCTAAGTGTAGCTAAGTACATTGGATGACCGACTATGAGACAATCATATAGATAATCTATTCAAATGTCAATGATAGTCTCATCATAGCAATGGTGCAAGTATCCTTAGACTTGAGGTACTCAAGGATATCTTGAATATTGATTATGTATTTTGACACTATTCCTTGTTACCTCAGGGAGGTTGCTCATAGGGTGGTGATTGGATACAACTTGAGGTATTTGAAAGTAATTGGGTAACAACCAAAGGATTCACCACTCCTAATAGAAGGAGTGTATACCCATGGCTTCTTCTCGTGGTCATTACTCAGGAATCTCTGAGCGGAGTGAAAATGTCATAAGGATAGTCTTCAATGACATATCTAATAGAATAATGAGCCTCAAAGACAAGAACTAACATTACTTGGACTAGACGTGACGTAGTCAGTCTAGTGGGAGTTGATACATGTCCATACTCTGAATCAAGTGGGGTATAGAATAATTACATGAAAATTGTCTATGGAAAAGGTTCGTAGTCAAACCACTGACTTTTCGGTCAATTGGGGGTCAAGATGTGTTGCTAGATACCGCTCATGACTTGCTTAAATTAATTGTTAATTTAAGTGGCCAATATAACTAGGAACCTAATGGGTCACACACATTGAAGATATGGAGAATGAGTAAAATGGTCTTGGATAAGATCCAAAATATGGGAGAATTATTTCGGGATGGATCGCAATGAGATCGCACGAAAAAATCGTTCGGGAGGGTCACGGGCCCTCGCGGCTTAGACAGGCTACTGGCCTGCCTAACGAGCTAGCTGGGCTGCCCAACAGCAAGCCACAGCAAGCCCAACATGCTGTTGCCTCCCTCCCATTGGCCAATGCCGTAATTTGGCCTTAATTAGGCCAGTTATGGCCAATTACTATTCATTCATTTCCCTTTTCTCCATTTTTGATTTTTCATCTTTTCTTTGAATTTGATTCAAGCAGAAAAGACATCAAATGGCAGAAAATAGACATGAAAATATTTTTTTGTGAAAAAAATATTTTTAAGACAACAAAAATTCTCTCAAGAATATTTTCAAAGCTAACACTTTGAATTTGTTCAAACCATTTCTTTTGATAGTTTCTTCTTCATTCTTCATATGGATTATTGTTAGAGACATCCTAATGTGGATTGTTCTAGTTTGCTACAACCCAACAAAGTGAAGATTTGAAGAGCAAATAATAAATTACAAGGTATAATTTGTAACCTTTATATTTATTTAAATTAGTTTTAATGGCACAAGTATGATTTTTTGTTTCGACTTTGAAAATTTTATTTTTTTGCTACGTTTATGAATATGATTCATTCTTCAAAACCCAACACTAAAGTTATTTTTAGTGATGTTGGCTACTGACCCACTAGAAGAGCTTCCAATGAGTTCTCTCGGATTCATAGTGAGGGCTATGAATTTACAATAAAATAGTTGGAGTTATAATTTGCATTTAGTTCATTCTCGAACATGATCTTTCTTTACATCTAGGTTGTTAGAATCATGTCATCAAATGTGAACTTATGCTCAATTCTAGAATTTAACAAATTGACTGGTCTGAACTTCCTTAATTTGCTAAGGAATTTGAGAATAATTCTCAAAATCAAAAAGATAGCCTATGTCTTGGAAGTGCTGCTTCCCTTTCCTCCTACTAGTGATTCATTTGTTGATGAACAATTGGCATATAAGAAGCATATGGATGATAGTGAGTTATTGGGTTGCATTATGCTCTCCTCTATGTCACCCAAACTTTAAAAGCAGCATAAGACTATGGATGCAAATACCATTATGTATCATCTATGGGATTTTTTCTATGAGCAAGCTCAAACCGAATGATATGAGATATCTAAATTGCTCTTTAGCTCCAAGATGGCAGAGGGGACATATCCAATGCAATGTACATTGAAGATTAGGACAAAAGGCATAGAGATGACATCAAAAGGGACTTGCTTCCATTATGGCAAGAATTGCCAAAGGAAGATGAAGTACAAGGCCTATATGGAGTCTTTAAAGAAGAAGAAGGATAAGACATTAGATGCACCGCAACTTCAAGTATTTATGTTATTGAGGTTAAAACTATTTCTATAAATAATGTATGGGTATTGGATACCAGATGTGCATCTCACATATGCATAGATAAACAAGACCTAAGGAACAATAGACAACTCAATAAATGAGAGTCCGACCTACGTGTTGGCCATGTAACAATAGTTGTTGCATTAGCTGTAGGAACTTATGTATTGACAATCTCTAGTGGGCTTGTTTTAGAATTAGACAATTGTTATTATTTTCTAGTTTTAACAAAGAATATTATTTCTTTTTATTGTTTAAATAAAAAAGGTTTTCATTTGACTATTAATGGAAATTGTTGCTCTATATGGTTGAACTATATTTTTTATGGAATTGGCATATTATGTAATGAGAATAACATTCTTGACACATTTAATTCAATCCTTAATATCAATAATAAAAGACAAAAGTTAGGTAACTTAAAACCATCATATTTATGGTATTGTCGTCTTGGCCATATAAATGAGAGATGTATGACTAAGTATTACACAAGAATGGTGATTTAGGGTCATTTGATTATAAATCATATGACACATGTGAATCTTGTTTATTAGGGCAGATGAAAAAATCATCCTTTAATGGAAAGAGTGAACGTGCCAATAGGTTATTTGATCTTGTACATACAGATGTATGTAGACCAATGTCAGTGCACGCTAAAGGTAGTTTTATCTACTTTATTACCTTTACTGATGATTATTCATGATTTGGGTACTTATACTTGATGAGATATAAATCTGAAGCTTTTGAAAAGTTGAAAGAATTTAAAAATGAAGTAGAGAAACAACTTGGCAAAAGTATTAAAACACTTAGATATGATCCAGATGGTGAATACTTATGTTAAGAGCTTCAAGGTTATCTGATAGATAATGGAATTTTATCTCAATGAACTCCACCTTACACGGCACAATATAATGGTGTGTGTTACAGGAGAAACTGAACCTTATTAGACATGGTGAGGTCAATGATGAGCTTTGCAGAACTACCTAAGTCTTTTTTGGTTCATGCACTGGTGACTTCTGTTTATATATTAAATAAAGTCCCTTCTAAGTCAGCTGATGTTACTCCATATGAGATATGGACTAACAAGAGACCTATTATTTCTCATATAAAAGTATGGGGTTGTCCTACTTATGTGAAGCAAACAATGTCAAATAAGCTAGAAGCTCAATTTGATAAGTATTTATTTGTAGGATATCCAAAAGAGTCATTTGGATATCAATTCTTCCATCCTTTGGAACAAAAGGTGTTTATTTCAAAGTATGCTATATTCCTAGAGAAAGAGTTTTTTCTAATAAAAGATAATGGGAGAAAAATTGAACTTCATGAAGATCAAAATGCTCAAATAGATGTAAATCAACTGACTGAACCCAAATATGTTACTCATATAGATGAAGTAACAACTACACCTTTTGAAACACAAGAACTTCGTTGATCAAGAAGGGTGCACATTGTTCCTGAAAGATATGGATTTCTCATAAGTGAATATAATGATGTATTGCTCATAGAGGATAATGAACCGACTTCCTATGAAGAAGCTTTGAATTGTTCAGAATCTGATAAATGGCTAAAAACCATACAGTCAAACATGGATTCCATGTATGTAAACTAAACAGTCAAACATGGATTCCATGTATGAAAACTAAGTGTGGACTTTGGTTGACCCACTTGAAGGGATTAAACCCATTGAGTGCAAATGAGTCTTCAAGAAGAAGACCGACATGGAAGGTAATATGGGTACCTACAAAGCTAGGCTAGTAGCTAAAGGATACCATCAAAGACAAAGTGTTGACTATGATGAAACTTTTTCTCCAGTTGTTATGCTTAAATCCATCAGGATACTCCTAGCCATTGCTGCTCATTATGATTATGAGATGTGGCAAATGGATGTGAAAACAACTTTCCTTAATGGAAATTTGACTGAGGATGTGTACACTACACAATCTGAAGGTGTCACATCAAGTGATGGCAAAAAGGTATACAAATTACAAAGATCCATTTATGGATTAAAGCAAGCATCTAAGAGTTGGAACATTTGATTTGATGAGACAATCAAAGAGTTTGGTCTCTCACAAAATGTGGATGAACCTTGTGTTTACAAGAAGGATAGTGGGTGTGTAGTAGTCATATTCCTAGTATTGTATGTAGATGACATACTTTTTATAGGAAATGACGTCTCAGTTCTTCAATCAGTCAAAATTTGGCTTTCTAAGAATTTCTCCATGAAAGACTTTGGAGAAGTGGCCTGCATACTGGGGATAAAGATTTATAGAGATAGATTTAAAAAATTATTTGGTCTTTATGAATTTACATGCATAGATAAGATGCTAAAGAGGTTTAGCATGGAACAATCCAAGAGAGATTAATTCCAATGACTAATGGGATTACCCTTTCTAAGTTCATGTGTCCCAAAGACACAGTATGAATGGAAACACATGTGTAGGATTCCATATACTTTGGCTATTGGACCCATCATGTATGTTATGTTATGTACTAGACCTAGTGTATCATATACTTTGAGTGCCAGGAGCAGATATCAGTCAGATCCTGACAAGGGGCATTGGGTGGCTATCAAGAATATCCTTAAGTACTTGAGAAGAACTAAAGATACATTCTTAGTTTATGGAGTTGATGAACTTAAGGTAAGTGGGTATACAGATGCCAACTTCCAAACTAACAAGGATGACTCTAAATCTTAATCAGGCTATATATTCATGTTAAATGATGAAGTAATCAATTAGAAGAGTTCCAACAGGAGATGATTGCAGATTCCACAATCGAAACATAATACATTGTAGCTTATAAGGCAACTAAAGAAACAATTTGGATAAGAAAATTTCATCACAGAATTGGAAGTTGTTCCTATCATTGTTGAGCTAATACCTTTATATTGAGATAATAATGGAGCCATTGCACAAGCAAAGGAACCATGGTCTCATCAAAGATCCAAACATGTACTCACATGTTACCATTTGATTTTGGAAATCATAAGTAGACATGATGTAAAGATAGAGAGAGTTCCCATTGATCAAAATATAGTTGATTCTTTCAGTAAGCCAATTTCCCAAAAGAAAAATGATTGCTATGTGCTCACCTATGATATAATGTACAAAGGCAATTGGCTTTAGTTCAAATGGGATATTGTTAGAAAGGTATCCTAAAGGCAATCACCTTAAGCACTTGATGTAATCATTTATTATTTATAAAGGCAGTTTCATTATATGGTATTCATTGCATATGAATTGATATAAATCTTAAACCATTTAATGAAGTCCTTAGTATGTAACACAACATGAAGGAATTCATGATGAGATCATGATGATGAGATTCCTATCATGTACAATTGTGTTTATACCTAAATTATCCCTAGTCATAGGATTAACAAGATAGGACATTGTTAATTCGGATAGACTAACACATATTATACCCCTTGACTACGTCAAACAACTGATATCATAAGCTAAAGACATAAGATGTTTAGAGTTAATATGTGGATGCTTTCTATAGTAGTGAAGTACATTAGATGACCTATTATGAGGCAATCACATGGGTATCTATTCAATGTCAGTGATAGTCTCATCATAGTAATGGTGCAAGTATCTTTAGACTTGAGATACTCAAGGTTATCTTGGATACTAAATCCTATACTTTGACTCCATTCCTTATTGCCTCTCAACGGTTGTTCATAGGGTGGAGATTGGGTATATCATGAGGTATTCGAAGGAAGTTGAGTAGTCAATAAAGGATTCACCATTCATGATAGAATGAGAGTATACTTATGGCCTCTTGTAAAGATTATTACTTAAAAATCCTTAGCCGAGGTGGACATGTGTTGAAGAAGGTCTATATCTAATTAAAGTAATGAGTTTTATAGACAAGGACTAATATCATTTGGACTACATGTGACATAGTCAGTCTAGTGACAGCTGACACACAGACCATGCTTTGAACCAAATGAGGTATAGTTTGGTGAAAGGATGAATTGCACTATAATTGTTTATGGAAGGTTTACATTCAGACCACTGACTTTCCAATTAATTAGGAGTCATGATATGTTGCTAGATACTGCTCATGATCTAATTGAAAATCATGTGATGATTTAAGCTGCCAATATAACCAAGAACCTAATGAGTCACATGCATAGAAGGAATGAAGGAAATGTGAAATGGGCCTTGGATTGGATCCAAGACATGAGAGAGAGACGATTTGGCCATGCACCAGGTGTCATGGCCATGAAAAAGGTTGCATGCCCATGACAATAAGGGAGTCACAGCTATGACACTATTATTCAGGACCGTTAAGCCCTTGATATCAGCTTTTGCGATTTTAAGTTTTCTATTTTGAATGCAATTCGTATGCATGGGAAACCTATGTCCAACCCTAATATGATTAGAAGACATATAAATAACCCTTTTAAGGGCCCAATTCATAGCTACCACCTTGAGGAATAAAAGTTATTATCTTTTCTTCCTCTCTTTAAATTTGAAACAACATAGCTAGCACCTTGGTACTTTGACACCCCATCACCCTTGTGGTTGTTTTGTTAATTCCTTTGCATGGATTACCGTTAGAGACAATCCAACCTTGGATTGTTGTGGTTTGCAACAACCCAACTTAAAGGAAAAACTCACAAACTTGAAAGATAAAAAAAAATGAATAAGGTAATCGTCTTCTTTCATAAGAGTGGTTCAATCTGATTTTAATGCACATACAGCAATCCATGGTTTTTGGGTTCAACTAATTTTAATTTTCCGTTGTACCATGTATGAGATATATGTTAAGAACCCAACATATATATATATATATATATATATATATACACATACATACATACATACATACATACCATTTCAATATAATACTTCAATCATTTTGCATTATTTATCTTTCAATACAAATATGGCACATATCGTAATAGTGATTATATCATCATAGTAATAATGCATTCATTCATAATATTCCTATATCATAATAGCCACAGTGATTTTCATCATATGTTGCAAATAACAAATTTTTGGTTCCACATATATATCCAATTACTAGTTTCCACATTCTTTTTCCAAAATGTAACTGTATTTAGAATTTTTATTACTCTAATTTACTTGTATTACCAATTTACAAAATCAATGTGTATTCTATATTACAATTATCCACTGCCTTGTCTCAAAATAATCAGGAGCGCTCTTACTCGAGCTTAAGCTGGCATGATTAACACAATAATATACTACGGTATTGTAACCCTCTCAATATCATGCCACTTATCCTAGTTAGTCATCAAATAGAGAATGGGCATATTTAAATACATTTGGTGTATCAATATCATTTATGTCACATTCCATTGTTTTACATAATCACCACATGTCATTCTATAATTTAGAGTATTGAGTGCATAATCCTTGTTCAAATCGTGTTATCATATTGTATGTTATCTCATTGAATCATGCCAAGTGTGTGTGCAAATCATACTCATGTAATTCAATCATAACATTCAAATAACCAATTTAGGATACAGGGCATTTACATACATGCACGGGCATGAAGTTTGACTTCACAGGTGTGACATATCAATCTGCAACAATATTCCAATTATGTTTTAACTAAAATTTCACACATAACATGCATTGGTTCTAAGGCTAACCAATGTTAACCACTCCTATTAACAATTTCCAATAATTCCACATTTAAAACATTCATAACCAAAAATCTTCCATTCAATCCAAGGAATTTAAGCATCCATCACCCCATTGTCAATATCTCAACACAATCAATTGTCACACATCACTTCATTATGCATTTCAAAACATTGGTAAGCCATTTATCTCTCTACCAGCAACTAACATATCAATATTTCATGTCGATTATCATACCAAAATTATATTTCATGCATCAAACATAATATATTTGAATTAGAATACTTATATGTACAAACCTCGTTACTTGGAGCTTAACATTCAATTTCTCCCGCATTTACTACCTCTGAAGGTTATCTCCACCCTCTGTATGAATCCCTAACATGAAATCAAGGACTATATTAACATCTAATACTGCCATTTTATCCATATATGCCATAAACTAATAAAAATATTAACTTTGCTATTGATTTTAATCCTATAAACCCAAATCCCCATTAAACTGAATTGGACCAATCATAGATTAATTGAAAACATTGCCCTTTGCCTCTGTATCAACTATTTTAGATGGGTTTTAAGATTTCAAATTGTGTTTAAAACTTCTTTTCTTCTGATTTCAATATCTATGGCAAAACCATCATTTTTAATCTGTTTTCAAATCTTTTTTAATGTGGGGATTAGTATTTGTCAACTATAATCGACAAAGATTGATGAGGAACTATTTTTGAGGTTTCAGAAGATTGATGGCTTGGCTTAAAGGATTTGATTTTCATAAGTTTATGTGAAAAATACAAAACTTTTTTTATTTAAACTATAGAGCTGCATAAGCGTGAACACTAGTGTGACAGTCGTGAAGATCCTCTACTTTAAAATCTGAATTTCATGACAATCATGGTCGTGATTACCTCTGTCGCAGGTGTGAATGTTGGGAACTTCACTTTTTCTTTTTTTTCATTATTTTCATGTTTCTAATACCCATAACCACACATATACCCTTCATATACCTTTATTAATATGTTATTTCTAAGCCCTAACTTGTGAGTGTTACATTTCTCTCTTTAAAGAATTTTATCCTCGAAATTACTTATTGTACTATCTCTGAACAGTTGCGGATACTGAGCTTTCATCACTTCTTCACTTCCCCAATAGCCTTTTTTGCTAAATGATTTATCCATAGGATCTTGACTAATGGTACTCATTTGTTCCTAAGTTCCTTGACTTCTCTAGCTAATACTGAACTAGCTCTTCCTCATATGTTAAATTTGGTCTCACCTCAATGTTCCTAACTAGGACAATATGAGAAGTATCTAATATGTATCTCTTCAACATAAAGACATGAAACACATCATTAATTTTGCTAAACTCTAGTGGCATAGCAAACATGTAAGTAACCCAATCATGAAGTCCATAGTAATATGCTATCATTTCCATTCTAGTACAGCGATAGGCTACAGTAATCCTGATGGAACTTGATGTTCTGCCTTGACCTGCTGACAAGTTAGGCATCTAGTTGTATACTATGTGATATCTCTTTTCATGCTTATCCACCAGTACATACTCTTTAGGTCATGATACATCTTCGTGCTTCTTGGGTGCATCATATACCTAGTTTCACATGCTTTCTATAATATCCTTTGTCTTAGCTCATCAACATTAGGCATGCATAATTGGCCCTGGTAGTATGACCCACCATTAACCTCAATTGTCTAATCTAGTCTCTCCCCCTTAAAGACCAACTCGATTCCCTCATTAAGCTTACTATCCTTCCTTTGCACATCAATAATTTTCTTATCAAGTGTAGGCCATATGTGTAACATTGCTGCCATTTTCTTACTTAAAGCATCAACCACTACGTTGGCCTTGCCTAGGTGATAATCAATAACACAGTTATAATCTTTTATCAACTATAACCACCGTTTTTATCTTAAATTAAGATTTCTCTGTGTAGAAAGATACTTCAGACTCTTATAATCTAGGTAAATTAAACATTTCTCCCTATAAAGATAGTGATGACATATCTTCAATGCAAAGACAATGACTGCCAATTCTAAGTCATATGTGAGGTAATTCTTCTCATATATTTTCAGCTACCTAGTTCCATATGCTACTACCTTGCCCTCTTACATTAATACACACCCCATTCCATTGTGAGATGCATCACTATAGATGACATACTTTTTGTCAGGAACTAGTTGTTCCAAAATTGGAGCCTCTGTTAACATTTTCTTCACAATATCAAAACACTCATAGTATTTGATTGTCAACTCATATTTCACATATTTCCTTAGTAGTTGGTTAAAGAAAAAGTAATCATAAAAAATTCCTTAACAAATCTCCTATAGTAACTAGCTAATCTAAGGAAACTTCAGACTTCTATCATATTACAGGGAGATTTCCAACTCATAACAGCCTATACCTTGCTAGGATCAACCTTATACAATATGAAGACACAATGTGTCTAAGAAAAGCTACCTCATCTAGCCAAAATTCACATTTTGAGAACTTGGCGTATGTTCTCTACTCTGTAAGTGTCTATAACACTATTTTTAGGTGTTGATCATGCTCCTCATATGTCTTAGAATACATTATAATATCATCAATAAATACCATAACACAATGGTCTAGGTAGGGTCTGAATACCCGGTTTATTAAGAACCATAAATTCATAATGTCGTATCTAGTTTTGAATGTCATCTTGGCTATATCTTTTGCCCTAACTCTCAACTGGTGATATCCTGATCTCAAATCAATGTTTGAAAACACACATGCACACTTCAACTTATCAAACAATGCATAAATCCATGGTAATGGATATCTGTTCCTAATTATCACCTTATTTAGCTGTCTGTAGTCTATATACAATCTCATAGACCCATTATAATGCCTATAATTAGGGCCTATAAGTTATTTTTATGGTTAGTGAGGGTTGGGGGTTAAATGAAGTTTGGAAGTTTGAGAGTTGCTAAAATCATATGTTTCATTCCCATGACAATGGGTCACTACTATGAATATTGGGTTTTAGTTAGCGACTGTGATGAGGTTCTTCACAATCGTTAGGAGTTTCTTCACACCCATGAAAGATGAGTCACAGTCGTGAAGCCTAGACAGTATGGGCAGGTGAGGCAACCACATTTTCCTTCATGCCATCTATTTAAATCCCTCCCCATTCCCTATTAAGCAACCTAACATGCCATTTGCATCTTATTCTTCCTCCAGAACCCTTCTTCCTCCATTGTTGAAGCTTGGAGAGACCTTATTTCATTAGAGAAAGTGAGAGAGAAAAGTGAAAGAAGAAGTTTGTGAGCTTTGAGAAAAGAGTTTGATTTTCATGTTTCTGGGTTTTGGCTCAAGTTCTAGAGGCTTAGGGAATATGGTTAAGATACATTATTTAAATGCATGTTGGAATGTTGATAGGGTGATTAACATTGGTTAATCATAGAAAGATTGTATGAAAATGGTTGTGCTTTGTTTTGTTATAAAATCAAAAAAAATTTCTAGATTCACGGTCGTGAACAGAAAATAAACTTTGTTGCTAAAGTAGACCCATTCAAGGGTACTTTCAAAGTTGGGTTCATTGTGTGGTTTGCACCCATGAAGGGGTGATCACGACCGTGAACATGTGCTGATTCATTGGTTGAATCATGATTTGGCTCATGGGTAAACTACCTATGAAATAGTACTTCATAGCCATGAAAAGTTGTTCACATATGTGAAACTTCTTAACTTGAAAATCTTGTATGTTTGCTTGTGAATCAAAGTTGATTCATTATGAGGTGGTATACCTCTATCATAAGATTATCGTATGCTATGAGAATGCATGTTATGTAATGATTACTGTGAATTATGGTAGGTGAGATAAATGTTTAAGCCCAATACTCTGACTAGGACTAGAATTAAGATAGATAACATGCCATTGAGGGGAGTTCGGTACCGAGTGACCTCGGTTGGTCATGTTCGAGATTCTTTGAAGGCTAAGAGGCAAGCATTGGGAGATTTCTCAGTTGGTTTATATGCAGACTCTTTTCCTTAGACATGTATTCTGGGAATCTCAGGCAACTGTCTCAAGGGCTTCGGTTAGATCCATCGATTACCCATATCCATTTTAGAGTAGTTATGAGTAAAGTGGGATAAGGTAAGATAATAAACTCTACCAAAGTGTGATATATACTTGTATGATATGTCATGTTTGATGTGAATATAATGTATGACATTATGATGGCATGTCATGTAGAATGTGGGCAAATGCATGTGCGGCTTTGAGGTAAGTTGTTATGGTAAGGTTGGTAAGTATCTCATGCATATTTTCATTTGTCATATGGTGTGCGTGCATGTTTTTATGTACCACTAGCCACGAATTTCTTAGCGTATGGGCTTTCCATGCATAGGTTTGCAGCTTAGGAGAGGAGCAATAGAGGAGGATGTCCAGTGATCAGATCCAAGGATATACACTTGGGGTGGATGATACATTGTTGTACATTTTGGTTGTTTTGTGGGCTTAGGTAGTTATAAGTGTACATACTATGTATTTTTCTAAAGGTCGTGTAATTTTATAACTATCCGGCTTGGGTAGCTATAAGTGTACATACTTTGTATTTTTCTAACAATTTTATATAAACTTGGGGCTAGTTATTGCCCATTTGTTATTATATTGAAATCTTTTAATGATATTTTATGTTTTTAATAAGTCTTCATGGCCATGATGCGTTAAAGTTTTTAAATTATGGTATTATGTGCATCGTAGCATCCTTTGGTGTAATTAGGTTTAATCTTAATTATATCGAAGGGTGTTACATTTAGTTGTATAAAAGCCTAGGTTTAGGCAATTTTGAACCTAAGTGGGAAGGATTGTATCACATGTATGAGTGTTATCCTGTATGATTCTAATGTGGCCTATTTTTATTGATGTGTTGGCTAAAGAGTGAGTATGGAGATTGAACCTCATGATGTGACTGAGAGTAATAGTCCTCTAGACATAGAAGCTTAGAATCAGCCGAGCTAAGCTAGTATACAAGGGTTAGCTGATGCACCTCCTCTATAGCAGCCGATGGTTGGTTAGGCAGATCAGGTTCAGGATCATCCGATGCATAATCTTACTGCTCTATTGCAGCGGTTGATACAAGCTATGCTGCCACTGCCACCTCCTCCACCTCCACCACATCTTCAGTTGCCACTAAGGCGTAGGGTTTAGATTGAAAGGCTGAGGAAGTATGAAGCTACGGAATTTACAGGCAATATTGAGGATGACCTAGCAGCTGCTGAGTTTTGGTTAGAGAAGACAAAAAGTGTATTCAATGAGCATGCCTATGATTGATAGAAGTCAGTTCTACATAAGCCACATATCCCAGAGTCGCTTACTAGGGATTTATTTTCAACTGATTTCAAGAAATAGTATGTGTCGAGGGCATATATAGATAGGATTGACCCATCATAGTCCTAGGGAAAGAGTTTTTTGGCTGACCTGATCGAATTACCTTTCCACGAGTATAATGCTATCCTAGGTATGGATTGGTTATCTTGGCAGGGTGCTATGGTAGACTGTAGAAGGAAGACGATGGAGTTGAGAACTCCTAAGAGAGATGTTGTGGTAGTTCAGGGTGAGAGATCCTCACAGTCATTGAGGTCATTTCTATGATGAAGGCTTAGAAAATGATTAAAGAAAGGGTGTGAGGCCTACTTAGCTCATATGGTTGACATTAGGAGGGGATGCCTAAACCTTGGGGATATTCCAATAGCAGAGGAATTCCTAGACATGTTTCCAGATGATTTGCTAGGGCTACCTCTAAAAAGAGAATAGAGTTCTCAATTGAGCTTACTCTGGGTATAGCTCCTATATCAGTGGCACCATTTTGTATGGCTCCATCAGAAATGAAAGAGTTAAAGGCATAGTTATAGGAATTGTTGGATAAGGGCTTCATCAAACCGAATGTATCTCCATGAAGCGCACTAATGTTATTCGTCAAGAAGAAAGACAGGACTATGAGGTTGTTCATAGACTACAGGCAATTGAATAAGGTGACCATTAAAAACAGGTATTCGTTACCACATATCAATGATCTCTTCAATCAGTTGAAAGATGCAAGGGTGTTCTCTAAGATTTATTTGAGATCAGAATACCATCAATTAAGAATCAAAATGGGTTATGTAGAGAAGACTACTTTTTGAACCAGATATGGTCACTACGAGTTTCTGGTTATGCCTTTTGGGTTGACCAATGCCCCGGTGGCCTTCATGGATATAATGAATAGAATCTTTAGACCAGTTTGTCATGGTGTTCATAGACGACATCTTAGTGTATTCGAGAATAATCTTGCAGACTCTTAGGGAACAAAAGTTGTATGTCATCTCTCCAAATATGAGTTTTGGTTGGATGAGGTTGCTTTTCTTAGGCATGTGATATCAATCGAGTGGATTAGAGTGGATTCAGGCAAGGTTGAGGCAGTCTTGGATTGCAAACCCCTGGAGAATGTGACCAAAATCAAGAGTTTTCTCGACTTGGTAGGATACTATAGGAAATTTGTCAAGGGATTTTCGATGATTGCTTCTCCATTGACTAGAATGTTATGAAAGTATATCAAGTTTAAATGGATAGACAAGTGCTAGAATAGTTCGATCAATTTAAGAGTCTTTTGACATAAGCTCTAGTGTTGACACAATTGATTTCATACCGAGAATATAATGTTTACAACGAGGCATCACACAATGGATTAGGTTGCGTATTAATACAGAAAGCTGTCGCTTATGCATCCAGGTAGTTGAAGCCTTATGAAAAGAATTATCCAATGCACGATTTATAGTTCACAACCATTTTCTTTGCATTGAAGATTTGGCATTGTTAGGTTTTGAAGAATGAATCACATTCATAAACGCAGTAGAAAAATAAAATTTTGAAAACCCAAAATAAAATATCATACTTGTGCCATTAAAACTAATTTATATAAATATAGAGGTTAGAAATAATATCTCATAATTTCTTATTTGTTATTCACATCTTCACTTTGTTGGGTTGTAGCAAACCACAACCATCCACACTAGGATGTCTCTAATGATAATCCATGCAAAGAATAAAAAGAAACTATTAAAACAAATAGTTTGAACAAATTCAAAGTGCTAGCTTTGAAAGTGTTCTTGAAAGAATTTTATTGTTTCTTAAATGTCTATTTTCTGCCATTTGATGTCTTTGGTATTTGAATCAAATTCAAAGAAAATATCAAATTTCAAATATGGAGAAAAAGGAATTGAATGAATAGTGAATGTGCTTAATGGCCATAATTGGCCTAATTAAGGCCAAATTCACCCGTTGGCCAATGGGAGGCACCAGTGCGCATGTTGGGTAGCCCGCACAGGCCTACGTGGGCCTGTGACCCTCCCGCACAGGCCTCTATAGATCTTTATCCCTAAAATATAGACTGCTTCTCCAAGGTCTTTCATAGAGAAATTTTTGGATAACCAAATTTTGACTGATTGTAAGGCTGAGACATCATTTCCCATTAATAATATGTCATCTACATACAACATAAGAAATACGATTGCATTCCAACTAACCTTCTTATAAACATGAGGTTCATCCGGATTTTGTAAGAAACAAAACTGTTTGATTGTCTCATCAAACCAAATATTCCAACTCCTGGATGCTTGCTTTAATCCATAAATGGATCTTTGAAGCGTACATACCTTTTTGCCATATTTGGATATGAAGCCTTCTAGTTGTGTCATATACACATCCTCAGTCAGATTTCCATTAAGGAAAGGTGTCTTCACATCCATTTCTCATATCTCATAATCATAATGAGTAGCAATGGCTATGAGTATCCTTATCGATTTAAGCATAGCTACGGGGATAAAAGTTTCATCATAGTCAATTCCTTGTCTTTGATGATAACCTTTAGCAACAAGACTAGCTTTATAGGTAATCACATTACCATCCATGTCGGTTTTCTTTTTTAAAACACACTTACACACTATAGATTTTATCCCTTCGGGTGGGTCAACCAAAGTCCATATTTGGTTTTCATACATGGAATCCATTTCTGACTTCATGGCTTGAAGCCATTTGCCAGATTTTGAACTATTCAGAACTTCTTCATAGGTTGTAGATTTATCATTTTCTACGAGCAATACATCGTTCTGTTCACTAACGAGAAATCCATATCTCTCTAGAGGAGTACATATCCTACTTGACCTACGAAGCTCTTGTGCTTCAGAAGGTTGAGCTATTATATCATCTGTATAAGTAACAAGCTCGGGTTCATGCAGTTGATCAGGATCTGTTTGAGCATCTTGAACTTCTTCAAGTTCAATTTGGCTCCCACTATCTCCTTTTAAAAGGAATTCCGTCTCTAAAAAGATGGCATGTCTTGAAACAAAAAATTTTCATTCCAAGGGGTGGTAAAATTGGTATCCATATCCTTTTGGATATCACACAAACAGACATTGGTCAGACTTAGCTTCTAGCTTATCTGACATTGTCCACTTCACATAAGCAGGACAACCCCAAATTCTCATGTAAGAAAATGTGGGCTTTTTGTTATACCATATCTCATATGGAGTAACATCAACTTACTTTGAAGGAACTCCATTTAATATATAAATGGCAGTTTCTAGTGCAGAACCCCAAAAGGATTTAGGGAGTTCCGTAAAACTCATCATAGACCTTACCATGTCAAACAAGGTTTGGTTTCTCCTTTCAGCCACACCATTGTGTTGTGGCGTGTAAGGTGGAGTCCATTGAGATAAAATCCCATTATCCCTAAGATAATCTAAAAACTATTAGCTCAAGTATTCACCTCCTCAATCTGACGAAATGTTTTAATACTTTTTCCAAGTTATTTCTCTACTTCATTTCTAATTTCTTTGAACTTTTCAAAAGCTTCAGATTTGTATCTCATAAGATACACATACTCATATTGTGAGTAGTCATCGATAAAAGTAATGAAGTCCTCTGGATTGTGTAGAAATTGGACCACATACATCTGAAAGTATTAAGTCTAAAATTCCATTAGCACGTTCACCCTTTTCATTAAAGGGTAATTTAGTCATCTTGCCTAATAAGCAAGATTCACATGTGTGATATGATTTATAATCAAATGACCCCAAACTACCACTCTTGTGTAGCTTAGCTATGCATTTCTCACTTATATGACCAAGGCAACAATGCCATAAGTAAGATGATTTCAACATATCTTGTTTTTGCCTTTTATTAATGTTTAAAATTGGATTTGACATATCTAATATGTATATTCCATTGGATAATGTACCACTAGCAAAAAAAATTTCATTCAACATAATAGAACAACAATTGTTACTAAAAACTAAATGAAAACCATCTTTATTTAGAATTGAAACAGAAATAATGTTTTTACTCAAAGCAGGTACATAATAGCAATTATCCAAATTTAACATAAGCCCACTAGGAAAGGTCAATACATAAGTTTCTACAGCTAATGTAGCAACCCTTCCTCCATTTCCATCGCGTATGTCTAACTCTCCATTATTGAGCTGCCTACTATTCCTTAGGCCCTGCATATCAATGCATATGTGTGAGCCACAACTGATATCTAATACTCATATATTATTATCAGAAACAATATTAATTTCAATGACAAAAATACCTAAAGTAGATGGGACATCAGATGCCTTCTTCTTCAAGGACTCTAAGTAAGCCTTGCAGTTTCTCTTCCAATGGCCATCCTTGCTACAATGAAAACATGTTCCCTTTGAAGCAATCTCCTTGGACTTTTTCTTGGCCACGCCTCCCTTAGGCTTCATGGACTTCTTCTTCTTCTTAGGGTTCTTCTTTTTAGAACCTGAAGATTCCTCCTGCATCACAGCCTTACTATCCTTCTTGACAGATGGCTCAGCTATTTTGAGCAAGTTAATAAGCTCATGAATAATGGTAGAGATTTGGTTCATCCTATAGTTAAGCACAAAATGTGAATAACTATTGGAAAAACCCGTTAGAGTTAAGTCAATACTTAATTCATGGTCCATCACAAATCCCAATGTGGCCAACCTCTCAATATAGTATGTTCGTATTAACAATGTCCCATCTCATTAATTCTATGACTAGGGATAATTTTGATACTAACATAACTACACATGATAAGAATTTCAATATCATCATCTCATCATGATTTCCTTCATGTTATGTTATGTATCAAGGACTTCATTAATTGATTTAAGATCACTATCAAAACATATATCAAATGAACATCAAAGTAATGAAAAAGCCTTTTATTAATCAAATAAATTTGTATAATAAGTGTTAAAGGTGATTGCCTTTAGAGCATTCCTCTTACAGGTGTCATTATCTATATGGAGAGAAGTGTTAAATCTTCACAGATCATAAAAGTTTGAAGTACCTTCCTACACAAAGGGAGTTGAACTTGAGATAAAAAATGTGGCTAGAGCTTATAAAAGATTATGACTGTTTGATTGATTATCATCCAGAAAAGGCCAATATGGTGGTCGATGCACTCAGTAGGAAGACATTGGTAGAGTTGCATATCTTATTGACATTGGATTAAGAGATTAGAGAGGCACAAAAGCTTGATGGCAAGATAGTAAAACTAGTTGAGTTGGTCTCTAAGGTGCAAAGACTGAGTTTTATGATTGGGTTAGATGGCATTTTGCACTACCATAATAGAGTATGTATGCTGGACATTTCTGAATTGTGATAGAAGATCTTGAAATAAGCTTATGAGACAAAATTGAAATGCTCTTTGAAAGCAATAAAATGTATCAGAATCTGAAAGAGAAGTATTGGTGGATAGGGATGAAGAAGGACATCATAGAGTTCATAACTAAATTTCTTACATGTAAACAAATGAAGGTTGAACATCAGGTACCTTCAGGGTTATTGTAGCAGATCACAATTCCAGAGTGGAAATGGGAGAGAATCATTATGGATTTTGTGATTGGTTTGCCTTTGATATTGAGGAAGTGTGATGCCATTTGGGTGATCGTGGATAGGTTAATGAAGTCGGATCACTTCTTACGTATTTGAAGAGACTATCCGTTGAACAAGTTGGTAGAGCTGTATGTGAATGAGATATCATGGAGTTCCATTCTCCATCATTTAAGATTGAGATTCATGGTTCACATCTCAGTTTTGCAATAGCTTACAGCGAGCTTTGGGTACAAAGCTCAACTTTAGCATGACTTTCCATCCTTAGATAGATGGTTTGTTTGAGAGAGTTATTCAAATCTTGGAAGATATGATGAGATGTTGTATGATTGAGTTTCAGAGAAGTTGGGATAAATATCTACTATTGATGGAGTTTGCCCATAACAGCAGCTATCAATCTAGTGTCCAGATGGCTCCTTATAAGGCACTTTATGGTAGAAAATGTCAGACACTGTTGTGTCAGACCGAGCTAAGTGAGGGAAAGGTAGTTGGGCCATATCTGGTATAACAGATAAAAGAGAAAGTGAAGATCATTAGAGATCAACTAAAAGCAGCTTCAACAGACAAAAATCCTCTGTAAACCTTAAGAGAAAGGATGTGGAGTACTTAGTGGAAGACAATATATTTTTCAAGGTATCTTTATGGAAGAAGGTTCTCAAATTTGGAAAAAATAGCACGTTAAGCCCTAGGTTCATTAGACCTTATGAAATCCTAGAGAGGATCGGACTAGTTGTGTACAAACTTATTTTGTTGCCAGAGTTGAGTAGGATATACAATGTCTTCCATGTATCCATGTTGAGAAGGTATTGGTTAGATTCTTCTCATATCATCACAATTGATAGGATAGAGTTGAGACCAGACTTAACTTATGAAGAGGAACTAGTTGAGATCTTAGCTTAAGAGGTTAAGGAGCTCAAGAACAAAAAAAGTACCACTAGTGAAAGTTTTATGAAAGAGCCATACCATTGAAAAAGCAACTTGGGAAAATGAAGAAGCGATGAGGGCACAATATCCTCAGTTGTTCTGAGACTTCATAATAGATAATTTCGGGGATGAAATATCTTAAGGGGGAGAAAAATGTAATGCCCATAATTAGAGCCTATAAGTTATGTTTATGGTTAGTGAGAGTTGAGGGTTAAGTGAAGTTTTGGAAGTTATTGAGTTGCTGAAATCATTTGTTTCAAGCCTGTGACAATGGGTGTCATGATCTTGAATATCGGTTTTTAGTTAGTAGCTACGATGAGGTTTTTCATGACTATGAAGAGTTTTTTCACGCTCATGAAATAGAGGTTCATGCCCATGAACGATGAGTCATGGCTGTGAAGCCTGGACAATATGGTCAGGTGAGGCAGCCATATTTTTCTTTCTTCCATCCCTTTAAATTTGCTCCCTAGTCTTTGTAAAAAACCTTACACATCATTTGCATCTTTTTCTTCCTCCAGAACTCTTCTTCCTCTATTGTTAAAACTTTGAGATACCTTGTTTCATTATAGAAAGTAAGAGAGAATAATGAGAGAGGGACCTTGTGAGTTTTGAGGGAAAAGCTCGATTTTCATGTTTATGGGTCTTGGTTCAACTTATAGAGGCTAAGAGTACATTTTTCATCTTACTAGAATCTAGTAGAGGAGCTAACAGTCCATCTCAAGGGAGATGACAAGTTTAAAGAGCTCAAGCTATAGCTAATCTCCATTCTAAGTGTATGGTTGGTACATAATAACCTCTCAAGTTTAATCTTGCATTTGTATGTTGGTGTGACTTGAATGCATGTTAGTATGATTTTTGGTTAATGAAATCTATGATATTTGGAGTTGATATGCATGATGGGAGTTTTTATGTTAAATGATTGTTTTGAGATATTAGAGTAATTATTTTGGTTAATGTAAATGATTAGAAGAATATGGTTAAGATATACGGTTTAAATGTATGTTAGAATGTTGATAGGGTGATTAAATTGGTTAATCGCAGAAAGATTGCATGAAAATGGTTATGCTCTATTTTGGTATGAAATCTGGACAAATTTTCAGATTCATAATCATGAATGGAGGGTTCATGGGCATGAATGTCATGAAAATAAACTTTGTTGATGAAGCAGACCCATTCACGGATAGCTTCATGGTTGGGTTCATGGTAGGGTTCATGCCCGAAAAGGGGTGATCACAACCGTGAATGTATGTTGATTCACAGGTTGAATTATGATTTGGTTCACGAGTAAACTACCCGTGAAATAGTGCTTCATGACCGTGAAAGGTTTTTCATGAGTATGAAGTTTCTTAATTTGAAAATCTTATATGTTTCCTTGTGAATCAAAATTAATTCATCGTGAGGTGGTATACCTTTGTCATAAGATTATAGTATGCTATGAGAATGCATGTTGTGGCATGATTAATGTGAATTATGGTAATTGAGATAAACATTTAAACCCAGTACTCTGACTAGGACTAGAGTTAGGATAGATGGCATGCCATTGAAGGGAGTTCAGTATCGAGTGACCTAGGTTGGTCATGTTGGCAATTTTTTGAAGGCCAAGAGGCAAGCAATTAAAGCTTCCTCAATTGGTGTATATGCAAACTCTTTTCCTCATACAAGTGTTCTGAGTAACTTAGGTAGTTGTCCTGAGGGCTTCGATGAGAGCCACAGATTACCTGTATCTATTTTAGTGTAGTTATGAGTAAGGTGAACAAAGGTAAGATAATAAATTGTACTTAAGTGTGATATACACTTGTATAATATGTCATGTTCAATGTGAATATAGTGTATAAGATTATGATGGCATGTCATGTAGAATGTGGGTTAATGTATGTTTGGCTTTTAGGTAAGTCGTTATGGTAGGGTTGGTAAGTATCTCATGCATATTTTCATTTGTCATATGGTGTGCTTGCATGTTGTTATATGCTACTAGGCATGAGTTACTTAGCGTATCAGCTTCCCATGCGCAGGTTTGGAGCTTAAGAGAGGAGTGACAGAGGAGGAAGCCCAGAGCCAAGGATATACACTTGGGGTGGATGATACACTGTTGTACTTTTTTGGTTGTTTTGTTAGGTTGGGTAGTTTTAAGTGTACATGTTTAGTATTTTTCTAAAGTTCATGTAATTTTATAACTATCCATTTTGTGTAAACTTGGGGCTAGTGATTGCCTGTTTGTTATTATATTGAAATCTTTTAATGATGTTTTATATGTTTATTAAGTCATCATGGCCATGATGCATTAAAATTTTTAAATTATGGTGTTTTGAATCAAGTACATCATAGCTTCCTTTACTGTAATTAGGTATAATCTTAATTATATTGAAAGGTATTACACCCATCTTTCTTTTTCACAAATAACACTAGATACACTCGGTCTGGTATGCCTCTTATTTAATAATTCCTACAATTAAGCCTTAAGCTCTTTCAATTCAGACGATGTCATTCTGTATGGCACTATTGATAAGGGTGTTGTGCTTGGGGTAAGCTTTATAGAAAACTCAACTTCTCAATTATTTGGTAAGTCTAGTATATCTTCAAGAAAAATATTTGGAAATTGATTCATTGTAGGGATATCCTAAAGTTCTGGACCTCCATTTTTAGTATCAACCATATAAGCCAAATAGGTTTCACATCCATTTCTCATCATTCGTTTGGCTTTCATCATTGAAATGACTCGTGGAAGTTGTGGAAACAACTCACCTTCCACTTTTATATCTACTTGTTCAGATGTTTTCAGCATCACAAATTTGTCCTTGTAGTTTACAACTGCACCATGCTGTGATAACCAATCCATGCCCAAAATGACATCAAATTTATGAAATGTCAACTCTATCAAGTCTACTGGAAATTCTCTTCCTTGTTCAATCAAAGAACATCATTTATATACCCGGTTCACTATCATATTTTATCCTAAAGGATTTGTAACCTCAATTTCATATTCAAGGGTTTCACTAATCATATTGTGTTGCTTGGGAGTGCTTGTGTATATATAAGTGTGTGTTGAACCTGGATCAATTAATGCACATAGATCAAAGTCATATAAAGAAAACATACCCATTATCACATCAATAGCTTTCTAGTCCTCTTTGGCCCTCATAGCATAAGCTTTAGCTAGTGTTCAGTATGGTCTTATTGATTGTCTCAAGGAATGCCTAGGTAGGTCCTATATGACCTCCTCTAGTCTACTATTTGGCCTAAGCTAGAGCTGGCTGAGTAATCTAAATAGGTGTACTGCCTTTCACTAGAGGACAATCCCTTTTTATATGATCCTTAGATCCACATCTATAGCAAGCACCTGTATTTCTTTAGCACTCTCCTCAATGACTCTTGTGGCAAGTGCCACAAACTATAATACTCTCTCAGCTAGCTTGTGTCTGAGTGCTACCAAATGCAGATGTAGCTCTAGAGGGTTGTCCTCTCCTATGTGGTCACCCTATATGTAACCCCTATTTTGTCCCTAACTTTTTCCATGAGACTGTCCTAGGTAGAACCCACCCTTTTGGCGTGAAAACTATGTCACTGGAGTTATTGTTTGTCTAGATGTTTCCTCTACTCTCTTCCTCTTTCTCTGCTCTACACTAACTGTAGATGCAATCAACTAAATAAAACTAACATGTTGGAGTGCAGTCATAAAGTCACCTATCTCTACATTGAGGTCATACTCAAATCTTATGCACTAGTCTCTCTCACTTGTGATCATATGTTGATTGTATTTACTCAATCGAGTAAACTCTCTATATCCTACCCTACATAAGGCTCAGAAACTCTCTTTTTCTCATTGATGTAAATCAGAGGAATGTATTGTTCCCTTAACTCAGTAACAAAGAAATTTCATATCATTGGCTGAGGGACATCTGGTTTCAGTAATATTGTCTTCCACCAATCATAAGTGTCTTTCTATAGTAGGGAAATGGCATATTTAGCTTTTTTATCAGTGGCCACTTCAAACTCATCACAAACTCTCTCTACCTTTTATATCCAATACACCGCAGTAACAGGATCGTCGTCTTTTATTCCTAGAAAAACAGTACCCCTGGCCTCAATGGTGGAGGTGGAGGAACTGGTGCTGGTGGTATAACTCTAGCTATCTACTGTAGTTATCCTATCATCTACTGCATCAACAGAGTCTGGTCCTAATTAGCTTGTTCAGGAGCCTGTTGTTTAGGGACTAGTATTACACTTAAACCCTGAATAGTAGCTGCACTAGGTTGGTTCGGTGCCCTATTATATGGAGAGCTTTAGCTCTTAGCCACATCGTTCGATTCATATGTCATCTGACTCTAGTCCTACAAGTTTAAAAAGAAGTAGCCCAAGTCAGATTCAGATGAGACACATGTATATATGCATGATAACCTTGTAATTCACTTAGGTCTAGAATCACTTAAACCAAAGCTCTGATACCACTAAAATGTTTCTAACGGATGCCACATGACTTAATCTATCTAAAACTATTCTGAATTAAAACTTTTCTTAATCAAATATTATATCTAATTAACATGCACTTTAAAATAATCAAATATTACTTACTGCATAAATTCATATGGTATTTGAATAATAAATCATAAACTGGTTTGGGCAGCATTAGCCCTTATTACATAATCCTTCCTTATTTAAAAATAAATCAGTGCCATTATACATCCTTATTTAAAAATATTCCTTTTATCTGTTTCTATCCCATGACATGAGAAATAAATGAATAAAATGAGTAAAATAATAAAACAGATATAACACAAGTCAATTCTGACTAGCTTGGTATTTCCTTTTTATCAATTCAGTAATCTAATGGCTCCAAACTACGTGCAGGAAAACCCATATGCTAAGCTACTGAAAGCTTAGTGGCACATATAAGTATTGAAATTCTAGCATGCATTCACATATTTACATAATATTCAAATTCACAATCATACCTATATGCTAGACCATATCTTTGTATGTTATATATATATATATGTATATAATACAAACATGACACATATCGCAGTAGTGATTACATCATCGTAGTAATAATACAATTCATTCATAATATTCCTATATCATCATAGCTATAGTGATTTTCATCATATGTTGCAAGTATCAAATTTCTAGTTCCACATATACATATGATTACTAGTTTCAACATTTCTTTTTCCAGGATGTAACTATATTTTGAATATTAATTACTCTGATTTACTTTATGTATTATCGATTTACAGCATCACTGTGTACTGCTTTACACATTCTTGTAATCTATATTACAATGATCCTCTATTTTCTTAGACTCGAACTACTTCGATGCGGGTTGTGAAACAGAAGTGCTCTTACTCGAGCTTAAATCACTCTACTCACTGTTATATTTGTCTATATCGCTACTACTGAGCTTTTCAAATCAAGGGCGCTCTTATCCGAGCTTAAGCCATCGTGATGGGTAAATATAATGTCTACATACATATGGGTATAAGGGTGCTCTTACCCGAGCTTAAGCCACCTTGTCCCTAAATAATCAGGAGCAATCTTACCCGAGCTTAAGCCACCCTGATTAACACAATAATAATATACTACAGTACCATAACCCCCTCGATGGAATGCCATATGTCCTAGCTAGTCCTCAAATAGAGAATGAGCATATTTAAACACATTTTGTGTATCAATATAATTTATGTCACATTCCATTGTTTCATATAATTATCACATGTCATTCTATAATTTAGAGTACCGAATGCATAATCCTTGTTCAAATCATGTTATCATACTGTATGTTATCTCATTCGATCATGTCAAGTGTGTGTGCGAATCATACTCATGTAATTCAATCATAACATTCAAATAACCAATTCTGGATACAAGGCATTCACGAGTATGAATGGTAATTCATATGCGTGAAGCCTTCTATCATGGATTGTCTACTCGTGACTCAACTGTGATTGGCTCTATGATCATTCATGGGCATGAACATTGGTTCATAGGCATGATTATTCTGTGTTCGTACATGCACGGGAGCGCGAAGCTTAACTTCACAGGCATAACATATCAATCTATAACAATATTCCAGTTATGTTTTAGGCCAAAATTTCACACACAACATGCATTGGTTCTAAGGCTAACCAATGTTAGCCACTCCTATCAATACTTTCCAATATTTCCACATTTAAAACATTCATAAACCAATAATTTTCCGTTCAATCCAAGCAATTTAAACATCCATCACCCATTGTCAACATCTCAACATAATCAATTATTACACATCACTTCATTATGCATTTCAAAACATTGGTAAGCCATTTATCTCTCTACCAGCAACTAATATATCAATATTTCATGTCACTTATCATACCATAATTATATTTCATGCATCAAAGATAATATATTTGAATTAGAATGTGCATGTGTACAAACCTAGTTTCTTATAGCCTAACATTTGATTTCTCTTGCGTCTACTGCCTCTAAGGGTTATCTCCACCCTCTGTATCAATCCCTAACATGAAATCAATGACTATACTAACATCTAATACTCCCATTTTATCCATATATTCCATAAACTAATAAAAATCTTAACTTTTCTATTAATTTTAAGCCTACAAACCTAAATCCCTATTAAACTAAATTGAACCAATCATAAATTAATTAAAAAAATCACTTTTTACCACTGTATCGACTATTTTAGACGGGTTTTAAGATTCTAAATGGTGTTCAAAAATCTTTTATTTTGTATTTCAATATTTGTGGTAGAACCTTTGTTTTTAATCCGTTTTCAAATCTCTTTTTGTGGTGGGGATTAGTATTTGACCAACTAGAATCGATAAGTATTGACGAGGAACTATTTTGGAGGTTTCAGTGGATTAGCGGCTAGGGTTTAAAGATTTGATTTTCTTGAGTTCTTGTCAAAAATGCAAAACTGTTCTATTTAAACTATAAAGCTTCATGGGCATGAGAACTAGTGTCATGACTGTGAAGATCCCCACTTCAAAATCTGAATTTTGCGACATTCACGGTTGTGATTATCTCTTTCATAGGTGTGAATGTTGGGAGGTTCACTTTTTCTCTTTTTTTTTCATTATTTTCAGGTTTCCAACACTCATAACTACACATATACCCTTTATATACATTTATTAACATGTTATTTCTATGCCCTAAGTGGCAGGCATTACATCAAATCTATCAAAGGTTACATTTATTAACATGTTATTTCTATGCACTAAGTTGCAGGTGTTACATCAAATCTATCAAATGTATTGATAGATCATTGTATTCAACAACTTTTATAAGAGCATTTCTTGGAAGCTTAATGTGAAACATGTGAGGACTAATTCTATAATTTAATTGGGTATTAGGGATGACAATTTAGACTGACCTATGGTGCCCTGCCCCGATTTTTGTATTTTTTTTCCCTATCTGATCCTGAAATTTTTTTTTGTCGAAGATAAGGTGGGGATGGTATATACATATCCCACCCTGATCTTGCCCCGATATATATATATATATGTATTTAATATTTTTAAAAATAAAAAAATAAAAATATAAAAAATATTTTTAATATTAAAATAAAATAAAATAATTTAATAAAAATCTGGAGAACAAGGTAGGGATGGGGATCCCGCCTCTACAATTTTCTCCAACGGGGTCAAAAAAATGAGGCGTGGTTTGGAGTCGAGGATGGAGACGGAAAACTCCGCCCTGTTGCCATTCCTATTGGATATGTATCACAACAAACTCAGAAATATGATATATTTTGCATGTAATGATCAAAGGTCTAAAAATAGTCTGCAAGCTATTTTGGAATTGTTCATGCTTAATGTCACCCTATCATTTATTTATTTTTATTAGATTTGGAAAAAAAATGCATAGACATATAATGTATTTTTATTCAACAATACTTGATGTTTTATATATTGAATCAAAGTTGTAATATGTTTTTTTCTACTTTAGGTAACCATTCCATCCTTTTTATGTTGACTAAATGGAATATTTCATTTGTAAATGTAATTATGACACGTCCTTTTATATAAGTTGTACTTAGATATAAATAAGGGATATGTTTTATCTATAATTTGATCTAAGGGTTGGTTAATTATTAGTTTTAAGAGTATCTCAATCGAATTATTTTCATAATCCAATTGTCCAAATGTTTGACATGAGACTAGAATCCAATTGTCAATTTTAGTTAATTCACTATTTTCATATCTGTTTACAAAATAGATAACAATCACATATTTATTGTTAATTTATAAATTTTAAAATATTTGCATAAATGAGATTTTGTTAATGATGTATTAATAATATCTTTTTTACTACCATTAACAACAACAAGTAAAATTTGTCTAAAATCATATCATAATAATAGTCTTACCTCCAAAAGAAAACCAATTCATATCATTATTTATAGTAGTCAAAATATCTCTAGGAGATATATTAAATACTTCAAAACAATATTTATGACTTATTGGAGCTTCATCCTAAAAAAACCTCTTTTTTGAAACTCAACAGTATATAATAAAGCTATAAATGTGCCAAAATATTCATCGATTAAATGTTAACTTTAAAAACACGACTAATAATATTTGGTCTATCTTCAGGTCTTTGATAAGGTATATAATTTAGTATATGTCAAATTTTATGCTATAAAAGATTACATGTAAATGTTATAAATAGATCGAGATGACCATAAAATTTATAAATTTTCATTGCATCATGGTAACTTTCAATCATATAACATGGACTCCCTGTATAACTTTAGGGAAGTACAATTATAGATTTATCAATATCATTAGCATTAAATCACCATTTAAAACAACATTTTTAATGCCCATATAAAACTCATATCTCAATTCTTTTTTTATTTCACCTAATATAGTCTAGTCTCTCTTGCTCAATACATGAAAATGTATCGACAATATATTATTGAAATAAATGATCATCTCAATAAAGTGTTACCTTTAAAGTGTTGTTTCAATCTATAAGCATAGTATTCAAGCATTGTAAGATATTTTCTATTAGTTGAATTTTGACCAGTATTATTTACATACTCAATATCAATCCTAAACCATACTCTCTAAATGGAAAAAGAATAAGATATTGCATAAACATCATGCTTGAATGTAGAGTACTTATTCAATTTAATCCCTCTGACCTATGTTCAACTATAATATCTTTATTCTTATCTTATAAGCTGAAAACTCTAACTATCAAACCTAATATTTTAGAACATGAAGGTGATGTAAATTGGGAACTATCATGATTTCGTCTACTGAGTATTTTTAGGTAAACTGGTTGAATTTACCATCCTTAAATCTATTTATAATCATTACAAAAGATTTTAACTAATTCATTATGTGTATCAAATATTTTTATTAGTCAATCTATTGTCATTTCCTTAATTATTTTATGTGCATCACCAGAAACAAAAGAAGATATTCTATTTTTTACTTCATTGTCAATATCATATGCATGTAATTGTGTGTATTTTGGTTTTTTACCATCTAAAGATAACAATGAGTCAATAAGGTGTTGATTTTGACCACATATTCTAAACACATAAGGACCTGACCTTTTGTTAATTTCATGATCAATTTTACCACCAGTTGAAGTCATTGCAAACATAAAATTATAAATTCTTATGGATTCTCTAAATTTTTATGCAACAAGGCATTTGTGGTAATTCAATAAGTTATCAAGGAATATTTGTAACACCCCCTTACCCCACTATAATTTAGCAAGGTAAGCGAGCATTACCCATCTAACTGTTTGTAAATTCAATGAAATGAAGTATAAATATTATTTTTTTCATTTTTTTTACGAAAATATTGCATAAACTAAAAGAAAAATTCTTGCAAGTATAAATATTCAAAATTTTATTTATTTATAAAATACAGTAATTTACATCCAAACTACGTTATATTATATTGCAATTCACGTATTTAATACACATTATATGAAATAAAAATAATAATTTAATTTACACAATTTTTAACAAAATATACCAAAAAGGAAAACTCAAAGCTTTTTGCTGCTTCCCTCTGGGTACCTTTTTTCTTTTTGACAATTCTAAGATCTACGGCTACCCTTCTAACCTGCGCGAGAGGAAACCACCCACACTAAGCTACTAGCTTAGTGGTGCTTCAATGATCAAAATTTTACATACATATATATTTTCTCACACATTAATTAACCATTTAATAAATAAGGCATAAAATAAAAAATTTATATAAAATCAAATAAATTTCATTCAACATGTAATAGTAATAAATTTAATTCATGTAACATTTATCAAAATCACATACTTCAATATTAGTATTATTATTATTTTCTTATGCCCATAACACCTATAATCGAACTATATAATAGGAATAACGAGATTGTCATTCCCGGCTTTCATAATATAGCGTCAACACTTTTATAATAATGTCATTATCGGCTTTTGTTATATTGTCATTACCGACTTAATAATTTTGTGTCGAGCGCATTTATCAATTTTCCATTACCGGCTTTCATATTTGGCACCGAGTGCCTAAAATTCCCTGATTGACATGTCAAACTATTCCCTATTCTAGTTCTAGACTAGGTGCTTTTAGGCTTAACAAATTTTATATTAATTCACAATATTTTCAACTATCATAAGTATGCTTGTTTATTTTCGTTATATATTCCCATTATTATTACAATAAAATCTCATACATAAATAATTTTTTAAATATTTATAATTATCATCAAAGTAAATATTTGCATTAATTATTACATATAATTAACATACCACATGCATAAGTCCAACATTTCACGTTTTACACCTATGGTAGATTTCGGACCTATTTTTGGGCTTCATTTTTAGCCCATTTATAATTATAATTTAGAGTTATGGCCTTATAAAAATATTTATCTTATCGTCTTAGCTTTCAGATGCATCAAAAATCACTTAAATCACAATTTGCTATCAAAAGTTATGATCAATTCACTACTGCATCATCACAAAATTTTCTGCCCAAAAATTTATGGACAGATTCTAGGTTTAAACTTCATGCATTTTTCTGGGAAAATATAGAAATAATTAGATATTATAGTCTAAATACAAATTACAGCCCTGTTTCTTAGCTTTCATTTCCAACAAAGAACATATAAAAACGAGTTTCAGAACTCAGGTTATCATCAAAAGAGTCAGGGCTGTTCATGGAACTCTATACACGAGCCATCAAATGGCACCCATCCATATTTCAACCACATTCATCATTTGCATTCATTTTAATACTAAAATTTCCAAAATTACAAATAAATTCATACATCTCAATTATTTCACACCATTTGGTCCCATTTCCATATAAAATATCAAAAGTCACAACAAATCACATAACATCTCACAAACACAAACATAACAAACATTAATATACAATTCCATACATTTTAACAACATGCAAAATTTTTATCAATGAACCACATACCTAATCAGTCTTGGCTCTTTCCTTAATCCTTATTTTTCTTCCCTCATTGGCTAGCTTTCTCCTTGCCTTTGTCACCCTCACCCTCTTGAGGGCCTCTCACTTGTTCACTTCTTTTTCCAACACAACTATACCATATCTCAATTCCAATATCTAATTTCAATGCTTTTCATGTCTACATAATATTCTAATGCTCCTAATATGTTTTACACCCTAATTGAGCTAAAATGTACTAAGGTTAAACTTCCCTCTTAATATGTCATGGCTGCCCAAAAACCATATCCTAGTTCCCAATTCATTTTCTTCAATTCAACACTCAATTCACAATTACTCAATCACCAATTGTGGTGTTTCCATATAAATTTCAATTTTCCCTAAATTTCTTTAATTATGGAAGCCCCTCATTCATCCATTAACATCATATTTTCTTTAGTTTTTAAGCCACAAAACAATTATCTAACATCAAATATCATCAATTCAAAGTCTAATTACAGCTTCATCAACTAAACACAAACTTAATTTTCTAAGTTCTATCTTGCAACATAACCTATATCTATCAATCCTAATCACATCTATCATCAATATGGATCTCAAATGGAAAGAAAAATGTTGAATTTAAGAAGAATAAACTAATTTTAAGTGTTCTCCAAGGTGGGCCGAAATTCCCCCTAACCAATCTCCATTTTTTTTGTCTTCCTACTTTCTTCTTTCTTGCTCCTTTGCTCCTTTTATGGCAAGAACACCTTAATTCCAAATTTTACTCTCTCAAAACTACTTTCTTTCCTCACTTTTTCAAGCTTAATTTACAGTAAAATGGTGGCTTATGGAAGGCTAGAGTGGACAGCAAAGAGAGGAGAAAAGAAGATGAAGAAAAGTTAGATATTTTGGTGAAAGAATGGAGAATTCCTCCCATTTTTGACTTTTATACTTTGATTAAGGTGTGAGTCTCACTAATTAAAATTAATCTTAATTCTTATTGGTTCATTAAGTTAATTAATCTTTATTAACATTTAAACTCTGAGAAATTCCATTTTTACCACATCTTCCTCTATATTCACACTTTTTCCCCAAACAATCTCCATAATACCGATTTTGTCCATAGAAAATTTTATTTTCTTCTAATTCTACCCTCAAATCTTTTTAATTTTCAAATAATAATACCCTTAATTATTTTCTCTTATTATTAATCATTTTTTTATGGATTTAAATTTAGACTCCGATTGAACCAGTGGACCCCACTACGGTCACGCGCAATCGGCGCCTAAATCATTGGATGTTAAGTTTGTTTAAGAGGTGGTAACCTTATTTTGCCTTTTTTACAACAAATAAAGTAAATAAATTAGGAAATTTTTTATTTTTTTCAAATATTCATCCCACCAATGTAGTGCATGACAATATATGCACTCATTATTTGGGAATTTTCAAAATAGTTTCCTATGCAAAAGAAAAAAAAAAGGAAATTGAAATTAAAATTCAATAGTTGTTAAAGATACAATTTTTTTAAAAAAAATATTGTAAGTGTAAAAGAATAACAAAATTTTATAATTGGATTAAGGAGATTGCGGTAGTTCAACAGTTCATTGGAGTTATGGTTGTTCATGGGTAGAGATAACAAACTAATAGAATTTTGTCCATTCGTGTTACGTTGCTGATTACAAAGATAAAGAAGCAAAACTTTGATCTGGTAACATATCAAATGTAGTTAGTCCAATTCTAATTCAAGTGATTGTGTTTTAAAATGCAACTATTAAATATCTCAATAAATTTGGACATTATTGCCATTTAAAGAGCTTGATTCAAATATTCCACAATTAAAATTGACACATTGTTTTAGTTCGTATGGTGTACTAAAACAAGCTGTTCGTCTTGACCATTTTTCAATACGAAAAGGGTATAATCAAACGAAAGGAAAAAGAACCTAATAATAGATAATATGTTAATAGTGCATGCATTGAATAAAAAATTCTACATAAATTAAAATTGCTGTTTAACATTGTTCGAAAAAATATTAAATATTAATAGTACATGCATAAATTATAAAAATTAAATCATTTTATAAAAGGATTCCTACCGAATAAAAGTATTCCTACAAAATGGTAAATTTTATAAAAGTCAAATCTGTTGAGTAGCTATTATATTGACAATGATTGGAAATTTTTTGAAAAAGTTAAGGAGACACCAATCTAAATATCAATTATTTTTGTTTATTCGGCTATTACATAATGGTAATTATTATATTAAAAAGACTATTTTTATTAGATAGTATAAAATTTATTTAATAATATATAAAAGTTTAACAACTCTTAGTTCCAATATTATTATTAAATTTTTTTTTATATTGGTAATTTATTAGTTCTATGTAAACATTACATAGAAAAGACAAATTATATATTTTTAAAAATCCACTATAATTAAGTTTCTGTTTTTTTTTTATTTTCCATTCTACATATTTTTTACTAAATTCTATTTTTTTTTATTATCTTCAACGTTTGAAAAAAATACATATAAAAAAACCTTTTTGAATCCTCTTATTTTTCTCTTGATTTTAATTTCACATATAATATTTTAACATTACTATTTCAAATCCATGTATTAATTGTTGTTCTTTAAATAATCATTTTAAAACCTTATAATTCATTAAAGTATGGTCTTAATAAAATCCATATTTTAAGCTAATTTATATTTTTTTTAAATTGACTATTTTATTATTCAATGAAATTATTGAAGTCACATTTTTATTTTTCAAAATTTATACAATGATCATTAGCAAAATCAATTTAGTTTTTACAATTTTTTCAGTTAATTGTCCGGTTTCAATTTTTATTTATTCATTCTACCATTTTTTATATTTACTTGTTTTTAAGTGTTGACAAAGTGTCATTTAATCTTTCTTTAATTCCATCTTAACTTTAATTTTACATGTTATCGTTTCACAACCCTAAGTTAAATATATATTGATCTTTTTTGTTTTTGTTAAAAGCCTCATCCAAACCATATGTTAAAAGCCACATCCAAACCCTATAATTTTATTTGATCATAATATCAACCATATTTAATGCAAAATAAAATGGTAGATAACCATAAAGGTAGACATTTTTTTAATAATATTATAGGCAATAAATACATATGATTGTTATTGTAACTGGATTAACACCACACACAAAAAATACTAGTTTAACCAATGATCCACTTTCACAATAGCAATTACAAAGCAAAACATCCAACATTATTTTTATTTATATCTAGTAAAAAGGTAGAAGATAAATAGGAGAGATAAACTTAGAGAACATCCAACAATAATCAATGTAATGGTTGTCCAAAAGAGTGGCTAACCAAAAAAGTTGCTAAGATGAGGAAAATAATAATGCCGACTAATCTACTAATACTTTTAATCTTCTTTAAGATTGTTGCCCAGACAATATACTAAGAAGGGGTTGAATTAGTTAGCAACTAACAAATTGTTTAACTTGAAAGTGCGGAATAAATTAAATAGAGTAAGGAATAAGAGATATTACACACAAGATTTATAGAGGTTTGAGTATTAACAAATTCTACTCCTCTCCTCAATCTCAATTGGATGTTTCACTACCACACTAAGTGTTACAATTGAGTTTTTCAAGCTCTCTCCCAACTATGGCGTTTCTTTCAATGACTAACACCTAACCTAGAAATTCCTTTTTGTTTTTCAATGGCTCACACAAAAACTAATTCCTTCTATTTTATGGTTCACACAATAAACCTTTACAAGTATTTCAATCTTAACCTAAAATACCCAAACTCACTTTTGAGTAATTGGTTACAATGAAAACACTCAACAACCTACAATGCTCAGAAATAATGAGCAATTAGGTTTTCACAATGAATAAAGGTTTGTTGAGAAAAATAATTAATGCATAAGGCTACAACAAGATTAAAGATGTAAAGTAATTGTTGTTCTTCTTGTTGGGATTCGTAAATTACTTGCATTTATACTCCCTCTATGAATTATAGTTGTTTGATTGCATTTAATGTAAAAATAGTCGTTGAACCAACTCTTAGCTTTGTGTCTGACATGTTTCTCTGTCCTCATTCACAAGCATGAATATATGTGTCACGGTCGTGAATGTTCTTCCAAGTAGTGACTTTGGTTGTGAAGCTCTCTGAAGGAATTTAGCATGTTTGGTTGCGAGGGTGATTGTCTTTCATAGGCGTGACTGCTTGATCATTCACGATTGGTTTGATCCTTCATGGCTATGAACTTTTAATGTTGGAGAGTTGGTGCTAAGCTATATTCACGGGCGTGACATTAGTAGTCACAAGTGTGACGTTGCTATTTCTTTGATTTTTTTTTTCAATCTTATTTCAAGTTCTAATCAAAGTATATCATGTTTAACACATTTAGAAGACAAACATTGTTAAATACATTATTGTTATTTTATTTGTTATCATCAAAATGACAAAAATACCCCTCAAGATTCAACAATCTCTCCCTTTTTGATAGTGACAAATAATCTAGCAATATGTACTTTTGAAAAGTCTCCCCCTTAAAAAATGCTTAAGATAAAATAAAAGAGTGCAAGATTTGAAAGAGATATAACAAAGGTATTCGCAAACTAATAATGTATATGCAAGGTATATCTTGAGTATATCTCATCAATTAAAACATGTATAACCAAGTGTATTCAAAGTATATGTGAGATATATGTTAAGTATATCTTATGCATTAAAATGAGTTCAAAATAAGTTCAAGTTTGCAAAGGTATATGCAAGGTATATATTAAGTATATCTCATCAATTACCACATGTATAACCAAGTGTATTCAAAGTATATTTGAGATATATGTTAAGTATATCTTATGCATTAAAAAGAGTTCAGAATAAGTTGAAGTTCGCAAAGTATATGTGAGGTTGATGTGAGGTATATCTTATGCATATTATCAATTAAAATGAAACCATTAAGTTTACATATTTCATACCACACATTGCATATTTGCATAATCATATTCATGTATAGATCACATATATATTGCTAGGTTCTCCCCCTTTTGTCATCAGCAAAAAGTTGAAAAATCAATAAGATGATTGTATTAAAGTTAAAGGAGAAGGATTACATTAGAATGCAAACAAAAAATAAGATAATCAACAAAAGTAAAGCTACTACAAGAAAACTAGCACTTTATGTAGGCTTTAAGCCTGAAAAATCATCCCTAAGATGTGCTACCTCTGCCTCGAGGCTATCCATATGAGACTCCATAAAAATCTTTGAGATTTTCCAACCTCTCATCGATGGAAGCCTACATCATGTCTAGGCGAGGTGCTACAAGATCAATAACCTGTTGTGCCAAAGAGGATGTGGTAGAGGTCGATGATTGTCCAACATCCTCAATTACCGCCGGTGTCGATGTCTCATCACGGGTTCGCTTCCTTTGCTGGACAGACTATAGGCCACTTTTGAAGGCATCAGAGCCATGGACTTCCCAATCGATTTCACCAGCTAGAGTGGTGAAACGATAGTAGACATTATCTTCATAAATAATACGAACAACTGCTCCCTTATTGATAAAGGACTTGACATCGAGTCGGTCTCGCGGATGAGCTAGAATGAGAGTGTAATTGTGTTCGTCGAGGTTCAAATACCCTAGCTCAATGGCAATGTGAGTCACATACCTGCCAATCAAAATATCCCCCAATGGCTTCATTGCAATGGAAATGAGGTGATTTGCGAACCATCATGACAATGCTACGGATAGTCCTCATCGTGCCACCTCCAACAAAAAGAGCTCCGATTTTTTTATTGCCCCGTTGCTATCTCCTCGAGCAAATATACTATAGGTGAGAAACCTATGTATATACTTATGCATAGGAGATTGAAGGTGGGTGCTCTTTATCTTTTTCACAACCCAGCTGTATTAAGAGCCAAAATATATCCAAGCTGGAGGAGTATAGAATTCGACTTCACTCTCGTTGAGGATGCCAAATAGTGCCAAATTCAGTTACAGTGAGAGTGCTAGGAAGTGTTAGAGTAGTGCTCTAAAGGCAATCACCTTTAGCACTTATTGTACAAATTTATTTGATTAATAAAAGGCTTTTTCATTAATTTGATGTTCATTTGATATATGAATTGATAAGTGATCTTAAATCAATTAATGAAGTCCTTGATACATAACATAGCATGAAGGAAATCATGATGAGATCATGATATTGAGATTCTTATCATGTGTAATTATGTTAGTATCAAAATTATCCCTAGTCATAGGATTAATGAGACGGGACATTATTAATCTAGACAGACTAGCACATGTTACACTCCTTTACTGGATCAAGTAGTAGATCTCATAATCTATAAACATGAGATGTTTAGAGTTAACATATGGATGCTTGCTAAGTGTAGTTAAGTACATTGGATGACCAACTATGAGACAATCATATGGATAATCTATTCAAATGTCATTGATAGTCGCATCATAGCAATGGTGCAAGTATCCTTAGACTTGAGGTACTCAATGATATCTTGAATATTGATTATGTATTTTGACACTATTCCTTGTTGCCTCAGAGAGGTAGCTCATAGGATAGTGATTGGATACAGCTTGAGGTATTTGAAGGTAATTGGATAACCAACAAAGGATTCACTACTCTTGATAGAAGGAGTGTATACCTGTGGCCTCTTGTCGTGGTCATTACTCAGGAATCTCTGGCCAGAGTGGAAATGTCATAAAGATAGTCTTCAATGACATATCTAATAGAGTAATGAGCCTCAAGGACAAGAACTAACATTACTTGGACTAGACATAACGTAGTCAGTCTAGTGGGAGTTGACACATGTCCATACTCTGAACCAAGTGGAGTATAGAATGGAGAAAGGAATAATTGCACAAAAATTGTTTATGGAATGGTTCGTAGTCAAACCACTGACTTTCCGGTCAATTGGGGTTCATGATATGTTGCTAGATACCGCTCATGACTTGCTTAAATTAATTGTTAATTTAAGTGGCCAACATAACTGGGAACCAAATGGGTCACACACATTTAAGATATGGAGAATAAGTAAAATGGTCTTGGATATGATCCAAAATATGAGAGAATTATTTTAGGATGGATCGCGATAAGATCGCACGAAAAAATCGTTCAGGAGTGTCACGAGCCCACGCGAGCTAGGCAGGCTGCTGGCCAGCCTTGCGGGCCAGCAGGGCTGCACAGCAGGCTCAACGTGCCTGCAGCTTCCATCCGTTGGGCAACAGCTGTAATTGGTCATAATTAGGCCAATTATAGCCAATTACTACTCATTTGTTGACATTTTCTCCATTTTTGACTTTTCATATTATTTTTGAATTTGATTCAAATAGAAAAGACATCAAATAGCAGAAAATAGACATGAAAATATTTTTTTGTATAAAAAAATATTTTTAAGACAACAAAATTCTCTCAAGAACACTTTCAAAGCTAGCACTTTGAATTTGTTCAAACCATTTTCTCTTTATAGTTTCTTCTTCATTCTTCGCGTGGATTATTATTAGAGATATCCTAGTGTGGATTGTTGTGGTTTGCTACAACCCAACAAAGTGAAGATTTGAAGAACAAATAAAAATTACAAGGTATAATTTTTAACATTTACATTTATATAAATTAGTTTTAATGGTATAAGAATGATCTTTTGTTTTGGATTTTGAAAAATTTTATTTTTCGCTACGATTATGAATATGATTCATTCTTAAAAACCTAACATTGGTATCAAAGCCTCCTTGTATCCATTAAAATTAATTTTAATTGAAAGTGCAATGAGATTGCATGTTTTTGGTGATTTTGGATCAATAAGATTTGAAAAATTAAAATTAATTTGTAAAATATAATTTACACATTTTTCTTTCTTTAATCTGATCATGGGATGATTAAGAATGATTATTTTGATTGAAAAATGATTTGAATGTGATTCAAATAATTAATTTCGGATTTATTTCAAAAATGCCTAAAATTGTTTTGTTTATGAACATGTGTAGTTGTTTGGCTTAATTGATAGGGCTGGTTGCATTTTTCTTGTAATTTAATTATGAAAAAATTATTTAGATATATTGAGAATATTTTTATGCCTCTTGAAGTGTCCAATAATTAATTAAAAATTATTTTAATTAATTGTTTAAACAAATACAAAAATGAAACTCTTTCAGCTTATCCGGTGAGGCTGTTTTGTTTGATTTTTTTGTATGTGTTTATTTTATTTCCAGAACCTTAAAATAATTTTTATGTGATTAAAAATATGTTATTTTGATGTTAGATGCATTCCAAAATTATTTTTCAAGCATTTAAAATTTTAAAAATTCTAGATATCGAATTAGTCATTTTGAGCGTCTAAGTGTGTTGGTTCGTTTGTCTTAGTAATTTTGGCTTGTGCCAAAAATATTTTGATGAAATTGAGCTGAACTAAATATAATTAGAATGTTGATTTGATAATATGAAAATTTTTAGAATTTTTAGAAATTAATTTTGAATTAATTTAAGTTGTGCAATTGTAATTCTAGTATGACTAGAAATTGGTATGTATATTAAAATTAAATTGTTTAATTTTAACATCATAATATTCTGATTTTCAGGAGAATTAATTTTGAATTATTTCTAAAAATATGGAATTTAATTTAATTTGATTAAATATTAAATTCCACTTTAAAATGACATACAAAATTAAATTAACCGAAAGAACACATATAGGTAATTTCGATTCAAATGTTGAATCGATTTACAAATTAAAATCCAAAATTGTTATTTTTATTTTATGCATTAGAGAATGCATGTTAGGGGTGTATAAAAAGGCATGATGGATGATTATGGACTTAGGCCCAATGTGATTGAGCATGCATAGAATTATTTTGTTTTATGGTAAATAGGGTCTGCGTGTCCCTACCTCTTTTTCTTTCTTATGTATTTCTCTTCTCATCTTACTCCCCTCAAATGTAAATTGAGGTTTTCTATAATTTGAAATATGTAATTAGATTACATAGGATTAGGATAGAATAAAGATACAAATGAGCAAGAAGCAAAGGAGATGGTACCATAAACAAGAAGACTTAGAAATAGGAATTTGATTTCTATTTTGGGTTGTAAATTCATGCATATACCTAGGTAAGACCTAGTCAATTTCTCTTTCGCTCAAGAGATTGGCTTTAGTATGTCCTTAATCATGCCATATAGTTAATGTAACTATCTTTATATATCAATGTGATGAATGTATGGTATACAAAAGCATGAAATAATAACTTGATGAGACTTAACAAAGAAATCCCTCACTAAATAAACAATTAATTCTTACGCCTTCCTTTAATATGGGGAGAACCAGAGTTTTTCTAGAGTTAGGGTTGTTGAGTTGCCTCATGCTCACTCTATAAGAATATGTTCAATCCATTGAAATTAGATTTCACGATTAATGGGTTAGACTTAATCGATATTATTAACTTGTTGTATTTGCGCCAAGGTTAATGTGTATTGGAGGTGAAGTTGGGTTTGTATACATGAGATGTACACATATCAAGAGTCAATAGCCCAATGTATTTGCACACATCAATAAGTTGATAGCACAAGATTCAATAGTTGCATGAATAATGCAATTGGTATGGATTAGATACCTACCATCCAAACTAAGGATAGCTTGTTAAGTTGCCTCAAGGTTATTCTTAGCTAGTTGGATATCGACCCACTAAGAGAACTTCCATATAAGTTCTCTCGGGTTCATAGTGAGGGCTATGGATTCGCAATAAAATAGTGGAAGCCATAATGCGATTTATTAAATACCTAATAAACATGCATTTTATGTACATTCTAACATGTTCTATTTTACATCTAGGTTGCTAGAATCATCATCATGACAAGTGTGAATTTGCGATTGCTAATGGAATCAAATAAGTTGACCGGGCCCAATTTTTTGGATTGGCTAAGGAATCTGAGAATAGTTCTCAAATCCGAAAAGATTGGCTATGTCCTAGATGAGGCACTCCCTAATCCCCCTACTGTTAATGCTTCTGAAGATGTTCAGAAGGCATATCAAAAGCATCTCAATGATAGTGAGATGGCAAGATGCATTATGCTTGTTACTAAGTCAGCTGAGTTGCAAAAGCAACATGAGGCTATGGATGCTAATTCCATAGTATACCATATAAGAGAGCTTTTTGATGAGCAAGCACATTCCGAAAGGTTTGAAACTTCAAGGTTGCTCTTCCGCACTAAGATGGTTGAGGGGACATCTCCAGTGCAATATGCATTGAAGATGAATGGCTATATTGAGAGGTTGGCCACCTTAGGATTTGTGATGGACCATGAATTAAGTATTGACTTAATTCTAACAGGTTTTTCTGATAGTTATTCACATTTTGTGCTTAACTATAGGATGAACCAAATCTCTACCACTATTCCTGAGCTGATTAACTTGCTTAAAATAACTGAGCCATCTGTCAAGAAGGACAGTAAGGCTGTGATGCTGGTGGACTCTTCAAGTTCTTAAAAGAAGATCCTTAATAAGAAGAAGAAGTCCATGAAGCCTAAGGGAGGCGTGGCCAAGGAGATTGCTCCAAAAGGGACATGCTTCCATTGTGGCATGTATGGCCATTGGAAGAGAAACTGCAAGGCTTACTTAGAGTCCTTGAAGAAGAAGGAATTTGATGCCCCTTCTACTTTAGGTATTTTTGTCATTGAAATTAATATTGTTTCCAATAATAATATATGGGTATTAGATACCGGTTGTGGCTCACACATATGCACTGATATGCAAGGCCTAAGGAACAGTAGACAGCTCAATAAGGGAGAGTCAGTCCTACGCGTTGGAAATGGAGCAAGGGTTGTTGCATTAGCTATAGGAACATATGTATTGACCCTCCCTAGTGGGCTTATATTAAATTTGGAGAATTGCTATTATGTACCTGCTTTGACTAAATATATTATTTCTGTTTCAAGTCTAAATAAAGATGGTTTCTTTTTAGCTTTTAGTAACAACTATTGTTCTATTATGTTGAATAGAATTCTTTATGCTAATGGTACATTATGCAATGGAATATACATATTAGATATGTCAAATCCAATTTTAAACATCAATGATAATAAAAGGGAAAAACAAGATATGTTGAAATCATCTTATTTATGGCATTGTCGTCTTGGTCATATAAGTGAGAAACGCATGGCTAAGCTACACAAAAGTGGTAGTTTGAGGTCATTTCATTATGAATCATATGACACATGTGAATCTTGTTTACTAGGCAAGATGACTAAATTACCCTTTAAGGGAAATGGTGAACGTCCTAATGGACTTTTAGACTTAATACATTAAGATGTATGTGGTCCAATGTCTACACACGCTAGAGGTGGTTTCATCTACTTCATTACTTTTATCGATGACTACTCACGATATGGATACGTGTATCTTATGAGATACAAATCTGAAGCTTTTGAAAAGTTCAAAGAATTCAGAAATGAAGTACAGAAACAACTTGGTAAAAGTATTAAAACACTTCGATCAGATCGAGGAGGTGAATACTTGAGCCAAGAGTTTCTAGATTATCTTAGAGATAATGGGATTTTATCTCAATGGACTCCACCTTACATTCCATAAAACAATGGTGTGGCTGAAAAAGAAACCGAACCTTGTTAGAGATGGTAACGTCTATGATAAGTTTTGCGGAATTGCCTAAATCCTTTTGGGGTTATGCACTAGAGACCGCCATTTATATATTAAATGGAGTTCCTTCACAGTTAGTTGATCTTACTCCATATGAAATATGGTATAACAAGAGGCCCACATTTTCTTACACGAGAATTTGGGGTTGTCCTGCTTATGTGAAGCGGACAATGTCAGATAAGCTAGAAGCTAAGTCTGACCGATGTCTGTTTGTGGGATATCCAAAAGCATCATATGGATATCAATTTTCCCACCCCTTGGAAAAAAAGGTTTTTGTTTCAAGAAATGCTATCCTTTTAGAGAGAGAATTCCTTCTAAAAGGAGATAGTGGGAGCTTGTTAGAGTAGTGCACTAAAGGCAATCACCTTTTGCACTTATTGTACAAATTTATTTGATTAATAAAAGGCTTTTTCATTAATTTGATGTTCATTTGATATATGAATTGATAAGTGATCTTAAATCAATTAATGAAGTCCTTGATACAAAGCATAGCATGAAGGAAATAATGATGAGATCATGATATTGAGATTCTTATCATGTGTAATTATGTTAGTATCAAAATTATCCCTAGTCATAGGATTAATGAGACGGGACATTATTAATCCAGACAGACTAGCACATGTTACACTCCTTTACTGGATCGAGTAGTAGATCTCATAATCTATAAACATGATATGTTTAGAGTTAACATGTGGATACTTGCTAAGTGTAGCTAAGTACATTGGATGACCAACTATGAGACAATCATATGGATAATCTATTCAAATGTCATTGATAGTCGCATCATAGCAATGGTGCAAGTATCCTTAGACTTGAGGTACTCAATGATATCTTGAATATTGATTATGTATTTTGACACTATTCCTTGTTGCCTCAGAGAGGTAGCTCATAGGATAGTGATTGGATACAGCTTGAGGTATTTGAAGGTAATTGGATAACCAACAAAGGATTCACTACTCTTGATAGAAGGAGTGTATACCTGTGGCCTCTTGTCGTGGTCATTACTCAGGAATCTCTGGCCAAAGTGGAAATGTCATAAAGATAGTCTTCAATGACATATCTAATAGAGTAATGAGCCTCAAGGACAAGAACTAACATTACTTGGACTAGACATAACGTAGTCAGTCTAGTGGGAGTTGACACATGTCCATACTCTGAACCAAGTGGAGTATAGAATGGTGAAAGGAATAATTGCACATAAATTGTTTATGGTAAGGTTCGTAGTCAAACCACTGACTTTCCGGTCAATTGGGGTTCATGATGTGTTGCTAGATACCGCTCATGATTTGCTTAAATTAATTATTAATTTAAGTGACCAACATAACCGATCAAATGGGTCACACGCATTTAAGATATGGAGAATGAGTAAAATGGTCTTGGATATGATCCAAAATATGAGAGAATTATTTTAGGATGGATCGTGATAAGATCGTATGAAAAAATCGTTCAGGAGTGTCACGAGCCCACACGAGCTAGGCAGGCTGCTGGCCAGCCTTGTGGGCCAGTTGGGCTGCGCAGCAGCAGCCCGCAGCAGGCTCAGCGCGCCTGTAGCTTCCATCCGTTGGCCAACGGCTGTAATTGGTCATAATTAGACCAATTATAGTCAATTACTATTCATTTGTTGACATTTTCTCCATTTTTGACTTTTCATATTATTTTTGAATTTGATTCAAATAGAAAATACATCAAATGGCAGAAAATACAAAAAAATATTTTTAAGACAACAAAATTCTCTCAAGAACACTTTCAAAGCTAGCACTTTGAATTTGTTCAAACCATTTTCTCTTGATAGTTTCTTCTTCATTCTTCGCGTAGATTATTATTAGAGACATCCTAGTGTGGATTGTTGTGGTTTGCTACAACCCAACAAATTGAAGATTTGAAGAACAAATAAAAATTACATGGTATAATTTTTAACATTTACATTTATATAAATTAGTTTTAATGGTACAAGAATGATCTTTTGTTTTGGGTTTTGAAAAATTTTATTTTTCGTTGCATTTATGAATATGATTCATTCTTCAAAACCTAACAGGAAGCCTATAGAGTTGGAATTTGACTATTCCGGTGGGTGAGACATGCAACGTGCTACGGAACTTAAGAGTTGGTTCCCTTAGCGTTGGACGATGTATGTCCACAAATTCTCTAAGCTGAAAAACTTGTAATTGTTCAATCATGTTTGTCTCAAGACCAAGATGTTTAACACAACTCCACTCAAAGGATCATGATGAGAGTATAGGTCGTTTCTTGAGAACGACATATCGTGGATGGTAATGATCCGGAATGATGTTGAGTAGATAATGGTTGTGGCATCTTGGAGCATGTGATTTCTTTCTAATGCCTTTGGAAGAACTAGATTCCATTTTGATTAGCTTTGAATAATGGAAGGCGAAGTAATTTTCAGAATAGGATTGAAAAACCCTTGAGAAAATTTGTGATTCTTTGAAGAATGAGGGGTTTGGAAGGGTTATATCGATGGAAATGTAGGTGAGAAGGTTGGAATTTGTGAGAGATATTGAATGGGTGTGTTAAATGAGAGAATTTGTAGAGAGGAAAATGAGAAAAGATAGAAAATTTCATTTTATAGTCGATTGAATCACGGCCGTGAATACCCAGTCACCGGTGTGAATAATCGGGGTCACAGTTAGTTGAAGGGGTTCTCTAGCCATGAAGAAGAAGATGAATCGAGTCATGGTTGTGACATTAAACAATCACTGACATGAATCAGGCTTTTCATGAGCGTGAAACTTAGTTTTCATGACTACTACCCGTGAACCAAGGTGTGAAACAAAGCGTGAACGGTTTTGGAATTATTTGTTATCTTTGGTCATGATTGTGAAGATATGTCACGGGCATGAATCTGGCTTTTCACGGGTGTGACAAATAGAGTATCAAGCGTGAAACTCATTCTTTAAGACTTCTACCCGTGAAGCACGTCGTGAGGCAAAGTGTGAAAGCTACTGGAATTTTTTGCTATTAAGTTCACGGTCGTGAATATATGTCACTGGCGTGAACCACCTCAAATCTTCAAAAAATAAAATTAGGTATAAAACAAGACTAGAAGATTTCTAAAAAAGTTTATATGCCTTAGGACATATATTTCTATCATGTTAACCACTTCATACCAAAAATTATTCAAGAAAAATGAATCATATGAAGGAATTAACATTCAAGGTTCACACAACATACATTTGGAAAAATAATTAAGACAAAGTTGATCCATCAAGAATCCCAAGCTCTCTTCTTATGAAACAAAAACTTTCTTCATTAAGAGGTTTGGTAAAAATGTCTGCCAATTGATTGTTTGTATCGATAAATTATAACACAACATCTTCATATTAAACATCATCCCTAAGAAAATGATGTCTAATGTCAATATGCTTACTTCTAAAGTGTTGAATGGGATTCTTAGATAGGTTAATGGAACTAGTATTGTCACATTTGATGGGTATATGGTCCAAACTATGACCATAATCCTTAAGTTGTTATCTCATCCATACGATTTGAGTGCAACAACACGTTGCTGCCATATATTTCGCTTTAGCGGTAGATAAGGCAACTGAAACTTGTTGCTTGCTAAATCAAGAAACTAGGCATTCACCATTAAAGTGAAAAGTGCCTAAAGTACTCTTTCCATGCAAAAGATTACTGGCATAATCCACATTTGAATATCCTATGATATGGAAAGATGAATTCATAGTATACCATAAGCCTAGATGTAACGTGCCATTTAAGTATTTAAAAATCCTTTTTACAGCATTCAAATGTGATTCTTTAGACAATATTGAAATCTAGCACATAAACATACATTATACATAATATCGGGCCTCGAGGCAATAAGGTATAAAAGTGATCCGATCATACCTCTATAGAGCTTTTCACTGATGCTCTTGCCCTTCTCATCTTTTTCCAATTTTGTTGATGTGCTCATAGGATTCTTAGCTTTCAAAACCCACTGGTTGTTCTACATAAACTTCCTATTCTATAAAACCATTTAAGAAAACACTTTTGACATCCATTTGAAAAAGTTTAAAATTCATATGGCATGCAAATGCTAAAAGTATTCTTATGGCTTCTAATCTAGCCACTGGAGCATAGGTTTCATCATAATCTATACCTTCTTCTTGATTGTAACCCTTTGTAACCAACCTAGCCTTATTCCTAGTTATTGAACCATGTTCATCTAACTTATTTCTAAACACCCATTTACTACCAATGATTTTATCCTTGGGGTAATTCTTTGTCATTTTATATTCCTTTGGAAGCTCTTGGTTGTCTTGCTCTTGAGCTTAACATAGAGATACATCTTGTTGTTGTTTCTCATGATCAGGATCAAGCTTCTCAATTGTACCTACAATGTCATCAAGAACAATACCTTTCACAAGATCAAGCTTACTAGATTCATAAAAAACAACATGCATAGACTCTTCAACAACTAAAGATCTTTTATTAAAGCCTCTATAAGCTTTGCTAGTTGTAGAGTATCCCAAGAAGATACCCTCATCTGATTTAGAGGCAAATTTTCCAAGGTTGTCTTTGGTGTTTAATATAAAACACTTGCATCCAAATACTCTAAAGTATGATATCATGGGTTTTCTTCCTTTCCATAGCTCAAAAGAAGTTTTGTTTAAAAGTGGTGTTTTGAAAACTTGATTTGAAATATAACATGCAGTATTTGTGGTTTCGGCCTAAAACTAGGTTGGTAAGCCATACTCATTGAGCATTGTTCGAGCCATTTGAATTGAAGTTCAATTTTTCCTTTCTACTACCTCATTTTGTTGAGGTGTCATAGAAGTTGAAAAATTGTGTGATATACCATATTCTAAACAAAAGTTTTCAAAATTTTCATTTTCAAATTTTTTGCCATGATCACTTTTTATATTATAAATCAAATAACCTTTTTCATTTTAAACTCTTTTAGCAAAATTTTTGAAAGATTTAAAAGCATCACTCTTTTAAGCTAAGAAAATTATCCATGTGAATCTAGAGTAATCATCGACAATGACAAAAGCATAGTGTTTACCTCCTAAACTAGTAACTCTAGTAGGTCCAAAAAGATCTAAGTGCAAAAGTTGTAGAGGCTTAAAGGTACTTACTACATTTTTGGATTTGAAAGATGACTTATGTTGTTTTCCTCTTTGGCAAGGTTCACATGTCTTATCCTTTTCAAATTTGATTTTTGGAAGTCCACTTACTAACTCTGTTTTGCTAAGACTTTGAATCAATTCCATGCTTGAATGACCAAGTCTTATATGTCATAGCCAAGATTCATCACTAATAGTCATAAGACACTTAGAGAAAACGTTAGAAATTTTGTGTAAGTCTATTATGTAAGTATTGATATCTCCATCTCCCTTGACTATCTCTTGGCCACTTGAATAGGTTACAAGATATTCATTTGAGGTAAAGATAACTTGGTTTCCCTTATCACATAATTGACTTATACTTAACAAATTATGTTTCAAACCATCAACAAGCAAAACATCTTCAATAAAAGTAGTATTATTAATACTAATAGAGCCAATGTCAATTACCTTAACATTAGCATTGTTCCCAAAGGTTACCTTACCACCATCAATTCTTTTGATGTGATTGAAGAGTTCTTTGTTTCTAATCATATGCCTTGAGCATCCACTATCCACAACCCAAGCATTTTCCTTTATAGTGGACTTGAGGCATGCCTATAAAATCATTATTCAATTTTTGTTTTTAGGTACCCAAACGAACTTGGGTCCTTGGGGGTTAACACTTAAATGTTACCAATGAGCCTTCCTTATCCAACAGTGTTTGTTGATATAACCAAATTTCATGTAATAATAGCGTTGTTTAGCTCTAAATATATTTTTTGGTTTTGACATGCTTTTTGGTCTCAACATCCTTTTAGAAGGTGTTTGTATGCAATGACATACACATGCATGATGAGTAGGTGCTTTCCTAGGTGCAGGCCTCTTATACATAAAGGCATGATTGGCCTTTTGAGGTTTCCCTCTTAAGCCAAGTGACCCTTAACCATTCTTCTTTTGAATAGGGGGTTTTGTGTGTGTTATGTTTTTAGCACTTGGGGCTATCACCTCAATTGTGGAGGTTTATGGTGCATGACTTAACAAATGTAGTCTTGTGAAATGAAGATGATGTTTCATTAAATCCTAGACCATATCTTATTAAAAGTGATCTTTGAGAAACTATGAGAGTATCCAAATTCTCTTTCCCCTTATGAAACTTTGAAATTGAGTTTCTAAGTTCCTCAACTTCATTTTTCAAAATATTGTTTTCTTTAAGCAAAGATTTATTTGAGGGTCTAGAGGAATACTCATTGAAAATTTTTTGAAGAGTTTCATTAGAAGTTTTAGAATTAAAATTCTCTTTTTGTAAAGCTTCCATTTTGTTTTTCAAATCTTAAATATTATTTTTATGAGTGTTAAATCTGCTTCTATATTTTTCTAATTTTAGGTTTAAAACTTCTATTAAACTCTGCTCATCATCATCTTCCCTGTCACTATTATTATCCCTACTATTATCATTAAAAGAGTATGAGTAAGAAGGGCCTACCTCATCCGTGAAGTGATCCTCTAAAGCCATGAAACATAGGTTGATCTCTGCTCTTTCATTATTATCTTTTTCTCTTGAAGAGCTTTCGTCATCCCATGTGGCTTTGTGACATTTCTCCCTATTATCATTATGAAATATTTTCTTGTGTTTCTTGAGCTTTGGATATTCTAGTTTGATATGTCCTTTCTTCCCACATTCATAACACTTTACTTCCTCTTTATTTCTTTGAGAGTTATTTAAAGAGTGAGGGTTCTTTGTTTGAAGTTTCAAGAATTGCCAAGTCTTTTTTCAATTATTCTTTTTTATCTTCTTGAGAGCATGGCAATGTCCTGATTTGCATCATCATTCTTTTCTTCATCATCTTCAATTACCTCTTGAGATTTTGAGGTAAAGGCTTTGAGTTCTAGATGCTTTCTCTTTTCTAGTTCGGCTTCAAGTTCTCTATCTCTTTTACCGCCATTTCATGCATTAGAAGTTTGCCAATAAGCACATCGGTAGGTATGATGCTTAGGCCTTCATTGGCTTCTTCTATATCTGCAACTCTTGAACCATAGTCTTTGAGAGGAAGCCTTCACTAAATTTTGTTGTTCACATCTTCCAAGCTCAAATGCTTTCCAACCTTTCTCATGCCATTGATGATGGTTAGAAGATCATCATGTCAGTGATAGATTCATTGGATTTCATCTTGAAGAGTTCATATTCCGAAGTGAGAAGTTGAATCTTCTTGGATTTAACTTGTTTGGTTCCTTTATGATAATTCTCCAATGTTTTCCACATACTATATGTAATAGGGAAATATTGAATCCTACCACATTCTTCAATAGATAGAGAGCTTGCGAGCACTTTCATTACCTTTTTGTTTTTTAAATTAGCTCTTCGTTGAGGCTCTATCCAATCAACTCTTGAAAGAATTTCTTTTTTGCCATCCACTCCTCCATTAGTTGATGGTGTCCATTCTTTCCAAACACTATTCCAAACTTCAATTCCCTCACAATCGAGATATGTTTCCATTCAGAATTTCCAATGAGCGTAGTTTGCTCCATCAAAGTAAGGCTTGAGATTTTGGAATCCTTCACTGGCCATTTCTTGATCTTTGCTAGTGCTTTTTAGGCTTTGTTCCTAGACAAACTCTGATACCAATTGTGGCCCAGACAATGTGTAACACCCCCTCACCCCAGCAGCTCGTGCCCGGATAAGGGAGTGCTACCTCTTACTTCATCGATTAAAAGATCATTATTAAATTTTGTACACATGAAAATCATTCATTTTTTTCTTTAATTACTATTTATTTACTTTGCAGCATAAAAGAAAAGTCATAACATCAAAGATAAAAATACATTTTATTTAATAACATCTTCTTTACAAAGCGTGCCGTTTATTTTACAAGTACTATAAAATAAAATTTAAAAACATAATTACATAATTTGTGTGACCCACAATATTTGATAAGAAGCTGCTCTACTGGACTTGGATCACCGTGTCTTTATCCAAAAACCTCAGCTACTTCTTTAAATCTGCGCGGAAGGAAACTCTCATGCTAAGCTCAAGGCTTAGTGGTGCATAAAAATAAGGCAATAAACTATTTAAATGCCACATGCATTGTCATATAACAATTAATGCTTAATCATATTCTCATGCAAATATACATATCATGGTATTCTAGCATGTATAGTGTAACACCACATCTTATGCATTTTAGTATAACCTATCCAAATATCAAGTAATCATATATGGCGTACTGGAAAGGTAAAATACCCTGTTAACAATCGTAGTAAAATTGTTTTTCATATCCTGTAATATAATTCCATGACTTTGCAAGTCTCATATCCTATAATTTCATTCAATGACTTGCAAGTCTCATATCCTGTAATATTATTCACTGACTTTGCAAAGTTAACACTGAGGTTTTCACCACAATATAATATATCACATATATCAAAACATAAACTTTTCACAAAAGTATTTTCGAGTTGATTTCATTTATACATATTTAGACTCATTCCAAAATGACTATACCTATTCAAGCACGTAAATACAAAAAAAACACATATGACATATTTTCATGCTTGTGTGGAATGCAAGGAGAGAGAGAGTGATGAGGCTCGGCCAGTGACCTGTGCTCCATGTCTTTTATACGCTACTCAAAATGAGCTATCACTTCTCTTTACCTGAAAAATGATGCAAATTAATGAGTTGCGGCTCAGTGAGAATAACCATCCAATGAGCTCTAAAGTACCAAACAACTCATAGTCATAAATCACAATTCCAATATATACCATGTATTCCATTCCATTCATCAGTCAATAACATATAAATATAGATAAAATCAAGTACTCAATAATTGTTATTTACTTATGCTTTGCTTGTACATTTTATTTTGTTGTGACCAGATTAAACGAACATTGCCCCGGGTTTCCATGTGAACATTTGCATTTGCATTTGCTAGCTAGCTTGATCATTTGTTTCATTTACACATTTGTTGGGCCATAGGCCTCTTCTTTTGCTTTGCACATTTGTTGGGCCATAGGCCTCTTCTTTTGCTTTGCAATGTCGATTAACTAGTCACAACGCCTTTTTAGCCCATATGCATATGCACTTGTATTTAAGCATTCATCAACCATTGCATCTTTAACATATACACCATACATATATTCCCTATATACCTCATATGTCAAGCATATACCTTGTATATACTATACATGTACCATGTATATATATCACATTTGTCAAACATATACCTCAAATATACCACAAGTATACCATTTATATGTACCACAATGTCACAAATTATCCATCATTACATTATCAAGGACCAATCATGACAATCACATGAATCACATAGCAAGCAACATTCATTTGCACTAAAGAATTCAATCGATAATTAGACTCACCGTTCTCCTTTGATTCCGACCCCTAACTTATTGTCTATCTGCTCCTTGTGGTTCTCCAATATGTTGCGAGCCTAATATGAAAACATAATCGATTAACTCATGATTAGAGAGACTTAATGTGGCTTAAACAAATTAATATGCATTGTTCATGTCAATAGTTAAGATATTTCCTATGAGCCAGTGTGACCTTATGGGACTGTTTAGCCTATAACTTTCTCTATAATTGACCGATTAATCTGATTCTTGTTCCTAATTACAAATAACATATAATTAGAGAACATATTAAAATTTCAGACCAATTGGATAATTTTACAATATTTGGTGGAATTTATAAGAGTGTTCTGTTTTCTGCCTTGTTTTCTGCCTTTAGGCAGTTTCAGGGTACTCATTTGGGTTCATCATAACTTACACTCTATAAGTCCTATTTTAATGAAACTTTACAGAAACTTATATGGGTTCATATGGAACATGTTTCATGTTTACAACTTGTACCAATTATGTCTCTAAGGTCTTCTAATTATACCAAACATATTACTGTTCTAGAATAGAATTGGCTTCCGGACCATTATGACTTCAAAAGGCCATAACTTAGTCTATAGATAACCAATTAAGCTCCAATTAGTACCATAATTTAGATAAGACATATACATCTAACTTTCATGTTTTGAGAAATTACATAATCGAGCTCTAACAAGCTCAAATTACCCAACCAATGTACTGGAGCTGCCCAGGGCACTCAGTAGGCAGTTCAAACCATGGAACAGTCATGGTTCCATTCACCATAACTCACCATTTACAAGCCCTATGAACCTGAAATTTGGTATACATATACAAAACACATATAGATACAACTTTTATGTTTTGAGAGACTTCAAATAAGGGCTTTAACATATTCTAAATCAGACCACACAGTAGCTAACTTGGTTAGGGTTTACACCCTGACCAGTTTCAGTACGAAGAGCATATATAATTCTATAAACCAAATCACGAAACACCGTTTACATATTCATAAATATAAGACATAAAGGAACAACTTTTGTGTTTTATACTTGTCCAGAATCAATTTATATGTGCATCAAAATCGGGTTGCAAAACAGTGCCTATTAATGAACCTAAGCAACTCAAATCAACCCTAAAGCAATAAGAATTGATTACTTACCAAGGACGAACTTGCAAGGGATCAATTTGGTGCAAAAACTAGGTAAAACAAGGAAGATTTGAAGTCTGAAATGGAGGAAAATGAAGAAGAAGTCGGGCTGGAGTGAGGAGGCAGAAATGGGGAAAGATATATGAAGATAAAGCCAACTTGTTGTTTGTCATTTTCTCATTTTCTCATTTTCTCTTCTTCTCTTCTCTTTTCTCTTCTCATTTCTCTTTTCTCTTCTCTTCTATTTCCCTTTTGTGTCATTTTCATTTTATTTTGTCTATATTATTATTATTATTTACATAGATTTATAATTCCATTAATTCACACAATAATACAACTTAATCATTTGACCCAATTTAACTAAATTAACAATGTAATTGTTTACTAATCTTAATCTAATTATTTTTCTTAGTTTAATTTAATCACCTTATTCAATTTATTTCTAATGCTTTGTTATCTTCATTTAGGTTATAATTACACAAGTGCGACTCGATACAAGTGCCAAATACTAGGACACGTAGCTAGTGCATGTCATAAACTTGTTCCTACGAAAATACGTATGAAATGCATTTGTTCAATTGAATTGTATGCAAGATGCTTATGTTCAATGAAATTCATGTGGGGGAAGGTCAAGGATGTTACATATAGACATCAAATTACATTTTTTTATCTTATACTTGTTTACTTTACTAAAACATCATTATATAACATGTCATAATCAACCATATTACAAGTCATTATTTCTTTTATTTTCCAAGTCATAATTCATAATTCCAGTTTAAATTTCAATAATTCATTTATTTTCAACAAATTCTTTATTTATGTCTTTATTTATGCCCAGGACACCTATGAACCACTAACACGGATAACGGAGTTACCATCCAGGCACTTAGGAGTGCCACCCTAGCAATATGATGTGCGCATATAAGTGCCATTACCGGCGTAGATAACCGTGCCATTACAGGCATAGATAACCGTGCCATTACCGGCGTAGATAATCATACCATTAATGGATTTAATCATTTTCATCATACTCCCCCATATTTGGCATGTCAAACTATCCTAAGTTGGTTCGGTGTTCTAGGGCTTATACAATTTCATTAAAATTCATAACAATTAATTTCATACTATTCATGTATATAATATCTCAAAATAATCACATAATCACTCAATTAAAATAATATTTATAGAAGTTCACATCATTTTACTCATTTCATTCCTCATCTCATATGCTGCCCTGTCACTGGCAGATTCTGTTCTTTTCATTGGACCTTAATTTTGGTCCTGTTATGTTCTGAATTTAATTACATGATATTCTTAACAATTTTACCTCTGGATCTTAGCTTTAATATGAAACTGGAATTACTTAATTCTGAATTCTTTATCAAAAGATATGATAAAATTACCACTGATGGGTCACTAAACAATTCTGCCCGGAATTTCCTGGACAGATTCTAAGTCTGGACTTTATGAATTTTTCTGGATAATTAAAGACATATTCAGATATTATATTCTAAATAAAAATTATAGCCTTATGTCTTATCTTTCAAACAAAATAAAAAACACACAAATCCAAGCTCCATAACTTAATTTATAACAGTTTAAGTACTTACTGCTCATTACAAACAATTCTGCCCAGAATTTCTTGACAGATCCTACGTCCGAATTTTATGAATTTTTCTGGAAAATTACAGACATATTCAGGTTTTATGGTCTGAATAAAAGTTATAGCCCTATGTCTTATCTTTCAAACTCAATAAACAAAATGCAAAACCAAATTCCAGAAAGTAAGTTATAACAATTTAAGTGAACATTGTTCATCAATTTCCAGCAAGGAACATACAAGATAATCACATTCAATTTTTACCAATTTAAATCCTAAGTCTAGCAAACATGCATCCCCAAGATTTTTCATCACAAATAATATTAATTCAAAATCATCAACATGCCAAATAATTAAATTATGCAATTAAAACAAAATTAAAATAGGCTATTGTCTTAAATTATGCACAAACCTCTCTTTTTTTCTTTTCTTTCTGTTTACTTCTCTTTCTCCTTTCCTTTGCTCCTTTGAGCTAAATCCTTGTCACTTTGAGTTCCTAAAGTTCATAAACAGATTATTAAAACTTTATAAACCTAATATCTCTCTTTCTTCTTACTCTTTTAAGCTTTCTTAAGCATGAAAAATGGAATTTCCCATGCCTTTCTCTCTCCTTTTCTCACTTTCTCTTCTTAGAACAAGGTTTGGTTATGGTTGTCCAAGGGAAAAACGTGGCTGGTTTAGAGAATAGAGTGTTCTAGATGTTAAGATAAGGAAGAAGGATGAGTAATTAAGAGGAAGAAGACAAAATTAATCAATACTTTGACACATAGGCTATAAAAATCTAGATATTTCCCTTAGGTAATTAATATGTTCATCTTCCTTTGATGTATGATAAAAGGAACGTGGAAGACAATGATGGCCAATTCTAGATACAAAGGATTAAGATTGACACATAGGCTATAAAAATCTAGATATTTCCCTTAGGTAATTAATATGTTCATCTTCCTTTGATGTATGATAAGAGGAACGTGGAAGACAATGATGGCCAATTCTAGATACAAAGGATTAAAAAAGAAGAAGAAATAATCAAGAAGAAAATGACAAAGGTTATTAAGATGGGAGGGACACCTAAGCATCCATCTAGAAACATTCATTAATGTTAAATGCATGTATCTTAATTAGCTTATTAAACTTTGCCATTTGGTGTGTTATGCTTCAAGAAACGTGGGCTGATTTGAGGAAAAGATAAAAATCTTCTAGATATTTAAGTGATAAAGAAGAAGAGAGGCAATCAAGAGAAAATGACAAACTTAATCAATTATGGGACACCTAAGCTTAATTCTAGAAACTTTAATTAATGTTAAATTCATGTATGTCAATTATCTTCTTAAAATGTGCCACTTGGTGTGGCCAGCCCCTTCCCATGTTTTAATGTCCCAATCATGTATTTAATTTATCATTATCCCAATTAAATCCTTCAATTTTCGGTAAATTGCAAATTGACCCCTAAACTTTTCAAAATTTGCAATTTAGTCCTTTACCGAAATTTAACATCTTAAAATATTTTAAACACTTTATTAGATATTTTTCATACTTAATTGCCATTATTTTCATTATTTTTTGATAAAAATCCAAATTTAGACTTTAGTCAAACCGACGAGTCGATTTAACAACTCGCGTGACTTAGGTCTAAATTAGCGGATATGACACAATGATTCAAGGAGGGGGTTGAATTGGTTAGCAACTAAAAAATTTCTTAACTTGAAAGTACGAAATAAATTAAATAGAGTAAGGAATGAGAGATATCACACATAAGATTTATAGAGGTTCGGGTATTAACAAACCTTACTCCTCTCCCCCATCTCAATTGGGTGTTTCACTAGCACACTAAATGTTACAATGGAGTTTTTCAAGCTCACTCCCAACTATGGTGTTTCTCTCAATGGCTAACACCTAACCCAGAAATTTCCTTGTATTTTTCAATGGCTCACAGAAAAACCAATTTCTTTTGTTTTATGGCTCACATAATAAACCCTTACAAGTGTTTCAATCTTAACCCAAAATATCCAAACTCACTTTTGAGTAATTGGTTACAATGAAAATACGCAACAACCTACAATCCTCAAAAATAATAAGCAATTAAGTTTTCACAATGAATAGAGGTTTGTTGAGAAAAATAATTAATGCACAAGGCTACAACAAGATTAAAGATGTAAAGCAATTGTTGTTCTTCTTGTTGGGATTCATAAATGACTTGCATTTATACTCCCTCTGTGAATTATAACTGTTTTGGTGCATTTAATGCGAAAATTTCCATTGAACCAACTCTTAGCTTCGTGCCTGGCATGTTTCTCTGTCCTCATTCACATGTGTGAATATATGTGTCATGGTCGTGAATGTTCTTCCAAGCCATGGTCCAAGTGGTGCTATGGCCGTGAAGCTCCCTGAAAGAATTTGGCATGTTTGGTCGTGGGCGTGACTGTCTTTCACGGGCGTGACTGCTTGATCATTCACGGTTGGTTTGATCCTTCATGGCTGTTAACTTTGAATATTGGAGAGCTGGCATTAAACTATATTCATGGGCATGACATTAGTAGTCACAGGCGTGTTGTTGCTATTTCTTTGATTTTTTATCTTGAAAAGATGTCTTTCAATCTTACTTCAGGTTCTAATCAAACTATATCCTTTTTAACACACTTAGAACACAAATATTGTTAAATAAATTATTGCTATTTTATTTGTTATCATCAAAATGACGGAAATACCCCTCAAGATTCAACAAAGATTTTCATTAGCTTTTCATATCTTTTATATAATGAAACATAATTAGAAGTTAACTGTTCATATGAAGTTTTAAGAGCTGCAAGTTCAGTAGCAACAACAATTTCAATATTGAACTTGTAATATATGAGATCACGATGGTTGTTTAAAATCTCAAGACCATATAAACTTTTTAGATGGTCTAATGCAATTACAGTAGCCGTATTTATAGCCTCTAATATACTTTCTATGCTAACACCAATACTCTAAGATACAAATCTAATTCCATCATTTTTTTGGTGCGGGTAATAAAGTGTGCAAATGTATTTATCTTCAGTTACAGTTTGACAGTCAAGTGCAAAAATAGGCATTTCTAGTCACTCTAGTATGACGTCTAGAATAGTAGAAAATGTATTTGAATAATAAACATTATAATAGGCATAATAAAGATTGAACAATTAATCACTCATTTTATGAAATAAAACATGATGTAATATTTTTTTTCTTGCTCTTAAAATAATTTTTCAGTAGTTCGTAAGAAACTAATAAAGCATTTCATATTTCTTTTTGGTTTGCTTCATCTATCACTATGTGGTATTAAATTTATCTAAATGTCTCTAGCATCTTCATAATACAACACAAACTTTTGCTAACTAGTATACAAAAGTAATTATTTTCAAGGACTAATGCAACAAAAAAGTTGGAATTATTGGATAGCAAGCAAAATTTTTTTTATAGTGGGCATGAAGAAAATTTTGACAAAGAAAAACAATACAGAAATTATTGCCTCTAAAAAATGCGGATATATGTGTTGTATGGACCTGCATTTAAAAGGATTTAGTATGTGTAAAGGTGGAGATGCAACAAACATAGTCTTGTCTCTACTATTTATAGAAGGTTAAGAACTTGTTAAAGGGTAGAAAAGGTAATTAGCATACAATAATGGATACAACTAAAAGGGTAACAATTAATGGTTGATACACTGAAATCTATATAGATCCAAGAACAATAAAATGTTTACTCATGGTATGGGAAGCATGAACATCAACACACATGAATAAGAAATGTATTCTCATCATACACACACACACAGATATATATATATATATATATATATATATGATGCATAAACATAATTATAAATTAATTAAAATAATTATAATGAATATTAAGTTCCTTAAATGCAAAAAAATCTCACCAAATCATCAATTAAATGAATGAGATTTGCTTATCAAATCTTTTGAATAAGGTATAATTTAGGTGGAGCTATCAATGCTAAGATGAACTCCATGTTTGGATGTGTAAGTTACAACCCCAACCAACTAACTCAATAATGAAAAAGGAAGCAAAACAATTAAGAAAATGAGCTAGAAAAAAGCACAACAAATTGAAAACATAGAGTTAAAACTGGAAAATAAAAGAACATGTATTAAAAAAAATAATGAAAATCAATAAGACAACACCTTTATATTTTTAAATAGGGTATAAATTGATATGCAAAGTCCCATTACAACAGTTAGGTTTGAAATTTACAAAAAGGCCAGTAATCCAATTCAACCAATCATTAGTCAAAAACAAAGTAAATTACAATCAAAAGAGAAATCAATAGTGAGTTACCAAATAATCAATAGAAGGTTTTAGACCAATATGAAAAGCATATAGTATAAAAGTTAATTTTTTTGAAAAAGACTAAATCAAATATGCACACCCATCTGGATCAAAACTTAAGCATCAATAAAATCAAGCAATTATTAGTTAAATACACAGTAGATTACAATAAAAAGGGAAATCAACAGTAAGTTGTCAACAAATCTATAATACCCCACACACCAGCACATGTGCTCAAATAAATGAGTGTTATGCTACTTTTATCGGTTAAAATATTATTTCATATAAACATATATATGAAAGGAGCATATTTATTTATTTATTTTATAAGAAATCATAATAAAGAAACAAAGTACATTTTATATACATAAGGTAAGATTTATAAAAACGTAATGTACAAAACATTACAAAACCATAAAAGAAAGCTTGAAATAAAGATATGAAAATTTGTGTGACCCACATCGTCTGAAATATGTTGCTTTAATGGATTAGATCTGCTAGTTTTTTCTACTATCTTGCTGTTATATCTACACGAGAGAAACTTCCACACTAAGCATAAAGCTTAGTGGTGTATATAATTAAGGCAATAAATTATATCATGCATCATGCAACTTTATGCTTTTAGGATGTGTGCTAGCCTTTTCATGCATCTCTATATTTCCACATCTTATCTCATTATTTCATACTTACATTTTGCTATACTAATTTGGTTAGCACGTATATGTACTTATCAATTATAACCTACACGATAATTTTGTACTATCATTCTCTTATTGATTCCCATAATACTTAGAAATCAATAATTAGGATAATAAAATTGGTCATCTAGACATTATATGAGTGTCACCCAGGTATTATGGTTTGTGCATACAAGTACCATCACCCGCATTAATATATAGGTGTCATCACCAGCATTAATAATGGTATCATCACCAACCTTAATATATGTGTCATCACCGATATTAATATATATGTCATACCTAATATTAATATATATATCATCACCGGCATTAATAAGACCCCCTGATTGACAAGTCAAATTATCCAAAATTCTAGTTCTAAGCTCAGTGTTTTCGATCTTAATTTATCTAATTACTTATTCATTCTTATTTCTTCTTTATTAATTTCATACTTCTTTTGTTTCGTTCAACACATACTTTTTCTCTTTATCAACCTCTTTTTTTTTGTATCTTTATTACATCCTCTTTTCATATCATAAATTGCACAATATATCTCATTCTTACTTGTTCACATATACAAATATTTCCATTTCATCGAATGCAATATCTCATTTTATTTCATTTGATATTCCATAATGATTATAAAATATATAAGTTATTAAAATAGGGAATTCAAGGCCATGACTCCTTATTCATGCTCGTGAAAAATGCAAACACGTTGCCACACGACCATGGTCAAAATATTCATGCCCGTTACTCAAGCCGTATTTGAAGTTATGAATGCTTCTGGACTGAATAGTGTCATTTCCAAGCATAAGTCAAGGTTGTAATGTAATTTAGTCACATATATGAATTTGGCAATTCCATCTGTGACTGACTGCTAGAGATTTGCACTTTCATTTCCTGTATGCATTTCAAGCTTCTTCAAGCCATTTAGACAGCACTAACATTCATTCTCAAATTTTTAACTTGACATACAACTTTTTTATCAACATTTTCATGCTTCTATCAAACTCAAATCCTAACATGTGACAACCTCTTATCTTTGCTCTTATCCACTATCTATGTTTCTTTCTCTTTTCCCTTGCTCCTTTGAGCAAGTTCTTTGTCACCTTGAGCTCTTATAATATCAGAAAACCATTATTAAAACTCTTGTTCATCATAAACTCTCTAAACCTATTATCTTTATTTTTCTTCCACTCTCTATGCTTCTTTCTCTTTTCTTTTGCTCCTTTAAGGAAGTTCTTTATCACCTTGAGCTCCTATAACATCATAAAACCATTATCAAAACCCTTTTTCATCATAACTCTCTAAACCTTATTTTCTCTGTAATTGCCCAAATACCAGGTTAGTCGTAAGCTTAATTGATGAGGCTGGTTATATTTTTCTTATAATTTTTTTATGAAAAAATTATTTAGACATATTGAGAATATATTTATGCCTCTGGGAGTGTCCAATAATTAATTAAAAATTATTTTAATTAATTTTTTAAATAAACACAAAAGGGGACTGTTTTAGCATACCCAGTAAAGCTGTTTTGATTGATTTTTTTGTATGTGTTTATTTTATTTTCAGCACTTTGAAATATTTTTTATGTGATTAAAAATATGTTATTTTGATGTTAGATGCATGCCAAAATTATTTTGAAGGATTTGAAATTTTCAAAAATTATAGATATCGAATTAGTAATTTTGAGCGTCTAAGTGTGTTGGTTCATTTGTCTTAGTAATTTCGGCTTGTGTCAAAAATATTTTGTTGAACTTGAGCTTACCTAAAGATTATTAGAATGATTATTTGAAGTTCTAGAAATTTTTAGAATTTTTGGAAATTAATTTTGAATTAATTTAAGTTGTGAAATTGTAATTCTAGTATGACTAGAAATTGATATATATATTAAAATTAAATTGTTTAATTTTAACATCATAATATTCTAATTTTAAGGAGAATTAATTTTGAATTATTTTTGAAAATATGGAATTTAATTTAATTTCATTAAATATTAAATTTCGACACAAATAGGCAATTTCAGTTCAAGCGTTGAATCAATTTACAAATTGAAATCCAAAATTGTCATTTTTATTTTGTGCATTATAGAATGCATGTTAGGGGTGTATGAAAAGGCATGGTGGATGATTATGGACGTAGGTCCAATGTGATTGAGCATGCATGAAATTATTTTGTTTTATGGTAAATAGGGGATGCATGTCCCTACCTCTCTTCCTTTCTTATGTATTTCTCTTCTAATCTTACTTCCCTTAAATGTAAATTGAGGTTTTCTATAATTTGAAATATGTAATTAGATTACATAGAATTAGGATAGAATGAAGATACAAAGGAGTGAAAAGCAGAGGAGGTGGTAACATAAACCAGAAGACTTAGAAATAGGAATTTGATTTCTATTTTGGGTTGTAAATTCATGCATATACCTAGGTGAGACCTAGTCAATTTCTCTTTGGCTCAAGAAATTGACTTTAGTATGTCCATAGTCATGCCATATGGTTAATGTAACTATCTTTATATATCCATGTGATGAATGTATGATATATAAAAGCATGAAATAATAACTTGATGAGACTTAACAAAGAGATCCCTCGCTAAATAAACAATTAAATCTTACATCTTCCATTAATATGGGGAGAATCAGAGTTCTTCTAGAGTTAGGATTGTTGAGTTTCCTCAAGCTCACTCTATAATAATATGTTCAATCCATTGAAATTAGATTTCACGATTAATGGTTTAGACTTAACCGATATTATTAACTTGTTGGATTTGCGCTAGGGTTAATGTGTATTGGAGGCGAAGTTGGGTTTGTATACATAAGATGTACACATATCAAGAGTTGATAGCCCAATGTATGTGCACACATCAATAAGTTGATAGCATAAGATTCTATAGTTGCATGAATAATGCAATTGGTAAGGATTAGATACCTACCAACCATACTAAGGATAGCTTGTTGAGTTGCCTCAAGATTATTCATAGCTAGTTGGATATCGACCTGCTAGGATAACTTCCATATAAGTTCTCTCGGGTTCATAGTGAGGGCTATGGATTCATAATAAAATAGTGGGAGTCATAATATGATTTATTAGATACCTAATAAACTTGCATTTTAAGTACATTCTAACATATTCTATTTAACATCTAGGTTACTAGAATCATCATCATGACAAGTGTGAATTTGCGATCACTAATGGAATCAAATAAGTCGACTGGGCCTAATATTTTGGATTGACTAAGGAATCTGAGAATAGTTCTCAAATCCAAAACGATTGGCTACATCCTAGATGAGGGACTCCCTAATCCCCCTACTGCTAATGCTTCTGAAGATGTTCAGAAGGCATATCAAAAGCATCTCAATGATAGTAAGATGGCAAGCTGCATTATGCTTGCTACTATGTCAACTGAGTTGCAAAAGCAGCATGAGGCTATGGATGCTAATTCCATAGTATACCATCTAAGAAAGCTTTTTGATGAGTAAGCACATTCCGAAAGGTTCAAAACTTTGAGGTTGCTCTTCCGCACTAAGATGGTTGAGGGCACATCTCCAGTGCAATATGCATTGAAGATGAATGGCTATATTGAAAGGTTAACCACCTTAGGATTTATGATGGACCATGAATTATGCATTGACTTAATTCTAACTAGTATGTCTGATGGTTATTCACATTTTGTGCTTAGTTAAAGGATGAACCAAATCTCTACCACTATTGCTGAGCTAATTAACTTGCTCAAAACAGTTGAGCTGATTAACTTGCTTAAAACAGCTGAGCCATCTATCAAGAAGGACAATAAGGTTGTGTTGCTGGTGGACTCTTCAAGCTCTAAAAATAAGAACCTTAAAAAGAAGAAAAAGTCCACGAAGCCTAAGGGAGACATGGCCAAGAAGAAGGCCAAGGAGATTGCCTCAAAGGGGACATGCTTCCATCGTGGTAATGATGGCCATTGGAAGAGAAACTGCAAAGCTTACTTAGAGTCTTTGAAGAAAAAGGCATCTGATGTCCCATCTACTTCAGGTATTTTTTTTCATTGAAATTTATACTATTTCCAATAATAATATATGGGTATTAGATACCGATTGTGGCTCACACATTTCCACTTATATGCAGGGCCTAAGGATAAGTAGATAGCTCAATAAGGGAGAGTCAGACCTACGCGTTAGAAATGGAGCAAGGGTTGCTGCATTAGCTGTAGAAACATATGTATTGACCCTCCCTGGTGGGCTTATATTAAATTTGGATAATTGTCATTATGTACCTATTTTGACTAAAAACATTATTTCTGCTTCAAGTCTAAAAAAAATGGTTTCCTTTTAGCTTTTAGTAACAATTGTTGTTCTATTATGTTGAATGGAATTCTTTATGCTAGTGGTACATTATGCAATGGAATATACATATTACATATGTCAAATCCAATTTTAAACATCAAGGATAATAAAAGGCAAAATCACGATATGTTGAAATCATCTTACTTATGGCATTGTCGCCTTGGTAATATAAGTGAGAAATGCATGGCTAAGCTACACAAAAGTGGTAGTTTAGGATCATTTGATTATGAATCATATGACACACGTGAATCTTGCTTATTAGGCCAGATGACTAAATTACCCTTTAAGGGAAAGGCTGAATGTGCTAATGGACTTTTAGACTTAATACATTCATATGTATATGGTCTAATATCCACACACGCCAAAAGGTAGTTTCATCTACTTCATTACTTTTATCAATGACTACTCACGATATGGGTACGTGTATCTTATGAGATACAAATCTGAAATTTTTGAAAAGTTCAAAGAATTTAGAAATGAAGTAGAGAAACAACTTGGCAAAAGTATTAAAACACTTCGATCAGAAAGAGGAGGTGAATACTTGAGCCAAGAGTTTCTAGATTATCTTAGGGATAATGGGATTTTATCTCAATGGACTCCACCTTACACGCCACAACACAATGACATGGTGGAAAGAAGAAACCGAACCTTGTTACACATGGTAAGGTCTATGATGAGTTTTGCGGAACTGCCTAAATCATTTTGGGGTTATGCACTAGATATCGTCATTTATATATTGAATAGATTTCCTTCAAAACCAATTGATGTTACTCCATATGAGATATGGTATAACAAAAGCCCCACATTTTCTTACATGAGAATTTGGGGTTGTCCTGCTTATGTGAAGTCGACAATGTCAGATAAGCTAGAAGGTAAGTCTGATTGATGTCTGTTTGTGCAATATCCAAAAGCATCATATGGATATAAATTTTACCACCATTTGGAACAAAAGGTTATTATTTCAAGATATGCTATCTTTTTAGAGAGAGAATTCCTTCTAAAAGGAGATAGTGGGAGAAAAATTGAACTTGAGCAAGTTCAAGATGCTTAAACAGATGCTGATCAATTGCCTGAACCCGAGCTTGTTACTCATATAGATGATATAATAGCTTAACCTTTTAAAGCACAAGAGCTTCATAGGTCAAGTAAGATACGTACTATTCCAGAGAGATATGGATTTCTCATTAGTGAACAGAACGACGTATTTCTTATAGAAAACGATGAGCCTACAACTTATGAAGAAGTTCTGAATAGTTCAAAATCTGACAAATGGCTTCAATCCATGAAGTCAGAATTGGATTCCATGTATAAAAACCAAGTATGGACTCTGGTTGACCCACCCGAAGGGATAAAGCCTATAGGGTGCAAGTGGGTTTTCAAAAAGAAAACTGACATGGATGGTAATATGATTACCTATAAAGCTAAACTTGTTGCTAAAGGTTATCATCAAAGACAAGGAATTGACTATGATAAAACTTTTAGCCCAGTAGCTATGCTTAAATCCATAAGGATACTCCTAGCCATTGGTACTCATTATGATTATGAGATATGGCAAATGGATGTGAAGACAGTTTTCCTTAATGGAAATTTGATTAAAGATGTGTTCATGTCACAACCAGAAGGCTTCATATCTAAATATGGCAAAAAGGTATGTAAGCTTCAAAGATCCATTTATGGATTAAAGCAAACATCCAGGAGTTGGAATATTCGATTTGATGAGACAATCAAACAGTTTGGTTTCTTACAAAATCCGGATGAACTTTATGTTTATAAGAATGTTAGTGGGAGTGCAATCATATTTCTTGTGTTATATGTAGATGATATATTGTTAATGGGAAATTATGTCTAAGCCTTACAATCAGTCAAAATTTGGTTATCCAAGAATTTCTCTAGAAAGACCTTGGAGAAGCAGTCTATATTTTGGGGACAAAGATCTATAAAGATAGATCTAAAAGATTGTTTGGTCTTTCATAGTCTATATACATAGATAAGATGCTAAAAAGGTTTAGCATGGAGCAGTCCACTAGAGGATATGTTCCCATGACCCATGGCATTACTCTCTCAAAATTTTTGTGTCCAAAGACACAAGATGAGAGGACACGCATGAGTTTAATTCCATATGCTTCAGCTATAGGATCAATCATTAACATTATGATATGTACAAGACCTGATGTATCATATGCTCTGAGTGTCACGAGCAGATGCCAATCGGACCCTGGTGAGGGTCATTGGGTGGCTGTCAAGAATATCCATAAGTACTTAAGAAAGACTAAGGATGTATTCTTGGTATATGGAGATGGAGATCTTATTGTGAGCGGGTATACCGATGTCAGCTTCCAATCTGACAAGGATGACTCAAAATCTCAGTCAGGTTATATATTCACACTAAATGGTGGAGCAGTTAGTTGGAAGTGTTCCAAACAGAAAATGACTGCTGATTCCACAACCGAAGCAGAGTACTTTGCAGCTTCTGAAGTAGCAAAGGAAGCAGTTTGGATAAAGAAATTCATCACAGAACTTGGAGTGGTTCCTAGCATTATTGATCTAATACAATTGTATTGTGATAATAATGAAGTCATTGCGCAATCAAATGAGCCACGGTCTCATCAGAGATCCAAACATGTACTCATAAGATACCATTTGATTAGAGAAATCATTGGTAGGAATGATGTAAAGATAGAAAGAGTGCTCACTGATCAGAATATTACTGATCCTTTAACTAAGCCAATTCCCCAAAAGAAATATGATTCTCATTTACTCGCCTAGGGAATTAAATACAAAGGCAATTGGCTTTAGTGCAAGTGGGAGTTTGTTAGAGTAGTGCTCTAAAGGCAATCACCTTTAGCACTTATTGTACAAATTTATTTGATTAATAAAAGGCTTTTTCATTAATTTGATGTTCATTTGATATATGAATTGATAAGTGATCTTAAATCAATTAATGAAGTCCTTGATACATAACATAGCATGAAGGAAATCATGATGAGATCATGATATTGAGATTCTTATCATGTGTAATTATGTTAGTATCAAAATTATCCCTAGTCGTAGGATTAATGAGACGGGACATTATTAATCCAAACAGACTAACACATGTTACACTCATTGATTGGATCGAGAAGTATATCTCATAATCTATAAACATGAGATGTTTAGAGTTAACATGTGGATGCTTGCTAAGTGTAGCTAAGTACATTTGATGACCAACTATGAGACAATCATATGGATAATCTATTCAAATATCAAGGATAGTCTCATCATAACAATGGTGCAGGTATCCTTAGACTTAAGGTACTCAAGGATATCTTGAATATTGATTCTGTATTTTGATACTATTCTTTGTTGCCTTAGGGAGGTTTCTCATAAGGTGGTGATTGGATACAACTTGAGGTATTCGAAGGTAGTTGGGTAACCAACAAAGGATTCACTCTCCTGATAGAAGGAGTGTATACCCATGGCCTCTTGTCGTGGTCACTACTCGGGAATCTCTAGTCAGAGTGGAAATGTCATAAAGATAGACTTCAATGACATATCTAATAGAGTAATGAGCCTCAAGGACAAGAACTAATATTACTTGGACTAGACGTGATGTAGTCATTCTAGTGGGAGTTAACACATGTCCATACTCTAAACTAAGTGGGGTATAGAATGGTGAAAGGAATAATTGCATGAAAATTGTCTATGGAAAGGTTCGTAGTCAAACCACTGACTTTTCGGTCAATTGAGGGTCATGATGTGTTGCTAAATACTGCTCATGACTTGCTTAAATTAATTGTTAATTTAAGTGGCCAACATAACCGGGAAGCTAATGGGTCACACGCATTGATGATACGGAGAACGAGTAAAATGGTCTTGGATAGAATCCAAAATATGAGAGAATTATTTCGAAATGGATCGCGATGAGATCGCACGAAAAAAATCATTCGGGAGGGTCACAGGCCTGCACGGGCTGGGCAGGCTGCAAGCTAGCCTAGCAGGCCAGTCGGGCTGCCCAGCAACATCCCATTGGCCAACCGCAGATTTTGGCCTTAATTAGGCTAATTATAACCAATTATTATTCATTCATTTTCCTTTTCTCCATTTTTGACTTTTCATCTTTTCTTTGAATTTGATTCAAATAGAAAAGAAATCAAATGGCAGAAAATAATTGTGAAAAAATATTTTTAATACAAAACAAAAATTTTCTGAAGAACACTTTCAAAGCTAGCACTTTGAATTTGTTCAAACCATTTATTTTGATAGTTTTTTCTTCATTCTTCGTGTGGATTATCGTTAGATACATCTAAACTGGATTGTTATGGTTTGCTGCAACCCAACAAAGTAAAGATTTAAAGAACAAATAAAAAATTACAAGGTATAATTTATAACCTCTATATTTATATAAATTAGTTTTAATGGCACAAGTATGATTTTTTGTTTCAGGTTTTGAAAAATTTATTTTTCCGCTACATTTATGAATATGATTCATTCTTCAAAACCCAACAAAAATAAATCCAAAGTTTTTAGCTGTTTTCGTCCGGATACCCTTATTCTTCTAACAATTATATTATCTACGGCTACCCTTCTAAAACCTGCGCGAGAGAAAACAACTCGCGCTAAGCTACTAGCTTAGTTCAAAAATAAAAATTTGACATACATACATTTTCTTACATATTAATTAATTATTTCATAAATAAGGCATAAAATAAGAAAATTATATAAAAACAAATAAATTTCAGCAAACATTTCATATTTAACAATTTTAATTAATATAAAATTATCACAATGACATCCTTTGATTTTATTATTATTTTTTATTTTTCGTGTGCCCATAACATCTATAACCGAATTAACTAATAGGAATAATAGGATTTTCATTTTTTGCTTTCATAATATTGCGGTGAGCACTTTTATAATAATATCATTATCGGCTTTCATAATATTGTCATTACCGGCTTAATAATTTTGCGTCAAACGTATTTATAAATTGTCATTACCGACTTTTATATTTGGCACTGAGTGTCTTTAATCCCCTGATTGACATGTCAAACTATTCTCTATTCTAGTTCTAGATTAGGTGTCTTAGGGCTTAACTATTTTTATATTAATTCATAATATTTTCAAAAATGATAATGTTACTAAATTATCACAAATAAGCTTATTCATTTTTATTCATTGTTCCCATTATTATTGCACTAGAATCTCACACATAAATAATTTATTAAACATTTATAATTACCATTAAAGTAAAAATCCACATTAATTATTACATATACTCAACACACCACATGCAAAAACCCAATATTCCAAGTTTTTATCTATGGTAGATTTCGGATATGATTTTGGGCTTCATTTTTAGCCCATTTATAATTCAAATTTAGTTATGTTCTTCTAAAAATTTGAAGATTATTGCCTCATCTTTCAGATGAATTAAAAATCACTCAAATCTCAATTTTCTATCAAAAGTTATGGAAAAATGAACACTTAATCATCACTAAAATTTTTGTCCAGAATTTTCTGGACAGATTTTAGGTGTGAATTTTATATATTTTTCTAGGCAAAGTTAAACATATTTAGATGTTATAGTCTAAATAAAAGTTAAATACCTATGTCTTAGCTTTCAATTCCAATAAAGAACATATAAAACGGAATTCTAGAACCTATATTATAATAAAAAATATTAGGGCTGCTCCTGGAATTCTGTAACAAAGCCATCAATTAGAATCAATCTATATACTACTTGTCTTTATCATATGCATTCATTTTTATGCCAAAGTTTCCAAATCATAATTACATTCACATGTCTTAATGATTTCACACCATTTGGTCTCATTACCATATAAAATATTTGAATCAACAATTAATCACATTCCATATCCAAACCACATTCATATCAAACCTTAATCACAATTACATACAACTGAACAATATGTAAAATTTTTCTCAATGAAGCACATACCTAATGAGCCTTAGATCTTCCCATTATCCTTCTTTTCCTTCTCTTACTATTTAGCTTTCTCCTTACCTTTGTCACCCTCTTGAGGGCCTCTCATTGGTTCATTTGGTTTTCTTACACAACCAATACCATATCTCAATCGTATCATCCATTTTCAAAGTTTTTCATGCCTACATAAAATTCTAATGCTCTTAATATGTTTTATACTTTAATTTAGCCAAAATGTACCCAAGTTATACTTCCTTATAAATATGTCATGGCTTTCCAAAAACCTTATCATAGGTCCCAATTTATTTTCTTCAAATCAACACTTAATTCACATTTCACTTATCACCAATTGTGTTGTTCCTATGTTAATTTTACTTTTTTCCAAATTAACTTAACCAAGTTAGCCCATCATCCCTCCATTAAAGTTACCTTTCTCTAGTTTTTAAGTCATAAAATAATTAACTAACATCAATTATCATTAATTCAAAGTTTAACTACACTTTGATCAACTAGTTGCAAACTTTAAATTTTTAGTTCTAATCTTGCAACATAACCTCAATCTATCAAACCTAATCATGTCTATCATCCTTATTGGTCTCAAATGGAAGGAAAAATGTTGAATTTATGAAAAATAAACTCACCTTAATGGTTCTCCAAGGTGGGCCGAAATTCCCTCTAGAATTTCTCCCTTTCCTTTTCTTCTTTCTTCCTTTCTTCTTGCTCCTTTGCTCCCTTTATGGTAAGAACTCTTAAATTCTAAATTTTTCTCTCTCAAAAGTAATTTTTTTCCTCTCTTTTTTAAGCTTTGATTGAAGAAAAATGGTGGCTTATAGAGGGACTAACGTGGACAGCCAAAGGGTGGGAGAGAGGAAGAAGTAGATAAGTGAGATATTTTGGTGGAAGAATGGAGAATTTGTCATCTTTTGACTTTTATACCCAAATTAAGTAGTGGATCCCACTAATTAAAATTAATCATAATTCTCATTGGTTCATTAAGTTAATTAATCTTTATTAAATTTTAAATTTTAAAAAATTCCTTATTTGCCACATCTTCCTCCATCTTCACACTTTTTCTCCCAACAATTTCTATAAATACCAATTTTGTCCAAAGAAATTTTTTTTTCCAATTCTAGCACTAATCTTTTTAATTCCCAAATAATAATACCCTTCATTATTTTTCCTTATTATTAGTCATTTTTTATGGGTTCAAATTTGGACTCCAATTGAATCAGCACACCCTACTAGGTCACACGAAATCAAGACCTAAATCACTGGATGTTACCATTTTACTCATTCTCCATATCTTCAATGCGTATGACCCATTAGGTTCCCAGTTATGTTGGCCACTTAAATTAACAATTAATTTAAGTAAGTCATTAGTAGTATCTAGCAACACATCATGACCCCCAATTGACCGGAAAATCAGTGGTTTAACTATGAACCTTTCCATAGACAATTTTCGTGCAATTATTCTTTTTACTATTCTATACCCCACTTGGTTCAGAGTATGGATATGTGTCAACTCCCACTAGACTGATTACGTCATGTCTAGTCCAAGTAATATTAGTTCTTGTCCCTAAGACTCATTACTCTATTAGATATATCATTGAAGACTATCTTTATGACATTTTCACTCCGGCTAGAGATTGTCGAGTAATGACCACGAGAAGAGGCCATGGGTATATACTCCTTTCAGGAAGCGTGAATCTTTTGTTGGTTACCCAATTACCTTCGAATATCTCAAGTTGTATCCAACCACCACCCTATAGCAACCTCCCTGAGGTAACAAGGAATAGTATCAAAATACAAAATCAGTATCCAAGATATCCTTGAGTACCTCAAGTCTAAGGATACTTGCACTATTGCTATAATGACTATCATTGATATTTGAATAGATTAGCCATATGATTGTCTTGTAGATGGTCATCCAATGTATTTAGCTACATTTAGCAAGCATCCACATGTTAACTCTAAACATCTCATGTTTACAGATTATGAGATCTACTACTCGATCCAATCAAGGAGTGTAACATGTGCTAGCCTGTCCGAATTAATAATGTCCCGTCTCATTAATCCTATGACTAGAGATAATTTTGATATTAACATAATTACGCATGATAAGAATCTCAATATCTTGATCTCATCATGATTTCCTTCATGCTATGTTATGTATCAAGGAATTCATTAATTGATTTAAGATCACTATCAAATTTGTATCTCATCATATACAAATGCCCATATCATGAATAATCATCAATGAAAGTAATGAAGTAGATAATCAAGGTGGTGAATACTTAAGCCAAGAGTTTCAAAGTTATCTAAGAGATAATGGGATTTTATCTCAATAAACTCCAACTTACACACCATAACATAATGGTGTGGCTGAAAGGAGAAATCGAACCTTGTTAGACATGGTGAGATTGATGATGAGCTTTGTAGAACTGTATAAGTCCTTTTGGGGTCATACACTAAAGACTTCTATTTATTTATTAAATAGAGTCCATTCTAAGTCAATTGAGGTTACTCTATATGAGATATAGACTAACAAGAGACATATTTTTTCTCACTTGAAAGTATGGGGTTGTCCTGCTTATATGAAGTGGAAGATGTTAGATAAACTAGAAGCTAAGTATGATAAGTGTATTTTCACCCAATGGGTTTAATCCCTTCAGATGGGTCAACCAAAGTCCATACTTAGTTTTCATACATGGAATCCATATCTGACTGCATGGCTTTTAGCCGTAGACATATTGCCAACGAATTTACAGTCCGTCCCAATTAACCGCTCGGGCTATCATATTCTAAACAATTCAAAACTTCTTCATAGGTAGTAAGCTCATCATCCTCCATGAGCCATATATCATTTTGTATCATATCTCTCAGGAACAATGTATAGCCTACTTGATCTACAAAGTTCTTATGTTTCAGAAGGTGTAGTTTTTGCTTCATCTCTATGAGTAATAGATTCAATTTTTGTTAGTTGATTTGCATCTTTTTGAGAATTTTGAACTTCATCAAGTTCAATCTTTTTCCCATTATCTTCTTTTAGAAGAAACTATTTCTCTAAGAAGACAACATGTTTTGAAACAAACACCTTTTGTTCCAAAGTGTGGTAAAATTGATATCCAAATGACTTTTTTGGATATCCAACAAACAGACACTTATTAGACTTAGCTTCTAGCTTATCTGACATCGTCCACTTCACATAAGAAGGACAACCCCATACTTTCAAATGAGAAAGAATAGGTCTCTTATTAGTCCATATCTAATATGGAGTAACCCCAATTGACTTAGAAGGGATTTTATTTAATATATAAATAGAAGTCTCTAGTGCATGACCTCAAAAGGACTTAAATAGTTCTACAAAGCTCATCATTGACCTCACGATATATAATAAGGTTCGGTTTCTCCTTTCAACCACACCATTATGTTGTGGTGTGTAAAGTGGAGTTCATTGAGATAAAATCCCATTATCTCTTAGATAACCTTGAAACTCTTGGCTTAAGTATTCACCACCTCAATCTGATCTAAGTGCTTTAATACTTTTACCAAGTTGTTTCTCTACTTCATTTCTGAATTCTTTGAAATTTTCAAAAACTTCATATTTGCATCTCATCATATACAAATACCCATACTGTGAATAATCATCAATGAAAGTAACGAAGTAGATAAAACTACCTCTAGTGTGCACTGACATTGGTCCACATACTTCTATATGTACAAGGTCCAATAGACCATTAGCATGTTCACCCCTTCCCCTAAAAGGTGATTTTGTCATCTTTCTTAACAAACAAGATTCACATGTGTCATATGATTCATAATCAAATGACCCTAAATCACCATTCTTGTGTAACTTAGTCACGCGCCTTTCATTTATATGGCCAAGATGACAATGCCATAAATATGATGGTTTTAGGTTATCTATCTTTTGTCTTTTATTATTGATATTGAGGATTGAATTAAACATGTCAAGAATGTACTAGTTCCATAAAGAATATCATTCGACCATATAAAGCAACCAATGTCATTAATAGTTAAATGAAAACATTTTCTATTTAAACAAGAAACAGAAATAATATTCAAAGCTAGAACATAATAACAATTGTCTAATTCTAAAACAAGCCCATATGGAAGTGTCAATATATAAGTTCCTATAGCTAATGCAACAATTCTTGCTTCATTACTAAGACATAAGTCGGACTCTCCTTTCTCCTGCATATCAGTACATATGTATGACATACTTGGTATCCAATACCCATGCATTATTAATGGAAACAGTATTAACCTCAATAACATAAATATCTGAAGTAGAAAATGCATCCAATGTCTTATCCTTCTCATTTTTTAAAGACTCCATATCGGTCTTGCAATTCTTCTTCCAATGGTCAGTCTTGCCACAATGGAACCAAGTCCCTTTTGAAACAGTCTCTCTGCCCTTCTTCTTCATGCCTCCATGGGCCTTTATGGACTTTTTTTTTCTTGTCCTTTTTCTTCTATGAAGAACAAAAAGTTTCCACTAGCATCACAGCCTTTTTCTCTTTTTTGATAGAAGGCTCAGCTGTTTTGAGCATATTGATCAGTTCAAGGATTGAAGTGGATATCTTGTTCATCTGATCATTTAGCATGAAATGTGCATAACTATCAAGCAAACTTTGGAGAATTAATTTTATACTTAACTCATGATCCATAACAAACCCCAAACTAGCCAATCTCTCAATGTACCCATTCAACTTCAATGCATGTTGCACTGGAGAAGTCTCTATCATCTTGGAGTGGAAGAGCAATTTGGATATTTCATATCGCTCGGTACGAGCTTGCATATCAAAACGCTCCCTTAGATGATACACAATGGTATTAGCATCCATGTTCTCATGCTGGTTTTGAAACTCAGGAGACATAGAGGTGCGTATAATGTTGTTAGATGAGCGCTCTAAAGGCAATCACCTTTAGCACTTATTGTACAAATTTATTTGATTAATAAAAAACTTTTTCATTAATTTGATGTTCATTTGATATATGAATTGATAGTGATCTTAAATCAATTAATGAAGTCCTTGATACATAACATAGCATGAAGGAAATCGTGATGAGATCATGATATTGAGATTCTTATCATGTGTAATTCTGTTAGTATCAAAATTATCCTTAGTCATAGGATTACTGAGACGGGACATTGTTAATCTGGACAGGCTAGCACATGTTACACTCCTTGATTGGATCAAATAGTAGATCTCATAATCTGTAAACATGAGATATTTAGAGTTAACATGTGGATGCTTGCTAAGTGTAGCTAAGTACATTGGATGACCAGCTATAAGACAATCATATGGATAATCTGTTCAAATGCCAATGATAATCTCATCATAGCAATGGTGCAAGTATCCTTAGACTTGAGGTACTCAAGGATATCTTGAATACCGATTCTGTATTTTGATACTATTCCTTGTTGCCTCGGGAAGGTTGCTCATAGGGTGGTGATTGGATACAGCTTGAGGTATTCGAAGGTAATTAGGTAACCAACAAAGGATTCACCACTTCTAATAGAAGGAGTGTATACGCATGGCCTCTTATCGTGGTTATTACTCTAGAATCTCTGGTTGGAGTTGAAATGTCATAAAAATAGTCTTCAATGACATATCTAAAAGATTAATGAGCCTCAGGGATAAGAACTAACATTACTTGGACTAGACGTAACGTAGTCAGTCTAGTGGGAGTTGACACATGTTCATACTCTGAACCAAGTGGGGTATAGAATGGTGAAAGGAATAATTGCACAAAAATTATCTATGGAAAGGTTCGTAGTCAAATCACTGACTTTCCGTCAATTGGGAGTCATGATGTGTTGATAGATATTGCTCACGACTTGCTTAAATTAATTATTAATTTAAGTGGCCAATATAATCGAGAACCAAATGGGTCACACGCATTGAAGATATGGAAAATGAGTAAAATGGTCTTGGATGAGATCCAAAATATGAGAGAATTATTTCGGGAAGGATCGCAATGAGATCGAACGGAAAAATTGTTCGGGAGGGTCACGTGCCAGTACGGGCCTACACGGACCCACGCAAGCTAGATAGGATGTTGGCCTGCCTAGCAGGCCAGCTAGGCTACCTAGCGGCAACCCATAGCAGGCCTAACACGCGCACACTAGTGCCTCCTGTTGGTCAACGGGTGAATTTTGCCTTAATTAGACCAATTATGGTCAGCAAGCACATTCGTTATTCATTTAATTCTCTTTTCTTCATTTTTGACTTTTGATCTTTTCTTTGAATTTGATTTAAATAGAAAAGACATAAATGACATAAAATAGGCATAAATTTAATTTTTTGTGAAAAAAATATTTTTAAGACACAATAAAATTCTCTCAATAACACTTTCAAAGCTAGCACTTTGAATTTGTTCAAACCATTTCTTTTGATAGTTTCTTCTTCATTTTTCGCATGGATTATCATTAGAGACATCTTAGTATGGATTGCTTTGGTTTGCTACAACCCAACAAAGTGAAGATTTAAATAACAAATAAAAAATTATAAGGTATAATTTCTAACCTCTATATTTATATAAATTAGTTTTAAAGGCACAAGTATGATCTTTTATTTCGGATTTTGAAATTATTAAAGACATCCTAGTGTGGATTATTGTGGTTTGCAACAACCCAACAAAGTAAAGATTTGAATAACAAATAAGAAATTACAAGGTATAATTTCTAACCTCTATATTTATATAAATTAATTTGAATGGCACAAGTATGATCTTTTGTTTCGGATTTTAAAAATTTTATTTTTCCACTCCGTTTATGAATGTGATTCATTCTTCAAAACCCAACAGTGGTATTAGAGCCCCTTTGTGTCTATTAAAATTAATTTTAATTGAAAGTGTAATGGAATTACATGTTTTTTATGATTTTGGATCAATAAGTTTTGAAAAATTGAAATTAATTTGTAAAATATGTTTTACACATTTTTCTTTCTCTAATCTTATCATACTATGATTAAGGATGATTATTTTGATTGAAAATGATTTGAATATGATTCAAATAATTAATTTTGGATTTATTTCAAAAATGCCTAAAATTGCTTTGTTTATGAATATGTGTTGTTGTTTGGCTTAATGGATGGGGCTGGTTATATTTTTTTTGTAATTTGGCTATAAAAAATTATTTAAACATATTGAGAATATTTTTATGCTTCTGAAAGTTTTCAATAATTAATTAAAATTTATTTTAATTAATATTTCAAATAAACACAAAAACGGGACTGTTTTAGCATACCTGATGGGGCTATTTTGTTTGATTTTCTTTTGTATGTGTTTATTTTATTTTCAGAATCTTGAAATATGTTTTTATATGATCAACTAAGTGAGTTGGTTCGTTTGTCTTTGTAATTTTGGCTTGTGCCAAAAATATTTTAATGAACTTGAGCTGATCTAAAGAAGATTATAATGATGATTTGAAGTTTTGAAAATTTTTAGAATTTTTGGAAATTAATTTAAGTTGAGCAATTATAATTCTAGTATGACTAGAAATTGGTATGTATATTAAAATTAAATTGTTTAATTTTAACATCATAATATTTTGATTTTAAGGATAATTAATTTTGAATTAATTCTAAAAATATGGAATTTAATTTAATTTTATTAAATATTAAATTCCACTTTAAAATGACATACAAAATTAAATTAACCGAAAGAACTCAAGTAGGCAATTTTGATTCAAGCATTAAATCGATTTACAAATTGAAATCCAAAATTGTCATTTCTATTTTATGCATTAGAGAATGCATATTCGGGGTGTATGAAAAGGCATGATAGATGATTATGGACTTAGGCCTTATGTGATTGAGCATGCATAGAATTATTTTGTTTATGGTAAATAGGGTATGTGTATCCCTACCTCTCTTTCTTTCTTATGTATTTCTCTTTTCATCTTACTCCCCTCAAATGTAAATTGAGATTTTCTATACTTTGAAATATGTAATTAGATTACATAGAATTAGGATAGAATGAAGATATAAAGAAGGAAGAAGTAAAAGAGATGGTACCATAAACAAGAAGACTTAGAAATAGGAATTTGATTTCAATTTTGGGTTGTCAATTCATGCATATACTTAGGTAAGAACTAGTCAATTTCTCTGTCTCAAGAGATTAACTTTAGTATGTCCATAACCATGCCATATAGTTAATGTAATTATCTTTATATATCCATGTGATGAATGTATGATATATAAAAGCATGAAATAATAACTTGATGAGACTTAACAAAGAAATTCCTTGCTAAATAAACAATTAAGTCTTACGCCTTCTATTAATGTGGGGAGAACTAGAGTTTTTCTAGAGTTAGGGTTGTTGAGTTGCCTCAAGCTCACTCTTTAAGAATATGTTCAAACCATTAAAATTAGATTTCATGATTAATGGGTTAGACTTAACCGATATTATTAACTTGTTGGATTTGCACCAAGGATAATGAGTATTAAAGGCGAAATTGGGTTTGTATACATGAGATGTACACATATCAAGAGTTGATAGCCCAATGCATGTGCACACATCAATAAGTTGATAGCACAAGATTCGATAGTTGCATAAATAATGCAATAGGTATGGATTAGATACCTACCAACCAAACTAAAGATAGCTTGTTGAGTTGCTTCAAGGTTATTCTTAACTAGCTGGATATCGACCCACTAGGAGAACTTCCATATAAGTTCTCTTGGATTCATAGTGAGGGCTATGGATTTGCAATAAAATAGTGGGAGTCATAATGCAATTTATTAAAGACCTAACAAACATTCATTTTATGTACATTCTAACATGTTCTATTTTACATCTAGGTTGCTAGAATCATCATCATGAAAAAGTGTGAATTTACGATCACTAATGGAATCAAATAAGTTAACTGGGCCTAATTTTTTGGATTGGCTAAGGAATTTGAGAAATATTCTCAAATCCGAAAAGATTGGCTATGTCCTAGATGAGGCACTCTCTAATCCCCCTGCAACTACTGCTTCTGAAGATGTTCAGAAGGCATATTAAAACCATCTCGATGATAATGAGATGGCAAGCTACATTATGCTTGCTACTATGTCAACTGAGTTGCAAAAGCAGCATGAGGCTATTGATGCTAATTCCATAGTATACCATCTAAGAGAGTTTTTTGATGAACAAACACGTTCTGAAAGGTTCGAAACTTCGAGGTTGCTTTTCTGCACTAAGATGGTTAAGGGGACATCTCCAGTGCAATATGCATTGAAGATGAATGGCTATATTGAGAGGTTGGCCTCCTTGGGATTTGTGATGGACCATGAATTAAGTATTGACTTATTTATAGCCGGTTTGTCTGATATTTATTCACATTTTGTGCTTAACTGTAGGATGAACCAAATCTCTACAACTATTCCTGAGCTGATTAACTTGCTCAAAACAACTGAGTCATCTGTCAAGAAGGACAGTAAGGTTGTGATGTTGGTAGACTCTTCATGTTCCAAAAAGAAGAACCTTAAGAAGAAGAAGAAGTCCATGAAGCCTAAGGGAGGCATGGCCAAGAAGAAGGCCAAGGAGATTGCTCCAAAGGGAACATGCTTCCATTGCGTCAAGGATGGCCATTGGAAGAGAAACTGCAAAGCTTACTTAGAGTCTATGAAGAAGAAGGCATCTGATGTCCCATCCACTTCAAGTATTTTTATCATCGTAATTAATACTATTTTCAATAATAATATATGGGTATTAGATACTGGTTGTGGCTCACACATATGCAGGGCCTAAGGAATAGTAGACAGCTCAATAAGGGAGAGTCAGACCTATAGGAACTGGAGCAAGGTTTGTTTCATTAGCTATAGGAACTTATGTATTGACCCTCCCTAGTGAGCTTATGTTAAATTTGTAGAATTGCTATTATGTACATGCTTTGACTAAAAACATTATTTCTGTTCAAGTCTAAATAAAGATTGTTTCCATTCAGCTTTTAGTGACAATTGTTGTTCTATTATGTTGAATGGAATTCTTTATGCTGGTGGTACATTATGCAATGGAATATACATATTAGATATGTCAATTCCAATTTTAAACATCAATGATAATAAAAGGCAAAAACAAGATATGTTGAAATCATCTTACTTATGGCATTGTTGCCTTGGTCATATAAGTGAGAAACGCATGGCTAAGCTACACAAGAGTGGTTGTTTGGGGTCATTTGATTATGAATCATATGACACATGTGAATCTTACTTCTTAAGCGAGATGACTAAATTACCTTTTAAGGGAAATGGTGAACATGCTAATAGACTTTTAGACTTAATACATTTAGATGTATGTGGTCCAATGTCTACACATGCCAAAAGTAGTTTCATCTACTTCATTACTTTGATCGATGACTACTCACAATATGAGTATGTGTATCTTATGAGATACAAATCTGAAGCTTTTGAAAATTCCAAAGAATTCATAAATGAAGTAGAAAAGCAACTTGGAAAAAGTATTAAAACACTTCAATTAGATCGAGGAGGTGAATACTTGATCCAAGAGTTTTTATATTATCTTAGGGATAATGGGATTTTATCTCAATGGACTCCACCTTACACGCCACAACACAATGGTGTGACTGAAAGGAGAAACCGAACCTTGTTAAACATGGTAAGGTCTATGATGAGTTTTACAAAATTCCCTAAATCCTTTTAGGGTTATACTCTTGAGACCGCCATTTATATATTAAATGGAGTTCTTTCAAAGTTAGTTGATGTTACTCCATATGAGATATGGTATAACAAAAAGCCCACGTTTTCTTACATGAGAATTTGGGGTTGTCCTGCTTATGTGAAGCCGACAATGTCAGATAAGCTAAAAGCTAAGTCAGACCAATGTCTGTTTATGGGTTATCCAAAAGCATCATATGGATATCAATTTTACCACCCCTTGGAATAAAAAGTTTTTGTTTCAAGACATGCTATCTTTTTAGAGAGAGAATTCCTTCTAAAAAGAGATAGTGTGAGCAAAAATGAACTTAAGGAAGTTCAAAATAATCAAATAGATGTTGATCAACTGCCTGAACCCAAGCTTGTTACTCATACAAATGATATAACAGCTCAACCTTTTGAAGCACAAGAGCTTTGTAGGTCAAGTAGGATACATACTATTCCAGAAAGATATGGATTTCTCATTAGTGAACAGAACGATGTATTGCTCATAGAAAATTATGAGCCTACAATCTATGAAGAAGTTCTGAATAGTTTAGAATCTTACAAATGGCTTCAAGCCATGAAGTCGGAAATGAATTTCATGTATGAAAACCAAGTATGGACTTTGGTTGACCCACCCAAAGGGATAAAACCTATAGGGTGCAAGTGGATTTTCAAAAAGAAAACTGACATGGATGGTAATGTGATTACTTATAAAGCTAGACTTGTTGCTAAAGGTTATCATCAAAGACAAGGAATTGACTATGATGAAACTTTTAGCCCAGTAGTTATGCTTAAATCCATAAGGATACTCCTAACCATTGCTACTCATTATGATTATGAGATATGGCAAATGGATGTGAAGACACCTTTCCTTAATGGAAATATGACTGAGATGTGTACATGACACAACCAGAAGACTTCATATCTAAAGATGGCAAAAAGGTATGTAAGCTTCAAAGATCCATTTATGGATTAAAGCAAGCATCCAGGAGTTAGAATATTCAGTTTGATAAGACAATCAAATAGTTTGGTGTCTTACAAAATCTGGATGAACCTTGTGTTTACAAGAAGGTTAGTGGGAATGCAACCGTATTTCTTGTGTTGTATGTAGATGACATATTATTAATGGGAAATGATGTCTCAGCCTTACAATCAGTCAAAATTTGGTTATCCAAGAATTTCTCTATGAAAGTCTTTAGAGAAGCCATATATATTTTGGGGATCTATAAAGATAGATCTAAAAGATTGTTTAGTATTTCACAGTCTACATACATAGATAAGATGCTAAAGAGCTTTAGCATAGAGCAGTCCAAGAGGGGATATATTCCCATGACCCATGGATTACTTTCTCAAAGTTTGTGTCTAAAGACACATGATGAAAGGACACACATGAGTTTGATTCCATATGCTTCAGTTATAGGATCAATCTTGTACACTATGATATGTACAAGACCTGATGTATCATATGCTCTGAGTATCACGAGTAGATACCAATCCGACCCTGGTGAGGGTCATTAGGTGGCTGTCAAGAAAATCCTTAAGTACTTAAGAAGGACTAAGGATGTATTCTTGGTATATAGAGATGGAGATCTTATTGTGAATAGGTATACTGATGTCAGCTTTCAATCTAACAAGGATGGCTAAAATCTCAGTCAGGTTATATATTCACACTAAATGGTGGAGCAGTTAGTTGGAAGAGTTCCATTGTACGCTATGATATGTACTAGATTAATACCAATTTAATGTATGAAATAAATAAATCTGAATTTAATAATTAAATCTCATTTAATATTAAATCCAAATATGACCAGTAGTTAATTCATAAATAAATTACCTTAATTTATTATTAGTTTAATTTCAAATAGGATTAAAAAATCCTAGTTACAATTGCATACTAGAATCCTAGTCAAATTAGGACTTTAAAAACCCTCTTCTAATCCAAATCAAATTTCATTTAAAAATTTCCAAAATTTTTATAATTCATTCTCATCATTATAAGAAACTTATAATCATTTTAAACTAATTAAATTCATCCATTAGACAATATAAATCATTCATCATTCAATTAGCAAACCAAATACACAAAAATTGCTTAAATTGAATCATACATGAATTAGGATTCTTTAGGAATTTAACTACGAATTTAATTTGACTTCAGCATACAATTGAGATTAAAATAACATCATGAATATCTCATAAACATGAATTAAGGTTCTAATTATCAATTTACATGTCATTAAATTAAACAAAACAAAAATGTCTCATCACATTGTATGGTTCTCAACCTAGTTACATGTTTTGTTTGTTCCTTGATCAAAAATGATTTTGTATCATTATAGGTGTTTTCTAGAAGTCAAAACACATTATAAATATATCATAAATATGTTTGATTAATCAAATTAATAAACCAAATTCATATAACCCCTCAAACAACTCAATTGCTACAACTAGGATTTATAAACCCTTGAAATTCTATAACTATGCATAACTTTGAATTTCATGTTCAAATAAAATTCAAACCTTTAAATTATAATCAACAACATCTAATATCATCATATTAACATGTCATTTAATTAAAATTAAAATTTGAGTCCAAATAAAATCAAATTTATTTTTAACAAAAATCTAAGTTGTTCTTTAATAATAAATCTCATTGATACTTCAATTAAATCTGAATTTAATTTACATAAGGTGACTCTGATACCACTATTGGGTTTTTAGAATTCATCTCATACATGGTGAATTGAAATTTAAAAATTAATTGAATCCAAAACTATGGAATGCCCTATGTATATTAAAATCAGAATAATCATCGCATGGGATAAGTAGAATTACCTTTGTTTGATTGCAACTTTTGATCTTCAAGGTTGTATACCTTCATTCTTAGTTGAGTTGTTACAAAGATGATACATCACCACATGTCACACCTATAGGTGGAGGACACACAGGTTTATCATCATCAACACCACCATTTATAGATAATTCACTACGATCATCTGCCACTTCAGCTTTTATGTCAAGTTCTGCAAATCATATACTGACCTTATCATCAATAAATGATATAGCTTCAAGTATTGCTAAGCCACTTCTCGATATACACTATGGATGGTTATATTCTTAATAAATTTTATTATTTTTCATCCAATTATTGTTGATATATATTATTTATAATTCAACAACATCTAATATCATCATATTAACATGCCCTTGAATTAAAATTAAAATTTGAGGCGAAACAGAATCAAATTCATTTTTAACAAAAATCCAAGTTATTCTTTAACAATCAATCTCATTGATACTTCAATTAAATATGAATTTAATTTACATATGGTGACTCTGATACCACTATTGGGTTCTTAGCATGCATCTCATACATGGCGTATCGAAAGTTAAAAATTTAATTGAATCCAAAATCATGGAACACTCTATGTATATTAAAATCAAAATAACTATCGCATAGGAGAAGTAGAATTACCTTTTTGTTTGATTGCAACTTTTGATCTTTAAGGTTGTGTACCTTCATTCTTAGTTGGGTTGTTACAATGATGATATATCACCACCTGTCACACCTACAAGTGGAGGTCACACAGGTTTATCATCATCAGCACCACCACTTGTAAATGATTCACTACAATCACCTACCACTTCAGCTTCTGTGTCAAGTCCTGCATATGTTATATTGACCTTATCATCAATAAATGATATAACTTCAAGTATTGCTAAGCCACTTCTCGATATACGGTATGGATGGTTATGTTCTTAATAATTTTTATTATCTGTCATCTAATTATTATCAATATATATTATTTATAATTCTTTGTCAATTACAAATAATGTGCTAAATAAATTTATGTTTTTTGTGCAATCAACTATACTCCATCTCATAGCTTTGGCACATATCACAAAATGCATGAAGCAGCGCTTTCACAAAGATGGATATACTTGGTCAGCAGTGCCCCAGGATATAAAGGAGTATTACTAGAATGAATTTCAGGTTTTTTGTATTTTCCTTATTCTTTTTTGAATAGAGTGCAAAGTGATAAAAGTAAAGTTATTTTTCAATATGACTAACACCAATTATAAATCTTGTAAAAATATTTTTCATTTAATAGGTCATTAGAGTTCGTGATTCGGAGCATCTGGAAGCAGCAAGCTAGTAAGCGAGGTATTCTAACATATTCTATGACCAGAGGAAATTAAGAAAGCGGCCTCAAAGTGTTTTAGAAGAGATATGGGACAATCGGCATCATAGTTGGAATTCTTCAGATTTCAAGAACAAGTTTAATATTGCATCCAAAAATAGGTTGCATGACTTGATACTGGAATGTATAAGCACACTGGGGGTTCTAGATCTGCTGTAGATCATAGTATTGAGTTGGTATAAAAAATTGTAAACTTACAGATCAAATTGAGTTTTTGTTTCTATTTTAAGCAACAAAATAATGTGTCATGTCTTTTTTTTAGGCTAAAGAGCGTTCTAAACATCTCATGACTGATTATGATATCTTTGAGATAATTCATAAAACTAAGAAAGATGGCAATTTTATTGATTAACGATCAAAAAATATTGTAGTTAGTTAACTTAACATCATTAACTCAATGTAAAATCATTTAGTTGTAGTATATTTTTCTTTTCAATGTTGATGGCCTAAACCTTATATAACCATAGGTAACATATTGATTTAAGATATTTATTTTGTTTTGAAATGTTTGGCATTGTTAATATGGACATTGGTCTCTATTCCATAAGTTTTGTTTTTTATGGCGTAAAGCAAATTGAAATGGAATTTGTTAGTTTTTTCTTTAGGTTGAGGATATTTTGTTATTGGTATAGATTGAAAAATAAGTTTTTCTATCCAAGGTTATATTTTCTCTAATAGTAATTCATGCGAAGGAGCAAAGGAAATAACCTCAAAAGCTATGGGGTGTCAAAATACCAAAGTGCTAGCAATGGTGATTCAATTTTGAGAGAGATAGAAGAGAGATAACTTTTATTTATCTAAGGAGACAACCCACTTTTCTAAGCCCTTTTGAGGGTATTTATAGGTTTTCTAATCATAATTAGGGTTTGACTCTTAAAACCCCACATTTGGCTTTCGAACATAATGAAAAATTTTTGAAATCACAAATCGTCGCACACCTAAGAGGGTCCTCGTGAGCGCAATAGCCCTGTGCAAAAGACCTTATTATCGAGCACGCGAAGGCATCCATGAGCACGCGATAAAATGCCTTTGTATCGTCGCATGCATGTGAGGAATCCTTGCGCACGCGATAAAATGGTACTCTGCACATGTTAGTTGTACACGACAACCATTACATGGATATGACACACAACCCTTTTTGCTCTAATATGCGAAACTCTTTCACGCAATTTTCTCTCTCATATTTTTGGATCCAATCCAAAACCCATTTCATATTTCCTTTATTCCCCATTGGGTTCCCTATTATGTTGATAGCTCAAATCATCACATGATTTTGAGCAGATCATGAGCAGTATCTAGCAATACATCATAACCCCTAATTGACCAGAAAGTAAGTGGTGTGACTATAAACTCTTCCATAGACAATTACCGTGCAATTCGTCCTTTCACCAATATATACCTCATTTGGTTCAAAGTATAGTATGTGTGTCAACTCCCACTAGACTGACTACATCACATCTAGTCCAAATGATATTAGTTCTTGTTTATGAGACTCGTTACTCAATAAGATATGTCATTAAAGACCTTCTTCAAGACACATCCACCTTGGCCAAGGATTTCTAAGCAATGATCTCTACAAGAGGTCATAGGTATACTCTCCTTCTATTAGGAGTGGTGAATCCTTTATTGATTACTCAACTACCTTCGAATACCAAATGATATACCTAATCACCATCCTATGAGCAACCTCTAAGAGACAATGAGGAATGAAGTCAAAGTATAGGATTCAGTATACAAGATAACCTTGAGCATCTCAAGTTTAAGGATACTTCCACCATTGCTATGATAAGACTATCACTAACACTGAATAGATATTCATGTGATTGTCTCATAACAGGTCATCCAATGTACTTGCTACTCTTAGCAAGCATCCACATGTTAACTCTAAATATCTCATGTTTTCAGCTTTATGAGATCAGCTGTTTGACCTAGTCAAGGAGTATAACATATGTTAGTTTATCTAGATTAATAATGTTTCATCTTATTAATCTTATGACTATGTATCATTTAGGTATAAACACAATTACACATGATAAGAATCTCATCATCATGATCTCATCATGAATTCCTTCATGTTGTATTACATACCAAAGACTTCATTAAACAGTTTAAGATCTATATCAATTCATATGCAATGAATACCATATAATGAAAATATTTTTATTAATAATAAATAAATACATCAGGTGTTTAAAGTGATTGTCTTTAGGACACCTCTCTAACACTCATGACCGTGAAGTTAGTTTAGCAATTGTGAGATTCAAGCTGACATTATTGTCACACAAGCAGCCAACCAAAATTTGTTATGTATCTAGGAGAGTAAATTATTCAAAACTCACGACCGCGAATCTATGGCAGACGACTTTATTATTTCAAATATTTTAGAATATTAAAAATAAGTGGTCACTATTTGTAACGACTAATTGGTGAGAAAACTCTATAAATACCTCACCAAATGATTATTCAAAGTAGAACAACTCTCTCTAAGTGACAATACTCTTTTATTTTCATTTCTCAATAATATTGTAATTAAAGTTATTGTGTGAGCTATCAAAATACAAAGAATTAATTTTTGTGTTAGCTAAATAAAATACAAGAAAATTTGGATTCGATGTGATGCGAGAGTGAAATTTCTTGTTTGAAGTGATCTAGCAAAATTTTTGTGTATCTCATTGTGTGAGATAATGAAAATACTCAATTGCGATTAGAGAAAGGAATATAATTTATTAACATCTAAACCTCTATAAATCATGTGTCAAATCTTTGTTTCCTTATTTTTTTCATATTTTGTTTATTTGTATTTACAAAAAAAAATTAATTATTCATCAATTCATCCCCTTATTAGTGATTGTGGAGGCAATATTCCTCAAAACTAATATTCAATCCTTAAAAAGTGAGATAAGATGGTGGAGAATTCATTTTTCTTAATCGACAAATTTGAATTTATATTAATCTACAATCTTTAAATTGTAGAATATGGAATTATTGGAAAAAAAATAATATCAAAGTTTTTTCTTGGAAATATTGAATTCAATCCGTAAGTCCAAAAGAATATAACAATAAACTCTTTATCTTTTCAAAAAAAAAATTATAAATATAAATTAATTTAATGGCCTAAAAATTATGTACTTAATCAAAAGACGTTATTTTTTTAATCACTTGTCCGGATCTTTATTACAGGAAATGATTCCGAAGAAAAAGGCCCTTAGTTCTGGACGTGGGACCCAAACTCGGCGTAAGATCCGGCTTAAATATTTTCGATATAGTTCGGACGGTGGAGTCCCTTCTATTTCGTCGGGTGGAGGACCATCGAAGACTGTGGAGTCCCTTCTTCTTCTTCTTCTTCAGGTGGGGGACCATCGAACATACTCGCCACGTTTCACATTATCAGCGTTGACCAAAATGCTATTGAACAATTCCTATCAATGTGGGGCCCCACCAGCTGGTCGAATTAGCGCACAGAAATCCACGTGGGGATGCCATCCCGAGTTTCGTTATCCTAGCGAGTTATGTTTTATAAATTGAAAGATCTTTCCAGCTACTTAATTTATGATTTATTTTTACTTACTTTGATTTTTTTTTTAATTAACAAAGGCATAGTGAAATTATAATTGTTGATAATGAAAAGGCATAATACTACACTTTAGCTTTTGTACTTTTCGTTTTTCTTTCAATTGAATCTTTGTACTTTTACTTTCATACCCATTGAATTCGTCACTAATTATCTAATGATTTTCTATATTTATCATTTGAAATTTTTGTGATTTATAAGCTGGAATAACCTTTATGTTATGTGTGTCTATTATCAAGCTATTAAGAAAATATAAATAAATGTCAATTAAAAACTACATCATAAAGAGAAAAAATTAAATAAAACCATAAACATTATTATTATTATTATTTGTAGATCTAAGACAACTATTTGAAAATACACTCTATTGTATAACTTCTAAATATTTTGATATTCTAGTAGTAAAATTTTCTTTGTAAAATTATTAAAAAACCTTAATTTTATTTTTAAAACTATTAAATAATTAACGATAGATTTATAAGAGTATTTTCCAACTTATCATTTCATAGGCATGAACTTTATGCAGTTCCTCTAATTTGACCTTTTTTCTTAGATTGCCTTATTAACTGCTTTTTGGTTATATTTACTTAAAAACGTTATTTTTGGACTATATTATCATTTTTAATACTTAAAAAATAATATATCACATTATAATTTGTTGACGTAACAGTAAACTTTGTTAATTTATACTTTAATTGCCAAGTTAACAAATCGTAACGTGATATGTCAATTTTCAAATCTTTGCATGACAATATGATCCAAAAATAACGTTAGAAAACAAATATAACTAAAAACCAATTAATGAGGGTAATTTAAAAATTAGAGAAGCCGTATATGATTTAGGCCTATTTTATATTAATAAAAAAGACTTAATAGGTAGGAAAATAGAAGTACAAGGATTTAATGTATCAAAATAGAAAAAACAAAAAGTATAAAGACTAAGTGAGATATTATGTCTTACAATTATAATAATTCTTTTTTTATAAAATTTGTATGGAATGATGGTGATCTAATCATCTGAAAGTGGGATGGGGGAAGAAAAAAGAAGAATGGTCGAGGGCGATTGAAAAGTTGGATTAAAGTTTTGAAGTTGATAGATGAAATAAAAGGCATGCGTTTTGGAGACCACTAAACCAACAATGAAAGTGATAGTAACCAATTACAATTTATTGATGCTCATAACTTTTCCATGGATGATTGATTGATAATCAAAACTTTTTTCAACAAATGACTTATAAAATGGTTGATATTATTCCAATGTAACCATAATATCCCCAAAAAAATTATATTTTTTTACTTTAAACTTAATGTTTTGATATTTTGTAGCAAGTAAAACATGACTTTAGGCTTCTTTACTTTAAGTACAATAAACAGAAAGATAAGCACAAAATCAGAGTTTTTCAAATCAAATCAGTATACAAAATGTTTATAACGATAATTTTGGAAAATATAAGATGTCATAAATTATTAAATGTTAACATTTTTTTTCTTTAAAGTATTAAGTTATATATACATATAATCCATTTTAACATATGTGAAAATATATTCTCTCTTTTTATTCTTTTAGCGTTTTGTAGATACTTTTTTTTTCATTTTAAGTATTTTTAAAAAATAAGTATCAATTATTTTTTGAGAAAAATACCATTACTACGAGTTTTGATCTATTGTACTAATATTTTTTTTAAGATTTAAAATTTATACAATTGTTCTTCTATATTTTATCATATTCTACTAATATATCATTCTATTAAATTTTCTGTTAGAAAAATATTAAATTGTAGTAAAATAACAACAAAAAAATACTATTTATCTATTAAAATTTGATCTATTATACTAATACTTCTAAATAAAAGAGAATATTTTTTTACTAATGGTTAATATTTTTAAATTTAACAAAAGGACTATATAATTTAATAAAGATAAAATAGAGAATATTGATAATATATTTTTTAATATTGATTGGTATTAGTATAATATGTCAAATTTCAGAAAGTAAATATTAATTTTCTCATATTTTTTCAATTTTTGTTTTTATCTCCACCCTGTTTATGTTTCATTTATCATCTGAAACTATAAAAAAGAGAAAAAAAATGTGAAATATTTAAAAAATTAAAAAAGTATAGTTCAATCAATTCCAATTTATAAGTATTCTTTAAGAAAATTAAGATTATCTCATCATTATTTTAAGGATAACCTTTTTCACACGAATTTGTGCTATATAGCACAATTTAATATTTTTATATAATAATTTTAAAAAAATAATTAAAATGAAACAAATAGAAATTTATATTTGTGTGTATGTTTTTATAACACGCAGGCGCACGAACACACACATAAGGTGGAGATATCAAAGGAATACGATCCCCAAAAAGATGGGTCAAAATTTCAATGATTCGCCGAAGATGGTTTGCAGTTCGAGCAACTGAACCCGCAAAAACAGCGCCCGGTGGCCCAAATTCACGTGAACTGTCACGTTCGGTGGCCGGAATACGACTGCTCAACTAGAATGGTGGAAATCACATCAATAAACACTAACACGTGTGGCTCTGAACAATGTTGACTCTTGAGTCTTGACTGACACTAACAAATTAATAATCCCACCCACACGTGGGGAAGATCTCCTCTTGTTTTCCTGTCGGGCCCTCACACAGGCCCAAATTGGCCCATTTAAGGCCCAAAATCACGTCATCAGCAGTTGGTGAACTAAGTGGCTGGGGTTGTAGATTAATATATGAAGATTGATTTTTTGAGAAAAATTTGCTTATACCCTTTTTTTTTTTTTGGACAAATACAATTTGGTGTTAATCTTGTTTATAACTTTGTGACTAGAAAATTTATTACTTGTTCCGTCTTTCTTTTCTTTTTTATCTTTCTAAATTATAGACTACTTTTCTTCTAGAAAATATAGTTGATTTAATTTGTTAATTTTTAATTATACTCCTTTTTTATGTATTTATATTCATCATTTTCAATGACACGTGACGTGTGTCTCATCATAGTTAAAATAAGGATATGTGTCATTTGTAGGATAAAAAAGTAAAAAAAGTTGTGTTATTCAAAAGGTGGAGAAGATAAAAGAAAAGATAAAAGTTACTAACATTTCTCTTCTATTATGCTTGTATTTGATATATCTTGTTACTAACAACACATCTAATTAATATAAAAATATATTAGGAAAAATGTATAATTTCAATTAAATTAATTAAATTTTCTTTGTATTTATAAAAATTAAATGGGGATTTTATGAGGAGGATCGATAGATCAAAATAATAAGTGGCATTTAAAAAGATAAAACATGACAAAAATAATCTTAAAAATTTTTTATGAAAATGTTAATCTAATTATATAGTTGGATTTTTCTTAAGCATGCGAGGCATGATGCAACAATGAAACTACCAATTTTGAAGAATTTTTTTGTTGATTTATACAAATTCAAGATTAGGACAATTGACTATTAGGGTATGTGTTATATATTGTTAGTAATTTCTAGCACAAATTTATGATATTTTACATTAAAATATTAAAGTGCATTTTGTTGAAATAATTAATCCTTCATTACTCCCTAATATAAGGGAAGTATCTTTCAAATCTTAATATTTTGCTTGGTTTTCTCACTAGATGACTATTTGTATTATTACAAATTTAGTAATAGGAATTGTTCTCATTATCTTGTTGAGAAGTTTTTGGTTAATGTCTCCCTAACATCTGGCAATTGATGAAATGAACAAAACCTGTTAATTTAATTAAATCAGTGGATTATATATAATAAATTCAAAAGATAAGGGGAAATTATAGAAACTGTTGGTAAGATTAGAGATATAATGGATAAAAGAATATATATATATATATGTAGAGCTACCTAATCCATTATTCTTAAGTCCCCTAATTTACAAAATGAATTATATATTTCTATAGGGTGGATTTTCTTGATTGACTAATTGGGTATTAAAACAAATTGTGATCAAACCTTTACATCAATGATTGATTGGTTAAACATTCTTTAATAAGTGCAAGAAACATGCATTTTGAATTTAAGATTTTAATTAGAAAATTGTCTCTACTTGGTGTGTTAGTCTCACACTCAAGCAAGACTATTAGCAGTAACTAGTGTGAGAGAATATATATATATATATAATGGTTTTAGGAGTGCTGTCCTATTCTAAGAGGGAATCAGCTAGGATGATAATGATGGTGATGATGGATGTGTTGGAAAAAGAATATGGATTTATTATTGTAATAATTAAGAAATTGTTAATTCTTGTTTGAATGTTAGAATTTCTTATAATTATTTGAAAATAGGAGAAGTCGCCTATGACTATGACTACTAGAGATCACATAAATGCGTTTTATGATCTCTTAAATCACTGAAGTATATAGAAGTTAATAACTTTTATTTTTTCCTTCACGTCACTTGTAATTTATAATTTATTATCTCAACAATCTATTTCTAAATGTAAGTATTGTCTGACCAAACTTAAAAAAATAAAGTATTTTTATTAAATCCGGTAATCTCTAATTCAATCCAAATTTGATAAAATTTCAATAACCCAAAAATCATTTCAATTTAGCTTCCAAAAAATGGATTGATCTGATGACCCACCCTATTAATCTGACCTGAAATTTGAAAATGACCCAATTGATTGCTAGGTTTAATTTCTATACGTAATTGAATTTAAAATTCAAATGCAAATGTATTATTTTGGAAAAGATTTTAAATTAGATCAAAGAGTTAATAATGGATTGATTTGATGACCCGCACATTGGAATACTTTGTTATCTCAACATTCTTTTTTCTCAGTATTATCTGAATAAACTTAATATCGAAGTATTTTTATTAGATATAGTAATCTCTGACTAAATTAGAATCTGAATCGAAATTTGATGAAATCTAAATAGGTCAATTTGAATCCAAAAATTATTTAAATTTAGCCATAAAAAATGGATTAATATGATGATCCTGCGGAGTAACCCGATCTCAGATCTAAAAATGACCTGACCGATTGCTATTGAATTTGAAACTCAACCACAGATATATTATTCTGGAAAAGATTCTAAAAGGGAAGAAATAGTTCATAAAAAGAAAAAAAAATAACAATTCAGACTTTTGATCAAATGCAAGTATTATTTCTGAAGATTTAATAATCTACGTCACTTGCAGTTTATACTTTATTATCTCGACAATTAATCTTATTCTCAAATGTATGTATTGTAAGAATAGAACTTAAACCATTATTTTTAAAGTATTGAATATGAAACTCAACTACAGATATATTATTCTGGAAAAGATTTTAAATTGGAACTAAGAGTTAATAAAAAGAAAAAAAATATATCTTTTCCTTTAAAAAGGAAGGTAACTTTCATAAAAAAAAACAATTCTGAAAAATAACTTCAAAAGATAAAATGATAATAAGAGTTTTTTTTTTCATTAATCAGAGGTCTTGAATTCGAACATTAAATATATGGAATATTTATAAAATTTAGAAGAAAATATTTTACTCGCTTAATAGTTCTATCCAGTATGAATTCAGATTATGGGAGAGTTAGAAAAAAAACAACAAAATCAACTCCCAACATTGAAATTAACATGAGATATATCTATCTTTGCAAGTGAATCAGCTGCGCTCTTAAACCACCTCTTATTAGGTTATATATAATATTATATATAAAAAAGAATACCAAATTTATATAGATTATTATTTATTATTATATATAGTCAGAAAAATGGGATGTAGGGAAGTATTTATTCACCCTAATTTCAATGCTGATATAATTGTCCTCTTACTATACGTAAACATTTACGTCTCCAATGCTACAAATAAAAACAAATATATAAAGATGCCAATTGCCAAGGCAAGAGGAAGAAAACTCATTTATTTATTTATAATTTGATTGAGACCACTGATAAAGAAAGTAGCTAACAAGACCATTAATCCTAACCATTTATTTTCATTTATTTATGCCCACTTGGCTATGATAACAAATGTCATAATAACTTGACTTTGGGTTGATAATTACTTTAATACAATATTTAGGAAACAAGAAAATGCCATTTCCTTTTCAATCCTAATGTTTTAGGCTTTTAGCTCACCAATAGCCTTTGTTTTGTTTTATTATTATTAGCTCCAAACATGATAACCATTTAGATGTGAGAGCTCTGTCTATTACCATTTTTTAGGGGTTATGTTCCTTCATCAAACACATGAATATAATGGAGATATTATTTAATTCTTTTCTATGCATTTTTCTTTTGACTTTGTGCTTATGAACTATATTCTTAAAAACAAATGTGAAAATGATTATGTATTTCCCTCATAGAAATTAATAAAGATTTTAATAGTTTGTATTCTGTCATCATAATTTAACAATTCATGAATGCTTCTTTGATCTAGAAATAAAAATGGTATAGCTTATTATTATTATTATTATTATTATTAAACAATCTTTAATTTTATCATAAATATAAACTGAGAGGCTTGAAAAATAAACAAGGTCTGTTATTTTTGGGATCAAAGCCTACTTGCATTAAGCCCATATATATATATATATATATATATATATATATATATATATATATATATATATATATATATATATATATATATATATATATATATATATAATTAGCTATTTCCTTCAAATTTATTTAATATATTAAACACACTTTTCAAATTTTATAGAAAATATTATTACCATATATATTTTTTTTTAATAAAAGAACTCTTGATTGATGACACTAGCTAGTTTTCACGTGAATCCTAACATAAATCTAGATAGATTTTTCTTGCTTAAAACAATCCATTTATATATATATATATATATATATATATATATATATATATATATATATATATATATATATACACACGCTTTAAATGTGATTTAATTGATGATAAATCCAATATAGAAAAATATTATCCTACCAATAATTAGATTGATGTTAATACTTTTCGTGCTCATAATCATAATTAGCATTCAAGGAAGGGCTTTTGGGCTAGTTCAAAATCGAGATAAACCCAACCCAATCAAACAAAATATAAACTGATCCAAACCAAATGCCAAATGAAATGAAAATTGGATGGATCAGATTGCATGTGAATCGGGTCGAGTTAAAACTGATTAAATAATCTCTCTATCAGCCTTTATTTTCCTTAACTTGAAAGTGTGAAATTTCTGTTTTTTTTTATTATTAAAAAAATTAAAAAAAATGCAATTTACCACTATCTCCCGTCCATTAACATCCACTATTTGATTGATGGTTGTTCATCTTTTGGCTTTGCCAAATTTTAGTATGAAGACTATCATGAATTTGTACCTTGTACTTCTATCTCCCAAGAAAAAGAAAAAATTAAAAGTCGTTCTGGAAAAGTTAACATACCTAAAGGTTTGAGTCAGCAAGCTATGATTCACTTTAAAATTAAAATAAAAACTGCAGGGAATTCTCTACATATTGCGCCTTGAAATAATGTCATGCATTACAATCTTATGTGCAGCATTCTCAATCAAATAAAGCTAAGAAACTTTTGCTTCTTCTACTGCAATCAGATTTAAATTCTTATTGTGAATTGCAGATTTCATCCACTCAACTTCATGTTCTCCTTTCAATGTGACCCCAATATATATATATATATATATATATATATATATATATATATATATATATATATATGAAAAAGTTAGATAAATAAATACTAATTATTGTTACTTTATATTGCATAACCATAATTTCTTACATCATGCTGAAACAAAGACGTAAAGAATGCAATTTTTCACAAATAAAAGAAATAATTTGATATGCTACTGGTATCAGAAAATGATAAAAAAATAAATAAATAAATAAAAAGATATAATCGCTATACAAGTAAATGAAAGAAAAAATTGAACTCAAGTGATCGTCTTCAAATTAAATATGCATTAGATGAGTAGAATATATTTTTTTTTCATAAAAGCTCACAAGAAGATTAAAATTCAACTAACATTGATTTTATGTGTCCTGGGTTTCAACTCCTTAGTAATGCAAACAAGCTTCTGCTTATCTCTAGTTAGTCTAGTCTTCATCTGACATCAATTAAGAAGTCTAGATGTCTCAAATAACTTTGTCTGGCCTAGAAAAACAATTTCCACCCTAACAATCCCTAGTGTGGTTCCAGGAACAGGTGCCTCTGTCAAATGAATTTACTTTCCTTCACCTCCACCAACCCACTTGCTGATTGCATTTATCAATATACTTTTTCCTGCAATTTACATCCGTACAACCCACATATTTCCTCTAACCACTACCAACTCAATTACATTCTCAATCAAATCCTTCAATCCCCAATCTTTAATTGGGCTCATACAAAATGCACTTTCTAAATAAAACCAACACCACCTTCCCTCCCTTGTTGTCTCTCCCAATGCTCAGGTGATATAGGAGGAGGCAACAAATCAATCTTAGTCATTACAAGCACTATTCTAGGCACATTTCCTGATTTTCCTGCTTTCCAAGTAGTGAAATTCTACTCAATTGCATCTGATACTAACTTAGCTACCTCTTTCAGAAAAGAGCCTTCAAAATCTACCTTATCAACAACCACAAGAACTAATGTGCAAGCCCTCAGCGGCAGAAACCAAATGCTTACCCACAACATAATAGAAATCAAATTCAGGCAACAGATTCTCTATAGTTAAATCCTTCACTTTCCCATAATGTCTCAAAGAGTGAGACTTTATTGATGGGTTTTGGGTTAGACAAGAATTAAGGTCAAGATTTTCAAGGTCAATCACAACACCTCTTTTCAAGGAATTTGGGAATTAAAATCAAAGGAAATGGGAACGAGATGAATTTAGGATTTATAACTACGGCTCTTGATTGATGGAATGTAATAGAAAAATATGCACTAAGAAGGGGGATGAATTGGTAGTTTATAAAAATTTCGGCTAAATAGTTGCAATGAACAATTAAAAGATAAGACTTAGAGAGAGGAGAAGAATAAACACAAGAATTTTTATAGAGATTCGGATATTAACTAACCCTATATCATTTTCCCAACCTCAATTGAATATTTCACTATCTCACAAAGAGATACAATGAGCTTTTCCAAACTCATCTCGAACTTAGGTGTTTTCTAAGGCTCACATCCAAATCTATCTAGAGTATTCACTGGGGCTAACTCTTAACCTTAAGTATTTTACCAAGAGCTCACACTATAACCCTTAGAAATATTTTTTATGCTAACACACAACTTTAATTCTAAGTATTTTATGGTAAACACCTAAAACTATTCCATCACTTAAATATACAAGAAATTAAGATGGAGAAGATTACTAGAAAAACTACCGAATGAGGGATTGTAAGCTTTACATTCTAAGGACTTTGGAAGGTGTATTTATAGAAAATATCTATTAATTAATTAATTAAAATGGGAAAAATCTATAACTTACCTCATTCATATAGTAATTTTTTGATCAAGGAAAGGAAAGTAAAGATTTACTCAGAGATCTGGAAGAAAATTAAGTTTGGCCCGAAGCAAAAGAAAGCAGCTTAGAACAGGATTCTTCAGCACTTGGCTAGCCAGTTTGACACGTAAGAATATTGGTGTCACTGGAAAAGCAAGAAAATACAAACATAAGGAGGCCTTTGATGATGAAACGGCCATAACAGCCAAAGATGTGTGAGATGACCATAGTAGTCATTTCCCACAGTTTCTTCAACTCTAGAATATCAGTCCCCGGAAAAAAATGGGGTAGAGAAACACAATATTTAAAAATACACATATGGGAATTTTTATCCATGGTTTTGACTTTAGAAGAAAAAATATAACCAATTTAGCACATCAACTAAAGGAAAGAACATTCTTTCAATGTGCTTTCAAATATGATTTTTAGATAAATTTCCAGAGTAACAATGGCAAAAAATGTTGCAATTATATCACTGAAAATAAAAACAAACTAGAATCAGAACATCATTTGGAACAAATCATGAGGTAAAATTCACTCAAGTTTTGTTAGTTGAATCAATTCAACTGATTTTTTTTTCTTAAAATATATATACTTACTATAAACTCTGGAGCAAAAGCATTTGATGAAATTTATTGCTCATATGTATCGAGCTTCTGATATTACCCTCCTTTGAGTTATCAAGACGGATACCTAATCAACTAATGCTCAGCCTAGTGGCTATAGGGTTCAGATCTCAATAGCAATTCCTCCCTCCCCTACTTCAAAAAGATGACAATCCAACCCATGTAATCAAAAGAAAGAAATGGCAATTTTGGGTTTGAAAATACACACCATAAATTCTTGAAAAGTCCAGTCTCTTTTGGCTTAAGTTTTTCAAATTATCAAGATCCATCATTTCTTCTCTCCACTCAAGTATACTTTTATAGGTGAAATACAAATATCTAAACACAATATTAGATCAAATTTAATTTAATTCCACGCTTTTTAAGAGTTTTCTGAATAGCCAAAAATATCTCACCTTTGAGATTGTTGTCATTAATAGCATTAGCAAACAACGCAAAACACGAGTGGCAGTCTGAAGAGTGTCGGTTGCTACCAACCACTATCATGTTTTTCTTTATATTGCTCATGTTTCTGGTATATCAAGGTGATGCCTGTTCAGACAATATTGCTGCAGCAACTGCATATACCGCTTCAAAACCTAAAGCACTTGACAGTGATGGCAACCATGTCAAAGAAGGAATTGCCTAGATTATCCTGCCTAATAAGGAGCTCACCTAACTTGGAGAAATTGATTATCATATTTTGTGTTGCTCTAGTAGGCATTAATATACTCCTTGTTAGGGTTTCGCAAAATCACCTTTGATCAAACCTTGTATGAGGTTGAAACGTTAGTAATTGCTCCTACAGGAAACTTTCAGATATGAACTGCCAAATCTAGATCTATAACTATACAACTTTGAGGAGGAAACCTACTGGGATTTTCAAACTCTACCATTCCCATGCTTGCGAAAAACTCTCAAGGAAATCAGCATAAATGAGCTATTTGGAAAAAGTAATGAGATTAAGATGATTATATTCTTGCTGAAGAATGCAGTTGTCCTTGAAAAGTTGGCAATTGATCTTTGTGGAGTAGAAAAGTATACACCCCACAGCCCAGAAGAAAAGGAAAGCTTCAAGTCCAACATAAATCAGATGACTGACTTCATAAGAGAATTCATCCAAGCTGAAGTGACGATCAATGAAGGGGAATTCTAAACCAAGAACATCTACAGAGTTGGTTAACTTTCGTAATCCCATATCATCAAGCTTGTTCATGTAAACAGCCAGCTGTGCCCTTTCTTTGCTTTCCCTTTTTTAATAATCTTTCTGCTATATATATATAAGTTTGAATTGTAATAAGTGTGCTAAAGGAACTCGTTTTCTTAAATTCTCAGACATTTTAAGCCTTCGAGAGTAGCATGTAATGGAAGACAACTAGATGCCTACATTTTCATAAGACAGATATTAATACTAAGAGGTTCAAGGATGCTCATATCACAACGAAATTCAAACCGAAATTTCAATTTATTTTGTAAATAGATGCCGCCATTAGCGCTACCATTCCTATATTGAAGAAGGAAGGGTAAGAAAATAAAAATTATGGATAGTTGCTCGTGGAGAACGACAACTAATTTATAGAAAATAAAAAATGACACTGTACCTGTATAAACTGCATAACCAGTGTAAAAAACGAGCCTCTAGCTTCGGCAGTGCCTGAATTTCGGTCCCTGGCGCCGGCGGAGACACCACGGATATTTTGTTACCATTCTAAACCATCTAAAACGAAAAAATAACCCCGAAACATCGCGGTTTCGTTGTGCTTGTTTAACCAGGTGCTTCAACTTCATGTTCATGATCACCAAAAGCTTCGACCGTTGGGCTCAAACCCAAGTTTAGCCCATCATCATTTATAGCCTAAAACTTTAAATATCAAAAAGGCCGAATTACCCAAAAACAAATCACAATGTTTTATACTTATAGATAGTGTTTGGTATTGCTGCTGTATGTCCAAAAATCATATTCATAATTTTTTTAATTTAATTGATTGATTTTTTTAATTTTTTATAAACTGATTTTCTCAAATATACTTATAGTAAAAGTATTTATTTATCTGTTTCTATTTTAAATCAGTTTTCAAATTTCAAAAAAATAAAAAATAAATTCTAAAATCGTTTTTTCCAAATACATATCAAATGGACCTTTAGCAATTTAGTTTCACTTATCCATAATTACATTAGAGAACACATGTTTTATCATTTTTCTTTTTCAAAATTGGCATTCAATGATAAATTGTGTTAAGTCATGCTTATGTAGATGTTGAAGAATTTGAAAAACAATTAAAAAAATTGAATCAACATTAACAAATCATTTTTGGACTCATAAATAAATAATTATCTACCGGAGTTGTACACGTGTCCTTAATGATGTCCCATCATCATCATTCCAAAACTCATCATTGTTGTTAAACTCTGTCTTTGCTCTGCCTCCTCTTACTCCTCCTCTTCCAAAAGTAACTCTTCCACCAATTCCACTACCACCGGTAGTGGCACGACCATCACCAAATCCACTGCCACCATCAGAATCCATACCCATCTTTAGAAAAAAAAACTTCTAAAAAACTTATCAAGACAAATAGAACCCATTTCAAAGCATCGAACTTTCAATTACAGAAACCCATCAAAACAAAAGAAACAATGGATCACAAGCTAAACCAATGACACCCAATTGAGTTTTTTAGTCAAAGGAGCTTTGAGCAAAAGAGAGAAAAGGGGCGTTTGATAAAGAGGGAAAGTGTTCAATAACAACATTAATTTGCTTCTAGCGTTACCTAGATCTTCTTTTTTACTCTCAAAAGACATTATTTATCAGATCCTTGTCCTGTTTTTCCAACAACGAGGTTGGAAGTTGTTGCCCTTTCCACGAGTGTTAGCTTCGTTCACATGTCTTCATTTCTCCCACTCATCAAAATTCTGATTACGAACCCCCTACATCACGGACACGTGAATTCCAATCTAGTTACTGATGCCTAAACTAGAAACCTAATTCCTCCTCGATTTTCTCTTTTTGTAGGGATGGGTTAAAGAATTCAGATGTGCTTGAATGAAGGTTGTTGGGTATGGGTATGGTCTTTTGCCTTTAGAGATTCAAATATGCCAACTTGAAATTCCTAAAACGCTAATTCTGATATGCTTCTAGAGTTTCATATATGCCTATAGAGATATGAGGCATGTGTATGGATTTTTTCCTATTTCAACGTTTGTTGGAGTTTAGGATTTTTTTTGTTTGATTTATTTGCCTTTAGGCTTTAGAAATTCAGATATGTCGACTCAACTATATTTTTTATCTCAAAATTTTTGATATCCACATAAGCATGACTTGCAACATTTTTTTGCTAAAAGCTAATATTGAAAAAAATGGTAAAGCATGTGTACTCTTCTGATTATGGATAGATGAAGTTAGAATTGTTAAAAGTGTAAAAATTCAGTATGTTTTTTAGTAATTTGGCCTATCAAAAACCCCAAGAAATAATCTTCAAATATCACCATCTTTTTCCTTTTCTTATCGCCTATTGGTTATGCATAGGGTAAAATATTTTATTGGTACCAAAAGTTATGAATGTGTTTCAACTTGTACCATTTTTTATCATTTTAGTACTAAACCTTTTAATTTTTGTTTCACAACATGATACTTCAGCAATTTCCAATAAAAATGTGATGATGTGGACTTAAAAATAGCATATCATTTAACACATTAGCTACCAACTCATGTATACACGTCACGTATTCACCTCAATTTGACAAAAAATGTCCTTCAAAATTTTTAAAATTTTAGGAATTTAAGGGTATTTTTGTCATTATAGATGGTGACATGACATATATCTAGGAGTTGGCAACTGACGTATTGTTGATACAATATTATGGCGTACACATCATCACATTTTGAATAGAAGTTATTTAGGCACCATACTTTGAAACAAAATTGGAAAATTTTGTGGTACCAAAGTGATACAAAAAAAAGATTTAATAACAAATTGAAACACATGCAAAATATTTGGCATGAATGAATCATTTTACTCATTCTGCATATCTCTCTGCAACTTTCTCTAAAAATGACAACTATCTATGCCCTTTCTTCTTTAACATCTAAAATTGTATTCTTCTCTCTTAATTCATCTCAAACTATCTCCTTCCCTTTGAGTCAACTCACTTAATAGCCTCCCAACTCATTTTTTCCATCATTGGGGCCGCTACAATAGATAATGATTACTCTTCAAAGATGAGTAACAACAATGAACAAAGAGAGACAATAATGTTACTAGGTTGTGTTATAATCACTTGCTAATTATGATGGAGATCCCTAAAGACCCTACGCCTATTAGAGAGCAAATGATTAACACCATACTTTTGTTATCGTGCTCGACAGGTTCCCCTTTATAGTTTTCATTGTGGGAATAGATAGCTTAATTGTATTATATTTTAGTACATTGGAAGATAGTGTTTTTCTTTGACATGTAGCCTAGAAGAAGCAAAAAAGAACATGCATGCATTTAGCACCATTACTTTTACTAGATTTCAATGCATTGTATCTGAGGAAACCTTTGAGAAATTCAAATTTATCTTTCTATTTATGCCTATAAGATACCTTGCTTGTTTGGTATATATATATATATATATATATATATATATATATATATATATATATATATATATATATATATAATGTGTTTTATCTATCATAGGATTGTCTTTAGGTGTTGCCAGATTCATACATTGATGTGAAAAATAAAGATCATGAAGGTTGGTTTCTGTCATTCATTCAAGTATTTGGGCATGTTTTTCTAGTTCATTGTCACATAGTTTATTCTCTTATATGATCTCATAAGTGACAAATATAAAAATGGGGAGATAATTCCTTACACATAGCCTACTTATCAACCAAAATAGTGGAAGGATTCAAAATGTGTACAAGAGATACGAAAGGTGAAAAGATGGCCCTCCTTCTAAAAAAGGAACACTTAGACCCCAAGTAACTCAATCCAAATCAACATTTGAATAAGGTATCCAGAAGCCCTTTTTATTCATCTTTTTTTGTTAATTTTTAATTCACATCTTAATATGTAGATTCTCATTTGACAATTTAATAATGTCTAAACTCTAAAGATGAATGTACCCAGTAAGTTGTTATGGTTATCAGGTGCGTGGAAACTTGTTAATGGCACTCTTATTAAACTTTTGTAAAGTTCATGGTGTTGATGTATGCTTGTGTATTGAGGCATTGTCAAAGAAATTAAGATTATATGATTAACTAAGGTACATTTTGCTTCCAATTTTTAGTAATATAGCCAATCCTATATTAAATAGATGATCCTTGCTGACCATTGCTTAATTTATTTGTTGGATTGCACATTTCCCTGATTCATCATATATTTTAGGAAAAATCGATGAACTTAGCTAGTTTCAAAGTTATTACAAAGCGCTAAAAGCTAAAGAAATGATTGAGTATGGATACTTAAATGTGAAACTGCACGTAAAAGATATTATCCACTCTTAGGAAAAAAAACTACAATAATAAACCAAAGTACTATACATGTAATTATCTCTAAGTATTATTTCTACAAAAGGGAAAATCCTGCACAAATATAAGGACTTTACTTTATGTAGATTTTCTAATGTCGAAGTTATTTTCCTTGCCAACTTCATCACCTACCCTGATGGGTTTTTCTGTCATTTTTTCCATATACCCCTAGTTTTTCAATATTGCAAGGAAATGACTTCAACATGTAACAGTGACTAACTTCAACATACCTTATTTGTGGCATAACCTATTGCACTATTTCCCATTCCAGCTGTAGCCTTGCTAGGAACTTCAAACAAAGCCTTCAACATTTCAAGTGTTGCCATTTGTACCTTCAAAGTAGGGGCTCATAGATTTTATGCCTCCATTTTCAATGCAAAGATATTGCAAATGACAAAGTTATGTGGGATTCATCCATTGTTAGTGTATTTGCACCATGGTAATACTTGAGATACAACTTTTCAAGATGTGGAAGAGTCAAGAGTTTATCCAGCTTCTCAAAGATATCTTATTTCTTACACCTTTCAGCATTAATAGATAAGACATTAAGTTATTTAAGATGCAATATGACTGTTAGTTCCTCTTTTTCCATTTTGCTTTCTTCACATATATTTAGTACTCTGAGTTGCAACAAATTCTGGAGCTCCCTTAGTTTACAAGCATCTTTGTTACCAACACCCACTAACTTGAATCCAAATAACTTCTGGAGGTTTGAAAGCCTTCCTACTCCTTAGGGAATTTGTTGAATGGGACAATAGCCTATATCCAAGACAATCAGTTTTTGCAAAGCTATAATGGATGAGGGCAATTTTTGTTGATTATTGCATCTTGAAAAGCCAAAAGCTAGAAGTTGAGGAGCTTTCCAATTTAATTTGATAATTCTTTAAAAGTAGAAACCCCTTTTAAATTGAGATATGCTAGGTGTTCAAGGAAAATAATCCAATGCAATAAGTCATCTATGTTTATATTTTCCAGTCTATTTTGTGAGAAATTCTACACCCTGAGGTTCTTAATCTTAAGAAGTCCATTGTTTTGTTAAATGGAATTCGGGAGCTTGTCATTATCAACAATACTCGGAGCTTTAATTTTCATTCAGTGATTTTGTAACTATTTCATATGTAAAACCCAAACCACTAATATTGTGCTAAAACGCTTTGTCTACCTTATTAATCAAAGTTGCAAAATGTCTCCTCTCTAGCAATTTTAATTTTCAAGTCTCTCACTAGATCATGCATCCTAAAACTGTAGACTCTTCCATCATAACATCTATGTTGCTCAACTTCAACTAGGCATTTGCTGATGAGCTCAAATAAATAGTCAAACGCAAGGTAGTCAAAGGCACAAGGTGCAAAAAAAGTGTTTTCCCAATCGAAGTAATACTCATATTTCTAAAAAATATTTTATATATATTAGCACACAAGGAAGATAAGAACATTAAACACATAAAAATACCTAAATTAGAAAGTTGATTCCTGCATAAAGTTGTTAGATTTGTGTTTTCTAAGTTTCTAACATCTAAGTTTAAAACCATAAATATAAAGCTAATAGTTGTATGATAAAATTTTAAAACTTATGGTAGTAAAAAAAACAAACATAAAAAAAAAAGAAGTCTCAATATAACTTTATACATAACTTTAGGAAGCATAATGTCTTTCTTTGACTATAATTCCCTTTAAAAAAAAAATTTTTTTAAAAAGAAAAGGTTGAGACAATAAACGTGAAACATCATATTTATGGTTAAAAGTCTGTTTCATAAAGCGCATGAGACTGGTGATGAAAGATGCATAAGGCATGCGTATGAGTAAAGGCATCTTGCGTAACATTTTCAAAGGCGATGAGAACTGCCATCACCTTGCCTTTGCACCAAGGAGAGCGCTCCTTGCACCTTTGACAACACTGATCAAACGTCAATTCTATTGCAATTCTTGTGCATTTTTTTAAATGAAATCCTCTCTAAGACACCAATGAGCCAACTGCTCAGTAAATATCTGAGAATCCTCTAGATACATGGAAAAACATAATAGACATTTTTTAGGCAAATAGGCAACTCATCATAAATAAGTTGAAAATAAGCCATGACTGAATTTTGCTCTCTCTTGTGGCCAGTGCATCATGGAAATTATTACAAATCCTTCTTCAAACTTTTGTTGATTGATTTTTTGATTTTAGTAACCCTTTTACAGTCTTGATAGCTAGTGGAAGTCCCCCACATTTTTCATTATTTCTTTCCCCGCTTCTTGTAATTCAAAATGTTGCTGTGCTTCCTCATTTGATGCAAATGCAATTTTGTAGAGTAGAGCCCAACTTTCTTCTTCATTCTGGACTCTAGGCTGATGAATCTGTGCCTTTTCAACCCCCCCCATTTAAGTTGCGACATTTTCTATCCTTGTTGTGATTATTATACCACTACTTTTCTCCTCATTTTTTGGTAGGCCAAAATATATTCTATCTCACCAACCTTCAACAATCCAGACATCATCCATCATAATTAAATAATTCATATTTTCTAGGGCTTGCTTAATTTTGGGCAGCATTTGAACCATACCTAGTCCATTGACATCATCTCCCAATTGTTTCAACATGTTATCAACGATCTCTTCTAGTCTTATTTATGGAAAGTTTGAGATATTGAAACCCAAATACTCTTCTCTAGGCGATCAATAATTTACTTGTTATTATTTTTTTTTGTTATAGTGGTGGTTTTCGTGCAATAACCTATTTTTAGGAAGAATCCAGCCTATTATCTTTCTCGTATCTTCTTTCATGCTCACTATCCTAGATTCATCATAGACTAGTGATGTCCACCTCTTCCCTATACTACCACATTCATCATTGATGCTTTGTTGTCCAATTTTCTTGAAATAGGATTTAAGGTTCTTCTGCATTTTTTCAATCTTCTCATTGATTTTTTTTTCAACTTTTTCCCTGTTCAATACTAGAAAATCAATTCAAGAGGATAAAATTTATTTAAGTGAAATCCTTCCTTCCAATATTCTACATTAAGTTGGCAATCTGTAAATATGTCTTCTGCATCATAATCTAGTTCCCTAAGCATGCTTAAGCTTATCTTCACAGTTTCATTTTTTTCTCTTGAGCTTGTAAGCATCAATAATAAAAGATTTTATCAGGTTAAGGTGAGCTTTCATGTCACTAAAATCATTCTGAAATTCAACCACATATTCACCTTGTTTCTTGAGGGCTTCAGTTAATTGAACTATAAGGACCTCAATCATAGCCTCTGCCAGCACTTTGATTTGCAACCTGCACTATGTAGTAGATAAAAATTGTTCTTCTTTTAAATTATTCAATATTCGGTTAACATTTATTTTTCCCTTTGATGAACAATTTTTATTGATTTTCTAGAATTTATATGCTTAAATTAAATCTTCACCCATAATAGTGCTTTGTGTGTGGATACTGTATTTAACTACAAATTCCTTCCCACTCTAGTCATTGTTCATATTAATTGCACCAAATTCCTTTTATCATTTGTAGATAGCACGTTCCAGTTTGAAAATTTTCCTCTCATGGTATTTTAGAAATGAAGCATACTTTGTTTAAAGAGGAAAAGTAAAAGATATGGAGTGGAAAATTATTCACCTTTCTATGCCGTTTCAGATAACAAATCATATGCAATGGAATTTTGTTAGCAACAGAAAATTGTCTCACTTCCCTAAAATCTTATTAATACCAAATAAAAAGTCATATTTCCTGTACTTAGCCACATCTAATCTTATTGTTGATAGTTTCTTTTCAACATGATATGCCTTACATCTGCTTTATTTTGTTAGTTACAAAATAACCAAGCTACTGCGCATATAAGGAAAAAAAAATATCTCCACTGATATAGAAATAAGGGAGAAAATGTTATGAAGAGGCAAATGGCACACTTAAATATTTATTTCCTTATTTGTATTATGAAAAACTTACAATCAACTTGACTCAAAAAGAAAAAAAAATCAAAGAGAATTGATCAAATCTATTTGAGTCTTTAACAAGTGCTTTAAAGAATGCTAGGGAACGGGTGTTAGGTTGATGGATTTGTAAATCGAAAAAGTGTTTTCTTCATGTATCTCTTTTCTGTTGGTGACCATATTACATCTAGTGCAAATGATAATATTTCCAAAGACTTGTAATGGTTTTATTATTGTCATTGTAGAGTGGAGGAACTTTTATACTCTTTATGTTTCTTTTTCGAGTGAGAGACCAATGATGACAACCCACTACTAAGCCAAATGTGATAAAATCTTCCACTAGCATTTGCTTTAATTCTTCAGAGGTCAAAGGCAAATGAATTTGGATCCTACCACCAACTCATTTATCATTGTCTTGCTAAAACTAATTATGACTTGAAATATATATATATATATATATATTATAGTTATGCTTACAAGATATATCTTTTTTCTTATTTACCTTCCACCAAGTTTCTATGTTATTTTTTGTGTAATATATCCATCCATGATCCATTTCACGAATATTCTAATCAAATCATATTTGTGATCTCTGCTTAGTGTAGCCCCCTATTAAATCTTTATATGTATAGGAGTATACTAAACTTATGCATTGTAATTCGAATGTGGTCTCTTGTGACATCATCTTTCTAACTCCATCAATATTAAACAATTGTAAAACTTGAGCTTGGATGACTGATGTTTCTCTGGTAAAATATGGAATTGAAAAGGAATGCAATATATATATACAGTGAAAGCAAATGGAAATTGCAAACATGGGTTGGTTAATTATGAAACTATTGGTTTTTTGATTGTTTTGGTTAAGTATTCGTGATCTTTCGATACACTTAGGCTAAAATCACAACTTTTGAAGTGATCAATTCATCTATTTATTATTGATATATTTTATGAATTTTATTACTATTGCCCAAAATATAAAAATGGTGCAATTTTCTCTCTGAGGCATTCATCTTGGCATCTTCTGTAAAAGCAACTTACAAATAAATTTGTCAAAAAACATGTAAGATTTTTTTTTCTAATCAATTCTTGATGATTAATTCTAATAAGAATTTGCCAAAGTAAAGTCTTTCTTTCTAATATTGTAACACCCTCACCCATCAATTTAGTTCTATAAAATATTATGAGTCATTAAAGAGATAGTTAAAAGATGATTAATTGTAAGAGGAAAGATTAATCAAAATATCTAGACAATTTAAAGATCTTCAGGTTTACACCTATGAACATTATGTTACAGCTGTAAATCGCATGTCACAGGTTCACACTCATAAAGATGTTATCATGGTTGTGAAAGCCTATTAATCATGAGCAAATGAAAAAGTCACATTTTATCTTTCTCCCATTTCTAACTTTTGTTAAGAACTTACTCTCCACTTCATATTTTCTCCCTAACCCACAAGAAAGATTCAAACTTAAATCTTGGCAACAGCTGGAAATCAAAGAAAAGAAGTATTCTTTAGAGAGGGGTGTTCTTGAAATGAATAGAGGAAAGGCTAAGCTTGATAGGAAATCATTCTTCAAATTTTTGTTGGTTTATTTAAAATCATGTGATGATTTGAATTGCTAACATAACTATGAACCTAATTGATCACACATATAAAAGGTTTGAAGAAATTGTAAAATGGGCTTTAGATTGGATCCAAAAGAAGTGAGAGAAGAATTTAGGCCAGACAAAGTAGTGGTTGCGAATGCTTCTCGATCGCATTAGTTGATTGTAGTTGCAATTGGCAATTGTGGTCGTTATTTATCCAATGTGGTCGCAATTTGCCTGACCTGATATAAAGGTCTTATGGTCAATCTAATTTGTAGTTGCAAATGTTGACTCGTGATCGTAAATTGCAACGATGTAGCCATACCTACTTATGGTTGGATCGTTAACTAAAGGATTTAATATTCATAACCCTAAATGAGATCAAGGGGCATATAAAATAACCTCCTTAATAGCTATTTTGCATTAGCCTCCATCAAGAGAGATAAGAGTTATCTCTTCACATTCTCTCATTTCTCTCTAAGAGTTGATCTTCTATTGCTAGCATTCTTTATCATTAACAATCCATCTCCTTTGAGGTTTTCTTATACTCTTAAAAACAATTCTAGTTTTGGATTGTTGTAGTTTGCTACAACCCAATAAGAAGAAAAGCTCACAAATCAAGTGTTGATATATCAAAGGTAATCTTCTTCATCCATATGATGGTTTGCATCCAATTTTAAATTACATAGGCTTGATTTATAGTTATTAGGTTAAGTAAAATTTAAATTTTGTTGCGGTAAATTCATGGAAAAAGTTATGACATAGTTCATAGGTTCCAACCTGTGAAAGTTGTGTTCATGGTTATGAAACACCTTTCATGACTGTGAACCAGAGTGAATGGTTGAGTTGCATGTTTTGATATGAATTCAAATATGGTATAATATGATGCCTTCTATATTTAGAAACATGCTATGAGTATGAAACATACACAAACTATCACATGTGAATGAAATATGAAATTATGTTTATTTTTTTATACAAAGACAAAAACCATGATAAACTAGTATGCCTATTTAAATGCATGTGATTATGGTAATCAGAATGACAAGCAATACAAGTGTATAATGTCCATTTCTCTAACTTAGAACTAATAAAATAGATGACATTTCTCTAATATAGAACTAAAATTGAATAAATGATATGTCATTAAAAGAGCTAACGGTACCGTAAAATAAGATGGTCAACAAAACTATATTCTGGGGACAAGATGACTTACGCTTGAGTGTGATTGCCCTTGATCCTAAGATACATACAATTGTTATATGAACCCAGTCAAGGTGGTTTAAGCTTGGTACAAACGCTCTTGACTTTAAAAGTTCAGATGAGCCAATATAGATAGTGGATGGGGTGACTTAAGCTCGGATATGAGGGCTCTTATTCCATAACTCATATCTGAATAGTCTGCCTTAAAGTTTAAAGTGAAATTAAAGATATGATAAACAATTTATGGATCGTTGTTGGAAAAAGTAGGTGATATGGCTAATGTCAATTATATGTTGAGCATGACCTTGATTTTGAGTATATTACTTGTGAATCAATATGAGTATATTAGTTGATATATGCTCACATGATAAGTATATTATGCTATGAATGAACATAGTTATGCATGAACACATAAAAAGAGGTATGTATATAGAAATTCATATAATATGAATGTACAGATGTTTTATATGAAATTTCATGTATATATGTACCACTAAATATTATATTGTTTAGTGTTTGAATATTTTCTCACATGTAGGTTCGGAGCCTAATAGATAAAGCGATAAAGAAGGCAGCCTAGTATAGAGTCACAAGACAAGCTCTCATAAGGTTAGTGATACAAACTATGAACTTTTATTTTTGTTGTATCATGGGATATGAGTTTAGCTATATTTTTGTATATGCTTATTACATAGGACATATATTCGATTGTAATGAAACTATTTTCTAAACATTGGGTCTAGTAAAATCCCAAACACTTAGGTCTGACTACAATTCAGAATCAGTGATTATGTGGTCCCAAAAATATAGGACTAGACAGAAACCGGTTCAGAACCGTCCGATTCAGAACTGTTCGGTTCTGATTCATGAACTGACAGTTCGGCCGATTCCAATATTTTTTTATTTTTTTAATTATACAATTAAATAATTAATAAAATAAATAAATAAAATGAAAATTATTAAAGTTTAGAAATTAAATTTAATTGTTGGGTGAATTTGAAGCAAAAAAATATTAAGTTAGAAATAAGTGAAAAAAATTGAAGAATAAATTAGTTAGAAAGAATGAGAATTTTGAAGAAAAAAAATATTAACTTATGAAATATTAATTTGTGTAAATTATAAATTTTTACAATTAATAAGTTATAAAAAATGAAAACTTTAAGAAAAAAATAACTTATTGAATATTAATTTGTGATTTTGTGTAATAAGTTAAATTGTTATAAAAAAGAAAAGAGGAATTTGATTTTGAGAAATTATAAGTTGGAATTTACAAATGATTATTTTTATATGATAAATTAATAAATTATAATTTGGCTAAAAATCTAATCAATTTAATTTTTTATTTTAAAAAATAATTTAATTATAAAAGTTTGAATTTATATTTAAAAAATTATAATATTAATAATTGAGCTTGAATTTAATTTTTTTACCATTAATTAAGTTGTCATTGTATTCTATTAGGGTTTAGAAAAATTAAAGTTTACATAGTTCTCTTACTTTTTAAATTTTAATTGTTGACTTCTTTTATCTTTTTTTAATCGGAATCTTTGGTACCAAATATGTCAGCCGTTTATTCTGTGGTGAAGTTATATTGGTTCTCAAATTGATTTTTCTCTATTTCTTGTTGTCTTAATGCTACTTCGGTCCAATTATCAATACATGCTTGAACTTTTAACGATTCAGGAGTTAAATTATATTGTGTTTCATCCAATATATTACCTCATATATTACATCGCGCGCTAAAAACTTGTTCAACCGCAATAGTTGAGACTGAACTTGAAAAAAATTATTTTACAATTTGGGAGAATACTAGATAAATATTTTGATGTCGACTTCACCAATTAAAGACTGAAAAATCTTTACATGTCCTATTATCACCAAACTAAAATATAGTTGTTAGATAAATGTCAAATTTAGATGAATCGAATGATGATATTGGTTTTTTATGTTTTTATATCATTAAACGATCACCCTTCTAATTTTTATCGATTTACCTGAAATTTGACTAAAAGTGTCACTACTACTAGTAGTAGTAGGAATATTATAAATCAAAATAAATTCTATAAATAAACCACAAGTTGTTTTTTTAACATAATTAATAATAGAATCATCACTGTTGAACCTTGAGGGGTATTTCCGTCATTTTGATGATAACAAATAAAATAGAAATATTGTATTTAACATACTTGTTTTCTAAGTCTATTGAACAGGGTATGATAGATGTTAGCAAGAATGGAGAATGGAAGATTAAACTTCAAAAGCTAAAATTGAAGAAATAATATGTTCATGCCCATGATCCTATGTGTCACGCCCGTGATTATGCCTAGCGCCAATAAACCAACATTTAAAGCTCACGGCCATGAAGGAAGATAGCAACCGTGAATGATCATATTAGTCACGCCCGTGAAATAAAAGTCACGTCTGTGAAAGGACATGACAAATTCTTCCAGAGAGCTTCATGGCCAGAGTCACGATTTGGACCACGGCTTCGAAGGTTGTCACGCCTGTGAAGATTAAAATGTCACGACCGTGAACAAATACTTCAAAACCTTCAAGAATGCTTCACGGCCAAGGTCACTACTTAAGTCACGACTTGGAAGAACAGTCACGATCGTGACCCTCATAGTCACGCCCGTGAAACATGAAAGAAAAACATGTCAGACGCAATTATTAGGATTGGTGAAACGACTATTTCCACATTAAATGCAATCAAACGACTAAAATTCACCATGAAAGTATAAATGCAAGACATTTATGCATCCAGAATAAGAGAAGAGCTAATATTTCAAATCAAAATCTTGTTGTAAGTCATTTGAGCATTTAATACTTTGAAAACAAATATTTATTCTCTGTGAAAATCTTTTTGCTCATTATTTTCTGAGCATTAAAGATTTGTAAGTGCTTATCTTTATAATCATCTACTCAAGTGAGTTATTGGATATCTTGGGATTAAGAGTATAACACTTGTAAAGGTTAGTTGTGTGAGTCTTCAAAATACAAGGTAAATGTTATTTGTGTGAGCCTTCAAAAACACAAGGAATTGATTTTTGGTGTGAGTCATTCAAACACAAGGGATTTTTTGGGTTAGGTGTGATCCATTGTTAGAAACACCATAGTTGGGAGTGAGCTTGTAAAACTCTATTGTAACACTTAGTGTGTTAGTGAAACTCCCAATTGCGATTGGGGAGAGGAGTAGGGTTTGTTAACACCTGAACCTTTATAAAAATACTTGTGTCAAATTTCTTTATCCCTACTAAACTTATTTTTTATTTCCGCACCTAAAAGTTAAAATTAATTATATTCAATTCAACCCCCCTTCTTGGCTCAATATTTGGGCAACAATCACTAATATCATCACTTAAATCTAATAATGAATAATAAATATTCAAATAATCAAATAAACCATCTATTTTATATTTAAAATAAAAAAACACAACATACAATATTAATCAAATGAATAAATTTAAAATAATTCAACCATTTATTTTTCATCATATAAATAGAATTATACAAAATTGGATCATTAATATAATCTTGAAATGCATAAACAATATTAATATATTCACATAATAATAAAATGACATGTTGGATAATAAACATCACTTAAAATATATATTGTATCATTAAAAAATTTTAAAATATCTAAAAGTTGTTGACAAACATCTTAATGTTATGGATATAAATTAATTCCTAGCACATTATTGAAAATAAATATACACATAATTTTTTATATCCATATAACTCGTTAAATAATTTATAAGTTGAATTCCAATGAGTAAGAACATCTCTTGAAATTGTTTTTAGGTTTTTTGTCATTTTCACAATAAAATTGAGCTCATAATTTCATTGTTTGTTGATTTAACAATAAAAATGAAATTACTACTTTAGTTGGAGCAATTATATTACTCAAAGATTACAAACTATATTGAACATATAAATTTAACACATAACATGCACATCTAATTTGAAAAATCTACCTCCAATATTAAGTTGACTTAATGCTTGAAAATCTTAAATTAAAACGGTACTTGTCCCCATATTATAAAAAAAATTAAAAAAATTTACGAATTAATTTATTTTCTTCCAAAATATTTTTTATCATTTTAAAAATATTATTGATGGTATGTCGATCATTAAAAACTCTAAATGCAAGTAATTTTTTTTGTAATTGTTATTCACTATTAATCCAATGACATGTAAGACTCATGTAAAAATGTATTTGCTAATGATCACTATAAATACAAATACGTCCATTCAAAAAAGAAAATATTTTAAGCAATTTTTTTATATAAATTATATAAATCATGTTTAAATGTATTTCTATATATACGTTTAGCAGATAAATTTAATACATTTTGACAATAATTAACCAAATGCACTTTTTCACCAAAACTAAAGAGATAAATATTTCATACTTATCATTTTTGTCAATTTTTTTTTATTTTTTTCATCATTATATTGAAATAATGGAGAAATAAAAGAAGATATTGCGTACCCAAAAATTTGACTTTCTATTTTCTTTATTTCAATTTGAGCAACATGTTTGTTTTGCAAGTACATTCGAAATGTGTCATAATCACGTTCAATTTTAAATTTGTATGTTTGTGTACAATAATTGTACATAACATCAAATGACCTATACTTTTTTTATCATTCTATTTCTTTAGTTTTTTTCAGTTAGAATTTCAAGCTCCTATCCAATGACCTAGTTGTTCATCACCCCTATCTAATTTTTCAATAAAATTTTCCAAATCAATAATATTTCCATCAAAAAAATTGCTCATTCCACTATGACTTGCCATTATTTATGATTAAATTTTGTGAAAAAATTAGATAATATTAAAAAAAAGTGTAGAGAAAGATAATGAAAAAGAATTATAGGATTAAGGAAATTTTGAGAATTAGAGAGAATTAGAGAATTGAAGAAAAAATTGAGATTATGTAAAAGTATAATTAGAAAGAAATTAAAGAGAAAATAAATTAAGAGTGTAATTAGAGAGAAATTAGGAATATATGTAGAATGAATTGAGATTGAATTGTAGAAAAATTGAGAGAAATTGAAAATTAATTGAGAATGAGATTGTGTAGTAAATGAAATAAATGAAATAAATTTGATATTTATAGAGAAAAAAATTAAAAATTTCAATTTCAATAATATTCTTAAAATATAGTTGTTATTTTTTTGTTATAAGAGATATTTTTATTTTTTCATTATATTTTTATTTTAATGTATTTAATTATTAAACACGGAGACCAAGGGGAGAACAATGGTCTCATAACCGTTATTTTTTTTATTTTGAATTTTTTCCGATTGGAATCAGAAATTACCAGTTCCAGCCCGGACCAGACCCTTTTCCTATCGAGCCACTGTCCCAATTGAGCCTAGAACTGGCCTAGTCAGGTCTAGTCCGAATTAGATTGGATCGGACCGATTCTACAGGCCCAACCGGCCTATGGCCAAGCCTACAAACACTTTATATATTTAAATGTATTAATATCTTTTTAAGTGCTTTAAAGAAGACATCATGATCATTATACATAAAAATTCTAAATTTAGTAGATTTACTTCTATGCACTCAGGTCATTCCAATGAGATGACGTTTCATATATAATATGTTATGTCAATGCTAAATCTGCGTCTTAAAACCTATCATATGAACATGTTCATGTTTGTATGCACAATTTACCCCTTAAGCTGGTAACACACATAACAAGCATAAGATATATTTCTTGGATCATTGTCAGTAAAGATAAAACTCTCTCTGGGATCTCTACCATAATGTACCTTATTAGATGTGTACAAATTTGTTTTTTTATGACTAACAATTTCCATTTTCAAGATCATATCAATAATAATAATAATAATATCATACAAACTTCCAATTTTATCTATATTTATTTTTTTTAAAATACCAAAATCAATTTTTTAAAATTTAAAATATATCAAAACTCTCATCTACCAAAATTTTGTGAGACAAAATGAAAGATGATAAAAATAGCAAAATTAAAAAGACATTTTGATAAAAATGATAAAAAAAATCATAAGTATTTTTAAAATAAAAACTTAAAACGGTAAATCATAAAATTTCCTCTATATACCCAATCTTGATGCAGTTGGCTAGTAATGGGCCATGATGGGTCCTACCAAATCCATTTCTGGTCCCACAACACACAACAATAATAAAATGAAAGAAAAAGGGAGCAAGCCAATTGCTTGGATCCCAACCAACTGGCAGTCGAGAGAGCATTTATTCGTTGTTATAATATCCTTATACTACTTTATATAAGTTATTTAAATTCCAACAAATTATAAGCTATCTAAATTTGATAAGTAATTAAAAATTTATTATATTGAGTTTCTGAACTTTTATGAATGTTATATTGAATTTTTTTAATGTCGTTAACAGTGAGTGTAATGAAATTGCACTTCTACTGTGAAATTAGGACTAAACTTTTCGAAATAATAATTCAAAATTTTAATAGCATAAATAAAAATTTAGAAATTCAATAAAACAACTCACTAAAGTACATGATCAAATATGTAATTTTCCAATAAATAAAAACGAAAATTCAATTAAGATTGTTAAGTATATTTTAATTTAAAAGGACTTCGTCCATGAAGCCCGAAAAATCTCAATATTTTCCAATAACCAAAAGATATTTTAGAAGTTAATATATTGCTTAAATACTAATAGAAAATTGTTGACAAATATTGTATAAGCACTCGCATGATAGAAATGCTACATGCTTTTTAAATCTTTTTTATCATTGAGAAGAGGTGAAAAAAAGAAAAGAAAAGAAAAGAAACAAGAAACAAGAAACAAGAAAGCTTTAATAATTTTGATAATATAAAAAAAAAAAACAAAAGAAAAGTGGGTAATGCTAAACATTGGATTCTGATGCAATAACGTCTTTGCTTCAGTCGAGGTCCCCATGTTTTAAGGCCTCTTTTTCAAGTTTATTCTTCGAGCTTCACACTTTCCACGATTTCAGTCTTTTTACCCCTTTTCTTATCCTCGAGCAATATATAAATATATATTGGAAAGCGTCCACAATTTATAAATAAACAATTATTTAATTTTTGATGTAATTTAAAATTTACTTATAAATACACGAGTCAATTATAATACTAACAAACTTATTTTTGAGATCAATTTTTTCAAGAAATTTATTAGTTTAAACTCTTAATTAATTTTAAATTACTAATGAACAATAAAATAAAATCTTAAATAAGTTGTAGTAATTTTATTAAACTAGAAATAATGAACTAACAATCACTAATATTGCAATAGAAATTAATAAATGTAATCAATGAGAGAGAAAATAAAATCTTAGTTCACAATCAACTTGGATTCCCCTTAATAAATTAAGAGCTAATAAACTTAGATTTTATAGTTCTCACCTTTAAGCACCAATTAATTAAGTTAATAATTTAATTAGTGTTTAACCCAATTTTAAAGTTAAATTGCATATGTTTTATCTAATAACTTAACATAAAAATTTTCATTTAAAGTTCAATAATTGATGATTAAATAATTATTAAGCTAAAAACTTATTAAGCACAATTTAAATAGAAGAAAATGATTTATTCATTAAAAAGATAAATAAGAGTCATACGAACTATTGTTACTCACAAATCATCTATTAAATTAGTTTATCCTAATACCACAATAATAATGATAATGTCTATTTTGATGATTAAGTTAAATATAAGAGAAAATAAAGATGAAAGAAAAAGCTTCCTAAAATTCTCAATGATGTCTGATGCTAAGAGAATATTTTCTGTTTATGCATGCATCTTCATATTTTTAAACATGAAATAAACTCGAATTTATAATCAAAAAATACTTACTTAAAATTCAACTCAAAAATATAAAACTTCCTAAGCAAAAGATAATCTCTCACAAATTTACTTTTTAGATAGACATTTATCTCTAAAGCCCGGGGCCACTTGATCAGAATAAAAGTTTGAATAGGGTTGAACTTTGTGTCAAAAGGATCGTCACATGCATCTCATCATGCATGCGGTAGCTTGTGTTCAGTATAGCACTCATCATGCTCACGTTGACTATTCACATACATGATAGGAAAATGGGGTATGGCTACGATGCACCCATGTCGAATCTGTGTGCCTGCAATAGAAGGAAAAGCTACAAGATCTTCATGCCCATGTCAATAGAAGGCAATGTCGAAGGCGTGAGAGGTGACATGGTTACACACCTCAACATATGACACCTTGTTGTCCCACTATAACTTTTCTTCAACTTCTACAAACACAAAATTAAAACAACTAATTACCTAAAATATGCTAAAAACTCATAATTAAATATTAAAAATATGAATAAAAACTGTACTAAATAAGAATACATCAAAATCTTCCATACTTAAATATTATTTGTTTTCAAGTACTACTTAAATATGAAGAAATATTGAAAATCCAAAATTAACTTTAACCAACAAATCCAACTTATACACACGATCTTACTCTTTATAATCTCTAAGTTTCACTAATGCACCAACTTGATCCATATCAAATTCACAGTCACCTAAGCTTAAGACATCTCTAAGTTTCTTCATATTTTTATTTTTCATTTTTTATGACATTATTTATTTTTTTGTCTTTCTTTAACTTTTATACTTGATTAATACTTAATTAATCTTAATTAAGATTAATCTAAACTCATATTGGTCAATTAAAATTAATTAAGAAAATATTTTGGCTTTTATCCAAATTAATTCAAAAGAAACTTTGAATTTGAATTTTTTCCACCAAACTTTCCAAAATTTCAATTTAATTCTTGAATAAATTTATATTCTTAAATTTCATATCTCAAATGATCTTATATCCTCAAATTGAATATGCCAATATCCTTAAAATAATTTTCTTTTCGAAATTGTCTTCTCGATTTTGAAAAATTATCACAGATAGGAAAATCACATTTTTGCGATTTAGTATTTTTTCTAAATTATATCCGTAAAAATTCATTCGTGATCCGATTTATAAATTATCAATTTTAAAAATTTTAAAATTCAATTGTGATCATATCGGTACCTCTGCATCGTGAACATATCTCTCTAACTTCTAATCAGAAAATCGGAATATAAATAGATACCGTATTTTAAAATTTTACCTTATAACTCCACGTATAACCTTAAAATAATATTTTATATATTTTGAAATGTTTAAATCACATTTTCACTCTCAAAAAAAATTTTGTATTCCAAATATGATCTATTGTCTTGATTTGCATGTCAAACACAAAATTAAAACAATAGATCAATTCAATTAAAATTTTATTATCACATAAAAGTAGTTTTTTTTATATTTATTTATTTATATTTAGACTTTAATCGGTACAATACTATATTAACATATAGATAATCGAAATACGCATAAGCGACACCTCAATGGAAGCTTTAAAATTTCATTAACCTCGGTATCTTGAAAATACTCATGTAACATCTCATTCTGAAGACCCTGAAATCTATAGATCGGTAACAGTAATGTTATTTAACCCTACAACGACTGATGAAGTAATTCTAAAATTAGGCCCCCTACTAAGCCAATAATCATCCCAAACTCTAATATGAGACTCATTCCCAATCCTCCGCCCGACACCTTTTTCCTAAAATAAATTTATAAAATGCTTAATACCTAATCAATAATAATTAAGGAATCCAATTGATAGAATTTTTAATTAATTTCAATTCATAAATATTTAAGATCAGATTGGCGATAATTAATTAAAATTTTCAATTAATAGACTAAGTTAATTTATAATTAATAATAAAAGGAATCAAATGAAAAAAAAAACTTAAAAAATAATAATTGCACAAGATGGTAAAAATTTATTTTGTGCGGCCAGTCATCATAGAAGAGGGCACGCAAGAGGTCACGGGTGGGGACGTGGACATGCCACACGTGGGCCAACTGTGACCGGCAACCTGCTGTTATAGGGGTAGATTTGTCCAAATTCACAGTGGTAGTGACGATAAAAAGACACATAAAGTAAGTAACCAGTCAGACTTTAGGTCCACGTGTGTCAAATCATAAAGCTATGTCCACCTATGCAGGCCCTTCACAGCCACAGCAACCCAATTATGACTCTTTGCAAGCCTTTGTCCTTACATTGTCACTGCTTGGGGATCACATACCATTCGTCTTCTTTCTTCCAGTGGCAAAATCGAAAATAACACGACTCTGCTGTTCTTCTCCTTCATAACAAAATTTGCTGTTGGTACGACTTTCTTCCAGGCAATAGATTTTCATTTTTTTTTAAACTTTTACATAGTCCTAATAATTTAAAAAATAAAAAAATTATGTAGATATTTAAAAATAAAATTTGAAAAATTCCGCATAAATAGAAAAATATATAAAAATATACATGTAAGAAAAATTATAAACCAAACTGAATGGCTTTCATATTATCTAAGTCATCATATTAAGTCTTTTTTAGATATTGACGTGATGATTTTCATTTTTTCAGGTCGAGTCATAATGTTTATTCTGCTAATACTTTTAGGAATCAACAAAATAATTAATTAATTTTATTTTCTACTTTTACGATTACAAAATAAAAAAGTAATTAAAAGAAATTTAAGTGGATATAATTTAACTAAATTGCTTAATTTTTTAAATACTACTCTTTTGACATAAAATGATAAACTTGTTTTTATTTTTACATAAATTAAGGAAATATAGTTATTACTATCAAAATGGGACATAAAATAATTATATATTCTTGCATTAATTGGACATTATTAGAAAAACTAAAAATGATAACTCATCTACAAGGCATAATAAATAGGGTCATAATACAAAATTGAAAAATGGGCTGTCTTATTGGAATACATTAAATAAGAAAACACGCATTTTTTGAGACAAAGTGAATTTTATACCCTTAATACTAAATATTAAGTCTAATTGACCTTTAATATAATATTGTAACATTTTTTACTCCAAAATTTCAATAGAGGGAGCTATATAAATTTAGAGTAAATTTTTTCGTATGAAGGCTAACTAAACTAAATTTTATTTAAGAGGTCAATGTATTCAGCATCATATACTAAAGGGATTAATTTGCACCTTTAACTAAAATAATTTGAATTCTTATTAATAATAAAAAAATAATTTCTAATATATATTTCGTGTAATTTAAATTATATAAGTTATATACATTAATCCAAATAATACTATAAAAAAAAACTCATTTTAGCGACTACACAAAATAGTTGTTACGTGGTCATAGAACAAGTTAGCGACTACAACACAATGACGGTCACAAAAATATTGATCGTTAAACAATTTTTGTAACCCAAATTCAATGTAATCGCTAAATTTAGTGATTATCAATAGGTGGTTGCTAAATTGTGACTACAACTTGTAGTCTCAAACTGGTCTCTATGATCAGTAAATCCATACTACAATAAGATATAAGAGATCATAAAGTGACCATACAACGACTATTTTTTTAGATCTCTAAAGTAGTCGCAAATATGGTCGGAAAATTCATGGTATATATGCCTTCATTTGATAATCACTTTTTGTGGTCGCTAATTGTAGTGAGTACAACTGTGATAGCTAAAATATTGGTATTTTTAAAATTTTTTATATAATTATTGTATAATAATTTTATTTATTAATATTAAGAGTTATTGTATATAATATTATTAATAATAATTTATTATTATTATTATTAATTATTAAATATAAGTAAATTTAAATAATAAATACCAATATTAGAAATAATTATCACAAAATAATTAAAAAATTCTAATGCAACAAATTCATTTATAGCAAAAGTACAAATGTAAAACTAACGGATCTCATAGATACATATACTGTATCGATTGATAAAAATTCAAATTAAAAAAAAGATATTCAAAACTAAGGGCATGGATCTAGTAGTGGTTGATCATGCTAATGAGTCTCACGAATCACATGCTCTACCAACTGATGAGTCCTATCCTCGAAGGACTGGACGGTGTTTTGCAACACTCATATCTGCTTCTGCATCCGAAATTGATTTACTTTAAACTCTCTAATTCGCTGCTGAGGCGCCTCAATGTTGGGTGTTATAGAGGTCAAGGTATCAGATATAAAATTGTATGTTTTATTCCAACATGTCTCATACATGTACATACTCTACAATAAAGCCTCAATATCTTGTAGGAAGATTTGGTCCTCATCCTGTTGAGTGATATCAACCTGGTTCCCGAATTCATCTTTGGAAGTCTCAACCAAGAGCTCTTGAACTCATTCCTACAATGGAATATCATATCAAATAATCACCATCAGGAGCTTTTATCATGTGCATTTTATTAAACAATTGTATCTTATTAAGGGGTACCTTCTACCATCTCCTGTAAAAAATAAAATAGATATTATATATGAAAAAATTGTTATATTTTTATTAAAATTTTAAAAATAAGGTTCCTTCCAATCCGTCTAGTGTTCTCAACAAGCAAGATAAAGCCCTAACTATATTGTGATGGCCTCGATCTAAGACCACTAGTCTCATTAAGATGGTTCCTAGTTTGACGCTCCCTCATCCACTGAAATAAGGCATCACTCCACTTTCGCTACTAATTGTCCCATATATATCTCTTACTGGCGAGTTGTTCCTATGCCATTGATCACTTCATCCCACTCATAAAAATTTTGTCAAAAAATTACAGGTATACAAATTTAGTTAACAAATATACAGTTTTAAAAAAAATGATAAAGTACCCCTACAGTAGGCGTAATTCCAAATGTACTAGCAAGTAACAAATCACATTTTTCAAGCCATTTCATTCATATCATTCACAATTCTCAAACAATTTCATTCATGTCAATTCCTAACAATTCATTTATATCATTTACAACAATTACAACACTTATGTATAAGTTATAATTATTATCATTAAGTTATATCAACATTTTCATTTTTTTAACCAAAAATTCACCCCAATAAAGATCATAAATCTCATATGTCACCGTCTTCCATTTATATCCCTCTGCATATAATCTCTCGTGAAATATAGGAATATACGTGTTGCCATCTTATATGACTTAACAAACTACATTTATATTAATAAATAATGATTAACAAATCTATAATATTGAATGAAAAATAAATAAGTATGATTTGACTAATGATTCACTAATTTGTTATATTGAATGTAAAAGTTGACTAATCTCCTATCAAGCAAATGCAGTCTCTTACAAGTTCTACTATAATTGCTACCAATGGAGGAATCTGAAATAGATGCACTAGGTGTATGTTATAATTATTGGATAGTTGTTAAACGTACCACTAAGCTAGTAGCTTAGCGCGTGTGTTTCACGTGCAGATAAATAGACGTAGCTGTTACATTAGGGCGACTGAAAATAAAGGAAACTCTAATATCAGATTGCAGCAATCTAGTTTTTTTGTATGTTTGGAAATTATATTGCAAAAATTAAATTTTAAGAATTTCTTTTGATATAAATTTGTGGCATGTAATATTTATAAGAAATGAATTTTGTAAATTTTATATATCTAGTATTATTTATAAATATATTTCTAAATATTATGGTTTAATTGAATGAGTTCTTTTAAATCAAATTATTCACATCACTAGTTACATATTTAAATGAAAAAAAATATATGGTAATAAATATTCCGCTAATAATAAATGCAAAAATTGAAATAAAAATATTTATACAATAAATTGATTGTTGGTTTTAAAACAAATGAGTTTAGTAGTACTTCCATATCCTGTTAACGGTTAGTAGGGTAAGGGAGCGTTACATTTAGTGGTTATGACTCATTTAGCCTTACAAAGGTGAATGGATCGGTTGTCCATACGGCTGGTCCTGCAGAGGTGGATGGATTAGTTGGCCCTGTGGTTAAAGTTGCAGAAACATATGGCACTGAAGACGAACTACTTGAAGCAGATAAAATATGAACCATATCAGTGTCTCATCCTCTATCGCCCTTCATAGTTACATTTGTAGCACAAACTCTACCCTTCATCCTCGCCAAAAAAAAGTTAAACATAATACAAAAATATTACAAATAACAAAATATCCAAACAACTAAACTCAATTAACCACAACTAAGGACAAATAAGCACAATTAAGCTTAATGTTACAAATTAAACACAACTAAATACAAGTTCTATTATCTCTAGTTAGTGTCATACATATTATTTAGATCTATTTCTTCCTTTTTAGATGGACTTTGTGATTGTTCTTCTTCTGCAATATCATCATCATCCATAATATTGACTAGGTCACTTGTCAAATCATTTAATGTCATTTGTTGATCTTTTTAAGTAATCTCAATATCATGGATGTCAATTAATTTCTTTTAAAATTGGGAAGGTTTTTTTATATGTATGTTGGGAAGAGCTTTCTGGAAGATCAACAATTTCTTTAGGTTTGATTTTCAAAACCACCCACCAATCTCTTTTGTCTCATCTAAAGCTTTGTATGAACAAAAGTATTCTTGAGTTGCTTGTGTCGTAAGAAGAAACAATTTGTACTTGTCATATCATCTTTTATGATTTACCTCCACAATGTTGTACTGCTCATAAACCATTGTACCCATATTAGGAGTTAAATCAAATCACTCATACATAAAGAGAAATATTCACTTAATTGTCCAATTAGGATATTCAAGCTAGATAACTTTTTTTAACTGACCATACCAATCATTCACATAATGGTTATAGTTTTGGCCCTTTATACAAACTCCACTATTTATTGACATTGTCGTGGTACCATATCTAACTATGTAAAATTTATAGTCGTTAACAAAATATCCATTGTAAGTTGTAATAACTCTCAAATGACCTTTTATGATATCCTTAAGGAAGCTGTTGACAATATAGAAGTTTGGATTGTGTGCTTGAAATGATAAGAGCTTTTTTTGTACAAATGAAGAATATGATATTCAATGGACAACTTGAGAAAAAGAAGGCTTACATATGATTTGAACCAATTAGTGAAGCCTACCACAAGTTTTGCATCCACTTCTGTATCAATAATGTTTTGATTTTGATGTCGCAACTATCCAATGTAAATCCTAACAATTGATTAAGCTAAGGACTTGTTGATCAAGTTATATAACTTGCAAACAATATCATATATATTATTTTGAGATGTTTTATATTAGGATACTAACATCATAAATGGTTCTACTTCTTTACACTTAAGCAAAATGTATGATTAAGCAGCCTTATATTCTCAAGGAGACATATGCTTGTTTTAGAATGACTAAGTAATCTACCACTGTATTTGAAAATTGATAGGTTTCCAGCATCATCCATTGGATTATATTCACCCCCACTTTCATAATTTCAAGATATGGTCCTTTCTTTTGTTTGCACGTGATCATCGAAATAGTATGAATAGAACGTCAATATTTTCTCAACCAAATATGCATTGCGTATCAAGCTTTCCACTTGTGCATTATCTGTGACATTGCTTTTCAATTTTCGTAGATACCTATAAAATGAAAGTCTCAATCAGATATATTAATTAAATGTTATTACATCATGTTGATTAAAAAGTTAGGTTTTACTAATCTTTTGAATGGATACATCCATTGAAACTACATGGGCCTAGTAATACATGCCTCAAGGGGTAAGTGAACCAAAAGATGTTCCATCGAATAAAAAAAATCAGAGGGAATATTCTTTCCAACTTACATAAGTTAATTGGGATTTTTGCTTCAAGTCTTGCCATGTCTTCGTTGATAATTGTCATTACGGATAGCCTTTCGCACATTAGCAGATAATAGTTTTTGAAATGTAAAAGGCATTAATCTTTGTAGGAAGACATGAAAATCATGGATTTTTGTGCCACACAACCTCAATTTATATTTATTAACACATCTTCCCATGCTGGACACGTATCCATTAGAAAATTATAGCTTTGCTACCCATTTGAACAAGACTTTTTAGCCCTACTATCAAGTGTATGGGAAGTCTTAGGGTATTTGCTATTGGACTCTGACTAATCAAGATCTCACCTCTCACAATATTCATTGAGCTATTGCCTAGACTTCAAAGTGTCCTTTGTTTTATCAGGTATATTTAACATTGTGTTGAATAAATTGTCGAATATATTTTTCTCAATATGCATGACATCAAAGTTGTGTCGAATAAGATTTGAGCTCTAATAAGGAAAATCCTAGAATATGCTTTATTTTTTTTCCAACCACAAGATTGACTAATTAGTATGTTAATTGCTTTACCATCCACACCGGTTACCTTTTTCAAACCAAGTTGGTCAATTGCCCTTAATATTTCTGAACCCGATCTAACTGGACATGCAAAGTTCATCACAATTTATTTTTTAAGAAATGTATTTCCATTACATCTAAATGGGTGATCAAGTTTTAAAAATTTAATGTGATTCTTAAACCAGATCTACTTACCTCTCTAACTTAATACAAAAGCAAATATGGTCGGAAAATTCATGGTATATATGCCTTCATTTGATAATCACTTTTTGTGGTCGCTAATTGTAGTGAGTACAACTGTGATAGCTAAAATATTGGTATTTTTAAAATTTTTTATATAATTATTGGATAATAATTTTATTTATTAATATTAAGAGTTATTGTATATAATATTATTAATAATAATTTATTATTATTATTATTAATTATTAAATATAAGTAAATTTAAATAATAAATACCAATATTAGAAATAATTATCACAAAATAATTAAAAAATTCTAATGCAACAAATTCATTTATAGCAAAAGTACAAATGTAAAACTAACGGATCTCATAGATACATATACTGTATCGATTGATAAAAATTCAAATTAAAAAAAAGATATTCAAAACTAAGGGCATGGATCTAGTAGTGGTTGATTATGCTAACGAGTCTCACGAATCACATGCTCTACCAATTGATGAGTCCTATCCTTGAAGGACTGGACAATGTTTTGCAACACTCATATATATTTCTGCATCCGAAATTGATTCACTTTAAACTCTCTAATTCGCTGCTGAGTCGCCTCAATGATGGGTGTTATAGAGGTCAAGGTATCAAATATAAAACTGAATGTTTTATTCCAACATGTCTCATACATGTACATACTCTACAATAAAGCCTTAATAGCTTGTAGGAAGATTTGGTTCTCATCCTGTTGAGTGATATCAACCTAGTTCCCGAATTCATCTTCGGAAGTCTCAACCAAGAGCTCTTGAACTCATTCCTATAATGGAATATCATATCAAATAACCACCATCAGGAGCTTTGATCATATGCATTTTATTAAACAATTGTACCTTATTAAGGGGTACCCTCTACCATCTTCTGTAAAAAAATAAAATAGATATTATATGTACAAAAATTGTTATATTTTTATTAAAATTTTAAAAATAAGGTTCCTTCCAATCCGTCTGGTGTTCTCAACAAGCAAGATAAAAAGCCCTAACTTTATTGTGATGGTCCCAATCTAGGACCGCTAGTCTCATTAAGATGGTTCCTAGTTTGAGCTCCCTCATCCATTGAAATAAGGCATCACTCCACTTCCGCTACTAATTGTCCCATATATATCTCTTACTGGTGAGTTGCTCCTATGCCACTTTTTCCATGCCACTGATCACTTCATCCCACTCATAAAATTTTTGTCAAAAAATTAGAGGTATACAAATTTAGTTAACAAATATACAGTTTTGAAAAAAAAATGATAAAGTACCCCTACAGTAGGCATAATTCCAAATATACCTGCAAGTAACAAATCACATTTTTCAAGCAATTTCATTCATATCATTCACAATTCTCAAACAATTTCATTCATGTCAATTCCCTAACAATTCATTTATATCATTTACAACAATTACAACACTTATGTATAAGTTATAATTATTATCATTAAGTTATATCAACATTTTCATTTTTTTAACCAAAAATTCACCCTAATAAAGATCATAAATCTCATATGTCAGTGTCTTTCATTTATATCCCTTTGCATCTAATCTCTTTTGAAATATAGGAATATACATGTTGTCATCTTATGTGACTCAACAAACTATATTTATATTAATAAATAATGATTAACTAATCTATAATATTGAATGAAAAATAAATAAGTATGATTTGACTAATGATTCACTAATTTTGTTATATTTAATGTAAAATTTGACTCATCTCCTATCAAGCAAATACAGTCTCTTACAAGTTCTACTATAACTACTACCAATGGAGGAATCTAAAATAGATGTGCTAGGTATATGTTGTAATTATTGGATAGTTGCCAAATGTACCACTAAGCTAATAGTTTAGCGTATGTGTTTCACGCACAGATAAATAGATGTAGCTGTTACGTTAGGGCGACCGAAAATAAGGGGAATTCGAAGATCAAATTGCAGCAGTTTAGTTTCTTTTTGTATATTTGGAAATTATATTGCAAAAATTAAATTTTAAGAATTTCTTTTGATGTAAATTTGTGGCATGTAATATTTATAAGTAATGAATTTTGTAAATTTTATATATATAGTATTATTTGTAAATATATTTGTAAATATTACGGTTTAATTGAATGAGTTCTTTTAAATCAAATCATTCACATCACTAGTTACATATTTAAATGAAAAAAATATATGGTAATAAATATTCCGCTAATAATAAATGCGAAAATTGAAATAAAAATATTTATACAATAAATTGATCGTTGGTTTTAAAACAAATGAGCTTAGTAGCACTTCCATATCCTGTTAACGGTTAGTAGATAAGGGAGTGTTACATTTAGTGGTTATGACTCATCTAGCCTTGCAGAGGTGAATGGATCGATTGTTCATGCGGCTGGTCCTGTAGAGGTGGATGGATTAGTTGGCCCTGTGGTTAAAGTTGCAGAAACATATGGCACTGAAGACGAACTACTTAAAGCAGATAGAATATGAACCATGTCAGTGTCTCATCCTCTGTCACCCTTCACAGTTACATTTGTAGCACAAACTCTACACTTCATCCTCGCAAATACAAAAAGTTAAACATAATACAAAAATATTATAAATAACAAATTATCCAAACAACTAAACTCAATTAACTACAACTAAGGACAAATAAACACAATTAAGCTTAATGTTACAAATTAAACACAACTAAATACAAGTTCTATTACCTCTAATTAGTGTCATTCATATTATTTAGATCTATTTCTTCCTTTTTAGATGAACTTTGTGATTGTTCTTCTTCTGCAATATCATCATCATCCATAATATTGACTAGGTCACTTGTCAAATCATTTAATGTCATTTGTTGATCTTCTTAAGTAATCTCAATATCATAGATGTCAATTAACTTCTTTTAAAATTGGGGAGGTTTTTTTTTATATGTAATTTGGGAAGAGCTTTCTAGCAAATCAACAATTCCTCTAGGTTTGATTTTCAAAACCACTCACAAATCACTTTTGTCTCATCTAAAGCTTGGTATGAACAAAAGTATACTTGAGTTGCTTATGTTGTAAGAAGAAACAGTTTGTACTTGTCATATCATCTTCTATGATTTACCTCCACAATGTTGTACTGCTCATAAACCCTTGTACCCACATTAGGAGTTAAATCAAATCACTCATACATAAAGAGAAATATTCACTTAATTGTCCAATTAGGATATTCAAGCTAGATAACTTTTTTTAACTGACCATACCAATCATTCACATAATGGTTATAGTTTTGGCCCTTTATACAAACTCCACTATTTATTGGTATTGTCGTGGTACCATATCTAACTGTGTAAAATTTATAGTCATTGAAAAAATATCCATTGTAAGTTTCGATAGCTCTCAAATGACCTTTTATGATATCCTTAAGGAAGCTGTTGACAATATAGAAGTTTGGATTGTGTGCATGAAATGATAAGAGCTTTTTTTGTACAAGTGAAGAATATGATATTCAATGGACAAGTTGAGAAAAAGAAGGCTTACATATGATTTGAACCAATTAGCGAAGCCCACCACAAGTTTTGCATCCACTTCTGTATCAATAATGTTTTGATTTTGATGTCGCAACTATCCAATTTAAATCCTAACAATTGATTGAGTTAAGGACTTGTTGATCAAGTTATATAACTTGCAAACAATATCATATATATTATTTTGAGATGTTTTATATTAGGATACTAACCTCATAAATGGTTCTACTTCTTTACATTTAAACAAAATGTATGATTCATTAGCCTTATATTCTCAAGGAGTCATATGCTTATTTTAGAATGACTAAGTGATCTACCACTGTATTTGAAAATTGATAGGTTTCCAGCATCATCCATTGGATTATATTCACCCCTACTTTCATAATATCAAGATATGGTCCTTGCTTTTGTCTGCACATGATCATCGAAATAGTATGAATAAAACGTCAATATTTTCTCAACCAAATATGCATTGCGTATCAAGCTTTCCACTTGTGCATTATCTGTGACATTGCTTTTCAATTTTCGTAGATACCTATAAAATGAAAGTCTCAGTCAGATAAATGAATTAAAATGTTATTACATCATGTTGATTAAGAAGTTAGGTTTTACTAATCTTTTGAATGGATACATCCATCGAAACTACATGGGCCTAGTAATACATGCCTTATAGGGTAAGTGAACCAAAAGATGTTCCATCGAATAAAAAAAAAATCAGAGGGAATATTCTTTCCAACTTACATAAGTTAATTGGGATTTTTGCTTCAAGTCTTGCCATGTCTTCGTTCATAATTGTCATTACGGATAGTCTTTCCCACATTAGCAGGTAGTAGTTTCTGAAATGTAAAAGGCATTAATCTTTGCAGGAAGACATGACAGTAATGGATTTTTATGCCAAACAACCTCAATTTATATTTATTAACACATCTTCCCATGTTGGACACATATCCACTAGAAAATTATAGCTTTATTACCCATTCAAACAAGACTTTTTAGCCCTACTATCAAGTGTGTGAGAAATTTTAAGGTATTTGCTAGTGGACTCTGACTTATCAAGATCTCACTTCCCACAATATTCATTAAGCTATTGCCTAGACGTTAAAGTGTCCTTTGTTTTATCAGGTATATTTAACATTGTGTTGAATAAATTGTCGAATATATTTTTCTCAATATGCATGACATCAAAATTGTGTCGAATAAGATTTGAGCTCTAATAAGGCAAATCCTATAATATGCTTTATTTTTTTCCAACCACAAGATTGACTAATCAGGATGTTAATTACTTTAGCATCCATATCGATTACCTTTTTCAAACCAAGTTGGTCAATTATGCTTAATATTTCTAAACCCAATCTAACTGGACATGCAAAGTCCATCACAATTTATTTTTTAAGAAATGTATTCTATTACATCTAAATGGATGATCAAGTTGTAAAATTTCATGTGATTCTTAAACTATATCTGTGTACCTCTCTAACTTAATCCAAAAGCATTCGAGTCCTACATATAATAAGGACAAGTCAAACATCTCACTATTGACCATCCAGACAACATTGCATACATAGGGAAGTCAATTGATTGTCCATATTAATGTTGCTCGCAGTTGAAAATTTTGATTTTATGATATGTCAAATGCTTCAATCCCATAATCCCATAAAAGCTTAAAATCATGTATCAATGGTTGCAATTACACATTCAACTTGACTTTAGGGTTCTATGGTCCTAAAATAAGGATAATTAAAAATATCAATCTCTCTTTCATATATATCCAAGTGGGTAGATTATACATAATCACTATAATGGCCAATACACGTACTATTGTCCAAATTGATTAAAAGGTTAGAAACTGTTGATGCAAAAGAAACTGTTGATGCAGAAGCCATAATTTGCAATGCAAAATCAAGACGAACATCATTGAAATGCTTCTAAGCATTAAAATTAGATGGATTCTGTATTAAGCCATCTTCAATCTCATGTTCTACATGCGACCTCATATCATTACTAGTGACTTTAGATATTTATAATCTAAGGAGTCATGATGTCAACAAAAAATGTAATATTTTTAAAAAATACACCGATTTTCCTCCTCTTTGCTCTTTCAGTGTCGCGGTTTCCCTTAAAACGTGCATGACCATAAAATTACATATAGTCATGTTAAGATCTTCCCCTAATAGATCAAACATCTATTAAAACAACAAAGTATCCTCTCCATTAGTAAACCCAAACCTCGGGTTATACATTTCATATCATACAAGCTTTCAATGACAAGATTGTCTTTCAACAAAATCTTTTGATTAGTTGAGAAAATGTATCAAATGCACTTTTGGACAAATAATGTTCAACCTGATATTTAGCATTCTAGAAACTAGTGATAATTAGGAATGAGTTTGACACCTAAGTAACAACAGATTATTTGTAGCATCTAGCATGTCATAAAATTTTTATGCCTCGACGTTAGGACTTTTCTCATACTCATGATTTGGATTGCATGAAGAACCAAGGACATCCATAACGATTGTCTAGTAATTTTTGTCTTAATTTGAAAGACTGATGGCATTCATACCATGTCATTGATCTATCACATCCTTTGTTTCCTTGTGTCTTGTCCACACTAAGTATCCGAATTTGACACTATTTTTCATCATATGGTATCTCATTGTATCCAAATTAAGAAACTAATGATTCTAACATTTATTTTTCGAACACAAACTCTTTATTTTTTGCCCATTCGCCCACTCTATATGAGTACATGCCAACTCTAAGAAATGTTCAACACCATAAACATACTATAGATTGAGAAGCCAATTTTTAAGCCTCTCATACATCCAATGTCTATCCTCACTCAAAATTAGAAGCTAAAATTTTTGTTTGCAAACAAATTAAAAGTATCACTTCAACTAAGCTAAAGTAACTAAACTTCTTGCCAATGTGGATGCTCCATGTTCAGATGCAAAATATATTTCATTTAACATGTAAGTTTCATTTAATAAGTAAGAACTAATAACTAATAACTAGTGGTTTTAAGTGACTTCTATTTACTAGGTGTAGTCTTGATTAAACATATTATTTTATAAATTCATGTAATGGATATATAAGATTATGTTTTATGTTTGTTTTGGCATAAATTTTGGTATACATATTTAGCCTAATTCTATATCCTTAATAGAGAATTTAATACTAGAAATTCAAAATTTTCACATATTTAGCCTAATGTCATATCCTCAGTAGAGGATTTATTAATAGCTATATTTTACTAACATAACTAAGCAGTATATGAATACATACAAAATGTAACATGGAAATGGTTTTATCATCTCCAAAATACTTATATTTATATTAATCATTTTTATAAATATGTATGGGTAGGTTATCTAACACTTCCTTATCCCAGCAACAATGCCTGGATAAAGAGGTGTTGCGTTGTTTTCTTCAAATAGTGATTTAACAAATAAGCAAGTAGTAATTTTTTTTACTCCCAAAATATAAAAAAATAAGACATTTTATTTATATACAAATCATATACAAATATAGAATTAATTTACAAAACTATATAGGAAAAAATAATTTACCAGAAATAAAAAGTATAAAATAACATGACCTACTATTTTCAAAATCAGCAGCTTTATTAGATTGGGTCATCGTTATATTTATCTAGCGATCTTCGCTCACTTTTCTCTAGATCTGCGCAAGAGAAAACTCTCATACTAAACTTGAAGTTTATTGGTGCATATAATAAAGACAATATACTATTTCATATAACCTACTATTATATGTCATCATTCAAGTATTCTACATATTCAAAATTTAAAACATTTATTTATTTGTCACACATTATTCTCTTTTACCTATACACTTATCATATAATCAATTCTACAATTACTTTATCTTTCACATTTTCTTATATACAAACAAGTAATTTATTCATTTAAACTCAATTCTTTTTTATCTCTTTTCATCTCATTTATACCCATAACATTTATGAACCACTAATTAGGATAATATAGTTCGCCATCTAGACATTTAAGAGTGTCATCCGGGCATTATGGTATACAAATACAAGTGTCATCACCAATATTTATAGATTCCTCACTTCTTTCTCTCATTCAAAACCGTGCATGAGATTTTCATCTCGCACGGCTCAGTGTCATCATCGGTTTTAATAATACTGTCATCACTAGCTTTAATAATAGTATCATCACCGATATTTAATATATGTGTTATCACTGATATTTATAATATTCCCTTAATTGGAATGTCAAACTATCTGAAATTCTAGTTCTAAGTTAAGTGTTCAAGAGCTTAATTCACATTACCATCAAGTTGTTATTTTTTTTTCCTTATCAATCTCATTCATCTTTGTTCATACCATTCATCATATATGATCTCTTTTTAACCATTTCACAATTATTTTCATATAACACTATACATAGCATATCACATTCTTTCTATTCAATATTTTCATATACCTTCCAAATAAACACATTATGAAAAATAGGGTATTCATGGGCGTGACTCCTTATTCATACCCATGAACTATGACAGACACACTGCCTCACTATCGTGATCTACTAGTTCACGCCCATTACCCAAACCGTTACTCAAGTCATAAACGAATATGAATGAATAGTGCCAATTTCGTGCAAAAAGTCACGCCCGTGACTTTATATAATCATACTCGTGACTTAATATGGTCACGCCCGTGAATAAACGGTCACACCCATGACTAACATCAGAAATTATGCACTTTCACTTCTATTCTTCATTTCAGGTTTCTTTAAGCCTTTTAAACACAATTATCATTCATTTATAGGTTTTTATCACAACATACAATAATTTTATCTATATTTTATGCCTTTATCAATCTCAAATCCTAATAAATGTTTATCAACCAAACATACAAAAAAGTATCATTTTTTTTCATGTGAATAGATAGGTTTTATGCAAAATTTTCATAATTGAGTACATTTTAGTCATTATTTTCATATAACACTATATATAGCATATCACATTCTTTCTATTCAGTATTTTCATATACCTTCCATATAAACACCTTATGAAAAATAGGGTATTCATGGGCGTGACTCCTTATTCACGCCTGTGAACCATGATAGATGTACTACCTCACGACCGTGATCTATTAGTTCACACCCATTATCCAACCCGTTACTCAAGTCATAAATGAATCTGGATGAATAGTGCCAATTTTGTGCAAAAAGTCAAGTCTGTGACTTAATATGATCATACCCGTGACTTATTATAGTCACGCTTGTGAAAAAACTGGCGTACCCGTAACTAACTGCATAAATTATGCATTTTCACTCCCATTTATAGGTTTTTGTTACAACATACAATAGTTTTATCTATATTTTGTGCTTTTATCAATCTCAAATCCTAACAAGCGTTTATGAACCAACCAGACACAAAGTATCATATTTTTCATGTGAGTAAATAGATTTCGTGCAAATTTTTCATAATTGAATACATTTTAGTTATTATTTAACATATTAAACCTACATGTCATGCAATTTACATTAAAGAATAGACTATTGTCTTAAATTATGTACAAACCTCTTTCTTGTTCTCCTTTATTTTCTCTATATTTTCTTTTCTTTTCCTTTGCTCCATTGAGCTTGATTCCTGCCACTTTGAGCTCCTAAAACATCATAAAACAACTATTAAAACCTTATTTCATTAAAACTCTCTAAACCATATTTTCTCTCTCTAGAAACTCTAACCTCTCTCTTTTGAAAAACATGTTTTATATGAGCTCTAAACTATCTCTTCCTTTAGAAAGAATTATACAAGAGAATATGAACTTCTTACCTATATTCCTTTCTCCTCTTGATCAACACTTGAAGGTTTTCTCTCTCCTATTCTCTTGTTTATCTCCCATTTCTTTTTGCTCCCTTTAGCTTCCTTTAGCCTTGTAGAGCATGAAAATGACTTTAGTTTATTCTTCTTTCTCTACTTCCTCTCTTTCTCTCTCTAGATCAAACTTTGGCTATGGTGGTTAATGTGGTTAGTGAGGGATTGGTTTCAAGAGCAGAAAATGAAGTTTAAAATGAGATAAAGAAGAACATTTGACCCAAAAACTTTGATATTAGGCTTAATGCACATTTTAATCTCATTTCTCCTAATGATGGCTAGCCCTCTCACATAAATCATGTCCAAAAATATACTTAATTGATAATTGTCTCATTTGATCCTCTAACTTTGGTAAATTGCAAATTGATCTAAAAACTTATCAAATTTTTTAATTTAGTATTTTACCGTAATTCAATTTCTTTAAGCATTTTAAACATTTTATTAACCATGTTCCATAATTATTAATAATTACTTTGATTAATTCCAGTCAAAATCCGAATTTAGATTCCTATCGATTCATCTCGTAAACTTAACAATACGTTCGACTCGATGTCTAAATTAGAGGAGATAGGTCAATTCAATCAAAACATGTTGGGAATACATTAAACTATTACCCACCCAGCACCAAGCAACAAATTAAGAATCAAGCACTTGCAAATTTATTATTATTATTATTATTATTATTATTATTATTATTATTGAGTTAAACTAATTTCAGGTCCTACACTAGGAAAGTAAATTATTGCAAGTTTAATAATAATAATAATAATAATAATAATAATAATAATAAGTTATTATTGAGTTAAACTAATTTCAGGTCTTACACTAGGAAAGTAAATAACACACCTTTCTTTAACCCTCTATTTGGTCCAATTTAATTAGCAAAGAGTTATTATGGTATTCTCTTTTTTCTCGGTCCATGGAACATATATATGTCTTCTCATAATATCGTACATGTAATAGTTGAGTATCCTTAAAACAATCAATACATATTGAACAATAGAATGCATCACATTCAGACATAAATACGATGAACTCATTGCAATAACAATCAACTGTGAATTAAAGCCATGTAGTTATTTATTACTCAAAACCCCTTATCTAATTAGCAAAATTTGTCATACAAAAAAGGTATCTCGTTTTCTACTTATAAAAGATTATATATTATTTGGATAGCATTGTTAGATACATGTATTTGTTTTTATATTTTTATTAATATTATTTCTTTTGTGTTAAGGAAAGTTTATTATGCTATTGCATGGAAATGTAACTACAAAAAACCTCATATATCATCTCTTTTTCCATACTCTGTCATGTATATTTGCAAGTAATTTATAAGCTCATAATTAATAATAATTTAAGTAGAAGAAAACAAACAGGTGGGCAACCATTGTTTACTTGGCTGGCATGTTATTTCACTTTAAGCAAATGATTTGTTAGGAGCTGTAGTTATGTACTCAAACATCTTAGTTGTTTTTAGATTATGGCTTGTTTATCAACTAGCAAATTAAAATAAGCTTCTAGAGCATGTGATTACACATATTGTTGCCACCATTTTGCAATTTGATAACGATGAATATATAGCAGTATATTATTTATTTTGCATATATTATTATTATTATTTTAATTTGAGAATCCATTGCCATAATACAACAATAGAAGAACAAGCCTTAATTAATCTTTATTTCAATTTAATTATTATCAGAGTCAACATCACTACAAGAAAACATCAATTACCAACATATTTTACCAATGGACAGATTTTGTTAGTAAATACCAACAGATTACACAAAAATAATATTAAAAAAAATGAAGAACATTACCAAGAGATTTAAATCCATTGGTAAATTTTGCATGCCCATGTGGCACCAAATTTATCAAAGGATTAGAATTCGTTGTTAAAAAATAGTGAGATTTATTATTATGTTGTATTTACCAACAAAATTTTCCTGTGCGCACCAAAGCTTCATATCTTATACATTACTGCACCAAGAAATAGTTATTCAAAGTATGCGTTCCGAATAACACTTAGGACATAAAGTGAATTTTCATGTATTTTATTTTCCTTTTAATTCACATATATATACGTGATGTGCATCTCTTCTATGCAAGTTTTAAAAGAAAATATGTGATCAATTCTTGATTGTAATGAAAATAAAAGTGGTTGTAGGTGTGTAAATCCTGTACCCATTAATTTAGGCAAGTAGACATGGTGGGATTAAAGTAATCTCTCTTCTTTCCCCCATTCGAACTATCATAAAGTTAAAGTATTTTTACAGTGTTACCTTTAGAGGACAGGAGTTAAAGTTGACAAAGATCCAAGCAAGCATACAAGTCATCGAACTTTTTTATTTGGCTAAAATTCCTTTATTTTAGCTTTTCTCATATCACCTGTGTGCATTTGCATTCCCAGCGTGTTCAGCTATAATATTTTCTTATCCTTTGATGTAGTTTGGTCTTTGTTTTCTTTGTGTATATATAATCGACAATTGAATAAGACTTTTTATTTACTGTTATATCCGAGTAAGCAGGTCAAAGTGTTTCCAAAATGCAAAATCTTGCTAGACAAACTAACTAAAATTTTATTTGTGGAGGCTATGATAATTGCTCATATATGACCAATAGCAAAGTTCTATCCGTCATTTCAATTTGTGTTTTCTAATGTTAGCACTAATAGTTCTAGATGCTAAATGTGTTGGGCTACTTTTATAGGGTTAATAAAACAACTAGTAACACCACCGCGATGGCTTCAACTTCTTCCTCCTTAGTATTAAAGTTTCTACTTGGACTTCTGGGCTCGTTATTGCAACTTGCTTTGCACTTCTAGGCATTGGTTATGCATAAGAAGGCTTGATGAAAGCATGGTAAAGATGAGGCTACATAGTTGTCATTTTTTTTCTATGCAGGGGAGACATATAGATTAGATTTTTCCCATAGATTCTATAACACCTCTCGCTTCAACAACGTGTGCCCAGATAAGTAAGTGCTATGCTGTTTTCAGTCAATATCATCATTTAATAATATATAAAAAATAGAGTATAATTTTTTTTTGACTTTAAATGATACAAAAGGAACAATATACATGTAATATACAAAAAAAAAATAATTACAAAAAATTTGTGCTTGTATTGAACATAAAGTTACTTTACAAATACTATTAAAGAAAATCCTAAATAAAATACAAAATTGTGTAACCTGCAGTATTTTAACAAGCTGTTTTACTAGACCGGCTCACCTGTAGCTTTATCTACACCTCAGCTACTCTTCTGTGCATCTCCATAGGAGAAACTCTCATGTTAAGCTCTAGATTTAGTAGTGCATATAGATAAAGCTTAGTGGTATATATAGATAAGAAAATAAACTATATCATGCAACATACATTGTCATGTATTTATATTATGTATAATTTTTCATTTTATATTATTATTTGTATTTCATTATGCTAATTTTCTCGTACCATTTTTAACTTATTTATGCTCATAATACCTATGATTAAATAAATAATTAGAATAATAGGATTGATCATCCATATATAATAAAATTGTCACCCAAACATAGTAGCATGCGCATACAAATATCATCATGGACATAATATAAATGTGTCATTATCAGAATAATATGAGTGTTATTTCCAATATAATAAATGTGTCATCACTAGCATAATATAAATGTATCATCATCGGCATAAATAGACCAATACTTGACATGCCAAACTATTGAAAACTCTAGTTCTGGGCTAGGTATTTTAGGGTTTAATTAATGTCATTATAAAAATCATAACTATTTCATACATTTTATAAGTCTAATAACACAATTGATCATATAATTACTCAATAAAAATATCATTTGTATAATATAAACAAAGTTCAATGTAACTTTTACATTAAATCCCTTCATTTAAATTTTGCCCTATTACTGACAGATTTTATACTCTGTTTTGAATCTCAATTTTGGACTAGTTAACATCAGAATTAAATTACAAGGTCTTAAGAATTTTAGCCATTAATCTTATCTTTAATATAAATTTGAATCACTTAATTTGGAGTTTTGTAGCAAAAGTTATACTCATTTAAATACTGACTGTTTATTAAAAATACTGCCAAGAATTTTCTGGACGGTTTTCTGTTCCAAGATTTATACCAAAATTAAGAATAGTTAAATTCAAAATTAGATTTTATGTTTTTCATGAAAGTTTTATCCATATGTTTTAGCTTTCAAATCCAATAAATAAAACATTAATCCAAATTCCAGAGCATAAGTTATAGAAATATACGTACTGACTGCTCTATATAATCCAACATAGAACTCACAATCACATAATTCAATTTTTATCAAATATTATCCTAAGTCTAGTAAACATGCATCTTCATAATTTTAACACAAAATACTATTAACTTACAATTTATATTCCAAATTCTCAAATCATGCAACTTGATGATTAAATATATACTATGCCTTAAGTTATGCACTTACCTTTTATTTTGTTCTTCTTCCACTTCCTAACTTGTTTTCTCTTTTCCTTTGTCTTTTTAAGCTTATTATTTATCAACTTGTGCCCCTATAAATCATTAAAAAAAATCATCAAAAACCCTTGTTTCGTTATCTCTTTCTAAACCTTATACTCTCTCTCCTAAACCCTAAACTATCTCTCTTCACACATAAGCTCTAAATGAGCTCAAAACTCTATCTTCCTTTAAGAAAGATTAAAGAAGAAAGAAAGGCACCTTACCTTCACTATTTCCTCTACTTGATCAACACTTTGAAGATTTCTCTCTCCTCCTCTCTTGCTTATTTTCCTTTCTTTTTGCTCCTTTTAACTTCCACAAGCCTTGTAGTGCATGGATATGGTTTTTCCTTGTTTTTTTCTCTCTACTCCCTCTCTTTCTCTCTCTATAAACAAGATTTGGCTATGATGGAATTTGGGGTGGCGTGGGAATGGTTTCATATGAAGGTAAAAAGAGATAAAAAAGGAGAAGAAAAGAAAAAGAACAAGGAAGAAACCAAAGTCTCATCATGAGAACTATTTTAACCAAAACTTGATATTTTTGACCCAAGTAACATGTTAATTTCTCCTTATTTCTTATGGTGGCCAACCAAACTCATTTTAATATCAAAAATTATTCTTTTAATTAACAAATATCTCATCAAATTTTTAGTAAATTACAAATTGATCCTAAAACTTCTCAAATTTTGCAAATTAATTCTTTACCATAAACTAACATATTTACCCCCTTAATATGCTTTATTTAACATTTTCCATAATTATTTATCACTATTTAGTTATCTTTCGGTCAAAATCTTAATTCTAGACTCCGGTTTAATCGATGCATCGATTTAACAACACACAATTCGGGATCTAAATTAATGAATATGACATCATTTTTCCATTAAAATAAAATTTGTCCTCAAAATTTATCTGTTCATTCTGTACTGAACAACTGTGGATATTGCCTCTTCATGATCTCCTCACTTTCCCACGTGGCTTTTTCAGTAAAATGATTCCGCTATAGCACTTTAACTAAATGAACTTTCTTGTTTAGTAAAACTTTCTCTTCATATTCTAAGATAGTCACTGATTCCTCTTCAAAATATAGATATGTCTACACTTATATTTTCTCAGCTGGAATAATATAAGCAGGTCAATTGTATATCTCTTTAGCATAGAAACATGAAACACATTATGAATTTTATTCATCTCTAGCAGAAGAGCTAATCGATATGCCACTGGTCCAATTTTTTTCCAAAATCTCATAGGGACCTATGAATCTTGGGCTCAACTTTTCTTTCTTACCAAATCATAATAATTTCTTCCAAAGTGAAATTTTAAGAAATAGGGGTTAGTAATTAATACGAATTAAGAGATATAAGTATATGATTAAAGGTTATGAGAAAAGAGTTAAAAAAAGACAAGAATGTGAAATGTCACATGATTCATGGCCTGACAATACTTTTACAATTATGAACCATCGCGAGATGGAATTCTGGGTTTAAGCAGACTCACAGCTATGACAGTAGTTGTCAGGCCTGTGAACATCGTTAGATATATATTTTCATCAATCGTTCTTTCTTTTTCAAAGTTTTCTCACAGCAAAGGCTAATGCCTTATGTTTTCCTTTTATTCCTAGCCCTAAACACCTAATCTAAAGTGAAAGATCATGGTTTCAACAAGTTACTGGGAAAAAAATTAGGAATAAGTGGTATTCTTGAGGAGTCTGAACCTAAGAAGGAAGAGAATAGTTGAATCTTTCTTTCCATCTGTGTTTCCTTCGATAAAGGTAAGGAATCACATTTTTCTTTCATTTTACAAGCTTTCATAGTTTTAATCATGTCTAGTTCGCTTATGGTAGAGACCCATTTCCAAGTGGGTTAGGGTTTCAGGTGATCAATGAAATTTCATGGCTTAAGACTCTTCTTTAAGTTGTTTAAAGGTTATAACAAGTGTTAGTAAAGAGTTATATGAGTTTAAGTTTGTTAAAAGTGTTAAAGTTAGGTTTTTCATCTTTATGGCTTTAAAAGTTAAGTTTAAGGGTTATAGATTTTGATATAGATATGTCATATGTAATAGGAGTTGAAAGAGGATGTGGTGAAATCCACCAAAGGGATAAAGCAAGCTTGAGAGAACCTTAGTTTTTGAGGTTGCATTAATGGGTGAAAGAGGTAAGTAAGAATGGTTATATGCATATGGAAACATAAATGCTTAATAGGATGGCTTGTGAACATGAAAAAGGGTTAATGGAGTGATTATATGTTATTTGATGTTTTAGCATGTCTTAATGTATGTTTCATATGAATGTTGATAGGAAAAGGTTGTTATGGAACAACCATTAGAGACCTTGTATGTGACTTATAATAATGCATGATTTAATGCTGTTAACTACTGAAAAATCTAAATTCACGCCCGTAACTAGGTATTCACGACCATGAATCTCATCGGATGAATAAGCTTAAGCTCGTAACTCTTTATTCACACCTATGAAGAAAGTGCACAAAATGGACATAAGCTTTTACAACTTAGTTCATGGTTTGGTTCATGGATAGGTTGTTCGTAACTAAAGTATTTACGGTCATGAACATTTAGTTCATGTATGTGAAGCCTCCATAAATTGATATATGTTGTTTTCCTTAAATATTTACAATGCAATGGCTATTCATATGCATTCATGATGATATGTTAATACATGCTCTTATGAATATCAGTACACGGATGTTATATGATGGGTTACGCATGAACAAAGTATATATGTTATGAGAAATAAATATCTTGATGAAGTATAAAAACAATAATATGAACAAGTAAAGCCTAGGCTGGATACTCAGACTAGAAGTAGGATAGATGACATGCCATTAAGGTTACCGTATTTTTAAGTTTACTTAGTCAATATGGCTTAAACTCAAAGAGCGTCATTGACTTGAAAAGCTTCAACTGGTACACATGAAATACAAAATTAATATTTACTCGGTTAATATGGCTTAATCTCGTAGAGCGCTTTTGACTTGAGGAGCCTGGACTGACCATGATTACAGATAGTGACAGGATGGCTTAGTTCGAACAAACACCCCTGCTCACAATCTGTATCAGAATAGTTCGTGTTGAGAGTTGTTGGGAAATGATTTTAAAATGATTAAGGAATGAAATGAAATGGAAAAAGAGGTTCAAAGATATAAGTACTAAAGAATACATTATTAATATGTTATATGTTCTAAAAGAAGTTAAATGCTCTTGATTATGATGTAAAGCTTAGTAAACTATCGCGCCTATAAGGTAAGGTATTTTACATGATAGTATGATTATCACTCATGCCATGACTTTTTATATGATATAATGACTATATATATGACTTGATGTATGATGTGTGATTGCATGAATGAATTTTTATGCCTATATGTACACTAAGCTTTCAGTAGCTTAGCGTGTGCGGGTTTTCCCCTCTCAAGTCGGCGCCCAGTAGATAAAGATAAAAGTTAACCAAGAGAAGCTAGCCTAACATCAAAAACTATATATCAGACTCTACGAGAGTCGGTGATATTTCATGTCACACTTTTACATTTTGTACATGTTATTGTAAAAGAGGTTGTTTACTTGTATACATGTCTGTAAATGTAAGGATTAAGAAATTTATGTTAAAGGCATGTATTTTTGTAAACCCTTGGACAAGGGTTAGTCATATTTTTATGAATTTGTGATTTGAAATGTTAAGTCAAGATTGATTTTACTTTAAGTTTTATGCAACTCATCATGGTTATGGTGCAAATAAAAAGTTTTAAATTTTCACAGATTTTCCACATACAAGTTGTGTGGGACTCACTCATTTAACCGGATTAACCCTGATTAGGTGGGAGGGTGTTACATTATCTCCCACAGTATACTTTATGTCTTGCCTCTTTAGGTTAGCGTACGACTTTTATCGATTTTGAGTTGCCTTTAGTCTTTCTTTGATAACTCTAACTTTCTCTTATGTCTGTTGTACTAACTTTGGACCTATAAGCTTATTATCACTTAGCTATGTCCAATAAATCGGTGTCCTACACTTCCTTCCGTATAGTGCCTTATACGGAGCCATATCTATGCTCGTCTGATAACTATTGTTATAGGCAAACTCCATAAGAGGTAGATATTGATCCCAACTTCCTTCAAACTCAAGCACGCACACAAGTTCTCATCATATCTTCTAACAATTGAATAACCAACTCAGATTGTTTGTCTATCTATGGATGAAAGGTCATGCTAAAATTAAGTCAGGTTTCCAAAGCTTGCTATAAGCTTTTTTAGAATTGTGAATTGAAACTAAGATCTTTGTTAGAGATGATGGATACCGAAACTTTGTGCAGTCTCACAATCTCATTCACATAAATCTCTGTCAATTTGTTTAACAAATAATCGATCCTGACTGGTAAGAAGTGTGATGACTTCATCAATCAATTGACTATTACCCATACTATGTCATGTTTTCTTTGAGTCACTGGTAACCTTGACATGAAATCCATAGTGATTGTATCCCTCTTCCATTCTGGTATTGGTTGTATCAAATTTATAGGCAACTGGTTTTCAACTTTCACTTGTTAACAGGTCAGATACTTCGCAACATACTCTGTTATATCTTTCTTCATTCCTGACTACCAATATTGAGCTTTCAAGTCCTGTTACATCTTGTTTCGGCCTGGATGCATAGTATATACCGTCTCATGTGCTTCTTTTAAGATATCTAACTTCAAATCTTATATACTTGGCACACAAATTCTATTCTTGAAGTACATTGTGTCATTTTCTGTCAATGAAAACTCAGGCTTTTCTCCCATTTTCAGTGCCTTTGCTATCTTTACTAACTTCTCATCTTGCTTCTGAGCATCTTTAATTCTCTACATCAAAGTGGATTCCATTCACATCTCTGCCATTATTAGGGATAATTACAAGTGCAATCTTATTATTACCTATAATGCACAAATTTAAAGAGGAAAGTTATTATAGCTTACCAACTAAGATTTTCCTATTTAGTGCATCTATAACCACATTAGCTTTTTCTAGCTAGTAGTCGATCACATAGTTATAATCTTCAATCAATTCCAATCATCTTCTCTACCTAAGACTCAATTCTCTCTATGAGGGAAGGTATTTAAGACTCTTATGATCTATATAAATATAACATTTTTCCCATACAGATATTTTCTCCAGATATTCAAAGAAAAATAATAGCAGCTGATTCTAAATCATGTATCAGATAATTAAGTTCATATGGCTTAAGCTATCTAAAGGAATAAGCAATCACCCTTCCTTCCTGCATAAGGACACAACCCAACTCATTATGACTAGGATCACTATACACAATAAAGTCCTTCCTAAGAGTAAACAGAGTTAAAACGGGTGCTTTAGTCAACATTGCTTTGAGGCAATCAAAACTTGTTTGACATTTATCTATCCATTCAAATGAAACATCTATACGTAGCAGTTGTGTTAAAAGAATCGCTATATCTAGCTAATCCAAGGAAACTTCTCACTTAGGTCACATTACGAGGTAGTTTCCAATTAAGAATAGCCTCAATTTTGCTAGATTTAACCCGAATACCTTCTTCTAAAACTATATGACCCAGAAGACCGAATGCTTCTAGCAAAAATTTGCCTTATAATAACTTCACATATAGTTGCTTCTCCCCCAATGTTTACAACACTATTATGAAGTGTTGATCATGTTCTTCTCATTTTCCAGTGTGCATAAGGATATCATAGATAAACACCACTACAAATTGATCAAGATATGGTTTGAACATTCAATTCATTAGGTCCATAAAAGGTGTTGGTGCATTTGTCAAACCAAATGGCATCACTAGGAACTCATAATGACCAAAACGAGTCATGAATGTCATCTTAGGTACATCTGACTCCTTGATCTTCAGTTGATGATACCCTGATTGAAAATCTATCTTTGAAAATATACCTACACCTTTCAATTGATCAAATACATCATCAATCCTGGGCAGTGAGTATTTATTCTTAATAGTCACTCAATTAAGTTGCCTATAGTCGATGCAGAGACATAAGGTAACATCTTTCGTCTTTAAAAATAACACTAGAGCACCTCACAAAGATACACTAGGTCATATAAACCTTTTATCTAACAAATCTTGCAACTGTACCTTCAACTCTTTCAAATCAGTTGGTGCCATCCTATATGGAGTAATAGATATAAAAGTGGTTTTGGGTACCAAATTGATAGCAAATTCTATCTCTCAGTTAGGTAGTAACCCTAGAAACTCCTTAGAAAACACATCAGGAAATTCACTAATAGTAGGAATGTCTACCAACTTTGGACTATCCTTTTTCATATTAATCACATACACTAAGTATGTTTCACATCCTTTACTGATGAGTTTCCAAGCTTTCAACATTGATATCACATTGTCTAGATATCCTCTATTCTCATCCATCACCACTATCTAATCTTGTTCTAAAATTTTGATGATCATTTATCTCCTCCCACAATCCACTACCACTCTATAATGAGCTAGCCAATCCATTCCTAAAATTACATCAAACTCATGGAATGGTAGCTCTATCAAGTCTGTTAGGAATTGTCTGCTTTGAATTTTGATTGGGCAACCTTAAACACTTTGCTAACCGTCACATTGTGCCCTAACGGGTTAGTCATGAGAATCTCAAATTCTAGAGCCTCTAGTTCTAAACTCCTTTGACCCGATGGTGGTGTGTATATGTATGAATGTGTCAACTCTTGATCTATCAAAGCATGGATGTTAGAGCCAAAGAAAAGGACTTTACCAATTATGACATTAGGTGCATCTTGTTCTGCTAAGCTCGTATAGCATACTCCCAAGCTGGAGCAGCTCTACTACTTTCTTGCCTTTCCACAATCTATGATCTGAACTAGCTAGGTCCTGTTTGGCCTCTTATGCTTTGTCCTCAGCCTTAGCCTCTGCCTTGTCTTGAAACCTACATCTATATTGGCTCAACACTCCCCAAACCTCTGCCAAACTATAGTAACGGGTAATCTCTCTCAAATGATCCTTGGAGCCAAACCTCAAGTAAGCTATTATCATTCACCAATACTCTCTTAGATGAGGAAGACCATAGTGCTAACACAATGGTAAAGGTACAAATCTCTGTGATGCATGTGTCGGTGCACTAACTGCTAAAAAAGCAGATCTCATAGGTTATCCTTGTATGAAAAAAAGGCCTACTAGAACCCCTAGCCTGGAATCGATCACTAAAAGATTTGGGTCTTTTACCACTCAATGGTCCCCTGCTCGACTGTGGTATGGGTCTTCTGAACCCTCTATCTTGTGCTGGTTTTTGTGCTGTGAGAACTCTCTCGACTATTCTAACAAATGCTAGCAAACTAGAAAAGTTAATCAAACATAGGGCTGAGACTTGTAATTTGATCGAATCCCTCAACCCATTTTCAAAAATTCAGCACTTATCAACCTCAGTGGATACAATGCCTCCAACGTACTTACATAGGTGTGTAAATTCTCTCTCATATTCTGACATCGACATATGCCCCTATTTCAAAGTTAAAAATTCATTATTCTTGTCATCTGTGTAGATTGGTGGGATATATTGTTCCTTGAACTTCTCTAAAAAGAATTCCTAAGTCAGGGGATCAGGTGTCTCTGAATTCTGTGACTCTAATCGCCACCAATCATGTGCATGATCCTGTAGCAAAGACATTGCATACTCATATTTTTGCTCGTCCATGCAACATAGTTCGTCAAAGACTATCTTTACCCGTTCTAATTATAATTTCACCATAGAGGGGTCATCTACCTGTTTATGATTAAAATCTAATGCCCTCAACTTTCGCAACCTCTCAAATTATAAAACAGATGGGGTTGGTTGTGATGCTCTTTGTAACAAGTTGATCATATTTTGTAAGAGCATTGTATGTCCTGTGCCAACAACAAACTGCCAACATGATGAGCAAGCACTAAATCTCAATGCAGTAGCTCGATGATGAATTAGTTGTGAAGAAGCCTTTTTTTGTAGAGTCAATACTTTCGACCTCTTCAACCACTATATGTCATGATTCATAAGCCATTACCTACATATATCATAAAAGTAACGACCCTAATCAGTAGGTAGCAACTTATATATTCAAATGTGGGTACACATGTCATAATTATATTCTAAAACTCTTTTTTGAAAACTCAAAACTGTCCAAATTGAGCTCTGATACCAAAAACTATAACACCCCCTCACTTCAGCAACTCGTGTCTGAATAAGCAAGTGATACATTGTCTTCAATCAAAATCATCATTTAATAATCAAGGAAAAATGGAGTATTATTTTTTTTAATTTTAAATGGTATAAAAGGAACAATATACATGTAATATATAAAGACATTAATTACAAAACATTTGTGCTTGTACTAAACATAAGGTTACTTTACAAATAGTATAAAATAAAATCTAAAACAAAATACAAAAATCATGTAACCCACATTATTTCAAAAAGTTGTTTTACTCAACCTGATCATCGTTAGCTTTATCTACACCTAGGCCACTCTTCTCTATATTTGTGTGACAGAAACTCTCATAACAAGTTATAGGCTTAGTGGTATATATGGATAAGATAATAAATTATATCATACAATATGTGATGTCATGTATTTATATTATGCATAATTTTTCATGCAATTTCTCATCTCATATCATTATTTGTATTTCATTATACTAATTTAGTTAACATACAAAAATAATTATCACAAATTATCATATATCAATTTCATGTACCATTATTAACTTATTTATACCTAAAACACCTAGGACTGAACAAATAATCAGGATAATAAGATTGACCATCCACGGACAATAAAGTTACCACCCAGGTATAGTAGTATGTGCATACAAGTGTCATCACCGGTATAATATGAGTACCATCTATAGCATAATAAATATGTCGTCACCGACATAATATAAATGTGTCATCACCGGCATAAATAGACCCTTAATTGCTATATCAAACTACCCAAGATTTTAGCTTTATGCTAGGTATTATAGGGTTTAATTAATGTCATTATAAAATTCATAATTCTTTTAATTCTTACATTTCATAGTCTAATAGCTCAATTAATTATATAATTATTCAATAAAAATATAATTTGTATAATATGATAAGGTCCAATATAATTTACATATTAAATCCCTCCATTTAAATTATGCTCTACTACTAGTAGATTTTATACTCTATTTTGGATATTAATTTTAGACCTATTAACATTAAAATTAAATTACAAAGCATTTTTATGAATTTTAATATTGGATCTTAGCTTTAATATAAAATTTGAATTACTTAATTTGGAGTTCTTTAGCGAAAGTTATACTAATTTAAATACTAACTACTTATTAAAAACATTGTCCATAATTTTCTAGATAGTTTTTTGATCCAATATTTGATTTAAAATTAAGCATAATTAAAGTAAGAATTAAGTTTTATGTTCTTCATGAAATTTTATCCGCATGTCTTAGCTTTCAAACTCAATAAAAAAAATATTAATCTGAACTATATAGCTTAAATTATAGAAATATATGTATTGAATGTTTCATAGAATCCAACAAAGAACTCACAATCACATAATTCAATTTTTACCAAATATCATCCTAAGTCTAGCAAATACGCATCCTCAAAATTTTAACACAAAATACTACTAATTTACAATTATTTATATGCCAAATACTAAAATCATGCAACTTGATGATTAAATATAGACTATTGCTTTAAGTTATGCACTTAGCTCATATTTTGCTTTTCTTCCACTTCTTAGATTGTTTTTTCTTTTTGTCTTTTTTAGCTTGTTCCTTATCAACTTGTGCCCCTATAAATCATAAAACAATCATAAAAAACCCTTGCTTCATCATCTCTCTTTAAACCCTATACTCTCTCACCTAAACCCCTTACTCTGTCTCTTCACATATAAGGTCTAAATGAGCTCCAAACATTATCTTTTTTTAAGAAAGATTCAAGAAGAGAATAAAGGCATCTTACCTTCACTTTTTCCTCTACTTGATCAACTCTTTGAAAATTTCTCTCTCCTCCTCTCTTGCTTATTTTCCTTTCTTTTTGCTCCTTCTAGCATCCATAAGACTTGTAGTGCATGGATATGGTTTTTCCTTGTCTTTTTCTCTCTACTCCCTCTCTTTCTCTCTCTAGAAATAAGCTTTGGATATGGTGGAATTTGAGGTGGCATGGGACTGGTTTCATATGAAGGTAAAAAGAGATAAGGAGAAGAAGAAAAGAAAAAGAACAAGGAAGAAACCTAAGTCTCACTGTGGGAACTATTTTAACCAAAACTTGATATTTTTTACTTAATTAACATGTTAATTCTCCTTATTTTTTATGGTGGCCAACCAAACTCACTTTTAATATCCAAAATTATTCTTTTAGTTAGCAAACATCTCATTAAATCCTTAAATTTTTGGTAGATTACAAATTGATCCCAAACTTCTTAAATTTTGCAATTTAGTTCTTTACTATAAACTAACATCTTTACAACCTTAATATGATTTATTTAGCATTTTCCATAATTATTTGTCACTATTTAATTATCTTCCTATCAAAATTCAAATTTTAGATTTCGGTTGAACCAACACATCAATTTAACAACACTTGATACCCGAAATCTAAATTAACGAATATGACAAATTGCATGAGTAAGAATGTCCATCTATTGTAATACCTATTCACTATTATTTTTTTATGATATTTCAGTAGATGCAATGAAATAGATTGAAATACTAATTCATTTTTGTTATAAGAAGAAATTTACATACCGATCCATCTATAGACTGGTTAATCTAATCATAAGAATTAATAAGGATTTCAAGAAATAATTTATTAGATTTCCTATGGTAGATTTATTTAGAGCCTTAACTGATGAGTATCATATTCTAGCAACTATAGTGCATTTTAGATGGAAAAATGACATCCTGTGACACCACTTTCACTTTCAGTTTTGAGCTTGAATTGTTAAATGATTTTTGATGTTTCCATTTTGATTAATGCAGATAATTGGCATTTTTCACCCAGGGAAACCCAATGTTTCTGAGGTATATAACTTAACACAGTTTGCATTTTTTTTGCCCATTCAATTCTGTTATTCAGGTTACTTTATGGTTTTGTATATGTTTTCCTTAGAGAAGTACATGATTGATGAAATATGTTATAGTGTCTCATTTTACCTTTTTATTGTCTTCTATGATGTCAATTGCATTTGGAATTATAGTGAGTGTCCAATTCAAGTTTGTATCTAATGTTGGACTCATATATTTTCCAAAGTTGCTTGTTTGGCCCCTATTCTTTTTGTAAGCATGCCATTACCCATGGATGACTAACTTTAGTAAATATTAGAATTTTAGAGTAAATTGATATTTTTTGTTGTGTTAACCAATATCGTGGTCTCAACAAATGAGAAAATTTCAAGTTTTCTAATTTAAATTTCTAAGTTGCACATGTAAATTTGAACAAATGGTTATTTTTTACTCATTGAATTTGTTTTTAAATTTTTTTTATTTTGTGTGCATTTCCTGTTATGAAGGCAGAACTGAAAGGGAAGTTAGCAAGCTTGTATAAGGTGAAAGATCACAACACGACACTTGTATTTAAGTTTATGACTCATTTTAGAAGTGGAAAATCCACTAGGTTTGGTTTGATTTATGATTCAGTAAGTAAGTGAAGGAAATAATAGAAACTTAATAATTATATAGGTTAAGATGAACATATATTGAAAATACTTATATGCTTATGTCATTTATGTCTAAATTGTTTTGTCTTTGGACTTGATAGATTGTGTTTATCTTTATTTCTTTGATGAATTTAGTAGGAATTTCAATTTTTTTTAATTCATTCCTCATAAAAAGGAACTACCTGAACAATTTTTTTTTTCTTTTAAGCTATTTTGTGGAGCTCATTTTTTATAAACGGCGTAAAAAATCTCCAACCTTTCTAAGTGTGTAGCTTTGTTTGAGACCATAAACATTATAGTTGTAAACAATGACATGGTAGAAAGGAAAGATGGCACAAGTTGAAAAAAACTAAAATGAATTATACAAAATATTTTAAATTTAAATTTAAATTTTAAAAATTAAAATGAATTGTAAAAATATTATAAATTAAAAAAAATGGGGATTAGTGGTAGAAATTTTATCGCTAAATGGTAATTTTTGTAGTGACTAATTTACCAATGGATTGCTATAGATGCATGAATTTTTCCAATAGTGAGAATTTACCAACAGATACAATGTTCATTGGTTAAATGCCAATGGATAGAAGTATGAATTTACCAACAGATTGCTGATGAATTTTATTAAAAAAAAAAGCACCCAATTTTATCAACAGAATCACTTTACTAATGGATTTTTCTGTTGGTAAATTACCAAAGGACATCATTTTTCTCATTGATTATTCTTTTGCATCTATAAATTTACTGATAAGTACTTTACCAACAAAATTTTTCATTAGTAAACTGATTTACCAATTGATTTTTCTATTTACCAACAGAAAAATTTTGTTGGTAAATTTTCATTTTCTTCTACTGCATGTGATTTCAGATAATCAGTCTCTATTTTGCTCCCTGAATTCAGCATGTGATTCCACATTGTAGAAAAATTAACTCACCTTAGGTTCACTACTAGGTTGCTAGTGGCTAGTGATGACCATAGGAAAGATTGGAGACAAAAAAGGTTGGGCAGCTGAGCTTTAGGAAAGGGTGGTGATGGGAAAGGATGTCGGCTAGCCACAATATATGGTGGTGACTGGCGATGGGAATGATTATCGATTGCTATAAAAGAGAACGACCAAATAGATAGAGAAAAATTTTAAAAAGAAAGAGAGATAGAATACAACTAGCTAGCATTCGTGAAAATGGGAAGAGAATTAGGGATTTTCTACAGCAATTTAGTGACCAAGACATATGGTGACTATTATGGTCATTTCTGTAATACCCCTTTACCCTACTATATACTAATAATTAGGCAAGAGGATGCCACAAGACTTCTTCTTGAAATACGTTTTGCAATGTTTATAGAAAATGTATTAAATTTTTTTTTCTAAACTTTTTATGATTTGAGCTATTATCAATGTTTAAAGACTATTTACCATTTTTTTCAAACATTTTCATAACTCAATCATTGTACTCGTTTAAAGAATAACATTATACTTTTCTTACAACAATTGATATGGACTAAAATATATTACTAATTTTTATGCAAATAATATAAATACATACAAACATGCGAAAATGCAAATTTTGAAAACCAAATGTATAAAGAACTAATCACTCACATTCAGAGATTCTAGGTTGTTTCACTAACTTGAATTCCCACTAGTTTTCTATATTTATCTACCCTCTAACTCTTACATTCTCCTACCACTTCTAATATCGCACGAGAGAAATTTAGTGGCACATGCAAATAGGCAATATATTATAGGATAAATGTAAAACATGTCGTTACTTGTAAAGCTAAAACCTATCTAGTATGCATCTACTTGAATCATTCATGATCATACTAGCTTTTACTTAACATGCACTTTTTTCTATTATCATACATGTCATGTTTTTAACATATTAATCTTCTTCTATTAATTCTATTTATCAATGCCTAATATCATCACTTATTACTATACTAAATTATACTCATGTTTTTATGTATTAACTATATTTTGTGCACTATATATAAATATTTCATGTATCTTGCTACATTTACTATTTAATTCCTTTTAATTACTCTATATTTCCAAGTACCATAATATATGTTAGTGTCATGCATTTCATTATTCACAAATTACATTTTTCACAATACGCTAATATTACCTGCCATTACTTAATTTTATCTCTTATCTTTTATTTATCTTTATATAAAACACTTTTCTCTTTTGATTTCAAATATCTTTATTTTTCTTGTTTTTCTCTTTTTTTATTCTCATTTATATGCCCAAAATGCACATACTAGACACTAGAAGACAGAAAATAGGTATATGTGAATGGGTGCCATATAATATGGGATAGTGTATGTCTATGATAACGGACAATAAATTATCTATGGGCGTTTAAATGACTACGGACATAATGGCAAGCACGAAACCTACGAATTTTATAGTTTATTATCCCTAATTATGATGGCAACCTGTCTACCCACTCTAGTCTAGGTTAGACGCATATATTAGGCTGAAATACCTCTTCTCATTTACTCTTATTTCAAGATTTAATTCTTGGTACAATCACATAGTCTTATTATCCTCTTTTCATATACTTTTATAAGAACATTTATTCTTATTCTTATGTTACAATCCTACATACTTTACATTTATCATATTGACGTATTCATTTCATTCACATTCTTTTCATGCATTCAGACATTTACTATGTCCTATTTAAGAATATGTATCATTATCCACCATTTTATATTATTTCATTTTATTTCTATCTATTTCATGCATAACAAAATTATTTATGTTTTATATCCACTATTTTAAATTATTCCATTTTGTCTCCATTTCCTTCATGCATTTAGACATAAATCTTATTTTATCTAACCCATATCTCAATTTGGCATTCAATGCTTTATTAATAAAATTTTTGTCTAAAATAGAGCATTCATGGTTATGACTCATCTATTCACGGTCATGAAGCAGCTTTCATGTCCATAAGAAAAGCTTCTTAACAACTGTGAATAATTGTCCACAACCAGTGAACAATTCTGAAGCTGTTTCATATTCATGACACATAATTCATGCCTGTGACCCCTATTTTGCTCCAAGTCATAAATGAATTTAGAATGAATAATAATTTTTCCAAAAAAAGTTCAGACCTGTGAACAATGTTGGAAAACTACTTTCCAACTCTAATTTCACTCCAAGACATACCACAACACTACCATTCAACTCTAAGGCATGCAAAAACATATATTATTAGCTTAACATGCATTTTACACCTTAAATTCAAGTTTTCAAATTCTAATTTTCTCAATTGTCCATTAACTCTGTATTTACCCCATAATTCAATAGTAAATATGATATTCACCACTAATTATCTCCATCAACATAATATCAAACATACACAATCAAGTTAGTCATAAACAAACTCATTGTTTAATATACAAATTCACAAAAATTATAGTATATTTCCTTAAGAGTATGCACATAGTTTTTCACATTCATTTTTGGTCTTTAGTCCTTCTTTTTCCTTTTCTTTGTTTCTTTCCTCTTCTTGTCTATGTTTTTCTCCCAATGAGCATCTAACACTTGTAAAATTCACATTAATTCATTTTCTTGCTCAACCATAAACTTCCACTCAACTTTCACTCTCTTCATATATCTTGAATTCAAGCTTCACTAACCACTCTAATTTTAATCTCTTTCCTTTTTAAGGTCTTCAAAAACCCTTTATACACATTCCACCATTAAAATCCTCTAAAAACCACACTTTTACTTTAAATTATAACCTACACATATAAGCTCGTTAGGAGCTCTAAAACATGCTTTTTAAGTAGAAAAAAAGTCAGAAAATGGAGAAAAATACTTACTTTCACCTTGATCCATTCATGATCGAACCAAATATTATTTCTCTCTCCTTTTTCTAGCCTTTTTTCCTCTTCTTTCTTGGCTCTTTGGCTCCTCTTGGTCTTTTGTACATGAAAATAGTTTCTTCATGCTCTTTCTCACTTCTTTCTCACTTTCTCTCTCTAGAATCAAGCTTTAGTAATGGTGAATGAAGGAGAAATGGGTAAAGACAGGTTGGTTGTAGAAAATTCTTGAGGAAATGGAGAAGAATTAAAGAAAGAAGAAGATAAAGAAGAAGAAAGTGAGAAAAAATCTCCTAATGGAACCTGCCGATATTGACTTCATTAAAATTTTGTAAAAATTAACTTGTTAATCTCTTCAATTTAATCTTCCCCTCATTTCTTTTATGCATGGCTAGACACATGTGTTAAAGATACTTTTAAATTTTATTCATTTGGAAAATATCCGGTTTGATCCTCTAATTTTGCCAATTTTGCAATTATGCCCAAAAATTGTCTAACTTCTGCGATTAAGTCCCTTATCATTTTATCACTTTTTCAACCATTTATCACTTTTTAATTACTTCTATAAGTTATTTATCTCTATTTTATCTATTTTTTTTGTCAAATTCTGAATTTAGGCTCTAATTGCTCTAATGAGTCAATTTCACAATACGCGCGACTCAAAACTTAACTTAATAGATATGATAACTACCTTAATGAATATAAATTGAAACGATATGATCTCTGTCATTTCACTTTAAATATAATTAGTAACCACAAATAAAGTGGTCACTAATATAACTTAGCTATTATACTAGTTGTAGTCGCTGAAAAATAGTAGGCAAAATGTTAGAAAAATTGTTGTTCAAATTGCTATAATTTAGTGACCACGACCAAAGTGGTCGCTAAATTATTTTTTTAGTGATTACCTCACCAATAGTCGCTAGTCTCATGTAAATTTAGCAACCACTTTCATTGTGGTCGATACTCATAAGAACATAAACGACACCAAAAGCTACCATTTTTTTTACCAAGCCCTCCATTTTGGTCTAAAAAAAATAACATCAAGATTTAGCGATAACAATGTGGTAGTAAAATAACGACTAGATGTATGTTGTTACTAAATGTGGTCACTATATAGTTTTTGTTTTTTTTTGTAGTGTAAATATTAGATAAAATAATTCATCCAAATTATTTTCACTAACTTAATGTTTAATTACGTTGGAAAACATCTTTGGAAAGCATGAGGTTGCTAATATTTTGGCTGGCTAACGTATATTATAATCTAGGTGGGGGATTATTAGAAATAATTATATATATAGTCCTTATCCTTATTATAAGAATGTTTTTCTTATATATTCTAGAAAGTTTATTTCAGAAAATATTTTAAAGGAAGATTTTTAAAAATTGCTGTCCAGTAAATTTTAGTTAGTTTTGTTGCATCTTGAATATGATTTGTTAAAAAAATAGTTCTTTGAAACAAAACCAACAATAGTTATTTGAAACAAAGTTGTTGTACCAATTAACTAATAATAATAATAAATATAGTGATGAAAGGTCTCTTAACTTTAGTTATTAACATCATATATATTGAAAAAACTGATCGAAAAAATTTGACTGTTGAAATATAATACTTTACTTTTATTTTTTTTTCTTTATAATGGTATAAACATTTAAGTGCTGAATACTATAGTAAGGGAGATACAAAATATATTATATCAAATTTGAAAATACAATTAAATAAGTTTTCGTTTTTTTTAACAGTATTTAACGAAGATAAAAAAAAATCACAATGGAAAATCTTTAAAAAAATTTAAAATATATACAATATTTAGGATTATAAATTATTTTAGACATTCAGGCCACTTGAGTTGGCAAGTATCAAGTCATTCATATCAACTGAACACCTAACTCAGGTTGTTGGAATATCTTTACATAATAAAGTAATCCACTAATAAGTCTGAAGGAGTTTAAATAAACTCAAACTTATACTCTATAATCCCCACTAGCATACTACATGATCTACATAAAGAGCACACATACTATATGACCTCATCAATTTCATGATGTCCATAAAAGCTGCTTTCCTCCACTCTTGCAAGAGTACTATGCTTGTTGCCTAATGAAAAGTCTTAGAGAGCTTGCTTTCGCCTTGTGTCTCGACTCTCGACATTGGACTGGAGGATGATGAAAAGCTTAAGGAGCATTATTTTCACCTCCAACAAAACAAGACATCGATATTTCATAATATATAGTTGCTCTATCGATATATTTTTCTTTATTATCATGATTTCCCTTTCATATTAACAATAGGGTATTGCCTGGTTCATTTGCATACCAGTCATGACTATATCCTTTACACCAATCAGTTCAAATAGATTTAATATTAAAACAACTATTTACCATTATAATGATATTTTCAATAAATTTACTAAAATAATGTTTTGAAAAAAAATTATAAAAAAACAACAACAACAAAATTACACTTAAATCTAAAGTGGGAGATTTTTAGAGCATGATATTAATATTTCATGAAAAACTCTCAATTAATTTCTTAATACAAAAATGGCTCGTAGTTAATTGAAGTAAAAATGACATTTGTAGAACCCCATTAAATACAGACTAAGTTCGTTAAAAAAAATTAGAGTTTGAATCCCACTAAACACATTTTGAGAAAATGGTAAATAATTTTAACTGTAATTAAGTTCCTATCAGAATTAGCCCCTGATTATAAAATGGATGAAAATGATTGTGGTTTAAAAAAAAAAAAGACATTTTTAACTTCAGCTTCAATCCATCGGGCAAAGCCACGAAACTCATGAACGCAAACTTAAATCTGTCCTATTGACAACGTTTGAGCTTAAATTGGCCCTTTTCATTTAAACTAACATATTTCAGTATCTCTATATATTATTTAGCTTAAATTTGCCTTTTCATTTGACATAATTTTAAAAACATTTCAATTTTTTAAGAATTGACAATCCATATTATAATGGTAAATAGTTGAAGATGGCATTGAATTGGTTTTTTTTTCTGTATTATTCTAAAAATTAACCCGGCTAAGTCAAAAAGTACCTAAAAAGAACAGAAGTGCAGAGAATAACCCCAACGAGGAATATTTGAAATTACCTTTTTAACCTCTTAAAAATTCAGTTGCAGAACTGGAAACAAACCGGGACGCACCTTCAAAGGGTGCTGTCTTTTTAACTGCATATGCAGCCGTTGCATTCCTCTCGTACTCGACCGTGTTTGTATGTCCCAATTGCCTATATTGCCCTTTATTATTAATTAACCTTCTTATTTATTTATTTTTTGCCGAAAACGTGGTGAACATATTCATGTTATTTATGAAGGTTTTTGTTATAACTCAACTTCTGTAATTAGATATGAAAAATAAGGATGTTGATTGATTGGTATTGACATGTTTCCATTAATCTAGTAGGGTTCCTATTTCTCTTTCTCTTTTTTTTTTCTTTTATTATTATTATTATTATTATTATTATTATTATTATTATTATTATTATTATTATTATTATGTGAGGGGACCCAATTTCTTACAGAAATTATTCAGACCTTGCTTGTGGCAATGGAAAAGCCATTTGGAGTGATATTCTCATTATAGCCATTACTTTTTATATTTTTATTTTTTGGCAAAATAATATTTCTTAAATATAACTATTTTTAAGAGAGTCATGAGATTTAGTTTTGATCATATATCTTTTTCACTTTTTATTTGGTATGTATACTTTATTTAATTTGCAAAAATTTTGTGTTAATTTAAACTTGTTTTATCTATTGCATTATATCACATTGGATCTCTCTCTCTCTCTCTCTCTCTCTCTCTCTCTCTATATATATATATATATATATATATATATATATTGCATGGAGTATTAAGCTAATGAACTTTATTGAAATCAATTTTCTGCCAAAAAATATATATATTAAAATTAATCTCTCTCTCTCTATAATGATTTAATGGTATCCATTCGATCACCAACTAAATAATATTGATAACAAAATTCATGTATCTTCCTCTAATGTTTGTCTTGTCTTATTTGTGAGAGATAAAAACTTGGTTCAAAGTTTTATATTCTATAGGAAAACTAATATTGAAATTTCAACCAAAAAAAAAAAGGAAAAAAAATATATCATTTCAAGATCTTATTGGGTAGTGTACACCTATCTACATGTTGCTCTCGACAATGATGCAAAATTATTCCAAAGTGCATTGCTTAAGGAGGTATACATATGGATCTTAATTACTAAACAATCAAAATAAAAACATTAAGCAAGGAACCAAATGACACTTCTTAATTATTATACGAAGCTTAATAAATCTTTATACTCCTACATACTTGTTAAAAAAAATTATAAAATTTTATTTGAATTTTTTTAAAAATTCATACAAGTACCTGAACGTGCACAAGATATTCTTTAAAAAAAATAGCTAACACAACCCTAATGTGATATTAACATGAAGAAACACATAAATTACAAAAATTACTACAGCACTATCAATTTTACGTTAGCTAAAAATGTTTAAAACAACAAAACTCGTAAATTTTAATGTTTGTATAATTTTTTCAAAAAATTAAAATATTTAAGTAATTTTTTATAAGTAGCGTGTGTATATATATATAATTTTTTAATACACAATATATCCAGATAAAATATTTTATTTTTTAAATTTTAAAAAGCTCCAGTTCAAACTTGATATATTTAATTAAGAAAAATGTATCATTATCATCTCATATAGAATAAAACTTATATAAATTTAATTAACAACTACATAATTAACAAACAAACAAATCTAATTAGGAAGGATCATTATTAATTAGGTGATACATTACAAAACAAATAAAAATCTAAAGAAAAAAAATATCTTTTTGGCCCCATCCACCAACAACCAATGGCAATTAAGTAATCCCGCATAATCCCCTTCATATCCTCCTTCTTAAAACAGACTTTCCACTTTCCATAATCCCAAAAAACCATCTCTTAAACCTCCTCCTCTTTCTCTCTAACCAAACAACAGCAAGAAAACACCCATATGGCTAAACTCACGATCTTTTTCTACAATCTAAGTTTGTTGGTGAGTATAATCATAATTTTCCCATCAATATCTTTATCTTCTTCCATTCATGATCTTCTCATCTCAAAAGGGTTACCAGCTGGTCTTCTACCTAAAGAAGTGAAATCTTTCAGTCTTCATGAGAATGGACATCTAGAGGTTTTTCTTGATGGGCCATGTTTGACTAAGTATGAAAATAGAGTTTTCTTTGATAGTGTAGTGAGAGCTAATCTAAGCTATGGAAGCTTGTCTGGCGTTGTTGGATTATCTCAAGAAGAACTCTTTCTTTGGTTGCCTGTTAAAGACATCATTGTTGATGATCCAACTTCAGGCCTTATTCTCTTTGACATTGGTGTTGCTCATAAGCAACTTTCTTTATCTCTTTTTGAAGAACCACCTGATTGCAAATCTCAAGGTAATTCCATTTTTACATAATTTTTTTCATTTTGTATCATTTACCCAAAAATCTTTCATTCACAAAAGAAATTTTTTTGGGTTTTCCATTTTTATTTATTTATTATACTCAGTATTAGAGTTTGAGCTTGTAACTAACTTACAAAGCGTTTAAGACAAAAATTTAGTATCTTTCAACTAAAAATCTTTATTTGGCAAAATGGGTTTTCTTTGTTTATTTTTTTTCCTTATTTCGGATCAAATTAGATAGCTTTAATTTTGGGTTATTGTTTTAAGCACTTGTATATATATATATATATATGCAGAGTTAATTAGCTGCAGTTGGTTGGCACATAGATTTCTGTTATGGGTTTTTTTGAGTATCAAGGAGACGGGTTTAGAATTTTAACCTCTTCTAGCATAAAACCTGACAAGTTCCAGTAACATTCAATGGCTTTCCATGTTTCAGAAACTGATTACTGAGTCTGTTTCCTTTTTCTTTTTCTTTGTTTTGTTTCTTTGTTTTCTTAATTTGTCTCTTTCCTAAGTAAATTACTACTACCCCATCAAACATGTACACCATAAGATCCAACATTTTGCCTTTGCATCTTTCAAGCATTTAGTTTTATTGTTCTTAGGACATGGGTTCCCCAAAGTAAATTTAATATTGAGATTATATATATATATATATATATATATATATATATATATATATATAAAATTAATTAAATTTTGTGTTATTTGATTTTAATGGAAGAAAAATTATTGTTGGACTTGATTGAATTGGTAATCATGTGACTGTACAGGTGGGTTCATGAATGGCGTGAGGAAAGAGAAAAGATTTGAGGCATTGAGATAGAAAAAAAGATGCCACTCTGTTTCAACTTTGTCCTTTTTTCTCCATATAATTATGTAGTATATTTTTTTTATGTAATGTATAATGTTATGTGGTAAGTAATTAATGGACTAATGAGTTTAGTTTTCTTTTTCTTTTTGTTTTTTATTTTTCTAATTATAGTATTTATATATTTGTAGGTGTTATTAGATTAGAAGAGAAAGGGGTTGTCAGGCTTTTGTAAAGAATGTGAAAATTCTGGAATCTTTGTGTCCTATATCATATAATTAGAAGCTCTAATTAATCTTCTAATTAACTTTTGTTCATTCATTCCCTTCTGTTTTTGTTTTTAGAATACTTAAAGTAGTGATAAAGATATTAGATAACAACCAATTAAAGCAAGGGATCAAATCAAATGATTCAACTATATCGTTTCATATATAGACTATAATTAATTTTCTAAAGTATACTCTTTCATATTCTTTTAAATAATCTGTTTTTTAGATTATTTATATATATTTCATCTTTTGTTATTCTATGTTAGAAAATGTGAACTTGAATTTGAAGTATAGTAAATATTTAGTTTGATCATGTGGTTTGCTTTTGAGTGAATTAATAGATTTTTAATGAGAATTTATTTCATTGCTAGTGCAAAATTATAGTTTTAATTTTAAAAATGATGATTGATTTTGCATGAATTAATATTATTATTATTATTATTATTATTATATACATGATTTTATTGATAAGTATTATAATTTTTTATGTTAAATAAAATTAAAAGATCATAATTATTGTAAAATTAATTAAAATCATTAGATTATCCATTAATATATATATAATGATTAAATTAATTTATAAATTTAAAAATGAATTAGAAAATTATGTAAGAAAGATTCAAATAATAATAATAATAATAATAATAAGATAGATGGAGAAGGAGAAGTGAAAGTAGGACAAACATTTTCCATTTTTATACTCAAAAGGAGTGAGAAAAGCCTCTCTTCACGGGCGAAATTAGTGCTATTGTGGAGACAAAAACAATTTCATAATTTCGTTGTTCTTCTTGGATGGATTGTTATTATTACTATTACTATTATTATTTGTTTATTGAATTGTTTAATCTCTTCATTGTTACTATCACTTTTCTTTTTTTCAATTTCACAGTGAAATTCACTTTATTTTACGCGGGAATTGTGGGCCGTACATGGTAGGGTCAACTAGTCATGTCCTTTCGTTGTTGTGTTAGGTGGGCCCATACGTGGAATGCCGTGGAATTAAACTCTCCCTTCTAAAATTTCTAATAAATTTAGAAAATTTTAACAAATTATAATTAAAAAACTATAAATTTATCTCGTACCATTTAATAAAATATTTAAAAATTAACAGTTTATCTCGATAAATTATTTTTTCATTTGATATTATATAAATTTTAAATATTACAATATAATATATCACATTATTTTTCTAAATTTGAAAAACTTTTATTTGAATTTTTTATAGTGTCATATACTATAATAACTTTTTATAAAAATTTAAAGTTTTTATTTGTTATTATTGACTGTAATTATAAAACAATCTATACATTTAAATTTTAATCTTTCTAATTATCATATCAAATAATATTTTTATTAAATAATAGAGGGATAAATTATTAATTTTTAAAAAACTTATTTATAGTTGTAATTTGTTAAATTTCATATATAAATTTAAGTATTAGTACCCATTTTAAATTTATTTAAAACCCAATTTTCTAATTACTGCATTACATGTATTGTTTTGTTGTTGAGAAAATTTTGAGATTAATTATCAATCTACATAAAACATCATTAAGAAAAATGAAAGGTGTTCTATATTTTCTTTCTCAATTTTTTCTTTAATATTGACGTTAAACTCATTTAAACATTTTTCTCCTCAAGGGTACCAATATCACGGTCTACTCTTTTAAGCTAAAAAAAATTCAGGTAAAACAATACATGATTCTGACTTATACATAAAAAAAAAAGGACATAACACAGCAATCATTAAGTATATGCATGAATTTAAATCACATAAATAAGACTCATTATTCAAAATATCATTTTTCTTTCTTTCTTACCAATATTTTCCCATAAACCAAACAAACCCAGATGACTAACACTTATATGTGGTAAATTTGCATGGAGCCTCTACAAACAATATATAATTCAAAAAGAAAAAGCATTACAATGTACCTTCAAAATTAAAAAAAAAAAAAAGAAAAAGAATTTTATATTATTTCTTTAGATAATAATTCAACACAAATTTAAATTATAATAATTACATGCTTATCCATTAGCATTACCTTTTGACTCCATATATCATTTCCAATTATACAATATTCTTTAAACCAAAATGTTGCAATTTAGTCCAAATTTAACGTAAATGTAGTCCCACAGCCCACAGGCAATATTTCAAAAATTAATTAATTAATTAATTAAAAAAATATTATGAAACTTTTAAATATATGGTGAAGCTGCAATTAATTAGTTTAGTAGTTAGGATGGCTGGATCTTGTTGCCTCTTTTACACCCTTCACAGTACATATTAGACAATAATGATTTTATACGAACACAACCATTGAATTAGCTAACAAGTAATAATACAATTCGTCAATCTCTTTTTCATTTATTTTTCTACTTAAACATCCAAATTAAATTATATATCCATATATAAATTTTGGGTTTATATTAATAAGTTTTGTGCTCTTTTTCATTTATTTTTCTTCTTAAACATCCTAAACTTACCAATGTTGATTAATCTGTTTGCTTCTTTTATCAACTCATTTTCACTGTTTACAAGTTTATTTATATATGAACACTATATACATAAATATATATAATAACGTTCTCATGCATGTATACAAGTAATCAAGTTTCCTAAACTACCATTCAAAATAATTTTAAGCAAAATACTCCCTCATTCCATTTTAAGTATATGTAATAAATTACAAGTATTTTTCTTGTAATCAGCTCTAAAAATACTTGAAATGGAAGCATAGGCATATATGTTTTCAGAATTTCTTAACTGAAATCATTCATCATCATATTTTGTTACAAAAAAATAAATAAGTAAATAATTATTCATCACATATCCAATATATTGAGAAGTTCTTCATTCTAGTTAAAGAATATATATATTCTGTTGGACAAACGGATGGATTGCATATTAAAAGCATCTTGAATGGATTAGTTATTAAAGTCAAACTATTTATTTTAAAGACTCAAACAATAAAAAAAAAATTTAATAAATTTTTTATCTCTAAATTATGGAGGCTTTTTATTATAATTGTAATTAATGCACATTTACATTTTATGTATATTTTATTTTTTATTGGTATATTTTTTTAAAAATATTTTTCTTTTTTGTATGATAAAAGTTATTTTTTTATAAGTATTTTTTCCTCTATTATACTCTAAGTGTCGATTAAGGGAGTGCCACAAAAATTAAGAATATTATTTAATAGACATAATTATATGTATAAAATAACTATATTATCCTCTTTTAATAGTAGAAAAAACTTACTCCAAAACTAAGATATAGGTAAAGTAAAAAATAAATAGTTTATTTTTTTTATGAATAATCTAAAAATATAATTTGGAGTAAAATAAATTATATTTTTTTAAACGACGCTTAGAATAAAATGGATGAAGTAATTTATATGAGATAAAATAAAATAAAAAAATATAAATATAAAGATTCGAAAAAGATTTACAGAAATATTCTAAAATACTCTTCATTATACTAAAAAAAATTAAAATTAAAATTACTATTAGTCATCTAAACAACAAAAAAAGACTAATGATATTATAAGTGGGAGAAATTAATTTTGCAGTGACTCAAGTTGGGTGCACTTTTTGTCTAATTTCCTTTTTCTTTTTCGCATTGGGAATCTGATTTTGGCTGTTTGCTTTGTCCTTTCACATTTATTGTCACGCGGAAGGTCATTTTCCTAAGGCTATATATCTCAACAATCATGCCAACTTGAAGGCCATATAATAAGAATTTTTTTTCCCCCAAATTCGACTATTTTAGCATTCAAAAGGTGAGAAATGTGTCATTTTCTTGATTTCATGAGCATTTACGGTGAAACGTACAAATAATTTTTAAACCTTTTTAGGTTTGGTAGATAGATTGTTAGATTGTCGTTATGGTAATAAATAATGGTTTGATTAGAATGGTTATATTAGTAAATAAATGGGGATTGACATTTCATCTACTTGGAAGCTCATAGGCTTCAAATTGATGGCACATTTTCGTTACAACCGTTGAATTATTAGATATTGAAAGCTCTCCTGCTCTTGCTTTTATTCAGCTTGGAAGGCAGTTGGTGGCCCTATCTTTGCATAATCTTTGCTAATTGCTACCCTTGTTGGCACTTCTCTCGGCATATATAGCTTAACTTGAGCATGAGTCAAACATTCAAGCTTTCTTCTGATATCAAGCCAAAGCACTCCCCAACATTTGCATCTGTCCACTGTTTACCTTGTAGCACACAAGGCTTGAAATTCCATTTTTGTTACTCTTGTGCTTCTTAGATATTCCTCATAGACAATACCTCGTAGTTTCCTTAAGAAATAGGATATTTTATATCAAATAAGTGGCATGTACTTTTTTTCTGTGAAATATAATCAGAAATTAATTTCAGTGAATATCAACCATTTATAAATGTTGAAGGCTGATTAAAAATAAGAGTTTTAAGAGCTGAATTTATAGTAAAAAAATATTAAAAATCAAATTAAGTATACTTATTAGATTAAAAATAAAATAAAATAAAAAGAAGCTCAAGGTATTTAAATTTGCCCTTTAAAGCACAGGATACTTTTATTTACTTTATCGTATAAAATATTAAGGGTTTCGACAAAATGTTTATTCACGTTGCTATTTTCTCCTCATTATGTTGAGAGTATGGTATCCATAGAAAACGTAACTGTCATTCCTGTCAATCTCAACATTTGTGGAGCATTATCCAAAGAGAATCTGAGAGGAGGCATACTTCTAAAACCCCAAATGCATGAAGAAATTGAAGATCTCACTTGATAATTTCTGTTGTTATTGGGATTAAAAACCTTGCGACTCAATCAGTTTCAAGCGGGGAAAGGTATCTATGACATCCATGTTAAATAATAAGGTTCAAGTTATAAACTAAAAGTAAATTAAGAAAATTACAACTAATCACTAGGTACAAAGTACAAACAAACAAGTACCATTATGTTGCACTTTTACACTTCAGATCTTGTGAATTTCTTTTTCTCAAACCACCTAATCAACAAATGTAATTAGCTTCAGCCTTCGTACATATATGATGTTATGTTGATATGATTTGAACTTTTTCGTACAAAATCATTTTTTAAGTTGACATAAAACAAACTATCATGGGCAAGACATGCAGATACTGAACCTGTTCAATATCTCCAAAAGAAGAAACTAGAAATAAGTCAACCTTCTTTTTTTTTTTCCCCTTAAACGGAACTCATGAAATAGCATCTAAACTATCATGTATTTGACAAAGTAGTCTAAGGAAAAAGCTTACATCAAGGTCTCATATAGAGCAATATACATATAGAAACGGAAGTCGAATATTGCATCAATATTGTATAGAATTGCATTAACTCTATAATCAACACTCCAAAATATAATTTCAAGCCAAGATATTTCCTAGAGCAATGAAAATGTGATTTATAAACAGAAGTCATCTATTTCCTAATCCTCTCTGAAAGAACAATAATTAACATAATAACATACAATCTAACAAGAAAAAAAATCTGCCACAGTGATCAAAATGGCATTCCTTGCCTCCTCTCTGGGCCATACCATGGTAGTTCTTACAGGCCTCCCATGAAACACCTATCTATATCACACTGGCAGATGATGTAGAGAAGCATGCTAGAACTGCAGAGGAGTAATTCTGCTGCTCCCCTACAAGTCGGCAAAAAAATTACTTGTGCTGAAATTACTTTGCCCATTTTTTCTCCTGCTCCCTGCAAAGATTAGGAACATTTAAACTAAACGCAGCAAAGAACTAAATCATTTCAACAACCAGATCATATTTGTTGACATTATTATATCAACACAAGACAGGTGGATGCTAACAGTTCCATTTGGAGATCACAACAGGACCAGGCTTCCCTCCACCTTTCCCACCTAAAATAGAAGGAAGAACCATCTCAAATTTCAACCTATTCGAGTGACCTTAATTCAAGGTAAGAAGTCAGAACAGAATTCACTTTTCATAGTTAGATGTGACTTCTGTTATATCCATAATTAATCGACATATTGCTCCTAATTCCAGCATAACTGGCTAAAAAAAATATCTCCTTACATCCCATTTTAAGAAAGAACCTCATGAAGTACTAATTGACTAACAGGCAGAATATCACCCTTACTCTTAGCATTCTGCCATTCATTTTGCTTTACATAACTCAAAAGATATTTTCAGGAGATAATTATGTTTAACTGATCCTTTTCAGCAATCAATTATATGATTATTGTCAAATCAAAGGGGTTGAAGTTTTAATAATAGCATTGATGTTTGAAGCAAGTAAAAATAAAAAAACACACTGTTATAAAACATTTAAGAGTCAATGATCTAAACCATTGTTTAAAGATTCAGGAATCGGGATTCATCATAAGATCAAAAAGAAGCCACGGCATATTTCTCTTCTCCCCCAAAAATAAGGGTGAATCCAGCTCACCTTTTAAAGACTCTGGAGGATTAATGTCAACATCCATCTCATCATTATCACTCCCAGTTCCAACATCCTTGATCATTCTGAGCATCTCCAGAATTTTGCAATAAATCATCTAAATCCCAAATCTGAATGAATAAAACATATGGCTTGAATCAAGACACTTGAAGAAAAAAGGCAGCATGAAGAGGTGTTTATGGATGTGGAAGCAAAGGAATTTAAGAGATAGAGAGAGGGGTTCTCATGTACCTTCAAAACTTGGTCATGTGATATACTACCAAGAAACTCTGTCATGAGAAAAAGCTACAGGACCAAAAGAAAAAAAAACCATCTTAAACAAGCTTGTTTAATAATCAAGAAACATAAGTGCAGCTTAAGAAGGAAATAAAATACAGGATAAAACACAAAAGAACAGAGGCTTTTGGTGAAAATAGCACTGGCAGTTCACATTAGATCGTAAAAACATTACTAAGCAGAAAAAATACTTATCCAGCACCGACTTATGCACAATATAAAAGACAGTGAACAATCAAGACCTAATTCAAATTTCAGCAATTCTGTTACCAGCAAATGCAGCTGATATTAATTTTCTTAAAGGAAAGAGTTATGTAGTACCAAGGCCCTCAATAGGGTACTCTGAATGCTCAGCAGAAGGTTGGATGATTCTGTTGGGTAATATGCCTACTAGACTGAAACACATTCAAAAAAAAAAAACAAAGAAAAATCGGGTCAGGAAAAATAATTTAAGAAGAAGACGAAGAACAATCTAATTTGAAAGAAGAATGCCGTTGTGTTCTGTATAATCTTACTTGATGAGTCCATTCTCAGATCCAGTTATGACTCTATCTTCATCAAGCTAAAATAAAAGAGACTATCCATTAAACGAATTCTAAATTGTTGAAAAGCCAAAGAAAGCTAAAAATGCATATGAAATTTACGTAATTACCTTCAACAATAAAGCGATCACTGGAAATAAAAATAACATTCAGGATTTTTCAAGAAAGAAGCAAGAAGCCAAGACATCAATACGCACAAGCACCCACAAATATAAATATTTGAGAAAGAAAAAGATATCAACTGAAATTTACATATTCATGGAAATAAACTATTTTCAAATGTCCTCAGCTTTTGAAGATTCATACTTGTTGAGAAAGAATACCTGCAATCCTTAAAAAAAACCCCTGAGTACAATAACAGTGTTCCATTTTGTGATCTACAAATAACATTCCGACCATTCTGCCACAAGAATTCACAGGTAAGAATACAAAAAGTATCACAACTAGATCATCTAAAATTGTTTTTTGACCATTTCCCTTCCTTCACTAGAAATACAAATAAGCAGTCAAAGGGTAAAATAAGTAGCAGAAAAAAACACATGAGCAGTCAACTTAAGCATTATTTCGCGCATCCAAAAGTAAATTACTATTTTGGATTAAGAGTGTCCGTTACTTAGCCCTCTAGTAGACTGTCTCATCCTAACACTACTTCTATGTGTGCAATTTAAAGGCAAAGAAAAAAGCAAAGCATAATCTTTCCGCGTGTAGGAGTAACCATAACAATAACAGCAGACAACAGCTCTTCTTCAGAAAATTCAGAACGAGTTTGGACCTGTCATAAACATAGAGCAATTTAATCACATTGCAAAACTCAATCAATTTTACCCCTATATATACTATTTGATCACTAGAAAAGCACACCTTACTTTATTACTCCTAAGATTGCAAACTGAAAGTGTCCACCTCCACTAAAATGAAAGAGAAATTAGGAGTTTCAACTCAAATTACAATAGCGAGAAATGGAATATGAAATTGCAATTTCCAATTAGAAGCTTCTAACAACCCATAGCAACATCAGATAAGGCTCCTAAAACAAAATTTAAATCCATACAATGTATGAAGAGATAAAACGGATTCTCAATAAAGCATATGTTCTTGCAATGATAACATCCTTGAACACAATTTTACAATTAAAGCACACAAAAAAATGGTTGCAGTATTAAATACCTTGTTGCTAGGAGTTTCATATAATCGGATGACAAAGTCATATCTGAAACATATTCTTCATGGGGATTAAAGGAATTGCAACAAGAATGTTGGCTGGAATCCCAGACCTAAATGAAGGGAGGAAAATGTAGCAACAAAATTAGGGATGCTCACAGATAAGTGTTTGCACTTAAAGGAAGAAGGAATTTCAAAATCAAAAGAATGTGAAGAAAAAATACAAATTAGCGACCTTAATACATCCTTGATCATCACCAGTTGCAATAGTTGACTCTGTGAGATTGACCAAACTATAAATGGCATCCCTGCACAATATAATACATTAAAATACAAGAAAAACAGAGCAAAATGTAGGATTTAGGACATAAAAAACAGAGTCTTACTCATGAGCATTTTCAACACGAGCAATTGATGATCCAGTTTCTACATCTGTTGCTAGAATTGAGTAATCACTCGAAGCAGTCAACAATACTGAACCCAAATGCACACACTTAGAAAGTGCAACAAACAGTAGTTTGTGCTTAAACAGCTTCGAAAAAATTAAAAATAATTTAAAGAACTTAAAAAGAGAAACAAATAGTTCATACTTTGTAGGTTAACAGCTTAAAACACCTAAAAAATTAAATTAAAGAACTTAATAAAGAGAAATACCCTGTCCAACATTGATGAACTGAACAGCTCTACATGAGTCACTATGTGCTTTAACTTCAAACAATCTTTAACAAAAATTTCCAACAATGCATATTTTAATAAGAGAAATCAGGAAAAACAACAGAAAGAAAAACATAAGTTATTGTTGAATTAATGGTGTACCTTTGCAGTGAGGCAGCAGCACTATATCAATAGCTGAAAAAAGAATAAGAAAAATATGAGATTTTTTCGACATAAATATTTTTTTAAGAAGAAAGGGAAAAAAAGGGATACTAACAGGTGAAGGTCAGCGGTGATGAGGGCAGCAGCCACCAAATGATCATGGAGATGGAAATTCAACTCAAATGCCATTTTTCCCAAAATGATCTCCATAACTCAACACAACTGATTACCAATTCGTAACACTCCCGTATACACCATCGTATATCAGACAAATAAGGAGTATTACATTTCTGTAAAAAAATTTTTTATACATAATAATAATAGTAATAAAAATTTTTGAAATATGCATACAAACTAAAATTTATTAATAAACACTAAGTATATAACATTCTCACACTTACACACTCACTTATATAATATATGATATATCTTACATGGCATATAAAATTTTATTTACATAAAATTAATTTCAAATAGTAAAATATGATTAAAATAACCAATTCGCTCGAAGTGACTTCCACTGCTGTTTGGCTCCATACTGTGAGGTTCACTCTTAGCGATATTATACTTACAAAGCTTGTCGCTATATCTTTATTTTAAATTTTCGCGAGAGAAAAACAAACTCCCGTTCTGAGTTTTACAACTCAATAGTACAGTAATTTACAATAACAGTCATTTATAGGCAATAACAATTATAAATTCTTTTATAAAGATCAAAGCATAATATTATATAAAACTCATTTCATTAATATTATTGTATTCTCATAATTTTTTTTTGTCATGCCTATATATTAAATCACTATAGGCTAATCTCAGGGAAACGAGGGATACATATCATCTCATGATCCTAGGAAACCCACCAGATCAGTGGAATATAATGTGAATTAATCATTTTGCTTGGTCCCAGGAAACCCATCAGACCGGCTATATGTATCATACGACCACAGGAAACCCACAGATCCGTAAAACATATCATTTGACTATAGGAAATCCATCGGGCCAATAAACTCTATTGACATGTCAATAACTCCCTAAATCGCTATTTATGCTAATATATGGGCTAAAATATCAAATATAATTTCCATATACTTATTCAAAATATCATATCGATCAAATATTTAATAAAGCATATAAAAATGTTATACTAAAATTTCTTTCATAAAACATGTCATAACAAATATTTAAAAATAATTTCTTATTATCGAAAATTTCACACTTATCATATAAATCAATTTGAATAAAAATTTATTAAAAATCATACTTTAAGCATTTAATGGCTAAAATTATAAATTACTATATAGACTTTAACTAACACTTGTCAGTATCCGTCGGCTCTTTTTTCCGGTTCGCCCTTGGCGCCGATTTTACTGTCACTCCTGAACAACATATAATCTCTAATTAACTACAAAACTCTACTTAATTTATGATCTATTAAAAAATATATAGTCTCTAATTAACTACAGAACTATACTTAATTTATCATCTATTAAAAAACATATAATCTCTAATTAACTACAGAACTATATTTAATTTATAATCTATTAAAAATTAAGCTTCATAATCATTTTCCGCTCTCACGCATGCCGAAAATTATTATTAGAGTTAAATTTCATTATGCGCATTCAACGCATAATTCGAGACTTCAGTCGCTCGACACGCTTTCCAACGTGACCAAAAATTTTCCAATATTATTTTCTTTTATAATATTTTTTTCACTTTTTTTTTTCCTCCATAACTATTTTTCTCCATTTATTTCCCTTTTTCCTCTTAAAAATTCACATTAATCCAACAAATGCTTCAAAGAAATTCCAAATACATATTCATATAATCACTTTAACTCATCTCAATATAATTCAATACTTTCAGGTCTTCAAATATATAATACACCCGATCAACATATAAAATAACTCCATAATTAATAACCCTCAATTATTAATTTAATTACTTCATATATTAATATTCTAACTTAAATAATAATCACCTCCATTTAATAATATAAAATCCAATTATTCACCAAATAATCTCAATAAACTCCAATAATTATGCAATTAATCATGTAATTCAATTAAATAAATGAATCACCTTAATAATAAAAATATATTTAAAATTCACAAATAAATTCATATATTACTATCTAAATACAACTAGAAAGTGTGGTTTGTACCGGATGACTCGGTTTAACGAGCTGAAAATTCTGTTCAAAATACCCGATCAGTGGTCAGCGGACTCTAGTCATCGAAAAATTTTCTACGGCGACGGATTAACGATCGGATGGTACCAAAAGAAAGTTTAAGGTGTGAGGAGTCCAAATATATAAATTTTGTGGCCTAGAAGTGGCTGGAAACGTCTAGATCTACAAAAATTTCCAGCGGCTTCGGCGAAAGATTCCAACTCCAATCAGCTCTAAAACCACGGTTTCCAGACCTCAAATTATACAAACCAAGATTTTTTGACATCCTGAGTCCATTTCCGGTGTCTGATTTGAGAAAAAAAGTCAGAAAATGTGAGAAATAGAAGGGCAGCCCCGAAATCCGACTTTCTCCTCTCCGATCCCGAAAATCCAGTCAGTTTTTAGAAAATCAGATATCCCTGAAGTGATAAGTACGTAAAGAACTACTTTTGATTCGAATTTGACAAAAATCAAATATTGTTTGGTTGATGAACGGAGATAGTGATGGTATAGGGAGAATGGAGAATAAGAAATAAAATGAATTTTTATCACTTTAATTTTTGAAACCTCTCTATATATATAATCAGACAAAATTTTGTAATTTTTTTACAAATATCAGATTTTTAATAAAATTTTACTCAAATAAAATTATTAAGTCACAAAATAAATTAAAAAAATTTTAATTGAGCAAAATTAAAAATATGGAGTGTTACAAAATTGATGGTTTGGTATATTAGCAAAAAACCATAAAACCCTCCACAAATAGGGATGACAACAGGTAGGGACCAACGAAAACTGCCCTACCCATTCCGGAATTATATCTCCCATACCTATTCCTAATCCATTTGCCAATACCCTAATACTACACAATACCCTTTAAAATGCCCGTTTAAATACAATGATATTAATTTTAAAAACTGAAAAAAAAAATCAGCTACAATTTGAAAATATGAACAAACAATATTCATTCAATGAAATCCATGCATGAACCCATATAAACAAAGACAAAACAAACTTATTTTTAAGTCTAAAAGTCCATACAAACAACAAACATAAACATTAATTTCAAGTCTAAAATACACACAAATATCCAGCACAAACCTTAATTTTAAGTCTAAAGTATTCAAATAAACAATAATTTGAACTTCAAATTGATAAATTCCAATTCCAAATTTCTAATAGCACTAGTAAATAAATTCCAATTCCAATTCCAATTGACAATTAAACAAATTTCAGTCCAAATTTTGAACTCATTCCAATTCCACATTTCTAATAGCAGTAGGAAACAATTCCAAATTTGAACAAACAATAAGATCATATAGTTAAGATTGCAAAAATCAAAGTTTTATTTTTTATAAAAGGGAAAAAAGTAATAGGAGTAGGAAAGTGACAAACATGTGCTAGAGATGGAGGCTGTCGGGTTGCTGGCGAAGGGAGACTGTTGGCGATGGGAAAGGATGAATAGCTCCTTCCCTAGCAACCGGAAAGGCGGAAAGGCAGGCGACTAGCGACAAGGAGAGGCTGCAGAGTGCTGGCGAGTGGCGAGCAGTGACGGGAGGCTGCTTGATGATGGTGGTTGTGGCCTGCGGTCAGGGGTGGATTTACATCGGGCCAATAGGGGCGATCAAAATTTAGTTTATACTGTATATATATATATATATATATATATATATATATATATATATATATATATATATATATATATATATATATATATATTCCTCCATACTCAGATTTACCTTTCCTTTCATATATTTAATATATTAAATATTTTTTTCAATTAACATAATTAATTAAATATAAAATTAAGTTTATATAATTAATTATATAATTTTTATTATATTTCTTATATAATTACTAATAATTATATATTATTTATATATTTATTTATACAATTGCTGAAAATTATATAGTTTTTACTATGTTTTTTTATATAATTATTAGCAGTTATATATTATATTTCATATATAATTATATAATTGTTATCAATTATATTTATCATATAATTACTGGCAGTTATTTATTATTTTCAATGTATTATTATATAATTACTAACATTTTAATTATTAATAATGAATATAATATATCAAAATATTAATGATCCTACAAATTAAAATCGATATCAATTTTAAGGATAAAATATATTTAAAAATATAATTAAAATTTTACTAACGTGACAATGAAAACCATACTTTTCCTTAACTCATGGATTTGCTCCCACCTACTACCTAAGGAAGAAGAGAGAAGAATGAGGCACGAGAGGTTGGTCTGTTAGATACCTGCCATAAGTAATATGCTTATATAGCAAAGTGAAATTACACCGTTCTCTTTATTTTTTTTAAAATTAAATTACAATTTTCTTACTCTTTAGACTTTGAAGTGATAAATTATATATACATTTAATTATAATATTTATGTAAAGAAAAATAATTATAATATTTAAATTAAGTATACAACATAAAATATAAATAACATATTTATATATGTTATTTATATAATGTATATATATATATATATGCGCATAAATATTCAGAAAAAATAAATATAAACACCATTTAATATATATAATGTGGAAAAAAAATTTCTAAATTATAATGCTTTTGAAGATTTATTATTTATGACCAAAAAATCTTTTAAAATTCATAAATGTTAAATGTTAAAAATCAAATAGAAGATGAATTAGGTTTGATGGTCCAATACTAGTAAAATACCATGGATATAAATCTACAAGGTTGCAAGGAGCATTTCTTGGATTTAATATCTAGAGGTTGTGACTCGGGACTAATGGCTTAGCACGTGCGAGACAATAATTGATGGGCCACAAAATAAACTAAAGCTAAAAACTAAGGCTAAAACTAATGATATGAGAGTAAAGCTGATTTTGTATGAATATGTAAGGTATGTATTATTAACAAAGAGCTACAATATTATAATACAACAACTTGAATCATCTTAGGATTAGAAGTTCTATCTCTAAAATAATTCTTATCCTAATCTAAATCAAAACTTATATATTAGGATTAAGATACAACATCCTTTTCACATCTAAGATAATCTCTATCTACAATTCTAGTTGAATTCTACCTTTAGAGAAGAAACTTTTTAAATTTTTACTAGTGTAAATAATGTTCCTCTGAACTGATTATTCGACACCTTATAGAAGGATATCTTGGGGTGATCATAGTACCACATTTCTTCAATTACTGTAACTTATACACCATTCACTTTGGAGGTATCTCAAGAGTCACCCATGCATGTTCCCACATTCTTTGAGAGGCAATTAATATTCTTCTGGCAGTTACTTTTTGGTTTTCTATAAATTTTATTTTACCACTCATTTTACGTTCATCCTTAACAACTAAAGCTTCTCCAAATTCTTTGAATTCATCAAAACTCGTTCTCGTTGTTCTTCATCTTCAACTGGTGTCCTTCAACTTCATGTAAGTTATTACTTATTTTGATATTTTTATTTTACTATGAAGGTTACTTTTCCTGTTTATAGTGACTAAGCATAATTATCCTCATTCCATTCAATTCTTATCATATTGAAGCGAACAAAATTTGCCTTCTAAAGCAACCGAGAAACTCTATTGACTTTGTTTGAGAAGTACTATAACCTTTAAGACCCCGAGATGGGGATTGATAGGCATTTACCCAGTTTTAGTCAATACATTTTTGGCTTATGTCTTAGGTCTCCTTTAAAGGGTTTTAATTTAATATATTCCCATTAGGCGAGAAAACTTTCCTAAGTACTCCAGGGAAAATGACCTTGGAAATTTGAAACGTAGTTGGTATATGACATGGCCTCAACCAATACCTATGTTTCACAGATGGTTATACTATTTAGAGTGTTTCTGTGGTAAAACTCAGAAATCGGTTGGGATAGCCATCATTTCCATCTTAGTATATACCAAATTTTTTTTAATGGTGACATGTTAGGAGCACTATCTTTGTTTTGATCCAAAAGTGTCTATATCTTTGTATTTCCTTTTGGATGCTTAATTATCACACCCCTAGATCTGACTGCTTTTTCAGCTTGCCTTGATATAGTGAAAAAGTAAATGTAAATTTATCCAAAAACTGAGAAAACCTTTATTTTAGTTTTAAGAAAGTTGATACCATTTTTAGAAAGTTCTTCAATACCCATTATGCTATAAATAAGACCCTTGATTAACAAGAGAATGTAGCCTTCATATTATATTAGTTATGCAAATTTGGCTCATGCACTGCTTCAGTAAAAATTGTGAGAGAGCATATTAAACCTAGCTATAGCACTAGCCAATGGGAAGAAAATGTCATTAGCGCCATATTGGTAAGGTCATATACTGGTGGTAAGCTCACATTAGCGCCATAGGGTTCTCTATGAATTCATTCCTTGAACCCAAACTGAACAATTCTTTCATACTGGTGGCCTTTTATGGATGCTAACCTTTTAGAGCTTCACTTATTTTCCTAAGTTCGTATGCACTTCACTGAAACCCCAACTAGGATCAATTCCTTGCTTTAGCCACTTGATGATCAATTGGGCTAGTACTATTCTTTCTACTTTAGACTTGATCAGTATTTTTACCAATCCACTAATCGACCAAACCAATACTTTTATCCCTGCAATTTTGGCCTCTTTTGGATCAATTTTCAATATATTGAAAGTTCTCAAGCTATTTTTATAGTTATCTGGTCCAATGCATCATAAACGACAACACTACAAAAAAAATTATATTTACCAACAGAATTTACCAACGGACAACAACCGTTGGTATTTACCAACGCATTTCCAACATATTAGCAACGGAAAATATATTAAAAAAATTATAAAACAATACCAACGGATTACCAACGTATTACCAACGGTTTTTTACCAACGGATTAATATCCGTTATTAAATATTGCGCAAATATTCAGCACCAAATTTACCAACGGAAAATGTCGTTGGTAATTGGCACAGATACAAGAGTAAATAAGTACCAACGGAATATGCTGTTGGTAAATACCAACGGATATTTTCTGTTGCTATTTACCAACGGATTTGGTTCCGTTGGCATATACCAACGGAAATTATTCTGTTGGTAAGTTATTTGATTTATATTTTTTTATAATATAATTTTTTTTTAGAATTGATTGAAAATTGGAATTGAATATCCAATAATATTTGAATTGAAATTGATTAATTAAAGTTAAATAAATAAATTTAGTGTTCAATTATTAATCAATTTCATAAATTGAATCATAATTTTATCAATTAAATCTCCATTTATTCAAATGATTCCTAATGTAATTAATATGAGTACAATTAAAGTTAGTTTATTTAAATTAAGTAATTGAATATCAATTGAAGTTAATTAAATTAAATTAATTAATTGAATCTCAATTTATATAAATTTAATCAAATTATTTAATTTATTCTCAATTATAGCATTAATTGATATTCTAATTAAGAATGATTAATCAATTTAATTTTAATTTAATTAATTGAACTCCGAATTAAAAGAATTAAATTAAAATAAATTAATCAAAAAAAATCTTATTTAATAAATCAAAAAAATTAATTTATTAAATCAAGCCCAATTTAATCAATTAAACGTTAATTTTATCAGTTTAACTTCAATGTATATCAATTGATACAAATTAATCAATTAAACCATAATTTTATAATTTAAATAATTTTATTTTAATTAATCAATTGAACCCAATTTATGCTCATTTTAACTAATTTATGCTCATTTAATCTATTAACCTATAGTTAATCAATTAAACCCCAATTTAAGTCAATTAAATCAACTAATTCAATTGAATATCAATTTAATCAATTAAAATTCAATTTAATAATGGTTTAATAATTTTAAGTTCAATTAATCAATTGAACTCCAATTAAATCAATTGAAATTCAATTTTTATTCAATTTAATTATTTTAAGTTCAATTAGTAATTTAACCAATTGAGCCATAATTTAATTAATTGAACCTCAATTTAAGACTATTAAATCAAATTAATAAGATATTATCAATTTAATCAATTAAAGTTTAACTTAAATTCAATTAATCAATTGAAGCATAATTTGATCAAAATAATTGAACTTTGTTTAATCAATTTAAGTTTAATAAATTAATTAACCCCTAAAGTAATTAATTAAACTTCAATTTAAGTAATTTTAATCAAATTATTTAGTTAAATCTCAAAATTGCAATGCATTAAAATTTTCCAATAAAATTATTATACAACCAAATTTTCTTCACTATATTGCAGCTGATTGTTTTTTCCTTTTGCGAGAGCTATATGACTTTTTGGTACCTGAAATCCAATTTGTGAACTACATAATGAAATAATTTTTAATTAATTTAATTTTATCAATGTAATTATATGTATTTGTAAGAGAGCTCTATGTAGAGCTTTCAAAAACCAAAATTTTGAATAAACGGCGTCGTTTCAAACCAGCCCTAATCATCCTTTTCATCCTTTCTTCCAGCTCCACCCGCCTCTGTCTCTTCTTTTCATCCATTCTTCCTCCAGCCGCTTCTCTCTCTCTACTATTCACAATTTCCCTCTCTTCTTATCTTCCTTTCTTCCTTCAGTTGCTTCTGTCTCTCCACTGTTCATATTTGAAGTGTGTTTCTCTCTCTTATTCTCTTCCCTTCTCCCTCCCGCACTTTCCATTTTTTAATGGATTCCTTTATCTTCCACCACCTAAAAGGAAAAAAAACTCTCTGCATCTCTCGGCCAAGCTATGAAATAAAGTGGGAAAAGTGAGTTTTGCAAGGAAAAGTGAAGAAAAAAGAAGAGGAGGTGAGTTGTGATGGAGATTTCGGCCACCATAGCCAAATCTTAAAGGTAGGCAAAATTCTTCCATTCTCTTAAAGTTATTCTTGAGTTGTGATGGGTTTGTGCATTTTATTGCTTTTTAGATTGAAATTTTTTAATTAATTGATGAAATCCATAAAAGGTAGAATTAAGCTTAAAAATGATGAATTAATTTTATAAAATTGATAGAATATGATTGGAATTGAATTTTTATGGAATTAATTTATGGAAACCGTATCTATGGAAGTGAAACATGGGCATATATTACTTTGGGATGATCTAAGTTCTTGTTGCCGAAGAGATTGTATGTGGGAGGAAGGGGAGAGAGAGGGAGAGACAGAGGCAACTCAGAATAAATATAGTTTAACATGATCTGATTTCTTGTGAGTGATGAATAAATATAGTACCAAAAAACTCAGAAAGTGAGCTTACAAGTGAATGAATTTGTATAACAGATTGCAAGTGAGCTTACCCACTTCTTCTTTCACAGTTTCTCTCATGTTATATTCATATTTTGAATAAAAGATATTGATAAATACTGAATTTAGTCAAGATCTAATGAATTTGTATAACAGTCCATTAGGAAAAAAGAAATTACAAATTGTTGGCCAAAAGCATAGATAAAGAACGGTAAAAGAAATAGTGAAAAGAGACAGACTGCCGATTGACTGTATAACTTATGTAGTGTAGTAAATGAGATCTTTCAAGGGGAAATTTGTGTCTTCAACAGAGACTACAAAAGCACATGTTAGCTAGTGATATCTTTTGCTTCAATTTCTCAAATCTTATTAAGACTTCTTTTCCACATAGGACATTATTGCTGAATCAAACTTGAAAGTTTTAGTCATTGGTTTTGACTTATTGAATGCCACATGTGTGCAGCATATGTGTAGGAATCCACTGATGATTAATTACTACCATTAATTAGATCAATTATTGTGTGCTTTTGATCCAATTTCTAGGTCGGCTTGCTATTTAGAAATCGATATATACCCGTTGCATTTACCTAAGCCTAGTCTAGTCTATTTTCTACTGTGAGATATTTAATTAAGAGAAGGGGGGAAAAATGAGAAGGCATTGCCTATTAATCTCGATTGAAATCTCTATCTTATTACTTGTCTAACCATTACAACCATATCAACCAACCAAGGTAGTTTACAGTTATACAGATAGCAAACAACTTTAAGTCCACACCCAAATTAAATTAATCATTAACATAATTATGATTCACTAAAAATCATTAACATAATTATGTATTATCTATAATTTGCGTGGCAAATTGTGATTGGCTAAAGCATGCAAATGCATATTATATACAAAATATTAAGCAAGTAACTAGTTATCATGCAATTAAATGTGCATCACACGTGGTTCCTTATTGCTAGAATTGTGTTTTCATATTTAAGTTTAGTAGCTTTCAAACTAACATACATAATGAAACCAATAATTAAAAACATTATTAAACTAATCTGATCCATATATAACATCATATATAGTCAATGTTTAATGGTATAAAAACTAGACAGACCGACAATTAAGACAACAAAAGACATATGTCTTTGGCATATATACATGCACCATACACATGTTGATTATCAATAAGAATTTTCTTTTTGAAAAAAAAAATTCAATTAAAATATCAATAAAAAATTTCAGTTGAATAATAATTGGATATTGAAATTTTACAGGGTGGTGGTTATGATTTTTGAAGAGTACATACAAAAAAAATTAAATAATGGGATGAGTCATACATATATGAAAATATAATAATATTCATTAATGGTATTATTTTATTGAATTATATCATATTATTATTATATCCTATCAAATTTTGTCAGCATAAACCAATTATGATAGCGTACATATAGGTTAGCTTGTTAGTAATTTTTTATTTTTATTTTTTGAACCCATGAATCTTAACCGTCCATACATTATTGTAAACTTGGAATATCAAAACCTTATGGATGGGACTTATGGAATTTTTTTAACCATCAAAAGAGAGGAGAGGGACCCATTTAATACAATTAAGAGTCTATTATGTAAATATTTTATTTATTATTAAACTCTGACAACATATTATTCAAGTAGAAGTTTATTATGATTTCATAAGTTATGACAAAGATATTTGACCAGACCATATAAATTTTGTTTTGCTTTTCTCTTTCATTTCTTTTTGTTATCTGTAATTGTGTGTAATTGAATAATTTTTTCAACTAAATTAATATTCCAATCATATGTTTTTCATTGTTGTAAGATTTTAAGATTTAGTTTTAGTAATCGTTCATGCATGATCACGATGATGAAAATAATGATGTTAACGGATGTAAGAACAAAGGACAATGATGAAAATTTGATAATGTGGAGGTTCGAGATGCAGTTCGAGATGAGCTCCGAGAGGAGATGAGACAGAGAGAGAAGGAGATTGAGCGACAGATGAAACAAAGACAGGAGTTGATGGAGCAAGAGCTGAAAAAGAAGCAAGAGGAAATGGAGGCTATGATCCAAAGACTTTTGAGTGGTGTTGCAGGCACAATGTTATCTTTTAATCATCCACCAACTAATGATGATAAATAAGCTGAGGATCAAGATTAGGACTAGATCAATATGATACTAATAAAATATTAGTTTTCAATTTTAAAGAGTTAAACACCATGTTTGTATTAAATTTGATAAATACAACTTAAAATCTGTTATGTTTAATATTTAGAATTTAATATTTCGCATTTAATAAATTCTACATAATATGTGTTGTATTATTGATTTCATTAAGGTTATTCAATTCAATTTTTTTAATAATTTAAATTTAAATTTTTATTAATTTACCAACGGAATTGTTTCTGTTGGTATTTACCAACGGAAGGTTTCTGTTGGAGAATTACCAACGAAAAATAATCCGTTGGTAATTTTCCAATGGATTACCAACGGATGAATCACCAAAAAATAAGACTATTTTTACCGACGGAATTAATTTAATATCGGAAATATCCGTTGGTAATCTGTTGGAACATTTACCAACGGATAAAATTTTTTCGTCAGTAATCCTTTGGTAATCCGTTGGTAACTTTATCAACGGAATTTTTTTTTCGTCGGTAAATTTAACGACGAGCACTTTACAAACAGAAATTTTCCGTTGGTAATTCGTTGGTAAAGTTATTTACCAACTGATTTTTTTGTTTCCCAACGGAAAAATTCCGTTGGTAAATTTTGATTTTCTTGTAGTGCAAGCAAATGTTGGAATGGATCTAATTTTGTCGAGCAAAGCATTGTATCCACAATTTATGTTGACCATGAAAAATTCTTCTTCCTTTACCATTTGGTGTATTTTAACTCGTAGTGTAATAAGCCATCAGCATTAGTCTATTCTCCTGAAAATCTTGTCATGTAGACATTAGTATTTTCCAATATATGAGCTAGAATTCCTAGATTTTTGAGCATTTTAGAGGTAATTAAATTAACTCCTACTAGAACCCGACTCTAAGAGACTTTATTAAAATTTGGCCTTTATGTACAATGGTCAAATATGCTTAGTGAGGACATCGGCTGATCGTTGTAAAATGATAGTTGCTCTACTTAATTACATCCCCATTTAAAGTTGATTTTTAACCTTGTTTTTCCTTAAACTCTTCTGGGAGAGTAACGACTCTAATCTTAATACCCTTTCTTTTAGGGTTGGTTGTCTTGAGTCAGAAGACTATCCAACCGATTTAGTAGTTTATGATTTAGATCTCTATTCTTTTCTTCCCTGAAGGTACCTTTTTTATCCTAGTCTCCATTCTTAGCTAGTGTACGTAAGAGAGTTTTCAATTGTTACGAATCTATGACAATATTGTAATTTATTTTATAAAGGTTTGAGTCTAGATCTTAAAATCTCTTGAGTTTTCTTGCTTAGGAAGGTCCAGAAGGTAAGTGCTTAAGTGTATGCAGTAATATCCATGAATTGCTTAGTACTGTAGAAAGTTTTTATTTTCTTTATAAAAATCTTTATATTATGGATACTATTTTTTGTAGAACTACATCTTCAAACTCTACTTCCACCTCTTCCAATGATTCTAAGAAAATAGTAAATAGTGAAAAAATAATAATAGAGGATTTTGAAAGAGAACTGGATAATTGGAATATACTAAAAGTAAATAGAGATCAAATTTATAAAACTTCTTCTATCCATCCCCAAAATAAACCATATAAAGAACCTAACAGTCCAACTTTTTCAGTCATTACGAAAAATTTAACTCATGATTTAAATATCATTGAAAAATAATTTCAGGTTGATAAAAAATTCCTTCATGATGATTTCTATAAAAAGCATAATCTTGAAAAAAGAATATAGTTTTTCAAAAAATTCCTAAATACAAGAAAAGAAATTCAAGAAAAGTTTTATGAATTTGTTTGTAAAAATAAAATTCATATTCTATTTTTTTTATTGTTTGAAATATATGTTTCTCAAAAATTCCATTGAGTATCCTTTCAAATCTACTAATCCAGTCACAATTAGAAATAAAACTCCTAAATGAGAAACTATAACAAACTTTAGAAAAATCCAATCCACTCATCCACCTTTTCAAGGCATAAAAATCATTTTCCATGATCATGTTGTGAGTGTCACTCCTCTCAAAAATTCCAATACAGATGATAAGATCAACATAAAAAATATTATAACCCAAAATAATTTTTCGAATTCCGATATCAATACCATTAGTAAATAATTAGATCGTATAGAAAAATAAATAGGAAAACAACCTATAATTTCATTAGATTTCTAAACCAGTCATGAAAATTCAAAAATAAAAAATCTCATTTTTAAACCTTTTCAGATATCCAAAACTAGTACCAAAAATTTTCAAGATAATAGAACTGAATTTATTAGAGTCATCCAAGAACAGTTAAGTCGCATTGGGCCTAATACTAGCAGTTATAGTCCGCTTATAGATTCTAACCAAGTTGCCCTTAACACTCCAACTTCTAGAATAAATGTCATAAATCAGGATTCTGAGATTAGTGAAGCTTTAGAACAATTCCAAAATTCCACGCTTGAAATCAACAGGATTACTTGGAGACAATCCTTACAAGTCCAACCTTTACAAATGATTTCATCACCAGACTTAGGTATAGTTAAGCTAATAGAACACTCTCATTTCAATGTCTTTTCTGTCTATGATTGGAACATAGATGAAATATCTGAGAATGGTATTATTCGTCTTCTACAACAAATGACTATGGTTGTCACTGCTTATAAAACTGAAATAGGAACCTTGGATAAAACTATTGTTGAACTCCTCATAGCTGAATTTTTAGGTCAGTTTAAGGGATGGTGAGATTATTATCTCACTTCTCAACAATAGGAAGATATCCTCAATGCCATCAAAGTAGATGAAATAAGAACACCAATTCTTGATTATGACGGAAATCATCAGCAGGATGCAGTAGCAACCTTAATTCTTACAATTTCTTTATATTTCATAGGGGATCCTACTCATTTAAAATATAAAAATGCCGACTTATTTTCAAATCTTAAATGTAAAAAACTTGGTAATTTCTAATGGTAACAAAATATCTTTTTAACTAGAATCATGCTCAAGAAAGATTCTAATCAACCCTTTTAGAAAGAAAAATTCCTTATTGTTTTACCAACTCTTTTAGGTGAAAAAGTTAGGAATAAAATTAGAGAATCCTCAGGAAAACAAATCATACCCTATAGTGACTTCACTTATGGCGAATTAATCAACTTTATACAACAAGAAGGTCTCAAAATCCATCAAGACCTAAAACTTCAAAAACACCTAAAATGGGAGTTAAAACGAACTAAACAAGAATTAGGTTATTTTTGTCAACAATTTGATATCAATCACAACAAATCATCCACTTCTTACACATGAAATTGCACAGACAAATCATACAAAAATATCCATAGAAAACCTCACAAAGATAGAAAATCTTTCAAACCCCATGATTAGTTTTACAAAAAATCCCATTACAATAAATCTAGGAAACATAATTCTAAAAAACAGGATTCTAGTGACAAGTACAAAGATATCACTTGTTATATATGCGGTAAAAATGTCATACTTCTAAATTTTATAAAATTAATAAAAAATTACATGAACTTCATTTAGATGAAGAGATCATGTCCATAATTTCCAATTTGCTTTTAGATTTCTCTGATTCCGAATCCAAAAACTCCTCTTCTAACTCCGAAAATAGGAAACAATTACAAGTTGATGAAATAGTCACAATAAGTTCATCCAATTCTTCAAATAATGAATTAGAAAAACACATTAATGTTATTTCAAAAGAACAATAATTCCTCTTACATGTTTTGAAACACATAAATGATCCCCAAATTCAAAAGGAATATCTAGATAAACTATTAAATTTCCTTAGTGATAAAAAAATAAACAAAAGAAATATCAGCTTTTATTTTTTCTAGTACTTCTAAAAATACTTATGATCTTACAAATATCCTAGATAAAGGAAAGAAAATTAAAAACAATTATGTTTCTATCCATGATCTTCAGAAAGAGATTAAAGAAATAAAATTAGAAATAAAAGAATTAAAAGAAAAACAAGAATATGATTCTCAAATTATAAATTCTCTTTTATCCAAATCCTTACAAGAAAATTCTACTTCTGGTAATTCGTTTGATAATGAAAATCATGGTACTCAAAATCTTCAATCTCTTGAAATAGCTCTAGAAGATTTTCTCTTTGTTTTAAGAGAAATAACTTCCAGAAAATATTTTATAAAAATTACTTTTGTTCTTTTAGAAAATTTTCGAATTGAAACAATTGCCTTTTTTGATATCGGTGCTAATTTAAATTGCGTCCAAAGAAGAAATAAATACTAAAAATACTGGAAAAGTAAATAAATACATAAAATTAAATACATAAAATTAATTGTAGAAATTTAAAGTGCAAAAATTTAAAAGTGTGTCCCTTTTGTCACCAGATTACTCTCGATATACTTTTGCAAGACTCACTTAAAATTTAAACTTAAAAATTTTAATAGGCCGATAAGCCAGCCTTAGAAAAATAGAATATTTAAAAATAAAATTTAACATGAAATTTTAAATTACAAAAACATATAAATCTTACTAGGTATTTGTTGTAAGATATGAGATACAATTATTGAGAATTGGGATACAGTGTTTTCAAATCAAGGTGTTTACAAGGATAAAGAGAGAGAGATGTATAACTATATATGCAAGGATTTAGAGAGAGAGAGAGAGAGAATTCTTTTTTGTTTCCTCCAAAAGTTCCCTTTAAAAGTCCTCATTCTTTCTTCTAAAAACCTTCTTATATAGGCATCCAAAGGGCAAAATTGTAAATATAAACAGTAACCATGAGTATTTTTAGAATTTTGAACAGTACTACTACAGTAGACGTGTGTTATAACAGTACAACATAGCAACTTGTAGGTCAGGGCTGATGTTGGTGATGACTTCATTTTTTTTATATCTGCTATTGCCAAAATAAGTATGAAAATCATCCAAATCTTCATGAAGAAGACTTGGAGGAGGAAGAACTTAGTGCAAACTTTTGAATAATGGCTTGCACTTCTTCCAGGGTTTTTTCTTCTACTAATTGGCCATCCATTTGGGATTTTTGAACAAGAAATTGAGTTTGTTCTTTCATTTGAATGGGAATTGGTTGATTATTTTTGTGAGCAATTTTATTTTGCTCATCAATCCAAATTTGGACTTCATTGGGATTTAGATTTTGTGAAATTTTAAATTTATCACACCATTTGATTTTAAATCTCATTCTGATCAAGGAAATTGACAGGTCAGAATAATCTAAGGTCCAAGCAAAGACTCAAAGTAAATAGAACCTAGAATGAAAAAGACATAAAGCTGAAAGCCTTTTTTCTTCTAGGCTTGGCTTGTAAAGGGATTTAAAAAAGTTGAAAGATTTAAGGATATAAGGTTTGGGTTTCAGAAAATCTATATTTATGTCAAATGCTTCATACCACATGGGTCACCATGAGGGAAAAATAGAGGGACTATAAGTGGTATCAAAATAGCATAATCATGTATGGGATTTTCTGGAATTTTGGATGGAAAATGCATTGAACCAAGCTTGCTGGTAATCCAATAGTTATAAGGGATATCAAAAAATAGCATATTTTTTTAGGTATTTAGAAAGTGAAGAGGCTGATTAAGATCAAATTTCCACTTATCTGGGGCAATAACTTTATGAATTTTATAAGTGAAATATATGGAATCAATTTATTGTTCGTTATAAAATAAAATTTTAAAAGTAGTAAATTCAGTTATTTCCAAAATCGTTTGGTAAAAACTTGGAGTTTTCTTCAAATCAGTTGGTTTATAAAACCATCTTTTTCCAAAGAATTTTTCTAAGGTGTCAAACAGATTTGGATCATAAAATCCTTTTTTTTGTAATAACTATATTTAGAAAATTATCTTTTAAAATAAAATCAGAAGGATGTTGGGAATTTTTGTGATAAAATTACTTGAGAATTTGAAATTTGTTTTTAAGAAAATTTTTTTGAGGAATTATCTTTCTCTAATTTTGAAAGTTGGTTTGAGAAACTTGTCTTAGAAGGAATCAATTGAGAGGAATTTATTTTAACCTCTCCTTCTTGCTTCTATTTTTCATGGATCATTTGAGTCTAAAGGGACTCACATAGTAGTATTTTAAATGATTATGGCATTTTCTAAAGAAAATAATATGCTTCAATATTCATGGAATTTAATTTAGGAAAGTTAACTTGAATATTATGAGCAGTTGCAAGAGCTGAAATTTTGGACTGTGAGGTTGGTATTTTTGAAGAAGCAGTATCTTGAACTTCTTCATCAATAAGGGCATCAAAATAGGATTTGTATTTTGGAAAATTTTGTGGTATTTCTTTACCTTTATTTTTAGTCTTTCTAGGCATTGTCCCTGGAATTCAAAAATTATCAAGTTAGAAAGTCTGGGATAGAATTTGTATCTCCTTTAATATATTCTATATCAAAAGCGAAAATACTTAAAATAGCTTGTCATCGTACAAAATTTGTTTTGATGCAAGGTTTTTAATATCCTTTTGTAAAACATCTTTTGCACTTTTACAATCAACTCTGAGATAAATTTTTTTATTTCATAAGTCACTTTGGAATTTTTGAATATATAAACAATATTTAATATTTTTGTTTTTTAATGGTAGAATAGTTTTTTTGGGTATCATTCCAGTGTGCACTGGTATATTGTACTATACACTATTTCCCCTACTTCTGTTTAAGAATTCCTCCATAACCTAAATCAAAAGCATCAGTTTCTACAATCTTAGGGAGACTAGGATCAGTAATATGTAAACAAGAGATTTCTAGAACCTATTTTTTAATTTCTCAAACAAAATTAGTATGTATATCTGACTATGGAACATGGTTTTTTTTAAGTTTATCATGTAAGGGTTTAGCTATTCTATTGATGTTTGGATAAAAATCTAAAATATAATTAAGACTCCTTAAAAATATTTGTAATTGTGTTTTATCAAGAATTTTGTTAGAGAATTTATTTGCAAACTGAAGGAATCTTTCAATTAGAGTTATTAATCCTTATGAGATGTAATGACCTAAAAATCGGATTTTCAATTGAAATAATGACATTTTTTATATAGAAATTACTAAATCATTTTTCTTTGCAACATAGAAAAAGTTTTAAGATATTTAAAATGTTCTTCTAAGGAATTTGAAAATATTAAAACATCATCAATATAAATAATACAAAATTTAGAATATTCGTTAAGGATATCATTCATAATTCTCTGGAATTCAGAAGAGGTATTTTTTAAAACCAAAAGGCATTACATTACATTCATATTGTCCAAAAGTGACAGTAAAAGCAGTTTTGTAATAATAGTTTTTTAAAATATGAACTTACCAGAAACCTGACTTCATATCAAATTAAGAAAAAATTAAAGCAGAATGAAGTTTTTGTAATAAATCTTTTTTATTTGGAATTTGATATCTGATCCATTTTAAAGCAGTATTTAGGGGTTTATAGTTAATTACAAATCTTAGAGTACCTCGTTCAATTTCATAATTTTTATTTATATAAAAAGTAGAACAACTTCAAGGAGATTTGAACTTAGAAATCAAACCCTTTTGTTCTAAATCAAGGATTTCTTTTCTACAGTGTTCTTATATATATATATAAACCATTAAAATCTCATAAATATTATATGTTGTCCAAAAAACACCAAGAGGTTGAATTAGTGGCAAGATAAAATTTTAGGCTTTGAATAATGAGCAATTGCTTAGACAATAGATATTTCGAGAAAACAGATATTAAGAAAGAGATAAGAAGAGAAAGAAAGAAATACACAAGATACAAATGATTTATAGTAGTTTGGATGTTAACTGACCTTATATTCACTTCCTAACCTCCAATTGGAAATTCCATTGTCACTCAAAGTTAAGTACAATGGAGTTTTCACAAGCTCGTTCCCAACTTAGTATTTCCTATGAATCACATCAAATATAACAAAAGTTCTATAAGGCTCATTCTCAACCTTGTGTTTCCTAAGGCTCACATCAAATCTATAAAAGAGTTTTTTCTAAGATTCACTCTTAAATCCAACTAGAGTTTTTCCAAGGGCTCACTCTAAACCCCTTACACATATTTTCCTAAGGCTCGCACTCAGGCTTCTTATAGCTAATATTTTTCTCTAGGCTCAACTTTTACAAGAATGTAACACCCTGTTACTGCAACAAGATAAGAGAATGTCACACTATTGTTATAAAAAATGTCACTTGATAATCATTGAAAAGCGACACTTCTTTTTTTCTTTAATTTTACATATTATAAAAGAAATAGTATTCATTTTATATACAAAAATATTATTTACAAAATATTTGTGTTTATACAAAACATAAAGTTACTTTACAAATACTATAAAAAATTCATAAACAAAAATACAAAAAGTTATATAACTCACGATGTTTGAAATAAGTTGTTTTACTGGACTGGGTCACCACAAGCTTTTTCTACAATTGTTTGTTTACTTTTCATTATATCTGGGTGAGAGAAACTCTCACACTAAGCTATAGGCTTAGAGATGCATATAAATAAGATAATATATTATTTTCATGCAACATGCAATTATATGCACTTATAACATATATGTCAAGTTTCTATACATTTTTCAGTGTCTATATGCCCCAAGTAATTATTCCAGATATACACGTTATCATATCATGGTTATATGCATACATCAATAATTAACAAGTGTAACTCATAAAGTATTAACTATTGCCTTCTTTATACCAATCTTAGAATATTTTAGCCCATAACACCTATTACTAAACCAACAATCAGGATAACGGGATTGATTATCCAGATATACTAAAATTATCACATGGGTATAATGGTATTGGCATACAAGTGTATTCACCAACATAATATATAAGTTTTATCACTGGTATAATATATAAATGTCATCACTGGTATAAATATGATACCTAATTGGCAAGTCAAACTAACTAGGACTCTAGTCCTAGACTAGATGTTATAGGACTTAACTTGTGTTATCACCAAATTCATATTCTTTTTTCCTTGTCCATCTCATATTTCTTTGTCCTTCTCATTATATACTTAGTATAACATATTTCATGTAATATTCCATTTTCACATATACAAATACTAATGTTTACAACTTCGTTGAATAACTATCATGTCTTGATTTCCTTACCTGATATTTCTTATTATGTAACATATAAATAAATTACAGAAAATAGGGCATTCATGATCGTGATCCATTGTTCATGTAATGGCCCAAATATCGGGTTAGTTGTAAAATGTAGTTTTCAAAATTGATCAACATACTCTGGGGTTAAAAATATTTTATTTGATAATCGGAAAATATAGATTATGACTAGTCTGAGGGTACAATTTGGAGTGAAAATGAAGTCAAATAAACTTTTAAAAGTCAAAACTAAGAAAAAATGGACCCAATTTAAGTAAATAGTTGGTTCACTGTACTTTGATCGGACTATGAAAAATAAAAAATGACATCTAAAAATTTATTTTAAGATATAGATAAACTCTAAATAATATTTATAATTTTTGATAGTGAAAAATGAATTTTACGGTAACACCGAAATTTTAATTATCAGTCTGGTTTGAGTGAGCTAGACAAAAAATAAACTTCAATTGAGTTGAAATTTTTTTGTAGACATATAAAAATATTTTATGAATTATGGAATTATATTTGGATGAAATTGAGCTTGGAAATGAGAAAAATAATTTATAGTGCATAATTGGGTCTAAATGGGTTAGCCTTTGTTTGGCCCAAGCTTACCCAAATTAAACCACTATAAATAGGCCAAAATATCATAATTCTCTAGAGAGAATTCTGCAACTTCTTCTTCCTCTCCTCCCTTGCTTGGCTGAACCATCTTCTTCTCATTTCTTCTCCAATTTTCTTCCATTTTCTTCACTTTTTATACCAAAATCAACCATCTAAAATAATTTCAGCATCTCTAGTACCTAGTAGAAGCTTTTAGTCTTCATTTGGAAGACTAGAGTGGAAGAAAATCAAAGGAGAAAAGTTAGGATACAAATTTGAGGTAAGTGAAATTTATAGTTTTAAATTAGTCTAATGGTTCAAATAGATAGTTTAAAGTATGTACATGATAAATATGAAGTTTATTTGAGTTAAGGAACTAAAATAATGGTGGATTAATAAAGGATAAATTTAGGTCATGGTAGGTTCAAGAGAAGGTAAAGGTGCTTCCAAGGGAAAAGCTAAGGAAAAGAAGCTTAGGAATGCCAAAGCAAGAAATTAAGGTTAGTGATTTCAAAATCTATCTATTTCTATTAATTAAGCATGAATTAGGGTTATGAACATTTAGAAATTTGTGTGTTTTGCTTGTAATTGCTAATTAATGCTTAAAACATGATTAAAGGATTTTGAAAAGTGAAGACGTGGCACCTCTTTATGTTTAGCATTGTTCCTGCCCACTAAACATATACCTGCTTACTTGCTATCATGCACAGAAGAAAGCTTTCAGTTCGAGAGTTAACCTATGAGAAATATTCTTTGACAACAGACCGGCTAAGCGCAAGGTCAATGCGACTTAAAGAACGGCACTATGCTAGTAACTTTTAGTAGCATCTGCTCGCGAGGAACTTTATCTCTTAAATCTCCATCACAAAAATTTGTTATTAGCTTAGGAGCATAGCGATAACTAGAGACCTTCCGAGGATAGGAGTTAAGCAAGACGAGGAAGCAGAACTCTCGTATAAGCGCTAGCTTCCCCCGCTCTTCAGTCAAGCTAAAATACAAAGTCGCAACCTACTTTGATTCAAAAGAAAGGCGGTAAGAAGCAAACGATGTGTGAATTAGTGGAATTATAAATATATGTAAATAATAATAATAATAATAATAATAATAATAATAATAATAATAATAATAATAATAATAATAATAATAATAATAATATAGACAAAATAAAATGAAAATGACACAAAAGAGAAATAGAAGAGAAGAGAAATGAGAAATGAGAAGAGAAAAAGAGAAAAAGAGAAAAGGACGAAAAACAAGTTGGCTTTATTTTCATCTTCCTTCCCCATTTCTGCCTTCTTCTCCAGCCCAACTTCTTCTTCATTTTCCTCCATTTCAGAATTCAATTCTTCCTTATTTCACTTAGTTTTTGAAGCTAATTGATCCCTTGTAAGGTCGTTCTTGGTAAGTAATCAATTTTTATTGCTATAGGATTGATTTGAGTTGGTTACGTTCATTAATAGGTACTGATTTGCAACCCAATTTTGATGCACATAGAAATTGATTCTGGAACAGTTTAAAACACAAAAGTTGTTCCTTTATGTCTCATTATGTATATGTAAACATTTTTGCATGATTTGGTGTATAGGAAGAGACACCCTCTCTCTACTGAAACTGGTCAGGGTGTGAACCCTAACCAAGTTAGCTACTGTGTTCTTTGATTTCGAATATGTTACAGCCATTTTTTGAAGTATCTCAAAACATAAAAGTTGTAGATATATGTTTTATATATCTTTATACCAAATTTCAAGATCATATGACTTATATATTTTGAGTTATGGTGAATGGAACCATGATTATTCTATGACTTGAACTACCAACTGAGTGCCCTGGGCAGATCCAGCAAGTTGTTTGGCCCATTTGAGCTTGTTAGAGCTAGATTCTGTAAATTTTCAAAACATTAATTGGGTATGTATATACCAAGTTATTTTCTTTTGAAGTCATATTGGTCCGGAAGCCAATTCTATTCTGGACCAATAAAATGTTTGTTATAATTTGAAGACCTTAGAGACATAATTGATAAAAGTTGAAAATATGAAAAAATGTTCCATATGAACCCATATAAGTTTCTGTAAATTTTCATTAAAATAGGACTTATAGATTATAAGTTATGATGAACCAAAGTGGGTACCCTGAAACTGCCTAAAGGCAGAAAACAAGGCATAAAACAGAACAAACTTAGAAATTCCACCAAATATTGTACAATGATCCAATTGGTCTACAATTTTAATATATTATATAATTATATGTTAATTTTAATTAGGAACAAGAATCAAATTAATTGGTCAAGTATAGAAAAATGTATAGGCTAAACAGTCCCATAAGATCACACTGCCTCATAGGAAAAATCTTAACTATTGATATGAACAATGCATATTAATTTGTTTAAGTCACATTAAGTCTCCCTAATCATGATTTAATAGATTATATTTTCATATTAGGCTCGCAACATATTGGATACCCACAAGGAGCGGATAAACAATAAGTTAGAGGTTGGAATCAAAGGAGAACGGTGAGTTTAATTATCAATTGAATTCTTTAATGCAAATGAATGTTGCTTGCTACATGATTCATATGATTGTCATTATTGGTCCTTGATAATGTAATGATGGATAATTTGTGACATTGTGGTACATATAAATGGTATACTTATGGTATATTTGAGGTATATGTTTGACATATGTGATATATATACATGGTATATGTATAGTATATGCAAGGTATATGCATGACATATGAGGTATATATGGAATATATGTATGTTGTATATGATAAAGATGCAATAGTTGATGAATGCTTAAATACAAGTGCATATGTATATGGACTAAAAATGCATTGTGACTAGTTAATCGATATTGTAAAGCAAAAGAAGAGACCTATGGCCCAACAAATGTGCAAATGAAACAAATGATCAAGCTAGCTAACAAATGCAAATGTTCACATGGAAACCCATGACAATGTCTGTTTAACTTAGTCACAACAAAATAAAATAAGCAAAGCATTTGCATATGTAAAGAGTAATAATTATATGTTTCAACTTTATTGATATTTATATGATACTGATGAATGGAATGGAATACATGGTATGTATTAGATTTGTGAGTTATTATTATGTGTTGTTCGGTACTTTATAGCTCATTTGATGGTTATTCTCACTGAGCTGCAACTCATCAATTTGCATCATTTTTCAGGTAAAGAAAAGTAATAACTCATTTTGAGTAGCATATAGAAGACATGGAGCACATGTCCCTAGCCGAGCCTCATCACTCTCTCTCCTTGCATTCCACACAAACATAAAAATATGGCATCTGCATTTTTTATTTATATGGTTGAATATGTACAATCAGTTTGGAATGGGTTTTAAAAATGTATAAACGAAATCAACTCGTAAATACTTATGTGTAAAGTTTATGTTTTAATATATGTGATATATCGTATTGTGGCGAAAGCCTCAGTGTTGACTTGCAGAGTCATTGAATGAGATTACAGGATATGAAAAAAAAAGTTACTACCATTGTTAACAGGATATTTTGTCTTTCCAGCATGCTATATGTGGTTAATTGATACAGGGATAGGTTGAACTCCAATGTATAAGATGTGGTGTTACAGAAATACTTAGGGTTGGAATATAAAGCAGAGATGCAAGATGCTTCCTGGAGACTCAGACAGGGAAACAAGACAATAGCAAAACATGAGCTTGAGTTTGAGCACCTACCTTGATGATTACCAATTGATAGAGGAGAGATTATGTCATAAATTTGAGAGGGGTCTCCATAACAAGATCACACAGATAATAAGTGCACAACAGCATCCAAATTTGCATGCCTTGCTAGAAGCTGCTATTAAAGTGGAAAGTATCCAGTCATATGAAGCTAACAAGCAAACTCGGTTTCAACAGAAGAGAAAGCCAGGATAGTTCAGTGGTTTGAGTGCTCAGAGTAAGAAGTCTAGGGGAACAGCTCCATCACATAGTCGTACATCAGTGGCACCAGGGCGTTGACAATGAAATACATTACGTGGCAATGCCTCAGTCACTTTTGTGGGTAGTACACCTAGAGGCAGAGGGGTAGGTATAGTTCAAACTTGTAGCCATTGTGGTAGATCTCACCTCGGAGAGTGCAGATATTTAACTGTGGCCTGTTTCAAGTGTGGTTCAAAAGATCATTAGGTCAGGGATTGTTCAGTGGCTCAAGCTTCTATGGCTATAACACCAGTACCTAGTATTGGATCTTTACCATCCAGAGGCCGAGGTAGGGGAACAACCCTTAACCCATCAGCATCTAGACCTTCTGCACAATAACCTCAGGAAGTGAGAGCCAGAGAAGAGGATGATGCTCTTGATGTGATAGTAGATAAATTCATGCTTATGACTAATTCTGTTTATGCACTTGTTGATCCTGGTTCCACACATTCCTACATAAATAATGATGTTGCATGTGGGAAAGGGTTAAAATATTCAAAATTAGACCAGGACATCCTAGTGAGCAATCCTTTAGGAAATAATGTTATGGTGAACAGGGTGTATAGGAATTGTCCTATTAGTGCACAAGGTTATGAATTCCTAGCTAACCTAATTGAACTCTCATTATGCGAGTTTGATGTGATATTGGGGATGGATTAGTTATCTTCCCACCAAGCAATAATGGATTGTAAACATAAGAGAGTGACACTTAAACTCTCCGATGATCGGAAAATCATTATTATGGGTGAAAGAACAGACTTCTTATCAAATGTGATTTCAGCTATAGCTGCTAAGGGACTCATAAGGAAGAGGTGCATTGCTTACTAGTGTTATGCAATGGAAGCTAAGAAGGAAGATGTTAAGGTTTTAGATGTGCCTACAGTGAGAGATTTTCCAGATGTCTTTCCTGAGGAACTACCAGGCTTGCCACCTGACAGGGAAGTTGAATTCACTATTGATGTAGCTTCAGGCATGACACCTATTTCGATTGCACCCTATAGGATGATGCCTACAGAACTCAAGGAATTGAAGATTCAGTTGCAGGAATTGCTTGATAAAGGCTTTATCAAGCCCAATATTTCACCATGGGGAGCACCGATATTTTTTGTAAAAAAGAAGGATGGGTCTCTCAGATTATGCATTAACTATAGTCAGCTTAATAAGGTGACAATCAAGAACAAGCATCCCCTTCCGCGTATTGAAGACTTATTTGATCAATTGAAGGGATCGGGTGTGTTCTCAAGATTGACCTACAATCGGGCTGTCATTAGTTGAAAGTAAAAGAAACATATGTGCCTAAGACTGCTTTTCACATAAGATATGACCATTATGAATTTTTAGCCATGCCATTCGGACTTACGAATACCCCAGCAGTTTTCATGGATCTAATGAATAGGATCTTTCATCCTTATCTAGACCAGTTCGTGGTGGTATTTATTGATGACATTCTAATGTATTCGAAGATGCTACAAGAACATGACAAACACCTACGAATTGTCTTACAAATATCGAGAGAGAATCAACTGTATGCAAAGTTCAGTAAGTGTGACTTCTGGTTGAATGAAGTATCATTCTTGGGTCATGTAGTTTCTGCTGAAGGGATAAAGGTGGATCCAAAAAAAGATTGAAGCAATCTTACAGTGGAGAATACCTAATACTGTTACAAAAGTTAGAAGTTTCTTAGGTTTGGTTGGGTATTATAGGAGATTTGTAAAAGGTTTTTTCCACCATAGCAGCGCCGCTCACTTGAATGTTACATAAGCATATTAAGTTTGAGTGGATGAATAAATGTCAAGGAAGCTTTGAGAAGCTTAAAAATATGTTGACAAAAGCTCCAGTGTTAACCAGAATTTGGCAAGGATTTAGTGGTTTACAGTGATGCCTCCAAGAATGGGTTAGACTATGTATTGATGTATGAAGGTAAAGTGATTGCATATGCTTCCTGACAACTCAAGACTCATGAAAAGAACTATCCTACTCATGATCTTGAGCTTGCAGCAATTGTACTCACCTTGAAGATTTGGAGACATTATCTTTATGGTGAGAAATGTTACATTTACACATATCATAAAAGTTTTAAATATTTGCTCAAAAAGAAGGAACTTAATTTGAGACAGAGGCGTTGGCTTGAATTGATAAAAGATTATGATTGTTTAATCGACTATCATCCAGGAAAGGCGAATGTAGTAGCTGATACACTTAGTAGAAAATTTATGGCAGCCCTTCAGGTGATGAATGTCATATTGGATATGACACAAGATGGAGCGATAATAGTAGAAATAGTAAAATCATACTTCCTTCAGTAAGTGAAAGCGGCACAAAAGTTAGATGATCGCTTGATTGCCATAGTAAATAGAGTAAAAGAGGACAATGAAGGTGATTATTCTTTGGGTGAAGATGGAAGTCTTTATTTCAATCGGAGGTTATGTGTACTGGATTAAGATGAATTGAGAAAGAACATTCTCACAGAAACTCATCATAGCAGCTACGCAATGCATCTTGGTGGTAACAAGATGTATCAGGATTTGAAAGTACACTATTGGTGGCTAGGAATGAAATGTGGTGTGACAAAATTCGTGAGCAAATACTTGATATGCCAACAGGTGAAAGTTAAACATCAAGTTTCATCAAGTTTACTTCAGCCTACTGCGATACTAGAGTGGAAATGAGATTGAGTAACCATGGATTTTGTGACAAGACTGCCTTTGACTGGAAAGAAGCACGATGCTATTTGGGTAGTCATTGATAGACTCACAAAATCAGCCAATTTCATACTAGTACAGAGGGACTATCCACTGACCAAGTTGGTAAAAATCTACATTAATGAGATAGTGAGACTCCATGGAGTACCATCCTCCATTATTTTAGATAAGAATCCAAGATTTACTTCTCAGTTCTGGAATAAGTTGCAGGAAGCATTGGGGATAAGACTTCATTTTAGTACATCTTTTCATCCCTAAACTGATGAGCAGTTAGAGCGTGTGATTCAGATACTTGAGGATATGTTGCGATGTTGCATCCTTGAGTTTGAAAGTAGTTGGGAAAAGTATTTATCATTAGCAAAGTTTGATTACAACAACATCTATCGGTTCAACATTAAAATGGCACCATATGAAGCACTTTTATAGAAGAAAGTGTAGAACTCCTTTATGTTGGACAAAATTGAATGAAAAGAAACTAATGGGGACCGATTTGGTTCGAGAAACTGAAGAGAAGGTACAAGTGATCAAGGATAGATTGAAAGAAACTATGGATCGATAAAAATCATATGCAAATTTAAGAAGAAAAGACATAGAGTTCGAGGTCGGAGATCAAATATTTTTAAAAGTATCACCTTCGAAGAAGGTTATGAAATTTGGCAAGAAGGACAAACTAAGTCCTAGATTTTTAGGCCCTTATGAGATTATACAGTGAGTGAGATCCATAACTTATCGATTGAAGTTGCCTCAAGAGTTGGAAAAGATTCATGATGTGTTCCACATGTCAATGCTACAAAGGTATAGGTCAGACCCTAGCCACGTGATCAAACCAAAAGAAATTCGAATACAGGCTAATATGACTTATGAAGAGAAACCATTAAAGATCCTAGCCAGAAAGTTTAGACAACTTAAGAACAAATAAATCCCACTAGTGAAGGTGTTATGGAGTCACCACAATGTGGAAGAAGCCACGTGAGAACCAGAAGCTGCAATGAGACAATAGTATCCATAGTTATTAAATACAAGTAAAATTTTGAGGATAAAATTTTTATTAGTAAGGAAGAATTGTAATGACCCAAATACCAAGTTAATTGTAAACTATAGTTTCCGAAATTGATCAGCATACCTAGAGGTTAAAAATACACCCGTTGGTAAAAAATATTTTATTTGATTATCAGAAAATATAGATTATGACTAGTCTGCGGGTAAAATTTGGAGTTAAAATAAAGTCAAATAAACCCTCAAAAGTCAAAACTAAGAAAAAATAAAATCTGATTTAATTAAATAGTTGGTTGACCGTACTTTGATCATACTATAAAAAATAGCAAACGATATCCAAAATTTTATTTTAAAATATATATAGACTCTAAATAATATTTAGGATATTTTGAAAGTGAAAAAGGAATTTTACGGTAACACCAAAAATTTAATTATCAGTCCGGTTTGAGTGAGCTGTACAAAAAATAAACTCCGATTAAGTTGATATTTTTTTGTAGATATATAAATATATTTTATGAATTATGGAATCAAATTTGGGTAAAATTGAGATTGAAAAATGAGAAAAAAATTATATTGTATAATTGGGCCTAAATGGGTTGAGTTTTGTTTGGCTCACATCTCCCCAAATTAAACCACTATAAACAGGCCAAAATATCATAATTCTCTAGAGAGAATTCTATAACTTCTTCTTCCTCTCTTCCCTTGCTTGGCCGAACCATATTCTTCTCATTTCTTTTCCAATTTTCTTCCATTTTCTTCACTTTTTACACCAAAATCAACCATCCAAAAATAATTTCAGCATCTCTAGTACCTAGTAGAAACTTTTAATCTTCATTTGGAATGCTAGAGTGAAAGAAAATTAAAGGAAAAAAGTTAGGATACAAAATTGAGGTAATTGAAATTTATAGTTTTAAATTAATTCAATGGTTTAAATAGGTAGTTTAAGGTATGTAGATGATAAATATGTTATTTGAGTTAAGGAAACAAAATAATGGTGGACCAATGAAGGGTAAATTTCGGTCATGGTATATTCAAGAGAAAGTGAAGGTGCTTTCAAGGGAAAGGCCAAGGAAAAGGAAGCCTAGGAAGGCTAAAATAAGAAATTAAGGTTAGTGATTTCAAAATTTATCTATGTCCATTAATTAACCATGATTTAGGGTTATAGAAATTTAGAAATTTGTGTGTTTTACATGTAATTGCTAATTAATACTTAAAATATGATTAAGTGATTATGAAAAGTGAAATAGAATGGTTAATTCCAATTAAAAAATTAATTAGTGAAAATTGAAAAATATGACCATATTATGTGAAAAACGTAAATTAAGGTATAATTACAGTTTATTGTAATATTATGATATATATGGAATAATGAATGTATAAATTAGTGAAATGAATAATTAGAAGGTGAAAGAAAAATTTTAATGATGAAAATTTAATATAGGTTGAAATATGAGAAAGTAGAAATTATTATTTTTCTTGCTAATTAAATGAAAATTTAGTTATGAAATGCAAGAAAATATGATATTGAGTGTGTATAAATTTATTGAAATTTTTTAAATGATATGTTGAATATTTTTCTAATTATTGATTTTATTATGCATGATATGATAAATAATGAATAAAGTATGTTTAGTGATGCTTAATAACTTAATTGAAAATAAATAATGAAATATTGATATATTAGAATAAAAAGTGTGAAAAATTATGGTAGTGATAAAATTGTGTGGATGAATAAAATATTAAGCGAGTAATAATGTAAAAAAAATGGAAATGAAATTGAATGAGTGAAATAATGCTCTTAGTTATTTTCTAATGGTTAAATCTAACTTATGATATAATTGACTACTCATAGGGACATCATTATTACGGTGCGAGTCATAGTGACTCACTTATATAGACCAATGATGGTATACTATAATAATAGTGATTCAGTGAACGATGTACATTACAATACTTGGGTGATCATTCGTGATTACTTTTCAGTGTAGTGGACTTTTGGGTCCATGTCTCATATATCTAGTTTGAAGATTTTCTATCGTATGGAAATTAGGGGCAAATGTAAATAAAGTAGTAATAATAATAGAAGTGAAAAATAAGCGAAAAATATGATAAGAATGATAAAATAGTATAATTGTAAAAATGATTAAAGTGACAAATATGAATAAAATGATAAAAGTGACAAATGTGAATAAAATGATAAAAGTGAAAATATGAGAAAAATAATAAATGTGAAAAATATAATAAAAATGATAAAAGTGAAAAATATGATAAAAATGAATAAAGTGAAAAATATGAGGAAAAATAATAAAAATAAAAAATATTATAAAAATGATATAAGTGATAAATTTGATAAATATGATAAAATTGATAAAGATAATAAAATGGTATAATAATAATAATAATGATAAAAGTGATAATTGTGACAAGTGAAAAAAATAGTAAAATTGAAAAATGAGAAATAAGTGGAAGAAATAAAGTGAAATTTGTAGCTAATTAAATGAAAGATTAAAAAAATAATTAATTAAAGAAGTAAAGTGAAAAATGATTAAATTGAGAGGAATTGAAAAAAAAAACCTATAAGACAAAATGATAAATATTGTTAATTGAATAAAAATATTAAATAGTGAATTAAGAGTAAAATATTGATAAAAAATAATAAATATATATTAAATCGAAAATTTGAATAGTGTATTAAAAATGTTATTGCATGTATGAATGCATGAAAATATAGGACGATGAAAATTTTTAGATTAGTAACCACCATTAGACATATTAATGTTCAACGCGTAGTTATTTGACTGCGTGCAGGTAGTAGCGGGAAAGGCAGAAGCAAACATATAAGTTTTGGAAGTTAACGGAAGAATAAATAATATTAGGTTAGTACCAAGAATGATATGTATATATATGTATAAATATGAAGTTGTAGGATTAAAATTATGTATATGTTCTGATAAATAATATTTGTAAATTATTATATGTGTGAAGAATGAAAGGTTGACTTATAATTGAATGAAAACTATTTTATATGATATGTGTATTATGATGCCAAAAAATGGGTCGTGAATTATTTGTATTGCATGTGGGGTAGATAGTTTGTAACCGTTATGCAACCGAAATTTTTGAAAAATAAAAAGATTAATTAAGTGCTAATAATAGTATGGTCATTAAATTAAAATAAAAAATTTTTTGCACACATCGACTATAATCTTATTAACTCATGTAACATACGTATAGATTGATTGATATAAAGGTGTCACAGTTCATGCACGTGAACAACTCAAGGCGCATTGCTTTCACGCCCGTGATTCAAACCGTAGTTCAAACCATGAATGAATATAGAATGAATAGTCCATTTTTCATGCAAAAGTCACACCCGTGAATTTAGCAATTTCACATATGTGACTAATTATTTAAACTTGTGACTTGCTACTAGAAAATTACATTTCCTTTACATATTCATTTTAAGCTTTCCAAAACAAGGCTAAATCTAGCAATAAGCATTCCTCAAAATTTTCAACACATTATATGATGATATTACAACATTTACATACTCTTTAAGTTAATATATCATAAGATACTACTTTCATGATACCAATCTTAAAATATGCAATAATTCATTGACAAATGAAAGTTCACATAATTTAACATAATTAAATGCTCAAGTCATGCAATTTTATAGCAAAATAGATGTTATTGTCTTAAGTTATGTACATATCTCTTTCTCTTCACTTCTTTTCACTACACCAGGTCTCCTTTTCTTTTCCTTTACTTGCTTGAACTTGTTCTTTCTCACATTGAGCTCAAAACCTTGTTTACTTTTAGAAAAACTTAAAGAGAAAATGAAAAATACTTTACCTCAAGGTTTTTCCTTTGATGACAAAACTTTTAGGGGTGCAAAACTCTCATTTTCCCTTGCTCTTTTCTCTTCCTTTTTACTTTTTTAAGCTTCCTCAAATTTTTCATGCATGATAATGGCCTTAACCTTGCTTTTCTCTCTCTTCTTCCGCACTTTCTCTTACTAGGCAAGCTTTTAGCTATGGTGGATATGGGATACAAATAGAACTGGTTTTATAGTGCAAAAAATAAGTGAAAGAAAAGGATAAGGAAGAAGAAAAGAAGAAGAAAAGGGGAATAGAAGAAAGTCTTCATGTGGACCCCACCATTTACTTGATATTTATATTAATCAACATATTAATCTTCTTTTTTCCTATGGTGGCCAGCCAACTTGTATTCTTATGCCCAATTTATGTGTTCAATTGGTAAATATGTAACACCACATCTTATGCATTTAAGTATAACTTATCCCTGTATCAATTAATCACACATAGCATGCTGGAAAAACAAAATATCCTATTAACATTGATAATAATTTTTTTATATCTTGTAATATCATTCAATGACTCTGCAAGTCTTATATACTGTAATATCATTCAATGACTTTGCAATTCAACACTGAGGCTTTCGCCACAATACGATATATAACATATATTAAAACATAAATTTTACACATAAGTATTTACGAGTTGCTTTCATTTATACATTTTTAAACTTATTCCAAAATGACTATACATATTCAAGCAGGTAAATACAAAATACATATGACATATTTTTCATGTTTGTGTGGAATGCAAGGAGAGAGAGTGATGAAGCTCGGCTAGTGACCTGTGCACCATGTCTTCTATACGATACTCAAAATGAGCTATCACTTTTCTTTACCTGAAAAATGATGCAAATTGATGAGTTGCAGCTCAGTGAGAATAACCATCAAATGAGCTCTAAAGTACCGAACAACTCGTAATAATAAATCATAAATCCAATACATACCATATATTCCATTTCATTCATCAGTATCATATAAATATCAATAAAATTGAAACATATACTCATTACTCTTTATGTATGCAAATGTTTTGCTTATTTTATTTTGTTGTGACCAAGTTAAACAGACATTGCCCTGGGTTTCCATGTGAACATTTGCATTTGCTAGCTAGCTTGATCATTTGTTTCATTTGCACATTTGTTGGGCCATAGGCCTCTTCTTTTACTTTACAATACCGATTAACTAGTCACAATGCCTTTTAGGTCTATATGCATATGCACTTGTACTTAAACATTCATCAACCATTGTATCTTACCACATATAACATACATATACTGCATATATGCCTCATATGTCACGCATATACCTTGTATATACGATACATATATCATGTATATATATCATATATGTCAAACATATACCTCAAATATATCACAAGTATACCACTTATGTGTACCACAATGTCACAAATTATCCATTATCATATTATTAGGGACCAATCATGACAATCACATGAATCACATAGTAAACAACATTCATTTGCACTAAAGAATTCAATTGATAATTAGACTCACCTTTCTCCTTTGATTCCGACCCCTAACTTATTGTCTATCCACTCCTTGTGGGTCTCCAATATGTTGTGAGCCTAATATGAAAATATAATCAATTAACTCTTGATTGGGAAGACTTAATGTGGCTTAAACAAATTAATATGCATTGTTCATATCAATAGTTAAGATTTTTCCTATGAGGCAGTGTGACCTTATGGGACTGTTTAGCCTATAAATTTTTCTATACTTGATTAATTAATCTGATTCTTATTCCTAATTAACAATAACATATAATTATATAACATGTTAAAATTTCAGACCAATTGGATCATTGTACAATTTTTGGTGAAATTTCTAAATGTATTTTATTTTCTGCCTTGTTTTCTGCCTTTAGGCAATTTCAGGGTACCCACTTTGATTCATCATAACTTATAATATATACGTCCTATTTTAATGAAATTTTATAGAAACTTATATAGGTTCAAATGGAACATTTATAATTTTTACAACTTTTATCAATTATGTCTCTAAGGTCTTAAAATTATAACAAACATTTCACTGGTACATAATAGAATTGGCTTCCAAACTAGTATGATTTCCAAAGGCCATAACTTAGTCTATACATAACATATCAAGCTAAAATTAGTCCCAAATTTCTGATACGACATATACCTACAAAGTTAATGTTTTTACAATTTATAGAATCGATTTCTAAGGAGCTCAAATTAGCCAAACAAGTTACTGGATCTACCCAGGGCACTAAGCAAGCAGTTCAAACCATGGAACTGTCATGGTTCCATTCACCATAACTCAAAATCCACAAGACATATGAATCTAAACTTTGGTATAAAAATACATAACACATATATCTACAACTTTTATGTTTTTATATACTTAAATTAATGGTTTTATCTTATTCAAAATCAAATAACACAGTAGCTAACTTGGATAGGGTTCACACCCTGACCAGTTTTAGTAGAGAGAGGATATCTCTTCCTATACACAAAATCTTGAAAAAAGGTTTACATATCCATATATATAAGACATAAAGGAACAACCTTTGTGTTTTACACTTTTCCAGAATCAGTTTCTATTAATATGAAAATCGGGGTGCAATTCAGTACCTATTAATAAACCTTAGCAACTCAAATCAACCTTATAGCAATAAGAATTGATTACTTACCAAGAACAAACTTGCAAGGAATCAATTTGCCACAAAAACCAAGTGAAACAAGTAATAATTAAGTTCTGAAATGGAGGAAGATGAAGAAGAAAACGGGATGGAGTGAGGAGGCAGAAATGGGGAAGGAAGATAAAACTAACTTTTTGTTTTTGTCTTTTTATCTTTTTCTCTTCATCTATTCTCTTTTCTCTTCTCCTTTATCTTTTCTTTTCTCTTTTATTTTCTCTTCTCCTTTCTTTTATTTTCCTTTTGTTTCATTTTCATTTTATTTTTTCTATATTATTATTATTATCATTATTATTATTATTATTATTATTATTATTATTATTATTATTATTATTATTATTATTATTATTATTATTATTTACATATATTTATAATTCCACTAATTCACACAATAATACAACTTAATCATTTGACCCGATTTAACTAAATTAACAATATAAATATTTACTAATCTAAATCTAATCATTTTGCTTACTTTAATTTAGTCACCTTATTCAATTTATTTCTAATGTTTTGTTATCTTCCTTTAGGTTATAAGTACACACGTGCGACTTGATACAATTGCCAAATCTAGAACACATAACTAGTGTGTGCCATGAACTTGTTTCTAAGAAAATATGTATGAAATGCACGTGTTTAATTGGGTTATATGGAAGATGCATATGTTCAAATGAAATGCATGTGGATATGCATGTGAGGAATGTCAAGAATGTTACAAAATATGTCAATTAATCCTCCATTCTTCAATAAATTACAAATTTATTCCAAAGCTTTTTAAATTTTGCATTTGCATTTTAGTCCCTTATCATAATCTAACATCTTTACACCCTTAGTATGCTTTATTTAACATTTTTCGTATTTATTATTCATAACTTTAATTAATTTCTAATTAAAATTTGAATTTAGACTTAAGTTGGTCCTACACATCAGCTTAGCAACATGTGCTACTTTGGATCTAAATTAGCAGATATGACAAAAAATTTTATCCAAGCTAACTCTGAAACCCTTTTCCTAAGTGTTTAAAGCAAACACTCAAACCATACCAATATTCCTTAAACAATAACAAAGATTACAAAAGTTGGAGAAATAAACTAGCAAAACTTGACATATGAGAGATTGTTCTTCTTCCATCTAATGACTTTTGAAGGGGTATTTATAGTGTATATCCTCCAAATATCAATTACAAACAAATCCATTAATTCTTATCTAATAACTAGTTTGTTTAGCATTAATTGTTCTATCAGGCCTAGAATTGCGATCGCATTTTTTCTTGTGATTGCAATTTTTTTCAAGCTCTAATGGTTAATGACAATTCTAGTTGGCTTGCTTTGCCATGGTTAATCAGGATGAATTTCACAATTGCTAATTCTTCATCATGGTTGCACTTCTGCTTTTGCAAGTTGTCATCATGTTGTAGTCTCTATTGTGAAATGTTATATCCAATTTGAGGTTTTGAATTGGTTGAAGTTGTGTCGTGATTCTCCTTTGCACAATCGAGAAATTCACATTGCTTTAAAACCTTTGGACAAGTGGCTTGCTTGAATTGGTGTTTTGCTTAACGGTCTTGCCCTTTAAATATCGCAATTGCAAATTGCCATTTTGCAGTTGCGAACTACCTTTTGCGGTGAACTTCACAGTTCCACAATTGGTGTTATGAACTCTACTGTTTCTTCAGCATATTTGGCTTCATGGAATTCATGGTTGCTAAAGAATGGGTGCAGTTTTGAAATCCTCTTCGCAGGCAACATCTTCCATTTTAGTCACGATTCATTAAGTGTTTGACTTCAAAGTACTTTAAGTTTCATTAAGTGTTCGACTTCTAAATTCAATAAAAACTTTGTATCCTACAAAATAAACACTTAACACACATTAGTAATTCTTAATTTGATTGTCAATATCAAAATAAAGATCTACCAACTTAAGTCAACAATCTTTCTCTTTTTGATTTTGACAATCAAATTGAGCAAAAATTAAAAATAAGTGCTCAAAAATAAAGAGTTCATACCAAGCAAACTCCCTCTTAATTATAGAAAAAAAAACACTTTTTCAAAAATAATTCTCTCATTTTCAAATCTTTTAAAAAATACTTCTCTTCCATTCCTTTCCCTTTTTTAAGTTTTTGCTTTTAATATATATTTTTCCATTTGTGAGGATCAAAAAGGATTAGAGTATCAACTTATATCAATTAGAGATAGAGGCAAACACTAGAAGATTTTTAGACAATCAAATAAAAGAATCATATTTGATCTTTTTTTTGTAACCCATAAAATAAGAAATGCACGTGCAAATGCAAAAGGGTGGTCACAAAACGCTTATTTTTTTTTCCATATTTTCCCTTTTTTATATTGTGACACATCCTCAACTTGATCGCTTTTCAAATTTTTTTGGCACATGCCTTTTAAGAAGCTTAAATTTGTTCATCTTTAACTTGTGATCATTTCTTTGGACTTGCTCCCTCTCAAATTGGCCATCCTTTCTCTTCATCACTCTCAAATGGCTCACTTCCATTTCTTATTGCTTTGGAAACTCAAAAAAGTTTAAATGAAGGTGTTTGATATCGATTGAAATATCTTGATACCAATTGTTGAGTTTTTGAGAGTGAAAATTGTGATGGGGCAACTTATTTTCTCCATTCATTCTTTTTCCTTTGAGGGATAGGTTTCCATTTTTGGTCACTTGCTTTAGTTATCCACTATCTATTAATTGAACAATCTTATTTATAGTGGCTATTGAGGTATATCTACAAAAATCAAGTAATTTTTCCTTTTAATACCCAAATTAACTTAGATCCATAAGGGGTTAGTTCTTGAAGATTATACCTTATAGAGGTAAGCCTTCCTAAAAAACAATAAAAATTAATATGTTCAAAGTTCATAACATTTTTGAAACTATTATGCATGCATGAACATGCATGTGGTGTGTGAGTGACCTAGAAATATATATTCTATACATGAATAAATGATTAGTCATTTGAGACTTAATTTTAGAACTCGTAAAAAACAATATATATATATATATATATATATATATATATATATGAGAGTTTTTAATGGATTCAGTTCTATAGATAACTATTATAAGTCTTACGCATTGTTTGGATGAAGGGTATGGAGGAGTAAGTAATGGGAGGGGAGAGAAGGGTAGATGATTGTCCATGTTAGGGAGGGGAAGAGATATGAAAAATAAAGGATTAAGGAAGGGTAACTCTCACCCTTCCCTTTCATCTTTTTAGATCAATTTTACTCCACCCAGAAATGAAGTGTAGAGGAGGGGAAGTAAGAAGGCTGAAAGAAAAAAAAATTATTTTCCCTTTTATCCTTATTTAAATTATAAATATCCAAAACTAACCTTAATTAAAAAAACACTACAATAGACAATCCCAGTCTCATTTTACTTTCACTTTGTAGTTCTCCTCTTTATTCGTATGCTCTCTTTTTCCAGGTTAGTACTCACAACTTCATTTTTTAATATTTCTTATTCATTTTTTTTTGGATTGTGCTTTGTTGTGTTATAAGAGATGGTTTGTTTTTGCTTGGAATAATATGCAGTTTATGTGCAAGATTTTTAGTACATTTGGGTTTAGATAATTGAGGAATTAATAATTATTTTTGTTGTCTATTTTGGAAGATAAATTTTGTTTTTGTTGTCTATTTTGCAAGCTAAATTTTTATTAATTCCTCAATATGGAATTATATTATGGAATTTTTTATTAATTCATCTCAAAATGTAGTGTCAAAGTAAAACAGTTTGTGTTGTTTTTGCTGTCTATTTTGCAAGCTAAATTTTTACTTTTTTATGATATTAAATCATATGACATCACTTGGGTTTAGATAATTGAGGAATTAATATTTCAATTCGTATATATTCATTTTGTTGTTTTTACTTTTTCTAATATGTATTGGTTGTTGTGTTCTCATTGCCTTTTTTTTATGGTGATTTATTATAGATGGGTGGAAAAAAGTATTGAAGAAAATACCTTTTTTAAGTTGCAACGCATGCATCATTTATCAATAATAAAATTTATTAGCATTCTTGTATATTGGTTTGGATTGCAAAGGCATGACCTTAGGAACAAAATTAATCGTACTGTGAGGTTAGAAGGAGAAATTGTGAGGTTAGAATTATTGAATAAGATTGCAACTCATGATCAAGGTTGTAATATAATAAGAATGGGTCCTGCAATGTTTGTAGGACTATATGATATTTTAGTTAAAGAAGGTGATATTCGACCGACATTATGTGTAAGTGTAGAAGAACAAGCGGCAAAAACACTTTACTTATTAGGACACAAGGTGAGTAATCCGCACTTTATTTTTTCTTTTATCAGTTCGGTGAGACAATTAGCCATCATTTTCATAATGTATTAAGAGGTATATTGGAGTTGAAAGATAAATTTCTCAAACAACCTGATGGATCTCAAGTTCCTCTCAAAAATATTCAACAATAATCGGTTTTATCCATTTTTTAAAGTGACAAATTGATCTTGTTTTAATTTTGAGATCTTACACACATATACGATTAAAAATACTTAATAGCAAATATGATGTCAGGATTATATTGGAGCTATTGATGGAACACATATCCGTGTAAAAGTTTTTTGTGTTGAAGCTCCTAGATATCGTGGTAGAAAAAAATTATCCAACAACAAATGTTTTGGCTAGTTGTACATTTGATTTGAAATTCACTTATATCTTACCTGGATAGGAAGGGATAATATCTGACTCTAGAATACTGAAAAATGCATTAACTAGAGATTACCCTCTTAAAATTCCCAAAGGTACTTATAACACTTTAATTTATAAAATAATTACCTTGTTGATATTGGATTCATCTTACCTCTCAATTTAATAACGAATATACTTGTATTAGGAAAATATTACCTTGTTGATATTGGATTTATGTTGAAAAGTGGCTTTATTACACCTTATAGAAGAGACCGCTATCACCTAAAAGAGTATTTACAAAATTCATCACAAAATGTCCGCAAGTTATTTAATCTTCGACATTCTTTTTTACGAAATGCAATTGAACGTTTTTTTTGGTGTACTTAAAAAGGTTTTTCCTATTATTTCAAGTTCAACAAAATCTCATTATGGTATTGAAACTCAAAAAGAAATCATTTTGGCCTATTGTATTTTGCATAACTACTTGATGGGCGTGGATCCAAATGAGGAAATACTTGTTGAGGTTGAGGTTGAACTTTCAAATAGTTGTGCTTGATTAGAAACGTATCATAGTGCGAATGAGGATGCGAGTGGAGGAGAACTGATTAGGGATTCTACAGCCGCATCTATGTGGGTTGATTATAATATGTAATATATTTTCTTTGTTAATTTTTTATGTAAAATATGTATTTTCATGTTTGTAACTTTTATAATATGTCTTTGTGTTATTTTATAGTACTAAATTGCTCTTTAATTGTTAATTATAATTACAATAGTAATTATAATATTTTGTTTTTTTTCAAAAGGATGCCTCCAAAAAGAAAGATTATGAACAATGAAAATGCAAACGCAAGTAAGGGTAGTAACTTATTAGTTTGGACAAAATCTATGGATGATGCTTTTGTGGATGATACTTGCATCAAGACATTTTAGGTAATTGAGTAGGTGGAATCTTTACTTTGCATGCATTTGAAAACATGCTAAAGGAATTGAAGGAAAAATTTCCTGACAAACCAATTGATAAGGACAAAATCTGAAATCACATGAAACACATAAAAAATGGGTTGGACTTCATGTTATGACTTATTCAAAAATGGCATACTTAAATATAATATTATTATACCTTATAACTTAAATACTATTATATAAGAATAATATATAGGAATTATAGGAATGTGAGTGCTCCTAGCTCGACATCATTTGTTCTATTGTAGCTATACTTATTAACACTGTTTCGAACACAACCGATACATTCTAAAATAACCCTTATTCGCACATCCGCTATGAATCTCCTTGGGATTTTTTATTCACTCAACTCTTTTATTTTCGGATCCGAGGTTGGAATCCCAACAATGAAATGTTTACTGTTGAACCTAAAGTTTGGCAACAATTAATTGAGGTATATTTTATTTAAAAATTATTTTATTTTATTTTCTTATTAAAATAATATGCTTACTTGTATACTTATATGTTTTATGTCTCTTAATATTCATAGGTGAAGCTTGAAGCTGCTGAATGGTAAAATAAACAAATACATAATTTTGACAAGTTAAGTCAACTTTATGCAAAAGATAGAACTATCGGACAACATGCTAAAACTACATCAGAAATGAGGAGGCAAAAGGCTAGTAGTTTTGAAGAGAACCATGTTGATGCTTCAATCAATACTATTGATAGTATTGATTTCATGGTATTTCAACATGATATCAATTTAGAAATTTTGATATAGTTGAGAATAATGATCAATACATTCCAACTAATGATTAAGAGCCAACTATTAGATCTCAAGCTAATTCTTGTGTTGAAAAATCTTCAAAACTCAAAAGCACTAAGAAATCTAAAATTGATGAGGAAGTTTTACTTTTGAAAGAGGACTTGATAATGTTGCCCAAGCTATTGCAAGTTCTACAATTGAATTAGTCAAAGCTGCAACACTTCCAATCCCAAAGAATGAAATATGAGATTTATTGGTTCACTTAAATATTGATGAACAAGATCGTTAAGCATGTTATATGTGTCTTGTTCAAAAGCTTGAAATGTTGAGGGCTCATCTTGGATGTCCATGGGAACACCACAAAGATTTGTTATTGCAAATAATAAAAAGAGCTAATGCACCAAGTAATTAGTTTAGTATCATGTATTAGAAATTAATATATATATATATATATATATAATGAAGTTGAACTAATATATGCTTTTTGTATGACAGTATTCGACTACCTATTCAATAATTAATTTGCATTCAGTAACTAAAATTTATATTTTGTATTGGAAGTTTAATATTAATTTTCAATGGCTTAATTAGTTGTATTTGCAAATCACATTTTTGAGAATGATGGTAAACTTAAAAGTTGAACATGAGCCACACAAGACCATACAAAGAGGACAAACTCATAAAACGCCGTTATCCAGTATTAAGTAATTAAAATGTATGTTTTGTATCAGAAATTTAATATTAATTTTCAATATTTTCTTTTGTCTAGTCTCGTGTGGTTCCATTGTTTTAAATATGTATGTATTTTATTTTATATTATTTTTAAATTTTAAGATTATTTTTATCATTTTAAACACTTATCCTTCATTTAATTATCTTCTCTTTTTATTCATCTCCCAAACAATACAACGGTAATCATATATCATTCTTTTCTTTTTTCTTCTATTCCTATTTTTATTTTTCTCTACCCTTTCATTAATTACCATTCTCTACTCTCATCCAAACAATGCGTCACTATTAGATAACATTAACTATTATATTATTAAATTATCATAATTATTATAAAAACAATTATAACCATCAAATTTTTGATCCAACAATTAAAAGAATAGATCAATGTATGAGTAAATAATTTAATATATTAAAACATTATATATATATATATATATATATATATATATATATATATAAAAGGAGTTGGAATTGAAGGACCTACATACATACCATTTTAAATGGATAATACTCTTTAAAATCTTTATATATTGTATGCATTTAATTTAAATTTTTACATTTTAATTTTTTAAGAATATGTAAACAAATAAAATATAAAGTTTAGGGTGTGTTTGGTACGGTGGATGAAAATGAAACGTAGAGAGTTAAGTTTCGCAGGAGGCAATCAAAAAGCGCCACATCCATACTAATTAATTTAAGAGTTATCCAGCTTTATTTCTATTCATTGGAACACTATTTTAAATTATATAGAAATAGAAACATAAATAAATTTCCCAATCTTCTCTTCCACCAAAGGGATTTGGGGTCCATTCAAACAACTATACCTGCAGCCGCTTCCTGTTTCTCTCGGTTAACCAAGTTATCGCCATGGGTGGAGGAGCAGCTATGAGAGCCGCCGGGAAGGTTGCCGGTGTCGGCGTAATCAATAGCGGCATCCGAGGCGGGTTCTCCGCTGTCCCGCCTCCGGCTGAACAATCTATGAGCAATGTCTCACGGCCAATGTCAGCGATTCTCTCTTCGTCGCAGAATGGGAAGGCCGGTGTAACGAATATCGAGGGAGTACTGAGGCCAGCTTGGGAGATTGACGATTGGGAATTCGCTGGGTTTGAGGAGGAAAAGTGGCTTGAATCCACCGAATCCATGCCAAGAGTCGTGTTTGGGTCTGCACCGACCTTGCAGGAGGCCAAAGAGGCCACTTCCGATTTGAAAGGTGCTCTGGAGAAGTATGTACCCAAATCTCTCTGTGATTCTAATTCTATGAACCAACTTGGGTTTTCAAAATCAATTGCTCTTACTCTTTTCAATCATATGAAAATGCAATTCCTTTTTCTTTGAGCATATGAAGCTATAATTTTGATCATCGTCAATCGTTCTTTGTTTTTGTTTTTGTTTTTTTTTTTCTGGTGATTCTGTTTGAATATTAATTGGAAGAATACATTTTTATTTTGAGTTTTTTTTTTTGAAATCTTAGCATTTTTCGTGTTTCTTTTAATTTTCTTCCGAACTTATTTTGCAATTGTGTACTGTTTACTTGTAGCTCTGATTGTGATTCTTATGTGCTGTTTTCTTGCTAATAATGCTGTGATTTTTTCTGGTAACCTGTAACATGATGGCTGTTTCTCATTGTAATGAAATGAATTGAAATTTGTGAAATATTGATTTACTTTTTTTTTTTTTGCCTCTGTTTCTCTTTCTTTTTTCTTTCGGGCTTATAGGATCATAGCACTTGGATGTGTTAATAATTATTTGTACTTTAGTCGATTTCTTTTTTTCCATGTAAATGGTTGATTAACCTGTGCCTGCTTGTGCATAATGAAACCGGGCCAGAAATTGATAGATTGCCCACTTCTAAAATGTTCTTCCTCATTCTTTTTCCTTTTTCCCCCTTCAATCTCTGTGATCTGTATTCCTCATTATTTCTCTTCAGATTGAAGAGGGAAAAAATAGTCACTTTTGAGATATTGCTCTTCAAGCTGAATAGAAATTCAGTTTAGATATTTTTGGTTCCAAAATCAGCAAGGCCACTTGAAATTTCCTGGCACATGTTGACAAAAGTCAATTCTTTTACCATTCCGTTGGGAAGCTTCTATACATAAGACCATAACTGCATCTGTCTTGTTATATTTTCACTTGGAAGGCAGTGAAAGTACTAAACTAGTATGATTTTGCCACAAGGCTTGATAGTCCTATGGAATAAAAGATGAACTGTCTACAGGGCCATCTGAAATTATTTTAAATCTCATCTCTGGAAATTTCACCTGCTTGGATTCTTATCCCCTTCATTTATTTAATTATATTAATTTGCTATGGTTGAATGTCCATTGCATATTTACTATTAAGAGTTTAGCAAGGGAACAAGGGCTCAAGTCATTGAGCTTATATTGAAAAACGAACAAATCACTCTATTACTGTAGTTTTGTTCTGTAGGCATGGAAGATGTCATAGATGACACTAATTAGCCGCATGCTATTTTTATTTTTTTGTGATGTTCTTTTTTTTTTTCCCGCCTCTATGAGACCGTGTTTCTTCTTTCTCTCTCTCACTGTTCTGAGCATGATATTACAGAGTCTATATGTCTTCTCCTGGATGCACGGGACCTGATGAGTCATTTGGTACAAACTCAGAACACTTAGAGACTAAAAGCTGCATTACATTTGACAGAAGGGCAACTTCTGCACCAAAACATGCTGTCCAGGCATTTACTTTGCTAAATGAAAGTCCTCAAACACAGGTTCTGATAAATATGTCTTTCCTGCTGCTGTTTGATGTTTAGACTATTTTATACTCCCTCTGGCCCACAAAGATAGGTTGACTCTTCTTTTTCATGGTTTCCAAATTATTGACCATTTTCCTTTTCTTAAATATAGTTGATATTCTCTATTTTGACCTTATCTAATGTGCCTGCTATGAACAAATATGAACTACTAATTTTTGTTTTTTTAATAGGCCCCTAATTAATATAGGAGTAATAGGAATAGTTCCAACAATTATTAACTAAAGTTTTATAATTTGTGTGAAAATTGAAGTAAGCCTATCTTCAAGGGACGGAGGAGTATTATAACATACTTATATATTTATGATTGGTTACTTTATGATAATCCAGGACAGTTGCATCTTTGCTTGCAGAAATTCGAATTGTTTTTCCTTTTCTGTTGTTATGTCACTTGTGTGCATGGATGTGTTTTATGTGCTAGGAATTTTTCAGTTTACTTGATACTTTGATATGGAGGCTCAGATCATTATATTCATTATATTTTCTGATTTTATCTTCCTATCCATATGATCATTCATCCTTGAATTTGATTCATAAAGCTGTTAAATTAACTTTTCAATGTGGAAATTCATTGTTTGTTGTTAATTTAGTCTGTAAACTCAAAAGCTTGTATCTTTAAGTTATTTAAATAATGGAAATCTTATTTGTGGACTATATATTTTTTTCAATCAGACAATGTAGAGATCATGACTGCTAAAAAAGACGTTATAGTACTGATTTTTTTTATTAAATAAAATATCAAATGATGGAATCAACCTATGGGTCCATAGTTACTGATCTTAGTTTCATTACAGCGTGTTATTGCTTCCATTGCCTCTGATCCAAATGTCTGGGATGCAGTTTTAAAAAATGAAGCTCTTCAGCAATTCCTCCAGTCTCAGAGGACTCGTAAGAGTAGCCCCTATTCTCTTTCAAAAACTATTTGTATCTTTTAATTCATTTTGCACGTTCTTGTTGAGTCTGAGTCTTACAGAATCGGATGCAGATGTTGATTTACAGGAGCTGGAGTCTTCAAGAGGGCTTACTGAATTATGTGATGCTAGAAGCCAAGCTGAAAATTCTGAGAGCAGTCCAATGGATATATTGGAGAACATCAAGCATACTGTTCTTGAGATGGTGAACAATGTCTCCAATTTTGTGCAGCACATTTTTGGTTTCTCAACAGAGAACAGTTCTACAGCTGATAAGGAAAATGCCCTACCATCTTTCTCTAATAAAACCATGGTAACTTCTTTGATGGCAACAGCACTGATGGTCATCGCGGTGGTGGTCCTGAAAAGACAACATTAGAGTTCATTTTGATGGAAGTCAACCTGTAAATTTGCTGACTATACAGACTGTCTGAGACTTAATATCTGTTTGGATGCCTTATTTGTGACTATAATAATAACCATGCTTAACAATTCCTAGTTGTTATCTTATCAACAGTGTATGCTCTTGATTTCACTGCAAACTTCGTTTACCACCGACAAAATGCCTTTTTTCAGCATATTTGGTCTCATGTATTTGTACACTCAGAACTTCAGTTTCGTTCTCATGTTTTCTTGCATTGAAACCCTCCGTCACATAAGCTGTAAATAAATGGTTTTAATAGGAGTCTTCAAAATGATATTTTTTGAGGCATTTTATAATGTTAGATGTATAATGAGCCATACGAAGAACATCAAGGAAAAAAATTCAGCTAAGCCCTTCCTTAAGGAGCCTTTTTGCATCTTACGTCTATCTAAAATGGCGGCATCTTTGTAATTTACGTCTTAATTCTAGGTCTAGCAGATAATAAGTGCCGAAAAATAACTGAGTTTCTCGGTTTTAAGAGTTTTTCTTTAAAGTTGTGCCATTCATCTAGCCCCTTCTTTCTCTTCCTTCTTCATCATGCTTGATTTATCCTATAGTTTTGGTGATCCATTCCTTATATCTGGTATAACATTTTGATCAGAATGAAGGAATCAGTTATGAAGCACAAGTGGTTGTTGCTTGGCCACCAATTGAAAAATGATTAATGATGAAGTGCTCAACCGTGGAATTGACCCGTCTGTGGCTTATGGAGCTTTAAATGGTTTTGTAAATATATGGTTTGTGCTTTGGAGTTTTTGGTCAGGATATAGGAGGATAAATGTTCTGCGGCTGGTTGTTTTGGTTGCAATTTTGCTGCTGCTTGTTTCTGTCCCCTATACCCATGTAAAGGCTAATGACTACGTGTAGGGATTTTATATTCCAGGTTTGGGTTCGTCCTCCCTCAAAACTCAAAAAGAATCATTCTACACATATGCAACCTTTCAAGTTGCGTAGCTGCTCTTACTACAAAGTTGTAGCACCAACCTTATATCCCAATCCAAAGGAAGCGTTAAGGATGATATGCGGTGGCCATGGTGGCCAATGATTGTTCTATCTAGCTTGCATTTTGTCTTTCTTCCCATTTTGATGTTTTCTTAGTCTGTTTGTCCAATCTTATTGTACTGCGTTTTTATGGTTTTGCTACTGCTAGGGTTAATTTGCGTTTATCAGTTCCTATTATGTATTACCATTTATCAATTTTACTATTTACTATAATGTAACTCTCACGTTGCGTCGAGATGCAGAAAGTGTGAATTTTTACAGTAATAAATTAAAAATTAATATTAGAATTGATTTATATAATAGAGACAATAGTACACAATATTATTAAAAAAATTTACTTATTATGCAAATTTTAATAAAGTGCTAAATAGAAATAAAGAAACAAAAAGAGTTTTGGATTGTGAGATTTGTGAGCAATGATCAGGTGTCTGCAATCCTGTAATTAAATGATTAATTATGATAATATAATTATTTAAAAAAATTTAAAAATTTTGTGAAATTTATTTTTTTAGTTTGAAATATTGTTGTTATGCAATCAATCAGTCTTTTCTTTTTATCTTTAGGATATATGACCTATTGACCTTTGGATGTTTGTGGAGGTTGTGCGAATTTTATTACGTAAAAGCTTCTTATTTTTTTCTTTTTCTTTTTAAAAAAATATTTTAATTAAATAAATTTAGTTTATCATATTTTTCACAATAATTTAGTTTTATCAAGTGTTTACTTTATTCTTATTTTTTATGAGATACTTTTTAATATCAATTTTTTAAAATATAATGATTTTTTTTTTTGCTTTTTCTTTCCTTGAAAGCTAACGATAAAAAATGAATTCAATAAAAATAAAATACTATATACATATTAGAAAATTATAATTTTTATTTTCCATTTTTTTTATTATGAATGATTACGATAAAAAAAAAAGGAAAAGTTATAAAGCTAGTGTTTGATAAAAACGAACATCAAAATAATTTATGAGGTAACTTGTCTTATTGGATTTTTTTTTCTATTTTGAATTCATTAAATATTAGCACTTAGATGATTAAAAACAATGGTTTATTATAAAAAAAAATTGATTGCAAATTTTTTTTTTCTCATGTTGATGTATACAAAATTAGGAATTAAAATTTCATTTATATGTAATTGTATTTATCACAAAATATTAGTTAAAACAGTAAAAAAGGAGCAGACACTTAGAAATATGAAAAAAGAATATAGCTTTTTATACTATCTTTCTCTCTATCGCTTACCACAAAAATATATTTATTTTTATTTTTATCATAGGAATAATTGATTAATATTTAATTAAAATTATAAATTTTAATTGAATTTTTGAAATTTCTATACCTTACTAAAAAACATATGAAAAAATTGAAAAATTATAATTTCTATTTTTTAACAATATAGAAATTAAATAAAAATATAATAAAAAAATATTTTTACTTTTAAAAAGTAAAATAAATTATAGTTTGAAATAGATAGAAAGAATATAAATTTATTTCTATGTGATAAAAATAATTCTGATTAATTTTTTTTTTACGAAATCTATTTGTTCCTTGAAGTAAAGAAATGTTTCTGGCTGGTGGGACAAACTGACATGCATAATTTCATAGTTCATATTCATTTTGTTAATAAATTTTTATTCATAGAGAATATGAACTAATGTTGCAATGTAATATGTTGGTTAATATGTTAAAAAATATATATAAATACTTGAAACATGACAATACTCTCTTCTTCTCTCTCTTATACGACAAAAATATATTATTTTTTTACTTTTTATCATAAGAATAATTAATTAATATATAATTAAAATTATAAATTCTAATTATATTTAAAAATTTATCTACATTACTCAAGAGGGATCCATAATCAAAGAAATTATCAAATTTTATTACTTGCTCCAACTATCAGTTTATATTTTAATTTTTTAATCATCAATTTATTCAAAAAATAACTTCTGAATCTAATTAATATGAAATCTAACTTTTTACAAAATCAATTGCTTTATCGCTTATTACTATACTACCTTTCATTTTTTAAATGATTGTCATAACTATGTAGCCGCAATTAATCGATTATATCCGAATTGATTTCACCTTAATCAATAATATTAAAATAATTTTAAACTCGACATATTATATTTAGTCGGATTGATCCATTAAGTATTAACATGTCCCTATCATTTTATATATATTCAATCATCTTTAAAAACAATTTTTAAATTTGATTAATATGAAATTTAACTTTTAGAGCTTATCTACGTGGTCTTATTCGTATATAATAAATTGTTAAATTACAATATAAATTATTGATATGAAAAAAATCTGAAAATAGAAAAAGTGTTTCTAATAAAAAAAAAGGATAAATTATATTTTATGTGAAAAATCTCTAAACAAATTAGGATAGAAATTACGAGCAAATGTAGAATAATTCTACTATAAAAGAAATAAAATATTACAATTTCTCTCTAAATTTAAGGAGAAAATAATTATATTATCTCTCAAAAAATTAGGAGTATAATAATTTTTTTATTATTTCTTCACTCTCTATTATTGGATTTTGAATATGTATCTTATGCATAACACAACGGAAATATAAAAATTAATCAAAACCAAAATCCAAAGAACGTCTTATGTAATTTAGAATTGGATCATATTATCTAATGGGATAAGTTAATTAACTTTATTTGCAACTTTTGATCTTCCAAGTTGTGAGTTCTTTTATCTTTGTTGAGTTGTCGCAAATCACAATAATCTAAAACTAGAATTGTCTCTAAGAGTATCCACGCGAAGGAAAAAGAAGAAGAAAATCTCCAAGGAGATGGAGTGACAAAAGTTCAAAGTGCTAATTATGGAAAATTATCTTATGAAATAAAAAAGGGAAAGAAGAAAATTAACTCTTATTTTTCTTATTAAAGGGGTAGCCACGAAATTGACTTTTTAAAATGAGTATTTATGCTATTTCTAATCACTTTGAGGGTTAGAAAAGGAAAATTCCTAATAGGTTTATTTTTCTAAGGTATATGGTCAAATGTTAACCAAGTCAACAATCTTAATCCAAATTAGATTTGACCCACTTTTATAACTCTTATAAAAGACTCAATTCTATTTTTCACTCACTTGGATTTTATCTAAAACTCATTTTACATTTTATTTATTCTCTCTATGCGTATGACCTAATAGGTTTTTTGGTCATGTTGACAACCCAAGTCTCAAAAAAAATCCTAATCCAATTAGGATTGTATGAGTCAAATACTTTTGACCCATAATTTATTTTTCAACAATTTTCCTTAACTTAATAGATTATGAGTGGTATTTAACAACACATCATGAACACCCAATTAACTAGAAAAGTCAGTGGTTTGACATTTAGCCCTTCCATAGATAATTATCGTACAATTTGTCCTTTCACTAAGCTATACCTCATTTGGTTAAAAGTATGAACTATGTATCAACTCCCACTAGACCAATTACATCACTCTAGTTTAAATAATATTAGTTTTTGTCTATGAGACTCATTACTCTATTAGATATGTCTTTGAAGACTTTTTTCAAGACATGTCCACCTCGGCTAAGGATTTCTAAGTAATCATCTCTACAATAAGCTATAGGTATATTCTCCTTCTATCAGGAGTGGTGAATCATTTATTGACTACTCAGCTACCTTTGAATACCTTATGTTATATCCAATCACCACCTTATGAGTAACCTCTGAGAGGTAATAAGGAATGAAGTCAAATTATAGGATTCAATATCCAAGATAACTTTGAGCATCTCAAGTCTAAAGATACTTGCACCATTGTTATGATGAGACTATCACTGACATTGAATAGACATCAATGTGATTGTCTCATAGCAGGTCATCCAATGTACTTGGCTACTATAATAAATATTCACATGTTAACTTTAGACATCTCATGTCTACAATTTATTAGATCAACTTTGACCTAGTCAATGAGTATCATATGTGCTAATATATCCGGATTAACAATGTCTCGTCTTGTTAATATTATGACTAGAGATAATTTAGGTATAAATACAATTGCATATGATAGGAATCTCATCATTATAATTTACTTCATGTTGTGTTATATACCAAAGAATTCATTAAATGATTTAAGATCTATATCAATTCATATGCAATGAATACCATATAATGAAAATGTATTTTATTAATAATAAATGAGTACATCAAGTGCCTAAAGTGATTGCCTTTAGGGCACCTCTCTAACAATCTCCCACTTGCATTAAAGCTAATCACCTTTGTACATAATACCATAGGCGAATACATGACAATCATATTTATTTTGGGGAAGGGGCTTAGTGAGAGGATCAATTATATTTTGATATGTTGAAACTCTCTATTTTTACATCATGTTTACTAATGATTTCCAAAATCAAATGGTAATGTGTGAGTACATATTTGGATCTTTGATGAGTCTGTGATTCCTTTGCTTGTGCAATGACTTTATTATTATCACAATACAAGGATATTGGATCAACAATGCTAGAAAACACTTTTTAACTTTGTTATGAATTTTCTTATCCAAACCGTTTCCTTAGCTGCCTTAGAAGTTGCAATGTGCCCTGCTTCAGTTGTAGAGTCTTCTGTTTGAACTCTTCTAACTGATTGCTCTTCCTTTAATGTGAAAAAATAGCTTGATTGGGACTTGGAGTCATCATTATCAGTTTGGAAGCTGACATCCATATACCCGCTTACTTTTAGCTCACCATGTAACACCCCTTCACCCCAGTAATATGTATCCGGATAAGAGAGTGTTATTATGACTTCATCGGTTAAAATATTATTTCATATATATATAAAGGATAGTAGCTTGTATATATTTTTTTCTTTATTAGTTATTAGTTATTATCAATATTTTTTTATATATTTTTATAGTATAAAATAGATCATAATAAGGAAACAAAGTACATTTTATATAATAAAGTATTATTTACAATACGTGCAGTTATTTTACAAATATTGTAAAATAAACTTAAAATAAGTACAAAAAGTTGTGTAACTCACAATGTCAGGAGTGAATTGTTTTACTGGATAGGGTCACAGTTAACTTTATCTATTATCTTCGGCTTATTCTTCTATATATCTGCGTAAGAGAAACTTTCACGTTAAGCTCTAAGTTTAGTGGTACATGTAAATAAAGCAATAAACTATACTCCTGTAATATGTCATAATGTGCTATTATACATATATATCCGATTAAATAATCTATTTATTATATATATATATATATATATATTATTTTTGCATATTCTTTATACATATACAAATGTGAATTTTTTATATACAACATTACATAATCATCTTATGCAAATAAATTATTCTTTAAATTCATATTTATGAACAACTATTCATATATAAAATTATTTATACCAAGTTAACGCATTGATGCCCATAACACCTAGGTAACAGGATTGTCCATCCAGATATAATAAAATTATCATCCGGGCATAATAGTAAGCACATACAAGTGTCATACCGATATTAATACGAGTGTCATCACCGACATTAATATGTGTGTCATTATCGGTATTTATATATGTGTTATCACCGGTATTAATATGAGTGTCATCACCTGCATTAATAGACTCCTGATTGGTATGCCTAACTATCTAAGACTCTAGTTCTAAACTAGGTATTTAATGGCTTAATTATTGTCATTAAAATTCATAGTTTTTAAATTTACACATTTTATGCATTTAATGGCTCGGTTAATCATATAATTACTCAATTATCATTTGCATAATATAACAAATTCCACATTATTTTTCACATCAAATTCCACAATTTATATTCTGCCATGTTACTGGCAAATTCCATGCAATATATTGGACATTAATTTTGGACCTGTTAACAGCAGAATTAAATTACAAGGTTTTTTTAACAATTTTAGCCGTAAATATTAGATTTAATATGCAACTTGAATCATTAAATTTGGAGTTATGTAGAAAAAGATATGATTAAATGAATATTGACTAGTCATTAAAATCGTTATCCAGAATTTCGTGGATAGTTTTATAGTCCTACTTTTATACCAAAATTAAGCATAATTACGTTCAAAATAACGTTTTGTATTCTTCATCAAAGTTTTATTCCTATATCTTAAATTTAAAAACCAATAAAGAAAATATAAATTAGAATATCGGAACTTAAGTTATAGTAAAATATGTACTGACTGCTCCATAAAATTCAATAAAGAATACATAATCACCTAGTTCAATTTTTTTGTCAAATAGAATCTTAAGTCTAGCAAACATGTTTTTTTAGAATTTTTATCACAAAATACTACTACTTAACAATCATTTACATGTCAAGTATTCAAATCATGCAACTTTATGATAAAATATAAGCTATTATTTTGTGTTATGCACTGACCTAAAATTTTGCTTTCTTTTTATTCACTTCTCTTTCTATTTTTCTTTACTACTTTGAGCTTGTTCTTTGTTAATTTAAGCTCCTAAACATATAAGAAACATCATCAATAATCTTTCTTTATCAACCCTCTCTAACCCCTAAACTTTTTCTCTTTTTTCCATAACATGCTCTAATCACTACCTTTCTTTAGGAAAAATATAAAAGAAAAGAAAAATCACCTTACCTTCATTTCCTAGCTTCCATGGCTGAATCTTGAGGTTTTCTTTCTTTTTTTTTTCTTTCTTATTTTCCACTTTTGAGCCTTCTACTAACTTACTCTCACTTTCTTGAGCATGAAAATATCATTTTCCATGTCTTTCCCTCTCTCTTTTACACTTTCTTTCTCTCTATAAGGTTTTGTTATGGAGGAAGATGGAGGAACTTGGGAGATAAGCTAAGGGTAGAAAATTCTAGATTAAGGCTGATAAGGGAGAAAGAAGAAGAAAGAGAAAAAAAGATTAGGCCAATTAATTAAGAATGGGTTCCACCTAACTTAAATATCTATATATTTGTATGTTAATTAGGTTTTTAATGTGTGACACTTGGTTTGGGCAGCCATCACATGTATTTAATGTTCATAATTATTCATTTAATTAATACACATCTCACTTGATCCTCCAATTTTTGATAAATTGCAAATTAACTCTAAAATTTTTCAAATTTTGCATTTAGGTCCTTCACCGTAAACTAATATCATTAAATACTTTAAACACTTTATTAAATATTTTCTATAATTATTTTAATTATTTTTCTGTTAAAATCCAAATTTAGACTCTCGTCGAATCGACAAGTCGATTTAACAACTCAAGCAACTCGGGACCTAAATTAGTGGATATGACACACCATATTCATAAACCAAGAATGTATCCTTACTCTTTCTCAAGGATATACTTGATAGTTACCCAATGCCCCTCACCAAGATTTGACTGATATATGCTTGTGATACTCAAAGTGTATAATACATCGGATTTAGTACATAACATATCATACATGATATATCCAATAGTAGAGGCATATGAAATTCTACTCATGCATGTCCATTCATCATGTGTCTTTGGACACATAAACTTAAAGAGGGTAATCCCATGATTCATAGGAATTAATCTTCAAACCTCTTTAGCATCTTATTTATGTATATAGATTGAGAAAGACCAAACAAACTTTTAGATCTATCTCTATAGATCTTAATCCCCAATATATAAGTTGCTTCTCCAAGGTCTTTCATGGAGAAATTCTTAGAAAGCCAAAATTTGACTGATTAAAGAATTGAGACATTGTTTCCTATAAGAAGTATGCCATATACATACAATATAAGGAATACAATTGTACTTCTACTAACCTTCTTGTAAACACAAGGTTCATTCAACTTTTATGAGAAATCAAACTCTTTGATTGTCTCATCAAATCGGATGTTCTAACTCCTAGATGCTTGCTTTAATACATAATTTTTTGGCATCATAGGATATGAAACCCTCAGGTTGTGTCATGTATACATCTTCTGTCAGATTTCCATTAAGGAAAGTTGTTTTCATATCTATTTGTCAAATATCATAATCATAATGAGCAGTAATAGGTAGGAGTATTCAGATGGATTTAACATAGCAACTAGAGAAAATGTCTCGTCATAGTCAACACATCTTTGACGATATCTTTTAGCTACTAGTCTAGCTTTATAGGTAGTAACATTACCTTCCATGTCAGTCTTTTTTTTAAAACCCCATTTGCACCTAATAGGTTTTATCCCTTCATGTGGATCAACCAAAGTCCATACTTGATTTTCATATATGGAATCCATCTTAGACTACATGGCTTTTAGTTGTCTATCAGATTCTGAACTATTCTAAACTTCTTCATAGGTAGTAGGCTCATCATCCTCTATGAGCAATACGTTATTTTGTTCACTTATGATAAATCCATATCTCTCAAAAATAGTGTGTATCCTACTTGATCTACAAAGTTCTTATATTTTAGAAGATGTATATGTTACTTCACCTGTATGAGTAACAGATTCGGATTTTATCAGTTGATCTACATCTGTTTGGGCATTTTGAAATTCATCAAATTCAATCTTACTCCTACTATCTTCTTTTAGGAAAAAAAACTCTTTCTCTAAAAAAATAACATGCTTTAAAACAAATACCTTTTATTCTAAAGGGTAGTAGTATTGATATCCAAATGACACTCTTGGATATCCCACAAACAGACACTTATCAGACTTAGCTTCTAGCTTGTTTGACATTATCCGCTTCATATAAGCAGGACAACCCCATATTTTTCATGTGAGAAAGAATAGGTCTCTTGTTATATTGAGTAACATCAATTGACTTAAAAGTGACTCTATTTAATATATAAATATAAGTCTCTAGTGCATGACCCCAAAAAGACTTAAGCAGTTCTGTAATGCTCATCATAGATCTCACCATATCTAACAAGGTTCGATTTTGTCTTTTAGCTACACCATTATGTTGTGGCATGCAAGGTGGAATCCATTGAGATAAAATTCCAATATATCATAGATAACCTTGAAACTCTTAAGTATTCTTCACCTCAATCTGATCTAAGTGTTTTAATATTTTTGCCAAGTTGTTTTTCTACTTCATTTTTGAATTCCTTGAACATTCAAAAGCTTCATATTTGTATCTTATCATATACAAGTACCCATATCGTGAATAATCATCAATGAAGGCAATGAAATAGATAAAATCACCTCTAGCATGCACTGATATTGGTCCACATACATTTGTATATACAAGGTCCAATAGCCCACTGGCACGTTCAACATTTCCACTAAAAGGTGATTTTGTTATCTTTTCTAACAAACAAGATTCACATGTGCCATATAATTCATAATCAAATGACCCTAAGTCACCATTCTTGTATAACTTAGTCATGCGCCTCTCATTTACATGGCCAAGGCGACAAACCATAAATATGATGATTTTAAGTTATCAAACTTTTGTCTTTTATTATTAATATTGAGGATTGAATTAGACATGTCAAGAATGTAAATCCCATTACATAATACACCAGTTCCATAAAAAATATCATTCAACCATATAGAGCAACCATTGCTATTAACAGTTAAATAAAAACTTTTTCTATTTAAACAAAAAACAAAAATAATATTTTTTCGTTAAAACTAGAACATAATAAAAATTGTCTAATTCTAAAACAAGCCTACTAAGGAGTGTCAATACATAAGTTCCTACAGCTAATGCAACAACTCTTACTTTGTTGCCAACATATAGGTATGACTCCCTTTTCTTGAGTTGTCTATTATTCCTTAGGCTTTTCATATATGTCCATATATGAGACCCACATCTGGTATCTAATACCCATGTATTATTATTATAAACAATATTAACCTCATTAACATAAATAATTGAAGTAGAAGGTGCATATAATGTCTTATCATTTTTCTTCTTTAAAAACTCTAGATAGGTCTTGTAGTTCCTCTTCCATTAGCAACTATTGCTACAATGAAGGCAAGTTCCTTTTGATGTCGTCTTTCTACCTTTCTTCCTCATCTTTAATGTACCTTGCATTGGAGATGTTCCTTTTACCATCTTGGAGCTGAAGAGAAATTTAGATATCTCATATCATTCGGTATGAGTTTGCTCATTTATTAGCTCCCTTAGATGATACACAATGGTATTAACATCCATGTTCTATGTTGTTTTTGAAGCTTGGGAGACATAGAGGTAAGCATAATGCAACCTACCAACTCACTATCATCCATATGCTTTTTGTATGCCAAATGTTCATCAATGGGAGGGGAAGGAAGTGGCTCTTCCAAGACATAGGCTATCCTTTCAATTTTGATAACTTTTCTCAAATTTCTTAGCCAATCAAGGAAGTTTGGGCTAGTCAATTTTGTTGGATTCAAAAATTGAGCGTAAGTTCATGTTTGATGATAAGATTTTATCAACCTAGATGTAAAGAAAGATCATGTTTAGAGAATGTACTATATACATAATTATTAGGTCTTTAAAAAATATGAATTATAACTCCCACTATTTTATTATGAACCCATAGCCCTCACTATGAATCTGAGAGAATACGTTGGAAGCTCTCCTAGTGGGTCAGTATCCAACATCACTGAGAATGATCTTGGATTTGCCCAACAAGTCATTTTAGGCCAATTGGTAGGTATCTCATACCAATTGCATCATTTTATGCAACTACTGAATCATTGAGCTATAAACTCTATATATGTGTACATCTCACATACACTTACCCAACTTTGCCTCTAATTTATATTTACCTTGGGTTTGCCTAAGAAGCCAACGTAACTAGTTAAAGTTGGCTCATTAATCATGAAATCATATTTCAAATGTTTGAATATATTCTTGTATAGCGGGCTTGGATTTTTTTAAACAACCCAAACTCTAAAAGAACTTTCATTCTTTCCATATTAATGGAAGATATTGGCCTTAATATTATTAATGAGAGATTTCTTTAATTTAGGTCTCATCATGACAATTTGGCATACATAATGTATCAATTTATCACATATAGATACATAAAATAATTATGCTAATTATATGGTCATGATTATGGACATAATCTAATATCAATCCTTCAAACCATAAAAGGATTGACTAGGTCTCACCTAGGTAAATGCATGAAATTAAAACACCAAAATAAAAAACAATTTGCTATTCTAATGCTTATTTGTTTTTGGCACCATCTCTTTTGCTTCTTACTCCTTTGTACTTCAATTCTATTCTAATCCTATCTAATCTAATTATATAATTTCTTCATAGAAAATCTCGAGTGAGATGAAAAAAAATACAATAAAGAAAACAGAGAAGGCAGAGACTTGCAGGTTTTGTTTACCAAAAACAAATTCATGCATGATCAATCTCATTGGTCAAGTCCATAATCATATTACCATATCATTCCATACACCCCTAGCATGCATTCTCTAATGCATAATTAAAGATAATCTATTAAAGTGACAATTTGGGTTCCCTTTGTTTCAACTCTTGAAACTTTGTTTTGATTATTTGACCGTTATGAAATTCATCATAAATCATATTTAATCTCATTAAATAATCATATGAACAATTAAAAATACTTTCTAAAATAAAATCATGCAAATTAGGCATATATTTTTTCATATTAAAAAGTTTCCTAAAATTGTCTACTTTGCTAACTAGATTATTACTAATTTAATGCATATAACAATTAAATCTGAATTTAATATTTAAATTACATTTAATATTAAATTTAAATATGTCAAGTAGCTAATTTATAATTAAATTACTTTAATTAGTCATTAGTTTGATACTAAATAGGATTAAACAATCTTAGTTATAATTGCATACTAGAATCCTAGTCAAACTACGACTTTAAAAACCCTTTTCAAATTTAAATCAAATTCCATTTAAAAATTTCTAAAATTTTCATAATTCATTCTCATCAATTTAAGCAACTTATAATTAATTTAAAGTAATTAAATTGGTTCATTAGACAATATAATTCATTCATCATTCAACTAGCAAACCATTTACTCAAAAATTGCCTAAATTTAGTTATACATTAATGAAGATTCTTAAGGAATTTAATTTGACTTTAGCATGTAATTGAAATCAAAATAACATCATGAATATCTCATAAATATGTAATTAATATTTTGATCATCAAATTACATACCATTAAATTAAACAAAATAAAATAGGCTTATCGCATTGAAGAGTTTTTACTCAGTTTCAGTTTTGTTCATACCATGATCAAAAATAATTTTTCATTCAATTAAGTAGTTGTCCAGACCTTAACACATATTCTAAATATGTCTTAAACATGTTTGAATAATCAAATTAGAAAATCAAATTAAACAGCCTATGATAGAACTTAATTGGCTATAATATGTTTCATATACTTTAGTTTTTTAGCAACTATACATAATTTCGAATTTCATATTTAAATCTAATTTAAATCATTATATTATCATCAACAACATCTAATATCATCATATTAACATGTTATTGAATGAAAAATAAAATTTGAGGCCAAACACAATCGAATTCGTTTTTAATGAATGGAGAAAATCCAAGTTATTCTTTTAACAATCAATATTTTTAATACTTCAATTCAATCCAAAATTATTTTACATAGGGTGTCTCTGATACCACTATTAGATTTTGAACATGCATATCATACATGACACAATGGAAACATAAAAATTAATAAAAACTAAATTAAATCATACCATCTAATGGGAGAAGTTGATTACCTTTATTTGCAACTTTTGATCTTCCAAGTTTAAAGTTTTTCTTTCTTTGTTGGGTTATAGTAAACCATAATAATCCAAAACTAAAATTTCCTCTAAGAGTATCCACACAAAATAAGAAGAACAAAACCTCCAAAGAGATGGGGTGATAAAAGTCCAAAGTGTAAGCTATGAAAAATTGTCTTATGAAAAAAGAAAAGGAAGAGAAAAAAAAAATAATTCTTATTTTTCTTAAGAGGGCAGCCACGAAATTGATTTCTTAAAATGAATATTTATACTCTTTCTAATCAATTTTAGGATTAAAAAAGGAAAAATCCTAATGAGCCCATTTCTCTAAGGTATATGGCCCAATGTGGATCAAGTCCACAATCCTAATCTAAATTGGATTTAACCCATTTTATAACTCTTATAAAAGGCCAAATTTTCTTTCTTTCTCACTTGGATTTTATCCAAAACTCATTTTATATTTTTTTTCATTCCCTTTATATGTGTGATCTAATAGGTTTTCTGGTCATATTGACAGCCTAAGTCTTGGAAGGAATCCTAATCTAATTAGAATTTTGCGAGTCAAACACTTTTGACTTATAATTGATTTCTCATCAATTTTTCTTGACTTAGAAAATCATGAGTTGTATCTAGAAACACATCATGACCACCCAATTAACCATAAAATTAGTGGTTTGACTTTTAACTCTTCCATAGACAATTATAGTGCAATTTGTCTTTTCACCAAGCTATACATCACTTAGTTCAGAGCATAAACTTTGTGTCAAATCCCACTAGACTAACCATGTCAGTATAGTCTAAACGATATTAATTATTATCTATGAGACTCATTACTCTATTAGATATATCCTTCAAGACATTTTCCAAGTCCACCTCGGCCAATAATTTTTGAGTAATAATCTATACAAAAGGTCATAAGTATACTCTTCTTCTATTAGGAATGGTGAATCCGTTATTGACTACTCAACTACATTTGAATACCTTATGCTATACCCAATCACTACCCTATGAGCAACCTCTGAGAGTCAACAAGGAATCAAGTCAAAGTGTAAGATTCAGTATCTATGATAAGCTTGAGCATCTCAAGTTTAAGGATACTTTCACCATTGCTATGACGAGACTATTACTGACATTGAATAAACATCCATGTGATTGTTTCATAATAGGTCATTCAATATACTTGCCTACTCTAGTAAGCATCTACATGTTAACTTTAAACATCTCATGTCTACAACTTATGAGATCAACTGCTTGACCCAATCAAAAAATATCACATGTGCTAGTCTATCCAGATTAACAATGCCTCGTCTTTTTTAATCCTATGACTAGAGAAAAAATTAGGTACAAACACAATTGCACGTGATATGAATCTCATAATGATTTCCTTCATGTTATACCAATGATTTCATTAAACAATTTAAGGTCTATATTAATTCATATGCAATGAATATCATATAATGAAAATATCTTTTATTAATAATAAATGAGTACATTAAGTGTTTAAGATGATTGGTTTTAGGACATCTCTTTATTTTTTTCTCATGGGACCCCTCATTGCTTTCGCCGCTTCTCAACTGATGTGCCTTCAAATGCTTGTATATGAAACATATTTATGGGCATGAAATTGTTAAAGATATGGCTAAAGAATGACCACGTTATGGCAAATTTGTAATAAAGTGATAAGTTTTGGAACCAAACTTTTTAATTGCTGCAGCAGATTGATATCAAAAGTTTTGGAAATGTTGCAATGTAGTACATAAAGTCAATTTCTGATTAAAAAAAGATAACATAACAGTTGGATAATATAATTTTTGGTGACATGACATACTGACATGACATCTTAACTAACTACCACGTCATATTTTCTGATTGAAAATTAACTTCAAGTATCGTAACAACTAAAATATTTAGTGCCAATTTATAACAAACTAACAATTTTTTGTGTCATTTATATTATTAATACAATAAATGGAGATTATGTTGTACATTTGTTCACCAATCATTTGGTCACATGTCTGGCCATACATCATATTGTTATTTGTCAGTGATAACATATTTATATTATTAATAATTCATTTTTATTATGCTCTACTTTTAATTATTATTTTAATCCCATTCCATAAAATTATTACTCAATAATAAGAAGAATATTCATATAATAAAAAAAATAAATATAATATTCTAATTGAATTTTCCTTATGAATTAATTTTCTAAATTTTAAATTAACTCAAAAATTTGAAACCACACTATCAAAATAATAATTTTCTCCACAAATAATTAATTTAATCTCGATATTGGTTTTTTTTCCTTACATATTCTTAATCTTTTTTTAAGTATAATTTTGATATAAATCAATTTCATACTTTGCAACTAATAAATATTAATCAACGTAAATTTCGTCTCTCTGTATCAATTAATTTTTTCACAAATGGCCATGGAAAAAAATGAACATAGTATTTCTAAGCCATTAACGAAACAAATTTTCACAATTTTCATATTTGGTTAAAATTTTTAATTTCAGGTTGATTAGTCTAACTAATTTAATTTTAGTCAACTTTTCAAAATTGACAATTTTTTTTTATTTACATCAAATTATTTCTTATTTTAGCCACCAATTTATTGAAATGACTTTTTTTTATAGACAAAAAATTAAAAATACTTGAAAAATTGAAACTACAATCTTTTAAAGAAAGAACAATAAAATATAGCTTTTATTATTTTAAATAAAAATAAAATAAGAATATTAAAATAAATTTGATGTTCTAAACAAATTAAAAAGTTATATATTTTTCTCAATTTCAGTCATTTAGCCAAGTGTAGGAATTTCTAGAGCAGCGGATACTTACTTGTTGAGCGTAAATCGTGCATTTTCAATGCTTTATGCGGAGTCAAATTACTAGAACCTGAGTCGATTCTATAGTACGAACGCCTTGATTCACTTGTGATTGAATGAAGATGAAGAAATTTCTTTGTCAAAAATTTTCAAATTTCAAAGAAAACTTTTGATGAAAAGTTACGTTTTGTAACTTATAAGAAAAGTTATTTTCTTCCAAAAGCTATATCTTTTCATAACTTTATATATATTAAAGATATGGATCTGGGCTGGATCAAGTCCACATGGTGGCCCAATACCATAAAGCCCAACATCTCCCACTCGCCCAAAGTGGGCTTGGCTCAATCCAAAAAACATCATCTCACATCTCAAACTTAAACAGATAATCTTTCATACAGGTGAACGGACTGTGCGACCTGAAACACACAAATTATGGGGGCTCTAATATACAAACCTAATTATAAGTCATATAGGAGATATCAACCCAAAGATATAATTATTTTCGATAATGTGCTTGATTACCCCAAGTACTTTTCTCAATACACTTAATCGAGTATCATTCAATCTCTCATGAATCTATACTCAAATCATTCTTACAATTACTTGTATTCTAAGTTACTTCTCGTTTCATCAAGTGTAATAACTCCGGCCGGTGAACATAAGCTACGAGTGCATAAACAAATTGCTCTTTCTTTCGCCTTCATATCAATCAAATTTGAATTAACTCACTTTTTAGGAGTGTTCCATTAAGTCGAATCATTTCATGACTATGTGATGCATCCTAAGATAGCCAACATTAATTCATCACATCGTGATATAGTCAAAAGTCACAAAGGGCAAAAATTGTTTGAAATCCATTTCTAGGATTTTTAGGACTCACATAGCAAAGAAGCAGTGATTCATTCTTTCACTTCCTAATAGGTCGTATAGCACATGCAGTATGAAATGCATGCTATGGTGGAGCAACTTTTTTCTTGTCAAAGATGAAAGAGTGTATGTCTTGCTCTTAGTTCAAAATAAATAAACACCATATGAGTATTAGTCTTGTCGCTCTGAATATGCCAAACTTGAAACTTTCATTTACACATTCAATAATGTTAAACAACAAATTTCACACTCAGCTTCCTCTATATAGACACATGAATGGTGGGGAAGTCATTCATGTTGATTCTTATATATACGAAGAATCTCATCTTAATCCTTATCAAGCCGACCTTATAAAAAAATAATGAGACTAAGACCGCTCCTACTGTATCTTAGTCATTCACTTAATGCCTCTGCATTTATGGTCTCATCTCTGCTTGTTCCATAACGCCAGAGGTGATTACTCATGTGAGTGAGTTAATCTAAGTCTATTGACATACTTATTTGAATTGTATTAACTGGTATTGATAATATATTCATATAATTGAAAAATTATTAATCAATTAAATCTATATATCGTTTGTAAAAACCAAGCGATCTAACATAACATATATTGATTACATTCTAAATAACCCTAAAGATTTTATGTGCCTTGTAAATGCATTCCTAGCTATTGGTTTAGTAAATGGATCTGCCACCATTTTGTTTGTAGAAATGTGTTTCAGAGTCACTTCCTTTTTCGCAATCATGTCTCTAATATAGTGATATATAATCTGGATATGTTTGGTCTTTCCATGATATTTTGGATCTTTAGCATAAGCTAATGCAGCCATACTATCACAATAGATTGTCACAGGTTCAGATGCTGACCTGACAATCTCTAAATGCTGCAAAAATATTTTCAACCAAACTGCCTCTTGTATAGCTGAGGAACATGCTACATACTCAGCTTCCATCATCGATAAAACCATACAAGATTGCTTCCTGTTACTCTATAAAATTGCGCAATCATTAAGCAATAATACATATCCAGAGGTCGATTTGCGCTGATTTATATCACCTCCCCAATCAGCATCAGTATAACTAATTAAGCGCAAATCTTTCCCTTGATAACATAGAACATAGTCTAAAGTTCCTTTTGGATATCTCAATATTCTTTTGACTACCTTACAGTGTTTTAGACCTGGATTAGATTGAAATCTGCTTACTAGCCCAACAACATAGCAAATGTCTGGACGTGTGCACATCATTGCATACATTAGACTACCAACAAAACTGGAGTAGGGTACTCTAGACATTCGTTCTTTTTCATCCGATGTCTTGGGACACATATCTAGACTAAGACTCATATTCCTTTTGACATGGGTATCCGTAGGTTTACATTCATGCATATGGTAACACTCTAATATTTTCTTCATATAAGTCTCCTGAGATAAACCCAGAAGTCTTTTAGAGCGATCACTTATGATCTTAACACCAAGTACATACAAGGACATAATTATAAAACCATTGTTAGAACGTTTAATATACACGCAATGGTCTTCCTCCATCATCGTAAAACCATCCTTCAATATGACTTGATGAAATTTGAGGTTCCACTGTCTTGACACTTGCTTAAGACCGTAAATGGATCTTTTGAGCTTGTAAACTTTGCGCTCTTGTCCTTTGAGTTCAAAACCTAAAGGTTGATCCATATAGATCTCTTCATCTAATTCTCCATTGAGAAAAGTAGTTTTAACGTCCATTTGATATAATTCTAAGTCCATTCGTGCTACTATAGCCAGAATGAGGCAAAGTGATGCAAGCCTAACTGCAGGTGAGAATATATCTGTCATATCCGCTAATTTACGTGAGTTGTTAAATCGACTCGTCGGTTTGACCGAAGTCTAAATTTAGATTTTTATCGAAAAATAATGGAAATTAAGTATGAAGATTTTCTAATAAAGTGTTTTAAATATTTAAAGATGTTAAATTTTGGTAATGGACTAAATTGCAAATTTTGAAAAATTTAGGGATTAATTTGCAATTTATCAAAAATTGGTGGATTAATTAGGATAATCATCAATTAAATACATGAATTGGGACATAAAATGCATGTAGAGGCCAGCCACACCAAGTGACAAATTTTAAGAAGCTAATTAACATACATGCATTTAGTATTAATAAAAGCTTATAGATTGAGCTTAGGTGTCCCCCCATCTTAATAACTTTTGTCATTTTCTTCTTGATTGTTTCTTCTTCCTTCCTTATCTCCTTTCATTGAGAAATTTCTGCTCCCTAAACTAGGCCACATTTCCCCTTTGATCATTCATAACCAAAGCTTAGTTCTAGTGAAAGAAAGTGAGAAAAGAGAGAAAAAGGTGAGGGAAAATTTCATTTTCATGCTCAAGGATGCTTAAGAGAGTAAGAAAAAAGAGAGAGATTATGGTTATAAATTTTTAATAATCTGATTATAAATTTTAGGAACTCAAATTGACAAGGAGCTAGATTAAAGGATCAAAGGAAAGGAGAAAGAGAAGTAAAGAGAAAGAAAAGAGAAAAAGAGAGGTTTATGCATAACCTAAGGCAATATCCTATTTTATTTTTTTCATAGGTGTTTTGGGCATAAATGAAAACATAAATCAAGAAGTTATGGAACATAAATGAATTATTGAAAATAAAAATGGAATTATGAATTGTGTCATGGACAAAAAGAATATTTAGTGTTATGGGCAATGAAAAGCTATGGATAATAATGATTTGATAAAGTAAAATAAATATAAGATATAAAAAATAAATTTATGAAATTTAAGTTGCATGTGTGACATGCATTAATAGATGACGAGTGTTTTGGACATTAACAAATTATTGAAAATAAAAAGGGAATCATGAATTCTAAAATGAATAAGAATGATGATTTGATAGGTTAAACAAAAATGAGATACAATAAAATAAATTGATGTTATGCATACTGGAATATTAGGAAATGTATTTTTGCATGATTTGATTATAAATTGATATATAACAATGCATGTGACACTAAAATAGTTTATTACCTTATTTATCTGCACCACTAAGCCAAGGGCTTAGCGTGGGAGTTTATCTCGCACAGGTATAACAAAGAATAAGTAGACAGTAGTAGATAAACCTAATGGTGACTTGATCCGTAGAGCAGCATATTTCAACCATTGTGGGTCACACAACTTTTGTATATTATCTTTTAAATTTTATTTTGTAGTATTTGTAAAATAAATAGTATGTTTTGTAAAGAACATGTTATTATATAAAAATGTAGTTTATCTTTCATATTATATTTCTTTTATACTGCAAAGTAAATAAATAGTAAATAAAGAAAAAAATTAAATGAATGATTTTCATATATATAAAATTTAAAAATGATATTTTAACCGATGAAGTCAGCGTAGCACTCCCTCATCCGGGCACGAACTGCTGGGGTTAGGGGTTGTTACAATATCTTCTTAGTCAATTCCATCTTTTTGTGTGTAGCCCTTAGCTATTAATCGAGCTTTAAATATTTTTATTGTCCCATCCGCCTTACATTTTATTTTGAGAATCCATTTGTTCCCAATAGTCTTACGACCATGAGATTTCTCAACCAAATCCCAGACTTGATCGTATATCATCGAATTCATTTCCTCTTCTATAGCTTTAATCCATTTCTTTGCTTTAGGACCAAAGAAAGTTTGTTGTACTGTTTTAGGCTCTTTTTCATCTGGAGCAATTATAAAAGCTTCCCCCTCAATCTCAAATCGATGACGGGGAATCTTGTCACGATTACTATGTTGAGGTTGAGATTGTTCATGGTGTTGGTCCATTGGAACAAAATCTAACATCCTTTCACTCCCACTTGATTCAGGAGGATCATTAAATTATTGCTCTATGAGTGCTAAATCAATTATTCTTGCACTCCCACTAGTCTCAGGATCTTCCATTTCATAAAGTTGGAAATCCTTATTTATCTCAACTCTTTCAGGAAAGTCCTCTTCTAAGAAAATGACATATCGTGACTCAACTTCTGTTACTCTTCCATTTATGTCTTCCCCTAAAAATATGTATCCTTTGGAGAATTATGAGTATCTTATAAAGATACACTTCTTCTCCCTCGGACCAAGCTTTCCATATTCATGAAAAGTGTTGTGGATATAAGCTGCGCAACCTCATGGGCGCATATTGCTTAAGTTAGGTTTTTTGCTTTTCCACAATTCATATAGGGTGGAATGAACAGATTTTGATAGTACATGATTTAGAATGTAGGCAACAGTCATTAATGCATCTTCCCAAAAAGAAATAGGTAAATTAGCTTGCGCCATCATTGACATAACCATGTCCAATAGGGTTCTATTTCTTCTTTCTGCCATGCCATTTTGTTGCAGAGTAGAAGGAATAGTTAGCTGTCTAGCTATACTTTTATCATCACAATAACTTTTGAATAAATCAGATAAATATTCATGCCCTTGATCGGTCTGTAAAGATTTCATATTCAAATTTAATTGATTCTCAACCACTTTACTATAATGTATAAAGCAATCTAATGCTTCAAATTTATGAGAGATTAAATAAACATGACCGTATCTGGTGAAATCATCTATGAAAGTGATGAAATAATGAGCATCATATCTTGCTCTAACATTCATTGGGCCACAAATGTCAGAATGTTTAAGCTGTAAAGGAAATGTGGCTCTTTTGGCTTTGCCAAATCATAATCTTGTTGCTTTTCCAGCTAGGCAATGTTCACAAATAGACAAATCTATTTTCTTAACAGATCCTAAAAGACTAGCTTTTGCTAACCTTTTTAAACGATTTTGCCCAATGTGTCCTAATCTAGCATGTCATTTAGCACCATCATTTAATGAAACATTACTGGAATTTCCAACAAGAAATATAGATTGCTTAACATCCATAAAAATAGTGTTGAGCACTATGAAACCATTCAACATATATCCAAAACCATAAAAAACTTTATCCAAAAGTATTTTAACACAACCATCTTTAAAAATAATTTTGAAGTCAAGTCCAAGCAAAACAATAATAGAAACTAAATTTCGTCGAACATCAGCAGCATAAAGCACATCATGGAGATAAAGTGTGTGACCTCCCCGCAGCACTAGCTTGCAGGTACCGATCGCAAGCACGTTAGTCGAACCATTATTCTCCATATAGATTTTTCTACTCCCCTTTGGAATTTGACGAAATTCCACAAAGGCAGATCAGTCACTTGCTATGTGGTCTGCTGCTGCTAAGTCTACAGTCCAATAAGGAACATTTTCAGCTAACATCAAGCAACTACTAACATATAAATTTGAGGGATTAATTTGGTCAAACAATACCTTTGGCTCAGTGCAATCACAAGTAAAGTGACCAGACTTCCCACAGTCGAAGCAATTCATGTTCTTGCATTTCTTTCCACCGCGTTTCCCACGCTTGCACTTATATCCACTAAATTTTGGTCTTATTTCCTCCTTTTCCTTGCCATTTTCCCTTATCTTTCTATTTCTTTTGCCCAAAGCCTGAAGCCCCTTTGCCTCTAGACTCAGTCATATAAGCCTCTCATTCAGGCTTATCAGCGAGAAGGCGATCCTCTTCTACCTTAACATGTCATGCAACATCATCAAAAGTTTTGATGTTGTCATTATGGGTAAAGTTGACACGCATGTGTTCCCAGGATTTTGGAAGAGAGCGAATCACAGCTTGGACTTATTGCTCATCAATCATCTCATGGCCAAAAACTTTCAATTCACTTATCATGTTAGACATGACAGTAAGGTGTTACCTTATTGTATGATTATAATTTTTCTTATAGGTATCAAATTTTAGAGTTAACTGATACACCCTTATTGTTGAGGTTCCACCAAACTGAACTTTAACAGCATCCCAAACTGCTTGGGCTGAGCGGTATTTTTCAAAGTGTAACATCAAGTCATTTCTCATGCTGCTCAGCATTAATATGTGAGCAACTCTGTCTTTGTGCTTATAGGCTTGATATGTTTCCATATCCCGCCTATGTTAAGCAGTGTTTCCATGCTCAGGCTCAATCATTGGTTGTGTTATTGTTTCTAGCATTTCTTACTCTTCCATGAGATACTTAATTTTACGATGTCAAATGTCATAGTTTTTATCATTCAACTTATCTCCTTAATTCAAATCAGCAATAATGTTTTTTGTTGCAGCCATTTCAACTATTTAGAAACAATGATCATAATTAGAATTAGCATAATTCATTCTTACTTTTATCAATTTCAAGTCACAATGCTTTAAATTAATCAATAATAACCTAACACAAACAGTAGAAACAAAAAAACTGTATATACAGCTCAATCAATTCCTACTGATATAATCCAGTTATCATTGTTTAATTTAAACATACGCCAATTAATTTTATATTAGATGAGATTCATTAATCTACCAATCTAATATTCCCACAATACATTCATCATATAATATAATATAACAATAATAATATATATGCATTAAAATAAGATAAACATCCATTACATGTCCAAAAAAAATTAACATATTGTCACATACAAAAATAAATATTTTCTAATATTGAGTTTAATTAATTCATCATCTGGTTGAAGCTGTGGTTCCCTCTCAGCAAATTCTCTTTTTGCTAATGTACCAGACATTTTTTTTCATCCATGGAAAACTATTCATTGATTAACTAGATCACTTAATACTATATTGTATCCGGCACTCCAGTTCCTAATTCAAATCTTTTTTCAAAATTTTCATAAATTAAGTCACTTAATCTTTCTTTAAGCTCTTTCATTTCCTCTTCCCATGAATCAGGTAAGGAATAAAAAACTATAGATATCTGTTGTTCCACAACTAAGTCATAGTCTTCACTAAACATAATATAGAAAGTCCACATTTTATGAAACATATCATCAATATGCTTCTCAAGAGAATGTTCCGAATATTTCTTATATGCATATAATCGCTCCAAAGCGCGAATCATCATATTACTCACTACATATTTGAATAAATTAAACCAACATTAGACACCATTAAATATGATGTATGTTATGTGACACCAAAAAAATACACATATATTTTTAGTAATTATGTTCCAATTTGCATATTTTTCTCCAAATTCTTTATCAAAACAGTCATCAAATTTTTTTTGAAAAATATCCATTAAATTGAAAATTAAATTTTGAGAATTTTAAAAAAAATTTGGACCAAAAATACTCGTTCACGCGCCTCCACGTGCCGAACGAAATTTTTCCACGCGCTGCCACGTGTACCTTGCCACGTCATCACGTTAGCTTTTTATGGACCAACCAAAGGAATCCATATAGAAAAACGTTCCACGTGTCATGGACACGTGGCAAAAACCGTCAGCAACCACTCCATGCCAACTGTCGGCGTGTGACTTGTGTAGTACACGCGCCTTCTTTCGGATGTTGTTTTGCATTTGTTTTTCAAATTTTACATGTTTTTTACTGTTTTGAGACCATTTTTATTCTATTTTAACAACATTTTGGCCATGTTTGAACAATACATACAAGATTCGAGAGTGAAAATCGTTTTAATGACAGTTTTCAAAAAAAATATACTTAGAAACTTTGAAAAATCATAAAAATTCAACCACTTATCAGAAAATTATGCAAAAATAGTAATTAGAAAGCTTGTGATGAGAGTTTTCCAATGATACCAAATTCGAACTATGAAACTGAAGAATTAATTTTATTAAAATTGAAGAAATTTTGAATTTTCATAGTTAATTTCTTAAAAAATAATCACAATTACGATTTTAAGCACAAAAATGTACAAAACAGGCTCTGATACCAATGTAGAAATTTTTAGGGCAGTGGATACTTACTTTTTGAGCGTATATCGTGCGTTTTCAATACTTTAGGTGGAGTCAAATGATTAGAATCTAACTCAATTTCACAATACGAATGCCTTGATTCACTTGTGATTGAATTAAGATGAAGAAATTCCTTTATTGAGAATTTCCGAATTTCAGAGAAAACATTTTAATGAAAAGTTACGTTTTGTAACTTATAAGAAAAGTTATTTTCTTCCGAAAGCTATATCTTTTCATAATTTTATATATATTAAAGGTATAGGTCTGAGCTGGGTCGAGCCCACATGGGCGGTCTAATACCACAAAGCTCCAACACTAAGATTAAAAATAATTAACCAAATAAGACCCAAAATATAAAATTAAATTTATAATAAAAATAAAAAATCATAAAATTCTTTTGGACACAACACATATTAAATTACAAAATTTTCCAATTACATACACATGTCTATCTAAATAAGGGATAATCTTATTTTAGTACATAAGCATCCCCTGAAACTTGCACCAAAAAAAAAAAAGAAAGCCATTTGCACACTTAAAATTTTAGTGTGAAACATTTTTCACATGCCAATTTGCACAAATTGTGATATATTCACCTAAAATGCCATGAGGCAAGCTGAGTATATATAAAAAAAAAAAATTGAAGTGTGTGACCTTTTTCTATGCTAGTGAACACTCTATCTTTGTTTCTCTCTCTTTTTTTTTTAAATAATTCTTCTTTCTCCCTCCTCTTTTTATTTCTTCTTATTCTTATTTTCAAAAGAGGAAAAAGAAAAGAGAACAGAATAGGAAATTGAATCTGAGAATCTCAGATGCAAATGAAATCTCAGTAGAAATCTCAGGCCCATTGTGATTTGGAGTTGAGTTGCTTTCTGATCTAGACTGACTCACATTTTTACCATGCTGCTGCTACAAGCTCCCCTCTCTTTACTGCCATATCTCTAGTCAATTTCCCTGTTAGACGTCTTCCTCCTTCCCTGCGAAGAAAAAGAATTGATTTTTTTGGTAATTAATTAATTAATTTTTTTTGTAAATTTTTAATTCCAAATGGTCTTATTTTAACATTAAATTTGACAGGTCACAAGTGTAAATGACTCTTTTATGCAAGTTTTGGAGGTGTTATATATTAAGCCTTTCACTAATAGAATCGACCATGGACCTAGCTGGGTTATTACTTGAATTTTATATTTGCTCAAGTATTGATAAATTTTAATGAGAAATATGTCATAGTTCTATTAGGCTTCACTTTTATAAGCCAACAACCATATATCTTGTATAAGATTTATATGTCAGATCTTTTTAGAATTTCTTACGTCATAAATAAACAGTGCGTTAATTTTTATTTGCTTAGCTAATTACCTTCCAATCAAACACTTTTTTATATTGGAATTTTGTGCTTAATTAGTCTAAACTCAGTTAGGTATCTTAAATTTCATGTGTAAGCCACTGTTCCTGGCTGGTTGGTTGGTTGGTTTTTCTCCTTACAATTTTTTTTTAATTTATAAACAATACAATTTTTTTTATTTATAAACAACATTTAGGCTATGTTTTACAATAAGTTTGGAAAAAAATATTTTTCGAAAATTCTGAAAACTGTTTTTGAAAAGAAGCAGTTAAATATATATTTTTCAAAAAATAAATTTGAGAAAAATAGTATATAAAATTTTTAAAAAATCAGTCAATTAAATTAAAAAATTTTAAATATATTTTTTAACATTGTACAACAACCTCAAATACATTCTTATTAGCAGTTAGTATAAGAAGATAAGCAGCAAAAAGCTTCACTAAAATTGATTTTGTTTTATGCCTCTTTTTGACATATACATTTCAAAGCTGACTCTGTAGATCATTTTCTAGTTTGAGCATTTTTCTGAACTATTGAGCAGAAGCTTTTGGTATTCTTGTGAGATTATTTTTGTAATCCATAAAGTAGAGACCAAACCAAAGGGTGTAGCTTGAATTCCATTCCTAGTTGTTTAGCACAAACCATACAAAATACCCTTGAATGTGACACTTAGCCTGCTTGTATAATTTTTCTATCAGCAAATTGAAAATGCAAGAAACTCGGAAAGAAATTTTCTTACCTTATAGCAACAAACAAGTTTGATACATAGTCTTTGAGGTATTTGATCCTCTTTCCATCATGTAAGGCCTTGTTTAAAAGCAAAAGGTTTATTTGGATCATCTATTCCAGCAATTTTGTGATATTAAATCATGTCATTTATAATTCAAAACCTCAGGATTTTGTGTTAAAAACTTGAAGATCAAACTTACCATTTTGTTATGTTCATGGGTGGACTCTTATACCTATCTTTCATGTATATGACCAAATTTTCAGATGTTCCAGGGTGTTGGAGAAATTGGATTACTTTTCACTAAAATGAATAATTGTGCCCAAAATTAAGACCAAGAAAAATTCTCAGTTAGTTGGTGGAGTCACAAATGGTCTCCCTTAAAAACAAACTTCCTTTGACTCTTAAAGTCTTGGTGACATAATTTTTCTCAAATAATTTAAAACACAATATATAACTAAAATAAATTACTCGACAATAGTTATTAAATATATAATAAAGATAATACCAAAATTTAACGAGATTTGACCAATTATGTCTACGTCCTCGGACGCTACTAAAATAATATTCAACAATTTTAAAGAAAAATTACAAAGTGAAAAATTACAAAAAAGAGAAATACAACAAATTTTATAAGTAAGGGATTGGTATTATGAGATAATTTTAGAGGGGATGAATTTTTTTTTATAGGCTAAGATGTTTGTTCCTCCCTCCCCCACATTCAATGTGAGGTTGGGAGATTACCAAATTCAATAAATCTCCACATTGGCGATCTCACATTCCCAAACAAATATTCTCTAAACTCTTATTTTACAAATTTCAGTAATGTGTCCAAATGCACTTTGTAGCGCCCAATTTCAAATTCCAATAACATTTATCAAATTCAAACAATATTGGAACTTGACACCTGTCATAATTTTTGTTGTCATATCTACGAGATTTTCAGCGGTCAAAATCTTATGAAGTAGTATCTTACCATTTTCAAGAATGTTCCATACAAATTGATGTCAACATTGATATGTTTTATCCTTGTATGATAAACTTGATTCTTTACAAAACAAATATCACTCTGACTATCACAATGTACTTTGACATACTTCTGACTAATTTCCAAGTCAATCAGCAACCTCTAAAGTTAAATTGTCTCCTTAACAACTTTTATAACTACCATGTACTATGCCCCTATTATAGACAAAGTAACTATTAATTGTAAGGTGAACTTCCAACTAACTGGTATTTTTGCAAGTGTGAACACATAATTGGTAGTAGATCGACATTTGTTTAAATCACATGCATAATCGAAATCAAAATATCTAACTATATATTGACCAATTTTCTCATCTCACTTAAACATTAAACCAACATCTGCAATATTCTGAATATACTGCAAAATCTATTTCATAACTTGTCAATATCTTTTACTAGGATCATGCATGTACCTACTCATAACTTCAATTGCTTGTGAAATGTCATGCCTTGTATACACCATTGTATATATCAAGCTACCAACAATATTTGCATATGAAACCCTTGACATATATTCTCGTTCTTCATAACTTTTTGGAGATAAAGATGCACTGAGCTTAAAATGAGGAGCAAGTGGAGTACTAACTAGTTTTGTTTTCTCATTGATCCTACAATGCTTTAGTACTTTTCTCAAATATTGTTTATGAGTCAAACAAAGTTTTCCTAATTTTTTATCTTGGCATATCTTCATACCGAGAATCTTCTTAGCCTCTCATAAATCCTTCATTTCAGATTCCTAATTTAATTGAGTTTTTAACTTTTGAATCTCTCATTCATTCCTTGAAACTATCAGCATATTATCAACATAAAGAAGAAGATAGATGAAAGATCCATCATGTAGCTTGCACAAATATATACAAGGATCATATTTTCTTCTTGTGTATTTCTGCCTTATAATAAACTTATCAAATTATTTGACCACTATCTTAGAGATTGTTTCAATCTATACAATGATTTGCTCAACTTGCACACCAAATTTTATTTTCCAGCAATTTTAAATTTTTTGGTTGAGTTATGTAGATTCCTTCTTCTAAGTCTCCATGTAAAAATGTAGTTTTTATATCCAACTGAACTAGTTCCAGATCCAATTTTGCTACCAAGGACAATAGTATTCTAATGGAATAATGTTTCACAATTGGAGAAAATACTTTATTATAATCAATTCCCTTCTTATGAGCATAGTCTTTAGCTACTAATCTTACCTTGTAATGAATATCGTTCTTGTTAGGAAATTCTTCTTTAACTGCATAAACCCATTTACAGTCAATTACTTTCTTTTCCTTTGGCAGACATGTTAACTTCCATGTCTAATTCTTTTCAAGGGACGACATCTCCTTCCATAGTCTTTTTCCATTTTTCTTCTTCTGAGCTTTGAATAGCTTCACAATAAGTGGAAAGAATCTTATCATCTACTGAAGATATATAAATAATCATATCTTCAAGTCGACTGAATTTCTTAATATTCTTTTTCAGCTTTCATAGTGCAATTGGCTCAAATTATTGTGAAGGTTTTTGTGTTGGAACTTATGCTTTCTCATCTAATCCATTTTATACCATTAACTCCCTTTTGTTGTAGGAGTAATTTTATTAGACTTTACAATTATTGGATCAATAATTCTTCTTCTATCAAACTCCACCTGTTTGGGAGTTTCATCCACCTACTGTGGAGAACCAACTGTTTGCTCATTTGTTACCTTTTTTTAACATGGTAAATTCATCAAATATAACATCTCTACTAAATATTATTTTCTTCATCTCTGGGCATCATAAACGATATCATTTGATACTATAGAATATCTCTATAAAGATAACTTTTTTTGCCTTTGGATTTAACTTCGATTCTTTAATATGATACTATGCAATAAAACCAAACACTAAGGAATTATAATCTGTAGCAGATTTTTCATACCACACCTTCAAAGGTATTTTTCCATTGATAGTAGTTGATTACAAACAATTAATGAGATGACATGCATATGTTATAACCTCAATCCAAAATTGTCTACCTAACCCAACATTAGACAACATACACCAAAATTTCTCTAGTAGAGTTCGGTTTATGCATTCAGCAATCCTATTCTGTTGAAGTGTATTTATGAAAGTGAAGTATCAAACAATTTCTTTATATCTGCAAACTTTCATGAAGTGATCACTTATGTACTCTCTGCCATTATCTGTGCGAAGACACTTGATTTTTTTGTCCATTTAAGTTTCCACCATCTTCTTTCAAGTGAGAAAAACTCCAACACTTCATCATTTGTCTTCAATGTATACACTCATACTCTTCTCGAACAATCATCAACAAAGGTAATATAGTAATGTTTACCTCCCATTGAAGCAGTTTTGGAAGGACCTCATACATCTGAGTAAATATAATCCAGAATACCATGGTATCATGGATTGCAGTATCAAACTTCACTCTTGTTTGCTTCCCTTTTATGCAATACTCAAATAAGTCTAATTTACAGTTTCGTGCTCCTTGCAATAATCCTTGATTTGCTAGAAATTTTAAGAATTTTTTACCTGCATGTCCCAAGCACATATGCCACAATCTGGTTGTTTCTATCAACTGGTCATCACTAGAAACTGCTACTGCAATTCCAAAGACTATATTACCTTCATAGTAATACAAATTTTTGCTCATTTGAACTCATTTCATCACCACAAAATGCTTCAAATATAACCTTCATTACATCATTTTTAATGAATATAGTGAAACTCTTTCTCCCAATGACTCCCATATAAATGATTTTTTTTTTATCAAACTAGACACATATCTTACGTCTGTTAGAGTTTTGATTGATCGATCACGATTCCTCAATTGGACTGAACCAATTCCAGTTGTTTTGCAACGACTGTCATTTGCTGTATAGATAACTCCACCTTTAGGGTCTATTTGACATTGTGTTTGCCAAAAGCGCTTTTGGAGAAAAAAAATTATTTTTAAATTTTTTGAGTTTTAAAAACTGCTTTTGGAAAGAAGCAGGTAAATAGATTATTTCCCATAAGCAAGTTTGAGAAAAACAGTTTATAAAAAATTAAAAAAATCAATCAATTAAATCAAAAAAATTATAAACTTGCTTGTTGGACACCTAACAGCAATCCCAAACACCCCCTTAGTTTCTTTAAAATTGAAAAACCATCCCGATAGGGCACATATAATGGCTACAACCAGAATCTAGGATCCAAGCAATCGAACTTCTTGTTGATAGCATCAATGCTAATGAAAAAAATTTGAATCATCACATTCAGCTACATTTGAATTTGCAACAGTCTTGCATTTGCTATATTTACTTTTCAACTTAGAACAATCTTTCTTCCAGTGACTATTTTCTCAAAAAAAACACATTTATCTTTGCCTACTCTAGACTTTGATCTATCATTTTTCCCTTGTTCTTATTTTTTAAACAACCTCTTATTATCAAAGCTTTTATTGCTCCACTGATGCTATCTTTCTTGTCTTTTCTCCTCAATTCATAGTTATATAGTACAACATATATTTCACTACTTGATTCTAATTAAATTTAACATGTAATAATAAAACATATTAAAATTTCAGAATTTTTGAACCATTACACAATATTTGGTATAATTTTAAATGTTGCACTATTTTCTGTCCTTAAGCAGTTTCGAGGTACCATAATTAAAAATCATATCTTTTAATGTATAGCTTCAATTTTTATGACACTTTTTATACGGTTATATAAGTTAATTTGAAACATTTTTTTATGTTTATCTCATTTCCAGATTCGGTCTCTAAGGTTCTCAAATACTGGAGAATCTATAACTGGTTTAACATAGAGTATCAACCCAACCAATTCAATTGTTCAGCTCATAACACACAAAATACATGAAATTTAAGGCAAAACTTTCACAGAAATTTAGATACGACATAGAAATAAAACTTTCATGTTTTAAAATTTGGTTAATTCGATCTAAAAATAGGTCAAATATAAGGACGAAGTTACTGAAGCTATACAGGTATATGAAACCAGTTTAATCAAGGAACAGTCATAGTTCATTTCTCTATAACTAAACCTACACAAGCTGACCACTACAGCAATCAATATCTCTAGCCCTATTCATATACCATGTAATGAGTTCCCTAGTTGATGGCCAAATATAGCCTGGGCATCTTTTCACAATGGGCTCTATTATGATCCGAATACCAAACTCATAATTCCTAGGTAATCCGTTGATAAAACTTAACATCTCTTCACATTCAACACAATCTTCTTCCCTAAGAGAAACACCAGTAGGAGGGGACCTCCCAGAAAGAAGCTGCCCATATGTTTGAATAGGAACAGTTTCAGGAATAACAGCTAATACTTGCAAAATTGAAGGAGAAAGAGAATAAGGATGGCGTTTAAAGAGCAGGTTCAAAGAATCAATTTTTTCACTCTCAGCAAGTGATACAACAGCTTCACTTAAAGGCATAACAGGAAATTTTCCATACTTCTGCATTGAAAACCTGCAAAATTCTGTCATTAAAATGTATGTCAGTTGGTATAAACTATCAGGGAAATTAATAGAAATACAAATAATCAGTTACTGATTTCCTCTGTAGATAGTTATCTTGATTCAATTAGAGTGCATTCATAATTCATTCGGTTCTATGGTTTTTTTCTCCTTATAAAACTAAAAACATGTTTGGCAAGGTTCTTTGTTTTTCATTTTTTTCACTTGAAAGAAGTTTTTCTTAATCAAAAACAAAAGTTATGGAATCCTCAAAATGTGGCTTATTTACTATTTTTCTTTTTCAATATGCTCATTTAATTCAAGAAATATTCCAAATTTAAACACATTTATTTAGATTGGATTTGGTAATATAATATGATTTAATCCTATTTAATTAAAACTTACCAAATTCAATCCTCCATATTTTTTTCAGTCCATATCCATATGTTTAAAAATATAAAACAATTTTCAAAAAGCAAATAACAAAAAATTAAAGCTAAATTTTTATTTTTGAAAAACTAAAAACTAAAAAAAACATATAATTATACCAAATGCATCCTAAGTTTTTCATTAAAGTAAACTTCCATTTCTCTTCTGAGAAAAGGTGATTAAGAAAATACCAAGGGAAGAACTAATAAAATTGGATCACATTGATCTATAGGCATTTCTTTTCCATCCATCTATACTAGGATTGGTATACCACATGAGGAGGGTTCAATCACATCAATCTTTTTCTTTTCATTTTACTTTTCCTTTTCTAGCTATGTTCTCTCTATCTTTCTCTTCTGCGCCTAGTTAATCTGAGCAGATTTGGTCACCTTAACATTCTTTCTGTACAAGAAGATAGAAAGAGAACTCCTCTACCAATGCATCACAAATTCTACTTAGAGGCATTTTCAAAATTTCTCAGCTATAATATAACTATGAGCATCGAGAGAGCATAATACCTGCCCATATTTATTCCCAAAATGTCTCCATTCGGTCTCTAAATTGCAATAACTGAAGCCTAACCAAGCGAAAATCCCAAATTTGGCTCCTTTGATAATCTTCTAATGCCGAAAATCAGTACCGATCAGTTGCATGAAGCCCAAATGCAAGTATTGCTTTCACAGAATCTTTTGTTGGTCCAATTTTTTTAATGCATTCATTAAGCACAAAAATCATGATCCTTGATATCGTATAAAAACATGTTTATTTCATTTATTCCTTGGAAAGAGTGCAACCACAGTGATTTTAGAACTTCATCTCTGTCCAAGCCATCTTGATTGACAAAATCCAAGGCTGCCTGATATTTATGGTTGCTAATTAAAATATCATACATTTCAGTAACTGATCTCTGTGAAATTGATATCGATCTCCAGCACAAACTGGAAAAATCAAACTGATTGCTAATGTCTTCAATGTTTTGATCAACATGATGCAAGCCCCTTGATCCTCCACTCAGATTATATGAAATTTTCCTCTCTTCTGATGGTTTGCTCTCTAAAAGAAATAGGTGCCCCTGAAGCTATCATACTCTATCTAAAACAGGCAATAAATATGCAATCAATTTCTTTAGTTTCTGAGCCAGTAAAAATATTCAACAAGGTCATAATACCACCCCTTCTCGCAAAAGTCACAATATGGTCAGACCACCAAGTAAAATCTGCATTGTAACTTAAAAGTTCTTTCTTTATGTTTGATAAGTTGTTGATCATCCGTGAGCCTAATCTCTCTCCAATAGAAAAGCTAGAAAGGGAATACTGTACTTTATCCAGCTTAAAAATGTGCAAGAATCCTGTTATATCTAAAGTAGCAACAAAATTGTCTTTTGGCGACATTATCACCTTTGGATATGCCATCTGCCCTGCATAATGTTTCAATTTGCAATATACACCTTCAAACTGAACAGAGGACAATGGCTCTACATCCACATTCTGAAATACATGCCAAAGAGAAAGATGACAGGATCCTGGAAGCAATTAAATAACTGATCAGTATGGAACACAAAAAAATTGAAAAAAAAAATTGTCTAATGGTACTTAAAAGGACAAGTAAAAGAAAATTTTCAAAAGTTATGATCATTCGTAAGCACTGATAAATGGAGTAGGATCCAGTTAGCAAGTTACAGTGCTTCAAATGTCAATAACACAAAATATGCATATTTCAATAGATAAGCAAAAAATAAAACTCAACAACCACACCATGGTTTTAGACCTCAGCTTTCACATGAAGTAGAGTAGTCTCTAGAAACTCAAACTTCTCAGAAAAATATCCCAACAACATCAGAGCCATATCTTCATCTTTAAAAGTCACATCCAAATTTATCAGATCTGCTATAAATTGATTGAAATTAGTGATGTGATCATTCATCGTGGTACCAAAAATATATGTGAATCTGAACAGTCTTTTCTTCATATGAAGCTTATTTTGACTGCTCTTTTTCAAAAAAATGCCTCAAGTGTCTTCCATAATTTACTTGCAGAAATTTCTTTATAAAAGACATACTTCTGCTTTTTGAATAGGCACAATCGAATTGTACCACAATTCCTTTTCATATGCTCTTTCTGGCTTCTCTCCATCAATGACAATGTCTAGACCTTGCTAAAATAAGACATCTAGAACCTTACCTTGCCACATGCCGAAATAACTTGTATCATCAAAAATCTCCACTGGAATTCTTGTATTTTTCATTGCAGTTCTCGTTAAAATTAATGAAATAGAAGTTGTTATGTCCATCATGGATTTTTGTCTATCTCTTGTCATTTCTGCTTCAAAAATATATTTAATAGCTTTCAAATGCAAAATGCCTAAGAATTCAATGAAATCTTTATGATATAGAAGATCAGTTTATGCTGCAACTACAGGTCATATAACTCAGTAACCTTGGCTCTGATACCAATTGTTGATAATATCAAATTATTTTCCACCAAAATGAATAATTATGTCAAAAATTAAGATTAAGAAAAATTTTCAAGTAGTTGGTGGAGTCACGAATGGTCTCCCTTAAAAACCAACTTCCTTAGACTCTTAAAATCTTAGTAATATAATTTTTTTCAGATAATTTAAAGTACAATATATGACCAAAATAAATTACTCGAAAATAGCTATTAAATAGACAATAAAGAGAATACCAAAATTTAACGAGGTTAGGCCAATTATGCCTACATCCTCAAATACTACTAAAATAATATTCCACTATTTTAACAAAATATTACAAAGTGAAATATTACAAAAGAGAGAGAAATACAACCAATTTTAGAAGTAAATGATTAATGTTATAGGATAATTTTAGAGGGGATGAAACCTTTTTTTTATAAGCTAATATTTTTCTCTCTCACTCCCTCACTTCCGATATGAGATTGGGAGGTTGTCAAATTCAACACAGGGTATAATTTCCTAGAAAGTACTTGTGTAATTCAGAGAGATTAATGCTTATTGCCTACCATTTCCCAAATTTCCTTCTTTGTTATTGTGAACAAAATTAAATAAAATAAAAGAGTTGCATTATCATTTAGTAATTTTTTACCTAAAGCCTATGATATTGATCAACAATAGTTTCTGCACTGCTGAAGTCTAATATTCTCCCTGCTGAAAAAACACATTAATAAGTTATTTTCTTAATAATAATTAATAACTAATCATTTCATTTTCATTCTGCTATATTAATTATCAAAAAGTATAGCCTTTCAAGTTTCAAAATTCAAACCTGGTGCAAGTATCCCATATGCTAGCCCCTTTATTTCCTTCATTTACACCTCCTTCAAACTATATATATATATATATATATATATATATATATATATATATATATATATATATATATATATATCAAAAACAAAAAACTCCTAATATAATCATTAAAATTGCTCTAAATTAGGGTTGTAAATGAACTAAATTGCTTCGAGATATTCAGGTCTTAGTTCGGAAAAAAACTCATTCGAAATCTTTTATTACTGCTAACGAGCAAAGCTCGAACTCAAATCCAAGCTTAAAAACTTTATCGAGTTTGAACTCGAGTTCAATATTGTTTGATTCATGAGCTCACGAATATGTTCATTTAGGATTCGTAAACATGTTTATTTAAAAGCTCATGAATTTATTCGTTTAAAATTTCATTTAAGGCTTATTTATATTATATATTATTATCGAGGTCGAACTCGAATTCGAGCTTTTGTCATTATTAGTTAACGAGCTGAACTCAAGTTTTTGTCATTATAGTTAATGAGCCAAACTCGAGATTTTATTCCGAAAAAAATTCATTCGAAATTATTTGTTAATGCTAGCGAGCCAAGCTCGAGCTTGAAAACCTCATTGAGTTCGAGCTCAATACTATTAGGTTCGTGAGCTTGCGAATATGTTCATTTATGAGCTCGCAAACGTGTTCGTTTAAAAACTCACAAACATGTTCGTATAAAAGCTCATTTAAGATTCGTTTATATTATATTTTGTTATCAAACTCGAACTTTTGTCATTATTAGTTAACGAGTTGAACTCAAATTTTTGTCATTATTAGTTAACGAGTCAAATTCGAACTAAGATCGTTTAAACATTATAAATGAATTTTTTACGAGCTGAACTTGAGTCGCTCACGAGTTTAATAATTTTAAAATGAGTTGAACTCGAGCTCACTAATATTCGGCTTGATTTAACTCGTTTACAACCCTAGTCTAAACTACAACTCCAATTTGTCCAAAAACACAAAACAAGAAAAGAGAGTAAATATTTGATAAGCTGAAGAGGTTGTTCCAAAAGTAAACTCATGAGGGAAATCATATCTGCTAATGGATTCTAAACTAACAAAAAGATGATTAATTAGGAAGAATCAAGCCAATAATTATTGTCACGTTTGAATGTTTTATTGTAAAAAACGAGGAATATTATATGTTAGGAATAATTAACTTAGATGTCAAGAAGAAGAAGAAGAAATAAGGAGAAGACAAATGGGTTTCTCTTGCAGTGGAAGGTGTTGAGTGAGATGGTTAAGTTAGGTTGGCTGAGAAGCCACCCTTTGCCTCCTTTGTGTGCATGTTATTATATACACAAAATTTATAATATTATTTCAAATATAAAAGAAACATTTATCATTATTATAAAAATTTTCAAATTCCACTCCTTCACGTTCCAATTTATTTTATCAAATTATAAATATTTAAATTTTATTCATTATCTCGTAATCTTTTATATAATTTTAATATTATGAAAATAAATTCATTGATAAGACCGGCTTAAGCCTATACCTAGATGCCCCAATTTCTCAAGAGTTTTTTTCTATTAAAATATATCAATATTTTTGGTATAAAAGAAATAAGTCTACTATTTTATTGGATTTTGAATATATGATATTAAATTTAAACAACTAATTATTTATAATCAATTAGTTTAAATGATTAAATTAAAAATTGACTTAATTTTATAAATAAATTTAGTTTTTATTGGTTAAAAGGTTAACTAATAGATTGATTTAAATAATATAACTTTTTACTTTATTTAATAAATTAAATATTAAATATTTTTTATGTCATTTTTTGTTAGTTTCTATCTTTATTTTCTTCTTTGAGCAATTTATATCTCTATCAACTTGCTTAAAAAACAAATAATTTCTTTTTTTTTATTTTACTTTTCACATTTTTCTTTTAATTTTGCGTAACCCATCTAATTAAAATTAGTTTTTTTTTTTATTATTTTCTAAAAGAATTGCTTTCTAAACTGAATATAAAATTTTAATCAATGATTATACATCTTAAAAAATATAAAAGGTAAAATTTGAATAACTTTAAAATTTTTGTTTCTAATTAACTCTTTCCTAAAACAATGTAAATTCTTGAGTCAGGTGGGGATTATTGGGGCCCAATTGTTTACTTATTATTTATCATGTGTGTACGAATTAGAAATATGTAACCATTGACATCAAAGGTGGGGATTATTGGGGCCCAATTGTTTACTTATTATTTATCATGTGTGTACGAATTAGAAATATGTAATAGATAAATTATGAAATTTCTGTGTTTTGAATTCCTTCTACACTAGTGTTGGAAAAATAAAAAGTTAAAAAATACAAAAAAAATTTATTTAATTTCTTGTGTAATTTTATTTTTAGACAGAAATTTTGTGTAAATTTATAAAATTTAGTTTTCTAAATTAAAAATAAGAAAACTGGAAAAAAACTAAATATGACATGAAAATTAGTATGATTTTTTTGAATCTAATATATTTAGTGCATGTTTGGTATCTTAAATTTAAAAATATGAATGAAATTTCATTATAAATTTGAGTTTAATAATTAAAACATTTGAAAATATAATTTTTATTTTTATAGAAGAATTCATAATATCTCAAATTTGTTGGTTTTCGTGTTTTTTAAATAAAATATTTTATATTTCCAAAAATACTATCATAAAATTAAATCAAATATAAAAATATAATTTTAGTTCTTATTACATAAACATACCAAAAAAATATTGGAATTTCAAAACATCAATTTAGAAATAAAGATTCTATTTCTTATGAAATTTTATTATTTTAATATATTAAACATGCCATTAGGAAGTTTTATATTAAAAAATAAAAACACAATTATTCAAAATAAAATTTGTATTTTCATAATTGAGGGTAAAAAGTAGGAATTAAATTATTCATATGACATTTTAATTGTTTCAAACAATAGAACTTCAAATAAATTTTATCATTTGAAATTTTGGATTTTTTTTTTTTTGGTGATAGAGAATAATTAGAAGTTTAGTGATGGGGAAACTTGGACGGTGAGAAAAAGTATTGTCCACGTCAACTTGGGCTCGATTAAGTATAATAACATGCTAATAATATGCTTTAATAAAAATAATAATAAATTAAATTTTTATGAAGCTGATTGGATAAGTACTGTGGGATCAAATTATATTGAAATTATGATAAATAGTTATTCGTAACTCTTTGATTTGTATATTTTTGAAAAAGGACAAATTTTTGGAAAGTGAAACCTAACACTTTTTTTTTTTTTTTTGGATCCAACCCCTTCCAAACAAGTCATGAATTCAGGTTTAGATCGGATTTTGTGTCAACACTTAGTTATTTTTTCTTAAAAAATAAAATGAATTTCATGCATTGGTTTGGTTTAAAAATAAAATTTCACAATAAAAATAAAATTTTAATTTAAAAAAAATGCTGTGAAATATATAATTCATCATATATGTGCATTAATACATTAAATTATGAAACAAAACAATAAAAAACTTAATTTGATATGAATTAATTAGAGCATCCACATAGATTGTATAATGTTTTTTATTTTTTAACTCATGATAAATCAATAAAAATATGATCAAAATAGAATTTATGAACTTTAAAATTCTACTATAAATGTTCCAATTTATTTGTTAATGAGAATTTTTCAGAAGAAAAAAATAATTATTTTTAAAATTTTATCTCTAACAATAAATACTCAATAACCAATAAGTTAGTGATGATTAAAATCACTGAAGCCCTCAAATAAACTCTCTTCCCCTCCTTCAAAATATGGGCCCAAAGAAAATTAGAGAATTTCTCCCTTTTTATGCTTTTTTTGAAGAAATTTACAGAAAAAAAACTCTACTTATTAATTAATATATGTTTTCTTTTGTTAATTAGCATTTTCGTGATGAGAAGAAGAATAAAATGAAAGTGAATACATTCTTTTAATTAATATTCCATAGAATAATATGTTTCCTTCTAATTAAATGAAAGTTTTTTTTTTTTGTTAAGTAACTTAACAACGTTGGAAAACTGTCATAGACTTTAACCCAAAGAGGATTATTTGTTAATAATTTTATAATTTTTAATATATTCTATCAATGGCAGTTTTCTTTTCCTTTTTTTTAATGACAAATACCTCAATTTTCAGAAAGCAATTTTATATGAGTCTGAGTTTGAACTATCAATTTTTAATTCTTTTTGTTTCCAAACTATAAAATTTATTCAATTAGCTGACTTATGAAGTACTTAAAAATATGATCGGTAATGGTTAATTATAAATTTTAAGTTAAGATATTAAATTAATTTAAAATTTATAATTAATAGACTCAATTGAATAAAATTTTAATTACAAAAATTCATAAAATTTAGAGAATAAAATATACATATTTCCATGTTATGGCATTGAGAGAATTTATATATGCGGGAAATTTTCTAAGGAATACGAACAGATTACTGACATCAGATTTTCCATTTTTATTTTGTTGAAAGAAAAAAAAATCAGATATATTTTACAGTATTATTGTTTTTTATTATTACAATTCGCTCTTTAAAATTATGTTTTTAGTTATTGAAAAATTTTGTTTAAATATTGATTTTTTTTCCTCAAAACAATGAATGTTGGCTACTTATTTTTGCACAATACAGAACATTTCCTTATATTAATTACTCTTTTCACTTCAAACTATTATTTTAAGAAGGCATTTTGTTCCAAAAATAAAAATAAAAATAAAGATAGGAATCGAAGTCGAAATGCTATTATGTTTGGTTAAAAGAAAATCATTAGAAGATGAGAATACAATTTCTCCTATGAACATTTTACCTCCTAGTCAACCAAATCCCATTCTCTAGAAAATCAAAATTATTTTTAAAAAAATAATTATTCAAGGTGTATTAATTATTACTTTCTTTCAAAAAAAAAATTGAAGCTTACTTACTTTGACATTAATTTATACATAATATTACTAAGTATGTTTTAAATTACATATATTAATTATTTAATTTTGAAATTTTCTCCTTAGGCCATCTTTCGTTCATGAAATGTAATCAAATTTTAACAAAAAATAATAATTTCATATAAATGTTATTCTTTCATTTTGTAATACACATTCCATTAATAAATTAAATAATAATTATTTTACAACTAATGAAATAACATATTCTATCACCATTTCACTTATTACCATGACTACCTCTACCACCACTCATCGTAACAGCTGTACCCTCTCTCCAGTGGCGGACCTATAATTTCAAGTTAGGGGAGTAAATTTATATATATATATATATATATATATATTTGGAGACTGAAAAAAATTGAATAACTAAATAGAGGGGTTGTGATCCCATTAATCCCCATGCAGATCTGCCTCTATCCCTCTCCCACCACTTCTATCGTCCACCACCGCCACCCATGCATCTATAATCACCATTATCATTCACCGCTACCACCACCACCTATCCATTATCACTAATCATCATTCATATAATTATTATCACTTCACTGCTACATATATATTAATATAATGCTATATTTAATTATAATTTTGCATATGAATAGTTAATCTAAACTCATGAATTAAAGTATGAAATACCAATTATTTAGGAATAATTATTCTATTCATATTATATTCCTTAGAATTGTTATTATATTTCATTTCATGAACCAAACATGATATTTGTAGAATAGAAGAAAATATTTTGGACGAACTTTTCACTTCAATTCTTTTTCTCAAAGATTGAACAAATAATGAGAACTAATATGAATTCTGATTTCATTAACGTTATAGTCTAAAATGATTTGAAAAGGAATCGATTTTGATTTTGTATTGAACTAAATAGAAAGAGTGAATAATCTTTTAGATTCCCATTTCACTCCATCCCGATTCCAACGTTTGAATCAAATTGCTTCTAAGAATTTTTTTTCCCTTTCAAATAATGTCTATTTTTGAAATTAAGACATTATTTAATATTTATTTTACCACTTTACTCATATTTTATTTCTCATTTCTTTAGAGAATTAAGAAAAAAATATTGAGGCAAATTTTAATAAAAAATTTATAAATTAATAAAGATTAATTATTTATTTATATTTATAAGAAGATTCCAAAATAAATATTTTAAATAAAATGGAGTGAATAAATAATTTCCTTTTAAATATTAAATACTAATTTGCTATATATGGACTGGAAAACCAGTCTTTTTGTTGTAAATGATTTGCAATTTTTTTTTTTTCATTTTTTAGGTCGCGGCGACCTTCCTCGCTCTCATATAATTATTAAGCCCATTAAATTTTTAATTTTTCAATTTGAGTTTCTATATTTTATTTGATCCAATTAAAAACCTGACATTTTATTTCCATTCACATAAAATTATTTTCTAACAATTTTTTTTCATATTATTTTATTTAACACTGTTACATTTATAAATAAGATAATTAAATTATAATTTTCAAACAAATCAAAATAAAAAATAAATTTAGAAAATGGGCAAAAAGAAAAATCCATGGTTCAAAGATCTCCTTCTAGACTGCTGCTTCCTCTTCAACTACACCTCCTCATCCTCAACACCGTCTATAGTTATTATAAAAGTGTTTGAAATTATTATTAGGTATTAATGAAATATGTTTAATTTTTTTATAAACTTTTTCATTTATAAATAAATTCTACAAAAGTCAATGTAATAAAAATGTACTGCCATTAAATATTTTAAAATTTTTGTGACAAATTTTGAGTCACTATTAATTTTTAAGATTTTGCAATAAAATTTTTCTTGAAAATCTCTAGTGAATATTTGAATAATTTAAAAAATAATATATTTTACTCAATGAAAACCATAATTAAATTTATGGTTAAAAGAGTTAATTAACACTACAATCAATACCATAATAAATTTTGCTCAATTAATATTACAATTAACATCATTATAAATTTTACAAAATATTCAATTAAATGTTTATAAGAGAATTTATTTTCTAATAAATCCATTATTTTTAATTTTGATAAAAAATTAATATTATTTATATCATTACTTTAGAAAAAGAGAAAAATATTTTTAAATACTTAAAATAATAAAATTTATTTATTTTTTAAAATTATTAAATATTTACAGATTTGTACTTTTTTGCCACATTAACTTATTGTAGAGCCTACTGAAATTTCATATTAATATTCTGTTATTCATAGATAAAAAAGTGGACAGAATAGTTCAATTGAAAAAAAAAAACGAAACATGTTATATCTAATTAAAAAAAAAAATTAGATTTCTAATGGTAAACAGGGTATTTTTAAAGTTATTTATTTTATTTAATTTGATTAGAACTATTGGATATTCTTGTAAATTCGGCTATATGAACAACATGATTCCGGCAAATTCTGAGGTTAATTTTGTAATTTCATCTTGCTCTTAAACCCCAACTACCTATGACAGGAAGGCAGCATTTTGGTACGAGAAAAAGGGCATCAATTTTATCGGTGTTCTTCTCGGTCTGAAAGTTGGGGTTTTAGGTTAAAACGTGAAACTAAAACCCTTGAGAATATCCAATATCCAAAATCTTCATCAATTCATCATCTATGGCTATGAGAATGAAGGCGGCTTTGGCGGCAGCTCCCCGCGGCTTGCTCAGGCTCTTCTCAACAACCTCAACTTCATCCTTCATTCCTCCGCCGTCCACGGCGGCAACTCCTGCTCGGGAACAGGCTGATCCCAACACCAATCTCTTTGTCTCCGGCACGTATCTCTTTTATTATTCTCTTTATTCTTTCCTGAATTTTAGCAATCGACTCTTTTATAATCATTTGTTGGTTTTACTTTGTTCTTCGATTATGTTTTGCAAATATCTGAAATTTATGAGAAATCTTCGATTATGTTTCCTTGTTTAGTATTGGTTCCTTTGAATTTAATGGATTTTTGTTTTGACTTGTGTTCATTTTGACTGGCAGTTAAGTGCTACTGTGTTATGTTATATTCTTGTTTAGCTACTGATAATATATAATTTCGGCATTATACAGTGTATTTGAATTCTTTAAGTTTTCATTTTTACTTATTAGTTTCTCAAATTAATTATAGCCCATGGGATTGGTAAAGTGCTGGCTGTTCTTCGTGGCCTGTGAATACATGGAAACTTGGTTTGGATTGCTTCAGTCACAAAGAAACTTTAGTTCTGATTGCTACATCTGTTAGAATGTACTGCATGATATGATGTACATGTGCTAACCATGTTTAGTGAGTTTTTTTTTGGTAAATGAAGCAACATTTCCTAGAAGCATTTGGTGGGATTCAAAATTGGAGACATTGTTCCATAGAGTTATTTTGATGCATCTTGGAAGTACTAAAGTGATCTGACATCTTTTTGGTTTATTTATGGATCTGGGTTCTGTATGTATGGGCTTAGAAAATTTTAAGTTTTTTGTTTTTCTTCTGATGTAAAACATAATCTATATGAATGGATTATTTGCATTTATGTAAAATAATCTAGTTAAAAAAAGTAATTTCAGAATCAATTTTTAACGTTTTACTATTTAGATCTTCATTTATAATGTAGGATCAATAATGAACTCTAATTATTTTTACTTCTTTTATGTCAATTATGGCAAGAAAATTAACATAATTTTTGAATAGAAATTTGTTTAAAAGTATTAGGAGTATTAACTTATCAAAATATCCAGTTAAGTTCCATCTAAAGTATACATTTGAGTCCTTTTTCTTATTATCAAAAAATTTCATGGAAGTGTGCTGTTTTTGACTGTTATGTTTAATTCCGTGGCACCATCATTGCAATTAATACCATTGTTTGAACCAGATTGCATAATTGAAACTATACTTGAAAGTCCTTTACCTGCTACTGCCTATATTATTGTTGATATTCTTTGACATTTGTGGTCCTGTTATTGTTTCCCATTTACAATAATGCAACTTAGCATCTTATCTGGTGAGATTTGTTAGGTTACTTCTAATTGCTTTTGGAACATCTGTTTGCAAATATGGTCGATCAAGGATCTTAGTGTATGGTCAGGGAAAGGGAACTTCTTTGCAATTTTCTGTACTTTTGTGAACTAATATGCTCTTTTGACGACAATTCAATTTTCTAGGTCAATCTATGTGAATGATCCTCATAACTGTAAGTCATACTGTAAATTTGAACATTTGGTTTGCTTGACTGCATGAAATTGGTTCTACACTACTATTGGTTGTGATTCTCTTTTTTGGAATAGGAATATCTAACATGAGAGATTTGCATTTAGTTGTCGAAACTTTAATAGATCAAATAAATTTTTGCATTGAAACTAAACATATTAAAATTGTAACATGAGGTAAAATAATCTAAAGTACTGAGGGCCCTGACGGTCTGTATTATTGAATTATTTTTGACCCATTGATTTTCAGACTTTATCACCTGTGGACTCTTGATAATTCAAGTTGTGTCATAAGTGATGAGTTGGTAAATATAAATGCAAGTTTCATCCTTGCATATATGGATGATGCAAAATAGCTCCATTCATCTGAATTTGAAACTATGCCTGAGTGGACCTAGTTTTACTTCATTCATTTTATTTATCTTTGCTTTTGTGATAGTTGAATCATCCCTTAAATTTGGATTCTATTAGAATAGGAAAGCTTTTGGTCCACTGTATGACAGTTAAATCTGACAATAGTAAGAGTAAGATAATCACACAGCTCCAGATTTGGGAAAAAAATAAAAATAAAAGGGGATAAAGTCTGATAATCTGCTTATCGGTATCCATATTATGACTAGACAACTGCTACAATGCCAACAATTCCATGAGCTTGGGCTTCTGTTGCTGACATAAAAACATCTCTTTCCATGTCTTTGGATACAACCCATAATCATTCATCTGAATTTGGAACTATGCCTGAGTGGACCTAGTTTTACTTAATTCATTTTATTTATCTTTGCTTCTGTGATAGTTGAATCATCTGTTTAATTTGGATTCTATTAGAATAGGAAAGCTTTTGGTCCACTGTATGACAGTTAAATCTGGCAATAGTAGGAGTAAGATAGTCACACAGCTCCAGATTTGAAAAAAAAAAAAAAAAACAAAAGAGGGGATAAAGTCTGATAGTCTTCTTATCAGTATCCGTATTATGACTAGACAACTGCTACAATGTCAACAATTCCATGAGCTTGGGCTTCTGTTTCTGACATAAAAACATCTCTTTCCATGTCTTTGGATACAACCTATAAGGGTTTTCCTGTTCTTTGTGCGTAAATCTTTGTGAGGATTTCGCGCAGTTTCAGCAGTTCTGTTTTCAGGACAAATTCTCCTATTTGTGCCCAATGATAACCAGCAATAGGTTGGTGATTCATTACCCTGATGATAGAAGAAAAAAAAACAGTTATTCTATCTTGCATATATATTTGGCAAGCAAAATTTCATGTTGGATGTAAGCGGTAAATTGCGGTTAATCTACCATTTTGATCTTAATGAGAAGATGATTTGATAGTGCTACATAACTACACTATGGGCAATCTCTGTTATTTTGTTAAAATTATTTGTCATTAATTTCATTGTATCCACGAAAATTGTGATGCCGAGGCTTGAGACATTTTCCTTCTAAATAGACTTTCATATGGAGATAAGCTTAGAAAAGAGACAAGCAAGAAGGCATATCTAGAGTATTTTAACGTGCAGCTATAAGAAACCTATTTCTGGAACGATATTGTTTTCATGAAGTTAACACACCTTGTAAAACTAAAATTGGATGAACATAAATGTATAATGATTAGGTATATGATTGACTACCTTAATTAATTTGAAATAATTTTAACTATTGGAAATCATTGCATGATGTGAAATTAATTTCAGAACAACAAAGTGTACATGATAATTGCAATGTGAAATTAATTTCATAACAGCAAAGTGTGCATGATAATTGTCTTTTCAAGTGAGAATTGTTCTTCTTTACTCTCTCCTTTCCTTCTTCTGCATTTGTTCTTTTATCTTTTCTAATTTCTTTTGAAAGCAGAAAACTTCTCTGGCTTGCATTAATGTTTTGTTGAATTCCATATGTCTCAAAGATATCCCTAAATGTCTGGGGATGTTTCATTGACATAAATTTCTTAATTTAACTTGAGGTGTGCTGAGTTGCTTAATGAGACCTGGCCACCTTGGGTCATCAAATCAATTTGTTTTCTTGATTTCTTCCCACTTCTTTCACATGCGTGCGTGTGCATCTAGACACACGCACATGTGCGTGGAATATTTTGCAATTAGTTTTTGGATTTCTCTTTGAGAGAACTTAGGAGCTTGAGATGGTTTTAATGGTCAGTTCAACTTAGTTGATACCTTTTGATTTTGGTTTGGTGCTTTGTTATTTTTTCTTTAGGGCTTAGTAAACGAACTACTATGGAGGGACTAAGGGAAGCCTTTTCAAAGTTCGGTGAAGTAGTTCATGGTTTGTGCTTCCTTTCCATAAATTTTCTTTAGAAAGTGCCTCAGCAAATTACTAAGAGTTTTTGATTCTGCTTTTTACAGCTAGAGTTGTGACTGATAGGGTGTCAGGATATTCTAAGGGATTTGGTTTTGTCAAATATGCTACCTTAGAAGATGCTGCAAAAGGTATTGAAGGCATGGATGGCAAGGTATGTGATTTTATGCTTTTGTTATCAAAGTATTCTTAAACTGGTATATAGGTTGAGGTAATAAATTAAACTATTGAAGTAGCGGAATATGCATAGTAACTTCAGATCTGTCTGTTGCACAGTAAACATAGTTTATGCATCACTTTTAAGCCATGTAACAAGCTGCAAATATTTGAGAATTCTAATGGAAAATCCATACCTAAACTTCAAGATCTATTCTAAAGAAATTCACAAAATGAACTCTAATGCAATTTTTAAGTATGCTCATCCAATGAATATTTATGACAAGATTGTTGATCTTGATTTTAGCTTTGAATATTAATCTTTCCTGTTAATAGGTTAAAAAAAGTGAAGCAACTTCTACTGGGTTGTTGGTTCTTGTTGTAGCTTTGGTAGTTCTACAATTCAACTCTGAGCTAAGCAGGCACGTTTAGAGTCATTAAAAGGGAGAGAGGGCTTTCATACTGACACATCTGTGTTCATACAACTATATTGTGGGATAGTGGATCTTTTTTTTTCCCTACTTTTACACGTATGATGCGTGTAATCAATTATCCATCTTGCTAATTTATATAGCCATTTTACTAATCAACACTTGAAAGGTGCACAATTTGGAACCATATCAAGGGGCAACCAAGATAAATCAATTCATTATATTTTAAGTTGCATGCCTGACCCTCAATTGTAAATCTAAAAGATGAGTATGGTGTTGTCTTATTACTGCAGTGCTTGCCTCATTTGGTATAATAAATGATTATGGGAATTAATTTTATAGTGTGTGATTTTTTCTAGATGCAAGATCTTGTTTGTCATTGTTCCTTAAATTTTTTCGTTCCCAAAGATAAACAACCTTAAGGGTGTAGTTTAAATCATCTGAAGATTTTGCAGATATTTGAGTCGTAACTTGCCAAACCTGGTTTTTATTAGTGGTTGTTTAGCCCCATTGTAGGAAGCAAACAAATACCCTTTTTTTTGGGGTGATAGTTTGGTTATTGATTTAGTGTTATTGATTTTTATTACCATTGCTCCTTTTCTGATTGACTGTTTCTGCTGTAGTTTCTGGACGGCTGGGTTATATTTGCTGAGTATGCAAGACCCAGGCCACCACCTGCTTCACAAGGTTATAATACAAGTTCTACATACGGAAACAATACAAGTCCTGCGTATGGGAATAACACTAGTCCCATGTATGGGAGAACAAGTCCTGCATATGGAAACAACACAGATCCTTCATATGGAAGCAATGCTGGTCCTGCTTATGGGAGCAATGCTGCTCCTGCATATGAGAATACCATTGATGCTGCATATAGAAGCAACACGGGTCCTGCCTATGGAAGCAACACAGGTCCTGCCTATGGAAGCAACCCAGGTCCTGCCTATGGGACCAGTGGAGAGAGCTACACTGCATATGGGAGCAACACTGATCCTACATATGGGAGGAATGCAGGTCCTGCATATGAGAGAAACACTGGTTCCACATATGGGAATGCCACAGGCCCTGCATATGCAAGCTATACAGCTCCTGCATATGGGAATACGTCAGATCCTGCTTATTTAAGCAATACAGGTCCATCATATGGGAATGCTTCGAGTTCTGCATACGTAGGCAATACAGGTCCTGCAAGTGGGAATATGTCGGTTCCTGTGTATGAGAAAGATACAGGTTCGGTGGGTCCTCTGTATGAAAACAATACAGGTCCTGCATATGGGAATTCCTCGGGTTCTTTGTATGGGAATAGCATGGGTCCTGCAAACGGGGATGACACAGCTGCTGCATATGGCCGGTGATGATTTTCATGAACCTAATAAACTTGACAACTTCAAATTCTTCCGGTCAATTACCAGCATCCACAACTTTAACTTTATTTTAGTTTGTCATTCATAGCTTGGAAGAAAGCGTTAGAGATAGGTTTCCAGTGAGCAGTTTAAAATTGGAAATGTGTCAATTTAAATGAGTGCAACAATCTGTTACTATTCATAAATAGTCTTGCAGAGCATGTGCATCATGAACTGAGATAAGATATTTTTAGATTGAACAGAATTTTCAGCTTAGATGCAAAAATCTAATATATTTCTAAATAATATGCATTGGAAGTATGTGTCCATGGAGAAAGAGTACTACAGACATTCTGAGGTGGACGGGCTTACAGTGCATGCTTCTACGAGACTCAAAATCAATATTAACATATAAAGGAACAATACGGTATTCAATGTGTTATCGGATGCAAAGTATAAAATTAGAATCAGCTATCTTCTTGTGACTTTACAAAATGCTATAAGATAGAAAATATATTTTCTCAATGTGAGCGGACTAGGAGGAATATTGGTATCACGTGGGACTATAGGTCATATTCAAATCCTAGCCCAGGACACAAGATTGGTAATTTAATTCATGCTCAAATCAAGTTAAATCAATAGAGACAAAAGATGTTAGCTTTTCGCAAAGCAAATTGAGTTCTATTTTCCAATAATCTATATTAGCATCATAGTAATTAACTTAATAATCAGGAACGTGTAGTTTCATGTTATAGAATGAAAAGCCTATATATAAAACAAAGTTTGTAACATTCTCCACTCCATATCCTTATGTAACAAAATAATTCACTCAAATTGATTAATGGCCCACAAAATATCAACAGATTCCAAATAAATAAATAAATAAAATGTCTTCCGGCGGACCACCTAAATTCTTTGTCCCATTAGAACTTCCTTCTGGGAAAATTTTCTGCCTTAACTTTCAATTGTAATTTTGTGCTCAATATTAGAGTTCTAGAAACCCTCTAGAGCAAAATGACTAGTTCAGTAACTATAGCACAAAAACACAAACCCATAATCCTCTGCACATTTTTGTCAATATGGCCCAATGTTCATAGTGAATTTGCCCTTTGGACAAGGCAATCCTACGAATTTATTACATTGAAAGTAGCTTAACATTTGATATCTTGTTTTCATCATCAATTGAATTAGAACAAAGAGAATATGATATTTGTTAGATGAAATTTTGTTGGAGACAAAATTTTATTTAATGAGCGTTTTCTTTTCTTTACGGTTGTAGCATTTTCACAAACACATACAAGTCATTCGTGATATATGGCATTTAGTCTTGTCAATTTTAGTCGGGCCGAGGAAAAGACAATTATTCTATTTGGGTTGGAAGAAACTAAATGAATAAAATAAACAAATAGAATTGAGATTGAAGATGCATCCAGATTATTTGTTGGAGAAGATACTGATATAGTATTTTTGGTATCAATTGATAGTGGAAAATGGGAAATTTAATTTTGTGGTGCAAAATTAATTTATATTAATTTTAGCATATGTATTATGTAGTGACATGTCTCTTTCTTTGCCCAATTTTGCAATTGCTTCCTTCAAGTTCTATGATTTTGGCTTCACATGGTTGAGCTTGAGCAAATGCTTTCTAGAAAAATTTAGAGGAAACTCAATTTAGAGTTGAATGAAATTTAGGTTTCAATCTGAATATAATCTAATATACATAATTGTATCAAGTTAGTCAATAGAACAAATCCAATTCAATTCTAATAAAAAAAATTCAAATAATACAGTTTCCATGATTCATAATTTTAAAAAACCATGCACAGCGGAGGAAGCACGCATTAATTACAACTGATGGAAAATGCTAAACATCATTTAGCATATCCGATTTTTATTTTAAAAAGTATTTTTAGTAGAATAAATAGCGTCTTTAAATATAGTATAATTTTTTTATAAGTCCAATACACTTTTTATATTTTTACTTTTTATTTTACTCATCCCATATAAATTAATATTTATCAAAAGAAAAAAGTAAATAACTTTTATTATAATAAAAAAGAAAAATATTTTTAGAAAAACACACCAATACAATAATAAAATATGCATAGAAAATTAAAATGTATTACTCTTTATTTTAAAGAGTCATTTCACAAAAATGGTCTCCAATGAACTCTCTATTTTTAAAATTTAGAATAGAGAGCAAAATTTGACTTCCTAAATGTAGAGAATCAAACTTATTTTCTACTCTAAATTTTAAAAATAGAAAGTTTATTGTAGACCATTTTTATGGAATAACTTTTTAAAATAAATAGTATAATTTAAATAAAGAGTTTATTGGAGATGCTCTTATTATATAATATTATCAAATAATTGCTTGATTATGGAATTAGAGGATATAAAATTATCAAATAGTTGTTTGATTATGCTAAAAACATTCTCAATTTTTCAACACTCTCCAATACTTATATTGTGATTGGTTGGTGATAAGAGATAAATTTTTAAAGAGAAATGCTAAAGACACTCCATTTTTCAACACTCACTTTTTGATTAGTTGATGAGATGATAAAATAATAAGAAAGAAAAAATGAAATTTATTTTTAAAAATTTTTCTTTTCTTACCAACCAATCAAGAGATAAATATTTGAGAGTATTGAAAAATGAAAAGTGTAAATAGCATTCACTATTTTTAAAAATAATTTTTATTTTTTATTATTTTTTCTACTTACCAACCAATCAAGTGTTGGAAAATATTGAATAAAGGAAAATATCTTTAGCATTTAGCATTCACCATGGAATTATTAATGCAATGATTATCAGAATCAAAAAGATTACCTTAAAATCCTCATAACCTTTTAATGAACAAAACAAGATTTGGATTTTCATTGGACTGCCAGTAGAAAATCTCTGGGCTTGTTGGGATTGATGTTAAAAATAGGTTTAAAATTTATTTAATTTAATTGACTAATTTTTTAATTTTTTTATAAATTATTTTTTAATCTACTTAAAAAAAATCTTTTTATTTCTTTTTCTTTAAAAATAGTTTTTAAAACTTACAATTTTTGTTTTGAAAATCGTTTTTTTTTTCCAAACATAATACTAAACAAAACTTCTATCATGTTATTGTCAAAGATGGTGAAGAGTCGAGATCAATAGATTCCTAAATGTTGAATTTTGAGGGGTATTTCCATCATTTTAATGATAACAAATAAAATAACAATAATGTATTTAACAATGTTTGTGTTCTAAGTGTGTTAAACAAGATATACTTTGATTAGAACATGAAGCAATATTGAAAGACAAAATTTGAAGATAAAAATAAAAAAAAATAGCAAAGTGTCACGTCCGTGACTACTAATGTTATGCCTCTGAATATAGCTTAGCGCCAATTTTTCACCATTTAAAGTTAACGGCCATGAAAGATCAAATCAACTGTGAATGATCAAACAAGTCACGCCCGTGACCAAACATTTCTCATTCTTTTAGAGAGTGTCATGGCCAGAGTCACTACTTGGATCACGGCTTGGAAGAACATTCACGCCCGTGACATATAGTCATGCCCGTGAACGAGGATAAAGAAACATGTCAAGTGCGATTTAAGAATTAGTTCAACGACTATTTTTTCATTAAATGCAAATTGCTTATAACTTCTGAGCATTGTAGGTTGGTGAGTATTTTTCATTGTAATTAATTACTCAAAGTGAGCTTGGGTATATTGGGTTAAGAGTGAAACACTTTTAAGGGTTTATTGTGTGAGCCATAAAACACAAGAAATTAGTTTTTGTATAAGTCATTGAAAAATACAAGGGAATCTCTGGATTATGTGTTAGTCATTGAGAGAAACACCATAGTTGGGAGTAAGCTTGAAAAACTCCATTGTAACACTTAGTGTGTTAGTGAAACACCCAATCGAGATTGGCGAGAGGAGTAGAGTTTGTTAATACTCGAACCTCTATAAATCTTGTATGTGATATCTCTCATTCTTTCTTCTATTTTATTTAAGAAAATTTGTATTTGCTAACCAATTCAACCTTATTCTTGGTTCATTGTCTGGGCAACAATTGGTATCAGAGTTTGTCTAGCAACAAAGCCTAATAAGTGCTAGCAAAGATCAAGAAATGACCAATGAAGGATTTCAAAGTCTCAAGCCTTACTTTGATGGAGTGAACTATGCTTATTGAAAATTTCGGATGGAGACATATTTCGATAGTGAAGGAATTGAAGTTTGGGATAGTATTTGGAAAGAAAGGACACCACCAACCAGGAAAGAAGATGATGGTGAAGAAGAAATTATTTCAAGAGATGATTGGATGGAGCCTCAACGAAGAGCTAATTTCAAAAATAAAAGGCAATGACAATCCTTGTAAGCTCTTTTTCTATTGAAGAATGTGGCAGAATCTAACATTGTCCTATCGTATATAACATGTAGAAAATATTGGAGAATTATCATGAAGGAACCAAACAAGTAAAATTCAAGAAGATTCAATTTCTTACTTTAGAATATGAACTCTTTAAAATGAAATCTAATGAATCCATCACTGACATGATGAATCATCTTTTAACCATCATCAATGACATGAGAAAGCTTGGAAAACACTTGAGCTTGGAAGATGTGAACAACAAAATTCTAATAATCTTCCTCTCAAAGAATATGGTTAAAGAGTTATGGGTATAGAAGAGGCCAATGAAGACATGAGCATCATGCCTATCAATGTGCCTATTGGCAAACTTCTAACGCATGAGATGACGATAAAAAGAGATAGAGAACTTGAAACCGAACCAAAAAAGAGAAAGCCTTTAGCACTCAAAGCCTTTACTTCAAAATCTCAAGAGATATTGAAGATGATGAAGAGAAGAGTGATGATGAGAATGAGGACATTTCCATGCTCTCAAGAAGAATAAAAAGAATGATTAAAAAAAGACTTGGCAATTCTCGAAACTTCAAACAAAGAACCTTCAAATACTCCTCAAATGATTCTCAAAGAAATAAAGAGTAGGTACAGTGTTATGCATGTGGGAAAAAAGAAAATATCAAACCAGAATGTCTAAAGCTCAAGAAACACAAGAAAAGATTTCAAAAAGATGATGGAGAGAAAGGTCACAAAGCCACATGGGATGACGAAATCTCTTCAAGCAAAAAAGATGATAATGAATGAGAAGAGGTCAACCTATGCTTTATGGCTTTAGAGGATCACTTAACGGATGAGGTAGGTCCTTCTTACTCATACCCTTTTAATAATAATAGTAGTAATAATAATAGTGATAGTGAATATGATGATAATGAGCAAAGTTTAATAGAAGTGTTGAACCTAGAATTAGAAAAATATAGAAGTAGACTTAAAACTTATAAAATAATATTTTAGATTTGAAAAATAAAATGGAAGTTTTACAAAAAGAGAATTATGATTTTAAGACTTCTAATGAAACTCTTCAAAAATCTTTAGATAAGTATTCCTGTAGACCCTCAACTAAATGTTTGCTTAAAGAAAACAATATTTTGAAAAATGAAGTTGAGGAACTTAGAAACTCAATTTCAAAGTTTTATAAAGGGAAAAAGAGTTTAGATACTCTCATAGTCTCTCAAAGACAACCTTTAATAAAACATGGTCTAGGATTTAATGAAACATAATCTTTATCTCACAAGAAAATATTTTTTAAGTCTAGTGTACACACAAAATCCTCTATTCAAAAGAAGAATAGTCAAGGGTCACTTGCCTTAAGAGGAAAACCTCAAAAGACCAATTATGTTTTTATGTATAAAAGGCATACACTTAGGAAAACACCTATTCATTATGCATGTGTATGTCATTACACACAAACTCATTCTAAAAGGATGTTAAGACCTAAAAGCATGTCAAAACTGAAAAACATATACAGAGCTAAACAATACAATTATTGCATAAAATTTGATCATATCAACAAGCATTGTGGGATAAGGAAGGCTCATTGGGAACTTTCAAGTGCTAATCCCTAACGATCCAAGTTCGTTTGGGTGCCTAAAAACCAAACTTGAATTATGGTTTTATATGTATGCCTCAAGTCCATTATAAAGGAATGCAGATAATGGATGTTCAAGGCATATGACTGAAAACAAAAAGCTCTTCAATCACATCAAAAGAATTGATGATGGTAAGGTAACCTTTGGGAACAATACTAAGGGTAAGGTAATTGACATTGACTCTATTGGTATTAATAATACAACTTTATTGAAGATGTTTTGCTTGTTGATAGTTTGAAACATAATTTGTTAAGTGTAAGTTAATTATGTAATAAGAGAAACTAAGTTATCTTTACCTTAAATAAATCTCTTGTAACCTCTTTAAGTGACCAAGAGATATTCAAAAGAGATAGAGATGTCAATACTTACATAATAGACTTACACAAAATATCTAACTTTTCATCTAAGTGTCTTATGACTATTAGTGATGAATTTTGGTTATGGTATAGAAGACCTAGTCATGCAAGTAGAGAATTAATTCAAAACCTTAGCAAATGAGAGCTAGTGAGTGGACTTCTAAAAGTCAAATTTGAAAAAGATAAGACATGTGAACCTTGTCAAATAGGAAAACAACAAAAGTCATCCTTCAAATCCAAAAATGTAGTAAGTACCTTTAAACCTCTACAACTTTTGCATTTAAATTTTTTTGGACCTACTAGAGTTGCTAGTTTATGAGGTAAATACTATGATTTTGTCATTGTTGATGATTACTCTAGATTCACTTGAGTAATTTTCATATCTCAAAATAGCGATACTTTTGAATCTTTCAAAAATTTTGCTAAAAGAGTTCAAAATGAAAAATGCTATTTTATTTCCAAAATAAGAAGTGATCATGGCAAAGAATTTGAAAATGAAAATTTTTGAAAATTTTTGTTTATAATATGGTATTTCACAGGATTTTACAATTCCTAGGACACCTCAACAAAATGAGGTAGTAGAAAGGAAAAATTGAACTTTAATTGAAATGGCTCGAACAATACTCAATGAGTATGGTTTACCAACCTACTTTTTAGTCGAAGCCACTAATATTGCGTGTTATATTTCAAATTAAGTTTTCAGAAGACTACTTTTAAACAAAACTTCTTTTGAGCTATGGAATGGAAGAAAACCTATAGAGTATTTGGATACAAGTGTTTTATATTAAACACTAAGGACAACCTTATAAAATCTGCCTCTAAATCAGATGAAGATATTTTTTTAAGATACTCTACAACTAACAAAGCTTATATAATCTTTAATAAAAAGGTCTTTAGTTGTTGAAGAGTCTATGCATGTTGTTTTTTATGAATCTAGTAAGATTGATCTTTTGAAAAGTAGTGTTCTTGATGATATTGTAGGAACAATGGAGAATCTTGATCTTGATCATGAGAAAAATGATGATGATAAAGAGAAATAATAACAAGATGTCTCTCTACCTCTAGCTTAAGAGTAATACAACCAAAAGCTTCCACAGGAATGGAAAATGATAAAGAATCACCCCAAGGAACAAATCATTGGTGATCCTACTAAAGGTGTAAGTACCAAATCCCATCTTAAACTCTTAGATTCTAATCTTGCTTTTGTCTCTCAAAATGAGCCTAAAAATATTGATGAGGCTCTTAATGATGAGAGTTAGATGATTGCTGAGCAAGAGGAACTCAACCAATTTTAGAGAAGTAAGGTATGAACCTTAGTTCCTAAACCCAAAGACTATCAAATCATTGGTAGTAAATGGGTGTTTAGAAATAAGTTAGATGAATAAGGTTCAATAATTAGGAATAAAGCTAGGTTATAATCAAGAAGAAGATATAGACTATGATGAAACCTATGCTCCGGTAGCTAGATTAGAAGCCATAAGAATACTTTTACCATTTGCATGCCATATGAATTTTAAAATTTTCCAAATGGATGTTAAAAGTGCATTGTTAAATGGTTTTATAGAAGAGAAAGTATATATAGAACAACCTTCGGGTTTTGAAAGCCATAACTTGCCTAATCATGTTTTTAAAGTTTCAAAAGCCTTGTATGGATTAAAACAAGCTCTAAGAGCTTGGTATGAAAGACTAAATTCTTTTCTTTTAGAAAATAATTTTTCAAAATGACATATTGATACAACCTTATTTAATAAAAAACATAAGTATGACATTCTAATTGTTCAAATTTATGCTGATGATATCATATTTGGGTCTACTAATAAATTGTTTTGCCAAGAATTTGCTAAATGTATGACTAGAAAATTTGAAATGAGCATGATGGGCGAACTTAAGTTCTTCCTTGGTTTACAAATCAAGCAAAGCAATGGGGGCATATTCATCAACCAATTCAAGTACACCAAAGAGTTAATCAAGAAATTTGGAATGGAAGGATGCAACAATGCTAAGACTCCTATGAGCACATCAAAAAAATTGGAAAAAGATGAGAAGGGGAAGAACATAAATGAGAAGCTCTATAGAGGTATGATCATATCACTTTTATACCTTACTGCCTCTAGGCCCGATATAATGTATAGTATATGCTTATGTGCTAGATTTCAATCTTGTCCTAAAAAATCACATTTGAATGCTATAAAAAAGGATTTTAAAATACTTAAATGGCATATTGCATTTAGGCTTATGGTATCCTAGAAATTTATCTTTCCATATCATAGGATATTCGAATGCAGATTATGACGGTAGTCTGTTAGATAGAAAGAGTACCTCATGCACTTGTCACTTTATTGGTGAATGCTTAGTTTCTTGGTTTGGCAAGAAACAAGTTTCGGTTGCCTTATCTACCGCTGAAGCGGAATATGTGGTAGCAAGGTGTTGTTGCACTCAAATCCTATGGATGAGACAACAACTTAAGGATTATGACCATAGTTTGGACCATATACCTATCAAATGTGATAATAATAGTGTCATCACCCTATCTAAGAACCCCATTCAACTCTCTAAAAGTAAACATATTGACATTAGCCATCATTTTCTTAGGGATCATGTTCAATATGAAGATCTTGTGTTAGAATTTATTAATACAAATAATCAATTGGTAGATATTTTTATTAAACCTCTTAATGAAGAAAGTTTTTATTTTATAAGAAGAGAGCTTGATATGCTTGATGGATCAACATTGTCTTAATTAATTTTTTTTTGCCAATTGTATATCGTGTGAACCTTGAATATTAATTCCTTCATTTGATGCATTTTTCATGATTGATTTTATGGTATGAAGTGGTTAACAAGATAAAAATATGTGTTTTAAGGCATAAAAACTTTTTAGAAATCTTCTAGTCTTGTTTTAAACTTAATTCTATTTTTTAAAGATTTGAGGTGGTTTATGCCCATGACATATATTTACGACCGTGAACAAAAATAGCAAAAAGTTTCAGAAGCTTTTACGCTTTGCTTCATAACTTGCCTCACAGGAAGAGGTAGTGAAGACTAAGCTTCACGCACGTTACTATATTTGTCACTCCCGTGAAAAGCCTTATGCACGCCCGTGACATATATTCATTGTCGTGAACAAAGATAGCAAAAATTTTCAGAATCTTTCACACTTTGCTTCACGACTTGCCTCACGGGAAGAGATAGTGAAGACTAAGCTTCACGCCCATTAATATATTTGTCCCACCCGTGAAAAGCCTTCTTCACGCTCGTTATTATTTAATGTCACGACCGTGACTCATTTCACTTTCCTTTTCACGGTCGTTGGGAGGATAATGACTCAAAGCTTGTAAAGCTAGCCTCTAGGGTATCCATCAACAGAAGCAAGCCCGTGTCGAGACATCAACACCGGTGACAGTTGAGGATGTTGGTCAGACATCGACCTTTTCCACATCCACTTTGGAACAGTAGGTTGCTAATCTTCTAGCACCTTGTCTTGACATGATGCAGACTTCCATCGATGAGAGGTTGGAGAACCTCAAATACTTTATCTAGTTTGGTATGGAAAACCTAGGGATGATTTGTCAGGCTTTAAGCCTACTTAGAGTCCTAGTTATCATGTAGTAGCTTTATCTTCATTTTAATAAGACTTTATCTTTATGCATTTTAATTTTCATGTAATCCTTGTCCTTTAATTTTTAATACAACTATCTTATTTACATTTCAATCTTTTTGCTAGTGACAAAGGGGAAGAAACAAGCATATATGTGTTCACTATATGATGACATGAATATGCAATATTCAATGTGTGGTTATATAATGAAATATACAAATTTTATTTCAATTGATAATATGTATAAGCTAAACCTTACATATACCTTGCAACTTGAACTTGAACTCATTTTATTTAATGCATAATATATACTTAACATATATCTCACATATACTTTGAATACACTTGCATATACGTGTTTTATTTGATAAGATATACTTAAGATAATCCTTGCATATACCTTATTAGTTTGCAAATACCTTTGCTATATTTCTTTCAAATCTTATACTTTATTATTTTATATTAAACATCTTTTGAGGGAAAGACTTCTCAAAAGTACATATTACTATATTATTTATCGCCATAAAAAAGAGGGAGATTGTTGAACCTTGATGGATATTTTTATTATTTTGATGATAATAGATAAAATAGTAATAATGTATTTAACAATATTTGTATTTTAAGTGTGTTAAACAGGATATACTTTGATTAGAACATGAAGCAAGATTCAAAGACAATTTTTGAAAATAAAAATCAAAGAAATAGCAAAGTGTCACGCCCGTGAATATAACTTAGCGCCAATTTTCCACCATTCAAAATTCACGGCCATGAAAGATCAAACCAACCGTGAATGATCAAACAAGTCACGTCCGTGAAAGATTAGTCACGCTCTTAACCAAATATTTCCAATTCTTTCAGAGAGTGTTACGACCAGAGTCACCACTTGTACCACAGCTTAACAGAAAATTCACGCCTGTGAAATATTAGTCACGCCCGTGACCAAACATTTCCAATTTTTTCAGAGAGTGTCACGACCAGAGTGATCACTTGGATCACGACTTGGAAGAACATTCGCGCCTGTGACACATATATTTACGCCCGTGAACGAGGATAGAGAAACATGTCAGACACGATTTAAGAGTTGGTTTAACAACTATTTTTTCATTAAATGCACCCAAATGACTATAATTCATAGAAGGAGTATAAATGCTAATCATTTATGAATCCCAAGAAGAACAACAATTATTTTTATCTTTAATCTTGTTGTAATCTTGTGCATTAATTATTTTTCAACAATCCTCTATTTTTTTGTGAAAAAACCTAATTGCTCATCATTTCTGAGCATTGTAAGTTGGTGAATGTTTTTTTTATTGTAATCAATTACTTAAAAGTGAGTTTAAGTATATTGGATTAAGAGTGAAACACTTTTAAGAGTTTATTGTGTGAGCCATAAAACACAAATAATTGGTTTTTGTGTGAGCAATTGAAAAATACAAGAAAATCTCTGGGTTAGGTGTTAGCCATTGAGAGAAATACTATAGTTGAGAGTGAACTTGAAAAATTCCATTATAACACTTAGTGTGTTAGTGAAATACCCAATCGAGATTAGAGAGAACAGTAGAGTTTACTAATACTTGAACCTCTATAAATCTTGTATGAAATATTTTTCGTTCTTTCATCTATTTTATTTATTCTGCACTTTCAATTAAACAAATTTTCTAACTAATTCAACTCTTTTGTTGGTTCATTGTCTGGGCAATACCAAATATGATAGTTATATATATATATATATATATATATATATATATATATATTTAATTCTATAAAATCTATAACAAAATTTGTTGAGTGAAGCATTTTTCTATTTATAATTTTTGAATTAATTAATTTTCTATTTATAAATAAATAATAATGAAATAATTTTTATTTATAAAATATTTAATATCTAATAATAATGGTTACTTAACGAGAGATTAAATTAATTTAAAATCTATAATTTAAAAATAATTAAGGAAATATTTAATTGAAAATTTTATTTATTCAAATTTATAAAATTTAAAGGTTAAAAAAATGTTTTTTTCCTTATTTTTTTTACTGTATCACTCTATGTGATTTTGAAATACGGATTATTGAAATGTAAGTTGGTTGAGTGAGTAGAAAACCCACCACGAACCCAGAAAATTAAAAAAAAAATGTCAACTTGGTTTTATTAATTTCTTTTTGAATACTTTGTTACAGCTACACCACCCGACTCAATTTAATATATATAGTCTGTTAATATATATAAAATGACAATAATTTATAATTATAGATTAATTAGTTTAAAATAATTTAAATCATTTTGGAGTGGTAGATCAAAATTATTTTAACAATCCAAAAAGATTTTAATTTTAATTTTTTTTTGTCAAATTGGTCTGAATAATAGAAAACCAATATAGGAAAAGTTAAAGGAATTTGAAGCTCAAGAAATCTAGGTAGATCTATGAGATGAACACAAAAAAAAATCCAAATATATTTAACAAGTGACAACTAATTGCTATTGCCTATTGCGTGACAGGCAACTAATTAATGCTATTTTTTTTATATTATATTGTCCATTATTTGGATGATTTGCACTCCTATTCTTCTCAGGAAGATAACGCTCTTCTGTACAACAACATTACAATTATAAACTCAGCTCCAAACCTTACTATAAGTAAATAATTTGCTCATTTAAATATTGAATGATTTGCTTCCTTTTGCTAATTGACATATTTATCCTAAAACTTATCCTTCACTATATAATTAACTGAGATATTTTTTATTTATTAGGAGGCCCAATAAGCAAGGGTAGATTCAGAATTTTTACACAATGAAGTCCATATACATTGAGAGTAAGAATGAACTGCAGGCTAGATAAGAAGAATGAGAGACTGTAAAGACGGTTGCAGATGCTATAAAAAAGAAGGAAAAGAGCAGACGACTATATAGCGCAGAGGAGAAGAATAGAGTGTTTCGAAAACAACTGCAAAAAAGAAAGACTAGAAAAGAGAAAAGAAAAGAGTTGATGAATAATTGTGATGCAATTACACAAAAAATGAGTCAATAGAGGAATAAAGGGGTAGAAGGCAATGAGGGAAGGAAAAGCTAAAAAATGAATTTTTTATTCATAAATATTTTTTAACGTTTTATGGGATCCACTTTATTAAATTAATGAAGTCCATTTAAATTTTAACACAAATATAATACCATTTGAAAAAATTTATATTAATTTGTTTTAAAAAAATTGGGGTCTAAAGACTCCATTGTTCATAATGTATATCAATTCTTACTAGTGGAGCGAGTTATTCATCAAAGATAACTATCTCGATCATATTCAATATAAAAATGTTAAATTCTCACTAATATTGATTGATAGTGGCAAGAAACTCGAATTTAAAATATTATAAATTTTTATAAGTGAAAATATCAATGAATTCATCTTATAATCGGCAGTTAAGTGGAATTGACTTAATTTTTCTCTGTTTTAACTATAAAGTAAATTAGTAATTTTTGTAAAACTCAGCCCTGTTTTGGTTCTGAATAAGTGCACTTTTCAGAATTATTTCACTTAGATGTTAATCCATAAATTAATTTAATTCAGATTATGATATTCACTCATTACACATCTTGCTTAATTAAGTTATTATATATTATCTTTCTCAAAAATTAAATAAATAAGTAGAAGGATCATTTATTTGTTATCAATTAGAAAATACCATTTAATATATAACGTTGTTTTCTTATATGATACAGTCATTGAATTATAGTACGGAGTTCTTATGAATTGGATAATGACATCTTTTATTAGTTTTTACAGACATTTTAAATTTCTTTTTGTTTAAAAAAAGGAGCACTATAATTAAATTTTCTTTTTTTTTTTCCTGTCAAAAATAACTTTGACGAATTCAGATAATGTACTGACTAACCCCACTTGTTAAGTTTTAGTAATTATCTTTAGGGGTTCTAAATTAAGTTAAACCTAATTAATTAGTTGGAAAACAAAATTTAGATTTAATATATATATATATATATATATATATATTAATGGTCATTATATTATTTAATTATCATTGGATAAAGTTTTAATGGTTACTAAATTATTTATTGAATACTATTTTTTAACTAGATAAAAAATTTAATAATTATAATTAATTTAATAATAATTAAGATAATTTAATACTATAATATTTAATATTTTTTTAATTTTATTTAAATATTAAAATTTACTATAATTATCCATATATATATATATATATATATATTAAACACTGCTTCATTATTAGATCATGAAATTAAATATATTTTACAAAATTGTCTTTCTGGTTCAATTGAGTCAACTGCTGTTTTCTGCAGAGGGAAGGACAAATTCATAATAAACACACATACCCAAACTATCTTTATAAAAACCACCGTATGCAACCTCTAAAGCTTACAGATTTTTCTTCTTTAAAATTTGCTTTCTCCACCATAACTCACCTTCTCTCACCCACCATCCACCTTATTCAATTATGCAAAGCTAATCCCTGTTCACATAATCCACAAATTCTCTCTTATTTCCCTTTCTTTATTTTTTAAATATTTTTTTCATTAATTCTGTGCTCAAATGAGGTTTTTATTGGAATTGGTATCGTGTTGTGGCTCCGCCGGAGCTGGCGGAGACGGGAACGATGTTCCGGAATCAAAAGAGCACCGTTCAGAGGAGACCTGGGCGTTGATGGTGAGCGCAAAACCGAGATGTAAGAGGAGGAAGAGGGGAAGGGTGGGTGCACAGTCAGCTCCGGTGGAGTGGAGACCGACACTGTCAGCGATATCAGAGGATAAAGCGGTAACCTTGCAGGAAAGATCGGAAATGGTGGTAAAGAGGAAGGGGAATGTTGCCGGCGGCGGCGATTCCCATGATATATCTGGTACTCGTCGCTACAGTGAAGATAATAGGTATACAACTATTCTATATATGGAAAATATTTCTAATAATTATTTTATATGATATTTTATTACTTATTTTAGTTTATAAAATAGTCACTACTCGATTTTACGCTATAATTGTTATTTTTTTTTTCTTGTTTACTTTTTTTGCGTGAGATTTCTGTGTGTTTTTATCAGAACACAAACATTTTCGGCTAGTTAATTATGACTTTTTATCTAAATAATTCGGCTAGTTAATTATGACTTTTTATCTAAATAAAATTAAATAAATAAATGTACAAAATACATTGCTTTCAATATGCAGAAGTTAAGGAAAAACACTTTTTCGGCGTAAAAAGATTATATTTGGTCTTTTGCACTTTCAATTGGTAATTATAGTTATGCAATTTAAATTAGATTATTAGAGTAGTTAATTTAATTTAATATTAAAATTGGGTAAATTTTACCTACGACCTTTAGATTTTGAAACTTATAATATTTTGGCAGTTAAATTTTAATTTGTAATAAAAAAATTTAAATTTAATATAAATATAACATTAAAATTTCATTAGCAAATTATAGAGTTTCATATATTGGCATATAATCATTTAAAAAAAAAAATCTCCTCCCTTCTCTTTCTGCCCATTAAAAAAAACTAAATTATAAATTTTAATATGTTTTTTTTAAAAAAAAAACTAATATTAGGAAAAATCAAATAAACTAAAAAATTGTTATGTATTGACATATAATCATTTTTTTTAAAAATGATCTCTCCTCTTTATTTTCTCTTTCTCCTCTTTATTTTATCTTTCCATCCATTAAAAAACCAAAGTAAAAAAAAAATGCATTACCTTCGGCTTTTATTGGCGTTCCTGGTTTTAACTTTTAATGAATTGAATAGTTTATTTTTGTGATTTTTCAGGGGAGATCACTTCACTATGATTCCAACTTTCTCTGCAACTCCGTTCATGGTTTAGTACCTCAATTTACAAATTCATCAAAGCCTTACCTGGGATATGTTCAATATGGTGATGATGTAATTGTTTGTTTAGGGAAATAAAATTGTGTAAAGCTTTGAGTTATTCCGACGATTGTGTTGAAGTGTCTTGTTTTTTTCTTGCAAGGTTGGTAAAAGACAGAATTCTTATATTCAAATTGTAAATAGCTAAGCATGCTTAAAGTTAATACATGTGATCTTATGAGCAGTGAATAAAGAGGAATTATGCTCAATTCTCATTTTCACCTATTGAATAAAGTTGTAATTTATTCAACAGTTAATGTCCCTAACTATGTTGGGCTGTTAATGGGGGTTAAAATTTTTTAAAATTAAATTTAATATTATTTAATTTTTTTAATTACAAAACTATTTTTTTCTTTCATAACTTTGTTATATATATATATATATATATATATATATATATATATATATATATATTATTGTATAAATAAAGAAGCATTCTAAAACACCAAGACAAAGTTATAAAGTTCTCTATTACTGCATTTTCTTCCAAACAAAATAAATATCATACTTTATTTTATTTTATCTTTATCTTATTTTACTTTATTAAACACCCTACTATTCCATTCAAATAAAGCCAAAAAAAAAAAAAAAGAAGGGCGAAGTACAAGAAGTTGGTGATATTTTAGGCCAAAATCTTTTTAATTAATTTAAAAAATCTTCTCCTTTCTAGCGCCATTTTAAAAATACCCTAAAAGCAAAATCTGAAAATTCCAACATGAAGACCATCGAAGTTGAAAAATGGAGAGAATCAATATAACTTATTTGTGTTTGGTTATTTGTCAGCACAGTAGCAGCTGCAAGCCGTGCAGCTCGTTCCTTTTACCGCATGCAGAGTTCACACTGTTTTCGATCTGTTATCTTCTACACATGTAACCTCCTTTTAGTTAGCAGTTACTGTTAACTCTTGTATTTCCGTTAGTTAGCTGAGTTGTCAGATTGTTATTGGTAGTGTTAGTTAGGAGTCATGTATATATGTAGCTAGTGTTATCGTTTCTCTGTATTTTGTACATTCTCTTTTATTTTTACTTTTAATGAAGCAATCATTTTCACTTCAATCATTTCTTTTCTGATTTACATTGTGCTTGATTTGTTCTTGTTTAACAGCAAGATTCAAACCAGAATCTTGTTTTGTACATGGTATAAGAGCTTGCGAACAGATGATTTTATTGATTACCTCATCATCCGTGGCTGATTTTGATCTTTGTATCACTTTTTTTTTTCGATCTTTTCATCACTTTCATCTTACTAGCTATGGAATACTCAAGTGGAGATCATTTTTTTTTCTTTATAATTCAGATCATCCGGGTATATCTTTAGTAACAAATTTGTTGAATGGTAGAAATTACTTGTCTTGGAGTCACTCGATGAAAATTACATGAGAAGCAAAGGTGAAGTTGGAATTTATGGATAGATCTTGTGAAAAACTAGGAGCTAATGATCAAAATCTCTCAGAATGGAGGAGAGTTAATTGCATGGTAATTTCTTAGATTTTAAACTCTATGTCAAAGGAGATTGTTCAGTCTTTTTTGTACACTCATACAACAAGAGAGCTTTTGCTTGAAATTAAAAAAATTATGGAGAAAGCAATGGACCCTTGCTTTTCCATATAAAACGTGAGATAAGCGCAGTTACTCAACAAAAATTACACATAGATAAGTACTTAAACAAACTTAAAAAACTTTAGGAAGAGCTTAACTATTTACAGCAATTCCAAAATGCACATGTGGAAGGTGTACATGTGGCATAGATAGGACAATAGAGCAGTCTAATTCAAATGCTGGTTAATTGAATTTACATATGGTCATAATGATATCTATGATGTAGTGGGAAATCAAATTTTGGTTGTGGACCCTCTACCTAATGTTAATAGGGATTATTCAATGTTTATGAGTGTACAAAAGCAAAAGAAAATAAATGTTCATATGGAAATTGCTCAAAATAATGCACTAGCAATTGCAAAGTTTTATAGTTACAAAGGAGCTAAAGGTAATAAAAAGAAAGGAGAATACAAGAAGGATAATAAGGGAGATCATTTCTATAATTTCCATAACAACAATGAACATGTTAGGAAGACATGTTTTCAAGTTGCATGGTTATCCTACTTGGTACAGAGAGATGAATGAAAAAGGGAAGACTAGAGAGTTTAGAGGTAGGAAGAATTATGCAAATTTAGCTAAAGAAGATGGTGACACACCTCTAGATGTTCCAGATTTTTCACAAAGAGAGAAGAATGAAGTTTGACAGTCCATGGCACAGTTGATTCAGCAGGAGGTAGCCAGTAGTTTAAAGGGCTTAGAAGGAGGGGCGCATGTGAATTTTGTTCATGACACTAATTTTGTAGGTAATAATTACATACAATATTCTTTACAAATGCTTTGATATGATGAGTTTGGTTCTTGGATAATTGAGACAGGTGTTTCTATCCACATATGTGTCAACATGTAGTTAATGCATAAAATTATACCAACCATAACCAACATTCCCATGTACGTACTTGATGGATACTCCACTACCTCCGTACAACAAATTAGTAAAATTTTCTTGCATTCTAACCTTACTTTGATAGATGTTTTCTATGCTCCATCTTTTAAATACAACCTTTTGTCTATTAATAAGCTACTCAAATCAACTAATTTCACTTTCATTTTTTGATCCAACTTTTGTTTGCTACAGGACTTGAAGACCAAAGAATTAGTAGCAATTGGACGAGTGTTAGGCATCTTAAATGTCCTTAATTCAAAATCCTTTTCTTTTTAGACTATTCAAGATCATGTAAAGTTGCTTGATTAATTACAACTTTTTAATTTCATTTATAAACTTGAACCTATGTCATCAATATCTACTTGTAAAGACATTGCTCTAATGAATAAGACTTCAAATCCTTGTAATCTATGGCACACTAGATTAAGGCATGCTTCTATTCAAATTTTGAGGCATTTGCCTTTTGTTGGTAAAAGTGGTTTAAATGATGTTTGGTGTTGAATCTTAAAAAGTATTCCTGTCATTTTGATGATAACAAATAATTGAGCAATATGAAACTTGATTATATTTTGTGTTCAAAGTATTTAGATAGGTAAAATATTCCTTATACTACAAAAGCTAGTTGATTCAAGTGAATTGAAGTGTAACACCCTCTTATCCTAGCAACACATGCCCAGATAAGTGAATATTATGCTGACTTCGGTTAAAATATCATTTCATATAAATATATAAATATAAGACACTCGTATGTTTTTTTCTTTATTATTATTTATTATTTACTATTTATTTATTTTATGGTGTAAAAGAAATTATAATAAGGAAACAAAATACATCTTATATAGTAAAGTATTATTTACAAAACATGTTGTTGTTATACAACCATTATAAAATAAAGTTCAAACCAAAATATACAAAAGTTGTGTGACCCACAGTGTGTGAAATATGCTGCTTTACTATCTTCTATTTATTCTTTACCATATATGTGCAAGAGAAACTTCCACGCTAAGATTTTGGCTTAGTGATGCATATAAATAAGACAATAAACTATTTCATGCAATATGCATTGTTATATATCAATTTATGTCCAATCATCTTTTCATTCAAATATACATCTCATAATATTTTTGCATGCATAAACATCAAATTATATTTTTTTTATCTCATACATGTTTTACTTAATTAAAACATCATTATATAATCTATCATAATTAATCATATTACAAGTTATGATTCCATTTATTTTTTATAACTTCTTTATGCCCACAACACCTATGAACCACTGATTAGGATAACGGAATTGTCATTCAGACACTTAGAAGTGCCACCCGGGCAATATGATGTGCACATACAAGTGTTATTATCGGCTTCAATAATAGTGTAATTACTGGCTTTAATAATAGTGCAATTATCGGTTTCATTAATCATATCATTAATGAATTTCATCATACTCCCTCTTGCTTGGCAAACCAAACTATCCTGAGTCTAGTTTCAAGTTAGGTGTTCTAGGGTTTAGTTAATGTCATTAAAATTCATAGTATAAAATTCACACTTTCATGCATTTAAAGACTCAATTAATCACATAATCACTCAATAAAAATAGTATTTGCATAACATAACAAAGTTCGCATAATTTTACTCATTAAATTCCTCAACTCATATGATATCCTGTCATAGGCAGATTATGTTCTTTGTTTTAGACCTTCATTTTGGTCCTGTTACGATCCGAAATTTAATTACAAGGTCTTCTTCACAATTTTAGATCTGGATCTTTAATATACAACTTGACTCATTTAATTTAGAGTTATGTATCAAAATATAAGACCAAAAGAACATTGACTGGTCACTAACAATTTTGCCCAGAATTTTTTAGATAGATTTTATGTCTGAACTTTATATATTTTTATAAAAATATACAGACATATTCATATTTTATAGTCTAAATAAAAGTTATAGCTCTATCTTTTAGCTTCTAGACCCAATACAAAACATACAAAATCGAATTCTAAAACTTAAGTTATAACAATTTAAGTACTCACTGCCCCTAAATTTTCAGCAAAGAACATACATATTAATCACATTCAATTTTTACCAAAATTAATCCTAAGTCTAGCAAACATGCATCCCCAAGATTTTATCACAAAATATTATTAGTTTACAATCATAAACATGCCAATGCTCAAATCATGCAACTTAAAGATAAAATATAGGCTATTGCCTTAAGTTATGCACAAATCTCTTATTTTACTTTTCTTTTTCTTTACTTTTCTTTTTCTTTTCCTTTGTTCCTTTGAGCTAGCTCCTTATTAATTTGAGTTTCTAAAATACATGAAAGAGATCATTAAAACTTTACTTCCTTAAAACTCCATAACCCTAACCTCCCATCCTCTCTCTTTAAACCATGCTCTAATCTCTGCCTTTCTCTAAAGAGAACATGGAAGAGAAAAAAAATCACCTTACCTTCACTTCCTTGCTTCCATAGCCAAACCTTAAGGTTTTCTTTTTCTTTTATTTCCTAGTTTATTATTATTATTATTATTATTATTATTATTATTATTATTATTATTATTATTATTATTATTATTATTATTATTATTTACTTTCTCTAGCTTCCTTTTGATAAACTATTCTTGAAATCTACTCTTCCATGCTTTTCTCCCTCTCTTTCTCATTTTCTCTACTTAGACTTAAGCTTTAGCTATGGAGGATTTGGAAGGGGAAGAATGTGGGCTGATTTGAGGGGATTAGAGTATTCTAGATGTTAAGTAATAAGGAAGAATGAGAGATAATTAAGAGAAAGAGGACAAATTTAATTAATAATGGGACACATAAGCCCATATGAATTTAATGTTTAATTCATGTATTCATGCGTGTTAATTAGCTTCTTAAAATTTGCCACTTGGTGTGGCCAACCCACTCCATGTGTTTAATGTCCCAATCATGTATTTAATTGATGGTTATCCCAATTAATCCTCCAATTTTTGGTAAATTATAAATTGACCCCTAAACTTTTCAAAATTTACAATTCTGTCCCTTACCTTAATTTAACATCTTTAAATATTTTAAATACTATTTTTCATAACTATTTACCATTATTTTAATTATTATTATTATTTTTTGGTCAAAATTTGAATTTAAACTCCGGTCAAATCGACGCATCAGTTTAATGACACGTGCGACTCGGGTCTAAATTTGTGAATATGACATTCTCTCCCCTTTGACATAAATTTTGTCCTCGAAATTTATCTGTTCATTCTGTGAACAACTAGGGATGTTGCCTCTTCATGTTCTCTTCACTTTTCCACGTGGCTTATTCTGTAGAATGATTTCGCCATAAAACCTTAACTAGAGGAACTCTTTTATTTCAAAGAATCTTCTATTCACAGGATAATATAGCCAGGGTGCCTCTGCACAAGTCATATCTATCATAAAACACTAAGTGAGTTTCAGTATATTGGGTTAAAAGTGAAACACTAGTAAGGGTTTATTGTGTGAGCCATAAAACACAAGAAATTGGTTTTTGTGTGAGGCGTTGAGAAACACAAGGGAAATTCTGGATTAGGTGTTAGCCATTAAGAGAAACACCATAGTTGGGAGTGAGCTTGTAAAACTCCATTATAACATTTAGTGTGTTATTAAAACATCCAATCAAGATTGGGGAGTGGAGAAGGGTTTGTTAATACTCGAACCTCTATAAATCTTATGTGTGATATATCTCCTTCCTTCCTCTATTTAATTTTATTCTGCACCTTAAAGTTAAGAAAATTTTATTTACTAACCAATTCAACCCCCTTCTTGGTTCATTGTCTGGGCAACAATTGGTATTAGAGTTTGTCTAGCAACAAAGCTTAAAAAACACTAGCAAAGATCAAGAAATGACCAGTGAAGGATTTCAAAGTCTCAAGCCTTACTTTGATGGAGCAAACTACGTTTATTGGAAATTTCGGATGGAGACATATCTTGATAGTGAGGGAATTGAAGTCCGGAATAGTGTTCAGAAAGAATGGACACCACCAACCAAGAAAGGGGTTGATGGTGAAGAAGAAGTTCTTTAAAAAGATGATTGGACAGAGCCTCAATGATGAGCAAATTTCAAAAATAAAAAGGCTATAGCAATCCTCGCAAGCTCCCTATCTATTGAAGAATGTGGTAGAATCCAACATTGTCCTATCGTATATAGTATGTGGAAGACATTGGAGAATTATCATGAAGGTACCAAACAAGTTAAATCCAAAAAGATTCAACTTCTCATGTCAGAATATGAACTTTTCAAGATGAAATCCAATGAATCTATCACCGATATGATGAATTGTCTTCTAGCCATCATCAATGGCATGGGAAATCTTGGAAAGCATTTGAGCTTAGAAGATGTGAACAACAAAATTCTGAAAAGCCTTTCTCTCAAAGACTATGGTTCAAGAGTTACGGGTATAGAATAAGCCAATGAAGACATGAGTGTCATGCCTACCAATGGGCTTATTGGAAAACTTCTAACGCATGAAATGACAGTAAAAAGAGAGAGAGAACTTGAAGCTGAACCAGAAAAGAGAAAACCTCTAGCACTCAAAGCCTTTACTTCAAAATCTCAAGAGAAAATTGAAGATGACAAAGAAAAGAGTGATAATGCAAATGAGGACATTGTCATGCTCTTAAGAAGATTAAAAAGAATAATTGAAAAGAGACTTGGAAATTCTCAAAACCTCAAACAAAGAACCCTTAAACACTCCTCAAATGACTCTCAAAGAAATAAAAAAGAGGTAAGGTGTTATGAATATGGGAAGAAAGGACATATCAAACCAGAATGTCCAAAACTCAAGAAACACAAGAAAAAATTTCAAAAAGATAATGGGGAGAAAGGTCACAAAACCACATGGGATAACGAAAGCTCTTCAAGCGAAAAAGATGATAATGAAGGAGAAGAGGTCAACCTATGCTTTATGGCTTTAGAGGATCACTTCATGGATGGGGTAGGTCTTTCTTACTCACATTTATTTAATAATGATAGTAGTGATAATAATAGTGATAATGAAGATGATGATGAGCAGAGCTTAATAAAAGTATTGAACCTAGAATTAGAAAAATATAGAAGTAGATTCAATACTTACAAGAAGAATATCTTAGATATGAAAAACAAAATGAAAGTTGTACAAAAAGAAAATCTTGATCTTAAAACTTCTAATGAAACTCTTCAAAAATCATTAGATGAGTATTCCTTTAGACTCTTAACTAAATTCTTGCTTAAAGAAAATAATATTTTGAAAAATGAAACTAAGAAACTTAGAAACTCTATTTCAAGATTTCATAAAAGGCAAGGAGAGTTTAGATACTCTCATAATTTCTCAAAGACCACCTTTAATAAGATATGATCTAGAATTTAATGGAACATTATCGTCATCTCATAAGACTACTTTTGTTAAGTCTAGTACACCTCAAGCCTCTACAATTGAGGTAATAGCCCCAAGGGCTAAGAGCACAACACACACAAAACCCCCTATTCAAAAGAAGAATGATCAAGGGTCACTTGGCTTAAGAGGGAAACCTCAAAAGACCAATCATGCTTTTATGTATAAGAGGCATGCACCTAGGAAAGCACCTATTCATGATGCATGTGTATGTCATTGCTCACAAACTCCATCTAAAAGAATAATGAGACCTAAAAGCATGTTAAAACCGAAAAACATATTTAGAGCTAAACAATGTAATTATTACATGAAATTTGGTCATATCAATAAACATTGTTAGATAAGGAAGGCCCATTGGGAACCTTCATGTGCTAACCCCTTAGGACCCAAGTTCATTTGGGTACCTAAAAACCAAACTTGAATTGTGATTTTATAGGTATGCCTCAAGTCCACTATAAAAGAAAATACTTGTCTTATGGATAGTGGATGCTCAAGGAATATGACCGGAAACAAAAAACTATTCAATCACATTAAGTATTGATGGTGGTAAGGTAACCTTTAGGAACAATTCTAAGGGTAAGGTAATTGACATTGGCTCTATTGGTATTAATAATACTACTTTTATTGAAAATATTTTATTTGTTGATGGTTTGAAACATAATTTGTTAAGTGTAAGTCAATTATGTGATAAGGGAAACCAAGTAATCTTTACCTCAAATGAATGTCTGGTAACCTCTTTAAGTGGCCAAGAGATATTCGAAGGAGATAGAGATGTCAATACTTACGTAATAAACTTACACAAAATATCTAAACTTTCCTCTAAGTGTCTTATGACTATTAGTGATGAATCTTGGCTATGATATAGAAGGCTTGTCATGCAAGCATGAATTTAATTCAAAGACTTAGCAAAGGAGAGCTAGTAAGTGGACTCCTAAAAGTCAAATTTGAAAAGGATAAGACATGTGAACCTTTCTAAAGAGGAAAACAATACAAGTCATCCTTCAAATCCAAAAATATTGTAAGTACCTCTAAGCCTCTACAACTTTTGCATTTAGATCTTTTTGGACATACTATAGTTGCTAATTTAGAAGGTAAACACTATGCTTGTGTCATTATTGATTATTACTCTATATTAGCTTGGGTAATTTTCTTAGCTCAAAAAGAGTGATGCTTTTGAATCTTTCAAAAAAATTTTCAAGAGAATTCAAAATGAAAACGAATATTTTATTTCAAAAATAAGAAGCGATCATGGCAAAGAATTTGAAAATGAAAGCTTTAAAAACTTTTGTCTAGAGCATGGTGTATTACATAATTTTTCAACCCCTACGACACCTCAACAAAATGGGGTTGTCGAAAATAAAAATTGAATTTTAATTGAAATGGCTCGAACAATGCTCAATGAGTATGAATTACCAACCTACTTTTGGGCTGAAGCCATGAATACTGCATGTAATATTTCAAATCGATTTTTCAAGAGACCACTTTTAAGCAAAACTTTTTTTGAGCTATGGAATGGAAGAAAACCGATGATAACATGCTTTAGAGTATTTATATGCAAGTGTTTTATATTAAACACCAAGGACAACCTTAGAAACTTTGCCTCTAAATCCGATAAAGGTATCTTCTTAGGATACTCTACAACTAGCAAAAATTTTAAAGTCTTTAATAAAAGATCTTTAATTGTTAAGGAGTCTATGCATGTTGCTTTTTATGAATCTAGTAAACTTGATCTTGTGAAAGGTAGCGTTCTTGATGACATTGTAGGTACAATGGAGAAACTTGATCTTCATCATGAGAAAGATGATGATGATAAAGAGAAACAACAGCAAGATGTATCTCTACCTCAAGCTCAAGAGCAAGACAACCAAGAGCTTCTAAAGGAATGGAAGATGTCAAAGAATCACCCCAAGGAACAAATGATTGGTGATCCTACAAGGGTCTAAGTACTAGATCTCATCTCAAACTTTTAAATTCTAACCTTGCTTTTGTCTCTCAAATTGAGCCTAAAAATATTGATGAGGCTCTTAATGATGAAAGTTGGGTGATTTCTATGCAAGATGAACTCAACCAGTTCGAGAGAAGCAAAGTATGGATCTTGGTTCCTAGACCCAAAGACTATCAAATCATTAGTAGTAAATGGGTGTTTAGAAATAAATTAGATGAACAAGGTTCAATAACTAGGAATAAAGATAGGTTGGTTGCAAAAGGTTCTAATCAAAAAGAAGGTATAGATTATGATGAAACCTATGCTCCAGTAACTAGATTAGAAGCCATAAGAATACTTTTAGCATTTGCACGCCATATGAATTTTAAACTCTTTCAAATGGATGTGAAAAGTGCCTTCTTAAATGGCTTTATAGAAGAGGAAATTTATGTAGAACAACCTTCAGGTTTTGAAAGCCATAATTTGCCTAATCATGTTTTTAGACTTTCAAAAGCCTTGTATGGGTTGAAACAAGCTCCAAGAGCTTGGTATGAAAGACAGTTCTTTTCTTTTGGAAAATAATTTTTCAAAAGGACATGTTGACATAAATTTATTTATTAAAAGACATAAGCATGATATTTTGATTGTTCAAATTTATGTTGATGATATCATATTTTGGTATACTAATGAATTGATTTGCCAAGAGTTTGCTAAGTGTATGACTATGAAATTTGAAATGAGCATGGTGGGAGAACTTACGTTCTTCCTTGGTTTACAAATCAAGCAAAGCAATGAGGGCATATTCATCAACCAATTCAAGTACTCCAAAGAGTTAATCAAGAAATTTGGAATGGAAGGATGCAAAAATGCTAAGACTCCAATGAGCACATCAACAAAATTGGAAAAAGATAAAAAGGGTAAGAGCATAAATGAAAAGCTCTATAGAAGTATGATCGAATCTCTTTTTTACCTTACTGCCTTTAGGTTTGATATAATGTATAATGTATGCTTATGTGCTAAATTTCAATCTTGTCCTAAGGAATCATATTTGAATGTTGTAAAAAGAATTTTAAAATATTTATATGGCATATTGCATCTAGGCTTATGGTATCCTAGATATTCATCTTTCAATATCATAGGATATTCGGATGCGGATTATACCGGTAGTCTTTTGGATAGAAAGAGTACTTTAGACACTTGTCACTTTATTGGTGAATGCCTAGTTTTTTGGTTTAGCAAGAAGCAAGTTTTAGTTGCCTTATCTACCGCTGAAGTGGAATATGTGGCGGCAGGATGTTGTTGCACTCAAATCCTATGGATAAGACAACAACTAAAGGATTATGGTCATAGTTTGGACGATATACCCATCAAATGTGACAACACAAGTTCCATCAACCTATTTAAGAATCCCATTCAACGCTCTAGAAGTAAACATATTGACATTAGACATCATTTTCTTAAAGATCATGTTCAATATGGAGATGTTGTGTTATAATTCATTGATACAAAAAATCAATTGGCAGACATTCTTACCAAACCTCTTAATGAAGAAAGTTTTTTTTTCATGAGAAGAGAACTTGGTATGCTTGATGGATCAACTTTGTCTTAATTATTGTCTTGCCAATTGTATGATGAATCATTAACAATTGAATTATATTTCCTTCATATGATGCTCATTACTTAACTAATTTTATAATAATAAGTGGTTGACATGATTGAAATATATATTTAAGGGCACAAAAACTTCTTTAGAAATCTTCTAATCTAGTTTTAGGCTTAATTTTTTTTGAAGATTTAAGTTAATTCACGCTTGTGACATATATTCACAATTGTGAAGTAAATAGCAAATAGTTCCAGTACCTTTCATGCTTTGATTCACGGCATGCCTCACTGGCAGAAGTAGTGAAAACTAAGTTTCACATATGTCACTCCCGTGAAAAGCCTGATTCACACCTATGATATTTAATCATGACCGTGAATATTGACAGCAAATAACTCCAGAATTGTTCAAGCTAATATAGGGTATCTACATTAATCCTTCTCCTTTTGTTTCACTCCTTGTCTCACGATTAGTAGTGAAGCATAACTCTTCATGACCGAGACTATTTTTGTCACTCTCGTGAAAGTTCTAGGTCATGCCCATGACTATTTAATGTCAAGACCGTGACTTGATTTATCTCTTTTTTCACGACTAGAATGCCTCTTCAATAAACCGTGACCATGACTATTCACACCCATGATGGACTATTCACACCCGTGATGGACCATTCACGACCTTGAATATATCGACTAAAAATAAAATTTCAGCCATTTTCTCATTTCCATCTCTACAAATTCTCTCAGTTATCACCCTCATTCAATATTTCTCACAAATTCCGGCCTCCTCATATTCATTTCCATCTATAAAACCCTTTCAAACATCTTTCTTCTTGAAGAATCACAACTTCTCTAGGTTTTTTTAAATCTTTTGGTCCGAAAATTTCTTCTCCAATCCTTCATTAAAGCTTTATCAAAATGGAACTTGGTTCTTCCAAAGGCACAAGGAAGAAATCACATGCTCCAAGACGCTACATGGATTATCTTCCCAACATCATTTCAGAAAATTGTCATTCGTGATATGCCGTTCTCAAGAAGAAACCCCTATTCTCATCTCGATCCTTTGAATGGAATTCTGTCAAGACTATTGGTCTTGAGACAAGCATGATTGAATAGTTGCAAGCTTGTTATCTCAAAGAATTCGTAGACATTTATCGGCCAACGATAAGGGAACCAACTTCGAGTTCCTTAGCACATTGCAAGTCTCTCCCACCGGCACAGTAAAATTCCAGCTCTGTAAGCATTCTAACACTCTCACTGCAGCAGAGTTTGGCAATATTTTCAAGCTCCCTTTTGATGACATTTCTCAATAAGAGTGAAGTCGAATTCTATGCCAATTCGGCTTGGACATATTTTGGCTTGGAATGCAACTAGGATGTGAAGAAGACTAAAAGCACACACATACAGTTCCCTATGCATAAGTATTTACATAAGCTTCTCACCTATAGTATATTTGCTAGAGGAGATAGCAATGGGGCAATCAGAAAGTTAGAGTTCTTCTTATTGGAAATGGCACGAAGAGGACTAACAGTAGCTTTGTCTCGATGGTTTGCAGATCATCTCTTTTCCATTGCAACAAAGCCATTGGGAGATATTTTGATTGGCAGGTATGTGACTCACCTTGCCATTGAACTAGGGTATCTAAATCTCGATGAGCACAATTACAATCTTATTCCAGCTCATCCACAAGATCAACTCGATGTAGAGTCTTTCATAAAAATGGGAGCAGTTGTCCGCATTATTTATGAAAATAATGTCTACTACCATTTCACCACTCCAACTCGTGAAATTGATTAGGAAGACCATGACACTGATGATTTCAAAGCTGGCCTCCAGGGTATCCAGCAATGAAAGCGAGCCTGTGACAAAACATCGACACCGACAGTAGCGGAAGATGTTGGTCATTGGTTCTACCACATCCAGCTTGGCATAGCAGGTTGCTAATCTTATAACACCTCACCTTGATATGATGCAGGCTTCCATTGATGAGAGGTTGGAAAACCTCAAAGACTTTATGGAGTCTCATATGGACAACCTTGAGGCGGAGGTAGCATGCCTTAGGGATGGTCTGTCAGGCTTGAAGCCTAACTAGAGTCCTAGTTTTCATGTAGTAGATTTATTTTAATGTTATAGGACTTTATTTTATATTCTTGAATCTTAAATGTAATCCTTCTCCTTTTATTTTTAAATACAATCATCTTATCATCATTTTATTTTTTGTTGATGACAAAAAGGGGAGAACCTAGCAATATATGCAAATGTGTGGCTAGCAATATATATTATTATTATGCAATGTGTGGAATATGTAAACTTTTCCTTAATTGATAATATTCATAAAATATACCTCACATTAACTCACATATACTTTGCAAACTTGAACTTATTATGAACTTATTTTAATGCATAAGATATACTTAACATACATCTCACATATACTTTGAATACACTTGTTATATTAGTGTTAAATGATGAGATATACTTAAGATAGACCTTGCATATACCTTATTAGTTTGCAAATACCTTTGCTATATGTCCTTCAAATCTTGCAATCTACTATTTTATCTTAAGCACCTTTTGAGGGGGAGACTTTTCAAAAACACATATTGTTAGATTATTTGTTAACATCAAAAGGGGGAGATTGCTAAACCTTGAGGGGTATTTTTGTCATTTAATGATAACAAATAAAATAACAATAATGTATTTAACAATGTTTGTGTTCTAAGTGTGTAGAACATGAAATACTTTGACTAGAACATAAAGTAAGATTGAAAGACAACTTTTGAAAATTAAAATCAAAGAAATAGCAAAGTCACGCCCGTAAATATAGCTTAGTGCCAACTCTCCAACATTCAAGGTTCACGACCATGAAGGATCAAACCAACCGTGAATGATCAAGTAGTTACGTTCGTGAAAGATAGTCATGCCTGTGACCAAACATGTCATATTCTTCTAGAGAGCTTCACGGCCAAGAGTCACTACTTGGACTGCGGCTTGGAAGAACATTTATGACCGTGACACTTATATTCATGCCCAGAAATAAGGACAGAGAAACATGTCAGGTGCAAAGGTAAAAGTTGGTTCAATGACTATTTTCACATTAAATGCACCCAAACGACTATAAATCACAAAGAGAGTATAAATGCAAGTCATTTATGAATCCCAAGAAGAAGAAGAAGAAGAAACACAATTACTTTGAATCATTAATCTTGTTGTAGCCTTGTGCATTAATTATTCTCAACAAACCTCTATTCTTTGTAAAAGCATAATTGCTCATAATTTCAAAGCATTGCAGGTTGGTGAGTGTTTTCATTGTAATTGATTACTCAAGTGAGTTTGGGTATATTGGGTTAAGGGTGAAACACTAGTAAGAATTTATTGTGTGAGCCATAAAACACAAGAAATTGGTTTTTGTGTGAGCCACTGAAAAATACAAGGGAAATTATGGATTAGGTGTTAGCCATTAAGAGAAACACCATAGTTAGGAGTGAGCTTGTAAAACTCTATTATAACACTTAGTGTGTTAATAAAACACCCAATCAAGATTATGGAGAGGAGTAGGGTTTGTTAATACCCAAACCTTTATAAATATTTTGTGTGATATCTCTCATTTCCTACTTTATTTAATTTTATTCTGCACCTTAAAGTTAAGAAAATTTTATTTAATAACCAATTCAACCCCCCAGAGCTTGTTACTTCATTAGTGAATGTTTAGTTTCTTGTTTTAGCAAAAAATAAGTTTCAATTGCCTTGTCTATTATCGAAGTGGAATATGTGGCAACGAGTTGTTGTTGCATTTAAGTTCTTTGGATGAGACAACAACTATCAAATATGACAATACAATTGTTATAAATCTTTCTAAAAATCCCATTGAACATTTTAGAAGCAAACATGTAGACATTATGCATCATTTTATAAGAGATCATGAACAAAATAGTGATATTGTGTTAGAATTTATTGACACAAATAACCAATTGGTTGACATTTTCACCAAATCTCTCAATGATTAAAGATTTTGTTTTATAAAAAGGGAGACTAGTATACTTGACGGGAGTACATTGTCTTGAAAAATACTTTGAAAAAGCAAGCATTGCATCCTTTATGCACACTTAAATGATCTTAATGTGAATTGCATGGTTTGTATAACTTATATATTTAATTGTGAACATTGAGTGATATACCATGTTTTTAATGATTTGCATGTTCCAATTGTATGATACATGATTAATTTCTTTGAAAAAATATGCTTAATTTTCCTAGAAAGAAGTTTTGTATCACATATTTTCATTTGGATCTTGTTTTAATTTTTTTTCCATGTTTTAGGTCTTCACAACCGTAAATGAATATTCACTGCTATGAATTTTAAAGACAAAAATGGCAAAATCATTTATGTTTTAGCTTTCGCCTTGAGTCACGATTTGATCATGTGACATGTCCTTTTCATGCTCATGACCATTTCTTGTCACAATCATGAAAATGTCCTGCTTCAAAGGTAGAAACATTCATGCCTTTATTCCTGGCTTGTCTCACCACTTAGTCTACCTATAAACATCATGATTCATTCCCGTGAAAGATTTTTTACGACTGTGAATCTAGTGATATAAAGTCTGTTTTTCACAATTTTTCTCTTATTTCTCTCTTTTCAAACTTGATAACAACCACTTTTCTCTAGTTTTTTTTCCTTTTCCAACCTCCTTAACATCATTAAACGTCAAATCTTCACCGGTTTGACCTATAAACACCTTGAACACCATTTCCCCAACTTTTCATTAGGGTTCTCAAGCTTTTTTCAAAGCCCTAGGTTTTGCATCTCGCTCTCTCTCAACCATGGCCTTGGGAGTTGGTTCTTCCAAAGGCAAGAAGAAGAAGAGCTTTACCTCTATGCTCTATATAGAAACAATGCTAAACATTTTACATCGACAGTGCCATCCGAGGTACATCTCCCTCAAGAAATGACCTATCTTGTCTACCAAGACATTTGATTGGGATTGTATCAAGACTATTGGCTTGGAATCTGATATGAAAGTGTGGCTTCAAAAGTGTGGGTTGTTCGAACTCATCAACATCTACAAATCCACATTCAAGGAATTGACCTTAGAATTTCTTAGCACTTTGCAGGTGTTACCGATCGACAAAGTGTCATTTCAATTTTACAATTGATAACATACTCCACTACTGTCGAATTTGGTGATATTTTCAAGTTGCCACATGAGGGCTTAGTCCATAAGAGTGAATCCAAGGATTTTTCCTCACAGAGCACCAAGAGCACCCATCTTACATCTTCGGTGCATCGCTACATTCATCAGTTCCACACCTACAATAGTTTTGCTAGAGATGATAGCAATGGATCAATTCTAATGTCTGCGCTGCTATTGCTTGAGTGGGCTAAAAAAGATGAGCTAGTAACTCTATCGAGATGGTTTGCCTCTCACCTCATGTCTATTGCCACTAAGACAACCGGAGGCATACTCATCGGGAATCATGCTGCTCATTTTGCAGTGGAGCTCGAATCTTTGGACCTCAATGATCATACATACACCATCATTTTGGCCTCCCTTAGAGACCAACTTGATGTCGAGTCATTCGTCAAGATATGAGCTACTGTCAGGATCATATACAAGGATGATGTTTTTTATCATTTCAAAACATCAAATGATGAAATAGCTTGGGAGCCCAATGACTCCGACGAGTTTAAACAAGGTCTTTAAGGGACCCAGCAGCGAAAGAGAGTAAGAACAGAGGCTTCTATAGCTTTAGTAGATACTCTAGCTAGCCCAGTAGTTGGTGAGTCATCCTCATCATCTCAGCCAGACTTGGCTTAGGAGCTTATGGAAATGATCAATTCTCACCTCGACTTGATTCAAGCTTCGATTGATCAGAAGTTGGAGGATTTCGAAGACTTTGTGGAGTCTAGAATAGAGAGCCTTAAGGATGAGATGACTTGTCTATGTGATCAATTGTCTGGCATCAAGCCATGATCTATCCTATTTTTAGATTTTGCATTAGGAACATTAAGATAGGAAAATCAGATTTTGTTATGTAATGAAACTCCTTTGAGTTTGTAGGAGAAACCTGTATCATTTTGTTTTAGTAATACATATGATATTGTCTTCATCATGTTTATTGCCTTTTTCTTCTCTTTTTACTTGTTTTTTTTATTGTGCAAAAGGGGGAGAAGAATATCCAATATGTATGCTTTATATATGCCATATATATGTTTTTATGCGTGAGTTATGTTCTAATAATATGATACATGCCTTTTGTTTTGATTATAACATAAATAGTATACTGATGGACTAAGTGAACTCTTTTGAACTTCTTTATATTTATACTTTTGCTTTGAGTTTGTGGCATGCTTGTGATTATCTGTGTTAAATTTTTATAAGTATATTTTGAGGAGGAACAAAATAATTTCTACTTAAGCCACATATTGTATAATTATTTGTTACCATCAAAAAAAGGGAGATTGTTGGACCCTAACAAATATTTGAGCAATAGAAAATTTAACCATATTTTGTGTTATAAGCATTTAGACAGCTTAAATGTTCATTAAACTATAAAAGATAGTTGATTCAAGTGGATTGAAGTTCAAAGAACTGTGACACAAATGTTATGCTAATGCAAAGTCACCCACGCGAAATATTTTTTTCACACCCGTGGAAGACAAGATCACACCTATGAAGCTTGTGCACACGAAACCTTGATATTCAATTGTTTATGGTTGTGAAGAATTTGGCCTACTCGTGAAGCACAAATTTTCACTCCCATGAAGAAGTGTAACACCCATGAAAGGTTTTACAAATTATGGATATAAACGTTCATGACTAGCTTTACCACTTCAGTCACAACTTCACCAAAAATAGTCACACTCATGAATTTATATATTTAATGTTGATAGGTGCGAACGAGAAAGTGGTTGAACAACTAGTTTTGCAATGAATGCACCCCAATCGACTTTATTTCTCATATGAAGTATAAATACGACTCATTTATAAACTTTTAAGTATTAGACAATAAATTATCAAGCATGTAATCCTTGTAAAACTATTGTGCATTAATTGAAACTTCATCTACTTACAATCTTTGTTGTGAAGACTATTATAGCTCAATTTGTTGAGCTTTTTTGAAAAATAAGTACTTTCATTCCTATAATCAAATACTTATTAGTGGGTTTCAGTTATTTGGGTAGTGAGTGAAATACTTGTAAAGGTTTTTGTGTAAGCCATAAAAAAATACAAGATTTGATTGTTGTATTAGCCATTAAAACACAAAGGTTGTTGTTGGATTAGATATTAGCCAAGAGAGTAAAACATCATAGTTGGGAGTGAGCTAGAAAAACTTCATTGTAACACTTAATGTGTTAGTGAAATACCCAATTGAGATTGGTGAGAGGAGTAGGGTTTGTTAACATCGAACCTCTATAAATTTTGTGTCTCTGTCTCTCTACTTTTTTTTGTTTATTCTTAGTCATTTTCTTGGAGCAAAATTTTATTTGCCAACCAATTCAACTCTCCTTTCTTGGTTATTGTTTTAGGCAACACTACTCAAAACAACTTTCAATTGGTTGCTTATAGAGTGATAATGATTGGGCTAATTGTGAATTAATAAAGAATTTACTTAGTGGATATTGTGTTTTCTTAGGTAGTGCACTTGTTTCTTGGAAAATAAAGAAACAAAATAATGTATCTCATTTTTAATGTGAGGTAGAATATAGTAGTTAAAATGTTACTTTACAATTTAGGCACATAGGAGACATTTGTAATCAACTTATGACTACCATTTTTGAAAGAGATGAGAATTGTACCTTTTTGTTCAATTTGAATTTCTGAGGAGTCTCCAATGGAAACATTGTCTTTTATCTTCTCATTGAGGTCTACAAATTTGCTTTTGTATTCACACATGTGATTATTTGATCCATTACCCAAGTACCACAAACTATCAATATTCTTCTCTTCATTCATGGTTGTCAGCAAGAAAGTTGACTTTTCGACTTCTTGGTTTTCATCAACAAGATTAGCTTTTTCTTTAATATTATTAGTGGCACTACAACATCCTAAACATAATGACCCATTTTACTAAAATTATAGCATTCAACTTTTAACTTGTCATACCTTTTTATATTTGAGTAGTAGCCTCGTCCCCTTCCTCTTGCTCTTTCATGCCCTTCTAGTGATGGTTGGCTTCTCTATCATTGTTTGAGTTGTCTCCATTGCCTCTTCCTCTTCCATATTGGCTATGATCACGTCCTCTTCCTCTTCCATGGCCTCTAAATTGGCTTCTTTCTCCTTCATCATTCTTCACCGTAGCTTTAACTTTGAGCAGTTGCTCTAAAGGTTCTTGCCTCATTTTGATCTTTTCTTCATGGGCTTGTAAGGAACCCTCCATTTCTTCAATGGTCATTAAGTCTAAATCTTTTGACTCTTTAATGAGAGACACCATATAATCAAATTTGGGAGTTAAAGTACGAAGAATATTCTCCATAATCTACATCTCTCTTTAATTGACTTGCAATTGTCTTCATCCCTGAACAATAATTCAAAATTGACTCGGATTCATTCATCTTCAAAACTTTAAAATCACCTCTAAGTAATTGAAGTCTCACATTCTTTGCTTTATCAACACCTTGAAAGGACTTTACTAAAATTTTCTAAGCTTCCTTTGAAGTAGTAGCATCAGCTACCATCTCAAACGTTGATGGATGAGAGTGAGAGCTTGTTGATCCTTCTTCCTTATTTTGCACAAAACTTTAATATTTTGAGATAAATTTTCTTCATTTTAAGCTTCTCATAGCCTTTTTCTACAACATTCCACACATCTTGAGAGCCAAACAAAGCCTTCATATATAGACACCACTTCTCATCATTTTCTTTTGTGAGATGAGGGAATTGGAAGGAAGTAACTCTACTATTTTCCATCTCTCAATTTTTTTTTCATAATACTTTTTTTTCACACTCTAAAGAATTGAGGCTCTGATACCACTCTGTTGGAGGAAGAATACATTTTCAGAAGAGAACTCTTTGTTACTTGCTTGCATCAAATGATTAGTACATGTGGTATTCATAGATGCAAAAGGATAATTTTAGACCTATAATTAATTTGTTAGGTAATCTAGAAGACTTTTAGAACTTCTAAGAGATATATTCTAGAAATTTAGTATTTTTAAGAGATGAGTGTATCTAGCCTAAGAGTCATATGATATTCTTGATAATTCAACAAAATTATATTCCAGAAAATTCTAATTATTATCCTTAACAAGTTTTACTTTCAATGAAGTATTCATTTTCATTTCAATCATTTCTCTTCTGATTTACATTGTGGTTATTTGCTCTTGTTTACTGCAAGATTCAAACCAGAATCTTGTTTTGTACAAAAAAGAAAAAAAAAATGCAGCAAGGACAGTAACCATCAAATATCAAACTATTAATACAACCATTAACAACTTGTTGAGTGCATCAGTTAGAATGGATTGTTAAGTGTTTGGGTAATCCTCGGATCTTGACCGAGTTGCTGTCGGAGCTTGTGGTTGGGAAGCCTACTGTAATTAGTGGCAATGGGTCAGAGATTATCACACTATCTAATATTTGAATATTGAATCCAAATCGTTTAGTTTTATTTTTCCTAGCTGCTAACTGACATCCTAAAGAGGAATGGCTAAACAAGTTCATATGCATGGATATCAACCAGGAAAGCAGAGTTTTACCAACTATAACCAAAAAAACATTAAAAAAATGACTAAGAGAAAATCGAAGCCAGTAACAAAATTAATATATATAGTAAATAAATTAAAATAGAGGAAATGAAACACATATATTGATTAAATTTTTATAGAAATTTCTTTAAGGAAGAAGATTCCAAATGCTCATCTTTGCTGGTACTTTTCTGGCCACTATATGAATTCAGTTGAGGATTACGTCAATTAAGGTTAGAAAAAATTTCTTAAAATGCTGGACATGGAGGTTGACTTCAAAAAAAGTAAAAAATAAGAATAAAAAGAAAATATAAGGAAATGCAGTAAGAAGAGGTGAGTGGGTTATCTTAGGCATTATACATGTGCCCACCGATGCCATGTCTCAACAGCTAATTGGATGGCTTATACAGTTCAAGGGGCATGTATTCTATTTTTCATTCATGTAAATTTTCGAAATAAGAGTGGGTGGTGTAAATATCTGAAACTGAATTATTTTAAGATTAGTTTAACTCATAATTCGTCCCCTATACATATCATGATTTTTTTTATACAAACATCTCCTTAAATATAGTTTTTAATAGAAATAGGCCCTTCAATTTAGCAAACATTACATGCAGCCTCATTAGAAAAGAATAGAATACATGGTCAAAGTTTTTTTTTTTCTAATAGAAATAAGCCCTTTTTTTCTACAACAAATTACAAAAAAAATTTATAAAATTTATTAAATTATAATCAGAAATAACATTAAAAAAAAAACTAACAGTTACCACTCTATCTTTTGATAAAAATATTGTTTAAAATAATAATTTTCAAAATTGTGGCTTGAGTGTACTTGTTGCTTTGCAGTTACAATTATTGATAATGAATAAAAACTATCAACTCTTATAAAAGATCATTACTGAATATAAAATTCTAAAAAATTCATAAAAAAATATTTTAAATATAGAAAAATCATATAATATGTTGCACTACAATATTTGAAATTTATATTAAATGAATAACATTATCTCAAACGATAGGTTTAAAAAATTGTTTCTAATTGTAATTTGTTAAAACCTAAAAATGATTTTCTGTAATTTGTTTTTTTTAATATAAAATATATTGAGATTGCATTACCAATATCGTCGGAAACATATTGCCAAACAAAGATTTATTAATGGCATAATCCCACAATTCTTAAAAGAAAAAAAAAATATTCCATAGAATTTTTTTTGGCACTATGCTTCTTTAGTATATCAAAAAGGGACAATTCTCACTTAAATACGAATAATTGTTTTAGTAAACAGAGTTTAAAGATGAAATATATGTAAGTAAAGTGGTTATTAACGATTTTTCCACTAATACAATTCATAAATAATGTTATAAATTGAATATAAACAAAATTCTTTCCTATATAAAAGATGCTAATAAGACAGTTTGAGCTGATGCTCGCCGGCGGTTAAAAAACTACAAACTAACTCTTATTTCACAAATAAGAATCTAATTATAAAATAAAAGTTAAAAAAAAAACTAATTAAAGGATTCTATTTTAGTAAAAGTTGTTTAGTGTTTCAATAAAGGAGTCTCCATATACACCAATGGTTCTGATTTAGTGACTAGTGTCGAGATTTCGAATTTAAATTTTTAGTTAAATTTTTTGTAGAAAAAAAATCTCATATACAGTGATACGGATTCGTCAAGTCAATTATTATTAATGGGCAAAACACTAATTTTGGTCACTAAATTATAAATTCATATGGGTTCGATCTATTAAAATTTTTATTTGTTAGTATTATATATTTTTTAACTTTTATTTTGATATAAATCAAGTTTTTTAAATGAATATTGGGGTATGGGGTTACAAATATTCCATGCACGTGAAATGTATATTTAAGCTTCTGACCGAAAAAAGACAAGGTAAGGAAGCTACAAATACAAAAATTGTATGTTTTGACCTTGTAACTATATATTGTGTTCTGTTAACTCTTGTTTAACTAAGAATAAATGAATTATCATTTTTTCATTTTTTTTCATGTACTTTTGTTCATCTTTTATATATCTACAGTAAACCCTGGAAATTTTGGTATAGAAATTGAACTCATTTTTTTTTTTAACTAAGAATAAGTGAAATTATAACTACTAATAAATGAAATTATCATGTCATAGAAAAATGATAGCGAATTAAAAATTGACATGTGAAAAATGCTATGATTTTTTCAATAAAAGTAAAGTAATAAGTAAGGTTTTAGAAAATTTTGCTTTTATTTTAAAATTTAATTGAAAATTCAGGTAAAACGGATTTTAATTATCAATAAATTAAAAAAAATTCAGAAGCTCAGATTCATGAATTTGTTCTGTAAACTTTGTAATTCTTCACTCTTATATAAAGGAAAAAGGGAAAAAATGATCTATATTAAAATAATAATTTGAACGAATAAAAGTTTTTTGGTTTAATAGACAAAAAGAGCGTAGTTGAAGAGTCAAATTATTTCCTCTTCTACATGTCTATTTTCTATTTGGATTAAAAAAAAAATTATGCTTATATTCTCAGATGAAAAAATACTAAAATTTTTTATCAAAATAAAAGTTCATGGCTAAATAGGTTAATAATTCCCATATAATTCAGGGACTAAAATATGAGTTGACTTTTTTTTTTTTGAAAACGAAGTTTTGTCTTATTAATAATATTGGACTAATTGGTATTACATGTATTCGACAAGTGAAATTTGTAACGATGGTGCCATGGAAATATTTTGTTCGATGACTTGAAAAAATTGGAAGATTTGTTAAAGCTTGATGAACTAATTACTTTTATTATAATAAATCGAAATTAGAAGAGATAGTGAGGGAAAAAAGGTAGGGATATGTACCAGTTTATTGTTGATATGAAAAATATTTACCCAATTGGATTAGTTTTTAAAATAATTCTAAATTTGAGATAGTTTTTAGATTCAAATGGTTAGTTCAACCAGTGTGCGTCCGTCGGACTAGTGCACTGCATTGAATCTCTGCAACATGTAGCAACCTTTCCCATGACTTGCATGCAGCCTTTGCTTTCTACTCGTGACATATGAAATTAGGTCCCTCCCTCCCCTTCACCTTAATGCAAGTATTTGAAATATAAACTCCCTTCTCTGCTAGCACATGCACTCCTCTTTCATTCTCATAGCAAGCTTAAAAATTTTGTTTTCTTTTTTTCATTTCCAGAATCTCATTTCCTTCCTTTTTATATATTTTAATTTGGTTGATAACATTAAAAAAGAGAGTTTGAAATTCCATTACAAGAGTGTTGCCCAGATATTAGACCAAGAAGGGGGGGGTTGAATTGGAGTTTCTAAAATTAAACTTTAAAGTGCGGAAATAAAATTGCTAATTTTAGAAGGGATAAAGAAAATCAGACACAAAAATTTATAGAGGTTCGGGTATTAACAAACCCTACTTCTCTCCCCAATCGCAATTGGGAGTTTTACTAACACACTAAGTGTTACAATGGAGTTTTACAAGCTCACTCCCAACTATGGTGTTTCTCACAATGGCTCACACCTAACCCAGAAATCCATTGTGTTTTAATGGCTCACACAATAACCAATTCCTTTGTGTTTTACAGGCTCACACAAACAACCTACACTTGTGTTTTACAGGCTCACACAATAACCTACACTTTGTGTTTTGCAGGCTCACACAAACAACCTTTTAAATTTGTATTTTGGAGGTTCACACAACTAACCCTTACAAGTGTTATTCTCTTAACCCAGAACTACCCAATGCTCACTTGAGTAAAGATTATAGAGAGAACCACTTATAAATCTTTATTGCTCAAATATGAGGAGCAAAAAGATTTTTACAGAGAATAGATTTGTTCACAAAGCATAAAAATACAAGATAGGTTGTGATTTGAAATATATACTAATCTTTTGTTTTTCTTATTATTCTCTTATCATCCTCTTATTTCTTAATGCATAAATGACTTCCATTTATACTCCCATGGCTAAATATAGCCGTTGGGGTGCATTAATTTAGAAACTAGCCGTTATACCAACCAAAAAATCGCGCCTGATATTTTTCTCTTTCATTGGTCACGGGCGTGAATATGTTTGTCACGGGGGTGACAGTTCTTCCCAAGCCGTGACTGAAGTGGTGACCTTGGTCGTGAAGCTCTCTGGAATGTCTTGACATATAGAGTCACGGGCGTGACACTCTTCCCAGCCGTGAGAGAAGTGGTGACTGAAGTCGTGAAGCTCTCTGGATGAAATTAAATATATCCTTCACGGGGGTGACACCTACATTCACGGGGGTGAACATCTTCACAGCCGTGACCAAAGTGGTGACTCTGGTCGTGAAGCTCTCTGGTTGAATTTACACAACTCTTCACGGGAGTGACACCTCTAGTCACGGGGGTGACTGAAATGCTTACTTCACGGTTTGGTTTTCCTTCATGGCCGTGAACTTCAAATGTTGGTTTTGGTAACGGTTAGCTTTCTTCACGGGGGTGACTCCTTGAGTCACGACAGTGAACATGCTACTTCTTACTTTTTATTTCTTTAAGGATTATTCTTCCAATTCTCCATTCTTGCCAGTTTATGTCCTGTATAATATACTTTCAAAAATAAGTATGTTAAATACAATATTGCTATATTATTTATTATCATCAAAATGACGGAAATACCCCTCAAGGTTAACAATCTCCCCCTTTTTGATGGTGACAAATAATCTAGCAATATGTGATTTTGAGAAGTCTTCCCTTCAAAATATACTTAGGATAAAAAATTATAATGTGCAAGAATAGTAAATAAAGATGTAGCATTTAACTTGATTTTAAGTATATGCAAGTTATATGAGAAGTATATCCAATACATACCATAATTCCTTTTCAAGATATAAAGTGTATGTAAGGTGTATTTAAGATATATCATGGCATGTTGTAACTTTCTTTGATAAACAATTCTTATATTGCTAGTTTGATACTACTTTCCCTTATCATATTCTATTGCATATTGTTTATTGCATATGGCATATTGCTAGTTTTCTCCCCCTTTTGTCATCAATCAAAAAGAATATGTAGATTGAAGTAAACAAAAGCAAATATATATTATGAAGGAAAGAATACAAACTAAGAAAGGAAATTTAAGATTTCCTACATACCAAAACAAAACAAAAAAAAAAAGATCAAACATAGCAAATTTAGGCTATACTCTAGCCTATATCCTAGCCAGACATCCTATCACGAAGCCTAGCTACTTCAGCCTCAAGGCTGTCTATCCGAGACTCCATGAAGTCCTTGAGGTTTTCCAACCTCTCGTCCATGGAAGTCTGCAGCTGCTCGAAATGTGGTGCCAAGAGGTCGACCACCTGCTGCGCTAAAGACGGTGTGGAGGCTGAGGATTGTCCAATGTCCTACTCGATGACTGGAGTTGTTTCCTCAATCCTAACCCTCTTCTTCTGCTAGACTCCCTGGAGGCCTGCTTTAAAATCCTCTGTGTCATGATCTTCCCAGATAATTTCTCCAGCAGTATCAGTGAAGTGGTAGAAGATATCGTTTTGAAAAACGATTCTGACAGCCGCTCCCATCTTGATGAATGACTCTACATCCAACCTATCTCGTGGGTGTGCAGGAATGATGTTGAAGTGGTGGTTATCCATCTTCAAGTAATTGAGCTTCACTGCCATATGAGTGACATAAGCCCCAATCAATATATCTCCTGTGGGCTTGGTAGCGATTGAGAGAAGATGGTTTGCAAACCATCTTAAGAGTGCCATTGCGACTCCCCGTCGAGCCATCTCGAATAGGAAGAGTTCTGACTTCCTAATTGTTCCATTGCTCTCTCCCTGAGCAAAAATGCTATAGGTTAGAAACCTATGCAAATACCTGTGTACTGGGGTCCTGAGATGTGTGCTCTTAGTTTTCTTGACATCCCAGCTGCAATCCGTGCCAAAATGTGTCCATGCTGCAGGGGCAGAGAATTCTACCTCAGTCTCATTTAGAACGCCATCAGATGGTAGGTTTAATAATTCTCCAAATGCAATGGCGCTGAGGGTGGTTGCATTATTGCAGAGTTGGAATTTCACCACTCCGGTTGGTGAAACCTCCAAGGTGCTGAGGAATTCCAGCGTTGGCTCCTGTAGAGTTGGCATATGAATGTCAACAAATTCTCGTAGATGACAGGCTTGAAGTTGCGCTGTCATAGCCATCTCGAGTCCGAGATTACGGACTGTCTGCCATTCGAAGGACCTTGAAGATAAAATTGGTCTCTTCTTCAAAGTTGCATACCGGGGATGGCAACTTTCGGGAATGATGTTCATGAGGTAATCTGAATACCTCTTTGGTGCATGAGACTTCTTTCTCTTCCCTTTTGATGAAGCAGACTCCATATTTGAAGATTTAGTAGTTGAAGGAATTTAAGAAGATTTTTGACAGAGAGAAAATATGATGAAATACCCTAGAAATGTTTGTTTCGTGCTGAAGATTCGAACTATTTATAGTGAAATTTCAAGGCTTTGGGGTCGAAATCTTCAATGTCTCAATGAATGAGAGTGAATGAGAGTGGTTTTGGGAGTTGGAGAGTTGAAATGAAAAGTGTAACCGGCTGTTTTCTTATATATTCGATACATTCACGGGCGTGACTTATGGTTTCACGGGCGTGAATAGTCGTGTTCACGGTTTGCTGAAGCAGTGTTCCACCCGTGAATGAAAGTGTGAATAAGTTCACGGGTGTGATAGATGAACATCACGGGCGTGAATGATCATAGATCACGGGGGTGAAAATATTGTCACGGGCGTGAACTATTGAAGTTCACCACTTATACTCGTGAAGCAAGCCGTGACACAAGGGGTGAAAGCTTCTGTTAGTTTGGGATGTAATTGGTCACGGGAGTGAAATTATGTCACGACCGTGAGGGATCTTTGCCACGGGCGTGAATCAAGCCGTGAAACTATGTTTCACCACTTGAAGCAGTGAAACATGCCGTGACCCGAAGCCGTGAACGACACTGCCTCTTTGGGCCACTTAAGTCACGGGCGTGAGTATTAGTCACGAGCGTGACTACCCTATAATTTTCATCAGATTGAAATTAGGTTCTGCAACAATCATTTCAACAAAAAATTTACTACATAAAGCATAAATTCTCATAAAAAAAAATTTATTTTACAACTTGTGATATGTTTTAATATCATCAATTAAAATTCCTTATTCTTGTAATCACAAGGTTAATCCATCAATCATACCTAGTTCTCTTCTAATGAAATTAAATCTTTCCTCATTTAGAGACTTAGTGAAAATGTCTGCTAATTGCTTTTCTGTGCATACAAATTCTAATTCAACATCTCCATATTGAACATGATCTCTAATAAAATGATGTCTAATGTCAATATGTTTACTTCTAGAGTGTTGAATAGGATTCTTTGAAAGATTTATAGCACTGGTGTTGTCACATTTTATAGGTATATGGTTCATCTCATGACCATAGTCCTTAAGTTGTTGTTTCATCTAAAGAATTTGTGTACAACAACATCCAACTGCTACGTATTCAGCTTCAGCAGTTGAGAGAGCAACTGAAACTTGTTTCTTGCTAAACCAAGAAACCAAACATTCTCCAATGAAGTGACAAGTACCTGAAGTACTTTTTCTATCTAAAAGACTACCAACATAGTCTGCATCTGAATATCCTATAATATAAAAAGATGAATTCCTAGGATACCATAAACCTAGATGCAATGTACCATGTAAATATCTTAAAATCCTTTTTACAGCAGTCAGATGAGATTCTTTAGGACATGATTGAAATCGTGCACATAAGCAAACACTGTACATAATATCAGGTCTAGAGGCAGTTAGATATAAAAGTGATCTGATCATACCTCTATAAAGTTTTTCATTAATTCTCATACCCTTTTCATCTTTGTCCAATTTTGTTGATGTGCTTATAGGAGTCTTGGCATTTTTGCATCCTTCCATACCAAATTTTTTGATTAAGTCTTTGGCATATTTGGATTGGTTGATGAATATGCCTTCATTGCTTTGTTTGATTTGTAGACCAAGGAAATACTTAAGTTCTCCCATCATACTCATTTCAAATTCCCTAGTCATGCACTTAGCAAAATCTTGACAAAGCAGCTCATTAGTAGAACCAAATATTATATCATCAACATAAATTTGAACAATTAGTGTCTCATGCTTATGCTTTTTGATGAACAGTGTAGTGTCAACATTTCCTTTTGTGAAATTATTTTCTAATAAAAAAGAACTTAGTCTCTCATACCAAGCTCTTGGTGTCTGTTTTAAACCATACAAGGCTTTTGAAAGTTTAAAAACATGATTTGGCAAATCATAGCTTTCAAAACCTGGTGGTTGTTCTACATACACTTCTTCATCTATACAACCATTTAGAAATGCACTTTTCACATCCATTTGAAAAATTTTGAAGTTCATGTGACATGCATATGCTAAGAGTATTCTTATAGCTTCTAATCTAGCTACAGGTGCATATGTTTCATCATAGTCTATACCTTCTTCCTGATTATATCCTTTTGCAACAAGTCTTGCTTTATTCCTGGTTATTAACCCTTGTTCATCTAACTTATTTCTAAATACCCATTTGCTGCCTATGATTGGATGATTTTTTGGTCTTGGTACTAGGTTCCATACCTCATTTCTCTCAAATTGGTTCAGTTCCTCTTGCATGGCAATTACCCAACTTTCATCATTAAGAGTCTCATTAATGTTTTTAGGCTCAATTTGAGAAATAAAAGCTATGTCATTGACTAAATGCTTGAAATGAGATCTAGCACTTACTCCTTTTGATAGATCACCAATTATTTGCTCTTTTGGATGATTTCTGTTCATTCTCCATTCTTTTGGAAGTTCTTGCTCCATTTGTTCTTGATTTTGAGGTAGTAGATTTTCTTGATCTTTTTCTTCTTTTCCATTTTCAATGACAAGTTTGTCCATATTATCTACAACATCATCAAGAGCACTACCTTTCACAAGATCAAGTCTACTAGATTCATTAAAAACAACATGCATGGATTCTTCCACTATTAATGATCTCTTATTAAATATTCTATATGCTTTGCTGGTTGAAGAGTATCCTAAAAAGATACCTTCATCAGACTTAGAGGAAAATTTTCCAAGATTGTCCTTGGTGTTTAATATAAAACACTTGCATCCAAATACTTTAAAGTATGATACCAAGGGCTTTCTTCCATTCCATAGCTCAAATGAGGTTTTGTTTAAAAGAGGTCTTTTGAAAACTCGATTTGAAATATAACATGCAGTGTTTGTGGCTTCTGCCCAAAAATAAGTTGGTAATTCATATTCATTAAGCATTGTTCTTGCCATTTCAATTAATGTTCGATTTTTCCTTTCAACAACTCCATTTTGTTGAGGTGTTCTAGGAGATGAGAAATTATGTGAAATGCCATGTTCAAGACAAAAACTTTCAAAGTTTTCATTTTCAAATTCTTTCCCATGATCACTTCTTATTTTTGAAATGCAGTACCCTTTTTCATTTTGAACTCGTTTAGTAAAGTTTTTGAAATTTTCAAAAGCATCACTCTTTTGAGCTAAGAAAATTACCCAAGTAAATCTAGAGTAATCATCTACGATGACAAATGCATAATGTTTACCTCCTAAGCTAGCAACTCTAGTAGGTCCAAATAAGTCTAAATGTAAGAGTTGAAGGGGTTTTGACGTACTTACAATGTTTTTGGCTTTGAAAGATGACTTGTGTTGCTTTCCTCTTTGACAAGGATCACATGTCTTGCCTTTTTCATATTTAACTCTTGGTAATCCTCTTACTAGCTCTCCTGTGCTGAGACTTTGTATTAAGTCCATGTTAGCATGACCAAGTCTTCTATGCCACAGCCAAGATTCATCACTAGTAGTCACAAGACACTTAGAGGAATTGTTAGATAGTTCATGTAAGTTTATTATGTATGTATTGATATCTCTATTTCCTTTAAATATTTCTTGACCATCAATAGAGATTACAAGACATTCGTTTGAAGTGAAAATTACTTTGTTTCCGTTATCGCATAATTGACTTACACTTAACAGGTTATGTTTCAAGCCATCAACAAGTAAAACATCCTTAATAAAAATAGTACTATCAACACCAATGGTGTCAATGCCAATTACCTTACCCTTTGCATTGTTTCCAAAAGTAACTTTACCTCCATCAATACTTTTGATTTCATTGAAGAGTTCCTTGTCTCCTGTCATATGCCTTGAGCATCCACTGTCTACTAGCCATGCATTTTTGTTTATTGTGGACTTGAGGCATACCTACAAAGTTAGAAATCAAGTATGATATTTAGGTACCCAAATGAGTTTGGGTCCTTGGGGGTTAGCACATGAAGGTTGCCAATGAGCCTTCCTTATCCAGCAATGTTTATTTATGTGACCTATTTCCATACAATAATTACATTGTCTAGGTCTAAACTTGCTTTTTGGTCTTGTACTGTATTTAAATGCCATAATTTTATTAATATGATTTTGAGAACAATGGCATGCACATTCATGATTAATTTACATTTCTCTAGATGCATGCTTCTTATATATAAAGGCATGATTAGTCTTTTGAGGATTGTTTCTTAGGTTTACTAATATTTGATTATTGCTTTTATGTATAGAGGGATTAGTATACTTATTCTTTGGTGCTTTTCCAGCAAGTGTGGAGATGTGAGGTTCTTTAGGTTTGACAAATATAGTTTTGTTAGAAGATGATGATGTGTCTTTAAACCCTAGACCATGTCTTACTAAAGGTGGTCTTTGAGACACAATGAGAGTGTCTAAGCTCTCTTTACCCTTGTGAAATTTAGAAATGGAATTTCTAAGTTCTTCAACTTCATTTTTCAAAGTATTGTTTTCTTTTAAAAGTGAAGCTGTTGAGGGTCTTGATGAGTATTCATCTAATGACTTTTGAAGAGATTCATTAGATGATTTAAGCTTTATGCTCTCCTTTTCTAAGCCATCTATCTTATTTTTCAAATTAGAGATATTATTTCTATAAGTACTAAATTTACTTCTATATTTCTCTAATTCTATATTTAATTCTTCTATTAGGCTTTGCTCATCATCATCATCATCACTATCACTATCATTATCACTACTATCATGATTGAAAGAGTATGAGTGTAGTGATCTTACTTTGTCCGAGATGTGATCCTCAATAGCCATGAAGCATAGGTTGACCTCTTCACTTTCATTATCATCTTTTTCGCTTGATGAGCTTTCGTCATCCCATGTGGCTTTGTGACCTTTCTCCCCACTGTCTCTTTGGAATTTGCTCTTATGCTTCTTGAGCCTTGGACATTCAGGTTTGATATGTCCTTTCTTTCCACATTCATAGCATTTTACCTCTTCCTTACTTCTGTGTGTATCATTTGAAGTTTGTTTGAGGTTTCTTTGCCTTAATTTTCTGGAATTGCTCATTTTCTTCTCAATGATTCTTTTTAATGTTCTTGAAAGCATAGCGATGTCCTCATTTTCATCATCACTCATTTCTTCATCATCTTCACTTTCTTCTTGAGATTTTGAAGTAGAGGCTTTGAGTGCTAATGGTTTTCTTTTCTCTGGCTCTACCTCAAGCTCTCTATCTCTCTTTACTGCCATTTCATGTGTAAGAAGCTTGCCAATCAGCACATCAGTGTTCATGATACTCATATCTTCATTTGCTTCTTCTATGCCAGCAACTCTTGAACCATAGTCTTTAAGAGGAAGACTTCTCAGGATTTTATTGTTTACATCTTCCAAACTCAGATGCTTCCCAAGTTTCCTCATTCCATTTATAATGGATAAAAGACGATTTGTCATGTCAGTGATTGACTCATTGGATTTCATCTTGAAAAGCTCATATTCTGAGGTTAGAAGTTGAATCTTCTTGGATTTGACTTGCTTAGTTCCCTCATGATAGTTCTCCAATGTCTTCCACATACTGTGTGATGTTGAGCAATGCTGTATTCTTCCACATTCTTCAATAGATAATGAGCTTGATAGAATTGTCATTGCCCTCTTATTTTTGAAATTTGCTCTTCTTTGGGGCTCTGTCCAATCGTCTCTTGATAGGATTTCCTCTTCACCATCAGCTCCTCTTCGGGTTGGTGGTGTCCATTCTTTTCGTACACTATCCCATACTTCAATTCCTTCACTATCCAAGTATGTCTCCATCCTAAACTTCCAATGGGCATAATTTGCTCCATCAAAGTAAGGTTTGAGACTCTGGAATCATTCACTGGCCATATCTTACTCTTTACTAGCGCTTTTTAGGCTTCAATGCTAGACAAGGCTCTGATACCAATTGTTGCCCAGATATTAGACCAAGAATGGGGGGTTGAATTGGAGTTTCTAAAATTAAACTTTAAAGTGCGGAAATAAAATTGCTAATTTTAGAAGGGATAGAGAAAATCAGACACAAAGATTTATAGAGGTTCGGGTATTAACAAACCCTACTCCTCTCCCCAATCGCAATTGGGAGTTTTACTAACACACTAAGTGTTACAATGGAGTTTTACAAGCTCACTCCCAACTATGGTGTTTCTCACAATGGCTCACACCTAACCCAGAAATCCCTTGTGTTTTAATGGCTCACACAATAACCAATTCCTTTGTGTTTTACAGGCTCACACAAACAACCTACACTTGTGTTTTACAGGCTCACACAATAACCTACACTTTGTGTTTTGCAGGCTCACACAAACAACCTTTTAAATTTGTGTTTTGGAGGTTCACACAACTAACCCTTACAAGTGTTCTTCTCTTAACCCAGAACTACCCAATGCTCACTTGAGTAAAGATTACAGAGAGAACCACTTATAAATCTTTATTGCTCAAATATGAGGAGCAAAAAGATTTTTACAGAGAATAGATTTGTTCACAAAGCATAAAAATACAAGATAGGTTGTGATTTGAAATATATACTAATCTTTTATTTTTCTTATTATTCTCTTATCATCCTCTTATTTCTTAATGCATAAATGACTTCCATTTATACTCCCATGGCTAAATATAGCCGTTGGGGTGCATTAATTTAGAAACTAGCCGTTATACCAACCAAAAAATCGCGCCTGATATTTTTCTCTTTCATTGGTCACGGGCGTGAATATGTTTGTCACGGGGGTGACAGTTCTTCTCAAGCCGTGACTGAAGTGGTGACCTTGGTCGTGAAGCTCTCTGGAATGTCTTGACATATAGAGTCACGGGCGTGACACTCTTCCCAGCCGTGAGAGAAGTGGTGACTGAAGTCGTGAAGCTCTCTGGATGAAATTAAATATATCCTTCACGAGGGTGACACCTACATTCACGGGGGTGAACATCTTCACAGCCGTGACCAAAGTGGTGACTCTGGTCGTGAAGCTCTCTGGTTGAATTTACACAACTCTTCACGGGAGTGACACCTCTAGTCACGGGGGTGACTGAAATGCTTACTTCACGGTTTGGTTTTCCTTCATGGCCGTGAACTTCAAATGTTGGTTTTGGTAACGGTTAGCTTTCTTCACGGGGGTGACTCCTCGAGTCACGACAGTGAACATGCTACTTCTTACTTTTTATTTCTTTAAGGATTATTCTTCCAATTCTCCATTCTTGCCATTTTATGTCCTGTATAATATACTTTCAAAAACAAGTATGTTAAATACAATATTGCTATATTATTTATTATCATCAAAATGACGGAAATACCCCTCAAGGTTAACAAAGAGGTTAGTGTAGCACCCACTACACAGTCACAGGCAAAACCCACTGTATAGACAGATGTCACACGGCTAAAACTAAATCTACTTGTCTAAAGTAAAACTTTTCAATGTATTTTCATTTTAACAGTTATATATATATATAAACACAAACTTTCCTCCTGTATCTAGGTCACATCCACAAATATGGATTTATTGTTTCTATCCTATGATATGGGAAAAATAAATAAAATGTATGAACAAAATAACAGACCGAACTCGGGTCAACTCCGATTGCTCTGACTGGTTTTGTCTTCTCTTTTTGTCAACCACAGTCAACGGCTCCAAACCTGCGTGTAGAAAAATCTATAGGCTAAGCTATTGAAAGTTTAGTGGTACATATAAATATTTAAATTCTAGCATGCATGCACATATTAATATCACATCTCATATTTAATAACATAATTGTGTGTTTGGCCATATTATCAACATGCAATTATTCATAAGATAGCTTATGCATACTAATTTGCATAATATTCATCAATCACAATTGAGTTCATCATCAGAATATCATTACATGATGTTAACATATCCACATATTATCATGTATTTAAATTTACTGATTTTTGTAAACTATATTCAACTTTTTTGTATTACTTGTCTCTGGTTTCATAGCCCAATACTCTAAATGTCAACTACCTGGATGTGAGTTGTGAAACAAGAGCGCTCTAACACGAGCTTAAGCCACCCTGCTGACTATTGTATTTGTTTATATTGCTACCATGGAACTTCTCAAATCATGAGCACTCTGACATGAGTTTAAGCCACCCTGATGAACAAAGGCTACATGCATATAGATATAAGAGTGCTATAACACGAGCTTAAGCCAACTTGTCTCTAATCTGGATATGCTACCATTGAGCTTCTCAAATTAGGAGTGCTCTAACGCGAGCTTAAGCCATTCTGATGACCAAATAAAATGACTGCATGCATAAATATTTCTACGTAAACTCTCTCTAGTACTTAGTCACTATCATCTTTCCCTGCTTGAGGCTCAAAAACTCTCTTCTTTTCTCATCCATATAAATCGGAGGAACATATTGTTCCTTGAATTCAGCCACAAAAAGTCCCAAGTCATCGGTTGTGGAACATTTGGTTTCAGCAAGACCGTCTTCCACCAATCATATGTGTTTTCCTATAACAAGGATATAGCATAATTGGCCTTTTGATCATTGACTACATCAAACTCATCACATACCCTCTCAATCTTTTCAATCCAATACTTTATAGCAGTAGGATCGTCACCCTTCATTCTAGAAAATCAGTAGCTCCAAACTTATGGAGCTTGTCTAGTTCTACCCTCAATCTCGGCGGTGGAAGTGGAGGAGATGGTGCTAGTGTTGGTAGCACAGTTCTAGCTATTTATTGCAAAAATCCTGCCATCTGATGCATTAATAGAATTTGGTCCTAATTAGCTTATTCAGAAGCCCGTGGGTTAGGGATGGATACTGTACCTAGACCCTGAATACTAGTAGTACTAGGCTAGTTCAGTGTCCCATTAAGTGGAAAGCTCTGGCTCTCAACCATGTCATTCGATTCATACATCATCTCACTCTAGTCCTACAAGTTGATAGAGAAGTAGCCATAGTCAGAGTTAGATGAGACACATGTATGTATACATGATAATCTCATAATGCACTTAGGTCTAGAACCGCCTAAACCTAAGCTATGATACCACCAAATGTAACACCTTCACTGCACAGCCAGGGCAAAACCCACTATACAGACAGATGTCACACTACTAGAACTGAATCTAATTGTCTAGATTAAAACTTTTTAACTTATTTCTATATTAACAGTTTTACTTCTGAATCATATATATATATATATATATATAAACACAAAATTTTCTCATGTATTTGGATCACATCCATAATAATAATAATAATAATAATAATAATAATAATAATAATAATAATAATAATAATAATAATAATAATAATAATAATAATAATAATAATAATAATAATAATAATAACTTGAGCATAGAAATCTCTTATTACAAAATATGTGCTAATTCAAATTCATAATCCTAAATACATATCTTTATTAAAACATGAATTTATTGTCTTTATTCCATGATATGCGGAAAAATAAATAAAATGTATAAACAAATTAATAGATCCAACTCGGGTCAACTCCGACTACTCTAACTCGCTTTGTCTTCTATTTTCGTCAACCATAGTCTATGGCTCCAAACCTGTGTGCAAAAAAATCAACACACTAAGCTACTAAAAGCTTAGTGATATATATAAATATTTAAATTCTAGCATGCATGCACATATTAATATCACATCTCATATTTAATAACATACCTGTGTGCTTAGCCATATTATCAACATGCAATTATTCTTAAGATAGCTTAAGCATACTAATTTGCATAATATTCGACGCTCATAATTGAGTTCATCATCAGAATAGCATTACACGATGTTAAAATATCCATATATTATCATGCATTCAAATTTACTGATTCATGTATTCAAATTTACTGATTTTTGTAAACTTTATTCAACTTTCTATATTGCTGGTCTCTGGTTTTATAGCCCAATACTCTAAAAGTGAACTACTAGATGCTCGTTGTGAAATAGGAGTGCTCTAACATGAGCTTAAGCCACCCTGCTCATTATTGTTTTTGTCTATACTGCTACCACTTAACTTCTCAAATTAGGAGCGCTCTGACATGAGTTTAAGCCACCCAGATGAGTAAAGACTGCATGCATATAGGTACAAGAGCACTCTAACATGAGCTTAAGCCACTTTGTCCCTAATCCGGATATGCTATTACTAAGCTTCTCAAATCAGGAGTGCTCTAACACGAGCTTAAGCCGCCCTGATGAGCAAATAAAATGATTGCATGCATAAATATTTCTACAGTACCGTAATCCCCTCAATGACATGCCACCTATCCTAACTAGTCTTTGGATAGAGAATGGACATTTTTATTCATATTCTAGTTATAAGCATCAATTATGTCATATTACATAATTTAACAAGATCATCACATAACACCATGTGCACAATCAAGTTTCTTAGTTATGTTATCATATCATATAAAATCTCAGTTAATCATATCAAGGATATATGCATGTCCTACTTAAGTAGTCTCATCATATAAATCCATTTATTCATTTCTAGAAATAGGTCATTCATGGGCGTGAATGGTTTATTCATGGGCGTGAAGCTTGGCTTCACGTGCGTGATTCATTACACAAAAACAATATTTCAGCACTGATTTCACTCAATTTCACACAATATGTAAAGTGTTAATGCTAGCCACACCTATCAACACTTTACATATTCCAGCAACCAAATTCAACTATAGACATGCATTTAATCATACTTCATCAATAAAATTAAGCTTCATACCTGGCATATCAACCAAAGTGCCATCCTTTCATACCTAATTGATATTAAATCAAATTTATCATCTATCCTAGCATCTAATAGTCAGTTATCATGATACCAACAATACCAAAACAATTATTTCATGTCAACAATCATTGCAAAATTATCATTCATACCACAATCTCAATATTTTTGAATAAAAATTGTTATATGTATAAATATTAATATTGGATCCCTAATACTTGACACTCTCATGTCTACTGATTCTGCTGGATCTTAACATGAAATCAGAGGTTATATTAATATACAAGTTCTGATATTCATCTAATTATGCCATAAACTAACGAAAGTCTTAACTTTTAATTGATTTAAAGCTTATAAACCTAACTCTCCCATTAATCCAAAATGAAACTATCAAAGTTTAACGAAAATAACCTCTTTTACCTCTGTTTCGTCAATAACACATCAATTATCTATGTTTCAGAGCGTGTTCCAAAGCTTCTTATCAAACACCTCAATTTTTATACCAAATTTCTTACACTACAAGAAAAATGCATTTTAGCGACGAACAAATCTGTCACTACATTTAAGAATTTTGTCGCTAAATTATATTAGCGACAGAATTGCGACGAATTTAATCCATCTCAGAAAACCTCTTCGCAAGTCCAATAGCGACGAATTATAATTTTGTTGCTAAATTTAGCGATGAAATTAATGATGAAATATATGTCACTGAAGTGTATTCGCAAGAATTGTGATGGCGACAAAATCAATGAGAGATTTTGCGACGAAAAACTTATCGCTACATAGCGACAAATATAAATCTGTCGCTACATAGTGACAAATATAAAATTTGTCGCTACATAGCGACGGATATAAATCTGTTGCTATGTTGCTACGGACGCTGTCCATCGCTATGTTGCTACGGAAGTTTTTCATCGCTATGTTGCTACGGACTTTTTCTGTCGCTACGTAGCTACGGATATAAATCCGTCGCTATGTAGCTACGGGCGTTGTTCGTCGCTATGTAGATATGGATGTTTTCATCACTAAATTTTGTAGTGCATTTACTCCATACAATTTGCGACTAATTTTCAGTCGTCGCTAATTGTGACAATCATTTAGTGAGGACCGCATTCCGTCGCAAATCCATTTTTTATATATTAATTTTTTTAATTTAATTATTTTTGTAATTTTAAAATTCAAATAAATGAAAAACAAATATTTTTATAACAAGATTCATTAAATAAATATTAAAATTTTTTAGTCCAACATAAAAAATATTCAATAATTGAAAATACTATAATATTGTTAATATATAGTCCTACATTCTGTTAGATTGTGGTGGATCTCTGTGTAGTTGATGAAATATGGGTAGAATTAGTCATCTCTGCTATCAGCTGTCGCATCTCTGCACGCATCTTGTCTCGAAGCTCAAGTCAAAGTTCTTCGCGCATCTGTTCTCGCATTTGCTGCTTTTGTGACTTTAACATAGTCTAAACCTCATGCTGCATATCTTGCATAATACTAGCATGCAGCTGCTCTGTATTAATATCTCGTGATGTGGCAGTGGAGTGAAAAGAAGAGGTACCAGCAACCTCTAAAAAATAACTGCCTCAAATCTGGTTCACATGGCTCGTTAAATCCCTCAATTTATTGAGAAGCAGTCTCTTTAAGGGCTTGTACTCGATCATTCAATATAAATTCTAAGAAGAAAAAATATAAATTCCATGAGATTAATAGAAAAATAAGCAAATAAAATTTTAAATATGCACAATTAATGAGTTTGATAAATACATACTGCAACAACTTTAGACCGCTGGTCTACATACTCAATTCTTGATAAAGTCTTTATGGTGTGTGTTGCCTCAAAGAGTTCTATAGGATTTGGTTCACGTCCTAACTCTTTTGCCTGATCATAAGAATAAAATAAAAATAAAAACACATTAACTACAAAATTATAAGCATAATACATAAGCAAATAAAAACAAAGACATTAACAAACATTTTACAACCTAAATATATAAATGAATAACAAATTCAAATTAAGTTATCATTATCAATATACCATCCGCATGTTATGCTCAACCATGGATATAGAACCCCCTGTATGTCGTGAGAGACCTGAACCTAAGTTGTCCATCTCAGTAAGTCTATTTTTAGAGGCAATGATAGATTTTTTCTTGAACTCAAGAGTGGACCATTCTTTCTGCCAACTATTCCAAAATTGCTCTGGAACACATGATGGTTTACTGCCAGAAGATCTCCACTTGCTCAAAGTGTCACTATAATGTGTAGCAGCCTGTTGTAACCATCTACACTTGACTAGCATCTCAAGTTCTGGATCCCAAGTAAATTCTTTCTAAAATAGAAATAAAAAAACAACATATAAGACAAATTTTTGTCTTGAAAAATTCAATTAACTTTAATATTTAATATCAAAATAAAATTTTGGTAGAGTTTCTTCTATAACATAAGTAACCTGACCTGAAGTACAATTTCTCTAGCAACCAATTAAGCATAAAAGATATTAAATATTCAAGTTCAAACTGAAATTTTGACAGAGTTTCGTCTATAAAACAAGTAACTTGACCTAAATTATGTGGCCTCTAACAACCAATCAAGCACAAGAGAGATTAAATATTTAATTTCAAACTGAAATTTTGGCAGAGTTTTGTCTATATCATAAGTAACTTCACCTGAAGTACAAAGTCTCTAACAACCAATCAATCACAAGAAATACATTTTTAACAAAGTCATTCACCTCGTCACATTTTTTACTTAAATAATTGGATTTTAGCTGAAACTCAAGCCAATAGAAGTCTCTAACATCATCAGGCACAGTCTTCCATTCATGTCCTACATCACTCAAACAGAGTAAAAAACTATGGGTGATAGCTGCAGAAACTACATGAGACTGAAGAAAACTCCCACTATGCAAAAAGCACAAACAAACAATACATCAAAAATAGACTAAATGCATGAATGAAAAGATTAAGAGAAATAATAATAGTAATATTACCTTATAGGATCGAGATTGAGTTGTCTTCTACCATTAGTTGACTCAGCGACTGATGCTTCAGATTGTAAATGTAAGGCTGAAGTAGCTAGAGGAGATAATGTAGTAGGTTGTGATATGGGAGATGCTGATGTTGAACCTCCTAAGATGGACATAGTTGCTGATGGATGAGCTGATGATAATGGTTGTGGTTGTGGTGGTGGTGTTGATCGTTGTGGTTGTGCCAATGACTGTAGCAATGACTATGATGGTGTTGATGAATGTGGCGATGATTGTGATGGTGTAGTTGATTGTGGTGATGGTGGTACACGAAGTGGTGGAACTGGTGGTCGATTTGAGAAATTACTCTTCTCTGTCGATCTCTCTCCTCGTTTTGTATGCCCTCTGTCTCTACCATGTAATATATCTTCAGATGATTTGCGACCCATCTGCATATTATTCACTCGATAACAGTAAACAATATCAAAAGTAACAATGAACACAAATATCAATTTCTACTTAAAAAGAATAATAATAATAATAAAAGCAATACATATGTAACAATTTACAAACATATATCTTGGGATTAAATATTTGTGAATAGTACATAATACCAAAAAGAAAAGAACATCTTTGGTTTAGCCATTACATCTAATCACTATCATGATCATTATAATCCCACTCATCCACATCAGTTTCTTCGTCGTCATCATATGATTCAATTTCAAGGTCAAGCTCTTCTTCTTCTTCATTATCATCTTCGATATCAAGAAATGCACCTGTTGAACCAACTAAATTATCACTTTCATCATTTTTAATATCTATATAATGAATATCAATGTCATTTTTTTTGGAAGGCTGTTGATACATTGGAAAGTTGATTACTTGATGTTGCTTGTAGAATTTCAAATTTAGCCATAGCTTTAATTTTGCAAACAACCAACCACTCACTTCTTTCACATTTGATAGTTGGATATGTGATAAAATTCACCTGACAAGCTTGAACTGCCATAACAAATGGCTCATACTTGTTAAATCTACGTTTTTGATTCACTTCGACAACTTATAATGTGGATGCACTTTTGTACCCAAATTTGGTGTTGGATCAAACCACTCACACTTGAATAACACAGTTCTCTTAATTGGTAATCCAGGATACTCCAACTGAACAACTTCAATCAAACGACCATAATAGTCACATTCATTTGCACTATAATTTGAGCCTTTTATGCATACACCACTGTTCATTGTAGATTTACCAAATCCATGCACTTCAGTGTGAAATTTGTATCCATTCACATAATAGCCCGAGCAAGACATAATTTTAGGTAATGGATCTTTTGCTAAGTCCTTTATGAACTAATTGGATATGTTGCTTAATGGATTGTGTGCCTAAAACAAATGTCATCAATTGTATAAGCTAACATTCAAGTATAATTCTTGTTAATTGTCAATAAAAAAATGTTTGAAAGAAAATTAGTACTCACATGTTTATTAAACCAAATTGGGAATTCTTTTTCAAGTTTAGCATCAATTTCTTGAGTAGAAATGTTCATTAGAATTTGCTTTAGCTCGTCAATATAAATTTTTCAAGGTACAACAAAAAGAATAATAATAATTAAATTTTAAAATTTACCCAATGCTCAAATGAAAAGGTTAAAATTTATTAGCAGTTTATGACTTACTTAATAAAAGGTGCAACTTCAATGCAATTAAGAAGAATGTATGATTGTGCAGCAGCATATTCTTCCTCTGTCAAAAATTGGGATTTACTCTTTCCAAAGGCTCAGCCTGATTGTGTGAATATGGATAAGTTGCCTTCATGTTCTTGTACCCTATATTAACCTCCGTCATCATTGCGTGACACTTTTTGGTGCCTTGTATTCACATGATCCTCAAAATAGTAAGAACAAAACAATGAAGTTTCTTCCACCAAATAAGCATTAGATATTGAACATTCAACTCTAGCTTTATTTCGAACATTGTTTTACAATCATCGAAGGTACCTAAGATATTAAATATACAAGTATGGTAAATTTAACATAAATAATAATGATATGCATTATTATTAAGTTCTTTTATATTACCTCTCGAAAGGATACATCCATCGGTATTGCACTGAACCTGCTATTCTTGCTTCATATGGTAAGTGCACCGGTAGATGTTCCATTGAATCAAATAAGCTTGGAGGGAATATACGCTCAAGCTTACAGAGAAAATAGGAATCTCTTCTTCAATTCGGGCCATGTCATCATTGGTTATAACAACAGATGTTAAATCCTTAAAGAACAAGCTTAATTCTGTTAATGCCTTCCAAATATTGTTTGGAAGTAGTTCACGAAATGCAATAGGTATTAAATGTTGCATAAACACATGACAATTATGGCTTTTCATCCCAAACAACTTAAGTTTTCTCATATCAACACATCTAGCCATATTTGACACATAACCATCAGGAAATCTCAAATTTCTTAGCCATTCACACACGACTGATTTTGATTGATTATCTAGCGTGTAACAAGCTTTAGGATATTTTCCCCTTACAGAATCTTGTTCCAATTCTGGCTGACGATAGTATGCATTCAACTCCTTTCGATATTTGTATGTATCTTTTGTTTTCCCAACAACATTCATTACAGTGTTAAAAATATTGTCAAATACATTTTTCTCAATATGCATTACATCTAAGTTATGTCGAATGAGAAGGGTACTCCAATAAGGCAAATCCCAAGAGATACTTCTCTTCCTCCAACCACATTGCTTGCAAATAGGGTCATTAGTTCTCTCGGCATCTTGTTTTGTTACCTTTTTCAAACCCAACTGATCAATTTCAAATAATATTTCACTTTCAGATCTATTATGGGGTGCTTTTTTAGTCACTATCTTATTCTTCATGAATGATGTTTTGTTTCGTCTGAATGGATCGTCTTCAGGTAAGAATTTGCAGTGGTTGTCAAACCACAACTGTTTTCTACTCTCTGAAAGAGTAAAAGTATCAGTATGTTTCATACAATAAGGACAAGCTAACCTTCCAGTAGTACTCCACCCAGACAACATCGTATATGCAGGAAAGTCACTAATTGTCCACATAAAAGCAGCATGCATTTGAAAATTTTATTTTATCAAAATATCATAAGTCTACACACCATCGAGCCATAAATGATTAAGTTCTGATATCAATGGTTGTAAATAAACATCCAACTTATCCTTAGGGTTAGTTGGCCCAGGAATCAATATAGTTAAAAACATGTAAGCGTCCTTCATACACAACCAAGGTGGAAAATTGTACGGAGTCACAATGACTGGCCAAGAAGAATATTGTTGTCTAGATTGTCCAAATGGTTGAAAACCATCAGTGGAAAGACCTAATCGAACATTTCGAGTCTCTGATGCGAATTCTGGATAGGTATCATTAAAATGTTGCCATGCAGGGGAATCAGATGGGATCATAACCCCATCTTCAATTTCATGCTCAGCATGCCACCTCATTTTCGCTGCTGTGACATTGGATGCAAACAATCTTTGCAATCTAGGAGTGAGGGGAAAGTAATACATCTTCTTTTCAGGAGTAACTGTTTTGCTACCATGACGTTGCCTTTTGTATCGAGGATGACCACAAAACTTGCAACGAGCCAAAATATTATCTTCACTCCAGTATATCATGCATCCATTTTTGCAACAATTAATTTTTTCAATTGGAAGACCCATTCCTTGTACTAACTGCTTTGTTCTGTAGAAGTTTTCAGGTACCAGACTTCCTTCATGAGTAATCTCTTTCATTAATCAAACCATGTCATCAAAATTATGTTCAGACATATGGTGTTCTGATTTCATGTGCATTAATTAAGCAACAAATGATAACTGTGAATGACTTCCACATCTAGGGTATAAGTCCTCATCTGCACCCCTAAGCATATCATAAAACTTTTGGGAATTCGGATTCGGTGTTTCTTCAATGTAAGTTTCATTGAATGCTTGACCAACAGCATCCATAACCATGGAATGGTACCGACTGGATGATTCTGCATAATCAAATGCAGTAGAACCTTCACTCATATAATTGACATTACTATTCAAGTTACTTTTAACTGCTTGTTCCCCATGCAAATTCTAAAAATAATAATCCGGTACAAAACCGTTTCTATACAAATGCAACTTAACTGTATCCACGTGATGGAACATGCGATTCTGACACTTGCGATGAAAATATGGACACCTTATCCTATCATTGTCCATCATTTTCGGGTGACTGCCTGCAAATTCTATGAATTGTCTAATACCAGTCATGAACTCTAGGTTAAAAAATCCATCTTTCAACCGTTTATACATTCATTGATGATCTGGTCTCATTTTTTATTACCTCTATTAAATCAAGGAAAACATTAAAATCAATTTGAAGTATGAAATTGTAATTGATAAATCATAATAAAATCAAACTTAGCTATTCTTTAAAGTGAACGATAATTTCATGAATGTACTAATATTATGTAAGTACATATTAGCTCGTAACACATATGAAACTATTATTTAACATTCTAAGGTCCTAATTAGAATTTATATAATTGGTATTGATCGTAAACTAGTCAATCTAAAATCCCATATATACTGTCATTTATCGCTTATCAGAATTAAATATATAATTTAATAATTGGTCAGTGTATTGTATAATAAAACCATAATTTCATAAAATATGCAGCTGAGCAATTAGAATAAAATTATATTAATAAATTTTAACTATAAATTTTTTTTATGAATTTCAATTGAAATTATTCTTAAAAAGATAATAAAATAGCAAAAACAAAACATATTACAATTACAGAACAAAGGTCATGTCTCATATAAACTATCAAATTAGTAACATAAAATATGATTTTTTTAATTACAAAACAAAAAGCATAACTACCACTGATATAATATTTTTCAATGATTTATCTATAATATGTTCTACCTTTATAATTTAAAATTTTATAATTTTAATTAAACTTAATAGGTAAATAGCTATTTTATTAAACTTAGTAACTAAACTTAGCTATTTTATTAAACTTAATTATTTTATAATTTTTTGCCTAAATTATCTATATTATGTTCTAGCTTTATATTAAACTTAGTAATTAAACTATTTTATTAAACTTAGTAAATAAACTTTATAATTTTATAATTTTAATCAAACTTAATAGCTAAATAGCTATTTTATTAAACATAGTAACTAAACTTAGCTATTTTATTAAACTTAACTATTTTATAATTTTTTGCATAAATTATGTATATTATGTTCTAGCTTTATATTAAACTTAGTAATTAAACTATTTTATTAAACTTATTTTATTCAACTTAGTAAATAAACTTAGCTATTTTATAATTTTAATCAAACTTAATAGCTAAATAGCTATTTTATTAAAATTAGTAACTCAACTTATCTATTTTCATAAATTTAACTATTTTATAATTTTTTACCTAAATTATCAATATTATGTTCTAGCTTTATATTATTTACATAAATATGTATGTAACTTATGCATATAATTAATTAATAACAACTCATATAATATGTTACAACATATCAAAATTAAATTAATAAAAAAATAAAAACAAGTAAAATAACAAAATCTGCAAAAAAAAAAACAGCTGCTACCTTCTTCGCTGGGAGGTGACCAGCGCTGGAAGGGAAGGACCAGAGTAGAGGAAGATCGGGGCTGGGACGCGACCGGAGCTTAAAGACAGCAGCAAAGGACCGAATCCAGTGGGAGACAGCAATAGAGGACCGGAGCAGAGGAGAGAGAGGACCGGAGCAAAGGAAGGGCACGACTGGAGCAGAGGAAGGAGATACCGGAGCTGGAAATTTGGGCAAAAGGGAGAGGGAAAAATGCCTGTTGGGGGGGAAAAAATGAGAAATTTTTTTTGGGTTGCAGGGTTATAACAAACCCAGTAAAAACGAAGTCGTTTCTTGGGAAAGAAAAGAAACTGTTTTTCTTTCATTTTTAGCGACGAAAAATTTCGTCGCTATTGTGTCGTTGCTATAAATTGAGACGAAAAAGTCGCTGTCGCTATTTTAACAACAGAAAAATCTGTCGACGGAAAATTTTGTCGATTTTGCGATGGTTTAGCGACAATATTTTTCGTAGCAACCTTTGCGATAGACGTAATTTCGTTGCTATTATGTCGATTTTGTGATGGTTTCTATCCGTCGCTAATTAGCTCTCATAAATTCGTCTATAAACTGTTACAATTTTCTAGCGGCATATTTTTCCGCCATATTAGCTACAACATTTAGCTACAGTCATAATCTGTAGCAAATTTCTCTCACTAATCTGTTGTTATTTTTGACGCTATTTTTCTCAAATTTTTTTGTTAATTTCACTCGTTGATCCGTCACTGATCCGAAGCTAATTGCTACGGATGTCAATCCATCGCTAAATTTCATCGCTATTCAATTCTTTTCTTGTAGTGTTAATTTTATCTATTTCAAACTCATTTTTTGGGGTGGTTATTTCAGGTTTAATCAATTAGAGTTGAAAAGGGAATGAGGGAGATTTGTTTTTGAAGTTTCTAAGTGTGGTGGCTAGGGTTAGGAGTGACATTACGTAAGTTTCTATTAGAAAACATGACACTGCCATATTTAAACCTGTAGGTCTTCACGGGTGTGAATATTTGCATCACGGTCGTGAAGATTCTTAGCTTATAAAAATAAAATTCACAACATTCACGGTCATGATTAACTCTGTCACAGGTGTAAAATAAGGAAACTTCATTTTTTTCTTATTTTTTTCATTATTTTATTGTTTCTAATGCTCATAGTCTCACATATACTTCCCATATACTCTTAATATACCTTATTTAACATATAAATTCGAGCCCCAAATTTACAGCTGTTACAGTTAGCATTTCTGACTTTTTATTTTTTTAAATATATTATTTATCTTTAAAATGTAAATATTAAATATTGTTGGAAATTTTTATCTTGAAAATTAGTATTTAGAATTTTCATATATAAGTTGTACAAAATACATTGTTTAGGTAGAATTGAGGTAGTATTAGTGAAAATATTGAAAATTAATTATGTAAAATTAATATAGAAATGAGATAATATTTGCAGATAAATTTTTTTAGGTATTCAAATAGATTCAATGTTGAAGACAATATATCTCCTTGGTAGAACTACAGATGCAAACCTGAAACAAGCATTTCTAGTATCTTTTCTAAAAAGCATTTCAAATCATATCTAATTCCAACTCAAAGAATATGTTTTGATAACTAATGATTCTTATATGATATAAATTTTTGTAGGATTTTGTTTGTGATTATTGGAGAAATGTTGAAACAGAAAAGGATTTTAGCAGTAAATGTTAGTAATTTTAATTGTACACTTTTGGCATGATTTAGTTAAATTATTGTATAATATTTAATATTAAATTCAGTTACATTTTTTTTGTGAATTTGATGATAGGTGGTAGTAGTAAATATTTAATATTAATTCTTGTATAATATTTAATTTGATGGTAGATGCTAGTAGTTAAATTATTGTATATTAAAACAAAATTAATTAATACTTATTAGTAGGTGGTAGTAGTAAATATTTAATTTAAAAAAATATAAATAGTAGTAGTAGTTGTAAATATTTAATTAAATAAATTGTATGTAGTTGTAGTAAATATTTTACATTTAACTATTGAAAAAATATAAATTGTAGGTAGTAGTGGTAAATATTTAATTTTTACTATGATTATTTAAAAAAATAAAAACAATATATGAAAAAATTTAACTTTTTGAACAATAAAAATAATATAATGTCTTCAAAACCGTTTCTGACTATTCATTAGGGTGACGATATAATTCAGATTCAAGTTGGTGCTATTTTTGTGAATAAAAATACAAAATTATTACTCTAGATGAATAATTATATATGAAAATTTTGTTATATAGGATTAAAATGACATTGGAAATTGATAGTAACGCAGTTATCACAAAAAAAAGTTTAGAGTCCCAATGTATAATCAATGAGGTAATTTACTTATTTTTCAATTATTCAAATTTGAGGAGAAATGAATTGCATTGATACATCGAATCGTTGGCTAATTTCAAGACTTGCAATTTATTGAATTGTTTGTTGAGTATTATTCCGGTGGGGTCATAGAACAATGTAATATTGGAGGAAGTGTTTTTGAGATGGATAGGTCTAGTCATCATAGAGGTGGTGACAATGAAGGTGATAGGAATATTGCAATAGAATATATAAAAGTTGATGAATATGAAGATTATGATGAGGAGAAGGATGAAAATAATATTGATGGGAATAATAATAGGGATGATAACACTGATATTGATGAGGATGACGAAAAAACTATTATGAAAAAGATGAAGATGAACAAGAAAATGAATATGATCAGTTGATTGAAAATACCCAAAGAGCTGAATATGTGGCTAATAGGGATCATTAGTCACATTTGACTTGTAGTGACTTTGATAAGATGGAAATGAATAGAAATCAATATGATGCATATTTAATTTGGGATTCTTCAAAGGATTTTCCCATACGAATGATGTTCGATTCAAGGGATGATATGAAGTCTGCGGCAAAAGTATATTCAATAAATATCAAACGATAGTTTAAACGTTATGAAACAAAACTAAATACTTTCACCATTGTTCATAGTATTGAAGAAGGATGCAATTGGAGATTGTGTGCCACGCAAAAGAAAAAAAAAGGGTTTTGGAAGATAATTCGATTAAATGAGCCTCACACTTGTAGTGCTTCTAGTGAATTACAAGACCATAAATTTTTGACTCAACATTGATTTTAAGCTATCTTAAAAATGTATTGTGGGAGTAACTTAATTGTAAGCTAAAAACTCTTGTTGAAGATATAAGGGACATATTTAATATAACTCTTTCATACAAAAAGTGTGTTATGCAAAATAGAGAGTAATTGGACAACTGTTTGGAGATTGAGATGATTCTTATACACACCTATTCGATTTCATGCATAATTCATACTTTAGAAACAAATGTTCTGTTTGGAATGTTGAAGGTGAGACACACATGCTCAATGGTTGTCTTGTTGAAGGGGAACGTAGATTTAAGCATATGTTTTGGGCGTACAAGTCATGCATTAAAGGTTTTAAGTATTGCAAACTAATTATTTATGTTGATGGAATATTTTTATATGAAAATTATAAAAGTGTTCTTCTGATAGCTCAAGTTGTAGATGATAATAATAGAATATTACCAGTTGCATTTGCTCTTGTGGAGAAGGAAAACAAAGAGGACTAGGAATATTTCATGACTATACTTTGCTATATGGTTTGTGATGGTTGCATTATTTTTTATAGTCATATAGGAATCAAACATGCAATGAGTTAGGACTTATGGCATGAAAATCCACACAGATATTGCATTCTCCATATTGCCAACTACAATACCAAATTCAAAAATCAAGTTATGAAAAAATTGATGTAGAAAACTGATACGTAACTCTATATAAATTAATTTATTTCAAGAATTAGTATTGAATATAGTGATACATGTGTATAATGATAAATTTAAAAAATTTAATGTGTTATTGCTAGGCAACATGCATCAAAAGCGAAAATTCAAGAGAATGATGATGAGAAATGATGTGAGGAACCCTGATTCATTGGCTTGGTTGGAAAAATTTCTCAATCCAAATGGGTATTAGCATATGATGACAGATATCGTCATGGTGTGATGACCACAAACTATTTTGAGTCTACCAATTCAATGTTGAAGAAAATTAGGTATATGCCTATGACTACGATGATGCATATATTGTTTGACAAGCTAGTAGACTTATTTGATGAACATTGAGTCGAATATGCACAATCAATTATTGATAGTTATTAGTTCACTCCTAAAATTCATTGTGATATTGGAGCATTGTGTCTAAAAGTCTCATGGTCATCAATTGAAGTCATATGCCAGAAAAAAATGGTGAGTTTGTGATAAAAACAATATACAACAATGATAGGAGGAAAGGTGGTCACAACTAAACAGTGAAATTAACACAACAGACATGCACATATGAGAAGTTTTAACAAAGCAAGATAATGTATTCCCATGTCATTGCAACTTGTATGAAATATATGATTAATTACACTCAATATATTTCTCACATTTATACTTTGTCTGAGATGATAAATATGTGGTCAACTTTGTTTCAACCACTTAGATACAAAGATTATTGGGCAAAGTTAATTGAGATGCCTGTTGTGCCAAATTCTGGATAGAAACGCAAAAAAGGGAGACCAAAATTATCTAGAAAAAATAAAATGGACTTGAAAATACAAGATCATCTTTTATCCTTTTATGGAAAATGTTGTTAGACATATTATAATGCAAGAACATATCATAGGAACTAATTATATAATATGCAAATTGAACTATTATTTGATGTTTTAATAAAATGTATTTATAGACTTAAATTTTGTTGTTCAACTTAAATGTATTTATGTTCTAAACTTTTATATTATTTATCAATTATTGAGTATATTCGATAAATATGAAATGTATGAAAAGAGCATTAAGAAGACATACCAATAAGAGAACATACCAGTAAGAGGGTAAAATACCCATATTGTTAATGAAGTTAATAGATATACAGATCCTAATGGTGAAGTATGGCATGGAAAGAAACAAGCTTTCATAAATCGGCCAACTCATGCAACATTTGAATTAGACAATGCTAACCATATAATGATTGGTCATCATACAAATAAAATGAATGAGTTACAAAATTATATTTTCAGCACAAAACCAAAATGGAGAAGAATCTGAGAAATAAAATGTGAGCTTGAACCATATTGTGGTTACCATGACTTATCAATTCAGATATCTATTTTAGCCACTTTACCTGAAAATACTCATCAAGTTGAAGTTGTAATGGACCACTTGTAGAAATAGATAAATATAATGCTTAATCATTTAGAATTATTCTACAAATCTATAGACCAAGTATAAATGGAAGGTTGCACCAACTCATGCTCAATTGGAACCTCTTCAAATGAAGACTTTATATTAGATTACAGTAATTGTGATGACAATGATTTTGCAAAATACTTACCTGCTTCTTTACCTAAATATTATTAGAATAATTGTGTTAGGTAATATAACATTAAGTTATTATTAGAATAAACGATTTTAAACATTGTAATAAAATTAATTATTACTTCCAAATATGATGTTCTACGAGCAACAACTTCATAAATATTTCTATATGGTCACATAATTTTACTTATCTTTAAATTTTTGTATCGTCACATCATTCTATATAATTTTAAAATTCTGTATGGTCACATCATTCTGTATATCTTTAATGTGTCGTGATTTTTAATTTTAGTATGGTCACATCATTCTACATATTTTCTTTGTCATTATTGTAGGTATAACTTCTCATCCATATGATTACATACATCCTGGACCATATGATACATTATTATTGTATTTATAGCCTCAACACAGATCTCAAACTATTTGAAATAATGATGTAATTAAAATTACAAGCAATTCACTTTAACATTATTTATATGACATCTTAGACCGTAAAATTACATATATAATTTTTTTTATTTTTATCAGATCAAGGATGAGGTGTTATATTGTAGATGTAATAGTAAAGCTACATATAGAATATGTAACGATGGTCAGATAGATGATTGCATTACAAAGTTGGTTAGACATACCAATTTTTATGGATTAGTGTAAATATCTTTTTTTTTCAACTAGATTGACATTTAATCACTGCACTAGTTGAGATATGGAGACCAGAGACATAAATTTCATATGCCTGAATGAGAGTGTACTATAACCTTTCAGGATATAGCCATATCGACTGGTCTACTATCGATGGTCATCCAGTTAATGGATAAAGCAGTGGTGATTGTGCATCTATGTGTGAGTGTTTATTAGCAATTAGATCTCTAACAAATGCAATTAGAGGTTCTTTTCTAAAATTGGGATGACTCATAGATCAATTTGTTGTACTACCTCATGGAGCTAATATGCACACTATTTTATGTCATGCAAATTCACATATCTTGCATTTGCTAAATGGGTCTTTATTAAGTGGCAAGAGCACCAAACCAATATCGCTAATTTACCTACTATTTTTAGAAGATTTTGTAATGATCAGCTAGTATAGTTGGGGAGCTGCCACATTAAGTTTCTTATATAGAGAATCATGCATGACATGTAGATATCCTCTTGTGTCCCAAATTGTAGGTGCATTATTTATCTTACAACTTTGGGCATAAGAAATATTTTCATTTCTAGCTATAAGGATGAGCGTAAATAAAGTACCTCATCATGCACCATTAGGTCGAAGGTATATGATTTTTAATTATTTTTATGGTTCATTTAATTTGAATGGGTACATCATGACAACTAAATTTTATGTACTTCATTGTATAAAAAAATTATTATAGATGGATCGATGATTGTGTAGTGTATGATGAACCTACTCCTGAGCTTATTCGGATTCATTACAGACAAGACACTTGTCATTTTGATGAGGTTCATTTTGTTATCCTTTATAATTTTTTATTAGTTCTAACAATTAATAACATTTAACATCTTATGTTTAATTCAATAGATTATATGAGAGTCATATATGTCAGATGTTATTCAATCTTTACCAACTGACTATTTGAGAGGTAGTGATATATGAAGAGTTGTTGTACCATTGATATGCATGCAGATAGTTGAGTGGCACCAACTTGATCGGGTTCTCATACAATTTGGCCTACAATAGCCAATTCCTCTCCCACCACAACAAACAGAGCAACTTCACTCTATTTTTGTACATAACCACACGAGTACGAATTGGATTGAAGAACATTCCACATGGATTTTATCACGACCGCGATTTAGACCCTAACTGTATACATATATTGCGGTAGTCTATATTGTAGTATACAAGTATACCGATCAAAGTCTAAATACAAATAAAAAAATATAAAAAAATTGATTCTAATATGAATATTTAATTAATTTGATGAATTGTTACGATTTCTTGTTATACATGCAAATCGAGTTGAAATTTGGAATTTTTTGTCCGATAGTAGAAATATAATTTAAACATACCGGAGCATAGAGAATATTATTTTAAGGTCATATGTGGAGTTATAAGGTGAGATTTTAAGGTTAAGGACTCCAATTTGTCCAAATACAGTCCTTAGTGTGGATTTATGGTCCGATTTTTGTTTGGGAGTTTGAGATATGCATTCACAATCGCAATAATACTAAAGTGATCGCAATTGAATTCTAATATTTTTAAAACTACGAATTTGGAAATTGGACTTTGGATAAATTTTATGGCCATAATTAGAGAAAATGATTAAATCGCAAAAATATAATTTTTGCATCAGTGATCGTTTTGTAAAATCGATAAGAGAAATTTTTTTTTAGAATATTGGTTTGTTCAATTTGAGGAGATTAAGTCATTTGGAATATTGAATTAGAGAAATTAAATTTATTCAATGATTAAATTGAAAAGTAAAGAAATTGGTAAAATTACTCAAAAGTCCATTTTTTGGGTTTAATTGGATATTTGCAAAAATATCTTCTTGATTAACTTTAATTGACCAATAGGAATAATGATTAAGTTCAATTAAAATTAATTAGCCATTAATTTGGCTATAAAAGTAAAAAATGGCCAATTCAATATTTTTAAATAAAAAAGAAATAAATCCATCTTTTCCTTATTATTCCTTTGCACGACCACCATAGTCATTTTTCTTATTTTTCTCAATTTTTCTCACAAATTACCAACATCAACGCATAAGAAAGTATAAGGAATTAAGTATGAGTAAATAAAATATTTTTAGAGGAAAATCACCTATTGGCTAAAAATTCCAAGAAAAAAATAAAAGAAAATGAGTTAAAGTGATTCTAGAAATTTATTTGAAATTTTTAGAACATTATTGAATTTATGAAATTTTTTGGGTGGAAAATAGAAATTAAGGAAAAAATAAAAATAATTGAGAAAATAGTTTTGGAGGAGGAAAAATAAAGAAGATAAAATATTATAAAAGAAAATAATATTTGAAAATTTTGATCGTATCGGAAAGTGTGTCGGCGACCGGATTTTTGAACTACGCATTAAATGCGCATAATGAGAAAAATTTTTCTAATAGAATTTCATATACATGAGAGCGGGAGTTAGTCGAGAGACTTCAATTTTACTAAATTTTATATTTTATGTGGCTCAATAATTAATTATAAATTGCTTTTTATTAGGTGCGAGTTCAGAACAACCGCCAACTTAAGATAAAAGGAAATAGTTGGCAGACACTGACAAAACATAAAAAGGTTAATGCTATTACTTATATATATATATATATATATATATATATATATATATATATATATATATATATATATATATATATATATATATATATATATATATATATATATAAACAATTAAAGTGAAATATTAATCATATTTGTGATATAAATAAATTTAATTTGATTTTAATATTAGAAGAAGTTTATTAGTAAATATGAAACGGAGTTTGAAAGTTATATGTATTTATTTATGTGACGTGACATAAAATATATTTTATACTATAAAAGGATAATTTATGAATTATAAAAGTATTTGGAAAATTATGAGAATTTTAAAAATGTTAAAAATATTTTTTAAAATTTTAATTATGAAATTTATAAATTTAACCCACGTTTTGGCCTAGATTTTGAACTAGGGTATTATATAATGATATGCCTATAGGATAATTATCTGTGAATTCTGTAAAATTATTTTTGATCCTTTAAATTTTTGTGGATTATAATATTATTGGTCATATACATATATATGGGCTGCATAATTTATGTACTCGAGTCCTATGCATATTTATGAACCAGATAATTAGCACTCCATTATATGAGACTCATTGAATCTCTAAGAGTAAGTATATAGTGTCGTAATATATGGACAGAATATAAAAATTTGGTTTGGTATATAGATGAAATATTATACAAATTTTCTGAAGAAAATAAAAAAGTTATTTATGAGTATTTTGAAAAAAATTATATACAAAAAAGAAATTTATGAGATTAAAAAAATATTTTAATTTTTCTATGATTGTTATTGTAAGCTTTAACACCACTGAGTTTATGGGCGTGAGATTTTACTTTCTTTCGCATAGATATCAAAAAAGTAGATTAAAACAATGAGTGTGTAGATAAAAGTGTTGTTGATCAGTGGGCTCCACCAAATAGAGGTGAGCAGTAGCAGTAATAGTCACCCCGAGCGGGTTGATTTTTTTATTATATTTTGTTATTTTAATATGTATACAAATATTTAAATTTCATTAGAGCATGTATATATATAAAAAAGAATAAGTTATGACTATGGAGTATATGCATAGTATTTATTTTATATATTTCAAAATTTTTTTTTTATATATGATATGTTTAAAATGAATGTTTTTGAAAAATATTTTATTTCTTATAACACTTCTTATCAGTCTAGTTTATGGAGGGGTATACGATATTAGAGCAAGATTTTTTCGGTTCTAGGATAGCAAGGGGTAGAATTAGGATTGCCTGTTCATGCATTGATTTTTGAAATATGATTTGAATGCATAAATTAAACTACCGCTTCTTAATGTTGGCCACTATTTTTAGTTTATAGGGTGATAAATTTCAGTTGAGGAGGGTTAGAGAAGAGACTCATGATACTTATGAGCTGCTTAGCATAGACGCCTCATACCTTTCATCCCGATACAGGACAGTTGAGGGCAGTGCATCCATCTGTAGATTAGATAGATCACATTGACTGGGTAGATATGCTCTGGTTCTAGGTTCAGCTAGAGATGAGCTACTGGAAACATGGTAGAGATCTTACAACATTATGTCGGAGCATCATCTACTGAGATTATGTTTGAGAGGCTCTGAAAGTTGGGAGCTCTAGATTTTTACGGGCGCAACAAGGATGATGTGGAGGCTGCAGAGTATTGGTTGGAGAGGGTAGAGAGAGTGTTTCGATAGATGGATTGCACGCCTTCACAGAAATATAGATATGTGGAGTCTCTACTACAAAAGAGAGCTTATGACTGGTGGAAGACAATACTGCAACACCCTCAAACACCCAACCCACCTTTTTGAAAATTCTTTTTGGAGTAGTTTAGGGAGAAATACATCGTTAGAGCCTATACTAATTGAAAGAGTTAGGAGTTTTTGGATCTTCAATAAGGTGATAAGGCTATGACTGAGTATGAGAAGGAGTATACCCACCTCAGTAAGTATGCAGAGGGTATCATTAGTGATGAGATTGACAGATGTAGCAGATTTGAAAATGAACTTTGACCTCCTATCAAAGCTAGGGTTGTGGGTTCTAAGATTAAGGACTTTACTAGCTTAGTGACAATTGTTGAGGCTTTGGAGGAGGCAATTGCTATAGAGTTGAAGACAGTAGCTCGGAGCCAGAGTAAGAGATCATTTTATCAACAAGGTGCAAATTCTTCAACCAGTAAGAAAGTTAGGTTTTCTAGTGGTCGATTTCAAAGTGAATCTAGAGGTTATGGTGCACTAGTTAGACAGGGCTAACCCGTAAGATCTGCACCATATGTTGTTAGTACTCCAGGTATAGTTGGTGAAAGCCCCGTTGTATCTACAGTATGCCAATAATGTGGCAAGTATCATGTTGATGAGTGTTTGCTGACATCAAAAACTTATTTCATTTGTGGAACAACATGCCACTTCAGGAGGGAATGCCCATACCGAGATTAAAGTATAGAGCCTATAGGGGTGAGACCGATTTCGACTATGGGATTAGTACCTACCAAAGGTCGAGGTAGATTTCAGATTAGAGGAGGTTGGACTGGATTAGTGCAAGCCGGGTCAGAGATTGCGAGTAAGCTAGGGGGTAGCACACCGCACCTACCAGAGCATATGCCATGAGAGCACGAGAGGAGCAGGATGTTCTAGATGTCATCATTAGTAAATTTTCTTTACTTGGCTCTGATATATGTGCTTTAACTGATCCCGAGTCTACACATTCTTACATATGCATTACATCATTGCTTGGGGAACAATTAGGGGCTGAGACCTTAAATTATGAGATAGTCGTGATGAATCCCCTGGGTCATAGTGCCAGGATTAATAGAGTGCATCGACAACTACCCTTAGTGAGTTAGGGTGAGCTATATCATGCAGATCTGATTGAGCTACCATTTCATGAATACGATGTCATATTAGGGATGAATTGGTTAGCTCGACATAAAGTAATAATGGATTGTGTCTCCAGAAAGGTAATTTTCAAAAAGCCTGGGTTCAAGGACAGAGTGGTATAAGATATCAGAATGAATGTGTCATATAATGTTATCTATGCTATAAAAGTTCAAAGGTTGATCAGGAAGGGAAATGAAGCTTATTTTGCATATGTTATGGATAACAGGAAGGAAATTCCAAGGCTTCAGGACATTCTTATAGGTTGTGAGTTTTCTAATGTGTTTTCTGAGGATTTGTCAGGATTGCCTCTAAACAGAGAAATAAAATTTTCCATTGAGTTGCTACTTAGTATTGCACTCATATCCATCACACCGTATCAAATGGCACCAGTAGAGCTTAAAAAGTTGAAAGTGCAGTTGCAAGAGTTGTTGGACAAGGGGTTTATTAGACCCAGTGTGTCACCTTGGGGTGCACCTATATTGTTTGCGAAGAAGAAGAACGACACCCTACAGCTGTGCATTGATTACAAACAATTGAATAAGGTGACAATGAAGAACAAAGACCCATTTCCATGGATAAATGACCTGTTTGCTCAGTTGAAAGGTGCATGGGTATTCTCCAATATCGATTTGAGATCAGGATATCATCAGCTAAAGGTTAAGGAGAGTGATGTGCCTAAGACTGCCTTTAGGACCAAATATGGCCAATACGAGTTCCTATTCCTACATTTTGGGCTGACAAATGCACCGACAATATTTATGGATCTGATAAATCTAATCTTCATACCTTATTTGGACCAAATTTTGGTAGTCTTCATTGATGATATTCTGGTATATTCTAGGGACAGAAAGGAGCATGATCAACATCTTCTGATTATACTTTAGACACCATATGAAAAGCAGTTATATGCTAAGCTATCCAAATGTGAGTTCTGGTTTGAGGAAGTTAGATTTTTAGGTCACGTGGTATCAGCAAATGGGATAAGAGTTGACCATAGTAAAGTTAAAGCCATTCTCGATTGGAAGCCACCTTAAAATATAATTGAGATACAAAGTTTTCTTGGTTTGTTAGACTACTATAGACATTTTGTAAAAGGTTTCTCTTTTATAGCTACTCCCATAACACGATTACTTAGCAAGGATGTTAAATTCTAGAGGATAGATAGGTGCTAAGCAAGCTTCGATTGGTTGAAGGATATGTTGATAGAGGCACTAGTTTTGATGCAACCCACTATAGGAAAAAATTTTGTGGTATACAATGATACTTCACTAAATGGTTTAGGTTGTGTACTGATGCAAGAGGGTAAAGTGATAACACATGCCTCCAGACATTTGAAGCCATATGAAAAGAATTATCCTACACATGATTTGGAATTGACGGTTATTGTATTTGCTTTGAAGATCTGGAGACATTACTTGTATGGAGAAAAGTGTTACATTTATATAGATCACAAGAGTTTAAAATATTTGCCTTCACAAAAATAGTTGAATTTGAGATAGAGGCAATGGTTGGAGCTTATTAAAGATCACGACTGTGTTATTGATTATCAGCCTAGAAAGGATAATATTGTGGCTGACGCTTTGAGTCGAAAGACTCTAATAGGTAAATTTGAATACTAAGTAAGATTGAGTAATTGAGCTCTTATAATGATGTAATATTAAGAGACTTATTTTTGAATGGTAGAGCTCCGAATCCTACCCACGTTAGTTCAGTGGATCAAGGATGCTCAGAAGCAGGATCCCAAGCTAGTTGAAATAAGACAAGCTATTTCTAAAGGGAAGATACTTGAGTACTCGATTGAAGATGATGGTGGTGTTTATTATAAAGGCAGACTATGCATGCCTGATGTGTTAAAATTGAGGCAAAAGATACTAAAAGAAGCACATGAATAAGTTATTTCAATGCATCATGTCAGTAACAAGATGTATCAAGATTTTAAGCCTTATTATTAGTGGTTGGATATGAAGAAAGACATTGCAGAGTATACTATTAGATGCCTAATATGTTAGCAAGTTAAAATAGATACACCGGTTGCAATCAAGGTTGCTGCAACCTATCACCATAGAGGAATGGAAATGGGAAAAGGTCACCATGGATTTCATGTCAGGATTACCTTTGACTCAAAGAAAGCATGACGCGATATGAGTGATCGTTGACAAATTGATGAAGTCTGAGTACTTTTTACCATTCAGGATGGACTACTCTATGGATCGATTAGCAGAATTATATGTACAAGAGATAGTCTAACTGCATGGTGAGCCATTGTCTATCATTTTAGATAGAGATCCCAGATTCACCTCACAGTTTTGAAATAGTCTATAGGGATCTTTGGGTACTCGACTCAACTTTAGTACGAATTTCCATCCTTAGATAGATGGACAATTGGAGCGAGTGATCTAGTTGCTTAAGGATATGCTTTAGAGTTGTGTGATTGAGTTTACAAGAAGTTGGGATAAGGGCTTGCCACTGATGGAGTTCACATATAATAACAGTTATCAGACAAGTATTGGTATGACTTCTTATGAAACACTGTATGGCAAAAAATGCAGAACTTCAATTTGTTGGACCAAGCTCAGTGAACGAAAGATATTGGGACCCAATTTGGTTCAACAAATAGAGAAGAAGGTTAGGGTTGTCAAGGATACACTTAAAGCAGCCAGTGATAAACAGAAGTCTTATGCAGACTTGAGACGCAGGGACATTGAGTACGAGGTTGGTGACAAAGTGTTCCTAAAAGTATCTCCCTGGAAGAAAGTACTATAGTCTGAAAGGAAAAACAAGCTGAGTCCCAAATTTATTGGTCCTTTTAAGGTAATTGAGCGAGTGGGACCAGTAGCTTGGCTTTACCTCATGAGTTGGAGAAATTCATAATGTATTTCATGTATTAATGCTCAAAAGGTATATATCAAATCTGTCCTATGTCATTCGACTAGAAGAAATTGAGGTACAACTAGATTTATCTTACGAGGAACAGCCAACATCTAATCTAGCTAAGGAAGTGAAGTAGCTAAGGAATAAGCAGAAACCTCTAGTGAAAGTTCTTTGGCGAAGATACTCAGGTGAGGAGGCGACATGGGAAACTAAGGAGATTATGAGGAGTCAACATCCTTAGTTGTTCAACAATGATTTACTAAGTATGATTTTGAGGATGAAATCTTTTAAGAGGGAGAAAATTCTCACAACTACGATTTGGATCCTGACTGTATACGTGTATTGCATTAGTCTAGACTGTAGTATAGAGGCATACCGACTAGAGTCTAAATATGGTCAAATAAATATGAGAAATTTATTCTAATATGAATATTTAATTAATTTGATGAAATGTTACGATTTTGTACTATGCATGCAAATTGAGCAATAATCGGGTTGAATTTTGGCATTTTTCATCCGATGCTGGAAATATAATTTAAACATATAGGAGCATAGAGAATATTATTTTAAAATCACATGTGGAGCTATAAGGTGAGATTATAAGGTTAAGAGCTCTAATTTGCCCAAATACAGTCCCTAGTGTGAATTTATTGTCCGATTTTCTGTTTTGGAGTTAGAAATATGAGTTTACAATTGCAATAGTGCTGACGCAATCGAAATTGAATTCTAATATTTTTAAAACTAATAATAAAAAATTGGTCTTTGAATGAATTTTTACGGGATGATTTGAAAAAAGAACTAAATTGCAAAAATATAATTTCCACATCGGTATTCATTTTGCAAAATCGAAAAAAATATTTCGAAGAGAATTTTTTTTTGTGAGAATAATGGTGTGTTCAATTTGAGGATATAAAGTCATTTGGGATATGGAATTAGAGAAATTAAATTTATTTAAGAATTAAATTGAAAAGTGGAGAAATTGGTAAAATTACCCAAAAGTCAAACTTTTTTTTGGGTTTAATTAGATATTTGCCAAAATATCATATTGATTAAATTTAATTGACCAATAGAAACAATTATTAAGCTTAATTAAAATTAATTAGCTATTAATTTAGCTAAAAAAGTAAAAAAAAGGGCTAATTATTCAACATTTTCAAATAAAAAAAAATCCATCTTCTCATTTTTCTTCATTTGCACAACCACCATAGTTATTTTTCTTTTTTTTTCTCAATTTTTCTTACAAATTACCAACATCAAAGTATAAGAAAGTTTAAGAAATTAAGTAGGAGTAAAGAAAATATTTTTGGAAGAAAATCACCTATTAGGTAAAAATTTCAAAAAAAAAATAGAGGTAAGATGTTATTCACATTTCTTTTCAAAATTCTATGGATTTAAGTTGATTTGAATAACTATTGTGAGTAGATTTTAGTTTAGTGGGTGATATTTCTTGGATTTGGTCCATAGAAAATTAGAGGTTTGTACGAAAATTTGATAAAAATGAATAATGAGTTGAATGAGATTTGAGGATGGTAGAAATGGTGAAATGAGTTGAATGAGATTTGAGGATGGTAAAAATGGTGAAAATTGATGAAAATATTTTTTAGGAATTTTTAGAAAATTTTGGGAATTTCTAGTTAATCAATTGTTAATTAAAATAATTACAATATAAATTTTTCATTTTTATATAACTAGAAATTTTTAGTTGTAATTATTTTAAATTATTAATTTTATATAACTCTTAACTATATCTTGAAAAAAACTCTTAAATATTATAATTATTAATTTTATATAATAACTCTTAAATATTAGAATTATTATTTGGTTAAAAAATTGAATGATATAAATAAAAAAACAAATAATTTATAATGTAATTAAAAAATAATAATTCTTCAAAAATGAATTGAAATCTTCTGTTAATTACAAAAACAATAAGCTACATCTAAAAATATAAAATTAATTAATTAAAAAATATTACGTGCTCCATTTAAATGCATAATTATCTCCAATGCTTAATAAAATTTATAAATTTTTTGTATTAATTAAATAGTAATTAACAATTAAATTTATATTGTAGTTATTTTAAATTATTAATTTTATATAATAACTTTTAACTATATCCTAAAAAAACTATTAATTGTAGTTTTTAACTCATAACATAAATGTTTTTCACAAGTATTTTATTATTTTTTATACATTTATTTTTATTATTAAAAAACACATCGACGATGATTCTTCATAAAAGGGAATATCAAAATATTAGAATTAATATGACATAATCATAACTACAAGTGGATCATCGCATAATTTTTGCTACAATGGAGGGGAGTACCTACAAAAAAAAAAAAAAAATCAAAAAACAAACAATGGGAATGACTTGGCTAAGTAACACCTACATTATCATCCCTAAGGAGTTGGATAAGGCTCTCTCAAATCTCAAATATGCTTAAATTAATTATTCACATGTTATAATTTGCACCATTGCATATCTAAAGAAAATGCTTGAAATAATAGATGTTACCTATAACAAAAATAGTCGAATAATGGTGCGACAAATTAATTAATTAAAAATAATTTTAATTTTTTTCTTTTTAAAATTCTCTTAAAAATTTATAATTCTTATTATTATAATGAATGAAAAAAATAAAAATAAAAATCGAAACCTTTGCACGTAAACATATTCTTAAAAAATATTAAGATTAATCAGATCAGATATTATTGTCGAAAGATATCAGTAATGAATTGTAATTTTACACAGTAAAAAAGAAAATCTCGAATTTGAAGTTAATAGCATAGAAATTCATATAGGTAAAAAGCATTTTCTAAATCCATGAACTTTTGCTTTTTTATTCGTCTTTATAGTTTGATTTTGTTACATTAGGTCCATGAATTTTTTATAAGTACATCAAGCCTTTAAACTTTTATAAACAGACACTTTGAGCCCCAAACTTAAAAATTATATTTATCCCATAAACTTCAATAAATTTGGATATTAAATTTTTTTCGATTATTGTGTATTTAAAATTTTATTTGTATAATTATAATAGTCCAATAATTCAATTTAAAATTATAGAGTTCAAGAACTATTTTCCAGCATATTTTATGGATACATATACGAAATTGACTTTTATGTTTTGTCCATGAGTATTAAATATTAGCTTGTATTTATTAATTAAAAAACTATTTTGTGTGCAACTTCAGTCCAACTGGCGCATGGAGCTTCCATTATGCTGTTTTAACAAAAACATCTCAAACTCAGAAATACTTTCTAAAATCACCATAAAGTTAGAATTTTAGCAAAAAAAAAAAAAAAACACCAAACATAGAAAAAAAATTACAATATCCCGAAAAAGGTAGCTCTTAGAAGCAGAATTTCAAATACCTTTAACAAAAATTTTAAAATTTGAAGCACATTCAAACGATTCTCCAACTATTTTCTCCATCCTCCAATCCAGCCATGGTGTCATATAATGGGTGATTTAATGTCTCAGGCAAGTAAAAAGCCAGCACTCCTCCCATAATTGCACATACAGAAAACACAGCAAATGGTAATCCACCACCCAAAACCACCACAAACGGTGCTAGTATTGCCCCCATTTGTGCTGCTTGTGTTGCACAGCCCAGTGCTGCATTTCTAACTACAGTAGGGAACAACTCTGTTGTGTATATGAACAATAAATTGTAAGTCCCAGCCATCCCAAATATACCCAATATCCCACAAATCATCCTTGTTACTTTCCATATCCCATCACTTCTCATCAAACTTCCAATAAGGCAAAAAACCCCACTGAACCATAATGTTCCTATTGCTAATGGTTTTCTTCCAAATCTGTCTAACATTAGTGCTGTAATTATAAATGCTGGCATTTCAGCTACTGCATTAAGCAGCACATTTAGGTAGAGGTTTGTTTCGAGGTTGACAACATTTAAACTAAGGCCGTAGTATACAACCGAGCACAAGAAGTTGATTGCCACAGCTAAAAACAAACGACTTCGGGTTATTGGTGAGCGGATCACATCAATCAGAGAGCCTGTTATTGCTTCTTTCGTTCCATTATTTTTGGAATTGTTGTTTGCTTCTTCATCGAGGGCCAGGACAATTCCGTCTGGCAGGTGGTTTCCATTTGATTTAGCAATCGTAGACATTAGTTTTGTTGCCTCATTGATTCTCCCGCGGACAAGGTACCAACGCGGGGATTCAGAGATGAAAGGAAGAACAAGGACAAGGAATAGAATGGAAGGAATAGCGGTGGCAACGTAAAGTTCACGCCATGAACGAAAAACATATGCTATACCTGGTAATATGGCTATTCCAGTTGAGAAAAAATAGAAGGTAGACATGCCGGCGGTGCCACGTATCTTCGGGCCTATTGGCTCGGTGGCAAGAACAAAAGCGCAAAGGCCCACTCCTCCGGTGCTGAAACCAGTGAGTAGTCGGAGGAGGACATAGGTCCAGTAATTTGGGGCACATGCTGTTAAGAAACCAAATAAGGCATTCAAGATGCAAACTACAGTTAGAGAGCCTTTTCTTCCTAATTTGGAGTCTGAGAGATGACCAAATATCCCTGCACCTGCAGATATTCCATATAATAATAATCGATCAAGATATTAGTTAACTCACTCATTATCTTTTTGTTCTAATTAAATTTGACTGAGAGCTGTAGTTTAACTAATTCATGATTTAAGGAGTGTTCCTAACACTGTCATCAAGGAAAATAAATAGGCTATGGTCCATTAACCTTTTAACAATAAGGAGTTCTCCCATCAGAGAGTTTTAGCTCAGTCATAAACTATGAGGTCTGAGTTCGAACACAGTCGAACATCTTTTAACAAAGAAAGTGAAATAAAATAAAATAAAATAAGGGTTCTCCTGCAATGCACCAGAACTCCCCACCATCTAACTGGCAAACTCAAATATTTCACACATCCTAACCTTAAAATGATAGATAATCATAGAATATGGCCACGGGGTGCACATGTTAAAGGTTTATTATAAGTGGACCACACAAAAGGGAAACATGATAATGTAACAAGTAGGGAAAGAAGATGATAAAAGGAGAAAAAGAGAGATATTCTAAGAATCATTGCATGGTTTCCCGCATTTTCTTGCAGTGTATGAAGAGTTTCATGTGATTGGCGGTTATGCACTTCCCTACAAAGTCACGAGGAAAAACACTAGCACAGACCGGTTCATGAAATTTTATTTTTTAATGAAATACAATGATATAATATTGTGCAAGTAAATAAATAATTAGTTATAAGTAAATTTAGCAATTTTTTATCCAATTCCAAAATGCTGAAAAAAAGTGAAATTTGAATGAATTAACTTAAAAATTATTTAAATTTGGCTTTCGAAAGTTGGTTGACTCAACGATCCATCCAGATAAATCGATTAAAAAACAATCCTAATCTGTACCACCGGTCCAATTGCCGGGTCCTCTTATAAGACACTATTTTTTATTGGCTTCTAGGGATATAACAAAATGTTTTTGCTACCCAATTTCGGTTCATCAAGGCAATTGGACCGACAAAAAACGACAGCTAGAAGGGATATGCTCTAATGTACAAACTCATCCTCTGATAATAATAATAATAATAATAATAATAATAATAATAATAATAATAATAATAATAATAATAATAATAATAATAAAGAAAGTTCAAACTCATCCTTTAAGGCAAAAGGACAGACAAACGTCTAGGAATTTTCATCTTCCTGTAAAGCATCAAAAAACACTTTCCCCTACGTCCACCGTTCTTAGCATTTATGCAGATAGGGTTGGTTTGGAGTCCTTACTTCGGACCATCTTTTCCGCTTTATTCTTTTCCACTAATCAAATATTATTTTTAGCAGTATTAAAGTCGTCTAAAATATTTTGACCTATGAAAAAAAAAGTGGAAGAAAAAAAAAACTCGTTTTTCTTTTTCATCTGTTATTTATTTTCGTTTTTAAAAATATGATTATTTGTTAATGTTTTATTATATTTGTCTTGTTATTAATAAATATAAATTATTATTTTTTAATTTTTAAATAATTTATTATATTATTTAAAGATATAATGGGAAAAAGTATGATTCTAACTATATTAGTTTTTCTTATTTAAATTAAAAATGAATATATTTTTCAAGACTGATGGAAAATATAAATTTAACATGAATAAAATTATTAGTTTATTTTGTATTTTTATTCTCTACCATCTCAAAATATTAGTCTTTTTTTCTGTTGAACAAGAATTATGCAAATAATTAATAATCTAATTAATTTACTATAATATCCTTTACTTTATAATTTTCTACATAAAATAAAATCTTTCACATATGATTATTAGTGACATATACATTAAAGTAAGGGATAAAGTTATAATTTTTTTTTAACAATTTTATCATTTTATAAAATGGACAATTATTTTTTAGACAAAAATTAACAATTTGAAACTATAATATTCTTTATTTTACAATTTTCTAAATAAAATAAAATCTTTCACCTATAATTATTAGTGACATATTCATTAAAGTAAGGGGTAAAGTTGAAAAAAATTTGAACAATTATATCGTTTTAAAAAATAGATAATTATTTTTGGACATAATAATAATAATAATAATAATAATAATAATAATAATAATAATAGAGTTTTGATAAAGATGGTGCTACTTAAATAAAAAAACAAAATAATACTCTAATAATAATTATGGAGTATTGTAATTTCCATACAGAAAATTAGAAACTTAAAGACGGCTGATCAAAATCCAAATGTGACTAAATCTATATTATAAATATATAATTATAATAATGTAAATAATCCGTATCTGCCCTGTCCTTATCTTCATTAATTTATTACATTTATTAATAAATTGGATTTAGGACTAGTAGACTTTCAGGTCCAAAACGCAAGTTTATTTTTTATTTTATTTTATTTTTTCTTTTCGAGACACCTTCTAAATATGATTTGAATTTGATTACTAGTTTTTTTCACACAACATATTTATGATAAATTAGAAAAAAAAAAAAGCACAAGTGCACAATATTAAGTGCACAAAACCTTTTCTAAGAAATTATTTATGATTAATGAAAGAAAAATAGTAAAGAAATAGAGACTCACCGATCATGCAGCCACCAAAGAAAATGGCCTGAACCAATCCAACCTTAAACTTCTGACCACACACCAAATCCCACTGAGCCACCGTGGAGCTGCCTGAACCACCGGCCCAAGTCCAAGAATCCGGTTCAAAGCCGCAAACGTTCTTTGCCTTGTCGTCGCAACCCGGCGTCAAACATATAAATTCCAGTTCGCGGTCGGCGAAGATCATCACCATGGTGTGGAACGCCTCAAGAGCCCAAGCCAAACTCGTTAATACAAAGTGATGCAATTGCCATGGACCGAATTCGCCGCAGTACTTTTGCAGCATCTCGTCTATGGTTAACTTCTCCGGTTCAGATTCCTTCCACGGCGACTGAAGCAGCGGCGACTGGAGTTCCGGATCTGACGACGGCGTCTCCGCCATTTATTTCTTTTTTATTTTTTTAACTTTCTATTTTCTGTAGTATGGTAATGGTTATTGCTGAGAAAGCGGAGAGTGTATATATGTCTTCCAATTCTTAAGAGAGTTGCCGTCTGAGATTGCATCTACTTTTTTAATTTAATTGTCTGAAATCGGAAAGTGAGGTGGGGCCGCGAGAAATGGTGAAACAGATCGAGCCGTTAGTTTTGGAATCTAACACGTGGAGGAATATTGACCATTTGATATGTAGGCTTTGTGTATTTGACTGAGATGTGGACCGAATGGGACCATTACATTGTGAAGCGGAGGATGTGATGGAAATGGGATGTTCCTTGGATCTGTTTTGGTATTTTCGACTTCATGTATCCCATTACAACTTGCTATATGAAATGACTCTTGTGTAGGACAAGATTCAGTTTCTGGAGAGAATTTTGTTGCGTCTACATTCTTTTTGATTTATACTCTCAATATTAAGTGGATATAATTGTCATTTTATGACCATGACAATGTGTAATTTTTATATGTGACAAATAAGTTTTAATGTAATTGTACGTATTATCAAAACTCGGACCTCTTATACTAAATAAAACATTTTATATTCAAATTATTTTTGAATTGGACTGCGCTACTTCAAGAGAAAATAAATATAAAAAGTTTTTATTAACCATTTCCAAAGCATTTTTTTAGCCTCCAAACCAAATCATTTTCTATCTCTCCAAATCATTTTCTATCTTTTCAAGGCTCTTTTATATTGGGTTCTATACTAAAATTTTAATTTTCTTCCCTGCGTCTTCACTCTGCCTGGCACCTGCAGCTGTCATATTGTCATTGACGACATCGTTCTGCTTTCCCTCTACTTTATTCCTCCTTCAAATATCCCATTTTCTCCCTCCAAGTTCTCGACGTTCTAGAGTTGTCATCAAGCAGGCCGAATGTCGTGCATTTCTGTAGCATGTTATGGCGTTGGACTAATGGCAAAACCGGAAAACTTCAACAGCGTCATTTTTTTGCGTGGGGTGATGGCACAAAGGGGAAGCGGATACAGAGAAGGACTATTTGCAAATGAAATGAAATTGTTTCTCGTTAGGGATATTGCTGGAATGACACTGTACTACCTATAGTACCAGCGAATCCACTTTTAATGTATAATAGATGATGAATCGAAATTGTTGATATCAATTAGTGAATCGAAATTGTTGCTATATTGAGACCTTCTAACTATATTATCGAGGCACAAAGCTAGGCCTAGATGATAATTGTAGAAATTTTTAAAATAATGGATACTTATTTGTTGAGCGTATATCGTGCGCTTTCAATACTTTAGGCGGAATCAAATTATTATAACTTAAATCAATTGCACAGTACAAACGATTTAATTTACTTGTAATTGAATGAAAATAAAAAATTCATTTATTAAGAATTTTCGAATTTCAAAGAAAATTTTTTGATAAAAAGTTATATCATTTCCTTTCTTTTCTTCTGTTAAAAATTATATTTTTTCATAACTTTATATATAAGAATATATTAACTTGGACTACGTCAAGCCCATGTGGACGGCCTAATACCACAAAACCCAACAATAATACTTAGGTGCGGAACACGCTGAGCTAATTATATACTAAAGATGCACAATGTCATGACATTGCAATTATTATGTAGACATCGAACTATAAATGAAAAGGGTTGCAAAGGCAGTATGAAAAAAGCAATAAAGGCAATATTTTCCTTATGTTTCCTTGGTTTTGTTTAGATTATGATGGGTAAATTGGCTAAATGGAAGCTTTTGTGTGTGTAAAATATATGTGGTTCGTGTAACTAGTAACTAAAAGAGAAATTATATTATATTGTGTTGATGTAATAGAAACAATAGCAATATTAATAATAGTGGTAAAATCAATAATAACATTAGTATTATTAATGACATGGTTTGAATAGTTTTCAAATGTGTCATTATGAATAACATGAACAACAAGATGGTTGATAATGTCAATATATCCATGACATGGTGAAACATGTATATATACAAGATGTTGGTGATGTAAATGTAGAACTTATTATTGTTTTACTTGAATTTTGTCATTATAATTATAAATTGTAAAAAAGATGCACCATTAGGTCATGTGATTAGCGCAAGAGTTTCTTGTCTCATGGTAGATAACAAAGGATTGTACATAAAAAAAGGTTGTAAATATCAAAAGGTATTCACTACAAGAAATCACACATTTTTATGATGAATTTATTTACTAGACATAAAATTTCATCACAATGTTTTAATTAACAATTACATATTTCATATTCGCCACTAAAACATTCTCTTTTGTGATTACCATTATTTTTATCATTATAAATCTTTTATGTTATCACTAATTATTATATTTAATAACGATAAAAAGAAAATTGTCACATAAACTTATACAAGAAGAATTTCACACTAAAATTTTGGAGGAAAATCTTTCAATAACAAATTTATAGTAATTGGTGATGATATTTATCACTGAAGTTTTCTTTTGATGACAATATTATATTTTGTCATTAATTAGGAGATAAAATTTGCAACAATATCATTTTGTCACCATTGTCTACCTTAAGTGACGATTGATACAAATACGTCACAATTGTTTTGGCAAATTAGTTTGTCAAAAGTTTAGAGTTAAAATTTTTTTAAGAACAATAAAATATAAATTTATGACAATGTTTATTATTACTAATATTAATTTTATATGAGTGTAATTCCTGCAAGTTAAAGTCTATAAATAACATGTAATAAGAATATATTAAGTGTATTTAAGTGGTTATGAGTTTTAAAACATGAAAATAGTTAAAAGATATGAAAAAATAAGGTTACAAAATGATGACGCCCGTGGGTGTAATATCATGGTTGTGAATAATCGTGAAATACAATTTTCTGAAAATGAGCAGATTCACGGGTGTGAATGAATATTCACTCTTATGAAGCCCTACAACATATAATGAATAGTTTTATGTTGTCAAATATTTTTGTAAAATTTCACAACTCTAAACCCTAGTTACTAGATTTCTGCTAAACCATAGACTATTTCCTTCAATTCCTTTCTATTCTTAGCAATCATAACACAACCAACCTAAAAATGAGATTCAAAGGATTTTGTTTGTCCATAGAGAGCATAATGTGGGGAAAAGGGGAATGACCTGTTGTAGAACCCTAATCTAATCAGAATCTACGAATCAAAGGTAAGCAATCACATTTTCTTCATTTCTTCCATCTAGTTAATTCAATTTTATATGGGGATTTGAGATTTAAGACCTAGAATGAAGTTAAGTTAGGATTTTACATGCTTATGGCATATATAGTTAGTTATCACTGAAATAGATGATAATTAGGTTCTGATTTCATGTTATGAACTGAGAAAGAAGGTGGAGAAATCCTCTAGTAAGGTTAAAAACTCTAGAGAGGTTAGAATTAGGGCTCAAATTCATATTTGTACATATATACATTTAAATTCTAACTATAATATACTTTTGTATTGTGTGATGAAATTGACTCGTAAATTGGCATGAACTGATACTTAAGAAGCTGGAAATGTGGATATTTGGTATGTTAATATTAGAATATATAAGGAATGTTGATATGTAAGGATTATTGTTGTTATGATTAATAATTAAGGCATGAAACCTAGTTTAAATGGTTAGTTATTGGATTTGCATATATTATGACTTGTAAATATTGCAATATGTCAAAAAGTGTTAATAGGAGGGACTAACACTAGTTAGCCTTAGTGCATTTTATGTGTGTTGTGCCAAAATTTGCATGTTTGCTTGGAAATTTGTTGAAATTTGCAAGTTCACCATTGTGACATGATTGTTCACACCAATGAAAAAAGCAATTCATGGTCGTGACATAATATTCACGCTCGTGAATGTTTGTAGAAAAAGTGAAAAAAACATTCATGATATGGGTCACAACTTAGATAACAGGTAGACAACTCGTGAATAAGGATTCACGGTCATGAATTACCATTTAGGATTGTAAAGCCTTGAAACAAAATTTTTATATTGAATTTGATGATAAAATAATATGGAATTGGTATGCACCTATACCCAATATGATGAGTTAAGACTAAATACAATAATATGGATATGGATAGATATTATATGCTATAAATCACAAGTTATTATGTGGTAATCATGGAATGAATTATAGAATGTGATGTTTTACTCAGTTAAGGTGACTTAACCTCAAGTGAAAGCACTTTTAACTTGAGAAGCTTGGTTGAGGACTATATAGACATATACAGTTAGTGAGAATGGTGATTTAAAATTGGGTAAGAGTACTCATATTTCATAACCTGCATTCTGATAATCCTGCTATATGGGTGGATGTTACAAAGATATAATAATTTATTACTAATTAGTTGAATAGATAAGTGACAAAATAATTTCGTCTTAAATATTAGATTTAGCGATGATGCACATAAATCCATTATGATTTAATGTGAACGCAAATTTTTATGTCCAAACTTTTTAGAGGGAAATATTTTGAAGACGAAAACTTAATAATTTATGACAACTTTTATTATTACCAATATCAAATTTATAAGATAAGATATAGATTGTCATTAATTAGTTGAATTTATAAGCTATGAAATTATTTTGTCTTCCATTTTATATTTAGGATGATGCGTGCAAATTCTTCATTATTTTATTTAGAGCCAAATTTTAATATAAAACATTTTGGAGGCAAATTTTTTGTAAAGTAAAAATATAATTTATTACTATTTATTAAAATTTTTATTGTTACAAAAATTTATATTTTAAATTGACAATTGATACAATTGTGTCACTAATTATTTCTGCTGATGAAAATTCTTGCATTGGTATTAATGCCTTAATTGTGTGTTTTTGTGCTTGAATTCGTGATTGAAATAAATTTGGACTATGAAGATTCAAACTTTTTCAATTTTCAAAAATTATTTCTTCTGTTTCATGTTTGAATTTGGTATGGTTAGAAAGCTCTCATCACAATCTTTCTAAAGAACATTTTTGCAGATTTGTTTGATAAGTGATTGATTTTATATGAATTTTTGAAGTTTATGATCGAAATTAGGGTTTTTAATTTCTGGAAACTTTGTTAAATGCAATTTCCACTCTCGGAAGTGTTATGTGTTGTCCAAAAACAACTTAAATGAACGTAAAACAGACTAAAAATGGTCAAAGTAGGTTTAAAATTATATAAAACATGAAAACATTGAAAAGAAGGCCAAAAAACACCATTAGGTGGCGGTATGAGGCTTTGTACGGAAGAAAGTGCAGGACCCCAGTTTTTTGGACTGAGTTGAATGAGAAGAAGTTGATCAGACTAGAGATAGTTCAACAGACCAAAGAGAAAGTTAGAGTGATCAAAGAAAGATTGAAAGTGGCACAAGATCGATAAAAGTCATACGCTGACCTAAAGAGGCGAGATATAAAATATGTTGTAAGTGATAAAGTTTTCCTTAAAGTTTCACCTTAGCAGAAGGTATTAAGATTTGGCAAAAAAGGTAAGTTGAGTCCAAGGTTTATTGGTCCTTATGAGATTCTGGAAAGAATCAGACCAGTGGCATACCAATTAGCCCTTCCACCTGAGTTGGATAGAATTCACAATGTTTTCCATGTTTCGATGCTGAGGAGATATCATTTGGACCTGGCTCATATTATACCAACTGAAGAGATATAAGTGTAGATAGGCATGTCTTATGAAAAGGAACCAGTGACTATTTTAGCACGTGAAGAGAAAGTTCTTCGAAATAAGAGATTTCCTCTAGTAAAAGTTTTGTGGCGAAACCATGCAGTTGAAGAAGCGATGTGGGAAAGTGAAGTGATAAAGGAGTAGTGTCCCCAGTTGTTCAACCCAAAATGAACAGGTAAATTTCGAGGACAAAATTTATTTTTAAAGGGGAAAAAGTGTCATATCTGTTAATTTAGGCCCCAAGTCACATCTGTTGCGAAGTTGATGCGTTTGAACAATCGGGGTTTAAATTCAAAATTTTACTGAAATTAATTAAGTAATGATTAAATTATGTTGATATATGTATAATTAAGTGTTTATAGAGCTTAAAGAAGTTGATTTACGGTAAATGACTAAATTGCAATATTTGATAAATTTTGGGATCGAATTGTAATTTACTAAAATTTGGGGGATTATTGAGATTATTTTCTATTCAACATATGAACTTTGGAGATTTTAATTAGGTTGCCCAGTTTTCATAAGGAAAAGAAGAGAATTAATATTAATTAAGCCTAAGTAGCAAAGAAATGGTCAATTTTGGTGGGTCTTACATGAAGACTTATTTCTTCTTATTTCTTTTTTTTTCTTCTTCTCCTCATTTCTTCTTTCTTCTTGCCCAAAATAGCTAGTCATGCCAGCCTCCTTTTCCACCTTAGCCAACCTTGAAATCTAAAGAGAGAAAGGAAGGGAAGAGAGGGAAAAAAACAAGACAAAGTGATTTTTATGATTTACAGGACTTAAGGAAGCTTGGAAGAGCAAGAAGGAGGAAGAACAAACAAGTTTAGTGGAGAGATAAAATCTCCAAGGTTGTGATGAAGAGAAGAAAAGTGTAAAGGTAAGAAGTTTTTCTTCTTCTCTTTCATCTTTTCTTAAGGAAATCATGGTTTTGAGCTCATTTAGAGCTTGATTATGTAGAGAGAGTTTAGGGTTTCATGAGAGTTTTGATAAGATAAGATTTTGATAATAATTTTTGTGTATTTTAGGAGCTCAAGGAAAAGAGAAAGCTACCTAGAGAAAATGAAGGAGGTTAATAAGAGGTTTGTGCATAAATTAAGACAATAGTCTATGTTTTATTTTCAAGTTGTATGATTTGATAATTTGATATGTAAATTAATATTATTTTATGATAAATTTTGGAGTATGCATATTTGCTAGACTTAGGAATATATTTGGTAAAAATTAAATTAGGTGACTGTGTGTGTACTACTATAATTTATGGAGCAGTAAGTATATATATTGCTATAACTTAACCTATATAATTCAGATTAATGTATTCTTGGTTGTGTTTTAAAGCTAAGACATAATTCTTTAACTTTTATTCAGACCATAAAATATAAATATATTTATATTGTTCCAGAAAAATACATATATTTCGGACCTATAATTTATCCAGAAAATTCTAAGCAAAATTGTTAGTGAACACTCAGTATTTAATTAACCATAACTTTTTCTATAGAACTCCGAATTTAGTGATTTAAGTTGCATAATAAATATAAGACATAGGGCTTTAACTTTTATTTAGACCATAAAGTCTAAATATATTTTGTATTTTCCATGAAAAATATATATATTTCAGACCTATAATTTATCCAGATAATTCTAGGCAAAATTGTTAGTGAAAAGTCAGTGTTCAATTAATCATATCTTTTTCTATAGAACTCCAAATTTATTAATTCAACTTGCATATTAAATCTAAGATTCAGTTCTAAAATTCATAAGAAGACTCTGTAATTTAATTCAGACTTTAATAGGACCAAAATTGAGATTACAAATAGAATTTGAATTCTGCCTGAAATAGGACAGATTGGAAAAAATGAAATTTAAATATTTAAATTATATTAGGTTAATTGTTATAATGTGAATTTTACCTAAATGATGTATATGAGAAATCAAATAAGTTATTAGACTCATAAAAATTATGTGCAAATAAAATCATAGTTGAGAATTTTGTGATTGAGATGAAAAAATTGAATATATACTTTTATTTTCTTATAGTTATGAATTTTAATAAAATTAATTAAGTCCTACAACACCTACCTTAAAACTATAATTCTGGATAATTTGACATGTCAATAAGGGGGATTATTAATGCCTATGATGGCACAATTAAAGAAGCCGGTGATGACACTATAATTAAAGCCAATAGTGACATTATTATTAATGTCGGTGACGACATATATATATATATGCTAGTGAATAATGAGATAATAAATTGTATGAAAAATATTCACTATAAAAGTATGATAAAACATATTGCATGAATATTTATATGTTATAAATAACATGATATAGTATATTATTTTTATCTTTATGCACCACTGAGCTTAGAGCTTAACATGAGAGTTTTTTTCCGCGCAGATTTAGAAAAGTAGCTGAAGCTTGTAGATAAAGCTAACTATGGCCTAATCTAGTAAGACAATCAATAGAAAAAATTGTGGATCACAACACTTTTGTATTTTGTACTATATTTCTTTAATTTGGATGTATAAATTATCCTATATAGTTTCGTAATTAACCTAAAATTTTATAAATATTATTTTATGTAAATAAAATATACATTATCTCTTTTATATCTTTGAACTTTGAGTAAAAATATATATATAACATTTTATCATTTATTAAAATAATGATTTAAACAAGTTAGTGTAGCACTCGCTTATCCAAACATTTCAGGCTGGGGTGAGGAGGTGTTACAATATATAAGCCTGAAATTTAGTATACAGCTAGATAACACATATATCTAAAAATTTAATATTTTATGTTTCATCAAAATGTATCTCTAAGATGGTCAAAATAAACAAAAAAACGTTGGATAGTCTACTGAAAATCGAAGCAGAACCAATTTTAATAAAAGAACGATTTCTCTTCAAATAAATAAAATCTTGTAAAACTGTTTTAAAGACATATATATGAAACATATATCTACGGGTTTTATATTTTAAAATTTTTCAAAATCTATCTATATGGCCATCACAATCGCGCTATAATTTTCTATCATTTGGAGACTATAAACTACCTTAATCAATATTAAAAACAATTAAAGATAATCAGTTACCAATACTTAATTTTGACAAGGCTAAAATTTCAGCAATCTTTGGAATGAAATCAAGAAGAAAATATGTTGATTTGGTAGTAGAAGAAAGAGAGAATGAAGATAGGTAGAGATTAGATGCAAAGTGTGATGAGAAAGAAAACTTCATTTCTTAAAACAAAAGACAAGTCCACATTAACTTTGACTATTTTTTTTTTGGTCTTTTCCTTCTTTTCTTTTTCTTCTTTTTCTTATTATTATTATTATTATTATTATTATTATTATTATTATTATTATTATTATTATTATTATTATTATTATTATTATTATTATTATTATTATTATTATTATTATTATTATTGTTATTTGTTTTTCTACATAATTATATATATCTAGTCGTACAAGTCAATACTAAAAAATACAACATAATCTTCAACTTCAAAGTAATTAATAAACTATATTAAATTTTATTAATTCAATCTAGTTTTTTTATTCACTTTATTCTTAACCGACTCTTAACTTATTGTCTAACCTCTTCTTGTAGGTCTCTAATTTGTTGTGAGCCTAATATGAAAGTATAATTGATTAACTCATGGTTAGATATACTTAAAATACTTTAAATAAATTAATATGCCTAGTTCATATCATTAGTTAGTATTTTTTTTATAATATAGTTTGACCTTATGAGAATGATTAGTTCATAACTTTTTCTACACTTGACCAATTAATTTGATTTTTACTTCTAATTAAGTTTAACATATAACTATATAACATATTAAAATTTTAGAGCAATTGGCACGTTGTACAATTTATGGTAGAATTTCTAATAGTGTTATGTTTTCTGACCTATTTTTCCCTTAGATAGTTTTAGGATACCAACTTTGATAAATTCATATCTTACAATACATAAGTTATATTATAGTGAAACTTGACAGAAACTTAGATAGGTAAATATGAAACATTTTTTATATTTACAACTTTTATCAATTCTATCTCTAAGGTTCTCAAATTATAAGAAATATTTTTACTGGTGCATAACAGAATTGGCTTCCAGACTAGTATAACTCGTGAAGGCTATATATCACTCTATATATATATCATATTAAGGTAAACTTTTACCAAACTTTATATAATCCATAATTCTATAACTTTTATGTTTTGAGAAATTATAGATTCTGTCTATAAATAGCTCAAAATAATTAAACAATTTTTTGGACTTATACAGGGTACTAAGCAACTATGGAACAGTTATAGTTCTATCGATTTTAACTCAAAATTCACAAGATATATGAATCTAAAATTTTCTATACAGCTAGATAACATATATATCTAAACATATCATGTTTTATATTTCATAAAAGTATATATCTAAGATAGTCAAAAGAGACTAAAATCGTAGGATATTCTGCTAAAAATTGAAGCATAACCAGTTTTAGTAAAGGAACTATTTCTCTTCAAATAAATAATATTTTGTAAAACAGTTTTAAAGACACATATATGAGACATAGATCTACGTGTTTCATGTTTTAAAATTTTTCAAAATCTATTTTTATGGTCATCAAAATCTTGCTATAATTTTATGTCATTTAGAGACTCTAAACTACCCTAATGAATATTAAAAACAATTAAAGATAGTCACTTACCAATACTTAGTTTTGAAAATGCTAAAATTTTTGCAATCTTTGGAGTGAAATCAAGAAGAAATGATATTTATTTGATGGTGGAAGAAAGAGAGAATGAAGATAGGTAGATATTATATGCAAAGTGTGATAAGGAAGAAGACTTCATTTCTTAAAAAGAAGACTTATTATTATTATTATTATTATTATTATTATTATTATTATTATTATTATTATTATTATTATTATTTCTACATAATTATATATATCTAGTCATACTAGTCAATATTAAAAAATATAGTGTAATCTTCTACTTCAATATAATTAATAAACTCTATTAAATTTTGTTAATTCAATTTAGTTTTTTTGTTCATTTTATACTTAAATTTTTATCATCCACATCTAGATATTTAAATAAATATATGTAACTCGTAATAGTTGTAAAATATTTGAATACCTGTTAAGTATATGTCATGAACTTATTCAAACAAAAATGCATATTATGCATGTGTTTAAGTGAATTATAAGCAAAATAAATATGTTCAAATGAGATGCATATAAAAATGCATGTGGGGTGAAAGTAGAGGATATTACAGTTAAGGTTCCCATTATTAGCAACAAATCAAAATAATTTTAGACTCGTTGCATCTGTAGTACTTTTTATCATGTCTTTCAAGAGTTTTTTAGTTAATAGGTCGGCCAAGTTATTGCTTGACCTTACTTACACAACCGTGATTATGTCACTCGATATAAATTATCTTATATACTCATGTCTCAAAACTATATGTTTAGATTTTTTTGTTATATATCTTGCTAAAAGCCCTAGACATAGTCGTTTGGCTATCACAATACAAAGAGACAGTTGGCATCGGTTGTGACCACACCACTATATCTAGTAATAAGTTTTGCAGCCATTCCACCTCTTTGTATGTTGTCGCTAAAGCTATAAATTCTATTTCCATAGTGGAATGAGTTATACGTGTTAGCTTCGTAGAAGCCCAAGAAATAGTGCCTCCTCCTAATGTGAATATCCAACCAGATGTTAACTTCTTATCACTAACACTAGTCATCCAACTAGCATCGATATAACCTTCCAAAATTGAATAAACTTGTTATGAAACAATGTTAAGTACCTAGTCCTTTTAAGATATCTAAGAACTTTAGCTATTGTTTTCTAATGATTAGTACTTGGATTATGTGATTTTTAAAAAGTGTGCAAACCACAATGTTATATCTGGCCTAGTACAATGCATTGTATGCATTAGACTACCAATTGCACTTGCATAGTCTAATTAACTTATAGATCTACCAGCATTTTCTGTTAATTTAACTGAAACATCCAATAGGGTATTAGCATCTTTGATTTCCAAGTGACTAAACTTGGATATAACCTTATTAATATAATGAGATTGACATAAAGAAAAATCTCCACTATGTTTCTTAACCTTTATCCCTAATACAGTATCAACTTCTCCAAATCTTTCATTTTGAATTGAGAAACTAGATAATTCTTAATATCATTTACTTATTTCATATTAGTTCTAATTATTAACATATTATCTTGATACAAACATACAATTACTCCATAGTCTTTAGTAAACTTGGAATAAATGTATCCATCCACTCTATTATGTTTGAAACTATTTGATAGAATTACACTATCAAATTTGTCATGTCATTGTTTAGAAGCTTGTTTTAAACCATACAATGACTTAATCAATTTATAAACATTATTTTCATTATCGGGAAGTATAAACCCTTTGCATTGTCCCATGCATATTTTCTCATCTAAGTCACCATTTAAAATGTCATTTTTATATCTATTTGATGAACATATAAGTTATAAATGGATGCTAAGACAAATAACACTCTCATAGAAGTAATTCTTGTCACTGGTGCATACGTATCAAAGTAATTAATGTCTTCCTTTTGTTTGAATCCTTTTACTACTAACCTTGTTATAAAAGTTTGTAGCGAACCGTCCATATTATACTTTCTTCTAAACACCCAGTTGCACTCAATGGGTTTAGAACTAAGTGAAATATCTATCAATACCCATGTACCATTTGCTAAAGGCGAATCCATTTCATCATTTATAGTTTCCTTCCAAAAATTGGAATCTCTTGAAGCCATAACTTCACTATAAGTCTTTGGATTTTCATCTAAACTTAAAACCATAGGTATCTTATTTGTTACTTCATCTCTACTTCCTTCAACTAGGAAGAATCTTATTCATTGTGAAGAAATATATTGTGATCATAAACTCTTTTCCTTTCAAGCCTTTTGACTTTTCCTAAGTTCACTAGGAGGCATCAAAGTTTTCCTTTTACCGTTTAAAGAAGAGTTAGAATCAAAACTAGTGCTATGAATTGAATTTTTGGCACTATCACTTTCTCTTTATGGATTACTACTTGAATCCTTTAGAAATTTAGTTTCATAGAATTCAACATTCCTAGACTCAATAATAATATTATAGTTTATGTCTAATATTCTATATACCTTAAAATTTTCGGCATATCCCACAAAGATACCTTTAAAAGCTTTTGGTCCTAATTTAGTTCTTTTAGGATCATGAACTCTATAATATTCTAAACAACCCAAGATCTTAAGATAATCCAAGTTTAGCTTTCTACCTTTTTATTCTTCATATGAAAAAGTCTTTGTTTTCTTTGAAGTTATGCAATTATGCACATGACAAGTTGTTAATAATGCTTCTCCCTATAGATTCATCGATAGCTTTGCATGAATTAACATAACATTTACCATATCTACCAATGTTTTGTTCTTTCTTTCAGCCAAACCATTTTATTATGGAGTATAAGGTGCACTTGTTTGATGTATCAAACTATTTTATTCACAATAATTTGAAAATTCAATTGAGAAATATTCACTACCCCTATTACTTCGTAAAACACCCAAATTAACAATTTTTACCATAAATTCATCATTGTAATGGTATGTGAGAAAATTATCACCCAAATGCTAGGAAGGAAACCTACAGATCGACAATTAACATCAAAGTAGTCAGTAACTGCTGAAATTTGATCCGATATTTTTACGTGGATCTCATAAAATTAAAAGTGATGGAACATGTCATTCAAAAGAAGAATAAGACAATAAATTAGGTAATAAGGAGATGATATATAATATTTCTTATACACATAATAATACTATCTTATCACTTCTTAATTACTCGAGACCGAAATTGGAAAAAGAGATACAAATGGAGAGGAATAACCAATCGATGAAGGAACATGAAACCTTTCTTGTTCTTTTTGTTGCTATTTTCTCTCATTTCTTCTCACAAAGAATGTTGCTTTTATACGAGTTTCTCAAGGAAAATCTTCACGAAAATTGTTGCCGGCAAATTTTAGAGGCTTTGTTGTATCCTATCAAATTTATTGTAAATTTCATTAGAAATCTTTAATAGTGAGAGCAATTAATACCTTTATGACAGTATTACAAACACGCTTCAAAACCTATTATCACTGTTCCTAACATGTTTCTAAATTAAATAACATGAATTGATGTCTGAAAGCAACAATATGTTCAATAAGAATAATTTGTGGCCAAAAACCTTAGGAATTTGTTTGGCCGCATACCATTTTACCGATGGCTGAAAACGGAAAAAACATGATTTTCGTTTTTTATAAAAAAATATGGCCGCTCGACTTTCATAATAACGGAAGCCACAGAAAATTAAATAAATAATTGAATAAAAAAAAAGAAAAAACTAAGATATGCTTCGCTGTTTGCCATAATTCATACGCGTGCGCACGTATTCAACAATTTCGGATTACATTGTTTTCTACTACTTACATATGATCAGTTTTTGCTCCGTATGGATTCAAATCCTAGGCTTGACTTGAGACAAAACTATTTGATGGCTGTGACCTCAAAATGTTCAATAATAATAATATTATTATTACTATTATGTTTATGGTCAATAGAAATTCTATCCAATGCCAAAAGGAAAAACAGTGCAAAGAACCTCAAGACCAAAAAACAATTCAGCAACTCCAATCAAGAAACCATAATACACGTAAGAATAATTTTGGAGGAATTTATCGAACACTTCATCTTCTTCAACCAATTGATAGCAGTGTTATTAAAATAGGCTCAGATCGGTCGGTTCAATTGGTTAAATGGGGAAATGGTCTTATAGTCGGACTGGTTCAGAATATTAAAATGAAGGTTAACTCATCACCACGTGGCAGTACTTGCATTTTTTTTTTCTTCTTCTTCAAATTGTGACCACGTGGGTGCTCTGACATTCTGTTTTCTTTAACTTATCACATCGTGCCCTCTCGCATTCCAGTGAAAATCTGCGTATGGAATTGGAGAGCTGTGCCAACCGGTTCTCTCCTGGTTTTCTTACTAAAATGAACCGGATCAGTCACGGATTCACAATTAAATTGATTCAATCAACCGGTCCAGTCCGGTTCTGATAACATTAAGCAAAACTTATAATTTGACTTTTGTACTTTTTAATTTTTCTTCATATGATCCATATATTTTTATTTCGATTATACAAATCTATATATTATTATTTTGTTAACCATTGAGACTTTTTTATTATTTTTTAAAAATTAGATTAATACCGTTAATATACTAATATAGAATTTTCTTTTATATTTAGTTTGAAATGAATATAATATAAATCGAAGTGTGTAATTTAAAAGTTCTTTTTAGGGAGATAGCATATTATATAGTTTAATTTATATCACATTCAATCTAAATCGAACAAAAATGACAATTTTACATTCGACTAATGGAGTTAGTCTAATTTTCAAAATAATGTAAAAAAAAATGCAATATTTTATAAAATAATAGTACAAGAATTTGAATTATCAAAATAGAAATACAAAGGCCATATAGATAAAATAAAAAAGAAACAGAGCCGAATGGTGAATTTTGCCATTAGTTAATAAATGAAATATTATACACTTCATGGTAAAGTTAGTTTAAAGGAAATTAATTTGCATAAATTCGGTTGATAATAGGCGAAAGTAATGACACTATTAATTTGTTTTATTCTATCATAGATCAGCTGTAAGAATGAAAAATGAGACCATAGATAGAAAAATTAATAGGTAAACTTAGTTTATTAGACTAATTCAATCACATAGTGACACATATACATATTAATTGTTGTATATATATCAATCAATGTAAATAAAATAATTAAATATATATTATTGTTGATTGAATTAATTTAAAGATAACTAGCAATTCTTTTTTAAAAAAAATTACAATATATTTATTTCAATTAAGCAACTATACTTGCACGTTTATGGTATCTAACTAATCATTAAATTAGGTGTTTTGGGAAAGACTATACAAATTAAAAACCACTAATTGTTAATTTACTTAGTTTCTATCGCTTCGTTGGAATGGCTGCTGAGAGAGAATATCCCTTGCCTGGCGATGACGACGACAGAGCTACAATCAAGGTTAAAAAAAGAGATTGATTGGATATGGATGATTATTTGGGAGTGAAGGATTTTTTTCTTTCAGAAGGAAATGTGGCAATTGATAGAATAGGTAATATTCCCAAGGTTACCATCTCTAAATCTTTGCAAGCGTCGTTGGCAAAAAATTTAGAAAAGGCTGTAATAGTTAATGTACTTGGAAGGGAAGTAGGTTACAAAGCGATGTGCAATAGACTAAGAACTCTTTGGGATATGAGCAGAGCCCAGGTCTTAGATATTGGCAGAGGTTTTTTTCTGGTCAGTTTTGAAGATAAAGATGATAGAGAACGGGCACTTCTAAGAGGCCCTTGGATGATCATGGGAAGCTATCTTTTGGTTCAGCCTTGGACACCAAAGTTTCATGTTTATAATGCTTATATAGGGAGAACTACTGTATGGATTCGATTACCCGAGCTTCCATTACACTACTACCCTGAAACGGTGTTGAGTGCCATTGAGGAAGTCATCGGTCCAGTCATTAAGGTTGATTATAATACTTCGGATTTCCAGCAGGCAAAATATGCTCGTGTGGCTGTTTCCTTGGACTTAAGGCAACCTCTAATCTAGTTTGAGATTGAAGGGGAAACACAATTAGTTGAATATAAAAATATACAGGAGATTTGCTTTGCCTGTGGTAGATATGGTCATTTGGAGGCCAAATGTCCTTATAAGATTCAAGAACAAGATGAACGTAGAGCTGCTGATGAACAATGGATTCCAGGTCGTAGCCGAAATCATATTGAATTTGGACCATGGATGGTCATTGAATGGAGGCAAAGAAACAACCGATGTGGGAAAGAGAGTGTGGGTAGAGATATTCTAGATCCAAATTAGGGATCTCGATATGATATTTTGGGCAAATTTGATGGAGAGAATCACAGGATGGAGAAAAATCTAGAGAATAATTCTAGGGATTAGCTTCCTAAATAGAATGAAATTCCAAATTTTAACATGGGGAGTTACGTGGACATGCATGAGTCTCGGAAGGGTAGTTCTCAAGGTACAGCACGAGGGAAAAATGGGAGTAGGAAAGTTTTGACTACACAAGGAGACCCGACCTATAAAAAAGCAAATGTCATTGATATGGATTGTTTGGCAAAACCCAGAAAGTCTAATCTTGGAGATTTTTTTGAGTTTAAGTCAAGGGTCCTAGAAGTTGATATAGTGGTCCCTTTGAACTCCTCCCTGGATAAAAATTTCCATACAGTTTTTGGCAAGTCCTTAAAGGATCCAAAATTTCAAACTGCTACTCTGCTGGTCAGTATGGAAGAGAGTTTGGACTTGGTCCCAGAAACTTGCCCCTCCAAAATGCAGCTCCTAGGGAGACCACCTGATCTAGTAGAATCATTTCCCGCTACAGAACAAAGAGGACTGATTATGCAAGACAATTTTAGGGCTCAAGGGGATGATGATTTGGTGGAGATTCAACCTTCGGGTGAAGAGGAGATTGCTGTTAATTAAGCCCTTTCAAGTTCTACCTTTTTTTTTTTTTTGATTTTATTGTCTTTCCTTTTTGTTATGTCTATTATTTCTTGGAATATTCAAGGTGCTAGTGGAGCTCCATTTCTTCATGTTCTTCGTTGTTTGTTACAAAACTATAAGGCAAGTATGGTTGTCCTTTTAGAGCCGCGGATCAGTGGTATGCGTGCAGATAGTTGAATAAGAAAGTTTGGTTTTAGTCACTCTCATAGAGTGGAAGCTACTGGGTTCTTGGGGGAATTTGGGTTCTATGGAATGATGGTTGGGATGTTGAGATTATTGAGAATAATGCTCAATTTATCCATATAAAGATTGTTGATCCAAAGAAGCTTCCCTTCTTTTATATCGCCATCTATGGTCACCCAACCTGCTCAAGGAAAAAATTCCTATGGGATAGTTTGAAACATTTAAATTCTTTAACTCATTATCCTTGGGTCTTAATGGGAGACTTTAATGCCATTAAAGACATCAAGGATAGAATGGGGGGCTCAGCAAATAGAACAGGTATTTGCTCAACTTTTTCTCATTGGTTTATAAATTCTGGTTTAATTGATATGGGCTATGTTGGGCCCAAGTTTACTTGGAAGAGGGATACTTTAAGCCGAAGACTGGATAGGGCCATTTGTAACTCTCTTTGGAGGATTAAATGCCCAGAATCAAGAATTCTCCATCTACCCCGTGCTCACTCTGATCATCAACCGATTCAATTGGAACTCTATAGTTTTAACCCAATTTGCAATAATAGACCGTTTCGGTTTATTCAAGCTTGGCTTACCCATAGCAGTTTCAACTCGTTTGTTCAGAATAATTGGCAAAGTAAAGATTCTTTTTCCAATACAGTGGAAGCCTTTTGTCACTAATTTGAAATGTTGGAATCGAGATGCCTTTGTTAATATCTTCAGGCAAAAAAAGCATTTGTTGTCTCGGATTACAGGAGTGCAGAAGGCATTAGATTCCCGGCCCAATTCTCACCTTCTTCAGTTGGAGAGTGATCTCAAAAAAGATTTAGATAATGTTCTCATTCATGAAGAACTTTTATGGCAACAGAAGTCTAGGAGCGACTGGATTGTTGGGGGTGACCGAAATACTTCTTTCTTTCATGTGAAAACATTAAAAAGAAGGAAACAAAATCATATTGAGGTTTGTTAGAAATAAAATACTCACACAAACAACTTTTATTCAAACTAAAGCAAATATTACAAAAACACTCTCACTCAACAAACAAGAAACTACAACTCACTCTTATAAAATTTTGCTTCTTCACTCACTTAGAAGCTTTTAATTTTTCTTAATGTCTAAAACTAAAATGAGGAGGGGTATTTATAATACTTAAGAACAATTCTACACCACACAAATAAAATAATCCAAAATTATAATAACCATACACCTCATTCTTCTCCATCCTTCTCCATCCTTCTAATAATATTTTAAGTTACCAAATGATTCACATGCATAATTACTACACTCTAGAAAATTCTAGGTAGATGGCTTATAATTTTGGACCTTTATTATGGACTTTGACTCCAATTTGGTTGGATTTGGGTTTGGGCTCCAATAATGGATCAAGTTTATAATCCAACACCCCCCTTTAAACTTGATCTTGTAACCCTTAGTAAATTTCTTAATCTTATGAAGTTTTCATTTGTCAGTGGCTTGGTAAAAATATCGGCAACTTGATCTTGTGACTTCACATATTCAACTTGCACATCCTTTCTTGCAACACACTCTCTTATATAGTGGTAGCGAATATCAATGTATTTACTTCGATTATGGAATACTGGATTCTTTGTTAAGGCAATGGCTGACTTGTTGTCGACACAAACCTTGGTCGGCTCTTCTTGTATTAAACCTATCTCCTTCAGTAGATTTCTAAGCCAAATTGCATGACAAACGCATGAGGTAGCAGCAACATATTCCGCTTCACAAGTGGATAATGTGACAATCGGTTGTTTCTTTGACATCCATGTGAAAGCAGTATCTCCCATGAAAAATACGAATCCAGTAGTACTCCTTCGATCATCTATGTCTCCACCCCAATCACTATCGCTATATCCAACAAGATTATAATTATTAGAAACTGAATAGAACAAGCCAAAATCAATTGTACCCTTCAGATAGCGAAGAATTCTCTTTGCAGCTTTAAAATGGGTGATTGTTGGAGATTCCATGTAGCGACTAACCAATCCAACTGCATGAAGAATATCAGGCCTCGTACAAGTTAGATAGCGTAGACTTCCCACCAAACTTTTGAAGAATGTTGGATCTACACTTTCGCCTTCTTCATGTTTGGACATCTTGATTCCATATTCCGTTGGTGTGCTTATCAGCTTACAGTTCTCCATCTTGAACTTCTTCAGGATCTCTTTTGCATAGCTTTCTTGTGAAATGAAAATTCCATCCTTTTGTTGCTTAACTTCAATACCGAGGTAGTACGCCATGAGCCCCATGTCTGTCATCTCGAATTCTTTCATCATCACTTCCTTGAATTTATTGAACATGCTTGGGTTGTTTCCGGTGAAGATCAAATCGTCCACGTAGAGGCACACAATCAAAATATCTCCATCTTTGATCTTGATATATAGAGCGTGCTCATAGGGACATTTGTTGAAGCCATTCTCTTGGAAGTACTTGTCGATTCGGCTATTCCAAGCCCTTGGTGCTTGTTTTAGCCCGTAAAGAGCCTTCTTCAACTTTAACACTTTGTCTTCGTGGCCTTTGACTTCATAGCCTGATGGTTGTTGAATGTAGACTTCCTCTTCAAGAACTCCATTTAAGAAGGTAGACTTTACATCCATTTGATGTATCTTCCACTTGTTTTGAGCTGCCAAAGAAATGATTAGTCTAATAGTTTCCAATCGAGCAACAGGAGCAAATATCTCATCATAGTCAATTCGAGCCTTTTGACTATATACTTTAGCAACTAGCCTCGCCTTGTGCCTTTCAATCTCTCTTTTAGCGTTTTGCTTTGTTTTGTACACCCATTTGACACCTATCGCCTTATGTCCCTTGGGAAGGGAAGTGAGTTCCCACGTGTCATTCTTTTCGATGGCCTTGATTTCTTCGTCCATCGCATCTCTCCACTTCTTCTCTTGTACTGCTTCTTGAAAGCTCACTGGTTCACAATCAGCAAACAGACAAAATAATGTAAGGTTATCTTGTTGTTCGGTTACCTCATAGAGATCTCTAAGACTTCGTGTGCGTGACACAACTCTTTCACTTGATGATGACGAAGGTGATGAGTCTCCTTGAGTGGTTGGTGAAGTGGGTGGAGTTGTTGTCTCTTGTTGGGCTTCTCCATGTTGTTCTATTGGTGTTAGCTCATCTTCTTCAAATTGAGGAAAGAAATTGAAGTCATCTGTATGAGAGCTAAAATCCCATTCTCCTTCTTCATTGAATACCACATCTCGACTAATCACAATTTTCTTATTGTCTGGATTGTATAGCTTGTAGCCCTTCGAATTAGTATCATAGCCAATGAAGATAAAACTCTCGCTTTTATCATCAAGCTTCGTTCTTCTCTCATCTGGACATGGGCTATACTTCCAAAGATTCTCAGGTGGGAAATGCCAGGCTTTCTTCCACTCCATGCCTCTTGTGGTGTCTTTCCCCATACATTTCTTGTTGGAGATCGGTTTAACAAGTAAACTGCACACGCCACTGCTTCTGCCCAAAATTCCTTGGGTAATTTCTTGCTTTTGAGCATGCTTCGTGTCATGTCGAGGATTGTTCTGTTCTTTCTTTCTGCCACGCCATTTTGCTGGGGGGATCTAGGAACTGTCATTGGTCGCCGAATTCCATTTGCTTCACAGAACTCTTGAAACTCCCTGGAAGTAAATTCTCCACCTCGGTCGGATCTCATGGCTTTGATTTTTCTACCGCTTTCTCTCTCCACTGCAGCTTTGAACTTCTTGAAAACTTCAAAAACTTCTGACTTCTGTTTCAAGAAATAGACCCAGGTTTTTCTTGAAAAATCATCAATGAAAAGAAGAAAATAGCTACTGTTACCGAGAGAGCTTGGCTTGATTGGACCACACACATCAGTATGGATGAGCTCGAGTGGCTTCTTGGCTCTTGACTCTGACTCATTTGGAAAACTTTTCCTGAATTGCTTCCCAACTAGACACCCTTCACAAAGCTGGTCAGGATGGTTGATGCGAGGTAGTCCCTTTACCATCTCCTTCTTAGATAGCAGCTCCAAACCTCCAAAATTTAGATGCCCAAATCGAAGATGCCAAAGCCATGATACATCTTTGTAGCAAGCTTTCAGACACTTTGCAACATCGTTTTGTATGTTGATCAAGAACATTCTATTCTTTGACATCGGCACTTTAGTAATGAAGTTATTTTTATCATCTTTTATAGAAAGATTATAATCTTTCATATGAATATCATAACCTTTCTCTAACAGTTGTCCTAAACTCAAGATGTTACTTTTCATATTGGGCACATAGTAGACATTGGAAATAAACTAATGTCTCCCATCTTTTAAACGGATAAGGATGTTACCTCTCCCTTTCACTGCTATTGTGGAATCATCTCCAAATGAAACATTTCCGTTTACTGATTCGTCTAGTTCCACGAACATGTCTTTCCTTCCACACATATGATTGCTTGCACCACTGTCAAGATACCAGGAATTTGCTTGGCCACCATCAGTTTCCTTTCGTGCTAAAAGAAGAGTTTCTTTATCATCTGTCTTCTCCTCCACGTAGTTGGCCTTCTCCTCAATTTTGTTGTTGGGAGCTCTACATTCTGAAGCATAATGCCCAAACTTCTGACAATTATAGCATCGAACTTGAGATTTGTCATACCTTGAGTTCGGATTGATTCTCCCACGGCCTCGTGTTGAGCTTTCTCCTTTCTCATAGTTGTTGTTGGAATTGTTGTTGTGGTAATTCCAACCTTGTCCACGACCGCGACTTCCACCTCGTCCATGGCCTCTACCTCTACCTCGGCCACGTTGGTTTCTATCATTGCCTTGACTTTCATGCATATCCTTGAGTTGCAGCTTGAAGAGTTGCTCAGTAAATCCTTGCTTCTTCTTATGCTTCTCTTCGTATGCTTGCAATGATCCTTGGAGTTGCTCGATTGTCATTTCTTCCAAGTCTTTAGTTTCTTCAATCGTCACGACGATGTGCTCAAATTTGGGATCCAACGAACGAAGTATCTTCTCTATTATCCTCACATCTTCTAACTTTTCACCATTTCTTTTTAGTTGATTAGAAACAGCTACTACTCTTGAGAAATAATCTGAAATAGACTCAGATACTTTCATATGTAAGGATTCAAATTCACCTCTTAATGTTTGGAGACGGACCTTCTTCACTTGCTCGGATCCTTTGTAAGAGGTTTGCAGCTTCTCCCACGCTTCCTTAGCAGAGCTTGCACTTGAAATCTTTTCAAATCCATCATCATCTAAAGCTTGATAGATGAGGTAGAGAGCCTTCTTGTCTCTCTTTCTTGAATCCTTCAAAGTAGCCTTTTGATCTGGTGTAAGAGTAGCAAAAACAGTATCATCCGCAGGCTCGTTGTAGCCTTTCTCTATGATATCCCACACGTCTTGTGATCCAAGAAGTGCCTTCATTTTGATACTCCAATTGTCGTAGTTGTTGTTGTTGAGTGTCGGGACTTGGAATGGTGTCATACCATTTCCCATATCTCTCAATATAATAAGAATTTGTAAGATCTGATTGTGCGGATGAATCCGGAATGTCGAAAAACTTTGGAAAGGACAGCTCGGTCCACTCGGCTCAACTTTGTGAGTCAACTCAGTTTTCTGGTAGCACTATTCCAGCGGCACGTTTGAACTCCGATCGGGGCAATTCTGACGGTGTCGAATTCCTCTTGTCGAGACTTCCGATTTGATATGCAATAGTATAGATTTTCCAATTAGCTCTGATACCACTTTGTTGGAAATAAAATACTCACACAAACAACTTTTATTCAAACTCAAGCAAATATTACAAAAACACTCTCACTCGACAAACAAGAAACTACAACTCACTCTTATAAAATTTTGCTTCTTCACTCACTTAGAAGCTTTTAATTTTTCTTGATGTCTAAAACTAAAACGGGGAGGGGTATTTATACTACTTAAGAACAATTCTACACCACACAAATAAAATAATCCAAAATTATAATAACCATACACCTCATTCTTCTCCATCCTTCTCCATCCTTCTAATAATATTTTAAGTTACCAAATGATTCACATGCATAATTACTACACTCTAGAAAATTCTAGGTAGATGGCTTATAATTTTGGATCTTTATTATGGACTTTGACTCCAATTTGGTTGGATTTGGGTTTGGGCTCCAATGATGGATCAAGTTTATAATCCAACAAGGCTTTAAAAGATGATGAAGGGAAATGGGTTTATGATCAAAATACTTTGCAACAATTGGGCATCAACTTTTACAAAAAAGAAGAATCCAGTGTTGGAGTGGGGTTTCCTTTGCGTGGGTCATTTCCACAGTGTGAAGGACAGCTGTTAACTAATCTTCTTACGCCTTTCTCTGATATGGAGATTAGAGAGGCCCTTTTTCAAATGAAGCCATGGAAGTCTCAAAGAATTGATGGTCTTCAGGCTGGTTTTTTTCAAAGCCAGTGGGGTGTGGTGGGCAAAGATTTTTGTGCTGAAGTCAAGAGGGTGCTCGATGGGGGTAGTCTTAGTGCATCTATGATGAGGACCACTGTGTGTCTGCTTTCTAAAGTTGATAGTCCTCAAAAGTTTGCTAAATTCAGCCTAATTTCTTTGTGCACTGTTAGCTATAAGGTTGTTACCAAGGTAATTGCTAATAGGCTTAAATGTATTATGCCTAGGGTGATTGGACCGACTCAAACTAGTTTTGTTTCAGGAAGGCACATCACTGAAAATGTTATTATTTCCCAGGAAGTTGTGCACACTATGAGGAATAAGAGGAATGGTGAGGGTCTCATGGCTATAAAAATAGATTTAGAGAAAGCTTATGATCGTATTAGATGGAGCTTCCTCCATGAAACTCTACAAGAGTTAGGCATCCCAGATAAGTTGATTTTGGCTATCATGAATTGTGTAAAAAGCAACTAAATGCATATTTTGTGGAATTGCTCTCTCACAGATTATTTCTCTCCTTCCCGTGGCTTGAGGTAATGTTGTCCCCTGTCTCCTTATCTCTTCGTTCTTTGCATGGAGAGATTGGCTCAAAACATTGGGAAAGCAGTGATGGATGGTAGATGGTCTCTTATTTAGCTCTCTAGAGGGGGCCCTTTTATATCTCAACTTTTTTTTACGGACGACTTAATCTTATTTGCTAAAGCTAATGTAAGTCAAACGCTGGTTATTAAAGAAGTGTTGGATGAGTTTTGCTACTATTCAGGGCAACAGGTGAATGCTAATAAAACTAAGGTGTATTTCTCCCATAATGTTGGTGTTAGGCGCAGAAGAAATATTTGTTTTTGTCTTAATTTCAAAGAAACTGAAGATCTTGGGAAGTATCTAGAAACTCTTCTCCTTCACTCGAGGGTCAACAAGAGAACCCATGAGTACATTTTAGATAATATGAGAAGCAAGATTGCAAGTTGGAATATTGGTCATCTTTCTTTGGCAGGTAAAGTGACTCTTTCTCAATCAGTTTTGCTGACAATTCCAAATTATATTATGCAAACTGCAAAAATGCCTGTCTCCACATGCAACGCTATAGAAAATTTGTGAGGTAATTTATTTGGGGAGGAACAGATGGTTCTAAAGGTGTTTCTTTGGTTGCTTGGGAGATTCTTCAAAGAGATAAGTTGAATGGGGGTCTAGGATTGAGAAGTATGCATAATCTGAATTCGTCTTATGCTATGAAGCTGGGGTGGAACTTTGTGACCAACCAGAAGAGTTTTTGGGTGCAAATCTTGAAACGAAATATAAAGTTGATGAGAGCCTTCTGGTTGATCTTATGGCGCCATCTAGTTGCACCCCTCTTGGGAGGATTATTTGTAATAATTGGTCTTTCTTGAGAAATAATATATATTGGACGTTGGGTAATAGGAGGAGGACAAATATTTGGATTGATAATTGGTTACCTGGTGTTGAGCAGAATTTGCTTTCGTTAGTCCATAACGAAGTTCCAGAGGTGATGAAATCGGATTCAGTTTCTAAGTATGTGACTGATTGTGACTTGTGAAATTGGGGTGTTTTCTCACACTATTTACCTCATTATGTTTTATTAATTATTGCTGCTATTTTACCTCTTAATCAGGAGCTAGGGGAGGACTCTGTCTTTTGGTCTCTAACTTCAACTGGTGCTTTCACTATCAAGTCTGCTTATGAGCTCCTTTGGCAGGATAATTCTATCCAAAGTCATCTACCTTGGAAATATATCTGGAAATGGCCATGACAACAAAGGATTAAGATGTTCCTTTGGCTGGTGATTAATAATAGAGTCATGACTAATGAAGAAAGATGGCACTGCCATTTTAGCTCCACTAACTCCTGCAGTTTTTGTCCAAGTCTTGTAAAATCCAGTTTTCATGTCCTGCGAGATTGTCTAGTTACTTTTCAGTTTTGGAATCATGCAGTGCCCCAGGAGTACAAGAATGATTTCTTTATGGTTGATGTCCCAATCCAGGTATGGATTTTCTCTAATCTTAAACTATTTAACTTAATGATTGAAGAGGTGAGTTGGACGATCTTTTTTGGCATTGGGTGTTGGTTGATATGGAAAAGGCGCAATGCTGGTGTGTTTGAGAATTATCAGATGTTAGTTTCTCAACTGTATTTAGAAGCTCTTAGATTAGCTAAGTTCTCTATGGAAGCTTTTAAAAATTTACAGAATGGTGCTCTTTCTCACACCGGCGAAATTACTACTGCGAGTTGGTATTGCTCTCCTGATAATGTATTTAAATTAAACATGGATGCTTTAGTGTTCAATGGGACTGGTATCTCTTATGGTGGTGGTTTAATTAGAAATAGCAGTGGAACTTGGGTTGTTGGCTTTGTTTCCAATATTAGGGTCTGTCCTATTTTGAGGGCAGAGTTGTGGGCAATTCTTCATGGGCTGCAACTAGCTAAGGGACATGGGATTGACAACCTTTGGGTTGAGAGTGATAACTTGGTGGCAGTTAATATGATACAGGGTAGTTACAAGGTCAATATTGCTTGTTCCTCCATTGTTGACAGTATTAGAAACTTATTGGCTCAATTCTCGGTGGTTCTCTGAGTCATGTTCTTCGCGAGGCAAATTTCTCTGCAGATTTTCTTTCGCATTTTGCTTATCAGTTCTCTCCTGGAATTCATGTCATTCAGAGTCCTCTTTCTGAGCTTTCCTATTTGTTTTTTAATGATGTGGTTGGAGTTTCCTACTCTAAATAGTTGTTGGTTTGTTTTTAGGTTTAGCCCACTTTCCTTCACCCAAAAAAAATTAAATTAGGTGTTTTCCTAAAATTATTCTGTGAGTTGATCAATCAGTATAAGTTTGTATCATCAACATCACTCAGAAAATTTTGGCAGGACATGGCAAATGAAAATGAAACTTCATGAACCTATCTTTTATAAAAAATTTCCACAAAAATTTTCCTGAAGTGAAAAATCCAAATATCGGCATTATTACTATTTTTTTTACAATGGCAAAGAAGGGTATGGAATAGGAATTAAGTAAAGCTCGTGTTTTCTTCTAGCTGAAGCTCCAAAAGATTCAGACATGTCTAAGTCATTTGCTTCCATTTGATTTGGAAGTTTCCAATCAAAATGGTACAACAAATTTGCAAGTGAAAGTTGGACGACGGCCGTACCATATGCTACACCAGGACACATTCATCTTCCTGCACCAAAAGGAATAAATTCAAAGTCATTTGCTTTATAATCAATTGAACTGTTCATAAATCTCTCTGGGTAAAATTTTTCAGCTTCAACCCAATAATGAGAATCTCTTCCAATTGCCCATGAGTTGATGATAACTTTGGTGCTAACTGGTATTTCATATCAATTGATCTCCACTGCCTCTCTACATTCTCTTGGAAGAAGTAATGGAGCAGGAGGATGCAATCTCAGAGTTTCTTTGATAACTAGTTTTAAGTAATTCAATTCTTGTAGAATTGTTTCATCTACCTGTTGTTTTTTAATTGAGGACTTCTCTCACCTCTGCTTGTGCTTTTTCCGTCACTCTTGAATTTTTTAGCATTTCTGACGTTGCCCATTCTATTGTGGTGCCAGATGGTTCAGTTCCAGCAAGGAACATATCCTGAAAGATAAGCCCCCAAAAAAAAAGATAACTACCCAACCAAAAACTTATCACTTAATTTGGAATTTCATCTCTATTATTCCTTATGCTAATTGAACCCAATTAATTTGTAAAATTTATAATTAAGTCTCTCTATCTATTTTTTTTTATTAAAAACAAATAAAATTTTAATATGTCACATAGCTATAGGCCCACCAATCTCATCTGTTCATGCTACGTAAATTTGCAGTTTATAATACCTTAAATTTTTAAATATTTCCATAAAAATATATATATTTTTAAAGTGGGTAATAGATTTATTAGGGCAAAAATCTATAGTAAACTATAATATAATACTGTGAGCAGACAAAACTCTATGAGATTAGTGGATCCTAAAGCTAAGTTTTATGTCATAATTTCATCCGCCCTTGATGAAAAAAATAGATGAATGGATCTAATTGTATATTTTACAAACATTTTTATTACAATTGACATGAAAAACTATTAGGTTGGAATTGTAAAAGGAATGATAAGTTAGAGCATCTTTATAGCTATCCAAAACTAAAAATAAATTATAATTACTCAAAACTGAACATGGTAAAAATAAATTATAATTACTCAAAACTGAACATGGAGCGGTAGATGAAAATTTAATAATAATAATAATAATAAGATAGATGATGGGCAATAGTTAATTACCAGCATGACTCCTTTGATGCTGCCTGTTGTTAGTGGGAATTCAAGATCACCGTCATGCTGCAGATTCAAAAGAACATCTACAAGATCATCTGCTTCTGGTGCAGAAATAGCTCTTTTTTGTTTATGTTCAGTGATTATGTTTTCAAGTATCACATCTGCTTCTTGATGCAGTCTTTGAAGTTTTGTCCTATTCCCAGTAATTGAATCAAGAAATTTCACAGAAGGGAATACATCGACGAGGCTGAAACCTTCTAACATCTAGTAGTAGAAATTCGTCCTTATGATTCACAAACTTGCCACATGCCGTCCTTAATGTAATGGAATGTGGTAAAGCAAATGCCATTTTACTAAGATTGACAACTGAATTAGCAGCACACTAAATGGAGCTGATTAAAAGGGATACCTCTTCTTCCCTTATCGATCTAAATGACTGAACACATTTCGGGCTCAATAGCTGATTGTGCAGATTTTCCTTTAGTTGCCTCCAGTGATCACCATAATGTGCAAATGCGATATCTTTGAAATTATAAAAAAAAATGCTAGCTGCCAGGAGAAATGGTCTTTGGGCGAAGCTAATGTCGTGAGTTTTCATCACCTCTTTAGCAGCTTCAGGTGAAGAAATGACAACACTGGAAATTTCACCGAGATGAAGATGCCTTAGGGCAATTCCAACCAGCGCCAAAATAGCACAAAAACGAGACAAAAATGACATAGAAAAGGTAAACTCTAACCGGACACTATTTTGGTGTCAAAAATGGTGCTAGTCACAGTACCGTATCATATTTGGCAATGCACTATAATTACATCATTTCAAAATAATAAAAAAAAAAAAATTGAGTTGCAGGGAAAGAAAAAGAAGAAGAAACGAAAAGAAAGGGAAAGGGAAAGAGAGCGCATAGGGAGAATACAGATTTATTCTTTTTTTAAAAAAAAATTAAATAATTTTATTTATATTTAAAAATAAAAATTTTAATTTTTAATTTGTAAAATTTACCCAATTTTGTATTTTTTTATAAACAATTTTATTATATTTGAATAAATAATTTTTTTAATTAGTAAATTGATGTTTAATTAATATTAAAGCATATTTAATTGAAAAATTAAATAAAAATAATATTAGTTAATTGAAAATTAATTAATAGTAAATTGATGTTTAATTAATAGTAATATTTAAATTGATCTTTTTTTTTTCTTTTTCATAATTAAATTGCAATCTAAATAAATTATATTATCCAATTAAATTGTATTATAATATTTTTAATATTATGTAATTTTAAGTCCATAACAATTTAATTTCTAATAATTAAATACATTCTAATTTTATTTAGTATTCTTAATTGAATATAATTGAACAAAAAAATTAAATAAAATGTAAAAAAATATATAAATATAAAATGCATTATAATTTAAAACAATAATACATTTATTACTAACACATAATATGATTACAAAATATTAAAACTAAACTAGTAACGAAAATTTAAAATATCTAACATAAAACTAATAAAGTGCAATAATTAATTATTTAATAATCTGGAAGATCGGTTTCAGATCCGTCAATATGATTAAAATAATCACCAAACTCATTAAATGCAGAAGGTGGTTGTATTTGATGTTGTTGAGATCGTTTTTCTAAAATTAGTATTTGTTCAGTTTCGATATATGCATGAATTCTTGGATCACTAATAGTATTTTAAGTCTCGCATCAAAATTTTATTTTCTTTTTTCAATTTTTTTAATGCCAAATTTCTGCTTGAATTTCAAGGTGTTGTTGTCAGTCCGAATTAGTCTTCTTCAACATCTCTAAAAGATGTCAATTTTTCTCTTTGAGACTCTTAATGACAGATGACATTTATTCATCATTTTTTCTCTTCAATTTGGCATTTTTACCCCAATTGGTCGTTCTGATGAAGAACCACAAAGATCATCATCTAAATTAAGAAAAAATGATGACAGCCCAAGAGAAGCCGATAGTGGAGACTCAGGAGTGGGATTATCTGACTATGATGAAATATAATTTAGATTTGCTTTCGGTTTGTTTTTCTTGATGTGCTAACATTATCTTTAAAATTTTCAAAATCTTTCACTATATTCCATGCATGGTCAAATTTGAATCCCTTTTTGTAACTGTCATCTTGCATCAATAATATTTTAGCTCTATTTATCTGCAAATAATTTGAACTATAATGTTTTAGTTTTCCAGAGATATAACAATAAAAAATAGAAAATTTTGCAAAAAAAATGTTGACCCTTGAGGGGTTTTGATGCTAATAAATAAAATAGCTATAATGTATTTAGCATACTTGTTTTCTAAGTCTATTGAACAGGGTATGGAATATGATAGCAAGAATGGAGAATGGAAGATTAATCTTAAAAAGATAAAATTGAAGAAATAACATGTTCACGCCCGTGACCTTATATCTGACTATGATGAAACTTAGTGTCAACCATCCAACATTTAAAGTTCACAGCTATGGAGAATGATAGTAATCATGAATGAACATTTCAGTCATGCCCGTGAATTAAAGTCACGCCCGTGAGAAGATATGACAAATTCTTCCAGAGAGCTTCACGACCAGAGTCACCACTTGGATTACGGCTTGGAAGGATGTCACGCCCGTTAAGATATAATGTCACGCCCGTGATCAAATACTTCAAATCCTTTCAGAATGCTTCACGGCCAAGGTAACCACTCAAGTCACGGCTTGGAAGAATAGTCACGATCGTGACATACATATTCATGACCGTGAAAGATGAAAGAGAAACATGTCAGACACGACAATAAGAGTTGGTGCAACAGCTAGTTCCATATTAAATATAATCTAATGGCTATAATTCGTCATGGAAGTATAAATGCAAGTCATTTATGCATCCAGAACAAGAAGAGAACAAGAGAATAAGAGAATAGATAATATTTTGAATCAAAATCTTATTGTAAGCAATTTGTGCATTTGATATTTTCAAAATAAACATTTATTCTCTGTGAAAATATTTTTGCGCATCATTGTCTGAGTATTATAGATTTGTAAGTGTTTCTCTCTGTAATCATCTACTCAAGTGAGTTTAGGTATTTTGAGGTTAAGAGTATAATACTTGTAAGAGTTATTTGTGTGAGCCTTTAAAACACAAGGTAAAGGTTATTTATGTGAGCTTTTAAAATACAAGGTGAAGGTTATTTGTGTGAGCCTTTAAAACACAAGGAATTGGTTATTGTATGAGCCATTAAAACACAAGGAATTTCTGGGTTAGCTGTGATCCATCGTTAGAAATACCATAGTTGGGAGTGAGCTTGTAAAACTCTATTGTAACACTTAGTGTGTTAGTGAAACTCCCAATTGTGATTGGAGAGTGGAGTAGGGTTTGTTAACACCCGAACCTCTATAAAAATATTTGTGTCATATCTTTCTATCTCTACTAAAATTAGGGCAGAAAACAGAACATAATTACAAATTCAACCATAAATTGTACAATGCTCCAATTACTCTAAAATTTTACTATCTTATGTAATTATATGTTAAATTTAATTAGAATAAATAATTAGATTAATTATTCATGTAAAAAAAATTTACAGACTAATTATTCTCATAAGGTCACACTATCTCATAAAAAAGATACTAACTAATGATATGAACTATGCATATTAATTTATTTAAGGCACATTAAGTTTATCTAGTGATGAGTTAATCAATTATATTTTCATATTAGGCTTTCAACAAATTGGAGACCTACAAGGAGGGGTTAGATGATAAGTTAAGGGTCGGAATAAAAAGAAAAATGTGAGTTTAATTATCAAGTGATTTCTTTAGTACACATAAACATTGCTTGCTATATGATATGTGAAGTGATTTGTGATTATTTGATTCATATGATTGCTCTTATTTGACCTTGTTAATGAGATAATGGATATTTATGACATATATCGTATATATAAGTGGTATATGTATGGTATATTTGAGACATATGTTTGGCATCCATAATATATATACATGACATATGAATAGTATATGTGAGGTATATACATAATATATGTGGTATATATGAGGTATATATAATAAGGACAATGGATTATGAATGCATAGTTACAAATGCATATGCATAATGACTTAAAAAGCGTTGTTACTAAAGAAAAGACCTATGGCCCAACAAATGAGCAAATGAAACAAATGATCAAACTAGCTAGCAAATGCAAATGTTCACATGACAAATGTTCTCATGGAAACCCAGGGCAATGTCTGTTTAACCTAGTCACAATAAAATAAAATGAATAATCATAAGGATAAGTAAAGAGCAATTATTGAATACTTGATTTTATTTACATTTATATGTTATTGACGGATGTAATGGAATATGGACCGTGTACTAAGTATACTTGTTAATTGCTATTATGGAATGCTTGGTACTCTAGAGCTCATTTGATGATTATTCTCATTGAGTTGCAACTCACCAAATTGTATCATTTTTTAGGTAGAGAAGAGTAATAGTTCATATTGAGGTGCATATAAAAGTCATGGATCAAAGGTCACCGGCTGAGCCTCCTCACTCTCTCTCCTTGCATTCCACACAAGCATAAGAGCATATCATTTATATTTGGGGGTTGAATACTTGCATATGTAAAATTACAATGAATATGTACTAGGATATATAAATGGATTCAACTTGTAAATTTACTAACTTTTAAACATAATATTTAAGTTATTAATATATGTGATGTTATAGGCTATGATTAAAGGATCCGTATTGATTGTGGAATTGTTGATGATAACATGAGATGAGTTAAAATAAATAAAAAATTTACTCTTGCTGTAAACATGAATTTTATTTTATTCTTGTTCCATATATGATAACTAAATATATAAATATAAATGTGGTATATAGAAGTATAAGGTGTTAGATGTTACATTTTTGGTATCAGAGCTGAGATAGGTTCAATGGGAATATACATATGCATAAGAGCAAGCCAACATATGCATCATATCTGTTGAACATTATGTAGTAACATAATGTCATATATTTTAGGGCCATCATAAGACTGATTCACCAAGGAGGGAGAGATTGGCCGAAATGCATTCTTATAAGGCATCACCTCATTTGCATAGAGATTAACCAGCACCAAGAGCTAGAGCTCCACTGCATGCATCACAATCATCACATGCAGAAATGTCATATGAAAACACAGAACAAAAAGTACAAGTAAATGGGACTACTTGATTAAAACTGTAATTTTGGTATTGACTAGCAGGACTAGATACATGCAAATATATAGAAGAGATAATAATAATAATAATAATAATAATAATAATAATAATAATAATAATAATAATAATAATAATAATAATAATAATAATAATAATAATAATAATAATAATAATAATAATAATAATAATAATAATAATAATAATAAAGAAACAAAAACAAAAATGAAAAGAAACAAAAAAACAAAAGAAAGGAAGAAACAAAAGATGAAAATGACAAAAGTGAAGAGGTGGACCTAATCTTCCTTCTCAATATTCTGCCTCTCTACTTCAGCTCATTTCTTCTTCTTCTTCCACCATTTTAGCCTTGTTTTCTCCATTGTTTTACTTGAGATTTATGGACAATTCAGCCCTTGTAAGTTTATTCTTAGTAAGCTATTATCTTTGATTGTTTTAACCTTAATAAGTGTTGTTTAGAATCTTTGAATGATAGAACATTGTACCATGAATTCGAAAGCCTTAGAGGCCGATTTTGGAATAGTGTAAAATTCAATTTATAGGTTTATGTCTTATATTTATGGCTATATAAATAGTTTTTCAGATTTTGGTGTATATGAAAAGATATTAGCATCTAAGTGAAACTGGTGCGGGTGTGAACTCTAGCTGAGTTAGCTACAGTTTTCATTTGTTTTCAATGTGATAGAGCCTTATTTTAAGTATCTCAAAATATTAAAGTTGTATATACATGTTTTATCTATCTTAATACCAAGTTTTAGGTTCACATTTATTGTGGATGTTGAGTTATGATGAACGGAACCATGACTATTCCATAGTTTTAAATGCTTGCCTAGTGCCCTGGGCAGGTCCATCAGATGTTTGAGTCATTTTGAGCTCCTTATAAATGGAATATTACAAAACATGAAAGTTGTAGGATTATGTCTTAGCTAAACATTGGTAAAACTTCCAGCTTAATATATTATGTATAGAGTAAGATATGACTTTCACAATTCAATTTGGTTTAGAAGTCAATTCTGTTTTGAACCAATGAAATATTTCTTATAATTTGAAAACCTTAGAGACATAATTAATAAATATTGTAAACATAAAAAAATGTTCCATTTTAACCTATATAATTTCATATAAAGTTTAACTATAACATGACATACATAATATAAGATATGAAGGACTAAAATTGGTATCCTAAAACTGCCTAAAGGCAGAAAATATAACACAATTGAAAATTTCACCAAATATTGTACAAAGCTCCAACTGCTCTAAAATTTCAATATGTTATTTAATTATATATTAGATTTAATTATAAATAAGAATCAAATAAATTGGACAAGTGTGGAAAAACTTATAGGTTAATCAGTCTCATAAGGCCACACTTTCTCAAGGAAAAACCCTCACTATCGATATGAATTATGCATATTAATTTATTTAAACCTCATTAAGTTTCTCTAGTCATGAATTAATCAATTATATTCCTATATTTGGTTCACAAAAAATTAGAGATCTATATGGAAGGAATAAGTTAAGGGTCGGAATCAAAAGAGAAATTTGAGTTTAATTATCAAATGATTTCTTTAGTGCATATACACATTGTTTGCTATGTTAAATGTGAATTGACTTGTGATTATGTAATTCATATGATTGCCCTAATTTGACATTGATAATGAGATGAGGGATAATTTTTTATTCATGTGGTATATATAAGTGGTATATGTATGGTATGTTTGAGACATATATATGGCATATGTGATGTATGCATGGTATATGTATAGTATATGCGAGATATATGAATAACTTATGAGGTATATATGTAGTATATGTACGGTATATGTAATAAGGATATAATGGTTGATGAATGCTTAGTTACAAATGCATATGCATAAGGACTTAAAATGGTGTTGTGACTAGTTAATCGATATTGCAAGACAAAAGAAGAGGCCTATGACCCGTCAAATGTGCAAATGAAACAAATGATTAAGCTAGCTCACAAATGCAAATGTTTACATGGTAAATATTCATATGGAAACCCGGGGAAATGTATACTTAACTAGGTCACAACAAAATAAAATGAGCAAAGCATAAATATAAGCAAAGAATAGTGATTATATGCTTTAATTTTACTGGTAACTATATGATATTGATGAATGAAATGGAATATGCAATATGCATTGGATTTGTGATTTGTTACTATGAGTTGCTTGGTACTGTAGAGCTTATTTGATGATTATTCTCACTGAGCCACAACTCACCCATTTGCATCAATTTTCAGGTAAATAAATTTCATAGCTCATTTTGGTTGACATATAGAAGACATGGAACAAAGGTCACCGATCGAGCCTTACCACTCTCTCCCCTTGTATTCCACATGAATATAAAATCATATCATTTACATTTTGGATTTATGTAAATATACATATATATTTACTCGGAGTTGTACAATGATATGTAAATGAATGCAACTCTTAAACCTATATGTGTAAAGTTTAATTTTTATATATGTGATATATGTTGATTGCAGATTTTTTTGAATGATAATATGGATGTGATGAAAAAAAATTTCTATCAATATTAATAGGTTCGTTTATCTTACTTGTGTGCCACATGTGATTACTAGATATAGAAATAGGTTGTACTTAAATGCATAAGGTATGATGTTATAAGTTTCATCAAAGATTTCCTTCCTCCTCATTTCTTCGATTCATTGGACTTTTGGTGGAGGCATTTTGATTTGGAATCTATCTCCAGACAATAATTTCCTAATCTCCTATGCTTATTCTTATTTTCTATCAGTTGCAAATAGCTCCAATTCCTATTTTTAAAAGTTGATATGGAGTTGGTAGGGTCCCCAAAGGATAAGAATTTTTTTATGGTTGTGTTCTTAGGAGAGAATGCTCAATAATTCAGAGAAATGTAGATGGAATACGAGCTCAGATGGTTCCTGCACAATTTGTCATGCAAGCAATGAATCCACTGTACATGTACTTCAAGACTGTATAGTGGGATGCGCCATTTGGTGTAAAATGTTATCCCCTTCATTCAGGACTGAGTTTTTTTAGGTTATCGCTGCTGGAGTGGATGTCAAGTGATCTCTAAAACCGTTTCAGAATTCATTTTTTGGTTGACTAGAGCATTCTGTTTGGCTTTATATGGTAGTATCTTAGAAAATGGAGGAACGAGTCCCTCTTTGTTCATAAACGTACACCATGGAATATAAAGGTTAGTATAATTTTAAATTTGGTGCAAACCAATATCTTAGCCTTTTAGGCTCTTTCTAGAATTGTAACAACTTAGGATCAATGGGTGGAGAAACAAATCCATTGGATAATGCCTCCCCATAGATTTGCAACTCTTAATTCTAATGAGGCTTTTAGAAAGGCAATTCAGAGGCTACGACTGAGGGTATTTTGAGAGCTAAACATGCACATTGGTTAAATGGTTTCTCTATGAAACTCGGATATTGCTCTTTATTTAGAGCTAAACTTTAGGGTTTATACATTGGTCTTCAATAAGCATGGTATAAGGAATAGAGAAAAATCATAGTTCAGATTAACAATAAGAGTGTGATTGGGATTTTTACCTCAAATCACAATCCTTCTGACAAACATGGTGGCTTAGCCTCCCCATATCTAGGATTTGATTCACTAATAGTGGGATATTTGTATTGCTCATGTGTATAAGGAGGTCAATAGGTTGGCTGACTTCATGGAAAATTATGTTTTCATACAAGATAGACAATTATTGTGGCACAATACTCCTCCAACAAGTGTTGGTTTGGTGGCTTTTGATGATATGAGAGAGCTGACCTTCACTAAAAGAGTGTTCAACTAAGTTTGAATTTGTTATGTTTCCCTTCTATATATATCTAAAAAAAGAGTAAGCTTATTTGACCAATATGATAAATTATATTTGTACTTTAGTTATTTGATATAAAATGTATAACTTATATATTTTGTAATGGCTCAAATACCAGGTTAGTCGTAAACTGTAGTTTTCAAAATTGTTCAGTATATCCAATGATCAAAAATATACCCGTGGGTAAAAAATATTTTATTTGATCATCGGAAAATATAGATTATGACTAGTTTAGAGGAAAGATTTGGAGTCAAAATGAGATCAAATAAGTCCTCAAAAGTCAAAACTAAGAAAAAACGAGACCTAGTTTAATTAATAAAGTAGTTGACCGTACTTTAATCGGGCTATGAAAAATAGCAAACGATATCTAAAAATTTATTTTAAGATATGGATAGACTTTAAATAATATTTAGGATTATTTGATAGTGAAAAATGATTCTTACGGTAGCACCGAAAATTAATTTATCAATCCGATTTGAGTAAATCGGACAAAAAATAGACTTTAATTGAGTTAAAAAATAATATATATATATATATATATATATATATATATATATATATATTATGAATTATGGAATCAAATTTTGGTGAAATTAAGCTTAGGAAGTGAGAGAAATAATTTAGAGTGCTTAATTGGGTCTAAATGGTTGGGCTTTGTTTGGCCCAAGTCTACCCATCTTAATCCACTTTAAATAGGCTCAAAATCAAAATTCTCTAGATATAATTCTGCTTCATCTTATTCCTCTTCCCCTCACTTTGGGCTGAACCACTCTCTCCCTTTTTCTCTTTCAAATTTCTTCCATTTTCTCCATTTTTTACATTAAAATCAAACACCCTAATATAATTTTAGTCTCTCTAGTAGCTAGTAAAAGTCTTCAATCTTTATTTGGAGGGCTAAAGTGGAAGGAAATCAAATGAGACAAGTTAAGATATAAATTTGAGGTAAGTGAAATTTAAAATTTAAAATTGGTTTAATGGTTCAAATAAATAGTTTAAGGTATGTAGATGATAATTATGTAGTTAGATTGAGTTAGAAAAGAAAAATAGTGGTAGATTAATTGAGTGTAAATTTTGGCCATGGTAGGTGCACAAGGAGGTGAAGGTGTTTCAAGGGAAAAGCCTAAGGAAAATGAAGCCTAAGAAAGTCAAAGGAAGAAAATAAGGTTAGTGACTTCAAAATCTACTTATTTTTATTGTTAAAATTTGAATTAAGGTTATGGAAATTAGGAAAATTATGTGTTTTTCATGTAAATGATAATTGATACTTAAAACATGATTAAGAAAATATAAAAAGGGGATTAGAGTGGTTAAATTCAATTAAAAAATAATTTAGTGGAACTTTGAAAATATGACCATATTATGTGTAAAATGCATATTAAGGCATAATTATATTTTAGTGTAATATTATAATATATATGGAATAATGGATGCATAAATTAGTGAAATGAATTATTAGAATGTGAAAGAAAAATTTTAATGATGAAAATGTAATGTAGGCTGGAATATAAAGAAAAAAAATTATTATTTTTTTGCTAATTAAATAAAAATTAAGTCATAAAATGCAAGAAAACATGATATTGAGTGTATAGAAATTTATTGAGAATTTTTAAAATATATATTGAATATTTTTCTAATTAATGATTATTTTATGCATGAAATAAAAAATAATGAATAAAGTGTGTTTAGTGAGTTTAATATCTTAATTGAGTATTAATGATGAAACATTTATATATTAAGATGGAAAGTGTGAAAAAAGACTATAATTATGGATGAATAAAATGTTAAGTAATTAATAATGTAAAAATTGAATTAAAGGAATAATATATTTCCCTTAGTTATTTTGCTGATGGTTAAATCTAGTTCAGGATATAATTAACTAGTCATAGAGATATCATTACCGCGGTGCGGGATTATAGCAATTCGCTTATATAGGCGAATGATAAACTATTTCAGTGATAGTGATTCAGTGAACAATGTACAGTGGAGTGCTCGGATAGTCTTTCGGAGTCATTCTTCAGTGTAGTGGACTTTTGGGGTCCACGTTTCATGTATCTGGTCTGAAAATTTTATATCGGATTAAAACTAGAGACAAATGTGAATAAAAATTAGCAAAAATGATAAAAGTAATAAAAATGAGAAAAATGATAAAAGTGAAAAATATGAGAAAAATAATAAAAGTGAAAATATGAGAAAAATGATAAAGGTGAAAAATATGATATAAATGAAAAATATGATAAAAATGATAAAAGTAATAAATATAATAAAAGTGGTATAATAATAAAAATGATAAAAGTGATAAATATGACAAAAATAGTAAAATTGTAAAATAAAATATAAGTGGAAGAAAAATATTAAGTTATGTAGTTAAAAAGAAAATAAAAAAACTATAAGATTAATTGAGAAAAATTGTTAAATTTAACGAAGATATAAAATAGTGAATTAATGGTAAATAATATTAAAGTATTAATAAAAAGAATAATAAATATATTAAAGAGAAAATTTAAATAGTGTGGTAAATATGATATTGCATGTACGTATGAAAATGTAGATAAATGAAAATTTTAGATTAGTAATTACTACTGGGTAATTTAAGACTCAATATGTAATTATTTGACTACGCGCAGATAATAGTTGGAAAGGCACAGAAGTAAGCATACCAATTTTGAGAGTAGATGAAAGACAAAATAATAATAGTATATTACTAAGAATTAATGAAATATGTATATTACGATGAGAAACGGTTATGAATTATTATATGTGTAAAGAATGAAATATTGACTTGTGGTTGAATGGATAAGATTTTGTATTATAATTGTATTATTATGCCCAAAATAGACTGTGTATTGTTTGCAGTGCAGGTAGGATAATTAATTTAGTTGTTATACTGCTAAAATTTTTGAATAAATAAAAAATGATTAATAAAGTGTTAATAATATTATGGTTGTTTAATTTAAAAAAAAAAAAGTATACACATTGGCTATAATCGTATCAAATTATATAACGTAAGTGTTATGAGAGTATAACATATTTTTAAGGAAAATCACTCTTTGTTTATAGCTTTTGTGGTTGTACCAATCCAATAGTAATGTTAATTTTAGTATTTTGAATTGTATACTAGTAAAAACAAAATTGTATACATGCAACATGTCATTTTACGCTATTGGTTCATATCTGAATATTTAGATAAGTTCTAGATAATATGTTTTTGATTGTAGGAAATTTTAAACAATTTTCTAAGGTATTTAAAATGTAAACAAGATAAATTATATTGTCAATCTAAATTATTCTATTATATTAGCAATATATATATATATATATATATATATATATATATATATATATATATATATATATATATATATATATGATAAGTATAAGAATTTATTTAATGCAAACCGTGATCTTTATCTTATACTTAGCTGATATACTCTCTTCTTATCAATTTGATGTACCAAACCTTATCAGTTCACCATACACTTGTATATAAATCTCATGTCAATATACAATACTTGATTGATTGGTTCCTATAAATGTCTCTATATGGTATCAAAGTTGGAAAGGATTTAACAACCTTGTTCTTCAATAGAAACCAATCAACCAAACCCACAATATAAATATTGGTTTCGACAAGATCAACTTGTTTTAAGTTGGATCATAGGACCCATAACTGAAAATTTCATCCCTCAAATGATAGGAGTCTCATGTGCACAAGTTTGTACCATAAAAGCTGCATTTTTAAAAGTTCAATGAGACATAAATGAATCAATAGAGTTGATCGACTTGCTGCCCTTCAACGTGAAGATGACTTCATTCATGTTGTTACAAACGGTTTGGGAACAAAGTACAGACCTTTTGTTATATCTCTTGAGAATAGAGTTGATGATGTCTCATTCCAAGATCCCCATGGATTGCTCTTAAATAAAGAAACAAATCTCCTGGTTGAAGCTAATGGGGTGTTTGGAATTTCTATTAATTATTTAAAAAAACAGGTTTAGAATTTTTTTGATTGAATTTACTGATTTTTTTAATTTTTTATAAACTATTTTTCTCAAAATTGCTTTTGAAAAAAGTATCTAATGTGTGTTTGAAATTGCTATTAGATGTCCAAAAAGCATATTTAAAATTTTTTTATTTAATTATCTGATTTTTTTAATTTTTTATAAACTGCTTTTCTCAAACTTAATTTTGAGAAAAAATTTCTTTCCAAAAGCAGTTTTCAAAACTCAAAAAATTTTAAAATAAATTTTTCCTTCAAAAACGCTTTTGTCAAACGCAATGTCAAACGAACACCTATTTACCTGCTTCTCTTCAAAAGCAATTTTCAAAATTCAAAAAAATTAAAAATAATTTTTTTTCTCTAAAAGCATTTTTACCAAACGCAATGTCAAACGACCCTAAATAAAAATAAACTTTCTTGCCTACACCATCAGCATTCTATACCTCACATTCCTTTTCAACACAGAGAAGATGTGGAGATAGATCCTTTAGAGGATGAAGATGAGGTACATCTTCTAGGCCATCTAACTCTTTTCCTTCACAGCAACTGTCTTCAACTCCACCCTCATCAAATACGTGCCACTTAACATGTCATAATTGTTAAGGAATAGGACACATTGCCAGCAATTGCTCTTCACCTAAACTTGATAGTGATACCAGGTCCTTTTACCCCAAACCTTCTTCTCACTTAGCAGCCACGCCTTCTCTAACACCTCAACAGTGGATTATGGATTCAGGCACCACTCATCACCTTACTTATGATCTCAACAATCTCAGTATTAAAAAGGACTATCATGGTCCTGATGATATCATTTTAGGCAATGGTAAAACTCTTTCAATTTCTCATGTTGGCTCATCTCATTATCTCTCCCAAAATCGCTCTTTTCATTTACGTGACATTTTTCATGTTCTTGATATTTGTAATAATCTATTATTTGTTTCTTCTTTTACTAAGACTAATGATGTGTCCATTGAATTTTTTTCCTTTCCATTTTGAAATCAAGGATATCCACACGAAGGATTTGCTGCTCACCGGCCAGAATAATGGCAGCCTTTATTCCCTAGTCATGACTCCAATTCAAGAATCCCCCAAACATGCTCTTCTTTGTTCCTTATCTACATGGCATGCAAGACTTGTCCATGCATCCATTCGCATAGTTCATCAAGTATTGTCTCAGTTTAATATTATATCTTCAAATAATAAAGGGCTCTCATTGTGTCATGCATGTTCTATTAGTAAAAGTTTGTTGGAAATAAAATACTCGCACAAACAACTTTTATTCAAACTCAAACAAATATTATAAAAACACTCTCACTCAACAAACAAGAAACTACAACTCACTCTTATACAATTTTGCTTCTTCACTCACTTAAAAACTTTTAATTTTTCTTGATGTCTAAACTAAAATGGAGAGGGGTATTTTTACTACATAAGATCAATTCTACACCACACAAATAAACTAATCCAAAATTATAATAACCATACACCTTATTCTTCTCCATTCTTCTCCATCCTTCTAATAATATTTTAAGTTACCAAATGATTCACATGAATAATTACTACACTCTATAAGATTCTAGGTAGATGACTTATAGTTTTGGACATTTATTATGTACTTGGACTACAATTTGATTGGATTTGGGTTTAGGCTCCCATAATGGATCAAGTTTATGATCCAACACCCCCCCTTAAACTTGATCTTGTGACCCCTAGTCAGTTTCTTAATCTTATGAAGTCTTCACTTGTCAGTGGCTTGGTAAAAATATCGGTAACTTGATCTTGTGACTTCACATATTCAACTTGCACATTCTTTCTTTCAACACACTCTCTTATATAGTGGTAGCGAATATCAATGTGTTTGCTTTGATTATAGAATACTGGATTTTTTGCTGAGACAATGGCTGACTTGTTGTCGACACAAACCTTGGTCGGCTCTTCTTGTATTAAACCTATCTCCTTTAGTAGATTTCTAAGCCAAATTGCATGACAAATGCATGAGGTAGCAGCAATGTATTCCACTTCACAAGTGGACAATGTGACAATCAGTTGTTTCTTTGACATCCATGTGAAACCAGTATCTTCCATGAAAAATATGAATCCAGTAGTACTCCTTCGATCATCTATGTCTCCACCCCAATCACTATCGCTATATCCAACAAGATTATAACTATTAGAAACTGAATAGAATAAGCCAAAATCAATTGTACCCTTCAGATAGCGAAGAATTCTCTTTATAGCTTTAAAATGGGTAGTTGTTAGAGATTCCATGTAGCGACTAACTAATCCAACTGCATAAAGAATATCAGGCTTCGTGCAAGTTAGATAGCATAGACTTCCCACCAAACTTTTGAAGAATGTTGGATCTACACTTTTGCCTTCTTTATGTTTGGACATCTTGATTTCGTATTCCGTTGGTGTGCTTATCGGCTTACATTTCTCCATCTTGAACTTCTTTAGGATCTCTTTTGCATAACTTTCCTGTGAAATGAAGATTTTATCCTTTTGTTGCTTAACTTCAATGGCAAGGTAGTACGCCATGAGCCCCATGTCTGTCATCTCGAATTCTTTCATCATCACTTCCTTGCATTCATTGAACATGCTTAGGTTGTTTTTGGTGAAGATCAAATCATCCACGTAGAGGCACACAATAAAAATATCTCCTTATTTGATCTTGATATATAGAGCATGCTCGTAGGGACATTTGTTGAAGTCATTCTCTTGAAAGTACTTGTCGATTCGGCTATTCCAAGCCCTTTTGTGCTGGTTTTAGCCCGTAAAAAGCCTTTTTCAACTTTAACACCTTGTCTTCGTGGCCTTTGACTTCATAGCCTGATGGTTGCTGAATGTAGACTTCCTCTTCAAGAACTCCATTTAGGAAGGTAGACTTTACATGCATTTGATGTATCTTCCACTTGTTTTGAGCTGCCAAAGAAATGATTAGTCTAATAGTCTCCAATCGAGCAACATGAGCAAATACCTCATCATTGTCAATTTCATCCTTTTGACTATATCCTTTAGCAACTAGCCTCGCCTTATGCCTTTCAATCTCTCGTTTAACATTTTGCTTTGTTTTGTACACCCATTTGACACCTATCACCTTATGTCCTTTGGGAAGTGAGGTGAGTTCTCATGTGTCATTCTTTTCAATGGCCTTGATTTCTTCATCCATCGCATCTCTCCACTTCTTCTCTTGTACTTCTTCTTGAAAGCTCACTAGTTCACAATCGGCAAACAAATAAAATAATGTAAGGTTATCTTGTCGTTCGGTTACCTCATAGAGATCTCTAAGACTTCGTGTGCGTGACACAACTCTTTCACTTAATGATGACGAAGGTGATGAGTCTCCTTGAGTGGTTGGTGAAGTGGGTGGAGTTGTTGGCTCTTGTTGGGCTTCTCCAGGTTGTTCTATTGGTGTTAGCTCATCTTCTTCAAACCGAGGAAAGAAATTAAAGTCATCTGTATGAGAGCTAAAATCCCATTCTCCTTATTCATTGAATACCACATCTCGACTAATCACAATTTTCTTATTGTCTGGATTGTACAGCTTGTAGCCCTTCAAATTAGCATCATAGCTGATGAAGATAAAACTCTCGCTTTTATCATCAAGCTTCGTTTTTCTCTCATCTGGTACATGAACATGGGCTATACTTCCAAGGATTCTCAGGTGGGAAATGTCAGGATTTCTTCCACTCCATGTCTTTTGCAGTGTCTTTCCCTATGCATTTCTTGTTGGAGATCGGTTTGACAAGTAAACTGCACACACCACTGCTTCTGCCCAAAATTCCTTAAGTAATTTCTTGCTTTGGAGCATGCTTCGTGTCATGTTGAGAATTGTTCTGTTCTTTCTTTCTGCCACGCCATTTTGCTGGGGGGGATCTAGGAACTGTCATTGGTCGCCGAATTTCATTTGCTTCATAAAACTCTTGAAACTCCCTTGAAGTAAATTCTCCACCTCGGTCGGATCTCATGACTTTGATTTTTCTACCGCTTTCTTTCTCCACTGCAGTTTTGAACTTCTTAAAAACTTCTGACTTCTGTTTCAAGAAGTATACCCAGGTTTTTCTTGAAAAAGTCATCAATGAAGAGAAGAAAATAGCTACTATTACCGAGAGAGCTTGGTTTGATTAGACCACACACATTGGTATGGATGAGCTCGGGTGGCTTCTTGGCTCTTGACTCTTACTCCTTTGGAAAACTTTTCCTGAATTACTTTCTGACTAGACACCCTTCACAAAACTAGTCAGGATGGTTGATGCGAGGTAGTTCCTTTACCATCTCCTTTTTAGATAGCAGCTCCAAACCTCCAAAATTTAGATGCCCAAATCGAAGATGCCAAAGCCATGATGCATCTTTGTAGCATGCTTTCAGGCAATTTGCAACATCATTTTGTATGTTGATCAAGAACATTCTATTCTTTAATATCGGCACTTTAGCAATGAAGTTATTTTTATCATCTTTTATAGAAAGATTATAGTCTTTCATACGAATATCATAACCTTTCTCAAACAGTTGTCCTAAACTCAAGATGTTACTTTTCATATTGGTCACATAGTAGACATTGGAAATAAACTGATGTCTCCCATCTTTTAAATGGATAAGGATGTTACCTCTCCCTTTCACTGCTATTGTGGAATCATCTCCAAATGAAACATTTTCGTTTACTGACTTGTCTAGCTCCACAAACATGTCTTTCCTTCCACACATATGATTGCTTGTACCACTGTCAAGATACCAGGAATTTTCTTGGCCACCATCAGTTTCCTTTCATGCTAAAAGAAGAGTTTCTTTTCCATTTTTCTTCTCCTCCACGCAGTTGTCCTTCTCCTTAATTTTACTGTTGCGAGCTTTACATTTTGAAGCATAATGCCTAAACTTCTGACAATTATAGCATCGAACTTGAGATTTGTCATACCTTGAGTTCGGATTGATTTTTCCATGCCCTCGTGTTAAGCTTTCTCCTTTCTCATAGTTATTGTTGGAATTGTTGTTGTGGTAATTCCAACCTCGTCCACCACCGTGACTTCCACCTCATCTATGGCCTCTACCTCTACCTCGGCCACATTGGTTTCTATCAATACCTTGACTTTCATGCATATCCTTGAGTTACAGGTTGAGAAGTTGCTCAGTAAATCCTTGCTTCTTCTTATGCTTCTCTTCGTTTGCTTGCAATGATCCTTGGAGTTGCTCCATCGTCATTTCTTCCAAGTCTTTAGTTTCTTCAATCGTCATGATGATGTGCTCAAATTTGGGATCCAACGAACAAAGTGTCTTCTATATTATCCTCACATCTTCTAACTTTTCACAATTTCTTTTTAATTGATTAGAAACAACTACTACTCTTGAGAAATAATCCGAAATAGACTCAGATACTTTCATATGTAAGGATTCAAATTCACCTCTTAATGTTTAAAGACGGACCTTCTTCACTTGCTCGGATCCTTTGTAAGAGGTTTACAGCTTCTCCCATGCTTCCTTAGTAGATCTTGCACTCGAAATATTTTGAAAGTCATGGTCATCTAATGCTTGATAGATGAGGTAGATAGCCTTCTTGTCTCTCTTTCTTGAATCCTTGAAAGTTGTCTTTTGATCTAGTGTAAGAGTAGCAAAAGCAGCATCATCCACAGACTCGTTGTAGCCTTTCTCTACGATATCCCACACATCTTGTGATCTAAGAAGTGCCTTCATTTTGATACTCCAATTGTTGTAGTTGTTGTTACTGAGCATCGGGACTTGGAATGGTGTCATACCATTTTCCATATCTCTCACTATAATAAGAATTTGAAAAATCCAATTGCATAGTTGAATCCGGAATGTCAAAAAACTTTGGAAGGGACAGCTCGGTCAACTCGACTCAACTTTATGAGTTAACTTAGTTTTCTGATAGCACTATTCTGGTGGAGCGTTTGAACTCTGATCAGGGCAATTTTGACGGTGTCGAATTCCTCTTGTCGAGTCCTCCAATTTGATATGCAATAGTGTATATTTTACAACTGGCTCTGATACCACTTTCTTGGAAATAAAACACTCACACAAATAACTTTTATTCAAACTCAAACAAATATTACAAAAATACTCTCACTCAACAAACAAGAAACTACAACTCAGTCTTATAGAAATTTGCTTCTTCACTCACTTAGAAGCTTTTTATTTTTCTTGATGTCTAAACTAAAATGGGGAGGGGTATTTGTTAAACCTTGAGGGGTATTTTTGTCATTTTGATGATAACAAATAAAATAGCAATAATGTATTTAACATACTTGTTTTCTAAGTCTATTAAACAGGGTATGAAATAAGATAGCAAGAATGGAGAATGGAAGATTAATCTTTGAAAGATAAAATTGAAGAAGTAGCATGATTCACGTCCGTGACCATATGTGTCACGCCCGTGAGTAAGCCTAGCGCCAACAAACCAACTTTTAAAGTTCACAGCCATAAAGGAATACAACAAACCGTGAATGAACATTTAAGTCATACCCATGAAAGAAATGTCATGCCCGTGAACCTACATGACAAATTCTTCCAAAGAGCTTCATGACCAAAGTCACCACTTGGACCACGGCTTGGAAGGTTGTCATGACCGTGAAGATATATGTCACGCCCGTGACCCAATATTTTCAAAACCTTTCAGAATGCTTCACGGCCAAGGTCACCACTTCAGTCACAGCTTGGAAGAACAGTCACGACCGTGACATAAAGAGTCACGCCCGTGAAAGATGAAAGAGAAAAATGTCAGGCGCGATTATTAAGGTTGGTGCAACGGTTAGTTTCATATTAAATGCATTCTAACGGCTATAATTCGCCATGAGAGTATAAATGCAAGTCATTTATGCATTCAGTACAAGAGGATAACTAATACTTTGAATCAAAATCTTGTTGTAAGCTATTTATACATTTAATACTTTCAAAACAAATATTTATTCTCTGTGAAAATCTTTTTGCTCATCATTTATTGAGCAATAAAGATTTGTAAGTGTTTCTCTCTGTAATCATTTATTTCTCAAGTGAGTTTTGGGTATTTCTGGGTTAAGAGTAGAACACTTGCAAGGGTTAGTTGTGTGAGCCTCTAAAATACAAAGAAAGGTTGTTTGTGTGAGCCTGTAAAACACAAAGTAAAGGTTGTTTGTGTGAGCCTATAAAACACAAGGTAAAGGTTATTTGTGTGAGTCTGTAAAACACAAGGAATTGGTTATTGTGTGAGCCATAAAAACACAAGGGATTTCTGGGTTAGGTGTGAGCCATTGTGAGAAACACCATAGTTGGGAGTGAGCTTGTAAAACTCCATTGTAACACTTAGTGTGTTAGTGAAACTCCTAATTGTGATTGGGGAGAGGAGTAGGGTTTGTTAACACCCGAACCTCTATAAACATCCTTGTGTCAAATTTCTCTATCCCTCCTAAACATAACTTTTTATTTATGCACTTTAAAGTTAAATTTTTAAACTCCAATTCAACCCCTCTTCTTGGCTCAATATCTGGGCAACAATTGGTATCAGAGCCTTGTCTAGCATCGAAGCCTAAAAAGCACTAGTAAAGATTAAGATATGGCCAGTGAAGGATTCCAAAGTCTCAAACCTTACTTTAATGGAGCAAATTATGCCCATTGGAAGTTTCGAATGGAGACGTGCCTGGATAGTGAAGGAATTGAAGTTTGGGATAGTGTACGAAAAGAATGGACACCACCAACCAGAAGAGGAGCTAATGGTGAAGAAGAAATCTTATCAAGAGATGATTGGACAAAGCCTCAAAGAAGAACAAATTTCAAAAATAAAAAGGCAATGACAATCCTCTCAAGCTCATTATCCATTGAAGAATGTGGAAGAATACAACACTGCCCAATAGCCTACAGCATAAGGAAGACATTGGAAAATTATCATGAAAGAACTAAGCAAGTCAAATCCAAGAAGATTCAACTTCTTATTTCAGATTATGAGCTCTTCAAAATGAAATCCAATGAGTCAATCACTGACATGACCAACCGTCTTCTAGCCATTATAAATGGAATGAGTAAACTTGGGAAGCATCTGAGCTTGGAAGATGTAAACAACAAAATATTGAGAAGTCTTCCTCTTAAAGACTATAGCTCAAGAGTAGTTGGTATAAAAGAAGCAAATGAAGACATGAGTATCATGAATACTGATGTGCTTATTGGCAAACTTCTCACATATGAAATGGCAGTGAAAAGAGATAGAGAGCTTAAAGTAGAGCCAGAGAAAATAAAGTCTTTAGCACTAAAAGCCTCTATTTTAAAATCTCAAGAAGAAAGTGAAGATGATGAAGAAATGAGTGATGATGAGAATGAGGACATTGCTATGCTTTGAAGAAGGCTGAAAAGAATCATTGAGAAGAAAATGAGCAACTCCAGAAAATTCAGGCAAAGAAACCTCAAACTTACTTCTAATGATGCACAAAGAAGTAAGAAAGAGGTAAAATGCTATGAGTGTGGAAAGAAAGGGCATATTAAACTAAAATGTCCAAGGTTCAAGAAGTATAAGAGCAAATACCAAAGAGAAAATGGGGAGAAAGGTCACAAAGCCACATGGAATGACGAAAGCTCTTCAAGCAAAAAAGATGACAATGAAAGCGAAGAGGTCAACCTATGCTTCATGGCTATTGAGGATCACATCTCAGACAAGTTAAAATCACTACACTCATACTCTTTCAATAATAGTGATAATGATAGTAATAGTGATAATGATGATGATGATGATGATGATGATGATGATGATGATGATGAGCAAAGCCTTATAGAAGAATTAAATCTAGAACTAGAGAAATATAGGAGTAAATTCAGTACTTATAGAAATAACATCTCTAATTTAAAAAACAAAATAGATGTTTTACAAAATGAGAACATTAAGCTTAAATCATCTAATGAATCTCTTCAAAAATCATTAGATGAATACTCATCAAAACCCTCAACTAATTCCTTGCTTAAAGAAAATAATACTTTAAAAAATGAAGTTGAGGAACTTATAAATTCAATTTCAAAATTCCACAAAGGAAAAGAGAGTTTAGATACTCTCATTGTGTCACAAAGACCACCTTTAATTAGACATGGTCTAGGATTTAAGGACACATCATCATCTTCTCACAAAACCATTTTTGTTCAGTCTAGTGAACCTCACATCTCCGCACTTGTTAGAAAAACACCTAGGAATAAGTATATTAAACCTTTTATATATAAAAAGAATAATCATGCCTTTATGTATAAGAAGTAAACATCTAGAAAAGCTTCAATTAATCATGACTGTGCATGCCATTGTACTCAAAATTAGTTTAATAGAAATATGGCATTCAAAAATATTGTAAGACCAAAAAGCAATGTTAGACCCAAACAGTGCAATTATTGTATGAAGATTGGTCATATAAATAAACATTGTTGGATAAGGAAGGCTCATTGGGAACCTTCATATGCTAACTCTCAAGGACCCAAGCTCATTTGGGTACCTAAAACTCATACTTGAATTGTGATTCTATAGGAATGCCTCAAGTCCACAATAAACAAAAATGCTTGGCTAGTAGACAGTGGATGCTCAAGGCATATGACAGGAGACAAAGAGCTCTTCAATCAAATCAAAAGTATTGATGGAGGTAAAGTTACCTTTGGAAACAATGCTAAAGGTAAGGTAATTGGCGTTGGTTCTATTGGTATTAATGGTACTACTTTTATTAAAGATGTCTTACTTGTTGATGGCCTGAAACATAACTTGTTGAGTGTTAGTCAATTATGTGATAAAGGAAACAAAGTAATCTTTACTTCCAATGAATGTCTTGTGACCTCTATCGATGGTCAAGAGATATTTAAAGGAAATAGAGATGTCAACACATACATAATAGACTTACATGAATTATCTAACCATTCCTCTAAGTGTCTTGTGACTACTAGTGATGAATCTTAGATGTGGCATAGAAGGTTTGGTCATGCTAACATGGACTTAATTCAAAGCCTCAGCACAGGAGAACTAGTAAAGGGACTGCCAAAGAGGAATTGCTAGCTTAGGAGGGAGCAACACAAGTCATCCTTCAAAGCCAAAAACATAGTAAGTACCTCAAAACCTCTACAACTCATGGATTTAGATTTATTTGGACCTACTAGAATTGCTAGCTTAGAAGGTAAACATTATGTCATTGTCATCGTAGATGATTACTCTAGATTTACTTGGTTAATTTTCTTAGCTCAAAAGAGTGATGCTTTTGAAAATTTCAAAAACTTTGCTAAAAGAGTTCAAAATGAAAAAGGATATTGTATTTCAAAGATAAGAAGTGACCATGGCAAAGAATTTGAAAATGAAAACTTTGAAAGTTTTTGTCTTGAACATGGCATTTCACAGAATTTTTCCATCTCCTATAACACCTCAACAAAATGGGGTAGTTGAAAGAAAAAATCGAACTTTAATTGAAATGGCTAGAACAATGCTCAATGAGTATGAATTACCAACTTATTTTTGGGCAGAAGCCACAAACACTGCATGTTATATTTCAAATCGAGTTTTCAAAAGACCTCTTTTAAACAAAACCTCATTTGAGCTATGGAATGGAAGAAAGCCCTTGATATTATACTTTAGAGTATTTGGATGCAAGTGCTTCATATTGAATATCAAGGACAACCTTGGAAAATTTGCCTCTAAATCTAATGAAGGTATATTTTTAGGATACTCTACAACTAGCAAAGCATATAGAGTATTTAATAAAAAATAATTAACTGTTGAAGAATCTATGCATGTTGTTTTTAATGAATCTAGTAAACTTGGGGTTTTTTGATTGGATGGGAATGAATGAAGAAATACAAAATAATCTCGTGAAAGGTAGTGTTCTTGATGATGTTGTAGGAACTATGGAAAGACTTGATCTTGAAAATGGAAAAGAAGAAAATGATCAAGAAGATTCACATCAAGATGATTCTCTACCTCAAGCTCAAGAAGAAAACGGGCAAGAACTCCCAAAGGAATGGAGAATGACAAAAGATCATCCCAAGGAGCAAATCATTGGTGATCCTTCAAGGGAAGTAAGTACTAGATCTCATTTCAAACATTTAGCCACTGACCTTGCTTTTATTTCTCAAATTGAGCCTAAAAATGTTGATGAGGCTCTTAATGATGAAAGTTGGGTAATTTCAATGCAAGAGAAACTCAACCAATTTGAGAGAAGTAAGGTATGGACCTTAGTACCTAGACCCAAGAATCATCAAATTATAGGTAGCAAATGGGTATTTAGAAATAAACTAGATGAACAAGGTTCAATAACTAGGAATAAGGCTAGATTAGCTGCAAAAGGATATAATCAGGAAGAAGGGATAGATTATGATGAAACCTATGCTCCTATAGCTAGATTAGAAGCCATAAGAATACTTTTAGTATATGCATGTCACATGAATTTCAAACTCTTTCAAATGGATGTGAAAAGTGCCTTTCTGAATGGTTATATAAAAGAAGAAGTTTATGTAGAACAACCACCAGGTTTTGAAAGCTATGATTTGAAAAATCATGTTTTTAAACTTTCAAAAGCTTTATATGGTTTGAAATAAGCTCCAAGAGCTTGGTATGAAAGACTAAGTTCTTTTCTCTTAGAAAATAACTTTACAAAAGGGAATGTTGACACCACTTTATTAGAGATCATGTTCAATATGGAGATGTTGCATTGAAATTTATAAGCACAGAAAATTAATTGGCAGAAGAGAACTTGGTATGATTGATGGATTAACCTTGTGATTGCCAAATTGTCAAATCTTAAGTGATAATCTTGCTTTTGTGTCATCTCACTAGATATAAGGTAGTAAATTTGATGGAAATTTATGTTATAAAGGATAGAATCTTCATAGAAATGATTTAGTCTTGTTTTAGGACTTAATTTTATTTGATGAAAATTTTAAGCAATTCACGCCCATGACATATGTTCACGCCCGTGAATTAAATAGCCAAAAAGATTCAGTAGCTTTCACTACTTAATTCACTACATGGTTCACGGCTTAAAGTAGTGAAGCCTATGTTCACGACTTTCATTCACTCCCATGAAAATCCTGGTTCACTCCCGTGACGCATTTTCATGTCCGTGAATATTTTTACCAAAAACTCACAGAAGCATTCACGCTTTAAGTCATGCTTTGTTTCACGGGCATAAGTAGTGAAATTCAACACTTCACACCTGTGACTCATGTTTCACCACCGTGATAGCTCATTATTTACTCCCGTGATATTCAAATGTCAACCGTGAACAATTTCACACCTTTTCTCACGGGTAGAGCACCCTTTTAGCAAACCGTGAACACAAGACTTCACGTCCGTGACTGTGTTTCACGCCGGTGAAGGGGTTGGCTATATAACATTTCTGCCGGTTATTTTTCACATTTCAACTTTCCAACTTCTTGAAACTGCTCTCATTTATACACATTGAATGGTACATTGAAGATTCTGGCCCCCTAGTCACAAATTTCTTCTATAAATACCATCAAAAAGCCCTTCCATCATCACAAATCATCTCTCCTTAGGGTTTTCTCACAAATTCTATCAAATTTCTTCAACACTTTTAAAGTCCATTTCTTCAATCAACATGGAAACCGGCTCATCAAAGGGTACTAGGAAGAAATCTCATGCTCCCAGGTGATATTCAGATTACCTAATGAACCTAATCCCGGAGAATTGCCATCCTAGGTACTCAACACTTAAGAAAAGGCCTCTCATTTCATCAAGGTCTTTTGAGTGGCAGATGGTATGCACTCTCGAACTCGATACAGCAATTCCAGAGCAACTCCAGGCCTATCATTTGAAGGATTTTGTGGACATTCATCAGCCTACCTTGAGGGAGCCTACCTTGGAATTCTTGAGCACTTTGCAAGTGTCTCCCACTGGCATAGTGAAATTTCTACTGTGCAGGAATCCGAACACTCTCTCTGCCATAGAATTCGGGGATTTATTCAACCTACCCTCGGACGACATCCTCAACGACAACGAAGTGGAGTTCTATGAAACTCAAGCATGGACACTTTTGTACGGATTGCAGCTAGGACGTAAAAAAGACAAAGAGCACTCATCTCCGGTCCTCAGTGCATAAATATCTGTATAGGTTTCTAACCTATAGCATATTTTCCCGAGGAGATAGCAATGGAACCATTCAGAAGTCTGATCTTTTTCTCTTGGAGATGGCCCGAAGAGGCCTCACAGTGGCACTTTCTCGATGGTTTGCAAACCATGTCCTATCCATTGCCACCAAGCCCTCTGAAGACATACTTATTGGTGGATATGTAACCCACATGGCCTTGAAGCTTGGACATCTGAAGCTGGATGACCATCACTATAATCTCATCCCAGGGCATCCTCGAGACCGACTGGATGTAGAATCCTTCATCAAGATAGGAGCGGCTGTTCGAATTGTCCATGAGAACAACATTTACTACCGCTTCATCGACACTACTGGCGAGATTATATGGGAAGATAATGACTCGGAGGATTTAAAGCTGGCCTCTAAAGTATCCAGCAGAAGAAAAGGGCTCGAGTTGAGATGGCACCTCCTGAGGTTCAGTAGGACATCGTCCAATCCTCTGCCCCCACACCGAATTTGGCACAGCAGATGGTTGACCTCTTAGCACCAAGATATGAGCAGCTGCAGGCTTCCATGGATGAGAGGTTGGAGAACCTCAAAGACTTCATGAAGTCTAAAATGGACAGCCTCGAGGCTGAAGTTGCTCGTATTAGGGACAGGATGTCTAGATAGATGTTAGGCTAGATGGTAGCATTAATATGCTTGTTTGTTTGCTTGTTTGTAGGAAATTTTAAATTTCCTTTCTGAATTTTAATTACCTTTGTTTGTATTTCACTTTTTAGAATTAATATAATTGCTTTGTTTTTCCATTATGGTTTATCTTTATTCTTTTTGTTGATGACAAAAGGGGGAGAAACTAGCAATATATTAAGATAAGTGCAAGCAGTACTTAATTTTTGAATCAAAATAGAGAACTTAGCAATATAAAATTAAGTAGGGAGAAACTAGCAATATATTGAGTTAAGTTCAATACTTAAATTTTGATTCATAATAAATATGCAAGTATGCAAATGAGCTTAATACACATTACATATATCTTAAGTATACTTTGCATATACCTTGATGCAAGTTCACTAGTACAAAAATACCTTTAAGCGAAGATCATATGTGTCTGTTGTAAAAATACCAAACACATAAAATAGAGACGGCGGTATTTTTGTAAATATATGATAAAATGACAAATCATATGTGTCTGTTAATATAAATGACAAACATATAAAATTCAACTTGTATTTTAAGCGTCTGTCTTAATAAAAAACAGACATATGATATACTTTTAGTATCTGTCTTAACAAACAACAGACACCTATTGTTTATTAATAAATATATTTTTTTTGAATTAATTATTGAAAAATATTTTTATTAGTATATATGTCTGTTAATATAAATGACAGACATGTAAAATTCAACTTGTACTTTAGGTGTCTGTCTTAATAAAAAACAGACACATATACCTTTTACTTTAAGTGTCTGTCGTTAAAAAGGACAGAAGCGTAACATCTCTGCACTTATATGCGTCTGGCTTTAATAAAAGCAGACACATATTAGTGTACAATAGGTGTCTGTCACGAGTAAAGACAGACACCTATAGTTTATTTTTTAAAACCAAAAAACACAGTTTCTCTCTGTGCTCTTTTATTTGAAATCCAACTGTATATATCTATTTCTTTTACTTTAGAGCGTGAAACGTAGTTGTATGCGCCAATCATCTCCATATTTAGCTCTCAACATAAAGTTAGCTTGTAATACCTTCATCACATCGATTTTGGACCTGTCTTAGTGGTGACGACAATGACAAGAGCTATATTGTTCGTTGGTGGCCAAAGATACACATGGAAAAGATATTCTCTTTTTTTTTTTTCTCTTTAGCTTTTTTTCTACATTTTTTGGCTACCATGTTCAAATTTGAGCCTCCATGTCGTAGCCACGATGATGACAAAAAAAATATTTTTTTGTTGATTTATAAAATGAAAGTGGGTTTCATGCATTGGGAGGTTGTCTAAGGCATTTGGTAAGGAGAAAACAAGTTGGTTATGCACATGTTAAAGCGAATTTTTACCATCAATTAGCCAAGGAGTTGTATGTTCTTCACCTTATTACTATTGGTACTTGATTTTCTACTTTTTTTTTTATGCAAAGAAGTTTATTTATCTTTTTTACTTTTTGTATATTTTATTTTTGTTAATTTTATGTTGTAGTTTTTTTCACTTAGTAGTTGTTTTTTTGTTATACAATTAGTTTTTTTTATAGGTTTAAGTAATTTTTACGATTTGCTGTATATTTGTCAATTTATAATATTTTAAAAAAAAATTAACTATAGGTGTTTGCTATTTTGTAATAAAAGACACCTATAGTGAATTTTGTTTTTGTAAAAATGACTATAGGTGTCTGCTGTTTTATAATAACAGACGCCTATAATGAATTTTTTTTAAAAAAAATTGACTTTATATGTCTATTGTTTTGTAACAACAGACACCTATAGTCATTTTTTTAAAATATACTTTATGTGTCTATCATTATATTTTAACAGACGCATAAAATAATTATATGACAGACGCCTAAAATCCAACTCATATATGTCTCCTTCAAAGGCGTCTGTCATTTAACAGACACATAAAGTTCAAAATAACAGACGCATATATGTCATTTTTGTACTAGTGGTTACATAATTCAATATGCACTTGATATACTCTAAATATACCTTACATATACTTCATGCTTTAAAGAGAATTTTGGTATATATTGGATATACTTTACATATAACTTGCATATACTTAAAACTAGAAAGTTTATTTTGATGCTACACTTCATCATTCTCTACAATTCTTGCACTTCATCTTTTTTATCCTAAACATCTTTTGAGGGGGAGACTTCTCAAAAGCACATATTGCTAGATTATTTGTCACCATCAAAAAGGGAGAGATTGTTGAACCTTGAGGGGTATTTCTGTCATTTTGATGATAACAAATAAAATAGAAATAATGTATTTAATATACTTGTTTTCTAAGTCTATTAAATAGGGAATGAAATAAGATAGCAAGAATGGAGAATGAAAGATTAATCTTTGAAAGATAAAATTGAAGAAGCAGCATGATTCACGCCCGTGACCATATGTGTCACGCCCGTGAGTAAGCCTAACGCCAACAAACCAACTTTTAAAGTTCACGGCCATGAAGGAAGACAACTAACCGTGAATGAACATTTAAGTCACGCCCGTGAAAGAAATGTCACGCCCGTGAACCTACATGACAAATTCTTCCAGAGAGCTTCACGACTAAAGTCACCACTTAGACCACGGCTTGGAAGGTTATCACGCCCTTGAAGATATATGTCACGCTCGTGACCCAATATTTTCAAAACCTTCCAGAATGCTTCACGGCCAAAGTCACCACTTCAGTCACGACTTGGAAGAACAGTCACGATCGTGACACAAAGAGTCACGTCCGTGAAATATGAAAGAGAAAAATGTCAGGCGCGATTATTAGGGTTGGTGCAACAGCTAGTTTCGTATTAAATGCATTCTAACGGCTATAATTCGCCATGAGAGTATAAATGCAAGTCATTTATGCATTAAGTACAAAAGCATAGCTAATACTTTGAATCAAAATCTTGTTGTAAGTTATTTGTACATTTAATACTTTCAAAACAAATATTTATTCTCTGTGAAAATCCTTTTGCTCATCATTTATTGAGCAATAAAGATTTGTAAGTGTTTCTCTCTGTAATCATTTCTTACTCAAGTGAGTTTTGGGTATTTCTGAGTTAAGAGTAGAACACTTGTAAGGGTTAGTTGTGTGAGCCTCTAAAACACAAAGAAATGTTATTTGTGTGAGCTTGTAAAATACAAAGTAAATGTTGTTTGTGTGAGCCTGTAAAACACAAGGTAAAGGTTATTTGTGTGAGCCTGTAAAATACAAGGAATTGGTTATTGTGTGAGCCATAAAAATACAAGGGATTTCTGGATTAGGTGTGAGCCATTGTGAAAATACCATAGTTGGGAGTGAGCTTGTAAAACTCTATTGTAACACTTAGTGTGTTAGTGAAACTCCCAATTGCGATTGGGGAGAGGAGTAGGGTTTGTTAACACCCGAACATCTATAAAAATCCTTGTGTCAAATTTCTCTATCCCTCCTAAACTTATCTTTTTATTTCCGCACTTTAAAGTTAAATTTTTAAACTTCAATTCAACCCCCCTTCTTGGTTCAATATCTGGGCAACAGTATTTATACTACTCAAGAACAATTCTACATCACACAAATAAACTAATCCAAAATTATAATAATCATACACCTCATTCTTCTCCATTCTTCTAATAATATTTTAAGTTACCAAATGATTAACACGCATAATTACTACACTCTAGAAGATTTTAGGTAGATGACTTATAGTTTTGGATCTTTGTTATGAACTTGGATTCCAATTTGATTGGATTTGGGTTTAGGCTCCCATAATAGATCAAGTTTATGATCAAACAAAGTCATAAATTCCTTTTTCTTTTTCTCAATATGTTGCTTCTACACCATTAGAATTAATTTGTTCAGATTTATAGAGACCCTCCCATGTTACTTCTGTTGATGGCAAACGATATTATGTTATTTTTTATGACCACTTTAGTAAATATTGTTGGATTTATTTTCTCACTTACAAATATGAGGTTGTCAGTGCTTTTATTAAATTTGCATATTGGGGAAAAATATTTTGACAAACCTATTAAGATGTTTCAAGCAGATTGGGGTGGAGAATTTCAAAGCTTAACTAAATATTTATCTGAAAATGGTATTACCCAACGAAGTTCACGTCCTTATACACCTGAACAAAACGGTTGTGCCAAACGCAAGCATAGACACATTGTTGAAGCAAGCCTCTCACTTTTACATCATTCTGCTATTCTTATTAAATACTGGAATTATGCTTTTGATGCCGCCACTTATGTCATAAATCGTTTGTCATCTCAAATTATTAACAGTCAAACTCCTTTTACCAATCACAGTCCCAGCTATAATGACTTAAGAGATTTTGGGTGTATTTGCTACCCGTAGCTACGTCCCTATGCTAGAAATAAATTGGCCCCTCAATCTTCAAAGTGTGTCTTTCTTGGTTATAGTAAAATTTAGAAAGGTTATCATTGTCTTGATTTTGTCACTGGAAAAATCATAACCTCACGACATATGATTTTTGATGAGCAGGTAATTCCCTTCAAGCAAGGTGATGATACAACCAGGCCACAATCCATTGGTCATTTTGCTCCACAATCAATTCAAATTTTTACCCCTATTTTGCCGCAATCTCTCCATCCCCCAACACCTGTCCCCACTCACATATTTTCCAATGCTAGACCCACCCTCTCTCCTGCCATCCCTTAACTTCTACATCACATAACCCCATTACCGATCCATCAACATCACCATCAAAAGACCAGCCTGACTCCACCACTCAATTCACTCCCAGTTTACCACACCCAACCACCATTACGTCACCATCACCTGCACCACTCGACCACACAACCAACTCATCTCCAACTTTACCCACTTCTGACCTTAACTTGGTAGTTGACCTCAGCAAATACAATGACCCAATCCCACAACCAAACTCCTCTCTAGCTCCACAAAAAAAAACATCCTATGGTAACATGATCTCAAATGAGCAATCTTAAGCCTAAGACCTTCCTATCTACTGCTGTCTCCAATGATGAACCCACCAGCTACTCAAATGTCGTGAAATCGCCTGAATGGTGCAAGGCCATGAATGCTAAATACAATGCACTAGTTGCCAACAATACTTGGGAGCTTGTCCCATCTTCTTCAAACCAAAATGTAGTAGGCTGTAAATGGGTTTATCACATCAAGTATCGTCCCAATGGAACCCTTAAATGCTATAAAACACGCCTTGTAGCACAGGGATTTCATCAACGACCTGGAGTGGACTACCATCACACATACAGTCCTGTAATCAAACCTTGCACCATTCGGCTTATCTTATCTTTAGTCGTCTCTAATGGTGGGCATATCAAACAGCCAGACATATCTAATAATTTCTTCATGGACAACTGGATGAACATGTCTATAAGTGGCAACCACAAGGATTTATGAACTCTCAATTCCCTTCCTATGTCTGCAATATGGTTTAAAACAAGCATTAGTTCAATAGTAAAAGTGTCTCACTTCAGCATTATAGAAACATGGATTCCGCGGCTCTAAAATGGACAGCTCTTTGTACTTTTACTCCAATGGTTCTACACTGGCATTTTGTCTCATTTATGTTCATGATTTGATTCTCACGAGCTCATGTCCAACCTTTACTCAACACATTGTTACTTCTCTGAGTTCTCAATTTGCATTAAAGGATTTGGGACAATTGCATTACTTCTTAGGCGTAGAAGCCACCTTTACATCATTTGGGCTATTGCTCCCTCAGTCTAAATATACCAGTGACTTATTGTGTAAAGCTAATATGAGACATACCACTGGTATTTCTACTCCATCATGTCCTACTTTAAAATTGTCACTTTTCTCAGGCAAAGCATTTGATGATCCTAGCTTGTATCGTAGTATAGTTGGAGGACTTCAATACTTATCTTTAACTCGGCCAGATCTTTGTTTTGCTGTTAACAAGGTCTCTCAATTTATACATGTTCCAACTGATGAGCATTGGTGTGCAGTGAAATGCATATTGTAGTACTTAAAATCCACTATAACTCGCGGCATTTTACTTCAGCAGTTGCCTACAGTTGATATCTCAGCTCATAGTGATGTCGACTGGTAGCTCAGTTAATAACAGAAAATCAACAACTGGCTACACTATTTTTGTGGGCATAATATCTACAACATTTTGCCTCTATAGTCATGGAATGAATTGTAGCTAAACCTTAAAATTTTTGTAGCTAAACACTTTAGACACAATACAAATTATCATAACAAGAAATGGCGTGGCCAAAAGTTAGCCACAGAGTTTATTAATTCTATGGCTAAGCATGAAGAATTCTTGCTATGAAAAATATTTTTTATGGCTAAAAGTTTAGAATATTTTGTCACAAAATTATAGATTTGTAGCAAACAATTAATTTTATTAGCTACAATATATAAATATGCATAACTATATCATACATTTTAGTTTATAATATAATGAATCTGTAACAAAAAGTTCAATGTACTTGTCACATACATATATACTGTGGCAAAAGTATTAATACTTTAGCTACAAATTAATAAAATTATGACTAAAAATTATATTCACTTGTTACGGCTATTATATAGTGGCTAAATAAAAGGTGTTTATGGCAATTAAATTTAACTTTAGTCACATATGAAATAATTTTATGTCTAATTATTGATATTATTTACTATGGATAATAAATATTTATGGTTACATTAATATTTTTAGCTTCAAATAAAATAAAATTTGTGCCAAGAATCAATTTTTAGCTTTTAATATTTAGTCAAACAATATATTGAATTTGTAATTAAAACTAGCATTTTCTATAAGATATGTGACAAAAAGATTTAATATATAGTGACATGTGATCCTAAAGGAATGACAAATTATTTATTTAATTATGAAAATAAATAAATTAAAAGAAATCATAATAGAATGCAAAAAAAAAAGAATAAATGTTAAGAAACTTTAATACATTGCAAATTGTCAAGAAAATAAAATATAAAAATGTTCTTATCAATAAATTGAAAATATTCAAATAGTCACAATTGCCAATTTTTTTCATGAAATATAAAATAAAAACTAAAAATCTATTTTGTGCCATGATATGTCTCATTGTCCATTTAAATCTTCATAACCTGTAAAAAAAAACTTTTTGTAAGAACATATATTTATGGCTATTTTACTCTACTAATAAAAAAATAATATATAAGAACATATTACAACTTACTATTCAAGTGCTAGAGATGGCTAACAAACATTATGTTAAATATTTCTTCCCACTGTCTATTCATTTCTACAATTTTTTCATTCATTTCTTTTTCCATTTGATTTTTAACTCTTCAACTTGTTCATTTGCTTCTTTTTTCCCCCAATTCTACTTCTCACTTGTTTCTTTTCTAGCCGCTTCAACTTGTTTCATAAGCTCAAACTTACTTTGTCTAACTCCAAAATATTATATTATGCTTTTTCAGGTCCATAAGTGATCCTGTAATAATTATAATTATTTAGTTAAATATGTCATTCATATACTTTTTCATATTAAATAAAAAAGCTACAACTAAAACTTACAATGACAATTTGAGAAGAATGATCAACTTCTTTTCCATTCTTCACATCCATGATTCAACCCAAACTTCAAGATGGGAAGGCTCCTTTCCATTTTCTTTTTTCTATCAATCCAAACAATAAAGTTGCATATATATATATATATATATATATATATATATATATATATGTGTAGTTTAATAAAAAAGTAACATTAAATTATTAGAATGTGGACCATAAAATTATATAAATTATAGTTAACCTTTTGATTACTAAAATATTCATAAATTAAATGCACAAACTAATAAACTCATGCCTTAAAAATTTTTGAAATCCCAAAGCTAAATTAAAATATACAGTAGTGAAATTGAAGCACAATAGCCCTTAACCAAGAAAGAAAAAAAAAGTAGAGAGAGAATGATTTTAATCCTTACCATTTGGTATCTTAACCGAGCAAAACTTTTAGTTCCTTTATATGGAGGCATGGAGCGTTTATGGTTATTTTGTTGTTTTTTATACTTTTCTCCTACAAAATGATAAAAACATAACTTTGTTATTTTGACTGGCAAAAAATTTAATAAATATCAATTATTATATTAAAAATAAATAATTTAACCAATGAAAATTTTACTAACATAATATTTTGATTGACTTCATAGAAATTAACAAAACTTTTATCTAACAGAAAAGTTTACTAATAGCAAAAATATTGATTGAGTTCATAGAAATTAAGAAAATCTATAGAAATAAGATCAATTAACATACCTTAACCGACTTTCAATGAAGAAGAAGATTGAGCAATTAATGTATCAGATTTAAAGAAAACTGTAAAGATAATGTTTTAGGCTGTTAAGAGAACTTGGAGATTAACCCACGCCAAAAGAGATAGAGGTTTTAGTGGGATATTGAAAATTGGAGGGAATCATGATTTTTTTTTTCTTTTTGATTTCCCTCCCAAATAAATAAATATATATATATATATATATATATATATATATATATATATAAGGTTATGTAAAGAGGGAGGCGGCAATATATATATATAAAATAAAAAAATTAAGTTTAGACTAACTGATGTTGATGTTGAAATACTCTTAATTTTAGTTAGAAAATTAAGTTAATTGATGTCGAATGTCTATCTATATTAAAGTCCTAATTTGATGTTAACTATAGATAGAGATCATTAGTTAAAAATATTATGGATAAATATAAGGAAATCAAAGTTAGAAATTTTGGATCAATAGAAGAAAATTAAAATCGATCTTTTTATTTAAAATAATTTAATATAAAATAATTGGTACTATAAGATTAACCCTGACAAATCAACCATGAATTAACTTGGAAATATCTGAGTGGTTTGATAAAGTCCAATAATATATTGGATGACTTCGGAAATACAAAATGTAATCTATTGAATTTTTGAAATTATCTGCCTAACAACTTCAAACCATAATTTTATATGGGAAAGAATTTCAAAATTAAACTTTGTCATCTACTGTACTATCACCGAAGCCAAATGAATTCGATGTTATACATGGAAATTTAATTTTTTTAATTCAATCTTTTTGTGAAGATAGCCTAAAATATCATATAAATATCAAATTCAGTTTCATTTTTTACTAAAATTAATTTCTAGATCAAAATAAATAAGTAATTTCAAATAGCTACAATCATTATAGTCATGCAATAAATAGTACAAATAAAACAAAAAATGAAAAAGATTACATATCTTTCAAAAATAAAAGAATATAAAATGATTGTAATAAAAATTATATTATAATTCAATTTAATTTGAAATGTAAATTATATACACCTCTACCTCAGCTGTAAAATATATATTATAAGTTCACATGTGATTTTTTTGGTATAAACTTGTATTGTTAACTGAGTCACAAATTTTATATCCACATGTAATTTTTAAATGGAAACCTTTGTAACTCAAAAATCTTCTCATGTACGACATCAAAATAAAATAGAAAAGAGTAAATTCAATAAAGAAAATATAATGTATAAAAAATAAAAATAACTGTTGCCCAGATATTAGACCAAGAAAGGGGGTTAAATTGGAGTTTCAAAGAATAAACGTTAAAGTGCAGAAATATATAATTAATTTTAGGAGGGATGGAGAAAATCAGACACAAAGATTTATAGAGGTTCGGGTGTTAACCAACCCTACTCATCTCCCCAATTGCAATTGGGAGTTTCACTAATACACTAAGTGTTACAATGGAGTTTTACAAGCTCACTCCCAACTATGGTATTTCTCACAATGGCTCACACCTAACCCAGAAATTCCTTATGTTTTAATGGCTCACACAATAACCAATTCCTTGTGTTTTACAGGCTCACACAAACAACCTATACTTTGTGTTTTTACAGGATCACACAAACAACCTTCACTTTGTGTTTTACAGGCACACACAAATAACCTTTTAATTTGTGTTTTGGAGGCTCACACAACTAACCCTTACAAGTGTTTTACTCTTAACCCAGAAATACTCAAAACTCACTTGAGTAAAGATTACAGAGAGAACCACTCACAAATCTTAATTGCTCAAATATGAAGAGCAAAAAGATTTTTACAGAGAATAGATTTTGTTCTCAAAGTATGAAAGTACAAATAGCTTGTAATCAGAATTAAATTCGAAGTATATGCTATTCTTTTGTTATTCTCTTCATTCTCTTGTTCTTAATGCATAAATGACGTCCATGTATACTCTCATGGCTGAATATAGTCGTTAGGATACATTAAATATGAAACTAGCCGTTGTACCAACCAAAAAATCGCGCCTGACATTTTTCTCTTTCATTGTTCACGGGTATGACTATGCTTGTCAAGGGAGTGACAGTTCTTCCCAAGCCTTAACTGAAGTGGTGACCTTGGTCGTGAAGCTCTCTGGAATGTTTTGACATATAGTGTCACGGGTGTGACATACTCATTCACGGGCGTGACAAGCTTCTCAATCGTGATCCAAGTGGTGACTCTGGTCGTGAAGCTCTCTAGATGAAATTGCATGAATCTTCACGGGGGTGACACCTTTATTCATGGGGGTGACGGAAATGCCCACTTCACGGTTTATTTTTTCTTCATGGCCGTGAACTTTAAAAGTTGGTTTTGGTAACGGTTAGCTTCTTTCACGGGAGTGACTCATAGAGTCACGGCAGTGAACATGCTACTTCTTGAATTTTGTCTTTCAAGGATTATTCTTCCAATTCTCCATTCTTGCTATTTTAATCTATGTCCTGTATAATAGACTTAGAAGACAAATATGTTAAATGCAATATTGCTATTTTATTTATTATCATCAAAATGACGGAAATACTCCTCAAGGTTTAACAATCTCCCCATTTTTTATGGTGACAAATAATCTAGCAATATGTGATTTTGAGAAGTCTCCCCCTCAAAATATACTTAGGATAAAAAAATTTATAATGTGCAAGAATAGTAGATAATGATGTAGTATTGAAATAAACTTAACTAGATTTTAATTATATGCAAGTTATATGAGAAGTATATCTAATATATACCATAATTCCCTTTTTAAGACATGAAGTGTATATAAGGTTTATTTAAGGTATATCATGGCATATTTTTATTTGTAACTTGCTTTAAGGTATATGCAAAGTATACTTAACGTATATCTAAAGTATATAAAGCTCAATTTTCCAATTATATACTTTGCATTTGAAATTTTGAATCAAGATTTTTAATCAATTTCAAAGTCAATTCAATTTTAATTATTTGATTCAAAATTCATTTACCTTAATATATATATATTGCTAGTTTGATCTTATGTTGCTAGTTTGATACCATTCTCCCTATTATATATTGCCTATCATATATTGCTAGTTTTCTCCCCCTTTTTTCATCAATCAAAATAGAATATGAAGATTGAAGTAAATAAAAGCAAATATAAATAGCATAAAGGAAAGGATACAAACTGAGTTAAATATTCAGAAAGGAAATTTAAAAATTTCCTACACATAAGCAAATATAAATATAACAAACAAGCAAAAAACAATCAAATTTAGGCTACACTCTAGCCTATCTCCTAGCCAGATATCCTATCACGAAGCCTAGTCACTTGGAGAGGTTTTGAAGTATTTACTATGTTTTTAGCTTTGAAAGATGACTTGTGTTGCTTTCCTCTCTAACAAGGATCACATGTCTTGTCTTTATCATATTTAACTTTTGGCAATCCTTTTACTAGCTCTCCTGTGTTGAGACTTTGTATTAAGTTCATGTTAGCATGACCAAGTCTTCTATGCCACAACCAAAATTCATCACTAGTAGTCATAAGACACTCAGAGGAATGGTTAGATAGTTCATGTAAGTTTATTATGTATGTATTGATATCTCTATTCCCTTTAAATATTTCTTGACCATCGATAGAGATTACAAGACATTCATTTGAAGTAAAGATTACTTTGTTTCCTTTATCACATAATTGACTTACACTTAACAAGTTATGTTTCAAGCCATCAACAAATAAGACATCCTTAATAAAAGTAGTACCATTAACACCAATAGAACCAATGTCAATTACCTTACCCTTTGCATTGTTTCCAAAGGTAACTTTACCTCCATCAATACTTTTGATTTCATTGAAAAGTTCTTTGTCTCCTGTCATATGCCTTGAGCATCCACTGTCTACTAGCCAAACATTTTTGTTTATTGTGGACTTGAGGCATACCTATAGAATCACAAATCAAGTATGAGTTTTAGGTACCCAAATGAGTTTGGGTCCTTGGGGGTTAGCACATGAAGGTTCCCAATGAGTCTTCCTTATCCAGTAATGTTTATTTATGTGACCCATTTTTTATACAATAATTACATTGTTTAGGTCTAAACTTGCTTTTTGGTCTTACACTGTATTTGAATGCCATGCTTCTATTAGACTGATTTTGAGAACAATGGCATGCATAATCATGATTAATTTGCATTCTTCTAGATGCTTGCTTCTTATATATAAAGACATGATTATTCTTTTTCTGTATAGAAAGTTTAACATTCTTATTTCTTGGTGCAGTTTTAACAGGTGTGGAGATGTGAGATTCTTTAGATTTAACAAATATAGTTTTGTGAGAAGATGATATGTGTCCTTAAATCCTAGACCATGTCTAATTAAGGGTGATCTCTGAGACACAATGAGAGTATCTAAGCTCTCTTTACCTTTGTGAAATTTAGAAATGGAATTTCTACGTTCCTCAACTTCATTTTTCAAAGTATTATTTTCTTTTAATAATGAAGTTGTTGAGGGTCTTGATGAATATTCATCTAATGACTTTTGAAGAGATTCATTAGATGATTTAAGCTTTATGTTCTCCTTTTCTAATCCATCTATCTTATTTTTCAAATTAGAGATATTATTTCTATAGGTACTAAATTTAGTTCTATATTTCTCTAATTCTGTATTTAATTGTTCTATAAGGCTTTGCTCATCATCATCATCATCACTATCACTATTACTATCATTGTCACTACTATTATTATTGAAAGAGTATGAGTGTAGTGATCTTACTTGGTCCGAGACGTGATCCTCAATAACCATGAAGCATAGGTTGACCTCTTCACTTTCATTATCATCTTTTTCACTTGAAGAGCTTTCGTCATCCCATATGGCTTTATGACCTTTCTCCCCATTATCTCTTTGGTATTTGCTCTTATGCTTCTTGAGCCTTGGACATTCTGGTTTGATATGTCCTTTCTTTCCACATTCATAGAATTTTACCTCTTCCTTACTTCTATGTGTGTCATTAAAAGTTTGTTTGAGGTTTCTTTGCCTGAATTTTCTGGAATTGCTCATTTTCTTCTCAATGATTCTTTTTAATCTCCTTGAAAGCATAGCGATGTCTTCATTTTCATCATCACTCATTTTTTCATCATCTTCACTTTCTTCTTGAGATTTTGAAGTAGAGGCTTTGAGTGCTAAGGGCTTTCTTTTCTCTGGCTTTGCTTCAAGCTCTCTATCTCTCTTCACTGCCATATCATGTGTGAGAAGTTTGCCAATCAGCACATCAGTATTCATGATGCTCATATCTTCATTTGCTTCTTCTATGCCAGCAACTCTTGAACCATAGTCTTTAAGAGGAAGACTTCTCAGGATTTTATTGTTTACATCTTCCAAACTCAGATGCTTCCCAAGTTTCCTCATTCCATTTATAATGGATAGAAGACGGTTGGTCATGTCAGTGATTTACTCATTTGATTTCATCTTGAAGAGCTCATATTCTGAGGTTAGAAGTTGAATCTTCTTAGATTTGACTTGCCTAGTTCCCTCATGATAGTTCTCCAATGTCTTCCAAATGTTGTATGTTGTTGAGCATTGTTGTATTCTCCCACATTCTTCAATAGATAATGAGCTTGATAGGATTGTCATTGCCTTCTTGTTTTTGAAATTTGCTCTTCTTTGAGGCTCTGTCCAATCATCTCTTGATAGGATTTCTTCTTTACCATCAGTTCCTCTTCTGGTTGGTGGTGTCCATTCTTTTCGTACACTATCCCAGACTTCAATTCCTTCACTATCCAAGTATGTCTCCATCCTAAACTTCCAATGGGCATAATTTGCTCCATCAAAGTAAGGTTTGAGACTTTGGAATCCTTCACTGGCCATATCTTACTCTTTACTAGCGTTTTTTAGGCTTCGATGCTAGACAAAGCTCTGATACCAATTGTTGCCCATATATTAGACCAAGAAGGGGGGGTTGAATTGGAGTTTCAAAGAATAAACTTTAAAGTTCAGAAATATATAATTAATTTTAGGAGGGATAGAAAAAATCAGACACAAATATTTATAGAGGTTCGGGTGTTAACCAACCCTACTCCTCTCCCCAATCGCAATTGGGAGTTTCACTAACACACTAAGTGTTACAATGGAGTTTTACAATCTCACTCCCAACTATGGTGTTTCTCACAATGGCTCACACCTAACCCAGAAATCCCTTGTGTTTTAATGGCTCACACAATAACCAATTCCTTGTGTTTTACAGGCTCACACAAACAACCTTTTAATTTGTGTTTTGGAGGCTCACACAACTAACCCTTACAAGTGTTCTACTCTTAACCCAAAAATACCCAAAGCTCACTTGAGTAAAGATTACAGAGAGAACCACTCACAAATCTTAATTGCTCAAATATGAAGAGCAAAAAGATTTTTACAGAGAATAGATTTTGTTCTCAAAGTATGAAAGTACAAATAGTTTGTAATCAGAATTAAATTCGAAGTATATGCTATTCTTTTGTTATTCTCTTCATTCTCTTGTTCTTAATGCATAAATGACTTCCATTTATACTCTCATGGTTGAATATAGCCGTTGGGGTGCATTAAATACGAAACTAGTCGTTGTACCAACAAAAAAATCGCGCCTGATATTTTTCTCTTTCATTATTCACGGGCGCGACTATACTTGTCACGGGAGTGACAGTTCTTCCCAAGCCGTGACTAAAGTGGTGACCTTGGTCGTGAAGCTCTCTGGAATGCTTTGACATATAGTGTCACGGGCGTGACATACTCATTCACGGGTGTGACAAGCTTCCCAGCCATGATCCAAGTGGTGACTATGGTCGTGAAGCTCTCTGGATGAAATTGCATGAATCTTCACGGGGGTGACACCTTTATTCACGGGGGTGACGGAAATGCCCCCTTCACGATTTGTTTTTCCTTCATGGCCGTGAACTTCAAAAGTTGTGTTGCCCAGATATTAGACCAAGAAGGGGGGGTTGAATTGGAGTTTCAAAAAATTAAACTAAAAGTGCGGAAATAAAATTGTTAATTTTAGAAGGGATAGAGAGAATTAGACACAAAGATTTATAGAGGTTCGGGTATTAACAAACCCTACTCCTATCCCCAATCGCAATTGGGAGTTTTACTAACACACTTAGTATTACAATGGAGTTTTACAAGCTAACTCCCAACTATGGTGTTTCTCACAATGGCTCATACCAAACCCAGAAATCCCTTGTGTTTTAGTGGCTCACACAATAACCAATTCCTTTGTGTTTTACAGGCTCACACAAACAACCTATACTTTGTGTTTTACAGGCTCACACAAACAATCTTTTAATTTGTGTTTTGGAGGTTTACACAACTAACCCTTACAAGTGTTCTTCTCTTAACCCAGAACTACCCAATGCTCACTTGAGTAAAGATTACAGAGAGAATCACTTATAAATCTTTATTGCTCAATTATGAGGAGCAATAAGATTTTTTACAGAGAATGGATTTGTTCTCAAAGTATAAAAGTACAAGATAGCTTGTGATTTTTAAGTATATGCTAATCTTTTGTTTTTCTTATCATCCTCTCTTTTCTTAATGCAAAAATGACTTCCATTTATACTCTCATGGCTGAATATAGCCGTTGGGGTGCATTAAATAAGAAACTAGTCGTTATACCAACCAAAAAATCGCGCCTGACATTTTTCTCTTTCATTGTTCACGGGCGTGACTATGCCTGTCACGAGGGTGACAGTTCTTCCCAAGTCGTGACTGAAGTGGTGACCTTAGTCGTGAAGCTCTCTAGTATGTTTTGACATATGGAGTCACGGGCGTGACTTTAATTAGTCACGAGCGTGACACTCTTCCCAGTCGTGAGACAGGTGGTGACTCAGGTCGTGAAGCTCTCTGGATGAAATTGAATGAATCATTCACGGGGGTGACACCTTCATTCACGGGGGTGAACATCTTCCCAGCCGTGACCCAAGTGGTGACTTTGGTTGTGAAGCTCTCTGGTTGAAATTACATGACTCTTCACGGGGGTGACTGAAATGCTTACTTTCACGGTTTGGTTTTCCTTCATGGCCGTGAACTTCAAATGTTGGCTTTGGTAACGGTTAGCTTCCTTCACGGGGGTGACTCCTAGAGTCACGGCAGTGAACATGCTACTTCTTGCTTTTTATTTCTGAAGGATTATTCTTCCAATTCTCAATTCTTGCTATTTTAATTCATGTCCTGTATAATATACTTACAAAAACAAGTATGTTAAATACAATATTGCTATATTATTTATTATCATCAAAATAACGGAAATACCCCTCAAGGTTAACAAGTTGGTTTTGGTAACGGTTAGTTTCTCTCACGGGAGTGACTCATAGAGTCACGGCAGTGAAGATGCTACTTCTTGAATTTTGTCTTCCAAGGATTATTCTTCCAATTCTCCATTCTTGCTATTTTAATCCATGTCCTGTATAATAGACTTAGAAGACAAATATGCTAAATGTAATATTGCTATTTTATTTGTTATCATCAAAATGACGGAAATACCCCTCAAGGTTTAATAATAACGAGCAAAAATTTTTAACTAGTCTAACTGATATATCCCAATAATTATGACTAATAAGTCTAAAACCTTAATATTTAATTAGTCCAAATTTTCAATATTTATATATATTTTGCGAGCTCAAAAAACTTAATTGAGTCAAAACAAGCTCAATACATATAAATTATAAATTTACAATATATATATATATATATACATACATATATATATATATATATATATAAGTAAAAATTCATTAATATTTATGAATTAGCTCATGAGTATATTAACGACTCATTTTATGAGTCTTGTGAGTTGAACTTTATTTACCTTGAAAATTGAGTACAAATTTTGGTACATATGATAAGGTAATTGAAAACCTATCTGGAATCGATTTAAAAATACTTGAAATTGACTTGATATTCAAATAATTTGATATCGAGCTACTTGTATAGCTTAATAAGTCAAGCTTGAGCTTTATAATATTCAATTTGACGAGATTGCGAGCTTAATTTATCTTTTGTTATTTTTAATATTTCTCTCTCTACATATTAGTAGAGTCACACTAAAACGAAGTTGAGTATATGTAAAATATTAATGCTTTTATTCTCAAGCAATTATTAAAAATTTAAGCAACAAAAATATATATACAGCTCATGATGGTGAGCAAATAAGCCTTTTTATATCATTTTTTTAACAAATTACAAGAATCCACAAAAAGTTAATATGCATAAAATGGTGTAAATGAATATTCCACTTGTAGTTGATGAACATATTACCCCTAAAACTTTCGTCAATAGGTGCTATAGATCAAGGAAAACAAGAAGTTTACTAGAAAAAATAAAAATTTAAAATCTTATTTTGGCATTGTTAGAAATTAATCATTTAGAAGAAAAAAATTAATAAAACCAAAATAAATGATCTAAAAGATATCGAACAAAAAAATTTATCTAAACGAATCTAAAATTGTAAAAGCCACATTTTCATTTTTTACTTGTACCTATTATTTTTGTAATTATTTAGCTATGGAAGATATAACATTAATTATAGCTACGCATGCTATAATTCATGACTATTTAGATTTTAAAAAGTTTTAATTTGCTACAAGTAAAAAACTATAGTAGTTGTATATTAATTTTAGTTACTAAATGGTTCACGTAACAAATGCTATGATTGTTTAATTGCTATTGCTATGATATTTTGATATTTGTAGCTAATTAAATTAATTAGTTATGATTTTTTCACTGTGACTAGAAATTTATAGCTAAATAATTAAGTATAGCCACGATGTTGAAATATCATAATAAATATGAATTATTTACTACATGTCATTTATTTTTGTGACTAAGCAAAATTTTAAAATTATAAATAGTTACAATCAGTTAGGTTTTGTAGCTAATGCAATAAATTAGCTACAATTTTGCATGTTGTAGCTAGGAAATTGTTTCATGGAGTTCCCGAAAATAAAGATGTGTCGCCCGATCGTCCACCGAAGCGGAATATCATGCGTTGGCCACAGCAATTCAAGAAATTCAATGGTTGCAATCCTTACTTCATGAGATTGGGTATCAAAACTCTCCCCTCCCACTCTTTGGTGCGACAACCTTAATGCAACATATCTGACAAACATGTATATATTTCACTCCTGGTATAAACATTTGGAAATTGACTATCATTTTGTTAGAGATAAAGTTTTTCACAAGGCCCTTATTGTTCGCTACATTTCATCTGATGATCAAATTGCTTATTTGTTAACCAAGCCATTGAGCAAAAAGTGCTTCCTCCAACTGAGAGACAAGTTGAACATTGAAGCTACCTCTGTTCAACTTGGGGGAGGGTGATAAGGATAAGAATTTATCTAATGCAAATCGTGATCTTTATTTTATACTTAGCTGATATACTCTCTTCTTATTAATTGTACTAAACCTTATCAGTTCACCATACACTTGTATATAAATCTCATGTCAACATACAATACTTGATTGATTGGTTCCTATAAACGTCTCTATAATATATATATATATATATATATATATACATATGTATCTTTTGGACATCATCAATAATAGACTATTTACCTAAAATAGCAATAGGATATATATTTCAAGACAATGACTTAATTTTTTGTTCTCAAATATATATATATATATATATATATATATATATATATATATATATATATATATATATATATATATATATATATATATATATATATATATATATACAAAATCTTATATACTTATCCGAGAAACAAGATTATTTTATATCCTCCAATTAACAAATGTCCATAGTCCATTTTCACTGTTGCTTGCACGTATGAGACGAGAGCTAAAGAGTGGGCCAAAATGAACTAAAAAACACAAAAAATAAAATATGAACCAAATAAAATTGACTTATAATGTTATTTGATTATAACTAAATAAAATAAGATGCTTAAAAAAGTGCACTTTAACCAAATAAAGAAAAAGCTGACGTAGTAAGGACAGAGAAATATCATCGGGGATTATTTTGAGTTATAAATTGGAATTAGTCTCCGAAATTCATGTAAAAATAATTCAAATTATTATTATATTCTAAAACCCTTCGTGAAATCACTATTCCTAAAACAATATATATTAGGCCCAAAAATTGTTAGGTTTAAACCCATAAATTATTTATGCCCAAAAAAATAGAAAGTTATATATAATTTTTCACACAAATTCTATATGTTTATTCCATCTACCACTTCATCTTGTACAATTTTCTAACCTCATATTTTTCAACTTTTTATCTCTTTTCAGCTGCTACTTTCATTTTTAGGTAAATTTAAAATTTATTTAAAATTACAATTACTCTAATTATATTTTTTTTATTATTGATTTCAATTAGCCCTTTTATTCTGTTTTTTTTATTGGTTGAAATTGAGAAAAAAATTGTAAGCTTTACACCACACTACAAAAAAAAAAAATAGAACCACATTTAGTGACAACAAAATATGGTCTCTAAATAGATACCAAAGTAATATCATATTGTAACCACAAAAGACCAAATATTAATTAATTAAAATAGTGACCACACCAAGACGCTTGAGTGAGACTGGCAGTCTAGGATTCAAGCCATCACGCCACACTTGCGGATTTATTTTTATTGTTGAGCACGTCAGACGGATTGTAAGAAATTTGATTTTTTTAACACTTAAATAAAATATCACATCTGCATATATAATGTATAATTTATCTATTGTGGGAGATGGTAGAGGGTACCCCTCCTAGTAAGGCGTGTCACTTCAACGAGACACATATGCATAGAGCTCCTGATGGGTCCAAACAATACGTAGACCAGCTGCGAGACAAATTGGGGTAAGTTCTTTAGTTGTCTTTACATGCTATTCTTAGTTGTGCTTTTTTGATAATATGTTTCATTACAGAAATAGATTGAGAAACTTATTACTCGAGCATCCTGGAATGAATCCAGGAACCAGATTGATCTAACCTAAAAGGATCTGGACTGGATCTTCATGCAGGTGCTTCTTCACAGAGTCGGTATTTGTATGGGACAAGTCAGAACAAGGGCCCTAGTTCTACATCTGATGCATCGACCTATGCACCCCATCTTGAGGCAACTAATTAGTGGTTTAAATAGCTTGAGGCATCGCAATCTAACCTGCAACAACAGGTGCATATGCTTCAGTCGAGTGTGAAGCATATAGTGGAGGAGAGGATGCGGCAGATGATGGAGCATTTCATGGCCCACAATAGGTGCCCTCACCAACATCCACAGTCAATCGTCTCCAAATGATCATTAATCATTATCCGTATTTTCATTTTGTTATTTGATTGTATTTTTTTTTATTTTAACAAACAGTACTTTTTTATGTTGCTAAAATTTTACTGTATTTCAAATTTTATATTAATATAAATAATACTTATTTTAAATTAAATAAATTAAAAATAATAGAAATAATAATAATTAATTAACAATATAACAAAATAATAATAATAATATATTAATAATTAATATAATAAATAATAATTATTACATATTAATTAAATTAATTAAATTTAATAACAATAATAATCATAATAATAATAATTACTTCCATATTAAATTAAATAATAATCATAATCATAATAATAATAATAATCATAATAATAAATAGTGATCACTTTATTGTGGTCTCTAAATAGAAACCACAAATGTGGTCGCAACATGGAGATTTTATAATAAAATTTGCAATCTCTATTTAGTGACCATAAAACTTGCAATCTCTATATAAAACTTGCATTATCTATTTAGAGACTATGTAGCTGTGGTCTTTATTTAATGATCATATAGCTTGTGGTTGTTAGTTTACTTCCATATAGCTTGTGGTCATTAGTTTACTACTACATCACTACAGTCTCTAAATTATGACTACATTAGAGACCATATTTACAGACTGTTACATCGTGGTTGTTATATAATTGCAATTTAGTTCACTTGGTCTTCCAAAAGTACGATCGTAATAGTCCACGTGGTCACTAACCGAGACTACTATTTTGTGGTCTCTAATTTTCGAGACCACAAATATGTGGTCTCTATTTAGCGACCACAAAAAATGTGGTTTATAAATTCGGTTAATGATTGGGTTTTGTCAACCACATAAGGTAGTCATGTGGTCGTTAAAGTTATTTAGTGACCACTTATATTTAACAAATCTTTTAATCCCTGTTATTATATTTTTCTTTATTTAGCCTCAAAACTCTTAGGAGATGTTTGGTATATGAAAAGAATGAGAAATGAAATTTTACTCATAGATTGATGTTTTGATATTTCAATATTTTTCTTTGATATGTTTATATAATAAGAATTGAAATTTTATTTTTATATTTGGTCTAATTTTGTTTAAAGTATTTTTAAGAATAAAAAATATTTTATTTAAAAATATATGGAAAAATTATAAATATCAACAAATTTATGATATTAAAAATCTTTCTACTAGAATTATAATCCAATTTTTAAATGTTTTAGCTCAATATAAAATATCAAATTCAAATTTGGAATAAAAAATCTATTCATATTCTAAAATTAGGCATACTAAATGTGTCTTTATTGTATTTGTTTTGCTCTCCAAATATTTACTTTAGTACTCATAGAATCTAAATTTGACAAAATAAATAAACAACAGTATTATTTTAGCATATATTGAGTCTTTTTTTTGAGTCCCTACTTAATTACTCAATATAGATTAACAATTAATGTTTAGAAAGATAATTTACTTAAGAAAAATAAACTATTACTTTAAATCCTCTCAAATACGAGAAAGATAATTTAATGACTTAATTACTCGCAATCGGATTAGGATTCTACATTTTTTTTCAAATATAATAAGTTGTATTAGTCAATCTATATAAATAATTAATGGCTAAAATTTAATTTAATAAAAAAATTTGGAAATAAAAGCTGAGTTAATTAATTATTTTTAATATAAGCATTTAAGATATTTAACCATAAGCATTAATTCATTTATAAATAAATACTTTTTTTAAAAGTATTTATAAATTCTCTTTTAGAAATTTTTATGAGATTTAAATTTGATCATTCATTTATAAATGTAGATATAAATTAGACAAATATTAAATATGAGTACTGAGGTTTAGGAGAACTTGAGAGATCTTAGTGTCTGTAATTGTTTCAACTTTTTCTTTCAGCTGGTTCAACAAACCACATGTTGAATTAATTATTTGATTAGTTTATTTTTAATTTGTTAAACTGCAAAAAATTAAATTAGGTATTTGGAAAATTAAAAGTATAAGTCAATGGTTTTAGAATTTGTACCAAAAATTGGTTTTTCACAAAAAGCTGAAATTTTCAGTTTTTCATATTAAAAGTTTGGTTATAGATTTTTAATATATAAAATAATTTTTATTTTTCTATTTCTAATTAAATCAATTTACTGTAATTTTTTATTAAACAAGAATTATATTTTATATTATATTTTGGTGTTTAATTAATTATTTTTTATATTATATATTATATGCATTATAAATGAATAAATAATTTATATATGTTTCACATTAATAACATAATATAATTGTTAGTAGTTGTTTTATAAATTATAACTAATTTTCTAAAATTTCACTGAAATTTTCATATTTTCATATGGAAAGCTAGTTTTTAGAAATTTAATATATAAATTAATTTTTATTTTTCTATTTCTACTTAAATTTATTTATAGTAATTTTTTATTGATTAAAAATTATATTCTATATTATATTTTGTGTTTAATTAATTATTTTTATATTATAAAATAAATTTTAAACCTCAAATGTAATCCGGTTAGAATTGTCGAACTATGATTAATTAGTAATCCAGTTTAATATTCGATTTTGACTCTAATATTTAGTGACAAGTCCCACTCAAAAGTGAAAAATTAATCAATAATTTTTAATTAAACATTTGCTATTATAATATTATTCAGATTTAATGAACGTGTATTTGGAGTTTTTTGTTTTTTTTTTTTAAAAAAACATTTGCTATTATTGTATTATGTTCTCTATTCATTTTTAGTGAACGTGTATTGAGAGTTGGGCCTATAAATATCATGCTGGAGAGCTCTTTAATAACACAACACAAGCATTTGCACCAACAAATTTTATTTGAAAAAAATAATTAAGAGAGAAAATAATGTCTCTTCAAGATTCGGCAGTTGCTGCTTCTCGTCTGCATCGTGGCTCTGCTAATTATCATCCTACACTCTGGGGAGATTACTTCCTTACACATATTTCTGACTTTAAGGCATATTAAATATTCTAGATGATAATTTGCATTCAAATATATATATATATATATATATATATATATATATATATATATATATATATATATATATATATAATAATTACTTTCTCTTATAATGTTAGTCCTTTTCAAAGAAAAATTTTATCACCAAATGATTGTTCATTTTGTGAAAATAATATAACTTTTTAATTTTTTTTCCAACTCTATATCCCTTGTTTTAATAAATATTTCACCAATAATTATAGGTGAGATATGCTTTGTTGTATGAAGAATTGTGAAATAAAGCATCTTAGATTCAATTACTTAATTATATTATTAATAATTTCATTAATTTAGTATCACATCAAAAGGAACTAACATTTTAATGCAAAGGGAATTTCTCGTGGAGAGAATGTCACATAAGAAGTTTAAGATAGAATAAAGTTTTATAATTGTAGAAAAGTAGTCATATTGGCACAATTTATTTTGCAGTAATAGTAATTTTATAATTATTTGTTTATATACACACAATAATAATATGATATCAAAGTTATAAAAGAACTAACTAATGTAGACTCCCTAGAAAACATAAAGCAATGAAAATAATATCATTTTATGTTATTTTTTAATATTTTCCTAACTATAGTTATATTAGAAATTTATTTTAAATTTAGTTATAGTAATACTCAGTACTAATGTGTATTTTTAGAATTAATGTTTCACTTTTTTTTTGTAACATATAATTGTTTCTCTTTAATATAGGCAAGACAAAGTACTTCTTAAGATACTTCTTGACTCATTTGCTTTTGCAGACAACACGTGATCCTTCAATCCAAGAAGAATATGATGTCTTGAAAGAAGAAATAGGAAGGACGCTTAAGAAGGACATAGATGATCATGCTTCTGAGAAATTAGAGTTGATTGATTTAACTCAACGCCTAGGCATTGCTTACCATTTTAAGACTGAGATTGAAGATGCAATTCAGAAAATTTGCCATGACTCAAATTATCATAACAATTACCTGCATAATACTGCTCTTCGGTTTCGACTGCTTAGACAGCAAGGGATTAAAGTTTCATGTGGTAAGAAAATATATATATATATATATATAATTTTCAACTGCATATATATTTCTGTCAATAGTTTTTACTCTAAATACTATTTTGCAGACATATTTGAAGGATTCAAAGATAGTGAAGGAAAGTTCAAGAAATCTCTGATTACTGATGTTGTGGGTTTACTAAGTTTATATCAAGCAGCTTTCCTTAGCATAAGAGGAGAAGATGTATTAGATGAAGCCATAGATTTTACTACCACAAATCTCCAATTAATATTACCTCATTTAAGCCCAAATCTTGCAGAGGAGGTCAGACATGCTTTGAATCGACCCATCCACAAGTGTTTGCCAAGGTTAGAGGCAAGACAATTCATCGATTTCTACCACCGGGATGAATCACACAATAGTACACTCTTGAAATTTGCCAAGTTAGATTTCAATATGTTACAAGAAACACATCAAGAGGAACTGAAATACATCACGGAGTAAGTTTATATATCTATATAATTCTTTTTCTAATTTGGGATTTTCTAGCTTATATATGCTATAATTAAGGAAATTGATTTAAGCAAAACTTGTGCATCCAGCAGGTGGTGGAAGCGTTTGGACTACACAACAAAATTGCCTTATGCAAGAGACAGAATAGTGGAATGCTACTTTTGGGTAATGGGAGTTTACTTTGAGCCACAATATTCTTTTGCAAGGAAAATGCTTACCAAAGTCATAGCAATGCTTTCCATTCTAGATGATACTTATGATAACTATGCTACATGTGAAGAACTTGACCTCTTTACAGATGCTATTCAAAGGTTAGTTTCCTTATTACATGCATCCAATTCTTTATTTTAGGACTCTTGAAAAGCGAAGAGCATATATATGGTAATAATTTATTGATTTTCAGGTGGGATGTGGAAGCCATTAATGCACTCCCAGAGTATATGAGAATGATTTTTCACAATCTTCTTGATGTCTACAATGAAATTGAAGAGATCACAAATAAAGAAGGAAGATCGTTTGCAATGCATTATGCTAAAGAATCAGTAAGAAGTCGTTCTAAAAAATATATATTCCAATTCCATAATTGAATTGAGAAACTTTCCAATTGAACTTGTTTATATATATGTGTGTGTGTGTGTGTGCAAGTTGAAGAGAGCAGTTCGAGCCTATTTAGCTGAGGCCAAGTGGCGCGACAAAGGGTATATTCCATCAATGGAGGAATATATGCAAGTTTCACCGGTGTCTACTTGTTACCCATTACTGGCAACAACTTCCTTCGTTGGTATGGGAGAAATAGCAACAAAGGATGCCTTTGAATGGATATACAGTGACCCTAAGATTGTTAGAGCTGCATCAGTTATCTGCAGACTAATGGATGACATTGTCTCACATCAAGTAAAATATCAAATTCTATATTAGTGTGAAAGTAAGAATTTCTCGTTTAGAGTAATAATTAATATTTTTTATTTAATTCACATATTTGTAGTTTGAGCAAAAGAGGAAGCATGTTGCATCTGGTGTTGAATGCTACATTAAACAGTTTGGCATTTGTGAGGAAGATGTAATTAAACTGTTTAGGAAAGAAATAGCAGATGCATGGAAGGATATGAACGAGGAGTGCCTGAGGCCGTTTCCAATTTCAATGGATCTCCTAGAACGGGTTCTTAATCTTGCACGAGTAATGGATGTAATATACAAGGATGATGACGGATACACAAATTCTTACATCTTAAAAGGCTATGTTGCCTCATTACTGAAGGATCCTTTGCTGTAGAAGTTGTTTAGTTTCTATTATTGCAATAGGAATCAAAGTATGAGGAAAAAGATAATGAAGTTTGTGTGTGCTTGGAAAAAAATGGAAGGTATAGAATAAAACATATTTGATTCTACTTGCCTTTTTTGAGCTTGCAATGAGGCCTCTTGCAAAAATGGGTTTTACTTGAAAAGAAATAAATAACAATTAAATTGGAAGATTTTTTTTTTTCAATGGATTAAGTTCCAAGGCTTTTATCACATTTAAATATGAGAGTATCTTATATATATATATATATATATATATATATATATATATATATATATATATATATATATATATATATATATATATATATATATATATATATATATATATATATATATATATATATATATATATATATATATATATATATATATATATATATTGATATTTAATACTAACGTTTGATTTTGTATGATTAAATAAAAACTTATATTGATAGATGAAAATTAAAAGATTCAATAAGTAAAACAAATATTATTTAAAGTGTTAATTATGCCTTTTCTTTTTAATTTAATATTTTACTTAGAAACGAGAAACATATCTTTTGAACATCATCAATAATACACTATTAACCTAAAATAGCAATAGGATATCTCAAGAGAATGACTTCATTGTTTTTTTTCACAAAAAAAAAAAGATATTGTATATATATATAAAATCTTATATACTTATTGATGAAACAAGATTATTTTATATCCTCCGATTAACAAATGTCCATAGTCCATTTTCACTGCTGCTTGCACGTTTGAGACGAGAGCTAAAGAGTGGCCCAAAATGAACTAAAAAGCACAAAAAATTAAATATGAACCAAATTAAATTGGCTTATAATGTTATTTGATTATAACTTAAAAAATAAAATAATATAAAATGCTAAAAAATGTGCAATTTAACTAATAAAGAAAAAGCTGACTTATTAAGGACATAGAGAAATATCATCGTGGATTATTTTGAGTTAAAAATTGGAATTAGTCTCCGAAATTCATGTAAAAAGAATTCAAATGAAAAACTAAAAATGAATTTTCATGCAATATATTTAACAAATAAAAATCATTTTTTAATTAATATTATGATTAATATATTCATAAATTAAAATTTTATTTTATAAAAATTCTAATCAATTTCTGTATTCAAAATACTTACTTTCATTTACATTTTATAATGCCTTCCAACCAAACAAGAGAATATTATTAAAGAGAAAAAAAAATCTTTTAATCCCTTTTTATTATATTTTCTTATTTAGCCTCGGAACTCTTATTGTATTTTATTTGCTCTCCGAATATTTACCTTAGTACACATAGAATCTAAATTTGACAAAATAAATAAATAACAAATAATATATTGAGCCTATTTTTTTTCTTTTTGAGTCCGTACTTAATTACCCAACATAGATTAAAAATTAATGTTTAGAAAGATAACTTAGAACATTTTTAAGAACATTTTTAATAGTGCTTTTAAAATGTATCTTTAGTAGACCGAAAAACATCTCTAAGTGAATTAAAAAAATTATCAATCTAATAGTTTTTTTATATTTTACTCTTGATTTTGTTTTATCCTATTTAAATTAATATTTATCAAAAGAAAAAAAATAAATAACTAGAAAAAATATTTTTAAAAAAAATTCACTATTAAAAAATATGGCATAAATCATAAGGCATCTCCTATATTTGTCTCATTTTCTCATTTAACCCCTAAAATATTTTTTTATCCATTTTACCATTTGAATTCAGTTTTTATTCCATATTTTTCTCTTGCATTTTAGAAATATGTAGTATTATGTCCCTAATATTGGCATGTCATCATATCATGTAAGTATTCATCATGATGATAATGCTGATATGATATGGTGGCATGTCAATATTAGGAACGAGATGTTATATCTTTCTAAAATGCAATGTGGCAATATAGAACAAAAACTAAATTTAGGATGTAAACTAGACTAAAAAATATTTTATGAGGTAAAATAACAAAAAAAGATAAATACAAAGGATCATATATGAGTTAATCTAAAAAATAGAACATATATAGAAAATGAGAGTGCATTAATTACAATTAGAATATATATTAAAATTTAATTTTATAGAAAGTCAAACTCATTCCATATTTTAAAATTTAAAAATTGAAAGTGTATTGAAGACTTTTTTTTTATTTTTAGAATTACTAGTTGAAATAAATAGTGTAGATAAAATAAAGACTCTTAAGCAACAAAAAAAACCTACTAAATACTTTACATTCTCGAAGATAATTTAATGACTTAATTACTGGCAATCGGATTAGGATTCCACATCTTTTTCCTAATATAATAAGTTGTATTCGTCAATCTATACTCCTGTCGATAAATAATTAATGACTAAATTTTATTTTAATAAACATTTTTAAGAAATAAAAGCTGAGTTAATTAATTATTTTTTATGTAAGCATTTAAGATATTTAACCTTAAGCATTAATTCATTTATAAAGAAAATATCTTTTAGAAATTTTTGTGAGATTTAAATTTAATCATTCATTTATAAATATAGATATAAATTAGACAAATATAAAATATGATTTCTGAAGTTTAGGAGAACTTGAGGGATCTTAGTGTCCATTTAATTCAACTTTTCTTCCAACTTTTAATTAACAAACTAAAGTGTTTGGTTAGTTTAGTTTTTAGTTTTCTAAACTTATTTGGAAAATAAAAAGTAAAAGTTAGCATTTGACTTTTAAAATTTGAACTAAAAATTGATTTTTTATAAAAAGTTGAAATTTTATGTTTTCATATTAAAAGTTAGCTTTTAGATATTTAATATATAAAATAATTTTTTTATTTTTCTATTTCTACTTAAATCAATTTATAGTATTTTTTTTCTTTATTAAAAATTATATTTTATATTAGATTTTTATATAATACTCCCAGCTTCTCTTGTCTCATCAGAGTTTGTTACACATGGAGATAATTATTGTTGCAGTTTTTTTTATCACCGTTTCTTGTATTCTACAAATACTCATGTAATTTATCACTTCAAATCATCAATGAAAATACAAGTTTACATAGTATCAGAGTCTATCGACTTTTAATCAAAATTTTCAGTCCCATCATGCATGGATTCTCAACTTGCATTGCCAAACTCAACCATCCCTGTAAGAATTTTTGGATAGCGGAAATTTACTTGCTGAGCGTATATCGTGTGTTTTCAATGATTTAGACGGAGTCAAATTATTAGAATCCGACTCAATTACACAGTACGAACGTCTTGATTCACTTGTGATTGAATGAAGATTAAAAAATTCATTTATCGAAAATTTCCAAATTTCAGAGAAAATTTTTTTATGAAAGTTACGTTTTGTAACTTATGAGAAAAAGTTATATATTTTCAAAAGAAAACTTCCATTTATATAAAGAATTCATATGGGTATGGACTGGGTCAAGCCCACATGGGCGACCCAATACCACAAAGTTCAACATCTCTCACTCACCCAAAATGGGCTTGACTCAAATCAAAATATCATCTCACATCTCAAACTTAAACAAAGAATCTTTCATACAGGCGAACGGACCGTGCGACTTGAAGCACACAAATTGCGGGAGCTCAAATATACAAACATAATTATAGGTCATATAGGAGACATCAATCCAAAAATATAATTATTTTCGATAATGTGCTTAATTATTTCAAGTATCTTTCTCAATACACTTAATCGAGTATCATTCAATTAATTATGAATCTATACTCAAATCATTCTTACAATTACTTGCATTCTAAGTTACTTCTCGTTTAATCAAGCGGAATAACTCTGACCGGTGAATACAAGCTGTGAGTGCATAAGCAAAGTAATCTTTCTTTCGCTTCATATCAAGTAGATTTGAATTAACTCGCTTTTCTTGTAGTGTTTCATTAAGTCGAATCATTCCATGACTATGGGATACATCCTAAGATAGACAATATTAATTTATCACATCATGATATAGTCAAAAGTCACAAAGGGTAAAAATTGTTTGAAATTCATTTCTAGGATTTCTAGGACTCACATGTAGTACACGCGCCGCCTTTCAGAAGTTGATTTGCACCAATTTTTCAAATTTTACACTTTTTTTACGGTTTTAAAACCACTATGACCATTTTTATTCTATTTTAATATCATTTTGGCTGTGTTTGAACTACACATATGTCATCCAAGAGTGAGAATTGTTTTAATGATAGTTTTCAAAAAAAAAATATACTCAAAAATTTTGAAAAATCATAAAAATTCAACCACTAATTAGAAAATTATGCAAAAATGTCCGTTAGAAAGCTTGTGATGAGAGCTTTCTAACGATACCAAATTTAAACTATAAAACTGAAGAATTAATTTTACGAAAATTGAAGAAATTTTGAATTTTCATAGCTAATTTCTTAAAAATCATCACAATCACGATTTTAAGCACAAAAATGCACAAACCGTGCTCTGATACCAATGTAAGAATTTTCGGGCAACGAAAACTTACTTGTTGAGCATAGATTGTGTGTTTTCAATATTTTAGGCGGAGTCAAATTATTAAAATCCTACTTGATTCTACAGTACGAACGCCTTAATTCACTTGTAATTAAATGGAGATGAAGAAAATTTCCAAATTTTAAATAAAACTTTTGGATAAAAGTTACGTTTTATAACTTAAGAGAAAAAATTATATCTTTTCAAAAGAAAACTTTAATTTATATAAAGAATTCATATGGGTCTAGATTGAGTCAACCTATATTGGCGGTCCAATACTATAAAGCCCAACAACTCCTAATCCGGTGCCTACTACCCACCATTATTTTACCATTATAGATGGCACAACACCAGCCCCCACTACCACAATCATGTCACCAGAAAAATCCCAATTTTTTTTATTCCTAATCCTATTTACTTGGCAAGGTTTTAAAAGGATCAATTGTTACTTTCATGGGTCATGTCTTCTCTCACCGAAGAGGTTTTTCCTTATATTACTGGACTTACTAGTTCTTTTGACATGTGATAGGCATTAACTAATGCTTTTGTTTCAGTTTCACAAAATCGTCAGCTCTAACTACATATAGACTTGCAAGAACTTAAATGGAATGACATGTCCGTCTCTGCCTACCTTCACAAACCTAAAGTCTGGTTGATGATCCATATGGACTTTGGTTCCAAAACCTTTTAATACTAATGTTGTAGGTAGTAAATGAATTTTTAAGATCAAAAGAAATTCAAATGGGATTATTGAATGTTATAAAGGGTGGTTTGTTGCTCAAAGGTTCACTCAAAAATCTGGGGCTTGACTATAAAGATACTTTTAGTCCGATTATTAAAGCTACTACAATTCATACAATTTTAGCTTTTGCCGGTATGCATGGATGGGTCATGAGAAAATTGGAAATTTCAAACGCGTTTCTTTGTGGCCAACTTTAAGAATAGATTTTCATGGCATAACCACCCGGATTTGTCGTTGACACAAAGCCAGATCATGTGTGTCTCTTACACAAATCCATTTATAGATTAAAACAGGCCCTTAGGGCCTGGTTTCATTAGCTTTGTAATTATCTTCATTCACTTAATTTTGTTGGATCCAAATCTGATCATTCACTCTTTATTCTTCGACGCCAAGTTGATGTTGTCTTCATACTGGTGTACATTGATGATCTAATGGTGATCGGTTCTAATAAAGCTTTGGTTCTTGATGTGATTTTCAAATTGAAGCTTGAATTCCCTATTCGGGATTTGGATGAACTCACTATTTTTTGGGCCTACAAGTTGAGCCACATGCTCCTAGAATTCTCATGCATCAACAGCAATATATACATGACTTAGAGAAGACCAGTATACTTGAGTCCAAGCCATGTTTTACTCCCATTGTAACTAAGCCACCTCTAATTCGCAATTCTGGAGGAAGCATTCTCAAGGCTGATCAATATAGACAATATGTTGGGGCATTCCAATATATCTTTCAGTTTCAATGAACTTTGCCAATTTATGCATTCCCCAAGTCAAGTGCATTGGGAGCATTGAAATGACTACTTCGTTACCTTAAAGGTATCCAATCACAAGGCCTCTTCTTTTCTTAAGTTTTTTTATTGTAATTTACAATGCTATACAGATAGTGAATGGAGAAGGGATTTGAATGATAAACGCTCCGCCAGTGGCTTTCGTATTTTCCTTGGAAAATTATTAATATCATGGCAGGCTAAAAAGCAACCAACCGTTTCTATATCCTCCACTAAAAGTGAGTATAAAGCCATTGTTAATGCTACTCAAGAACTGTTACGGCTTCATTCTTTACTTAGTGAACTTGGATTTTTACCCCCCTCCATCATTCTCCATTATGATAACATTGGTGCTATATATTTTACATCCAACCATGTCTTTTATGCTCGTACGTACAAAACACATCGAGCTAGATTTCCACTTTGTTCGTGAACAAGTCAAAGTTCAATACATGCCTACACAAGAGTGGCCAGCTGATTTGTTTACCAAGCCCTTGTCCATCTCTCGTTTCCAGCTTCTTTGTTCCAAGTTTCCCCTTCAAGATGGTCATGGGCATGCCGAGGGGTGTTAAGGGATAAGAGATAAATCTCTCAGCTTCTCTTATCTCATGAGAATTTGTTGCACATGTAGATAATTATTGTTGCAGTTCCTTATTACCATCTCTTGTATTCTATATATACTCATGTAATTTGTCACATCAAATCATCAATGAAAATACCAGTTCACTTGGCCTCATGTTAATCTTTGCTTTAGTGAATTGAATCGAGTAATTTAATGGCCGAAAAAATTAATACTAGTCAAAATGACACCCACGCCGTGTAAAATGTAAAGAATAATTTAGTTAGTATTTAAATTTGCATAAATTAATAAATAAACTAAAAAAGTTATAAATATCAACTCGTATGAATGGAATTATAAAATTCATATTTCCTATCTAATTTCTACAAAATTGAAAACAGTTTATTTTGGGATTAATCTTTTTTTTTTAGAAAAAAGGATATTCATTCCTGAACTGGAAACATTTTGATTCAGGATCATTCTTGTATTTATTTAAAAAATAACGCTAAATCGAAATCATCTTGTTTAAAGTTCTTACAAACTCATTCTTATTCCTTATTTAATAATTTGTTAGTTAAATTTCATATTTTAATCAATTTTCGTTAGTTATGGCGCAAGAAAAGATGAAGCATATGGAGAATCTCTTCCCTATATATATATGTTACGATAACACAAGCACTAGAACCATTAAAAAAAAAAAAAACAAAACAAAACAAAAAAAGGCATATAAGTGAACATGCTAGATTTAACAAACCTAAAATTTAATTGTGTAGAAAGTCATAAAGAATAGACATTTTATTCCAAGAGTTGTGTATGTACTCTGTTCAATTTAAAAATTATCCTATAGAAAATTGTTTGTATGGTATCAGATATTGAACATTTAATAATAAACTAATAACCTTATAATAATAATAATAATAATAATACACTATACTTCTAGTTTTTTTAAGTAAGCTCATTCTTATGCCTTATTTAATAAACTTTTGGAGAGTCAATAATATAGATTAGATGTGACTTGAATAATCTGATATTCATATCTTTCATAATTGTACACAGATGCTAATATATAAAGGTACAACAAGATATTAACAAACATAACAAATTGACGTTGAAAGAGGAGGTCGTTACACTTCTGTTATGAACATATAATATCCAACGATATGCCCCCTCAAGCTGATGGCGGTAACGAAATGAGCCGAAGCTTGTCTATGAAGTGCAGAAACCGTTGTTTTGGCAAAGGTTTTGTTAAGACATCTGCAAGCTGGTCATCAGAAGAGATTGGCGCAATCGTGACAACTTTGTGCATGATCTGATGTCGAATAAAATGGAAATCGACCTCTACATGGCGAGTACGTGCCTGAAAAACAGGACTTGATGATAAAAAGATAGCTCCAATATTGTCGCACCAAATGTGAGGTGCTTTAAGTAATTGAACATTAAGCTCTTTAAGTAATTGACACAACCATTTAAGCTCAACACAAACATCTGCAACAACCTCGAATTCAGATTCCGTAGAAGAGCGAGCAACAGTCTTTTGTTTTCTAGAATTCCAAGCAATTAAATTCTTACCAAGAAAAATTAGAAATCACTACAAGAAAATTAGGAAATAGCGACAGATTAAATCTCTCACTAATTAGCGACGGATTAGTAACGGAAATATGTGACACTTTTAATAAAAAATTATTAAAATATCTACCGACACATTAGCGACACATTAGCGATTAAATATTGTAACAGATATATTCTGTAACTAATGACACTAGCAAAATGTAGAGATAAAAATTGGCACCCAATTTAGAGACGGAGTAATGACAAAATTGAAGAAATTAAATAGCGTCCGCCATTTTTCTGCTCTTATTTTATATTTAGCGAAAGATTTATCCGTTTTCAATAAAAAAAATTTGTGACGGAAGTATATCCGTCGCTAAAATTAACTTAACGAAACAGTATCATTTTGTTTAGAATAAAACGGCACCGTTTTGTTTCTTAATTATTTATACAGCAACCTTCATTTTTCTTCTCAAAAATTGCAGAGGTTCACCCCGCCGCCCCTTCCTCCTCCCTTCTTTGCTCCACGTTATGCCCAGCCTCTCTCCATTAGCAGCCCTCTATTGTCGTCAGGTAGCTGTTCGCCGCCCTCTCTCCACGCCGTTCACAACACTGTCAAAAGATAAGCCTAAATTTTTTTTTCCATTAAATTCTATTTATTTCCATTCAAATTGTTTTTCCATTCCTAGCTCTTTAATGTTCATTTTTTTCTGCATATATTGTTGATAATAAAGGGTTAATATTTATATTTAACTTTCACTTAAAAAAATAAATATTAGCTAGATTGTAAAGTTAAATTTTGAATTAAGTTAATATTTATTTTTTTACAAAATTCTATATGTCATAAATTCTTATTATAGTCTTATAAGTAATAATGAGTAAAAAGAAGGAAAAAATTGAGTATTAGAGTGTCTTTTAAGATGTAATGAAATATCTATAATTTGAAAATTAAATATTAATTTAGTTGAAAATTAAATTTTAATAGACATCAAAAAATTATGGATTTTTATTGAAAGCCATAATTGGAAATAAACCCAAATTACATTGCTTTAATTTGATTGGAGCATCTAATTTGATTTGATTGAAAATTAATTTTTGAATAAAATTTTTGAATTCATTATATCAATCCTATTAGCAAAGGAATTAGGAAATAAGTCATATTAGGGAAGAAATTGATTTTATTAGGAAGAAATTACATTCTTATAAAATTAATTTTATTAAGATTTTTAATCTTATTAGAAAATCAATTTTATTAGAAAATTAATTTTATTTAAAAAGTATATATATATATATATATATATATATATATATATATATATATATATATATATATATATATATATATATATGTTGGTCATGAAATTTAACTTTTGTTGAAAATTTTTGGAACATTATATTTTTTTCAGTGATTTTATTTTTTTACACTTAAATTAGCAAAATTTTAACTATTTTTGTTTCGTCATTGTAGGGGTGTAGACCTGCAACTGATTTAGAGTTATAGTTTTGCTATGAAATTGACAGTTAAGTTGAACATCAAACTTAAAAGGTTAGTCTTGAATATAAAATTAAATTATTAGGCAACAAACATGCACATGAAAGGTTTATCTTTTGCTTCAACATATTATTTCATCAAATGAACAATAGTATTCAAGTATATTAGTATAGTTTTGGACCTTGTGATATATTTTGGCTTAGTTAATATTGTGCAACTATATGATATTAATTAATTTGTTATGTTAAGTAATTAGTTGAAACATTTGTTCTATATGAACTAATATTTTTTTAATCGTCATAAAAGAAAATATATTAGAAAATTATTCAAAATAATATTTTATTTGTGTTGAAAATTTATTATTGTTTTACTTTATTATACACGCTTTAACTGAATGAAAAGACGGGCATTTCGTGGCCCGAAGAAAACTTCATTATTATTTATGAAACTTTAATTGCGCTTTTATAATCGGTGAAAATTGCATTTTATATGGGTTATTTTGCCAAAATTTGACTAGATTTTTACACACAACGTATAAAATGAATTACTAAATGTACAATCTTGGAAAACGAGGGGGAGATGTTGTTGAAATTTCTGTAAATGTATGGTTATAATGTTGAAACTCGTATTCTTTATAGTCACATCATTTCTAAATGGGATAGGTTCCAATTTTTAAGTAATTAAGTTATAAGGATAATAAGTACATAAAATTTTGATGAGATAATAAGAAATAGGTTTAAGTAATATTCATTAAAAGATTGAATAACTACTTTTCTACTAAATATTGTCTTCAAATTAAAACAGGATAATGAGTTCAAACCGAGAGTGAATGTATATAAGGTTTACGAAATGTGATTTGAACCAAGAATTCTTAGAAGGTTTAGAAAGTTTTATTGAATTTGCTTGTAGTCAACCAAGATGGATGGATGGGGATAAGATTAGGTGTCCATGTAATCAACACAAGTGTCAGAATTCTATATTTCTTGACACAAGCACAATAAGATACCATATAGTAAAAAATGGATTTGTCCCAGGTTATTTCATTTGGATATATCATGGGGAAATGTCTACAAGAGCATACAAGCAGCTAATGCATATCACACTATGGTTATAGATGCTACTGGATCTAAATTTAATATGGATGACATTGAGGAACCTCCTAATCCATAAGCTCAGAAATTTTATGACATGTTGAAGGCTGTTGATCAGGAGTTATAGCCTGGGTGTAAAATGCATTCACAATTATCTCTTGTGTCCCGACTAATGAGCATTAAACTAGAGAACCATATGTCAGAAAAATTATTTGATCATATTACCCAACTAATAAAAGAGATTGTTTCAAATAATAATGTGATCACTATAACTTTTATAACACAAAAAAATTATTGCGAAGTATGGGTTTTTCTGTGGAAAAGATTGATTGTTGTTTGAACGATTGTATGATTTATTGGGGTGTAGATGCTTCAATTAGTTGTAAGTCTTGCAACCATACTCGATATAAAAAACCAGGACGGGATACTGAAAAGCAACAAAAAATTTAATTTGCATGTAAGAAGATGTACTATTTTCCTCAAACTCTTTGATTTCAAAGATTGTATACTTCTAATGCAACATCAAAGAATGAGATGGCAAGCAGAGCATGAGGTTGAATATGAGGTTATGCATCACCCTTCGGACTCAATTGCTTGAAAGAATTTTAATCAGACCCATATATATTTTGCATCTGAAAGCCGAAATGTTAAATTGGGTCTGCACTGATGGTTTTCAACTATTTGGTCAATTAGGACAACAATATTCTTCATGGTCAGTTATAATAACTCCATATAACCTGCCTCCATGGTTGTGTAGGAAGGAGCAACATATGGTCCGGTCTGTATTGATTCATGGGCCTCGAAATCTGAAAGACAAGCTAGATGTTTTCCTACAACTACTTATAGCTGAATTGACTCAATTATGGAAAATTAGTGTAAATACATATGACATTTCATTGAAATATAATTTTCATATGCGAACAGCCCTAATGTGGACAATAAGTGATTTTCGCGCTTATTCTATGTTGTCTGGTTGGAGTATTATTGGAAAGTTAGCTTGTCCATATTGTATGGAAAAATCTAATGTTTTCACTTTAAGGTTGAGTGGTAAATAGTTGTGGTTTGACAATCATCGAAAGTTTTTGTATGCAGATCATGCATGACGTAGAAACAAAACTATTTTTTTGAAGAATAAAACAGTTGCAAAAGAACCATCACCATTTCCGTCAAGATATGAGATTTTGTAGGAGATAGATATGTTGGGTAAGAAAAAAGTCAATGAACCAAATGTTGATGCAATCAATGGACCTATTTGCAAAACATGTGGCTGGAAGAAATGTAATATTTTTTTGGGATTTGCCATATTGGAGCTCTAATATAATTCGACAAAATTTGGATGTAATGCATATAGAGAAAAATGTGTTTGATAATGTGTTCAATATTGTTATGAATGTTTATGGAAAAACAAATGACACTTGTAAGTCTAGAGAAGAGTTGAATGATTATTGTCACCGTCCTGAATTAAAGCAGATTGTTACTACAGGAAAATACCCAAAAGTTTGTTACACACTAGAGAAGAAGGCAAAACAAGCATTATTTGAATGGGTAAAATCACTTAAATTTTCCGATGGATATGTGTCTAATATGGGTAGATGTGTTGACATGAAGAAGCTGAAATTATTCAGAATGAAGAGTCATGATTGTCACATATTTATGCAAAAATTAATTCCAATTGCATATCGTGAACTACTCCCCCCAAATGTTTGGAAGACTCTTACAGAATTGAGTTTGTTCTTCAAAGAACTAACTGCAACCATCATCAAAACAAATGACATGCTTCAACTAGAGCAAGACATTTTTATCATATTATGTAAGTTGGAACGTATATTTCCTCCAAGTTTCTTTGACTCAATGGAACATCTACCAGTTCACTTGGCTTATGAAGCAAGGATTGTTGGTTCAATGCAATATAGGTGGATGTATCATTTTGAAAGGTAATTATTTATTTTTATTTTGTTATTAGGACATCGTATAATTATAAATATATTTATGAAAAATTATAATTATACAGGTACCTTCGCAAATTAAAAAATAATGTCAAAAACAAATTGAAAGTTGAAGGTTCAATATCCAATGCATATTTAGTTGAAGAAATATCATTCTTTTGTTCTTATTATTTTGAAGACTATGTCACAACAAAACATAGAAATGTCTTCTAGAATGATGATGGTCGTTGGGATGTATCATATGAATCTGAAGACAATCTGTCTATATTTAAACAACCTGGAATTTCATTCGGAAGGGCTAAAACATGATTTTTGATAAATGATGAATACAGTGCAACACGCATCTACATTTTATTAAATTGAACCATATATTGTGTACATATCATATTTTGACAAGTACCTGAATCAATATTTGTTGTTTGTTGTAAATTCATATTTATGATATACCTGATACTTGCGTATTTTCTATATTTTAAGTGTTTACATTAAATAGTTAAAACAAACTCAACCAAATATTTTGAATTCTGAGATCGATGCTAAACTTGAAAATTATTTCGCAGATTGGTTCAAGAACTATGTAAGGATTTCAAATATTTGTAATTACTATATACTCTTATTTTGGAACTATTATATTTTCAAAAGTAATTTGAACAACATATGATACAAGCCGTTGATCCTATGAACAACATATCTAACCAATTCATAAAGGATCTCAGCATAGATCCATTCAGAACTGTCACTGCATACCCTGGGTATTTTGTGAATGGATATAAATTTCACATAATCAGATATGATTCTGCTAGAGCAACCATGAATTGCAATGTGTGCATAAAAGAATCAAATTATAGTGTTGATGAGAACGATTATTATGGACAACTGGTAGAAATTCTTCATTTGGAGTATTCTGGCATTTCAATCAATAAGACTATGTTATTCAAATGTGAATGGTTTGATCCTACACCAAATGTGGGAATGAAGTTGCATTTATAATATAAACTTGTAGATATCAACCATAAGCGCAGATTTAATCGATATGAATCTTTTATTTTATCTGTTCAAGCCACTCAAGTTTATTACTGCACTTATCCAAGTTTACAATATGATAAGATTAACTGGTGGGTTGTTTGCAAAATAAAAGCTTGATTTAATGTAAGCACCATCATCATCAAAAAGCAGTGTCAAAATAGTTAATGCTCCATTATTTCAGGTGGATTAAATCAATAATCACACTCCTATACAGATAGATGAATACCCATAAATTTTGAGTGATTTGAATGGTGAGTTAATAGAAATTGAGAATGATCAGAGTGACATAGAAGAGGAGTTGGAACTTCAATTGGAATCAAATGACTCGAATGTAGACTCATATGAGAGTGATAGTGATAGTGATAGTGACACTTAGTAAATATTTTTTCAATTATATAACAATTATAATATGTATTGTTTATATTTGTTGTTATCAGTGATAATATGAATTGTTATATGTAGATTATCATATTGAAGCTAACATATATTATGCTCTTATATGATCACATTATGCATTTTTTGTATTATATAAATGTTAGTGTAGATGTCGCACACTAGTGATACACGCAGACGATATAGACGTCGATGAGAGGGGAATGATAGACTTACTACTCATCCATCATCATCATCAAGTACTCCTATTCAGATATCTCCATTACCATCACAATCATCTGCTCTTACCATTCAGCCACCTCGAGCACCTACTCCTTCTATTCAGTCACTTGTAGCACCTACACCATTGTCGAGGCCGCCACTCATTGTTCCTCCTCCTACCTCTTTGTACCTGTCATCGACATATATGTCAACATCGACACCATCACCTACTTCTCTCCTTTCTGCACCATTGATCTCATCATCTATTGTAGGATCCACTTCAAACGATCATAAGCCTATGACAGAAGTAATGAATGGAATGTATTAATTAATTTGATATTTTATATGCTTGTATGTTTCATTATTCTTATTGTAATATTTTATGTACAAGTTGATTCCGTCTAACCTATGTTATAGTATGATCATAAAGACTTTCACTAAGATGATGAAGAATGAAGGCTATGCATGGAAGAGAATGACCCCTACAACTAAACATATATGTTTTAATGAGTTTAAGATACAAATAATATTGACAAAAATAATGATGATGTTGATGTTGATGATCATGATCATGGTGATGATGATGATGGGTTTGCTTTCGGTTTTTTAGAAAAAAATTTCCTAGAGTCCTCAGTTTAATGATCATCTTGAAGAAGTGTGGGAGCGTTAGACAGCTGATCAATATTCTGACATGATCTGTAGATGGAAGCTAAAGGGGGTGAAGTCATTGCTAATAGCTGATGATATATGGCAACATTAGAAGAATTATTGGAGCACTCCAGAAGTGAAAGCAAAGTCTAAAACTACAAGTAAAAACCGATGCAACGAGCTTAGTGGACAGGGTACAGGTCCATTTAGACTCACTGACGGCTCAAAATTGACTGTAGATCACTCAAGCGACTTGGTAATACTTTTAACTCTTCAAATATTTAATCTAATTTGTAATTTAGCTTTATAATATTACAATCTTGAAGCTCTTATGTATGAATTTTTATTTTGTCCATAAATAAATTTTTTTCCTTTAGGCTAAAGAATTGGGATGACAAATTAATACATTTGAGATCTTCAAGAAGACTCACACAAGGAAAGCATATGGTCAATTCATTGATAGCAAGTTCAAAGAGATCGTTGTTAGTGTCACTTTTATTATGTAACTAGTCAAATTCTTTGTTTTTAATGTTGAAAACAATTCATAATCAAGTTACATGTATATTTTTCTACTATTTTATTTATTATTCAGTACCTTAACACAGTCATACATCTCAAGACCATGTAGAGGCATATCTAGTTGCTACTTCTCAGCCTGTTGATGGTACTACAGAGACTCCATAGGTTGACATGTCTCAAATATTTATAGAGGAGATAGGAGGCTAGAGGAGATAGGAGGCCAGAAAAAGCAAAGGTTGTATGGCCTTGACTCCAAAGCATCATCATTTATGTCAAGCGATGTAGGGTCTAGTTCCACTGCCACCACATTCATGGACGATGCACAAAAGATTAAGCAAATTGAGGAGGAGGTAAAGCAAAAAATAGAGGAAAAAATGGATGGACGAATCATAACTTTAGAGTCCCAGGTGTACGCCATGATGGAATCATTACGTAATCAAGGCATTATGCCTTTAAGACAGTCTGCTACAGCTTCACCTGCTACCGATAGTGTTGCTCATGCTGTTGATGATGTAAATGAGGAAGACTTTTTCTGAGGAGCAAATGCTTTATCTATTTTCAAATATATTTTTTTCAAATTTATCTATTTATCTATTTTCAAATTATAATTATATCTTAAATTTATGTTTGGTAAACATGTACTAAATTTGACTAAAATTTATATATTTGACAAAATTTATATATTTGACAATCATTTTACAATTTTATTTTTTTTATATTGTTATGCATATTATTTGCACTAATTAAATATTCTACTAGTAAAATACTTGAAATTGTTCGACAAACAGGGTTATTTTCAAAATATATTAGTTCAACTAAGAAAATTAAATATTTATAAAATTTAGCAACAGATTGTATTCCGTTGCTAAAATAGTGATGGCAATTTCGTCTCTAATCCGTCGTTATTTGTTTCACCGATCGTCAAAAAATTTTAAAAATTAACAAAATAATTATTTTTACATTAACTTTACCTACAGACCAATATTCCATCACTAAAAAAAATAACTACCAACTATATAGAGACAGATTCGCTCCGTCTCTAGTCCGTCACTAAGTATTTTCAGCGACGGAAATTCATGTTTTAGCGACAGAAAATGTTGTCACCAAAACAGTACTTTTTTGTAGTGATCCACCTATGGATATCATCTGAGCAACCTGCATAATCTGCATCCAAAAAGGCTATCAATTTATCTTCATTGCATTTTTTGATATATAAGCCTTGATTAGAAGTCCCTTTTACATAACGCAACACATGCTTGAGAGTTTTAAAGTGAATATTAGTTGGCTAATGCATAAATTGGCACAGTTTGTTTATGGCAAAAAAAGATCTGGCAAAGTAATAGTAACATATTGTTGACTCCCACAGATTTTGCGATACTTAGTTGCATCTTCCCTAGAGAGAGGACGACCTTGTTGCTTTAAAAGTGGTGTACCTGAAGTCATAGGAGTCATGGAAGGTTTGGAATTTTCCATCCCTGCACTGTGAATTATATCTGAAATATATGCATGTTGAGACAAGTGCAACTCTTGTTTAAATGAGGTGACTTGAATGCCCAAAGATTAATGCAAGTCTCCCAAGTCTCGCAAGGAAAATTCTTCGATAATCGAGCAACAAAGGAATCAAGCATGGTCATATTGTTATAAGTGACAATCACGTCATCCACATATACTAACATAAAAAAATATGCAATCGAGTTTGTGATAAATGAATAATGAAGAATCAGCTTGTGAAGACACAAACCCGATTGATATTAAGTGTTTACTGAGGCATTGGAACTAGGCACGAGGTGCTTGCTTTAGACCATAAAGAGACTTTTTTAGTCTACACACATAATCCGGGTGTGTTTTGTCTATGAATCCCTATGGCTGAACCATATATACTATCTTTTCTAATTGACCATTAAGGAAAGCATTACTCCCATCTAGCTGCTGGAAATGCCAACCATGTGAGACTGCCACAGACAATACTGTTTGAATAGTTATTGGCTTCACAGCGGGACTGAAAGTCTTATGATAGTCAATACCATATTCCTGTGTGTAACCTTTTGCCACAAGATGTGCTTTGAATCTTTTGACTTTTCCATCAGCAAACTGTTTAATTTTGTAATTCCAGCGATTGCCAACAACGTTGCCATATGAAGGGTGTGGTACTAGTTCCCAAGTTTGATTGGGATATAAAGCCTCCATTTCTTGCTCCGTGGCTTTAATCCACTCCAGAGATTTACTTACCTGTGTAAAAGAAGTAGGCTCGATTAGGGGTAGGTTATTTTGGTATTTGGTCTCTAAGCAATATCAAGGGACAAGAAATTCTATGAATAATGGCAGTATCATTAAAAAATTTATGTAATGGACGATATTTCTTTCCCCAATCTGAATTAAAGGATTTAATCTTTTGATCAAATTGTTTTTCCACCATCGATTGGAACTGACAAAAAATTTGAGGAATATCACTTTTATTTTTAATAGGAAATAACTAAATAAACAACGAGAAATCATCAATAAAAATAATAAAATATTTAAATCCAGAAAATGAAATTAAGAATGCAGGACCCAAACATCTAAATAAATCAAATCTAAGGGATTAGAACTATGATGATGTGTCAAAGGAAGTGACTTTTTATGAAGCTTTCGCTTCACATTTATTGGAATTAAGTTTATTTGAAGAGCAAAGTAATTGAAATTCATGAATCAAACACCGGACAATTTGAAAATTCGTATGGCCTAGTCGCACATGTCAATCCTCCAAAGTAGCCAAGTATGCCGCAGCATTCATCAAATTTTGCTGATGTAAAACACCTTGCAATTTATAAAGTCCCATCTCACTCGTTCCTCGCAAAATTGTGTTCTTGGTAATTTGGTCTTTAACAAGACAATGATTAGCATGAAATTCAAATAAACAATTGCTGTCCTTGCAAAATTTCTGAACAAATAACAAGGGTTTGGTAATATTTGGAACATGTAAAATATTACGTAAGGCAAGCATTTTTGAATCAGAGGGAATAAAGTCATTACCAAATTAAATGCTCCTTACCATTATACTCATCCGAAATGCTAAGTGTAGATATGTCAGGAGTAACATGATGGATAGCGCCGGTATCAGGATACCATTGATATTCAGGAGCAATGTAGGTTGTAGATGAAGAGGTATGTGATGGTAATGTTGATATATGTGCCTGAAATTTATTGTTGGAGCTAGAAGAGCCTTTGATATTAGCATTAAAGTGATGTTTTGGCATAAATGTAGAGTCAAAACAGTGCCAACATTCAAGAGTTGTATGATTAGTATAGCCACATATTTGACAGGTTGAGAAATTTTGATTGGAAGAAGAAAAACCTTTCCTACCTTCACGATTTCCTTAACGGCCTCAATTAGTATTGAATCGAGTTGTGCTTCGTTGGGCAACATTTAAGAAGTTGAGGTTGCTGTGATTTTAAGAGTAGTTCATATGCAATTAGTTGGCCATACAAATTAGCAAATGAAATAGGATTTGATATTTGTTGTAATGCACCAATAATTCCATTATAGTCTGACCCAAGTTTGCAAAACCCAATAACATTAAATTCAGAAGAAGATATTGATTGTCTAGCCAAGGCCAATGAATCTGCAATAGCCTTTGCCTAATATAAGTACTGAGAGACAGATTTATCATCCTTCGATAAGTTGTGAAGTTCAATGTGCAATTGAGTGCGCTGTGCTTGACTAATGATGCCATATGCAGAGGCGAGTGCATTCCAAACTTCACTAGAGGTATTCAGACCAATCAGTTTAGGATATACCTCTTCAGTAATAGAAGATAGCAGCCAGGAAAATAATAGTTGATCTTTGTTGAACCAGGTAAAGTATTTTGGGTTTATTTTAGGTTGGGTTGTTGCTGGTGTTGGATCATAAACTTGATCCATTATGGGAGCTCAAACCCAAATCCAATCAAATTGGAGTCCAAGTTCATAATAAAGGCCCAAAACTACAAGTCATCTACCTAGAATCTTCTAAAGTGTAGTAATTATGCATGTGAATCATTTGGTAACTTAAAACATTATTAGAAGGATGGAGAAGAATGAGGTGTAGGGTTATTATAATTTTGGATTAGTTTATTTGTGTGGTATAGAATTGTTCTTAAGTAGTATAAATACCCCTCCCCATTTTAGTTTTGGACATCAAGAAAAATTAAAAGCTTCTAAATGAGTGAAGAAGCAAAATTGTATAAGAATGAATTGTAGTTTCTTGTTTGTTGAGTGAGAGTGTTTATGTAATATTTGTTTGAGTTTGAATAAAAGTTGTTTGTGTGATGTTTTATTTCCAACAATGTGGTATCAGAGCTAGTTGGAAAATATACACTATTGCATATGAAATAGGAGGTTTAGACAGGAGGAATTCGACAATGTCAGAATCGCCCCGATTGGAATTCAAACACATCGCCGAAACAGTGCCACCAGAAAACTGAGTTGACTCACAAAGTTGTGCTGAGTTGACCGAGTTGTCCCTTCTAAAGTTTTTCGATGTTCCAAATTCATCCGTGCAATCAGATTTTGCAAATTCTTATTATATTGAAAGATATGGCAAATGGTATGACATCATTCCAAGTCCCAACACTCAACAACAACAACTACGACAATTGGAGTATCAAAATGAAGGCATTTCTTAGATCATAAGATGTGTGGGATATTGTAGAGAAATGTTGCAACGAGCCTGTGGATGATGCTTCTTTTGCTACTCTTACACTAGATCAAAAGACAACTTTGAAGGATTCAAGAAAGAGAGACAAGAAGGTTTTCTATCTCATTTATCAAACTTTAGATGATGATGGCTTTGAAAATATTTTAAGTGCAAGCTTTGCTAAGGAAGCATGGGAGAAGCTGCAAACCTCTTACAAAGAATCCGAGCAAGTGAAGAATTTGCAAACATTAAGATCGAAAGTATGAAAGTATCTGAGTCTATTTCGGATTATTTCTCAAGAGTAGTAGTTGTTTCTAATCAATTAAAAAGAAATGGTGAAAAGTTAGAAGATGTGAAGATAATAGAGAAGATACTTCGTTCGTTGGATCCCAAATTTGAGCACATTGTCGTGACGATTGAAGAAACTAAAGACTTGGAAGAAATGACAATCGAGCAACTCCAAGGATCATTGCAAGCATACGAAGAGAAGCATAAGAAGATGCAAGGATTTACTGAGCAACTTCTCAAGCTGCAACTCAAGGATATGCATGAAAGTCAAGGTAATGATAGAAACCAATGTGGCCGAGGTAGAGGTAGAGGCCATGGACAAGGTGGAAGTCGCGGTCGTGGACGAGGTTGGAATTACCACAACAACAATTCCAACAACAACTTTGAGAAAGGAGAAAGCTCAACACGAGACCATGGGAGAATCAATATGAACTCAAGGTATGACAAATCTCAAGTTCGATGCTATAATTGTCAAAAGTTTGGGCATTATGCTTCAAAATGTAGGGCTCCCAATAGCAAAATTGAGGAGAAGGCCAACTACATGGAGGAGAAGACAGATGGAAAAGAAACTCTTCTTTTAGCACGAAAGGAAACTGATGGTGGCCAAGCAAATTCCTGGTATCTTGACAGTGGTGCAAGCACTCATATGTGTGGAAGGAAAGACATGTTCGTGGAGCTAGACGAGTCAGTAAACGGAAATATTTCATTTGGAGATGATTCCACAATAGCAGTGAAAGGGAGAGGTAACATCCTTATCCGTTTAAAAGATGGGAGACAATAGTTTAAAAGATGGGAGACATCAGTTTATTTCCAATGTCTACTATGTGCCCAATATGAAAATTAACATCTTGAGTTTAGGAAAACTGTTAGAGAAAGGTTATGATATTCATATGAAAGATTATAATTTTTCTATAAAAGATGATAAAAATAACTTCATTGCTAAAGTGTCGATGTCAAAGAATAGAATGTTCTTTATCAACATACAAAGTGATGTTGCAAAGTTCCTGAAAGCTTGCTACAAAGATGCATCATGGCTTTGGCATCTTTGATTTGGGCATCTAAATTGTGGAGGTTTGGAGTTGCTATCTAAGAAGGAGATGGTAAAGGAACTACCTTGCATCAACCATCCTGACCAGCTTTGTGAAGGGTGTCTAGTCGGGAAGCAATTCAGGAAATGTTTTCCAAATGAGTCTGAGTCAAGAGCCAAGAAGCCACTCGAGCTTATCCATACCGATGTGTGTGGTTCGATCAAGCCAAGCTCTTTCAGTAATAGTAGCTATTTTCTTCTCTTCATTGATGATTTTTCAAGAAAAACCTGGGTATACTTCTTGAAACAGAAGTCTGAAGTTTTCAAAAAGTTCAAAGCTGCAGTGGAGAGAGAAAGCGGTAGAAAAATCAACGTCGTGAGATCCGACAGAGGTGGAGAATTTACTTCCAGGGAGTTTCAAGAGTTCTGTGAAGCAAATGGAATTCGGCGACCAATGACAGTTCCTAGATCCCCCCAAAAAAATGGTGTGGCAAAAAGAAAGAACAAAAAAATTCTCAACATGACACGAAGCATGCTCAAAAGCAAGAAATTACCTAAGGAATTTTGGGCAGAAGCAGTGGCGTATTAAGTTTACTTGTTAAACCGATCTCCAACAAGAAATGTATGGGGAAAGACACCACAAGAGGCATGGAGTGGAAGAAAGTCTGGCATTTTCCACCTGACAATCTTTGGAAGTATAACCCATGTTCATATACCAGATGAGAGAAGAACGAAGCTTGATGATAAAAGCGAGAGTTTTATCTTCATCGGCTATGCTGCTAATTCAAAGGGCTACAAGTTGTACAATCCAGACAATAAGAATATTATGATTAGTCAAAATGTTGTATTCAATGAAGAAGGAGAATGGGATTTTAGCTCTCATACAGATGATTTCAATTTCTTTCCTCGGTTTGAAGAAGATGAGCTAACACCAATAGAACAACATGAATAAGTCCAACAAGAGACAACAACTCCACCCACTTCACCAACCACTGAAGGAGAGTCATCACCTTCGTCATCGTTAAGTGAAAGAGTTGTGTCACACATACGAAGTCTTAGAGATCTCTATGAGGTAACAGAACGACAAGATAACCTTACATTATTTTGTCTGTTTGTCGATTGTGAAACAGTGAGCTTTCAAGAAGCAGTACAAGAGAATAAGTGGAGAGATGCGATGGACGAAGAAATCAAGGCCATTGAAAAGAATGACACATGGGAACTCACCTCACTTCCCAAGGGACATAAGGTGTGTATGATTATGTTATGAAATGAGTATTTGTTATAGAAACAAGTAATTAATGGTGTTAATTGCTCATTTCTCTACCTGAGGACTAACATAGGATAGATGGTGCACCATTATGGGGAAGTTACGGTACCGATATGGATATCATTTAATGATAGGGTGGCTTAAGTTTTGGGAGCGCCTCTGATTCTGATTACACACAGATGACATGATTATATTCGGTCAAGGTGGCTTAAGCTCCAAGAGTGCCATTGACTTGAGATTATGGTGAGTAGGGTGGCTTAAGCTCCTCGACCGCCCCTATTTCACACCCCATATCCGGACAGTCCGGGAATGAAATTTGAGCTGATACTAATTAAAGACTTTGGAATGAAATATGGAAATTATATTACTGACATAAGTGATTAAGAAATGAAATGCTTACATAAGGTAGTGAGAACTTAATTATTGAATATGATTATTATGCTTATACTGTTATGTGATGTGATTATTTCTTTTATATGCCAAATATGCAATAAAAATTGAGTGTGTCATGAATTATTTGAGATATGCATTTGTGTGACTGCTTGGGAGAAACTTAATGTCTATATGAACCACTAAGCTAGAGATAGCTTAGCATGGGTTCTTCTCACGCAGAAATTGAAACTATAGACGGTAAGAGGTGAAGTGGTCAGGAAGAAAATCCAAGCACATATCAGCAGAGACACAAGAAGCATAGTTAGAGGGTTGGTAATTTATTATTATTATTTTTAGTTTGATTATGTATATGGTGTGGTAGACATGTCTCATATATTAATATTGTGTATGTAAATAATTAAGTAACATAATCGGGTGTCATAAGTGTATACAATATAAGGATATATATCTATATATATATATATATATATATATATATATATATATATATATATATATATATATATATATATATATATATATATATATATATATATTGTTAATTAGAATAACTTGTCTAAACCAATATAAATTGTTAACCTTGAGGGGTATTGCTGTCATTTTGATGATAACAAATAATATAGCAATATTGTATTTAACATACTTGTTTTTGTAAGTATATTATACAGGACATGAATTAAAATAGCAAGAATGGAGAATTGGAAGAATAATCCTTGAGAAACAAAAATCAAGTAGTAGCATGTTCACTGCCATGACTCTAGGAGTCACTCCCGTGAAGAAAGCTAACCGTTACCAAAACCAACATTTGAAGTTCACGGCCATGAAGGAAAAACAAACTGTGAAGTAAGCATTTCAGTCACCCCCGTGAATAAAGGTGTCACCCCCGTGAAGCTTCATGCAATTTCATCCAGAGAGCTTCACGACTAGAGTCACCACTTGGCTCACGGCTGGGAAGATTGTCACCCCCCGTGAAGCTTCATGCAATTTCATCCAGAGAGCTTCACGACCAGAGTCACCACTTGGGTCACGGCTTGGAAAGAACTGTCACCCCCGTGACAAGCATAGTCACGCCCGTGAACAATGAAAGAAAAATGTCAGACGCGATTTTTTGGTTGGTACAACGGCTAGTTTCTTATTTAATGCACCCCAACGGCTATATTCAACCATTGGAGTATAAATGGAAGTCATTTATACATTAAGGAACAAGAGAATGATAAGAAAAACAAAAGAATAGCATATACTTCGAATTTAATTCTTATTACAAGCTATTTGTACTTTGATGCTTTGAGAACAAATCTATTCTCTGTAAAAATCTTTTTGCTCCTCATATTTGAGCAATAAAGATTTATAAGTGGTTCTCTCTGTAATCTTTACTTAAGTGAGCTTTGGGTAATTCTGGGTTAAGAGTATAACACTTGTAAGGGTTAGTTGTGTGATCCTGTAAAACACAAGGAAGGTTGTTTGTGTGATCCTGTAAAACACAAGGAAGGTTGTTTGTGTGAGCCTGTAAAACACAAGAAATTGGTTATTGTGTGAGCCATTAAAATACAAGGGATTTTTGGGTTAGGTGTGAGCCATTGTGAGAAACACCATAGTTGGGAGTGAGCTTGTAAAACTCCATTCTAACACTTAGTGTGTTAGTGAAACTTCCAATTGCGATTGGGGAGAGGAGTAGGGTTTGTTAACACCCGAACCTCTATAAATCTTTGTGTCTGATTTTCTCTATCCCTCCTAAAATTAATTATTTATTTCCGCACTTTAAAGTTTAATTTTTTGAAACTCCAATTCAACCCCCCTTCTTGGTCTAATATCTGGGCAACATAAATAAATAGATTAAGTTATTTAAAATGAAAAAAAGTTCAATTCAAGCAGATTATCGAGTTAACCTTATGGCATCCTTCTTATATATGTGGGATTATCCCTAATATATAAATGGGGCGTCACATTTAGTGGTATCAGAGCAGGTTTAGGCGTTTCTAGGCCTAGGTGTGAAATGAGATATTAGGTTTAAATATACATGTGTCTCATATAATTCTGATATGGGCTTTCTTCTTGGAAACTTGTAGGATTGTAGGAAGATGTCTTCGGAAGAATGGGATATGGCTGAGAGTACCGGCTCTTCTGATACTATGACTCCTTATCAGCCTAGTGCAGCGAGCGTGCAAAGGCAAAATGCTGCTCCAAATCCCCCACCGCATGCAGCAGAACAGATTGACCCTGGTCAAAATCCATTTATACAACAGATGACTGGATTATTCCAACAGATGGTACGAGTCATTCCTCATCCTACCCCAGTGCCACCACCTAGACCAAAAGTAACAATTGATAAGCTTCGTAAGTATAGGGCTTTGTATTTCTATGGTAAGAGAGATGAAGATCCAGCTGCAGCTGAGTATTGGTTGGAAAAGACTGAAAGAATTTTTAAAGAGTTGCAAGTGGAAGTAGATGAAAAAACTAGATTTGTTACTTCTCTACTCCAAGATGAGGTATATGATTGGTGGAAATCAGTTCTTACCAAGCCAGATATGGGGGAACCGGTCTCATAGGATTCCTTCCTTTCTGAATTTAAATAGCAATATATTCCGTTGATCTATATTGATGAGAAAAAGAAAGAGTTCATAAATCTCAAGCAAGGTAAAATGTCAGTGACTGAGTATCAACGGGATTTTACCAAACTGAGCAAGTATGCCCTTGAATTAGTTGCAAATGAAAGAGATAAATGTAGAAGATTTGAAGATGGCCTTAATGAAGAGGTTGGAGATATTGTGACTGCTCTTCAGCATAACAATTTTTCTCAGTTAGTTTCTGCACCACTCAGACTTGAAAAAAGGAAAAAGAGGAAAATAGAAGAATCTTCTAAAAAGTCAGCTACTTTTGAGACTCAATTCATTGGGAAGAAGAGTCGTTTCTTTACTAGTCGTTCACTGAATAGAGGACAGGGAAAAAGTTTTAGCTATTCACAAACAGGGTCTTTTAAGAAAGGGTCGTCCTCCAAGGCACTTTCTGCTACAGCCAGTTCACAACCTCAAGTTAGCAAGGAAGCTATATCGGTATGTACCATTTGCAATAGGAGCCATCGGGGGGAATGTTAGCGTGTCACATGTGCTTGCTTTAGATGTGGGTCCAAGGAACATATACGGAGGGATTGCCCACTCTTGATAGGTGGTACTCCTACTCAGACTACTAGGTCAGGTCCGACTCAGCCTGGAGTTCAGTTCAGATGAGAATCAGGCCGATCGAGGTAGGCTATTTCAGAGACAGTGAATAGACCTGGATTTAGCAGAGCTACAGCCCGAGCGTATGCCATGAAAGCTAAAGAATATCAGGCAGTCATGGATGTTATTGTTGGTATGTTTTCATTATATGATTTTGACATTTGTGCACTCATAGATCTGGGTTCCACACATTCCTATATTTGCACTAGTACACCTAGTCAGCATAATATGATTAAAGAAAACCTAGAATATGGAATTGAAGTTAAGAATCCTTTGGTTCACAGTGTAATAGTGAATAAAGTATTTAGGAATTGTCCTTTGGTTGTGCATGGGAAGGAGTTTTCTGCAGACTTGATTGAGTTGTCTTTCTATGAGTATGATGTCATATTAGGCATGGATTGGCTCTCACATCACGAAGCAGTGGTGGATTGCAAGTCTAAATTTGTGGTACTTAAAATAGAAAATCAGGAGGAAATTATTGTAAAATGAGAATTATTTTCACAACATCCTCGAGTCATATCCATAATGAGAGCTCGGAGATTGATGAGAAAAGGGTGTGAAGCTTATTTGGCCCATGTGATTGACACCAGAAAAGGAGGTTCAAATCTTGAAGATATCCCGGTGGTAAATGAATTTCTAGATGTCTTTCCTGATGACTTACCTGGGTTACCTCCGGAGAGAAAGGTATAATTTACTATTGATCTTGTTTCAAGAACTATGCCTATATCAAAGACGCCATACAGAATGGCCCCATCAGAGATGAAAGAACTTAAGACACAATTGCAAGAACTCCTTGATAAGGGTTTCATTAGACCAAGTACATCCCCCTATGGGGTGCACCAGTATTGTTTGTGAAAAAGAAAGATGGATCTTTGAGGCTATGTATTGATTATCGACAGTTGAATAAGGTGACCATCAAGAACAAGTACCCATTACCGTGGATTGATGATCTATTTGACCAACGGAAAGGTGTAGGAGTATTTTCCAAGATAGATTTGAGATCTAGTTATCATTAATTAAGGGTGAAGACGGAGGATATTGCTAAAACTGCATTCAGAACCAGATATGGTCATTATGAGTTTTTGGTTATGCCATTTGGGCTTACCAGTGCTCCAACAGCATTTATGGATCTTATGAATAGGATCTTCAGGCCACATCTTGATCAATTTGTTGTCGTTTTCATTGATGATATTTTGGTGTATTCTAAAGATTCAAAAGAACATGAAAAGCATTTGAGAATAGCCTTGCAGACTCTCAGAGAATATAAGCTTTATGCCAAACTCTCAAAATGTGAGTTTTGGTTAAAGGATGTGACATTTTTGGGACACATTATCTCTGTAGAAGGAATTAAAGTGGATTATAGCAAAGTTGAGGCAATTGTGAGTTGGAAACCTCCACGGAATGTGACCGAGGTTAGAAGTTTCTTGGGTTTAGCTGGATATTATCGAAGATTTGTCAAGGGTTTTGCAATGATGGCTTCTCCTTTAACAAGACTATTGAGAAAGGATGTTAAATTTAAGTGGACAGATAAGTGTCAAACTAGTTTTGATAAGCTCAAAAGTATGCACATTAAGACTCCTGTTTTGACATAACCGATTCCTAATAAGGAGTATGTCATTTATAGTGATGTTTCTCATAATGGATTGGGTTGTGTATTGATGCAAGATGGAAAGGTGGTTGCTTATGCTTCTAGACAGTTAAAGCCGCATGAGAAGAATTATCTTACCCATGATCTGGAGTTGGCAGCTATAGTTTTTGCATTGAAGATTTGGCGCCATTATTTATATGGGGAGAAGTGTTTTATTTACACAAATCACAAGAGTTTAAAATATCTTTCCTCATAGAAAGAATTGAATTTGAGGCAGAGAAGATGACTAAAACTAATAAAGGATTATAATTGTGTGATTGACTATCATCCAGGCAAAGCTAATGTAGTAGCAGATGCTTTAAGCAGAAAGATGGTGGCAGAGTTGCACCTTCAACCCACTCTTATGTAGGACATCAAGGATGCACAAAGACAAGATAGGAAGCTAATTGAATTAGCTGAGTTGTTCTCTAAGGGGGAGAGACCTAGATTCACTATGGACTTAGATGGTGGATTGTTCTATCAAGACAGATTATGTGTGCCTGATGTAGAAGATCTTAGATAGAGGATTCTTAGGGAGGCCCATGAAAGCAAATATGTTATGTACCCAAGGAGTAACAAGATATACCAAGAGTTGAAGAGCCGATACTGGTGGACAAGTATGAAAAAGGACATCACATAGTACACTTCAAAATGTTTGACTTGTCAGCGGGTCAAGGCAGAACATCAAGTACCTTCAGGGTTGCTACATCCAATTTCTATTCCAGAATGGAAGTGGGAACGGATCACTATGGATTTTGTGACTGGATTGCCTTTGACTCCAAAGAAACATGATACTGTATGGATCATAGTGGATAGATTTACAAAGTCAACACATTTCTTACCTATCAGAAAGGACTATCCACTGAATAAATTGGCAGAAATTTATATGAATGAAGTTGTACGACTTCATGGAGTGCCTGTTTCTATTGTGTCTGACAGAGATCCCCATTTCACATCTCAATTTTGGGGTAGTCTACAGTGAGCTCTAGGTACTAAGCTCAATTTCAGCATGGCTTTTCATCCGTAGACAGATGGACAGTCAGAAAGAGTCATTCAGATTCTAGAAGATTTGATGAGAAGTTGTGTCATCGAATTTAAAGGTAGCAGGGACAAATATCTTCCTTTAATGGAATTCACCTATAATAACAGTTATTAGTCTAGTATCCAGATGGCTCCATATGAGGTACTTTATGGTAGGAAGTGTCGAACTCCTATATGTTGGACAGAGCTCAGCGAGAGGAAACTTATGGGACCAAACCTAGTGCAAAAGATAAAAGAAAAAGTGAAAGTCATTTGCAAAAGACTTAAAACAGCTACAGATAGACAAAAATCATACGCTGACCTCAAGAGACGGGACATTGAATATGCAGTGGGTGATAAATTTTTTCTTAAAGTATCTCCCTGGAAGAAAGTTTTGTGATTTGGAAAGAAGGGCAAGTTAAGTCCAAGGTTCATCGGACCTTATGAAATATTAGAAAGAGTTGGACCTGTTGCTTATAGACTCGCTCCACCGGAGATGAGTCAAATACATGATGTCTTCCACGTCTCAATGTTAAGATGATATAGATTAGATCCTAATCACATCATACCTGCTGAAAGCATTCAGGTGAGACAAGATTTAACATATGAATAAGAACCAGTCCAAATTTTAGCAAAAGAAATTAAGGAGTTGAGGAACAAGTGAGTATGGATGAATCATGCAATCGAAGAAGCAACATGGGAAAGCTCGGAGGTGATGAAAGTTCAATACCCTCACTTGTTCAGTGACTATGCATAGGTATGTTTCGAGGACAAAACATCTTAAGGGGGAGAGAATTGTAACACCCACTAATTAGAGTTTAATTTGAATAATTTAGACCAGATAATTAAATTGTATTTTTTGTTAAATAAAATTAAAGATATTAGATATAATGAAATATAATAATAATAATAATAATAATAATAATAATAATAATAATAATAATAATAATAATAATAATAATAATAATAATAATAATAATAATAATAATAATAAACGGGAAAAAGGGGTTGAAGACTTCTTTTGGCCATTTCTTCCAACTTATTCTCTTTTCTCCTTCTTCTTCTTCATCATCCATTTTCCTTCCTCCATATCATAGCTCAAATTATTCATCATCTTCTTCAAGATTTGCATCAAAAATCAGCCCAAATAAATCTGATCTTGGTAAGAAATATTTTTCCCATGATTATTGTGTTATTAAAACTCTTTAGGTTATATTTTTATAGGATATTGTACTTTATTTTTTATTATCTTTTGAATCGAATTTGGAGATGTGTTAAACATAAAAGTTGTTCATCTATGTCTTGTGTATCTCTCTACCAAATTTTATTGAATGATTTTCAGTATATGAAGAGATATGGTTATTGGGATGAAACTGGTTTAGGGAGACGTATCAACTAAATAACCCACGGTTTTTGTACAAATTGATCATCTTAGTGGCTTAATCTGAGGTTTTGTAAAGAATGAAAGTTGTAGGTATATATTTTATTGAGATCTCTGCAAAATTTAGTATAAATTTCTCTTGTGTAGGTTGAGTTATTCTGAAATGAACTATGACTGTTCCTTGATTGAGCTGGTTTCATATACCTGTGCAGTTTCAGTAAATTCGTCCTTATATTTCATCTATTTTTAGATCGAATTATCCAAAGTGAAAAAATTAAACATTTTAATCCTATGTCTCATCTAAATTTGTGTGAAAGTTTTACCTTAAAATGTCATGTATTTTGTGAGTTATGAGCTGAACAATTAAACTGGTCGGGTTGATAATCTATGTTGAACAAATTATATATCCTCCAATATTTGAGAACCTTAGAGACCGAATCTAGAAATGAGTTAAACATGAAAAATATTCCAAATTAACTTATATAAATGTATAAAAAATTTCAGAATAATTTAAGCTACACATTGAAAGCTATGAATTTTTGAATTGGGTACCTTGAAACTACCTAAGGGCAGAAAACAGGGCAATATTTACAATTATACCAAAAATTATGTAAAAGTTCAAAAATTCTAAAATTTTAATATATTTTATTTTTACATGTTATATTTAATCAGAATTAAGAATCATATAAATTGGATTAGTATAGAAAAAGTTATTGATCCAACAGTCCTTAGAGGTCTTGTTCTAGCTTAATAGAAATTGTAGTTATTTATTTAAATTGTATTAAGAATAAATATTTTATCAAGCTATTAATTAATTATATTTTTAAATTAGGATTTCAACAAGAAGAAGACCAAAAAAAGTGAACAAGCTTTGAACTTATATTTTGGAAAAGGAAAATACTATCGAGGTTTGTACATATATGTATTTTATTTTACCCTTATGCATGATTGTGTGTGCATGGCATAAATTATATGTCAAAATGATGAAATTATATATTATGGCATGTTTTAGAATTATAGAAATGTTATTAACTATGAACTTAATATTATGCTAATATTTGATAAAATATAATGCTATTACATGGTTTTGAAATAAATTGTGAGTGTATGATTATGTTATGAAATGAGTATTTGTTATAGAAACAAGTAATTAATGGTATTAATTGCTCATTTCTCTACCTGATGACTAACATAGGATAGATGGTGCACCATTATGGGGAAGTTACGGTACCGATATGGATATGATTTAAGGACAGGGTGGCTTAACCTTTGGGAGCGCCCCTGATTCTGATTACACACAGATGAGATGATTATATTCGGTCAAGGTGGCTTAAGCTCCAAGAGCGCCTTTGACTTGAGATTATGGTGAGTATGGTGGCTTAAGCTCCTCGACCGCCCCTATTTCACACCCCATATCCGGACAGTCCGGGAATGAAATTTGAGCTGATACTAATTAAAGACTTTGGAATGAAATGTGGAAATTATATTACTGACATAAGTGATTAAGAAATGAAATGCTTACATAAGGTAGTGAGAACTTAATTATTGAATATGATTATTATGCTCATACTGTTATGTGATGTGGTTATTTCTTTTATATGCCAAATATGCAATAAAAATTCAGTGTGTCATGAATTATTTGAGATATGCATTTGTGTGACTGCTTGGGAGAAACTTAATGTCTATATGTACCACTAAGCTAGAGATAGCTTAGCGTGGGTTCTTCTCACGCAGAAATTGGAACTATAGACGGTAGGAGGTGCAATGGTCAGGAAGAAAATCTAAACTCATATCAGCAGAGACACAAGAAGCATAGTTAGAGGGTTGGTAATTTATTTATTTATTTTTAGTTCGACTATGTATATGGTGTGGTAGACATGTCTCATATATTAATATTGTGTATGTAAATAATTAAGTAACATAATCCGGTGCCATATGTGTATACAATATAAAGATATATATATATATATATATATATATATATATATATTGTTAATTAGAATAACTTGCCTAAACCAATATAAATAAATAGATTAAGTTATTTAAAATGAAAAAAAAATTCAATTTGAGCAGATTATCGAGTTAAGGTTGTGGCATCCTTCTTATATATGTGGGATTATTCCTAATATATAAGTAGGACATCACATTCTTCAAAATTTTGGGGGGAAGTTTGCGCTATCTAACTTGCACGAGGCCTGATATTCTTCATGCAGTTGGATTGGTTAGTCGCTACATGGAATCTCCAACAACCACCCATTTTAAAGCTGCAAAAAGAATTCTTCGTTATCTGAATGGTACAATTGATTTTGGCTTGTTCAATTCATTTTCTAATAATTATAATCTTATTGGATATAACTATAGTGATTGGGGTGGAGACATATATGATCGAAGGAGTACTACTGGATTCGTATTTTTCATGGAAGATACTGCTTTTACATGGATGTCAAAGAAACAATCGATTGTCACATTGTCCACTTGTGAAGCGGAATATGTTGTTGCTACCTCATGCGTTTGTCATGCAATTTGGCTTAGAAATCTATTGAATGAGATAGGTTTAATACAAGAAGAGTCGACCAAGGTTTGTGTCGACAACAAGTCAGTCATTGCCTTAGCAAAGAATCCAGTATTCCATAATCGAAGCAAACACATTGATATTCGCTATCACTATATAAGAGAGTGTATTACAAGAAAGGATGTGCAAGTTGAATATGTGAAGTCACAAGAATAAGTTGCCGATATTTTTACCAAGCCACTGACAAGTGAAGACTTCATAAGATTAAGAAATTTACTAGGGGTCACAAGATCAAGTTTAAGGGGTGTTGGATCATAAATTTGATCCATTATGGGAGCCTAAATCCAAATCCAATCAAATTGGAGTCCAAGTCCATAATAAATGTCCAAAACTACAAGTCATCTACCTAGAATCTTCTAGAGTGTAGTAATTATGCATGTGAATCATTTGGTAACTTAAAATATTATTAGAATGATGGAGAAGAACGAGGTGTATGGTTATTATAATTTTGGATTAGTTTATTTGTGTGGTGTAGAATTGTTCTTAAGTAGTATAAATACCCCTCCCCATTTTAGTTTTAGACATCAAGAAAAATTAAAAGCTTCTAAATGAGTGAAGAAGCAAAATTATATAAGAGTGAGTTGTAGTTTCTTGTTTATTGAGTGAGAGTATTTTTTTAATATTTATTTGAGTTTGAATAAAAGTTGTTTGTGTGAATATTTTATTTCCAACAGCTGGATTGATGGTTTCTTTGGGTTGTGATTTTTCTATACCATTGAGAATACCATGAAGGTTATAGAAGTTTTAGAGTGGTGTGAACTGCAATTTCCAATGGATGTAATTTTTTGAAGTCAGTTTGATGGAGAAAGTTTGTTGGATGTGTGTGGGTGGTGTGATAGGAGGAGATAAGAGGACTGGAAATTGAGAAATAACATTTGTGACTGCCATGGAAGAACTTGATGAAGAAGAAGAGGAAGTGAACGAAGTATTCATTCCTTTGTTGGCTCTGATACCAAGTAAATAATCTAGATTAGATGTGACTTGAATAATCTGATATTCATATCTTTCATAATTGTATACATATGCTAATATATAAAGGTACAACAAGATATTAACAAACATAACAAATTGACGTTGAAAGACGAGGTCGTTACACTTCTGTTGTGAATAGATAATATCCAATGATATGGAGGATTTGGATGTTGGTATTTTGGAAATTAAATTCACTTACTTTACACAACTGTTCTAGTCATGTTTTCTCCTCTTGTTTCTTTATTGTCAAAATATGATATCACTCTATCAAGAAATTGTATCTTATAAATAGAGTTGGTAATTCGTACGTATTTTATCGGTTCAATTAATATTCATATTATTTTTTCATTTGTAACTATCTTGGTAACTATCTTGTTTGTTGTCGTGTCACAAACAGTTTGTTCGTTTAATATGTTCATCACTTTATTATATATTAAATTGTATAAAATTGTATTATTTTAAACTATTTATCATTTTATACATTTAAATAAGAGCATATATTGTTTAATTATTATAAAAAATTATATTTAATTACTAAAATATATAATTATTAAGATTATTGTTCAAAGACTACTAAAAATATCATTTTAAATATTAAATATCTTGTAATCATGTTACCATCATGTTAATGAGTTCAATCGAAAATCAATTCATTTATTAATCGTATCAATCGAATTTGTATAGTGCTATCAAATGACATCAAATTTTGCTAGCTCTACTTATGAAGACTACGTATTTTAAAAATAAAAATATTATTATATGATATGTTGTTAATATATACGATTGATCAAACTTTCAAAACATATGTAGACCGCAATTAATTTAATATATTTTTAATATATTTTTTATTTTGGAGAAAGAAGTGTATTTTTTTAAAAATAAAAAATTTCACAAATGATATATTTTATTTCAAAAAGCTTAATTTTATCATTTTATTAGAAAAAAACTCCAATTATTTTAAAAATATTCTAAAATTGATTTTTTTAATCAGCAGTTGTTTGAGTTTTTTATTAGTTATCAACTACTACTACTTAATATTTTTGCTCAGCTGTTAAAGCTATCAATTACATCCAACCGAATGTTTTCTAAATGTAAAATAAATGTTATCACAATGTTTTAAATATGTATGTAATTGTTTTATAATTATGTATGTTATCACAATGTTTTAAATATGTACAAATATCACTTAAAAATTTATAAGTTTGAATTACTCATTTTGAATTATCATAAATAAATCGGATAAAAATATAAAAATATTCTTTTTCAAAATAATCAATTTTTATGATTACTTAATTTATAAAAATATTATAAAATTTGCTTTTGCTTTGCTTTGTTACCGTACAAAAAAACATGATTAGTTCAATTGATCATTTTTAAATATTTCTAAATATTTAAAAATAAATATTAGTTTTCTCTTTTCCTTAAATATTCTTGCATTGGAAAGGTGCAATTTTAGACTTAGTCATGAATATTATTCAGATGTTCAATTTTATCTCTTATATTTTTTATTAACTTTACTGTCAATCTTTGAAATTGATATAATTTCACTTTTTTTTTTGTAATAGACATTAATTGGACTGCTTTATTGATCAAAATACTTGAGCGATGTTGATTTTTTTTTAATGTATAGGTGGCATATAATTTTGATGGAAAAATGTGTGATTTTACCCATATACTTTAATGAAAAGTTAAATTTTACTCTTTTATATATTTTATGAGCCAATTTTACCATCATTTTCAAAATTGGCTTAATTTTCATTCTTTTTAATAAGGAATTATTATGGATTTACCATTGAAAAAATCAATCGGTAAACTACAAATTTTTTCATAACACTTCCATTCCACAGTGATCCTCCACACTTGTCAGAAGATGTGTTTTCATTCACATTGTGGTAGAAAAGGGTAAAATTGAGTCAATTTTGAAGATTGAAGGTAACATAAAGAAACATAAAATATAAAATTAAGAATTTAAATAAAGTTTAGGGACAAAATTGCATATTTTCTATTCTTCTATATCCCATCTTTTTTCTCATTTCATCATTTCTCATCATTTCTCAATTTGTAGCTGTGCATTTTTTTTCTTATATAATAATAAATGGTAAAATAATATAACCTTGCAACTTTTAGAGAAAGACGAATAGTAGGCTCATGAAAATGGAAATACAAGAGGGATTTAATGGTCGGATTTTAAGGCATGATGAACTAAAATTATTTTAACTGATACCAAATTTTAAAACTAATTTTAATATTTTTATTTTCATTTTCCTCAATAAAGAAATGAAATGTTGCTATTTGTGTATTAATTTTAAATATCATTCGTATATTTTTATTTTGTATAATAATAACAATAATAATAATAACCTAATTCAATGGGTGCCTTCATTTAAAATTTAAAAAAAAAAAGCTTAATTCAACAATTACTTAACTTGATAAATATTTTTAAATTTTAACTATAAATACAACCAAGGAACATCAAATTAATAATAAGGAAAATGAAAGAGAAAGTGGATTATTAATTTTTAAAGGTGCTCTAAATGGTTTTACTTGTAATTTAAAATTTTGAGCTTTATACCTTAATTATCCTCCTCATTTCATTTATAGATTGAGTTGAAATATTTAGTTGAAAGTGAGGAACAAATTATTTTTGTGAATTTTCATTGCACTTGTTGTGCAAGCTTGAAAAAGGGAAAAGGTTTTAGGTTAGTCTTGTTGGGTTTTGAATATGCATCTTATACATATGATAGTAAAAATTTAAAATTTAATCAAATCCAAAAACTAAGGAATAGTTTAATTCAACAATTACTTAACTTGATAAATATTTTTAAATTTTAACTATAAATACAATCAAGGAACATCAAATTAATAATAAGGAAAATGAAAGAGAAAATGGATTATCAATTTTTAAAAGTGCTCTAAATGGTTTTACTTCTAATTTAAATTTAGGAGCTTTATACCTTAAATATCCTTCTCATTTCATTTATAGATTGAGTTGAAGTATTTAGTTGAAAGTGAGGAACAAATTAATTTTGTAAATTTTCATTGCACTTGTTGTGCAAACTTCAAAAACAGAGAATGTTTTAGGTTAATCTTGTTGGGTTTTGAATATACATCTTATACATATGGCAGTAAAAATTTAAAATTTAATCAAATCTAAAACCTATGGAACATCATATATAATTTAAAATTGGATTGAACCATTCAATGGAATAAGTTGATTACTTTATTTTCAATTATTGTTCTCTCATGTTTGTGAGTTTTTCCTTTAAGTTAGGTTATTGTAAACCATAACAATTTAAATATTGGATTGTCTCTAACAGTAATTCACGCAAAAGAACGAACAAAACAACCACAAGAGAGATAGGATGTCACGGCACCAAGGTGCTAACAATGGTGTTTCAACTTGAAAGAATAGATAAAGAGAAAATAACTTTTATTTCTCTAAATTGACATTCACGAATTTGACTCTTAAAAGTGTTATTTATATATCATCTAGTCATAATTAGGGTTTGATTTATGTAAATAACCTATGCATAGGAATTCTATTCGAAATAGAAAACTTAAAATCGCACAAGTTGTTGTCGCAAACTGTCATGCTCATGACACTTAGTGTCTCACTCATGACAATGTGTCACACTCATGACAACCCTTGTCATGGCCATGACACACAAAGCCACATTCATTGTCGTGTGCATGTCGTGACTAGCGTGCGTGCGATGTGCAGTCCATCTTTCACACCAGTGAAAAACCTTTCATGCCTATGAATGTGCTTGGCCCAAATTTTCTTTTATGTTTTCGAATCCAATTCAAATCTCATTGCAAATCTCTTTCATTCCTTATATACGTGTGACTCATTATGTTTCCGATTATGTTAGAACATCAAATTATTATATGATTTCGAGCAAATCATGAATAGTATCTAGCAATATATCATGATCTTCAATTGACCAAAAAGTCAATGTTCTAACTGTAAATCCTTTTATAGACGATTACGGTACAATTTATCATTTCACCAAACTATACTTTATCTTGTTCAAATCAGCTTCCACTAGACTAACTATGTCATATCTAGTCTAAATGATATTAGTTTTTTCTATGAGACTCATTACCTTATTAGACATAACCTTGATGAATTTCTTCAAGACCTGTAATGGCTCAAACAACGAATTAGTTGTAAACTTAGTTTCCGAAATTGATCAACATACTTGGAAGTTAAAAATACACATGTGAGTGAAAAATATTTTATTTAATTATAAAAAAATATAGATTATGACTAGTTTGAGTGTAAAATTTGGAGTGCAAATGAGTTCAAATAAGTAATCAAAAGTCAAACTAAGAAACAATGAGACCGAATTTAATTAAATAGTTGATTGACTGTACTTTGATCGAGCTATGAAAAATAGAAAGAGACATCTAAAAATTTGTTTTAAGATATTGATAGACTCTAAATAATATTTAGGATTATTTGACAGTGAAAAATGAATTTCACAGTAACACTGAAAATTGAATTATCGGTCCGGTTTGAGCGAGCCGAACAGAAAATGAACTCCGATTGAGTTAAAAAAAGTTGTGTAGATATATAAAAATATTTTATGAATTATGGAATCAAATTTGGATAAAATTGAGTTTAGAAAATGAGAAAAATAATTTATAATGCTTCATTGGATCTAAATAGGTTAGGTTTTATTTGGCCCAAGCCTACCTAACTTAAGTCATTATATAACACCTAAATTATCAGAATTCTCTAAAGAGAATTCTCCTTCATCTTTTTCCTCTTTCTTTCCCTCTTGGTCGAACCGCCTCCTCCATTGTTCTTCTCCAATTTTCTTCTATTTTCTTCAATTTTTATACCAAAATCAACCACCCAAAAATAATTTCAGTATCTCTAGTACCTATAGAAGCCTTTATTCTTCATTTGGAAGGTTAGAGTGGAAGAAAATCAAATGAGACGAGTTAGAATATAAATTTGAGGTAAGTGAAATTTATAGTTTTAAATTAGTTTAGTGGTAAAAATAGGTAGTTTAAGATATGTAGATGATAAATATGAAGTTTATTTGAGTTAAAAAATAAAATATTGATGGATTAATATAGTGTTATTTTCAGTCATGGTAGGTTCAATGGGAAGTGAAGGTGCTTTCAAGGAAAAAGGTTAAGGAAAATGAAGCTTAGGAAGGCAAAAACAAGAAAATAAGATTAGATATTTCAAAATCTAACTATTTGATTAAGCATGACTTAGGTTTATGAAAATTAAGAATTTTGTGTGTTTTGCATGTAATTTATAATTAAGGATTAAAAACATGATTAAGGGATTATAAAAATTGAATTAGAATGGTTAATATTAATTAAAAAAATTAATTAGTGAAAATTAGAAAATATGACTTTATTATGTAAAAAATACAAATTAAGGTATAATTACATTTTAGTGTAATTTTATGGTACATATGGAATAATGAAAGTATAAATTAGTGAAAAGAATATTTAGAAGGTGAAAGACAAATTTTAATGATGAAACTTAAATATACGCCGAAAAATGAAGAAGGAAAAATTAATATTTTTCTTTCTAATTAAATGAAAATTTAGTCATAAAATGTATGAAAATATTATATTGAGTGTGTTTAAATTTATTGAGAATTTTCAAATGATATATTGAATATTTTTCTAATTATTGATTTTATTATGCATGAAATGAAAAATAATGAATAAAGTATGTTTAGTGAGTTTAATGACTTAATTGATTATTAATGATGAAATATTGAGATATTAGATGGAAAGTGTGGAAAAAGATTATGATTATGGATGAATAAAGTGCTAGGTAATTAATAATATAAAAATAATAGAATTTTTGAATTTAATGAAAATTGAATTAAAAGAATAAAATATTGTCCTTAGTTACTTTTCTGATAGTTAAATCTAGCCTAATATATAATTGGCTAGCCATAGGGACACCATTAATACTGTGCGGGTCATGGCAACTCACTTGTATAGGTCAATGATAGTCTATTTCAGTGATAGCGATTCAATAATCAGTATATAGTGCAGTACTTGGGTAGTCTTTCGAGATTACTTTTCAGTGTAGTGAACTTTTAGAGTTCACGTCTCATGGATTTGGTCCGAATGTTTTCTATCGGATGGAAACTAGGAGCAAATGTGAATAAAAGTAGTAAAAATGATAAAAGTGAAAAAAATTTAATAAAAACGATGTAAGTAAAAAATATAATAAAAATAAAATAAGTGAAAATTATGAGAATAATAATAAAAGTGAAACATACAAGATAAATGATAAAAATGATAAATATAATAAAAATGATAAATGTTAAAAAAGTAAGAAAAATGATATAAGTGATAAATAAGATAAATAGGATAAAAATGATAAAAAATAGTATAATAATAATAATAATAATAATGAAAAAAAGTGATAAATGTGACAAAAATAGTAAAATTGAAAAATGAAAAATAAGTGGAGAAAAATGTTAAAATTATGAAAAAATAATAAAAATAAAAATAAAAATGTTAATGGCAAAAGTGTAAATAAATGTAAAGTAATGGCAAGATTGTAAATAAATGGAGATTTAGGAATCAAAGTGAAATTTGTAGCTAATTAAATAAAAGATTGGGAAAAAAAAGTTAATTAAAGTAGTAAGGCAAAAATGGACCAAATTGAAAGAAAACAATAGTTTATGAGTAAAAAAAAGAGATTAATTGAAAAAGAAATTGTTAAATTAATGAAAATATTAAACAGTGAATTAAGAGTAAATAATATTAAAGTATTGATAAAAAGAATAATAAATATACTAAAGAGAAAATTTGAATAGTGTATTAAAAATGTTATTACATGTATGAATGCATGAAAATATAAGTCAATGGAAATTTTTAGATTAGTAATCATCATTGAATGTTTTAATATTCAGTACATAGTTATTTAACTGCATGCAGGTAGTAGCGAGAAAGACAAAAGTAAACGTGCAAATTTCGGAAACGGGCGGAAAAATAAATAATAGTAGATTAATATTATATATATATATATATATGGATATTGAATTGTAGAAATGAAATTTTGTATATATTCTGATAAATAATATTTATGAATTATTATATTCATAAATGATGGAATGTTGATTTGTGGTTAAATGAAAACTATTTTATATTATATGTATTTTGTGGTGCTCAAAATGAGACTGTGGATTGTTTGTAATGGAGGTGAGGTAGTTAAATTATAGCCGTTATTCTGCCGAAATTTTCGAAAAAATAAAAATGAATAATTAAGTGCTAATAATATTATGGTCATTAAATTAAATTAAGAAAAAAAATTTGGCACACGTCAGCTATAATCGTATTAACTCACGTAACGTTTATATAAAATGATTATTGTAAGGTTGTCACAAGACCTGCCCATCTCGACTAAAGATTTCTGAGTAATGATATTTATAAAAGGTGATAGGTATACTCTCTCTATTAAAAATGGTAAATCTTTTATTAACTACTCAACTACGTTCGAATACCTCATGTTATACACAATCATCATCCTATGAGCAATCTCTAAGAGGCAACAAAAAATGAAGTCAAAGTATAGGATTCAGTATCCAAAATAACATTAAGCATCTCAAGTCTAGTGATACTTGCACTATAACAATGATGAAACTATAACTGACATTGAATAGATATTCATGTGATTGTCTCATAACAGATCATCCAATATATTTCGCTACTCTAGCAAACATCCACATATTAATTCTAAATATCACATGTGTTCAGCTTAGGAGATCAACTGTTTGACCTAATCAATGAGTATAACATGTGTTAGTATATCTGGATTAATAATATCTCGTCTTTTTAATCATATGAATAAAGATAATTTAGGTATAAATACAATTGGATATAATACGAATCTCACTATCATGATCTCATCATGATTTTTTGCATATTTGTTACATATCAAGGATTTCATTAAACAATATAAAATTTAAATCAAATTCATATATGAATAAATACAATATAATGAAAAAGTCTTTATTAATAATAAATGAGTGCATTGCCTAAGGTGATAGTAACATTAACAAAGTAGCAATGAGAAGTTTTATCGCTAATTAGCAATGGAAAAATTCTCTCGGGAAAACTTTTTAAGGCAATTAGTGGTGCTATCTTTAGCAACAGAAATATTTCCATCATTAAATTTTTGAAGGAAATCTGTCACTATTATGTTACTATTGTGAGTTTAATGACAGATGCAACAACGAATTATTTCGTCACTAAATTTCTTTGTTAATCCATCAGTAATTTGTCTTTACTTTTAAAAATATGTTTCTATTTTATTTTCTAACTAATTCATCACTATTTTGTCGCTATATAGAAAAAGATTGAATCCATTTCTATTTTTTATCGTTAATTTGTTGTTTTTTTATTATAATTGCTTTTAGGGCACATCTCTAATGAATTTTTATGTAAAATTTTGAAATTATAGTTAGAATGAGTCTAAATTATTTAGATCACTAGAACTATAATTTGGTTTCATCCTTTGCATGTTAACTCTAGTCATTTGAAATAAAAGTACAATGAATATGTTGCAAAAAGTCAAAAAAAATGACGTCCAAATATTGGTTTTAGCTTATTTTAACTCTGATTCCTTTTTATGTCGTAAAAAAGTCATAAATAAATAAATATATATATATATATATATATAATTTTTTTTTTTTAATGATAGATTAATAATTAAAAAAATGAGGTCCAAATACTCGCATTCGTTTTTACATGCCCAAAAAGAAATAATTTACTTTTCTTTTTAAAATATAATTTTTTATTAATTCCATATTTATCCAAAAATAAAATGCTAACCATTCAACTTAAGATGTTCCATTTCCATGTACTATTCATGGTTCAGCCGTTGTTGCTTCTTTTATCAATCGTGGCTGTGCTAGTTTTCATCCTACTATCTGGCGGGACCATTTCCTCACACATAGTTCTGTCTTCATGGAATATTAATATATATATTATCCAAAATAATTATCAAAAGAAGCTTTTGAATGGGTTTGCAGTGACCCTAATTAATTAAGATTATTAAAGCTTCATCTCTTATCTGCAGACTCATGGATGATATTGTCTCCCATCAGGCATAAAACAGATGTAGATATATAGTTGAAACACATCAATAAAGGTGAGTTAATTGCTTTTACATCAAATCCTTATTCGACAGATTTGTTAAAGTAATATTTTTAAAGCCTAACAGAGAGAATATAATAATTTAAATACCTTAATTTTTCCCTAGTCAAGCCTACAAGTTCTGATCCGAACTATAATTTTCCACTCTCAAACTTGCTTTTAGCTTGTGTCCTATGCCTTTTACCCTCTTCTCATAATATTCTTTAATGGCTTCCTCTCTCTCTCTCTCTCTCTCTCTCTCTCTCTCTCTCTCTCTCATCTTCTACCTCAAATACTTCAATAAATTTCTCATCTTCTACATGTATTATGGTAATGAGCATGCAGAGATAAGAGTAAAACAAACAGAAAATCCCCTGCTCTGTGTAAGCAGCAACAAGAGATTCAGATTTCCATGCAAGTCTAACGGCAGTTGAACATAATGCATACTTTACTTACAGGAAGAGAATTAATTAAATTTAATTTCTGAACCAGAATACAAAACTATAACATACAAGTATCATTCACCCATAATAACTATCGAGGTTTTATGATTACCCTAATATATGATGATGCAACAAATCCCAACCATTAGAGGTACAAGTTATTACTATAACTGTGTTCATCATCTCTGATATCAGTGCCAGGCAGAGGCAGATATCAAGTTCCTGTTCTTCCACCCCAATAGCATGGCTCCATCCTTCTCCAGGAGTGTGTAATGTTCTGAGTAACACCTCAGCAAGTTCCTTATTACAGAATTGACATAGGAGCTCAAAGGGTATTGCCGAAAACCTGCCATTGTCAGCCTAGACTTCCACTTGCCAAAGAGTTCATGACGCTCAACCCTGTCCTTCCCCTCGCAAGCAATAACATTCACAATATCCTTGGCTAAACAGTGTTGCTCCACGCCTATTCGCTCTTTGCGGTCCCTTGATAGTGTCACGTCTATGGACTCGAACATTGCCAAATAGTAGTCTAGAGTTTCTATGAACCTAGTGAGGAAAGAAGTTGTGTTTGTGTTTGATTCTTGCTCCACAAGAGTCACCACCTTGGGGTTAAGTGCTTTGACCATTCGGAGCAGCCCGTCCCTTGGATTGCTCACATCAACACTCTCATCAGGAGTATGGTGAAGCTGCAAGGGGAAGTTTACAGCCAGAGCCTCCCCAGGCCTTACATCAAGCATGGCTGGTGTGACATCCGGAGCAAAAACTGGCACCCCTTTGAACTCCACTGGGATATTGAATTTCTCAGAGATTGCAGCTAATCGCTGATGAACTGCTTCCAACCCATCGCCCCGAGCATGTCTATTAACAGGGTCATCAATACCTGTGATGCGCACATGTGGAGCTCCACCTGGCTTTGCCGCAAGAGCTTGAAGAAGAGTTATCCACTGGGTTCCCTGAGCAATTTGGAAGTCTATGATATGAATACGATCCTCGTTCTTGCATGCTTCAGCAATGGCTCCATTGGCTGCCATGTAGCCAAACTTCAAATAAGGACAGATTTCATATAAGATCTGCATGTATGAAAGCAAGTCCTTGCTTTCTGGTTCTCTACACTTAAGGGCACGGTAAATGTTATTCCCTGACGACTCCTTCCTAGCTACCAAGCCTTCTACCAAATATGCACCAAGGCGTTGGATTGGCTCTCCACTGATAGACACAGCACCTCTAGCCTTTTCAACCAACTTATCAAAATCACCCATGTTGTTTTCTGCAAGAGTTTTAGCACATGCAATGAGCAGTTGCTTCAGATTACCTGGCGGAATACTTTGTAAATTTGCTTCTTCAATTGCTTTTTGATGTTTCTCAACATCATCAACTTCACCAGATTGCCCATGCCTAGAAACAAAGGATGGCTCAGACTGAATCATACGAGTACCCTGGTGCTCCTGGCTCCAGGCCCTAGTTCTCTGGCCAGATGTCTGCGGCCTACTACTTTCCCCCACTGAAGTATCAGGAATATTTATGCCTTCATCATCATCTGGCTCCATTAGAGCCGTCTCCAATTGCAGCAACGCGTTTTTTATGCTCTGGCTAGAATTTGCATCTTGCAACAATGAAGGGCTTAGCCGTTGAATATGACTATTGGATTCAAGTGAAGAGTTACAAGAAGGGCTGGCTCCTAAAAGATTCTCAGTAGAACTATACTGCTGCTTCGGACTGTCACCCAATGTGGCAAGGGATACATCAAACTGATTTAAGAAGGGTGAGCTAGGTGAGTTTTCTACAGCAAATTTGAAGGACCCAAAGAGCCTGTTAGGCATTGAAGGAACAATAGGATAAGAAGAGGAATAAGATAGGCCCGCACCAGTAGCTGTATATCTGAAAATATGGTGCGATTCCATACTACAAATGTAGCATCAGCTGTTCCGCTAGTGACTCAGAGATCAGCAGTGCCTGATGTTGTGAACCCACAGGTTTACTATCCTGGTCTATTACCAAAATTATGTATATTAGATAAAAGCAGTCTCAACCTGCAAAACAAACAATAACAAGGAACAGATAAGTCATCATTTTTATTAACTGAACCAGTGAATGATTTATCAAACAGAGAATACTTTACAAAGACGAAATTGAAAAAAAAAAATCTTCAATCTTATAGCATGGTTAATTACTTCTGCAATTCCCTTCCTATGCAAAATTAAACCATTGGCAGCTGAATTAAAGATTGTAGCATTTCTTGAAGTTGAATGAATTGCAACATTCATGCAGCAACAACACACATAGGCTAAGTAGGCATCTTATCATATTAAATGCAATTTTCGAGAGGAATCATTTGTAACTGTGAAAAACAGAGTCTAGCCAAGAACAAGCAAAGTTACACAGTAATAGCAAACAATATCAATTACCCAGTTGCCAAAACAGCTAAAAACTCCTAAATAATCTTCTAATATCAAAAGTAAACTCCTCTAAGCTCAGCAAATAAACAGATCGCAAATAAATTCTTACAAACAACGAAAGGAAATAAAGAGAGAGAAAACAAATACCAAAGAAACAAAACATAATAAAATCCCAATCTTATTAATTGTAGAACTAGATAAAAAAAAAAGGGGGGGGCAAATGATACCTACCTGTCCGAAACTTTCTGAGCAAAAAAAGTAAGACAAAAGTATGTAACCCTCGGTCAAAATTGCAGCCCTTTACGGTATGGTTTCTTCAGCTTTTATGTTTATAGAGTATATATTTTATGGTTGGTGACGATGGGATTTTCGTTGATTGAAGGAATTAGAAAGAAGAACACAAGGGTGAAGTTTATATATGGAGAAGAGACGGGAGAGAGTTGACGGAGATGCAGACGGTATGTAACGGAAACGAGTAAAGAATTGGAAAGGTAAGGGTAGTTTTTGTACAGCGTAATTGACGACGTAAACGGAGAACATCGCCGACCCATACGGTAACTCGGTAAGATTAAGATTAGTGTTGAACTAGAACATTCTCAGCTCTTTCGACCCTTTTTTGTAAAAAGTTATTTTTGGGATTTGGAATTGGTTTATTTTTCATTTTTTTAATGATAAGAAATATTCACATACTTTCATGTCTTTTTATTCCGTTCCACTTTAAATGTGGTTTAAAAAAAAATTATTTTTAGGTTATTAATAAAGAATTTTTTTTTTTTAATTTTACACATAATTTTAGAGTAATAATTTTAATTTTTTAAAAGAGAATAATATAGTTATTTTATATGTATAATATTATTTTAAACAAAAATTATAGTAGAACAGATAAAATATTATTTTTTATTTTTTAATAATATTTGAAGATGGTGATTTTTAAATATCAATTTATTATTTTTTTCTAATTGCTTTCAATATTTATTGAGAAATGTTAAGAACATTTTCTATTATTTTAATACTCTTAAATATTCATTAATTGGTTGGTATGGAAATAATAGAAAAAAAATTATTTTTAAATTTTTTTTTCTTTTCATCGATAAATCAGATAGTTTTTAAAAAAAATTCTTTTCACTGATAAATCAGATAGTGAATATTGAAAAATAGAGAGTGTTATTAGTATTTATTATTTTTATTTTTTTATATTACAAAGTTTCTATCTTATTTAAAAAATCAATGTTATTTATTTTAAATATCATAAATTTTACCATGAATAATAAATAAAAGTAATTTGCGGATTCTTTTTTATTAAAAAAAAAAAGTAATTTGCGGATGGAATATTCACCATGGAAAAAGGAGTTATTAAACTGGCACATAGTTTTTTTCAAAAATCAAATTGGTAGCCTTAACTATAATATGTGGGGGCGGTCCAATTCATTTACTGTGGCGATGAGTGCAGAGAACGCGTGGTAGCAAGGCCTAATGAGTCAAACGGATCGAGGTTGACTTCAACGTTTCACAAGTAAACGCTTGATTAGTGTGGTTATTTATTATTCTATTTTATTTTTAATTTTAAACCAAAAAAATAGAGTTATATCATAAATAATATTGTGTGATTTTTCTTTTGCAAAAGAGTTATAATTTACGTCAGATAAAATAGTTATAATTCTGTATCAAAAATAATTTAAGTATTATAGTTATATCATAAAATATTTTTTAGAGAAATTTGTATTCACTTTATCACGTTATCTGTAAATTAATCGAATTATATATTAACATATATTTCATAATTTTATCTATATTAGTTTACGTGAATATAATAATTAATAAATTTGTATATATGTAATTATATAATTAGATTAGTCTACAAATAATGTATTAAACTGAATCTATCTAAAATTTTATTTATTTATTTATTTATTTAAATTAAATAAAAGATAGAAAAATTTAAATTCATATCAATATATTTTATAGATGATAAATATGAAATTAATAATATTAAATATTATATATATTAAAATAGTTTACATTTAAAAAAATTAAAATTTAAAAAATTGGTTAATTATAATACAATTAAATAGAATATAAAAAGCGATTATAATTAATTATAATATAAAAATAATAAATATAATTATATAATAGATGACAAGAAAATTGAGATTATTTGTTAGGAAGGCGAGGGTGAAAATGTAAGTTAAAACGTCTATTTACAGTAATCACGCCCTTCTCGTGATCGTCAAACGCGGTTCGGGTTACATTCCTTCTGCCCATTTTCCTTTCTCGTTCGACGTCATAGTGAATTGGCGAGGAACTCTATAAGACTCACACTCTCACTTCGTCATCTTCTCATCGCGTGAAAACCATTTGCTGCTTTCAAAAGTGAAGTTAATATATATATATATATATATATATATATATATATATATATATATTAACATTATATATTATTCGAAGCCCATCGAAGCCCATCCACTATCTAATCATACTGAAAATCATTCTTCAATCAATTTAAAGTAAATAAATTATTTACCATTAATTTTTTTTCTCCTTTTTAGTAAGATGAAGCTATAGATTGATTTTCGCATATCATAAGTTTATTTTGCTTTAAAAAAATACTCATGAAATTTAAAATATTATATTAATTTTCTCTTGATATTCAAAAATTATGCGATATATTCTCTCTGTTTTATTATATTTTATTAATTTATTTTTTCGTTAGATTTTTTATTAGAAATACATTAGATTATAATAAAATGACAAAATAAAATTACTATTTATCTTTTAAAATTTGAAATATTATACTAATATATTTTGTAAATTTGATTTATTATATTAGTATCATGAAATTTGATTTAGTGTACTAGTATCTCTAAATATTTTTTCTGATTAATCATAAATGACTTAAAATTTAATAAAATAATTATATAGTTTAATGAGAATAAAATGGATAAAGTTGATTGTATAAATTTTAAATATAAGTAGAGTATTAATACAATATATTTTCAAAAAAAATTAAGTTTATTATTATCATTTAATTAAAAAATTTAGGATTTGAATTTTTATTATTAAACAATTAAAAAAGGAATTTCATTTAAAATTTTAAGACCGTAAAATTATATTTTTTTTTTTTGGTAACGGAATTCAGGTGCTTGTAAATTTTAATTATTGACTTTCTTATTTATTTATTTTTAAATATAGACCCATAAGACCAATTCAGATAAGGCAACTTTGTGGTCTTCCTTAAGTTTCTCGGCGGACAAATTTCATCTCAGACATGAAATTGACGAGATTAGTCTCACAATAATATTTTTTTTATTAAATAAATTAATTAAAGGTTAATGTTAAGTATTCTTTGTAACTTAGGGCTTTGACCCCTCTGACTTGGACTGAAATGTTTGTCACGGCGTGGCATTTGTCAAATTCTTCTTGTACCGTACGTAAATTGTAATTCCTCATGAAATGTTTCATTGCTTGAGATTTTGAATTTTCGTTTGACCAATTAATATTAGTTATCATATCTTAAATTTTCAATAATGTCTGTAATTAAGGTGGAATATATTGATTTAATAGGTAAAGTGTACTTTTTTCGTCCACATTAAATGTGCATTTGACTTAATTTATAAAAAACGATTAATAACTATCAATTTTCTAAATTTCTTATTATAATTTGTCTTAATATATTTTTATCAATTCTCTAAGAAAGAGTATTTAATTCCAATAAATAAGAATAAAGTGAAAAAAATGTGTATTAAATATTCTATTTATTTTTAAATGAATATTTTTAAGTAAAACATAAAAATCTTAAAATATACACTTAAAATGAAACAAGAAGAATACAATTTAAATTTGATTAATTAAATTTTCTTAATTTGTATGAAGATAAAAATAAACTTATCATTTTAAGATGGATAAAGTATAACTATTAATTTTCTACTGTTTTATTTTTCTAAAAACATGAATATTATCTTATTTTTTGATTCCCTTTTTGTTTTTGGGTTAAGTAGTCTAATTTATCCTTGAATGTTTTTTTGGAACATCCTTAAGAAAAATGGCTAGCACTTATTTTTCAGAAATGTGCTAATAAGCTAATATACAAAAAGCTAATATATATATATATATATATATATATATATATATATATATATAAAATAATAGAAAAAGAAAAATGATGCATCAATTTTGACCAATATAAGAGCTGTTTAGGATTGCTATTTGGTATCCAAAAAATAGATTTAGAATTTTTGATTTAATTGATTGATTTTTTTAATTTTATATCTGGAAATAACACATATTTACCTATTTATTTCTAAAATCAGTTTTCAAAACTTAAAAAAATAAAAAATAAAAAATTTATACAAAAATATTTTTTCCAAACATAATATCAAACAAACATATACGATCATAACTGAAGCAGTCAGCAGTGACGTCCAGCTATTAGGAACTAGTAATAGTGTCAGCTCTTAACAGATAGCGGTAGTAGTTAGTTGTCGGCTACTAGATATAGTGGTTAATAATTTATAATTAATTTTAAAGTATTAGGTAATTAATGATTAAATTAATTATAATTTAAAAATAATTTTTAATAAGTATATTATTTTATTAAAGTGATACATAAATTAAATTTTTATTTGTTTATAATGCATATTATATATAATATAAAATATAATTAATTAAACAAATTAATATAATATAAAATATAATTTTTTAACTAATGAAAAATTAAAGTTGGCACTGAGTTTTACTTTTAATTAATTAAATACTTAATTCAGTTTTTTACGGTTTAACAAAGTAAAAGTTGAACTAATAAAAAAACTCAATTCAGTTTTTAGTTTATTAAAATTTGGAAGAAAAAAACTGAAGCAAATAGCCACATATATAGAGTTAATAGAAGTGAAAGCAATTTTTGGTTATATTAGACTCGACTTTTGATAATCTTGAAGCAAATTCGTCATTCAATTCATATTTGAAGAGAAGCAAATTTGTCATCTTCTCTCTTGGGAGAGAAATTAGCAATGATTTACTATTCCCTGCCTAATTGATTATTTAATTTTTCATGTGAGAAATGAGTCACTTTAATCATACTTTTTCTTTATATCATAATAAAAACAATTAATAAGGTTTTGGCATCATATGATATTATCAAAAGGATAAGGCAAAGCAAAGCAAAGATCTTAAGATTTTATTATTTTATTTTTTTTATTTTTTTTAAAGCAATGGGACATGCATCTAGAACTATAAAACAAAGAATAGAATCGGATTCTATTTTTATGTATTCTAATTAAGCTTCACTTATAATTTATTATACAATATTAAAAAAATAAATGAAAGGTGACATGTCATTACCACTTGCCTTCTCTGTGTAGGGCCTCAACTTGCAAGTGCAAAGAAAGCAAAAGCACTTGATGTGATTGCCCATAGTTCGTGTCAAGCTGCGATATGTGGTTACTTGTCATGAATTTACAGCTTCCTTCATAATTCACCATTTGCACTTCTATTTTTTAATAATAATAATAATAATAATAATAATCCTCTCGTGCAAAGTTTTTTTTAGAAGAGAATAAAAACCCAACAAAAATCAATACAAAAGAGCAAACTCTTAATTTTTTTTTCTTGGGAAGAAACGAACAAACAATTACATTAAAATTCTTCTAGCAAAAAAGCTCCACTAACATCTCCAAAGGAGATAATCTCAGAACCAGGAGGAGGGTTGGTGTGCCACACAATATGATCTTGCTGAAGATGAGCTAAATTAGTCAAGTAATTAGCAAACTTATTTCCTTCTCTATAAATGTAAGAAATACGAACTTTCCAATCATTTGGAATTCTAGAAACTAAATTTTTATTATGATTGGACGAAACAGAATTCAACCCAGAGAGACCAACGACATTTTTATTGTCCAGCTGGGCATCAATTCTTCGAAAGCCATTATCTCAAGCAAATTGCAATCCTTGATACAATCCCCATAATTCACCTCTTAATACATATCTTGATGCTAATTTTTGGATAAAAAAATTATTTCAATAATTATCAAAATAGATTTATTTGAAAAGATAATGATTTCATTATTAATAGATAATAAAATTTTTCAATAATTACCGAGTTAGATTTAACAAATTATTATTATTATTATTAAAAGTATTACTAAATTAAAATTTATTGATTTAAAATGGCGTGTATATATATATATATTAAACAATCAATTCCTATATGATTATAGATATATATGGATAGCATTTATCAATAACGATCATTATTGATGAATAGGGGTGACAACGGGTACGGGTTTCGCGGGTACCTGCGTCAATCCGAACTCGTTTAAACCCTAATGAATAACTCTATTAGGGTTTTGAAACGGATTTTGTAGCAATATTTAAATCCGTCACGGATTTGGGTAGAGTACGGGTAGAGGCCTTCGGATACCCGCTACCCGATAAATCCGATTATATATATATATATATATTATATTTTATTTTAATTTATTGAATATAATGATATAATTATTTTTTCATATAATTTTATAGATTGATTAATTACAAATGTAATGAAAGTTTAAAATGTGAAATATAATTTTTCTGTCATAATGAACAATATTTAATTTTATTGTTGTTTTTGAACAATTTGATAAATTATTTTAATTTGAATGTGTTGAATTAAATTTTATGTTTTATTTGATTTTATAGTGATTTATGGTAAATTATTTATATATTTATAGATTTTTAATTATTTAATTAATTTGAATTTTATTTTATTTTAAATTTTTTTAATGATAAACGGGTAATTATTCGGATTCGGATATTATTCGGATAATGTTAATCGGATTTGGGACGGGTACGGGTATTAATATTATAATTTTAAATAGATTCGGAAGGGGTTTGGGTATGTATATAAATAATCGGATTCGGATTCGGGTTCGGGTAGGACAATTTTCGCGGATACCCTACCAGTTGTCACCCCTATTGATGAATGCTATCCATACATATCTATAATCATATAGGAATTGATTGTTTATATATATATATATATGTGTGATTTTAAATCAATAAATTTGAGCTTAGTAATACTTTTAATAATTAGAACTATAAGATTTTAAATTTAAATTTCCAATTAGATCTCGATTTTATTCTAAAAATAGTATAATATGTGATTTAAAAATAGAAGATTTTGTTTTTGTTTATAAATTAAGCTATAGTATTTTAATAAGATAACACATGTTAATATTTTATACCCACATATTTATTGTTATTATTATCATCAGATCTTTCATTTGGAAAAATGCAAATCTCATATGATATTGACTCGCACACACTGTTGAGTCGGTACGAGAAAATTTTAATAAAACCGACATGGGATTTTTGAAATCCCTTTGAATTGAATTTTGCTGAAGCCGATTGAATTGATAATTACTCGCCTGAACAAATCCACGTTCAGTGTTTTTGTTTTGTGTTTTTCTTTGGTCAACTTTAAGAGGAATTTGAATCCTCCTTTCGTTTAATCCTCACGTGTGAAAATGCAAAAGCCTGAAATTTTCCGAAGAGTTTTGTGTTCCCATTTCATCAACTGAAGCATCCAAAACACGTGATTATTAATAATTAGATTTTATATGTCACCACGTTGTCCTCGCGTTGGACCTACTTAAAGTTCTGGGATCCACGTTGGCAACAGATTCCTACATAATGCATTTATGAAAACCGAAATTGAAGAGATATTGTGGGTCCCTTCATACCTTCAACTTCTAGGTATGGGTGAAATTTCCATTTTTTTAAAAAAAAAGAAAAAGCATGAGTCAAATAATGCATTCTAGAAAGAAATTTGCTTATTTTAATTCTTAAAATTTAAAGAAGTTACAATTTTTTTTTATAAAAATAATAGATATATATTTTCTATTTAATTTTTTTTTCTTTTGAAAGAGAAAAAGAAAAAGATTTTCAATTTTAAATGGTTTTTTTTTTTTACTTTTTATCATATTGAATTCTAATATTTTATGGAGTTCTTAATTCCAATCCTCTGTTAAATTTTCTTCCGTTATTTTTTTAAATTTCAAAGAAGACTCAAATATGATAATTTCTTCAATTTAAATGTTAATTTTTTTTTGTTTTATCAAATTAAGTTGAAACTTGCAATTTTAGCCCCCAATTACAATGTTAACTTGGAGTTTTGTCTATAAAATATTGAATAAATATAGATAGGAATTCCAATTCGAAGAAATAACAAATGTTAGTTGGGGCTCAAATGGGTAGAAAAAAGTATTAGGATTAAAAGTGCAAATATCATTAGAATGTTTTTTTTTTTGGTAATTTCTCATAAATTTTATGAATTTGTATAATTAAGTTGTTTAGTTAAAAAATTATTTGATTCACTATCTTAATTATTAATTTGAACTAAATTTGTTGGTGATTTGAAATTTATTCAATTAGCTATCATTAATTAGATGCTAAGGATTTTATAAATAGGGCTAACTAAAAATAACTTCCTTATTTTTCATTATTTAAATTCTAAATATCTCATAAATTAAAGTACATTTAATATAAAATTGATAATCATAGGAGTCGATTGAATAATTTTTTTTTATCTCAAAAGGAAAAGAATAAACAAAAACAGAAAAAAGAAAAACATAATTAAATTCAAAATTAGAGTCGATTGAATAATTTTTTATTGAGGCATTTAATAGCATAAATTTACAAAATTTAGGAAACACAACATACTTTTTTGGTTTTCCTTAACCATTTATCATGCTCGTAACCTATAGCTTTTAACTTTTTCTCTTCTTCTCCTTCAACTCTTTCTTTCTTTCATCCATACATCCTTCTCTCAATGCAACAAAATCAAATTTTTAATTGCAAGAGAATATGAGAAAGAATAAATCTAAATTTTTATTTAAATTAGTTCAATTTTTAAATTTTATTTTATTTTATAATTAAAATTATAACTAATTTTCAAAGGATACTAAAATTACAAAATTAAAATCATTGAATAAAATTGAAAATTAGCAAAATTTTGGATTTTATTTTGGTAAAACACATCATCTACGACCATGAAATTTTCTATTGTTTTGTTTTCTGCTTGTAAGTACTTTGATATTTTATTTCATACAATTGAGTTTATGATTTTAAAGTGGACCCTCCAGTATCCCTAACTTCTTTAAAAGATCGGACTTTTTTTCTTTTTTCTTTTTAAATTTCATAAAGTTCATAAATAAAAATATAAAAAACACCAAATATGTATGGAATGTAGAATTTTTAATAATAGTATATAAATTTTGCCTTTGGTATTACATTTTATTAGAGCAAAATATTACCTGGGTTTGGACAAATTAAGTGAACTTGAACAAATTATATACTTTGTGACATACAATAATACAAAGTTCAAAATATAAATCTTATGACTAAGTTCAAGTTGAGAGCATATCATGACAATTTCAATATATTTTAGTCTTCAAGGTTTGGTATGAGACAAACCCATGACCTCAAATTATTCAATCCTTAAGAAAATGAACTACAACATGGTGAGTTTGAGGCGGAGTTCTCCATCCTCATCCTAATCCTAAAATTTCACCCCGTTTTTTATGGAAAATTTTTTTGGATTCTCATCCCTATACTACACAGAGACATGGATCCCCAATCCCGTCCCGCTCTTTGATTTTTATTAATTTTATTTTAATATTAAAAATATTTTTTATATTTTATATTTTAATTAATTAGTTAATTATACAATTGTTTCAATAAATAAATATTATTGCTTTAAATGAATATTATATTTTTTATTTTATTATTTTTAAAATATATATATATATATATATATATATATATATATATATATATATATATATATATATATATATATATATATATATATATATATGAGGCGGGATCAAGGTAAGGGATGTATATACTATTTATGTCTTATTCTCATCACAAAAATTTCGGGGTCAAGACAGGGTAGGGCACCGCAGGGGCAGGTGCAATTCTCATCTTTATATAAGAAGTGAATAACATTCTGGAAATGAGCGAGTTGTTATATCATGAATCCTAATATATATTGTACTATGAACTTTTGTGTCTTACTTGTGTGAAACTAGGTAAAACTATAGGTTTATCATTTAGATGTTACAGATTTATCATTTTAAATTTACAGATTTATTGTTTTGATCTTATAGATTCATCATTTTTAAGATACAGATTCATCATGTAAATATTACAGGTTCATCATTTATAAACTACAGGTTCAACATTTTGAACTTACAGATTAATCATTTAAAACTTATAGGTTCATCGTTTTGAACTTATAGGTTCATCATTTGATAAAATACAGATTCATCAGTTTTTACTTGAAGATTCATCATTTGAAAATTGCAGGTTCATCTATAAAAACTTGCATGTTCATCACTAAAAATTTTATTGTTCACAATTTTCAGATTATCGTTTTGAACGTACATATTTATCAATAACAACTTGCATATTCATCACTAACAATTTCATTGTTCATAACTTGCAGGTTCGTCGTTTACAACTTGAAATTTTGTTATTTATAACTTGCAGGTTCATCAACTTACAAGTTTATCATTTATACCAAATTTATCATTTTCAACTTTCAAATTTTCTCTCTCTATTACTTATTTTTAGTTCAAATATCTTTATTTTTAATGATTTTCTTCTACAAATATATCAAAACTAATATTTTTATCCTAAAAAATAATAAAAATTATTAAAACATTTAAAAATACTAAAAATAAAATTAAATACACAAATTAAAAAAATTATCTCTCTAAAATAGACATAGAATATACGAAATTTTTTAATATGGTGAAATAAAACTCACTAACAGTAAAAATATTATCTTATAAATAAATGGAAGACGTGTGATATATTAATAATATAATAAAAAATATTGTCATATAAATAAAAGGTGAATAATATATTATCATTACAAATCTATGTAAAAATGATTCTCACCCGGATGGGAACCTCAATATAAATTACGTGCTACTAATTCATGGTTTCATATCTATATTGAGCCAGTAAAGCTATTTTCAGCAATACACCAAAAGAAGAGAGGAAAATTTGGGGGAGCTATCATATCCAGGCATATATCAATGGAAACCCAGCTCCTCTAATTGGACTATCAAACCAAATAATACATGTAACTATTCCACTTCTTCCCAATCTTAACCTCTAGATTCCAATGGTAAAAGTATCTTCGTTCATGGGCCCTGAAATCTCCAAGAAGCCAAAAACTAAACCAATATATAGGTGACAACAAGGAAAACAATGAAAACCTTGCTACAGTTAACAAACAGTGAAAATTAAAGCATCTACCTTGATTTTGTTGAAGATATGCAAAGTCATGGAGACGCATAATCTAGAAGTAAGTTGGTGAAAAGAATGAATTGCATGGGATCATATATAGTTATATAACTTTTGGCATTCCGGATATGAAATTCACAAGTGCTAAGAAAGAAATACATGATATCTCATTTAAATAGGATTGTCTTACCTCCCCAAACTGGGAGAGAACAGGCGTGTTAGAATTTTGGACAGGCAACAGGTTTTCAGTTTTAGGTTAGGAGTACAAAAGAGAACACAACTTAATTATTTCAATATTTTACTTAACAAAACTTTAAAATTCATATTTAATGAGATTTTTCTTAAAAAAAAAAAATTCAGCCATCCCCTTAAGTCTGGATTAACCTTAAAATTCGGACAATCCAAATTCACATTGTTTTTGTCTATTTCCGGTCAAAATTTTGATAATCCAATTAGTCACCAGTCGAGTGCTCTACTGGAATACTGCTCATGGATCATATCTGTAACTTATAATAGGAAGGCCAATGTTTCAAAAATCCAACATATTATCTGTTTGAGAAGTCTTTAGGATTTCAGATAATCTCTAACAAAAAACTGCTTGCAAGATGGATACAATTGAAAGGGTTTTGGCATCTGTTATTGAGAATTATTTCATGATTAAGGTTAATTAATTAGGAAGTTGAATGTCTTTCAGTATTCCCATAATGAGTGATAATTATGTATGTATTTATGTGTAACATCATATCTTATACATTTCAAAAAAATCTATTCCCGTGTCTAGTACTCACATATGACATACAAGTAAATTAAATAAAATTATTAACATTGATGGTAATTTTTTTTATCATCACATCCATATCATCATTCAATAAATCTATAAATCAACACATCTCACATATATTAAAATTTAAACTTTATATCGAAAATTTACTAGTTGCATCAATTTACATATCATTGTATAATTCTAAACAAATATACATGTATATTCATATAAATTCAAAATGTAGATGACATAATCTTATATTCAGGTGGAATGTAAGGAGAGAGAGAGTGGTGAGACTCGGAAGGTAACCTATGTCCCATGTCTTTTATATGTCACTCAAAATAAACTATCACTTTCCTTTACTTGAAAATGATACAATTTGATAAGTTGTGGTTCAATGAGATTAATCATCAAACAAGTTCTACAGTATCAAACAACTCATAGTAACAAATCATAAATCCAACACATATCATATATTCCATTTCAGTCATCAGGATCATATAATTACTAATAAAATTTAAGTATATAATTATTATTCTTTACATATGAACATCATGTTTTGCTTATTTTATTTTGCTGTGACTAAGTGAAATAGATATTTCTCCGGGTTTTCATGTGAATATTTGTCATGTGAACTTTTGCATTTATTAGCTAACTGGATCATTGTTGCCTAGATATTAGACCAAGAAGGGGGGTTGAATTAGAGTTTCTAAAATTAAACTTTAAAGTGCGGAAATAAAATTGCTAATTTTAGAAGGGATAGAGAAAATCAGACACAAAGATTTATAGAGGTTCGGGTATTAACAAACCCTACTCCTCTCCCCAATCGCAATTGGGAGTTTTACTAACACACTCCCAACTATGGTGTTTCTCACAATGGCTCACATCTAACCCAGAAATCCCTTGTGTTTTAATGGCTCACACAATAACCAATTCTTTTGTGTTTTACAGGCTCACACAAACAACCTACACTTGTGTTTTACAGGCTCACACAATAACCTACACTTTGTGTTTTGCAAGCTCACACAAACAACCTTTTAAATTTGTGTTTTGGAGGTTCACACAACTAACCCTTACAAGTGTTCTTCTCTTAACCCAGAACTACCCAATGCTCACTTGAGTAAAGATTACAGAGAGAACCACTTATAAATCTTTATTGCTCAAATATGAGGAGCAAAAAGATTTTTACAGAGAATAGATTTGTTCACAAAGCATAAAAATACAAGATAACTTGTGATTTGAAATATATACTAATCTTTTGTTTTTCTTATTATTCTCTTATCATCCTTTTGTTTTTTAATGTATAAATGACTTTCATTTATACTCTCATGGCTAAATATAGCCGTTGGGGTGCATTAATTTAGAAACTAGCCGTTATACCGACCAAAAAATTGCGCCTGACATTTTTCTCTTTCATTGGTCACGGGCGTGAATATGCTTGTCACGGGGGTGACAGTTCTTCCCAAGCCGTGACTGAAGTGGTGACCTTGGTCGTGAAGCTCTCTGGAATGTCTTGACATATAGAGTCACGGGCGTGACGTTAATTAGTCACGGGCGTGACACTCTTCCCAGCCGTGAGAGAAGTGGTGACTGAAGTCGTGAAGCTCTCTGGATGAAATTGAATATATCCTTCACGGGGGTGAACATCTTCACAGCCGTGACCAAAGTGGTGACTCTGGTCGTGAAGCTCTCTGGTTGAATTTACACAACTCTTCACGGGAGTGACACCTCTAGTCACGGGGGTGACTGAAATGCTTACTTCACGGTTTGGTTTTCCTTCATGGCCGTGAACTTCAAATGTTGGTTTTGGTAACGGTTAGCTTTCTTCACGGGGGTGACTCCTTGAGTCACGACAGTGAACATGCTACTTCTTACTTTTTATTTCTTTAAGGATTATTCTTCCAATTCTCCATTCTTGCCATTTTATGTCCTGTATAATATACTTTCAAAAACAAGTATGTTAAATACAATATTGCTATATTATTTATTATCATCAAAATGACGGAAATACCCCTCAAGGTTAACAATCTCTCCCTTTTTTATGGTGATAAATAATCTAGCAATATGTGATTTTGAGAAGTCTCCCCCTCAAAATATACTTAGGATAAAAAATTATAATGTGCAAGAATAGTAAATAAAGATGTAGCATTTAACTTGATTTTAAGTATATGCAAGTTATATGAGAAGTATATCCAATACATACCATAATTCCTTTTCAAGATATAAAGTGTATGTAAGGTGTATTTAAGATATATCATGGCATGTTGTAACTTGCTTTGATAAACAATTCTTATATTGCTAGTTTGATACTACTTTCCCTTATCATATTCTATTGCATATTATTTATTGCATATGGCATATTGCTAGTTTTCTCCCCCTTTTGTCATCAATCAAAAAGAATATGTAGATTGAAGAAAACAAAAGCAAATATATATTATGAAGGAAATAATACAAACTAAGAAAGGAAATTTAAGATTTCCTACATACCAAAACAAAACAAAAAAAAATGATCAAACATAGCAAATTTAGGCTATACTCTAGCCTATATCCTAGCCAGACATCCTATCAAGAAGCCTAGCTACTTCAGCCTCAAGGCTGTCTATCCGAGACTCCATGAAGTCCTTGAGGTTTTCCAACCTCTCGTCCATGGAAGTCTGCAGCTGCTCGAAACGTGGTGCCAAGAGGTCGACCACCTGCTGCGCTAAAGACGGTGTGGAGGCTGAGGACTGTCCAATGTCCTGTTCAATGACTGGAGTTGTTTCCTCAATCCTAACCCTCTTCTTCTGTTGGACTCCCTGGAGGCCTGCTTTAAAATCCTCCGTGTCATGATCTTGCCAGATAATTTCTCCAACAGTATCAGTGAAGCGGTAGAAGATATCATTTTGAAAAACGATTCTGACAGCTGCTCCCATCTTGATGAATGACTCTACATCCAACCTATCTCATGGGTGTGCAGGAATGATGTTGAAGTGGTGGTTATCCATCTTCAAGTAATTGAGCTTCACTGCCATATGAGTGACATAAGCCCCAATCAATATATCTCCTGTGGGCTTGGTAGCGATTGAGAGAAGATGGTTTGCAAACCATCTTGAGAGTGCCATTGTGACTCCCCGTCGAGCCATCTCGAATAGGAAGAGTTCTGACTTCCTAATTGTTCCATTGCTCTCTCCCCGAGCAAAAATGCTATAGGTTAGAAACCTATGCAAATACCTGTGTACTGGGGTCCTGAGATGTGTGCTCTTAGTTTTCTTGACATCCCAGCTGCAATCCGTGCCAAAATGTGTCCATGCTGCAGGGGCAGAGAATTCTACCTCAGTCTCATTTAGAACGCCATCAGATGGTAGGTTGAATAATTCTCCAAATGCAATGGCGCTGAGGGTGGTTGCATTATTGCAGAGTTGGAATTTCACCACTCCGGTTGGTGAAACCTGCAAGGTGCTGAGGAATTCCAGCGTTGGCTCTCGTAGAGTTGGCAGATGAATGTCAACAAATTCTCGTAGATGACAGGCTTGAAGTTGCGCTGTCATAGCCATCTCGAGTCCGAGATTACGGACTGTCTGCCATTCGAAGGACCTTGAAGATAAAATTGGTCTCTTCTTCAAAGTTGCATACCGGGGATGACAACTTTCGGGAATGATGTTCATGAGGTAATCTAAATACCTCTTTGGTGCATGAGACTTTTTTCTCTTCCTTTTTGATGAAGCAGACTCCATATTTGAAGATTTAGTAGTTGAAGGAATTTAAGAAGATTTTTGACAGAGAGAAAATATGATGAAATACCCTAGAAATGTCTGTTTCTTGCTGAAAATTCGAACTTTTGATGGTATTTATAGTGAAATTTCAAGGCTTTGGGGTCGGAATCTTCAATGTCTCAATGAATGAGAGTGAATGAGAGCGATTTTGGGAGTTGGAGAGTTGAAATGAAAAGTGTAACCGGCTGTTTTCTTATATATTCGATACATTCACGGGCGTGACTTATGGTTTCACGGGCGTGAATAGTCGTGTTCACGGTTTGCTGAAGCAGTTTTCCACCCGTGAATGAAAGTGTGAATAAGTTCACGGGTGTGATAGATGAACATCACGGGCGTGAATGATCATAGATCACGGGGGTGAAAATATTGTCACGGGCGTGAACTATTGAAGTTCACCACTTATACCCGTGAAGCAAGCCGTGACACAAGGGGTGAAAGCTTCTGTTAGTTTGGGGTGTAATTGGTCACGGGAGTGAAATTATGTCACGGCCGTGAGGGATCTTTGCCACGGGCGTGAATCAAGCCGTGAAACTACGTTTCACCACTTGAAGCAGTGAAACATGCCGTGACCCGAAGCCGTGAACGACACTGCCTCTTTGGGCCACTTAAGTCACGAAATTTTTATCAGATTGAAATTAGGTTCTGCAACAATCATTTCAACAAAAAATTTACTACATAAAGCATAAATTCTAAAAAAAAATTTATTTTACAACTTGTGATATGTTTTAATATCATCAATTAAAATTTCTTATTCTTGTAATCACAAGGTTAATCCATCAATCATACCTAGTTCTCTTCTAATGAAATTAAATCTTTCCTCATTTAGAGACTTAGTGAAAATGTCTGCTAATTGCTTTTCTGTGCATACAAATTCTAATTCAACATCTCCATATTGAACATGATCTCTAATAAAATGATGTCTAATGTCAATATGTTTACTTCTAGAGTATTGAATAGGATTCTTTGAAAGATTTATAGCACTGGTGTTGTCACATTTTATAGGTATATGGTTCATCTCATGACCATAGTCCTTAAGTTGTTGTTTCATCCAAAGAATTTGTGTACAACAACATCCAACTGCTACGTATTCAGCTTCAGCAGTTGAGAGAGCAACTGAAACTTGTTTCTTGCTAAACCAAGAAACCAAACATTCTCCAATGAAGTGACAAGTACCTGAAGTACTTTTTCTATCTAAAAGACTACCAGCATAGTCTGCATCTGAATATCCTATAATATAAAAAGATGAATTCCTAGGATACCATAAACCTAGATGCAATGTACCATGTAAATATCTTAAAATCCTTTTTACAGCAGTCAGATGAGATTCTTTAGGCCATGATTGAAATCGTGCACATAAGCAAACACTATACATAATATCAGGTCTAGAGGCAGTTAGATATAAAAGTGATCCGATCATACCTCTATAAAGTTTTTCATTAATGCTCTTACCCTTTTCATCTTTGTCCAATTTTGTTGATGTGCTTATAGGAGTATTGGCATTTTTGCATCCTTCCATACCAAATTTTTTGATTAAGTCTTTGGCATATTTGGATTGGTTGATGAATATGCCTTCATTGCTTTGTTTGATTTGTAGACCAAGAAAATACTTAAGTTCTCCCATCATACTCATTTCAAATTCCCTAGTCATGCACTTAGCAAAATCTTGACAAAGCAGCTCATTAGTAGAACCAAATATTATATCATCAACATAAATTTGAACAATTAGTGTCTCATGATTATGCTTTTTGATGAACAGTGTAGTGTCAACATTTTCTTTTGTGAAACTATTTTCTAATAAAAAAGAACTTAGTCTCTCATACCAAGCTCTTGGTGCCTGTTTTAAACCATACAAGGCTTTTGAAAGTTTAAAAACATGATTTGGCAAATCATAGCTTTCAAAACCTGGTGGTTGTTCTACATACACTTCTTCATCTATACAACCATTTAGAAATGCACTTTTTACATCCATTTGAAAAAGTTTGAAGTTCATGTGACATGCATATGCTAAGAGTATTCTTATAGCTTCTAATCTAGCTACAGGTGCATATGTTTCATCATAGTCTATACCTTCTTCCTGATTATATCCTTTTGCAACAAGTCTTGCTTTATTCCTGGTTATTAACCCTTGTTCATCTAACTTATTTCTAAATACCCATTTGCTGCCTATGATTGGATGATTTTTTGGTCTTGGTACTAGGTTCCATACCTTATTTCTCTCAAATTGGTTCAGTTCCTCTTGCATGACAATTACCCAACTTTCATCATTAAGAGCCTCATTAATGTTTTTAGGCTCAATTTGAGAAATAAAAGCTATGTCATTGACTAAATGCTTGAAATGAGATCTAGTACTTACTCCTTTTGATAGATCACCAATTATTTGCTTTTTTGGATGATTTCTGTTCATTCTCCATTCTTTTGGAAGTTCTTGCTCCATTTGTTCTTGATTTTGAGGTAGTAGATTTTCTTGATCTTTTTCTTCTTTTCCATTTTCAATGACAAGTTTGTCCATATTATCTACAACATCATCAAGAGCACTACCTTTCACAAGATCAAGTCTACTAGATTCATTAAAAACAACATGCATGGATTCTTCCACTATTAATGATCTCTTATTAAATATTCTATATGCTTTGCTGGTTGAAGAGTATCCTAAAAAGATACCTTCATCAGACTTAGAGGAAAATTTTTCAAGATTGTCCTTGGTGTTTAATATAAAACACTTGCATCCAAATACTCTAAAGTATGATACCAAGGACTTTCTTTCATTCCATAGCTCAAATGAGGTTTTGTTTAAAAAAGGTCTTTTGAAAACTCGATTTGAAATATAATATGCAGTGTTTGTGGCTTCTGCCCAAAAATAAGTTGGTAATTCATATTCATTAAGCATTGTTCTTGCCATTTCAATTAATGTTCGATTTTTCCTTTCAACAACTCCATTTTGTTGAGGTGTTCTAGGAGATGAGAAATTATGTGAAATGTCATGTTCACGACAAAAACTTTCAAAGTTTTCATTTTCAAATTCTTTCCCATGATCACTTCTTATTTTTGAAATGCAGTACCCTTTTTCATTTTGAACTCTTTTAGTAAAGTTTTTGAAATTTTCAAAAGCATCACTCTTTTGAGCTAAGAAAATTACCCAAGTAAATCTAGAGTAATCATCTACGATGACAAATGCATAATGTTTACCTCATAAGCTAGCAACTCTAGTAGGTCCAAATAAGTCTAAATGTAAGAGTTGAAGGGGTTTTGACGTACTTACAATATTTTTGGCTTTGAAAGATGACTTGTGTTGCTTTCCTCTTTGATAGTTCTCCAATGTCTTCCACATACTGTGTGCTGTTGAGCAATGTTGTATTCTCCCACATTCTTCAATAGATAATGAGCTTGATAGAATTGTCATTGCCCTCTTGTTTTTGAAATTTGCTCTTCTTTGGAGCTCTGTCCAATCGTCTCTTGATAGGATTTCCTCTTCACCATCAGCTCCTCTTCGGGTTGGTGGTGTCCATTATTTTCGTACACTATCCCATACTTCAATTCCTTCACTATCCAAGTATGTCTCCATCCTAAACTTCTAATGGGCATAATTTGCTCCATCAAAGTAAGGTTTGAGACTCTGGAATCCTTCACTGGCCATATCTTACTCTTTACTAGCGCTTTTTAGGCTTCAATGCTAGACAAGGCTCTGATACCAATTGTTTCCCAGATATTAGACCAAGAAGGGAGGTTGAATTGGAGTTTCTAAAATTAAACTTTAAAGTGCGGAAATAAAATTGCTAATTTTAGAAGGGATAGAGAAAATCAGACACAAAGATTTATAGAGGTTCGGGTATTAACAAACCCTACTCCTCTCCCCAATCGCAATTGGGAGCTTTACTAACACACTAAGTGTTACAATGGAGTTTTACAAGCTCACTCCCAACTATGGTGTTTCTCACAATGGCTCACACCTAACCCAGAAATCCCTTGTGTTTTAATGGCTCACACAATAACCAGTTCCTTTGTGTTTTACAGGCTCACACAAACAACCTAAACTTGTGTTTTACAGGCTCACACAATAACCTACACTTTGTGTTTTGCAGGCTCACACAAACAACCTTTTAAATTTGTGTTTTGGAGGTTCACACAACTAACCCTTACAAGTGTTCTTCTCTTAACCCAGAACTACCCAATGCTCACTTGAGTAAAGATTACAGAGAGAACCACTTATAAATCTTTATTGCTCAAATATGAGGAGCAAAAAGATTTTTACAGAAAATAGATTTGTTCACAAAGCATAAAAATACAAGATAGCTTGTGATTTGAAATATATACTAATCTTTTGTTTTTCTTATTATTCTCTTATCATCCTCTTGTTTTTTAATGCATAAATGACTTCCATTTATACTCCCATGGCTAAATATAGCCGTTGGGGTGCATTAATTTAGAAACTAGCCGTTATACCTGACATTTTTTTCTTTCATTGGTCACGGGCGTGAATATGCTTGTCACGGGGGTGACAGTTCTTCCCAAGCCGTGACTGAAGTGGTGACCTTGGTCGTGAAGCTCTCTGGAATGTCTTGACATATAGAGTCACGGGCGTGACGTTAATTAGTCACGGGCGTGACACTCTTCCCAGCCGTGAGAGAAGTGGTGACTGAAGTCGTGAAGCTCTCTGGATGAAATTGAATATATCCTTCACGGGGGTGACACCTACATTCACGGGGGTGAACATCTTCACAGCCGTGACCAAAGTGGTGACTCTGGTCGTGAAGCTCTCTGGTTGAATTTACACAACTATTCATGGGAGTGACACCTCTAGTCACGGGGGTGACTGAAATGCTTACTTCACGGTTTGGTTTTCCTTCATGGCCGTGAACTTCAAATGTTGGTTTTGGTAACGGTTAGCTTTCTTCACGGGGGTGACTCCTTGAGTCACGACAGTGAACATGCTACTTCTTACTTTTTATTTCTTTAAGGATTATTCTTCCAATTCTCCATTCTTTTCATTTTATGTCCTGTATAATATACTTTCAAAAACAAGTATGTTAAATACAATATTGCTATATTATTTATTATCATCAAAATGACGGAAATACCCCTCAAGGTTAACAATCATTTATTCCACTTGTACATTTGTTGGGTCATAAGCATCTTCTTTTGCCTTACAATGTCAATTAACTAGTCATAGTGCATTTTTAAGTCTTTATGTATATGCATTTGTAACTAAATATTCATCGAATATTATATCTTTATCACATATATCATTCATATACCACATACATATTTCATCTGTCACGCATATATCTTACATATGCTATACATTACGTATGTCACAAATATACGTCAAATATACTATACATATACCACATACGTCACAATTAACTATCATCTCATTATTAAGGTCAATCATGACAACCATATGAATCGCATAATCACAAGTCAATTCACATTTCACATAACAAGTGATGTCAATGTGCACTAAATAAATCATTTGATAATTAAACTCACATTTCCTCTTTGATTCTGACCTTCAACTTATTGTCTATCATCTTCTTGTAGGTCTTCAATATGTTGTGAGACTAATATGGAAATATAATCGATTAATTTATGACTAAAAATACTTAATGTGACTTAAACAAGTTAATGTGTATAATTTATATAGATAGTTAAGGTTTTTTCTATGAGACAATGTAACCTTATAGACTAATTAGTTAATAAATTTTTTTAAAATTATCCAATTTATGTGATTCTTATTCCTAATTAAAATTAACATATAATTATATAATATTCTCAAATTTCAGAGAAATTGGAGAATTATACAATTTTTGATAGAATCTCCAATTGTATTATGTTTTCTGTCATTTGACAGTTTTAAGCTACCAAATTTGGTTCTTCATATCTTACAATATGTAAGTCATATTGTAATAAAACTTGGTATAAACTTATACAGGCTAAAATGAAATATTTTACCACTTTTATTAATTATATCTTTAAGATCCTCAAACTATAAGAAAAATTTCACTGATCCATAACATAATTAGCTTCCGGACTAGTATGACTTTTGAAGACCCCATTTCACTCTATATATAACATATTAATGTGATATTTATACTAAAATTTAACTAATATATAAACCTATAATTTTAATATTTTGATAATTTACATAATCCATATCTAAGGATCTCAAAATGACCAAACAAATTTTTAGATCTATCTGGAGCACTAAGCAAACATTTCAAATTATAGAACAATTAAAGTTTCATTCACCATAACTAAATATCAAAAATACATATGAATCTGAAATTTAGTATAAATATATATAACATATATATCTACAATTTTCATTTTTTGAGATTCCTAAAATATAGGCTCTATCATATTTAAAACTAATGAATACAATACAGTAGCTAACTCAGTTAGGATTTACATCCGAACTAGTTCCAATAAGATGTTAATATCTTTTCATATACACCAAATTTTTTCTTTTTGTATATCTTTTCTTAATATTGGATTAACAATCTCCATACTAATTTTCCCAACCATTTGCCCATTACTGAAATGACTATAGTTTAGTGTGATGAATACTTTTAACTCAAACTAGTTGATTTTCTCCATCATGATTAAGAACCTATAGCTGCCGTATTAAATATACAAATTGTTACAGATTAAAAACATTATACTTGAATAAAATATAGGATGAGATTTGTATTTTTTTTTTAATTTTATACAGATTACGTGTATAAAATAATAGCCAAAGAGTTGAAGTTTGACTAATGAAGTGCAAATGATAATATGTTATTGGAGACAAATCCAATTATAGGCATACTGTGCCTATTAGAGAGAGTTTAGCTGGTTCCTTTGCCCTAAAAATTTGAAAGACAGAAGAAAAGTTAAATGATTTCGGATTTGTTTTATTTATTATCATTTTTCAATTGTATTTTATTAAGTATCTTATTTTTTATTTTTTTATTGAGTTTCTGTTGTATAATTATGTTTTAATATGTATAAAAAGGATATAAATAGTAATTTATTATCCAATGGTTAAAAATATTTTCGACAATTCTTTTTATTTTAAAGAGTATCTTAAAACATATTTAAATATAGAGTTAAATTTTTTCTACAAATCCAATGAACTATTTATATTTTTACTTTTCATTTTATTTTATTCTATATAAATTAATATTTAGCAAAAAAATAAATAATTTTTATTATAAGAAAAAAGAAAAATAGTTTTAACAAAACACTCCAATAAAAAATAAAACATATATAGAAAATGCATTTCTATTAATTATAATTAAAATAGATAGTAGAGTTTAACTCAGAAGATTTAATTATAGAGAATCTATTAAATATTTTTTTTAATGAAATAACTCTTTAAAATAAAGAGCATATCTTAAATAAAAAGTTTGTTGGATATGCTCTAATGTCGTATTGTTAAATCAAAATAATCTTTATTTTAAAGAGTATTTTAGAGCATTTTCAAACATATAGAGTAAAAAAAATTTACAAATTAATATTTATTTCATATAAATTAATATTTAGTAAAAAAAGTAAATTTTATAAAAATATTTTTAATGAAACATACTAATAAAAAAAATAAAAAATATATAAAAAGTGAAAATCTTTTAATTATAATTAAAATATATAGTAAAATTTGACTTAAAAAGTTAAATTCATTCCCTATTCTAAATTTTAAATATAAAGAAATAGAAATTGTAATTTTTTTTTATGAAATAACTAAATATATCTTAAATAATTTTTTTTTGAACTAATGCCAGATTGTTAAATCAAGAAGTTGTTTTTTTCTTTGAAAGATTAAATCAAGAAGATGTTAGGTATTAATCGCCGCGCAATTAACGATTGTGTTTGTTTAGGGATATTGTTCAACAAAAATTCCAACAACTATCACGTTTATTTATTAAATATCTAATCAATATATTTATATATGTCTTTAACAGTAATTTTCTTTTTGCCAAAATAAAAAGAAATTTTATGTGATATGTTCTATGGAAAATTTTGGGATGAGCATAAAGCAACAAAATGGCATCGATAGAAAGAAAATCTTAGCTTTTGCAACTTCTGAACTTTCCAATTGGTGACTGGGGACCCCGTTTTTCTACAGCTACTAAAGCCTCTTTTCAAGCATCGTTTTAACTTCTTTTTTTTTTTTTTTTAATTTTAGAGAGGAATACTTCAAGTTCCACTCCATTTTTCTATATTTTTATTTATTTTTTGATTGATTGGTTTAAAAAAAATAAAAAATTATTATTAAATTTTTTTTATGTAAGTATTGCAAAATAGATAGTTTGTTTTGCATTTCTCAATTTTAAGTTACATAACAATGAATGTCATCTTCCTTAATCTTTAATATTTTTTTTTAATTTTTTAAATGTGAGATATTGTATAAAGGAGTTTTTAAAAATTAAGGGCGATTCACAATTTATATTCTCATTTCTAATAAAATTTTGAATATTATTTTTTCCTTATATTTGACTAATTAAAAGAAAAAAAATTAAAACCTATCCGAATTTCTTTTTTTAATTTTTTTAATATATATTTTCATAATAAACACAATTGGGCATGGGGATCTATCATCTTTTGTTTAGATTAATCCGTTTTTGTTATTATGTCAGGAAACATTCATCCATTAATTTCCATAAGGCCACATGTTTTTGTTTTAATATTTGAATTTCCAAATGACTAATTTACCCTATCGTTGACTTTATTATTTCGTTTTGTATTTCATATATAATTTAAACTATTTGTCCATTTTTATCGTCACCTCCACCAATATTTGTTCATTTATAATATTGTAAATGAAGATAAATTTTTTTAAAAATAAGCTCGAGTTTAAATATCTAAGTTTTAACTCAGTTCATATTAAAATTATTAAATTTGCAAGTAGTTCAAATTTATTTTATTAAATATTCGTTCAAATGTTTAACGAGTTTAGTTTGAAATCAAACTCAATAATTATATAATCAAAACTTGAACTCGAACTTGTTATTCAAATAAAAATATATTAGTAATATTAATATAATAATAAATGAATTTTGAACAAACATATTTACAAATTTTTACATTAATATGTTCACGAGCCTATATATAAATATATTTACAAACTAATAAATTAAATAATATTAAATTCGATTTTGAATTTAAAAAAATTTTGAAATTCAAAATTAAGTTTGAATTTTATTCGTTAATGTTGATAAACAATCTCTAATAATTTTTTTAAACTGAGATCCAAATAATTTATAAGCACTTTGATTCATTTACAACTCTCTTCATTTACAATGTTACTTTCTGCACAATTTCATTTACAATAGCTTTTTTGTTAGCTTTTCTTTTATATAAAAAAATGAAATTAAAGAAAAATCTATTTATTTATTATTATTATTATTATAAAATGTTAATTAAATTATTATTTAGAATTGCAAAGATGTCTTAATCTTGATTACAATCACAAAAATACTTGTCACATTCAACAAAGGTCAGATTTTCAAATATATGATAATTTATTGTTCATTTATATTAGGTTTAGGTGGGTTAGACTGAGTTGAGAGTTGCTCCTTACCAAATTTCAATTTTTTTTCCGTCACCAATATATTAACCGCCATGAGTACACAGCTCCAACTACCACTACTCTTTAGTCTTCACTAAATATCCATTTCTCTTTGTATTTATTGATTGCTATCCACTAGCACTTGAGCAATAGTCACACCAACTTTATGGAAAATAATAAGTAGCACTAAAGAGGGGTAAACAAGTAAAAAATTATATAATCATATATTAATATTATATATAAAGAGAAATTCGAAATTTTATACTTCTCAATCATTGTCTCTAGTGTATTCAAATATTAATATTATATATAAAGAGAAATTCGAAATTTTATATTTCTCAATCATTGTCTCTAGTGTATTCAAATTCGAAATTTTATACTTCTCAATCATTCAGTTCAAATCATTAAACCAATATTATTAATTTAAAATTTATTAATAATATAATTTTTAATTTTTAACATATTTTATACTGTGAATACTTTATAGTATTTTTTTTTAAACTGATGAAATACTTAGTTTAATGTAATATTATGTGACTTAACATATTAGAGTGACAAATCAGCAACACAAACATTTTTCTAACTCACTTTTTTTTTTCTTTCTTAACTTTTGCTGTATTACTAACTTGAATTATCTTTGAGCCATTGCTGTTTTCTCAAATTTTATCATTTTATTTCATTTAAAAAATTTTATTTTTCTTGTGTAAAATATATAAGTCCTTAAAAAATTTACACTGTTTGTAAAATTATTGAATTTAAACTGCATTAAATTATATATAGAACCATTTTTTTTCCTTTCTTGGTTTTATTTGAACATACAAAACTTCAATCTTCATTCATTTTCCATGTTATATACTCCTTGCATAAGAATATATAAGTTGATTTTTTTTTCCTTCATATTTCTCGAATTATATTCGTTTTTCTATTTAATAATATTATTAATCTAACATTATTTAATACATTTTAATAAAACTACAAATAAAATTTTTATAATTTCAATTACAATTAATTATTTTTAATATATATAAAAATAAAAATATTTTTATGGATGTAGATTAGTTAATAGTAATCCATCCAACAATTAGGAGCTATTAAATCCAAGCAAAATCTAATTGAATTAGGTAATGTTTGATAACACCAAACTAAATTATAATATAGTTTGATTATAAAAAAATAATTTAATTTTACCAATAATCTGTATTTGGTAAAATAACTTATTTAGAAAAAATATAGATTATAATCTCCAAAATAGTATAACTACCTTTTTTTTATAAGCTAGTAAATTATAATTTTTTTAATTTTTTATCCTTATTTTTTATTATTTTATAATAATATTATAATTATTAAATTATTAAATCATATATAATTTAACTATTAAATTATTTAATATGTACAAATAATAATAATAATAATAATAATAATAATAATAATAATAATAAATAGACGTATTTATTATATTGGAATGCAATATTTAATATAATTTTTTATATTATTTAATATGTATATATATTATATAAGAGTTTCATCATCTAGGTCCAAAAAATATATGAGACAAAAGAAAACTCATTATAGGCCCAATAAAAAGAAAATATTATTCCAGACTCAAACAAACAAATCAGCATAAAACTTATAAGTCCAAACTGATTTGTTTGTTTGGGCCTGGAATAATATTTCCTTTTATTGGGTCTATAATGAGTTTTCTTTTGTCTCATATATTTTTTGGACATAGATGATGAAGCCCTAATAGTTTTATAATCATACTGTTGACAAAAATCTCCTAATTCTTTTCTAATAGAGGCTGATTCTCGTTTTAATTTTGCTTTTAATTTTAAATCTGAATAAATAGCTAATCCTTCATTATTTATAATATTAATTATATTTCCATAAGTTAAAGTATCATAAGGTATAAAATCCCTATTTTCATTTCTTAATTTAGTCATAATTCTTTCAGCAAATAGTTTAGGAAGTTCTGCAATAAATCTTTCTTTCCAATATTCATTATAACAGTCTGGTCTAGTAAAGACTTTAGTTAAAAATATATCCTTATACCATATAAAATCCTGTAATTTTGGACAAGTTAGATTTAATAGAATTTCTGAATTTCGTTCTTGACATTGAGTAGGGTCTCCTATAAAACATTTCATAATAGTATATATTAAAGTTTTTATCGTATCATTTATTTGAGTTTGTACTTGAGTATTATCTTCTGTTTTAATAATAGTCTTTTTAGCTGTTAGTATAGCTTATTTATTTATAAGTGTCATATAGTAATCCCACCACCCTTTTAATTGACCAGTGAATCCAGAAATGATCATCTGGGCAATTACTTGATCGTCATTATTATTAGCCCTATAAGCACTAGCTGTCATTGACATTTCTTGTAAAATTCCTAAAATATGATATTTTGTTAATTCATCTACATTCCATTCATTAATTGATTGATCATCATATCTTGCTTGAATTGTTTGTCCTCTTTTTTTTATTAAAGTATCTGGTGGGGTAGGTTTAGCATAATAATTTTTTGTTTCTGAAGTATAAGTTCTAGAATAACTTCCATAATTTATCTTATTAATATTTGTTTTTTCTTGAAATTGATTTTCTATGTTTTTTATTTCATCATCTGTATTAAATGTTTCTATTATAACAGTTATAGATTTATCTTTTGATGTTTCTGATTCTGTATCTTTTATTATTATAGGTTTTTTAGGAACTTCTAATTTTTTAACTGATTTTCTATTCTTCTTAATAAAGCTTGTTGATTATTTAATTTTACATCATAATTGGGAGAAAATTCAAAGGGTTTAAATAATGATTTTTCTGGTGATAATTCTATAGCTCTTGGTTTCTGTAATTCTGGTTGAACTAAAAATTATACTTTATCTAATTGTTGCGTCATAGTTGATAATATTTTATTTGAATAATTATTTTTTAATTGAACATGTTTAATTTCTTCTAAAACAGATTCTGATTCATTTTTTGATGATAACTCTACTCTTTTTAAAGGTAATGCCAAATAATTATTATTATCATGAGTAAATACTATTTTCTCTAAAGGAGGATGAACTGATATTCTAGTTTCATTTTCTGTTGTTAACCATGTTCGAGCAATTTTAGAATGAACATTTATAGTAGAAAATGGATAATCTATTTTATTAGTTTGACAACATATTTCAAACCATTCAAATAGAGGTATATTAATTTTCAAATTTTCCATATCATTATACCATTTTATTTTAAAATTTTCTAATTCTTATTTTGCAAATTTATTAAAATGTCAAATTCTTTTTAAACTATTATGTTCTGATTGTAAATCTTTTCTTAGAAATTTTTTATCTATTTCAAATTTTTCCATTTTTGTTTTAATTTATTTGAAAAAATTTTCCATTTGAGACCTAGTGGATGATAATGAATCATCTGATTTGTTATCCGGAATATAAACAGATTTTGGAATTATTTCATTAAAATTTACATCCTTTAGTTTTAAATCTTTATCTTGTGTATTTATAGGTATAGAACTAGTAGAAGGTCAGTTATTTGAATATATTGAAACTTTTGAAGAAAATTATTGATCTGGTAAAAATGAAATTTTTATAGATCCGTCATTCCTTTCAATTATACTGGAAGTTTGATTATTTATATCTACCTTTTGAGGTTCTGATACTTCAGCTAATTCCCATGTTCCTGTAATTTCATTCCATTTTAACCTTTTAGGTATCTGAATATTAGAGTGCATTCTATTACCTTCAAAGACTAATGTTTCATCTTTTAATAAACTATTTCTAGCTTTGAGATTTAAAGTAGTAGACATAACTTTGTAATAAATTTTGTAAATTATAGCTATTGCTCGTGTATTTTGTTTAAAATCTAAATTCTTTGTTTTAACGGTTAAACTTAAAGTATCGAATATATTAAGGTCGAATAAACTTAATGAAAAGTTTGGGTAACAATTAAAATATACATGATCATTAGCTAAATTTGTTTCTGTCATAGCTAAAAGTGAATTTGAAAAATTTATATGTCTGGCATCTCTAAGGCACATGAGTACTGGAATATCTAAACCTAATCTGAATAAAGGTTTGATTGCTATTTGAACTAATACTAAATGAATAAATTTATATTTTTTTTATGTTCTTTAATAGATTGTTCTGCTAATAACTGGATGGTTTCTAAATCTTCATTTAAGGCTATAGTTTGTTCAGTTGTTTTAATTGAATAATCCTGCATAAATTCAAAAGATCCAATTTATATATTATTTTTATGTCCTGTTTAGGTATGGTCCAGTCTAGGAGCTAATTTTCAATATCTGCTATATTTACTTTTGTTGAATTTATATGATTTAAATCATCTAAATTATTTTGATTGCTAAATTGTCCAATTTTAGGTTCTTTAACTGATAATACCTTAGCCAATTTAATCATTAATCAAATTTAATCTTGTTAATCTCAATTAAATTTTTATTTATTTTAGTTTTCTTAAACTATCACGGGACCACCATGTGTATCGGGACCACCTATTGTCATCTCGGCTTTTCTCGGCTGACCAACGCTACACTAAACTCTGGCTGACCAACGTTTCAAGTTTAAGATTACCAAATTAAACTCAATTTAATCTTAATTAACCAGATTATTTTTAATTAATTTTTAAATTAACCAGATTATTTTTAGTTAATTTTTAAATTATTATTAGTTAATTTACTTAAAATCAAACAACTTGGCTCTGATACCATTTTCCCTTTCTGGATCATATGCATAAAAGAGTTGCTCAAAGTACAAGTGAATTGATAATAATAAAAGCTTTATTCAATAGAATACATAATTTAAAACAACCAGATATATTAAATACATAATCATATATATATTGATTAAAATTACTTCTAACAAAATACAATAAGCTAAAAGACAATATAATATATTTTCAGGAATATTAATCATTATTCTCAAAGGTTCGTGGCGTTGTGCAGGCAGTACAAGGCATAAGCCTACTTCACCTGTGCAGGATTTACTGTAACTCTTTCGCATTACACCTGAATAGATTGCAACCAGCCAGTTTCCAGCCTATAAACCTTACTTGAGTAATTTTAATGATTAAAATTCCTAATAAATACTTCAACACAACAAATCATATTATTAATAAAAGTTATTCTCCTATGATACTCTTGACAATCACAAGATAGATTCATATTTGCAACATGTTCATAACGATGAATTCTTATAAGATTAATTTTAAAATAATATAATGCATGTTTAAATGCAATTAAATATGTTAAATCTTGAAAATTTAAAAGAGAGAGAGAGCAGAAATGAAACTTTCAAGAAAATCACTCATTTTGAATTAAAATGAAATACCTTTATTAGATTCTGTTTCTGATGATAATACAGAAAGATCTTGAGTAGAATTTTGGCACTCTTTTGAGAATATAAGTTAAAGGTATAAGGATTTGGAGCATAAGGAAGTTGAAATTACAAGAGGGGGTTTTGATTTCTTTTTTCTAATCTTTTATCCTGAGTCTTACTCTATGCCTACAAAACTAAATACCTTAGGAATTTATAGAGAAAGTATAAGTCTCTGGAGATGAATTATTACTGATAAAGATGACCGACAAGTTGGTGAAACTTCTTTGTAGTTTTCTGATAATTGAATAAAGGTGGATGACAGGTCTTGATAATAACTGATGAAGATTCCTTTCTGATAATGTTTGCCAACATTTGATGATAAGGTTAGGTAGATCTGCTGAGTTGTCTGTCTTCTTATAATAATTAATTCTGATATATATATTTTTTTTACATCATGCTGATGTTTTATTACATTAGTTTGAATATAATTACATAATTATTTATAATTCAAAATTATAATCCAATCATGCTGATGTTTCTGATGTTTTATTACGTCATATCAAGAAAGTTTGTTATGAAGTTTAGCCACAGGAAAAGCTAGGTGGCATTGTTTGACTGGTATGCAAAATGTAAATTGGGCGGTCTCTGTTCTTGATTTCTTTTGCAGTTCAATCAATGGATTGGTTGTATCTATAGCAAATTGCAAATCACAAAGAAATGAAAGAGGAGTCATCTGGTTTGATCATTGGGATCTCAATAGGTGTGGTTATCGGAGTGCTTTTGGCTATTTTGGCATTCTTCTGCTTTAGGTATCATAGGAAGCACTCACAGATTGGAAACAGCAGTTCAAGGAGGGCTACTACCATCCCTATTCGGGCAAATGGTGCCGATTCGTGTACTATATTATCAGACTCAACTCTTGGTCCGGAATCACCAGTAAAATCTGGGCGTAATGGCATGTCCTTGTGGCTTGAAGGATTTAGAAAGGGCAATATGGTGGCAGTCTCTGGAATACCAGAGTATTCTTACAAGTATGTTTTCCTTCAAACCGATTCTGTTTCTGGCCTTGCTAGTAGATTTGAATGCTTTTTATAGCATTAATCTCTTGTTCTTTTTGCACTATTATCTTGCTGCAGTAGAGTCCTATAGTTGAGTAGGATATATAATCTCTTTCGTAATAACTGCATTTTTTTGACTCATTGAATTAATAAATGATTCTGTGTTGATTCATAAGATTATTTTCCTTTTTTCATTCATGTTAATAGTTTTGTTCCTGGTGGGGTATTAATGCAGGGATTTGCAAAAGGCAACCTATAATTTTACAACACTGATTGGGCAAGGTGCATTTGGTCCTGTTTATAAAGCTCAGATGTCAACTGGTGAGACTGTTGCTGTTAAAGTACTTGCAACTGATTCGAAGCAAGGAGAGAAAGAGTTTCACACTGAGGTATTATTGATTAAAATTGGCGTAGGTACTCTTACATGTATTGATTTGTTGCCGGAACATATTGCACAAAGCATGTGCCGTGATCTTAATATGTCTGTTTATATTAAAGTTCAGTTAAGATATGTTGACTTTTACATAAATGTCAGCGCACCAGATCCGGTTTCTGAATCATTGTCTAATTATATGTTTTAGTGGAAATTTTCCCATAAGCTAAGAGAAAGTTAAAACATAAACTAGAAGAATGAGATTAACGCCAAAAGAAACAGGAGAAATTAGTTGCACATTGTTGAACATAAATTTGAATGGAGCTTTAGAAAGAAGTCTCAGAGTTTGATGATGTAAAACTGATTAGTACTTTATGGTAAGTTTATGAAATAACATATACTCAAATGTTGTTTTATTACTGCTATTTTTAGCATAACGTGGTAGATTAATTTCTGGAAAGGATTTTTTCAAAGCATTCTAATTTTATAAACATGCCAATTAGTTGCTCCATTTGTAGAAAGCTTATTCCGTTTTTGCCCCTGAAACTGACTTCAGCAATTTGAATGAACTTTGTGTTTTATTCAACAATTCAATGATCTGGATTTCTTATCTGTCTGCACTTCAAATTGCTCATTATTTTTTATTTTTGAACTCCTGTTGGCAGGTTATGCTACTGGGAAGGTTGCATCATAGAAACCTGGTGAATTTGGTTGGATATTGTGCAGAAAAGGGCCAACACATGCTTATATATGTCTATATGAGTAAAGGCAGCTTAGCTTCTCATTTGTACAGTAAGCCAGTGTTAACTCTCTGTATGATAAGAAAATGAATTTATTTTCTGGAAAGTCTTTTTGAACAGCTATCATATCTATGCCAGATTGCGTAATGACTGGCATTGCTTTACCACAAGGACTAAATTTTTTTTAACTTCTGTCATTAGCTTAATTCAAAGTTTGAGAACCTTTTACTGGTAGAGTTACAACTAAAATGAATGCTTCTTTGTTGTAAACAGTCTCATTTTTAGGAAGGCTGTAGCAAGCAAACAGCATGGTTGCAGTTATTTTGATTGATACAAGTGTAAATATATGAATAAAATATCATTGAGAGTTACTGATTTAGACTAATCCAAAGTCCTAAATAACGGTGCTGCATAGGCTTTGTGAAGCTAAAAATGGGATGCTCCAAGTAAAAAAAAATAAATAAATAAATAAAGGTTTATGCTAATTATTTTTAGGGACGATTACTATTTACTCCTGAGGTTTGATATATTACACTAGTACTTTCCTGGTGTTTTGAAATTCTGCTATTTGTCCTCTCTATTTTATGATATTATACTAATAGCTCATTCCGTTAGATTTTTCGTTTGAAAAATATTAAATTTTTAACAAATGACAAAATAACCCTTTTAAGGAAAAATTACTATTTACCTCATGAGATTTGATATATTACACTAGTATCCTCTTGAGATTTTAAAATTATACTATTTGCTCCCTTTATATCATTTCCATCAGACTATATATTTATTTTGTTAATTTTTAATAATTTTATCGTTAATGTCAGAGCTATAATTAACAAATACTAGAATTACCTCTTAATTTCCTTTCTTTATAATATTAAAGTGAAAAATAGTAAAGTAATTTTCTTTTTCTCATCTGTTTTTATCTTCTTTCTTTTCATGATCTAGGTTAAAATCAAAGCAAAATTATGAATTTGAACTATAAAACCTTGGAGGTGGGTAATAGTGTAATATCTAAAACCTCAGGAGATACTAGTATATTATGTCAAATCTCAGAGGGGGGAGGAATAGTAATTTTTCCTTAAAATGACTATTTTTTCATTTGTTAAAAATTTAACATTTTTTTAATGGAAAATGTAATGGAATGACTTATTAGTATAATATAATAAAATAGAAGGGGAAAATAACATAATTTTAAAATCTCGTAGAGAACCACAATGAGTAAATAGTAATTCCACCTTATTTTTAATATTGTCGTATGAAAGCCAATTCTTCCGATGGGTTCTTGTAAATGTTGGTGTTAGAATAATGCATGTTCTCCTAGGAATCACTTTTTTTAATTTAGATTCTGCAAGAGGCCAAATAGAACATGTAGTCTATAGTCCACATTTTCTTAGGATGGAAGGACATGCAAGAAAGTTTGTCTTTATTTTATCCTGTTCAAGGAATTTGATATAATAAGTGATTTCCAACTTCCATACACCTTAGACGACTAGAGTTTAAAAGTTAAACAATCCTCTTTACAAATCAAATTTTTGTGTAAGAAGGGTATCCACGATGCATTTGCATCCTGTTTCTGTGGGTTATGGGAAATTCATTTTCTATATCATATGTGCTGTTTTCTTTTGGAAAAATGCTGCAGGTGAAAACCATGATCCGTTGAACTGGGATTTGAGGGTTCATATTGCTTTAGAAGTAGCAAGGGGTTTGGAGTATCTTCATGATGGGGTAAAATTCCATTTCACTTGGCCAATTGCAGAATGTGCTTGTTCATTCGTCTTTCTGCTCTGATGGAACTTATTTGTTAGTAGTTCAATTCCTAAAAACCTAATGGTTTTTACTTCAGGCAGTTCCTCCTGTGATTCACCGGGATATTAAATCTTCCAACATTCTGTTGGATCACTCTATGAGAGCCAGGGTATGTCTGCTGCAAAATGGCAAATTCTTGCCTTGTGATAAACCAAAATAATGCTTAAATATCTTGCCGTATGCAAAATACCCTTCAATTTATTTTGTTCTATCTTTGAGAACTTGGTTTTGGCCTTATTGAGATATAATTTTCATTTGACAAGCCATATTAGCACATTTTTTAGCTGTCATACTAATATGTTGTCCCGGCTATGCCGGTTCAAGTAGGTAGCTGATTTTGGCCTTTCAAGAGAAGAGATGGTAGACAGACATGCTGCTAATATACGGGGAACGTTTGGTTATCTTGATCCTGAGTACATATCTACAGGCAACTTCACAAAGAAAAGTGATGTGTACAGCTATGGAGTGTTGCTCTTTGAATTTATAGGTGGAAGAAATCCTCAACAGGGTCTCATGGAGTATGTTGAACTGGTAATCACTCTTCCTTTCTACCCTTTGTTGTCTCTTGAATATATATATATATATATATATATATATATATATATATATATATACTTGTACATTGCTTATGTGATAAAAAAAATAGGCAGCAATGAATGCTGAGGGGAAAGTTGGGTGGGAGGAAATAGTGGATGCACGGCTAGATGGAAAATTCGAAGCACATGAGCTGAATGAGGTAGCAGCTCTTGCATATAAATGCATCAGCCGTGTACCGAAGAAAAGGCCAGCCATGAGAGACATTGTGCAGGTACTTACTCGGATACTCAAACTGAGACACAACAAAAGGCATCATAAAAAGTCACTTTCTGCAACAGCAGATGAAGTTTCCATTGATATGGAGCAAACAGAAGTCAAGACTCCGGTCTCCAACTACCACCGCAGAGAAGAGTCTGTGGACAGTGCTGACACTCTTGAAGTTTAGATGAATAGTTTGTTCATTTGTTACATTTCTTGATTTTGGTTTTGGTGTTTGGGTTTTGATTTTCTTTTTTACCTTTTACCTTTTCCCTTGATGAAATATCTAAAAGGAATTAAAGCAGTTAGCACTAGCATAGCCATGCTAGATGCGATTTCTGCCTGGTATAGTTAGGATTGCAGGATTCAATTCAGTTGTCTTGTAATTTTGTGTATCATAATTAGGTTATCTTCTCTGATTTTGTACATTATTTTGTCCAAAATGGAAAATGAAAGAGAAATTTTCATTTTTCTGGAACAAGGACTTGATTTTCCTTCCATTATTCCAAGGTTTATATTGTACTTGAACAATATAAAAAATAACCGCCGGTTCTTGAAGATTGAATATTTCTTCACACTGTTGATGGAAGAGCCGAAACAGTATTTATACAAATGTTGCGGAAAAGTGGGAAAGGAAAAATCTACTCTTAACAAATTTACAAGAGATTCCCACTAATATTACTCCTTTATTACAAGAAACGGTGCCGCATAAAAGATGTGTGAGGCGATAAATAAAATGATGCGTATTTGAGGTACGAAGAACCAGTAAAATGGTGTGCAACAACTTAAATGAAACAGGACACTTTGATCATTCTTGTTACACCATCAAGCCGTACTTAGAACTCAAACTTCAAACTTGAGCTATCCTTAGCTAACCTGCAACTGTTGCAACTTTGAACTTCACAATCTGCATAACCTCAACACAAACTCATTCTCTTATCATCCCCCTTCAAGTTGAACATCGTTGCAATCTGTAAGGGCCAACTTGAAAAGAAGTTTGTAGAACTGAGGGGCAACCAAAGCCTTAGTGAACATATCAACTGCCTGTTCTAAGGTGGAAATATGCTTTGTGATAATGAAGCATTGCTTAACCTTGTCTTTAACTATGTGGCAGTCTATATCCAATTGTTTGGTATGTTTGTGAAACACTGAATTATCTCCAATATGTTGGGCAGCACGGTTATCACAATAAAGGGCTATTGGGAGATGGAGATCATATAAGATGTAAGACAACCATTGAAGTTCACACCCTATGGACGCCATACACATGTACTCTGCCTCTGCTGAGGATTTGGACACCATAGCCCTTTTTTTTTGTTTTCCACGAGACAAGAGCTGAGCTAAGGAATATGCAATAACCACTCAATGATCTTTTACTAGTTAGACAACTAGCCTAATCTACGTCACAATAGGCCTCAAGGCATAAACTATTATGTGCTGGAAAGAATATACCCAGAGAAGGGTAGCCTTTAAGATAATGAAGGACATGCATAACAGCTTTCCAATGAGAAGCTCTTGGTGATTGGACAAATTGACTAAGCTGCTGAACAACATAAGTCAAATCAGACCTTGTGAAACCCAGCAAACAACCTATTAATCGTCAATAAGACATGAGATCCTCAAGCTCTATTCATTATTCAGCTAAAAGTTTAACTCCTTTAGGAAATGGGGCAGTAGCTGGTTTGGCTCCTAAAAGGCCTGCATCCTGAATAAGGTCTAACGCATATTTCCTTTGATTGACATAGTATCCACTATCTGATTTTGTTATTTTCAACCCTAGGAAATATCTGGTAGATGACAAGTCTTTGATAGTAAACTTTTGATGCAAAAACTCTTTTACTGACTGAATTGTTGCTGGTGATTTCCCTAAGAGAAACACATAATCAACAAAACAAGGAAGACATCTTCCTTTGAATAGAAAAACAAACAATGGTCATGTTGTGACTGACTAAATCCAAAAACCTTCAACTTCTATGTGAATTCAAGGTTCAATTGTCTTGATGCCTGTTTTAGTCCATAAAGTAACCTATAGAGCTTACATACTTGACCTGGTTTGGCCTTAGAATACACTTCAGGTGGCTACATATATACTTCTTCTTGAATGTGGCCATGAAGAAACGCATTATTGATGTCCATTTGTTGTATGCTCCATCTCTTTGCTACTGGAAATGCAAATAGAACTCTCATTGTAACTAGCTTTGCCATAGGAGAGAAGATCTCTTTAAAGTCAATCCTTTCTGATGATATCCTTTTACAACCAATCTTGCTTTATACCTGTCAATTGTACCATTAAACTTGAGCTTTACCTTATACACCCACTCTGATTCATTTGCTTTCTTTCCTTTTGGCAATTCAGTTAGTTCCCATGTGTTATTGCTTTCCAAAGCATGAAGTTTAGCTTCAATTGCTTTCTTCCACTCTATATGACCCCTTACCTGTATATTAAAGGATGGCTCTTGGATGGAAGATACATTAGCAATAAGGACAAATGTGTTGGAGTAATATGTGAGGGAACAAAGTAAAGGCAAGTTGAAGGTGTCAAGTTAAATGTTGTAGGTCTTAGTGTGGTATGAGTGACAGAAGACACAAAATCATTAAGCCAAATAGGTTTTTTTTTCTTTGATATGGTATTGTGCTTTCTTTATAGTTCACTAGGAGACATGCTATATGTAGAAACTATAGATTGAGGTAGCTCTGGTTGTACTAGTGCAGTCATTTCTTTTGAAATTGGTACAAAAGAGTGGGAAAATGATGGGGTATGATTATGATGTGTAGAAAGAGAAAGTCTATCAATAGGATAAATATGTGGTGTGATGTTGGTGGATAAGGTGTCTGCCTATATTGGAAAAGGAAGTAAAGGCAGTGAAGTAGAGGTTGTATTAGAGATGTGTGTTTGAAATGGAAATTAAGATTCATAAAATGTAATATCTCTAAAAATACAAATTCTATGTGACTCCAAGTCATAGATTTTGTAACCCTTTTACCCTGGTGAGTGACCTAGGTATACACTTTTGAAAGCTCTTGGAGATAGTTTATCTTTGTGAGGTTGTAAGTTAGTATAGAAACAATGACAACCCAATACCTTAAGATTAGAATAATTTGGTTTTTCTTAAAAAGAAAAGTATAATGTGTTTGCTAAGATAACAAAGAATTGGGGAGTCTATTTTATCAAATATGTTGTATGAAGTAAGAAATCCCTTTAAAAGAATTTTGGTAAACCTGATTGATATAACAAAGCCCTTGTTATTTGCAGAAGATGCCTATGTTTTTGTTCCATTATACCATTCTGTTGTGGTGTATAGCAACAAGTTTTTTGGTATAAAATGCCAAATTGAGAAAACAAGCTTTGACATTTTTGACTTAGGAATTCCAAACCATTTTTTGACCTAATGGCTTTAACAGTTGTTTGAAACTGGTTCTTAACCATTTTAAAGAAGTTGGCTAGGATCTGTGGTGTTTGTGATTTATGTTGTAATAGAAAAGTCCAGATGGTCCTGCTGAAGTCATCTACCAAAGTTAAGAAATAATGTGCCCCAAATTTAGAGGCGAACTTATAGGGGCCCCATATATATACATGAAGTAATTCAAAAATAGATATAGTATTTATTAGACTAGAATGAAATACAAGTCTTGTTTGTTTGGCCCTGGGACAAACTATGCAAACTTTATTAAGCTCATGAGTTACATTTGTGGACAAGTTCATATGTTTCAACACAATAACATAGGGGTTACTCAATCTCTGGTGCCATATTGAACTAGCAACATTTTCTACTTTATTTATATAGCAAACAAGCTATTTTCTATTATTTTCTGTTTTAGGAACTAAAGGTAATGAATTTTCATATATGAAAGAACTTGGTTTCAGGGTGTATAGATGCTCAGTGACTTCTTTAATAGCCAGAACCCTTTCAGTCTTCTGGTCATGCATCATGCAACAGTCATGAAGAAAGGTAAATTTAATGTTACCACTCCGTGTAACCTTATCGACTGATAAGCGATTATGGTTAAAAGAGGGTATATAAAGAACATGTGTAAGTGTAAAGGTTTCATGCAATTTTATGTCTCATGCTAGTATTACTTTCTTTTTATGCCATATGGTAGATGAACCCATAATTGGTGTCTAATAGGTTAATGAAATAGTGTTTAGAAGCACAAATGTGGTTTGTTGCTCCTGTAACAACAATCCAGTTACCATTACCTTTATTGTAACAATATGTATTTTGCAACATGCTATTACCTGCAAACTCATGCACCTTTGGAAAGTTGATTTGTTCATCTCCTTGAACTTAACTTCCCTTCATGTATTCATCATTTTTTGCTTGAACATTTCTGAGAAAAAAGCCATTACAGATCTATCATCTCCAATCTCATATTCTTCATCCAGTGGGCTTTCAACCAAATTAGCTTTCCCTTTCATACCTCATTTTTATTTCTGCCTCAAATGATTATACCCATTCGAGTAACCATTTAGTTTGAAACAAGTATCTCTATAGTGTGTCCACTCTTTTTGAAATGAGTACAAAACTTGTCTTCTTTATTATCTTTCTCCTTCTTCTTAAAAGAAATCCTTTAACTTGCCATATAACTTGTGTATTACTTCCTTTTGCCATCATTACATTGCCTTCAATAGGCTCCACAAAATTCATATGTACATTTCTTTGCTTCTATACTATTAATATCATGGAATAAGCTTTGTTAACATTTGGTAAAGGGTCAAGCATAAGAATCTGATTCCTTATGTTATCAAAAGAATCATTTAGTCCCATAAGGAATTGTATGAGTCTATTTTGAGAGTTAATAGTCATCAAGTTTCTAATTACATCACACGTGCACTGTCTTGTTGCACCACACACACATTGTGGAATAGTCTGCAAAACATTAAGTTCATCCTTAAGTTTTCTTGAGCTTGTTCTAATACATAGTAATTGAAGCATTACCTTGCACGATAGACGCAATTTTCCTCTAAATTTGATAAATTTAAAGGTCGTTGCTCTCACCAAATTGTTGCTCAAGTTCCTCCCATAGTTGTCTTGTACTAAATAAGTAGATATAGGATTCTGCTATATCTTTACTCATAACATCAATCCTACGCCATATCTCATAATCTGGTTCATCTTCTCCTGGTTTGTCATCATGCCATTAATAAATCCAAACTTGTTTTTTACACCAATAGTGATCTTAATTGATATGCTCCATGTCAGGTAATTCGAATCATTCAATAATACTGAAACAAGAGGAACTCCAAGATTATCTGATCCCTGTAAATGCATATGATCATTGAGATCCTGTGATCTTCCTCGCTCAACATCGTTCTGATCAATATTCTCCATCTTAAATGCTGAGAACTTGATTCTAGAATTCGATCTCCAATTTGTTGATAATCAAAAAGAAAAATTCAGGATCTAGAGAGCACATACTCTGATACCATGAACAATATAAAAAATAATTGTCAGTTGTTAAGGATTGAATATTTCTTCTTCACACACTGTTGATTGAAGAGCCAAAACAGTATTTTTACAAAGGTAGCGAAAAAGTAGGAAAGGAAAAAACTACTCTAACAAATTTACAAGAGATTCCCACAAATATTACTCCTATTACAAGAAACAGTAAAGTCATGTGAGGCAATAACTTAAATGAAACAGTAAAGTCATGTGAGGCAATAACTTGAAAAACGATACGTATTTGAGGTATGAAGAACCAGTAAAACATTGTGCAGTAACTTAAATGAAATAAGGCACTTTGATCATTGTTGTTGCACCATCAAGCAATACTTAGAACTTAAACTTCAAACTTGAACTACCGTTAGCTAACCTACAACCACCGCAACTTTGAACTTCACAATTTGCATAACCTTAACACAAACTCATTCGCTTATCAATACTCATGTTATATATATATGAATGGTAAATGCAATATACTGTTGCAATCTTGTGAACATCTGTATTACACATTACCATCACTATATTGGTCATAATAATTACCAGAAAATTTGAAAATGAGCAATGAAATCTTTCCAACTTAAAATATAAATATCTTTTCGACTAGAATAAGAAAATGAAGTTAAATTTCCTTTTAGTGATGTTAATTTAGTGGTGATGGGAGGCTGGGGTTACTAAGCAATGTTATTGAAATAAAATTGAATTCGCTGATCATTTATTAAAAAGGGATGGTTAAAATCTTGCTCTTTATGACAATTGTCTTGCTTTTTGTGGCACGGTTTTTTAGATTTTCTTTTGTTTAGTTTTTGTTTAGTTTTCTTATTAGTTTTTTCCTATGCATTTGGACATGATGGAGAAAAAGGATCGATTGGAGCTAGAGCTAGGTCAACTAGAATTGGGTGATCCAAAAGTGGATATAGGAAATGATTATGCCCTTTGTTTGGTGGGTCGTCTCCCAACAAAAAGAAATATCAATTTTGATGCCATGAAAAATATGATGGCTAGTATTTAACAATCAAAATGATGGATGAAAATCAAGGAGCTTGATAATATGTGAATCCTCTTTCATTTCAACCATGAATTTGATATGAATAGGGTGATTGAAAGGGGCCCCATGGTCATTCAACAATCATTTTTTGATTTTGCATCAATTGCAGAGTGGGGAGATACCGGAAGAGGTGAAACTTAATTATAGTGAGATATAAATTCAAGTTCTTAACCTCTTTATAGGTTATATGTTAGAGAATGTGGCCAAGTAATTAGAGAACTTCCTTGAGATATAAATTCAAGTTTTTAACCTCTATATGATGCAAAAAAGTTACAGGGACAAAGACTAGATTCATGAGAATCAGAGTAAAGATTAATGGAATATATTTCGTTTAAGTGCAATAAAGTTATCGCTTGAAGGGAAGAAATGAAAGACTACCCAGTTTTTGTTTAATATGTGGCAGCCTTGGCCACACTGACAATTTTAAAAGTAGTATGGTAGGTGGATTAGGTCAGTTCTTAAAAAAAGGGGTTAAAATTAGGGCCCCATGGCTAAATGAAGATGATTAGGGGAGAACCATGGTTGAATGAATTAAGATGATTAAGGGATTCTCCATATTTTTAGCTAAATTATTGTGATACTCAAATTTCAAACAATAATTTAGGAGCTAATATGGAAATGTAAGGAGATCAAAATCTTAATGGAATATATAAGTCAACTTCTTCTAGAAGAATAGTTAGCGACAATCCTAGTAGGACTAAAGGTATGAATTTTAGTTTCGACTTTCTAAGCCAAGAAGGGGTTGAGGGGGGCCAAAGATAATTTTGAGAATGAGGAAGATGAGTTGTTGGATATTAAGGAAAGTAAAAAAAAAAACATTTAAGTCCTTCTACTTCAAATTCTTTGTCTTTTTCTTACCCTTCAATAACTTCATACCCAATTGACTTAACGATGGGATCTATTACGCAAGACTGTCGATAGCCACGAAAACAATTAGTTGGAACTATTGTGGGTTAGGAGGGTTTTCGACAGTTCTAGCTTTAGAAAAGCTAGTTTATAGCATCTCCAATATTATATTTTTTTAAAGATTATTTTGTATAATAAAAAATATCTTAGAGCATTTACAAATATAGAGAGTAAATATTTTTTGCAAGTCTAATAAACTCTATTTTTTTACTCTTAATTATGAAAATGTTGTTGATTTAGAAAATTTTATTAAAAATTTGAATGAGAAGTTCGAAATTCCAACTAAAGAAAACTAAATAAATATGGGTGATAAACAATAAGTTCTGAGTTTAGATTCAGCAGAGGTATTATCTGAAACAAAAATCTAAACATCTGATATTTTTTAAATTTATTTCAAAAAAATTTTAAGAAATGATGCGTCATTTGATATTGTGTAAAATGATTATATAAAAACATACAAATTTAAAACTGGAGGTGGTTATGGAACATTTCGAAAGCACTTGAAAAATAAATGTGTTGCTCAAATTAGAATAAAAAAAATGCAAAATTAAATTTTTGGGTATGTAACATTTTTTTCTACTTATCATTTATTTCAATATTAAGATGAAAACAATAAAAAAATTGATAAAAATGATAAGTATGGAACATTTATTTTTTAGTTTTGGTAAAAAAGTATATTTTATTAATTATTGTTAAAATGCATTAAATTTATCTGGTAAATGTGTACCAAGAAATATCTTTAAATGTGATTTATCTAATATATATAAAGAAAAATAAAAAAATTGCTCAAAATATGTTTTTTTTAATGATCGTGTTTGTATTTATAGTGATATTTGAAGTGATCATTGACAATTGCATTTTTACATAAGTCTTACATGTCATTGGATTGATGGTGAATGACAATTACAAAAAAAATTATTTGTATTTAGAGTTTTGATAATTGACATACCTCCAAAAATATTTTTAAAATGATAAAAAATATTTTGGAAGCATATGGATTAGTTCATAAATTTTTTAATTTCTTTTGATAATTTAGCAACAAATATTGCCTCAATTGAAAAGCTTCAAACATTATACAAACCTAGCATTGGAGGTAGATATTTTTATGTTATGTATTAAATTTATGTATTCAAGATAATTTAAAATATTTGAGTGGTATAATTGCTCCAATTAAAGTAATAATTTCATTTTTGTGGTAACATACACAAAAAATGAAATTATAGGTTAGATTTTATCATGAAAATGACAAAAAACTAAAAAATTTCCAATAGATGTTCTTATTCATTGCAATTCAATTTATAAATTACTCAACGAGTCATATGGATATAGAGAATTATTTTGCATATTTATTTTCAATAATGTTCTACAAATTAATTTATATCCACAGCACGAGAATATTTATCAATAACTTTTAGATATTTTAAAATTTTTTAATGATTCAACATATATTTTAAATGATTTTTATTATCCAATATGAAATTTATTGTCATGTGAATGTATTAATATTATTCATGTATTTCAAGAATATATTAATAATATAATTTTTTATGATTTTATTTATATGATGAAAAATAAATGGTTGAATTAGTTTAAATTTATTCATTTGATTAATCTTGTATGTTGTGTTTTTTTATCCAAGATATAAAATATGTGGTTTATATAATTATTTGAATCTTTATTAGTAATTGTTAGATTTATGTGATGATATTAATATTGATTCTATTATTAATGATGTAAAAAAATTAATTTGTGATTTATTTATGAAATTTAGTTTGATTTATAATATTTATGCTACTACTGCTAGTAGTGGCATTACTAGTCAATGATTGGGTGAATTGATAAAAATTAAAGATGGTGATTGTTTAATGATGCAAAAATATAAAAAGCTAAGATCATCTTCTGGTTCACCAGAACTTATTATTTATCTAACAACTAAATTTGAATTTGCTGATAATAGGACATATAAAGATTTTCTAGTTCTTAATTGGTGGAGTTGATATCGAAACACTTATTTGGTACTCTTCTAAATTCCAAAATAAATTTTTTTTCAGTCTAGTCTTAATTGTTATGGATGAACAAGTTTTTAATGTGGGATGTAATATTTTAAATGAGACGTGATTTAACTTAACTCCCGAATAACTAGAAGTTCAAGCTGAAAATGTAGACCAATATGACTTCATCACCAAAGAAATGTCTGATAGATCCGACACCGTTGATTCCCATTAAAAAAGGTAAAAGGAGTCAACAATTAAAATTTAAAAGGTAAAAGAATTATGTGGTTTAATTTCTCAAGACCCCAAGAAAATACTTGAGCAACTTAATTAATGATAAAAAAATTAAGTTCAAGCCCAATTATAAATATTATAATTTTTAAATATAAATTCAAATTTTTATTGTCACATCTGCTAACTTAGATCCCAAGTCGCACGTGTCGTTAAGTTGACGCGTTGAACCGACCATAATCTAAATTCAGATTTTGACTGGAATTTATCAAAATGGTGGTCTATAATTATGAAAGATGTTAAATGAAGTATATTAAATGTGTAAAGATGTTAAAATATGATAAATGACCTAGATGAAAAAGTTTAGAAAGTTGTGGGGTTATTTTGCAAATTATTGACAATTGGAGGATTATATGAGACATTTGCCATTTAAATAAAATTTTGAACCCAAAAAATATGAATGGCTTTCCACCCTAAGGAAAAAAGGAATTAATGTGTTAATTAAGCATAATATGATATTATAAATTCAAATATGATTGAATCCAATGGTTGACTTTTGGGTTCTTCCTTTTTATTTCTTCTTTTCTTCTTCTTTTTCATCTCAGTTAAACTTCATTTTTTGCATATGAACGAGTCCCAACTGTCTCTCACCATTCTCCATAGCCAAGAGCTTGTCAATTGAGAGAAAGAGAGAAGGTAGAGAGAAAAAGTCAAGGAAAATGTATTTTCATGCATTAGAGAACCTAATGGAGCAAATAGCAAATTTGTTGCAATAAATAGTACAAGCAGTTTCACAACTCGCTCCACCTCCTCCTCCACCTCAGCCAAAACCTTGAATTGATAAGCTGAGAAAATATGGGACCATAAATTTTATGGGAAGGAGAGAGGATGATCAAGCAACATAAGAGTTTTGGATTGAATCAACAGAAAGGCTGTTTGAGGAACTCAAGTGTCCAGAGGAACAGAAAGTCAGGTAGCAGTGTCACTTCTAAAAGATCATGCCTATGATTGGTGGAAATCAATCTTATCGAAGTCTCAAACACTGAAACAACCTTTATGAAATTTCTTTAAGACAAAATTTAAGAAGAAATATGTGCCTAGAGTTTGTGTTAATGAAAAGAAAAGGGAGTTTCAAGACCTGAAGCAAGGAAGCATGTCAGTAGCAAAATACAATATGAAATTACAACGCAAATCTACTGAGCACAAATAAAAAGATTGCCCTAGAAGGAGAGGTACAAGTGGTGTAGTATCAGTTCAGGTTCAGAATGTAACTCGAGGTAGAGGTAGAGGACATAGACAGTCTAGAAGTGATAGGATTGGGTAGAGTGTATCATAAACAGTGAATAGAGCAGAAGGTAATCGAACCCCAGCATGAGCATATGCCATGAGAGCTCGTGAGGAGCAGGATGGCCCAGATGTAATTATAGATATGTGTTCTACACATTCATATTTATGCATGTCACCACCTAGTCAGGGTAATATGGTTACATAGGAATTAGATTATGATATATTAGTGACAAATCCTTTGGGTCATGGAGTGAAAGTTAGTCGAGCCTATAAAAAATAGTCCAATCAAAGCTCAAAATGTAGAATTCCCAACTGACCTGATAGAGTTGCTATTCTGTGAATTTGATGCAATCTTGGGGATGGATTGGTTAACTCAGCATAGGGCAGTGATGGATTGTCAGTATATGAGAGTGACTTTCAAGAATTCAAGGCAGAATGATGTGATTGTCTTGGGCGAGAATCGACCATACTTGAATAATGTCATTTCTGTGATAAAGGCAAGTAAGCTTATCAAAATGATATGTGAAGTATTTTTGGCACATTGTAAATACCAAGAAAAAGAGTATATATCTCAAAGAGATTCCTACAGTATGCGACTATCCATATATCTTCCCTAAGGACTTGCCAGGGTTACCACCTGTCAGGGAGATAAAGTTTGCCATAGATGTTTTGCCAGGCAAAGCCTCGATATAGATCACTCCCTACAAAATGACACCTATTGAGGTAAAGGAATTAAAAGTGCAGTTGCAAGAGTTGTTAGAGAAAGGGTTTATTAGACCCAGTGTCTCACCTTAGGGTGCTCCGGTTCTATTTATGAAAAAGAATGATGACACCTTTCATTTGTGTATTGATTATCGTTAGTTGAACAAGATGAAAATTAAGAACAGATATCCCTTGCCAAGAATAGATGACTTGTTTGATCAGTTGAAAGGAGCAGGGATATTTTCTAAAATTGACCTTAGATCATATTATCACCAACTGAGAATTAGAGAATCAGACATTTCAAAAACAATATTTAGGACTCGGTATGGTCATTATGAATTCTTAGTAATGCATTTTGGCCTGACGTATGCCCCAGCAACATTTATAGATCTAATGAATATAATCTTTAGGCCTTATTTGGACCAGTTCATGGTGGTGTTTATAGATGATATCCTAGTATACTCCAGAAGCAGAGAAGAGCATAATCAACATATTCGTATTGTCTTCCATACCTTGAGAGAGAATTAATTATATGTGAAGTTGTCGAAATGTGCATTCTGGTTAGATGAAGTGGCCTTTCTAGGGCATATTGTCTTAGCCGATGGGATTAGAGTCGACTCTAGCAAGGTAGAGGCAATCCTCAACTGGAAACTGCCTCAGAATGTGATAGAGGTGAGAAGTTTTCTTGGTTTGGCTGGTTATTATCAGAGATTTGTGAAAGGATTTTCAATGATAAGCTTATCACTAACAAAATTTCTTAGAAATGAGGCCAGATTTAAGTCGATAGACCAGTGCTAGACTAGTTTTGATAAGTTGAAAAAAATATTGACAGAAGTACCAGTGTTGACACAACCTATTGCAGGAAAAATTATGTGGTGTACAATGATGCTTCCCTTAATGGTTTGGGCTACGTACTAATGCAAGAAGACAAAGTAATCGATTATGCTTCAAGACAGCTGAAGCCTCATGAGAGATTATTCGACATATGATTTGGAACTAGCAGCCATTGTGTTTGCATTGAAAATATGACAACACTACCTGTATGGAGAGCAATGTTTTATCTATACAGACCATAAAAGTATGAAATATTTACCTTCACAAAAGGAACTCAATTTCAGATAGAGGCAATGGTTATAATTAATCAGAAACTACAATTGTATCATTGATTATTAGTCGAGTATGCCCAATGTGGTAGCTGACGCTCTGAGTAGAAAAACTCTGGCAGGTAAATATTAAAACTTAAATTTATTAAGTGAACAAGATTAAATAACAAGAAAATGAAATAATAAATAATTTATATATATTATTTTGGCAGAATTGCAGATTCAACCCATATTGATTCAACAAGGACAATCAGAAGTAGGACATGAAATTAAAGAAAATCTTTGAAATGGAGAAAAAGGTTGAAAAACTAGAATTTATTATTGAAGTAGATGAGAGTTTAACGCAAAAGGGCAGGTTATATGTACTAGACATATTAGAATTGAAACAAGATATTTTGAAAGAGACTCACAATGTTATTTATGCAATATACCCGGAAAGCAACAAAATGTATCATGACTTGAAGGCATATTACTGGTGGCCGGAAATGAAAAGAGATATCATATAGTATACTACCAAATGTTTTAACTTGTCAGCAAATGAAGGTTGAGCATCAAATACCAAGTGGATTGTCACAGTCAATTTCAATTCTAGAGTGGAAATGGGAAAGAGTTACAATGGATTTTGTTTCTGAGTTGCCTTTGACACAAAAGAGGCATGATGCAGTATGGGTAGTGATGGATCGACTCACCAAATCAGCTCATTTTATACCGATCAAGATGGATTATCCACTTAACCATTTGACAGAGATCTATATTAATGAGATAATCAGTTTACACAGTATGCCAGTTTTGATCATTTTAGATCGAGACTCGAAATTCATTCACGATTCTGGAAAGGTTTGCATCAAGCCATAGGTACTCGGCTCAATTTCAGCACAACTTTCTACCCACAAATAGATGGACAATCAGAGAAGGTCATACATATATTGGAAGATATGTTGAGGAGTTGTGTGATGGAATTTGAAGGCAGTTGGGATAAACATCTTCCATTGATAGAGTTTGCCTACAATAATAGTCACCAAGCCAGTATCGGTATGACACCATATGAAGCCTTGTATGGGAGAAAATGTAGAATGCCTCTATGTTGCACCGAGCTTAGTAAAAAGAAAGTAGTGGGTCCAGATCTAGTGCAGCAAACAGAGGAAAAAGTGAGAGTAATAAGAGATAGGCTGAAAGCTGCTGCTGATAGATAGAAATCATATGTAGATTTCAAAAGAAGGGATATTAAGTATACAATTGGTGACAAAATATTCTTAAAAGTCTCACCTTGGAAAATAATTTTCCGATTTGGAAAGAAGGAAAAGTTGAGTCCTAGGTTCATTGGACCATACGAGATACTTGAACGCATGGGTCATGTGGCGAACAAATTAGCTCTAACACCAGAGTTAGACAAGATTCACAATGTATTCTATGTGTCCATGTTGAGAAGATATCGATCGAATCCATCTCATATCATATCAACATAACCTATAGAGATACGACCAGATCTAACTTATGAAGATGAGCCAGTGGAAATTCTAGCTCAAGAAATAAAAAAGCTACGAAACAAGAAGGTACCAATGGTAAAGGTTCTATGGAAAAATCATAATTCAGAAGAGGCGACTTGGGAAAATGAAGAGTTGATGAAGGTTCAATATCCACAATTATTCCACTAAAGTTAAAAAGGTAAATTTCGAGGACGAAATTTTGTTTAAGGAGGGGAAAATTGTAATGCCCGATAATTTAGATCACGGTCGCGGTTGATCGAAATTCACAGCTCCGAACCGATCAGGATCTAAATTCGGTCATGAAAGAAAAAAATTAAAATGATAATAAAATAAGAAAAAAAATATTTTGGATATTATTAATTGAGAATTTTGAAGTTCGGAATTAAAATTTGGAAAAAAATAATTTTTTGCTGAATGAAATTGGAAATTGTAGTGTTTTTGGCACAAATATTTTGAGAAAGCATAAAAATGAAATATTCTTTATTTAAGGAAAAGAATATTGTTTTGATTAAAATAAAGTAAGAGTGATTTAAATTAATGGACCAATGAGAGTCAAGATTATCTAATTAATCCTAACCACCTACCTAATCCAACCATAAAAAGTCAAACTCTATTTTGTTTGTCATTATTTTTTTTCTTTCTCATCTAACCAAAGAAAACTCTTTCCCTTTCTTCTCCTTGTAGTCGTGACCTCCCTTACCCCCTAGTTCTTTTTTTTTCTTCAATTAAAGCTAAAGTTAGATGGCAAAAGTTGGATTAAGGCAAGATCATCAAGAAAGTGAAGCAAAGTGAGTATAACCAAGGAAATGAAAGGAAGAAAAGAAAAGAAAAAGAGAAAAAATTTAGTCATTCTGAAGATCTTCAAATGTGAGGTAAGATTTTCCATCTTCTCACTTTTCTCTTTCTCTTTTCTTTAATTTTGGGGTTAGTTACCATTAAGGGTGGTAATTTATGGTTATTATTATGTTAATAATGATTAAGGGTGGATTAATGTAATTAGTGCTTGATTAGTGTGAAAATTGTTGTTAGGCTAAGGAGGTGAAAAATCTTTGAACCAAAATCAAAGAGGAAGTAAGGGCAAGGAAAAAGCAAGCTAGGAAGAAGAGAAAAGTGAAGAGAAGTGAATTTTTGATGTATGTACATTTGGCAAAAATTCAATATAGAAAAATATTGATTTTGATTTTGTGATGTTTGTGAAATTGTATATGAAATTATGGATATTTGATTGAGTGATGAATTGGTGATTAAATAATGTCATGAATGTGAAAATAAAAATTAGAATATGAAGTTGATGCATGAAAATGAAAATTGAAGGAATTAATTGAAGTGTTGGAAAATTCGTCTTATGAATAGTCTCTATTTTTCTAGTCATAACTTGAGTTTTGAAATTGCATTTTGAGTGATTCATGTTGGGTTGGAAATTTAAGACATAGGGTTTCAACTTTCATTCGGACCATTAGATCGGAATATATCTGCAATTAGGTGAAAAATAGACTCAAAATTTGAACTAGAATTCTATCCAGCAAAATATTGGGCATATTAGAATAAATATATCTTAGAAAAAAATTCATACCTTTTGCTAAAAAATTTAGTTTAATGTGATTCTAGTTGAAAATTAAAGATAAGACATGTACATACATTTTGTTAGTTGATCACTTGTCCAAATTCCATCTAAACATTGATGAAAAATACAGACCAATATAAAGCAGAAATGTTGTTCAGAATAGGAAAGCTTGCATATATATATTAATTGTGAAATTTTGTGATAGAAAAGTATATTATTTGATTTTTTTTATAGTTATAATGATTAAATGAGCAAGTATGAAGTTGTAAAATATTTAATGGAATTTTTGCATTTATATGGAATTTATATTAGTATTACCTACATAATTTATGTAAATAATAATAAAGGTAACAAATATAATTAAGTCCTATAACATCTAGTTGATAACTAGGTATTAGGATAATTTGGTAGGCTAGTAAAAGGGTAGAAATATAGGCACTAGAAAATAATGCTAATATTTAATTTATATAAGCACTAAAAATAATGCTGAGTTGAAATTACGTAGGCATTAAGAAATAGTGCTGAGTTTGAAATTATGTAGGCACCAAAAACGTACTGAGTTGTTATTGAAAATGTAGACATTGAACGTCAAGTTATAAAATAATTATATAGGTGCCGAGTAAACTACCAAATAGCAAAAACCCTGTATCCAGTATTTAGTTACAGTCTAAAATATCGTGAGCTATCAAATAAATAACATAAAAAAATGTGAATCATTAAATTGATATTTTGAATTGTATTTATTGTATTGTTAAATAATTTCAAGCATGCTTAATTAATGAATGAAATGTTATAATTGATGAATTATATTTTTGCGTGACGAAAATAGTTTTAATATCATTTGAATATTTGACATGCTTAGTAAATTAATTGTAGTTTCTAAAATTTTATTTTGGAAATATTTATATAATTATTGGATGGTTGTCAAACGTATCACTAAGCTACTAGTTTAGCACATGTGTTTCACGTGCAGAAAAATAGACGTCACTATTGCATTAGGGAGACTGAAGATAAGGGTAACTCCAACATCAGATTGCAGCAGTATATTTTCTTTTTGTACATTTTGGAAATGATTTTGTAAAAATTAAATTTTAAGAATTTCTTTTGATATAAATTTGTGGCATGTATGATTTATAAGGATTGAAATTTGTAATTAATTTATATTTGGCATTATTGTAAATATATTTATAAATATTATGGTTTAATGAATGAGTTCTTTTAAATCAAAATAGTTATGTAACTAGTTATATATTTAAATGATATAAAAAAGAGAAGAAAAGAAACATTAAATATTCCGCTAATAATAAACTTGAAAAAAATAAAATATAATATAATAATTTGAGAATTGGTCATTTTTACAAAAATGAGATTTGTAGCACTTTCATGCACTATTAGCGATTAGTAGAGTTAGGGAGCACTACAAATAATTATCAATATAAACCACATGTAATCATATTACACATGTAAAAGTATATTTACATATAAACATACCATGGATACGTGTGCATTAGTTATTGGTGATTTTGGATCCATAAACCTTCAATATGATCAGCACGAACGCAATTTGTATGAAAAATGTCTTCCCCAACTTCTATAGGTAGCTCGATAGAAAATGGAGGAGTCTCATCAAACTAATTATACCCTTCCTCATCTACCATATGTAATGCCCCATAATTTAGGTCATAGTTGCGGGTGACCGAAATTTGACGTGCCGAACTTATCAGAGTTTAAATTCGTACATGAAAGAAAAAAATAAAATCATAATAAAATATGTGGATATTATTAATTGAGAATTTTGAGGTTTGGAGCTAAAATTTAGAAAATAATAATTTTTCGTTGAACGAAATTTGCATTTACGGTATTTTTGACACATATTTTAAGAATAAATAAAAATAGAATATTCTTTATCTAAAGAAATTAATATTTTTTGGATTAAGATAAATTAAGATTGATTTATATTAATGGACTAATGAGGGACAAGATTATGTAATTAATCCTAACCACCCACATAATTCTACTATAAAAGTCAAATTTCACTTTTTGCCTTTATTTCTTCTTCTTCCTTATCTTAAACAAACAAAATTTCTCTCTCATTTTCTTCTCTTTGTTGTGACCTTCATCTCCCCCTTCCTTCTTCTTTTTCTTCAATTAAAGTTAAGGTTTAGACAGAAAAAGATGGATTAAGGCAATATCAACAAGAAAGTGAAGCAAAGTGTACCAAACAAAAGAAGATGAAGGAAGAAAAGAAGAGAAATAAGAGGAAATATTTTAGCTATCTTGAAGATCTACAAAGGTGAGATTAGATTCTTCATCTTCATCTTCCTACTTTTCTTCTCATCTTTACTCTCTTTTTTAGGTTAATTACTATTAAGGTTAGTAATTTGGGATTATTAGTATGTTAAGAGTGATTAAGGGTTAATTAGTGTAATTAATGCTTGATTAGTGTGAGTTAAGGGTTAATGATAGATTAGAAGAGTAGTTTATGGATCTAAGATGGGGTAGAGGTGATTAGTGGCTTAAGAGAGCTTTATGTGCATATGTAACATTAAAGTATAAGATAAATTGAAGTGTATATGTAATATTGTTGTTAGGCTAATGAGGTAAGCAACCTTTGGGCCATAATTAAAGAGGAAATAAAGGCAAGGAGAAAGTCAATTAGGAGGTAGAGAAGAGTGAAGAAAAGAGAACTTTTTAAGGTATGTACATTGGGCAAATATTCAATAGGGTAAAAATGTTAATTGTTGATTGTATTATTATGTTGAGTATAATATTGTATATAATTGTGTAAGAAATTATTGATATTTTGATTGAGTGATGAAATTGTGATTTAATAATACCATGAATATGAAAATAAAATTTAGATTATGTTGATGATGCATGAAGATAGAAAATCGTATGATTTAATTAAGTTGTTGGAAATTCATTTTATGAATAGAATCTACATTTTAGGCCATAACTTGAGTTATATATGTCATTTTTGGATATTTCTTGTTGGATTGGAAATTTAATATATAGAGCTTTAATTTTTATTTAGACTATTAGATTTAAAATTGACTCAAAGTTCGAATTAGAAATCTGTGTAGTAAAATACAAGGCAGAATGAATATGAACATAGTTGATTGTAAAATCTATATTGTTTTCTAAAAAAATTGGTTTGATATGATTCTAGTTGGTAATTAAAGATAAAACATTTATCTGTATTTTGTTAGTTTATCACTTGTCTGAATTTCATTTAAATTGGACAAAAAATACAGGGCAATATGAGACATAAATTCAGTCCAAACTGGGGCAGCTTGTGTATAGGAGTATATTGTTGAATTTTATGATAGAAAAATATATTATTTGACTTTTCTTATACTTATAATGATTTAAATTGTATGATTTAATAAAGTTATTGAAAATTCATCTTGTGAAAAATGTTTATGTTTTAGGCCATAACTTGAGTTATGGATGTGATTTTTGGGAGTTTTTTTATTAGATTGAAAATTTAAGACATAGGATTCAATTTCTTTAGACTATTAGATCTAAATATGCCTGCATTTAGGTTTAAAATTGACTCAAATTTCAAACTAAAAATATGTCTAGTAAAATATTGGGCAGAATGAATATTAGCTTATTGTAAAATCTATAACTTTTGTTAAAAATTTCGGTTGGATGTGATTCTAGTTGGTAATTAAAAATAAGACATTTATCTGTATTTTGTTAGTGGATCACTTATCTGAATTTCATTTTAAATTGGATAAAAAATTCAGGGGAATATGAGACATAAATTCAATCTAGAATAGGGCAACTTGTATAAATGAGTATATTATTGAATTTTATGATAGAAAAATATATTATTTGACTTTTCTTATACTTATAATGATTTAATGAGTGGATATGATGTTGTAATATAATTAATGGAGATTATTTTATTTATGTGAAAATTTATTAACATTACATACATAATTGATGTAAATAATAATAAAGGTAACAAATATGATTAAGGCATATAACATCTAGTCGAGAACTAGAAATTAGGATAAGTTGACATGTTAATAAAATGGTAGAAATGTAGGCACTAGAAAATAGTGCTGACATTTAATTTATGTAGGCACTAAGATATAGTTATGAGTTTAAAATTATGTAGTTACCAAAAAAGTGATGAGTTATTATAAAAAATATAGGCATTAAACGTCGAACTATAAAATAATTAAGTAGTCACAAAGTATATTGTCGAAGAGGAAAAATCATATATCTAGTGTTTAGTTTCAATTTAAGATGTCATGGGCTATCAAATAAATAAATAGAAAAAAATATGTAAATTATTAAAATGATTGTCTTATATTATTATTAATGAATTTCAAGCATGTTTAATAAATTAAATGTTATAATTGATCAATTTTATATTTTTACATGATGTAAATAGTTTTATTTTATTTAAATGTTTTGGCCTACTTAGTATATTAATTGTATTTGATAAAAAAATTATTTTTAGCGATAATTGTATAATTATTGGATAGTTGTAAAAGGTACCGTTAAGCTAGTAGCTTAGTACGTGTGTTTCACGTGTAGATTAATAGAAGTAGCTATTGCATTAGGACCAACTGAAAAAATGGAAACCCCAAGATCAAATTGCAGCAGTTTATTTTCTTTTTGTATATTTTTTGTTATTATATTATATAATTAAAATTTAAGATTTTTCTTTTTATTGTAAATATGTGGCATGTAGGAATTTCAAAAGTGTAGATTTGTAATTAATATAATTTGTATTATTTGTAAATGTATTTTTGAATATTATAACTTAATGTATGAATACTTTTAAATTTAGAAATTTTACAATCAAGATATTTGCATCACTAGATACATATTTAAACGATTAACTATTTGCTACATAATAGGTTATTGTCCTAGATCAGCCTATTAACTATTTGCTACATAATAGGTTCTTGTCCTAGATCAGTCTATCCCTATGCTCTCTGAAGAGCTTTTACACTCTGTCCAAAATCTCTCACTTATGGGGATTCTTCATGATCAATTGACTCTGAAAGACTGTTACTCACTTCATCTTCTGAGAAATATTGTTCTGATCCCAAATTCATATCTACCTGTAAACTAGAAGAATGGACCCAAATTAGATCATTGCAGTATTTTATGCATATGCATGAGGCAAGCTTTATATTTTACACCCACTGTTTAATAATCAATTAGTTTCGGCTTTGATACCACTAAATGTAGTGCTCCATTACCCTATTAACCGTTAATAATGTAGGAAAACTCTACCTAACTCATTATTTGAAAACCAATACTCAAATTATTATTATTTTTTCAATTTGAGTTTGATATTAGTGGAATATATATATATATATTCACCTCAGCCAAAACTCCGAATTGATAAGCTGAGAAAATATAGGGCCACATATTTTATGGGAAGAATAGAGTATGACCTAGCAGCATCAGAGTTTTTGATGAATTCAACAGGGTGGGTGTTTGAGGAGCTCGAGTGTCCAGAGGAATAGAAAGTCAGGTATGCAGTGTCCTTTCAAAGGATCATACCTATGAATGGTGGAAATTAATTTTATCAAAGCCCCAGACACCGAAACCACCTTCATGGAATTTTTTCAAGGCAAAACTTAGCAAGAAATATGTGCCTAGATTCTATGTTAATAAAAATAAGAGGTAATTTCAAGTCCTGAAGCAAGGAAGCATGTCAGTAGTAGAATACAAGGTGGAATTTACCAGAATGAGTAAATATGCAACGAGAATTATTGTTGATAAGGCAAATAGGAGCCACAGATTTGAGGAAAGGCCCAATGATGACATTGGAAATATGGCTGTCGCCCTTCAGCTTGAGCATTTTTCTACACTAGTATCATCGGCTATCAGTGTGGAAAAAAGGTCAAAAAGAAAGAAGATAGAAGTGCCACCTCAGAGATCAACAACTAGCATGACCCAGACATCCATTAAAAGGGGGCAGACAACGCCTAGATTTTTCCAGTCATGGAGTTATGGACCAATCTTTTCAGCTAGGTAGAGCTAACAGTCAAGGCCAGAAGGGTCTACAACTAGTACACCACTTCGACTAATATGATATTTATATCTGTCATATGTAAGCGTTGTGGAAGATCACATGCAGGTGATTGTTGGTGGATTACTGGAGCATGCTTATGATGTATATCTACTGAGCACAAACAGAAAGATTACCTTAAATGAAGAGGTACAGGTGGTGTAGTATCAGTCCAAGTTCAAAATTTCACTCAAAGCAGAGGCAGTGGACATGGACAGTCTAAAAGTAGTAGGATTGATTATAGTATATCAAAATCAGTGAATAGAGTAGAGAGTAGTCGAGCCTTAGCCTGAACATATGCCATGAGAGCTCGTGAGGAGCAGGATGCCCCGGATGTCATTATCGATCAATTTTCTCTTTATGATATTGATTTATTGCACTGATAAATATGGATTCTCCACATTCATATTTATGCATTTCACCACATGTTTAGGGTAACATGGTAGCAGAGGAATTAGATTATGATATATTAGTACAAATCCTTTGGGTCATAGAGTGAAAGTTAGTTGAGTCTAGAAAAACAGTCTAGTCAAAGCTCAGAATGTAAAATTCCCAGCTAACCTGATAGAGTTGTCATTCTGTGAGTTTAATGCAATCTTAGGGATGGATTAGTTAACTCAGCATAGGGCAGTGGTGAATTGTCAGTGTAGGAGAGTGACTTTCAAGAATTCAGGGCAGGATGACGTGATTGTCTTGGGCGAGAATCGACCATATTTGACTAATGTCATTTCTGTTACAAAGGCATGTAAGCTTATCAAAAAGGGATGTGAAGCATTTTTGGCATATATTGTGGATACCAAAAAGGGGAGTCTAGATTTCAGAGAGATTCCTACAGTATGTGAATATCCATATATCTTCACCAAGGACTTGTCATGATTACCACCTGTCAGGGAGATAGAGTTCTCTATAGATGTTTTTCCAGGAACAACCCCAATATCGATTACTCCCTATAGAATGACATCTACTGAACTAAAGGAATTAAAAGTACAATTGCAAGAGTTGGAAAAAAAGTTTATTAGACCTAGTGTCTCACTTTGGGGTATTCCGATTTTATTTGTAAAAAACAAATATGGCACTTTACGGGTGTGCATTGATTATTGTCAGTTGAACAAGATGACAATTAAGAACAAATATCCATTGCTAAAAATTGATGACTTGTTTGATCAGTTGGAATGAGTATAAGTATTTTTTAAAATTGACCTCAGATCATGTTATCACCAATTGAGGATTAGAGAGTCAGACATTTTAAAAATAGCATTTAGGACTCGATATGGTCATTACGAGTTATTAGTAATATCTTTTGTTTTAACGAATTCCCCAACCGCATTTATGGATCTAATGAATAAAATCTTTAGGCCATATTTAGGCCAGTTTATAGACGATATCTTAGTGTACTCCAGAAGCAAAGAAAAGCATGACCAACATCTTTGTATGATCTTCCATACATTTATAGATAATTAATTATATGCAAAGTTATCAAAATATGCATTTTGGTTGGAGGAAATGGCCTTTCTAGGGCATATTATCTCAGTTGAAGGAATCAGAGTTGACTCCAGCAAGGTAGAGGCGATCCTCAACTAAAAACTGCCTCGAAATATGACAAGGGTGAGAAGTTTTATTGGTTTGGCTGGTTATTATCGAAGGTTCATGAAAATATTTTCAATGATAGCCTCACCACTAATAAAATTGCTTAGAAAGGAAACTAGATTTGAGTGAACAGACCGGTGCCAGACTAGTTTTGATAAGTTGAAGAAAATATTGACAGAGGCACCGATGTTGACATAGCCTATTATGGAAAAAGATTATGTGGTGTACAATGATGCTTCCCTTAATAGTTTGGGTTGCATGTTAATGCAAGAAGTCAAAGTGATAGCTTATGCTTCCAAACAATTCAAGCCTCATGAAAGATTATACGACAAATGATCTAAAACTAATAGCCATTCTTTTTGCATTGGAAATATGCGCGAGACTACTAATATGGCTAGAAATATTATATCTATACGAACCATAAAAGTCTGAAATATTTGTCTTCACAAAATAAACTCAATTTGAGACAGAAACGATGACTAGAATTGATCAAAGACTACAATTATATCATTGATTATCATTTAGGTAAGACCAATGTAGTAGCTGATGCTCTGAGCAAAAAAACTCTGGCAGGCAAAAGTTAAAACTCAAATTTATTAAGTGAACAAGAAAGTACCATTGCTAAAGGTTATTTGGAAAAATCATAATTCGGAAGAGGTGACTTGGAAAAATGAAGAGGTGATGAAAGCCCAATATCCATAATTGTTCAACTCTAATTAAAAAGGTAAATTTCAAGAACGAAACTTATTTTAAGGAGGAAAAATTGTAATGGTCGATAAATTAGGTCACAATTGTGAGTGACCGAAATCCGACATGCAAACCGATTAGAGTCTAAATTCGGACATGAAAGAAAAAAATAAAATGATAATAAAATGTGAAAAAAATATTTTCGATATTATTAAAAGAGAATTTTCAGTTTCGGAGCTAAAATTTAGAAAATAATAATTTTTTGTTGAACTGAATTTGCATTTATGATGTTTTTGATACAAATATTTTAAGAATGAATAAAAATGGAATATTTTTAATTAAGGAAAAAATATTCTTTGAAATAAGATAAAGTAAGATTAATTTATATTAATGGACCAATAAGAGAGAAAATTATCTAATTAATCATAACTACCTACCTAATCCTGCTGTAAAAGTCAAATTTCAATTTTTGTCTTTATTTCTTCTTCTTCCTCATCTTAAACAAACAAAATTTCTCTCTCATTTTCTTCTCTTTGTCGGGACCTTCATCTTCCTCTTTCTTCTTCTTTTTCTTCAATTAAAACTAAGGTTTAGATATAAAAATATGGATTGAGGCAAGATCAATAATAAAGTGAAGCAAAATGAGTCAAACAAAAGAAGATTAAGGAAGGAAAAAAGAGAAAGAAAAAGAAAGATTTTAGCCATCTTGAAGATCTACAAAGGTGATGTTAGATTCTTTATCTTATTACTTTTCTTCTCCTCTTTACTCTCTTTTTGAGGTTAATTACTATTAAGGTTAGTAATTTGAGATTATTAGTATGTTAATGGTGATTAATAGTTGATTAGTATAATTAATGCTTGATTAGTGTGAGTTAAGGGTTAATGATGGATGAGAAGAGTTGTTTATGGACCTAAGATGGGATAAAGGTGATGAGTGATTTAAGGGAGCTTTATATGCATATGTAACATTAAAGTATAAGATAAATTGAAGTGTATGTGTAATACTGTTGTTAGGCTAAGGAGGTGAGCAACATTTGAGCCATAATCAAAGAGAAAATAAGGGTAAGGAGAAAGCCAATTAGGAGGTAGAGAAAAGTGAACTTTTTGAAGTATGTACATTTGACAAAAATTCAATATGATAAAAATGTTAATTGTTGATTGTATTATTATATTGAGTATAGTATTGTATATAATTGTGTAAGAAATTATTGATATTTTGATTGAGTAATGAAATGATGATTTAATGATGTGATGAATGTGAAAATAAAATTTAGATTATATTGATGACGCATGAAAATAGGAAATTGTATGATTTAATGAAGTTGTTGGAAATTCGTCTTATTAACAGTGTCTATATTTTAGGTCATAACTTGAGTTCTAGATCTGATTTTTAAGTTTTTCTTATTGGGTTGGAAAAACATAGAGCTTCAACTTTTATTTAGAATATTAGATCTTAAAATGTCTGCATATATTTTTTAAATTGACTCAAAATTCAAACTGAAATTCTATTTAGTAAAATACTGGGCAGAATGAATATGAACGTAGCTGATTGTAAAATCTATAATTTTTGCTACAAAATTTGGTTTGATGTGATTCCAGTTGGTAATTAAAGATAAGACATTTATTTATATTTTGTTATGATCACTTGTCTAAATTCCATTTCAAAATAGATAAAAAAAATTAGGGTAATATGAGACATAAATTCTTTCCAGAATAATACAACATGTGTATATGAGTATATTATTAAATTTTATAATAGAAAAATATATTATTTGATTTTTTTTATACTTATAATGATTTAATGAGTTTGTATGATATTGTAATATATTTAATGGATATTATTTCATTTATGTGAAATTTTATTAGCATTACATACATAATTGATGTAAATAATAATAGAGGTAACAAATATGATTAAGTCATATTACATCTAGTTGAGAACTAAAAATTAAGATAAGTTGACATGACAATAAAATAATAGAAATATAGATACTAAAAAATTGTGCTGAAACTTAATTTTTGTAGGCACTAAAAAATAGTGATGAGTTTAAAATTATGTAGGCACCGAAAAGATGTTGAGTTATTATCGAAAATATAAGTATTAAATACCGAGTTATAAAATAATTAAGTAAGCGCTGAGTATACTGCAGAAAGACAGAAATCTTGTATCTAGTATTTAGTTCCAGTTTAAAATGTAATGAACTATCAAATAAATAAAGGGAAAAATTTGTGTAAATTATTAAAATAATTGTCTTGTATTATTATTAGCGAATTTCAAGTATGCTTAATAAATAAAATATTATAATGGATCAATTTTATATTTTTGCATGATGTAAATAGTTTTAATTTTATTTGAATGTTTTGACCTACTTATAAATTAATTGTATTTGATAAAAACTTTATTTTAGAGATAATTATATAATTATTAGATAGTTGCCAAAAGTATCACTAAACTAGTAGTTTAGCGCGTGTGTTTTACACGTAAGTTAGTAGAAGTAGTTGTTGTGTTATGACTGACCAAAGAAAAGAGAACTCCAAGATCAAATTGCAATAGTTTATTTTCTTTTTGTATATTTTTAGTTATTATATTGTATAATTAAATTTTATGATTTTTCTTTTTGTTGTAAATATGTGGTATGTAGGATTTTTAAAAGTGTAGATCTGTAATTAATATAATTTGTATTATTTGTAAATGTATTTCTGAATATTATAATTTAATATATGAATACTTTTAAATCCAGAAATTTTACGATCAAGATATTTGCATCACTAAATACATATTTAAACTATGAATTTCTTATAATCAACCTCTCAAATGTCTTCCACTACTCCATAATATGACATCGTAATATCTATTGGCCTAGTGTCTTTGGCACTAGCAAATTCTCTTGATGAAGCTATCAAGGTAACTCTGCTATTTTCTATTATGCTTTTGTCATCCTGACCTTTCGTGTAGAAGGTATATCTGTTGATGACATATCCTTCATAAGACCTTATAGTCAACCTAGGGCCATATGCTAACCATTTAACGGTATCAGTTACATCCCCTGATACTTGACACAACTGAAACATCACTCGGTTTTTAAACCATCCAATAAAAGAACGATTGTGTTCATTTTTCAACCATATTACACCTTTTGAAGGATTCAAATGCCTTAAAATTGTCATGTGCTCTTCTAAGTATGGATAAACTTCTATAAGGTGATGCAACACAAGAGGTGTTCTTTCTCACACATTTGAGCACTAAGTAATATCATTTTATATCCAATCATTTTCATCATGATGAGACTTAGGAATTTTAATAGATTCAATACGTGATAAGTAGTTAGTGCAAAATTCGATACCCTCCTCAATCAAATAACCTTCAATAATACTACATTCTGGTCAATATTGGTTTCTCACATACCCTTTTAAGATACTTATGAATCTCTCAAAAGAATACATATATCTCAAATACACTGGACCACACAATTTAAATTATCTCACTAGATGAACAACCAAATGAGCCATTATGTCAAAAAATGAAAAAGGAAAATAAATTTCAAGTTGACAAAGAGTAATAACAACATTAGCTTGTAACTCATCCAAAGTATCAGGATCAACCACCTTATAACAAATTGCATTGATGAAAAAACTAAGTCTTGTAATAACATTCCTTACATAACTCAATAGTATGCCACGAATTGCAATCAATAAGGACTGTTGCATCAAAACATGACAATCATGATACTTCATACTGACCAACTTCAATTATTTCATTTAAATGAGACTTTTTATATTTGTTGAATATCCATGTGGAACCTTAATACCGTAAAGACACTCATAAAAGTTTGTTTTCTCTTTTATAGACAATGTATAACAAATAGGTGGAAGATATGTCTTATTTCCTGTTTGTTACGACGCTAACTCCAATCGTATGCCCATTTTTAACATGTCCTATCTAAATTTGATATCATCTTTTATTTTTTCTGGCATGTTCAACAATGTCCCTATTACAACATCACAAATATTTTTCTCCATGTGCGTCACATCAATACAATGTTGAATCGGTAAGTATTCCTAATATTGAAAATCCTAGAATATGGATCTTTCTTTCAAGGACTCTTTTTAGTATGCTGACAGTTTTTTCCATATACATTATTAATATCTCTAACCTATTCATAAATATCATTTCAAGTTAAAGTCAAATGAGCTACTCGCATCTCATAGTGTTTATTAAAAGACTTTTTTTCCTTACGATAAGGGTGGTTAGGAGGGAGAAAAGGCCGATGACTCATATACACATTTTACTGGAAAATGATTTAAACATTGGTCCATTGTGTCATCTTCACAAATTGGACACACTTTTCTCGTTTAACTATATACCCAGACAAGTTACCATAAGCTGAAAAATTATTTATAGTGAAAAATATCATGGCATATAAGGACTATATGCATCATACTCCGACACACCTTCATCCCACAATAGTTTCAAATCATCAATAAGTGGTGCAAGGTAAACATCAATATCATTTCCTAATTGTTTAGGCCTTGATATCATCAATGACAATATAATATACTTACACTTCGTATTCAACCAAAAAGGCAGATTATAAACGACAAGAATAACTGGCCACGTACAATGTCGATTGCTGAGTGTGCCATAAGGGTTGATTTCATCCCTACAAAGTCCAAGCCTCAGATTCCTTAACTTCACCACCAAATTTAGGGAACGATCTATCAATTGTTCTCCATTGAGGAGAATCTGTAGGATGTTTGAGTTTTCTATCATTTTTCCTGCCTTCAATATGTCACCTCAAGTTCTTTGCATCTTGAGCATTTGCAAACATGCATATGAATCTTAGTATTATAGGTAAATATCATAATACTTTAGCTGAAGGCCTTTCCTTATCCTCAGAAGAAACTCTCTCTCTTTTTTAGTGTGACACCTCACACCTTAGACATTCATGCAATTCCTTAAATTCATTTTGATACAATATACAATCATTTGGACACGTATGTATCTTCTTGTATTTCATACCCATAGGACAATATTTGTGACGCCCCACTTATATATTAGGAATAATCCCACATATATAAGAAGAATGTCACAAACTTAACTCGATAATCTGCTCAAATTGAATTTTTTTTTTAACTTAATATATTTATTTATTTTGGTTTAGGCAAATTGTTCTAATTAAAAATATATAAATATATCCTTATATTGTATACACATATGGCACCCGATTATGTTACATAATTATTTATATACACAATATTAATATATGAGATATGTCTACCACACCATATACATAGTCAAACTAAAAAAAACATAATAATACATAACCAACCCTCTAACTATGCTTATTGTGTCTCTGCTGATATGGGGTTGGATTTCCTTCTTGATCACTTCACTTCCTACCGTCTATAGTTCCAATTCCTGCGTGAGAAGAACTCACGCTAAGCTAACTCTAGCTTAGTGGTACATATAGGTATTAAGTTTTTTCCAAGCAGTCACACAAATGCATGTCTCAAATAATTCATGATACACTGAATTTTTATTTCATATAAAAGAAATAACCACATCATATAACAGTATAAACATAAAAATCATATTCAATAACTAAATTCTCATTACCTCTTGTAAGCATTTCATGTTTTGTCACTTATGTCAATAATAAATTTTTTTCACATTTCATTTCATAGTCTTTAATTAATATCAGCCCAAATCTCCTTCCCGGACTGTCCGGATATGGGGTGTGAAATAGGGGCGCTCGCGGAGCTTAAGCCACCATACTCACCATAATCTCAAGTCAAGGGCGCTCGCGGAGCTTAAGCCACCTTAACTGAATATAATTATGTCATCTATGTATAATCAGGATCAGGGGCGCTCCCAGAGCTTAAGCCACCCTGTCCCTAAATAATATCCATATCGGTACCGTAATTCCCTCCTTAATGGTGCACCATCTATCCTATGTTAGTCCTCAGGTAGAGAAATGGGCAATTAACACAATTAATTACTTGTTTCTATAACCAATACTCATTTCATATTAACACAATCATATATTCACAATTTATTTCAAAACCATGTAATAGCATAATATTTTATCAAATGTTAACACAAAATTAAATTAATAGTTAATAACATTCTTACAACCTTAAAACATGCCATAATATATAATTTCATCATTGTGACATGTAATTTATGTCATACACACAATCATACATAAAGGCAAAACAAAATACATATATGTACAAACCTCGATAGTATTTTCTTTTTTCCAAATTATAAGTTCAGAGCTTGCTCACTTTTGATGGTTTTCTTCTTGTTGAAATCCTAATTTAAAAAATATAATTAATTAATAGCTTGATAAAATATTTATTCTTAATATAAATTAAATAAATAATTTCAATTTCTATTAAGCTAGAATAAGACCTCTAAGGACTGTTGGATTAATAACTTTTCCTACACTTATCCAATTTGTATAATTCTTAATTCTGATTAACTATAACATGTAAAACTAAAATATACTAAAATTTTAGAATTTTTGAACCTTTACATAATTTTTGGTATAATTTTAAATATTGACCTGATTTCTGCCCTTAGGCAGTTTCAAGATACTCAATTCAACAATTCATAACTTTCAATGTGTAGCTTAAATTATTCTGAAACTTTTTATACAGTTATATAAATTAATTGGGAACATTTTTCATGTTTAACTCATTTCCTGATTCAGTCTCTAAGGGTCTCAAATATGGGAGGATATATAACTGGTTCAACACAGAGTATCAACCCGACCAGTTTAATTGTTCAGCTCATAAATCACAAAATACATGACATTTTAAGATGAAACTTTCACATAAATTTATATAAGACATAGGGGTAAAACTTTTATGTTTTTCACTTTGGCCAATTCGATCTAAAAATAGGTGAAATATAAGGACGAAGTTACAGGAACTGCACAGGTATATGAAACCAGTTCAATCAATGAACATTCATGGTTCATTTCAGAATAACTCAATCTACACAAGAGAAATTCATACGAAATTTTGCAGATACCTCAATAACATATATACCTACAACTTTCATGTTTTACACAACATCAGAATAAGTCAATAAGATGGTCAATTTTTATAAAAACCGTAGGTTATTGGGTTGATACGTCTCCCAGAACCAGTTTCACCTCAATAACCATATCTCTTCATATACTCAAAATCATTCAATAAAATTTGGCAGAGAGATACACAAGACATAGATGAACAACTTTTATGTTTAATACATCCCCAAATTCGAGTCACAAGATAATCAAACATAGAGTGCAAGATTCTGTCAAAATAAAACCTAAAGAGTTCTAATAACACAATAATCATGGGAAAAATATATCTTACCAAGATCAGATTTAATTGGACTGATTTTTGATGCAATTCTTGAAGAAGATGATGAGTAATTTGATTTGAGATATGGAGGAAGAAAAAGGGAAGAAGAAGAAGAAGAGATGAAGGAGAAAAGAGAAATTGGGAATTCTGCCCCATTTTCCCGTTTTTGTATTCTGCCTTTTTTTTTTTGCTGCTGTCCAATTTACTATTCACTCAATTTTTTTTTAATTTTAATTTTCTTATTATTATTATTATTATTATTATTATTATTATTATTATTATTATTATTATTATTATTATTATTATTATTATTATTATTATCATCATCTTCACATAATTGTTTATAGCTAATATTTTTAATTTTATTTAATAAAAAACACAATTTAATTATATGGTCTAAATTATTCAAATTAAACTCTAATTAGTGGATGTTACAATATTTTTTTTGCCTAATAGGTCGACATTGGAAGCTCATTTCCATCTGGAAACATCTCTTCCAAAAGTTCTAATAATGACTTGAAACTCTTATCACACCCATTTTTGCTTTTAGGTTGCATAGTTTAAACACAACTGACAACCTTTGTGAACTTAGTGCAACTAGGATATAAAGGCTTCTCAGCATCGCTTAACAATCTGACAAGTTCTTCCAGTTTTTCCACAAAAATGTTCTATATCATATATCATCTTATTTACACGGTTATGCACCACATCATTCTCTTCATATTCAATGTTATTTTTTCCTTGACTCACAAATTCGTTATTATTAGAACTTGCGTCAGGTATTACACTCTTACCATGTTATATCTAACGTGTGTAACATTCCTTAAAACTACGCTTTATTATATAAGATTTCACTTTCTGAAATATGTGACTTGTAATAAATGCATGATTTAATGTTGTTAACTGTTGAAAAACCAAGATTCACGCTCTTAACTAGCTGTTTACGATCGTGAATATTATCGGATGAATAGGTCATGCTCATGACTTTTTTTTTCACGCATGTGAAGAAAGTGTATAAAATGGACATAAACTTTCACGACTTAGTTCACAGGTGGGCTACCCATATATATATATATATATACCATTAAATTTTCAATAGCTTAGCATACGGGTATTTTTTCCATGTAAGTTGAATTGAGTAGATTAAGGTAGAAATAGATCTAGAGAAGTCAGCCCAATATTAGAGACAACATATTAGACCTAACAAAAGGATCAGTGATATTATTCATGTCATATTTTGTATTTTGTACATAATATAGAATTTTGATTGTTTACTTGTGTTGCCTAGATAATGAACTAAGAATGAGAGTTGAATTAGATATTAAAAAATTTTAACTTTTAAGTGCGGAATAAAAAGTTAAGTAGAGTAGGGATAGAAAGATATCATACAAGAAATTTATAGAGGTTCGTTCGGGTATTAACAAACCCTACTCCTCTCCCAATCTCAATTGGGAGTTTCACTAACACATTAAGTGTTACAATGGAGTTTTACGAGCTCACTCCCAACTATGGTGTTTCTATTAAGGGATCACACTTAACCCAAAAATTCCTTATGTTTTAATAACTTATGCAATAAACCAATTCTTTATATTTTAATGATTCACACAAATAATCCTTACAAGTGTTTTATTTTTAACTCAATATACCAAAACTCATTTGAGTAGTAGATTATAAAAGGAAATACAAATTTATAATATTCAGAAATTATAAGCAAATAGATTTTTATAAAAGATTTAAAATTTTGTTAAAAGTAATTAATTTACAAATAGTTAGAACAAAGATTTTATTTTTTATTTCGAGGTAAATCTTGTTTAAAATAATTAGCTTTCACAATTTATTAACAATTTGGAAGTCGTGGCCAATCGATTAAGGTGTGATTTGACTACATAAATTAAAGTGCATTATTTAAGGATTTGGGGATCAGACACCGCACATTGCCCAAAAATTGGTATTATTTGAAATAATGTTAAAATATTTACATTTAAAATTTATGAGATGACATTTCTATTTAGATTAATTAATTTACTTTATATATATATATATATATATTCAATTCCTAAATAATATATGACTTAGCATAAATTTGTGTTTTTAATAAAGATTTCGACTAAATTCAATCCATATTCGATTTCGAAATATAATTTTTATTCAATATTAATCAATTACATATCAAATTCCTAAATATGAGATTGAATTTTAAAAAAGAGGTATATATTATTATACTTTGTACTTAATTTCTGAATATAAGATTTAGTTGGAATATTCTAGTTTTAGCAATTCAATTAATATTATCTTATACGAATATAAAAGTTAATTAAAAGTATAGCACCAGATGGATTGATTTTTCTTGTTCGAATATGAGTTTGATTCTTTAAAATAAATAATAGATGAATTGAACTTTTTTATTGGCAGGCTAAGAAGCATCCGGTATATTAAAGACAAAACATATTTTATCTTCAAATCATGTATTGATATATAAATTTAGATACATTAATAGAAATTTAACAAGTGAAAACATCTTTTTTAATATTTGAACTCATAAAATTTTATTATAAGTTACTATAAACTGTCATTTTGTTTTTTTAATAATTGTTAACATTCGATGCTCTATGGCTAGATAAGAACCCCAAAAAATTTTAAAAAAAAATTATTCTATTATCATCAATTTACATTGTAAATTTTCAAGTCATACACTGATATTGCATTTTCTTTTATTTTTTAGTAGAAATTTGAACGGATAAATTTGTAAACATGAATTTAGTTGAATTCTCAGCAGAGATCGCATTAATAATATTTTTTTATTGAATTTGCATCAGTCAGTATTAAGTTAGTAAAATATTACTATTTCAAAATTTGAAATTGTTACATATTCGTAATTGAATTCAAATATTTGATTAAAAGAAAAGAAGATATCAGTACTATCTTCTCACTCTTTTGGGAGTGAGTTAATACAATTTATTAAGAATCTTGTACTTTTCTTATTTGAAAAAATAAATCATTGCTCTAGTAATAAAATATAAGTAAACAAGGTTTATGCGTGATTTCTTCCAAAATCTGAAAACATTTATCAAAAATATTTTTGAAAAAAAAATTATTTTTAAATTTTTTGAGTTTTAAAAATTATTTTTAGAAAAAATATATAACTAAATATTTTTCTCATAAATAAATTTATAAAAAATAATTTATAAAAAAATAATTAATTAAATTAAAAAAAATTTAAATTTATTTTTTTATACATCTAATAATAATCTTAAATACCAAAAATTTAAATTTTAATATGGCATAAAAGTCTAATTTCAGCCTCTCTTTGATGAGGTGATTTTCTCACTGTTCCATTCTCAGTAGTCAGTAACTGCCATTTAATACTATCATCTCTCTGTGGTCTCGACTGAGCAGTGGGCACTGACCATGTGTTTTTTTCATGTTGCCAATCTCATTTTACCTTATATTAATAATCAAAGATTCTCCATTTTTTCAATTTCTCGTTTTTTGTTTTGTCCTTTTCTTTTAAAATGGGGTTTCTTGGATTTTGGTTTTGTTTTGAGTCCATCTGTCTTTCTTTTCTGCTATGAAAACCCATTTCAATAAAAGCTTCAAAGTCTGCTTAATGTGACTATGGTTATGGTGCTATTAATATGGACCGCACACAGCACAATTATGCTTCAAAGATTCAAATTTTTTTTGGGTATTTCATGAAAAAGTTCGATTCTTTTTGCTTCTGATTTCTTCAACCAATTTTTCTTTGCTAAAGTTGGTTTATATTGACTGGTTGGATTCGCAGATTAGAAATGAAGAAAAAAAAATTGCAGGAAAAGAAAGTTTTGTGCTAAAACAAGTAAGTTGTACACAAAGAGGCTAATAATATATTTAGATTCTTCTTTTCAGCTTTTATGGTGGAAAAGTAAAGAAAAAGGAAATGGAGGAAGTGTATATACATTGATAATTTGGGATTTTTGAATTCCAACAGAAAAGAAAAGAAAGCAGAAGAGGAAAAGGTGAAGTATGCCAACAGTGTGGTTTTCCTTGAAAAAATCTCTGCACTGTAAATCAGAGCCATCAGATGTTCATGACCCAAAAACAAGAAAGCAGTTGAGCACAATCTTGACAAAAAAAGCAGGGAGGTCAGGGTGTTCAAGGTCTATAGCTAATCTGAAAGATGTAATCCATGGAAGCAAAAGGCACACTGAAAAGCCACCAAGTTGCAGCCCAAGATCTATAGGGAGTAGTGAGTTTCTCAACCCAATAACCCATGAAGTCATTTTGAGTAACTCAAGGTGTGAGCTTAAAATCACTGGTTTTGGTGGGTTTCAAGGACTTGATAGTGGTGCTAATAATGGTAATGATGGTAATGGTAACAGTGGTGGAGGTGGTTCAACCTTTGTGGGTACTTTGAGGCCAGGTACACCAGGGCCTGGAGGCCTCCCAACAATGCATTATTTCAATCCTTCATTTAGAAACCCAGTTACTCCTCCAAGAAAGTCTCCATTTTTGTTATCAGATAGGGAAGGGTCCGGATTTGGAGGATCTGGTATTTTTGGTGGTAGTGGTGGTGGACATTCAAGCACTAGAGTCTCTCTTGAGACAGATTCTAATGGGTCGTCTTCTATCACTTGCCACAAATGTGGAGAACAGTTTACGAAATGGGAAGCTGCTGAAAATCACCATCTTTCTAAACATGCTGGTTAGGAACTTATCTTTTTAGTCATTCTCCAAATTCCATTGTTATTATTATTATTATTATTATTATTAATTTTTGGGTTTTTTTGTCCAAAGAATATATGTGGATTGCATCTGCCTCCTTCTCTTTTCTTTTCTTTTCTTTTCCTCTTTATCTTATGGATTAATCTGGCCACAGATTTGAGCCAGTACTTTTCCCCTTTCCCTTTTAGGAAAAGAATCACTCTATAGCCTGAGAGAGGTGAATTTTTTTCTGCAGTTGAACTGAATTTTCAGTGCATTTGCCTTTTATTAGAAAAAGAGATTCCTAATTCCTGTCCAATCTTTCTTCTCTGAAGTTATAAAAAGTTAAACTCCGATTATTTTCATTCCCCTTTCATCAGGTATTGAGCTGGACATATTTCTGCTTGAATGCAAGTTCCTCATTTGGAATGTTCAAATTTTAATGATCAAACATGAATGCTTAAGTTGGTTTCGATTAGTTTTTGTGAAATACTGTACTTATTTATATCTCTTTTTTGCTTTTATTGGTGGACTATTTTGTTAATTTGATCTTCTAATCTGATGTTACTGTCTCCAGTCAATTTATGAGAGGGCATTACTGTACTCTTGTGATTTTAAAGTAACTTTTTCCTTCAGCAGCTGATTTTATTTTTTGTCCCTTTTGACAGTCACTGAACTTGTGGAAGGTGATTCATCAAGAAAGATTGTTGAGATCATATGCCGAACAAGCTGGTTAAAGAGTGAAAACCATTGCGGTCGAATTGAGAGAGTATTGAAAGTTCATAATATGCAGAAAACTCTTGCTCGATTTGAAGAATACAGAGAAACGGTGAAGATTAAGGCCAGCAAACTCCCCAAGAAACACCCTCGGTGCCTTGCTGATGGAAATGAGCTTCTGAGATTCTATGGCACCACGGTTGCATGCTCTCTTGGCCTAAATGGGTCCTCAAGTTTATGTATATCGGACAAATGCTGCGTCTGTCGAATTATTAGAAATGGTTTCTGCGCAAAGAAGGAGCTCAAAGGTGGAGTAGGCGTTTTTACAACTTCTACTAGTGGAAGAGCTTTTGAATCCATTGAAGTATTCGAAGAAGACCCATCGATAAGTAAAGCTTTGATAGTATGCAGAGTAATAGCAGGGAGAGTTCATAGGCCTTTGGAGAATATACAAGAAATATCTGGCCAAACAGGCTTTGATTCATTGGCAGGGAAAGTTGGTCTCTACTCAAATATTGAGGAGCTTTATCTTCTAAATCCTAGAGCACTGCTTCCTTGCTTTGTGGTAATCTGCAAAACCTGAAGAAAGTTTTAAAAAAATTGCTCATAGTTACGAAGTTTATGTGAATCCTTCCTTTGTAATCATTTGATAGGGATTCTTTCAAATCATCTGTATGGAAGAATTTTGTTTCATCTTACAATCCTTCTGTCACTTTTTAGTATATCAATTTTTAGCCCTTTTTTATCCTACTTGTATCTGTCTTTTTTGTTAGATTTGCATATCTCATGCTCCTGTAATTTTTTTTCTTCATTGAAAACATTTTTAAGAATATTTATGTTCCCTTGTCCATTATATGCAAGTGGTCATAAATAGAGCATTTAATTGAAAAACGCTGTTTGACCCACTCTAGCTAGGTTACAAATTATAGGTGCAAAAACTGAGATTATGGCTAACTAATAAACAATTTAATTTCAATTGTAATATCTGGTTTTCCAGTTTAATCTACATGTGTAAGCTGGCAGTGCAATTTGAAATGTACTTGGAGCAGACTTTAATTATATATGCGGGTAATATTTGAAAACTTCAAAGTTATAGGATGGCAATAAAGCATCAAAACTCTAGATAAAACAAATACAGTTTTTATTGTAACTACTATTTTTATCATGTCCTGCCTCTGCTTAAGACAAAATAACAAGAGTTATTAAATGGGGTCATGGGTAGATTCCATTTCACTTAAACATGGAAGTATTATTATATACCCATCTTTATTTACCACTTATTTTTTAAGAATATAAACACATCTATATAAGATTGTAAGAAGAATTATAAATATTTAAGTCCACAACATTATGTGATATATTTTTATAAAAGTTTTGCATGTGGTCCTTGTTGGAAGGGGATGCTTGGAAGTTGAAAGAAAGGTTTGTCCAAAGCACAGGACAGAAGTTTAGAGGATTTACATGTTATATGCTCGCTCTAAAACAGAGCGATTTTATCTTTTCTGTTCTCGCTCCTGTTTGAATTTATGCTATAAAATCTTTGTTGTGGTTTTTGTTTTTCCTTTATAGCTTCTTTCAGATCTTATTGGTGGAGCAGCAGCTAATATTTAAAGATAAGGTTAGGGCCTCTTCTCTCTCTCCCTCTCTAACTCTCTTTTGAATTTTTCAAAATAATGACCTTGTTATTTAATTTGGAAGGGTCTTACCGCAACATCTGATGAGCTTTTAATGCTGGTACATGCACCTCATAAATGCAGACATATACTTTGCTGAGTTTTTCTGAATCCATGATCCCAGAAAATTAAATGGAAATTAATTCTTAGTCTTAAATATTTACATGGGGGTTTCTTGGAGCAGGTAGGCACAATTGAATTTAGTGCAATTGGCATGGTCCCCATGATTTAAGACTCCTCATTTGGTGGGAAGCCAATTACAGATTATCTTGTCATTCTTCTAGGAACCATTGCAGATGTTCTTCAAGAAATGCTCTATTTAGAGACAATCTGAGCCTTACCCTATGTTCAAAAAGCAAATTTAGAGGGGAAAGAAAATGTGAGGATTGAGAGTTATATGAGATGAAAATTATAATTCTTCTCTGAGTCGAAGTTTATCTTATGATAGTGAAATTACTATTCTGTCTCTTATTAGATCGGTATTTTTGAACAATTTATTTTGGTAGCTGAAAATTCATTACGAGGATACTTTTGTAATTTGACCTACATTTCCCCCATTTCCTTCCAAGGAAAATTTTTGGTAGTCCCATGAACTGTTCTCCTCACCTCTCTCTTTCTTTCTCCCCATAATTTTTTTTCTATATGTGAATTGTTTCCTCTCCTCTCTCTTCCAAAGAACTGAAGAATAGAATCATAAGAAAAGTTTCCTCCCTCTTTATCTTTCCTGCCATTTACCATAGTACCTCAAACATGATATGGTACCAAAAAAACAACAGAACAAATGAGAGCAAGAAATAGTAGAAAAGGTTACCTATAATTATATATACCTTGCTGCTCAAAACTTGTCATTTTCATCATCTTACTGCTCAATTTTATAATTTCTCTCCCCCATATCTGTCCTTTGTCCATCATTTCCTTCCAGGTATTAAGCAGCAATTATGTGTCTATATTCGATCAATAAGAAAGTAGAATCAGATAAACTAGAATTCAAGAAGGTATTGCACTATGCATAGGTACATAAGTCAATTAATCGAGCTCTAGGCTTTATATTTATGGTTCAGTTCTTGCCATCTTGAACCAGAAAAAGTGATTGAAGCCTCTATTATCTCTTCTAATTAATAACGTTTTCATCCAGATGGTGATACTGAAATCCTTCGCTGAAAATGAAAATTAATTGTGATCCTGATATGGATTATATAGCATGTTATAAATCATTTAACAAACCTAGTTAATAAATGAAAGTTGTTTAGTTAGCTGGAAACTAGCTTTTACGATAGAGCTGCATATACTTTGAGTTGATCTATTCTATAATTATCTTTATATCATTGGCATGTTTTTCTGCTTTTCTCTAATTATTGTCCTTGTCCTTGCTACTTCTAGTGATTGGTCAACTTCATTAAACTATATCTACGTGCATAATGCTGTGGCTCCACTCCAGTATCAATGTCATTGTAATTACTTATCTGTATGATTGCTTGCATCTTATGTAATTCAATATATGACCATCTCTAGCTGTTTCAATAATGAATGATTAATTTCCAAGTTTGTTCATTTGGAGAATATGTAGGTAAGGCAGCAGTAATTGGTGCCTTCACATCAATGTAACTTTCTTTGAGCATATACCAATTCTTTTCTGATCATTTATGTTTAGCAATAAATTTGCAGAATTAGAGGTGGAATACTGAAGGAAAAACATACCGACTTGGATTCATTGTCTTGCCTCATTAATTTCTGTTTGACAATTACAGTTCTACGCATAGTTGTTTAGCATTTTATTTCAATTCATTGATCACTAAGTTTGTTAAATTCAAAACCAACGTGTTTAAGGCTGCGCAATTAGTGCCTTCTGATCCAATTACTGCCTCAAGACGCTATTCAATTCTTTCAGCTGTAGGATTAATGTCTAGTAAGCATTTATAGTAGGCTGAATTTTGAGAACTAAAAGTCTATGATGTATGCAGAAAATATATGTTAAAGAACTGCTTAGAATTTGGTCATTTTAAATGTGATGCCTCATTTATTTATGTTTGACTTCGTTCCCTATGTTGTGTTGAGTTCCAAGCTCCTCTCCTCACAAGTCGCAGGCGTATCTAACCCACTGTCTAGAATCCCCAACAGGTGCAAACATGGTAATTGTTTACAGAGCTGGCATCAAGCTTTAAGTCTACTACAAATCAAAATCACATGATATAGTCCCTTGTCTATATTGATGATTGTAACCGAGGTGAGTCTACTGGAGTTGGTTAAAGTGTTGTTAACACCAACTACCTTCACTTTTTAATTGGCGGTAGAAAGCCATAATCCACACAGCAGGTAATAGTGTCATGAACTATGTCCTTAATGTCATGCTTGTACCTAAAACCCAAGTGTCTTAATTTCTTTGAAGAAATCTCAGAAGGCACGGAAATGGAGCCTTCTTCGGCCCCTGCAGACCTACAAGCATAAAGATATATAGAACATCAATATCTGAAGTAGCAAACCTCTTATATAAATCGCTTTCCTGAAATTTTTAACATCGTTAAAAAAACTTACCTCTGCATACTTGAGCAAGGATATTCTTCTTTCAGATGATCCACTAATTCTGTCATTAGATAGCTATTCGCACAGCATATGTATCTACCTTCTATTATTGTCTGCTTCATTAGAAATATATGTGCATTGCATATGTCTTCGATGTGGACTGATGCGATTGAACCCATTCGTGCATTCACTGCTGATAGTATTGAATAATATTTTGGATCACCTGTAAAATATCAAAATTCATCAGTCCCTACATACTAGTTATATGTCAGTGAATGTATATCTTGGAATTGCACGTTCGGAATTGAAAATTTTTCTTCTAACCTGTTATTGGCGACATGATAACTCGAACACTTGCTGGAACACTTGAAGTGAGGAATGCACCACCAACCGTAGTTGTTATTACAGAAACAAGATCGATGCCATTCGGGTTTGCATATTTGAAAGCTGCTTCCTCCGTGACAAGCTTAGAGAATACATAAACCTATGGACCAAAAGATACCTTTCAGTCTCATGTAACGATTAATTTTTTGATTGATTCTGTAATGGCAGTTGAAGTGGATGTGGAATTAATTTACCCATCCGCTTGCTTTTGCATTCAAAACATAATCAATTGGAGTGTGGCAAGTTTCATCGACTATATTTCTCCATCTTCCAGTGTTGTCTTTGGCAGTTAGAGTACTGATGGAAGATGTGAAAACAGCCCTTTTCACAGATTTGGATTTTGAGCAAGATTTGAGAAGGTTCAGAGTTCCTTTTATTGCAGGATCAATGATATTTGACTGTACATACTCTACATAGAAAATAAGAAAATTGTAAGTATGAATACTGCTGTATCTGGGTTAATTACACCCATGATGTCTGAACTTAAAAATTAATTCCGTAAACTTACAAAACTTCAATTTGTTTAAATAGTAATCTTCTTGTCCAAAAAATCAAATTGACAATGTCCATGTGGTGATATGGAGTGCCAAAAATTTTGATTCTTAAATTATTATTTTTCATTTTTCTGTTTAGTCCCTAAAGTTCTATTGAAACTCCTAGACATTTATTGTATTTTACTGAAACCCTCAAATATTTATTTTAGCGAGCATTGGGCCCAAGCAAGGATTCAATATAAAAAAAATGATAATTAGAACCCAATACAATATTATTTTAGCATATATTGTGCCATTGATCTGTTTTTTTTTTCATTCGAGTCTTTATTTGGATTCAATATGTGTTGAAATAAATGTTTAGAGACTCGAAACTAAATAAGAAAAATGTAATTGTTTTAAGTTCCAAAATATACTTCTTGCCTTAGAAAATCTTAATAAAACTTTTTCTCTAGAAAAAAAGCTGTTGAAAGCAAATTAATATTTTAGTTGTTTATTGATATATATTAATTTTCCAAAACAGTTAGAATTATAAAGTTCAAAATTTAGGAACGGTGGATACAATTAACGGTTATATCTAGTAGCATTATAGTCACAGAAACGAGGGAAAAAAAGGAAAAGGTTAATGCTTTCTGGCATTACCGATGTTGCTGTTCTGGAAGGTGGTTAATTCCATGGAAGCTGCAACATGAAATACACCATGGCAGCCCTTGACAGCCTCATCAAAGTTACCTTCTTCTAGCAAATCAGCTTTGAACAGCCGCAATCGTTCGCTTCCAGGCCACAGTGACAATAGGTGCAATAGTTTTGCTGAGAAAAATTAGTTGGCATTTCTTATATCAGATCATAATAAAGGATATATACCAATTATGTGTGATAGTTGAAGCCCCTCAACCATCAATTATAAAAATTAATTTCAATTTGATTTGATTTAAGAAAAATAAAAAATCCAACTGAAAAAAAAAAACGTTGCTTTTTTGGTCAATAAAATTTTTATTGCCAAGAAGCAAACAACTATAACAAAATACAACAATTGATCCAAAGAAAACCCAATAAAAACACGGAGAACCAAAGAAACAGGCTGTAACTGGAAAAAAAAAAAAACTAGCAACCTCCTAAAGTCAAAAATGAATATTTAAAGTTGTATCTAATTCTTCTCAAATCTCTATTATAATCTGGTCCATCGTTTTGATAACTAGAGTATTCTTTTCTTGCCAAATCCAATAGATTGAGGCTATGAGAGCAACGCTTCTACTCCGAAAAATTATACTTTTCCCAGATGCTTTCTTGCAGAACCAATTAACTTTTCTTCTCCATCTATAAGGGTCTCGCTTGATGTAGCACCAATCCGAGACACTTTTTCTAATTTCTTTAGAAAATGTACAATCAAAGAAGAGATGGGAATAGTTTCTTCCTTGTTATTGCAGAAACAACACAATTTATCATGCACCATTCTCCATTTGAACAATCTAGATTTGACAGCCAGCCTATTTTTAATTGCCAACCAAAACTCCACCGAAGATTCATTGTTATTGCAGAAACAACACAATTTATCAGGCGTCATTCTTCATTTGAATAATCTAGATTTGACAGCCAACCTATTTTTAATTGCCAACCAAGCAATGAAACTCTACCGAAGAATGTGATTATTCTCCCATAAGAGTTTATGCCAAGCAACTTTATTGCTACAAGTTCTCAACACATGCTAAGCACTTTTTATTGTATATTTAACTGAATTTGTATGCTTCCAAGTAATTGTATCTTCATTTTGAGGATGAACTTGAAAATGTTCTACATACTCCCAAGCTGCTAAAGTAACATTATTCATAGGGTCTAGCAAGCAGGGGTGGCAATAGGTTAAGATTTCTCAGGTACCCAATTTATCCATACATATTTAAACTCTAATGAATAACCATATTAAGGTTTTGAAATAGGTTTGGACAGTAATATTTAAATCTGTTATTGGTTCGGATAGGGTATAGGTAGATGGTCTCGAGTACTTGCTACCCGATTATATATATATATGTAATATGAATGTAATGATATAATATATATATATATAAATGTTCAATTTATTTTATTGTAATATATAATTAATTATATTTTTTTTGTATTTTTATAAGTTGATGAATTACAAATATGGTTTGAAGTCGGAGATTTGTTTTTTTTTATTGTTTCAATTTCGAACAATTTGATAATTTTTTTCATTTGAATGAATTGAATTGATTTTTATATTTTATTTGATTTTTTCTTAAGTTTTATGGTGAATTGTTTATATATTTGTAATTGTTTAATTAGTTTGAATTTTATTTTATTTTAAATTTTTTAATAATAAACAGATAATTATGTAAGTTCAGACATTAATAGAATTTGAAACAGATATGAGTATTAATATTATAATTTTAAATGAGTTCTTGTATGTATATATATTATCGGGTTCGGATAGGGTATTTTTTGCTGGTACTGTAAGTGTTGTTGTCACCCCTATTGGCAAGCTCCATCTCCCATTTTTCCAAAACAATTAAACTTTAGTTGCCTTAGCAATCTCAGTCTCCTTAACATAAGCTACTCTTGATTTCTGCTAGTAAAAGCTTTCTTCTTGGTGCAATAAATTCTCCATGCGGAATATGACAACTCTTTCCCTGCCTAAAAGAATGGGGTTTAGTGGATCCCTTTGCAAATCAAATTGCAAATGATCTAAAAGTTCTCTACAATTGAGCACACTGTGGGAGATACATGAAAATTCTCATCCACACTTTATACATAACACAACCATCAACATAAGTCTACCAAACCCTTTGAACTATTTGATTGTAAGTGGGGTGAGAGGCCAACATAAAGAAAAACCTAAAAGGTTTTTTAACATTGTCATGATCTTTTCTAATATGCATAACTAAAGGAGAATGGTCAGATATCCCTACTGGTAGAGTCACATACTCAACGAAATCCAAAGAACCTAGTCATTACATATTGACCAAACAATTATCTAATTTCCTCCTAATACTTGAGGTGTCTTGCTGATTATTTGTCTATGTATAAAACACCGCTATTCTTTAACTCTACTGAGCCAGAGTTGATAATGCAATTTACAAGCTCGCTCTTTGCTACTTTGCCAACTTCTAGACCTCCAATTTTCTCATGGCTACGCAAAAATGCATTAAAAAATTTTTGCCCCAGCCACTTGCAAGTAATAAAGGAGGCTAACAACTTTAGAGAAGCCCATAAATCTTGCCTTTCATTTGCATTATTATGACTATAGACCACAGTCCAACAAAAATGAAAAGCTCCCATCACAATTTGGCAATGTTTTAACTGAGTTGAAGTTGAAACCACTTGAAGCTGAATGGCACTAATACTATCATCATAAAGGACTCAAATTCTGCCTAAAGAAGCAGCTTGGTAATTAGTGATGATATTCCAACCCTATAGACACACTCCATTTTCAGTTTTCTCCAAATTCTCCTACCTAACTCTAGTTTCCAAAATGCCCAACAGAACCACTTTATGCTTTGCAATCAGATTTTAAAATTTTGATTGCTTGGTTGGGTCATTAAGACCCCTTATGTTCCAAATTGCTATCATTTCCCCCTATATGGGGGTTTGATGTGTCTTCTAGGACCATCGCTAGAAACTCCAAAGCCAACAGTGGTCTTGTGCAGGAGATCATTAGATAAAACACTATTAATACTTGCTAAAACACTCTTATCCACATTCAGACCCATAGTTTTTGTTTTTTCCTTTAATCACAAGACTCCATTTATGGTGAACATCATCCAATTGAGTACGCTGCTGAGAATTAACAACCACTTCCCTCGTCATATTACTATCTTTGGCATTGACATTTAGACCTTGTTCGGTAGGCTATTGAATCTCAAGAGAAACACCATTTATTTGGAAAGCCAAACTATTTTTTGCTTAAGCTCCACTACTCACTCATGCTTATCGTAATCCACGCCTTTGTAATTAGAGCAAAAAAAAAAAAGGCTTGCATTCATATTCAACTTTTTGCACAATTTGAGCACCATTTTCATCTCCTAGAATGACCTGCTTTGGAAATTTCCATGCAAATCCATCTCAACCAACAACTTAGCATAACCTAGTCTTGTTTTGTTTGTTGTACAATTATCAGAAAATAAGGATGTAGCAACCAGACTACCAATTCTACTTAATAGCTCATTGCTCTAGAATTCTCATGGTAGAAGAGGCAATTTAATCCAAATTGGAACTTTTGTATGTCAGCCAAGTTCAACTTCATGCGAGGTTGCTAGACTTGGAGAATAAGAGATCTTTTGTTAAAAGTATATGACCCTTCATTCAACACGCTCTCATTCCCTTCCTCAGTAGCAAAATTAAAGAGAGACATTTTTCTCAACTAAATGGACAGTGAGCAACCTATGTTTCTTCCATCGATTAAGAGCAAAATCCTAAAAAGAAATATTGTTGGTAAATACTTATCCATATATAATAATTGTTGGATAAGTATTTAAGGTACCAAATCAGTTCTTTTTTTTTACTAATTCAACATTTTTCTTACAGTTATAAATATTATAACAAATATAATATGGTGTAACATTTATTTATGTGAGTGAAGATAATTTCAAACTAATCCAATAAAAAAAACATATAATTTGGATTGAATTGGCTTGAATATTTTCATCGAGCTGATTCGTGGATTATGACTTTATTCATAATGTATAGACAATTTTAATTATTGATCTAAAATTATCAATTATATTATAAAACTCACTGGTTAGACTTCTAAGCTATTGATTATTAATGATAATAAATTAACAACTCTTTCTTATAATATTATTACTATTACTATAAATTTAAACAATCTGGAGTCCTAAGCTAAAGTATTTGGAAGTACATGAAACTACTGATGACTTTAGAAAGATAAAAATAAAAAAATAAAAAAAAAGGCTCAAAAAGTCGACCTCACCATATTATATAGAGAAAGAATCATTGGATCTCCGATGGGCCAAATAAAAATAGAATTTTTAGCATTTTAAAAAGACTGACGATGAAATACAATACGAAATCGTGCAGGTACTTGAGATTAAGGTTCCATATGGTTAAAACTAATTGAGTTGTTATTATAATATAAAATTATCAAATAGAAATATAATTTATTTTATTTAAAATATATATTTTTATATGATGTATATAAATAAATTAATTATTTGATATAATTATTTATTATAATTAAAATAATAAAATATAATCAATTATAAATAAAATTTTAAACAAATGTATATATATAATTTATAAACAAAATCGATTGATTTATCATAATTTATACTTAATATATTAAATGATATATATAGTAATTAAAAATATAGTATATGATATTATTAGTTTAACGTTTATTTATAATATTTTTATATTTGTAATTATTAATAATTTATTGATTAAAAATTAATAATTACAAATAATTTATTGATTGAAAAATTATTTTGGAGAAAGTAAGTATTTTGTAATGAATAAAAATTTATATGAATAATATAATTCAAATAAAAAATCAAATCAAATTAGCTAACAGCTGATGGAAAAAATTATAAAATAAAATTTTTTCAATTAGCAACTGATTGAAACTAGAATAAAATATTAACTGTTAATTAGAATATTTTATTAAACATTAAATTTGCATGTTATTAGATATCAAATGCTTCAAAAAAACTAAATCAAATGTCTTCTAAAGGGTATCTGTGATTGTTATTAAAGGTAAAAAAACAGATTTAAATTTATTTATTTAATTAATTAATTTTTTATAAACTATTTTTTTTAAATATAGTTCTGAAAAAAATATTTATTTATATACTCCTCTCTAAAAACAGCTTTCTAAACTAAAAAAAATAAAAATAAAAACTTTTTCTCCCCAAACTCAACCCTAAATGGGCTCTAAGTGGGATTCATATATTGCTGTGGATTCCAATGGCTAGCTAATTTGCGTTTTGTAGAATAGTATTATTTTTAATTAATATATATTTATTTAATAAAGCTTAATTATATTTGAGTGATAATTTATATATCTTCAAACAAATTATAAAACAATTTTTTTTAAAAAAAAAAAGTAAAAGAAGGTTCAACTCCTTTGAACTTTAGAAATATTAAAAATGCAACAATACAAGTGAGGTTAATAGTTAATAAACTAAAAATATTTTAACAATATGAAAATTTAATTTGGGACTTGAAAATGAAAAGTCTAAATTTGCCACTTATATGCTTAAAACGAAGAAGCCGTTGAATAAACCATTGAATAAAATGTTAAAAGTCGTATAAATAGCTTCTAACTGATTCACATAAGAAGAAGAAGAAGACGAACCCGAATCGCGAACAGTGGCGTGGACCATATAGCCATGTTGAAGAAGAAGCTTCACCAGCCAAGATCCGATGTATCCGCTTGCACCGGTCACACAATATCTAACATCTCCACTTTGATTCATCTTCTCCGAATCCTCCATTAATTAATTTTTAGATTTCAATGATTCTGCGGGATTCGAGAAAAAGGAACTTGAACTTGGTTCACGTTTTACATGTGGTGCTTCTGCCGTTGTTGATATAATTAAAAAGGACACGCACAAGCTCATAATGTAAGTCCCAATGCATACTCACATCACATGCACCTTCTCCATATTATAAAATAAAAGGGCAACTTAAAAAGAAAAATCCCATTTGGATATGATTTTTTCAATTAAATACTATTGTTTTTCTTATCAATTCCAACTACGATCATTTTTCCATTAAATACTATTGTTTTTCACATCACATGCACCTTCTCCATACTCACATCACTTCTTGTAATGGGGCCTCTCAGTTAATTTTCTATCCTTTTTTTATATAAAAAAAAATTCACACTAAATTGCTTTTAGAGTTCTTTCCTTGATCCATATTTCCATACCTTTTTTTTTTAATGTGAATATGCTACTAAATGCGAGAAGGTTGAAAGCGAGAAAAATAGAAGAGTTTAAATTTCCATTCAAAAATAGATGACAAGATAATGCATAAATAATTTAAAGTTTTCATAAATATTAGAGTTTGAATTAATAAGGAAAAAAAAAGGGAATTGGATCTAAATTGAAAAATCACCTAAATATTGAAGTTCTTTTTGTAATTTATCCTAAATAAAAATACAATGATGCATTTTTTTTTTGGTCTTTAAATTTTACATATTGGTGCAATTAAATTCTTTCACTAAACATTTATTCAATTAACTCCTTAAATTATTAACTGTGAACCAATTTATTTTCCCAACTATTAAATATGTTCAGCGAACGCTCATCATCATCAATTTTGAACTACTTTAGTTTCTATTTAGGAAACTGTTAGCATTTAGTTAATAATAATTAAGAAAAGCTAATTGAAATTTTTTTGAGATATCTTAGAAAAAATCTATTAATATCATTCAAAGTGGGTTGCAGAACACTGTAGAAGATACTGTGTTCAGACAGAAACACTCCCATCGGAACGGCCCTTTTGCAGTGTTTCTTTTTGCTCAGCCAAGTGTCAAAATGACGCCGAATAGCCTTAGTCTCATTCCTATACATGCTAATTGACCATTTTTGCCCCACGCAAGCCATCCACTCACTTTAAATATGAGCCCATTTTTGTCGTTTTATACGCAAAACACCTATAGTATTTTTAGGCACTTAACATTTGATTTTTTTTCAATGCACACATCCAATGTATTTTCTTAGAGAAATCGGTAGTAAGATTTTAGTAATCTAAAAAATTAACAAATTTTATGTTGTAACTCAAATTAAGCAAGATATAATTCAAAGATAAAGAATATAATATATTAATTTTTTAATTAAATTACTAAATTTCTTCCTTTCATTTGTTAGCAAATTATTTTTGAAAAATAAATATATGCACAAATGAATGTAAGATTAGTAATTAAAAAGTTAATAAATTTTGCTCTTTGACTCAAATGCATGTCATATGCTTACTACAGCATTAGTATATATTTTTGTGTTGTGATTAAATTTAAATTTAAAAATAAATATATGAAAAAATTAATTAAAGAAATTATAGTAATTTAAAAAATTAATAGGCAAATGACATATTATATTCTGGACTATTTAATAAATTTCAAAAGGTATTATAGTCAATTACTTAGATTATTAAATTAATTAAAGAAATTATAGTAAAGAAATAAATTAAAGAAATTATAGTAATTTAATAAATTTTAGTAATTTCAAAAGGACTATTTAAAAAATTAATTAAAGAAATTATAGTAATTTAATAAATTTTAGTAAATTTAATAATTTAAAAAATTTATCAATGTATGAACAGAATAATATATAAATAAAAATAAATATTAATGTTGCAATAGGCAAATGACAAGCATTTGATAAGTTAAATGGAAAAATTTACTAATTTTTTCAAATTAATAAAATTCTTATAATAAATTTCCATGAAAAAATCTATCACAAATTTTTTTTAATGGTGTTAGACTTTGAATGGAGAAATGGATGAAAGATATTCAATTGAAATTTTCAAAATTGACAAGATAATACGATATATGCACAATTAAAAAGAGTAGTACACCATTAGATAATTTTTTTTTAAGTTATCCCATAATTTTTTCAATTTGTCCAATTTACGAACACTTAACATCTAATCAATAATAATTCATAGAATAAATTTTCAATTGAGAGACTCAATTAATTTCAATGAATAGTTAAAATTTCCAATAGAAAAAAAAATTAAATAATTTCTTAAAATTCTAAGATCAAAATATGCGTCTCCCCTAAAAATACACTCATCTAAGGGTTTACAAATTATAAGCAATCTGACCAGCTTTTTTTAGGGATAATTGGCATCACTAGATTTCTTAAACTCTGGACTATTTATGTGATTACTTGCCGTCTTTTCATACCGTTTTGTATTAGTTTGGTCAAACGGGGCAGATTTTATTAATTTCAAGATCAACTTAGTTCACAAAATCTTACTCTAGTCAAGGCTAAAACTTTCAGAGACCTAAGCGGCCAAAAGTCACAAGTTGTAGTCTTAAGATCTGATAACAACAGAAAAAGAACTTTGCCTAAAGAAGCATTCACAACTGTTAAACTGTCCTCAGTTTCCATTCACAACAATTAATGATAAGGCTGATCAAGAGACTCGACCGACAAAACCAACTACTTGCATTAGATACAATACAAAAGAAATTACATGTTTGAGCTAGATACCTGCACCAGTTAGCCAGCAAACAGAGACCCTGTTTAATTTGGCGATGTATGAATTAACAAGGGGGCCACGTCAAAATAATTTCACCAGTAACGAAGAAAACAGAACAGAACTCACCTGGAGTTTTATAACCTATATTGATTGCCAAGGTAGGCGTGGTTTTTCTATGAAGCAGCAGCTACTTCAGTTTCCTTGTTCTTCTCTTCCTTCAGTCTTTTCCAGTTCTCCGCACTATCAATTACTTCACCAGTTTTTATGAGATACCGAACTCGTATTCCATTGTCAAGGACTTTATGACCCACCCGGCTTACTACATCCTGTTCTTTAGAATAGAGCATCACATTCGAACTGTGAATGGGTGCTTCAATCTGCAACACCATAACTAAAAGTCCAGTTGTCACTCCACATAACAGGCAAGAAGAATCAAAACAACCTATGAAGTCCAAGATACTTGATTACTAAATGCAACAGATTTTGCAGACGTTCTGTTCATCCTAAAAACTTGAAACAGGAATATAAAAAAAGCAGTTCCATATCAAAGCTTTTGAAATGAACTTGAAACATGATGGTTTCCATTAGCAATATCCACAATTACATGTATAGCATGCACATTACACAACAAAATAACGGTACTAATATAAATACTTTGTATTATCAAAATGTATTCATATAAAAAAAGTAAAATAGGTGAAAATAACCTTAATAATCTGGCCAGGTTCCCCCTCTTCTCTGCTCTTCACATGTTTTGTCTTCAGGTTTATTTCTTTCATTACCACAGTGCTGTTGTGCTTGAGGATCTTAGTAATCTCTCCAACTTTCCCCTTATCATCTCCAGCTATCACTTTCACTGTGTCTCCTACCTTAACATGCATTTTGTGTAAAATTGGAAGGCTGTTTGGCTTGCATTTCTTTCGCTCCCACCGCTTAAGCTGTATAAGAAGGAAAAAATAATGCAGACCCATGAAACCTGATGCTCAATTCTCACAATATGTGAATCATACTAATTAAACCCCAACAGAACAGCCACTATCTTTATTTATAACTCGAAAAATAAAAAATAATAATAATAATAAAAAAAAAAAGGAATGCTCATTTAAGGCTATTAAACTCAGGCCTTCATGTTGCTCACGATGAGGTCACTGGAGAAGCCACTAACATTCCGTAGGAAAAAAATAATTGAAATATAAAACAATGCACTGATGTAGGATGTTGTTGTCCTTTAGCCTTAAAAGGATATTTATCTGTGGCAGCTGGAGTGAACGTATTAACTACAATTTACACCAGGTATCACACAAATAATCTCTCATGCACGAGAAATTGTATAAGTCTTTTATCTGATATTAATTTCCTCAAGCACAAAGTACTACTGCTCATGTACTTATTTTTTCATCAAAGCCTTTTACACGGTTCTTGTTCCTGTCATTGCTTTTCAGCAGTCTGTAATAGGAAGAGTTCAACAACGAAAAGGGGAAAATAATTGAATTGGTATGAGAAGGATCAATGATACTAACCCTCATAACAACAAGGCATGAATTCTCTGGTGACTTGACCTGCATGTAAACAAGCAGGAAATTGTCATCAAGTGTCTATAACAATTACCAAATACTCCCTCCGTCTGAATGAGTTCGTCCATTTTACCAAAAGATTTTGTCCCAATGAGTTTGTCCATTTTCAGAAGTGCTTTAATAAATACTTCACAATTCATAAACTCTATTAATTTCAAAAGGTATTATAGTCAATTACTTAGATTATTAATCAATACATTAATTCCTGTGCAAGACTAAAAAGGACAAATTCATTGAGACAGAGAGAGTAATAATAAAATCAATGGACTGTGGTAAGCCCACTTCGGAAAAAGCAAAATTATCTTCACATGCTCAAGAAAAAATCACTGGCAGCCACACCACATTAAAAATGAAATATATGCACCAGAGAGTAATAAGACACCAATCTCCAATGGCACCATACAGAAACTGCAACAATGCACAGAAGCAGGCTTAACAAGGGTAAAAGCTTAGAAATATATTCTACAATCAGACTACATCCATTCAGCACATAAGATAACGAAATCTACTCTGCAGTGAAGATAAGTAACTTCACATGCTCGAATGTCCATTTTTACAAATGCGTTACTAAAATGTCAATCAACAAAAACCCAGCACCTATTAGCTTAAATATCTATTACCAACAAAGAAATCAAAACTTCACCATCCGTTTAGCCCTCATGTTCCTCTACGGTAAACTTCTCCACTAATTATTTTCAGTAAAAGCTTTGGTTCACATAACAGGAAAAGGAGTTCTGCTTGTAGAAGTTCAACATTAAGAATATCAAGTAAAGACCCAATTATCATGATAAAAACTAATAAAATAAAAATCAAGACATACCTAGTTTAGTATTATCAACACAATCCATCAGAAATTATTTCAATTTGGCCAAAACCACTCGACAATCACTATAAAAGTACCCACTAATGGAACTTTAGTTGGATAACAATGAGAATTACTTCATTGGAATCTATATATTAAACCAGAACAGAACAAATAACTCCAATTCAAGCGAGGCCCTTCACGGTACGGAAGACAAACAAGCAAATTGCCTTAAGAACAACCAAAATTGATAAATCAAATGCGTATATCAAAATATAAACAGAGATCAAAATCTAAAAGAAATAGCAGATAAAAGTTCTCTAGAAGATAGCGCACAGTTACAGGATAGACAGAGGGAAAGGCGAGGCGTTGGCCAAAGAAAGAGTTGGAAGAAATAGAAAGTGAGGTCATTGAACTTTGAAGTGCAGCCATGGCTGCCATTTTGTTGCTTCTGCTTCTTCTTCTTCTTTTTCTTCTCTCCCTTGCTTTTCGGCTATGAAGCTATGCCGATAAACGGATAACGTATGCTCCTTCCTACCAGAGAATCAAATGCGTATGGGTGCGAAACGGTGGCGGATTCTTCTTTATGAATGGCGAAATTATAGTAATATTGGGCCTTTACGGTGGGCTCATTATGGGCTGTTAAACTGGTTTCTCTTTTTATCAAAATTAGACCAAATGTCTAATCCGATTAACGAGTGGGTTACAATTCGATTGGTTTAGCCGAATTTTGTATTTCTCTTGTAAATATCCGGATTCTTCTTATAAAAATGCAGTCCATGATATTTCATATGTCACTAATTAGTATAATATCGTTTTTTAATTATGTATTTACCTTTTTTTCATATTTTTCAGTGTATTCTTTTTTTTTCTTCCCTTCTTTTTTTTTCTTCTTATTTATAGAGAAAGAAAAAAATCATATATATTTTAAGTGTATTTTTAGAGAGAAATAATTTTTTAATTTGCATATTTTGATTTTATTTTTAACATTTTTGAATATTGTAATAATTGTTATTATTGATTGGGATAAAAATATTTAATTTTGATTTTTTTGTAAAAGAAAATGTTTGAAAATGAATATATTTAAACTAAATATGAGTAATATAGAGAGAAAAACAAAATCAAAATACTAGAGATTGAAGATGATAGGTTTGGTAAAAATAATAAATTTTTAAGTGATCAACTTATAAATTTTAAACGATAAACCTATAATTTCAAAATGATGAATCTATTGTAAATGATAAACTTGTAGTTTCAAAAAAGATTAACCGACAAATGATATCTATAAGTTTCAAAATTATGAACTTACAAGTTTAAAAAGTTGAATCTGTAAGTTGAATCTGTAAAATATAAACGATAAACTTATAATTTCAAAAATGATGAATTTGCAAGTGATATCTATAAGTTTAAAAATGATGAACTTGTAGTTTTAAAATGATAAATCTGTAAGTTTAAAATAATAAACCTTAAAAAAGTAAACGATGAATCTATAAATATTAAAACTGCAAAATCTAAACGATGAAGCTGAAGTTTCAAAATGATGAATTTGTAAGTTTAAAAATATAAATTTTCAAGTGGTAAATGATGAATCTGTAAGTGATAAGACAACAAGTTATAAACGATGAATTTGTAAGTTTTAAATGTTAAACCTGTAGCTTTTATATACTGAACCTGTAGTTTTAAAACGATGAATCTGTAAATTTAAAACGATAAACTTGTACCTTCCGAATAATGAATTTTAAAACGATGAATCTATAAATTATAACTAATAAACTTATAAATTTAAAAACGATGAACCTGTAAATTATAATTGATGAACAAATTTTATATTTATTAGTTTACCAAAATTCATTTCCAGAAAAATGCACGTTTTTATGAAGGAATAAAATCTATAATGCAACATAAAGTTAGATCCATGATATAGCAACCCATAAATATTACACGTTTATAAAAGATTAACAGTATCTTAATTTCTTTTGTGGGAAGTAGGCCACATTTATATTAGTTAATTTTTTTAGAAAAATTTAATTTATTTAAAAATGAGATCTATTATAAATATTTATGAGTTTATGAATATACATAACTCCAAAAGTTACATTACAATTCAATAGATATAAATTCTATAACTTCCAAGTGATTAGTTATGTTTTTGTCCATTATAACTTATTTGTATTTATGAAAAAGATAAATTAAATTTTTTCTTATAGGTATTTATTATTTTTACTTCATTTTCTTTATTTTATAACACGTGAGTTTTTCTTCATAGTTTGAAGTTTAAACGAAAGATTTATTTTCTTTCTTTTATTTTGATTTTGCAATATATCAAATTTTACTAAATTTGAGTTTGTAGCTCTAGATATAGAGTAAGAATTATAGAATTATTTATCATGATGCTTGATACTGAAATTCATCTTGATGCTAAGGGACTTAGAAATACAATCCAATTAAGTAAGAAAGTATCCAACCAAGACAAGGCAAGATCAATAATTTTTATTCATCACCATTTACATGAAGGTTGAAAATAATAAAGGAACTGCTTGAACTACAGAATAATTTGAAAATAAATAGTGTAGTTACCAATGAATGATAATTCTTCCTAAAGCTCGATATAATTAGATGCATATATGGTTTCAAGATTTTAAAATCATGAGTACAATTCTGCTATTTTTGAAATTAGTTCTCAATTAAAATTTGCTAAAACAGTTCCGTTTTTGTATTTGTTTAAAAAATTAATTAAAATAATTTTTAATTAATTATTGGATACTTTCAGAGGCATAAACACATTCTCAATATGTCTAAATAATTTTTTTATTATTAAATTACAAAACAAATATAACTAGTTTCATCAATTAAGCCAAACAACAACTCATGTTCATAAACAAGGTAATTTTAAGCATTTTTGAATTAAATATGAAATTAATTATTTGAATCGCATTCAAATCATTTTTCAATCAAAATAATTATCCTTAATTATCCCATGATCATATTAGAGAAAGAAAAATGTGTAAAACATATTTTACTAACACATATTTCAAAGTATAGAAACCCTCAATTTACATTTGAGTGGAGTAAAATGAGAAGAGAAATACATAAGAAAGAAAGGGATGTAGGGATATGCATGCCCTATTTTCATAAACAAAATAATTATATGCATGTTCAATCACATTGGCCCTAAGTCTATAATTATTTATCATGTCTTTTCATACACCCTTAACATGCATACTCTAATGCATAAAATAAAAAATGATAATTTTAGATTTCAATTTGTAAATTCATTCAATGCTTGAACCGAAATCGCCTACTTATATTTTTTTAGTTAATTTAATTTTATATGTCATTTTAAAGTGGAATTTAATATTTAATCAAATTAAATTAAATTCTATATTTTCAAAATTAATTCTCCTTAAAATCAGAATATTTTGATGTTAAAATTAAACAATTTAATTTTAATATACATACCAATTTCTAGTCATACTAGAATTACAATTGCTTAACTTAAATTAATTCAAAATTAATTTCCAAAAATTTTAAAAATTTTCAAAACTCCAAATCATCATTCTAATCATCTTTAGATTGGCTCGAGTTCATACAAATATTTTTGACACACCAGGTAACTATAGGATGAACCAAATCTCTACCACTATTCCTGAGTTGATTAACTTGGTTAAAACAACTGAACCATTTGTCAAGAATGATAGTAAGAATGTGATGCTGGTGGACTCTTCAGTATCTAAAAAGAAGAACCTTAAGAAGAAGAATAAGTCAATCAAGCTTAAGGGAGGCGTGGCTAAGAAGAAGGCCAAGGAGATTGCTCCAAATCCATTGCGCCAAGGATGACCATTGGAAGAGAAACTGCAAGGTTTACTTGGAGTCCCTGAAGAAGAAGGCATTTGATGTCCCATCTACTTCAGGTATTTTTATCATTGAAATTAATATTGTTTCTGATAACAATATATGGGTATTAGATACCGGTTGTGGCTCACACATATGCACTGATATGCAGGGCTTAAGGAACAGTTGGCAGCTCAATAAGGGAGAGTTAGACCTACGAGTTGGAAATGGAGTAAGGGTTACTGCATTAGCTGTGGAAACTTATGTATTGACCCTCCCTTTGGATAATTGCTATTATGTACCTGTTTTGACTAAAAACATTATTTCTCTTTTAAGTCTAAATAAAAATGGTTTCCATTTAACTTTTAGTAACAATTGTTGTTCTATTGTGTTAAATGGAATTCTTTATGCTAGTGGTACATTATGCAATGGAATATACATATTAGATATGTCAAATCCAATTTTAAACATCAAATATAATAAAAGGCAAAAACAAGATATGTTGAAATCATCTTACTTATGGCATTGTCGCCTTAGTCATAATAAGTGAGAAACGCATGACTAAGTTACACAAGAATGGTAATTTGGGATCATTTAATTATGAATCATATGACACATGTGAATCTTGCTTATTAGGCAAGATGACTAAATTACTCTTTAAGAGAAAAAGTGAACGTGCTAATGGACTTTTAGACTTAATATATTCATATGCATGTGGTCCAATGTCTACACACGCCAGATGTGGTTTCATCTACTTCATTACTTTTATCGATGACTATTCACAATATGGGTACGTGTATCTTATGAGATACAAATCTAAAGCTTTTGAAAAGTTCAAAGAATTCAGAAATGAAGTAGAGAAACAACTTGGCAAAAGTATTTAAACACTTCAATCAGATCGAGGAGATGAATACTTGAGCCAAGTGTTTCTAGATTATCTTAGGGACAATGGGATTTTATCTCAATGGACTCCACCTTGCACGCCACAACACAATGGTGTGGCTGAAAGGAGAAACTGAACCTTGTTAGATATGGTAAGGTCTATGATGAGTTTTGCAGAACTCCCTAAATCCTTTTGGGGTTATGCATTAGAGACCGCCATTTATATATTAAATGGAGTTTCTTCGAAGTCTGTTGATGTTACTCCATATGAGATATGGTATAACAAAAAGCCCACATTTTCTTACATGATAATTTGGCGTTGTCTTGCTTATGTGATGTAGACAATGTCAGATAAGCTAGAAGCTAAGTTTGACCGATATCTGTTTGTGAGATATCCAAAGCATCATATGGACATCAATTTTACCACCCTTTGAAACAAAAATTTTTTGTTTCAAGACATGCAATCTTTTTAGAGAGATAATTTCTTCTAAAAGGAGATAGTGGGAGCAAAATTGAACTTGAGGAAGTTCAAGATGCTGATCAACGACCTGAATCCAAGCTTGTTACTCATATAGATGATATAATAGCTCAACCTTTTGAAGCACAAAATCTTCGTAGGTCAAATAGGATACATACTGTTCCAGAGACATAGAGATTTCTCTTTAGTGAACAGAATGACGTATTGCTCATAGAAAATGATGAGCCTACAACCTATGAAGAAGTTCTGAATAGTTCAGAATCTAACAAATAGCTTTAAGCCATGAAGTCAGAAATGGATTCCATGTATGAAAACCAAATATGGACTTTGGTTGACCTACCCGAAAGGATAAAGCCTATAAGGTGCAAGTGGGTTTTCAATAGGAAAATTGACATGGATGGTAATGTGATTACCTATAAAGTTAGACTTGTTGCTAAAAATTATCATCAAAGATAAGGAATTAACTATGATGAAACTTTTAGCCCAGTAGTTATGCTTAAATCCATAAGGATACTCCTAGCCATTACTACTCATTATGATTATGAAATATGGAAAATGGATGTGAATACAACTTGCCTTATTGGAAATCTGACTCAGTATGTGTACATAACACAACTAGAAGGCTTCATATCCAAATATGGCAAAAAGGTATGCAAGCTTTAAAGATACATTTATGGATTAAAGCAAACATCCATGAGTTGGAATATTCAGTTTGATGAGACAATCAAATAGTTTGGTTTCTTACAAAATCCGGATGAACCTTGTGTTTACAAGAAGGTTAGTGGGAATGCAATCGTATTTTTTGTATTATATGTAGATGACATTATTAATGGGAAATGATGTCTCAGCCTTACAATCAGTCAAAATTTGGTTATCCAAGAATTTTTCGACGAAAGACCTTAGAGAAGTAGTCTATATTTTGGGGATAAAAATCTATAGAGATAGATCTAAAAGATTGCTTGGTCTCTCACAGTCTCCATGCATAGATAAGATGCTAAAGAGGTTTAGCATGAAGCAGTCCAATAAGGGATATATTCTCATGACCCACGGGATTACTCTCTCAGAGTCTTTGTATCCAAAAACACAAGATATGAGGACACATATGAATTTGATTCCATATGCTTCGGTTATAGGATCAATCATGTACGCTATGATATGTATAAGACTCAATGTATCATATGCTCTAAGTGTCATAAGCAGATACCAATCAGACCTTAGTGAGGGTCATTGGGTGACTATTAAGAATATTCTTAAGTATTTAAATTATCATCGGCTTTTATATTTGGCACTAAGTGTCTAAAATTCCCTGATTGACATGTCAAACTATTATCTATTCTATCTCTAGATTAGGTATCATAGGACTTAACTATTTTTATTTTAATTCGTATTATTTCCAAAAATGATAATATTATTAAATTATCACAATTATACTTATTTATTTTTTTGTTCTTTATTTTTATTATTATTGCACTAAAATCTCACACATAAATAATTTATTGAACATCTATAATTACCATTAAAGTAAAAATCACACTAATTATTACATATACTTATCATACCATATGCACAAACCCAATATTTTAAGTGTTTACCTATGGTAGATTTCGGCCCTGATTTCAGGCTTTATTTTTAGCCCATTTATAATTTGAATTTGAAGTTATGATCTTCTAACAATTTGAAGCTTATTGTCTCAGCTTTCATATTCATAATAAATCACTCAAATCTCAGTTTTTTTTTATCAAAAGTTATGGCCAAATGAATACTGAATCATCACTATAATTTCTGCCCATAATTTTCTTGACATATTTTAGGTTGAAATTTATGTATTTTTCTGGGCAAATTAATACATATTTATATTTTATGATCTAAATAAAAGTTAAATCTCTATGTCTTAGCTTTCAGTTCCAATAAAGAACATACAAAACGGAGTTCCAAAACTCAAGTTATAATTAAAATAGTCAAGACTGTTCCAGAATCCCTACAGCAGGATCATCAATTGGCATAACTCTATACACTACTTATATTTATCATATGCATTCATTTTTGTGTTAAAGTTTCGAGATCACAATTACATTTACATATCTTAATGATTTCATACCATTTGGTCTCATTGTCAAATAAAACATTTAAAACCAACACTTAGCCACATTATGACAAACCACATTCATATCACACACATTAAACATAATTTCATACCATTAAATCACATGTAAGGTTTTTATCAATGAAACACATACCTAATCATCCTTGGATCTTCCCTTAATCCTTCTTTTCCTCCTTTTATTAGTTGGCTTTCTTCTTGCTTTTGTCACCCTATTGAGGACCTCTCATTTGTTCATTTGATTTTCCTACATAACCAATACCATATCTCAATCCTATCATCAATTTTCAAAGTTTTTCATGTCTACATAATATTCTAATGCTCCTAATAAATTTTACACCTTAATTTAGCCAAAATGTACTAAGGTTAAATTTTCCTCTTAATATGTCATGGCTGCCCAAAAAATTTACCATAATTCCCAATTCATTTTCTTCAAATCAACACTCAATTCACATTTCACTTATCACCAATTGTGGTGTTTCTATATTCATTTCAATTTTTCCTAAATTACTTTAACTATGGTAGCCTCTCATTCCTCCATTAAAGTTACTTTTCTCTAATTTTTAAGTCATAAAATAATTAACTAACATCAATTATCATTAATTCAAAGTTTAACTACACTTTCATCAATTAGTTGCAAACTTTAAATTTCTAAGTTCAATCTTGCAACATAAGCTCAATCTACCAAACCTAATCACATCTATCATCATTATGGGTCTCAAAAAGAAGGAAAAATAGTAAATTTAAGAAGAATAAACTCACCTTAATAGAGTTATAGGGCTGATCGAATCTGCCCTAACTCTTCTCCCTTTCTCTTCTTCTTTCTTCCAACTTTCTTGCTTCTTAGCTCTCTTTATGGCAAGAACTCTTTAATTTATTGAATCTTCTCTCTCAAAAATCATTTTCCCCATTCTTAGCATGCTGGAAAAAGGAAGAAAAATGAAGGTTTTTGGGAGGGGAGGTAGACGACAAAAGGTGGGAGAGAGGAACAAGAAAGTAAGTTAGATATTTTGGTGGAAGAATGGGGAATTCTTCCCATTTTTTACTTTTATACTTTGATTATAGAGTGGGTCCCACTAATTAAAATTAATCCTAATTCTCATTGGTTCATTAACTTAATTAATCTTTATTAACATTAAAACTTTGAAAAATTCCTTATTTACCACATCTTCCTCTATATTCACACTTTTTCCCCCAACAATTGCCATAATATCAATTTTGTCCATAAGAATTTTTTTTTTAAATTCTAACACTAATCTTTTTAATTCCCAAATAATATTACTCTTAATTATTTTTTCTTATTATTAGTCATTTTTTTATGGGTTCAAATTTAGACTGCGATTGAACTTGCGCGCCTCACTACGGTTACTCGCAATCGGGGCCTAAATCACTGGATATTACAATTCTCTCCCTCTTAAGAAAATTTCGTCCTTGAAATTTACCTGATTAGCTGAAATCGAATAGCTGAGGATACTGAGTTCTCATCATTTCTTCACTCTCCTAGGTGGCTTCTTCTACTACTTGATTGAGCCATAGGACCTTTACCAATAGTACCTTCTTGTTCCGTAGTTCCTTGACTTTTCGAGCTATGATTTTCACCGGCTTTTCTATATAGGTCTAAGTCTGGTTGTACCTCTATTGATTCCACATGTATTACATGTGTCGGATCCGATCTATATCTTTTTAACATTGAGACATGAAACATATTATGGATCTTATCCAATTCTGGTGGTAAGGCCAACCAGTAAGCCACTGGACCCACACGTTCAAGTATTTCGTATGGTCAAATAAATATAGGACTCAGTTTTTCCTTTTTACCAAAACAAAGTACTTTCTTCCAAGGTGAAACTTTCAAAAATACCTTGTCTCCGATAGAATATTCGATATTTTTCCTCTTCAAATTGGTGTAGGACTTTTGTTGATCAATTGAAGCTTTTAATCGATCTTGGATTAATTTCACCTTCTCCTATGTCTATTACACTAATTCTGGCCCCATTAACTTCTTTTCACCAAGTTCTGTCCAGCATAACGGTGTCCTACATCTTCTTCCATACAAAACTTCATATGGAGTCATGCCAAGACTAGCTTGATAGCTATTATTATATGCAAATTCCATTAATGGTAAGTACTTATCCCAGCTACCCACAAAGTTAATTACACAGCTTCATAGCATGTCTTCCAATAATTGAATAACTCGTTCGGATTGCCCATCTGTTTGTGGGTGAAATGTTGTACTAAAAGTAAGTCGGGTCCCCAATGCTTGTTGTAGACTTTTCCAAAATTTTGATGTGAACCGTGGATCTCGATAAAAAAACAATAGATACTGGCACCTCATGCAATTGAATTATCTCATTAACATATAGATACCGACTCAATGAATAATCCATCCGAACTGGCAGAAAGTGAGCCAATTTGGTAAGTCTGTCAACAATTACCCATACTGTATCAGGCTTCTTTTGTGTCAAAGGCAACCCAGATACAAAATCCATTGTAATCCATTGTAATCCTTTTCCACTTCCATTCTGGGATAGCAATAGGTTGCAACAATCCAAATGGTACCTAGTGCTTTGCTTTCACTTGTTGGCATGTCAAGCATCTTGTAGTGTATTTCGCGATATCCTTCTTCATTCCTGGCCACTAATAATGAGTATTCAGGTCTTGCTACATTTTATTGCTTACTGGATGCATGGAATAAGTTTTATTATGTGCCGCTTTTAGAATTATTTGCTTTAATTCGCTGTCATTTGGCATGCATAATCTTCATTTGTAACTTATGATTCCATCAACTTCAATCTTAAATTTAGGTCTCTCCCCCTTTTTCGCTGCCTCAACAATTATCATCAATTTCTGATCTTGTCTCTGAGTTTCTCTCACTTATTGCCTTAAAGTAGGTTGAACCCGTAATTCTACCAACATAAATTTTGAGCATCATTTTAATTTATTATTAATTTCTATATATTATATTGAAATGAGGAAATTATAAGGTATACCTACCAATGTTTTTCTACTTAAGGCATTCGCTACTACATAGGCTTTGCCTGGCTGATAATTAATAATACAATTATAATCTTTAATTAACTCCAACCAGCGTCTTTGCCTTAAATTCAACTCCTTTTGGGTAGGCAAATATTTGAGGCTCTTGTGATCTGTATATATGTAGCGCCGCTCACCATACAAATAATGTCGCCATATTTTTAAAGCAAACATTATTGCTGCCAACTCCAAATCATGAGTAGGGTAATTTAGTTCATGAGACTTCAATTGCCTAAATGCATAAGCAACTACTTTACCCTCTTGCATTAATACACAACCTAGCCCATTATGAGAGGCATCACTGTATATCATAAAATCTTTCCCTGACGTAGGTTGGGTAAAAATAGGTGCTTCGGTTAGCATGACTTTTAGCTTCTCAAAGCTTTCCTGACACCGATCTGTCCACTCAAACTTAGTTTATTTTTTGAGCAACTTCATAATTGGTGCAACTATGCTTGAAAATTCCTTCACAAACCTTCTATAGTAGCCAACTAATCCAAGGAAACTCTAGACTTCTGTTACATTGTCTGGCAGCTTCCAACTTAGAATCGCTTCTATTTTGCTAAGATCCATACGGATTCCTTCAATTGACACAATATGCCCTAAAAATCCCACTTCTTCCAACCAAAACTCACATTTTGATAGCTTTGCATACAATTGATTTTCCCTCAAAGCCTGAAGTACTATTTTGAGATGTCTATCATGTTCTTCTTTGTCCCTCGAATACACCAAGATATCATCTATAAAAACTACCACAAATTGGTCAAGGTAAGGCCTAAAAATCCTATTCATCATATCCATAAAGGCAGTTGGTGCATTCGTTAAGCCAAAAGGCATAACCATAAATTCATAATGGTCATATCGAGTCCTAAAGGTTGTTTTGGACACATCTGATTCTTTGATTTTCAGTTGGTGATACCCAGATCTAAGATCAATCTTAGAGAATACTCTTGCTCCCTTCAATTGATCAAACAAATAATCAATTATAGGTAGTGGGTATTTATTTTTAATCGTCACCTTGTTTAATTGTTTATAATCAATACATAATCGTAGGGTGTCATACTTCTTTTTCACAAACAACACCAGAGTGCCCTATGGTGACACATTGGGTCTTATGAACCCCTTGTCTAACAGTTCTTGCAATTGAACCTTCAACTCTCTCAATTCTGCAGGTGTCATTCTATAAGGAGTAATTGATAATGGAGTTGTACCACGAATTACATCAATAGCAAACTCTATCTCTCTATTTGGTGGTAACCCCGGCAAATCTTCCGGAAACACATCTAGGAACACACACACTGTAGGGATGTCCTTGAGTTCCGGGCTCCCCTTCCTGGTATCTATCACATTGGCCAAATATGCCTCACATCCCTTCCTAATGTATTTTCGAGCTTTTGATGTAGAAATAACACTAGTCAAACATGTTTTACCTTCACTCTGAATGATAGTGTCATCCTGCCTAGGAATTTTAAGTACAATTTTTCTAGATCGGTAGTCGACTATAGCTCCATGCTTTATCAACCAATCCATACCCAGAATAGCATCAAATTCATAAAAAGGTAATTCTATTGAGTCTGCTGGAAAATCTCTACCCTGAATTATTATTGAACTGTTTCTATAAATCTGATTCACTTTCACACTATGTCCCAATAACTATCTCATTGGTCTCTAGAACCATGTTCCCTTATTTAAGTGCAGCTGTGCTTATGTATGAATTTGTGGAACCAGGATCTATCAATGTATGTAAATCAAAATCAAATAAATATAGTTTACCAACTATGACGTCTGGTGCATCCTAGTCCTCACGAGCTCTCCTCACATATGCCCGAGCTGGAGCTTTACTATCTTTGGGTCTGTCTATTGTCTCTGATACCCCTTGACTATGTCTGGTACGACCACCTCTAAACTGGCCTTGACCTCTACCATGGCTCTGTACCGGTGCCACTGTTTTTGCTGGTGTCATACTGCCTGTACTAAGTCTGGAACAATCTTTTTTCATATGGTCAGTAGCTCCACATCTCAAACATGCCCTAGTCAGCTACCAACACTCTTTTGTATGAGCTCTACCACAATGCTGACTCATAGCAGGAGCTGGTTTATTTGAAAATGATGTTGGTGAACTAGCAAATGATGCTGAGGGTTTAAAATGCTGACCTCGCCTACCAGAAAATGTCTTTCAAACAACCCGTGCCTGAAATGGTCTGGGTACAATCTACCTTTTCCTACCAGATGTCTGGGCCACACTAGCTGTTGATTTCTTATAGTGCTTTTCTGTCTTCAGCTTTTTCCTTCTTGCAACACTAATGGCAGAGGACACTAGTGTAACAAAATCTGTATGCTGATGGGAAGCCACTAAATATCCAATCTCCTCATCGAGGCCATCTTCAAATCTACGACATTTATCAGCTTCATCTCTAATAATCCTCGTTGCATACTTAGTCAGCCAAGTGAACTCCATCTCATACTCAGTTACTGTCAAACCCTCTGCTTCAAATTCAAAAATTCTCGTTTTTTCTTATCAACATAGACTCTTGGCACATATTTCTTTTTAAACTCTGCCACAAAGAAATTCCATGTTTGAGGGTTTGGAGTCTGGGGTTTCACTAACACTAACTTCCACTAGTCATAGGCATGCTCCTGAAGGAGGGACACTGCATATCTAACCTTGTACTCCTCCGGATATTACAGCTCTTCAAAAACCCGCTTTGTCTTTTCGAACCAAAATTCTGCTACAGCTGGGTCATCCTCTTTCTTGCCCATAAAATCTGTAGCCCCATATTTTCTTAATTTATCAATCTAAGGTTTTGGTTGTGATGAGGGAGGTGGTAAAGCTGGTGGTGGCACAACTTGTTCTACTGCTGTAACAAGGTAGTCATCTGTTGCATAAGGGGTAACTGACCCCAATCAATTTGTTCTTCAACATGTTGTGGAGCTATCAAATTGGGCTCCGAAGCTCTAATTGATGCTGATTGTCTATGAGTAGCCGAATTAGCTATATTATCACCTTCATGTTTTTTGTGACTTTCTCTTGATTCCGAATCCATTAAAACTTATATTATCAGAAGAAGGGTCCCTTATTAGAATATAGCAGCTTAAAACAATGCAAATGCTGAAAACATTCACTTATTTTTCTATACCCACTAAATAAGAATGATCTAAACATATAGCTCTGATACCAAAAATTGTAACACCCTCTTATCCCACTTCCATAAGCAAGGTAAGTGAGCATTACTCGTCTCACTGTTTTATAAAATTAATGAAATAAAGTATAATTTTTTTTCGAAAATATTGCAAATACCCAAAATAAAATTTAATACAAACACAAATATTCAAAATTTTCTTTATTTATAAAATACATTAATTTACATTCAAACTATGTTCAGTACATTACAAGTTCACACTTTTAATTCACTTTAGATGAAATAAAACTATAATTTAATTTACAAACTTTTTGATAAAAATATACCAAAATAAATCCTAAGTTTTTAGCTGCTTTCGTCTGAGTACCATTTTCTTCTGACAATTCTACTATCTATGACTACCCTTCTAAACCTGCACGAGAGGAAACCACTTGCGCTAAGCTACTAACTTAGTGATGCTTTAATGATAAAAATTTTACATAAATATATTTTCTTGCATGTCATATATATATTTAGCAAATAAGGCATAAAATAAAGAATTATATAAAATCAAACAAATTTCATCAAACATGTGATACTTAACAATTTTAATTAATATAACATTATCAAAATGACATACTTTAATATTATTATTATTTTTCACTTTTCTTGTGCCCATAACACCAATAACCGAACTAACTAATATGAATAACGAGGTTGTCATTACCGGCTTTCATAATATTACGCCGAGCGTTTTATAATAATGTCATTACCGGTTTAATAATTTTACGCCAAACACATTTATAAATTTGTCATTATCGGGTTTTATATTTGGCACTGAGTGCCTAAAATCCCCTGATTAGCATGTCAAACTATTCTTTATTCTAGTTTTAGATTAGATTTCATAGGGCTTAACTATTTTTATTTTAATTCACATTATTTCCAAAAATAATAATTTTATTAAATTATCACAATTATGCTTATTTATTTTTTTGTTATTTATTTTCATTATTATTGCACTAAAATCTCATACATAAATAATTTATTGAACATCTATAATTACTATTAAAGTATAAATTCACACTAATTATTGCATATATTTATCACACCATATGCACAAACCCAAGATTTCAAGTGTTACCTATGCCAGATTTTGGCCCTGCTTTTGGGCTTCATTTTTAGCTTATTTATAATTTGAATTTGAAGTTATGATCTTCTAACAATTTGAAGTTATGACCCTGCTTTTGGGCTTCATTTTTAGCTTATTTATAATTTGAATTTGAAGTTATGATCTTCTAACAATTTGAAGCTTATTGTCTCGGCTTTCAGATTCATTAAAAATCACTCAAATCTCAATTTTTTTTATCAAAAGTTATGGCCAAATGAATACTTAATCATCACTACAATTTCTATCTAGAATTTTCTTGACATATTTTAGGTTGAAATTTATGTATTGTTCTGGGAAAATTAAGACATATTTAGATTTTATGATCTAAATAAAAGTTAAAGTTCTATGTCTTAGCTTTCAGTTCTAATAAAGAACATATAAAAAGGAGTTCCAGAACTTTAACTTTTATTTAGATCATAAAATCTAAAGTTATAATTAAAATAGTCAAGACTATTTCAAAATCCCTACAGTAGGGTCATCAATTGGCATCATTCTATACACTACTTACATTTATCATATGCATTCACTTTTATGTTAAATTTTCCAAATCACAATTACATTCACATATCTTAATAATTTCACACCATTTTATCTCATTACATATAAAATATTTAAAACCAACACTTAGCCATATTATGACAAACCACATTCATATCACACACATTAAATATAATTTTCATACCATTAAATCACATGTAAGATTTTTATCAATGAAGCACATACCTAATCAGTCTTGGATCTTCCCTTAATCATTCTTTTTATTCCCTTATTAGTTAGTTTTCTCCTTGTCTTTGTCACCCTCTTGAGGGTCTCTCATTTGTTCATTTGATTTTCCTACACAATTAATACCATATCTCAATCTTATCATCCATTTTCAAAGTTTTTCATGTCTACATAATATTCTAATGCTCCTAATATATTTTACACCTTAATTTAGCCAAAATGTACTAAGGTTTAACTTCCCTTTTAATATGTCATGGCTGCCCAAAAACTTTACGATAGTTTCCAATTCATTTTCTTCAAATCAACACTCAATTCACATTTCACTTATCATCAATTATGGTGTTTATATGTTAATTTCAATTTTTTCTAAATTACTTTAACTATGGCAGCCCCTCATTCCTCCATTAAAGTTACTTTTATCTAGTTTTTAAGTCATAAAATAATTAACTAACATCAATTATCATTAATTCAAAGTTTAACTACACTTTCATCAACTAGTTGCAAACTTTAAATTTCTAAGTTCAATCTTACAACATAAGCTCAATCTACCAAACCTAATCACATCTATTATCACAGAAGGAAAAATATTAAATTTAAGATAAATAAACTCACCTTAATGGAGTTATAGGGCTGGTCGAATCTACCCCAACTATTCTCCCTTTCTCTTATTCTTTCTTCCTAATTTCTTGCTCTTTAGCTCTCTTTATGGCAAGAACTCTTTAATTTATTGAATCTTCTCTCTCAAAACTCATTTCCCCCATTCTTAGCATGCCTGAAAAAGGAAGAAAAATGAAGGTCTTTGGGAGGGGAGGTGGACAACCAAAGGTGGGAGAGAGGAAGAAGAAAGTAAGTTAGATATTTTAGTGGAAGAATGGAGAATTTCTCCCATTTTTTACTTTTATACTTTGATTAAGGAGTGAGTCTCTAATTAAAATTAATTCTAATTCTCATTGGTTCATTAACTTAATTAATCTTGATTAACATTTAAACTTTGAGAAATTCCTTATTTGTCACATCGTCCTTCATATTCACACTTTTTCCTCCCAACAATTGTCGTAATACCAATTTTATCTATATAATTTTTTTTTCTAATTCTAACACTAATGTTTTTAATTCCCAAATAATAATACCCTTAATTATTTTTTCTTATTATTAGTTACTTTTTATAAGTTCAAATTTAGACTTCGATTGAACTTGCGCGCCTCACTACGGTCACGCACAATCGGGGCCTAATCACTGGATATTACGAATTCGACCCCCTCCCCCCTTCTTAGTTATTGTTTTGGGCAACATGGCCATATATTGTTAATAAATATTCATAATTCAATTTACTATATAATCGTATTTATAAAATAATTCTCAACTATAATATAATGTTTATATTCATAATTAGTAATTTAATAAAGAATATAATTTATTTATTTAATTATATATTTTTCATCAAAATAATAGTACATATGCAATATGAATAAAAAAATAAAAATACAGAGACCAAATGATTAGTTTTGTCTAATAATATTTAAAATTATAGTTATTAAATAAATAATAGAATTTATTTATTTATATATTTTTTAGGTTTTAAAAATTAAATATATGATAATTTTTAAAAAACTAGATTGCATTATGTATTTTTTTTCAATTAAAATAATATTTTATGATAAAAATAAAAAATAATTATAAAAAATTATAATAAAGATTTTTCAAAATGTACAATAATAATGAAAATACAAAATATTGAAGTCAATTATATGAATAATGATATAATTTTATAAATATTATATATTAATCAAGCTTAATTATTATTGTTAGATTCACTTATATTATTTCACACGTACTATATTAACCAAAATCATTGTATATTATTGTTGGATTCAAATTTAAGATTTTATTTCATTAATTGATAGTTTGTAAAGTGTGGGATAAGTACCTTCCGCAGTAGATCAATGTTATCTCTAAGAATATAGCTGGGTGGCTAAATGTAGATTAGGGGGTAGATTAAGGGGTAGAGTTCGAATCTCTACTCTTCCACCTAAACTTGATATTTAACAACAATTTTCTCAACTGGTTCAGCTTGAAACCGTTACTGATTTAGACAGATCACAAGCCAATCAGCCGATTCACCAATCTAATTCCCAGATTAAGGCTTCAGATGATTTGCAGTCTTGAATGGACCTATCTAAGAATCGGTTCATGGTTTTTCTGACCCAACCGGTCGATCCTATCCATTTTTAACAACCATGATTGGAATGAGAGAACTTAAAGAAATTGAGAGATATGGAGAAATAAAGAGGGGAAAAAAAATTAAGAGATAAATCTATATAAAGAAAGGGAAATGTTGTTTATTCATCAGCCTAATAGAATTGTAGTTTTATAATTATTTATATGAATAAAATAGCTTAAATTTATGTCTTTGCAGTTATATCGATATAGTTTTATTGCTAGAGCAAAACTTCTAGTTTTATTATTAAGACGATTGGACATTTATATAAGACACAACAATAGAGATCTTTAATATGAATCTCATAGCTTGGTCATATTAAATAATGTTGTGTATCATTCAATTCCCTTACATGATGGACAATATCAACTATAGGGGTTGTACATGGAGCTTACATCTTTCAAACTAAATCGAAAAAAAAAAAAGATTTAGAACCGAATTTAATTGGATTGTTGTTTTTTTTATTAGATATAAATCAAATTGTAATATTGACTTTAAATTTAACAAATTTGGATCTTATAATGATATCCGAATAGATAACTATATTGAACTGTTTTGTAATTGAATGAAAGAATCAGTATTTAAATATTTATAATTAAAAATAAAATAATTTTTATAATAATATAATATTTTTATAATTTTTATACTTTTATTATACAAATATAATATAATTTAAACTTATAATTATGTACACTTTAATCCATAAAATTAAAATTATAAATTTATTAATTAGTTAATAAAATTAATAACATTTATAATAACAATGAACATAAATAATTAAAAATAATTTTAATGTGTTAAAAATAATTTTATATGTTAAAAATTTTATGATAGAGATGTAGAAAATTAATCACATGAATTTCATGTAAGTTTAAAATAAGCTAACCATAAAAAAAATTAACTATTTTTATTATTATGTAAATAAAAAAATAATTATAAGATATTGCTAGTTTTCATTTTTTACTCTAATTTTTAATTACTAATTATATTTTTTAGCGTTTATAATTTTTCTAATTATATTATGTAATAAATCTAAATTTATAATAAGTGTATTATAAATATATAATAAATATATTAATATGATTCATTATCAAAATAATTGTAATGTATTAAACTTATTTTGATTTTTTTCAATCCATATTTACTTGTTTTTCATTTGTTCTCTTAATTGTTTTGAATTTGATATTGATAGTTATATACGGTCGTGATACATTTCAAATATGAATTGAACTTTCTATATTAAATTCTTCATATTCCATAATTACTCTAAAAAAAAAATTCAAATCATAAATACACTAATATTGAATCAAAACTCTAAATATTATTTATAAATCTATCATAAAATATGAAGTCACTTGTTTTGCATGTGTCTAATTCAACTGCATACAATTTATTTTTTAATTTCATATTAACTATTGAAACCTATTTTTAAGTCTCATTAATTATTATTTTTTTATTAGTTTAATTGATTTAACTACAACTAATTTATCGTATGATTTTTTAGCAACCATTGATATTTTTTCCTTAATTATATTATTAGATGATTGATAAAAAAAAAAATTAACAAAAATAGTTATAGTAAATTAATCAAATAACATAATCAAAGTTAATATATATTACAAACTTATAGGTTTCCTCATGTATTATAAAATAGTTTCAAAGATGGACTAAAAAATCAAAAGAATAAAATATCAAAACTTAATTTATAACAAATTTTAATCTTATTTTTAATTTTAAAATTTAAATTTTAATATATAATTATAAAATTAAAATTAAAATTTTTATTCAACGAATATTTGAATAAAATCTTTGATATTTTATATCAAAATTTTATACAAATGTATGTGTGTAACGGCTGGATCTACTGGAATCCGGGTCTCAGCCCATTGCCACAGTAGTCCACCCGCCGTCTCACTGAGACTAACGGGCTGCCGGGGTCCATGGCCCAATACCTCCAACCCATCACTGGAATCGCACTCAAGGTGTTTGCCACAGCAGGTTGTTGGAGCTGGGATTCGAAACCCCAACCTCCCTTTAGCCTCAGTAAGAGACTACCAATTGTACCATGGTACAATTGGTAGTCTCTTACTGAGGCTAAAGGGAGGTTGGGGTTTCGAATCCCAGCTCCAACAACCTACTGTGGCAAACACCTTGAGTGCGATTCCAGTGATGGGTTGGAGGTATTGGGCCATGGACCCCGGCAGCCCGTTGGTCTCAGTGAGACGGCGGGTGGACTACTGTGGCAATGGGCTGAGACCCGGATTCCAGTAGATCCAGCCGTTACATAATGGTACAATTGGTAGTCTCTTACTGAGGCTAAAGGGAGGTTGGGGTTTCGAATCCCAGCTCCAACAACCTACTGTGGCAAACACCTTGAGTGCGATTCCAGTGATGGGTTGGAGGTATTGGGCCATGGACCCCGGCAGCCCGTTGGTCTCAGTGAGACGGCGGGTGGACTACTGTGGCAATGGGCTGAGACCCGGATTCCAGTAGATCCCGTCGTTACAATGTGGCTATTTGTAAATTTCTAAATAATTATATTGTATATCAAATAAATTCCACTTTTTTGAGATTGACACATGATTAGTAAATTCAAAATTGTATTTAATTAAATTAATTATCTATGTATTGCATAATATATATATATATATATATATATATATATATATATATATATATATATATATATATATATATATATATATATATATATATAACTAAAGGAGAAAAATAATAAAAATAATTATTTATTTTTTATACAAAAGTCAAGACTATATAGTTTTGAGTCACTATAGATACAAAAGATCTATAACTCTAACCCTAATAAACCAAAATTACTAATAGTTGCCTCCTACTTTGTTCCTCCTCCTCTTCCTCCATTTGCAACCCGAGCCTTCCTCCTTCCTCTTTCCTCTTCTTCCCCCTTCTCCACGAAAAGCCTTATTTCTCTCTCGACAAGGTGATGAATATCTCTTTCATTCTCTCTCAACTTTTTTTTTTAATTAAATGAGGTTATTTAGTTTAGTTTATGTAGACATTGAATTTTTAGGTTTAAAAAATTTTATGAAACAAAGTAAAATAAACCACCTTCTATGAAGTTCCAAAATGAAGTCCTTATCTTGTAGATTACCCTTTCTGAGCATATATTTAGAATATGTTCATAATGCAATACCTCAATTTTGTAAATGCCTCTGAAGCTACAAATAAACTAAAATGCTAAGCCCGGTTCTATAATAGACTTGTTTCTTTTGTAGTATATAAATGTCAAATTCTATTTGTTGGTTTGTCTACTAAACCTAAGCTTGACCAAGTGTCCTTGATAGGGCTTTTGAGTTCTGACCAATGGTTGGTCTTATCAAGCATGTATAAAATTTTGTATTACTTGGATTACTTGTATTTAAAATATGTTTATTTAAAAATATGTGAATCCTTTCATGTCCCCCTCCTTTATACTGTAAATGAAATATTTTTTTTCAAGTTATACTTTGTAAAATTAAGCAAGAGAAGAATTTTTTGAGAGAATTTAGAGTGAAAGAATATAAAAGAATTCATGGAATCAACATTCACTTATTACTTAGAATTTTGACTAATTGAGCGTGTATTTTTATGTAATTCTGATTTTTTTAATGTAATGTTTATTTGGTACGTATTCCATGTTCTTATGATAGTATTGCCTCCTAGGTTATCACTCCAACTAGTAATGTTTTGGTAGAAGATTTTATTCTTAAAGTTGTACCAGGATCTAATATGTTGATCACATATAGCCTTTCAACTTAAAAGCATTTCCATTATTTTTTTAATATGATTATGTTGGTATTATTTTTCTAATTTCTTTTCCTTTCAATACACTAGTTTCACTTTGTGTATTCCGCCGTTTGACTTGGTTTTTGGCTAGTAAGAAGAAAATGTTCTTTTATGAAATCATAGCAACTTTGTCTCAGACTACTTAATTTGATGCAACTCCAACAAGATAGATTTTTGGGTCAGATCATATAATTTTATGAAAAGAAAAAACAATTATGAATGTCACTTCAGAAAATAAATTTCATAATTAAAATTAAAAATTTATTAATTTGTCCAACAAGACAAGAATATTCCTCGTTTATTTAATCACCTTCCCTCATTATGATATTCATGAATTTTAAATATATGAAATAGAGACTACATATGGATGAAAATAAAATTAAAATTAAAAATTAAATGCATAAAATAAAATTTTAAAGGCTAAATTTGAAAAATTACAAAATACAATGACAAAATAATTTTTTTCCTTATAATTACATCATAGTTATATATATACAAGTTACTTTTAATGTATTTGATTTCAATATCTTGTGTTATATATGATCATATATTTAGAGTTTGTTGCACTTGTCATATGAAAGAATTATATCCCTTATAAGAAAATGAGCACCTAAGAAGCCCAAAATACTATATAGATAGTACATTTTTGTAAATTTATCTTATTTTATGCAAGTTGTCCATGCTTACAGTTGAATTTTCAATATAAGAAAATTTTGTCTGAGACTTTTTATCATATCTGCTATTTTAGACTTCGAGTTGTATCGGTTCAACTAGAATTTAAATTCAGATTTTGATAGAAAAAATTAAAATAATAATAAATAATTATTAAAAATAATTAATAAAATGTATAAAGGGTGTATAGATGCTAAATTATGATAGGAGACCTAAGTGTAAAGTTTGAAATTTTTTGGGACAAATTTATAATTTATTGAAAATTGACGGACTAATTGGGATATTTGCCATTTAAATAACATTAGCCCCATTTATCCTAGGTGTTGGCCAACTACATGAGTAAATAAGAGAGAGATTAAGTTAATTAGGAGATTAAAGCAAAATATCAAGTTATGGTCAATAATGGGGGTTAGAATTTTATACACATTTCCAACCTCATACACATTCAAAACAATCTCCATAACCAAAGCTCAAGTTAGAGAGAGAAAGTGAGGAAAAAAGAGAGGAAAGCTTAGAAAAAGAGTGTTTCATACATAAAATAGGGTAGAGGAAGTCATTAGAAGGCTTAAGGAGTGAAAAAAAAAAGCTTGGAATAAGGATAAAGAAGTCTCTTTTAGTTTGTCCATAGTGGAAGATTAGTGGAAGTAAGACTTTTTCTCCATCTCTACATCTTTCTCTAAAGAAAAAAAAATGTTTTAAGCTCATTTAGAGTCTGTTTTTGGTGAAAAACGATTCACATGAAAGTGAGGGGTTTTAGTGGTTTTGATGGAATAAAAAGTTGTTGGGAGTGTTGAAAGACCTTAAAATTGAAAAAGATTGAGTTACAGTGGTTGAAGAAGACTTAAACCCTAAGTTTGTGAGGAGAGAGATTTTAGGGTTTAGTGGTTATGGAGAGAAAGTTAAGTTATGATTTTGCGGTAGTCTATATTGTAGTATACAAATATACCGATCAAAGTCTAAATACAAATAAAAAAATATAAAAAAATTGATTCTAATATGAATATTTAATTAATTTGATGAATTGTTACGATTTCTTGCTATACATGCAAATCGAGTTGAAATTTGGAATTTTTTGTCCGATAGTAGAAATATAATTTAAACATACCGGAGCATAGAGAATATTATTTTAAGGTCATATGTGGAGTTATAAGGTGAGATTTTAAGATTAAGGACTCCAATTTGTCCAAATATAGTCCTTAGTGTGGATTTATGGTCCGATTTTTGTTTGGGAGTTTGAGATATGCATTCACAATCGCAATAACACTAAAGTGATCGCAATTGAATTCTAATATTTTTAAAACTACGAATTTGGAAATTGGACTTTGGATAAATTTTATGGCCATAATTAGAGAAAATGACTAAATCGCAAAAATATAATTTTTGCATCAGTGATCGTTTTGTAAAATCGATAAGAGAATTTTTTTTTTAGAATATTGGTTTGTTCAATTTGAGGAGATTAAGTCATTTGGAATATTGAATTAGAGAAATTAAATTTATTCAATGATTAAATTGAAAAGTAAAGAAATTGGTAAAATTACTCAAAAGTCCATTTTTTGGGTTTAATTGGATATTTGCAAAAATATCTTCTTGATTAACTTTAATTGACCAATAGGAATAATGATTAAGTTCAATTAAAATTAATTAGCCATTAATTTGGCTATAAAAGTAAAAAATGGCCAATTCAATATTTTTAAATAAAAAAGAAAAAAATCCATCTTTTCCTTATTATTCATTTGCACGACCACCATAGTCATTTTTCTTATTTTTCTCAATTTTTCTCACAAATTACCAACATCAACGCATAAGAAAGTATAAGGAATTAAGTATGAGTAAATAAAATATTTTTAGAGAAAAATCACCTATTGGCTAAAAATTTCAAGAAAAAAATAAAAGAAAATGAGTTAAAGTGATTCTAGAAATTTATTTGAAATTTTTAGAACATTATTGAATTTATGAAATTTTTTGGGTGGAAAATAGAAATTAAGGAAAAAATAAAAATAATTGAGAAAATAGTTTTGGAGGAGGAAAAATAAAGAAGATAAAATATTATAAAAGAAAATAATATTTGAAAAATTTGATCGTATCGGAAAGTGTGTCGGCGACCGGATTTTTGAACTATGCATTAAATGTGCATAATGAGAAAAAATTTTCTAATAGAATTTCATATACATGAGAGCGGGAGTTAGTCGAGAGACTTCAATTTTACTAAATTTTATATTTTATGTGGCTCAATAATTAATTATAAATTGCTTTTTATTAGGTGCGAGTTCAGGACAACCGCCAACTTAAGATAAAAGGAAATAGTTGGCAGACACTGACAAAACATAAAAAGGTTAATGCTATTGCTTATAAAAATTTCCGACTATTCAATACTATTCTAAAGATTTTTCGATTTCTGAATTAGATTAGACTGTATATACTCTTAATATCGAGGACATCACTCTCAATATATATACTAAATAACTAACAAAACCACGATTAGGCAAATAAGTCCATTATCATCTACTCCATAATTGACTCCACAAAGCTAACTATAATAGAGTAAAACCAAGAGAGCATACAAACATATATTAATGAAACATATGCATAGATAGAAAACTTTTTCATTTCTTCCATTGCAAATTCTACAATTGATAGCGAGTATATTGATGCATCTACAAACTCCAATCCATACAACAGTTTTATAATTAATGACCTCACAATTAATAATTAATTGATTGAATTAGCTCAATTCTTTTTTCTAAATGAATATGTTAACTTCTTAAATACTTAATAGAACTTTTACATTATGTATGGTGCAAAGGAAGTGTTATTTACTTTAATGAGAGAGAATGAAAAGGAAATAAAAAAATAAAATAGAAATGAAATTGTATTTTCTTTATTATGTTTATTTTGCTTAATTTAATTATCAAAGTAAACGAAATGTCTCTTATTAAAAAAATAAAAATATTAAATATATAAAATGACATATAAACCCTTATTATTTTATATTATTAGAGTTATTTTAGTAATTTCAATACATTTTCTTTCATTTTCCTCTATTTTCTACCAAATATATAGAAAATCTATAATTTTCTATCTCCCTTCTCTTCTTCTCTTTCAATTTGTTCGAAACTAGAAAAATAAATCAAATTTTTTTCTTTTTCTTCTTTTCCTCACAAATCTCTTCAAACAAGCATAGCGATGGAAATCTTCATATAATTTGGGGCTACTTTTGAATGCACCTCAAATTTTAAAATCATTATTAAAGAATTCAATAACTAAAATACTAACGGGCCATTTAAGTCAATTCGATTCGATGGTCCCTAGACTTTGATTCTCTCCCCGGGCCGGTATAACCCGATCCAAGCGGCTAAAGAATCAATCCCGTTCATCCCGTTTTAATCTAACGGTTTATAATATCGATCCATGTACTCGAATGTCATTGGTCCAAACGAGAATCTCCCTCTCCTATATAATCCCAAACTCACCTCCCATGTTCTCATAGTCTGAATTTCTCTTCAAGTACTTTTTCTCTTATTTCCTGGATTCTTTGGCTTCTGTTAAGATTTAATAGCTTCAATGGCGGGTAGGGGAAAGACCCTTGGATCTGGCGCCTCGAAGAAGGCCACGTCGAGGAGTAGCAAGGCCGGTTTGCAGTTTCCCGTCGGTCGTATAGCTAGGTTCTTGAAGGCTGGCAAATACGCCGAACGTGTCGGCGCCGGTGCTCCGGTTTATCTCGCCGCTGTTCTTGAGTACCTCGCTGCTGAGGTATGTTACTTTCATTATCTATTACAAATTTTTATGCATAAATTATTTCTCGTTTTTGAATGTTGTTTATGCCTATGGCCTTGCGAGCTAGGGTTGTCAAATTTTTCACAATTTCGGTGTTTTTTGAACGGAATTTGTCCAAATGGTTCAATATTCTTATGATAAACTGGTCACGTGAATTTTTGATTTCGAATTAGGTTCATTTTGCAGATTATTTGGTTTTGGATTGAGTTTTGTGAAACAGATTTGAAACATTTTGAATTCAATTTTGAAACTAATGTTTTCGTTGTTGGATTCGGTTTTTGGGGTATCTAAAATTTTGGATCTCGAATTAAAAGTAATGGGCTTTTTTTCAATTGGGTTGTTGACATCTTTGTTGAAGATGTGATTGAATTGAACGGAAGCTAGTTATTCTTTAGGAATGTAAAATTTCGGATCTTGAATGAATCATATAGTGTTCATCTTCTATTCTTGTTTAGAATTGTTAAAATTTCTGAAACATGGTTTTGTGTGTGAATTGGGTTTCAGGTGCTTGAATTAGCAGGAAATGCGGCACGGGACAACAAGAAGACTAGAATTGTTCCACGCCACATTCAGCTAGCTGTGAGGAACGATGAAGAATTGAGCAAGCTTTTGGGCGATGTGACCATCGCTAATGGAGGTGTGATGCCAAACATTCATAACCTCCTCCTTCCTAAGAAGACTGGCACCTCAGGCTCCAAGGCCTCTGCTGATGATGACAGTTAAATTCAGCGCCCAATTCAGGAATATCTGAAAACAATTCTCAAAAAATCATTGCCCTTAATGTGTTTTCCACTGTCACATTTTAATATTTTCGTGTTTGTTTAGTAGGTTTTTATTAGAGTTTCAATCTTTTGTGCTTGTGGAGATGCAGTTGTAGCGTAGGCTTCATTTAGTTATGTGAATAGAATCACTGTCTAGTAGTTGTCTAAACAGAGAAAATATGGGAAGTATTTTTTTCCATAGTAACAATTTGTGCAAGATTTAAATCTCTTTCCTGTTTTGCTTCATTTGTGTTCAATTAATTATTTAAATTGAGTGTAATGTGTGAATTTGGGAGGCGGAGTGGTAATTCATTGTGCTCAATTTAAGGTAATTGCAAATGGTTGGGAGTGTACATTGGCAGTGGTATTCCTATCTCTATAATTGGTGGCTATTCTGTAGTTTCCTTTTTGGAATGATTTTTGGATCATATGCGACCTATAGAAATTTAGAAGTATAATTGCAATTTTTAGGTAATATATGTTTAAGGGGTCAAAAGTTTTTAGAAGTATAATTGCAATTTTTAGGTAATATATATTTTAATATATTATATTTATTATTAATAATTAAAATGTTATTTTTTTAATTGTTAAATAAATTTAATTTTATTGTTATAATTAATTCATATTAAAATTTTTAAATTGCATTGAAAAATTACTTATGAAACTTAATAAAAATTAAACAATGTTAATAATATTATTATTGTTATTATTATTGTTGTTTGAAATGCACAAAAATGAGTTTAAAACTTTGATTTCTAAATAGGCTAAAATTGTGACTACAATATATATATATATATATATATTGCTTTCATGATTCTTTAAACGCGATCACTATTGGTAACAGAACGGTTGTGAAATTCAAATATTTATAATTTTTTTGGATTTATGACTTATTTTGATTTGCCTCCCTTTCATAGTATTCATGCAAGGTTGCCATGTTTTTTATAGTTTAAGAGTTGTAATCGAATTCTTACTTGATAACTGTGAATTTGCAATTCAGAATCTTGATATTTTTTATTTTATTTTAATGCGTGTTTAGTTGCAAGTGAAAATACTGAATTTATTTTTTAAAAAAATATTTTTAAGATTGATGAGCTCAAAAAGAAGGGATAAATCATAATTTATGGTAAAATTTATTTATTGATTTTATAATTTAATATGTTATTAAAACTCAATATTTCTTGAGCTATTTGCTTTGTAATTTATTGGTTAATTAGTTAAAAACCTAAAAACAAACCGTTAAAACTGAAACTGATGGACTGGTTAACCTATCTATTTTGATGGATTGATTGATTAATAATTTTATAAAGACCGATATATATGACCCTTGTTAACGTAAGATCTTAATGGACTAACTAATCACATACTCACTCTTAGTATAAATTGGGTCCAGAACAAAAAAAATTGAGACATCATGAAAACAATATAGAAAACAAAACCTCACCTTTATCATCAATTGGACAATCTCTACACAAGTGTACCCAAGACTATTGCATCACAAAAACAAGATAATGGAGAAATAGAATGCAACCGTACCTTAATGGCTAACGATGTTCTCCAAGTAAAGTTAATAAATTTTTTTTCTGAAACTATACGTATTTTCAGTCTATATATAAACAGATTAAGACTATCAACAGATTAAAACTAATCTTGTTTATGCCGGGTAGGATCTTGAAGTGCAATAAAATATTCACTCAAGAGTTTTAAAGTAGCTGTATATCTAGAACTTGAACTCGACACTTCTGGTTAAACTGAAAGAGTTCCGTATCAACTCATCCAAACTATCTTATTTCAAAGTTAATAACTTTAGGTGGTGCTCTAACCTAGGAAGACATTTGTCTTAGTGGGTGGAGCAATTATAAGCCACTTTATAATCGCTTTAAACAATATAATCCCACTTAAATTATAATGCCATACGTTGTCATCTCTATCAGTAAAATTGAAGGGAATTTATTTGATATGATCAACCTCAAGCGGTAAAAACACTGTTGGAATCAAATTCCATTTCCATGACCTATTATCCTCATCAATTGGAGAAAATCGTTGCATTGAATGGAAGCATTCTATGAGGAATAACTGTACAAAATATATGCTGCTGTGGTATCCACCAATCTAACTAAATTTTTAGCACAATTTCCATTACAACTTGCTACTGGACTCCTTCATTTAGAATTTACCCGTGGAAAAGTATATTTTGCCAAGTATAACTAAGCATAATACCTAGCTGTGCATTAAAGAAATGTGAGTTAGGAAAATATCATGCTTTCTGTAGTTTAGACACAAACGATTGAGGAGAAATGAGAATATGTCAACCTTGTTTATCAAGCAATGCTCGATTTAAGCTCTCAAATCCTAAAACCTAAGCCTTATTCCTCCTTTAAGCTTAAATAGATGTGCCTAACTACACAAATGCAAACGTTTCTCCCCTATTTTTTCCTTCACTAATAGTGCCTGGTTATAGCTTGAAGATCTAGACAAGAAGTAGATGGTAGTGAAAAACATTGCATATCAAATGTGGGAATTGCTTGAGCTATTAATAACTCTTTACGCACACAAGATAAGTATTTTTCTTTCCAACCTCAGAATTTGTGACGACATGCTTTCTTTAATTCTATTAAAGTTCACCATCTTCGGATGACTAACGGCAGTAGGGACACCCAAGTGTAATACATGTTGGGGGTATTTGAGATTGCAGTTAGCTGTCGAAAAAACAGATTTAAATTTTTTTTATTTAATTGACTGATTTTTTTAATTTTTTATAAACTGTTTTTCTTAAACTTCATTATAGGAAAAACATCTATTTAACTGTTTCTCTCCAAAAACAGTTTTGAAAACTCAAAAAATTTAAAAATAAAATTTTTTCTCCAAAAGTGCATTTGGCAAACACAATGCCAAATGACTCTGTTGAATAACTCGTCTAATGACACTAAGAGCTGTAATGAGTTGATTTGGAACATCCTTTTATACAATGGAACTAATCATAAAATCTCATATTTTTTTAGGTTCACTTTTTCCCTTGAGATGATTTCATACCATTATTGCACATCTATAACAGCACTTGGTTGTAGCTCTCATAAACAAATCATCTTCAAATAGGAGATGCGATACAAAAGGTGCTCCCCTATAAATCTACACTCCATGTAATACCTCAAGACACCATATCATTTAATAATTTGATCAATCTCTTACTACAAAGTAGAAATAGGCAAGGAGAATGTGGATCACCTTATTGAATTTTGAGAATGTGTAACAAAATATGTAGGTTCTCTATTCACCAAAATTGAATTAGTAGTTAAAGTGACAAATTGCATAACATTAGATATCCAACCTTCTATCACTACAAGAAAAATATAAAATACCAACTGAATTTAGTGACAAAAACGATATGTTGCTAATAAGTGATGGAAAAACGATATAATAATTTAGAAAAAAGTTAAACGACGAATTAATAACAGATTATTGATGGATATTTGCGACAGGAATAATCCGTTGCTACGAACCACAACTAATTGGCACTTGGTTTTGTGATGGATTAGCAACAGATTTTGCGAGTGCATTTTTGCTTTTTGCAATGGACAGTTCATAAATTTAATTACGAGTTAGAATATCCCTTGAAAAGATTTTGAGCGTTTTACTATTTTCTCTATAAAATCGATATCATGATTTCATAGTTTATGTATATATGCACATAAAAATGATATTGTTAGTTTAATATGAGTAATAATAGCATCCAAATATTTTAAACAATCTTTAATACATAAATTTAAAATATGACATGTACATCTAATATAAAAAAAATTTACCACCTATATTATGTTGACAAATTGATTGAAGTTCATAAATTGTAGAGGTGTTAGATGTCACATTATCAAAACAAATTGAAAAAATTTTATTAACTAAACTATATTCTTCCAAAATATTTTTTACATTTTAAAAATAATATTGTCAGTATGACGATCACTAAAAACTCTTAATGCAAGTAATATTTTTTTTGTAATGGTCATTCATTATCAATTCAATGACATATAATACTTATGTATGAATGCATACGACAATGATCACTCCAAATATTAGTATAAATTACAATACATCCATATAAAGAAACAAATAATTTATGCAATGTCTTTTATTTTCTCTATACAAATTAAAAAAACATGTTTCAAAGTATTTCTAGACACATATTTTACACATGGATTTTGTACATTTTGACAATAATTAATAAAATCTAAATTTCCACCAAAACAAAAATATAAATAATTTATACTTATTATTTTTGCTAGTTCATTTTTATTTTTTTAATCCAAATATTGAAGAAGAAGATTTGGTATACTGAGAAATTTGTGTTTGCTTTTTTTACCATTCCCAGTTGGGTAATATGCTTATTTTGTAAATGTCTTCTAAATGTCTCATAACTACCTCTAGTTTTAAATTTGTAGGTTTGTGAATAATAATTATAAATTATCTCAAATGAGTATTTAGTTTTTACATTTTTTAAAATGAATTTGAAAAATATCGGACGTTCGAATTTTTACTTCTGATCCCATTGGTGTTGGATTTGTTGATGGTTCTTAGCTTGAGTTGCAAAATCATCCTCCAATTCTCCACAATGTTGTCTACATCAACACTTATTGGTTGATTTTCACAAAAAAAATTGTTTCTTCTACTGTGACTTGTCATTTTTAATAATGAAATTTTGTGAAAAAATTTTAAAAAATAATGAACAAAAAAAAAAATTATAAAGACAGAGAGAATGAGAGGAAAATTATAGGATTAGAGAAATTAATTGAAAGAGATTTGAGAATTAAAGGATTAGAGGAAATAATTGAGATTTGATAATTAGGAAAAATAAATTGTAAGAGAAAAAAATTGAGTATGATTAAAGAGAAATTGAGATTGTATGTAGAGATAATTGAGATTATATATAGAGAGAATTGAGAGAAAGTGTGTAATTTTTTTTTAATTTTTGAAAGATTTAGTTTTTGTAGAGAAAAAAAGAAAAAAATTGTAATTTCTAAAATACCCTTAAAATATAAATGTTACTTTTCCATATTTTGATCTTTTTTTTTTTTTGAAAGTGGGCACGCGTTTAGGGGTGGTGGGGTGGGTAGCAGTTTTTTTTTTAATAATATTATATATTTATATTTTTTTTATTCTTTTTAAGGGTTGAAACCGTCGAAACAACAGTTCCCACTCATGAAGAAGGGGATCAGCTTAGACCCTTCCTCTCAAAACCGGCATTGACCTGGCCCAATCCGAATTTAACTGAGCCGGTTCAACAGTTCGGATTGGTCCGTGGCCACCCCTGCACTGACGAACAACAGTATCCTTAAACAATGCCACAAATTAATTACTTTACAGAGAACACATATATTTGAACCAAAATAATTAATTATGTATTCTTATGTCAAAGAATACACTTTTCTCAAACAATATTATGCCGTCGTTTGTCAAGCAGTTGGGCAGACAAAAATATCATATTCTATTATTATTCTACATATTGCATCTACAACTGCAAACTACAACGATTGTTCAAAACAAAAACAAACTACAAATGGAAGGGAATATTTCCATTCTCCAATAACTTCTGATAAATACATCATTTCCTCCAAAATTGAAGACTACTTCTAATAATGAAACCTACTGGCTTGCTAACCACTTCCGTTTCATTTCTTTGAAAGAATTTCAAGTAAAAAAGAAAATACATCTACCTGCCTATCTAATAATGCACAAGTTTTTGGATGAAAATCCTCTCATCCACGTTTGAAAAATCTGATCAGTATGTGATTACGATATAGCTCCACTGAGGTTGATAACCTTCAGTGAATTTTGCTCCAATGGTTAATTTTCATTGATTCCTTGATTTCCTTCCATTAAAAATGCAGACTACACCTATCAAAGAATCCAAGGACCATTCACTTGAAGAAATCATCCTCTTAGAACTCTACAGCACTGCAAATAGCAAAGACATTTAACTGCCAGTACATTTCATTACAAAATTACCTCCATCATTAAAATTGCCTTCAACTTTCGTCATCTGAACTAGAATAGTTCATATGTCGCTCTGCAATTGCTGGAAATAGCCGGGAAGGTAAATCTTTAACAAGCTGTTGTTGGGGAGAGGGGGGTGAGGGGTGAGATGGTGCACTTGATGACTCTTTTCTTAATGATTTCGCTAACCTCTTTTGTGCCTCTCCGACCTCTTTGCACACCTTATCTAAAATTTTCAAGAAGTCTCGCACAATCACAAACAACCGCAACCCTTCATCCCTCCCTGCATTCCCATGGAAGTAATCACCAGTGCTCTTCACCAAAGCTATAATCCTCTTCTCTTCCTCCAGCAAAGCCTTGACATCAACCCCAGCATTTTGCACAAAACTTCTCAAGGTTTCATGGAATTCACTACCTTCATTTAAACTCTTGATTTCTTTGTCCACGAAATCTTTGGTCTTTAACAGTGAATTACCAAGTTTGGCAATGGTCCCCGTTAGGTAATCAGCATCTATAGATGCTGCTTTCTTAACATTTTCTAGTTCACTGCTCAAATGAGAAACCACCTGAAGACCAAGTTCTCGATACTCCTCTTCTGTATCAGGGGATATATCCTTAAGAAGATCATCTGATTTGATACTGATACTGGAGAATGTCCGGACAGGGTTCGCTGCACGGGCAGCTCTCACACCTTCGGAACGAATTATCTCCTGAACAACAAAGTGCAAAAGTGTGGTCTTACCATCCATTCCCTTCACATCAGATAATTTCAAAAGCGTATCAAGTTTGAATGCTTGTGCGCCACCACGGAATGTTCCATCATTCATCCGATTCCCAGTTTTAAGAACAGCCTCCAGAAGCTTGAGGAACAATCGGCTGTTTTTGAGTTCTTTGCAAGCGACCTGCTCCATATAAAGGAAATATTTGGAATTCGTGTGCACAAAAATCCAGTATGTGAACCATAGTGCTAGCAGATTACATTAGATGTAGAAATCAATGATAACTATGTGACATGCAGAATAAGGAACTATGAGAAGCCACATGCTACTGCTCTGCATTGGTTCTGCTCATAGAAGTATAGAACTACAAATATATTTTTCCAAACATGTAGAATATGTATACTCACACAGATATTAATATCATTTTAAGATTTAACAAAATCTGAAAACCCAAGTTCAAGATCCAGAACTGACTTGCACAAGTTATTGGACTCTGCTAGTGGATTCTGTTTCTATGCTGCCTGCTTTCCCCATTTTTAATCATCTTTGTTCATATGATATATGGCTATTTTAATTTAGACCCCCAATTAAAACAATTCTCTGCTACAATCTTATACAATTCTATTAAGCAAATCTAATAAAATGATTTTTAAATAAAATTATTGTGTTTGGAACAAATTTTAAACTAATAGAATTCATTTGAATTCTATAGTTTGGAACGATTGAAAAGTAAACTAAAATTATTCTCATCTAACTTTATTTAAACAGAAAATAAGTACTTTGCATCACAGATTTTATGTTTTAAATGCAAGTCCTTTTTAAATAATTTGAATTCTTACAAAATAAACACTATGTCATGATTCATTATATAAAAATGACTTTTTTGGACTTGAAAGTACTAATTTCTAGTAACTACAAACTTTACAAACATGAGAAATGGAGAAATAGAATTTGATTTGCTTTACTGGACTTTTGCAAACACACTCTTACGGAAAAAATCAATTTATGTGAATGCATTTAAGAAGACATATAGCAAACAAGAGCTAATAGATTAAGAGGATCATCTACTTTTTTGTAAGAAGAAAAAATTGTATTCTGATTCCACACAAAAGTTCCTGTACCTAAAGTAAGTACCATGTCAAATCGACATGTCATGCATTCTCTAGATTACCATTGCCAAAAATTCAGAATGTGAGCTGCATCACCGTATCGTAGACAAAAGATTATGTTTTTGTTCAGCTAGAATATGAGAATGGATATTTCCAGCTTTATTCAAAGTAACATCATATTTCCTATCCTTTTTAAAATTATCGAACACAAATATGAGACTTAACAGAATAAGTACAAATATGAGATATAAAATCAGATGGGTGATCAAATGAAACAACCTGTATCCTACCTCTAAGGTTTCGAAGGATTCCTTAACAGTGAAAACCTCTTCATGCATAGTACACATGAAAAGCAATGCTTCTAGGCGTTTATAAGCAAATGGAATGTCAATTAAAACTTTCAGGAACCGTTCTGCAGGCCCAAGTTCGGAAAGTTCACCACTGAACAGCCTAAGCTTCAGTTCTTCATCAGCTGTAGGTGCCATCTTCAATATAGAATCAATAAACTCTGCAGGAAGCTCATTTCCTGATTTTCAAGTATAAAAGGTTAGACCATATTTTGATGAATTAGAAGTTTAACACGGCAGTGGCTACTTGCTATCAAAATTCCACAATATTCAGATGGCCTACCAAGGACAACATAACTTTAATATTATAACACCTATGCCCATCTGAATGGCGATCAGCCATATTAGATAAATGCAGCATGCAAAATTTGCTTTCTATAACATCAGAAAAGATATCATAAATTTAACTTGGGTTTGTGTGATAGTGCCACTTGTGTCTCTGTTTTTCAATCCAAAAACGATCTTGCAGAAGAAAATGAAAACAATGAAGAGATACCTTCATAAAGTGCATCACATACTTCTTTTGTAGTAACATTTAGCGCTCGCAAAAGAATTGACAAATTCTGTGCCTTTTTGGTATCAAGGATTTGAATATACTGGGGTGAATAATCTTGAGAAGAAGACTCTTTCTTGATTTCAGTTTTGTTTCGACCAGCAGATGCATAGCCAAACAAAGTTTCTATCATCTCCTCATTGAACCTATAAAATTGATTCAAAAGCAAATGATTTTAATAATTCGTGAATAAATCAACAGAACCTTTCCATTAAAAAGCTTAAATTCAGTGGCATACTGGAATGATCCCGACTTAATTTGATGCCAAACCATTGAATGATCAGGATTGGTCAGAACTTTATCCCAGAAAAATGGCTTCAGCTTGGTTTTAGGAGCACTGGCATTATCCACCGCAGCATTTCCCTCACCAGATGCTGCATTAGATGAAAGCTTTGATCCAGCAGGTGGGCGGGCAACCTTCGAACCTATGGGCAATGGTGGAGGTGGCCGGGGAGGAGCAGGACCACCCATTGGAGGTGGTGGTGGTGGTGGACCTTGTTTAGCACCAGGCACCATAGGTGGCGGACCATGTCTAGCACTAGGAGCCATAAGTGGTGGAGGAGGTGGTCCAGAAGGGCCAGGACCAACGCTACCAGAAGCTTCTGCAGGAGATGGTGTAAGAAGGGGGGGAGGAGGTGCAGGACCAGCCTTGCTGGGAGGTCTAAGAGAAGCGGGTGGTTCAGGAGGAAGAGGAGCTGCCCTTCCAGGGGGAGGCTTTAAAGGAGGGACACTATCTATCTTTCCAGGAGGAGGAGGCAGTCCAAGAGCATTGTTAGATTTGCCAACCGGTTCAGAAGATAATTTGGCAACAGTAGCAGCAACAATTCCAACAGGAGGAGTCCCATCAGGTGAGGAATGGAAAGCATCAGATTTTATGCCATCCAGAGGTGAGCCCATTTTATCATAGCTTGAATTGTTACTAAAAGACTGATGACTAACTCTCTCTTCCTTAATACAAGTTACCAAACCAAAAGGCCTATAAGCAGAACCTGAAAGATAAAATTTTGAAACAGTATCAGAACCACATCAAATGAAAGTAGGTAGCATAAGAAACATCTCTAAGGGAGCTAGGAGGTACCAGTAGAATAGTCACTTAAGCTCACACTAAGAAGAGGTCTATCATCATTTTGTTTCACTCCAGGGCCTCTCCTACAAAACTTAGTATAGCAATAAAAGAATAATGCTGCAAGGGCAAATGTTACAATAGCAGTCACAACCACTGCAGTTACAATTTCTTTATTTTTACTTTTGTTACTATCTAGCTTAACATCTGGACCAGAAAATGGACCTGATGATGTATTTTCCATAAGTGGAGGTGGTGGTGCATGCCCTCCCGGGGTGGGAAAAAAGGATTTTCTTGGAGATGGAGATGGATTTGGAGTAGAAACTGGAGAACGCGCCAGCTCTGCAGATGGTGCTAAACTAAGAAAAGTTGAACCAACAGCAGAGGGCGGTGCCTCTGTGACGCCCTGAAGCAAATTCCTTTCGGGAACAACATGCCTAGTAAATAAGGAATCAGGATATGTAGTATGCTGAAGACTAGAGCCACCTTCTCCAGAAATAGGGAACATAATATTATTCTTCCTCGTACAATCTATAAGAGTTTGCTTTAATTGGGGATGCTGGACTTTAATCATTTTCCAGATGTGTTCTTTAGCCTGTGACCTACACTCGGATTTACTTTCACTGCCCATAAAAGATGTCTCCTCTGGAAAAATTATGTTGAGATCTTCATTAGATTCCTTCAAACTAATGAAATCAAGCCTGCAACTGATCCATAACAGCTCTGCCTGTAATCCAATAAATTCAGCAAATTTTAAGTCTACTTGCTTACTTGAAATTAACATAGGTTAAAGTGGACTTTAGTTGAGCATTGAGAAACACCTAAGATTAACTAAGAACAAGGACACATTCAGGTGAGCACATACATGTGCAGATAGAAAGAGAGTACAAGCATAAATGTAGGAAAAAAAAGTTGACAAACAGGTTACAAACCTAAACGTATCTGCATGATCTAGGTCCTATACATATTATTATTAGCACATGATAATTCTGGCTGCTCTAGTACAGAGATCCTAAATCTACAAATGCTTGAAAGCTACAAGATTCCTATTACTATATCTTTGTCTAGCAAAAACTATCGGTCATTAATCAAAATAAAGAACAATAATCTTCAGTATCACAACAAGCTTTCAAGAATTTGAGAATCAGAACTCTCTAATACTTCAGTATGTTTTTCCAAACACAGTCTTGAAAGGCAACTGCAGTCCCCATCTCAAACTACTACCACTCCTAATCCCCAGAGAAGATGAATGAAATAAAAAGCAAATAAATGACAAAAAAAAAACTAATATATTAACCAAGCTTTATTTCTAATAACAAGAAATGCAACATGGGAAGATTGTACAGCCCAAGTGAATGTTAAGTCAATGCTACATAATTTTAGTAAATAAGAAATCAGATGTCACAACCAATTTCGTGTCCTCAAACAAGCCCAAATTCTCATCTCCAAAATTTCCATATTATTTTGTAATTAATTATAAAAAACTGATGAACCATTACCAAGCTATGTGGCAAATTCCAAGGCAAGCATATATATTTGTCAGTCTAATTTCAGGGTTTTATCACTTTGCTAATAAATTATAGATAAGTTTCAACATCCTACAAGACATAGAAGGCGCTGGACATGCAAGTTACTAATTCATGTCATCATAGCACATCACCCCAATCTAAATAGTAAAAATAGTTGAATGCGTGCGTACTATATAGCATGATAAATTTCTTGACATATAATTCCGCACTTCTGTGACACCCAAAAGCCGGATTGCATCAAATATTGATAACAAAATTATGGTCCTGCTAATATGAGATTTAAGAGGAGCAATTCAATAACCTAACCTCTATCTAAAGAAAAATAAATCGACGTACAATCCGATGTGCAGACAGGAATCTTAGCTCCTTGAAATCATGTAATCTCAATACTTCACAAAAAAAATCTATTAAGCTTAAGACAATAAAAGAGTATGTGGTGTCCTACCATGTCCTCATCAATCTCTCCTGTCACAGGATCGACTAAGTGGCTCAGAAACACTTCCTCTGCCGTCTTTCTGTATTCCCAGCTCTCCATCACAGACGCGCAAAGCAGAATCAATAGAAACATTGAATAACTTGATTTTATGGGAATCATTTGTCGTTGAATCAGCATTGTCAGTATATACTTCTCTTCTCATTTCATCGACGGATAAACCTCTACCAGAAGCAAAACCCTAGGATATCCTCATTATACAAAGCTACCAAACAGCTCGAAAAATACAGCCTAATCTCGAACCTCTATATACAAAAAATTTTCAATAATCGGATTCGCTTTGCATCCAATATTGAAGCTTGCTATCGGAACTCGATCAACAAACAAAACCCAGAATTTATCTTCCCTTAATAAAGCCAAAAAAATCGAATCAAATGACGCACAGACAAAGCTCACAAAGAATCAAACAGAAACAAGCTGAAAAAAACCCCAAAGAATAACTATCAGAACCGAAATGAACCCTTATTTTGGCCCTATAAACAGACCCAAATAATCCAAAGCGTGAGCACGAATTTGTCAAATATTCAAAAGGGCCGTTCGATTACGACCTAGATCCAATCAAAAGGAGCTACAAAAGGGCAGTAGCTGTTTATGCTGGAAGCGGTGTTGACCAGTGGAATGGTGAAATTTGTGCTAATTGAATTTTCTTTGCCAATAAGATTTCTCAATGAAAACCGAAAAGTTGACAAAGAATTTAAAGACAAAAATAAGAATATACACAGATTTTAAAGTTTCATTCTTTTCAGTTTTTGTTTAAAAGAGAATTTTGAAATTGATTGACACGGAAAGGAGAACCCAATCCGCTGTTACATGGAAGGAAGGAAGGAAGGAAGGGGAACACGTTCACGATTCATTTAGGTCTTTTTTTAATTAAATAATTGAGGGCTACTGTTTTCTTTTAGTACTAATAATAAATTAATATCACAAGAGATGCATATAAACTTAAATGGAATTTTTGCAAATATAATTACATGCCGACTTATCTAAATTGAAAAAAAAAAATTGATCATGGGGACATCCGATTTGACATTTAGCCCTTAGTTGATAAAAATAACAAAAAATATTTTTTGATGACCTAAAATTTTGACATACATGTATACTTGACATGTATAAATAAATCTATGAGAAAATATTATTTAACTTTAAGATATAGTTTTCATTGAATATAAATATATATTTTGTTAATTAAGAACTAAACGTCAAAAACAATATAGGTTTGGAATCCCATTATATCATATAAAAGTATATTATATAAAATTGCATAGTATATAAAATTGCATAGTATAAAGACAAATATTTTTGCCTTATTTATTTATTTAAATACATTAAAACTCATAACACTTCATTTTTCATACAACAACATTTTTTTCAAAGAACCCCTCTTCAAAATGACATTGTTTAGCAGTTTCCCTTTACCCATTAGCCTTTTATAATCCGATGTCGTATCCATGCGAATGAATGCCTATTTTCGTCATGTGAATCACCATGTGGTGGTTTGCCCTAATCCACTTCTTCTCTCATTTCCACTTTGACCCGCTCAACCAACCTATCTCCAAAAACCTCTCATTTTAGATTCTTCTTTCTGCCACCTTCAATGTGTATTCTTCACCGGATTTCAATTTGCTCATCGATCGGTGCCTCTGCTTAGATCCTTTTTTTCTAGTTGACTGAAAAACCTTTGGTCTAAAATCATGGAGTGCCTCTCTTGCTTTTCCAGATCTAGAGAGATCTAAGTACCACTCTCTACTAAAATAACCATATGCGATTCTTGATGACTCTTCATTGTCTCGCTTAGAAGAAAATCATGAAGATATTTGTTGTTCATTTTGCCTCTAGACAGAGTTTTCGTCGACTTCTTGCTAGAAAATATGTGATCCACTTAATGCAACAACTCACATAGGTATATTTTCTTAAATAAATGATGTTATTTGCTTTTTTTTTTGGAGTGGACAAAGGGACAGTGTAAATGAGGAAAGGAAAGGACTACATAAGTTCTTCCATAGATATTTAGTTTTTAATTTTTATTGAGAGCTTTCAATTAAAAACAAAGTAGTGTTGATTACTAAAATTTTTTCTTAATCTCATGTATCATGTGTTATAAAGATCTTCTACTGCATTAAAAAAATTTCTCCTTCTCGGTTTCAGATCCACTGAGAAAGGTTTTTTTAGTTTTAGTTCTTTTTCTTCTTTCTCTTAATATGAGTTATATTGTCTTTGAAAATGTGTGGTTAGGTGTTGTCTTCTATTATTTTAATTTGTGACGAAATTATCTGTTTGTATGGTTTCATTAGCTTATTTTAAAATGGGAATAAATGCAGGATTTAATGATGGTGTTAAGTTCATAACACACACTAGATGGGACAGAGTTGGAATAAAAGGTCAAGACAAGTTGTGAGACCCTTATACTTGAAAATAAAAAGCTATTCAGGAATTTGGGGTAAAATTCTTTTCAAAGACAGAGAATCATCGGTCTTATAGGAACCTATTCCTTCCTCATGCAAAGGGCTTATGAAATAGAGAGATAATTGATAGGTCCCCGATACGTTTCACCTACACTCGTAAGAAAGGAGGGCACTGATGGGCTATATTTTCTACTTTAGGAATATGGTATTATTGTTCTTATGGGTCTTTATGTTTCTTTTGCTTCGGTTGAGCTTTGACTTTTTTTTTTGGTATGTTGGGCAAATAAAAAGGGCAGTTAAGAGATTTTAGCTACTGTTTGTTAGTGGCAATGTCTATATAGCTGGTAGTCTGTTAGGGAAGGGTTCATCCATGAATTTTGTATGTCCTTGGGACTAGGGAGAGATTTCAGGCACTATCGAATATGCCTGTATTAGCAATGAAACTTTGAATTTAGATTTTCTTACCTAATGTGTTGTGTTATCTAACTCTGCTTATCAATTGGTATCAGAGCCATGATGATGGCAAAGGAAGACTCCGGTCCAAATGTTGCTGCTATAATGGATGTGTTGGAGGAAGAGATAGGAAACTTGAAGAGCTCGATGGAAAGCATTATGTTACAATTGAGTTCCATAGTAGATGTGAATGTTAGGCTGGAGCAGCTTATGAAGACACACGAGGAGTCCACTTGCATCGCGTCTTCGTCAGGAAAAAGGGAAAAGAAGGAGACAAACTCATTAGAGTAGAAATCAGGGGCAATGATGTCGGTGATTACCTCCGCAATGATCACAGGATATGGGCTTCCTTTTCATGATTCCATAATGGATCGGAGGTATTACAAGCTTGAGTTACCCATCTTCAATAAAGACAATCTTGATGGGTGGTTGTTAAAGGTAGACTGGTTCTTCAACATGTAGCGATTCATAGGCGAAAAGAAAATTGAAGTCGTCATGATTGCTTTTGAAGGAGATGCTTTACTATGGTATCAATGGGAGCATAAATGGAGGCCCATTCTATCCTAGATAGAGATGAAGAGATTTCTTTTGAGACAATTTCGCTCAATAAAAGAAGGGTCACTCCACGATCAGTGGATGGAGTTGCAACAAAAGGGCTCTGTTTTTGAATCTCGTAGGAAATTTATCTCAATGGTTGCTCCACTTGATGAAATCTCAGAGAAGGTCTTCATCATCAAATTTATCACGGGGCTTAAGCCTGAAATCATATCGAAAGTAAGACTTATGGGCCCTACAGGCTTGGGCCATTCAATGGAGTTAGCCTAGGGAGCTGAGGAAAAATTAAGCTAAGTTAAAAAATTATCTCCTGCACCTTCAACGGTGGGATGTGCTCTAACCGATCCACCATATGTGAATAGCACCCAAGCAACTCCCTTCAATCCTACGTCTTCAATCAAATCGTCAGGATCATTTTGAAAACTCACCGATTCAGAGCTTCAGCAGTGTAGAGAAAAAGGCATTTATTATAGATGTGATGAACGATATTCCCCTAGTCATTGGTGTAAGAAAGGAAAGATTGTGGGTCATGGTGGTGCGTGAGGAAGAGGAAATTGATGAAGCTAAAATTGAATCCGAACTTGAAATCACAAAAAAACCACAAATAGCCAAGGTGTCCTTGAATTCAGTTACTGGACTCACTAATCCCAAAACTATGAAGATCAGAGGTGAAATCAAAGGGCAACTAGTGGTGTTGATCAACCCTAGAGTGACACATAACTTCATAACCTGTAAGTTGATTAAACAAATTAATCTTCCCTTTATCTCTATTCTGCTTATGATGTGGTTCTCGGGAATGGGACCAATGTAAAAATTGATGGGGTCTGTAGAGGGGTGATTCTGCACATGCAAAGGGTAGAAATTGTTGAAGATTTTCTTCTAATTCAGTTAGGTAGTACTGATGTCATTTTAGGGATTCAATGGTTGGAAACTTTGGAAGGAATGTTTGTTAATTGGAAAAGTCAAGTCATGAAGTTCAAATTTGGTACTAGAATAGTGACATTATATGGGGATCCCTCATTAGGGAAGACTTTGGTTTCACTGAAAAATATCATGAAAATATCAAAACAGAAGGGATGGGAATTTTGGTAGAGTTGTGTACAATTATGGGGCCAGAAAGGGAAGTTCAGCCATCGCTTGAGGAGCTACAAGAGACTTGTAACAATTTTCGGATGTTTTCCAGGTTCCCCAAGGGTTGCCACTGATTAGAGGGCATAAGCATGCAATTGTACTGAAAGATGGAGGGTTCTCCGGTTAATGTACACTCCTATCGTTATCCTCACTTTCAAAAATCTGAGATAGAAAAGCTAATCAAAGAGATGCTAGCAGCTGGAATCATTAGACATAACACCAGTTCATTTTTAAGCCCTGTTTTTCTGATGAAAAAGAAAGACGGGAGTTGGTGTTTCTGCGTCGACTATTAGGCATTGAATAAAGAGACTATTTCGAATAGATTTCCAATTCCGGTAATTGATGAGCTTCTTGATGAACTTAACAGAGCTTGTATTTTTTGTAAATTGGATTTGAAGTCCGACTACCACTAGATTTAGATTAAGTTGGGTGATGAGTATAAAACAGCCTTTCGTACTTGTAAGGGCCACTATAAATTTTTGGTCATGCCCTTTGGGCTCACCAATGCTCCAACTACTTTCCAAGCTCTTATGAATGAATTTTTTAGGCCTTATCATAGGAAATTGGTGTTGGTCTTCTTCGATGACATTTTAATTTATAGTGCATCCAAAGAGGAACATGTTACGCGTGTAACACTAGTGCTAGAACAGTTGAGGAAATACCGATTGTTTGCTAACATGAAGAAGTGTGAATTTGGGCAGTCCCAACTAGCTTATTTAGGCCATATTATCTCACAAGAAGGGGTTTCAGTGGATTAATCAAAGATTCAAGCGAAGCAGGATTGGCCGCGACTAAAAAACGTAACTGAATTGTGGGGATTTCTTGGATTGATAGGCTATTACTGAAAGTTTGTCAAGGTTATGGCAACATAGCTTGGCCTCTCATATAATAGCTAAAGAAAAACAATTTTCGATGGTTAGATGAAGCTGATGTGGCTTTCTTGGCCCTTAAAAGAAGTATGACTTCAGTTTGAGTCTTGAAGTTGATGACTCTGGATACGCCCACGGGGCTGAATTAATGCAGAATCTTCATCCCATTGCATACCGTAGTCAAGTCTTGGGTAAGTAAGCTCAACTCAAGTCCGTGTATAAAAAATATTTGATGGCCATTGTGTTAGCAGTCCTTAAATGGCGACTGTATCTTTTAGGAAGACATTTTGTTGCCCAGATATTAAGCCAAGAAGGGGGGTTGAATTGGATTTTTAAAAATTAAACTTTAAGGTACGGAAATAAACAATTAATTTTAGGAGGGATAGAGAAAATTTGACACACAAATTTATAGAGGTTCGGGTGTTAACAAACCCTACTCCTCTCCCCAATCGCAATTGGGAGTTTCACTAACACACTAAGTGTTACAATGGAGTTTTACAAGCTCACTCCCAACTATGGTGTTTCTCACAGTGGCTCACACCTAACTAAGAAATCCCTTGTGTTTTAATGGCTCACACAATAACCAATTCCTTGTGTTTTTACAGGCTCACACAACAACCTACACTTTGTGTTTTACAGGCTCACACAAATAACCTACACTTTGTGTTTTACAGGCTCACACAAACAACCTTTTAACTTGTGTTTTGGAGGTTCACACAACTAACCCTTACAAGTGTTCTACTCTTAACCCAGAACTACCCAAAGCTCACTTGAGTAAAGATTACAGAGAGAACCACTTATAAATCTTTATTGCTCAAATATGAGGAGCAAAAAGATTTTTACAGAGAATAGATTTGTTCTCAAAGTATGAAAGTACAAGATAACTTGTGATTTGAAGTATATGCTAATCTTTTGTTTTTCTTATCATTCTCTTGTTTCTTAATGCATAAATGACTTCCATTTATACTCCCATGGCTGAATATAGCCGTTGGGGTGCATTAAATAAGAAACTAGCCGTTGTACCAACCAAAAATCGCGCCTGACATTTTTCTCTTTCATTGTTCACGGGCGTGACTATGCTTGTCACGGGGGGTGACAGTTCTTCCCAAGCCGTGACTGAAGTGGTGACCTTGGTCGTGAAGCTCTCTGGAATGTTTTGACATATTGTGTCACGGGCGTGACATAATCATTCACGGGCGTGACAGGCTTCCCAGCCGTGATCCAAGTGGTGACTCTGGTCGTGAAGCTCTCTGGATGAAATTGCATGAATCTTCACGGGGGTGACACCTTTATTCACGGGGGTGACTGAAATGCTTACTTCACGGTTTGTTTTTCTTTCGTGGCCGTGAACTTCAAATATTGGTTTTTGGTAACGGTTAGCTTCCTTCACGGAAATGACTCCTAGAGTCACGACAGTGAACATGCTACAACTTGAATTTTGTTTCTCAAGGATTATTCTTCCAATTATCCATTCTTGCTATTTTAATTCATGTCCTGTATAATATACTTACAAAAACAAGTATGTTAAATACAATATTTCTATATTATTTGTTATCATCAAAATGACGGAAATACCCCTCAAGGTTTAACAATCTCCCCTTTTTTGATGGTGACAAATAATTTAGCAATATGTGATTTTTGAGAAGTCTCCCCCTCAAAATATACTTAGGATAAAAAATTTATCATGTGCAAGAATAATAGATAATGATGTAGCATTTAAATAAACTTTAAGTATATGCAAGTTGCAAGTTATATGAGAAGTATATCCAATTCATACCATAATTCCTTTTCAAGACATAAAGTATATGTAAGGTATATTTAAGGTATATCATGACATATTTTTATTTGTAACTTGCTTTAAGGTATATGAAAAGTATACTTAGGGTATATCTAAGATATATAACAAACTCAATTTTCCAATTATATACTTTGCATATGAAATGTTGAATCAAGATTTTTAAACCATTTTAAAGTTCATTCACTTTTTGATTCAAGGTTCTTATATTACTGGTTTGATACCAATCCCTTATCATATATTGTCTATCATATATTGCTAGTTTTCTCCCCCTTTGTATATAAAATTTTGAATCAAGATTTTTAAACCATTTCAAAGTCAATTCAATTTTAATTATTTGATTCAAAATTCATTTACCTTAATATATCAAGTTTGATCTTATGTTGCCTATCATCTATTGCTTATCATATATTGCTAGTTTTCTCCCCCTTTTGTAATCAATCAAAAAGGATATGAAGATTGAAGCAAATATATATATCATAAATGAAAGGATACAAAATGTGTCCAGGCTGGAGGAGCAAAGAATTCTACCTCAGTCTCATTTAGAATGCCATCAGATGGTAGGTTGAACAATTCTCCAAATGCGATGGCGCTTAGGGTGTTAGGATTATTGCAGACTTGGAATTTCACCACTCTAGTAGGTGAAACCTGCAAGGTGTTGAGAAATTCCAGCGTTCGCTCCCTCAGAGTTGGCTGATGAATTTCAACAAACTCTCTGAGATGACAGGCTTGTAGTTGCTCTGTCATAGTCATCTCAAGCCCGAGACTACGGACTGTCTGCCAATCGAAGGACCTTGATGATAAAAGAGGTATCTTCTTCAAAGTTGCATACCGAGGATGGCAATTCTTCGGAATGATATTCATGAGGTAATCTGAATACCTCTTAGGAGCAAGGGACTTCTTTCTCTTTCCCTTAGATGAAGCAGACTCCATATTTGAAAAAATTTGTTGTTTGATGGAGTTGAAAATAATTTTGACAGAAAATTTGAAGTAAAACCCTAGAAATGTATGATTTCTGCTGAAGATTCGAACTTTGGGTGGTATTTATAGTGAAATTTCAAGTCTTTGGGGTCAGAATCTTCAATGTCTTAATGAATGAGAGTAAATGAGAGCGGTTTTGGGAGATGAGGAGTTGAAATGAAGGTTGTAACCGGCTGTTTTCTTATATATTCGATACATTCACGAGCATGACTTATGGTTTCACGGACGTGAATGGTCGTGTTCACGGTTTGCTGAAGGAGTGTTTCACCCGTGAGTAAAGGCGTGAATATGTTCACGGGCGTGATCGATGAACATCACGGGCGTGAATGATCATAGGTCACGGGGGTGAATATATCTTCACAGGCGTGAACTGTTGAATTCACTACTTATGCCCATGAAGCAAGCCGTGACACAAGGCGTGAAAGCTTGTGTGAGTTTTTGGGGTGTAATTTTTCACGGGAGTGAAAATTCGTCACGGGCGTGAAAGTCCATTTTCACGGGCGTGACTCAAGCCGTGAAACTAAGTTTCACTACTTGAAGCCATGAATCATGCCGTGAACCAAAGTCGTGAATGACACTGCCTCTTTGGGACACTTAAGTCACGGGTGTGAATATATGTCACGGGCGTGACTCCCCTATAATTTTCATCAAATTGAAATTAAGTTCTACAACAATACTAAATCATTTCAACAAAGATTCTACTTCTTAAAACATGAATTCTCATCAAAATTTCTATCTTATAACTTGTGATATGATTTAAGATCAACAATTAAAATTTCATATTCTTGCAATCACAAGGTTAATCAATCAATCATACCCAGTTCTCTTCTAATGAAATTAAATCTTTCCTCATTTAGAGACTTAGTGAAAATATCTGCTAATTGATTTTCTGTGCTTATAAATTCTAATTCAACATCTCCATATTGAACATGATCTCTAATAAAGTGGTGTCTAATGTCAATATGTTTGCTTCTAGAGTATTGAATAGGATTCTTTGAAAGATTTATAGCACTAGTGTTGTCACATTTTATAGGTATATGGTTTATCTCATGACCATAGTCCTTCAGTTGTTGTTTCATCCATAGAATTTTGTGTACAACATCATCCAACTGCTACATATTCAACTTCAGCAGTTGAAAGAGCAAATGAAACTTGTTTCTTACTAAACTAAGAAACCAAACATTCTCCAATGAAGTGACAAGTACCTGAAGTACTTTTCCTATCCAAAAGACTACCAACATAGTCTGCATCTGAATATCCTATAATATAAAAAGATGAATTCCTAGGATACCATAAACCTAGATGCAATGATCCATGTAAATATCTTTAAATCCTTTTTACAGCATTTAAATGAGATTCTTTAGGACATGATTGAAATCGAGCACATAAGCAAACACTATACATAATATCGGGTCTAGAAGCAGTGAGATATAAAAGTGATCCGATCATACCTCTATAAAGTTTTTCATTAATGCTTTTACCCTTTTCATCTTTATCCAATTTCGTTGATGTGCTCATAGGAGTCTTGGCATTTTTGCATCCTTCCATACCAAATTTCTTGATTAAATCTTTGGCATATTTGGATTGGTTGATGAATATGCCCTCATTGCTTTGCTTTATTTGTAGACCAAGGAAATACTTAAGTTCTCCCATCATGCTCATTTCAAATTCCCTAGTCATGCACTTAGCAAATTCTTGACAAAGCAACTCATTAGTAGAACCAAATATTATATCATCAACATAAATTTGAACAATAAGTATATCATGCTTATGCTTTTTGATGAAAAGTGTAGTGTCAACATTTCCCTTTGTGAAGCTATTTTCTAATAAAAAAGAACTTAGTCTCTCATACCAAGCTCTTGGAGCCTGTTTTAAACCATACAAAGCTTTTGAAAGTTTAAAAACATGATTTGGCAAATCATAACTTTCAAAACCTGGTGGTTGTTCTACATACACTTCTTCATCTATATAACCATTTAGAAATGCACTTTTCACATCCATTTGAAAGAGTTTGAAATTCATGTGACATGCATATGCTAAGAGTATTCTTATAGCTTCTAATCTAGCTACAGGTGCATATGTTTCATCATAATCTATACCTTCTTCCTGATTATATCCTTTTGCAACTAGTCTTGCCTTATTCCTAGTTATTAACCCTTGTTCATCTAATTTGTTTCTAAATACCCATTTGCTACCTATGATTTGATGATCCTTGGGTCTAGGTACTAGATTCCATACCTTATTTCTCTCAAATTGGTTGAGTTCCTCTTGCATGGAAATTACCCAACTTTCATCATTAAGAGCCTCATCAATATGTTTAGGCTCAATTTGTGAAATAAAAGCAATGTCAGTGACTAAATGCTTGAAATGAGATCTAGTACTTAACTAAATGCTTGAAATAAGATCTAGTACTTACTCCCATTGATAGATCACCAATTATTTGCTCTTTTGGATTATCTTTCTTCATTCTCCATTCTTTTGGAAGTTCTTGTTCCATTTGTTCTTGATTTTGAGGAAGTGAATTTTCTTAATCATTTTCTTCTTTTCCATTTTCAATATCAAGTTTTTCCATATTACCTACAACATCATCAAGAGCACTACCTTTCACAAGATCAAGTTTACTAAATTCATTAAAAACAACATGCATGGATTCTTCAACCGTTAATGATCTTTTATTAAATACTCTATATGCTTTGTTGGTTGTAGAGTATCCTAAAAAGATACCTTCATCAGACTTAGAGGTAAATTTTCCAAGATTGTCCTTGGTGTTCAATATAAAACACTTGTATCCAAATACTCTAAAGTATGATACTAAGGGCTTTCTTCCATTCCATAGCTCAAATGAGGTTTTGTTTAAAAGATGTCTTTTGAAAGCTTGAAATATAACATGCAGTGTTTGTGGCTTCTGCCAAAAAATAAGTTGGTAATTCATATTCATTAAGCATTGTTCTAGCCATTTCAATTAAAGTTCGATTTTTCCTTTCAACTACCCCATTTTGTTGAGGTGTCCTAGGAGATGAGAAATTATGTGAAATGCCATGTTCAAGACAAAAACTTTCAAAGTTTTCATTTTCAAATTCTTTCCCATGATCACTTCTTATTTTTGAAATGCAGTACCCTTTTTCATTTTGAACTCTTTTAGCAAAGTTTGTGAAATTTTCAAAAGCATCACTCTTTTGAGCTAAGAAAATTATCCAAGTAAATATAGAGTAATCATCTATGATGACAAATGCATAATGTTTTCCTCCTAAGCTAGCAATTCTAGTAGGTCCAAACAAGTCTAAATGTAGGAGTTGAAGAGGTTTTGAAGTACTTACTATATTTTTGGCTTTGAAAGATGACTTGTGTTGCTTTCCTCTCTGACAAGGATCACATGTCCTGCCTTTTTCATTTTTGACTCTTGGTAATCCTTTTACTAGCTCTCCTGTGCTGAGACTTTGTATTAAGTCCATGTTAGCATGACCAAGTCTTCTATGCCACAACCAAGATTCATCACTAGTAGTCAAAAGACACTTAGAGGAATGGTTAGATAGTTCATGTAAGTTTATTATGTACGTATTGATATCTCTATTTCCTTTAAATATTTCTTGACCATCGATAGAGATTACAAGACATTTATTTGAAGTAAAAATTACTTTGTTTCCATTGTCACATAATTGACTTACACTTAGCAATTTATGTTTCAAGCCATCAACAAGTAAGACATCCTTAATAAAAGTAGTACCGTTAACACCAATAGAACCAATGCCAATTACCTTACCCTTTGCATTGTTTCCAAAGGTAACTTTACCTCCATCAACACTTTTGATTTTATTGAAAAGTTCTTTGTCTCCTGTCATATGCCTTGAGCATCCACTGTCTACTAGCCATGCATTTTTGTTTATTGTGGACTTGAGGCATACCTAGAGAATCAAAAATCAAGTATGATTTTTAGGTACCCAAATGAGTTTGGGTCCTTAGGGGTTAGCATATGAAGGATCCCAATGAGCCTTCCTTATCCAGCAATGTTTATTTATGTGACCCATTTTCATACAATAATTACATTGTTTCGGTCTAAACTTGCTTTTTGGTTTTACACTGTGTTTAAATGCCATAATTCTATTTGACTGATTTTGAGAACAATGGCATGCACATTCATGATTAATTTGCGTTTTTCTAGATGCATGCTTCCTATACATGAAGGCATGATTATTCTTTTCCTGTATAGAAGGTTTAACATTCTTATTTCTTGGTGCAGTTCTAACAGGTGTGGAGATGTGAGATTCTTTAGATTTAACAAATATAGTTTTGTGCGAAGATGATGATGTGTCATTAAATCCTAGACCATGTCTAATTAAGGGTGGTCTTTGAGACACAATGAGAGTATCTAAAATTTCTTTACCTTTGTGAAATTTAGAAATAGAATTTCTAAGTTCCTCAACTTCATTTTTTAAAGTATTATTTTCTTTTAACAGTGAAGCTGTTGAGGGTCTTGATGAGTATTCATCTAATGACTTTTGAAGGGATTCATTAGATGATTTAAGCTTTATGTTCTCTTTTTCTAAACCATCTATCTTATTTTTCAAATTAGAGATATTATTTCTATAGGTACTAAATTTAGTTCTATATTTCTCTAATTCTATGTTTAATTCTTCTATTAGGCTTTGCTCATCATCATCATCATCACTATCACTATTACTATCATTATTGAAAGAATATGAGTGTAGTGATCTTACTTTGTCCGAGACGTGATCCTCAATAGCCATGAAGTATAGGTTGACCTCTTTACTTTCATTATCATCTTTTTCACTTGAAGAGCTTTCGTCATCCCATGTGGCTTTATGACCTTTCTCCCCATTGTCTATTTGGTATTTGCTCTTATGCTTCTTGAGCCTTGGACATTCTGGTTTGATATGTCCTTTCTTTCCACATTCATAGCATTTTACCTCTTCTTTACTTCTATGTGTATCATTAGAAGTTTGTTTGAGGTTTCTTTGCCTGAATTTTCTGGAATTGCTCATTTTCTTCTCAATGATTCTTTTTAATCTCCTTGAAAGCATAGTGATGTCCTCATTTTCATCATCACTCATTTCTTTCTCATCTTCACTTTCTTCTTGAGATTTTGAAGTAGAGGCTTTTAGTGCTAAGGGTTTTCTTTTCTCTGGCTCTGCTTCAAGCTTTCTATCTCTCTTCACTGCCATCTCATGTGTGAGAAGCTTGCCAATCAGCACATCGGTATTCATGATGCTCATATCTTCATTTGCTTCTTCTATGCCAACAACTCTTGAACCATAGTCTTTAAGAGGAAGACTTCTCAGGATTTTATTGTTTACATCTTCCAAACTCAGATGCTTCCCAAGTTTTCTCATTCCATTTATAATGGATAGAAGGCGGTTGGTCATGTCAGTGATTGACTCATTAGATTTCATCTTGAAGAGCTCATATTCTGAGGTTAGAAGTTGAATCTTCTTGGATTTGACTTGCTTAGTTCCCTCATGATAGTTCTCCAATGTCTTCCACATGCTATATGATGTTGAACAGTGTTGTATTCTCCCACATTCTTCAATAGATAATGAGCTTGATAGAATTTTCATTGCCTTCTTGTTTTTGAAATTTGCTCTTCTTTGAGGCTCTGTCCAATCATCTCTTGATAAGATTTCCTCTTCACCATCAGCTCCTCTTCTGGTTGGTGGTGTCCATTCTTTTCGTACACTATCCCAGACTTCAATTCCTTCACTATCCAAGTATGTCTCCATCCTAAACTTCCAATGGGCATAATTTGCTCCATCGAAGTAAGGTTTGAGACTCTGGAATCCTTCACTGGCCATATCTTACTCTTTACTAGCGCTTTTTAGGCTTAGATGCTAGACAAGGCTCTGATACCAATTCTTGCCCAGATATTAAGCCAAGAAGGGGGGTTGAATTGGAGTTTTAAAAATTAAACTTTAAGGTGCAGAAATAAACAATTAATTTTAGGAGGGATAGAGAAAATTTGACACACAGATTTATAGAGGTTCGGGTGTTAACAAACCCTACTCCTCTCCCCAATCGCAATTGGGAGTTTCACTAACACACTAAGTGTTACAATGGAGTTTTACAAGCTCACTCCCAACTATGGTGTTTCTCACAGTGGCTCACACCTAACTAAGAAATCCCTTGTGTTTTAATGGCTCACACAATAACCAATTTCTTGTGTTTTTACAGGCTCACACAACAACCTACACTTTGTGTTTTACAGGCTCACACAAATAACCTACACTTTGTGTTTTACAGGCTCACACAAACAACCTTTTCACTTGTGTTTTGGAGGTTCACACAACTAACCCTTACAAGTGTTCTACTCTTAACCCAGAACTACCCAAAGCTCACTTGAGTAAAGATTACAGAGAGAACCACTTATAAATCTTTATTGCTCAAATATGAGGAGCAAAAATATTTTTACAGAGAATAGATTTGTTCTCAAAGTATGAAAGTACAAGATAGCTTGTGATTTGAAGTATATGCTAATATTTTGTTTTTCTTATCATTCTCTTGTTTCTTAATGCATAAATGACTTCCATTTATACTCCCATGGCTGAATATAGCCGTTGGGGTGCATTAAATAAGAAACTAGCCGTTGTACCAACCAAAAATCGCGCCTGACATTTTTCTCTTTCATTGTTCACGGGCGTGACTATGCTTGTCACGGGGGTGACAGTTCTTCCCAAGTCGTGACTGAAGTGGTGACCTTGGTCGTGAAGCTCTCTGGAATGTTTTGACATATTGCGTCACGGGCGTGACATAATCATTCACGGGCGTGACAGGCTTCCCAGCCGTGATCCAAGTGGTGACTCTGGTCGTGAAGCTCTCTGGATGAAATTGCATGAATCTTCACGGGGGTGACACCTTTATTCACGGAGGTGACTGAAATGCTTACTTCACGGTTTGTTTTTCTTTCGTGGCCGTGAACTTCAAATATTGGTTTTTGGTAACGGTTAGCTTCCTTCACGGAAATGACTCCTAGAGTCACGACAGTGAACATGCTACAACTTGAATTTTGTTTCTCAAGGATTATTCTTCCAATTATCCATTCTTGCTATTTTAATTCATGTCCTGTATAATATACTTACAAAAACAAGTATGTTAAATACAATATTTCTATATTATTTGTTATCATCAAAATGACGGAAATACCCCTCAAGGTTTAACACATTTTGTGGTAAAAATGGACCAGCAAAGCTTGAAACATTTTCTTGAGTAACAGATAGTGAGACATGAATACCAAAGGTGGGTTAGTAAGTTTATGGGTTTTGATTTAGAGATTCAATATAAGGCTGGAAATTCTAACCTTGTTGTGGATGCTCTGTCAAGACATGGTGACTTACAGGAATGCAATACTCTTGTGGATCCAAATTGAAGAGAATGGCCAAAGTTGCAAGATGAGATAGCTATAGATGAATTTCCAAAAAAACTCAAGGCTGATTTACAAGGAGAGAGAGTATCACATGTGGGATTCTCACTCCACAATGATTTGATTTATTATAAATGGAGGCTAGTTATTTCTAAAACTTCTACATTTATTTCCCTCATTTTTCAGGAATACCATTCATCACCTATTGAAGGCCACTCCGGGGAAACTAAAACTTATAAATGTATTGCAGCAGAGCTATATTGGGTGGGAATGAAATAGGTTATAGCCCAAATTGTGGCGAATTATGAAGTCTATCAGCAAAACAAAGTCTTAAATACTTTTTCGACCAAGCTATTACAACCCATTCTTTTACCTGCACAGGTGTGGGAGAAAATAACGATGGATTTCATCGAAGGATTTCCAAAGGTTAGTGGGTTTTTTGTCAGTTTGGTGGTAGTAGATCGCTTTACTAAATACGAACATTTCTTGGCATTAAAACATCTTTTCAATGCTCCATTGGTGGCTGAAATTTTTATCTGAGAAATTGTTCGCTTACATGGTTTAATCCTAGTTCCATTATTTTTGACAGAGACAAGGTGTTTATGAGCCATTTTTGGAATGAGTTGTTCAAGTTACAACAGACTGTTGTAAAGCGAAGTACAACATACCATCTCCAAATAGACAACTAGTCGAAAGTTGTCAATAGATGTTTGGAGACTTACCTGCATTGCTACGCTTCAAACAAGCCAAGTCAATGGATTAAGTGGCTGCATTGGGCGAAGTATTGGTACAATAATGCTCATCACTCTTCCACTGGTTACACCCCCTTCAAGGCCTTATATGGCCGATATCCTTCATCACTTGTGAGATATTCAGTTAGTGACACACTAGTGTCATCTATTGACCAACTCTTATAAGAGAAAGACATGATTTTAGATGATCAATGAAGAAACAGGTTGATTTTCACCAACGGGATGAGGAATTTGTTGTGGGAGATCAAGTATTTTTAAATCTTTGATCCTATCGACAATGTTCACTAGCTCACCATGCCAATCAAAAACTGGTAGCCCACTTTTATATGCCATTTATTATGCTAGAACGGATTGGAAAAGTGGCTTATCAGCTGAAATTGCCACCATTAGCTGCTATTCACATTATTTTTCATGTATCACAGCTGAGGCGTGCTAAGGTAGATCTGGTCCCCTCATTTGTTCTACCACCTCAACTTAATGCTGACTTAGAATTAGTTGTGGAACTAGACATCTTGTTGGAGGTACACCCAAAACAACATGGACAACCGGATGATTTAGAAGTGTTGATCCAATGGAAGGATCGTCCACCTTTTGAATCTACTTGGGAGGAATATAAGATGATAGCAACTCAATTTCCAAACTTTCATTTTGAGAACAAGGTGCTTTTGTGGGGGAGAAGTATTGATAGGCCCCCGATATGTTTCACTTACACTCGTAAGAAGGGAGGGCACTGATGGGCTATATTTTCTACTTTAGGAATATGGTATTATTGTTCTTATGGGTCTTTATGTTTCTTTTGCTTCGGTTGGGCTTTGGCCTTTTTTTGGGTATGTTAGGCAAATAAAAAGGGCAGTTAATAGATTTTAGTTACTGTTTGTTAGTGGCAATGTCTATATAGCTAGTAATTTATTAGGGAAGGGTTCATCCATGAATTTTGTATGTCCTTGGGACTAGGAAGAGATTTCAGGCACTCTCGAATATGCCTGTATTAGCAATGAAACTCTGAATCCAGATTTTCTTACCTCATGTGCTATGTTATCTAACTCTGTGCTTATCAATAATTTGATGTGGGTTCACATGGACTTTCAAGGAATGACTATCAATCTTGGTAAAGTCTTTAAATGCTCTAAATCCAATTTTAGCAGCAGCATTTTCTTTTCCTAATAAGTATACATTTCTTGTCAAGTTAAAAAAAAACCCTACTATTGAAAATCATCATCTTCTGGCAACAAAAGCTTGATGGTCAAATTGCCAGTTTCATCCATGTTCTTTGCAATACTGATATGATGATGCAGGGAATGAAGGAGTTAGGTTAGTGGTTTTTCAACTAAAACTTTCCCCACTTATGGGATACAAGTCATGACATAATTAATAACACCCTTGAATTTAATGAACACAATAAAATAAATGGTTCATGTCCTTCAGAGGTTGAAGCTAAAGATAAAATCTCTTCATGTTCAGGCGACCATCATAAGCCGCCCTGTCAAAGAATGTGGTTCACTTTGGAATTCAAATTTGAGTTCAAGTCTAGATTGCAATTCAGTTTCTATTGTTAATATTTCTCCTACCACTAAGGAGAAAACATCATTGTTGTTTGCTTGTGTTGATGCAGCACGACTATGTCAAGCTTTGATGAGGCTGTACAAGAGAGATTGATGATCACCCAAAGCTGAAACACCCTCTTGTAAAGGCTCATTTCAACTAGGATGGTATGTAGCATTTATTACATGTTTTATTTGTCTTTCATATTTTCTTGAAATTAACCGGTGGTGCTTATAATTTTTTCAAAGCCATATCTCCAACTTCTCAAAAAAGGCTATGTCAAGCTTTGGAGTCCATTCAATTAAACCATGAACAATATTACAGTAGGTACATTAAAATTTGTATTTGGATTGTGGACAATATTATGCCTGGCTATCTATAATCTATTGGGAAGTGGTATGGAGTATGAACTATTGATCATAACAACTTTAGATTAGACAAGAAAACTCATTGTATATTGGCATATTAAAATTTTTGGGAACCACATTGGTAAAGGATATATTAGATGGTTTAAACTGTTGCAATTTTCCTGTTAAAGAATAGCAAAAATCTGAGTTTTATACCGTTTAAGATTTAAATAAATTGAAAGTAGGAAATAATATACAATGTAACATCTTCATTTTTTCCATATGCATTTCTGCAGCATCTCATTTGTGCATATGCATTTTGCATATATCACTTGAACACATGCATAATATGCATTTTTATTTAAATATATTCATGACATACAATTAGTTTATTTTCAAATATTTTACAATTGTATAGAAATGCATATGTTTGTTTTATAATATAGATGAAAAAGACATGAAATTAATATTTAAGTGAATAAAGAGACTAGATTGAATTAATAAAAATTTGACATGATTAATTTAATTAAATTAAAATAAGTGATTAAATTATATATTTATTTATTATTGGTTAGTAAAATTGGGTAAATGTATATATGCATACATGAATGTATGTATATCTATGTATGTATGTATGTATGTATGATGATGATAATGATGATGATGATGATGATGATAATAATAATAATAATAATAATAATAATAATAATAATAATAATAATAATAATAATAATAATAATAATAATAATAATAATAAAAGAATTCAGCCAAAGAAGAGAAAAAGAAAAGTAAAAAAAAAGGGACGACAAAGAAAAAAAAGAAAGGAAAACATGTGGGGGCTTTTAATTTATTAGGCTGCCATTATCTTCATTTTCTTTCCTTATCTTCTTCTTTTTCTTTGCTTCATTTCTTCAACCTATTTTCTCTCAATTTCCAGCCACTAATTCTTCCTTGTTTCACTTGGTTTTTGAGGCAAATTGATCCCTTGCAAGTTTGTTCTTGGTAAGTAATCAATTCTTATTGCAATGAGATTGATTTGAGTTGTTGAGGTTCATTAATAGGCATTGATTTGCATCCCAATTTTGATATCCATAGAAATTGATTCTGGAACATCTTAAAACACAAAAGTTGTTCCTTTATGTCTTAGATTTATGGATATGTAAATATTGTTTCAATATGTGGTGTATAGAATGCGATATCCTCTTAGTACTAAAACTAGTCCGGATGTGAACCCTAAGTAAGTTAGCTACTGTGTTTGTTAGTTTTGGGTATGTTAAAACCAATATTGGAAGTACCAAAAAATATAACAGTTGTAGATATATGTGTTATGGATCTGTATACCAAACTTTAGATTCATAGGTCTTGTAAGTTTTGAGTTATGGTGAATGGAACCATGACTGTTCCATGATTTGAACTGCCTACTGAGTGCCCTGTACAGGTCTAGAAATTTGTTTAATTATTTTGAGCTTCTTACATATTGATTATGTAAATTATCAAATCTTATCTAAATTTGGGTACTAATATCATCTTAATATGTTATGTATAGAGTAAGTTATGGCCGTTACAAGTCATACTGTCCTGAAAACCAACTCTGTTCTATAGCAGTAAAATATTGCCTATAATTTGAGGGCCTTAGATATATAATTGAGGAAAGTTGTAAACATGAAAAATGTTCCATTTGAACCCATATAAGGTTCTTCAAAGTTTCATTAAAATATAACTTATATATTATAAGTTATGATGAATCAAAGTTGGTACCCTGAAACTGCCTAAAGGCAGAAATCAGAACATGTTTAGAAATTCTACCAAAAATTGTACAGTGATCCAATTAGTCTGAAATTTTAATATGTTATATATATATATGTTAATTTTAATTAGGAACAAGAATCGGATTAATTGGTCAATTTCAGAAAAAGGTATAGTTAAAACAGTCCCATAAGGTCACACTGTCTCATAGGAAAAATTTTTAATTATTGATATGAATAATGTATATTAATTTTTTTAAGCCACATTAAGTTTCTCTAGTCATAAATTAACCAATTATATTTCAATATTAGACTCAAGAAAAATTTGAGATATACAAGAAGGGGGTAGACAATAAGTTAAGGGTTGGAATTAAAGGAAAAAGATGAGTCTAATTACCAATTGAATTCTTTAGTGCATATGAATGTTGCTTGCTATATGATTGTGATGATTTTTACTTGAAAATATGATGATGAATAATTTGTGATATTTGTGGTACATATAAATTTGTGTGCTTGTGGTATATTTGAGGTATATGTTTGACATATGATATATATACATGGTATATGTATAGTATATGCAAGGTATATGTGTTGACATATGAGGTATATATGTGGTATATGTATGGTATATGTGATAAGATATAATAGTTGATGAATATGTAAGTACAAGTGCATATGCATAATGACTTAAAAGGCGTTGTGACTAGTTAATCGACATTGCAAAGCAAAAGAAGAGGCCTATGGCCCAACAAATGTGCAAATGAAACAAATAATCAAGCTAGCTAGCAAATGCAAATGCAAATGTTTACATGGAAACTCGGGGCAATGTCTGTTTAACCTGGTCACAACAAAATAAAATGAATAAGCATAAGAATAAGTAACGAGCAATTATTGAATACTTGATTTATCTATATTTATATGTTATTGACTGATGAAATGGAGTATAAAGTATGTATTAATTATACTTGTTATTTGCTAATATGAAATGCTTGGTGCTTTAGAACTCATTTGATGGTTATTCTCACTGAGTCGCAACTCACCAAATTGCATCATTTTTCAGGTAGAGAAGATTAGTAGTTCATATTGAGGTGCATATAAAAGTCATGGATCAAAGGTCACCGGCCGAGCCTCCTCACTTTCTCTCCTTGCATTCCACATAAACATAAGAACATTGCATTTATGATTGGGGGTTGAATACTTGCATATGTATAATTACAATGAATGTGTACTAAGACATATATATAAATGGATTCAACTTAATGTTTCATTTATTAATATATGTGATGTTATAGGCTATAATTAAAGCTTCTGTATTGATTGTGAAATTATTATTGATAATATAAGATGAGTTAAAAAAAATTTCTCTCGCTGTAAACATGAATTTTATTTTATTCTTGTTTCATACGTGATAATTTAATATAAAAACAACATATGCGATATATAGACGTATAAGGTGTTAGGTGTTACATTTTTGGTATCAGAGCAGGGATGGGTTCCAAGGGAACATGCATATGCATATGAGCATGATAACATATGCATAATATGTTTTGAACATTATGTAGTGACATAATTTCATTTATTTTAGGGTCATCATAAGACATGATTCACCAAGGAGAGAGAGGCCGGCTGAAATGCATCCTCATAAGGCATCGCCTCATTTACATAGAGATCAACCAGTTCCAGGATCTAGGGCTCCTGCACGTGCATCACAATCATCACATGCCGAAGTACCTTATCAAAACCCAGAACATGAAGGTGGCATAATGGGAAAGTTTATTAAACTCTCTTGATAGTGATGATGATGATGATGAGCAAAGCTTAATAGAAGAATTAAATATAGAATTCGAGAAATATAGAACTAAATTTAGTACCTATAGAAATAATATCTCTAATTTGAAAAATAAGATAGATGGTTTAGAAAAAGAGAACATAAAGCTTAAATCATCTAATGAATCTCTTCAAAACTCATTAGCTGAATACTCATCAAGACCCTTAACAACTTCATTGTTAAAAGAAAATAATACTTTGAAAAATGAAATTGAGGAACTTAGAAATTTCATTTCTAAATTTCACAAAGGTAAAGAAAGCTTAGATACTCTCATTGTGTCTCAAAGACCACCCTTAATAAGACATGGTCTAGGATTTAAGGACACATCATCATCTTCTCACAAAACTATATTTGTTAAATCTAAAGAATCTCACATCTCCACACCTGTTAGAACTGCACCAAGAAATAAGAATGTTAAACCTTCTGTACAGAAAAAGAATAATCATGCCTTTACGTATAGGAAGCATGCATCTAGAAAATGCAAATTAATCATGATTGTGCATGCCATTGTTCTCAAAATTAGTCTAATAGATTTATGGCATTTAAACACTGTGTAAGACCAAAAAGCAAGTTTAGACCTAAACAATGTAATTATTGTATAAAAATGGGTCACATAAATAAACATTACTGGATAAGGAAGGCTCATTGGGAACCTTCATGTGCTAACCCCCAATGACCCAAAATCATTTGGGTACCTAAATATTATACTTGATTTGTGATTCTATAGGTATGCCTCAAGTCCACAATAAACAAAAATGCATGGCTAGTAGACAGTGGATGCTCAAGGCATATGACAGGAGACAAAGAACTCTTCAATGAAATCAAAAGTGTTGATGGAGGTAAAGTTACCTTTGGAAACAATGAAAAGGGTAAGGTAATTGGCATTGGTTCTATTGGTATTAATGGTACTACTTTTATTAAGGATGTCTTACTTGTTGATGGCTTGAAACATAACTTCTTAAGTGTAAGTCAATTATGTAATAAAGGAAACAAAGTAATCTTTACTTCAAATGAATGTCTTGTAATCTCTATTGATGGTCAAGAAATATTTAAAGGAAATAGAGATATCAATACGTACATAATAAACTTACATGAGTTATCTAACCATTCATCTAAGTGTCTTGTGACTACTAATGATGAGTCCTGGCTGTGGAATAAAAGACTTGGTCATGCTAATATGGACTTAATACAAAGTCTCAGCACAGGAGAGCTAGTAAAAGGATTACCAAGAGTTAAATATGAAAAAGGAAAGACATGTGATCCTTATCAAAGAGGAAAGCAACACAAGTCATCTTTCAAAGCTAAAAACATCGTAAGTACTTCAAAACCTCTTCAACTCCTACATTTAGACTTGTTTGGACCTACTAGAATTGCTAGCTTAGGAGGAAAACATTATGCATTTGTCATCATAGATGATTACTCTATATGCCTTTGAAAATATGGACTTAGCTCAAAAGAGTGATGCTTTTGAAAATTTCAAAAACTTTGCTAAAAGAGTTCAAAATGAAAAAGGATACTGCATTTCAAAAATAAGAAGTGATCATGGGAAAGAATTTGAAAATGAAAACTTTGAAAGCTTTTGTCTTGAACATGGCATTTCACATAATTTCTCATCTCCTAGGACACCTCAACAAAATGGGGTAGTTGAAAGGAAAAATCGAACATTAATTGAAATGGCTAGAACAATGCTTAATGAATATGAATTACCAACTTATTTTTGGGCAGAAGCCACAAACAATGCATGTTATATTTCAAATCGAGTTTTCAAAAGACCTCTTTTAAACAAAACCTCATTTGAGCTATGGAATGGAAGAAAACCCTTGGTATCATACTTTAGAGTATTTGGATGCAAGTGTTTTATATTGAACACCAAGGACAATCTTGGAAAATTTTCCTCTAAGTCTGATGAATGTATCTTTTTAGGATACTCTACAACCAGCAAAGCATATAGAGTATTTAATAAAAGATCATTAACGGTTGAAGAATCCATGCATGTTGTTTTTAATGAATCTAGTAGACTTGATCTTGTGAAAGGTAGTGCTCTTGATGATGTTGTAGATAATATGGAAAAACTTGTCATTGAAAATGGAAAAGAAGAAAATGATCAAGAAAATTTACTACCTCAAAATCAAGAACAAATGGAGCAAGAACTTCCAAAAGAATGGAGAATGACGAAAGATCATCCAAAAGAGCAAATAATTGGTGATCTATCTAGGGGAGTAAGTACTAGATCTCATTTCAAGCATTTAGTCACTGACATTGCTTTTATTTCACAAATGGAGCCTAAAAACATTGATGAGGTTCTTAATGATGAAAGTTGGGTAATTGGCATGCAAGAGGAACTCAACCAATTTGAGAGAAATAAGGTATGGAACCTAGTACCTAGACCCAAGAATCATCCAATCATAGGCAGCAAATGGGTATTTAGAAATAAATTAGATGAACAAGGGTTAATAACCAGAAATAAAGCAAGACTAGTTGCAAAAGGATATAATCAAGAAGAAGGTATAGATTATGATGAAACATATGCACTTGTAGCTTGATTAGAAGCTATAAGAATACTCTTAGCATATGCATGTCACATGAATTTCAAACTTTTTCAAATGGATGTGAAAAGTGCATTTCTAAATGGCTATATAGATGAAGAAGTGTATGTAGAACAACCACCAGGTTTTGAAAGCTATGATTTGCCAAATCATGTTTTTAAACTTTCAAAAGCTTTGTATGGTTTAAAACAGGCTCCAAGATCTTGGTATGAGAGACTAAGTTCTTTTTTATTAGAAAATAGCTTCACAAAGGGAAATGTTGACACTACACTATTCATCAAAAAACATAAGCATGATATACTGATTGTTCAAATTTATGTTGATGATATAATATTTGGTTCTACTAATGAGCTACTTTGTCAAGAATTTGCTAAGTGCATAACTAGGGAATTTGAAATGAGCATGATGGGAGAACTTAAGTATTTCCTTGGTCTACAAATAAAGCAAAGCAATGAGGGTATATTCATCAACCAATCCAAATATACCAAAGACTTAATCAAAAAATTTGGTATGGAAGGAGAAAAAAATGCAAAGACTCCTATAAGCACATCAACAAAACTGGACAAATATGAAAAGGGTAAGAGCATTAATGAAAAGCTTTATAGAGGTATGATCGGATCACTTTTATATCTCACTGCTTCTAGATCCTATATTATGTATAGTGTTTGCTTATGTGCACGATTTCAATCATGTCCTAAAGAATCTCATCTAAATGCTGTAAAAAGGATTTTAAGATATTTACATGGAACATTGCATCTAGGTTTATGGTATCCTAGGAATTCATCTTTTTATATTATAGGATATTCAGATGCAGACTATGCTGGTAGTCTTTTGGATAGGAAAATTACTTAGGTACTTGTCACTTCATTGGAGAATGTTTGGTTTCTTGGTTTAGCAAGAAACAAGTTTCAGTACTCTCTCAACTGCTGAAGCTGAATATGTAGCAGTTGGATATTGTTGTACACAAATTATTTGGATGAAACAACAACTTAAGGACTATGGTCATGAGATGAACCATATACCTATAAAATGTGACAACACTAGTGCTTTAAATCTTTCAAAGAATCCTATTCAACACTCTAGAAGCAAACATATTGACATTACACACCACTTTATTAGAGATCATGTTCAATATGGAGATGTTGAATTAGAATTTATAAGCACAGAAAATCAATTAGCAGATATTTTCACTAAGTCTCTAAATGAGGAAAGATTTAATTTCATTAGAAGAGAACTAGGTATGATTGATGGATTAACCTTGTGATTGCAAGAATATGAAATTTTAATTGTTGATCTTAAATCATATCACAAGTTATAAGATAGAAATTTTAATGAGAATTCATGTTTTATGAAGTAGAATCTTTGTTGAAATGATTAAGTCTTGTTGTAGAACTTAATTTCAATTTAATGAAAGTTATAGGGGAGTCACGCCCGTGACATATATTCACGCCCGTGACTTAAGTGGCACAAAGAGGCAGTGTCGTTCACGACTTTGGTTCACGACATGCTTCACGGATTCGAGTGGTGAAACTTAGTTTCGCGGCTTGAGTCACTCCTGTGAAAAGAGACTTTCACGCTCGTGACAATTTTTCACTCCCGTGAACAATTACGCCCCAAAAACTCACAGAAGCTTTCACGACTTTGGTTCACGACATGATTCACGGCTTCAAGTGGTGAAACTTAGTTTCACGGCTTGAGTCACGCCCGTGCAATTGGACTTTCACGACCGTGACAATTTTTCACTTCCGTGAAAAATTACACCCCAAAAACTCACACAAGCTTTCACGCCTTGTGTCACGGCTTGCTTCATGGGCATAAGTAGTGAATTCAACAGTTCACGCCTGTGAAGATATATTCACCCCCGTGACCTATGATCATTCACGCCCGTGATGTTCATCGATCACGCCCGTGAACATATTCACGCCTTTACTCACGGGTGAAACACTCCTTCAGCAAACCGTGAACACGACCATTCACGTCCGTGAAACCATAAGTCATGCTCGTGAATGTATCGAATATATAAGAAAACAGCCGGTTACAACCTTTATTTCAACTCTCCATCTCCCAAAACCGCTCTCATTTACTCTTATTCATTGAGACATTGAAGATTCCGACCCAAAGACTTGAAATTTCACTATAAATACCACCAAAAGTTCGAATCTTCAGCAGAAATCATACATTTCTAGGGTTTTACATCAAATTTTCTGTCAAAAATTTTCTTCAACTCCATCAACAACTAATTTCTTCAAATATGGAGTCTGCTTCATTTAAGGGAAAGAGAAAGAAGTCCCATGCACCTAAGAGGTATTCAGATTACCTCATGAACATCATTCCAGAAAGTTGCCATCCTCGGTATGCAACTTTGAAGAAGAGACCTCTTTTATCATCAAGGTCATTTGAATGGCAGGCAGTCCGTAGTCTCGGGCTTGAGATGGCTATGATAGAGCAACTACAAGCCTGTCATCTCAAAGAATTTGTTGAAATTCATTAGCCGACTCTGAGGGAGCCAACGCTGGAATTTCTCAGCACCTTGCAGGTTTCACCAACTGGAGTGGTGAAATTCCAACTCTGCAATAATCCTAACACCCTCAACGCCATCGCATTTGGAGAATTGTTCAACCTACCATCTGATGGCATTCTAAATGAGACTGAGATAGAATTCTTTGCTCCTCCAGCCTGGACACATTTTGGCACTGGTTGCAGCTGGGATGTCAAAAAGACAAAGAGCACTCATCTCATGGCCCCAGTACACAGGTATTTGCATAGGTTCCTAACCTATAGCATTTTTTCTCGGGGAGAAAGTAATGGAACAATCAGAAAGTCAGAGCTCTTCCTCCTTGAGATGGCTCGCAAGGGAGTCACAGTGGCACTTTCCAGATGGTTTGCAAACCATCTTCTCTCCATTGCCACCAAGCCCACAGGAGATATTTTGATTGGGGCATATGTCACCCATATTGCAATCAAGCTCAATTATTTGAAGCTGGATGACCATCACTTCAACATCATTCCTGCACATCCTGGAGATAGGCTGGATGTCGAGTCATTCATCAAGATGGGAGCGGCTGTCAGAATCATTTTTCAGAACGATATCTTCTACCGCTTCACTGATACTGCTGGAGAGATTATCTGGGAAGATAATGACACGGAGGATTTTAAAGCAAGCCTCCAGGGAGTCCAGCAGAAAAAGAGGGCTCGGATTGAGGAAACACCTCCAGCAGTCGAGCAAGACATTGGACAGTCCTCAGCTTCCACACCATCCTTAGCGCAGCAGGTGGTCGACCTCTTGGCACCACGTTTCGAGCAGCTGCAGACTTCCATGGATGAGAGGTTGGAGAACCTCAAGGACTTCATGGAGTCTCGGATGGATAGCCTTGAGGCTGAAGTAGCTAGGCTTCGTGATAGGATGTCTGGCTAGGAGATAGGCTAGAGTGTAGCCTAAATTTGATCATTTTTAGCTTGTTTGTCATTTTTTTTGTTTGCTTATGTAGGAAATCTTAAATTTCATTTCTTAGTTTGTATCCTTTCCTTTATGATATATATATATATATATATATCTTCTTATCCTTTTTTGATTGATGACAAAAGGGGGAGAAAACTAGTAATATATGATAGGTAATATATGATAAGGGAGAATGGTATCAAACTAGCAATATAAGAATTGTGAATTGAAAGCGAAAATTTCATATGCAAAGTATAAAATTGGAAAATTAAGTTTTTATATACCTTAGATATACCCTAAGTATACTTTGCATATACCTTAAAGCAAGTTACAAATAAAAACATGCCATGATATACCTTAAATATACCTTACATATACTTTATGTCTTGAAAAGGAATTATGGAATGTATTGGATATACTTCTCATATAACTTGCATATACTTAAAATTTAGTTTAATGCTACATCATTATTTACTATTCTTGCACATTATAATTTTTTATCCTAAGTGTACTTTGAGGGGGAGACTTCTCAAAATCACATATTTCTAGATTATTTGTCACCATCAAAAAGGGGGAGATTGTTAACCTTGAGGGGTATTTCCGTCATTTTGATGATAACAAATAATATAGCAATATTGTATTTAACATACTTGTTTTTGTAAGTATATTATACAGGACATGAATTAAAATAGCAAGAATGGAGAATTGGAAGAATAATCCTTGAGAAACAAAAATCAAGTAGTAGCATGTTCACTGACGTGACTCTAGGAGTCATTCCCGTGAAGGAAGCTAACCGTTACCAAAACCAACATTTGAAGTTCACGGCCATGAAGGAAAAACAAACCGTGAAGTAAGCATTTCAGTCACCTCCATGAAGAAAGGTGTCACCCCTGTGAAGCTTCATGCAATTTCATCTAGAGAGCTTCACAACCAGAGTCACCACTTGGTTCACGGCTGGGAAGATTGTCACCCCCGTGAATAAAGGTGTCACTCCCGTGAAGATTCATGAAATTTCATCCAGAGAGCTTCACCACCAGAGTCACCACTTGAATCACGGCTGGGAAGCTTGTCACGCCCGTGACTGAGTATGTCACGCCCGTGACTCAATATGTCAAAAACATTACAGAGAGCTTCACGACCAAGGTCACCACTTCAGTCACGGCTTGGGAAGAACTGTCACCCCCGTGACAAGCATAGTCACGCCCATGAACAATGAAAGAGAAAAATGTCAGACGCAATTTTTTGGTTGGTACAATGGCTAGTTTCTTATTTAATGCACCCCAACGGCTATATTTAGCCATGGGAGTATAAATGGAAGTCATTTATGCATTAAGGAACAAGAGGATGATAAGAAAAACAAAAGATTAGCATATACTTCAAATCACAAGCTACCTTGTACTTTCATACTTTGAGAACAAATCAATTCTCTGTAAAAATCTTTTTGCTCCTCATATTTGAGCAATAAAGATTTATAAGTGGTTCTCTCTGTAATCTTTACTCAAGTGATCTTTGGGTAGTTTTGGGTTAAGAGTAGAACACTTGTAAGGGTTAGTTGTGTAAACCTCTAAAACACAAAGTGTAGGTTGTTTGTGTGAGCCTATAAAACACAAAGTGTAGGTTGTTTGTGTGAGCCTGTAAAACACAAAGTGTAGGTTGTTTGTGTGAGTCTGTAAAACACAAGGAATTGGTTATTGTGTGAGCCATTAAAACACAAGGGATTTCTGGGTTAGGTGTGAGCCATTGTGAGAAACACCATAGTTGGGAGTGAGCTTGTAAAACTCCATTGTAACACTTAGTGTGTTAGTGAAACTCCCAATTGCGATTGGGGAGAGGAGTAGGGTTTGTTAACACCCAAACCTCTATAAATCTATGTGTCACATTTTCTCTATCCCTTCTAAAATTAACTGTCTATTTTCGCACTTTAAAGTTTAATTTTTAAAACTCCAATTCAACCCCCCCTTTTTGGCTTAATATCTGGGCAACAAAACTCAATTGTAAGAGTTACTTGATAAGGGATACATTCGACCTAGTGTATCACCTTAGGGAGCCCCAGTGTTGTTTGTAAAAAAGAAAGATGGAACGATGAGATTGTGTATAGACTATAGACAACTTAATAGAGTGACAGTGAAGAATAAATATCCTTTACCTAGAATTGATGACTTGTTTGATCAGTTACATGGAGCTCAAGTATTTTCTAAGATTGATCTAAAATCGGGCTATTATCAGCTTAAGGTAGTTGAGGTAGATATTTCTAAAACTACATTTCGTACTACATATGGCCATTATGAATTTCTAGTCATGCCATTTGGATTAACCAATGCACCGGATGCTTTCATGGCTTTGATGAATAAGGTATTTCAGCCTTATCTGAATAATTTTGTTATTGTCTTCATAGATGACATTTTGGTGTACTCTAAAAGTAAAGAGGAACATGAGATGCATTTAAGAACAGTGTTTCAGACTCTGCAGGAGAAACAATTGTATGCAAAGTTTAGCAAGTGTGAATTTTGGCTTGATCATGTTGTGTTTCTTGGACATATAGTATCGGGAAAAGGCATAGAGGTTGACCCAAATAAAGTTATGGCCATAGTGAGTTGGGAAGCACCTAAGAATGTATCAGAATTGCGTAGTTTTTTGGGTTTAGCCGGATACTACCGTAGATTTGTTGATGGGTTCTCATTGATTGCTAGCCTTTTGAACAAATTGTTGAGAAAAAATGTGCCTTTCAAGTGGACTCATAAATATCAAAAGAGTTTCAATGAACTAAAACACAGACTAACCTCAGCACCAGTGTTAACCATCCCTACAGGTACAAGTGGGTTTATAGTATATAGTGATGCTTCTCACCAAGGCTTAGGATATGTGTTGATGCAACATGGTAAGGTGATAGCTTATGCATCCAGACAACTGAGACCACATGATATCTCATATCCAGTGCATGATTTAGAATTGGCTGCAGTTGTATTTGCATTGAAGATTTATAGGCATTATTTTTATGGTGAGACATTCCAGATCTTCACAGACTATAAAAGCTTGGGTTACTTGATGACACAAAAAGAGTTAAACATGAGACAAAGATGATGGTTAGATCTGCTAAAAGATTATGATTGTACAATTGAATACCATCCAGGGAAAGCCAATGTGGTAGCAGATGCATTGAGTAGGAAGGCCAGTAGCAGTGTAGCTCACTTGCAAGCATCATCTTTTCCATATTTGATTCAATTACGGCCCATGAATGTTCAATTGAATATGCATGATGGTGGATCATTGATTGCTGCTTTTCAAGTCAGACCTATATTGAAGGATAGGATCAAAGTTGCACAAAGTAAAGATCCTAAATTGTGTGAGAAAATTGAATTAGTAAGGCAGGGAAACAATAAAGATTTTCAATTGCAAGATGATGTACTAATGTTAAAGTCACGCATATGTGTTCCAAACACTGAGAACTTGCATCAGGAAATAATGGAAGAGGCACACAATGCACCCTACGCAATGCACCCATGGATGACAAAGATGTATCACAGCTTAAGGCCTCATTACTGGTGGTCAAGAATGAAGAAAGACATAGAAGAATATGTTTCCAAATGCTTGATATGTCAACGAATTAAAATAGAACACCAGGCACCAGTTGGTAAACTACATCCTTTACCAGTGCCAGAATGGAAATGGGAAAAGATAACGATGGATTTTGTTTATGGATTGCCTAGAACTCCATGAAAAAATGATGCAATATGGGTAATTATTGATAGGTTAACCAAGTCAGCACATTTTCTACCTATCAGATGGGGGTGTACACTTGAGAGTTTGGCCAAATTATATGTGAATGAGATAGTCAGATTGCATGGCATTCCAGTATCCATTGTATCTGATAGAGATCCATAGTTTACTTCACGTTTTTGGGTGAGTTTACATAATGCATTGGGAACAAAATTGAATTTCAGTACTGCATTTCACCAACAGACTGACGGACAATCAGAGAGAACTATATAGACATTAGAAGAAATGGTTAGAGCATGTGCTATGGAATTCAAGGGAGCTTGGGATAAGTATATGGCATTGGTGGAGTTTTCATACAATAACCAATATCATAGCAGTATTCAGATGGCTCCATATGAGGCATTGTATGGAAGAAAGTGTAAAAGCCCTATCATCTGGGATGAAGAAGGTGCACGTGCATTAGAAGGGCCAAAGATAGTACAAGACACAGTGGATAAAATCAAGGTTGTCAAGATTAAGCTAAAGGCAGTACAAGACAGACATAAAAGTTATGCTGATCAACATAAAAGGGAGATGGAATATGAGTTGGGTGAGAAGGTATTTCTACGAGTATCTCCATGGAAAGGAGTAATCCGATTTGGCAAGAAAGGTAAATTGAGCCCAAGATACGTAGGGCCTTACGAAATTCTTGAGAAAGTTGATCCACTGGCATACAGATTGGCTTTACCACCAGATATGACTCAGATTCATAATGTGTTTCATGTGAGCATGCTTAGAAGATACATGTCAGATCCTACACATGTACTCAAAGATCAAGCCATTGAGATTGCAAATGACATGAGTTATGTTGAAGAACCAGTGGAAATCATCGGATACAAGACTAAACAGTTGAGAAACCGAGAAATACCTTTAGTTAAGGTATTATGGAGAAATCATTCACAAGAAAAGGCAACATGGGAAACAGAAGAAAATATGAAAAAGCAATATCCACACCTATTTCCAGGTATTAAATTTTGAGGACGAAATTTTTAAAATGAGGGGAGAATTGTAACATCATTGACTTTTTCTATATGCATCTCTGCAGCATCTCATTTGTGCATATGCATTTTGCATATATATCACTTGAATACATGCATAATATGCATTTTTATTTAAATATATTCATGACATACAATTAGTTTATTTTCAAATATTTTACAATTGTATAGAAATACATATGTCTATTTTATAATATAGATAAAAATGACATGAAATTAATATTTAAGTGAATAAAGAGACTAGATTGAATTAATAAAAATTTTACATGATTAATTTAATTAAATTAAAATAAGTGATTAAATTATATATTTATTTATTATTGGTTAGTAAAATTGGGTAAATGTATATATATGTATACATGAATGTATGTATATGTATATATGTATGATGATGATGATAATAATAATAATAATAATAATAATAATAATAATAATAATAATAATAATAATAATAATAATAATAATAATAATAATAATAATAATAATAATAATAAAAGAATTCAGCAAAAGAAGAAAAAAAGAAAAGTAAAAAAAAAAGGGACGACAAAGAAAAAAAAAAGAAAGGAAACATGTGGGGGCTTTTAATTTATTAGGTTGTCATTATCTTCATTTTCTTTCATTATCTTCTTCTTCTTCTTTGCTTATTTTTTTCAACCTATTTTTTCTCAAGTTTCAGCCACCAATTCTTCCTTGTTTCACTTGGTTTTTGAGGCAAATTAATCTCTTGTAAGTTTGTTCTTGGTAAGTAATCAATTCTTATTGTTATAAGGTTGATTTGAGTTGCTAAGGTTCATTAATAGGCACTGATTTGCACCCCGATTATGATATCCATAGAAATTGATTTTAGAAAATCTTAAAACACAACAGTTGTTCCTTTATGTCTTAGCTTTATGGATATATAAATATGTTTGCAAGATGTGATGTATAGAATGAGATATCCTCTTCGTACTAAAACTGGTCCGGATGTGAACCCTAAGTAAGTTAGCTACTATGTTTATTAGTTTTGGGTATGTTAAAACAAATATTTGAAGTATCCCAAAACATAAACATTGTAGATATATGTGTTATGGATCTATATACCAAATTTTAGATTCATAGGTCTTGTAAGTTTTGAGTTATGGTGAATGGAACCATGACTATTCCATGATTTGAACTGCCTACTGAGTGCCCTGTACAGGTCCAAAAATATTTTTAATTATTTTGAGCTTCTTACAGATCAATTATGTAATTATCAAAACATAAAAGTTATATATATATATATATATATATATATATATATATATATATATATATATATATATATATATATATATATATATATATATATATATATATATATATCTTATCTAAATTTGGGTTCTAATATCATCTTAATATGTTATGTATAGAGTAAGTTATGACCGTTACAAGTCATACTGTCCTGAAAACCAACTATGTTCTATAGCAGTAACATGTTTCCAATATTTTGAGGGCCTTAGATATATAATCGTTGAAAGTTGTAAACATTAAAAATGTTCCATTTGAACCCATATAAGTTTCTGTAAAGTTTCATTAAAATATGACTTATATATTATAAGTTATGATGAATCAAAGTTGATACCCTGAAACTGCCTAAGGGCAGAAATCAGAACAAGTTTAGAAATTCCACCAAATATTGTACAGTGATCCAATTGGTCTGAAATTTTAATATGTTATATATATATATATATATATATATATATATATATATATATATATATATATATATATGTTAATTTTAATTAGGACAAGAATCATATTAATTGGTCAATTACAGAAAAAGTTATAGTCAAAACAGTCTCATAAGGTCACACTGCCTCATAGGAAAATTTTTTAATTATTGATATGAATAATGTATATTAATTTGTTTAAGCCACATTAAGTTTCTCTAGTCATAAATTAACCAATTATATTTCAATATTAGACTCAAAACAAATTAGAGATATACAATAAGGGGGTAGACAATAAGTTAAGGGTTGGAATTAAAGGAAAAAGGTGAGTCTAATTATTAATTGAATTCTTTAGTGCATATGAATGTTGCTTGCTATATGATTGTGATGATTTTTACTTGAAAATATGATGATGAATAATTTGTGATATTTGTGGTACATATAAGTTTGTGTACTTGTGGTATATTTGAGGTATATGTTTGACATATGATATATATACATGGTATATGTATAGTATATGCAAGGTATATGTGTTGACATATGAGGTATATATGCGGTATATGTATGGTATATGTGATAAAATATAATGGTTGATGAATATGTAAGTACAAGTGCATATGCATATGCATAATGACTTAAAAGGAGTTGTGACTAGTTAATCGACATTGCAAAGTAAAAGAAGAGGCCTATGGCCCAACAAATATGCAAATGAAACAAATGATCAAGCTAGCTAGCAAATGCAAATGCAAATGTTCACATGACAAATGTTCATATGGAAACTCGGGGCAATGTCTGTTTAACCTGGTCATAACAAAATAAAATGAATAAGCATAAGCATAAGTAAAGAGCAATTATTGAATACTTGATTTATCTATATTTATATGTTATTAACTGATGAAATGAAGTATAAAGTATGTATTAATTATACTTGTTATTTGCTCATATGAAATACTTGGTGCTTTAGAACTCATTTGATGGTTATTCTCACTGAGTCGCAACTCACCAAATTGCATCATTTTTCAGGTAGAGAAGATTAGTAGTTCATAATGAGGTGCATATAAAAGTCATGGATCAAAGGTCACCGGCCGAGCCTCCTCACTTTCTCTCCTTGCATTCCACATAAGCATAAGAACATTGCATTTATGTTTGGGGGTTGAATACTTGCATATGTATAATTACAATGAATGTGTACTAAGATATATATATATATATATATATATATATATATATATATATATATATATATATATATATGCATAAGAACATTGCATTTATGTTTGGAGGTTGAATACTTGCATATGTATAATTACAATGAATGTGTACTAAGATATATATATATATATATATATATATATATATATATATATATATATATATATATATATATATATATATATATATATATAAATGGATTCAACTTAATGTTTCATTTATTAATATATGTGATGTTATAGGTTATAATTAAAGCTTCCGTATTGATTGTGAAATTATTGTTGATAATATGAGATGAGTTAAAAAATAATTTCTCTTGCTGTAAAAATGAATTTTATTTTATTCTTGTTTCATACGTGATAATTTAATATAAAAACAACATATGCGATATATAAATGTATAAGGTGTTAGGTGTTACATACAATATTTGGTTCATTGATGCCATTATGTATCAACAAACAATCCTTGGTTTATTTTGAATTTGTTTAAAGGCGCATGAAGTAAATGTTTTAAATGATGCTTAAGAATATAATTTTTGATGTTATCTGATTAATTACCTTTTTATCACTGTGATGTTTTGTTCAGTTCAGTTTAGTCTTTGTTAGCAATTACTTTACAAAGTTATAGGTTTATTTTGTTTGTTGCTAAGGTACAATGTCTAGTTGTATTTGCCATTAAAAATAAAAGAGATAATGAAAGAGACTTTAAGTAATTTTTAGACACAAAATTGTAAAGATAAAATAGACTTTCTTAGACACAAAAAAATAATAAAAAGTACGATAACATTATCCTAAGGATCCTAAGACATAAAACGTAAAACTAAGATAATGAAAGTCTTGGCTTGAACCCAGACATCTACTCGCAAAGACGAGTTACCTCCTCATCGAGGCTATCAATCTTGGACTCGACAAAGTCCTTGAGGCTTTCCATCTTTGCATCAATCGACTCTTGAAAGGTGTCCATGCTTTCTTGAAGCATATTAAAGTGATGAGTAAGGAGTGCAGTAATCTGCTGTGCCAAGTCTGGCGGAGGTGCCAAATAGGTCTGGCTAGTAGAAGGGGCATTTGGAACAACGAAAGAGGGAGTCTCAACTCAGGCTCTCTTCCTTTACTAGGGCCCTTGAAGTCTTCAGGCTCCCATGCCACCTCACCTGCAGGGGTGATAAAGCGGTAAGACACCTCATCTTTATAGTGGACTCTCACGGATGCTCCCATTTTGATGAATGACTCAATGTCGAGTCGGTCTCTAAGAGTAGCTGGATTGATATTGTATACATGATTATTGAGGTCCACATATCCCATCTCTATTGCCAAATGAGTCATATAACCTTCGATAAAAATGTCTCCTGAAGGCTTAGAGGCAATGGATTGAAAGTGAGAAGCAAACCACAGACATAGTGCCACGGGCTCACTCTTTCGAGCCATATCAAACAAAAGCAATTCATACTTCCAAATTGAGTCGTTGCTATCACCCCAAGCAAATATGCTGTAGGTCAGAAACCGGTGAATTTAGCGAAGCACTGGTGATATCTAATATGTGCTCTTCGTCTTTTTGACCACTCAGCTGCAGTCATTGCTAAAGTAGGGCCAAACATCATGAGGGTAAAATCCAGCCTCATTGTCATGGATCAATCCTTCATGTGGGAGCTTGAAAATTTCTCTGAATTCAGTAGCGGTTGGTGTTTTCTCCTTTTTGTAGAGCTAGAAGGAGACTTTTCCAACCGGAGAGACTTGCAATATGTTAAGAAATTTCAAAGTTGACTCCCGAAAGGTGGGTTGATAGATATGGCCACACTTGCATAGCCAAACTTTTATGTCAAAGGTATGGCCTAGTGTCTTGACACACCCCTAATCAAAGGTTCATATTGATAAGAGATGATGTTTTTTGAGGCAAACATATCTTGAATGGCAATGTCAGGGTATGACATTGAGTAAATAATCAGTGTGGAGCTTTAGGGCCGTACTTTTCTTCTTCCCTTTTGATTGACCAGATCTTGAGGCTATTGAAGAGTTTCAAGGTTTGAGAGAGAAAGGAAACAAGAGCTTAGGTTGAAATTAGACCCTAAATGTTAGAAAAAGTGTGATTGAGGTATTTAGTGATTGATTTTGGCACTGATATGTGGTAAAATGGTGTTTGGGAGGTCAGATTTGGCCAAAAAAGGTGAGGAATTGTGACTGTCCCAAGGTTAAAAAGAGAGAAAAAGAGAAAAAACAATGAATTTTAGGTTTTATTTCGATCGATTCACAGCCATGAATGAATGTTTACGAGCGTTAATGATCGTGTTTAGAGTTAGGCAAAGTAGTGAATCAAATCGTGACCCAGGGCGTGAATGAGACTATCTGAGAAGAGAGGCATTTTGACAGTCATAATGCTAAATAGTCACGGGCATGAATAATGGTTGTCACTGGATCAAACCGTGATTCAAGGTGTGAAACAAGATATGATTGAATTTATTAGTTTTGGATACCATTTTCACGGTCGTGAATACCTAAAATTTTATCAAAAATAAAACTACGTCATTTTCAAAAGTATATGATACCTAAGCATTTCCTAAACATTTCAAACATAAAAATAAATACTTTGTCATATAATATGATCATGCAAATCATCAAATAATCAAAATGTCACTCAAGGTTCACAATATAAGAATTATCAAAGTATCAAAGTATATCCATGACATAAAAATTATCATTTAAGACAATGTGGTGCCATCAAGCATTCCAAGCTCTCTTTTTATAAGACAAAATCTTTCATCATTGAAAGGCTTGGTAAAAATATAAGCTAATTGGTTATTGGTGTCAATGAATTCTAGCACATCTTCATTTTGGACATGATCGCTTAGGAAGTGATACCCAATGTCTATATGTTTGCTCCTAGAGTACTGGATAGGGTTCTTAGAAAGATTTATAGCACTATTATTGCCACATTTGATAGGAATATGATCCATTATTTGACCATAATCTTTAAGTTATTGTCTCATCGAAAGAACTTGCGTGCAACAACATCTTGCTGTTATATATTCTGCTTCAACAATTGATAAGACAACTGAAATTTATTTCTTGCTAAACTAATAAACTAGGCATTCTCCAATGAAGTGACAAGTACTTGAAGTGTTTTTTCTATCTAATAGACTACTGACATAATCAGCATCCGAAAAGCCAATGATATGAAAAGAAGTATTCCTAGGATACCATACACCTAGATGTTAAGTGCCATGTAAATATTTTAAGATTCTTTTAATAACATTTAAATGTGATTCTTTAAAACATGATTGAAATCTAGCACATAAGTATACACTACAATTAATGTCAGGTTTAGAAGCAGTAAGGTATAAAAGTATCCAATCATACTTTCATCTATACTCTTACCTTTCTCATATTTTTCCAATTTGGTTAATGTGCTCATTGGAGTCTTTGCAATCTTACACCTTTCCAATCCAAATTTCTTTAATAGCTCTTTGATGTACTTGGATTGGCTAATGAAGATGTCATCATTGCTTTGCTTGATTTGAAGACCAAGGAAGAACTTGAGCTCACCCATCATGCTCATTTCAAACTCCCTAGTCATACACTTAGCAAATTCTTAGCAAAACAATTCATTAGAGATCCAAAAATGATATTATTAACATAAATTTGAACAAGTAATATATCATACTTGTATTTTTTAATAAAAAGAGTTGTGTCTATATGTCCTTTTGAAAAATCATTTTCTAATAGAAATGTACTAAGCCTTTCATACCAAGCTCTTGGAGCTTGTTTCAAACCATATAAGGCCTTAGTGAGCTTAAACACATGATTTGACAATTTATGACTTTCAAAACTGGGAGATTGCTCAACGTAGACTTATTCTATAAAGCCATTTAAAAATGCACTTTTGACACCCATTTGAAAAAGTTTAAAATTCAAGTGGCATGTAAAAGCTAAAAGTATTATAATAGCTTCTAATCTAGTGACCAGAGCATATATTTCATCATAATCTATGTCTTCCTCTTGATTATACGTTTTGACAAATAATTTAGCCTTATTTTTAGTTATAATATCTTGTTCATCTAACTTGTTTCTAAATACCCATTTACTACATGATTGGATAGTCATTGGGTCTAGGAACTCAAGTCCAAACCTAATTTTTCTCAAATTGGTTAAGCTCTTCTTGCATAGAAATTACCCAATTTTATCATTTAGCGCCTCATCAATGACTATCCTTTAGCTCGATTTGAGTAACAAAAGCAAGATTAGAATTTAAAAGTTTAAGATTAGATCTATTACTTACACCCTTGGTAGGATTACCAATTATTTGTTCCATGAGATGATTTTTTATGAATTTCCACTCATTTGGAAGCTCTTGGGTTCCTTGCTTTTGAGCTTGAGGTAGTACATTATGTTGTTGCTGCTCTTCTTTATCATCATCATCTTTCATTAAGGTTTCATCATCCTTTTTATGATCAAGATCAAATTTTTTTATTATTCCTATAATGTCATCAAAAGTACTACCTTTCACAAGATCAAGTTTACTAGATTCATCAAAAACAACATGCATAAACTCTTCTACAACTAATGATATTTTATTAAAGACTTTATAATATTTGCAAGATGTGGAGTATCCTAAGAAGGTACCTTTATCGGATTTAGAGGCAAATTTTTCAAGGTTGTCCTTAGTGTTTAATATAAAATACTTGCATCCAAATATGCTAAAATATGAGATCATAGGTTTTCTTCAATTCCATAGCTCAAATGAGGTTTTATTTAAAATAGGTCTTTTGAAAACACGATTAGAAATATAGCATGCGGTATTTATGGCTTCGGCCCAAAAGTAGATTGGTAAACCATACTCATTGAGCATTATTTATGCCATTTCAATTAGAGTTCTATTTTTTCTTTCAACTACCTCATTTTGTTGAGGTGTTCTAGGAGTTGAAAAATTATGAGAAATACCATATTCTAAACAAAAGTTTTCAAAATTTTCATTTTCAAATTCTTTGCCATGAACACTTCTTATTTTAGAAATAAAATATCCTTTTTCATTTTGAAATCTTTTGGCAAAGTTTTTAAAAGATTCAAAAGCATCACTCTTTTGAGCTAAGAAATTTACCTATGTGAATTTAGAGTAATTATAAAAATAAGAAATGAATAATGTTTACCTCCTAAACTAGCAATTCTAGTTGGTCCAAAAAGATATAAATGCAAAAGTTGTAGTTGTTTAGAGGTACTTACTACATTTTTAGACTTGAATGATATTTTGACTTTTGGTAGTCCATTGACTAACTCTCCTTTGCTAAGTCTTTGAATTAAGTATATGCTTATGTGACCAAGTCGTTTATGTCATAACCAATACTTATCGCTAATAGTCATAAGACACTTAGAGGAGAGGTTATATATCTTGTATAAGTCTATTATGTAAGTATTGTCATCTCTATCTTTTTTTAATATCTATTGGCCATTTAGAGTTATTACAAGACATTCATTAGAGGTGTAGGTGACTTGGTTTCCCTTATCACATAATTGACTTACACTTAACAAGTTGTATTTTAAACCATCAATAAGTAAAACATCTTCAATTAAAGTTTCACTATTTAAACCAATAGAGCCAATGCCAATTACCTTACCCTTGACATTGTTTCCAAAAGTTACCTTACCACTATCAATGCTTTTGATATGGGTGAAAAGACTTTTATTATCTGTCATATGCCTTGAGCATCTACTATCCACCAGCCAAGCATTTTCCTTTAATGTCGATTTGAGGCATACCTATAAAACCATAATTTAGGTTTGGATTTTAGGTATCCAAATGAACTTGGATCCTTGGGGATTAGCACTAGAAGGTTCCCAATGAGTCTTCCTTATAAAACAAAGTTTGTTTATATGTCCAAATTTTATGCAATAGTGACATTGTTTGGACTTATATATGCTTTTCTATTTTGCCATGTGTATATGCTTTGTTATTTTCCTAGTTGGTGTTTGTGCACAATGACATAAATAAGCATTTGAAATAGGTGCTTTCCTAGGTGCATGCTTTTTGTATAAGAAAGCATGATTGACTTTTTGAGGTTTCTCTCTTAAGCCAAGTGACCATTGATTACACTCATTTTGAGTAGAGGGTTCTGTGTATGCATTATCTTTAGCTCTTAGGGATATTACCTCAATAGTAAAGGTTTGTGGTGTGCTTGATTTAACAAATATGGTTTTAGGCGAGGAGGATGATGATGCTCCATTGAAGTCTATACCATATCTCACTAAGGGAGGTCTTTGTGATATTATTAAAGTATCTAAACTCTCATTCCCTTTGTGGAATCTAGAAATAGAATTTCTAAACTCCTCAACTTTGTTTTTAAAGCATTATTTCCTTTTAAAAGAGAATTTATTGAGGGTTTTGAAGAAATTTCATCTAATGATCTTTTTAAAGAGTCATTTGAAATTTTTAGTTTTTCAACTACCTTTTGAAGGTCATTAAAATCATTTATAAGCTTTGAGCTATTCTTTCTATAAAGTTATAGTTTCTTTTTCTATCTTTCTATTTCAAGGTTTAAGACTTCAACTATGTCGTCATCATCATCATCAATTAAATCACATAGATAATCACAATGTTGGGTGTAGAGCATACCTCATAAATGGAGTCATCCTCAATAGCCATGAAGCACAAGTTAGCCACCTCATTTTCCTCTTCTTCTTCAATGAATGAGGAGGATGAGTCATCCCAAGTGGCTTTGTGACCATTTTTTTCATCTTCTTTATTGGGTCTCCTCTTGTACTTCTTAAGCTTGGGACATTCCGATTTGATGTGACCTGTCTTCCCATATTCATAGCATTTTACTTCCTCTTTGCCATTATGGGATGAGAAGTTTTTAGGAGGGAACTTTGAAGCATTTTGCTTGTAGTTCTTAATTGAGCCATATTTGTTAAAGATCAATCTCTTGATCATCCTTGAAAGTAGGGCTATTTGCTCATCTCCTTCATCAAATAATTCTTCATCACTAAGAAGATCTTCATCTATAGGCATAAAAGTTAATGCTTTGAGTGCAATTGTCTTTCTTCTATCTTTTTCTCCTTCATTCTTTTTATCTCTTATTAGAGTCATCTCATGAGTGAGACGTTTTCCAATTAACACGTCAATGGGGATCACACTTAACTCTTCATTTGCTTCTTCTATGCTCGCAACTCTTGAGCCACAATCCTTTATTGGAGGACTTTTCAAAATCTTATTGTTTATTTCTTCCAAGCTATAATGCTTTCCAAGTTTCCTCATGCCATTGATAATGGCAAGAAGATGATTTGTCATTTCGGTTATGGTCTCTTTGACTTCATCTTGAAGAGCTCATATTCGATGACAAAAAGTTGAACCTTCTTGGACTTAACTTGTTTGGTGCCTTCATGGTAGTTCTTCAAAGTCTTTTAAATAGAGTAGGTGGTAAGACAATTGTGAATCCTACCACACCGTTGAAGAGATAGAGAGCTTATTAGGATAGTCATGACTTTCTTGTTTTTTCCATTTGCTCTTTTCTGAATTTCTATCCAATCATCCCTTGGAGTGATTTCTTCTTCTTCTTTAGAATTCCTTCTTGTTGAAGGTGTCCATTCTTTCCGAATGAACTCCTAAACATTTATTCCTTCAGTATCAAGATAGATTTCCATCTTGATTTTCCAATTCATATAGTTATCTCCATCAAATAAGGGTTTGAGACTATGAAATCTTTCATTGGCTATAGTTTGATCTTTACTAGTGCTTTTTAGGCTTGATTTCTAGTCCTTGCTCTGATACCAATTGATGCACAAAACAATAACCAATAAGGGAGGGGGATTGAATTGGTTGGCAAATCAAAATTACTTAAAGGAAAAGAAGCCAAATTATAAATGGTGAAAGGAAGAGGGATATAGTGCACACAAGATTTATAGAGATTCGGGTATTAATAAACTCTACTCCTCTTTCCAATCTTGATTGGATGTTTCACTAACACTTGAAGTATTACAATGGAGTTTTATCTCTAACTCATTCCCAATTATGGTGTTTCTCTCTTAGCTAACACCTAACCCAAAAATAACTCTTGTGTTTTAATGGCAAACACAACAACTAAATCCTTATACTTTTTATGGCTCAAACAAAAACCCTTATAAATGTTTCACTCATAACCCAACTCACTCAAACTCACTTTTGAGTAATTGATTACAAAATGAAAACATTCACCAACCAAAATGCTCAGCAATTATGGTTTTACAATCACAAATAATGAAAGTTGTTCAATCAAAAAATAAATGCACAAACCTATACAAGATTAGAAAATTGAATGATTATTTTTCTAACTTGTAGAAGTCATAAATATGGTGTATTTATACTTCTAGATCAAATATAGCCATTCTGGAATGCATTTAATATGAAAATAGATGTTCAACTACTTTTCCATTCGTACCTGACAAGTTTCTCTTTCTAGGTTCACGAATGTGACTGAATCTTCACGGGCATGAATATTTTTCATAGCCATGAATGAAAGTCATGACTCTAGCTATGACTCATTCTGTCTGAAAATGAATGGTCATTCACAGGCATGACAAAATCTTAACGAGCGTGACTTGATCAATCTTACGGTTGGGCCAATGCTTCACAACCGTGAAGGTTTGAATAAATAGCCTTGGCGCTTAATAGTTTCATGGGCATGACTAAGTCTCCATGGGCGTGAATAGCTATTTTCATGAGGGTGGTGATTTTTCACCACGGGCATGACTCTTTGCTTATTTTCAATATTTTGAACTTCAATTCTTCTCTTTCAACTTGCTTCAAAGTTTTAGGAATGCATAACCTGTCTAACACACTTAGAACACAAATGTGGTCAAAATCCTTGTTGTCTAATTATTTGTTATCATCAAAATGACGGAAATATCTCTTAAGATTCAACAATAATTATTGTAGTTGATGAAGTAAGGATTTTGTCAATTTATCATAATTTATACTATTTTATCTTAATTTATAGTAATTTAAAAAGTTACTTTACTTTATTATAACTTATATATTGTAATTAATAAATTTATGATAATTGGTTTTTATTTATCATAATTAATAAAGTTATGATGTTTGGTTTAAATCTATTATAATTGAAAAAATATAAAAATAATTATAATTTGTATAAATTTATTTAATTAATTAGCAAAACCAATTAAACTGAACCAAACCAAAATATTTTGATTTATTTAGATTCGATTCTAAATGTTATTCAAATTAGTTTAGAATCGAACTGACTGAATGCTCATTCCTATTGATAACTTGAGAACTATACCTGACAACTAGGTTGAGTGTGTAACACAACTTCATCCCAGCAACATGTGCTTGGATAAGGGAGTGTTATTTTGACTTCATGAATTAAAATATTATTTCATATATATATATAAAGGGTAGTAGCTCGTATATGTTTTTATAGTATAAAAGAAATCATAATAAGAAAAGAAATTACATTTTATATAATAAAATATTATTTACAAGACGTGCAGTTATTTTACAAATATTGTAAAAGAAACTTCAAAATAAAAGTACAAAAAGTTGTGTAACCCCACGGTATCAGGAGTGTGATGCTTTATTGGATCGGGTCATTGTTAGCTTTATCTCCTATATTCGGATTATTCTCCTTTATATCTGCACAAGAGAAACTCTCACGCTAATCTCTAAGCTTAGTGATGCATATAAATAAGACAATATATTATATCATGCAATGTGAAATTGTTTCCAAGCCAATTTTATATATATATATATATATAAGTCACAAACTCAATTTTACTAATACATTCTTATTTCATATTCATACCTATATAAACAAATATTTCACTTATAAAATTTCTCATCTCATATTATCACTTGCATTTTGATTGTACTAATTTAGTTAACATTCCAAATTAATTATAACAAGTTATCATATATTAAATTCTCGTACCCTTTTTAATATATTTATGCCCATAACACCTAAAAACCAATAATCAGAATAACAGGATTAACCATCTAGGCATAATAATTTGCCACCCAAACATAATGGTATGTGCATACAAATGTCATCATCGATATTAATATGAGTGTCATTACCAATATTAATATATGTGACATCATCAGCATTAATATGAGTTTTATCAGCATAATTAATATGTGTCATTATTGGCATTAATATGAGTATCATCACCATGATTAATATCCCCCTTATTGACACACTAAACTATCCAAGACTCTAATTCTAGACTAGGTGTTCAAGGGCTTAATTATTGTCAATAAAATTCATAATTCTTAAATTCACACATTTTATGCATTTAATGGCTCAGTTAATCAAATAATGACTCAATAAAATATCATTTGCATAATATAACAAAGTCCCCATTATTTTTCACATCAAATTCCTCAATTCATATTTTATCCTTTTACTAGTAGATTTTATGCTATGTTTTTGACCTTAATTTTGGACCTATTAACTGCAGAATTAAATTACAAGTCTTCTTAAAAATTTTAGTATCGAATCTTAGTTTTAATATGCAACTTGAATCACAAAATTTTGAGTTATGTAGCAAAATATATAATCAAATGAATATTGACTAGTCATTAAAATTATTGCCTAGAATTTCGTGGACAGTTTTCTGGTCCTACTTTTGTGCCAAAATTATGCATTGTTACGTTCAAAATAATGTTTTGTATTATTCATCAAAATTTTCAAATCCAATAAAGAAAGTATTAATCAAAATTCCAAAGTATAAGTTATAATAAAAATATGTATAGACTACTCTATAAAATCAACAAATAACACACAATCACCTGGTTCAATTTTTTATCAAATATAATTCTAAATCTAACAAACATGCCTCTCCAGAATTTTTATCATAAAATACTACTAATTAAAAATCATTTACATGCCAAATATTCAAATCATGCAATTTTATGATAAAATATAAGCTATTGCCTTAAGTTATGCACTTACCTCTTATTTTACTTTTCTTTCTCTTCACTTTTCTTTCGGACTTTCTCTTCTTAGAATCAAACTTTGGCTATAGAGGATTGGGGGAAATGTGGGCTGGTTTAGGAGTCTAGAAATTCTAGATAAAAAGAGATAAGGAAGGAAGAAAAAAATTAAGAAAAAAAAATGACAAAAATTAATTAATGATGACTACCTAAGCTTAAATATCTAGATTTTTATGTTACTTAGCCTCTTAATATTTTCCACTTGATGTGGCCATCCAAATCATGTATCATGTGCCCAAAATTATTCATTAAATTGATAATTATCCCAATTAATCTTTCAATTTTCGGTAAATTGCAACTTGACCCAAAAACTTCTCAAAATTTTCAATTAGGTCCTTCATCGTAAACTAACATCTATAAATACTTTAAACACTTTATTAATTATTTTCCATAATTATTTGCCATTATTTTAAATTTTTTTCTAGTAAAAAGCTTTAGGCTCCGGTTGATCTGACGCATTAGTTTAATGACATGTGCAACTCGGGCCCTAAATTTGCGGATATGACAGAGTGGAGTTAGGTTGAATCATTTTATATTTGAGTTAATTTTGGATGGGGTTAATTGAATATGTTTTTAACTCAATTTATCTTTTAATTGTTAAATTCATATATGTTTTGAATATGGATTAATTCATCCAAATTCTATTGACCGAATTCAAATTGAATAAAAAATTGTCAAATCTACTGAAAAACTCTTATTGATACAAAATATCCTCCAATAAAAGTTTTCCATATTATTTTTTTAAAAAAACTAATATATTAAATTTTAATTATTTTAATAAAAATTATACAATTAACAAATTAAATACATACAACTAAAATTGTTTAAGCTTATTAATAATTTTTATTCACATAAATTAAACTTGATTGGGGTGAATTTGAAACTAAAAAATTAATTTGCCTTATTAATTTGTTTATAAAAAAATATTAAGTTAGAAAAAAATAAAAAAATTTGAGGAATAAGTTAGAAAGAGTGAGAAATTTAAGAAAAAATATTAAATTTTAATTTGTGTAAATTATAAATTTGCAATAACTAATAAGTTATAAAGAAAATGAAAATTTGGAGAAAATCAAATTAACATATAAAATATTAATTTGTGGTTTTGTGTAATAAGTTAGATTATTATAAAAAAATAGAAAGTTTGATTTTGAGAAATTATAAGTTTGAATTTAAAAAAGTTTATTTTTATTTTATAAAGTAACAAATTATAAAAATTGTGATTGGGCTAAAAACCTAATATAACGCACAGTAATTAGAGTTTCCAAGATATGTTAGTAATTAGAGAGAGATAATGGGTAGATCATAGTTTAAAGGTTGAAAATAGTGATGAATATAATTTTCATTCCCGTGAAGAGTTGTTCATGCCTGTAAAAATACTACGGTCCGAAACGACAGAATTTAATATGAGATCAATTTTTTAATGAATATTGAGTGAAGAGTAAATTCACGGTCGTGACAACATTCATGCTCATGAAAGGTGTTTGTCATGACAGTGAATGTCACGATTAAGTTCACTTCCCTTGTAGAATTTGTTAATGATGATTCATGATGGGTATGATTAATCACATGTTAAGAGTTATATGTATACATAAATACTCACAAGTGAATGATGTAATATATCACTTATGTGTTTATAAGTGTGACAATTCAATAATGCCCTTAATTAAGGCCTATAAGTTATGTTATTGATTAGTGAGAAATGGGAGATTAAGTGGAGTTTTGGGAAGTTTGATGAGTTGTTGAAATCTAATTTTTAATGTCCGTGACAATGAGCGTCACAACCGTGAATATCGAGTTTTAATACACAATCGTGATAAGATTCTTCACGACCATGAAGAGTTGCATCATGACTATAAAGGATAGACTCATACCCGTGAAAAAGGAGTCACGACTGTAAAGCCTGGACAGACAAAGTAGGTGAGGCAGTAGCATTTTTCTCTCTGTCATGTCATGTAGTATACGAGCTAGTGCATGTGCAGACTTCAAGGTAAGTCATCATAGTAGCTCATTGATTATAACATGCATATTATTTTATATATTGTTGTATGTCTTACACGTTATTATATATCACTAGGCACGAGTTGCTTAGTGTATGAATTTTTCCATGTGCATGTTTGGAGCTTAGGGGAGACTTGACAGAGGAGGACGCCCAATGACCAAACTCGAGGATATACATTCGGGATGGGTGATACACTGTGTATCATATTTTGGTTGTTTTGCTATGGGTTGGGTAGTTATAGCTTTACTTGTTGTATTTCAAAGACATATAGTTTTATAACTACTCATTTTGTAAAACTTTAGGCTTGTGTACACCCGTATGATTTGTAATTAAACTTTATTTTATTTTGAGCTCGATTTCATGATTTAAGAATGCATTTATTTTGTTAAGTCATCATGGCTATGGTTTATGGAAGTTTTAAAAAATTTGACATTTTAACCCATGTGCATTGTAGCAATTTTTAGTATAATTAGGTTTAGTCTTAATTATATCGAAGATTGTTATATTTAGTAGTATTAGAGCCTAGGTTTAGGTAGTTCTGAACCTAGGTGGGATGAGTGTATCACATGTGCGAGTGTATTCCTGCATGACTCTAATGTGGGCTATCCTCTATCAATGTGTAGGCTAAAGAGTGAGTGTAGAGATTGAACCGTATGATGCGACCAAGAGTAACAGTCCTCCGAATATTGAGGCTCAAAATTAACTGAGCCAAATTAGCATGTAAAAGTCAGTTGGTGCACCTCATTTATAGTAGCTAATGGATAAGCAATCGGATTAGACACAAAATCCATTGATGCAAAATCTTGCTGCTCTACTGCAGCAGTTAGTATAAGCTATACTGCCGCCACTTCCTTCTCCACCACCACCACCTCCACCACCTCTTGAGTCACCGATGAGTTGTAGAGTTTAGATTGACAAGTTGAAGAAGTATGGGGCTATGAACTTTATAGGTGGTATTAATGATGATTCGACAAATGCTGAGTTTTGGTTAGAAAGGACCGAGAAGGTCTTCGAAGAGCTAGATTGTGCCGAGGAGCACAAGGTTATGTATGTTTTTTCACTTCTCTAGGAGTATGCCTATAATTGGTGGAAGTCGATTTTGTAGAAACTATAGATTCCAGAGTTGAATTTTTGGGATTTTTTCATAATAGAGTTCAAAAAATAGTATGTGTTGAGGGTGTATACAGATGAAAAGAAACGAGAGTTTCTGAACTTGCATCAGAGAAACATGACCGTGATAGTATATGAGATAAAGTTTACCTGGTTGAGCAGGTATGTGATCGGTATCATTGGGGACGAGGCAGACAAGTGTCGCCGGTTTGAGGACAGTCTGAGAGATGAGATTGGGTTCTATGTGATCTCAATGCAGTATGAGGACTTCGTAAGTTTGGTATCTTTTTCCATTGCTATAAAGAAGAGGGTAACGCTGAAGAGGGTAAAGGAGTCTTCCAGAAAAGGGCAAATGAGTCTTCTAGAAGAGACTTCAGAGGGTTAGTATACAATGTTACACAATCATTGAATACGAAAGCTTGCACCAGTTCTGGATCCTTCTAGTCTAGAGGATGTGGACAGGGTCAGGATCAGATGGGGTACACCAAACAGGTACCATCTTTAGTGATATTTTCCACTGCTACCAGTAGTCAGCCCTAGACACAGAGAGAGACAGTACCATAGTGTATAAGGTATGAGAGGATGCATAAAGGAGAGTGTTGTGGACACACCAGGTCTTGCTATAGGTGTGGGTCCGGAGATCATTTTAAGAGAGATTGTCCATTATAGATGGTGGAGACTCCCATTTAGACTTAGGGTTTAGTACCAACACAGGCCAGGGGTTGGAGACAAGTCAGTTCAGGCAGAGGTGGATCTAGACCAGCCATATCGGGGACAGTGAACAGGCTAGGACTTAGTAGAGCACCAGCGGGGGTCCATGTTATAAGGGTCAGAGAGGACCCCAGTGCTTCGGATGTGGTTATTGGTACATTTCTTTTCATTGACTCAATTTTAATTTCTTTGATAAATTCGGGTTCTACACATTCTTATATATGTACCAATATAGTTGAGAGGTATAACATGTTAGCGGATAGATTAGATTATAAGATAGAGGTGACTAGCCATTTGAGGCATAACACAGTGGTAAACCGGGTGTATAAGAATTGTCCGATTATAGTTCAAGGGAAAGAGCTTGCGATAGACTTGATAGAGTTGCCCTTTCGTGAGTATGACACTATCCTAGGTATGGATTGACTATCTCGGCATGGTGTAGTAATGGACTACATGATGAAGATGGTAGAATTGAGAACGTTAGAAGAGGAGATAGTGGTTGTACAGGGGGAGAGATCCTCACAGCAAACGAAGATAATCTCCATGATGGAAGCATAAAAGATGATCAATAAGGGGGGGTGAGGCCTATTTGGCTCACATGATTGACAACAGGAGGGAGAACCCATATCTTAGGTATATTCCGACAGTGGAGTAATTCCTAGATGTGTTCCAGATGAGTTACCAGGACTACCTCCGGAAAGAGAGATAAAGTTCTCAATTAAACTTATTCCGAGTACAACTCTATATCAGCAGTACCATATCAGATGGTTCCATATAAAATGAAGGAGTTAAAGGCTCAATCATTTGAAAAGTTTTCTAAAAAACTAACATAATTTTCTGCAAATAAATATTAGGGCATATTTACTTATAGAAATTGTTTTCTATTTTTATTTTCTAATGTTTAAGAAAAATGAATACTTTTCATTTTCATAGAAATTTTGTAAAATATATTTACTTGCTATTATATAGAAAACTTCTTGTTTTTTATTTGGATAATATTTTAAATTTAAAGGGTAAGCTTGGAAAAAGTGAAAAATCATTGTTTTCATTTGAAAATAAGTCTCATGTTATATAAAGAAAAATATAGAAAACAAGTTAAAGTTTGTTTTCCAAAGTTTATTTATAATTTAGAAAACATGAAAAACTATTTTATATTTCCATTTTAGAAAAATAGTATAAGTAAATACAAAATCATATTTTCTATTTTCATTTGAAAATTTTTCTAGAAACTAACTTAGTTTTCTATAAGTAAACACACCATAAAGATTTGTCTTTCTTGTTATCTTCATCCAAGTGTGGTCGGCTTCATCCCTCCTTAATTCCTTCTAGAGATGTCTCAGTTTTGGAAGTGATTGATGTAAAATGAAATTTATTTGGTAGGGAAAGAGACAAGCAAGCGAAAAAGTCTTCTTCCTCCCTTCATCCTCCATAGCAACCGAAGCAAGCTTTTCTAAATTCTCATGCATGTCTCGGTTTTGAGAGGAAAATTGCAGCAAAGAGGGTGACAAGGCTTGGTAGTGGCTACGGGTAATCTAAGGAGGAGAATTTATGTATGTAAGAAAAAATCTGCATTTAAAAAAAAATGAAATAAACGAAGAGAAGTGAAAAGAAAACTTTTGGTTGAACCGTGATGTGAAAATTCCAATTATTCCTTAGTTTTTCATTTTTTTTTCATGAGTTGTGATGTTGAATGAAGCTTTACTACCTTTCTTTATCTCTTATTCTTTTCTTGTGTGATGAAGTAAGATTGGCTTAAAATAAGTCTAGGATAGGCCGAAACATACAAGAGAAGAATTGGGTTGTTGTACAATTTGACCGAAAAGATTGTGCGATTTAAACTTATAAAGGCTGGAGTGCAAATTGTTGTGTATTTAGCCAAAGCAAAACAAGATGAAAGTGGACTCCAAAATTTAGTTGTGAAATTAGGTTAGGATTAAATTTAATTAAGTTAAAAATTTAGTTAGTTAATTGGTTGAATAATTTAATGAAGCTATGATTTAGTTAGATAAAAGAGTTAATAAGAATAAAATATGGAGATCTAAGTGAAAAATTTGTAGTTGGCTGAGACATGAGGTAACCAAAAATTGGAAATTGGACTAATTAAGTTCTGAACCGTGATGAGTTGAGCAATTGAGACCAGGAACTTTTATACACCGTGATATGGGTGGACTTTTCACTATGAGTAAAAATAATTAAAAGACAAAAATAAAGAGACATGAGAGATGAAACCGTGAATACTCTTACTATAATTGAGAGATACTTTACCAACAATTTCAATAGACAGTAAACTTAAAACATTAGATCCTTTTGAACATTGAACCGTGGTGGGAAATGAGATTCTTAGGGATTGTTTACTATCGAATAAAAATGCCTAAACTGTGACATATTATAGGGATCAAATTAGAGTTGCACCGAAGTGGTAACTAGCAATAGGGATGGAAGAAAAGAGGACCAATTAAAATGAAACTTTGGACGTCTTGAGTTAAAGGTCAATGATATATGACTTTATGTTTTAAATCATTTATTTGAGGAAAATTTATTTCAGGAGTAAATGTCGCGACATACTTGGACAAGTGGGATTAATAATTCCACAAAACGATTAGTGGAGTTAAGGTTTAAGTCAATATATAAGGGTTGGCTAATTCATCGATAAATTTATATCAGACATGTCAATGTCGTGAGAAGCCAATTTAAATAGAGATAAGAACCACATAGACGAGCGGAAAGCCGAGCTAAGTTTATGCAAGTTTTATGGGAATAGCCATAAAAGCAAAATATCAAATATAATAATAATATTATTATTATTATTTTCAATTTTACATTATAAACTAATATATTTGTAAAATTGTTTATTGTTGAGATGTTGTGAATAGTTAATTATATATATAGGCATATATGATATGAGAAGGCATAATAACAAATAATATAAAATACAATAGTAAGTAGAGAAAAATATTAGAAACATAATAAAGTGAAATCGAAAATATGTATGCAAAAAATAAAAATATAGGGCATAAAAATATATAGGTATGCATGTCTGAAATACGTAAATATGAAATATATTAGTAAAACAATATTAGGATGAGTTATAAACTATACTCTAGAAATACAAATTGTATATTATGAATTAAGATGCATCATGAAACGATTTATATATCAGATGTAAACAAAAGTATGGTATGAATATCATATAATACGTGTACTTTGTTACAAGTGAATTATACTAGTGAGGTGCATTAGAAATTCAGAATTTTATTATTCATGGTATGATTTATATAGACAAGTATGACATAAACCCATAGATTAGTCTAGACCAAAACCATGAGATTTGTTAGCTTGCTAATAAGGTCATAGGATTATATATAATTTATTCAGTTTAGCTGAAACATATGGTTATATCCAACTCGGTCAGAACAAAAGGATATTAGAGATGTCTTTTTCATAAGGATATCTCTCGTAATTCCTAGGAACTAGTATATGTAGCTTAATTTATGGTCACAACAAACAAGACATGTAAATGCATATTTGATTCGAATACAATTTTCTCTTATTATTAATATATGATATTTGATGATTTGATGACAACATGTGATATATATATATACACACACACACACACACATATATGTATGTTATTATATTTTTTATAAAGATGATATATTAATATGTTGTTTGAACTTATATTTGAATAAAAATTGACAATTACTATAACCCAAGTTTAAGTCACTCTACTCACTATTTGTATTTGTTCATCCTAGCCTCTTAAGTCAAAAGCACTCATAACTCGACCTTAAGCCACCTTAACTAATAAAGCTAGCAATCTAGAATCAAATATGCTCATAACCCGAGCTTAAGCCACCTTGTCCTTGTATTAATATCCATATATCCTACGGTACCTTAACCCTCTCAATGACATGTAATTTATCTCATGTCAAATCATAGATTAGAGAACTGGGCACTTAGATCATAACTTTTATGTTTTAATTCCGTTATCATAAACATGTTATCCAACATTTAATCCCATTTATGCATCATCATTTTACCAATATATATATGTCATATTACATCATTCACATGTTATTATCCATGCATACATACATCTCATAACATGCATTTAAACAAAACCATCATATAACATCATTAATAAGAATTGCATACTATGCATTTACCATACTTCACGGGCGTGAATACCCATTCATGGTGATAATTTCTTTCACGAGTGTCTTACCTGTGAACCAATATATGAAAATAATTGCATATAAAACACACATTTTTTACAACTGTGAACCTATGTTACACAATTTCCTAACTATAAAACTAACCGTGAAAATCTGGATTTGAACATAATTCACAAGCATGAACTCCTTCATTCACGACTTCTCTAGCCATGAAATAAGGTGTAAAAAACTATTGTCTTATTTGGACAAGTTTCACAGGCGTGAACTCCTTTATTCAAGGCTGCTTTAATCGTGAAACAAGGCATGAAAAGCTATTGTCCTATCTGGACACATATTTTATGGGTGTGACTCCTTTATTATGGGCATAAAACCATATTTTGTTCATGCATTCATGATCATGAACTCTGCACCATGAGTGTGAATCTGGAAATTTTTATTACAGAAAGAAGTAAAAAAATATAACAATCCAAATGCATGCTCAAAGGCTCTAAGGATTGACTAATGTCAATTGCCCCTATCAATATTCAATCCACATCTCATACCAACAACATGCCTCAACAACCTTAAAACACATTGAATCTATAAATCATGCAAAAAATGCTACTTTATACTCATTAATATCATCACAAACATTTTATGACATTTATGCATGTAAATCTCATAACCAAAGACATATACACTGCACAAACCATATTTCAATACATTTCCATACATAAAACATACCCAAGATGCATGATTTCGAACTAAAATGTCAATATGTACACACTTCTATATAAATGGAGCATTAACTAACTCTTCAAGATTTTCAAGTTTGTCTCTCCATTTGTGATGTATTTTCTTGCTCATTAGCAACACCTAACATCATAAAAAAGTCCTCATAAGACTCTTGTAATAGAAAACACACTAAAATAACCTAAAAATCAAGTTCTATCTCAACCTTTACAAGAACTCTCCTAAAGTTATTATTTTCCAATATTTTTTCAAGCTTCAACAATGGAGTATGAGCTAAAAAGGATGTAAGAAAGATGGAGCAGAAGTCCAACGTGTGTTAAAGGAGGATTATGGGTGTTGGAGAATAGGTATAGTAGAGATATGGAACATAGAAGAGAGAAAAATGCATATGCTCACAAGACCAACTGACCTGTATTCACAGATGTAAAATACTATTCATGACTATGACTCAACCATTCACGAGCATGAATGTCCTCTCTACTCTAAAAATACATAAAATGATCCCACTATATTCAAAACTCTGTCATTTTAAACCCTAGCATGACTTTCACCGGCGTGAAAGCTTTCTTCTTCATCACACTAACTCTTAAACCCTAAACTACTCATCCTCTCTCACTCTAAAAATTCCACATAACTTATAGGCTCTAACTTATAAACGTTACAAACTGGAAGTATCTTGTATACTTATGGATTTTTTAAATGCTTATGAGCATGTATGTGATAACAGAAATCAAAAGGTAAAATATATGATTTTAATGCTCATTTTTTTAATATATGACTTGACATAGAATAAATGACATGTCATTAAGGAGGTTACGATATCGTAGGATATTATGATATATATTATAAAGACAATATAGCTTAAGCTTGGGCTGTGAGTACCCTTGATCCTATTATTTTAATTACTCAATCAAGGTGGCTTAAGCTCAGGTTGTGAGTGCTCTTCACTTGAGGGGCTCATATGAGTATATACAATTAGTGAATATGGTGGCTTAAGTTCGGGTTGTGAGTGCCTTTATTTCACAAGTAGCGTTCGGATAGTTCGACTTAGAGTTATGGGAAAAATTAAAAAATAAGGATAAGGAAAACCAATTATATGGAAAATGTTGAAAAAGTATATGGTAAATCATATTTATGGAACCATCAAAATATATGAGTTGTTGTTTATAATGATTTAATAATGGGTTGTGACTGTGATTAATGGCATAAGCAAGTTCCCTATTATGACTTCATGTATGAATTATGTATGCTAACATGATGTATGTGTATTACCATGATGAAATGTATCTATGTGTGACCATGATTTTGAATATATGATAATCATAAATGATGGTATGATAGAATGTACGGTTACTTAAGAGATGTGTTATGCCATGAAACATATAGCTATGTAGGAACACACTCAAAATAATGTGCATAAGTATATATGAATGATTTGTGAGAACTTTCTATGAATAATGATAAATGAATCTATTTACAGATGATAATAAAGTTAATAGGTATATTTGGTTATGAATGTTGGCAATATTTAGTATGAACTTAAATTCTAAAGTGTGTCTTGTGTAAGGTAATGTATTAACATGATAAGAAAGTCATGCACATATGAATTTTAGAGTATATATATATACATATGATAATATATATATATATATATATATATATATATATATATATATATATATATATATATATATATATATATATATATATATATTCTCACATGCAAATTAGAGCCAGTTAGATAGTTGCTGACAAAGAAAGAGAGCCCGAAGAAAGAGCTACAGAACAAAATCAAGTTTGGATGGGTGATACACTAATGAGTCTTTATTTTTATTTCATGTGTTAAAAAAAATTGTTTTTCCCTTTTTAGGGTGTCATTTGTAAATTTGAGCCTATTTGGAGCCAATACAATATTTCTATATAATGAAACATTTTATTTTACTATCTATTTTATTATCCTTCTTATGGATTTTAAAATAGTCATCATAGTTATGAAGCAAATAAGGTGATTTAATTTTTTTTTATTTGAATCGGATTTTAAAAGGGTGACATTGTAATACTCGCTTATATAATTGAATTAATTCTAATTATATGAGATAATTGAATTAATTCTAATTATATGAGAGGATGTTACACCTAATCAATTTCATATTTTTATTTTAAGAACTAACTTAATTATAAAAATTTGAATTTATAGTTAGAAAATAATAATATTAATAATTGGGCATGAAATTAAATTTTTTTACTATTAATTAAGTTTTCTATGTACCCTTTTAAGGTTTAGATGAATCAAAAGCTACGTAATTTTTTTACCATTTAAATTTTAATTGTTCGTCATCCCTTTTACTTTTTTTAATGGGAATCGATGGTGCTGGATGTACCAACCGTTCCTTCAGTCGTGAAGTCATATAAGTTTTCATTTCTCTCTTTTTCCAATTTTTGTCTTAATTCTATTTTGATCTAATAATCAATGCATACTTGAACTTCTAATTATTCGACAGCTAAATTAGGTTGCATCTCATCCATAATATTATTTTTTGACTAAAAATTTGTTAAATAGCAACAGTTGAAATTGGACTTATTGACTAAAAATTTGTTAAATAGCAACAGTTGAAATTGGACTTATAAAAATTTATTTTGCAATTTAGAAGAAGACTCTATACGCACTTTATGTCGACTCCACCATTCAAGGAATATAAAATATTTACCTATCTTACTGTCACCAAACTCAAATGTAGTTGTTAGATAAATATCAAGTTTGGGTGAACGGGAGGATGACCTTAATTTTTTATATTTTTGCAATATCAAATGATCGTCTCTTCTAATTTTGGCCGATTCACTCTCAATTTGACTAGTAGCGAAAATATTTGTAGTATAAATATTATAAATAATAATAAATTCCATAAATAAATCACTAGTTATTTTTTTATATAATTAATTATAGTATCAACACTAATATCATCAAGCAAATCTAAATATGAATAATAAAAACTTGAATAATTATATAAACCAATTATTTTACATCTAGAATATAAAAAAAATACAACATACAAGATTAATCAAAGAAATAAATTTAAATAGCTCAATTATTTTTTTATCATATAAATAGAATCATGCAAAATCATATCATTAATATATTCTTGAAATGTATCAACAATATTAACACATTCATACAATAATAAATAATATGTGGGATAATCAACATTAATTAAAATATATGTTGTGTCATAAAAACAAATTTGAACAAACATCTCAATATTGTTGATATAAATTAATTTGTGATACATTATTAGAAATAAATATGCACAATAATTCTCTATATCCATATGACTCATTAAGTAATTCATAAGTTAAATTCCAACGAGTGAGAATATCCTTTGAAAATCATTTCGCTCTTTTGTCATTTTTACGACAAAATTGAACCAATAATTTCATTATTTGTGTATATGACCATAAATATAAAATTGCTCATTTGATTGGAGAAATTGCACCATCCAAAGACTTTAAATCATCTTGAACTCATAAATTCAATATATGACATGTACATCTAATATGAAAAAATATAATTAAAATATTAACTTGACATAATGCTTAAATGTCTTAAATTGGAATGTTGTTTACTACTAAATTATCAAAAGAAATTGAATTTTTTTTATTAACTAATCTATATTTTTTAAAATATTTGTTTATCATTTTAAAAATATTATTTACTATATGCCGATCGTCAAAAACTCTATATACAAGTAATTTGTTTTGTAATTATCATTCATCATCAATCTAATAACGTGTAAGACCCATATAAAAATACATACACCAATGATCATTCTAAATATCACTGCATATAGCAACACGTTCATTCAAAGAAAAAAATATTTTGAGCAATTTTTTTATTTTTTTAATATAAATTAAATAAAACATATTTTAGTGTATTTCTAGGTACATGTTTAATACACGATTTTCATATATTTTGACAATAATTAACAAAATCTACTTTTTTACCAAAACTAAAATATAAATATTTTATACTTATCATTTTTACCAATTATTTTTTATTTTTTTATTATTATACTGAAATAATTGAGAAGTAGAAGAAAATGTTGCATACACAGAAATTTGAGTTTGTTTTTTCTTAATTCTAATTTGAGAAGCATGTTTGTCTTGCAAGTGCCTTCAAAATATGTTATAACTACTTTTAATTTTAAATTTGTATGTTTATACATAGTAATTGTAAACAACAACAAATAATTCATAATTTTTTTTGAATCTTCTTGATATGAATTTGGAAAATATGGAATGTTCGAATTTTTGCTTCCAACCTTTGTGTTGGATTTGACATCGTTGGTCGTTCACCACCCCTCCTTATCCAAATCATCAATAAATTTTTTCAAATCAATAATATTTTCACCAAAAAATTTGTTTCTTCCGCTTTTGCTTGTCATTTTTTATGATTAAATTTTGTGAAAAAAATGGAGAATATTAAAAAAATTGTATTGAAGATAATTAAAAAAATAATAGGATTAAAAAAATTGAGAACTAGAGAGAATTAAAGAATATAAGGATAAATTGAGATTATGTAAAGAGTGTAATTAGAGAAAATTAGAGAGAAAAAAATAATTGAGTGTGTAATTTGAGAGAAATTAAGAATATATATAGAGAGAATTGAAATTAAATTGTATAGAGATCGAGAGAAATTGAGATTGTGTAAGAAGTAAAAAAAATGAATTTGATATTTATGGAGAAAAAAATAAAAATGAAAGTTGAAAAATAACCCTGAAATATAGTTTTTATTTTTCTATTATAAAGGGTATTATTTTCTTTTCATTTGTATTTATATTTTAATAATTTTAAATAAATTAAAATAGTAAGAAAAAAAAAGAAAATGAATTAGTCGTTGGGCTAGGAGGGTTGCCAGACGGTCATGTGACCATTGCATATTAAAATAATGATAATAATTTTTTTTTGTTTTGACCAATTCGGTAGCATGGCATTGCCGTTTTTCGATTCCAAGGGGAGAGACTGGATCCTTCCTCTCAGGCCATAGTCCAGTTTGATCGTCTAGTCCGGCCTGTGGCCATCTCTATGTTGAACTAACATAAGTACATAATTTGTTGCTATATTAATTTATATGTTAGTAATATAATAAAAAATCTCATGCTTGATGTGTTTAGGTAAAACACATTATTAAGATTTTACCTTATTTTGTTTATCTATGAGATATTTTACAGTTTTTATTATGTTGTAGTGTAGACATTAAGTTTGTTTGTTTATTTTTCATTGACATTAAGAGCTCTTTCATTAAGTAAAAAAAAAGGTATCAATAAAAACTAAATTCGTAATAGACGGAGGCACCTACTCAATCCAAACTAACTCACTATCAATAAAAGTGTCAACTTAAGAAAGAGAGTGTGTTGGCCTATTGCAAGTTCTAAAAACAAATGACTATAAACAAGAACATAAGGATGAGTGGAGCAACAAACTATCCTTTAAGATAGTTCCTAATCCATTTTTCCAAGAACCTATAGAAATAATGATATTTTGCTAAATTTCTATTGATTTGCAAAAACACTTTTGTATTTGATAGTTGTACCTATTCTTATCTCATTTGGTTACACATTTGTATAAATATTGGCTTAATGCCTATTCAATTGAATAACAACTCTTCAATCATTTCATGATATTATAGTCTAAAACCACAACGACTATTTTTTTCTCTTAAAATCCCATTCCTACCTCTCATCACACATTCTTTATCAACCTCATAGGCAAGAACTATCTTGTTTGGAAGATCTAAATTTTACCCATTCTTATCTACCAAAATTTAATGGGATATATTGATGGCTTGGAATCTAAACCACCTAAACTTATTTCATGCCTTAATAACCAACCATCAACAAATTGATAACAACCTTACAATTAGGACTTTGAGAGCAACTCATAGAGGTAACACGAGCAGTTCACAAAAGCACAAATGCCTACCAATTGCAACTTATAAGCAACAGTGAAAGCCTCTATTGTAAGAGAATCAAAATAACTATTTACTAGCTTCAGAGCATATGCCAATACCTCATTGTAGGAGTTCCTAAAAATTATGCCCACAATAACACTTCCACCGCCCAAAATTCCAACATCTGAATTTAGTTTAATGACATTACCATTTTGGGAAGACCATTTCTCTTATGATACTCTCAATGGATGAGAATTACCAACTAAATTAGAGTGAGAAGGCAACAAAGATGGATCAGATAACATAGTCGAAACACCATTACAAATCAAATGACAATTGAAGCCAACTTGATCATGGCATATACCATATACCATATATTATACATTTACCATATACATATGTAACAAATAACTCCAACCTTCACCACTTCAACTTTGGAAAAGGAATCCATAATATTAAAGAAGAAGAAAAAAACCATGTTACCACCAACACATATTGCATATTAGCTCAATTCGGAAAATCCTAAACCTCTTGAACCACATCACAATCTTGACAAAGATGAATAATCAATTCCTCTTTATTATGCCACTCACACATGAAAAAGTTAGAAAAAAATTCTTGAATGGAGCACCAACTTCAATGTGTTGTTATTTTGGCACATAAAAAAGAAAGAAAATATAAAATTTGATAGACTGGAAATTTGCTAAAAATTCATTAATCAAAACTGAAATTTATAAAACCCAATATAACTAAAAATCTAAATAAAATTCATAAAAATTTGAAAATTCAAAATTATTTGAAAAATAAACCATTCTCCTTATTTTCAATAATTATCCTATTATTTGAAATTCAAAATAAGCTTACTAATCAGCTAGCATCTGAGGCAAAAATCTAATGCTTTTTCTTGCATTAGTTGCTGAATATGCATTTTTTTTCCCATGACATGGTTATAGCTATAACGCCCTTATATAGAGCCTATAAGTTGTATTGTGGTTGGTGAGAGTTAGGAGTTAAAAAAAATATTAAAAGGTTTTAAAGTTATTGATTTTGCTTTTTTACACCCGTGACAAGTGGTGCCATGGTCGTGAATATCAAGTCTTCAGTAAACAAACCGTGAAAATTAATCACAATCATGAATTGGTGGATCACACTCATGATGGATGAGTTACATCCATTAATTTTGGATAGACAGGGTAGGTGAGACAGTCGCGGTTTTCTTTGCCGTCATCCCCTTAAAATCTACTCTCCACTCCATGTGAACCAACCAAACACACCACTTTCATTCCCTTTTATCATTAGAAACCCTTATTCTCCATTTTTGGAGATTCAAAGAACAAGTTCTACCTAAGAAATTTTAGAAAGAATAGTGAGAGAATGAGGTTTATGAGTTGTAAGGGAATAGTTTGTTTTAGTGAGTTGTGAGCTTAGTTCACATTCCAGAGGTTGGGGAGATATTTTTGTTGCTAGGGGCTAGTAGAGGTGATGGAAGTCCATCTCAAGGGAGAGGACAAGTTTAAAAAGCTAAAGCTTTGGTTAGGCTATTTTCTAGGTGAAAGGTTTGTACATAACTCCATTCAAATACTCGAGTTGCATGTTTATATGCTATTTGTTATTGATGCATGATGTAAATGGTATAAGGTCGGTTATATGCCATGATTTCGGGTTAATGGCATATTGGGGGTTAAATATATTATTGTTGTGTTTATGGTGATTTTGTGCTAGAAATCACATGTTAGATGCTTTTTAATATGTTTTTGTTTGGTTTTTGATATGCTAGTAGCTGAGATACCATGCCAAATTGTTGATAGGGGGATTGACATTAGTCAATCATAGTGATATTGAGTTGGATGTTTTGTTGATACTCTGTTTTTTGGAAAATTTCCAGATTCACAGCCATAAATGGGTAGCTTATGGGCATGAATGTCATGAAAATAAGTTTTGTTGCTGAAGCAGACCTGTTCACGGGAAACTTTATGGTTGAGATCATGATTTAGTCCACGTCCGTGAAGGGTGGATCACATTCATAAACATATTACTAATTTACAGGTGAATCACGATTTAATTCATTGGTAAACTACCACGTGAAACGTTTCTTCATGACCGTAAAATTGTATTCATGGGCGTGAAGCTGCTTAATTTTGAAAAGTTATATATTTGCATGTGAATCAAGTTTGATTCAGTTTGAGGCAGAGTACCTCTATCGTATGGTTCTAGCATGTTATGAGAATGCATGTTATGGTTATGATTATGAGACTTATGGATTATATATGTTATAAAAATGGTATGTGATGTGATATATGGTTAAGCATAAAACTCTAAGACTAAAGTTAGGAGAGATAACATGTTATTAAGGGGAGATTGGTACTAGATGACCTAGGTTGGTCACATTCGACATTCTTTGAGCCTAGGGTTAAACTACTTTTTTTGGTTCTTGATATGTGCACACTCTTTTTCCTCAGATAATTATTATGGAAAGCTTAGACAGGTGTCCTAAGGGCTCAGGTGATAGCCATAGATTACATGTATCCAATTTAGTATAGTTAAGATTAAAGCGGCAAGAAAAAAGATAATTAATAATTTTTATGTGTGGTATATACTTGTATAATTGATAGTTGTTTATATTGTTATGTTATGCATAATTGAGTATTGTGTTAAGAACATTGAGGCATGACATCATAAACACATGGTATGTTATATGTGCGGATGACGAGGTAAGTCATATTAGTATGATGGTAAGTGTATCATGCATTTTGTATATGTATATTGTGTTTTGCATATTGTTATGTACCACTAAACATTAAATTGTTTAATGTATAAGTGTTCCCATGTGCAGGTTCGGAGCTTAAGTCTTGATTGACAGAGGAGGATGCCCAAGAGCAGAGACAATGATACATAATTTAGGTGGGTAATACAACTATTGTATTTTATTATTTTTATTGCGTTTGGATAGTTATAGATGTACATATTTTAATCTTTAGAGACATGATTTTATAACTATCCATTTTGTAAAACCGTTAAAATAGTGTATTTTCTGTTTGTTATTATATTAAATCTTTATTTGTATTTAAGTCTTTTCATAACGTTTTATGATTTTATTAAGTCGTCATAGTCATGGTGTATCAATGTTTTAATTTATAACATTTTGAAATCATATGCAGCATAATATTCTTTAGTATAATTAGGTATATTCTTAATTATATCGATATGTGTTACATCTAGTGTTATCAGAGTTTAGGTTTAGGCAGTTCTGAACCTAGGTGGGACAGGTTGTATCAAGTGTGCAAATGTTATTCTATGACTCTGATGTGGGTTATTCTTTATCGATGTGTAAGTTAGAAATCAAGTATAGAGATCGAACAGTATGATATGGCTGAGAGTAAAAGTCCCCCTAACGTATAGGCTCAAAATCCACATAGTCAACCTAGTGTTCGCAAGCCCAATATTGATCCTCCTCCACAGCAACCAATGGATGGTCCAACGAATCTATCTTAGGATCCTTTGATGCAAAACCTAACAGGTCCTTTGCATCATTTGGTACAAGCTATGCCACAACCTTTACCACCGTTGCCACAACTACCTCTTCCTCCCTCATCACTGAGACCTAGGGTTCAAATTGATAGGCTGAAGAAGTATGAAGTCATAGACTTCATAAGCAAGATTAAAGATGACTCAGTAGCTGTAGAAATTTGGTTAGAGATGACTAAGAGGGTCTTCGAGGATTTGGATTGTGCTGAAGAGAATAAGGCTCGGTATGTTATATCACTCCTCAAAGAGCATACCTACGATTGATGGAAATCAGTTTTACAAAAGCCTCAGATTCAAGAACCGCTTACTTGGGATTTCTTCATAGCTGAATTCAAAAAATAGTATGGGCCGATGGCATATACATGTGAGAAAAAATGAGAGTCCTAAACTTACGGTAAGGAAACATGATCATAACAGTGTACGAGAGAGAATGTATCCGGTTGAGCAAGTATGTAATCAGTATTATTGAGGATGAGGCGGACAAATGCAACCGGTTTGAAGAATTTCTGAGAGATGAGAACATAATCCACATGATTTTTATAGCAGTTTAAGGATTTTACAAAGTTTGTATCCATTGCTATTACGATAGAAAAGAGATTTAATATGAAGAGATCAGAGGAGTTATTCAGAAAAGATTCAGAGAACCATCCTTCAGTGCGACACAAATGTTAAGCAAGAAAGCTCATACCAATTTTGAACACTTTCAGTCTGAAAGGAAAGGCCAGAGTCAGTCGAAGTTTACTAAACATGCACTATCATCTAGAACTGTTTCTATAGCTGTCAATAGTCAGACATAGACATAGAGAGAGGCAGAACCTGAGTGTACATCATGTGGTAAAAAATACAGAGGAGAGTGCTAGGGACCTTTAAGGTTTGCTATAGGTATGGGTTTCGAGACCAATATCAAAGAAACTGTCCATTATAGGAAGTAGAGGCATCCACTCAGACTCAAAGTTTAGTGCTAACTTAGGCTAGGGGACAAGGTCATACCCATTTTAACAGAGGTGGATCAAATCAAGCCATTTTTAAGATGATGGAAATGTCAGGATCAAGCAGATCATCGATAAGAGTCTACGCCATGAGAGCTATGGAAGATCAAAAGCCTATGAATGCTTATGATGGTATGTTTTCTCTTTATGGTTATATTTTTTCTAGTTATTCAACTCAAATAACCAAGTAAATTATACAGACAAAATTTCTTTTAGGAGGAAAGAAATGTAATACCCGTATATAGAGTTTATAAGTTGTGTTATGGTTGGTGAGAGTAAGAAGTTAAAAAGAGTATTAAAAAAATTTAAAGTTATTGATTTTGTTGTTTCATGTCCGTGACAAGTGGTGTCATAGTCATGAATGTCAGATATTCAGTAGATAAACCGAAAAAATTAATCACGATCGTGAATGGGTGGATCATGCCTGTGAAAGATGAGTCACGACTGTGAATCTTGGGCAGATAGGGTAAGTGAGACAACCACGATTTTCTCTACTACCATCCCCTTAAAATATGCTCCTCATTCCCTATTAACTAAACAAACATGTCACATCCATTCCTTTTTTATCATCAAAAACCATTCTTCTCCATTTTTGGAGATTCAAAAAATAAGTTCTACTTAAGGAAAGTTATGGAGAAGAGTGAGAGAAAGAGGTTTGTGAGTTATAAAGGAAGAGTTTGTTTTTAGAGTGTTGTGAGCTCAATTCACATTCTAGAGGCTAAATAGATGTTTTCTTCTTACTAGGGGTTGGTAGAGGTGTTGGAAGTCCATCTCAAGGAAAAAGACAAGCTTAAAGAGTTAAAGCTTTGGTTAGGCTTCATCCTAAGTGAAACGTTTGTACATAACCCCATTCAAAGACTCGAGTTGCATGTTTATATGCTATTTGGTATTGATGTATGCTGTAAATGGTATATGGTTGGTTATATGGTATGTGTTGCCCCGATATTGAGCCAAGAAGAGGGTTGAATTGGAGATTAAAAATTTAACTTTTAAGTTCGGAAATAAAAATTAAGTTTAGTAGGGATAGAAGAATATGACACAAGAATTTTTATAGAGGTTCGGGTGTTAACAAATCCTACTCCTCTCCCCAATCTCAATTGGGACTTTCACTAACACACTAAGTAGTACAATGGAGTTTTACAAGCTCACTCCTAACTATGGTGTTTCTTACAATGGCTCACACCTAACCCAGAAATCCCTTGTGTTTTGATGGTTCATACAATAACCAATTCCTTGTGTACAGACTCACATAAATAACCTTTATCTTGTGTTTTAAAGGCTCACATAGATAACCTTTCTTTGTATTTTAGAGGCTCACACAACTAACCTTTACAAGTATTCTACTCTTAACCCTAAAATACCTAAAACTCATTTGAGTAAATGATTACAGAGAGAAAAACTTACAAATCTATATTGCTCAATAAATGATGAGCAAAAATTTTTTCACATAGAATAAATATCAAATGCACAAAATGGCTTACAACAAGATTTTGATTCAAAATATTAGCTATTCTTTTGTTCTCTTGTTCTCTTTTATTCCCTACTTGTTTTGGATGCATAAATGACTTGCATTTATACTTCCATAGCAAATTATAGTCGTTAGAATGCATTTAATATGAAACTAACCGTTGCACCAACCCTTATAATCGCATCTGACATGTTTCTCTTTCATGTTTCACAGTCGTGACTATATGTGTCACAATCGTTACTATGTGTGTCAAGATCGTTACTATGTGTGTCACAATCGTGACTATGTGTGTCACAGTCGTGACTTGAGTGGTGACCTTGGCCGTGAAGCATTCTGGAAGGTTTTAAAGTATTTGTTCACGGGCGTGACATTTTATCTTCACGGGCGTGACATCCTTCCAAGCCGTGGTCCAAGTGGTGACTTTGGTCGTGAAGCTCTCTGGAAGAATTTGTCATGTCTTCTCACGGGCGTGACTAAAATGTTCATTCATGGTTGCTATCTTTCTTCATGGTCGTGAACTTTAAATGTTGGATTGTTGGCGTTAAGCTTCATCACGGGCGTGACACATAAGGTCACGGGCGTGAACATGCTATTTCTTCAATTTTATCTTTTTAAGATTAATCTTCCATTCTCCATTCTTGCTATCATATTCCATACCCTGTTCAATAGACTTAGAAAACAAGTATATTAAATACATTATTTCTATTTTATTTGTTAGCATCAAAATGACAGAAATACCCCTCAAGGTTCAACAGTATGATTTTAGATTAATGGCATATTGGGGGTTTAATATGTTATTGTTGTATTTAAGGTGATTTTGCGTTGGAAATCACATGGTAAATGCTTTTTAAAATATTGTTGTTCGGTTTTTTATATGCTCGTAGTTGAAATACCATGCTAAATTGTTGATAGGGGGATTGACATTGGTCAATCATAGTGATATTGCATATGAAAGTTAGATGCTTTATTGATGCTCTATTTTTTTAGAAAATTTCAAGATTCACTGTCGTGAACTAGTAATTCACGGTCGTGATATCATGAAAATAAGTTTTATTGCTAAAGCAGACTCGTTCATAAGCAGTTTCACTGTTGAGATCATAGTTTGATCCACGTTTGTAAAGGGTGGATCACAGTCGTGAACATGTTACTGAATTACAGTTTGATTTATGGGTAAACTACCCGTGGAGAGGTTCTTCACGATCGTAAAAGTGTATTCACATGCGTGAACTACTTAATCTTAAAGAATTGCATGTTTGCATGTGAATCAAGTTTGATTCAATTTGAGGCAGAGTACCTCTGTCATATGGTTATAACATGTTATGAGAATGCATGTTATGGTTATGATTATGAGAATCATGGATGATATACATTATGAAAATGGTCTGCGATGTGATAAACGGTTAAAACTAATACTTTGACTAGGACTAGAGCTAGAAAAGATGGCATGCAATTAAGGAGAGATTGGTATGAGGTGACCTTGGTTTGTCACATTCAAGATTATTTGAGGTCAGGGTTAAGCCAAGTGTGCTTCCTTCAGTGCTTGATATGTACACACTCTTTTTCTTAGACAAGTATTCTGAAAAGCTCAGACAGATATCCTGAGGGCTCGGATGAGAGTCATAGATTATTTGTATCTAATTTAGTCTAGTTAAGAGTAAAATGGGTAAGGAATAAGGTAATTAATAATTTATATGTGTGGTATACACTTGTATGCTTGATGGCTGTTTATATTTTTATGTTATGCATAATTGAGTATTTTGTTGAGAATATTGAGATGTCACATTATAAATACATGGTATGTTGTATGTGCGGACGACAAGGTAAGTCATATTGGTATAACACTAAGTGTATCATGAATTTTGTATATGTATGTAGTGCTTTGCATATTTTTATGTACCATCAAACATTAGGTTGCTTAGCATATGAGTGTTCCCATGTGCAGGTTCGGAGCCTAAGTCTTGATCCACAAAGGAGGACGCCTAAGAGCATAGTCAAGGATATTTACTTGGGGTGAGTAATACAACTGTTGTATTTTATTTTTATTAAGTTTGAGTAGTTATAGATGTACATGCTTTTATTTTCAAAGATATATAATTTTATAACCATCTGTTTTGTAAAACCATTGGACTAATACATTGTCCGTTTGTTATTGTATTAAATTTTTATTTGTATTTAATTCTTTTAATGATATTTTTTTATTTTATTAAGTCATTATGGTCATAGTACATTAACATTTTAATTTATGACGTTTTGAAATCATATGTATTGTAGCATTCTTTCATATAATTCAGTTTATTTTTAATTATATTAAAGGGTGTTACAATAGTCGTACGACATTTCACTATTTATGGTTTTGATATACAGGCATGACATATTTATGTTTTCATAGTCATAAACATGGTTATGTTTTCATAGTCATAGACATGGTCTTTTTTAATGCATGGGTATGTGCATAATTTTTGTTACCATTACATAAGCATAACTTTTATTAGAGTTAGAATAATAACTCTTCCTCCTTTCATTATTTATTCACTACTACTTTGGTTTTTATCTTGTTGTTGATTTTTGCATATCTTTTGTATATGATCCATTTAATCACATTTATTATATTTGATGTCTAATTTCCACTAATTGTATTGTGGATGATTTGTTTTACAATGATGGTAGACTAGATGGCTTATATCCTTGTTATCCGAAATTCTTCTTTTCTTTGTAACTTTGCTTGAAAATTTCCTTTTACAGAGCATTTTTAAAATTTTATTCTTCAAAAATTTTAGTATTTTCCAAAATAGAGATTACTTTTTCATATTTTTTGGGTAATGTAACACAAATTTTTTCAACTATCCTTTCATCAGAAAATTGTTTACTAAGTAATCTTACCTTGTCTTCTATACTAAAGAGCTTGTCAATATACTCCTTAATTTTCTTTGACACATTCATTTTCTACATTTCAAACTGACATAATAGGTGTAACATTCTCGACTTTCCACATGCATTTTTATATGCATTTCATTTGGATATATGTATTTGCATATATTTCACTGGAACACGTGCATTTTATATGTATTTTTATAGGGACAAGTTCACGACACGCACTAGCTACGTGTCTGAGTATTTTGCGATTGTGTTGAATTGTACATGTTCATTTTATAATTTAGTTGAGGACGACATGAAATTGAAATTTATGTAAATAAAAATTATTAGATTGAATTAATGAAGAAAAACAAAAAGAAACAAAAGAAAAAAAAAGGGAAAATGACAAAAGTGAGGAGGTAGAAATGGACCTTATCTTCCTCCTCATCATTCTACCTCTCTCACTTCAGATTCATTTCTTCTTCTTTTTCCACCATTTCAGCCTTCATTTTTTCCTTATTTCACTTAGGTTTTTCAGCAAATTGATCCCTTTCAAGTTCGTTATTGGTAAGTAATATTCTCTCCATTATTCTAGTGTTGTTTGAGCTGTTAAAGTTAAGTTGCAGCAATATTTGGCAATCCAATTTTGATACCAATAGAAACTGATTATGAAAAAGTTTAAAAATTGAAAGTGGTTCCTTTATGTCTTAAGTTTATGGATATATAAATATTTTTGCAATATTTAGTGTATATGAAAACATATTGACATCTTATTTGAAATGCTCCGGGTGTGAAATCTAACTAAGTTAGCTACTGTATTCATTGGTTTTGAATATGACAGAACCCGTATTTTATGAAGCTCAAAACATAAAAGTTGTAGATACATGTGTTATATATATCTATATCAGATTTCAGGTTCATATGTCTTTTGGGTGTTCCGCTATGTTGAAGAAAACTATAATTGTTCCATAGTTTGAACTGTCTGCTTAGTGTCCTGGGCAGATCCAACAAATTGTTTCACCATTTTGAGCTCCTTAAATATGGATTATGTAAATTATCAAAACATGCAAGTTATAGGTATACATTTTAGCTAAATTTTGGTACCAATTTAAACTTAATATATTATATATATAGTAAAATATGGCCTTCACAATTCATACTGGTTTGAAAGCCAACTCTGTTCTGGACCAATGATTTTTTTTTTTTAATAATTTGAGCGCTTTATAGATATAATTATAAAAGTTTTAAATATAAAAATTGTTCCATTTTAACCTATCTAAGTTTCTACCAAGTTTCATTATAATATGACTTACAAATTATAAGATATGAAAGACCAAAATTGGTACCCTAAAACTGCCAAAGAGCAGAAATGGAGCAAAAACAAATACAATTCAAAATTCCACAAAAAATTGTACAATGATCCAATTTCTATGAAATTTGAGTATGTTATATAATTATATGTTATATTTAATTAAAATAAGAATCAAATTAATTGGACAATTTTAGAAAAAGTTATTGGCTAATTAGTCTCATAAGGTTACACTGCCTCATAGGAAAAACCCTAACTATCTATATGAACTATGCACATTAATTTGTTTAAGCTACATTAAGTTTCTCTAGTCATAAATTAATCGATTATATTTATATATTAGACTCACAACAAATTTGAGACCTATAAATAGGGGATAAACAATAAGTTAAGGGTCAGAATAAAAAAAGAAAGGTGAATATAATTATCAAATGATTTCTTTAGTCCATATGAATATTGATTACTATGTGATATGTGAGATGATTTATGGTTTTGTGGATAATTTTGTAACATATGTGGTACATCTAAGTGGTATATGTGTGATATATTTGAGATATATGTTTGGCATACGTGATATATACATGGTTTATATATAGTGTATGTGAAGTATATGTGCGACATATGTGGTATATATGTGATATATGTATGATATATATGATAAAGGTACAATGGTTTATGAATGCTTAGTTACAAATGCATATGTATATGAACTAAAAAAACGTTGTGACTGGTTAATCGATATTGTAAAGTAAAAGAAGAGGTCTATGACCCAACAAATGTGCAAATGAAACAAATGATCAAGGTAGATAGCAAATGTCAATGTTCACATGATAAATTGTCACATGGAAACTTGGTCACAAGAAAATGAAATAAGCAAAGCATGTGCACACGTAAAGAGTAATAGTTATATGCTTCAATTTTACTGGTATTTATATGATATTAGTGAATGAAATGGAATACATAGTATGCATTGGGTTTGTGATATGTTACTATGAATTGCTTGGTACTTTAGAGCTTGTTTAATAATTATTCTCATGAGTCGCAACTCATCAATTTGCATCATTTTTTAAGTAAATGAAAGTGATAGTTTATTTTGAGTGACATGTAGAAGATATGAAACCCAGGTCACCAACCAAGTCTCATCACTCTTTCTCCTTTCATTCCACACAAATATGAGATCAAAACATCTAAATTTTGGACTTATATGAATGTACATGTATAGTTACTCAAGATTGGTTTTAAAATGTATAAATGAGTGCAACTCATAATCTTTCATATGTAAAGTTTAAGTTTTAATATATTTGATATATTATGTTGCGGTAAAAACTTTAATGCTGATTTACATTAATCAAGTAAATTTACAAGATATGATGAAAAAAAAAATTATTATCAATGTTAACAGGATCTTATGTTTTATATGTATGTCATATGTAATTATTTGACACAATGATAGGTTTTACTGAAATGCATAAACTATGATGTTAAAATAGGTTTATCACTCACATGTGTTTTACTCTTTCATTTTCTTGGTATTTTTCTTCAAGGTACTCCCAAATTTTTGTAGCAGACTCTAGTTGTATGATTCTAGGGAGAATTGAAGATAAAACAACTAAATATAGAAATTTTTGACTCTAACCTTTTTTTTTCTTTGTAAGTTTTGATTTGAGTAGCTATTGGATTGGCTCCAAGTGGATAAATGTCAAAATCTTCTTCTACAGCATCCTAGAAATCCAATGATTTAAGTTGAATTGTCATTTGTATTGCCTAAGCTTGATAGTTTGTTTCCTCAATTTTTGGTTGTTACATTTGTCGGAAATTTGTTTGTCCTTCCATGTCTAGATTTTTTTTACTCACAAATCTACAAAAAAGTGACTTTGATATCGATTGTTGTTTTATAGGGATAGAAACAAAAATAAAATAAAGAAGGAAAATAAATTTGATAGACTGGAAATCTGCTGAAAAGATCGAAACTGAAATTTATTACTATTTATACGATTTAAATAAAATGCATAAAAAATTTGAAAATTCATAATTGTTTTAAAAAATCATTCTCTTTATTTTCAGCAACTATCCTATTGTTTGAAATTCAAAATAAGGTAACTAATCAACCAGCACTTGCCTGCACAAATCTAACATAATGGAATAATATCCAGAATGACTCATCAAAGAAAGTTCAAGACTCTAGGAGGAAGTTCTAATACACAATATAAACAAAAATAATTAATATGTAAATTTATATATATAAGTCTAAAGACTTGATGTGTAAATTTAATTAAGTCCAAGAACTTAATATACACTTAAAAGGATTTATTATGTTTCTTTATACAAATTTAGGGATTTAATGAAATATACAAAAATTACAAAGATTTAATAAATTAAAAATGAAAAATTTAAGAGTTTAAGAATACTTTTTCTCTTTGATATAAGAATTTTACTTAAAATTAAATTTTATAATTTTATTTTTTTATAAATGATCATATAACAATGTTATTGTATCAAAATCCATCATAAATAATATATGAGGATTCCTTAAAGGACTCGTTTTCTTTTTTGAAAAGCACATTTAGGTTTTGAATTAATTAATTTTTTCTATTGAATACTCTAATATACTTAGATAATAAATCTTTTATTTTTTGACATTAGATACATATAATTTTACCTGACATGGAAAATTTTATTTTATTTTATTTTTACATTGAGCGTCTATATTCATACTTTTTGATATAATTAGATTAATTATTTTTTTTTGGGTACATTTTTCAAGTGTATAGTTTGGAGGTTGTGATAATTAATAGTTGTTTGATATTCAATATTTTACCTCAACATCTTTGATACAGTTAAAAAACAGTTGTTGATAGATAGATCTGACAATCGTGTCGAACCAGCGTGTCTGAGTTTAGGTGATCTTAGATTAGGGTCATTTTGGTTCAAATCATTTTTTGATCAGCTTTTTTGAGTCAATTTTGGGTTTGAATCATGTTTTTTTGTTAGTCCTCAAGTGGGTTTCAGATCGAGTTAGATCTAGATTTGACAAATGGATTGAGTAGTTTTTGACTCAGATTTGTGTAATTTCGAATTTAGATAATTATTTTTGGGTTAATATAACGACAAATTTAATTAGATTGTCCTCATATTATTTTTGGATGTAACTGTATCGTATTTTTTTTTAGCAAAGTTGAGTCGGATTATTTTTCATTAATCAAATTGGATTATTCTTAAATAATGAAATCAAATTGGTTTTTAGTTATTTATCAAATACTTTTATTTCGAATTATTAAATTAATATTATGTGCACCAATATGAAAGTTTGCCTATTTCAAGAGTTAATTTTTTGGACTGATTAATGAGCTTAAAAATAAAATAAAATAAAATTGATTAAATTTAACTTCAGTTGATCAAATTAAAATTAATTAATTGAATTTGAGTATATTAAATTCTTCTATTTAAGCAATTTAAGTTTAATTAAAAGAATTAACTACTCGTACAGTTTAAGTTTAATATTCAATTTTAAATTAACCAATTGAACTCCATTATGCAATTTAACCAATTGAAATTTAATGATTCAATTTATTTAATTGAAACTAAACCTAATTAAATTAATTGAAGTGCGATTTAATCTTAAGTTATTTAATTTAATCAATTATGTCCAATTAAATTAATTGAACTCTAAATTACTAATTATTTTGTAATAAGATTTTTTAAACAATAATTTTAATTTTATTAAAAGTCAAAGAAGTTATTTTTGAATTAAATTGCTATATTAGTAGTTAATAATTAATATTAAATAATAAATATAATTAATTAAAAACCCTGTCGTAAAATTATCCTTATATTGATCCTAACCTGACTCTAAAAATTTTAGATTAATTTTGGATTGACTCTCATTCATGCAATTATTATATCTTGGATCCAAATCTATCTTGCACCATGAGTCCAAGATCATTCACATGTATAAAACAAACAAAAATGTATTATTCATTTTGGTTTACAATGTTATTGTAATCATTGTTTTTCCGCATTCTTATTTCATTTTCGACATTGATATCCATTGCCTTTTTTTTTTCATATTATATATTATAGAATAATAAACTTACATAGATTTTGTGAATGCTAGAGAAAAAGAGAGGGAGCATTTTTTTTAGAAAAGCAAAATTTTATCTATCAAATTGTTGTATATTTAAATTAGAGATTTTGTGTTAAAAAAATGCTAATGGTATATATTATTTTATATATATTATCATTATGTTTTAGAATAAAAGAAATATTATTTATTACATACATTTATTACAATAACAATAAAGAAGGAGAATTTTTAATACGATGAACCTACTATTTAATAAACCCAAAGAACATATTTGATGAACCTATTATTTAAATATGATGAACTAGTAAGTAGGGGTGTTCGTGAGTCGATTTGGTGCAGATTAGATATAATATTTAATTCAATCCACAATTTATGGGTTGAAAATTATTAATTCAGTCCAAATCACAATTGTGGATTGAATTGAATCAGATCGATTTGCAATTTAATTTTATATACTTTTTACTTTTTAATTAATAATAATATTTTACAAACATTCATAATATCCGAAAAACCTTTAGTTTACTACATAAACTATTTAATAGCAAGCCATAACATAAAAATTGGAGTAGAAATTTTCTAAAATAAATACAACAATAAATTATCAAAATAATTCATTTAAAATTAGGAATCTACAACACCACAAGTGAGATTATAACAGTAAAACCTACATCAAAAATAAATACAAAAATGAAGATTTTTTAAAGTTGAATTAAAGATAAAAGTAATAGAAATAATTTTTACTATTACAATATGCGCAAATTCAATTTGATTTGAAAAATGTCATTTATCTGTTTTACCATTCATCTTCAACTTTATCATTTGTTATAGTAATTATACTAGGGCTAAAAATTTCTATTTTTTTTAAAAAAATATCAATGTTAGAACTTGTGGATCAAAGAGATAATTTTATTTTTTTGAAAAAAAAAATAAAAAACTTATTACCTTGTGCAATTTTTTCAAATTTTTCTATATCATCTAGCATTTGTTAAAAGTTAAGAGTGATAGTTTTGGACCACAATCAATTATGTGCACACACAGGAGCTTCCACCATTTTAGAAGCCAATAAACTTCAAAATTGATTAATAATTCTTTCACTTTAAGCAAAAAGTGGATTAGGAGCAACATTGAAATTAGAATTGTTTAGATTTTTTTGGCAATTTTTTGAAAGTATAGAAAATTTTGAAATATTAACCTTCTACTAATCTAATATATTGTGTCATTTGACCAATTGTTTATAAGGCTCCATCAAATACCTACCTAACTTCATTTTAATCTCTATTGATGACTCATTCGCTAATATTTGAAAATTTCATGATTTCAAATTTGTATTATGGAATATAAAAAAAATTAGTATAAATATATACATATATAAAATATTGGTCATATATATTAATTTATATAAATATGTGTATGTGTGCGCGCGAGTGAATTGCAAGTTGGTTTACATATTGAAATATAAAAAATTTAATTCAATTTATAAAATGCGGTTTGAAAATAATATAAACCAATCAAATCTACTATATTTATAAAACCACTATTTGATTGTCTGTTTGTGCAGTTTAGACAAGTTGGACGGTTTATAAACACCTCTATCAGTAAGTACGAAATAATGAATCTGTAAGTTATATATGATGAATCTGCAAGTTGTAGATGATGAACATGTAAATTCTAGATGATGAACTTGTAAGTACCAGATGATGAATCTGTAAGTTATAAATGGTGAACATGTAAGTACTAAATGATAGACCTGTAAGTTCTAAATGATGAACCTGTAAGTTCTAGATCATGCACCTGTAAGTTCTAAATGGTGAACCTGTAAATTCTAGATGATAAACTTGTAAGTTATAGTGATAAACCTGCAAGTATTAAATGCTGAACCTATAAGTTCTAAATGTTAAATCTATAAGTTATAGATGATGAACCAGTAAGTACTAAATGGTGAAAATGTAAGTTCTAAATGATGAATTTATAAATTCTAAACAATAAATTTATAAGTTTTAAACAATTGACCTATAAGTTTTAAACAATAAAATTATAACTTATAAATGATAAACTCGTAACTTTTTAATGAACTATAAATTTGCAACTTTTAAATGATTAACTTTTAAATTTTAAATGATAAATTTGCAACTTTTAAATGATTAACTTCAAAGTTCTAAATAATAAACTTGTAACTTCTACAAGATAAATTTATAAATTATATATGATGAGCATGTAATTTTTAAATTAAATTTATAAATTCTAAATAATGAATTTGTAAATTTTAAATGATAAACATATAAGTTATATATAATAAACCTGTAATTTTTAAATGATGAATTTGTAACTTTTACGTGATAAACTTGTAACTTCTACTTACGAACATGTGTGTTTCTAACAAATTCATTATCTTCAATCTCTAATAACTTAATTTTCTCTCTCTATATGACTCATTTTTAATTTAGATATCTTCATTTTCAACAATTTTTATCCATAAATATATCAAAACTAATTATTTTTTTTATCAATAATAATAATAATAATAGCTAAAATATTCAAAAATACAAAAAAATCAAATATACAAATTAATATTTTTCTCTCTAAATCAAATATAGAATAGATAATTTTTTTTCTTTTATCTTTTTAAAGAAAATTATGAATACAATGAAAAAAATATGTGCTGAACAATTAAAATACGATGTATTTAAATATGTCACACATGTGAATTATTTAATTAAAAAACAACACATTGTCATTTTGAATCCAGATTCATAATGCAAGATAACCACAGATCCGTAATATAATTTGCACATTTCATATTCTTTCTAATTTTGGATCAAGTTGTGGTTGATTTTTTCAAGTTGGATTTTTGAATTGGGTTAGAAATCATCAGATCTAGCTACTCCCAACTAGAAGCCGATTTCATCAGCTTTATTTTGAATATTTTTTATGATATATTGTTTTTTTTTGTTTTAGAATTTATTAACTATAAAATATTTGTGTCTTCAATTTAATTTATCTATATCACTAAGTATTCATATTTATAAAAATATAAAAATATAAAAATAATTATCATATTAGCTATATTGTTTGCTTTTATAAACTTTAATTTGATGACGGTGGTGTTATCTCAAGATTATAAGGTTTTGAGTTCAAAACGTAATCAAATTCCTTATATATATTTCTATAAAAATTATTTTTTTAATTGTTATATATATAGTAATTTATCATATATAAATAATTAAATCATTAATAAATTTTTACCAAACATTTAGAATTTTTGAACCATTAACTATTTACAAATTGCTATTAGATATTAACTATTCTATATTACTAAACTAAACATAATCTTTTAATATTACTCAATATTTTTTTTCAAAATAAAATTTATTAATGTCATTTAACATATTAAGGTTACTCATAAAGCTATTTCAATCTGCATTGCACGTTTATACTCTTGTTTGATATAAATTGGTCCTTAGAGCCTTTTTATTTTTTTTTTAAAAAAAACATGCTATCTATATTTTATATTTTTTAAAGAAAATCTTATTAATGTCTTTTGACATTTTATCACCAAGAGAAGCTTCTCTTTGCATTCCACTTTGCCAACTCAACGCATAGGTACGTAGTGCATTCATCTCTTCCATTCCTAAAGAATTCATTCATCGAACATGTCCATATGACCAAATCCGATTTGTAAATTATACGCGAGTTTCATTAAGATAAGGGAGTTACTTGTAGATGTATCCAATTCATAATTCGTCCAATTAGGAGTCCAATTGAGATTTCGAACTCTTAATTTCGGAATTTTACAAATTTTAAAAAAAGAAAAACTATAAGGTGTAAGTTCCAATTCCCATTTTATTTTTTTATAAAAATAAATAAATAAAAAAGAATGAAAATCTAACATATTACATATGATTAAATTGAAAGGATATGATTTTAATTAAGAATGAAAGAATGAAATCTGACAAATAATTTTTAATTAAGAATATTGACATATTCAGAAAATGATTATTTTTTATGCATTTTTTACCATATACTTTTAATGTAAAAAAATATGTGTCTTTTCACTTATAAAATACTATTATTTTTACTATAATAGATAGTAATTTATAAAGAAAAAAAACGCATGCATTTTTCGCATTAGAAATGTATTATAAGAGGTGCATAAGAAAATGTTGGTAGCATTTTTCATAATAATATCAACACAAAGATAACAAATGATTTTTAATTAAGAATATTGAAATGTTGAGAAAATGATGATAGGAGAAATGCTACTAATATTTTTTTATACATTTTTTACTATATACTTTCAACGTAAAATGATATGTCTTTTCACTTATAAAATACTATTATTTTTACGATAAAATATAGTGCTTCATAAAGAAAAAAGACGCATGTATTTTTTGCATTAGAAATGTATGGTAAGAAGTGTATAAAAAAAATATTGATAGTATTTTTCATAATAACATAGACACAAAGATAAATATTTTCAAGTAATTGGCTTCTCACCTTCATTGAGTTTTCTTATTTTGTAGATGAGACATGAGAGGAAAAAGTGTTACCCTTCTTATTCTCCACATTTCCGCGTAGCATGTCTTGGAAGATCCATGATGACTAATGAGATTCCTTGCACACACCTCTTAATATAATTATGCATGAAATTGATCATAAATTGACTTTTCTTCTCATTTTCACACACAATTTCCATTGATTAAAAATGACGCGATCAACCTTTCTCAAAATAAAAGCAACCGTTTGTTTATTTTTATTAATTAGGATGCTATTAAATTTATTATTTCACTTAATTTCTTGTGAGAAAATAGAAAAGGAAAAATATAAATCAATTTGCTTAATCGTCTTGGCGATCTGAATTCGAATATTAGGTAAACTATCATAAAGACTTGTCCTCTCAAACACCTTAATCTAGTCATGAATGACGTATCTTTGACCGAGTGGAAGAGAGAACTTTACATAGATAAAATTAACATTAGACACCGTGTGGTTGCTAAATAATTAAAAATAGAATTATAATTAATTGTAATTAAAAATATAATTAATCACATTACCATTTATACACAATGTTATTAGGAGAAAAAAATTTAGAATACACAACTCTAAATTAAATATTTTAAAGAAAAAATTCACTCAAAAATTGGAGACACAACAAAAAAATTTCACTAAACTAGAAATATTACAAAGAAAGCTCTCAACTCTTACAAATACTTAAGACTTGTAGTTTTCACTCTTGGATGGTTTAAACCTTGGAAATGTGCCTATTTATATGCTCAAAGTTTAATCCACACCATACATTTGTTCAAATTTTCGCCATACATTTGGTAGAAATTTTGGTATGGAAGATGTACCTAATATGAACTTAATTTTTCAACAAATTAGGTGGAGATGAATGTACCTAATATTTGCTTAATTTTTCAATACAATAAACTTAAGTTTTCAACAAATTGATGGTGGTTATACCTAATATTTGAACAAATTATTTGACATTGATTATTAACACTCCCCCTCAATGTCAACTCTCATTCTCTGTACTATGTCGAGCTATCGATAAAATATTTTGAGATTGCCTGTACCTAGACCTTTTGTGAGCAAGTCCGCAACTTGATCATCCATCTTGATTTGTCTCATCTCAATTTCTTCTTGCAGAAATTTTTTTCTGATAAAATGATAGTGCACTTCAACATGCTTAGTTCTTGCATGTAAAACTGGATTCTCTGCCAAATGAATTGTTAATTGATTGTCACAGTACAATGGAACTATATAATCTACTTGTTGATATAGATTATTCATTAGTTGTATCAACCATGTACTCTCTTGAGCTGTCATTGCCACTGCTCGATACTCAACTTCAGTGGTTGATAATGATATCATTGGCTGTCTCTTGCTACACCAAGAAATTGTTTCAGAACCAAGCTTAAACACGTACACAGTTGTTGATCTTCTTGTGTCATGATCTCCTGCATAGTCAGCATCGCAATAACCAATTAACTTGCAGTCTTCACCTTTCTTGTACAAAAGTCCATAGTCAATTGTACTATTTACATATTTCAGTATTTGTCGAACTGCTTCTAAATGAGACTTCTTTGGATTTTGCATGTACCGACTCATCACGCCAACTGCATAAGAAATATCAAGACGAGTCAAGGTTAAGTAAATCAGACTCCCTACCAATTGTCGATACATTGTCGCATCTTTCAAATTTTTTCCTTCATGTGCACACATTTTAACATTTGGTTCTATCGGTGTCGAAATTGGCTTGCATTCAAGCATTCTGAACCTTTTCAACAAATCTTTAAAATATTTTTGTTGATAAATAAATATTCCTTTTTGGGTGCGATCAACCTCTAAACCAAAAAAGTGTTTGAGTTGTCCAAGTTCTTTCATTTGGAAACGAATTGATAAATTTTCTTTCGTCTAAAGAATTTTTGGCTCATCATCACCGGTTATGATTAAGTCATCCATATACACTAGTACAATAGCTAGTTTTCTTTCATTAGCTTTGACGAACAAGTTGGAATCTATAAGTGTTACTAAATAACCACTTTGTGTTAGAAATTCAGCAATCTTAGCATACCACGCTCTGGGTGCTTGTTTCAATCCATAGAGTGCTTTTTGAAGCTTACACACATATTCAGGATGATATTGGCTCTGAAAACCCATTGGTTGGATCATGTAGATTTCTCGATCCAACTCTCCATGAAGAAAAACATTCTTCACATCCATCTGCCAAAAATTCCAATCTTTGTTGGCTGCAAGTGCAAGTAAAACCCGTACTGTTGTAAGTTTTGCCACTGGACTAAATGTTTCATCATAATCTATTCCATACAATTGAGAGAAACCACGAGCTACCAATCGTGCCTTGTACCTCTCGATAAACCCATCCAGATGACGCTTTATCTTGTAAATCCACTTATAGGATATGAGTTTCACATCTTTTGGCTTTGACACCAGATCCCAAGTTTGATTTTGCTTAAGTGTATCAATCTTTTCTTTCATAGCTATCATCCATTCAAAACTCTGTGATGCTTCTTCAAATGTCTCAGGTTCTATTATAGTGTCTTCTGCGACTATGACTGCATTGGCATATTTAGAATTTGGCCTTCGTGTTCTTGTTGACCTTCGGAGTTGAGATTGTAGAGTTGATTCTTCAGTTTCATTGGGCTCACCTTCATCATTTGGTTATTGATACACACCAGTTTGCCAAGGACTCTGAGTCACTATTTGTTCGACATCATCGCTGTTTTGATCTCTTGATTCATTCGAACTTGGTTGAAGTTGAACAATATGCTCCTCCATCTTTTGTTGTAGTTTGTCTCTAAATTCTCTAGAGTCTGGCAATACCTCATTCTCTAAAGACCACCAAGAAGAGGCTTCATCGAACACCGCATCTTGTGAAGTGTATCATCTTCCACTCATTGGATCGCAATATTTCCACCCCTTTCTTTGGCTGTCGTATCCCACAAAGATACATCTAACAACTTTCTCATCACACTTGCTCCGTAGATGATTAGGAACAAATACATAACATACACAACCAAATACTCGAAAGTAGCTAACTGTAGGTTTTATGATCCATAGTTTCTCAAAGGGAGAAACAAATTCTAATCTTGGTTGAGGAAGTCTGTTGATCATAAAGGTTGCAGTCCTCATTGCTTCAGCCCAAAACTTTTCCGGTACATTCTTTGCATGTAACATACTTCGACAGACTTCTACAAGATATCGGTTCTTTCTCTCAACTACACCATTTTGTTGCGGTGTGTTGGCACAAATGTATTGATGACGTATTCCACATTGCCTTAGGTATTGTGAGAACTCACTTAAACTATATTCTCCTTCGTTGTCTGTGCGTAAGTAACATATCTTCTTTCCCACTTCTCCTTCGACTTATTCTTTGAACTCTTTAAATTTTGAGAATGTGTCAGATTTTTCTTTCATAAAGAAAACCCACACATGCCTTGAGAAGTCATCAATGAATGTCACCATGTATCGCATACCACCAATTGACGATTGCTTAATTGGTCCGAATACATCAGAGTGAACTAACTCTAATGATTCTTTTGCTCTAAACTTCGATTCCTCGTATAGCAGTTGGTGTGCTTTACCATATTGACATCCTGCACAAACTGTCTATTCGCACTTCAAGTTGAGAAAACCCCTTAGGCATCGACTTCTTCATCATCACATTTAGCTTGGAATAACTAACATGACCTAACCGTATGTGTCATAGATCTGATATCTCATTTTTTCTCGTCCTATCTACATATGCAGATTCTGCTGACATCACGTAAACAGACTCCAATCGTCGCCCCTCCATTATTGGTTTTTCTGAGATTTTTAGGTTATGATACACCTTCACATCTTGAGGACCGAACAAGACATAATGGCTTGATAATGTCAATTGAGCCATAGACAACAAATTTTTCTTCATTTTTGGGACATGGTAAACATCTTGAAGTGGTACATGGTTAGAATTATATCGAGGTGTAACTATCGTTTTACCGATGTGGGCTATCGGTAACTTTGAGTTATCAGCTGTTACTACCACACGACTTCCTTTATACTCAGACAAGTTTTGCAACTTTTGTTTGTCACCCGTCATATGATTTGAGCAACCGGAATCTATGATCCAGTCATTTTGCAGTCAATATGTTCTGATATTGTTACCATGAGAGCTAATTCTTTTTCCTCCATAGCGAATAACGCTTCGGTATCCCAACCATCTTCGATATTCTCCTTAGAACTGGAAGTAATAGTGTTACTTTCAATAGATTTTTTTTTAGTCCAACAATCTTTTGCCATGTGACCCATCTTCCTGTAGTTGTAACATTTTATATCAAACTTTCTACTATTACTGTGATTCTTTGAAGCTCCCCCTAGACGAGAGCCTCTCTTGTCATTATTCTTTTTAGATGCACTACCAACGTACTGCTTAAAAGTGTCTTTGCTTTTGTTGGTAAAGAGTGCTTCCTCCTCACCCTTTAGCGAGACTCCTCCCATTTGCTTAGTCATAGCTTCTCGACTAGCAAGCAAATTTTCAAACTCAACAAGTGATGGTTGTGTCGGCCACCCCTGTACAGCGGTAACGAACTCGCGGTATTCGGGTCTCAAACCATGGATAATTATTCTTTTTATCCTGGTTTCTCCAATATAAGTTGTTGGATCTAGCTCTGAAATTTTGCAGCATATTGCTTTCACCTTGTGAAAATATTGGGCAATCGTCATGTCACGTTGCACCATTGATAGCAAATCATTCTTGAGAAGTTGCAGTCTTGTATCATTCTTCTTTGAGAAGAGTGTAACAAAAGTGTCCCATGCTTCCTTTGGTGTTTTGGCATCTCGAATGTGCTCCAACATTTCTTCTTCAATTATGGTTTTTAAAGCAAACATCGTTTTGCCTGTTTTAATCTTTCACTTTCGCAAGACATCTTCTGTCGTTGGTTGAGTAATTCACTACCACCGATAGTCTCCAAAGGTCTTGACCTTATAGGTAAGACTCCATACAAGTTGCCCATGTGTTGTAGGTTTTGTTGTTGAGCTTCTTGATTCATCCGACTACTTAAAGGTCACCCATCATGTCGATATGATTTTGACTATAACGAACAGTTTGATCAACAAATTTTAAGTATGCCAAACTTCTCATGACTCAAGATAGTTCTACTAAGAATGATATCTGATCGTCTCTCTCTGATACTAATCTTCAAGAGTAAATAATAATTTAATTTATTTTCTGATGTGGAGGATCCACTTATTAGTTGCAACCACAGAGCATACGATAAGTAAATATTAATACTTAAGTTAGACTCTGATACCAATTGTTGAGAAAAAAATTAGAATATACAACTCTAAATTAAATATCTTAAAGAAGAAATTCACTCAAAAATTGGAGACACAATAAAAAAAAATTTCACTAAACTAAAAATATTACAAAAAAAGCTCTCAACTCTCACAAATACTCAAGACTTGTAGTTTTCACTCTTTGATACCTTGGAAGTGTGCCTATTTATAGGCTCAAAGTTTAATCCACACCGTACATTTGTTCAAATTTTTACCATACATTTAGTAGAAAATTTGGTATGGTAGGTGTACCTAATATGGACTTAATTTTTCAACAAATTAGGTGGAGATGGGTGTACCTAATATTTGCTTAATTTTTCAACATAATAAACTTAATTTTTCAACTAATTGATGGTGGGTATACCTAATATTTGAACAAATTATTTGACATTGATTTTTAATATGTTAAAAATCAAATAAGCTTATTTGGTGAAGTGATGACCGGACCGGTAGGTTTGGATTAACATGAAAGCATGGACACGACACAAATAAAGATGGCCACAATTACACTTTCTCAAAAGTCTTGTGTCTTGCAAGTTTCATCTGGTATGTGTCATGCGCCTTTTGCAAGTCTTTCAGTATGGAACCAATCCTTGATTGTTTAACTCTTCTCAAAGATGAGGAAAAGGATTTGTTGATTGAAGCTCCTCATAAACCATCTCCTCAAATAAACTATGATCTCTGTATTGTGGGTCGTTTTAGTATTGATCGTCCTTTAAGTTTTGAGGCCACGTAGAATACTTTTGTCATTTTTGTGGCGCATGTAATGATACAGTGAACCAGTTACATGGAAATATTTGCTATATAGTTATATAACTTGTTGATGGTAATAAAATATCATATGTGTATAAAAGGTAAGATGTTTGTATTGTCATGCAGTAGAATAATAGTTTATGAACATGATAGTATAACACGAACATTATAGCATAACAAGAACATGTATATTATGTCACGATGTGCATGAATGCATGCTTGAATTTTTGTCTGTAAATACCACTAAGTTTTTTATAGCTTATTGTGCGAGTTTTTTGCACACAGATTTGGAGATTAGTAGTTAGCAAAAATTGATCGGAAGAGAAGAACGTCCATATAGAGATTCAGAGTTGACCTAGTCTTGGGTCGGTATTTTTGTTCATGTTATCTTTTTTATTTCTTTTTGTACATGACATGTGGGATGTTGGGCACAGCGGATAAAATAACACAAATAAATGTGAAATAAAATAATCAGCAAAAAAAATAACACTGACAATTTAACGTGATTCACCTTTTAATTTGGGTTACGTCAACGGACAACTGTGAGTGTATTATATAGTGGAACCATATGAAAGTTATTGTATTACATCTAGTCTGTGTCTAGGGAATACTCTGCTCTTGTACCCATTAATTTATAATACACTCACAGTTCTCTCATTTAATTGGGAGTAATCATGATTAACTGTGAGTGTATTATATAGTGGAACCAAATGAAAGAGTGCAACAGTAATAGAGCTAGCCACCCTGTCATAGTTGGACTTATATTTTGATCATGTCATGTACATATTTCAAACATTGCATGCATAATGTATATGATAAGGACATATATATTTATATATATAAGCTATGTAAAAATTAACGGTATGTAATAATGCAGTTTTGGTATTTATAAAATGTGAATGTATATGTTTCATGGGATATATTCAGTTATGAATGCTATGTGTTTATAAGTTTTGTACAGACAAGCCAATAAATTAGTCGATGATGCCAGGGAGTGTTACAATTGTTCTATGTTTTCTTGGCTTTTGAATGAAGCTCTGATTAAAAAAAAATGCACATCATGTAGGAAGCAAGCAACATATGTACCTGTACACAATTTCCCAAAATTAAGATACATGGCATTTTCATCGGTGAAATTTGAACTGACTTTGTTTAGATCGCAATAAATTAATATGGATTCTTTTTCCTTTTCTTTTAAGAAAAATTCATATTCTGCTAGCTGAATTTGTCAATATAAATCTATTGAATCTTTCAATTGAATTTTAATACATTTCACTTGTATTTTTAATTTGTGTTCTATAGAGTATTTGGACTACTAATTTTTCTTTCTTTGATACTTATTTAAAGAAAATATGAAGTTTGAAAAAAAAAAATTGTACTTTCAGAAGTTTAAATAGAATAAAAAAAATTTCTGATTTTTAAATCTTTATTGACTCTCCATTTCGATATAAAATGATAAAATATTTTTATTTATTAAGAATAAAAATTTATTTACTTTTCAATATTAATTAATCGGCTAAATTTAAGAGAGAAAATTGGAAGGAGAGAAAATTAAAAAAAAAAGTCAATATATCAATATAAGAAAGAAAAAATTTATCATATCAAATTCAGGTAATAATATTATACGTTACCTATTAATGGGATGTTAATGTTTCATTGATGATAAATTCAAGTACTTTTTTTTTATTACAAATTGAAATTTAAAGGACAAAATATTACAAACATCAAAGTTTATGGACCATAAATACAATCTACCCTATATGTATAAATATATAAAGATTATTATTATTTTGTGTTTTTATTTCGATTATTATCAATTATTCTCCAGTCAATTTTAAGAAGTAAATTTTTCGCTGTCACATATAAAAATACTTAACAATGGAAGAGTTATTAAGATTAGTTATGAGGTAGATACTCAGTCATTCAGCCAGTTGCTCAATAACATACATAGCAATAATGCTTAGAAAATATAATAAATTTATTCCAGGTATGGTAGATGATTGCAGATCATCTTATCCTAATCCTATCCATCTGCAGAGTCCTGAAGCCTATCCTCTTAATTAAAACTTCTTTAAAAATAATTACAAATAATATCAGTCTTCACCCTTTTTTTTGTTTTGCCTCATCACTAATTTAAATGGCTCTTGGCATTTGCCATAGCTGGAACTTCGAGCAGATACTAAACCTACTTTTAGAAAAAGCAGCTCCATAGATGCCAAGACCAAATGCAATGTGTAGTGTACAAAGCAATAGCATGAGTAGTCAAAAACTAATTGCCACTTTAAAAGAAAATTAATTATAGATATGAAAAAATACACTTATAAAGATGGAGAATGTTCATCAATTGACAAATATTATGGGCATCTAATATATTGAAAAATATTCCTTTCATACATGTTTTGCATATGAAATGTTCTAATTTTTTCCACCCACAGATTATTAACAGTTAGTTTAAGAAGAAAAGCCTCAAAGTGAAGTAGCTAGGTGGGATAATTGATAATTCCTTAAACATTATTTTGTATACAAATCACATCATTGGAAAGCTTAGTATCATATGTATGCTTTCTTGTTTTGGTATCCAAGTTTGGCAGCAATTACTCAAATTTATCAACATGAAATTAATTTCTATGTTTTCTATCTAACTATTGTGCATAAAATTACTTATGGTAGTATTGTTTAACCCAAAAGTTCTCAATTATTAATAATTTCACTAAACTAGTTGAGGGATTATCTCATAAAGTATGAGAGTGTGATGAAAATAGTTACAACTTCTTCCATTATAAACCTTTAACTTGTTGAACTGCAAATGGAGATTCGACCACCAAGCTATTAATCTAATTTGATGTAACTTCCTCCCCTTTAAAAACATTAATCCACTAACCTCATATCAAAATCAAATTTGCAAAATTGATTATTAGCTCTTGTATTAAATATTTTTGTATCTTCTTTTTTTTTTCCAAAAAAATAAAATTATATGTCTATCGATAGATTGTGAAATTTGAATTGGGAGACAAATTATGATGAAGTGTGCTATACCTTTGAAAATTTGTGTGGACAGCAAGGGCAGATGGTGGTCATGGAAATTTGATGAAAAATTGGAGAAGATTCTTGAAGGCAAAAATATGAGTTCTTCCACTGATTTATTTATTTATTTCCATTGATTGACAAACTAATTTTTAGTGGGTAGCACAGAGGGCATAAATTTGCTTGTCATAATTTCATCCTCATGCAAAATATTCGTTCTTGCTTTACGTCTCTCTAAATATTCTCGAAGAATTTATTCTTTTCCTTTAATAAAGCAATCTTTTCACACTATAAAAGACTAAAAATCCCAAAATTCCCACCGCAGGAGAAACAATTCTGAAAAAAATTCATGGGGAGTAGCAAACAGCTTGAAATTCAGACAGAGGATGAAACACCAAACAAATGGAATGTTTCATTAACAGTGGAAATTTTCAAACGATTTATGATGCAGGAAAATCCGACGGTGCAAAAGGTGCTTGGCGATGGATCATTGTTCAGTCCATTGTTGTTTGGAAAATTTTTTGATCCTTCTGATGCATTTCCGCTGTGGGAGTTTGAATCTGATGTTTTGTTATCAAATCTTCGAATCTCTGGCAAGACTAATGTTGATTGGTTTCAGACAGATGATGCTTATGTACTCAAATCTGACTTACCTGGTATGTTTTCCTTGCTAATTTTCTCAGATTTAAATAATTTTTATTTATTTTTCCAATATAAATCCAATTTAAAAACTTTTATTCTGTTTTGGTTAGAAAAAAACAAAGTTAATGAAGCAAAAATAAAAAATGAAGGGCATTTTTTAAAAAAGAAAATTATGTATTGAATATTTTTAATTTAGACCATAATTTTTTATTTTTTTTAATCTATGCAGACCCTAATATATTTCTTAAAACTTTGAATTTTAATCTTTGCCCCGACTTCCTGATGGACAATGTAGACATAGTTATAATATGATAAATTATTGAAAATTTAATGTTTTTATTTTTATTAATTTACATTCTAATATTAATTTGTTGGAGCTTGCAATATAAATTACGAGTCCCGAAGTCTAACAAAATATTCAAATTGCAAGCTTCAATAAATGTTAGAATTCTAATTAATATAAAACATATTAAAGTTTAAAATTGAAAACTTCATAGATTGTTTTTTTTTTTTTTTTTTTGAAATTTCTTCAAAATAAAAATAGAATATGGAAGTGATTGAGTATTTGGATGAAGCTGATGGTTTGGTACAGCAGGAGTGGGGATAAACACAGTGAGAGTGTGTGCTGAAAATGGGAAGATAGTGGAAATTAGTGGACAATTGAAGCAGCAAACTAGAGAGGGGAAAGCAAAAGACTGGAGAAGTGGACATTGGTGGGAACATGGTTATGTTAGAAGGCTTGAGCTCCCTGAAGATGCAGATTGCAGGAAAATTGAGACATATGTGAGTAATGATGTATTTCTAGAATTAAGAATTCCTAAAAATACTTGTGACTGTGGCATTGATGATAATATGGCTAAAACATCTGATTGAATGTAAGCTCATGTGTTAATCCAAATATTTTATGAAATCTTTGACATCATATGTATAGATGCCAAGTTTAATCCACTAGTACATATTTCTTCTTGAGTCTTTATTCCCTATTAATTGTATATCTCAGCATAGTTAATCTCATTAATTTAATAGCTTAACAAAAAAATATCAATTTTGTAACACTCAGACTGGTTCTTCATTCATCTTTTCAGTTACAAGAGCCAATATTTTAATGAAGACTGAAAGTGTTAATAGGCTCTTATTGTAGGACTCAAAATTAAATAGGTTTTTATGATAAAGCTCGAATCAATTAAGCTCCATTCCATACATGGATTTTAGGGTCTGATTGCAAAATTAGGAATCCTTCACCATCAGGCCAATTTACGATCGGTTCAGCTTATCAGTTCCTCTTGCAGGTTGATGACACTAGAGTTAATTATCTGTGGAATTCAATTTTGCAACGTTAGGGACCTCAAAAGATTTGTGCATTCTGATGGTTGTGTTGTCACGGCTTATTACTTCCAATTTGGAGCGTTATCGAAGACACCTTTCCACTGATTCAAGTTGTCCTATTTACAATAATGATAATGAATATAGTTCACGTCTTGCGCTAGCTAAATCCATATGGTGTAAACTCCTCTCTCCCTCAGATCACGGCTACTTTTTCAGCTTAGATCTTGGAGATTGGATGTTGGCTAATCTGAAAGGTAATTTTAGATCTCGAAGTGGTTTGAACTGGATTACCGTTTTCGGGTATACTTGCTGGTTCCTTTGGAAGTGGCAGAATGCTGTAGTGTTTGATGTTGATTGTGTATCTGGAAGAGCAAAACATCCCATTATCATGAACTATGGTTCCTTTAGAAGTGGCAGAATGTTGTAGTGTTTGATGTTGATTGTGTATCTGGAAGAGCAAAAGTCATATTATCGTGAATGCATTTCAAAATTGCATCAACGCTAATGATGCTCATACTAATGTTAGCGGTCTGCCTCTTACCAGAATTGAGGTTCTCATTAGTTGGAAACCTCCCCATAAAGTCTTATAATGTTGAATCCAGAGGGGGTGTTCAGATGTAGTTTCAGATTATGCTACTGTTGGATGAGTTTTTAGAGATACCAATGGCCAATATAGGCTACCGGTTTCTCCATGCGATTGGGTATTTGTAGCACTTTCAGAGCTAAATTATGGGGTCTATTGACAGGTGTGCAGCAAGCTTGGAATAGAGGCTGGCACAAAATTCATGTGCAGGAAGATAGTGCAGGTGTGGCTTGCTTATTTGGCTCCTCTAATCGGCAGTCTCACAGAATGGAGATCTCATCTCGCGAGTTCGTCTTCTCTTGCAACAGAATTGAGAAGTGCACATAGAGCATATCTATAGAGAAGCAGACGTTGTCGCTGATCAGTTAGCAAACATGGCCTTCAATCAGACAGAGCGTTTCCAATGGTATGAAGATCCTTCTGCAAGTGTTGGGTTGCTCCTTGATAGTGATGTTGCTGGTGTTTGCTCATGGCCGTTCTATTGTGATGTAATTTGCCTTTTGTTCCTCTTCTAATAAAATTATTTATAACTTTTATTGTAGGCTCATAATATAACTTAACTTAAGTTCGTAATTATATATATTTTAATCCATAAAATTAATTATGATAAAAATTAATTGATTAACTGAACTTCAATTAATAAATTAAATTTATGTTGATTTATTTGAAATTAATTAATTGGATGTAAATTGATTAATTGAATTTAAATTAACATCAATTGATTAATTAAATTTAAATTGATTCAATTGACTTGAATTGATGAAGTAAATTAATTTGAATTTAAATTGATTCAGTGCACTTAGATTTTATTAATTGAAGTTCAATATAATCAAATAAATCCAATTTAAGTCATATTATTGAATTGAATCCCAATTTAATTAATTTAAATTTAATTAATCAGTTTGATTAATTTGATAAATTGAAGTCAAATTAATTAATTTAAATTTAATTAATCAAATTCAATCAATCAATTGAAGTTTAATTTATCAATTGGAGTTCAATTAATCAATTGAACTCTAATTTAATTTATTTATATTTAATTAATTAATTTCAATGGAATAAATTGAGGTTATGACCGAGTTTAACCCAAAATAAATAATAATATGATAAAAAATGTTATGATTTACAGTTAATCTAGTTAGAAATCACTATCAATCGTGAAAATGATGTGATTGGACACTTATTATCAAGGTCTATTATTACAAAATGTCATATTTGTGCTAAAACAATTATATTAAGGATACATTTTCTTTCTTAATTTGATAGACTTATTTTCATTTTAACATAGATTAAAAATATAGTTAATATTAGTTAAAAATATATATTTTATCTAATATAAGCTTACATTAAGTATCATAGAAAAATTAAAATAATAAGTCATATTTGTTGAAAAAAAAGGCATAACTTTATTTTTTTTAAAAAATAGATTGGTATATTTTTTGAACATTATTTAATTATCACAATAATGAATCCTAAAAAAATAGAAGCCGGAAGTAAAAATAGAAGCAGAAACGTTAAACCACAAATCCCAAAACAAAATCGAGAAGTAAATATTAAAACTCCAAATTCTTTCCCATTCTTTCTCACAGTCTTTGTCGACTGATCTCCCACTTTGTCCTCCTTTGCTTGCACCTCAAAACATAAAGGTTAGTGTCAGTCCCGAAACCAGAAGGAGAATTAAGAAGAGAATGGAAGCAGAAATCAGAATGGGAGAGAGGAGAGATTATAGAGAAGAGGGAGAGAATTAGAGAGAAGGTAAGAGATTAGAGACTAGAGAAGGAAGAGAAGATAGAATTTGAGAGGGAAGTTCATATATTCATTCATTGCCTGAAAATTTTGTTACAACTCTGGAGTATATATATAGACCAAAACAAAATAGAAATGAAACAGAAATTACAACTAATAAAAAATACTCCAACAATTGACACCTAATGATGGCCAATTATATTCAAGTATTTCTCCAACTAGGATTCCAGCTACCTCACTGTTAAAACACCCATCAATTCCTTCTCAGCAACTCTCTCTTTATTTTCGCTATCTTCCTTCCATGCCAATTATCAATAATTGCTCCTTAAGCTTGATCACTAAGGCGATCTCCAAACTAGGTTAGCTCTTCTCCCATTTCTGCAAACTTCTCTAATTCACCAAGCTGGGCCAACTCTTCTTTCTTCATATTTGTTGCTTCTTTTAATTCCTTGATCTGAACTCCTTTGTCAAGCCTATTAACACCTTGTTGTGTTATGATATTCCTCTCCTCTTTTGAGACACCTTATCCTCAAGGTATAGGTACGAAAATTGACCCAATAAGCACCCAAAGCCATAAAACCTTTTCAATGGTAGTTGTATGAAAGCAAAAGAAAAATATGGCTATCTTCGTATATATGCCCTCCAAGCAACACAAACAAGGGACTTGTGCATATTCTTGGTCAAAGTGTCATTTTCTTCTTTTGCTTTCTTCGTATTTCAAATATCATCTCTTTGAATATAGCAATAACGTATATCCATTCAAGGTTGAGAAGACCATAGCAAACCATATCATCAATTCTAGCATTTTTCATTTTTGAACCTATAAAACTAGCATTAGTAAAATTAATAAAATCTACTCTAGTATTTCCAATTGAGAATTTTGGCAGGATAAAATTCATTTGGGTATTTTCACAAATAGGTTCTGGCCATGTTGCATTCTTCATATAGCTCGAAAATTGGCTAATTTCAATCCCAACATCATCACCACAATTAGCTACAAAAGTAGGAAGAATACTATTGTTGGCACTAGAGTTGAGGCTTGCCATTGGTTCTAGCTGCACCGATTCTTTTTCATTTCGTCATCTTCATCTGCGATGGTTTCAAAGTGAAGGGAGATCTGGTCCTCAAGGAACTCTTTTCGGTTTGCCAAATCGATATCTAAATCTTCCTTCATCGTTGTGATTACATCCTCAGTGGTGGTTGTAGCAATATCGCAGGAGCAAAGAATATCATGAAGTTTTGTAACAATCTCTTTGTCATCTCATTTTTCATGAAAGGAAGAATGACCTTATTTGCATTGGAGATACCTTCAGGAGATGGAAAAACTCCTATGGGTTCCTTACCCCGTTCATTGATTAGTGCATTAAGTAGTTTTTACAACACCTTATCTAATTTGACCTCTAACTCATTCGCTCTCTGTAACACCCGCTAATATACTCAAAAAAAACTCTCCAAACTATATTGAAGAACGCTACAGTATTTTTATGCAAAAAAATTAATAAGATTAAAATTTTTTCAAAATAAAAAAAGTGATTAAGCATAAGCATGCAAACTGATATAATAAAATAAAACCAGTTTGGATTTATACTAGCCCTGAGTTGCAAAAGTATATCATAAAATATAAACACATTAACTTAAAATAAAGACAGGTTTAAAAACTCAAATATCCCATGACATATATTAAAAAAATCAAAATAAAATATCATGTATAATCAATTCTATGCGGGTCTACTCCGACTGAAGTATATATAAACACCACTTTTAGAACAGTCAACTTCAGTTTATCGGCTTCAAATATACGTATAGAAAATTTACACGTTAAGCAAACTAATGCATAGTTATACATATATACATAAAAACCACGCTCAAAATCATAACTTATGCTTATGCTTAAAATCATATATTATAGATGTTACATACCTTGATGTCATATCAATATGCTTACTTGTACCATAGACATAATATGCACACCTATGTATCCATAATCATCCATAACATATATAACATTTCATAAGTTTCCTTTTATTTTCACATAATACTTACCTTATCGTATTAATTACCTTTTTAACTTTGTGCTCATGACTCTAAGCTTGACTATTTGAATGCGGATTGTGAAATAGGGATTCTCACAACCCAAGCTTAAATAACCTTGTTCACTGTTTGTATCAGCTCATCCGAGCCCCTTAAGTTAAGAGTACTTAAAACTCGAGCTTAAGCCACTTTATTTTTATATAAATATCAATAAATTATATGGTATTGTAACCCTTTCAATGATATACTATTTATCATATATCAAATCTAAGATTAGAAAACTAAGCATTTGGATTATTATCTTTATCTTTTAATTCATTTCATAACATACTATTTATTATCCAGAATTTAGTATAGGCACCTAGCCTCATACTCATATGTATATTCATGTATAACATCAATGTATAACATATGATTGAGCAACCCATCATATAAAATCATAAATCAAAATATACATATTATGAGTTTGTTGTGCTTCACGAGAGTGAATACATATTCACAACCATGAAAGACGTTTGTCACGGGTGTCTTACCTATGAACCAATAAATGAAAGCTTTTTCCTCTAAAATACATATCATTCATGGGAGTGAAATATATCTTCACAATCGTGACATCACGTCTTCATGGCTTCCTGACCGTGACACAAACCGTAAAATTATGGGTTCATACATGTTTATAAGGTCTCAATGTTCACACCGTGACTATATATTTATGGGTATGAACACTTGCATTTTATGACTTTCTAAGCTATGAAATAGCGCTCCAAAATCTAATATCCTATTTGGATACCCCATTCACGAATGTGACACCTTTGGTCATGGGCGTGAATCTTACATTTGCAGCAACCAAAACACGAACTAAAATAAAGCATTCATGCATTTCATGCAATATTTCTAGAGATTGACCAATGTCAATTACTCCTATCAACATTTTAGTCCACATACCATGTCTACAATATGTCCTAACAACATTTAACCCATAAATCATATATTTAGGTCATTTAGGCAATAACATGACACATATGTCATTTAAACTCATTAACTCACATATCCATGTTATTATTCATCCATAACATGCCTTTATAATATCCTTTTATAGATTACAATATGTAAAACATATCAAATGCCTTAATAATGAACTAATATACCATATGTACATAACTTTCCAAAAAAAAATAGCCTTAGTTAATCCTTCAAGCTTTTTAAGCTTGCTTCTCACCTTACGATGTGTTCTTTTGCTCTTTAATAGATCCTAGTGTCACAAAAACATTTCTATCAGAACCATATGATCGGAAAAAAGCTTAACTAACCCTAAAATCTAAGTTATACCTTAACTTATGCAAGAACACCCTTAAACCTCTATAACCCTTAAGGTTTCAAACTTCAACAATGGTATTTTAGGTTAAAAGAGGGTGAAGAAGATGGAACAAAACTTTTAGATCTATGTTAGGGAAAGATTATAGGCAGTAGAAAATTGTTCTAATAAAGATATGGTGCAGATGAAAGAGAAAAGTACAGCTACAATATGGCCAACTGACCTGCATTCATGGGCGTGAACCAAACTTCACTGGCATGAATGTCCACTCTTCTCAAAACTATCCCATTGATGTATCTCAAAGTGTACTTGCAAGTGTACAAACCAATGTAATAAGGTAAGTTTACTCCTGTTGCCCAGATATTATGCCAAGAAAGGGGGTTGAATTGGAGTTTTAAAAAATTAAACTTTAAAGTGCGGAAATAAAAATTAATTTTAGGAGAGATAGAGAAATTTGACACAAGGATTTTTATAGAGGTTCGGGTGTTAACAAACCCTACTCCTCTCCCCAATCGCAATTGGGAGTTTCACTAACACACTAAGTGTTACAATGGAGTTTTACAAGCTCCTTCTCAACTATGGTGTTTCTCACAATGGCTCACACCTAACCCAGAAATCCCTTGTGTTTTAATGGCTCACACAATAACCAATTCTTTGTGTTTTACAGGCTCACACAAACAACCTTTATCTTGTATTTTTTAAAAGCTCACACAAACAACTTTTTTCTTGTGTTTTAAAGGCTCACATAACTAACCCTTACAAGTGTTCTACTCTTAACCCAGAAATACCCAAAACTCACTTGAGTAATAAATGATTACAGAAAGAAACACTTACAAATCTTTATTGCTCAATAAATGATGAGAAAAAAGATTTTCACAGAGAATAGATATTGGTTATGAAAGTATTAAATGTACAAATAACTTGTAATAAGATTTTGATTCAAAATATTTGCTATCCTCTTGTACTGAATGCATAAATGACTTGCATTTATACTCTCATGGCTAATTATAGCTGTTAGAGTGCATTTAATAAGAAACTAGCCGTTGTACCAACCCAAATAATCGCGCCTAACATTTTTCTCTTTCATCTTTCACGGGCGTGACTATATTTGTCACGGGCGTGACTATTCTTCCAAGTCGTGACTGAAGTGGTGACCTTGGTCGTGAAGCTCTCTGGAAGGCTTTTGAAATATTTGGTCACGGGCGTGACAAACTTCCCAGCCGTGATCCATGTGGTGACTTTGGTCGTGAAGCTATCTGGATGAAATTGTCAGGAAGGTTCACAGGCGTGACATTTAATTCACAGACGTGACTTAAATGTGCATTTCACAATTTTGTTGTCTTCCTTCATGGCCGTGAACTTCAAATGTTGGTTTTGGTGACAGTTAGCTTTTTCACGGGCGTGACACATAGGATCACAGGCATGAACATGCTACTTTTTTAATTTTGTCTTTCAAGGATTAATCTTCCATTCTCCATTCTTGCTATTTTATTTCATACCCTGCTTAATAGACTTAGAAAACAAGTATGTTAAATGCAATATTGTTATTTTATTTGTTATCATCAAAATGATAGAAATACACCTCAAGGTTTAACAATCTCCCCCTTTTTGATGGTGATAAATAATCTAGCAATATGTGCTTTTAAGAAGTCTCCCCCTCAAAAGATACTTAGGATATAAAATTGATGAAATGCAAGAATTGTAAAGAATGATGTAGCATTGAAATAAACTTTCTAGTTTTTAAGTATATGCAAGTTATATGCAAAGTATATCCAATATATACCAAAATTCTTTTTAAAGCATGAAGTATATGTAAGGTATATTTAGAGTATGTCAAGGCATATTCATATATGTAACTTGCATTAAGGTATATGCAAAGTATACTTAAGATATATCTAATGAGTATAAAGCTCAATTTCATACTTGCATATTTATTTTGAAACAAATTTTAAGAGTTGCTTATTTCTCCCTACTTAACTCAATGTATTTGTAGGTTCTTATTTTTTATTCAAAATTCATTTATCTTAATATATTGCTAGGTTCTCCCTTTTTTTTCATCAACAAAAAGAATATAAAGATACCAAAAGAAAAACAAAGCAAATATATTAATGTTAAAAAGAGAAGTACAAACCAAGGGAAATAAAAGTCAGAAAGGAAATACAATTTCCTGAAAAACAAACAAAAAACAAGTAAATAAACAAGCAAACAAGCAAATTTAGGCTACCATCTAGCCTAACACCTAGCCGGACATCCTATCCCTAAGTTGAGCAACCTCTGCCTCAAGGCTGTCCATCTGAGACTCCATGAAGTCTTTGAGGTTCTCCAACCTCTCGTCCATCAAAGCCTTTAGCTGCTCAAATCGTGGTGCCAAAAGGTCAACCACCTGCTGCGCCAAATTCGGTGTTGAAGCCGAGGATTGTCCGATGTCCTGCTCAGCCGCTGGAGGTGCTTCCTCAACCTGAGCCCTTTTCTTCTACTGCATCCCTTGGAGGCCGTCTTTGAAGTCCTCCGTATCATTATCTTCCCAAATTATCTCCCCAGCAGTGTCTGTGAAGCGGTAGTAAATATTGTTCTTATGAACAATTCTGACAGTCGCTCCCATCTTAATGAAGGACTCGACATCCAATCGATCTCGAGGATGCCCTGGGATGAGATTGAAATGATACTCATCCAGCTTCAAATATCCAAGCTTCAAGGACATATGGGTGACATATCCACCAATGAGTATATCTCCTGTGGGTTTGGTGGCAATGGACAGAAGATGGTTTGCAAACCATCTAGAAAGCGCCACCGTGAGACCTCTTCTGGCCATCTCAAAAAGGAAGAGTTCAGATTTCTGAATGGTCCCATTGCTGTCTCCCCGAGCAGATATGCTATAGGTTAGAAACCTATGCAAATATTTGTGCATTGGGAAGCAGAGATGAGTGCTCTTAGTCTTCTTGACATCCTAGCTGCAATCTGTGCCAAAATGGGTCCATGCTCGAGTCGTGAATAATTCGACTTCGTTATCATTGAGGATGCCTTCCGAGGGTAGATTAAATAATTCCCCGAATTCAATGGCACTGAGGGTGTTTGGATTGCTGTAAAGTTGGAATTTCACCACTCCAGTAGGAGACACTTGCAAATTGCTCAAAAATTCCAGGGTTGGCTCCCTCAATGTGGGCTGATGAATGTCCATAAATTCCTGCAAATGACAGGCCTGAAGTTGCTTTGTCATTGTTGTTTCAAGCCTGAGAGTGCAGATGGTTTGCCATTCAAAAGACCTCGATGGAAAGAGAGGCCTTTGCTTCAAGGTAGAGTACCGAGGATGGCAATGCTCCGGGATTCTGTTCATGATGTAATTTGCGTACCTCATGGGAGCATGAGACTTATTTCTAGTTCCTTTTGATGAACCAGTTTCCATTTGGATTGAAGAAATGAACTTTGTGGAGTTTGGAAAAGTTTGACAGAAAATTTGAGGAAACCCTAAAGAAGTATGATTTTTGATGAAGGAATGGACTTTTGATGGTATTTATAGCAAAATTTTGTGACTTGGGGGCCGGAATCTTCAATATCTCATTGAATGTGTGTAAATGAGAGTGGTTTCAAGGAGTTGAAAGGTTGAAATGTGAAAAATAACCGGTTGTTTTCTTATGTACCCGATGCATTCACGGGCGTGAAATATGTGTTCACGGGCGTGAAGAGTCGTGTTCACGGTTTGCTGAAGGGGTGTTCTACCCATGAATAAAGGCGTGAAAATGTTCACGATAGTGACCTTTGAATGTCACGGTCGTGAATGATGAACTGTCACGGGGGTGAAACAATCGTCACAGGCGTGAAAGGTTGAATTTCACTACTTATGCCCGTGACTCAAAGCGTAAACGGCTCTGTGAGTTTGGGGTGAATATGTTCACGGGCGTGAAAATATGTCACGGGTGTGAACAAGGCTTTTTACGGGAGTGAATGAAGTCATGAACATAAGCTTCACTACTTGAAACCGTGAACGATGTCGTGAATCAAGTCGTGAATGACACTACCTCTTTTGGTTATTTAAGTCACGGGCGTGAACATATGTCACGGGCGTGAATGCCCTAAAATTTCCATCAAATAAAATTAAGTCCTAAAACAAGACTAAATCATTTCTATGAAGATTTTATCCCTTATAACATAAAATTTTCATCAAATTTACTACCTTATATCTAGTGATATGATACAAAATCAAGATTATCACTTAAGATTTGATAATTTAGCAATCACAAGGTTAATCCATTAATCATACCAAGTTTTCTTCTAATAAAATTAAATCTTTCCTCATTTAGAGACTTAGTAAAAATATCTGCCAATTGATTTTTTGTGCTTATAAATTTTAATGCAACATCTCCATATTGGACATGATCTCTAATGAAGTGGTGTCTAATGTCAATATGCTTACTTCTAGAGTGTTGAATGAGATTCTTTGAAAGATTTATAGCACTTGTATTGTCACATTTAATAGGTACATGGTTCATATCATGACCATAGTCCTTAAGTTATTGTTTCATCCAAAGAATTTGAGTACAACAACATCCAGCTGCTACATACTCTGCTTCAGCAGTTGAAAAAGCAACTGAAACTTGTTTCTTGCTAAACCAAGAAACTAAGCATTCTCCAATAAAATGACAAGTACCTGAAGTAATTTTTCTATCTAAAAGACTACCAGCATAGTTTGCATCTGAATATCCTATAATATAGAAGGATGAATTTCTAGGATACCATAAACCTAGATGCAATAATCCATGTAAATATCTAAGAATTCTTTTTACTGCATTTAAATGTGATTCTTTTGGACATGATTGAAATCGTGCACACAAGTAAACACTATACATTATGCCGGGTCTATAAGCAGTAAGATATAAAAGTGATCCGATCATACCTCTATAGAGCTTTTCATTAATGCTCTTACCCTTTTCATCCTTGTCCAATTTTGTTGATGTGCTCATATGAGTCTTGGCATTCTTGCATCCTTCCATTCCAAATTTTTTAATTAAATATTTAACATATTTGGATTGGTTGATGAATATGCCCTAATTTTTTTGCTTTATTTGTAGACCAAGGAAATACTTAAGCTCTCACATCATGCTCATTTCAAATTCCCTAGTCATACACTTAGCAAATTCTTGACAAAGCAACTCATTAGTAGAACCAAATATTATATCATCAACATAAATTTGAACAATTACAATATCATGTTTATGTTTTTAAATGAATAATGTGGTATCAACATTTCCCTTTGTAAAGTCATTTTCTAATATAAAAGAATTAGTCTTTCATACCAAGCTCTTGGGGCTTGTTTCAAACCATATAAAGCTTTTGAAAGTTTAAAAACATGATTTGGCAAATCATAGCTTTCAAAGCCTGGTGGTTGTTCTACATAAACTTCTTATTCTATATAACCATTTAGAAATGCACTTTTCACATCCATTTGAAAGAGTTTGAAATTCATGTGGCATGCATATGCTAAAAGTATTCTTATGGCTTCTAATCTAGCTACAGGTGCATAGGTTTCATCATAATCTATACCTTCTTCCTGATTATATCCTTTTGCAACTAATCTAGCCTTATTCCTAGTTATTGAACCTTGTTCATATAGTTTATTTCTAAATACCCATTTGCTACCTATAATTTGATGATCTTTGGGTAGGGACTAAGGTCCATACCTTACTTCTCTCAAATTGGTTGAGTTCCTCTTGCATGGCAATTACCCAACTTTCATCATTAAGAGCCTCATCAACATTTTTAGGCTCAATTTGAGAAATAAAAGCAAGATCAGTGGCTAAATGTTTGAAATGAGATCTAGTACTTACTCCCCTTGAGAGATCACCAATGATTTGCTCTTTTGGATGATCTTTCGTCATTCTCCATTCTTTTGGGAGTTCTTGCCCGTTTTCTTCTCGAGCTTGAGGTAGAGAATCATTTTGATGTGAATCTTCTTGATCATTTTCTTCTTTTCCATTTTCAAGATCAAGTCTTTCCATGTTACCTACAACATCATCAAGAACACTAGCTTTCACAAGATCAAGTCTATTAGATTCATTAAAGACAACATGCATAAATTCTTCAACAATTAATTATCTTTTATTAAATACTCTATATGTTTTGCTGGTTGTAGAGTATCCTAAAAAGATACCTTCATCATATTTAAAGGCAAATTTTCCAAGGTTGTCCTTGGTATTCAATATGAAGCACTTGCATCCAAATACTCTAAAGTACGATATCAAAAGCTTTCTTCCATTCCATAGCTCAAATGAGGTTTTGTTTAAAAGAGGTCTTTTGAAAACTCGATTTGAAATATAAAATGCAGTGTTTGTGGCTTCTGCCCAAAAGTAAGTTGGTAAACCATATTCATTGAGCATTGTTCTAGTCATTTCAATTAAAGTTCGATTTTTCCTTTCAACTACCCCATTTTGTTGAGGTGTCATAGGAGATGAGAAATTCTGTGAAATGCCATATTCAAGACAAAAGCTTTCAAAGTTTTCATTTTCAAATTCTTTGCCATGATCACTTCTTATCTTTGAAATACAACACCTTTTTTCATTTTGAACTCTTTTAGCAAAGTTTTTTTAGCAAAGTTTTTGAAATTTTCAAAAGCATCACTATTTTGAGCTAAAAAAATTACCCAAGTAAATCTAGAGTAATCATCTACGATGACAAAGGCATAATGTTTACCTCCTAAGCTAGCGATTTTAGTAGGTCCAAATAAGTCCAAATGCAGGAGTTGAAGAGGTTTTGAGGTATTTACTATGTTTTTGTCTTTGAAGGATGACTTGTGTTTCTTTCCTCTTTGGCAAGGTTCACATGTCTTGCCTTTTTCAAATTTGACTCTTGGTAGTCCTTATACTAGTTCTCCTGTGCTGAGGCTTTGTATTAAGTCCATGTTAGCATGACCAAGCCTTTTATGCCACAACCAAGATTCATCACTAGTGGTCACAAGACACTTAGAGGAATAATTAGATAATTCATGTAAGTCTATTATGTATGTATTGACATCTCTATTTCCTTTAAATATCTCTTCACCATCGATAGAGATCACAAGACATTCATTGGAAGTAAAAATTACTTTGTTTTCTTTATCACATAATTGACTAACACTCAACAAGTTATGTTTCAAGCCATCAACAAGTAAGACATCTTTAATAAAAGTAGTACCATTAATACCAATAGAACAAATGCCAATTACCTTACCCTTAGCATTGTTTCCAAAGGTAACTTTACCTCCATCAATACTTTTGATTTCATTGAAGAGTTCTTTATCTCCTGTCATATGCCTTGAGCATCCACTGTCTACTAGCCAAGCATTTTTGTTTATTGTGGACTTGAGGCATACATATTGAATCACAGTTCAAGTATGATTTTTAGGTACCCAAATGAGCTTGGGTCCTTGGGGGTTAGCATATGAAGGTTCCCAATGAGCCTTCCTTATCCAACAATGTTTATTTATGTGACCCATTTTCATACAATAATTACATTATTTCGGTCTAAACTTGCTTTTTGGTCTTACATTATTTTTGAATGCCATATTTCTATCAAACTGATTTTGAGAATAATGGCATGCACAATCATGATTAATTGATGCTTTTCTAGATGCATGCTTTTTATACATAAAGGCATGATTATTCTTTTTATGTATATAAGGTTTAATATGCTTATTCCTTGGTGTTGTTCCAACAAGTGTGGAGATGTGAGGTTCACTAGACTTAACAAAGATGGTTTTGTGAGAAGATGATGATGTGTCCTTAAATCCTAGACCATGTCTAATTAAGGGTGATCTTTGAGATACAATGAGAGTATCTAAACTCTCTTTACGTTTGTGAAATTTAGAAATGGAATTTCTAAGTTCTTCAACTTTTTTTTTCAAAGTATTATTTTGTTTAAGCAAAGAAGCAGTTGAGGGTCTTGATGAATATTCATCTAATGACTTTTGGAGAGATTCATTAGATGATTTAAGCTTTATGTTCTTCTTTTCTAAAACATCTATTTTATTTTTTAAATTAGAGATGTTATTTCTATAAGCACTGAATTTACTTCTATATTTCTCTAATTCAAGATTTAATTCTTCTATAAGACTTTGCTCATCATCATCATCATCACTATCATCATCATTATCACTACTATCATTATTTAAAGAGTATGAGTGTAGTGATCTTACCTTATTCGAGACGTGATCCTCAATAGCCATGAAGCATAGGTTGACCTCTTCGCTTTCATTATCATCTCTTTCACTTGAAGAGCTTTCGTCATCCCATATGGCTTTGTGACATTTCTCCCCATTGTCTCTTTGGTATTTGCTCTTATGCTTCTTGAGCCTTGGACATTCTGGTTTGATATGTCCTTTCTTTCCACACTCATAACACTTTACCTCTTCCTTACTTCTTTGTGCATCATTAGAAGTTTGTTTGAAGGATAGAGAAATTTGACACAAGGAGTTTTATAGAGGTTCGGGTGTTAACAAACCCTACTCCTCTCCCCAATCGCAATTGGGAGTTTTACTAACACACTAAGTGTTAAAATGGAGTTTTACAAGCTCACTCCCAACTATGGTGTTTCTCACAATGGCTCACACCTAACCCAGAAATCCCTTGTGTTTTAATGGCTCACACAATAACCAATTCCTTGTGTTTTATAGGCTCACACAAACAACTTTTATCTTGTGTTTTATAGGCTCACACAAACAACCTTTATCTTGTGTTTTTTAAAGGCTCACACAAACAACCTTTATCTTGTGTTTTAAAGGCTCACACAACTAACCCTTACAAGTGTTATACTCTTAATCCAGAAATACCCAAAACTCAGTTGAGTAATAAATGATTACAGAGAGAAACACTTACAAATATTTATTACTCAATAAATGATGAGCAAAAAGATTTTCACAGAGAATAGATATTGGTTATGAAAGTATTAAATGTACAAATAGCTTGTAATAAGATTTTGATTCAAATTATTTGCTATCCTCTTGTACTGAATCATAAATGACTTGTATTTATACTCCCATGGCTAATTATAGCCGTTATAATGCATTTAATACGAAACTAGCCGTTGTACCAACCCAAATAATCGCGTCTGATATTTTTCTCTTTCATCTTTTAGGGGTGTGACTATATTTGTCACGGGCATGACTGTTCTTCCAAGCCGTGACTGAAGTGGTGACCTTGGTCGTGAAGCTCTTTGGAAGGCTTTTGAAACATTTGGTCATGGGCGTGACAAACTTCCCAGCCGTGATCCATGTGGTGACTTTGGTCATGAAGCTCTCTGGATGAAATTGTTATGAAGGTTCACGAGCTTGACTTTTAATTTACGGGCGTGACTTAAATGTGCATTTCACGGTTTTATTGTCTTCCTTCATGGCCGTGAACTTTAAATGTTGGTTTTGGTGACGATTAGCTTTTTCACGGGCGTGACACACAGGGTCACGGGCGTGAACATGTTACTTTCTTAATTTTGTCTTTCAAGGATTAATCTTCCATTCTCCATTCTTGCTATTTTATTCCATACCCTACTTAATAGACTTAGAAAACAAGTATGTTAAATACAATATTGCTATTTTATTTATTATCATCAAAATGACGGAAATACCCCTCAAGATTTAACAACTCCTAAGGTCGATCTCTCAAGGAACTACGTAGTTCTAAATGCTTAATTAGTTTTAAATTACCAAAAAAAAATAGTAAAATAAAAACCTAAACACTCTAGCCAATTTTAATAAGTTGATAAAGAAGAGAAATAAATAACTAAAATTGTAATAAAAAGGAATAAAGAAATCAATGAGAAAAGAAACATGGACTTAGCTCACAAATCCCAATTTACATATTCTTTAATAAATTAAGCACCAATAAATGAAGATTTTATGGCTCTCACCTTTAAGCATTAATTAATCAAACCAATGAATTAACTAATGTTCAGTATAATTTTTAGATTAAATTACAGATGATGTGTCTAATAATCTAACCTTAATATATTCATTTAAAGTTAAATAATTGGTGATCAATTAACTATTAAACTAAAAACTTATGAAGCTTAATTGAAACTGAAGAAATCATACATTCATTATAGATAAAAAGGAACAATAAAAATTGGGATTATTCACTAAGCATGTCATATCCGCTAATTTAGACTAAAGTCACGCGAGTTGTTAAATCGACTCGTTGGTTTGACCGAAATTTAAATTTGGACTTTTATCGAAAAATAATGAAAATAATGGTAATTAAGTATGGAAAATATCTAATAAAATGTTCAAAATATTTCAAGATGTTAAATTTCGGTAAAGGACTAAATTGCAAAATTTGAAAAGTTTAGGGGTCAATTTGCAATTTACCGAAAATTGGAGGATTTAAAGGGGATAATCATAAATTAAATGCATGAATTGGGACATAAAATGCATATGGAGGCCAGCCACACCAAGTGTCATATTTTAAGAAGATAATTGACATACATGAATTTAACATTAATTAAAGTTTCTAGAATATGCTTAGGTGTCCCATAATTATCTATCTTGTCTTTATTCTCTTAATTATTCTTTCATCTCTTCATATCTAGAATTTTCTATCTTTCAATTGCCTCCCATGTTTCTTGAAGCCCAATACACCAAGTGGCAAAGTTTAATAAGCTAATGAAGATACATGCATATAACATTAATGAAGGTTTCTAGAATGTGGCTTATGTGTCCCCCATTTTAATGACTTTTGTCACTTTGTTCTTGATTGCTTCTTTCTCTTCCTTATCCATTTTTCATCGAGGAAAATTATGTTCTCTCAAACCAGCCACGTTTTCCCTTGTTCCTCCATAGCTAAAGCTTGATTTTAGAAAGAAAAAGTGAGAAAAGAGAGAAAAAGTAAGGTAAAATCCCATTTTCATGCTTAAGAAAGCTTAAGAGAGTAAGGAGAAAGGAAGAAATTAGGTTTATGAATTTTTAGTAATCTGTTTATGAATTTTAGGAACTCGAAGTGACAAGGATTTGGCTCAAAGGAGCAAAGGAAAGGAGAAAGAAAAGTAAAGAGAAAGAAAAGAGAGAAAGAGAGGTTTGTGCATAATCTAAGGCAATAGCCTATTTTCATTTTGTTTTAATTGCATAATTTAATTATTTGTCATGTTGATGATTCTGAATTAATATTACTTGTGATAAAAAATATTGGGGATGCATGTTTGCTAGACTTAGGATTTAATTTGGTAAAAATTGAATGTGATCGGTTGGTATGTTCTTTGCTGGAAATTGATGAGCAGTGTGCACTTAAACTGTTATAACTTAATTTCTGGAACTCGGTTTTTCATGTTCTTTATTGGGTTTGAAAGATAAGACATAGGGCTATAACTTTTATTTAGATCATAAAACCTGAATATGTCTGTATTTTTCCAGAAAATTTCATAAAGTTCGAACATAGAATCTGTCCAGAAATTCTGGGCAGAATTGTTAATAATGAGCAGTAAGTATTTAAACTGTTATAACTTGAGTTCTGGAGCTTGGATTTATGTGTTCTTTATTCTGTATGAAAGCTAAGACATAGGGCTACAATTTTTATTTATACCATAATATCTGAATATGTCTGTAATTTTCCAGAAAAAATTCATAAAGGTTAGACTTAGAATCTGTCCAGAAAATTCTGGGCAGAATTATCAGTGACCAGTTAGTGTTAATATTATCATATCTTTTGATACAGAACTCAGAATTAAGTGATTAAATTTGAATAATATTAAAGCTAAGATCCATATCTAAAATTGGTATTAAGATCATGTAACTATATTCAAAACGGAACAGGACCAAAATTAAGGTCCAAAACAGAGAACAGAATCTGCCGGTGACAGGGCAGCATGTGAATTGAGAAATGAAATGAGTAAAATGATGAGAAATTTGTTATATTATGTAAATATTATTTTAATTGAGTGATTATGTGATTATTTTGAGATATTACATGCATGAAAAGTATTAAATTAATTTTTATGAATTTTAATGAAATTGTATAAGCCCTAGAACACCTAACTAGAACCAACTTAGGATAGTTTGACATACCAAATAGGGGGGATTATGATGAAAATGATTAAATCCATTAATGGTATGATTATCTACACCGGGTTTGACAATGTTATCTATGTCGGGTTTGACACTGTTATTTATGCCGGGTATGACATTATTATCTACGCCGAGTTTGGCACGGTTATCTATGCCGAGTTTGGCACGGTTATCTACGCCGGGTTTGGCACTTATATGCGCACATCATATTTCCTGGGTGGCACTCCTAAGTGCCTGGATGGCAACTCCGTTATCCTATTCAGTGGTTCATAGGTGTCCTGGGCATAAATGAAAACATAAATAAAGAAGTTATGAGACATAAAAGAATTATTGAAAGTAAAACGGGAATTATGATTTGTGACATGAATAATAAAAATGGAATTATGAATTGTGGCATGGATAAAAAGAAGGTTTAGTGTTATACAATAAGGTGGTAATAAAATAAATAAGTATGAGATAATATAATATAATTTGATGTTTATACATGCTAGAATACCATGATTTGCATGAGAAAGATGATTTGATTATGTTAAACAAAATGAGATATAATAAATTGATGTTATGCATACTAGAATATTAGGAAATGTATGTTTGCATGATTTGATCATAAATTTTTATATGACAATGCATGTGACATTAAAAATAGTTTATTACCTTATTTATATGCACCACTAAGCCAAGAGCTTAGCGTGGGAGTTTCTCTCGCGCAGGTATAACAAAGAATAAGTAGCTAGTAGTAGATAAAGCTAACGGTGACCTGACCCAGTAAAGCAGCGTATATCAACCACCGTGGGTCACACATCTGTTGTATTTATGTTTTAAATTTTATTTTATAGTACTTGTAAAATAAACGGTACACTTTGTAAAGAAGATGTGATTAAAGAAAATGTATTTTTATCTTTGATGTTATGACTTTTCGTTTATGGTGCAAAGTAAATAAATGGTAAATAAAAAAATGAAAATGAATGATTTTCCGATGTTCAAAATTTAATAAAGATATTTTAAACGATGAAGTCTCTGGTAGCACTCCCTCATCCGGGCACGAGCTGCTGGGTTGAGGGGGTTTTACAAAGCACTCATTGAAAAGTTTAGCCTAACATCATAATAACAATGATCATGTCTATTAAGATGGCTAAATTAAACATAAAAGAAAAGATGAAAATAAAGCTTCCTGGAATATTGCCATAGAGTTCTTAACTTTCTCTATGTGTGAAGTCTTACTTAAATTCTAATTCTAAAGATACAATTATTCGTATTTAAAAGATACTTTCCCCCTTAGATAATCTTCAAATCAACTTTTATCTTCAAAGTCCAATCCCCACTTGATCGGAAATAATAATTGGAATTTGACTCCAACTCTGCAGACAAGGGAGAGCATCACGCTAGTGACAAGGTATCATGTTCATGACACTCTCATCAGCAATATTTCCTTCACACTTGTGATGATTTCTCTCATGTGTGACAGGCACTTCAAAGCAGTGATATGCTTGTAACCAAATACAGATGCTTGCGATAAAAGATTGAGCTCTAAGAACTTAACACTTGCAATAATAACCTTATGCCAGCGACAAGAACAAAAGAAGAAAGCCATCACGACCATGCACACTCCTCACGTCCGTGACACATTATCACGTGTGTGAGGCTTGAAACTTGTCATTTTCCCCTCACATGCGTAACAACTTGGCTTCTTTTCCTGCATTTCAACTCTTTTTGCTACAATCACAAAATCAAAACAATTAAGTACCTAAACATAATAAAATCTTATAATTAAACATAAAAAAACACTAACAAAAACTAGAACAAATAAGAGCACATCAAACTCCCCCATCCTTAAACAATGTTTGCCCTCAAGCAATATATAAATATAGAGAAATATCAAAAACATTTCTATAGTGAAACAATTAATATGCACAATTCTAATCTTCATCATCCCCAAGTTTCACTAATGTACCAATATGATTTATATCAAATTCACATAGTTTAACTAAGCCCAAAATAATCTTAATACAAATTCCATGCTCAAAAATTAAAATAAAAACAATTCTATTACATAATTGCCTCAACATATATAGTGAAAAGTAATTTAAACAAACTATGGATTATCACTAGCCAAAAACTTATATATTAAATTCCCATGCTTATTGATTTGCTAGCTTTTTTAATTTTTCTTTTGATTAACTTTTCTTAGAGTTAACAATTTTTTTCTAAGTCATAGTACATTTCTTTTTTCTTTTTCTGTTTTGTTTAGTTTTTTTTTAGAAATACATTATGCTCATATAAGGTACTTTGCATACTTTTATCCTTGGTAGGACAACGAAATAAACAAGACAAGTGCATTTTATATTATATCTTGATATTTTTGTTAACTTTATACTTTAACTGAGCTATTTGATTATATATGGTGTTTAAGGATTTAATATATGAGTTTAATACATTTAATAATCCAAAGCTTAAGTAAATTATGAATATTGTATAAATGAGGCAATTAAATAACTAAATTGAAATGTTTTTAATTTCTAAAGTATGAGATTAGCATTAAAACTATCTTAAAATTAATCAAACTAAACAAATTTAACATTAAATCAAGATCTATCATTCCTTCATTAACTCACTCCTGAGAAAATAAAGAAAATCAATCAAACATATTATTTTTAGATTTTTATTATTTTCTTTTTTTTAAAAAAAATCCACAAAATTTAACACAAAAATTTAAATAACTTTGAACCCCAGAAGATAAAATTCCTTCACCCACATTTATTTTAGATATTGTCCTCAATGGTTAATAAAAAGCAGAAATAAAATAAGGAAAGGAAAAGGAATACCCCTCTGGTATGAAGAACTTCTCACTAAGATGGAGAAGGAAGATGCTCTAAATTTGGCGTAAAAGCATGGTGTGCTGGGCATTAGTGCACTCCAAACTATCCATCTAATGATCCATATGATCTAAGTGCTGCATTACTCGTTGTATTACAGGTACCAAAGATTGTTCTAGCTCATTGGACTGTGGTGGGGGTTGTTTAGTTTGCTCATCACTGCCTTCCTATTATGAAGGCTCACCCCTTTCACTTGGTAGTACCGACCATCTAATAGTATCTCCTTCTTGGATAACCAGGTTAGATCTCTGCAACAAAATACTATCAAAATTTACTTTGCTAAAAATTAGTGTCAGTGTATTAATTGAAACAATGAAAGCACAAAAATGCCTAACAAAGGTAGTGATAATACGACATAAGCCAAGTGTAGTCCTAGGGTGTCTAATGATGCATAACATATGCTTAAAATAAATGTAGATGTGCAGAGTCTTGTTCTTGAATGCATGCACCATAAAAGATATAACTCAATTTTAGAAACTTTGTTACTTTCAAAATTTCCAAAGATTGTCTGGCACACGAATTTATAAAATAGAGCAACACATGATCTTTAAAACTTATTGTAGAATAATTTTTAGGACTTAAATGAGGTTTTCCAGTCAGCCTTTGCCAAATCTAATCATCATTAAAATTATCAGACATTTCTTGTACTCTTTCAATAAAGAATTTAAAAATTCTTCTCATAATTTGGTGGTAAGTTGGACTAAAAATGGGAAATCAATGGGTAATTAGGTGTTAGGGTATAGAAATTTTTGAGAGAAAAATGAAGAAGAATAAGGAAATTGGGAAATGGGAGAGCACGGTCGGGAGAAGAGTTTTTATTTACACATATAAATAGGTACGTGAGCAACTTAAAAGAGAAAAATTCGGGTGTTATGCACTTGAGGGTGCCTCATGTCTGTGACACCCATTTTTACCTTAAAATGTCACACACGTGAGGAATCCTCACGGGTATGGCACCTCTTCTTCCTCATGATTGTGTCTTCCTTCATTGTTTTGAACATTTCAGTGCCTTCTTCTATAAATGCATTCCTAAACATAAATTAGATTCGGAATTCAAGTAGAAACTTAAAAATTAATAATAAAGATGAAAGTTCAAGCTAATAAACTAAAAATAACAGAAAGAATGTGGGTTACCTCCCAAGAAGCATCACATTTATTGCTTAGGTAAGACATTTCTAAATATTCTCCTTTAAAGAGGTTTGAAAGTAATTTGGAGCTTGTCATCCCCTTCTGCCCTATTCTCAACTTCACTGCACTTAAACATCTCACATGTTATTTCAGAAACAAATTTATCAACTGGAAAAATGGAAAAACATTGACTTACAGTAATTGATAGGTCACATACCTTAATTTCATTAGTTACACCCCCTATTGTCATGTTTAATTTTCTGAGTTTAATATTAATTTAGGTGTCTATTATGGCCATAAAAGATATATCAAGCAATATATTTGAACTTTCTTTTAAGATCTCATTCTTAATATCCATTACCACAAAATCAACAAGTATAATTACCTTACCAATTTGAATTATGAGGTTTTCAACAATATGTAAGGGAAGTTTGATTAAGCCATAAGCTAACTAGAGTTCCATAGTAGTTGGTTTTAATTCTCCTAAACTCAATTGCCTAATAATAGAACATGGAAACGAATTAGTACTAACACCTAAATCCAACATAGCTTTTGCTTTTGTCTGTTCACCTAAGGTAATATTTATAATAAAACTCTTAGAACCTTTTTAATTTTTAGAGATTTGAAGTCTTGGGGTTGTATTTCATATGTACCTATAAAAGAGCAGTGCTGCATGTTAGTTTTAGAAACTACTTTATCATTACAGGGATTACCTTTTATGATTACAGACTTGGCTTGTTCTATTTGGCTTGTAACTTCCCTTTTTTATTCTCTTGTACAGCCTCTGCAATCTGCCCAATTTGAATATCTAGCTTTTTAAATGAAGCTTCTATTGGGTCAAGCCTTTTATCCATTCTATCTAGCTTGTATTAAGTTGCTAATATGAAACTATGTAATATTTCTTATAATGGTGATTTTCTAGATGTACTAGCATGTCCAATTTGATTTGGATGTAGGTAGGACTGTTGATCTAAAGGCTCTTAGTAGTTGTACTGTGGATTTTGATTTTGATTTTGATCAGAATTCTCTATGAGAAATTTTGGTGGTTTCTCCAGCTATGATTGTAGGTATTTGAATGTGGATTATTTTGTTGCCTTGGCTGGAAAGAGATTAAGGCACTTGCTTGTTCCACATCATTCCTTGTAAAGGAAGAACACATATTAGCTTTATCTCCATAAATACTGCAAATGCCACATATGTGATTTATAGACGCTTCTTCTTTATTGGTTAACATTCTGACTTGCTTTGTAAGTTCAACAATCTATAAAGCCAATTCAATGCCACTGGAAACTTCATGAACTGTCATCTTCCAGCCTCTCACTTTTTTTGCTGAGAATTAGCTCTCAGAAGTTCAATATGTCATAGACTTCAGTTGTTGCCTTCTCTCCTATGGCCCCTTCAGCTATGTTATCAACCATGCATTGGTATTATTGGCTCAAACCTTTATAGAAGGACAAATTAGTTACTAGAAAAGGTACACTTGGTGAGGGCACTATAAAAGAAGAATTTGAACCTATTCTAAGCTTTATGGAAAGTTTCAAAGTCTTTTTGGTAAAAATTAGTAATTTCAGCTCTCAACTCTTTTGTTTTCTAATGGGAATCGATTTTTTCCATGAATTTGTGATATAATTTTGTCCTGTTATTCATAGAATTATGAGATAACATCAACATCCATACCTTGGCTTTATCTTTTAGAGTATAAGGAAAATACCTCATCCTCAGTTAATCTTCATTAAGCCCATTCAAAGGGAAAGTGTTAATTATTGCATAAAATTCTCTCATAAATATCAGGGGGTCTTCAATAGTTAACCCATAGAAAAATGGAAGCATGTTCAAATGTATACTTTTCAACTCATAATTTCTAGTTGCTTCTCCTAACACAATGCAAAAGATATTGTTGCTAATTACTGGTCTGGCATAGTTCTTTATGGCTAATTGCCTCTATTCACCAACTGCTCTTTGTAGAATTTGTAACACTCCCCTCACCCCAGCAACGCATGCCCAGATGAGGGAGTGTTACGCTAACTTCATTAGTTGAAATATCATTTTTAAATTATGTATAAACGAAAATCACTCGTATATTTTTTTTACTATTTATTTACTTTATAGTGTAAAAGAAATCAAAGTAAGAAAACACAATACATTTTATAAAGTATTATTTACAAAATGTTATGTTATTATACAACCATTACAAAATAAAGTTCAATCCAAAATATACAAAAGATGTGTGACCCAAAGTTTGAAACAGGCTTCTCCACTGGATCAAGCCACTGCTACCTTTGTTTACTATTTTATACTTATTCTTTGTTATACCTGCATGAGAGAAACTCCCATGTTAAGCTCTAGGATTAGTGATATATATAAATAAGGCAATAAACTATTATATGCAACATGCATTGTCATATATCAACTCATGCTCAATCATCTTCTCATGTAAATATGCATATCATGGTATTCTAACATGTATAAACATCAAATTATATTCTTTATCTCATACTTGTTTACTTTATTAAAATATCATTATATAACACATCACAATTAACTATGTTACAAGTCATTATTCCTTTTATTTTTCTTAACCTTTTTATGCCCACAACACTCAATCATCTTTTCATGCAAACATACATTTCATAAATTTTATTCTTTTATATCTCATATTTATTTTACTTTATCAAATCATTATTATCCATAGCCTTTTATTGTCCATAACACCAATGAACCCCTGACTAGGATAACAGAGTTGTCATCTAGACACTTAGGAGTGTCACCCGGGCAATATGATTTATGCATATAAGTGTCATTTCCGGCTTCATAATAGTGTCATACCCAACATCGATAATAGTGTCATACCCGGTATAGATAATAGTGTCATACCCGGTGTCGTTAATCATACCATTAATGGATTTAATCATACTCTCCTTGCTTAGCATGTCAAACTATCCTAAGTCTAGTTCTAGTTAGGTGTTCTAGGGCTTACTCAATGTTATTAAAATTCACCCATTTCATGCATGTAAAGGTTCAATTAATCACATAATTACTTAACAAAAATAGTATTTGCATAATATAACAAGGTTCACATCATTTTACTCTTGTAATTCCACAACTCACATGGTGCCCTGTCACTGGCAGATTTTGTTCTATATTTTAGACCTTAATTTTGGTCCTATTACAATCTGAATTTCGCTACATGGTCTTTTTAAAAATTTTAGGTCTGGATCTTAACTTTAATATGCAACTTAAATTACTTAATCATAAGTTATGTATCAAAAGATATGATAAAATGAACACTAACTAGTCACTAACAATTCTACCCATAATTTTTTGGATAGATTCTAAGTTCAAACTTTATGAATTTTTCTAAATAATTACAGACATATTTTGATTTTATAGTCTATATGAAAGTTATATCTCTATGTCTTATCTTTCAAACCAAATAAAGAACACACAAATCCAAATTCCAGAACTCAAGTTATAGCAATTTAAATACTCACTGCTCATCAATTCCAGCAAATAACATACAAACTAATCACATTCAATTTTTACCAAAATTAATCCTAAGTCTAGCAAGCATGAATCCCTAAGATTTTCATCACATGATATCATTAATTTACAATTAATAACATGCCAAATGCTCCAATCATGTAATTGAAAACAACACATAGGCTATTGCCTTAAGTTATGCACAAACCTCTACTTTTCCCTTTTCTTTCTCTTTACTTGTCTTTCTCTTTTCCTTTGCCCTTTTGAGCTAGCTCATTGTCAATTTGAGTTCCTAAAACATAAAAGAGATAAGTACAACTTAATAAACCCTAATCTCTCTCTCTTGCTCTCTCAAGATTCCTTAAGCTCCTTTTTGTATGAAAACCTACTCTTCCATGGCTCTCTCCCTCTCTTTCTCACTTTCTCTTCTTAGCATCAAGTTTTGGCCATGGAGAACAAAGAGAAACTTTGGCTGGTTTGAGAGAACATAGAATATTCTAGATGGAAGGATAAGGAAGAAGGATGAGTAATTAAAAGTAAAGTGATAAAATTAATCAATAATGAGACACATAAGCTATAAAAATCTAGATATTTTCTTGGCTAATTAATGTATTCGTCTTACTTTGATGTATAATGATTCAAGGAGCAACGTAGAAGACAAGTAATTGATAGAAAATTCTAAATACAAAGGATAAGGAAGGATGAATGAGCAATTAAGGAGAAGATGACAACAATCAATTAAGGATAGGGACACCTAAGCCATATTCTAGAGGTTTTCATTAATGTCTAATTCATGCACATCACTTGACTCATTGTTGCATGCCACTTCGTGTGGTCAACCCCTTCCATGTGTTTAATGTCCTAATCATGCATTTAATTGATGGTTATCCCAATAAATCCTCCAATTTTTTTATTGCAAATTGACCCTTAAATTTTTTAAAATTTACAATTTAGTCCCTTACCGTAATTTAACATCTTTAAATATTTTAAACACTTTATTAAATATTTTTTATAATTATTTTCCATTATTTTAATTATTTTTCAGTCAAAATTCTAATTTAAACTCCGATCAAATCTATGCATCAATTTAATGACCACGCGGCTCGGGCCTAAATTTGCGGATATGATAGAATTGTCATTTTCTCAGTTGCTACTTTTTCTTCAAAATTTTTAAGGATTTTCAAAAATCCTTCTTTTTCTTCAAGGGTCTGTTCTTCTTGTCTATGTGCTCTAGTCCTTAATTTTCAATTCCTTTGAATGGATGTTTCTCTTGATTTTGTTCGTTTACTTGTAACTGGCATAAAAACCAAAGTCGATAATTAAAAAAATAGAAAAAGAAAGAAATACAATAAATATTGCAAAAAATTATTTGAAATTATCTAAAAGACAAACATTGGCAATTTAATTAATTAAGAATCTAACAAACAGTAGTTTTTCGGCAATGACGCTAAAAATTTTATGTATCTCAAAGTGTACTTGCAAATGCACGATCTAATATGTTGCCCAAAATAATAACTAATAAGGGAGTTGAATTGGTTGGTAATTAAAAATTTTTCTTGAGGCAATTTTACTAAAGAATGATTTGTGAAAGAGAAATTTAGTACACAAGATTTATAGAGGTTCGGGTATTAACAAACCCTACTCATTTTTCCAATCTCAATTGGGTATTTTACTAACACTCAAAGTATTACAAATGGAGCTTTTCCTAGCTCAGTCCCAATTATGGTATTTTACTCTCTTGGCTAAAACCTAACCTAGAAAAACTTTTGTGTTTTAATGGCTAATACAACAACCAAATCTTTGTATTTCAATAGCTCACACAAAACCCTTACAATTGTTTCACTCACAACCCAACTCACTCAAACTCACTTTTGAGTAATTGATTACAAGAATAAAACACTCACCAATCAAAAAGCTCAATAATTCTGAGCAATTATGGTTCTTACAAGATAAAAGATAAGATTGATGAAATCATTTAAATGTACAAGATTATACAAGATTAGAAGATTGAATGCACATTTTCTCTTATTTTTATTAACCTTTGGAAGTCATATATATATATATATATATATATATTGTATTTATACTTTTCCTAAGAAATATAGTTGTTTGGAATGCATTTAATGCAAAAATACATGTTCAACAACTTTTCCGTTCATGCTTGACAACTTTCTACTTCCAGGTTCACAGGTGTAATTGTTCTTCATAGCCGTGACTGAAGTGGTAAAGCTGGTCGTGAATGGTTCTATCCATAAATGAGAAGTCTTTCGTGGGTGTGACTTAGTCAAGTTTTACGAGTGATCCAATGTTTCACTGTTGTGAACATTTGAATGAACAAACTTAGCGCTAATTGATTCATGAGTATTACTCCATGAGTCACGGACGTGAATTGCTATTTTTCATGGTTGTGGCGATTCTTCACCACAGGCGTGAATATTTGTTTCACGGGCATAAATCTTTGCTGATTTTTTTTCTTTTAAACTTCAAACAATTTCAATCAACTTGCTTTATGGCCTTAGGAATATGTAACCTATCTAACACACTTAGAACACAAAATGTGGTTAAATTCCTTATTGCCCAATTATTTATGATAATCAAAATGATAGAAATATCCCTCAAGGTTCAACAATCTCCCCATTATATATGGTGATAAATAATTTTGCAATATATGGCGTAAGGAGAAGTAAATTTCTCCCCTTTAAAAAATGCTTAATAAATATGAATTATAAAGAGCACAAGGATATTACAATTCAAACCATAAGTATATAAGAAATGAAGTTTCAAAAGAAATTCAAATAAGCATTGATTATAACATTTATTCCAAGTATATGGAAGGTATATGTCAAGTATATTTTATATTAAATGACATTTATGTTAAGTATATGCAAAGTATATATCAAGTATATGTTAAGTATATGTTGTTAAGCATATTGCATTTATTCTCCCTTTGTCACAATCAAAAAGTGACAATCAAGATAAGAAAAAAGACAATATAAAACAGATCTCATATTTCATTACATAGTCAAAAAAATACATATATGAGTTAAGTACAAACAAGATATCCTATCTATTGATCCTAATGATCCTAATTATCCTAAAACAAGATTCTAAAGCATTAAACTAAAGCTAAAGAAAAGATAAATCATGGCTTGAAGCCAAATACTTGCTCGTGAAGATGAGTTATCTCCTCCTCAAGGATATTAAGTCTTGACTCCATGAAATTCTTAAGATTATCTAGCTTATGATCAATGGATTGTTGGAAGGAATCCATGCTTGCTTAAAGCATGTCGAAGCGATGAGTGATAAGTGTCATAAGTTGCTGAGCCATATCCAGTTGAGATGAAAATGTTTCACCAACTGCTGGGGTAACCGGTATTTTTGTCATAACTTCAGGAAGCTCGACTCTAACTCTCTTTCTTTGTTGTGGCCCTTGAAGACCAACTTTAAATGCTTTCGAATCATCTGGTTCCCATTCAATCTCACCTGCATGAGTGATAAACCTATGGTAGGTGTCATCCTTAAAGATGATTCTCACTGTGGCTCTCATCTTGATAAATGATTCAATGTTTAGTCGATACCTAGGGAATGTCGGGATAATAGCGAAGTTATGATCATTAAGATCCATCAACCTAAGCTCAATCGCCAAATGAGTAATGTAGCCACCTATAAGAATCTCACCCGATGGCCTTAAATGAAGATGGGATATGAACCATTTTAACAAGGAAATTGGCTCATTTTTTTGAGCTATCTCGAACAGAAAAAAATTCTGACTTCCTGACTGCCCCGTTGCTATCCCCTCAGGTAAAGATTGAGTATGCCAGGAACTGGTGAATGTAGCAAAGAATCGAATTCTTCAGGTGAGTGCTCTTAGTCTTCCTGATATCTCAGCTGCAATCACTACAAAAGTTGTGCTAATCTGAATAGGGACTAAAATCTTTTGCCTTACTTTTGTTTATCAAACCCTCATGTGGTAGCTTGAAGATATTTGCAAACTCTAAAGCGGTGAGAGATTTCTCTTGTTTGCAGAGCTAGAATGAAACCTTACCAATAAGGGATACTTGCAAAGTACTCAGAAACTCTGGGGTTGGCTTGAAGATGTCTACGAATTCTAGCAATCCATATTGTTGAAGCTAAACTCTCATGTCTAATTCAAGGCCATTAGTATGGATGCAACCCTAATCAAATGTTTGGGCGGAAAAAATAGGTCGTTTCTTGAGAGAAGCATACTTCTAATGGAAGTGTCATGGTAGAACATTGAGAAGATAATCTGTATAAAGCTTTGGAGTTGTGCTCTTTCTCTTCCCTTTGGAGGTACTGACTCTAGAGGATAGTTGTGATCAAAATCCATGAAAAAAACTGAAAGGAATGAAAGTGAAACCTAGGGTTTGAATTCTATAAGAAGAACTTAAGAAATCTTGAAAAAAATGGATGAAAATTATGTTTGTGGTGTTTAGAGGATGAATCCAATGATGATTTGTTATGAAATGGAATTTGGGAGGTCGAATTTGCCTGGAAAAAGTGAAGTAGGACGTGGCTTTCACAATTTTAAAGAGAGAAGATCGAAAGAAACAATAACATTTTAGGTTTTATATTGATTGATTCACGGCCGTGAATAAATGTTCACAGGCATGAATAATTGTATTCACAAAAAGACCAAATGGTGACCCATCCTGCGACCATAAGCGTGAACGCTTCCGCCATTTAAAGCATGTTTAGTTCACGGTTGTGATATAAAATAGTCGCGAGTATGAAAAAGGATATTCATGGGATCAAACTATGACCTAATGTGTGAGCCAAAATGTGAACACTTCTGCCAATGTTGGCTACTCTTTTCACAACCTTGAATATTTACATAGACATGAAGACCTAAAACATTGCAAAAAAAATAAAACATGATTCAAACAAAAGGATGTGATACATGATTCCTTCCTAAGCAAACTAAACATGTTTTTTCATGAAAAAAAAATCATTTATCACACAATTTGAACATGCAAATCTTCAAATATATGAAATATTACTCAAGAATCACAATTAAACATCAAAGATACACAAGACATGTGATACACATTAAGATTATTCAATTGGGCAAAGTGAATGCAATTTTTGTTAAAAATAATTTTAAGACAATGTGCTCCCATCAAGCATACCAAACTCCCTTTTTATAAAATAAAACTTTTCATCATTGAGAGACTTGATGAAAATGTCAGCCAACTGATTGTTTGTGTCAATAAATTCTAATACAACATCAACATTTTGGATATGATCTCTTATAAAATGAAGCCTAATGTATATGTACTTGCTCCTAGAATGCTGAATGGGATTTTTAGAAAGATTTATAGCATTTATATTATTACATTTGATGGGAATATAATCAATCTCTTGACCATAATCTTTGAGTTGTTGTCTCATCTAAAGGACTTGAGTGCAACAATAACCCGCTACCACATATTCTGTTTCAGTAGTGGACAAGGCAACCCAAACTTTTTTTTTTGCTAAACCAAGAAACTAAACATTCACCAATGAAGTGATAAGTTCCAAATGTGTTTTTCTATGTAAAAGACTACTGATATAATCAATATCCAAAAAACCAATGATATAAAATGAAATGTTTCTAGGATACCATAAGCTTTAGCGCAATATGCCATGTATATATTTTCAAATTCTTTTCACAGCATGCAAGTGAGATTCTTTAGGACATAACTGAAATCTAGCACATAAACATACATTATACATTACATCTAGTCTAGAAGTGGTAAGGTATAAAAGAGATATGATAATACCTCTATAAATTTATTCATCTATAGCTTTACCCTTCTCATCTTTGTCCAATTAGGTTGATGTGCTCATTAGAGTTTTAGCACTTTTACATTCTTTCATTCCAAATTTCTTTAATAGCACTTTGGTGTACTTGGATTGGCTGATAAAGATGGCATTATTGCTTTGTTTGATTTGAAGACTAAGAAAGTGTAACACTCCTTCACCCCAGCAGCTCGTGCCTGAATGAGAGTGTGCTACGCTAACTTCATCGGTTAAAATATCATTATATAAATTATTTATAAGGCAAAATCACTCGTACATTTTTTTCTTTATTTATTATTTGTTTACTTTGCATAATAAAAGAAATCATAGCATGAAAGACAAACTATATTTTTATATCATAACATGTTCTTTACAAAACGTGCTATTTATTTTACAAATACTACAGAATAAAATTTACAAGATAATATACAAAAGTTGTGTAACCCACGAGGTGTGCAACAGACTGTTTTACTAGATTAGGTCACCGTTGGCTTTGTCTACTATCTTCTATTTATTCTTTACTAAATCTGCATGAGAAAGCTCCCACGCTAAGCTTTTGGCTTAGTGATACATATAGATAAGACAATAAACTATTTTATGCAATCATGCATTATCATATATCAACTGATGCTTAATCATATTCTCATGCAAATATACATATCATGGTATTCTAGTAAGTATAGATATCAAATTATATTATTTTATCTCATACTTATTTATTTTATTACCACCTTATTGTATAACACTAAATCTTCTTTTTATCCATGCCACAACTCATAATTTCATTTTTATTATCCATGTCACAATTCATAATTCCAGTTTTATTTTCAATAATTTTTTTTATGTTCCATAACTTCTCTATTTATGTTTTTATTTATTCCCAGGACACCCATGAACCACTGACTAGGATGACGGAGTTGCAATCTAGGCACTTAGGAGTGCCACCCGGACAATATAATATGCGCATATAAGTGTCAAATCTGGCGTAGATAATCGTGTCAAACTCGGCATAAATAATAATATCAAACTTGGCATAGATAATATTGTCAAACCCGGCATAGATAACATTGTAACATCCGCTAATTTAGGCCCCGAGTCGCACGTGTCGTGAAGTTGACGCGTTTGACCGATCGAAGTCTAAATTCAGATTTTTACACAAAATTGATTAGATAATGGATAAATTAAATGATATAAGCCTAATTAAGTGATTATAGAGTTTAAATAAGTTGATTTACGATAAAGGACTAAATTGCAAAATTTGTTAAGTTTTGGGGTCAACTTGCAATTTATCAAAAAAATTGGAAGACTAATGAGATTAATTGTTAATCAACATATTAATTTTGGGCACATTTTGATAGGTTTGGTCGACCATGACACTAAAAGAAGAAGATCAATATTGATTAAGTGAAAAATTGGAAGAAGATGGTCAAATGGTGGGTCCCACATGAAGACTTTTTGGGTACCCTATTTAAGGCTCTCTTTTCTTCTTCTTCTTCTCTTCATTTTCTGCTCTTTTTCTCTATTTTCTTTACCATTCACGCCAGCTATATCCATTCTTCCATAGCTCACCTTGATTCTAGAGAGAGAAAGGAAGGGAAGAGAAGGGAAAGAGCAAGAAAAAGTGATATTTATGTTCCATAACTCTTAAGGAAACTGGAAAGAACAAGAAAGAGGAAGAAAAATCAAGTTTGGTAGAGAGAGAAAATCTCCAAAGTGGTGATCTAGTGAAGGAAAGTGTAAGGTAAGAAGCATTTCTTCTTATTCTTCTTCATCTTTTCCAAAGGGAGTTTGAATTTTGAGCTCTTCTAAGACTTATATGGAAAGAGAGAGAAACTAGGGTTTTGAGAGAGAAAAAGAGAGCTTATAGTCTTGAGAAAATCATATGGAAATAATGATTTATGATGTTGTAGGAGTTCCAAATGACAAGGAACAAGCTCTAAGGAGCAAAGGAAAAGAGAAAGCTACCTAGAAGAGTGAAGGAGAAAGATTAAGGTTTGTGCATAACTTAAGGAAATAGCCTATTTTGTTTGAAATAATGCATGCTGAATATGACCTTAGATAAATGCAATTTCAAGAATGATGATGATTATGGCATGAAACTATAAAATTAGACATGTATGAATGAGATTCTTGTGTGATAATGAATTAATGATGCATGTTAGAGAATATTGTATGATCAAGGCATTTACATGTATTGAAAAGTAATAAGTTGAGTAAAGAACCTTAGAAATACATGAAATAGAATTTGGTATGATTTGGATGATGTTAGAATGAATGAAATGTGAATATGCAGATTTCCTACTGAAAGTCACGGGTGTGACTATTTAGTCACGGGCGTGAACTTGAGGGTTCATGATTGTGACTGATTGTGTCACAGTTGTGAATTTCTGGGTGGAAATGGTACTATTCATTCCAGAAGCGTTCACGGATTGGAATCACGGAAGTGAACTTATTCACGGGCGTGAATGAGTAATCACGACCGTGAATGCTTTTGGGCGATTTATTCCAGTAGCGTTCACGGCTTGGGATTACGGGCGTGAACTAATTCACGGGCGTGAAATTAGTAATCACGGTCGTGAATGCTCTGTATTGTGATTATGAATGTGGTTATCTAATAAAGAATTCAGGTAAGTAAGTGAAAGATATTGTCTATCCAATGAAATAAGAATGATATGGATATATGTATATGTATATATATATTGATGTGAGAATGTGATATGTTGTGATATAGAAAAAAATGAATTGATGTAGAAAAATGAATTGTCATGGATGTATATGAAATCTGATGCAGATGATAAACATGAGAATATTGATGAATCTAGTAAATGAATGAAAAGATATACGATTATGACTATATGTTTGCAAAACAAGAAAATTGAGATGTTGATAAATATGAGATATTGATGTGTGGAAATTTGAGAATTTTGATTGATGTGAAAATATAAAGAAGCCCATTACTCTACTTACGGACTAGAAACAGGATAGATGACATGTCATTAAGGAGGCGAACGGTACTGTACTATACCTCAACCAATGTAGCTTAAGCTCGGAGAGCGCCATTGGTCTGGGATGCTTGATCAATGTGGCTTAAGCTCTGGGAGCGCTACTGACTTGAGAAACACTGATGAGCACATATAAATGAGGGCAAGGTGGCTTAAGCTCGGAGAGTGCCCTTGGTCCGGTTATTCATCTATGATGAAATTATACTCAATCAATGTGGCTTAAGCTCGGAGAGCGCCATTGATTTGAGAAGCTCTTATGAGCCAGATAGTGGACAGGGTGGCTTAAGCTCAGAGAGCGCTCCTGATCCATAACACGTATCCAGTCAGTCCAAAAATTTAGAGTGATGTGGGCAAGATAATGAGGATATGTTGGAAAAATAAGAAAAGAAAAGAATAAGAAAATGATGATGATATGAGATTGATATGTAATGATAAAGAGATTAATAGAATAAATTACCATTAAAGATAAATGAAAATAACATTGTCTATATGAGCATGACATTCATACTTGTATGAAATAGGAATATGTTGATTGTCATGGATGCAAACATTTTTATGCACAAAATGATATTTGTTAATGCTTGTTGCATGATATAGTATATTGCCTTATTTATATGCACCACTGAGCTTAGCATGAAGTTTAATTTCCACGCAGATATAGAAAGGTACCTGAAGACGTTAGAAGCAAGCGGTGATTCCATTCAAGTAAAGCAGCTGAAATCTTGAGAAAGTGGGTTACAAGTTTTGAAACTTTTGTATTTAACTTTTATATTAAAGAAATGTTTGAGTTTGTAAAACTTGCTTTTAAAGTTTGTTAAGAATTCCGCTGATGTTATAAATTACTATTTTATGTAAATAAATTGTACTATGATTTTTGTTTATATCCATATATACATGAGTATAAAAAAAAATATATAGCGAATTGAAGAAGTAAGAAAGACAGGTAGCAGCGCTCCCTCATCCTGGCACGTGTTGCGGTTCGGGTGGGGAGGCAGTGCTGCCACAAACATTGTCAAACCCGACATAGATAACAATTTCAAACCCGGCATAGATAATCATACCATTAATGGTTTTCATTTTTATCATACTCCCCCCCATTTGGCATGCCAAACTATCCTAAGTTGGTTCTAGTTAGGTGTTCTAGAGCTTATACAATTTCATTAAAATTCATACAATTAATTTCACACTTTTCATGCATGTAATATCTCAAAATATTTACATAATCACTCAATTAAAATAATATTTACATAATATAACAAATTTCTCATCATTTTACTCATTTCATTCCTCAACTCATATGCAGCCCCTGTCACTGGCAGATTCTGTTCTTTGTTTTGGACCTTAATTTTGGTCCTATTCCATTTTGAATTTAGTTATATAATCTTCATAACAATTTTAGGTATGGATCTTATATTTAATATGCAACTTTAATCACTTAATTATGAGTTCTATATCAAAAGATATGATAATATTAATACTAACTGGTCACTAATAATTCTGCCCAGAATTTTCTGGACAGATTCTAAGTTTGAGCTTTATAAATATTTCTGGATAATTACAGACATATTGAGGCTTTATGGTCTCAATAAAAGTTATATCCCTATATCTTAGCTTTCAAAACCAATAAACAACATGCAAAACTGAGTTTCATAAATGAAGTTATAACAGTTTAAGTGCACACTACTCATCAATTTCCAGCAAAGAACATACAAGATAATCACATTCAATTTTTACCAAATTAAATCCTAAGTCTAGCAAATATGCATTCCCAAGATTTTCATCATAAAATAATATTAATTCAGAATCATCAACATGCCAAATAATTAAATCATGCAAATAAAAAAAATAAAATAGGCTATTGCCTTAGGTTATGCACAAACCTCTCTTTTTCTCTTTTCCTTCTGTTTACTTCTCTTTCTCTTTTCCTTTGCTCCTTTGAGCCAAATCCTTGTCACTTTGAGTTCCTAAAGTTCATAAACAGATCATTAAAATTTCATAAACCTAATCTCTCTCTTTTTCCTTACTCTCTTAAGCTTCCTTGAGCATGAAGATGGAATTTTCCTTACTTTTTCTCTCTTTTCTCACTTTCTTTCACTAAAATCAAGCTTTGGTTATGGCTGATTAAGGGAAAACATGGGCTGGTGTAGAGAACAAAATTTTCCTCAATGAAAATGAATAAGGAAGAAGAAGAAACAATCAAGAAGAAGATGACAAAATTTATTAAGATAGGGGACGCCTAAGCATCAATCTAGAATCTTTAATTAATGTTTAGTTCATACACCTCACTTGGCTAATTGTTGTATGCCATTTGGTGTGTGGTGCTTCAAGAAACGTGGGAGGCAATTAAAAGATAGCAAATTCTAGATATAAAGAGATGAAGGAACAATTAAGAGAATAAAGACAAACTACATAATTATGGGACACCTAAGCCAAATTCTAGAAGTCTTCATTAATGTTAAATTCATGTATGTTAATTGGCTTCTTAAAATTTGCCACTTGGTGTGGCCAGCCTCCATATTCATTTTATGTCCCAATTCACGCATTTAATTTATGATTATCCACATAAATCCTCAAATTTTCGATAAATTGCAAATTGACCCCTAAACTTTTCAAAATTTGCAATTTAGTCCTTTACTGAAATTTAATATCTTTAAATATTTTAAACACTTTATTGATTATATTCCATACTTAATTGTCATTATTTTCATTATTTTTCGATAAAAATCTAAATTTAGACTTTGGTCAAACCGACAAGTCGATTTAACAACTCGCGTGACTTAGGTCTAAATTAGCGGATATGACAGAAAGAATTTGAACTCTCCCATCATGCTCATTTCAAATTCTCTAGTCATACACTTAGCAAATTTTTGATAAAACAATTCATTAGTAAATCTAAAGATAATATCATCAACATAAATTTGAACATGTAATATGTCAGGCTTGTACTTTTTTTATGAAAAAAGTAGTGTCTACATGTCATTTTAAAAAATTATTTTATAGAAGAAATGCACTAAGTATTTCATACCAAAAAGAGCTTGTTTCAAACCATATAAGGCCTTAGAGAGTTTAAATACATGATTTGGCAATGTATGCTTTCAAAACTGAGAGATTGTTCAACATAAACTTTTTCCTCTATAAAACCATTTAAAAATACACTTTCGACATCCATTTGAAAAATTTTAAAGTTCATGTGGCATGCAAAAGCTAAAAAATTCTAGTTGCTTTTAATCTAGCAACTAGAGCATAGGTCTCATGATAATCTATCTTCTTCTTGATTGAACCCTTTGGCAACCAATGTAATTTTATTTCTAGTTATATGACCTTGCTCATCTAACTTGTTCCTAATGACCCATTTACTACTAATGATTGGATAGTCCTTAGGTCTTGGAACTAAGGTCCAAACTTTATTTCTCTTAAATTGGTTGAGTTTCTCTTGCATAACAATCACTCAACTCTCATCACTAAGAGCCTCATCAATGTTCCTTGGCTCAGTTTGAGAGATAAAATCAAGATTAGAATAAAAAATTTTAAGATTAGAACTAGTACTTATAACCTTGATGAGAACAACAATTATTTGCTCCATGTGGTGGTTTCTTATAAATTTTCATTCCTTTTGAAGCTCTTGGGTGCCTTGCACTTGAGCTTGAGGTAGTAGATTATCTTGATGCTCTTCTTGTTGTTGCTCTTCTTGATCACCATTATCATATCTCTTAGAGGTCTCACTATCCTCTTCATGATCAAAACCAAGCTTATCCAATGCACCTATAATATCATCAAGAGTACTACCTTTCACAAGATCAAGTTTACTAGATTTATGAAAAACAATTTTTTGAATTAATGCAAAACCAATTTTTTGCCCAACCTAGTATATTCTTATATTAATAAAATATATTCTTATATTAATAAAACGTTTCATGCAAAGACACTTCTACAACTAATGATCTTTTATTAAAAACTCTATAAGTTTTGCTAGTTGTGGAGTATCCTAAGAAGATACCTTATCAAATTTAGAAGCAAAATTTTCAAGGTTATTCTTGGTATTTAATATAAAACATTTGCATCTAAATACTCTAAAATATGAGATAAAAGGATTTTCTTCCATTCTATAGCTCAAAAGAGGTTTTATTTAAGATTGACCTTTTCAAAACTCGGTTAGAAATATAACATGTGTTATTAGTAGCTTCAACTTAAAAGTAGGTTAGTAAACCATACTCATTGAGCATTGTACTAGCCATCTCAATTAGAGTTCAATTTTTTCCTTTCAATAACTCCATTTTGCTAAGGTTTTTTAGGACTTGAAAATTTATGAGAAATACCATATTCTAAACAAAAAATTTCATAATTCTCGTTTTCAAATTTTGTCATGATCATTTCTTAGTTTAGAAATAAAATTTCCTTTTTCATTTTGAATTATTTTTACAAAGTTTTTAAAGGATTCAAAAGCATCAATTTTTTGAACTAAGAAAATTATCCAAGTAAATCTAAAGTAATTATCAACAATGACAAAAACATAGTGTTTACCTCCTAAACTAGCAACTCCAGTAGGTCCAAAAGATCTAGATGCAAAAGTTATAAAGGTCTAGAGGTACTTACTATATTCTTAGACTTGTGTGATATTTTGTGTTGTTTTCCACTTTGACGTGGTTCACATGTCTTATCCTTTTCAAATTTGACTTTTAGTAGTCCATACACTAACTCTCCTTCACTAAGACTTTGAATTAAGTCCATGCTTGCATAGCCAATATATGCCATAGCTAAGATTCATCGTTAATTGTCATAAGACACTTAGAGAAAATGTTAGATAGCTTGTGTAAATCTATTATATAAGTATTGTCATCTTTATCTTCTTTGAACATCTATTGACCATTTGGGGTGGTCATAAGACATTTATTAGAGGTAAAGGTGATTTGGATTTCCTTATCACATAATTAACTTACACTTAATAAATTATGCTTTAAACTATCAACAAGTAAAATATTTTCAATTAAAGAAGCATTATTTAAACCAATTGAGCCAATGCAAATTACCTTACCCTTAGCATTATTTCCAAAGGTTATTTTACCACTGTCAATTCTTTTGATTTGAGTAAAAAAGTTTTTATTTTCGATCATGTGTCTTAAGCATTCACTATCCACTAGCCAAACATTTTTCTTTGATATGGACTTGAGGCACAACTATAAAACAATAATTTAGGTTTGGTTTTTAGGTACCCAAATGAACTTGGATCCTTGGGGGTTACTACTAGAAGATTCCCAATGAACTTTCCTTATAAAAACAATGTTTGTTTATATGCCCAAGCTTCATGCAATAATGATATTGTTTAGATTTAAATATTATTTGCCACTTTGCACTAGGTTTAGGCTTTACTACTTTCCGATGTGAAGTATGTGCATAATGACATAAATATTCATATGTAATGGGTGTTTTCTTAAATGCATGCTTTTTGTACAAGAAAGCATGATTGACCTTTTAAGATTTCCCTTTTGGGCTATGTGACCCTTGATTACTCTTCTTTTGAGTATAGAGTTTTGTGTGTGCTTTACTACTAGCCCTTGGGGCTACTACCTCAATAGTAGAGTTTTGTGGTATGCTAGACTTAACAAATATAGTTCTAGGTGAGGTAGTTAATGATGTTCCATTGAAGCCTAAGCCATGTCTCACTAAGGGAGGTCTATAAGATACAATTAAGGTACCCAAATTCTCCTTTCTTTTGTAAAATTTTGAGATAAAGTTTATAAGCTCTTCAACCTCATTTTGTAAAGTATTGATTTCTTTTATTAAAGAATTGGTTGAAGTTTTTTATGAAACTCATCCAATGACTTCTTTAAGTAGTCATTTGAGGTTTTTAGCTCTTCAACTACCTTTTAAATGTTATTAAAATCATTTTTAAGTTTAAAGCTATTTTTTCTATAAAGATCAAGTTCCATTCTATACCTTTCTATCTCTAGATTTAGTACTTCAACTATATCATCATCATCATCATCATCCATTAAATCATACAAGTCATCACAAGGTTGGGATGTAGAGCATACCTCATCGTTGGAGTAATCCTCAATAGCCATGAAGCATAAGTTAGCCACTTCCTCTTCTTCTTCTTCAATAAGAGTTGAGGTTTCACCATTCCAATTGGCCTTGTGATCTTTTTCTTCATCTTCTTTATTGGGTCTCCTCTTATACTTCTTGACCCTAAGGCACTCCGATCTATTGTGTCTCTTTTTTTCCACACTCATAGCACTTGACTTCCTCTTTGCCTTTGTTAGATGAAGAGTTTCTATGAGCGAATCTTGAGGCTCTTTGCTTATGGTTCTTCATTGAGTCATACTTGTGGTATATGAACCTCTTGATTCTACTTGAAAGCAAGGTTATTTGACCATCTCCTTCATCAACCAACTTTTCATAACTAAAGAGATCTTCATCTATAGGCATTGAAGTTGAAGCTTTAAGTATTATAGGCTTTCTCTTCTCCTTTTCTCCTTCAAGCTCCTTTTCCCTTTATAAAGGCATCTTATGAGTGAAAAGTTTACCAATTAGCATATCGGTGGGGATTACGCTTAAATCTTCATTAGCTTCTTCTATGCCCACAACTCTTGAGCCATAATCTCTCATTGAAAGACTATTCAAAATCTTGTTATTTATGTCTTCCAAACCATAGTGTTTTCCAAGCTTCCTCATACCATTAACAATGGTAAGAAGATGATTGGTCATTTCAATTATGGTTTCATTTGGCTTCTTCTTGAAGAGCTCATACTCAGTGACAAGAAGTTGAATATTCTTGGACTTCACTTGCTTTGTGCATTCATGGTAATTCTCTGATATTTTCCAAATGGAATAAGTGGTAAAATAATGTTGAATCCTACCGCTCTCCTCAAGGGATAAAGAGCTTATTAGGATTGTCATGGCTTTGTTGTTTTTTTCCATTTGCTCTCTTTTGAGTTTCAGTCCAATTATCTCTTGAAATGATCTCTTCTTCTCCTTCGAAGTTTATTTTTATCAGAGGTGTCCATTTTTTTCGAACGGACACTCAAACATCTATTCATTCACTATTGAGATAGACTTCCATCTTGAATTTCCAATTTGCATAGTTAGCTATATCAAAGAAAGGCTTGAGATTATGAAATCCTTTGTTGGCTGTCATTTGAATGCTAGACTTAGCTCTGATACCAATTATTTCCCAAAACAATAAATAAGCAGGGGGTTGAATTGGTTGGTAATTAATAATTTGTTAAGGTAATTTTACCAAAGAATAATTTGTGAGAGAGAAAGAGAAATTTAGCACACAAGATTTATAGGGGTTCAGATATTAACAAATCCTACTCTTCTCCCCAATTTCAATGGGGTATTTCACTAATACTCAAAATGTTACAAATAGAGTTTTTCTTAACTCACTCACAACTATGGTGTTTTACTCTTTTGGCTAACACCTAACCTAGAAAAACCTTGTGTTTTAATGGCTAACACAACAATCAAATTCTTGTATTTTGATGGCTCACACAAAATTCCTTACAATTGTTTCACTCACAACCCAACTCACTCAAACTCACTTTTCAGTAATTTATTACAAGAATGAAACATTCACCAACTAAAAAGCTCAATAATTCTGAGCAATTATGACTCTTACAAGATAAAAAATAATATTAGTGAAATCAATTAAATGCACATGGCTATATAAGATTAGAAGATTAAATGCACGTTTTCTCATATTTTTTCAACCTTTGAAAGTCATAAATATGCTGTATTTATACTTCCCCTAACAAATATAGTTGTTTAGGATGCATTTAATGCAAAAATACTCATTCAACAATTTTCTCATTCACGTGTGACAACTTTCTCTTTCTAGGTTCATAAGCGTGACTGTTCTTCATAGCCGTGATTAAAGTGGTGAAACTGGTCATGAACAGTTTTGTCTAGAAATGAGAAGTCTTTTACGGGGGTGACACATTTCTTTATGGGCATGACTTAGTCAACCTTCATGGGTGGTCCAATGCTTTACTACCATGAACATTTGAATGAACAGACTTAGCGCTAATTGATTCACGGGTGTTACTCCATAAGTCACGGGCATGAATTGTTATTTTTATGGTTGTGGCAATTCTTCACCATGGGTGTGACATTGTTCATTGGCAGGAATATCTATTTCATAGGCGTGGATCTTTGCTGATTTTTATTCTTTTAAACTTCAAACAATTTCAATCAACTTGCTTAATGATCTTAGGAATATGTAACTTGTCTAACATACTTAGAATATAAAATGTGGTTAAATTCCTTATTGCCTAATTATTTGTGATCATCAAATGATGAAAATACCCCTCAAGGTTCAACACAATGTAATAAGATAAGTTTACTCCCAAGGCCAATCTCTAAAGGAACTACGTGGTTCTAAATGCTTAATTAGTTTTAAATTACCAATAAACAATAAAATAAAAACCTAAACACTCTAGCCAATTTTAATAAGTTGATAAAGAAGAGAAATTAATAACTAAGATTGCAATAAAAAGGAATAAAGAAATCAATGAGAAAAGAAATAGGGACTTAGCTTTCAACTCCCAATTTGCATATCCTTTAATAAATTAAGCACTAATGAATTTAGATTTTATGGATCTCACCTTTAAGTATTAACTAATCAAACGAATGAATTAACTAATGTTCAGTCCTATTTTTAGATTAAATTACATATGATGTGTTTAATAGTCTAGTCTTAATACATCCATTCAAAGTTAAATAATTGGTGATCAAGCAACTATTAACCTAAAAACTTATGAAACTCAATTAAAACTGAATAAACCATCCATTCATTATAGATAAAAAAAAAAGAATAATACAAATTGGGATTACTTACTAAGCACTTATTAAAGAGTTTATCCCAACATCATAATAACAATGATCATGTCTATTATGATGCTTAAATTAAACATAAAAGAAAAGATGAAATGAAAACTTCCTAGAATACTATCTCAGAGTTCTTAACTTTCTTTATGTGTGAATACATATCTCCAATTGTAAAAAGAAAACTAGAATATGTAAGCTAAGAAGTTCTACTTAAATTATAATTCTAAAGATACAATTATTCCAATTTAAAGGATAATTTTCCCCATAGATAATCTTCAAATCAATATTTATCTTCAAAGTCTAATCCCCACTTGATCAAAAATAAGAATTGGAATTCAACTCAAGGGAGAGCATCATGAGTGTGACAAGGTGTCATGTGCGTGACACTATCATCAGCAATATTCCTTTCATGCTCATAATGATTTCTCTCATGTGTGATAGGCACTTCAAAACAACGATGCGCTTATAACCAAATACACATGTCCGCAATAGGAGGTTGAGCTTTAAAAACTTCATTCTCGTGATAAAAACCATGTGCAAGTGACATAAACGAAGGAAGGAAGCCATCACGACCATGCACACTCTTCATGCCGGTGACATATTGTCATGTGCATGAGGCTTTAAGCATGTCATTTTTCTCTCATATGCGTGACAACTTGATTTCTTTTCTTGTACTTTAAATCTTCTTCCTACGATCACAAAATCAAAACAATTAAATACCTAAACATGATAAAATCCTATAATTAAACATGAAAAATACTAATAAAAACTAAAACAAATAAGAACACATCACCCGCCACTTTTAAAACTCTGTTGTTTTGAACCTTAGCAAGACTTTCATGGGTGTGACACTCTAGTCATGGCCGTGAAAGCTCTTTTCCCATAGAAACTTAAACTTTTCAAACACCTTATGCTCATACTCTTTCTCACTAAACCAATTATAACTTATAGACCCTAAAAACCAAACAGTACATTCTCTGTTATTGATTGTGGTGTAAGTTGTGCAACTGAATAATGAACTACTGGATTCGCTCATCAATTTCCCTAGGTCATGAATTCTCAACCATGGTAGCTTTCTTATTTTTCTAGTTTATATTGATCAAAGGAACTTTGCTGGAACTAGTGTTCATACAATTGCTGACGGATGGCATTCGCCAGACCGGAGCTCTGATACCAAGTTGTCACATCCTGAAACTAGAAAGAGAATTAAAAAGAGAAGGGAAGTAGAAATCAGAATGGGAAAGATGAGAGATTAGAGATAAGAGGAAGAGAATTAAGGAGAATGGAATAAATTAGAGACTAAAGAAGGAAGATAAGATAGAATTTGAGAAGAAAGTTCAAATATTCATTTATTATCGGGAATTTTTGTTACAACTTTGGATTGTATATATAGACTAAAACATAATAGAAATGAAAGAGAAATTACAACTAATCAATGGATAATAATACTCGAACAATTGACACATAATGATATCCAATTACATTCAAGTATTTTCTCCAGCATGGATTCCAGCTACCTTACTATTAAAACACCCATCAATTCCTTCTCAACAACTTTCTACCTTTATTTTTGTTGTCTTCCTTCCATGCCAGTTATCAATAGCTGCTCCTTACACTTGATCACTAAGCCGATCTTTGAACTGGGTCAACTCTTCTTCCATTTCTGCAAACTTTTCCAATTCAACATGTTGGGCAAACTCTTCTTTCTTCATATTTGTTGCTTCTTTTAGTTCCTTGATATGAACTCTTTTGTCCAATCCATTAAAACCTTGTTGGGTTATGATAGTTAGTTCCTATTTCTTTTAGTTTTTTGTTCTTATAGTTATTGAATATCTAGGCTATAATTGTTATGTAATTTAACAATTAGGATTGAAGGTTAGTCATTGCTCGATTTGTTTATCAGTTTTTTTGTTTACATATCCCATTTTCAAACCTCATTTACTAGCTTTAAAATGGATTGCCAAAGTAACAACCACCGGACGCAACACTAATCTCCATTGATTACTCACCATGCAACTAGTGCAATCTATTTTGTACTTGATTATCTTTTTTGTTCTTTGATAGTGCACTTCGTGACTAAAATTTAAATCAAACTAATCTTTTTTCTTCTTTCCAAATTTAGAATTGTTTTTAAAATTGTGTGATTATTATTATTATTATTATTATTATTATTATTATTAGCTAGGTTATATTTTTCATATGAATTTTATAATTTATTATAATTAAAAGAAGTGTCCTTTCTTCTTCTAGATGTTATTATAATTTGATATAGAATTTTATATTGCTAAGAATCGAAAGATTTTTAGAACTGTATTTCTTTTTTAAAGACAATTACAATACTTCTATTTAAAAAAATTTGACTTTTAAATATAAGACTAGAAATTTTCCAATCTTCTGATTGGACCAAACTGTGTACATTCTTAATAGAATGCTTGTTTTGCATGTGAGAGGTACTAGGATGGGTACCCTATATTGCCATTTTTATTTTTCTAAAAAAATTACATGATATATCCATTTTTATATTGCCTTATAAAAAATATTTTTCTAATTTTAATAATCTTATTTCTACATTTTTATCTTTTAAAAATACATCTATTTGCATCTTTTTCATCTTCTATCCCTCTAAACTCAAAACTTGCAATTTCTCATTGCTCTCATACCCCAATCACCAGCATAAAGTATCAAGTTTTTCAAAATTAGTCATATTCAATCGTCATTCTTGCCTAGAAGACATCGTTGATATTTTCTTAACCACCAACTACACACACTTCCACTGGCAATCGATCCCCACCAGCATAGCATCTTGAATGTTGCCATTAAATAAGAATATAACTTTCTTTGGACTTGACACAACTTTGCTCTTGCTAGCTTGTTCAACATTGCATTTACAAGTCATCTTATTCTCTCTCCCTCATCGACTTGGTCTGAGTTACGCCGACTCTCCTCCTTCTGCTTCAAATAAATTAATGGGCATGTGAGGTAAGTTTAAAGAAAGAATTGAAAATGTGGATAGTGGTGATGAAGAGGGAAGAGTTGGTGAATGTCCATGGAGGCGTTGCCATGGTTAAAGAAAATGAGTTTATTTCATATAAATATACTAAAATTCAACTAGCGTACTATAAATACACTATAAATATGCTTTAAATATATTTTATGTATATACTATAAATATACTTTATATATATATATATATATATATATAATATACTAGTTGTATATACTTAATATATACTACGATTTTTGGAATAGCAAATCTAAAAAATATATTTTAAAAAAAAATAAATAAATAAGCATATTTATAAACACTTACTTCTTGAATGATATTTATTTATAATTTTTAATTTAATATGATGAAGAAAGGACGTGTAAGGCCAAATCAAAGCCTTTTTTCATATGACAAATGGATAATAATGTTGGGTCTTGATTTGAATCAGACAATGGATTTTAGCTGAATAATCTGTTTAGACACTATTAGATACATTTAAAATTTGGTATTATTTAATCTATATAAAATATTTAAATATTTGTAAATATATATATAATATAAGTTTGTATATAAATAAATTTATAATATATTATATAAAAATTAATTATATAAGTATATGTTAATAAATATTAATAAATTAATTGTATAGCTATTATTTATTAACTTATATTATATTAATATTATACTAATATATTTACTGACTTATGTTTAGATGAATTAATATATATTTATTTATTTCTTACATATTTTATTTCCAAAAAAACTTGTCAACTAAATTAATTATGTATATTTTTTTACAAGTGACCAATGGTAACAAACATTTCACGAAATTTGAGTGCCCTAATATAAGTTTTCTTGTTATCACACTTTCTACATGTGTGAATATAATATATGTTAAGTTGTATATTTCAATTTGTAGTTTTTTTAAATGATCTACATAGTTTATTTTTGTAATAATTTTGGATATGAATAATTTTTATGGTATATGGATTTTTTTACAATTTGTATTGCATTTTTAATATAATTTTCGTATTTATTCATGAATAATTGTGTCTTGTATCGTATATACATTACACGATAGTTTCAAAACCTCTTACCCTACCATTTAGACATTTGTATACCAGACAAGTAAGTAGTGCTACAGTTTACCAACTAATACCAAAACATTTATACTTCCATAAATAACAAATTATAATAAAAAGAGGAAAAGAAAATACAAAACATGAATATATAAATAATATACTTTCAAAACTACTAGCTAGTTTCACTCTCTCGTATATAAGTATTTAAATTTTTATTTACATCGATTAAATTATAAAAGAAAAATACATAAGAAAATACCAACATACTCAAGATGGCTACTATTGCTGCTCAAGTCCATATATGAGACCCACTGTCAGCGATATTATATCTAGAAAAATTGTAGCTTTATTTTCATTTCAAAACTAAGCGAGAAAAAATAAACTCTCTGCTAAATAAAACTAATCAGTTGTGCAATAATTTATAATAATAATCATAGATAGAGACAACAAATATTCTATCTTCAAGCTATAAACATAAAAACTAAGAACAATATCATATAAAACTCATTACATTCTTACTATCATACTTTCAAAGAAATATATTTTTTTATACTCATATATTAAATCACCATAGACTAACTCCAGGAAAACGAGAAATACATATTATCTCATGATCCTAGGAAATTCACCGGATCAGAGGAAATAATTCGTATAAATCATATTGCACGGTCTCAAAAAATCCACCAAATCGAATACGTATCATACGACCATAGAAATTTCACCGAGCCAATAAATCTTATTAGCATGTCGATAACTCCCTAAACTATTGTCTATACTAATATATGAGCTAAAATATTAAATTTTTATCGAATACAATTTTTTCATAAAATTTCAACAATTTCACTATTTAATAACATGACATACAAATATTTTTGTTTCAAAAATATATTCATATCATAAAATATTCATGGAAATCATACTTTAAACATTTAATGACTATAATTATAAACTATTTCATAGATCTTAACTAGCGTTTGTTGGTATTTGCCGACTCTTTTTCCGGATTCGCCTTTGGCACTGGTCTCGTGATGTGTCTGAATAATAATAATTTTCTAATTAACTATAGAACCATATTTAATATATATTTTATTGAAAATAAAGCTCCCCGATAAATTATCGTTATCTCATATACCAAAATTACTTATCGATGTTATTCCTTATTATACATGTTCGATGTGTAATTCGACACTCCGGTCACTCGATATGCTTCTCGATGCAACCAAATTTCTCAATATTATTTTATTTTATAATATATTTTTTTCTTATTTTTTATTCCTCCATAACTATTTTTCTCTATTTATTTCCATTTTTCCTCAAATTTCCATTTTCCTTCAAAAATCTATTTTCCACTAAACAATTCCTATTAATTTAACAAATGCTTCAAAAATTCTAAATAAAATCTTATAATCACTTTGACCTATTTTATTTCATTTTCCATTACCAATTTTTCCAAAATTTTATTCAATAAATTTCAATAAAAATTTCAATAATTATGCTATGAATTCAAAAATTCACCAAATTTTCTATTAAATTTTTCTTCTATTCCAAAAATTATTTTCCACTTCCAAACACTCCATATGACTCAATTTTCATCATTTTAAGTCACACATCCTCCAAAATAATTTCTCAAAATTTTGGCCATATTTAGAGAAATTCTCCAAAAACTTCTAAAAATTATTTTCATCAAATTTTCACCATATCTATTATTCTCAAGTCTTATTCTACCAATTTCCTATTTTTATTTAATTTTTTCACAATTTTTCAATAATACTAATTCAACATCTAACACACCACTCAATTAAAATCTACTCACAACAATGATTTAAATCAACTTAAATCTATGAAAATTTAAAAGAAAAGTGAATAAAATCTCATCTCTAATTTTTTTTATTTTATAGAATTTTTGGTAATTTTTTACTTTTATAGTAAAATTAATGGCTAATTAATTTTAATTAAGTTTAATCCTTACTCCTATTGGTCAATTAAAGTTAATCAAGAAAATATTTTGGCAAATATTCAATTAATTCAAAAAAATTTGACTGTAGACTTTTTCTACCAAACTTTTCAATTTGTCAATTTAATACTTGAATAAATTTATTTTCTTAAATTATATATTCCAAGTGACATTTCTCCTCAAATTGAACATACCAATATTCTTTGAATAATTTTATCTCCGAAATAGTCTTCTTAATTTTGTAAATTGATCACCAGTGTGAAAATTATGTTTTTAAGATTTAGTCATTTTTCTTAATTTGCCCTTAAAAATTCATCTGAAATCCAATTTTTAAATTATAAATTTAAAAATATCATAATCTAATTGCAATCACATCAACATCATTGCAATAATGAATACATGTCTCTAATTTCCAATTAGAAAATCGGACCATAAATTTATACTTGAAACTGTATTTTTGCAATTTGAAGTCTTTGTCTTTATAATATCTTCATATAACTTCACTTATAATCTTAAAATAATATTATCTATATTTTAGTATGTTTAAATCATATTTTTACTACCAGACGATGAACACAGTATTTACAATACAATTTGTTACCTCGATTTGCGTATCAAATACAAAATCGCAATGATTCATCAATTCAATTCAATATTCATATTAAACATTTTATTATCATATAAAAGTAAATTCCTTACCCTCGTATATCCATATTTAGATTTTGATTGATACAATTTTGTATTGTAATACAAACAACAACAATATGCGTATATGGTGAGAGTCTAAATCGTGGATGTGATATGTTTAATCATATCATGTCTATATAGATTTTAAACATGTCGTATCCATATTTTTATTTTTAACACAATTAATTAATTAATCGTGTCGTATTCGTATTTACTTTAATCGTGTCATATACAATATATGACACGATTAATAACATGACATGATTAAATACGACACAAACGAATTGTAACACTAAATAATCTCTATAATTATGTAATTACAAACTCAAAATTTAGTCAAAATTCTATAAACTATTTAAAAACAAAATCAGAACCAAAACCCAAACTAAAACAACTAATACCATATTGGGATGTGCATCCCAAGGTTCAACCCGATTTAACCAACTCCATCCTCTAAAAAATATAATTCGGTATTCAAAATTTCAATTTGGTTGGATAATTAAAAATTTAAATCAAATAACAAAATAATTATCCATCTAATAATACAATTTCCTAAAAAATAATTTCACCCAAACGGACTTGAAATATTATAATTAAATTGCCTTCTCAAGGATGGGAAGTACATAGGTAGAAAAAGGACTTAATATTTCCTATAATCAAATTTCAACTGATTTTAATTTTTATATGTAGTAGTGGCAATAAATTGAAGACAATGTATCAATTTATTACAAATGTAAAAAAGGAAGTTGCCCACTTATTAATTAAAAAGCTATGAATGAATTGAGGTGGTCTCTCATTTATGACTTATCAACCAAAGAACAGTCACATGAAAACTATGCCTCAACAATTTGCCATTACTCAAAATTGCCATTTGGCAATGCACCAAACCCATTAATCAAATGTAAGCATTGAATTCCCTTTCTACATAATCTTTTCAATTAATATCTACTTTTCTCATATTTTCTTGCTGGCCATACACTGCCTTGTATTTTATATACTGCAATTTTGGCCTCAAATATCAGATTAGCAACTCTCTTACGTGTAAAAAACTTTGTTATTTTATCAAATTTTTTTTTCGGATTGTTATTTTTTTTTAAAAAAAATTATCTTCACTATTTGTAGTTTATGATTGTTTCAGTGTGAAAAAATAATAATAAATAAATATTATTAAATATAAGCATCTGAAAAAGAAATGGTGAATTTTTCCTTCGTCTCTCCCGCCTTGAAGAAAATGAGATAAAAATTGTCATATCATAAAAAAAAAAAAAAAACAACAACAAAGACGAAAATGCCATAATTAATTATTACCATATATTATACATGAAAATTAAGATCTCACGGACTAACCAATAAAGATGTGTGAAAGAGTTTTTTCACTATTCACTAGTTAAGTTCATATTTTCTTATAGAAGCAATATCTAGTGTAATTTATAATTTATTCATTATTGACTTTAATATATTTTTCCCTTTAATTTTGTGTACCTAAATCTGATATATATGCTTTAACCTTTCACTACGCATCCAATTCCAAAAGACACTAAATAAAAAGTGAGTTTTTTTGAGCTTGAAGAAGAATCCTTTAAATCTTTAATCATCTTTACGTTGCTTGACAATAAAGGCAATATCATCAAAAATGGAAAAAAAAAATTCACCAAATTTAATTTCCTATTAATTAATGGTTTGTTAGTTAGTAACATATGCAGAAAATCTACCTATTCAAAATCTTAGAGCATCACAATAATTGCAAAAGTGTGATTTCTATTGTCATATCAACAAAATTTCAATTATACTTTTAAATACAATTTATCATTACAATTTACATTAATTTTAATTTATGGGATCCTGTTTATATTTTAATATATGATATTCATTATTAACAATTAAAATGTTATATTATTTTATTATCAAATAAACTCAATTATTATTATTATAATTAATTAATATTAAAATTAATAAATTGCTTTTAAAATTCATTATGAAAATTATGAAATTTAAAGAAAGCTCACACCATTTCATTTATTAAAAAATTGACAAGAAAATTATAATAAAAATTAATTAAAACCCAGCATTAAAAATTCATAAAAAGAAAATAATATGTTATTTATCATTATATTATATTATATAATATTAAATATTGCATAATTATATTAATAATATATTAATATTAATTTCATTAATAATTATATTTATATTAGTTAAAATAGTTTTTTATTAATTATATTAACTTAGTTAATTAAATATGTTAATTATTAATTTCATTATAATTAATATTAAGTATATTAATAAACAATATTTAATTATTTTAATTAATTTTATTATAAAAAAAAAAAAAGAAAAATAGAGCCCATTTGAATATTTTAATCAATTGAAATTCTCTCTCTTCTATTTCTAATTTTGTAATCTTGCAAATTTACAAACAATTCTTTTATTCATACAATTGTAATAGCAATTACCACATAAACATTTGAAATAGGGATGAAGATGCAAATCTTTGCAATTATAAACCAAGCTTGGAACTTGAATATCACATTCATCTCTTACCCATACAATTATTTCAAATTAAAAGCTCAAAACTTTTATGAGAAGATGTGATGATGTAATTTGATTGATATGTCTCTTGTAACTAAGGAATACATGAAATTCATATTTCCTCACTAATTATCATACGAGAAAGGCGAGCCGTGAACATCAATAATAGTTTTTAAGAACTTTTGACCACACTGTTATGTAAATAGGGTTTATATAAACATATTATTAATATCGGATATAAAATATTTATTATAATGATTAATTATATGACGATATATTAATAGCAATTTTAAATATTAACTTTTGTAATAAAATATTCAAATGGATGCTATTGCCTATAATTATAGGAATATATGTAGCACCTACCAATTTATTGATTTATATAAGATAAAATATTTTTTTGTAATGATTCAGACCTTTTTTTTTATCTAACTTTTAGGAGTGAGTCAGTCATTTTATGGTAGTGCCTTAATTATTATTATTATTATATACACCTTTTGAATGGGTTTATTAGTTCAACACGCTTAGGATAAAATCCCAATCTAAAGATTTATTGAGAGAAAGGAGAGAGTCAATTTTGAGGAGTGAACACATGGATGGCCAAAGAGGAAGCCTCCGAAAAGGTTGATTTATTATATAGTTAATTAGAGAACAAACAAGTGGAACTTAACACCAAAAGCCAAGTGGATAGAGAACCTGCTTCTTCAGCTTCCACCATGTGAGATGCAACACTTTTGTTTCCTATTACTCCTTGTATTTTTCTTTCCAAATCTAGGAACTAGTGATAGAAATATATTTTTCTTTTTTTTTTCTCGGAAAGTAAAAGAGAAAAATTCTTGGCATCTATTTGACGAAATCAAATAAAAATTTAGCTATTTTTTTTAAAAAATTTTATTGTTTTATTGGGGTGGGGGGAAACCCTACAAGAGCATTGCACATGTTTGGTGTCGTCTAGATAGTGGTAAGAAAAACATAATATGCATGTTAAATTTTAAGAGAGTAAGAACAGTCGCGCATCAAGAATTTTTATTCACTAGAGTCAAAATTTAATTAAACTCATAATAAAATAATAGAAATCTATCTTAAAATTTGACAATATCATATACAAAAATGGTCATAATTCCACAATTATTCTGTATGAGTTTTCATATTTTGAAATTATAGAATAATAACTTCATTTTTTTTGTTTATTTAGGAGGTATAGTGGATCGTGGACTATACAACGGAGGATAGCCATTCGCTTGCACTTACTATAAAAATATTAAACTTTTACTAATATTGATTTACAGTGGAGATGAGATTTGAATTCAAGATTTTTCCGAAAATACCAATTAATTTAACCATTAATTGACATAATAATTTGACTGTTAATACTATCAAATACATATATATATATATATATATATATATATATATATATATATATATCTAAATAATCATTTAATAATTGATCTCCCATCAATTTGTAGATGATTTTTTTACTATATTCATAGCAGAAAATACTTATTCAATGCTTTGTTTTGCGACATGTAGCATCAATACTAATTTGTTGTTGATTGACATTTTATTGAGCTAATTTTACTATAGATTTCTGATTTAAATTTTTATTGATATTTTACATGTAATGAAGTAGAAATATAGATGTTAACGAATTAATTTTTAGATATTTTATTTCCTTTTAACAATTCCAACTATAATTTTTATAATTCAGTTGGAATGAAGTAGAGTTATAGATTTTAACGAATCAATTTTTAGATATTTTATTTCCTTTTAACAATTCCAACTATAAATCCATTTTAATAAAACCCTTTATTAGATTTTTATTCATTTTAAAATTATAATGGAGACATATTATTGGAATTCACATTTTATAGTATCTCTCTCCTTTTCTTCTTTTCTGCCTTATTTTCTCTCTCCTTTTCTTCTCACCTCTCTTTCTACCTACAAATACAATAAATCATAGAAATATAAGTTTAGCAATATCTAAAATTAACGTCATAAAGCTTTTTAAATGTGTTTGACATTTCTATTTTTCATTTTTTTTTCAAAAATTATTACAAAGCAATTTAATATATATAAACTGATAACAAAGAAAATGCCGCTGACATTTCTCATTCTTATAATCTACACAACAAACGTTATAAACTCAATTACTCATTGGGAAAACAATCATCTGGATTCTCAAACTTTATGTACTTTTTTATTTTTATTTTTGTTCTATTCAATTCTATTTATTAAATAATAACTTCTATCTGTGATGCTATCATAACAAATTAGCAATTATAAAATAATAATATTTCCATAATTCTGTTTTTTCAATCATTATCTTATGAATATCAATTTATATATATATTTCGTAATCATTTGTCACAAAGGAGCTAACCTAATATAAACAGCATATATAATTTTATATATGTTTGTTAAAAGGTTAGTTTTAATTAATTAATTTTCCTCTCAAAAAAAAAAGAAAAAAAGAAAAGTGAGTTTGGTATTGATCGGTGAATACAGTCTCACTTAATTTGAAATCTAATCTGGCTGACTGCTTGAAGGTAGGCTATCTAAATTCGTGCTACCCACCTTTCTTTTCATTTTTATTTTTATAATAACATATTAAACAAATTATATATATATAAATTATTAAATAATATATATATATATATATATATATATATATATATATATATATATATATATATATATATATATATATATAATTGCCTATGTGCTAATTTTGATCCAAGCTTGTAAGGATCTGGTGTTATTTTTCTTTATGGTTTGAGTTCAACATGTTTTTCACGAGGAAACCGTATGATAAACTGACTTTTCAATGAGGTTTTCAAAATGAATAAGGATTTATTGGGCTGCAGAAATCTCCCACCGACTGTTTTTATTTACTTCTGGAGGATATAATTGGAGTTTTTTGGCCAAATCTTATTATAAAATAATTTATTTAGACTTATTTTTTGGATTTTTTTTCTTCCTTGTAATCCAAAAATTAAATTATGCATATGAATCTTTCCTTCTCACACTATCAAATTCATCTCATTCAAAAGGAATGATCGATCTTTGCGTTTTATTCATAGACCATTTTCATTATATTATAAATGTTTAGAGTTGTTTTGTATGATTTTTGTTTTTTTTTTTTATTTTTCACTCATTCCTTCGCAATTTAAAATTTTACTGCAATTAAAATATACATGTTTTAATTATTTAATAATTTGAAATTAAACAATAAAACCACAAAAATAATTTCCTCATATTTTTTCAACCAAAATATTTAATATAGTTTATCATAATAAGAAAATAAAACTTAATTTTTCATTTTTGTGACTCCAACTATAGTTCAAATTTTAAAATTTAAGAATTATGAGAATAACTCGAATGCTATCAATTTAAAATTCATTTTTTAATCTTTATATAATTCTCCACACTCATCAAACATACTATAAAAACCATTAAAATGGGTTTCAAAAAATAAAAACCACTAAAATGAAGAATTAGAAATTTGGAAGAAAAATGCAAAAAGGAAAATTTAAAGTAAAATATATAAAATGGGTCGAGATAAAAGAGTTAGATCTTTGGATGAGATGTGAGTTTAACAAATTATTTATTGTATTAAATTTAATCACCAAATTAATATATTATAAACCATTATTTGTAGTTTAGTGAAATAAAAGAATCACAACTCAATACTCATGTCATGTGATATGGACGTTCTCTATTTTTTTTTAATCTTTATATAATTATATTTTGTTTGGCTTTTATGACACTCCTATTTATTTTCATAAGGTAAATTCTTGCATATATGAATGAATACATCGCTTTCAATTATTTCTTAAAATATCTATAGGTTTAATTAAGATTGATTTGTCTTGGGATATCAAAAACTATAGAAAACAAGCTTATCTATTTATAGGTATTCCATCAAATAAGAAAACAATCTTAATCTAAATAGGAAAATTCAATCATAATAGGAAAATCAATTTTAATTTAAGCAATATCACGAACAAATCATAATTTAACCTAAATTAAGAAAATATATTTTATATGAATTGTTAGAATTTTTTTTACATATTTTTGTAGAGATTGAATATTAAATTCATTATTTATCACTTTTTCTATAATTATTTTATAAATAACAGGTATATTAGTTGATCAGTTGCAATTGATAATAATTGAAAACTTTTACGGAACTAATCACTCTTACTTCATGTTTTTTTTTATCAATATTTTTATTCCCTTCCTTATAGCAAACTTTTTGTTGATTTTTTCATTTATATATAAATAAATAATTAAAATTAGACTAATAGCATTCATTATATTTTAAAACATATGACTGGATCTTAATATAAATCCTTTTCCTAGCAAAAAGAATCCAAACATTTTGGAACAGATAATAATAATAATAATAATAATAATAATAATAATAATAATAATAATAATAATAATAATAATAATAATAATAAAGGTGTTGGGATTTAAGGAAACTTTGGATGAAAGGTAAAGGCAAATTAGTCACAACATTCGTTAACTTAACTGACGCCTGCTCTCATGCCGTCCTATCCCATTTTAAAAAAGTTCAAAATTCCAACGGTAAAATATTACTAAATTCCTATTTTTAGTTTTTATTTTAATTTATTAAGAAGTAAAGTAAGAACTTATTTGGCGTTTCAACTGGCATTTTTCTTTTATGATTATTAAGTCAATTGTTGATTTTTTTTTTTGGGTATATTTTAAGGGTATTCTGCCGGAGTCTTGGAAGTTAAAAAAAAAAAATTACCAAGGGCTTGGTTTCACTGTCGCTCTCTGCACCTTCCTGCTAGAAAAAGCAACGGCTGTGATTCCAATCGATAGCTTTAAATACAATCAATGGTCCCACCAACTCTGAACCAAACTTACCAGTCCCTCTAGCTGAAAATTTAAATTAAAAAATAAAGGAATAGGAAATTTGTTTTTTAAAAAAAACTTCTCCCTCTCTCTCCTAGACTCTTCCTACTTCAAATGGCCTCCAAGAATCAGAACAAGCCTCCACTTATCTCAACTTTCATTATTACAAGCCCTTCACATGTATGCCCCTCTTTTTTGTCCTTTTTTTTGGAATTTTTTTAATTCTGGGTTTTAATCTTCATATTCTTGATAATAATGGATCTCTTATCATTTTGGTTCTTGAGTGCAAGTTATTTTTTTCAAAAGAAAAATTCTATTTCTTGGAAATTTATATGTGCATTTTGTGGTATAATGGGTTTCTTTTGTTTTTTACGGGTCCAAGATTCTCCTCTATATTTCTAAGAAAAAGAGTGTGGTGTTTCTATTGTTTTATTGACTCGGTTTAAGTTCTTTTGACTCTTTTTATGAAGTGAATTCAATGTTTTTTATTTTATTTTTTGAGCTCTAGAACTTCCTTGATGATGAGTTGCTTAGATTGTAATTTTTCTTTCTGAGTGTCCTTTTGTGGGCCATTTAGAGAAGCTGATAAGCTGAAGTGCAGTGGATATGCTTTTGTCCTTAGACATCATATTTCTGAAAGATAATTTCTTCCTGGTGATTTTTCCTTTTTTGATTAATTTCTTTCCTGTTAATTTTTTTGTTGGTTTCATAGAGGAAGTATCTTGGTGATGAGGTGCTAGCAGATAAGTGGCAAAAACTTGAAGTTGACAAAATGGTTGGAACTGCTGCCAACGGCAGAGCGAGACTAGCATTTTCAATTGTAAATGGGGAACAGGAATTTACTCCAGCCAGTGCTCCCACCAGCAATGCCGGATCCGAGTGTGGTGGGATTGAGTTCACAAGGGATGATGTTGATGCCCTGTTAAGTGAGAGAATGAGATACAAAAGCAAGTTCAATTACAAGGTTTGTAATTCTTTTTTGAGGATGCTATTATGATTCAATTGAGAGTAATCTCTAAATGTGCTGCCTTCGGGTTTTGTAGGAGAGATGTGAAAATATGATGGATTATATTAAGAGGCTAAGGCTTTGTATCAGATGGTTTCAAGAGCTAGAAGGATATTACATATTTCAGCAAGAGAAGTTGCAAAATGCACTGGAATTTAATGAGAGTCAATGTGCTGAAATGGGTATGTTTGTTCCTTTTCCCAATTGGCTGTTTTTGTATTCCTAAATGCATGTTTCTTTATGCAAAATGTTGTTTTTGATCGTAGAGTTGATGCTGAAAAACAAGGAAGAGGAATTGAATTTGATTATTGTGGAATTGAGAAAGAGTCTTTCTTCTTTACAAGATAAAGTTTCCAAGGAAGAATCAGAGAAGAAGGTGAGAAGATAAAATTTATTCAGTCTACTTTACTCATAATTTTACATTTATTGATTTTTTTAATGGAGAACTTTTGTTGTAAACACCAAACAGGCTGCATTATATTCCCTTGCAAAAGAAAAAGAAGCCAGACTTAGGTTTGAGAAGTCACAAGCTTCCCTCTCAGAGGAGCTTGGAAAAATTCAAGGAGAGCTTCAAAGTTCTAACCAAAGGGTAATAAAAGAGATTGAACTGCATTTTAATGTTATCATTTTCCTCGGTCTATCTTTTGATCCTGATTATCGTACACAAGTAATCTTGCTTTTATGGGTTATCTGACTTCTGCAGATAGCATCAGTGAATGATATGTACAAGCTATTGCAAGAGTACAATTCAAGCTTGCAGCTATACAACAGTAAACTTCAGACAGATCTTGATACAGCCCATGAAAATGTTAAGCGTGGAGAGAAAGAAAAATCTGCTATAGTAGAGAATCTTAGCAACTTGAGGGGTCAATACAAGTCATTGCAAGATCAGTATAATTCATGCAAAGTAAGTTTTTATTTTCTTTCTCCCTCTATCAACTTTATATTTGCACGATCTGAGGAGTTACTTTTGATGTCAATGCTTGCCATGGACTCATGGGAAAGTTTTACGGCTTTCTTTTTTCTGTATTTAAGTACTCAGTTCTTCTGGGATAAAACAAACTCTTACCTTTAATGACTGAGAACTGTTAAACTCCATCAGGATTTAAAAACAAATTTGACTGTTTTGGAGGACAGAATTTCCATTGTTGACCTTATTAGGTTGCATATTTAGGAAATGCTTTGTATTTGCAGAATGATCCTTGATGAGTTATTTATTATTTCAAGCAAGCAATATCTGGCTTTTTTCAGGTTCTAGTATTCTGCTTCATCATCTTTTTCCTTGCAGTTATCAGCAAAATTGAATAATAATTTGTTTTTACTCGGTTCAAAATATTGATAATTTTGTGGAAATAGAGAAATAGCTTCTAATGATAATGCCTGTTCCTTTTCAAAATAAAAGGAAGAAGAAACATCAGCAATCATGCTTCTAGTAAAACTAGCTCAGGAATGAACATGCTTGGAATTTTAATGGAAATGATATGTACAATAAAACTCGAGGGACAAAAAGTCCTTATCCAATTCTTCTTAACTAAATTCCTTTTTCCCGAAGCTTCTTTGCTTAATGCAGCTTAAATGTGATATGGATGTTGCTCAAATGATTTAAGTTCGAGTTAATATATGGAAATGTTGTCCATTTAACATAAGAATCATAGGTTAAGTATCAATATGGTGCTGAAAACGAGAATCAACCTAATTGGAGAATATCTGGTTCTGAAGGTACAAGTTCCTATAGTTTTATATATTTATTAGCTTTCAACTTGTAGGACTAAATGCCTGTGTGGTGAAGCCAGGGTTTACTTCTTCGCAAGAAAGCTTTTGCCTTTTCTGTTTTCTTTTTTTCCTCTAATTATAGTTCCTACTTCCAAAGCTAGAAGTAACTCACCATTTCTTGTTAAATCTGGGATTTAGGCAACTCAAGGGGTCAATACAAGTCATTGCAAGAATAATAATCAACGCCTAGAATCTAAATAAAAATGATGTGTATACTTCAAACTCACAGACTAAATTCCTTTTCCAAAGCCTCTTTGCTTTATGCAGCTCACATTGTGATTCAAAGTCGCTCAAATGCCCCATCCTTGTATACTTTGGAAAATCCTTATGTTTATGTTAAAAGTAATTATAGTTGTTCTTATCTTCCATTGAATTTACATTGTAATTCAAAGTCGCTCAAATGCCCCACGTAGTTCTTGTATACTTTGGAAAAATCCATATGTTTATGTTAAAAGTAATTATGGTTGTTCTTATCCTCCACTGAATTCATTACGAAAAAAGAATAGTTGTTTAGAAAATTTAGACCTGAATATTATAGAATATAAAGCAATTTTGGAATTAACATCTGTATAGTTGAGCAATGATGACCATTTTTGCATTTTGGTCAAGAAATGTTGCATGCTTCTGTTGGAAGAAATTATTCACCTTTTTCCGTTTCTTGTCCATGTCCAAATTCAGTTACCTAATGTAAAATTCCTTGCTTTGCTAAAAGGATCGTAATATGCAATAGGGGAAAGTCCACATCCTTTTTCCTAGGGTCCTAAATGGCTAATAAAGCAAACTAGCTTTGTCATCCAATGGCTCATTCTCTTAGGTTGGGTGCTCCAACAATGAAAATATATGGATGAGATCCTTAGTTTGTTGTGTAGCCTTGTAAAGTTGTAAGAATTCTTCAAATGCGAACCTAGTAAGCTAAGTCAGATCATGTGATTTTACGATGTCACTCTTGAAATAAAATGTCATCGTATTCTACAGCAATGACTTAACTTTAGTAGAATAATACCCATTTTATGGGCAATTCTCTTCGTCTTTGCTTCCCATTACTGTACTGTTTTTCATGAAAATGGATAATTCTATTAGGAATCTCTAGATGAAGTTGCAAAACAGAAGGATGCTATGATGAATGAAGTTGCATCTCTGAGGATAGAGTTGCAACAGGTGACAAATGATCGTGACCGATACCAGTCACAAGTGCAAGATTTAACAGTCAAAGTGGGTAATTGTGAAGAGTTAGCTGTAAAATCAAATGAATTAGAGGTTGGCCTTTTTAATTTTTATTTCCCTTTTTAATTTCTAATATGATTTAATGCATTTCTAACCCTTCTTATGATAATGCATTTTTTTAAAAAAATTTTGGCAGGAAAGGTGCTTGTCACAGAGTGAACAGATAAGCACACTGCAGGAGCAGCTAGAGGCTGCACAGAATAAATTAAGGGTATTAATACTACCTGGTGCCTGAAATTGTATGTGGTTAATTTATTTGTTGATTAAAATTTTCAGTATGGTTAGCTGTATACTCCCCTTCTCAGGTATCTGATCTGTCGGCATTTGAGACAAGAACTGAGTTTGAAGCACAAAAAAAACTTATAAGTGAGTTACAAAATCGCCTAGAAGATGCAGAATTCAAACTTATTGAAGGGGAGAAGCTTCGCAAAAAGTTGCATAACACAATATTGGTAAAACTGATGCTATTGTAATTTCTCTATTTGGATATCAATGCAGTGTACTTACCTTTGTTAAGTTACAGGAACTAAAAGGGAACATCCGTGTATTTTGTCGAGTGCGGCCTCTATTGCCAGAAGATAGTCCTAGTTCTGAAGTCAAAGTTGTGTCATATCCAACAACAACAGAAGCTCTTGGACGAGGCATTGATTTGCTGCAAAATGGTATGCCGGCAAAGGATGATATTACCTACAAAATTCTTTGTGTACAAGATCATTATCGTCTTTTATTCAAACTACTTTTTATGCATGTGATCATTCACTTATCTTATTCAAACTAGTCTTTGAAGCTTAGTACTTCATATTCTTTTCCAGGACAAAAATATCCTTTTACCTTTGACAAAGTTTTTACACCTGATGCATCACAAGAGGATGTTTTTGTGGAAATTTCACAGCTTGTTCAAAGTGCGCTGGATGGTTATAAGGTATTTAACATGGTCCAAATCCTTCAGGAAAACACTATATTTTCAGGAAGATGTTGATTAGTTATTGCTTTACCAAGCTATGACCCTAGATTTGTCAATTCTTCTTTTGAAGGTTTAGATTAATTGTTTTGCGACTGGTTTTTACTTAGATTTGTTGAGTTGGTATCTTGGTAGAAAAGTGTGTATCTGGAAGTCCGTGATTAAAGAGGAATATGCTAATTGTTATTGTTAAATTGACACTATTCTTTCTTTTTCCAGGTTTGCATTTTTGCCTACGGCCAAACAGGTTCAGGTAAAACTTACACCATGATGGGAAAACCAGGTCATCCAGAGCAGAAGGGGTTGATTCCGCGGTCTCTTGAGCAAATATTCCAAACTAGGCAGTCTCTTTTGTCCCAAGGCTGGACATACGAAATGCAGGTGATGATAATATCTATGGGGTTTACACTGTTAGCATCCATGACATATGGAGTTTTTGTTATGATTAAACACTATTAACAGAAAACACCATTTTTACAAACAATTACAGGTGTCAATGTTAGAAATATATAATGAAACAATCCGTGATCTATTATCAACAAATCGGGATTCTTCACGAATAGAAAATGGCACTAGTGGGAAGCAATACGCGATCAAACATGATGCCAACGGGAACACACATGTGTCTGATCTTACCATTGTAGATGTTCACAGTAGTAGGGAGGTCTCGTTTCTTCTAGATCAGGCTGCTAAGAGTAGGTAAACAAATTATTCTTCAGCTTTTTTGAGTTTCTAATTTATATATATGTATTCTGAGAAATGTGCCTATGTTCAAATTGAATGGCTCTTGAAACATCTCTCTTGATTTATACTTTGGCAAGCTGCACATGCTTGAAACTCTGAACTTGTTATTATATATGCAACATGGCCTATAATCTCATGCTTATTATTAGTGATGGAAACTTAACAGGTAAAAAATTTGATATTTTTTATAAAACACAGAAAAAGTAAAAGTAACTCATTTGATACATATGTGTGCAAATATTATAAAAGATAAGACTGCAGTGTATGCTTACCACAACTTATTTACTTTTGGTAAAAACATCTGCAAACAAGAACTTTGGTTTTTGCTTCTTGCAAGGTCTGTTGGAAAAACCCAGATGAATGAACAGTCATCTAGAAGTCATTTCGTTTTCACACTACGAATATCTGGAACTAATGAGGTAGCTCTTTTTCTCTTGTGGTTATAACTACTTTTCTGCCTTTACATTGAATGTTTGTGTATTATTTATTAGGGCACTGACCAACAAGTCCAAGGCATATTGAACCTTATTGATCTTGCTGGGAGTGAGCGTCTATCTAAGAGTGGCTCGACTGGGGATAGATTGAAAGAAACTCAAGTAATTTGACATAATTATTACCATTTTGTTCTATTTTTACCAGTTCCTTCAATTATTACTATATGCCTTTAGTAATCATAAACTTCTTTTTCTTATCAGGCCATCAATAAAAGTTTATCGTCTCTAAGTGATGTTATCTTTGCTTTAGCAAAGAAGGAGGAACATGTACCATTTAGAAACTCAAAGCTCACTTATCTTCTTCAGGTATAGAATAAGAAGACACTTCTAAAGATATTAAGTTTTTGAAGTTTTACGAGCGTGGATTATATATTTGGTGTTTTACCTCTATGCTAGCAAAATCTTGTGTTAGCAGCCCTTATCACAAGAGGAATCCCTACAACACTATTTAAATGATTTTCTCGGGATATTTTGTAATATCTCCATAAGATAATGTTTGCATCTTTCCCATTCATGATGAATTCTTATTTATCAAAGCAAGATCTATGATAGCCCTTTCTGCACGTTCATAAATAAAATTCTGAAGTTTGCTACTAAATTTTGAAATTTGATCTTACCTTGTTTTATCAAAGGCTTAGCCATGTCCCTGGAAAAATTTTTTCAACTTCTTTTCTATCATTTTAGGGTTGTGTATCATACAAGATGTTCTAATTCCTTTTCATACCATGTTCATTCAGCCATGTCTGGGTGGGGACTCAAAGACGCTGATGTTTGTGAACATCTCCCCTGATCCCTCTTCATTGGGCGAGTCACTTTGTTCACTCCGGTTTGCTTCCAGGGTCAACGCTTGTGAGATAGGAGTTCCTCGACGTCATACCATCATGCGGCCTTCAGAGTCTCGCCTGAGCTTGGGCTGATTTTTTAACAGAAAAATGATTTCATTTTCATTTCATAATATTCTCTGTCACGGATATTGATAAATTGAGAAAGTGAAGAGTGATCCTAACCGGAACTGATTGTAACATGTATAGCGAAGAATTCATTGCATACGACGGCATGCTGCCCTCATGAAGAATTAAATCTGTAAGGGCTGTACCCTCTGTTATTAAATTTGTATTATATTACCATGTTTTTGAGAATGAGTTCCATACCAAATGTGCTTTCTAATGAATAATTTATTTGCTCATATCATTTATGAATTTGCTTGAACTCAAAATCAAATTCAATGTGACAACAATATTAAGGCTAAAATACATTTGAAGAGAATATAGGAATATATTTCAGAGATCAGGCATTCTGTCCATGACCTCTTGGAGAATTACTTTTGTGCCATGGTAAGTTGATTCTGTCTGTGGCAGGTTTTTTCTTCTTGAAGCATCTTCAAGCTGTAAATGTTATCCGCAAAATTAATGATTAGCCAACAGAAAAAGCTGCTGAAATCCCAGGCTTATCAAGAGCTCTTATGCAACATTACTTACCTCCTCAAATTTGTCAAACAATCTGTTAGCCAAATTTGTGAGAGATTGCTTATCATTGACAGGAGCAGCAGAGATAACTTTGTCAAAATCGTAGTACATGAAGGTAGACTTAAGTCTCAAATACTTTCTAACATAGTTCAAAGTTTCCGGTCCTATCAAATCCTCCATTGCCAGAAGATCAAAAGCATATTTCTTTATCCTATACATGCTGCCCTGAACCCCTATATTTGCCATGTATACTCCTTTCTTCAGAAAGGAACGGGTGCCCGTTTTCTCATTTGCAATCTCTGCATTACGCAAACAACTAATAATTGTTCTGCTTGCTACTGAAAACTAATATAACCATTTTTAACCCAAGAGTAGATGAATAAACTGTGCATAGAAAGCTTACTATTTTCAACAGGAGGTGTGACGATTATAGGGAAATCGAGTTGCCAGAAGCCATTATCCTCAGCAAGAGAGATTCCATTTCCAGAGTTTCCAATGAGAGATATAGAGACAAGGCCTAGCGTTAGTCTTCTTGTGGTCTGCAATGGGTTTTCTTTATGGTTAGCTTGTTTCTTGCCTAGGAATCCAATTATCTTTGCCCTTCTTTTGATTCTTTGCTTGTTTGTAAGGTTTGGTATAGAATGCAGTGTCTCAGTGATGCTATTGAATTTTGCTATCTGAGCCATTGCAGAAAAGCTGTGTGAGAGTGGAAGAAATGCAGAGCGTAGTTGTGCTATATAGCCATTCAAGCAAGTATTGCTTACTACTGACCACCGGAAGGATATCCACATAAAGGGCATTTTCGACCTTCTCTTATGACTTAGATGGGATTTAAACTTGTGAGACTATTATCTTTTGGATATTGTACTGTAAGTAAATAATTGTAAACTATTTTCAAATATGCCCCTGTGGAAATGAAGCAAAGCTAGTGAAGAATAAAATAAACTCAACAGACTAATACAGTGGTATGAATTATTTCACTATAGCAACAGGATGGTGATAAGGATAGACTTTAAATCATTATATGAGCCTAAAAATTGAAAAGGACATGGGTGAGATGTAACAATATGTACAAATTAGAGGCATTTAAAAATAACAATATATATAAATTTAAGGGTCTATATAAATTTTTAAGAAGTTAAATATCTAACTGATTTTCTTTTAACTAAGTATAAAAGATTACAGATATATTATACCTTTAATTTTACCAATGGGTTTTTTTTTTTTGTCTTTGCTGCCTGCGAGTAATTATCTGAATAAAGGCATAAAAAATTGACATGAAACAGATTTTAGTGCCAATTTGATATCTAAAGCCACTCACTAATATATAGAATCATGAAACTGCAATTACAACCATTATGATCTCATCTCTAGCGTTCTATCATCTGCAATAAATATAGTACAGTGATAAATGTGAAATTATTTAAAAGTAGATATTAGAATTGATACATATTTGTAAAACATTCCATAAGATTCATCTGAATTAGAAATTCACATCCAAATCTCTTAATTGTTATTGAATTACCTCCAAATAGGTAGTCTAATTTTGAACAAATCTTCTAGTCTGAATAGGAAAGGAACAATTATCAGTATTATTATTATTATTATTATTATTATTATTATGACACCTTTATCTACAATCTGAACTTTATTAACCAGCATACTTCTTCATTTTTCATGGGTTGAAACAAAAATCATTAGTTATTGTATTTCAAAATGAACTAAAGAATTTTACACACTATATATATAGAAGCAAAAAATAAAGAAGGCTCACAATTGATACAAAAGTCCTATTATTTGAAATTTTACAATTCAAAATCTGATTAATTCAAATCCAACCACAATTTTTATTTTTAATTTTCATTTCAGTTTTTTTTTTCCATTTGGAAATATTTAGATTGAACCTTTATATATATATATATATATAGGAGGGGCATAGGCCTAAATGCTAAATGAGACAAGAGTGAGTGAGTGTCTCCTATTATGTCATTCAATACCGCAGCTTGACTAATTCTTTTGGCATATTTAGCTTTCTGGAAACAATCAAGTCTCATGTGAGATTCTTTTAGACATTATAAGCGCAGCTTGTTCTACTTGAGCAATGATATACTTAAAATACTTAATTCGTTATTCGTATAGAGAAAATAGAGAGATTTCAGGAAAAAAAAAAAGAATTTCACAAGATTTATATTGAAATTTCTAACTGTTCATGTTTTTTTCTAGGAACATGATTTAGGCTGTTAATTAAGTACTGTAATTAATTACTCCATGATTTAGTGCTTTCTATGAATAACAGCTTTGCTTATGGAAGACCAACCAAGTGAATGTCCAGCAACATGACAAAGAACAAAAAACATATTTCAACTTGTTATTGTAAAAAATTATTCAAATTAGATCTATCTTCACATCACATGAATTGTATTATTCGGCTACACCACCTGACACATCCCTATAACCTAATTAATCCCTAATACAGGAATTTAGGAATTTCAAAAACAGCGTGGATCTTTATAATATATGATGAATAAATAAATAAATAAATATAACAATAGATTTTAATGGGCTTAAACATGGCAGAAAATTACTTAGTTTAAGAGGTTTAATCTATTATGTCAAAATTTATACAATCGACTCATTTTATTTTATTGTTATTCTGTTAGAAAATATTAGATTTAACTTATTTTATTAGTAACCTTAAGCAAAAAAAATATTTTTCCTTACTAATGATAAATATCTTAAAATTTAATAGAAAAATAATATAATTTAATAGAGATAAATAGTAGGAGCTGATGGTATAAATTTTGAACTTCAGATTCTAGTACAATAGATTATACCTCAAGAAGTAAATATTAATTTTCTCAGCATATAATGGAACCAAAGTTTAACAAAACAGTGTAATAAGAAATATGGAAAAAAAATTGAATTTGCGTGTTTTCGGGGTTTATTACTAAAATAATGTGAAAAGAATAAAATATTTACGACAGTAATGCCAATCTAAAATACTTACCAAAATAATTTTGGAACAAAAAATAGGGATAAAAATAAATTAATTATTTGGCAAAAAACTTTCTTTTAAATTCTTAAACTACCTTTTTGGGGTACATTACTAAAATAATGTGAAGAAAATCTAATCTGCATTTTGTTAGTAACTTTAATTAATATATTATAGGTTTACATTTTTAATATATAAAATCATCATATTAAAAAACCATAATCTCATTTACAAGTATAATGAAAATTTATCGATCTAATAATTAATATGTAAATTTATCGATCTAATAAATTACGTGTAAATATCAAACTCTAAAAATTAATGTACACAAAACTTAATAAAAAAAATTATGTAGAACAAAATAATTTATTTTTAATTTTCTTAATATACATATTATAAAAATTTAATAAACTTAGCGTTTATAAAAGTTCGAGGCTTTGTAATTATTCTTACAAATATTTATTCAATATTAATTTTTTAACTTAATATTACAAATATTTACTTAATATTCAACCTTAACAAATATTGTCAATTTAAAGCATACTATTACCAGTATTACCTAGTATAAGAAGACATAAAATATAATATTCTAGAATTAAAACATAAAAGAAAAAAAATCATCAATATGCTAATGAGAATTATTGAGTGGTTTTAAGAGAGAGAGAGAGAGAGAGAGAGAGAGAGAGAGAGAGAGAGAGAGAGAATTATTGCATAAAAACCACACTACATAATGTAAATATTTCTCAAAATACATTAAATAATGAAATTTTTTTTTTCTTTTCTCATTATTCTAAGAATTAACCTTTGAATGGGCTGATCCAATCCAATTCTCAAAGCAGTTGGACATAGTTATTGGGCCTATAAACAATTATAAAATCCAAGCAAACACATAAATACACCTGAAAATTATTTTGTCTCAAATCTCAATGAATACATTAGAAACATTAAATAATGAGAGATAGAAATTTTATTTCGGATTCTCTGATAAAAGAAAATTTTTATGCCAATATTATAGCTAATAATGCATACGATTAATGATTAATTAGGAGGCGGCAGCCGAGATGGAGGTAAAGGCCATGCCAACATTTGTATGGATGAGTGAAGGAGCTGAGGTTGATAAGGTTGTTGGTGCTAATTTCCATGAATTAAGCAAAAGAATCAATGGCTTTCTGCATTCTATTCTCCACCCAAAACTTAGATTAAAATTAATATATGATTTTTTTTTTATTTCTAGGGTTTGTATTAGATTTGTGCGTTATGTTTTTGTTTTTGGGATTTGATTCGTTTATTGATTTGTGATCAAAGAAATAAAAATGGTTTATCTTTTCTTAAAATCGGAAACTTTTCGATTTTGTTAGAAAAGTTGTATCATTACAAATTTTGTAAAAATTAACTTAATAATACTGATATAGTAATTAGAGTTGTAAGATTTTGAATTCAAATATAACTTGTACCAAAATTTACAAAGAAATTAAAAATTGTTAGATTTTAATCTTTTTAGTTCCATTTTATAATAAACATTCGTTTATTGCATAAGCTCACTTGAAATGTTGAATTTGGTGGAAATAAATTTTATAAAATTAATAAATTTTATTTATAATAAATTAGGTATAAAAATAATATATTTATCATTTTTTCCGTATTTTTGAAAAGAAAAAAAAGTGTGAATATAAAAATAAAAAAAGAAAAACATTTTAATATTTAGGGTAAATTTTAAAAATATATTTTATAAACGATTTTTAAAATAATAACTACAATATTACTTAAATTGTTGTTGATACAATTCCATCTGCCCCAGCCCATTGGAAAGATTTATATAATTCCACCCATATAATTAGCTCTTCTCTTCTCATCTATGGAATTGGAAAGCACAAAAAGTTATCTTCATTGGCAGTTTCTAACCATTAACTTTTTAATATTTGCTTTGCTTCTCTTTTTAAGCCAAAAGATATCCTATCAATTAGTAGCATTGTTGAGTATGAGTATAGACCATATTCATATATAGTGCATTGTTATTAATAGTATATTATCAAGAAAGAACATTGAAACCAAAAATATATGCCCACTAACACAAAGATCACAATTTATTGTGCTTTTCAACCTCAGATTTTTTTTTTCCTTTTGTTTTACCTTTTGAAATTAAAAAAATAAAAAAAATAAAAGGATAGAGAAGAATGGAATTTGTTAATTTGTGTATATATAATTTGGCATAAGTTCTTCAATTGGGGAAGTTCAAAGCAACATAATTCCTATTTAATAGGAATGATAGACACCAAAGACAGAAATATATATATATATATATATATATATAAAACTTTCTCTCGAAATATTAATTCCAGCTATAATTGAATGGTTCACATTTAAAGAATCTGTTAAGTTTAAATTCTCAACTCTACACCGTCCAATTTCTTTCATTCTTTCTTTTCTAATTGATCTTGAATGAGAACTTTCCAAGTAATTCGGCTTCAGATTTTAAAATTCAGTGTATATCTAAATTACAATTAACACGGGATGATATCAACACTACTTTTTCAAACATTTATGTTGAGTTTAGAAAAATAATTCTCATGGATCTTGCACGAAAAAGTAATAAATAAGACACTTCAAATAAAATTTTATTAATTGAAAATTCGCATAATTAGTCTCAGTTCGTTACCATATAAACTGAAAACACCTATAAAAAATGACCAAATTCAATCTCATTTGTGATTTTTTTTGCTAAGACTTTTATTATTTTTATATATATATATATATATATATATATATATATATATATATATATATATTTTAATTAACTATATTAAGATCTGAACAAAAAAATATTAAAAATAAATTTATATTCACTTTAATATTTTTTTTGGGAATTTTATCAAAAACCCTTTTTTGTAATTTAGACGTTGAATAAAATACTTTGCAGTAAAGACATTTCTAAAAAAATTGTAATAGAAAGATGCTAATTGACTCCATAGAGTTGGTCACGATCTTGTTCATAATATTAAGTTTCCTCATCAATCTAGTTTTTTAATAGAGTTTTTTTTGGTAACCAATTAGCTATATATATATATATATATATATATATATATATATATATATATATATATATATATATATATATATATATATATATATATATATATATATTTTATACACATTTGATCCTTATTGAACAGCTCCACCGCAAGTGACTTACATGTGCCATTAACTCATTCATTGGAATTTAAAAAAATCCAACTTTTTCATTTGTAGCAATTTGGACGGAGTCACCACCAGATTATATTAAGAAATAAATCTAACTGATCTAAGACCCAAGAAATATTCGGAACTATTTTTTCATTAATGCAAAATTTATACAATTATTCCTTTCTTTTATTATCATTCACATATTATTTATTATTTCACCACACAATGAAATTTAAATTATTCACAACAAGCATTCATTTTAATTCATTCATCCAACGCATATAAAATAATATAAAATAGAACAACAAAATAAATAAAAGATGTAAAAATTTAAAAGAATGAATAGATAAGGAGAAAAAGGGTACAAGCATTGAGAATTTCTAACCTAAAAATACACTTACATATCCAAATTATGGGAAGGGCTAAATATTAAATCATCCCAATACAATAACTAACATTAAATAAATATAAAAGAAAAAGTGATCAGAAAGCTTTACTGTCTGTAGAATTACATCTACATGGATCTCTCCCCAAGCAGAACCCCATAATCTAGCCAAAAAACATAAATACATAGAAAAACTAACAAGAAACTGTTAGAAACATTCAATATTTCTAAATATACACGTACTGCTTTTAAAAATAGGCTTTCACTTAAAAGAAATATAAAGAAGATACATAATTGAGAATTATTACATAATAAGTTCAATTAATTAATTATTAATATGGCTCATATTATTCATCATAAAAATATGAGTCATATTAATTGTAACACCTCTTCACTTCAGCAACTCGTACTCAGATAAAATAGTGCTACGCTGACTTTATCATTTAAAATATCTTTCTTGAATTATTTATAAATGAAAATCACTATATAGTTTTTTTTCTTTATTTACAATTTATTTACTTTGCATTATAAAAGAAATCATAGTATGAAAAATAAACTACATTTTTATATCATAACATGTTCTTTACAAAACATACTGTTTATTTTATAAATACTATAAAATAAAATTCAAAAAATAATATACAAAAGTTGTGTGACCCACAGTGGTTAAAATATGCTGCTCTACGGATCAGGTCACTGTTAGCTTTATCTACTATCTTCTATTTATTCTTCACTAATTCTGCGTGAAAAAATTCTCACGCTAAACTTTTGGCTTAGTGGTGCATATAAATAAGGTAATAAACTATTTTATGCAATAATGCGTTATCATATATCAATTAATGTTTAATCATATTCTCATGCAAATTATGGTATTCTAGAATGTATAGACATCAAATTATATTGTTTTATCTCATACTTATTTATTTTATTAACACATCACTATATAACCCATCATAATTAACCATGTTACAATTTCTAATTCTATTTTTATTTTCCATAACTTCTTTATTTATGCGAAAAACACTCAATCATCTTTTTATTCATGTCACAAATCATAGTTCCATTTTTATTTTCAATAATCTATTTATTTTTCGTAACTTCTTTATTTACTATAACCTTTTTTTATACCCAAGATACCTATGACCCACTGACTAGGATAACGGAGTTGTCATCTAGACATTTATGAGTACCACCCGGACAATATGATGTGCGCATATAAATGTCATTACCAGCGTAGATAACAGTGTCATTACTGACATAGATAACAATATTATTACCGGTATAAATAATAATGTCATCATGGTGTAGATAATAGTGTCATTACAGACATAGATAATAGTGACATTTTCGGCTTCAATAATCATACCATTTGTGGTGCCCCACTTATATATTAGGAATAATTCCACATATATAAGAAAGATGTCACAAACTTAACTCGATAATCTGCTCGAATTGAATTTTTTTTTTCATTTTAAATAACTTAATCTATTTATTTATATTGGTTTAGGCAAGTTATTCTAATTAACAATATATATATATATATATATATATGACACCCTTATATTGTATACACATATGACACCCGATTATGTTACATAATTATTTATATACACAATATTAATATATGATACATAGTCAAACTAAAAAAAATAGATAACCAACCCTCTAACTATGCTTCTTGTGTCTCTGCAGATATGGGCTTAGACTTCTTCCTGATCAACTCCACTATCTACTATCTACAACTTCAATTCCTGCGTGAGAAGAACCTACACTAAGCTATCTCTAGCTTAGTGGTACATATAAGCATTAAAATTTTTTCCAAGCAGTCACACAAATACATGTCTCAAATAAAATCATGACATATCAAATTTTATTGCATATTTGTCATATAAAATAAATAAATACATAACATAAAAAAATAATAAAAATAACATTATTCAATAATTAAATTTGCACCACCTATATAAGTATTTTACATTTTGTTACTTACATCAATTAATTAAATTTCATATTTTATTTTATGAATTATTAGCCCCAAATCTCGTCCCGGACTGTCCGGATACAGGGTGTAAAATAGGAGCGCTCGCGGAGCTTAAGCCACCATACTCACTATAATCTCAAGTCAAGGACGCTCGCGGAGTTTCAGCCACCTTGACCTAGTATAATCATTTATCTGTGTAATTAAGATCAGAGGCGCTCTCGGAGCTATAGCCACCCTGTCCTTAAATCATATTAATATCGGTACCAAACTTTTTCCCTAATGGTGCACCATCTATCCTATGTCAGTTCTCAGGTAGAGAAATGAGTAATTATTAACATTAATTACTTGTTTCTATGACAAATATTCATTTCATATTAACATAATCATATACTCATAATATATTTCAATATCATGTAGTAGCATGATATTTTAACAAATATTAGCATAATATTAAGTTAACAATTAATAACATTTCTATAATTTTAAAACATGTCATAACATATAATTTCATCATTGTGACATATTGTCTTGCACACACATTCATGTATAAGGGCAAACTAGAATACATATATGTACAAACCTCGATACGGTTTTTCTTTTCCAAAATATAAGCTCAGAGCTTGTTCACTTTTGTTGGTCTTCTTCTTGTTGAAATCCTAATTTAAAAAAATATAATTAATTAATACCTTGATAAAATATTTATTCTTAATATAATTTAAATAAATAACTACAATTTCTTTTAAGCTAGAACAAGACCTCTAAGGATTGTTGGATCAATAACTTTTTCTACACTTATCCAATTTATATTATTTTTGATCCTGATTAAATATAACATGTAAAACTAAAATATACTAAAATGTCAGAATTTTTGAAGCTTTACATAATTTTGGGTATAATATTAAATATTGCCTTGTTTTCTGCCCTTAGGCAGTTTCAAGGTACCCAATTCCAAAATTCATAGATTTCAATGTGTAGCTTCAATTATTCTGAAAAGTTTTATACAATTATATAAGTTAATTTGGAACATGTTTCATGTTTAACTCATTTCCAGATTCGATCTCTAAGATTCTCAAATATTTGAGAATATATAACTGGTTCAACATAGAGTATCAACCCGACTAGTTTAATTGGTCAGCTCATAACTCACAAAATACATGACCTTTTAAGGTGAGACTTTCACATAAATTTAAATAGGACATAGGAGTAAAACTTTTATATTTGAACTTTGGCTAATTAGATCTAAAAATAGGTAAAATATAAGGACGAAGTTACTGGAACTGCACAGGTATATGAAACTAGCTCAATCAAGAAACAATCATAGTTCATTTCAGACTAACTCAACCTACACAAGAGCCATTTATACGAAATGTTGTAGAGACCTCAATAACATATATATCTACAACTTTCATGTTTTACAAAACCTCAGATTAAGCTACTAAGATGATCGATGTTTACAAAAATCGTAGGTTATTTAGTTGATATATCTCCCTGAACCAGTTTCACCCCAATAACCATATCTCTTAATATACTCAATATCATTTAATAACATTTGGTAGAGAGATACAAAAGACATATATGAACAACTTTTATGTTTAACACATCCCCAAATTTGATTCACAAGATAATCAAAAATAGAGTGCAATATCCTGTAAAAATATAACCTAAAGAGTTCTAATAACACAATAATCATGGGAAAAATATTTTTTACCAAGATCAGATTTATTTAGACTGATTTTTGATGCAAATCTTGAAGATGATCATGAATAAATTGAGTTGTGATATGGAGGAAGGAAAAAGGAATGATGATGAAGAAGAAGAAGAAGAAGAGAAATGAAATTGGAAGAAATGACCAAAAGAAGTCTTCAAGTCCTTTTTCCCGTTTTTGGTCTTTTTTTTCTGCTGACCATTTTACTATTCACTTTACTTTTTTTTAAAATTTATTATTATTATTATTATTATTATTATTATTATTATTATTATTATTATTATTATTATTATCATCATCATCATCTTCACATATTTTCTTATATCTAATATCTTTAATTTTATTTTACCACAAATACAATTTAATTATGTGGTCTAATTTATTCAAATTCATCATAGCTATCAATTTAATTTATTTTAATTTCTAATTTAATCATTTATTCTATCTATTTTAATCTCTATTATCTATCATGTTTTTCCTATTCATACCACATACTTATTCAAATTAAATTCTAATTAATGGGTGTTACAATTCTCTCCCCCTTAAGATATTTCGTCCTCGAAACATACCTATGCATCGTCACTGAACAGGTGAGGGTATTGAGCTTTCATCACATCCTCTCTTTTCCATGTTGCTTCTTCGATTGCATGATTCATCCATAGTACTTTCACTAATGGTACTCGTTTGTTCCTCAATTCCTTAATTTCTCTTGCTAAAATTTGGACTAGTTTTTCTTTATATGTTAAATCTTGTCTCACCTGAATGCTTTCAGTAGGTATGATATGATTAGGATCTGATCTATATCATTTTAACATTGAGACATGGAAGACATCATGTATTTGACTCATCTCCGATGGTAGAGTAAGTCTATAACCAACAGGTCCAACTCTTTCTAATATTTCATAAGGTCCGATGAACCTTAAACTTAACTTGCCTTTCTTTCCAAATCACAAAACTTTCTTACAGGGAGATAGTTTAAGAAAAACTTTATCACCCACTGCATATTCAATGTCCCGTCTCTTGAGGTCAGCGTATGATTTTTGTCTATCTGTAGCTGTTTTAAGTCTTTCGTGAATGACTTTCACTTTTTCTTCTGTCTCTTGCACTAGGTTTGGTCCTATAAGTTTCGTCTCGTTGAGCTCTGTCCAACATATAGGAGTTCGACACTTCCTACCATAAAGTGCCTCATATGGAGCCATCTGGATACTAGACTGATAACTGTTATTATAGGCGACTTCCATTAAAGGAAGATTTGTCTTAGCTACCTTTAAATTCGATGACACAACTTCTCATCATATCTTAAAGAATCTGAATGACTCTTTCTGACTGTCCATCTGTTTGTGGATGAAAAGTCGTGCTGAAATTGAGCTTAGTACCTAGAGCTCGTTGTAGACTACCCTAAAATTGAGATGTGAAACAGAGATCTCTGTCAGACACAATAGAAATAGACACTTCATGAAGTCGTACAACTTCATTCATATAAATTTCTGCCAATTTATTCAGTGGATAGTCCTTTCTGATAGGTAAGAAATATGCTGACTTTGTAAATTTGTCCACTATGACCCATACAGTATCATGTTTCTTTGGAGTTAAAGGAAATCTAGTCACAAAATCCATAGTGATCCATTCCCACTTCAATTCTAGAATAGAAATTGAATGTAGCAACCCTGAAGGTATTTGATGTTTCGCCTTGACCCGCTGACAAGTCAAACATTTTGAAGTGTACTCTGTGATGTCCTTTTTCATACATGCCCACCAGTATCTGCTCTTCAACTCTTGGTACATCTTGTTACTCCCTGGGTGCATAACATATTTGCTTTTATGGGCCTCTCTAAGAATCCTCTGTCTAAGATCTTCTACACTAGGCACACATAATCTGTCTTGATGGAACAATCCACCATCTAAGTCCATAGTAAATCCAGGTCTCTCCCCCTTAGAGATTAACTCAGCTAATTCAATTAGCTTCCTATCTTGTCTTTATGCATCCTTGATTTCCTACATAAGAGTGGGTTGAAGGTGCAACTCTGCCACCATCTTTCTGCTTGAAACATCTGCCTGTATGATAGTCAATCACACAATTATAATCCTTTATTCGTTTTAGCCATATGCTCTGCCTCAAATTCAATTCTTTCTATGAGGAAAGATATTTTAAACTCTTGTGATCTATGTAAATAAAACACTTCTCCCCATATAAATAATGGCGCCAAATCTTCAATGCAAAAACTATAGCTACCAATTCCAGATCATGGGTAGGATAATTCTTCTCATGCGGATTTAACTATATAGAAGCATAAGCAACCACCTTTCCATCTTGCATCAACACATAACCCAATCCATTATGAGAAGCATTACTATAAATGACATACTCCTTATTAGGAATCGACTGTGTCAAAATAGGAGCCTTAGTGAGCATACTTTTGAGCTTATCAAAACTAGTTTGACACTTATCTATCCATTCAAATTTAACATCCTTTCTCAATAGTATTGTTAAAGGAGAAGCCATCAATGCAAAACCCTTGAAAAATCTCCGATAATATCCTGTTAAACCCAAGAAACTTCTGACCTCAGTCACATTTCATGGAGGTTTCCAACTCACAATTGCCTCAACTTTGCTAGAATGCACTTTAATGCCTTATGCAGAAAATGTCACATCCTTTAACCAAAACTCACATTTTGAGATTTTGGCATAAAGCTTATATTCTCTAAGAGTCTGCAATGCTATTATCAAATGCTTTTCATGTTCTTCTGAATCTTTAGAATACACCAAAATATCATCAATGAAAACGACAACAAATTGATCAAGATGTGGCTTGAAGATCCTATTCATAAGATCCATAAATGTTGCTGGAGCATTGGTCAACCCAAATGGTATAACCAAAAACTCATAATGACCATATATGGTACTGAATGCAGTTTTAGCAATATCCTCCGTCTTCACCCTTAATTGATGATAACGAGATCTCAAATCTATTTTGGAAAATACTCCTGCACCTTTCAATTGGTCAAAGAGATCATCAATCCACGGTAATGGGTATTTGTTCTTGATGGTCACCTTATTCAACTATCGATAATCAATACATAGCCTCAAAGATCCATCCTTCTTTTTCATAAAAAATACTGGTGCACCCCATGGGGATGTATTTGGTCTAATGAAACCCTTATCAAGGAGTTCTTGCATTTGTGTCTTAAGTTCTTTCATCTCTGATGGGGCCATTTTGTATGGCGTCTTTAATATAGGCATAGTTCCTGGAACAAGATCAATAGTAAATTCTACCTCTCTCTCCGGAGGTAACCTAGGTAAGTCATCAGGAAAGACATCTGGAAATTCATTTACCACTAGGATATCTTCAAGATTTGAACCTCCTTTTCTGGTGTCAATCAGATGGGCCAAATAAGCTTCACACCCTTTTCTCATCAATCTCCGAGCTTTCATTATGGATTTCCTCCTAATTTTCTATTTTAAGTACCACAAATTTAGACTTGCAATCCACCACTGCATCGTAACGTGAGAGCCAATCCATGCCTAATATGACATCATACTCATGGAAAGGCAACTCAATCAAGTCTGCAGAAAAACTCCTTCCCATGCACAACCAAAGGACAATTCCTAAATACTTTATTCACTATTACACTTTAACCCAAAGGATTCTTAACTTCAATTCCATATTCTAGGTTTTCTTTAATCATATTATGCTGACTAGATGTACTAGTGTAAATATAAGAATGTGTGGAACCCGGATCTATGAGTGCACAAATGTCAAAATCATATAATGAAAACATACCAACAATAACATCCGTTGCCACCTGATCTTTTTTAGCTTTCATGGCATAGGCTCGGGCTGGAGCTCTGCTAGATCTAGGTCTATTCACTGTCTCTGAAACAACTTGCCTCGGTCATCCTGGTCCTCCTCTGAACTGAACTCCAAGCTGAGCCGAAGCTGACCTAGTAGTCTGAGTAGGAGTACCACCTGTCAAGAGTGGGCAATCCCTCCGTATATGTTCCTTGGACCCATATCTAAAGTAAGCACCTATGACACACCAACATTCCCCCCGATGGCTCCTATTGCAAATGGTACATACCGGTATACCTTCCTTGCTAACCTGAGGTTGTGAACTGGCTGTAGCAGAAGGTGCCTTAGAGGGCGGGCCCCTCTTAAAAGACCCTGTTTGTGAATAGCTAAAACTTTTTCCCTGTCCTCTATTCAGTGAATGGCTAGTAAAGAAACGACTCTTCTTCCCAGTGAATTGAGTCTCAGAAGTAGCTGACTTTTTAGAAGATTCTTTTATTTTTCTCTTTTTCCTTTTTTCAAGGCTGAGTGTTGCAGAAACTAACTAAGAAAAATTGTTATGCTAAAGAGCAGTCACAATATCTCCAACCTCTTCATTAAGGCCATCTTTAAATCTTCTGCATTTATCTCTTTCATTTGTAACTAATTCAGGGGCATACTTGCTGAGTTTGGTAAAATCCCGCTGATACTCAGTCACTGATATTTTACCTTGCTTGAGATTTATGAACTCTTTCTTTTTCTCATCAATATAGATCAACGAAATATATTGCTCTTTAAATTCAGAGAGGAAGGAATCCCATGAGACCCGTTCCACCATATTTGGCTTGGTAAGAACAAATTTCCACCAATCATATGTCTCATCTTAGAGTATAGAAGTAGCAAATCTAGCTTTGTCATCTGCTTCCACTTGCAACTCTTTAAAAATTCTTTCAGTCTTTTCCAACCAATAGTCAGTTGCAGTTGGATCTTCATCTCTCTTACCATAGAAATCCGAAGCCCCATACTTACGAAGCTTATCAATTGTTACTTTTGGTCTAGGTGGCGGCACTGGGGTAGGCTGAGGAATGGCTCGTACCATCTGTTGGAATAATCCAGTCATCTTTTGTATAAATAGATTTTGACCAGGGTCAATCTGTTCTGCTGCATGCGGTGGGGGATTTGGAGCAGCATTTTGCCTTTGCACGCTCGCTGCACTAGGCTGATGAGGAGTCCTAGTATCAGGAGAGCCGATACTCTCAGCCATATCCCGTTCTTCCGATGACATCTTTCTACAATCCTACAAGTTTCCAAGAGGAAAACCCATATTAGAATTATATGAGACACATGTATATTTAAACCTAATATCTCATTTCACACCTAGGCCTAGAAACGCCTAAACCTGCTCTGATACCACTAAATGTGGTGCCTTATTTATATATTAGGAATAATCTCACATATATAAGAAGGATGTCATAAGCTTAACTCGATAATCTGCTCGAATTGAATTTTTTTCATTTTAAATAACTTAATCTATTTATTTATGTTGGTTTAGGCAAGTTGTTCTAATTAACAATATATATATATATATATATATATATATCCTTATATTGTATACACATATGACACCCGATTATATTACATAATTATTTACATACACAATATTAATATATGAGATATAGTCAAACTAAGAAAAATAATAATAGATAACCAACTCTCTAACTATGCTTCTTGTGTCTCTACAGATGTGGGCTTGGACTTTTTCCTGATCAACTCCACTATGTACCATCTACAACTTCAATTCCTGCGTGAGAAGAACCTACGCTAAGCTATCTCTAGCTTAGTGGTACATATAAGTATTACAATTTTTTCCAAGAAGTCACACAAATACATTTCTCAAATAAAATCATGACATATCAAATTTTATTGCATATTTGTCATATAAAATAAATAAATACATAACATAAAAAAATAAAAAAAAATATCATTCAATAATTAAATTTGCACCACTTATGTAAGCATTTTACACTTTGTTACTTACATCAATTAATTAAATTTCATATTTTATTCTATGAATTATTAGCCCAAAATCTCGTCCCGGACTGTCCGGATACGGGGTGTGAAATAGGGGTGCTCGCGAAGCTTAAGCCACGCTACTCACTATAATTTCAAGTCAAGGGCGCTGAAGCTCACCTTGACCTAGTATAATCCTTTATCTGTGTGTAATTAGGATCAGGGGCGCTCTCGGAGCTATAGCCACCCTGTCCTTAAATCATATTAATATCGGTACCAAAACTTTTCCCTAATGTTGCACCATTTATCCTGTGTCAGTTCTCAGGTAGAAAAATGAGTAATTATTAACATTAATTACTTGTTTCTAAGACAAATATTCATTTCATATTAACATAATCATATACTCATAATATATTTCAATATCATGTAGTAGCATGATATTTTAACAAATATTAGCATAATATTAAGTTAACAATTAATAACATTTCTATAATTTTAAAACATGTCATAACATATAATTTCATCATTGTGACATATTGTCTTGCACACACATTCATGTATAAGGGCAAACTAGAATACATATATGTACAAACCTCGATACGGTTTTTCTTTTCTAAAATATAAGCTCAGAGCTTGTTCACTTTTGTTGGTCTTCTTCTTGTTGAAATCCTAATTTAAAAAATATAATTAATTAATACCTTGATAAAATATTTATTCTTAATATAATTTAAATAAATAACTACAATTTCTTTTAAGCTAGAACAAGACCTCTAAGGACTGTTGGATCAATAACTTTTTCTACACTTATCAAATTTATATTATTTTTGATCCTGATTAAATATAACATGTAAAACTAAAATATACTAAAATGTCAGAATTTTTGAAGCTTTACATAATTTTGGGTGTAATTTTAAATATTGCCATGTTTTCTACCCTTAGGCAGTTTCAAGGTACCCAATTCCAAATTTCATAGATTTCAATGTGTAGCTTTAATTATTCTGAAACATTTTATAAAATTATATAAGTTAAGTTGGAACATGTTTCATGTTTAACTCATTTCCAGATTTGGTATGTAAGATTCTCAAATATTGGAGGATATATAACTGGTTCAACATAGAGTATCAACCCGACTAATTTAATGGGTCAACTCATAACTCACAACATACATGACATTTTAAGGTGATACTTTCACATAAATTTAGATAAGACATAGGAGTAAAACTCTTATGTTTTGAACTTTGCCTAAGGTGATCTAAAAATAGCTGAAATATAAAGCCGAAGTTACTGAAACTGCACAGGTATATGAAACTAGCTCAATCAACGCACAATCATAGTGCATTTCAGACTAACTCAACCTACACAAGATCAATGTATACTAAATGTTGCAGAGACCTAAATAACATATATACCTACAACTTTCATGTTTTACAAAACCTCAAATTAAGCCACTAAGATGATCAATATTTATAAACACATAGGTTATTTAGTTGATATGTCTCCCTGAACCAACTTCACCCCACTAACCATATCTCTTAATATACTCAATATCATTCAATACAATTTGGCAGAGAGATATACAAGACATAGATGAACAACATTTATGTTTAACACATCCCAAAATTCGATTCATAAGATAATCAAACATAGAGTGCAATATGCTGTAAAAATATAACCTAAAGAGTTCTAATAACACAATAACCATGAAAAAATATTTCTTACCAAGATCAGATTTATTTGGACTGATTTTTGATGAAAATCTTGAAGAAGATCATGAATAATTTGAGCTGTGATATAGAGGAAGGAAAAGGGATGAAGAAGAAGAAGAAGAAGAAATGAAATGAAATTGGAAGAAATGGCGAAAAGAAGTCTTTAGCCCATTTTTCCTGTTTTTTGTCTTTTTTTCCGCTGACTATTTTTCTGTTCACTTTACGTTTTTTTTATAATTTTATTATTATTATTATTATTATTATTATTATTATTATTATTATTATTATTATTATTATTATCATCATCATCATCTTCACATATTTTATTATATATAATATCTTTAATTTTATTTTACCACAAATACAATTTAATTATGTGGTCTAATTTATTCAAATTCATCATAGCTATCAATTTAATTTATTTTAATTTCTAATTTAATCATTTATTCTATCTATTTTAATCTCTATTATCTATCATGTTTTTTCTATTTATACCACATACTTATTCAAATTAAACTCTAATTAGTGGGTGTTACACCATTAATAATTTTCAGTTTCACCATATTTCTCCCCTACTTGGCATGTCAAACTATCCTAAGTTGGTTCTAATTAGGTGTTTTAGGGCTTATACAATATCATTAAAATTCATAGCAGTGATATTCACACTTTTCATGCATTTAATGTCTCAAAATAATCACATAATCACTCAATTAAAATAATATTTATAGAATATAACAAGGTTTATATCATTTTACTCATTCCATTCCTCAACCCATGTGCTGCCCTATCACCGGCAGATTATGTTTTATATTTTGGACCTTAATTTTGGAACTTAATTTTGGTCCTATTAAGTTTTGCATTTAGTTATATGATCTTCTTAATAATTTTAGGTCTGGATCTTAGCTTTAATAAGCAACTTGAATCACTTAATGCTGAGTTTTTTAATCAAAAGATATGATAAAATGAACACTAACTGGTCACTAATAATTCTACCCAGAATTTTCTAGACAAATTCTAATTCCGAGCTTTATGAATTTTTCTGGACAATTACAAAGACATTTAGATTTTATTGTCTGAATAAAAATTGTAGCCTTATGTCTTGGCTTTCACACTCAACAAAGAACATACAAAACTGAGTTCCATAAATTAAGTTATCACTGTTTAATTACTCACTGCTCATCCATTTCCCGCAAAGAACATACAAACTAATCACATTCAATTTTTACCAAATTAAATCCCAAGTCTAGCAAACATTCATCCCCAAGATTTTCATTACAAAATACTATTAATTCAGAATCATTAATATGCCAAATAATTAAATCATGTAAATAAAAAAATTAAAATAGGCTATTGTCTTAGGTTATGCACAAACCTCTCATTTTCTCTTTTCTTTCTCTTTACTTCTCTTTCTCCTTTCCTTTGCTCCTTTGATCTAGCTCCTTGTCAATTTGAGTTCCTAAAGTTCATAAACAGATATTAAAAATTCATAAACCTAATTTCTCCCTTTCTCCTTACTCTCTTAAGCTTCCTTAAGTATGAAAAATGGAATTTCCCATTTCTTTTCTCTCTTTTTCACACTTTCTTTCACTAGAATCAAGCTTTGGTTATGGAAGAACAAGGGAAAAATGTGGGCTGGTTTGCGAGGCAGAAATTTTCAATGCAAAAGGGATAAGGAAGAGGAAGAAAATATCAAGAAAAAAATGACAAAAGTTATTAAGGTGGGGGGACACCTAAAATTTACCGTTTGGTGTGGCTGGCCTCCACATGCATTTTATGTCCCAATTCATGTATTTAATTGATGATTATCCCAATTAATCCTCTAATTTTCGGTAAACTGCAAATTAATCCCTAAACTTTTCAAAATTTGTAATTTAGTCATTTACTGAAATTTAACATCTTTACTGAGTAGTTTTCATAATTAATTGCCATTATTTTCAATATTTTTCGATAAAAATCCAAATTTAGACTTTGGTCAAACCGATGAGTCGATTTAACAACTCGCGTGACTTAAGTCTAAATTAATGGATATGACATTAATAACTAATTAATTAAACTTATTATATAATAATTCTCAATTAACATATGAGCCTTATTAATAATTAATTAATTGAACTTATTATAGAATAATTCTCAATTAACATTCTCCTTTTTGGGAATTGTTACATATACTCCTAATATATTTCTCATCTTCTCAAATGTTGCTTTTAGCTTATTGAATGAACCATCCGAGTTTCTCCTCACTTTATAAATCTATTTTAAACTAATTAAACTTCTTCCTTTAGGTTTGGTCACAATATTCCAAGTTTGGTTCTTGTTAATCATGAAAAACTTCTCCTCCACAACTTTAATCTATCTAGCGTCTTATGAAGCCTCTTCATATGAATCAGGTTTAGAGATAACCAGATTAGAGCTCTCATATATTTCAGTAAGTCTTCTAGTTTTTGGCTTCAATGGTTTGTCTTAATCTTCATCATCAAATTTATCTTTGACATCTACATTTTCACTATTTTTCTACTGAAATTGCAATTCCTAATTAGGTTCAAGAATAATATCTTTTCACTACTTTAATTTGTTTTCATCAAAATTCCAATATAAATATTCCTTTTGAATATTAAACTTTAACATAAAGGACTTATTGATCATGGACATCCTTGCTATTAAAGTGTCTTCTTTATCATAAATGTAATATGAATTTTGTTTTAAAAAATAGAATAACAATTCAATAAACATGTTCAATGTGCCTTGATCCAACCTCAGTTTGAACCAAAATAGTTTCCCTTCCAACAGTCTCTACAAATTGACCATTTCCAAGCCTGATTTTGAGCTTGATAGACTTATCTAGGCTATGGAATAGACTATTCTCTTTTGCCGTATGACTTGTGCAACCACTATCAACCAACCATGTATGCGAATTAGATTCAGGTAATAGAGATGCAAGAAATACTATTGCTTCGAGTTCATTTTCTTCTTATTCCTTTTCTGTGACATTTGCTTATTAAGTTGCCCCTAATTTGCTTTGAGATTTTTTTCAATATGCAATTCCTTTCATATTATATTATAGGCTTGCCTTTGTATCTACAATCTTTCTTTTTGTGGTTCGTTCTAGTGCAATACTTGCCTTTAATTGTATAAGAGACTTCACTCTATTATTGCCTTTAAATTCCAACTTCAATTTTTCCCACACTTCCTTTGGAGATTTAACATTAACGATCCTTGTGAAAATTGCCTCATAGACAACTTGATGAATGCAATTCAAAAATTTTGGCTTCCTTTGTCTCACCTCATCATATATTTTAATCTAATTTAAAGTGGAATTTGGAGGTAGAGAAGGTGAATTAGAATCAAGCTCCACCATTTCCCATAAATTGAGGGCTTTCTAGATATGATTGCATCTTGAAAGCCCATAAATGATAATTGTTTCCATCACACTTTGGAGGACCAAAACCAATTTGCCCACTTGAAGACATATTTGATTAGATTCAGCAATAGATCCCTCAAGAATAAAACTCTGATACTAGAACTGACAATTTTGGATATGACACAGTACAAACTTTTCATGACATGATACAAATATGACTAATCTGTTTATGATACAATTAGACATATTTAAAAATATATAAAATATCTAATAATTTAATAATTCAATTATATATTAATATTTTTAAATATATATTTAATTTTAAATATAAATAATTTTATAATATATTATATTATAATTAATTATATTAATACATGTGAATAAAAATTAACAAATTATATATAATTTGTATTAGTAATAATTGTATAGATAACAAATGCTTAAATTTTATTATAATAATAAATTTTATTTTGCACACATATATGTATATTTACATATATTTTTATATATGTTCTTGTAACATTCTTGACTTTTCCCATATGCATGTGGAGCCCTAGCCCCTAGAGTTGGTTGATCTTTAGTGTGGATGAGGTGATGCTTTATGAGAATGCATTTCAGTCGGCCTCTCCCTTCTTGATGAATCTTATCCTATCATCACTATAAAACATATGGAATTATGTCACTTGATAAATGCTCAACACATATGATGCACATGTTATCATGCTCTTAAGTATATGCATGTTCCCATGAAAAATATCCCCACTCTGATACCAAAATATATAAAACGTGACATATACATTATATTTTGGTATCAGAGACTACAATTAAAGCATCGAAGGTCAACCTTACCAATGGGACGCAAGGCAAAAGCATCGAAGGTCAACCCTACCAGTGGGACACAGGGCAAAAACAGAGGCAGGGGCATAATTAGTACATTAGGTAGAGAAGTGACCAGATCTAAAGATCAGAGTTCTAGACCCCTTACACAAGCCAGGGTATTTTCCATGAGTAGGTAGGAGGCAATTGATACTCCCAAAGTAGTTACTAGTAAAATTTATATTTATGATATACTATCATATGCATTGATTAACCTAAGTTACACATATTCATTTATATCATTACATATGACATCTAAACTATATCAAAAGCATGAGCCTTTGAGGATTGACCTAAATATCAGTACTCCACTAGGAATAGTAGTAGTTGTGAATAATGTCTATCGTGAATGTTTGGTATTTGAATTGTTAGGAGCTAATTCTCAGCAAAAAAGTGTAAGACATAGAAAGATGGAAGTGAATGAAGTTTCTAGTGGGACTGAACTAACCTTTCAGATATCATAGTTGATTAAGTAAGTCAGAATGCTGGTCAACTATAGAAATGAGCCCACAAATGAGGTATGTGGTATTTGAGGTGTTTATAGGCATGGGGTTAACATTTGTTCTTCTTTTGATTCTTTTGTAGGAAATGACTTAGAGCAAGCCAATGCCTTGAATTCCTTCTAGGCTAGACAGCTGAATAACCCATACTCTAATACTTATAACCCTGGCCGTAGGAATCACCCTAGTTTTTCTTAGATAAACCATTACCACAATGTTCCTCAGATCCTTAGAAGCCAAAAATTGAATGCATAATTTCATTACCTTGAGCCTTAAAATCAACCTACATATCCAAATCCAAATCATGTTATATCCTCTAATGCACCCAGTAAAGCATCTATGGAGGACACTGTGCTTAACTTTATAATGGCTACTTAGGACAAAACAAAAACTAACAAAAGGATTGACTTCATTGAGGTCTCACTGAAGAGATTGGAAATCCAAATAGGTCAAATAGCTAAGGCTATGCAACAAAATAGGAAAAGAAAGTTGCCAAGTTAGATTGAGCAAGCGAAATCAATCACCATTCTCAAAAATGGTAAGAGTTATGGTGATAAAGCTAACTTGGGAACTACTAGGACTACCAGAAGAGGCGAAATAGAAAGAAAACTTGAAAACATCTTTCGAACTAGATTTTTATAAGGAATCTAAGACATATAGGCCTATTGTTCCATTCCTTAACAGACTTAAGGAACACCAAAAGGATAAGCAATATTCTAATATTTTCAAAATTCTTTTAAAGTTGATATTAACTTGCGCCTTTGGATATAATCATTTCCTTCATACATCCAGTTTTTCAAAGAGTTGCTTTCAACCAAACATAAATATAGGAGAAATGAAATAGTCAAGGTGCCAGAGATAGCTTGTGCTATTCTTAAGCATCTACCTTAAAAGATGAAAGATATTAGGAGTTTTATAGTAGATATCACCTTGTGGGATAAGAGAAAGGCAAATGTCATGTTTGATTTGAGTGCTAGCATCAACTTGATATGGAAAATCCTTATCTAAGGATTAAGAATCAAATAATTCTTCTAGGTAGGCCATTCATGGCCACTATTGACACTATAATTTATGCAAAGTGCAAAAAATTATTTATGACCGCTTAATTTGATAACTTGTTTTTCCAATTATATTATAGATGAGTGTTGTTATGTTGATCATATGAATTCATTTGTTTATGACTTTACTATGCATAAGTTAGAAAACAAGTTAGGCAAACATTTGAGTGGTTCAGAAGTGAATGATCATTTTGTGGTGGCTACATGCCCACCTTAAATAAAAAAAACAACAATGTCTTGCCTAAACACTAAATGTGGCGCTTCTTGGAAGGCAACGCAAGTTCTCTTTATGCATATTCTTTTATATTAGATTTTATTTTCTTATTTTTAGTTTGTGTTCTAATAAAATATATTTTTCTCACTTATGTGCTCCAAATTTAAACTCTTATCATGATGCCTCAGTCCCGTATAATACAGATGACCGCAAAACATGTATAATAGTCAATACCTAAACTATGGACATGACATTTATGCTCATGAAGTTCAATAAAATTTGGTTTTTGTACTTGATCTAATAAGACTTGGTTTTAAAATTATATTTAATAATGGTCATGTGAAATTACTATTGGACAATATTTATTATGGTTTTTGTTATTTGTTTAATGGTTTTATGGTGGTGGAATATGTGTTTATGGATATAAATATACCTACATTTGTTGTTAACAATTCTAGTAATAGTTTATTAAATGATGATATTAAAGCTCATATTAGGGCGCCTTTGGTCTTTGATTCCATGTGATTTAAGGACAAGGTGGATGAAGCTTAGAGAATGCCCTTGATCATGTTTTTACTCAATCAAAATGATTAAAGCTTCAAAAGAATTATTGACTTGAGAAGCTCAGACAAGCACTCTTATAGTTATTTGACAAATAGGTTAAAGCTCGAGTTCGAGTGCACTTATTTCATAACCCATATCCAGATAGTTTGCTTTAGAGTTTTGGGCAAAGTAATGAACTAAAAGAAAATAGTAAAAAGGAAACAGTGTAGGGAAAATGATGTCATAAGCAAAACAAAATGAATTAAAGGAAAAAGGTAAGGTTTTAGTGAATTTATATACGAATGCTTGCTATGTATGATTATCCATATGAGATATAATGTTTGCATTGTCATGCATTAGATTAGTTATTTATAACATGAACATGCATAATATGCCATGATGACTTGTATGGTTGCATAATTGAATTTTTATGCCTATATGTACCACTAAGCTTTCAGTAGCTTAACATGTGGATTTCCTGTATGCAAGGTTGGAACCTAAGGGATAGCTGAAGTTGACTCGAACAGAAAAAATGCCCATATTGTAAGCGTTAGTGTTACATGTCATTTTCATATTCTTTTTGTACATGACATGATTTTTGGGTTTAGGTTTTGCATAAGCCTTTTTGTTTAAAAACATGTACTTTTTGTTGAAAAGTTTTATTTTTATAAACAGTTGGTCATTTGAGGCCAAATGTGTGTGTGTGTGTGTATATATATATATATATATATATATATATAAGTGTTGAACCTTGAGGGGGTATTTTTGTTATTTTGATGATCATAAATAATTAGGCAACAATAAATTTCACCACATTTTATGTTCTAAATGTATTAGATAGGTTACATATTCCTAAGACCATGAAGCAAAAAAAAAATTAGCAAAGGTTCACGCCCGTGAAGCAAATATTCACGCAAGTGAACATTGTCACGCCCTTGCTGAATAATTGCCACAACCGTAAAAAACACATTTCACACCTACGACTCAAGGGTAATACCCATGAAATAGTTAGCACTAAAAACTGTTCATTCAAACATTCACAGTAGTGAAGCATTGGACTATCCGTGAAACTTGATTAAGTCACGCTCGTGAAAGGCTTCTCATTTTTGGACAAAACCATTCACAGGAAATCTGCTCGTGAAGATTAAGGCATGCCTGTGAACCTGAAAAGAGAAAGTTCTTAGGCAAGAATGAAAAGTTATTGAAGGGTCATTTTTACATTAAATGCATCCCAAACGGCTATTTTTGTTAGGGAAAGTATAAATACAACATATTTATTACTTTCAAATGTTAGAAAATAAGAGAAAAACAAGTGAAAACATGCATTCAATTTTCTAATCTTGTATAGCTTTATACATTTAATTTATTTCACCTTTCTTATTGTAAGAAACATAATTGCTCATAATTGTTGAGCTTTTTGGTTGGTGAGTGTTTTATTATTTAAATCAATTACTCAAAAGTGAATTTGAGTGAGTTGAGTTATGAGTGAAATATTTATAAGAGTTGCTGTGTGAGCCATAAAAACATAAAAATTCAGTCATTGTATTAGCCATTAAAACTTGAGTTTTTCTAAGTTAGTTGTTAGCCAAGAGAGAAACACCATAGTTGGGAGTGAGCTAGGAAAAACTCTATTTGTAACATTTTATATGTTAGTGAAATACCCAATTGAGATTGGGGAGAGTAGGGTTTGTTAATATCCAAACTTATATAAATTTTGTGTGTCGAATTTCTCCTTTTCTCATAAATTATTCTTTGGTAAAATTGTCTCAAGCAAAATTTTTAACTATGATCCAATTCAATCCCCCTTCTTGGTTATTATTTTGGGCAACAATTGGTATTGGAGCCAAGTCTAGCATTCAAGCCTAACAAGCGCTAACAAAGATCAAATTATGGCCAATGAGGGTTTCACGATTTTGAGCCTTTCTTTGATGGAACAAATTATGTGAATTGGAAATTCAAGATGGAAACTTATCATGATAATGAAGGAGTAAATGTTTAGGACACCATTCAAAAGGAATGGAAACCTCTAACAAGAAGCAGCATCGAAGGAGAAGATGAAATTGTTCCAATAGATAATTGGATCATGCCTCAAAAGAGAGCTAATGGAAAAAACTAGAAAGTCATGATCATTCTAATAAGCTATCTATCACTTAAAGAGTGTGATAGAATCCAACATTGTTCAACTGTTTACTCCATTTAGAAAACATTAGAAAACTACCATTAGGGCATAAAATAAGTAAAGTCTAAGAAAGCTCAACTTCTTATCACCGAATATGAACTCTTCAAGATGAAGCCCAATGAGACCATAACCAAAATGACCAATCAACTTCTTGTTATTGTCAATGGCATGAGGAAGCTTGGAAAGCATTATAAATTAGAAGACATAAATAATAAGATTCTAAAAAGTCTCCCTATGAAAGATTATAGCTTAAGGGTTGCAGGTATTGACGAAGCCAATGAAGGCTTGAGCATAATTCCTACCGATGTACTTATTGATAAACTCCTCACTCATGAGATGGCTCTAGTAAGAGAAAAAGAGCTTAAAGGAGAAAAGGAGAAGAGAAAGGCTCTAGCACTTAAAACTTCAACCTCAATGCCTTTATATGAAAATCTCCTTAGTGATGAAGAGTTAGTTGATTAAGGAGATGATCAAATAGCCTTGCTTTCAAGGAGAATCAAAAGGTTGATCACTCATAAACATGGCTCAATTAAGAACTATAAGCAAAGAGCCTTAAAATTCCCTCTTAGAAACTCTTCATCTAATAAAGGGAAAGAGAAAGTCAAATGCTATGAATATGGGAAGAAGGGACATATTAGATCAGAGTGTCCCATGATCAAGAAGTACAAGAGGAGACCCAATAAAGAAGATGAAGAAAAGGGTCACAAATCCACGTGGGATGATGAAACCTTATCACTTATTGAAAAAGAAGAAGATGAGGTGGTTAACTTACGCTTCATGGCTATTAAGGATTATTCCAATGATAAGGTATGTTATACTTCTCAACATTGTGATGATTTATGTGATTTAATTGATGATGATGATGATGATATAGTTGAAGTACTAAATCTAGAAATAGAAACATATAAAATGAAACTTGATCTTTAGAGAAAAAATAGCTCTAAAATCAAAAATGATTTTAATGACCTTTAAAAGGTAGTTGAAGAGCTAAAAACCTCAAATGACTCCTTAACGAAGTAATTATATGAGATTTCCTCAAAATCCTCAACAAGTTCTCTCTTAAAAGAAAATAATGCATTGAAAAATGAGGTTAAAGAGCTTAAAAATTCTATTTCTAGATTTCACAAAGGGAAAAAGAGTTTAGACACTTTAATTATATTTCAAAGACCTCCCTTGGTAAGACATGGTCTAGGCTTCAATGGAGTATCATCATCTTCTAAAATTGTATTTGTTAAATCAAACACACCAAAAACTTCTACTATTGAGGTAATAGCTCCAAAGGCCAATGGTAAAGCACACATAAAACCCACTACCTAAAAGAAGAGTATTCGAGGGTCATATGGCCCAAGAGAGAAACCTCAAAAGGCCAATAATGCTTTCTTATACAAGAAGCAAACACCAAAGAAAACACCCACAACACATGAATATTTATGTCATTGTGTACATACTCCTCTTAGGAAAGTAATAAATTCTAAACCAATTGCAAAGTGGAAAAACATATTTAAATCCAAACAATGCCACTATTGCATGAAGCTTAGGCATATAAACAAACATTGTTTCATAAGGAATGCCTATTGGGAATCTTCTAATGTTGACCCCTAAGGACCCAAATTCATTTGGGTACCTAAAAATCAAACTTAAATTGTTATTTTGTAGTTGTGCCTTAATTCCACATCAAAGAAAAATGTTTGGCTAGCAGATAGTTAATACTCAAGGCACATGACTGGAAGTAGAAGCTTTTTCACTCAAATCAAAAAAATGGTGGTAAGGTAACCTTTTGTAACAATACCAAAGGTAAGGTAATTGTCATTGGCTCATTTGGTTTAAATAATGTCTTTTTAATTGAAAATATTTTACTAGTTGATGGTTTAAAAAATAATTTATTAAATATAAGTCAATTATGTGATAAGGGACACCAATTCACCTATACCTCTAACAAATGTCTTGTGACCACCTCAAATGGTTAAGAGATGTTCAAATGAGATAAAGATGATAATACTTACATAATAGATTTACAGAAGGGTGACAAATGCAATGTTTGCGGTAAGAAATGACATTTTGCAAAAAATTGTCCTAACAAGCCTAAGAAAGCAGCAAAGATCATTCAAAATATTCACCAAGTTTCTCAAGTAAACCTTGATGATGCTAATGTAGAATCATTGTTGGGTGGAAAACTCCACTGGTGTACTAGCTTGAGGTTCATTTTCATCAAGAGAGAAGGCTTGGTCATGCAAGCATAGACTTAATTAAAAGCCTTAGCAAAGGAAATCTAGTGGAAGGAATTCCAAAAGTTAAATTTGCAAAGGATAAGATATGTGAACCATGTTAAAGAGGAAAACAACATAAAACATCATTCAAGTCAAAGAGTGTTGTAAGTACATCTAGACCTTTACAACTTGTTGCCCAGATAATGAACCAAGAAGGGGATTAAATTGATTAGTAACTAAAAAATGCTTAACTTGAAAGTGCGTAATAACTTAAAATAGAGTAAGGAATGAGAGATATCACATGCAAGATTTATAGAGGTTCGGGTATTAACAAACCCTACTTCTCTTTCCAATCTCAATTAGGTGTTTCACTAACACTCTAAATGTTACAATGGAGTTTTTTAAGAACTATGGTGTTTCTTTTAATGGCTAACACCTAACCCAGAAATTCCCTTGTGTTTTTCAATGACTCATACAAAAACCAATTTCTTGTATTTTATGGCTCACACAGTAAACTCTTACAAGTGTTTCACTCTTAGCCCGAAATACCCAAACTTACTTTTGAGTAATTGGTTATAATGAAAACACTCACCAACCTACAATGCTCAAATATTATGAGCAATTAGGTTTTTACAAAGAATAGAGGTTTGTTGAGAAAAATAATTAATGCACAAGGCTACAACAAGATTAATGATTCAAAGTAATTGTTGTTCTTCTTGAGATTCATAAATGGCTTGCATTTATACTCCCTCTATGAATTATAGTTGTTTAAGTGCATTTAATGTGAAAATAGTCATTGAATCAACTCTTAACTTCACGTCTGACATGTTTCTCTGTCCTCATTCACGAGCGGAATATATGTGTCACAGTCGTGAATGTTCTTCCAAGCTATGATCCAAGTGGTGACTCTGGCCGTGAAGCTCTCTTGAAGAATTGGAAGTGTTTGATCACGGGCGTGACTGATACTTTCACGGGCGATAATATTCTTCCAAGTCATGGTCCAACTGGTAACTCTGGCCGTAAAGCTCTCTGGAAGTATTGGCATGTTTGATCACGGACGTGAATACTATTTCATAGGCATGACTGTATTATCATTCACGGTTAGTATGATCCTTCATGGACGTGAACTTTGAATGACGGAAAGTTGATGCTCAGCTATATTCACGGGTGTGAGTTTGCTATTTCTTTGATTTTAATCTTCAAAAGTTCTCTTTCAGTCTTGCTTCATGTTCTAATCAAGATATATCCTATTTAACACACTTTGAACAAATATTGTTAAATATATGATTGCTATTTTATTTGTTATCATCAAAATGACAGAAATACCCCTCAAGGTTTAACACAACTTTTGCATTTAAATCTTTTTGGACCTATTAGAATTGCTAGTTTATAAGGTAAACATTATGCTTTTGTCATTATTGATGATTACGCTAGATTTACTTGGATATTTTTCTTAGCTCAAAAGAGTGATGTCTTTGAATCCTTTAAAAACTCTGTCAAACGAATTCAAAATCAAAAAGGATATTTTATTTTCAAAATAAGAAATGATCAAGGCAAAGAATTTGAAAATAAAAATTTTAAAATTTTTTGTTTAGAATATGGTATCTCTCATAATTTTCAACTCCTTTAACACCTCAACAAATTTGGTTTATTGAAAGAAAAAATAGAATTGTAATTGAAATGGCTAGAACAATACTTAATGAGTATGGTTTGCCAACCTACTTTTAGGTCGAAGGCATTAATATCTCATGTTACATTTCTAGTCGAGTTTTCAAACGACCAATTTTAAATAAAACTTCTTTTAAGCTATGGAATGGAAGAAAACACTTTATCTCATACTTTAGAGTATTTGAATGTAAGCGTTTTATATTAAACACTAAGGATAACCTTTGAACATTTGCCTCTAAATTCGATAAATGTATCTTCTTAGGATACTCCACAACTAGCGAAACTTATATAATTTTCAATAAAACAACATTAGTTGTAGAAAAGTCTATGCATATTATTTTTTATGAATCTAGTAAACTTGATCTTGTGAAAGGTAGTGCTCTTAATGATATTATAGGTACTATGGATAAGTTTGGTCTTGATCATGAAGAGGATGGTAAAACCTCAAAAAGAAATGATAATAGTGATCAAAAAGAGAAATAACAAGAGGAGTATCATGATAATCTACTACCTTAAGCTCTAGAGTAAGACACCTAAGAGCTTTAAAAGTAAGGAAAATTCATAAAAAAACCATACCACGAAGCAAATCATTAGTGATCCCACTAATGGTGTAAGTAATAGATCCAATTTTAAGTTTTTAGATTTAATCTAGCTTTCGTTTCTCAAATTGGACAAAAAAATATTGATGAGGCTTTTAATGATGAAAGTTGTGTGATTGTTATGCAAGAGGAACTCAACATATTTGAGAGAAATAAGGTTTTGACCTTAGTTCCAAGACCTAAAGATTATCCTATCATTAGTAATAAATGGGTTTTCAGGAACAAGTTGGATGACCAAGGTCATATAACTCGAAATAAAGCTAGATTGGTTGCCAAATAGTACAATCAATAGGAAGACAAATTATAATGAGACCTATGCTTCAGTGGCTAGATTAAAAGCAATTAGAATTCTTTTAGCTTATGCATGTCATATGAACTTTAAACTTTTTCAAATGGATGTCAAAAGTGACTTTTTGAATGGTTTTATAGAGGAGGAAGTTTATTTGAACAACCTCCTAATTTTGAAAGTCATACATTGCCAAATCATATATTTAAACTATCTAAGTCATTATATGGTCTAAGACAAGCTCCAAGAGCTTGGTATGAGAGACTCAGTGCATTTCTTTTAGAAAATAATTTTTTAAAATGACATGTAGGCACTACTCTTTTCATTAAAAATTACAAGCATGACATATTACTTGTTCAAATTTATGTTGATGATATTATCTTTGGATTTACTAATGAATTGTTTTGTCAAAAATTTGCTAAATGTATGACTAGAGAATTTGAAATGAGCATGATGGGAAAACTCAAATTTTTCCTTAGTCTTCAAATCAAGCAAAGAAAAAAATGACATCTTCATCAACCACTTCAAGTACACCAAAAATCTATTAAGAAAATTTGGAATGGAATGATGTAAAAGTGCCAAGACTTCAATGAGAAAATCGACCAAATTGGACAAAGATAAGAAAGGTAAAGCTATAAATGAAAAACTTTATAAAGGTATGATCAGATCTCTTTTATACTTTGTCGCTTCTATACCTAATATAATATATAGTGTATGCTTTTGTGTTAGATTTCAATCATGTCTTAAAGAATCTCATTTTCATGCTATGAAAAGGATTTTAAAATATATACATGGAACAATGCAGTTAGGCTTATGGTATCCTAGAAACATTTCATTTCATATCATTGGTTTTTTGGATGTCAATTATGTTGGAAGTCTTCTAGATAGAAAAAGCACATCTAAAACTTGTCACTTCATTAGTGAATGCTTAGTTTCTTGGTTTATTAAGAACAAGTTTTAGTTGCCTTGTCCACTAGTGAAGAAGAATATGTAGTAGTGAGTTGTTGTTGCACTCAAGTTTTTTGGATGAGACAACAACTCAAGGATTATGGTTAAGAGATTGATCACATTCCCATCAAATGTGATAATACAAGTGCTATAAACCTTTCTAAAAATCTCATTCAACATTCTAGGATCAAACACATAGACATTAGGTATTATTTTATAAGAGATCATGTACAAAATGGTGATATTGTATAAGAATTTATAGACACAAACAATCAATTGGCTAATATTTTTACCAAGTCTCTCAATGATGAAAGTTTTTGTTTTATAAAAAAAGAGCTTGGTATGCTTGATGGGAGCACATTATCTTAAAATTATGTTCAAAGAATTGTATTCACTTTGGTCAATTGTGTATCTTTGATGTTCAAATTGTAAATCTTGAGTAATATTTTCATATATTTAATGATTTGCATGTTCAATTTGTATGATGAGTGATTATTTGTCATTAAAAAAATATGCTTAATTTACTTAGGAAGATAATGCATTTCATATATTTTTGTTTGGATCAAGTTTTAATTTTTTACCATATTTTAGGTCTTCATGCCCGTGAGTAAAACTTCATGGTCATGAAAATAGTCGCCAAAAATGGTAATAGTGTTCACATTTTGGCTTATGCCTTGGGTCACAATTTGATGTCGTGAATATCCTTTTTCAAGTCTATGACTATTTTATGTCATGGTCGTGAACTTAACATACTACAAACGGCATAAGCATTCACGCCTTTGATCACGAGAAGGGTCACCATTTGGTCTTCCCATAAACATAATTATTCACACTCGTGAATATAAATTCACGATCGTGAATTGATCAATAAATATCCTGAAATTTCATTGTTTCTCTCATTTCTCTCTCATTAAAAATGCAAAAAGTTGCACCCCTTTCCTTCTTTTCAGCTAAATCCAACCCTCTAAACAACATTTCACCAAAAATGTTTGTCGGTTTCATCACATATACATCAAAATCATCAATTTCATCTGATTTCTTCAAGTCCTCTGTTGCCCAGATATTAAACCAAGAAGGGGGGTTGAATTGGAGTTTCAAAATTTAAACTATAAGGTGCAGAAATAAAAGCTTAATTTTAGGAGGGATAGAGAGAATTTGACACAAGGATTTTTATAAAGGTTCGGGTGTTAACAAACCCTACTCCTCTCCTCAATCGCAATTGGGAGTTTCACTAACACACTAAGTGTTACAAATGGAGTTTTACAAGCTCACTCCCAACTATGGTGTTTCTCACAATGACAATGGCTCACACCTAACCCAGAAATCCCTTGTATTTTAATGGCTCACACAATACAAATCCTTGTGTTTTACAGGATCACACAAACAACCTTCACTTTGTGTTTTTTTTTACAGGCTCACACAAATAACCTTTTAATTTGTGTTTTGGAGGCTCACACAACTAACCCTTACAAGTGTTCTACTCTTAACCCAGAAATACCCAAAGCTCATTTGAGTAAAGATTACAGAGAGAACCACTTACAAATCTTAATTGCGCAATAAATGAAGAGCAAAAAGATTTTTACAGAGAATAGATTTTGTTCTCAAAGTATGAATGTACAAATAGCTTGTAATAAGAATTAAATTCGAAGTATATGTTATTCTATTGTTATTTTCTTCATTCTCTTATTCTGAATGCATAAATGACTTCCATTTATACTCCCATGGCTGAATATAACTGTTGGGGTGCATTATATACGAAACTAGACGTTGTACCAACCAAATAATCGCGCCTGACATTTTTCTCTTTCATTGTTCATGGGAGTGACTATGTTTGTCACGGGAGTGACATTTCTTCCCAAGCCATGACTGAAGTGGTGACCTTGGTCGTGAAGCTCTCTGGAATGTTCTGACATATAGAGTCATAGTCGTGACATACTCATTCACGGGTATGACAAACTTCCCAGCCGTGATTCAAGTGGTGACTTTGGTCGTGAAGTTCTCTGGATGAAAATGCATGAACATTCACAGGGGTGACATATTTATTCATGGGGGTGACTGAAATTCCCACTTCACGGTTTATTTTTCCTTCATGGCCGTGAACTTCAAATGTTGGTTTTGGTAACGGTTAGCTTCTTTCACGGGAGTGACTCATAAATTCATGGCAATGAACATGCTACTTCTTGAATTTTGTGTTTCAAGGATTATTCTTCCAATCTCCATTTTTGATATTTTAATCCATGTCCTATATTATAGACTTAAAAAACAAGTATGTTAAATATAATATTGCTATTTTATTTGTTATCATCAAAATGATAGAAATACCCCTCAAGGTTTAACAATCTCCCCCTTTTTGATGGTGACAAATAATCTAGTAATATGTGATTTTGAGAAGTCTCCCCCTCAAAATATACTTAGGATAAAAAATTTATAATGTGCAAGAATAGTAAATAATGATGTAGCATTGAAATAAACTTAACTAGATTTTAAGTATATGCAAGTTATATGAGAAGTATATCCAATATATACCATAATTCCTTTTTAAGGCATTAAGTATATGTAAGGTATACTTAAGGTATATCATGGCATATTTATTTTTGCAACTTGCATGAAGGTATATACAAAGTATACTTAAGGTATATCTTATGTATATAAAGATCAATTTTTCAATCATATACTTTGCATATGAAATTTTGAATCAAGATTTCTAATCCCTTTTAATCTATTTCAAAGTCAATTCAATTTTAATATTTGATTCAAAATTCATTTACCTTAATATATATTGCTAGTTTCTCCTTAAATTGTTGCTAATTTGATACCATTTTCCCTATAATATATTGCTAGTTTTCTCCCCCTTTTGTCATCAATCAAAAAGGATATAAAGATATATCAATGAAGTAAACAAAATCAATTATATTAATTAAAGGAAAAGATACAAAAAAAGTTAAAATAATGTTCAGAAAGGAAATTTGAAAATTTCCTACACACCAACAAACATAAACAAAAGAAATAAGCAAAAAACAAGCAAATTTAGGCTACACTCTAGCCTAACTCCTAGCCGGACATCCTATCACAAAGCCTAGCCACTTCAGCCTCAAGGCTGTCCATCCGAGACTCCATGAAGTCTTTGAGGTTCTCCAACCTCTCATCCATCGAAGTCTGCAGCTGCTCAAAATGTGGTGCCAAGAGGTCAACCACCTGCTGCGCTAAGGTCGGTGTGGAAGCCGAGGACTGTCCGATGTCCTCCTCAGCTGCTGGAGGTGCTTCCTCAACCCGAGCTCTCTTCTTCTATTGGATTCCCTGGAGGCCTGCTTTAAAGTCCTCCGTGTCATTATCTTCCCAAATGATCTTCCCAGCAGTGTCAGTGAAGCAGTAGAAGATATCGTTCTGGAAAATGATTCTGACAGCCGCTCCCATCTTGATGAAGGACTCGACATCCAAGTGATCTCGAGGATGTCCAGGGATGAGGTTGAAGTGATGCGCGTCCAGCTTCAGATACTCAAGCTTCACTGCTATATGGGTGACATATGCCCCAATCAAAATATCTCCAGTAGGCTTGGTGGCAATGGAGAGAAGATGGTTAGAAAACCATCTAAAAAGTACCACTGTGAGTCCTCTGCGAACCATCTCAAAGAGGAAGAGCTCCGACTTTCTGATAGTCCCGTTGCTTTCTCCCCTAGCAAATATGCTATAGGTTAGAAACCTATGAAAATACCTATGCACTGGGGACACGAGATGAGTGTTCTTTGTCTTCTTGACATCCTAGCTACAATCATAGCCAAAATGTGACCATGCTAGAGGGGCAGAGAATTCTACCTCAGTATCATTCAGGATGCCATCAGATGGTAAACTGAACAATTCCCCAAATTCAATGGCACTGAGGGTGTTAGGATTGTTGCAGAGTTGGAATTTCACCACTCCAGTAGGTGAAACCTGCAAGGTACTGAGGAATTCCAGTGTTTGCTCCCTCAAGGTTGGCTGGTGAATTTCCACAAAATCTTTCAGATGACAGGCTTGTAATTGCTCTGTCATAGCCGTTTCAAGCCCGAGACTTCGGACTATCTGCCATTTGAAAGACCTTAATGACAGTAGAGGTCTCTTCGTCAAAGTTGCATACCGAGGATGACATTGCTCCGGAATGCGATTCATGAGGTAATATGCATACCTCCTAGAAGCATGAGACTTCTTTCTCTTTTCCTTGGATGAGGCAGTCTCCATTTGTTTTGAAGAAATTGGTTGGTGATGGAGTTGGAAAATATTGGACAGAAAATCCTTATGAAACCCTAAGAATATAAGATTTCTAATGAAGATTTGAACTTTTGGTGGTATTTATAGGAAAAGTTTAAGTCTTGTGGCTGGAATCTTCAATGTCTCAATGAATGGGTGTAAATGAGAGCAGTTTTGGGAGTTGGAGAGTTGAAATGAAAAATATAATCGGTTGTTCTTTTATATACTCGATACATTCATGGGTGTGAAGTGAGTGTTCACGGGCGTGAATGGTCGTGTTAACGGTTTACTGAAGGGGTGTTCCACTCGTGAATGAAAGCGTGAATAAGTTCACGGGTGTTATCTTTGAATATCACGGGCATGAATGATCATAAGTCAAGGGGGTGAATAACTTGTCACAGGCGTGAAATGTTGAATTTCACCACTTATGCCCATGAAGCAAGGCGTGACTCAAGGCGTGAAAGCCTCTGTGAGTTTTGAGGTGTAATAGTTCATGGGAGTGAAAATTCATCATGGGCATTAAAGTCTATTTTCACAGGAGTGAATGAAGCCGTGAAAATAAGCTTCACCACTTGAAGCTGTGAACCATGTCGTGAACCAAGTCGTGAACGACACTACCTCTTTGAGCCATTTAAGTCACAGGCATGAACATGTGTCACGGGCATGGCTCCCCTAAAATTTTCAACAAATAAAATTAAGTCCTAAAACAAGACTAAATCATTTCAACAAAGATTCTATTCCTTAAAACATGAATTTTCATCAAAATTTCTATCTTATAACTTGTGATATGATTTAAGATCAACAATTAAAATTTTATATTTTTGCAATCACAAGGTTAATCCATCAATTATACCAAGTTCTCTTCTAATAAAATTAAATTTTTCATTATTTAGAGACTTAGTAAAGATATTTGCTAATTGATTTTCTGTGTTTATAAATTCTAATGCAACATCTCCATATAGAACATAATCTCTAATAAAGTGGTGTCTAATGTCAATATGCTTACTTCTTGAGTGTTGAATAGGATTCTTTGAAAGATTTATAGTACTTGTGTTGTCACATTTGATAGGTATATGGTTCATCTCATGACCATAGTCCTTAAGTTGTTTGTTTTATCCAAAGAATTTGTGTACAACAACATCCTGCTGCTACATATTCCATTTCAGCAGTTGAGAGAGCAACTGAAACTTGTTTCTTGCTAAACCAAGAAACTAAACATTCTCCAATGAAGTGACAAGTACCTGAAGTACTTTTCCTATCTAAAAGACTACCAGCATAGTCTACATCTGAATATCCTATAATATAAAAGGATAAATTTCTAGGATACTATAAACCTAGATGCAATGATCCATGTAAATATCTTAAAATTCTTTTTACTGCATTTAAATGAGATTCTTTAGGACATGATTGAAATCGTGCACACAAGAAAACACTATACATTATATCAGGTCTAGAAGCAATGAGATATAAAAGTGATCTGATCATACCTCTATAAAGCTTTTCATTAATGCTTTTACTCTTTTCATCTTTGTCCAATTTTGTTGATGTGCTCATAGGAGTCTTAGCATTTTTGCATCCTTCCATACCAAATTTCTTAATTAAATCTTTGGCATATTTGGATTGGTTGATGAATATGCACTCATTGCTTTGCTTTATTTGTAGACTAAGGAAATACTTAAGTTCTCTCATCATGCTCATTTCAAATTCCCTCGTCATACACTCAGCAAATTCTTGACAAAGCAATTTATTAGTAGAACCAAATATTATATCATTAATATAAATTTGGACAATTAGTATCTCATGCTTATGCTTTTTGATGAATAGTGTAGTGTCAACATTTCCCTTTGTAAAGCTATTTTCTAATAAAAAAGAACTTAGCCTCTCATACCAAGCTCTTGGGGCCTGTTTTAAACCATACAAAGCTTTTGAAAGTTTAAAAACATGATTTGGCAAATCATAGCTTTCAAAACCTGGTGGTTGTTCTACATACACTTCTTCATCTATATGACCATTTAGAAATGCACTTTTCACATCCATTTGAAAAGGTTTGAAATTCAGGTGACATGCATATGCTAAAAGTATTCTTATGGCTTCTAATCTAGCTACAGGTGCATATGTTTCATCATAATCTATACCTTCTTCTTGATATATCCGTTTGCAACTAGTCTAGCCTTATTCCTGGTTATTAACCCTTGTTCATCTAATTTGTTTCTAAATACCCATTTGCTACCTATGATTTGATGATCTTTGGGTCCAGGTACTAGGGTCCATACTTTATTTCTCTCAAATTGGTTGAGTTCCTCTTGCATGGCAATTACCCAACTTTCATCATTAAGAGCCTCATCAATATTTTTAGGCTCAATTTGTGAAATAAAAGCAATGTCAGTGACTAGATGTTCGAAATGAGATCTAGTACTTACTTCCCTTGATAGATCACCAATTATTTGTTCTTTTTGATGATTTTTCGTCATTCTCCATTCCTTTGGAAGTTCTTGACCATTTTGTTCTTGATTTTGAGGTAGATAATCATTTTGCATTAAATTTTCTTGATCATTTTCTTCTTTCCCATTTCCAATATCAAGTCTTTCCATATTACCTACAACATCATCAAGAACACTACCTTTCACAAGATCAAGACTACTAGATTCATTAAAAACAACATGCATGGATTCTTCAACCGTTAGTGATCTTTTATTAAATACTCTATATGCCTTGCTGGTTGTAGAGTACCCTAAAAAGATACCTTCATCAGACTTAGAGGCAAATTTTCCAAGATTGTCCTTGGTATTCAATATAAAACACTTGTATCCAAATACTCTAAAGTATGATATCAAGGGCTTTCTTTCATTCCATAGCTCAAATGAGGTTTTGTTTAAAAGAGGTCTTTTGAAAACTCAATCTGAAATATAACATGCAGTGTTTGTGGCTTCTGCCCAAAAATAAGTTGGTAATTCATATTCATTTAGCATTGTTCTAGCCATTTCAATTAAAGTTCGATTTTTCCTTTCAACTACTCCATTTTGTTGAGGTGTCCAAGGAGATGAGAAATTATGTGAAATGCCATGTTCAAGACAAAAGCTTTCAAAGTTTTCATTTTCAAATTATTTCCCATGATCACTTCTTATTTTTGAAATACAATACCCTTTTTCATTTTGAACTCTTTTAGCAAAGTTTTTGAAATTTTCAAAAGCATCACTCTTTTGTGCTAAGAAAATTACTAAGTAAATCTAGAGTAATCATCTACGATGACAAATGCATAATGTTTTCCTCCTAAGCTAGCAATTCTAGTAGGTCCAAACAAGTCTAAATGCAGAAATTGAAGAGGTTTTGAAGTACTTACTATGTTTTTGGCTTTGAAGGATGACTTGTGTTACTTTCCTCTTTGGCAAGGATCACATGTCTTGCCTTTTTCATATTTAACTCTTGGCAGTCCTTTTACTAGTTCTCCTGTGCTGAGACTTTATATTAAGTCCATGTTAGCAAGTCCAAGTCTTCTATGCCACAGCCAAGATTCGTCACTAGTAGTCACAAGACACTTAGAGGAATGGTTAGATAGTTCATATAAGTTTATTATGTATGTATTGATATCTCTATTTCCTTTAAATATTTCTTGACCATCGATAGAGATCACAAGACATTCATTTGAAGTAAAGATTACTTTGTTTTCTCTATCACATAATTGACTTACACTTAACAAGTTATGTTTGAAGCTATCAACAAATAAGACATCCTTAATAAAAGTAGTACCATTAATACCAATAGAACCAATGCCAATTACCTTACCCTTTGCATTGTTTCCAAAGGTAACTTTATCTTCATCAATACTTTTGATTTCATTGAAGAGTTCTTTGTCTCCTGTCATATGCTTTGAGCATCCACTGTCTACTAGCCAAGCATTTTTGTTTATTGTGGACTTGAGGCATACCTATAAAATCACAATTCAAGTATGATTTTTAGGTACCCAAATGAGTTTGGGTCCTTAAGGGTTAGCACATGAAGGTTCCCAATGAGTCTTCCTTATCCAGCAATATTTATTTATGTGACCCTTTTTCATATAATAATTACATTGTTTTGGTCTAAATTTATTTTTTTGTTCTACAATATATTTGAATGTCATAATTCTATTAGACTGTTTTTTAGAATAATGGCATGCACTATCATGAGTAATTTGCATTTTTCTAGATGCATGTTTCTTATACATAAAGGCATGATTATTCCTTTAAGGTTTAACATGCTTATTTCTTGGTGCTGTTCTAGCAGGTGTGGAGATGTGAGGTTCTTTAGACTTAACAAATATGGTTTTGTGAGAAGATGATGATGTGTCCTTAAATCCTAGACCATGTCTGATTGAAGGTGATCTTTGAGACACAATAAGAGTATCTAAGCTCTTTTTCCCTTTGTGAAATTTAGAAATGGAATTTCTAAGTTCCTCAACTTCATTTTTCAAAGTATTATTTTCTTTTAACAATGAAGCTGTTGAGGGTCTTGATGAGTATTCATCTAATGACTTTTGGAAAGATTCATTAGATGATTTAAGCTTTATGTTTTCCTTTTCTAAAACATATATGTTATTTTTTAAATTAGAGATATTATTTCTATAAGTACTAAATTTACCTCTATATTTCTCTAATTCTAGATTTAACTCTTCTATTAGGCTTTGCTCATCATCATCATCATTACTATCATCATCATTATCACTACTATCATTATTCAAGGAGTATGAGTGTAGTGATCTTACCTTATTCGAGACATGATCTTCGATAGCCATGAAACATAGGTTGACATCTTCACTTTCATTATCATCTTTTTCACTTGAAGAGCTTTCGTCATCCCATGTGGCTTTATGACCTTTCTCCTCATTGTCTCTTTGGTATTTGCTCTTATGCTTCTTGAGCTTTGGACATTCTGGTTTGATATGTCCTTTCTTTCCACACTCATAGCACTTTACCTCTTCCTTACTTCTATGTGTGTCATTAGAGGTTTCTTTGAGGTTTCTTTGCCTGAATTTTCGGGAGTTGCTCATTTTCTTCTCAATGATTCTTTTTAATCTCCTTGAAAGCATGGCAATGTCCTCATTTTCATCATCACTCATTTCTTCATCATCTTCACTATCTTCTTGAGATTTTGAAGTAGAGGCTTTGAGTGCTAATGGCTTTCTTTTCTCTGGCTCTGCTTCAAGCTCTCTATCTCTCATATCTTCATTTGCCAATCAGCATATCAGTATTCATGATGCTCATATCTTCATTTTCTTCTTTTATGTCAGCAACTCTTGAACCATAGTCTTTAAGAGGAAGACTTCTCAGGCTTTTTTATTGTTTACATCTTCCAAACTCAGATGCTTCCCAAGTTTCCTCATTCCATTTATAATGGCTAGAAGACGGTTGGTCATGTCAGTGATTGACTCATTGGATTTCATCTTGAAGAGCTCATATTCAGAGGTTAAAAGTTGAATCTTCTTGGATTTGACTTGCTTAGTTCCTTCATAATAATTCTCCAATGTCTTCCACATGCTATATGCTGTTGAACAGTGTTGTATTCTCCCACATTCTTCAATGGATAATGAGCTTGATAGGATTGTCATTGCCTTCTTGTTTTTGAAATTTGCTCTTCTTTGAGGCTCTGTCCAATCATCTCTTGATAGGATTTCTTCTTCACCATCAACTCCTCTTCTGGTTGGTGGTGTCCATTCTTTTAGTACACTATCCCAGACTTCAATTCCTTCACTATCCAAGTATGTCTCCATCCGAAACTTCCAATGGGCATAATTTGCTCAATCAAAGTAAGGTTTGAGACTTTGGAATCCTTCACTGGCCATATCTTAATCTTTACTAGCGCTTTTTAGGCTTCAATGCTAGACAAAGCTCTGATACCAATTGTTGCCTAAATATTAAACCAAAAAGGGGGGTTGAATTGGATTTTCAAAAATTAAACTATAAGGTGCGGAAATAAAAGATTAATTTTAAAAGGGATAGAGAGAATTTGACACAAGGATTTTTATAGAGGTTCGAGTGTTAACAAACCCTACTCCTCTCTCCAATCGCAATTGGGAGTTTCACTAACACACTAAGTGTTACAAATGGAGTTTTACAAACTCACTCCCAACTATGGTGTTTCTTATAATGGCTCACACCTAACCCAGAAATCCCTTGTGTTTTAATGGCTCACACAATAACCAATTCCTTGTGTTTTATAGGATCATACAAACAACCTTCACTTTGTGTTTTCTTTACAGGCTCACACAAATAACCTTTTAATTTGTGTTTTGGAGGCTCACACAACTAACCCTTACAAGTGTTCTACTTTTAACCCAGAAATACCCAAAGCTCACTTGAGTAAAGATTACAAAAAGAACCACTTACAAATCTTAATTGCTCAATAAATGAAGAGCAAAAAGATTTTTACAGATAATAGATTTTGTTCTCAAAGTATAAATTTACAAATAGCTTGTAATAAGAATTAAATTCGAAGTATATGCTATTATATTGTTATTTTCTTCATTCTCTTATTCTAAATGCATAAATGACTTCCATTTATACTCTCATGGTTGAATATAGTCGTTGGGGTGCATTACATACGAAACTAGCCGTTGTACCAACCAAATAATCGCGCCTGACATTTTTCTCTTTCATTGTTCACGGGCGTGACTATGTTTTTCATGGGAGTGACATTTCTTCCCAAGCCGTGACCTTGGTCATGAAGCTCTCTGGATGACATATAGAGTCACCGTAGTGACATACTCATTCACGGGCGTGACAAACTTCCCAACCGTGATCCAAGTGTTAATTTTGGTCGTGAAGCTCTCTGGATGAAAATGCATGAACATTCACGGGGGTGACATATTTATTCACGGGGGTGACTGAAATGCCCACTTCACGGTTTGTTTTTCCTTCATGGCCGTGAACTTCAAATGTTGGTTTTGGTAACGGTTAGCTCCTTTCACGGGAGTGACTTATAGAGTCACGACAGTGAACATGCTACTTCTGGAATTTTGTCTTTCAAGGATTATTCTTCCAATCTCCATTCTTGCCATTTTAATCCATGTCTTGTATTATAGACTTAGAAAACATGTATGTTAAATACAATATTGCTATTTTATTTGTTATCATCAAAATAACGGAAATACCCCTCAAGGTTTAACATCCTCTTTGAGTTTTTCAAGTGGGAATCAAACCTAAGGCTCTTTTTTTCATCTCTTTCTATTTTCGTCAGGGATTTTGACCACTAATATGGTCTCTGGAGCTAGTTCCTCTAAAGGGAAAAGAAAGAGCATGACCCCAAAGATATATGTTGACCATCTTCTGAATATTCTACCTCGGCACTTTCATCAGTAGTATGTTTCTCTCTCTCAAGAAGCGACCTATTTTGTCCTTCTGGACATTTCATTGGAGTTACATCAAGGTTCTTGGCCTTAAATCCGATATGAAAGTATGGCTTCAACAATGTGGATTGCTAGAATTTGTAGATATCTATAAGCCCATATTCAAATAGCCAACCCTGAAATGTTTGAGCACCTTGCAAGTATCTCCTATTGGCAAGGTCTCCTTTCTGCTCTATAGGCAAGAGAGTTCACTCATCATCTTGGAATTAGTGGAAATCATCAAGTTGCCATATGAGGGCTTGATCAATGAGAGTGAAGCAACAAATTTTAATCTTTCTGCAAATTGGCACAATTTTAGTAGTGACTGCAGGTGGGATGTCAAAAAGATAAAGAGCACTCACTTGAAGAATCCGATTCTCCACTACATTCTTCGGCTCTTTACTTACTCAATATTTGCTAGGAGATAAAAATGAGGCAATTAGGAAATCAGAGTTGCTTCTATTCGGTATGGATTAGAAAAATGAGAAAGTGGCCTATCAAGATGGTTTGTATCCCATCTTCAGTCAATTGCCTTGAAATCATCGGGTGACATTCTAGTAGGTGGCTACATTACTCATTTCGCAATTGAGCCCAAGTTGAAGGATCTTAGTGATCACAACTTCATCATCATCCTGACATCCCCTAGAGATCAATTGGACATTGAATCCTTTATTAAGATGGGAGTCGCAGTGAGAATCCTCTTTTAGGATAACACCTACTATAGGTTTATCACCTATGCAGGTGAAATTGCATTGGAATTAGAAGATTCAGAAGCTTTTAAAGTTGGCCTTCAAGGGCCACAACAAAGAAAGAGAGCTAGAGTCGAGCTTCCTCAAGTTATGATAGAAACATTAATTGCTCCAATAGTTGGTGAAATATCTTCATCACCACCGGACATGGCTCAACAACTTATGGTGCTTATCACTCCTTGTCTTGACTTTTTTCAAGTAAGCATAGATTCCTTTATGAACTTCATTGATCAAAAGTTAAAGAATCTTAAGGACTTTATAGAGTCAAGAGTTTATAGCCTCAATGAGGAGGTAACTCATCTTCGCGAGCAAGTATCTGGTTTCAAGCCATGAGTTATCTTTTCTTTGGTTTTAAATTCCTGCTTTAGAATCATGTATTTAGGTTCATAGGATACTTAGGATCATTAGGTAAATCTTTTTTGTAATTAAACTTCTATATGTAATTTTTGTAATGGAATTTAATATTTGCCTTATATTGTCTATTTTCTTCTCTTATATTTAATCTATCTATTTTTTATTGTGTCAAAAAGGGAAAAGAAAGGCAATATGCTTAACATAACATATACTTTGCTTATACTTAACATAAATGTCATTTAACATAAAATATACCTTCCATATACTTGGCATAAATGTTATGATAAAATGCTTTAGTTGAATTTCTTTTAAAACTTCACCTCTTACATGCTTATGGCTCGAAAATATGGTATTATTATGGTCTTTATAGTTCATATTTATTAAGCATCTTTTGAGGGGGAGAAATTCGTTTCTTCTTAAGCCATATACTATAAAATTATTTGCACCCTCAAAAAAAGAGAGATTGTTGAACTTTAAGGGGTATCTCTGTCATTTAGATGATCACAAATAATTAGCGAACAAGAAATTTAACCACATATTATATTCTAAATGTATTAGACAAGTTACATATTCCTAAGACTATAAAGCAAGTTGATTGAAAGTATTTGAAATTCAAAAGAATGAAAATCAACAAATAGCAAATATTCATGCCAATGAACATTGTCATGCCTGTGGTAAAGAATTGCCACAACTATGAAAAATACATTTCACGCTCGAGATTCATGGGTAAAGCTCGTAAAATAGTTAGTGCCAAAGACTGTTCATTCAAACATTCATGGCAGTGAAGTATTGGACTACCCGTGAAACTTAATTAAGTCACACTTGTGAAAGACTTCCTCATTTCTAGATATAACTATTCACAACCAGCTTCATTACTTCATTCACGGCTCACACCCGTGAACCTGGAAAGAGAAAGTTGTCAGGTGCGAATGAAAAAGTTGTTGAACGAATATTTTTGCATTAAATGCATCCCAAATAGCTATTTTTGTGAAGAGAAGTATAAATACAACATATTTATTACTTCCAAAGGTTAGAAAATAAAAGAAAAACAGGTGAAAAATGTGCATTTAAATTTCTAATCTTGTATAGCTTTATGCATTTAATTTATTTCACCATTCTTATTGTAAGAACTATAATTGCTCAGAATTGTTGAGCTTTTTAGTTGGTGAGTATTTCATTCTTGTAATCAATTGCTCAAAAGTGAGTTTGAGTGAGTTGGATTGTGAGTAAAATATTTGTAAGGGTTGTTGTACGATTAAAACACAAGAGTTTCTTTGGGTTAGGTATTAGCCAAGAGAGAAATACTATAGTTGGCAGTGAGCTAGGAAAAACTCCATTTGTAACACTTCATGTGTTAGTGAAATACCCAATTGAGATTAGATAGAGGAATGAGGTTCATTAATACCTAAACTTTTATAAATCTTATGTGCTGAATTTCTCTCTTTTTCTCTCTCTCATAATTTATACTTTAGTAAAATTGCCTCAAGTAAAATTTTTAATTACCAACCAATTCAACTCCCCTTTTTGGTTATTGTACTGGGCAACAATAAGGATACTTAAGGATTAAGTTTATACTTGTGATGCGGTTTTTACATATTAAGATTTATTTCAGTAATGTGATTTGAGTTTACGTTTTATAAAGGAAAGAGATCTATAATTTTTTTTATTTGCACAAGATTTGTTAAATGACTAACTAATAGTATACACCTATTTAATGGAAATTTAATCCTAATTAGCCAAATGAGTGTTACAAGAAAGATTTGCGCTTAATTGGTTACAAAAATGCTAATTGGGAAAGTGATCTTGATCAATGCAAATCAACTTCAGGATATACATTTTTGTTTAATGATTGTGCATTTTCATAGAGTAACAAAAAGTAATCTTGTATAACTTTATCAATGATGTAAGCTATATGTGTAGCATGTTCCTTTACTATACAAGAGGTAATTTGGTTGAGAAGATTTTTGCTGAACTTAAAAATAATCAAGATAACATCTGAACATGTGACAATTTATTATGACAGTATAATTGTTTTAGCCTATGCTAAGGATCTGAAGTATCATGGGAAGACTAAACACATTCAGAGTATATATCATTATGTTAGAGACATGATTACACAGAGGGAAGTGATCTTGAAACACATTCCTACTAGTAAAATGGTAGTATATCCATTTAACAAACCAATAACTAGGGATGCATTTATTAGACATGTGAAATCCTTATGTTTATGTAGGATGTAATAACTTTGTGTTCGTTAGCAGACTACTTATTTTTTGCTTGCAATGATATGAAGCGTATTTTCTTATGATTTGCTTGATTTACAATTTTTCATTATATGAGTATGTTGTTTGTATCAGTTAACATAATTCAATGAAGTATGTCAATAGACTTAGATTAATTCTCTTATATGAGTAATTGCCTCTAACGCTATGTAACGAATGGAGATGAGACCAAAATGTAAAGATGTTAAGTAAATGATTAAGACTTAGTGGGAGTGGTTTTAGTCACATTATTTGACAAAAGGTCACTTCGATGAGGATCAAAATTAGATTTTTCATATATAAGAATTGACATGAATGAATTCTTCACCATTCATGTGTATTTGAAGGAAGCTAAGTGTTAAACTTGTTGTTTAATATTATTGAATATGTAAAAAAAAGTTTCAAGTTTGATGCTTTTATAATAACAAGACTAACACTCATATAATGTTTAAAGTGCGATATACACTCTTTTATCTTTGACAAAGACAATAGTTGCTCCACCATAACATGCATTTCATAGTATATGTACTAGATGACCTATTAAGAAGCAAAAGAATGGATCACTGCTTTTTCGTTATGTGACTCTCATAAATAAAAAAAAATTGATTTCAAATCTTTACCCTTTGTGACTTTTGACCACATAATGACGTGAAAAATTAATATTGACTATCTTATGACGTATCTCACAGTTATAAAATGATTCAACTTAATGCAACACTCCTAAAAAGCAATTTAATTCATATTTGATTGGTATGAGGGCATAAGAAAGAATATGTTTGTTTATATACTTAATAAAATACTCCTAAAAAGTGATTTAATTCATATATGATTGGTATGAGGGCAAAAGAAAGAATATTTTTTTATTATACGCTTACTACTTGTATTCATTCGCTGAAGTTATTTCACTTGAAATTATTTGGAATACTAGTAATTATAAGAGTGATCCGAGTATGAATTATTGAGAGATTGAATGATACCCGATCATTTGTATTAAGAAGATTCTTGGAGTAAATAAGCATATTTTCAGGACTAAATAAGCATATTTTCAGGACTAAATACATTATAGGGTTGATGTCTCTTATATGACTTATGAAAATGTTTGTATATTGGAGCTCCAACTATTGATGTACTTCAGGTCGCACGGTCCGTTCACCAGTATGAATATTTTTCTATTTAAGTTTGAGTTATTGGGATAACGTTTTGAGATGAGTTAAACTTACTATGAGTGGGGGAGATGTTGACTTTTATGTGGGTTTAGGATATCCATATGGATTTGAGCCAAACCAATTCTAATTAATAAAAATAAAATATTTAAAATAAAAAATAAATAAGGAGACAATTATTTTGTAGAAATTAAATTGCTCCTCCCATATATCCTTCTGCAACTTTTCTCTATAAAATTTCATTTATTTCCAAGTTATTTAAAAAATTAAGTGTTCATACTGTAAAAATCAAGTTAGATTCTAATAATTCAATTTATTTGAAGCAAGGCACACAATTTTTTATTAACAAGTATCCGCTTCTCAATTTATCTTACAAAAACAAAACAAAAAGCTCAGCATCATGAAATTGATGGTTGCAATAGGAGAGAGGAAAAAACAATGAGAAAATCTGCAGGTTTTGGAATTCAAAGAAAAATCCATATCTTGCAAGTAGACAAAACCAAAATTTAATGAAAATGATATTGCCAATGTTAATAAAAATAAATGGTAAAATAATATATATTGGATTATTAATAATAACTCGTAACCTTTTCATAAATATTTAGTCATGTCCTTAGACTAGCATCCTCATAACTTAGGGATTGAAAATTGACTCAGACCATTAGCCCAATAATTTCTTCGACCACTCCTCAATAGCTCATGGCACCGAACAGAGTTGGCCACCTTATAGGTAGAAACTCATGTTCTATGACAGATCCAGTCTACTGAGATGATGTTCCACCTCATTTATTGTATACATCACTCGTTCCTGATATTGGTTGTTGCTAAATAAAATTCCGTTTTATCTTAAGAAAATATCTGGGCCAACATCAAACTATTAGGAATGGGCCTGGAAAGTGAAAAAAAAAAATCCCATTAGCAGTTATTCACTGTAAGTGCACGATGACGAAACTTCACACCATCTGCGCCAAACACGCCCGCCCTTTCTCTCTCTGTATTTCTATCATTTCTCCCAATTTCCCGAGTGTCATCTCTTGTCCCCAAATAATAAACACCAAAACCCCCATTCCAATTTCTTTGTTTCCTCTTCCCCAAACACGCCCTTACCCTCCACATCACCCCTCCGCCGTTTTTCTCTGGTAAAACTTTGCCGGGAAATCGACGCAATTTTCCGGCGATTCTGAGTCCTTTTATCATTGGAAAATGGTATCCCCAGAAAACACCAATTGGCTGATCGAGTACGGACTGATCGACGATATCCCTGTTCCGGACGGGAATTTCTCTGTCCCGGTTTCCGGCTTCTCATGGCCTGTGCAAACCCTAAATGGTTCATCTAATGCCGGGTACATTAAGATCTCTTTGACTATCTTTCAATTAGGTTTGATTTCACTTGTGGTTTTGGATATGTTTATGAACTTTGGGTTTTTAATTTGAGCTGTTGCTTCTGGGTGGACTCTTGACTTTTCAGTGAAAGAAGTTGTTTAGTGTTGATGGTAATTAGCTATTGTCAGTCAATGATTTTTCCCGCCCGTGGAATAATGTAGAATCAGTAGAGATATTTATTGTTATTAGTTTTTTTTTCGATTCTATGGTTTTAGAGGTCATATTTCTGAAAATGGGCTTACATAATTGCAGAGCATGTTTGGATTTTGGTTATATAGTTCAATTTCAATTGAGAACCTTGACTGTCAGCTGGAGGCATTAGTTTATTTGGGTGGGAGTTTTGTTGCTAATAAATGATTTTGTGGGTAGTATGTGCTAGATTTTGTGCCTTGGTTAGAATTTAGTTTGATAATTGGGCTTGCTCATGTCTAACTGCATTAAACAATCGGTAGTCCATATGTTTCTTAGTATGCTGAAGTGGTAATGGTCTTTGTTTCTTAGGAGTATAATGGACATAATTTCATTTCATTCGTGCCTGCTGTGACTAGGAGGATATACTGTTCGAATTGCAGCATATAGGTGGTCCACTTAATACTAATATGTTATACATAAGCTTCACAGAAACTGCTTTAGTTCTTTATTATTTCTTTTTTTTTTCTCGATCTATTTCATGTTTATTATTATTTTTATTTATTGGCTTGCTAGTCAAGATAGAGGATATATACTTATTGATATCTCAAGTCTTTTTTATGGATATTTTTTTAGTGGGAACGGTGAGATTACTGGTGTTCTTTATCTATTGTGATCTTCATCTAAGCTTGTAATGTAAATTTGAATTCATGGCACTTACAAAATTTATTAAAATTTCGAGGCAGAATGTGCCAGTTCATGATCTTTATTATAGTTATGCTATTTCAAAGAATGATATAAAAGTGCTTGCTTGATAAGGCACGTGATCCATATTTCCATCATAAAACATAAGTGACATCCCATTTCTCATTGCTTGCAACACATGCTTTCGTGGTTTCATTTCTACAGTTGTATTGTTAAGTTTTTGTCTTCCATTGTTCTTTATTGTGTGATATAGGATGTTTTTAATTTGGAAAGTTTACACACAAACACACAATGTGGCCAAATTCCTTCCAGTGTCTTTTTTCTATGGCATTTATTAATCTAATAGATGTTTTTTGTCAAATTGTCTTTCTAGTGTTGAAGTTGATGGATCATTTGGGGATTCTGACGTAGTGAAGGAATCCAGCTCTAAGAAGAGGTAATGCTATTTTACTGTGCTCTCTTAAATTAGAGGAACTTTTTCCTTTGCCTTTTCTTGGGGCAATGTGGTCATTAGTTTTTTGGATCATATATTCTTGGTTTAGAAAGTATAGGCAACTGGGTTGAGAATCTGCTGACCTTTTGATTCTCCTTAGTTTGACTTGATAAAATTGGTTGGTTATAAAGATTGGATGCTTACTTGGCTTTCACAATTTAGTAACAGGACTAACGCATAAATCTTTCTTTAATTTTCAATCACTTGCAAGCATGCTATATTATCATGTTCAGTTGCTTTTGAGGTTGCTATGATGAAGGTCAGTAGATAAGAGCAGAATTATTAAATGTGCTTCATTGCAGCAAAGGGTTAAAGTTAAACATTATGGCGATAGTTAAATTGATCTATGTCAAAGTTTTCACTACACTAGTCAGCAGTAAAGATGATTTTTAATTAATAGTTCCTGGGACTGATGGGAATCATCCTGTGCCTCAAGTTTTTTCCAATTCCCCCCCCCCCCCCCCCCTCTTGCTCTTCAACCTCAGCCCCCTACACATTTTATTTTTTATAATTGTGGATTTTAATTCACTTGGTTATTTTGTACTTTACGACAGGGAGGCATTTTTTAACATCTCTCTCTATCATTCTTCCTACTGCAGGGGTAGATCCGAATCATGTAATGCTTCCAGCTCGAAAGCATGTAGGGAGAAGCAGCGGAGAGATAGGCTAAACGACAGGTACTCCCATGTTCTCTCCTCTTTTCATAATTTTTTTTTTCTATCACTGAGACACTCATTCTGTATCCACTGTGACTGCTAGGTTTTTGGAATTGGGCTCTATCTTGGAGCCTGGAAGACCTCCTAAAACAGACAAGGCTGCTATTTTGATTGACGCCATCCGGATGGTTACTCAGTTACGAGGTGAAGCCCAGAAGCTGAAGGATTCAAATTCTAGTCTTCAAGAGAAGATCAAAGAGTTGAAGGTAAATTAACATATCGGGTTTTCCTTCTCTCTTCCTTTTTATTTTTAGTATTATTTTCAGAGTGGAATTTGGCTCTTCATTTTATTGAATTTCTATGTTTTCCAACGTAGGCTGAAAAGAATGAGCTTCGCGATGAGAAGCAGCGACTGAAAGCAGAGAAGGAGAAATTGGAGCAGCAGCTGAAAGCCATTAATGCACAACCAAGCTTCTTGCCTCCGCCTCCTGCAATCCCTGCCACATTTGCTGCCCAAGGGCAAGCACCCGGAAACAAGTTGGTACCTTTCATTGGTTATCCAGGAGTTGCCATGTGGCAGTTCATGCCACCAGCTGCAGTGGATACCTCCCAAGATCATGTGCTCCGTCCACCTGTTGCTTAAGTTAGCAACCTTGCAAAATTGGATTTGCATTTTGCACCAATCAAAAAATGTATTCGTTTTGTCTGTATTGGTTTCTGATGGAGTCTTCTAACTGTATTTGGTGAATGACTGACAGTATTTGCAATCTGGATAGTCTGTGTTTAGTTGCTGTTGCTCACATGTAAATTTTAATAAATTTATCAAGCAATCTCTGTTTTAATTAGGCAGTCTTACGGCTGCTATGTTGCTGCCATGAGTCTACAGTTTGAAATGCCAAGTAGTTGCTAACTTTGTTCGACTTAATAAAAATGCTGGAACTGTAAGCCAAGCTGAGTAGTTTTACCAACGAATGATTTACCCTTTACAGTCCATTTTGAGGTTAAGAAGCTTACAAAATGAAATCAATTTAGTCTGGATGAGAAGGCCGTTAGGATCCAATTTCTTCTCTAGAAATGATAAGCCAATTTGACTGCGAATTGAATGGTCTTGGACATGATATAAGTTGTTTCAACAAGCCCATTCCATTAAAACAAGCGTAGTTGCATTGTTGAAATCTTTGTTGAAGGACTGTAGAGGTGGAAAAGAGTAATTGGTGGGCCAGCAGAATGCAAGTATGATGAGGCTATACGTGAATGGCAATCTATCATTATCCTTTTCTTATCTACTTGTGAGCTTGTGTGCTCTTCTCTCGCCTGTTTCTCAATCTACTATCTTGTTCAAAAGACTTATCATGGCTTCCAATCTTCTAAAATTTCATATTCAATTTAAAAATATAAAATTTTCAACTGAATTACTTCAACAGAAATCCCTCTGCTCTTCTAATCCATACCCTACTATTAATATCCACCATCAAATTTTTAGAAGCCAAGTTTTTTTCTTCCCTTCTCATGATTACTGCTTCCCCAAACACAGAATTCCCTATCTATCTGTTCACTCTTCCCTTTCTTCCTTCACCCCTCCCTCCTCCAAAGAAGAAGCCATTCTTCAAGCCAAAACCTGCCTCTCAACTACCCTAGAAAAGCCCCTCAACAACCCCAAACTCGTCGGAAAATTCAAGAAACTGAAACAACCAAGATTCCAAGTCGAAATTCCGGTCATCGATAACTTACCAACATCCCTCTCCCAGCTTGCTCTTGATGTTTTCAAAGACCTACACATTAAAAGAAAAGGCTCAAAGGTCAAGACTTTAATCCTTTGGCCAAATCCCACATTAAAAGACACTGCAACTGAAGTATTTCAATCTCATTCATCAAACAATGTTGAACATGTTGACATATCTTCCATCATGAATGGTGATAAGAGAATTTTGGGTTCTGCTGATGTAGCAGTGTTTTTAGCACCAGAGAGCTCACAATTAGCAGCTATAAAAACCATTACTGATAGTTTATACCCAAAACCAGTCGTGATATTCAACCCCAAATGGGGACTTGATGAGGAGAGTGATTTTGGTGATTTGGGTAACTTTGTAGGCTCTTTTGAAGTGATATATTCATTTATGGGATTGGAGGTTAGGGGTGTTTTGAGCAAGAGAAAAGGAGTGGTCTTCAAGTGTGTGAGAGATGGGGTTGTTAGTGGGGAAAGATGGACTGTTCTTGTTGAAGAAGAAGAAGGGAAATTGAAACTTGTTTCAAGATTCAAGGATAGGCCATCAATTGGTGAAGTTGAGAATGTGTTGTATAATTTGATGGCTATTAATTCACCTATTACAAAGTCTGCTAAGTTTTTGAAAGATTTGGTGTCTACTGTAACTGGAAAGAAATAAATTTGAGAAATCTTACGATATTTTCATTTTGATTTCTTGTTTCATCATCCTCAACATCATGTTCATCATCGGTATATAAATTACATAGACTTTCGGCGGTAGCGGAGCTTGATTAAAATATTTGAGTCCAATCCGCCAAGATAATCAAGTAATAGTCACACAACTTTATTTAAAAGTGTTGCTCTTGAGGAGTTTGATTTCAGCTATGGAGATCGAAAAAATAAAAGTTAGAGATTTGTAATTTAAGCCACAATAACAAAAACAGAGATGAAAGTGGAAGTGAGATTTGTAATTTTAATCTAAGTATTTCTAATTTTTTTTTGAAATCATGTTAGCTTACTATATATAGGGTTTTGTTACGGTGTCTCTAAGTATTGAACAAATTGCTAAGTTGAGCCTCGAACTTGACATGAAAATGTTAGTTGCTACTTTAATAAACATTATCAAATACTACTAATTTACAATTAAGATTATAGTCCAATGTTCAAATAGACCTAAGTATTCCCTTTTACCTCTCAGAAATCATAAAATCAAGAAAATGTCATTTATTCTTAAAAGAGAATAACAAAAAAAAATTACAAAATCATTTATTGATTTCTTTCAAAAAATTTACTAATATTAGTATTAGTTTGATAATGGAGGAAAAATATATTATTGAATTAAATTATATATATATATATATATGCACGCCTCACAAATACATTTATCACTTGTGATTTCTTTGTTTGGGGCCATGCTCCGCCATTGCTTTCGAGAATTTTGTCATTTGAATTGCTTTATTAATCAGACCTAATTTTGATATTTATTTATTTATATGACAGCATTAGAATTGTCCCATGGACCCCTCGTTATACATTTTTTACCATTATTCTCTTCTGATATTTATTCACTTGAAATGTTAAAATAGATTTAGTTTACCATATAAACATATAATTATGTTATATCATTGTGTTCCAATTGCACAATTCATTAAAATTAAACTTAATTATGTTTAATAAACTAATCCAATCATAAACGGTCACATCTATAAAATGATTCATTCAATCATAATATTATGTATGTAAAGTAGTTCACATAAAGTTGTCATGTCCTTTATGGCTGTCAAGCCCTCTCATCTTCTCAATAAGTTACTTTCATTTTACCATTTGGGCCTTAAGGAGGGTGAACCTCTTCTCAATAAGTTACTTTCATTTTACCATTTGGGCCTTAAAGAAGGGTGAAAGAGAAAAATGTAGAGGGATTTGTAGAAGTTCAAATGAGAGGCAAGTTCTATGTTATGGCGAAACAATATATCGTCAATTGTTCTCCAATTATTTTAACCAAGTTTCTCAAGTCCTTGTCTAACAAATAATGCAAGTATTTACTCCCTAATTACTAGATTAGCAACCTATTTAAGGCATTCTTAACATGGTATCATACTTCCATTATTTTGGAAAGGTTCCAGCAGGGATGAGAAATGACAGTTTAGTTCCAAAAGTACCGAACCGAAAATGTTATTTTGATTCAATCCTATTAGATCTAGCAATCAAATCAGGTCAAATTATCTCTTTAGGTTCAACTTCAAATCTCAGATCAATTTAATTAGATAGACCATTGAATCAGCCGATATTGTAAAAGACTAAATTTAAATGTTTTTTATTATTTGGATCTTATTAGACTTTGTGTCGAATTTTTATGGGCAAATTAGGTAAAAAATTATCATCTAAATTCTATTACTTGGTTTGGATATCTTAAATTTAGTATTAGTTCAATTTCTTTAAACTGTCCGCTACAATAACCAAACCAAATTGAAAAATCAATTTCTTCAAAAGATTCAAATAAAAAAAAAATCAAACCAAACAAACTCAGCTACATTCAATTTAATTTTATCTTCAATTTCTATTTGATTTTACTCGACCTGGCTTCTAGCCTCTAACATGTATCATATGCATCTTCTTTACGGCATTTGTGAACCGTAAGGAGAAGATTTGTCCAAATTTGTAGTTCACCTTCTGTTGTGTTCTAAATTAGCAACTGACATTCTGATTTGGCAAATTATTCATAATCCAACCTGAAGTTATATAATCCTCCACAGCCTTTCGTTTCTTCCTGTAAAGTCTAAATTATTCACTCTCTATGCACATATAAAATATCAAAACACATTTGAGTAGCACTCAATAAGCGTTCCCACTGCATCCCTCAACTGGTTTAGGAAGATAAAATATAAAGAGGCTACAAGCACTCTCAAGCTTCTGCATACAGACATAACACCCTCATCCTCTCCCAAATCCAAAATTTTCTTCCTTTATCTTCTCTGCCTCCCATTCCTTCTCCAGCTGCCAACCAGACTTGTAATCCCCTCGATCATGCATGAACTTACATGCATCTCCATACCCACAGCAACCAGTTTCTTTGTAATCTTTGCATATATCCGGTTGATAATCAAACCTTGTCGACACCCTAATATGTGCAGAAGCCCTTAGAGGCCCATGAGCCCCACCTGCCTTTTCACTTGAAATTGTTTGCTCTCTTTGAAATCCAGCTTTATGATCGGTATACCCATGAATTCCCTTATACAACTTCTCGTCACCAGAACTTGGTTTCTTACCCTTCAAAGCCTCCTCCGCTTGCTTAAGAGCTCTCCTCCGTTTCTAGAGTAGCTGTTGCCCGACAATCATGTTGAACTTGGATTTCTTTTGAAGACTCGAAAAGGAAAACTGGTTGATCAGATTCCACAATTGATTTTGCAGATATAGAACTCTTGGAAGGTCCAATTGAAAAGTACAGCTTAGTGTCGGGCTTTGGGGCTTTTCTCTGATTGTGCAACAAAGAACTTTCAGTTTTTGAATCGTCATCTTCAACTTCCTGGATAGTTCTTTTCCTAATGTTCTTATTCTTAAATGGCTTCCTGAAAAAATTACACACTGCAAATGCCAAAGTAATCAATTGTTACTGCTATAGTAATGACAAGGGTTTAAAAAAAAAAAGAAGAAATGAAGGAAGAAACAAAGAGAAAAAAAGAAAGGTATGAAACGAAACGCAAACAAAGATATGAAAGTTCTTATAAGTAGAGGTATATACCTGTTTCAGGCTGTTGAGATTCACCTGAATCAGCCATGTTAAGATCAGAACAGCAAAAGTTCCAAACTTTTATGGATTGACAAAGATGAACTTTGAAAGAAATTAGAACCACAACTGTATCAGAGTCAGTTGATACAGCATAGTCATTTTTCTCTGAAAATAGATGTTATACAATGTCAGCTCAAACTAAATAATAATATTCATAAATGATAATCTAGCTTACACAATGTGATGCGGTGGAAGAATAGAATAGATGATTAAGGAAATCATTAGGGTTTACAGCCACTGAGTTATTAATGAAAAAGAAATCAGAAAAAAATACAATGAATAAACCCTCTGCTAGTGTCCTTATATATACTAGTTACAGTAAATCCTAGTCCTAAACTAAAAGGTAATGATTAAAAGAATAAAAGACTAAAAAAGAAAATTCCTAAACAAGAAAACATAAAGCCTAAATTATTAAGGAAAACTAAATTAACATCCTAATCTGAATCTGAACTATAATCCTAGGCTGAATAGGATTCCTAAGCTGAATAGGATTTGGATGCTAATGCATCACAATGTGCAATCAGATATGTAGCACATGATACTTACAAGGAGAAACATGAAGATAAATGAATATTCATGTATACTAGTTTGAGGAGTACGTCCCGTATTTCCAAGAAATTTTTGGCTATTCAATGCAGATTGAAGAAATAAATCCACTATGATATAATTATCAATGGAACACAAAATAAACAAGCAATAAGCCTATTTATCTATAATTGACATATGGACCCAGTATCTTTGATGCTAAGAGCTCATCGACCTATTAGAGGCCAGATACAAGTAACTTTATGCTATATACCAACTTAAAAAGGAGGAAAACTTAAATATGCACTTGTTGCTAGGCTATTATAAGTAGTTGTTGATTAATTTTAGTATTTGTCAAAACTGGCTGATGTTTTTTCCCGTACAATTGAATGTGTGATCTATGACATCATTTTGAATAAATTCTAGCCTACACTCAACTTCCAGCCCAATGCTCAGACTGGTATGCAGAGCTGAAACCATGCAATACTAAAAGAACAAAACAAGCTGTCTTAGACATACAAATGAAATCTCACAGTTTTAACTAATGCATCCCCAAAACACTTCTCCTCTTCTCTATCCTTTCTTAAGAATGCCCAAACTTATCCTTAACCAGTTAACTGGTAAAGTTAAGGAAGCAGAAACTCCAAGTCACGCTCTCACTGGAGACCCATTCAATACACAGTACTCATCAATTACAAGAAAACTAAAACTTAAACAATTATAACATAAGTATTCAACATAAATCCATTACATAAGTATCCTCCATTACAAGAAAACTTAAATCATATCTAAGATTTTATGGTCCTGTTCCAGCAAAGTTCAACAAATAAGTATCCTCCATTACAATAAAACTTAAATCATCAATCTGCAAGAAAAATAAAACTTAAATTTATTCATCCATTACAACATAAACTAAAACTTTTATTCAACATAAATCTTTGATACAACATAAACAAGAGTAAAAAAAATGAGTGCAATGTGATCAAATCTAACACTAGAGGATAGGACAATGTTTCAATCTCCTTTCTGTCTTATTTTTCAAAATCAGTTCTTGAACTAACAAATAATAAGCTGATATAATTCAAGATTTTATGGTCCTGTTCCAGCAAAGTTCAACAAATCCTGTATCCCCTTGCAGACTATTATCCTCACAACGAAATCTTTCAGCCTATTGTGTTTGCTTCAAGAGATTAAAAATTGCTTCATTGTTCGAGTAAAAAACTACAACATTCCCAGACGAAAAATTGCAGACCCTTACTAAAACCTCAATCGTATTAAAACTATAAACCGATTATTCAAGCTGGCACAAGAATAACATAGAAAAAAGTAGCATAAATCAACTGAAAAACAGATAGTAAAGCAAGACTGTGATGGTAAAGCAGTAGTGGGCTTCAAACCAACTCACAATGGACTTCAAAGCACGGCCAACGAGTGGCGTGAGGGAGAAGCACCGCTGGAAACTGGCGCGACGTGTGGCATCAGGGAGCATGGCAGAGGGAGAAGCAGCGAGCAACTGGCGTGGCGGGCGTGGCGAGCGGCGAGAGGGAGAATGGCAGAGGGAGAAGCAGCGAGCGGCGTGAGGGAGAATTACTGTGCGGCATGGGGGAGAACCGGAGAAGAGAGGGAGAAGAATCGCAGAGAATGGAGCTTCAGCTGACTGAGTTAAGGTTAGGTTTTTTTAATTGAAGAATTCGAAAGGGCTCCGTTCCATTTTGTTCCAAAATCAAAGTGATCCGGAAAAAAACCGTCCAACCCAGTCCCGGTTGACTGGTACTCGGTTAACCAACCAAGATTTAATGTTTTTAGATCCACCCCGATTACTTAACCAAAATATACGGAAAATCAAAAGTCATAAATCCAATCGGAGTCAAATTCAAATTAAACCAGATGAAAGTGAAATAAAATTAAAATATAACTTTGAACATCACTATTTTTTATAAAATATGAAAAAATACTTATACTATCCTTATTTTATGTAAAATAATATACTAATATTCATAATTCAAATCAATATATAATTATTAACAAAATATTTCCAAATATAATAAAGGATATATATATATATATATATATATATATTTAATTATCTTAATAATATTAAAATTCATTAAATTATATACTAAAAGTTTTTAAAGAGTTACGTTTTAATATTATTTTTAATTAAAATAATATTTTCTTATAGCAATTAAAATATTTTATATAGAAAATTTGTCATAATGTGTATTAATAATAAAAATATAAATTAATAAATTAATAAATTAACTTAATAACTTTTTAAATATATAATATATAATAATAAAAATAAGAATAAATAAATTTAATATAAATATATTATATATGATATTTTGTGAGAAAGAAACAAAATACCTAAAGTGGCCTGATGGTTAAAGCAAGCATTTTACATTTTTGTAACCTAGGTTCCAAACCTGGGGGCGCGTCTCTCATTTTCACAATTTCTCAATTGTTCAACAGGTTCTTTGACCAGTTATTTCTATCGGTTTGACCGGTTCAATCAGTCGGTTGACCAATTTTTCTACTGGATAGAAAATTATCTGATTCAAAAGTGTTAACCGGCCCGATTTAATGATTAGTTTACGAATTCTCTGATTGAATCAGTCGGTCTAGGCTGATTTTAATAACCAGGGCTAGATAACTAATTTTTCCTTTGAGTTATATCTCCTCCGGGTCTAATGCTCCAAATAGGCCATTTTGGAATCCAGTTCCCGAATTGATGGGGTCAGGTTGGATTTTATAATAATGTGTAGCATAGTGAAATTGCTAGAGTAAGTAAAACTAATACAGATAGCCTTCTCCAATGTGAAAAAGAAAGAAAAGAACACTCAATTTGCACTAAACACTAAAGAAAAAAAAAAAGAATAGTTGATAGTGATCATCAAGTATTACAAAGAGCAATTATATTCCATCTCCTTTCGTAGACAGATCAATTTTCCAATTAGAAAGTAACAAACAATTTTCATAAGAACCGAGGCAATGAAGTCTTCAACTTATTGTGAACTAAATAGTATCCTATAGGATTTCGTGTATACACAAAGAAGAAATATATGACCCTCTATATTTGTTCCGTTTCACCATTTTACTTCCTCAATTTTTTGATCCAATTTTCCTCGTAAATTCCTTTTTTTGTCCATAATGTCACCTGTTAATTTAGAAAAATATTACTTATGGCCACCTATTGCTGATATGGCAAAGGCAGTTGATGCGTCCCACATCGGTTGCGGAGGAACTCCTGAACTGATTTATAAGGCTGAGTTCAAACCTTCCCCTTTGAGCGCGCTTTTGGAGCGAAGTTAGGAGTCCACATTCTTATCATTTGGTATCAGAGCCAGCCCTGTACACCGGTGTCCCTTCCGGTTACGACAGATCGCCGACCGAGATAGTCGGGGTCTTAAGAGGGTAGGGATGATGCGTCCCACATCGGTTGCAGAGGAACTCCTGGACTGGTTTATAAGGCTGAGTTCAAACCTTCCCCTTTGAGCGCGCTTTTGGAGCGAAGTTAGGAGTCCACATTCTTATCAGCAGTGATAACAAACGTTTTTTTTTTCATGCATGTGAATTGCAATAAGTTGTTAATTTTCGAATTAAATAATGAATAAATATGTTATTTTTCAACTCTAGAAATTAAATTACAAGATTTGAAATTTCTCAACCAAATTCTCTTTCCCTCTTATTTCAAATGATTCTATATAAAAACAATTCAAGCTTTCTCGCGATAGAAAGCCTATTTCAGTCTTTGAATTTGACAAAGAAGAAAGGTTTTGAATAGTGAGTTGCTTAAATACTTGTCAATATTGAGTAATTTGATGCTTGATTTAATTATGGAACAACCCCTGCATAGTTTGAGCTCTTTCTTTGATTCTTGCAAAATTGAATTGCTTCAAATTGATTTGATTAGTATATTGAAAATATTAGACGATTCTGAAAATTGGAAAAACAAGAGAGTCACGTTGGGGGGAAAAAGAGAGGAGGTCCGTCACATCCACGAGTTAGATTCTAACCGTATACGTGTACTGCTGTCGTTTATACTGCAGTATAGAAGTGCACGATTGAAGTTTAAATACGGATAAATACATAAAAATTTAATTATATTAATATAATAAAATGAATATGAATTTTATCAAATAAAACAATGCAATTTCGTGTTATGCACGCAAATCGAGAAGTCAGCCTGAGTCGGAATTTGGGTTTTTCGCTCGGTAGTGAAATTATAATTTAAGTATACCGAAATATGAAAAATGTTATTTTAAGGCTATAGGTGGAGTTATAAAGTGAGATTTTAAGGTTAAGGATTTAAATTGTGGAAAATTGATCATCAGTACTGGTTTACAGCTTGATTTTTCGGATCAGGAGTTTGAGAGATGTGTTTACGATCACAATGGAGTCGATGTGATCAAAATTTAATTTTAAAATTTTTAAAAGTGATAAATTGGAAATTGGACGGCAGATGAATTTTTATAGGTCAAATTAAGAAAAATGATTAAACTGTAAAAACTCGATTTTTGTACCGGTGGTTATTTTGCAAAATCAAAAAGACCGTTTCGAAGAGAAAATTATTTTATAATTTTTAGAATATTTAATTTGATAGAATTAAGTTGTTTGGAGGTTGAATTTTAGAAAATTAAATTAAATTATGAATATAAATGAAGGAAAATTTGTGATTAGTTAGAAAATTGTTAAGTCAAAATTGATTAAATTTTGATTGGGTCATATGCCAATATTAGGAGATAATTAATTGTACTATTAGCCAATGAGGGGATTGATTAAGGAATTAATTAAGATTAGTTAAGTTAATTGGGTATAAATATGACAAAAATCTACCAAAATATCAAAATCTATTTCTTCTTTTTCTTCTTCTATGGTCGTGCACCATGGGAGCTTGATTAAGCTCTTCCTTCACTTTAAGTTCACAATATTACCAATAATCAAGTATTTGGAGCAAGAAAAATTAATTAGTGGGTAAACAAAATAAAGAAAATTTGGAGAAATTTTCTTTTTTTGGCTAAAAAATTCAAGACAAATTGCATATAAATTTATAGTCACTTTTTCTTCAATTTTTTATAGATTTATGTTGGATTTGATAGTTGTTAAATTAGAAATTGTAGTTGTGGTGTGATATTGGTTGAATTTGGTTGATAGAAAATTAGGGTTTATGGAAAGAATATTGAACAATTAGATAAAAAAAATAGGAAATGAAGAGAACAAGGCTTGAGGATGATGAATTTAGTGAAGAATTGATGAAAATAATTTTGAGAATTTTTGTGGAATTTTTAGAGAATTTCCATAATTATGGCCAAATTTTTAAAAAAATTATTTTGGAGGAACTTTGCCATAAATTGAGGATAATTGAGTTAATTGAAGTGTATAGAAGTGGAAAATAAATTTTGGAATGGAAGAAATATTTAATAGGATTTTTGGTGGATTTTTAGATTTTTAGCCTAATTATGGAAAAACTTATTGGGAGTTATTGAATATTATTTTGATGAAATTGTTGATGAAAAATGAAAGGAAATGAGTTAAAATGATTATAGGAATTTATTTAGATTTTTTAGAGTATTTATTGAATTAATGAGAAATTTTGAATTGGAAATGAACATTAGAAGAATAAAAGAAATAAATTGAGAAAAATGGGTTTGGTGGTGGAAAATAAGAAAATAGAATATTATAAAATAAAATTAATAATTAAATTTTTGATCGCACCGGAAAGCGTGATGACAAGCAAAATCGTAATCTATGCGTTAAAAATACATAATGAAAAAAATTTTAATTATAGGATCTCGATATACGTGAGAGCAGAAAATCATAGAAAAATTTAAATTTTGTTAAATTTTATATCGTGTGAAGTGCAACAACTAATTGAAATTTTTTATTTCTAGGTGCGATGTCGGGACATGTGTCACCTTCAGATAAAGGGAAAGAGCCGGTAGACACTGACAAAGTATAAAAAAGTTAGTGCAATTATCCTTATAATATTAGTCATGTATATATAATTAAGAAATTAAAGAAATTTGGAAAAGTATGAGGAAATAAGAAAATTTTTATATTAAAATAATTTATGATATTTATTTTGACATGAAGATACTATTTATCGATTTTATGGAAACAATGAGTTGAATTATGAATATGATAATTTTTTCCACATATTAGCCTAGACATGAATTAGGGTATTGTTGGTATGCCAATATGGTAGAAAATATGGTCATGTGCATTTCTGTGGACCAATGAAATATTGTGATCTTGTACATTTTTGTTGATCATCTGATACATTTTTCAGTCATGTGCATTTTCTGTGGATCGAGTCATGTTATATTTGGATCATGTGCATTTCTGTGGATCCCGAGTTGATACGTAATATGATACCCCTTTGATTCCCTAGGAGCAAGTTTAGGATGTTATAATATATGGGTATATGAAAAAGATATTATTAAGAAATCAGAGATATTATGTATTATTTGATTCTTTAGGAGCAAGTCTAGAATGTTATAATATATGGATATATGAAAAAGATATTATTAAGAAATCATAGATATTATGTATTATGAACTCAAAAGGATAAATAAAAAAAAATGATATTATATTATTACATTTGCAAAAGAGATTTAAATTTTGAATTGGTTACTTTAAATGTATGTTTTATTTTAATGACTATTATTATAAAATTTTTTGTACCATTGAGTTATATATTCAGCGTGAGAGTTTGTTTTCTCTCGTGTATATTATAAAAGTAGCAGACAACGTCTGGACTGGTAGATAAGAGACGCTGGTTTAAGGACCCATAGGATGTAGCATAGTAGTAGCAGCAGTAGCCACCCCGAGCGGGTTGGTTTTCTTACTGTATTTTGATATATAAATTTAAACTTTTAAAAGTTCATTATGACATGTATATGCCTATGTAAATAATAATAATGAACAAAAAATGGGTTGTAATTAGGGTGTGTATGTATTATATATATTACTCTATGTATTTTAAATTTCTTATATTAGATATGTTTAAAATTAAAGAAATATTTATTTTTGAAATGATTTCTATTTCTTGTAACACCTTTTATTCGTCCAGTATACGGATGGGTGTACGAAAAGGTAAGGAATGTTACAATTTTATTAGTATCAGAGCGAGGTTTAGACGGTTCTAAGATAGCAAAGGGTGGAATCAAGATTTTCTGCACATGCATTGATTTTTGAAAAATAATTTGAATGTATAAATATAACTGTTATTGCTTCCTAATGTGGGTCACTGTTATGCTTTATAGGGTTATAGATTTCAAATGCGGAGGATCAGAGAAGAGACCCCAGATACTTATGAGCCATTTAACACTGACACTTCATACCCTTCATCTCAACGGAGGACAGCTGAGGGCAGTGTATCCACCCGTGGATCGAATAGATCACATAGACATGAGAGACATGCTCTAGTTTTGGGTTCAGTTAGAGAAGACCTGCTAGAGGATATGGCTGAGATCTTACAGCATTCTGCCAGACCAGCCACTACTGAGATTGGAAAGAAAGATGATGCAACACTGCAGAATATTAGCTGGAAAGGATAGAGAGAGTGTTTAGACAAATGGATTATACATTTTGAGAAAAATATAGATATGCGGAGTCTCTATGTAGGAGGGAGCTTATGACTGGTAGAAGACTGCTACAGCGCCCTCAAACATCCGATCCATTTTTCTGGAGATTCTTTCTAGAGTAGTTCAGAGAGAGATACATTCCCAAGGCCTATACTGATCGGAAGAGATAGGAATTCCTGGATCTCAGACAAAAAGATATGACTGTAGAGGAATACAAGAAAGAGTACACCCACCTCAGTAAGTATGCAGGGGGTATCATTGTAGATGAGGTTGATAGATGCAAGAGGTTTAAGAAAGGACTGCAACCCTCTATTAGGGCTAGGTTAGCAGGATCACATATTAAAGAGTTTACTACTTTGAGAACTGCTGGTGAGGCAGTTGAGGAGGTTGTTGCTGAGGAGATGAAGATAGTAGTTTCGAGCCACCACAAAAGACCATTCTTTTCAGCCGGGTGCAAGTTCCTCCACTAGTAAGAAGACCAGGTTTTCTAGTAGCAGATTCCATATTGGATCTAGAGGTTCGGGTGCACCAGTCTAGCGGGGACAGCCCATAAGGTTAGCACCATTAGTTGCCAGTACTCCAAGTTCAGTAGGGGGAAGGAGAGTCTGAGGCTTTAGGACATTCCTATAGTTTGTGAATTTCCTGATGTGTTTTCTGAAGATTTACCAGGATTGCCTCTGAACAGGGAGATAGACTTTTCATTGAGTTGTTATCTGGTACTCTACCCGTATCCATCACCCCATACTGAATGGCACCAGTAGAGCTTAAAGAATTGAAAGTGCAGTTGCAAGAGTTGCTAGATAAGTGATTTATTAGACCCAGTGTGTCACCTTGGGGTGTGCCTGCATTGTTTATAAAGAAAAAGGATGACACCCTACGACTGTGCATTGATTACTGACAGTTAAATAAGGTGACAGTGAAGAATAAATATCCACTGCCATAGATAGATGACTTGTTTGTTCAATTGAAAGGTGCAGGGGTATTCTCTAAGATTGATTTGAGATCAGGATATTATTAGTTAAAGGTCAAGGAGAGTGATGTGCCTAAGACTGCCTTTAAGACTCGGTATGGCCACTACGAGTTCCTAGTCATGCCATTTGGGCTGACGAATGCACCGACAGCATTTATGGATCTAATGAATAAGATCTTCAGACCCTATTTAGATCAATTTATTGTAGTTTTCATTGATGATATTCTGGTATATTCTAGGAATAGTGAGGACCATGATCAGCATCTTCGGATTGTGCTTTAGACTTAGAGTGAGAAACAGTTGTATGCCAAACTATCGAAATGTGAGTTCTGGATAGAGAAAGTTAGGTTTCTCGGTCACGTGGTATCAGCAGATGGGATCAGAGTTGACCCTAGTAAGGTTGAAGCCATTCTCAATTGGAAACTGCCTTGAAATATAACTGAGATACAGAGTTTTCTTGGGTTAGCAGACTACTATAGACGATTTGTGAAGGGTTTCTCTTCTATAGTAGCTCCTATAATACGATTACTTCGCAAGGATGTTAAATTTGAATTGACCGATAAGTGCCAAGCAAGCTTTGATTGGTTGAAAACTATATTGACAGAGGCACTAATTCTAACGCAACCCACTGCAGGAAAAGAATTTGTGGTATACAACGATGCTTCATTGAATTGGTTAGGCTGTGTATTGATGCAAGAGGGTAAATGATAGCGTATGCCTCTAGACAATTGAAGCCGCATGAGAGGAATTATCCTATGCATAATTTAGAGTTGGCAGCTATTGTTTTTGCTTTAAAGATTTTGAGACATTATTTGTATGGAGAAAAGTGTTATATCTATACAGATAACAAGAGTTTAAAATATTTACCTTCATAAAAAGAGTTAAATTTGAGATAGAGGCAGTGGCTAGAGCTTATTAAAGACTACAATTATGTTATTGATTATCAGCCTGGAAAGCCTAATGTTGTGGCTTATGCAATTAGGCATCTGAATTCTTAAAATAATATATTCTTAAAAGATTTATCTTTGAATGGAAGGGCTTCGGGTCCTACCTATATTAGTCTTTCGGATTAAAGAAGCTCAGAAGCATGATTCCAAGATAATTGAAATAAGAGAATCCATTTCCAATGGGAAGAAACCTGAATACTCAGTTGAAGCTGATGGTGGTATCTATTATAGAGGCAGACTATACGTGTTTGATGTCTCAGGATTGAGACGAGAGATATTGAAAGAGACACATGAATCGGCTATTTCTATTCATCCCAGCATCAATAAAATGTATAAGAATTTGAAGCCTTACTTTTTGTGGCCTGGTATGAAAAAAGACATTACAAAATATACTACCAGATGTCTGACATGTCAGCAAGTAAAAGTAAAACACTAGTTGCCATTAGGGTTACTGCAACCTATTGCCATACCGGAATGGAAATGGGAAAAAGTTATTATGGATTTCGTGTCAGGACTACCATTGACTCAAAGAAAATATGATGCAGTATGGGTGATTGTCGATAAGTTGACGAAGTCTGCACACTTTTTACTAGTCAATATGGACTACTCTATGGATCGATTAACATAATTATATGTGCAAGAGATAGTTCAGTTGCATGGTGTGACATTGTCTATAATTTCAGATAGAGATCCCAGATTCACCTCACATTTTTAGAAGAGCCTACAAGGATCTTTGGGTACTCGACTTCATTCAATATTGCATTCCATCCTCAAACAGATGGACAATCGGAGCGGGTGATCCAATTACTTGAGGATATGCTTCAGAGTTATGTGATTGAGTTAACAGGAAGTTGGGATAGGTACTTGCCACTGATGGAATTTGCATATAATAACAGTTACTAGACAATTATTGGCATGGCTCCTTATGAAGCACTGTATGGCAGAAAATGTAGAACTCCAATTTGTTGGATCGAGCTCAGTAAACGAAGGATAGTGGGACCTTATTTAGTTCAGTAGACAGAGGAGAAGATTAGGATTATCAAAGATAGACTTAAGGCAGTCAGTGATAGACATAAGTCTTACGCAGACTTGAGATGCAGAGACATCGAATACAAGGTTGGTGACAAAGTGTTTCTGAAAGTATCTCATTGGAAGAGAGTACTACATTTTTGAAGGAAAGGCAAGTTGAGCCCCAAATTTATTGGGCCTTTTGAGATAATTGGGCGAGTGGGACCAGTATCCTATAGGCTGACTTTACCTCCTGAGTTGGAAAAAATTCATAATGTATTTCATGTATCGATACTCAGAAGGTACAGATCAAATCTATCCCATGTCATTATAGTATAAGAAATTGAGGTACAACTAGATTTATCATACAGGAAGGAGCTGATAGCTATTCTAGCTAAGAAAGTGAAACAACTATGGAATAAGCAGATACCTCTAGTGAAAGTTCTCAGGCGTAGACATTCAGCCGAAGAGGCGATATGGAAAAGCGAAGAGATAATGAGGAGTCAACATCCTCTGCTATTCAGTGATAACTTACTAGGTATGATTTTGAGGACGAAATATTTTAAGGGGGAGAGAATTGTCACATCCTCGAGTTAGACTCTAACCGTATACGTGTACTGCGGTCGTTTATACTACAGTATAGAAGCATACGATCATAGTCTAAATACATAAAAATTTAATTATATTAATATGATAAAATGAATATAAATTTTATCAAATGAAACAATGCAATTTCATGTTATGCACACAAATCAAAACGACAACCCGGATCAAAATTTAGATTTTTCGCTTGGTAGTGAAATTATAATTTAAGCATACCGAAATATGAAAAATATTATTTTAAGGCTATAGGTGGCATTATAAGGTGAGATTTTAAGGTTAAAGATTTGAATTGTGGAAAATTGATACATGGTGAAAAATGGGTTTAGAGGTGGAAAATAAAGAAAATAGAATATTATAAAAGGAAATTAATAATTGAATTTTTGGTCGCACCGGAAAGCACGATGATGATCAAAACCATGATCTATGCATTAAAAATGCATAATGAGAAAAATTTTAATTATAGGATCTCAATATACGTGAGAAGGGGAAATTATAAAAAATTTAAATTTTGTTAAATTTTATATTGTGTCAGGTGCAGCAACTAATTAAAATTTTCTATCTCTAGACGCGACGTTGGGATAGACGCCACCTCGAGAAAAATAGAAAGAGCCAACATACACCAACAAATTATAAAAAGGTTAGTACAATTATTCTTATAATATTAGCCATGTATATATAATTAAGAAATTAAAGCAAATTGGAAAAATATGAGGTAATAAGAAAATTTTTATATTAAAATGATTTATGATATTTATTTTGACATAAAAATACTATTTATCGATTTTATGGAAAAAAATGAGTTGAATTATGAATATGATAATTTTTCCCACATGTTAGCCTAGACGTGAACTATGATATTTTTGGCATGTGAATAGGGTAGAAAATATGGTCTTGTACATTTTTATGGACTAATGAAATATTGTGATCCTGTGCATTTCTGTAGATCACTTGATACTTTTTTCAGTCATGTGCATTTCTGTGGACTGAGTTATATTACATTTGGATCTTGTACATTTATGTGGATCTCGAGTTGATACATAATATGATACCTCTTTGATTCCCTAGGAGCAAGTCTATGATATTATAATATATGAGTTTATGAAAAGATATTATTAAGAAATTAGAAATATTATGTATTATTAACTCAAAAGGATAAATAAAAAAATGATATTATATTATTACATTTGCAAAAGAGATTTAAATTTTGAATTGGTTACTTTAAATGTATATTTTATTTTAATGACTGTTATTATAAGAATTTTTGCATTACTGAATTATATACTCAGCACGAAAGTTTGTTTTCTCTCGTATAGATTACAAGAGTAGCATACAGCGTCTGAACTAGTATATAAGAGATGCTGGTTTAAATTTATAGAAATACCTCTAATATATAAACAAATGTTCAAAATTTGTTCTGAATCAACAATATTTTAAAAAGAAAATTAAAACCACTTTTTAGTCCAAAGAAAAACTGATAGAAAAAGTGAACTTATAACACTTTCTTATATAGCTAGAAATTATCCAACTATATAGGAGAGTGTTATGAAAATGTATGCTCAAAATAGAAAAATTTTAAAATCTTTTAAAACATAATTTAAGATATGATAAAAATCTTTTCCTTTCTTTTCATGAAAATACCTATCATCCATACGAACCATTCAAACTTATTGCAAAAGATAAAATAGACACAATGGAAAAAATAACTTGCAAGATATATTGTCAATATAAAAAAAATAATGGTTTGGGCTTTAACTAGCCCTTAAGATTTATACAAATGATGATGTTTAGATATAAATTACATATCCATACTAAGCATGTACAAAATGTTTTGTTTGAAATGATTCCTATACCCATTTCCATAACAAAGTAAAAATAAAAGTGTTATGGATCATATCACCTGTGTGAAAAGGATTAGTTTGTATCGTACCTGTAAACTTCTCTGTAACTTTATAAATTTTGTACCTAGACTGATATTTGCAATCGCACCACCAAAAAATGTGGTCACAATTCTTGTTGTACGACTTATTTCATGATTGCACTCATATTTGCAAACAACATTGGAACTTATAGGTTTCCAATTGCAGTCATGATTTGTGAAGTGTGGTAGCAAAATGGGTATCATAACTAACATCTTGATTGTGATTGTCCTGCAAACCTCTCTGTAACTTAAGTTATAAGGAGGCATGATTGTGATAGGAGATTCGCGGTCGTGATTTACAGTACATAACTTGATTTCCAAAATTTTATGCAGCAAAACTCTTTTAAACATTTCATACAATTTAAAACAGTCTCTTATATAAGTAGAATAAATTCAATTATATAAGAGAATATCTAGATGATACATGCAAAAAAATAGATAAAATTAAAACTTTTTAATACATGGTTTTACAAAAAACATTTTAAAACTTGTTTTCTTTTTAAAGATGTTTTCTTTTTCTAAACCTTTATGATTCCATGATTATATCAAAGTCAATCTATTACTATCTACTTAATCTCATGATGTTTAACTTTTAAAAATATGCAACGCTAGGGTATTACTATGCACTTCACATAATATAAATCATATTTGTTGCATGCACCACTTTTAATATAATTATTACATACCCAAAATAGATTACACTTTAAGACACAATCATAAATTAGACGCTACAATTCCCCCAATGATCATGTATTCTCATTCATAGACTTTATGGTGGGCTTCCTCTTTCAATATCAAACTTTGTCCTTTCAGCTTCGAACCTGCATGTGAGAGACAACCCACATACTAAGAAATAAACCTTAATGGTACACTATTTCATGTATATGAAAATATATAACCATGCATCCAAATCTCTATTTTACTTTGAATGTCGATTCAACTGCAATTAGGTTAATCATATTTATCATGCTATATTTCTGGTATATTCCTTTATTTACAAATACATTTGTATATTTTCTCATTCTTAACTCTAAAAGATGATCCTTTGTATACTAAATATCTACCTTATATGAATTACCCCTTATTCAAGACATTTTCCAGTTATTATCCTAATAAATCCACAATCACCTACACAACATCATATTTTTTTGGTGTCAAAGGAAAACCAATCACAAAATCCATGGTTATTCATTCCCATTTTCATTCTAGAATCGTGATTGGCTGTAACAACCCTAAAGATATCTGATGTTCTGCTTTGACTTGCTAACATGTCAAGCACCTAGTGGTGAATTCTGTGATGTCCTTTTTCATACCTGACCACTAATACTTATTCTTCAAGTCATGGTACATCTTGTTACTTCCTAGGTGCATGGCATATTTTGTCTCATGTGCCTCCTTTAAGATCCTTTGTCTCAAATCTTCCACATTAGGTACACATAATTGACCCTGATAGTATAAACTATTATATGAACTAATTGTATAATCAGGTCTCTCTCCCTTAGAGACTGACTCGGCTATCTTAACTAACTTGTTATCTTGCTTCTGTGCATATTTGATTTCTTAGTTGAGAGTCAGATGAATGTGATTCTGCCAAAGTCTTTCAGCTTAATGCATTGGCCACAACATTGGCCTTATCTGGATGGTAGTCGATCACACAATTGTAATCCTTGATCAACTCTAGCAATTTTTTTGTCTCAAGTTCAATTCCCTCTGGGTAGGAAGATACTTTAAAATTTTATGGTCAGTGTAAATAAAACATTTTTTCTCGTACAAGTAATGGCATCATATCTTTAAAGCAAAGACAATGGCAGCCAACTCAAGGTCATGTGTGGGGTAATTCTTCTTATGTGTCTTTAGCTATCTAAAAGCATAAGCTACTACCTTGCCCTCTTGCATCAATACACATCCTAGTCCATTGTGAGAAGTATCACTATAGATGACATATTCCTGATCAGGGACTAGTTGCATCAAAATGGGAGCCTCAGTCAACATCTCCTTAAGTCTCTCAAAGTTGTCCTGACATTTCTCTATCCACTTGAATTTCACATCTTTCCTCAGTAGTCTGGTCAAAGGAGAAGCAATCATTGAAAAGCCTTTAACAAACCTCTTGTAATAACCAGCCAAACCGAGGAAACTCCTGATTTCTATCACATTACAAGAAGACTTCCAACTCATAACTACCTCTACTTTGCTGGGATCAATTCTTATGCCAACTGCTGACATAATGTGTCAAAGGAAAGCCACATCATCATGCCAAAACTCACATTTTGAGAGCTTGGCATAAAGCTTCTGTTCCTTGAGGGTCTGCAAAACTATCTTCAAATGTTGACCATGTTCTTCCTTATTCTTGGAATACACTAAGATATTATCAATAAAAACCACCACGAACAGATCCAAATATGGTCTTAAGATCTAGTTCATCAAGTTCATAAGGTTGTTGGAGCATTTGTCAAATTGAAAGGCATCACCAAAAACTCATAATGCCCATATCTGGTTCTAAATGTTGTCTTAGTTATGTCCCCTGTCTTGATTTTTAATTAGTGGTGCCCTGATCTCAAATCAATCTTAGAGAAAACTCCTACATCCTTCAGCTGATAAAAAAGATCATTAATTCATGGTAATGGATATTTGTTCTTAATAGTCACCTTGTTCAACTGTTTGTAATCTATGCACAACCTCATAGACCCATCTTTCTTCTTTTTAAACAATACTGGTGCACCCATGGATACACACTTGGTCTAATAAAATCCTTATCTAACAACTCTTGCAATTGTGCCTTTAATTCTTTCAACTTTGTCGGTGCCATTCTACATGGTGCAACTTATATTGGTGTTGTACCTGGAGTGAGCTCTATGGAGAATTCAATCTCTCTATCGGGAGGTAGCCCTGGTAGGTCATCTGGGAATACTTTTGGGAATTCATTCACTATAGGGATATCCTTAAGATCTAGACCTCCCTTTCTAATATCAATCACGTGAGCCAAACAAGCCTCACATCCCTTTCTAATCATTCTTTGAGCCTTCATCATAGATATCACTTGAGCAGGTGGTGAAAACCTTTCACCTTCCACTACTACCTCTTTTAGTTCTAGAGTTTTAAAAATAACTTTCTTAGATTGAAAGTCCACTACTACCTTATGTTTAGAAAGCCAATCCATGCCCAAGATAGCATCGAACTCGTGGAATGACAATTCAATTAAATCTGCTGGAAACTCTTTCTCATGCACTATCAAAGGGCAATTTTTGTATACCCAGTTAACAATCACACTGTGGCCTAGAGGGTTTGTGACCTCAATCTCATATTCTAGATTCTCACTCATCATACTGTTTTGACTAGGTGTGCTCGTGCATATATAGGAATGTGTAGAACCAGGATTTATTAAAGCACATAAAACCGAGTCATGTAAAGAAAACATACCCACAATCACATTAGTGGCTTTTTGGCTCTCTCTAGCCTTCATAGCATATGCCCTAGGTGGAGTCCTGTTGGGTCCTGGCCTGTTGATTATCTCTGATGTGGCTTGGTTAGGTCCTGCAAGACCTCCTCTAGTTTAAGTCTGATTCTGAACCCTAGCTAATCCTGCAGTCTGTGTAGGTGCACTAATAGTCATCGAAGACAATCTCTTTTCATATGGTTTTTGGACCCACATCTAAAACAAAGACCTGTGACCATCCAAAATTTTCCTATATGGATTTTGTGACAGGAACCACAAATTGGAGTACTCTCTTAAGTAGCCTGTGTATGCATGCTACCTGCTGAAGATGTAGCTCTGGAGGGCTGCCCCCTCCTGTGTAGTCCACCCTATGTGTAACTCCTATTATGTCCCTGACTCTTGCCATGAAACTGTCCTGGATAGTATCAACCTTTCTTGGCTATAGATTGGGCCACTGGAGTTACTATCTGTCTAAAAGCTTCATCAGCTTTCTTTCTCTTTCTCTTTTCAACGCTAATCGCAAATGCAATTAGTTGAGTAAAATTGACATGCTGAAATGTAGTCACAAAATCCCGAATCTCTATATTGAAGTCATCCTCAAATCTTCTGCACTTATCTCTCTCACTCATGATAATCTCTAAAACATACTTACTCAATCGAGTAAACTCTCTTTAATACTTGGTCACTGTCATCTTGTCTTGCTTAAGGTTTAGAAACTCCCTCTTTTTCTCATCTATGTAAATTGGAGGAACATATTCTTCCTTGAACTCAGTGATAAAGAATTCTCATGTCATAGGGTTTGGAGCCTCTAGTTATAAAAGAACTGACTTCCACCAGTCATAAGCATCTTCCTGGAGTAGAGATACAACATACCTTGCCTTTTGGTAAGTAGGAACCTCAAGCTCATCAAAGACTATTTCAGGTTTTTCTAACCAATATTTTGCTACAGCAGGATCATCATCTTTTTTACATAGAAAATTTATGGCTCCATACTTATGGAGCTTGTCTATCTGTACTTTCAGTTTTGGTGATGGAGATGGAGGAACTAGAGCGAGTTGTGGTACCACTCTTGTGATCTGTTGCAGCAAACCAGCCATCTACTGCATCAAAGGGTTTTGTTCTTGGTCGCATGTCCAGGAACCTGTTGGGCTGCGTCTGGTATAACATCTGAACCCTGAACATTAGCTACACTAGGCTAGTTCGGTGCTCTAGTATCAGGAGAACTATTGCTTTCAGAAATTTCATGCGCCTGAATTTCCATACTCTCTTCTAATCCTACAAGTCGACAGAGAAATAGCCCATGTCAGAGTCATATGAGACATACAATGCATACATGATAAACCTTTAGCCCACTTAGGTCTATGATTGCCTAAACCAGGCTCTAATACCACTAACTGTAACACCCTTTCATATAGTTAGGAAGAATCCCAATTATATAGGAGAATGTCACCTATCTATTACCTTAAAATTCGATTGAATTAAAATTTCTTCCATTTTAGTTATTATATTTTCATATGTTAATTATTTTTTAATTATTTTTTTACATGATAACAATAGGTCATTTAATTAATGAATCTATTTTATATGTGGAATTAACAAACCATGTCCATATTTTCAAACATAAGTTCAGGCTTTCATTATCCCGATGTTTTTAAAATACATATGATCCAAATAAAATTACATGTTCCCATTATAAAAGAGACATGTAAAACTTTTGAAAACCATAATTATACTCATCACCCATGACATGTGGACAAGAACAAAGTATATGTCATGTAAAACGCCAACCCTCTGACATGGATTTACTTTATTTGACTTTGTATGGGCTTGTTTCTCTTCCTGTCAACTTCTCTCTATAGGCTCTGAACTTGCATATGAAAAAACACCCACATGTTAAACAACCTAATGCTTAGTAGTACATATGTGCATAAATATTCATATATACACTTATGATATGTCATAAAAATTCCATGTTCATATTATCCAATTTTGCATATAAATAATCATAAATAATAATCCATATATCATAGTCCTTTTTATAACAATATAAAAAAATCAATTTATTAAATATTAATATGGAATATTGCATACATGGTTTACTGGTTTAACACATATACATGTCATAATTTACAAAGGTAAATTCATATTCATACCTCATTTGTGATTTCTATTTTCTTGTTTCATTTACCTGATAACTGATTTTTTTCATATTTCTTTTTTTTTTATATATATTTTATATTTTATAGTCCCAAAACTCTAAACCCAGACTATTTGGATGCGGGTTGTGAAACAAGAATGCTCTCACTGGAGCTTAAGCTACCATGCTCACTATTTGTATCTGACTGTATAAGTGCTCAACCGAGCTTCTCAAGTCAAGAATGCTCTCACCAAAGCTTAAGCCATCTTAACCGAGTAAAATAAATAATTGCATGCGTTTAGGATCATGGGCGCTCTCACCTGAGTTTAAGCTGTAACATCCTCGAATTCCCACATATACATTTTTACATGCATTTAAATTGGACAGATGTATTTGCATATATTTCACCTGAACACATGCACTTTATATGTATTTTTATAGGGACAAGTTCACAACATGTACTAGCTACGTGTCTGAATATTTTGCAATTGTGCCAAATTGCATGTATCCATTTTATAATTTAGTTAAGAGTACATGAAATTGAAATTTATGTGAATAAAATAATTAGATTGAATTAATAAAGTTAAAATGAAAAGAAACAAAGGAAAAAGAAAAAGAAAAAAAAGGAAGAAACAAAATGGGAAAATGACAAAAGTGAGGAGGTGGGAGGTGGACATTATCTTCGTCCTCACCATTCTGCCTCCCTCACTTTAGGTTCATTTCTTCTTCTTCTTCCACCATTATAGACTTCTTTTAAGAAAATTTTATTTTTCCGTTACATTTATGAATATGATTCATTCTTCAAAACCCAACAAGTAGTACCTTTTAAATAGCACAAAATCCAATTTACAGCTTGCTAGTGAATTTTGTCAGGATTTCCCATGTACCTATTAACTACATTAATGGCGTGTCCAATGTCTGGCCTAAGGAATATGAAACATTTACATACTAACTACATTATTAGTGCATACCATGTCGTACATGAGACTGCCAATTGCACTAACATAAGGAATATGAGACATTCGCTTTATCTCACCCTTAATTTATGGTGATAACACAGTTGAAAGTTTGAAATAAGCTACTAATAAAGTGCAAACAGGCTTTGAATTCTCCATTACAAAACATTCTAGCACCTTTTCTATATACTTCTTTTATGATAGAAATAGTGTGCTTATTTTCCTGTCTCTGTAGATCTCCATTCCTAGAATTTTCTTTGCAGCTCCCAAAATCCTCATTTAAAACTCTTCACTTAACTGAGTTTTCAACTTATTGATTTCTGACATGTCCTTAAATAAAAGACCCATCCATAAGCTTCTTGAAATATACACGACTATCATATTTACTCATATAGTAGCCATTTCCAAGCATAAAGACATCGAACCGCTTGTACCACTATCTTGGAGATTGTTTTAGACCATAAATGATTTTTTTAACAAATATACGTGATCTTCTTTACCTCAAACTTCAAATCCCTCAGGTTGCTTCATATAGATTCTTTCTTCAAGATCACCATGCAAGATAACTGTTTTAACATCTAGTTGTCAACAATGGCAAGTTGAGTACAAATTGAGTTATATTTCAATACTAGAGAGAAAAACTTTATTGTAGTTGATGCCTTCTCTTTGTGTGTAGTCTTTTGCCACCAAAAAAGCTTTAAACCTTGCATTTTCAACTCCGGGGATTCCTTCTTCCTTGCATTTGCTTCCAACAATTTTTTGGTCCTTTGGTTTCTCAATAATTTCCCAAGTACAATTTTTGTGAAGAGATTCAATTTATTCCATCATTGTAGCTATCCACTGGATAGCTTCTTGGCTATTGATAGCTTATTGGCTTGATTAGGGATGACAATTTTTTCCTGCACCGAATGAGGCGATTTTTTCAAATAAAATTTTTTCCTGCCCCAACCCCAAATTGTTTGTGCCGGAGATGGTGCAGGGATGATATATATATCCCCTGCCTTAAAAATATATTTATATATTTTTATTATTTATATATATAATAATTATTTATATTTTAAAAAAATAATAAAATAAAAATATAACACTTATTTTAAATAAAAAATATTTTTTTATTTAAAAAATTATATAATTAACAAATTAATTAAAATAAAAAATTAATTTTAACATTAAAATAAAATAAAAATTTTAATAAAATTCAGGGACTAGGGCGGGGTCGGGGATCCCTGTCCGCATGTGGTGTGGGGTCAAGGATCCTCGTCCCCGTGTGGTGCGGAGTCGGTGATCCCCATCCCCGTGTGATGCGAGGTAGGGGATCCTCATCCCTATGTGGTGCGGGGTCGGGGATCCCCATCCTCGTGTGGTGTGGGGTCAGGGATCCAAAAAATTTCTCTGTTTGGGTTTAGGGTACAAGTCAGGGTGTGGGATCGGGGACGGGGAACTCCACCCCAAACCCGCCCCATTGCCATTCCTAGGCATGATTGAGGCTCATTGTTGTCAGGAACATTGATAGCATAAGCAACAATGTCTGCATAACCATACATTTGAGGAGGTTTAATATCTCTCATTTGATGATTTCTAGCCAATTGATAGTGTTGCAATTGTTCTTATTTGTTTCCTTAAATGGATATTGTTTTTCTTCATCTTTTTGGTCCCTTGAGGTTTGTTTAGATGACTCCACCTCAAGCTCAACCTTTTCTCTAGACTCCTCATGAGACATTATCATCTCAGCTTCATTGAAAGTCATATCCCTACTAATGATGCATTTCCTTATTTCTAGACACCATAACTTGTATCCTTTTACTCCTTTAGGATACCCAAGGAAAATGCATTTCTTTGCCCTTCGCTAAAGCTTGCCTTCGTTTACATGAGCATAAGCACGACATCCAAATACTTTTAAATTTTTGTAGCTAGCAAGAATACCTGACCATGCTTCTTCTAGAGTCTTGAAATTGATTGCTTAAGATGGACATTTATTAACCAAGTAACAAGTTATGTTAACAACTTCAACCCAAAACTCCTCTGATAGCCTAGCATTAGAGAGCATACATCTTGCTCTCTCTATCAAAGTTTTGTTCATTCATTTTGCAAGCCCATTATGTTTATGATATAGTGCCTAACAATATCGTGATCCTTGCGAAACTTGTTGAATTCTCCTCCACAAAACTCCAAATCGTTATCTGTTCTCAAATGCTTGATTTGCTTTCTGGTCTGTTTCTCAATCAAGGTTTCCCATTGTTTGAATTTGATAAATATTTCATCTTTGTGTTTCAGGATGAACACCTAAACCTTCCTTAAGTAGTCACAATGAAAGTTAGCATGCATCTACTACCACCGTGAGAAGAAACTCAAGAAGGTCCCCATAGATCCGAATGAAAGTAGTCTAAAGTGTCTTTCATTTGATGGATCGTTGTTTTAAACTTCATCCTGCATTGTTTTCCAAAGACACAGTGCTCACATAAGTCTAATTTGTTGGTCTTTTGACCACACAACAAACTTTGTTTACTCAATTTGGCTAGACCTCTGTCACTGATTTGCCCAAAATGCATATGTCATAACTTGGTGACATCAAAATTAGAGGTTAAAGTTACAGTTAAAGTGCATATAATTGTGTTTTCTTCTAGTATGTAAATGCCATTAGCTTTCCTCCCTTTCATCACAATAAGAGCACATTTTGAGACTCGTATGGCTCCACCTTCACCTTTGTAGCTGTAGCCATTTGAATCAAGCGAGCCCAAAGAAATCAGGTTCTTCTTTAGCTCTAGAACATGCCTAACATCTATTAATGTTCTCACAGCTCCATCATACATGTTGATCTTTATTGTGTTGATACTAACAATTTTGCAGGCTTTGTTATTTCTGAGCAAGACTTTCCCTCCTTCTAAGGGTTGATATGAAATAAACAACTCCTCATTGGGACTCATGTGATATGAACAAACCCAAATCAAGGATCCACTCATTTTCTGAGTCATGTTCTAAGACTGTAAGAACATACGCACTGTCATAGCCAACTGCCACTATTGCATCTCCAAATTCAGAAGTTGTCTCCTTTATTTTTGCTTTGTGCTCTGGACAAACTCCTTTCATATGCCCATCATTGTTACAAAGATAACATTTGAATTTTCTTGGCTTTGATATTCTCTTAGACTTTGATCTAGCTCGACCATTAGTGGGATCTTTCTTTTCTTATCTTCCCCTTGCAGCTAAACCTTCTAAAGAGCCTTCAAATCTGTTTTTTTGATACTCTCTTCTTCAATTCTCTTGAATTCAATGATGTCTTGACTTCTTCCATAGAGTACCATGATTGTACATCATGGTATCGATGAAGTGCTTGTAGAAATTTGACAAGGAACGTAATAGAATTATTACTTGATCTTCATCATCAATTTTGACATCTATATTTTTATGATCAAGAATAATTCTATTAAATTAGTCCAAGTGCTCTTTGATGGGTTTTCCTTCTTACATTTGAAGAGTATAAAGTTACTTCTTCAAATATAATTGGTCAGTGAATGACTTGGTCATGTACAAGATTTCCAGCTTAAACCACAGTTTGGATGTCGTATCCTCGTTAAAGACTTCTCAGAAAACCTCATCTCCCAAACACAAAAGCAGTGTACTATGTGCTTTCTCCATTATCTCATCATTCTCTTTATCTAATAAAGACTCTAGGAAAACATCTCTACATTTCAAGGCTTTTGCTAAACATTGGTGTACCAACAAAGCCTGCAACTTTACACACCATAGGTTGAAATCATTTTCTCCATTAAATTTCTTCACATCAAATTTTTTCATAGCCATAACTCTGATACAACCTTTAAGAATGAATAATAATTTAACTTATTTTCTGATGTGGAGGACCCACTTATTAGTGGCAATCACAGAGCATATGATAAGTAAATATTAACACCCATGTCAAGCTCTAATACCAATTTACTGGGAAAAAAATGCTAATATGGAGAAAACTAAATGAGCAAAAAATGATTAAAATCATAGACAAAAGAGAACACAAGGGTATTAATGTGGTTCAATAATTTATCTTTGTCCATGATAGGAGAGCAGTGAGAATTTCCACTATGTAAAAAGAGAATATTAGAAGAGTCTCCAACAAATATCTCTCACAACCTAAATAATTATCCAAGAACACTTTCACCCAAACCTCTCTCACTAATGAATATTTTGTTAGAAGAGTGCTCTAAAGACAATCACCTTGAGCACTTATTGTACAAATTTATTTGATAAATAAAAGGCTTTTCATTAATTTAATGTTCATTTGATATATGAATTGATAGTGACCTTAAATCATTTAATGAAGTCTTTGATAAATAACATAGCATGAAGGAAATCATGATGAGAACATGATATTGAGATTCTTATCATGTATAATTATGTTAGTATAAAAATGATTTCTAGTCATAGGATTAATGAGAGGGGACATTATTAATCCAGACAGACTAGCACATGTTACACTCCTTGATTGGATTAAGTAGTAGATCTTATAATCTGTAAACATCAAATTTTTAGAGTTAACATATGGATGCTTGCTAAGTATAGCTAAGTACATTGGATGACCAGTAATGAGATAATCATATGGATAATCTATTCAAATGTCAATGATAATCTCATCATAGCAATGGTGCAAGTATCCTTAAACTTGAGGTTCTCAAGGATATCTTGGATACTGATTCTATATTTTGACACTATTCCTTGTTTCCTCAGAAAGGTTGCTCATAGGGTGGTGATTGGATACAGCTTGAGGTATTCGAAGGTAATTGGATAACCAATAAAGGATTCATCACTCATAATAGAAGGAATGTATACTCATGGCCTTTTGTCGTTGTCATTACTCGGGAATCTCTAGCTTGAGTGGAAATGTCATAAAGATAGTATTCAATGACATATATAATAGAGTAATGAGCCTCAGGGATATGAACTAATATTACTTAGACAAGAAGTGATGTAGTCAGTCTAGTGGGAGTTGATGCATGTCCATACTCTGAACCAAGTGGGGTATAGAATGGTGAAAGGAATAATTGCACGAGAATTGTCTATGGAAAGGTTCATACTCAAACCATTTACTTTCCAGTTAATTAGGGGTCATGATGTGTAACTATATACCACTCATGATTTGTTTAAAGTAATTGTTAATTTAAGTGGCCAGCATAACCGGAAACCTAATGGGTTACACGCATTGAAGATAAGGAAAATGAGTAAATGGTCTTGGATGGGATCCAAAATATGAGAAAATTATTTCAAGATGGATCGCAATAAGATCTCAAGAAAATTATTTCAAGATAGATCATTCAGGAGGGATATGGGCCAACGGATAAATTTGGACTTAATTAGGCAAATCATGGCCATTAAGCATATTCACTATTCATTTAATTCCCTTTTCTGCATTATTGATTTTTGATTTTTTCTTTGAATTTGATTCGAATAGAAAAGACATCAAATGACAAAAAATAGACATGAAAATATTTTTGTGAAAAAAATATTTTTAAAAAATATTTTCAAGACATAATAAAATTCTGTCAAGAACACTTTCAAAACTAGCATTTTGAATTTGTTCCAACCAGTTCTTTTGATAGTTTATTCTTCATTTTTCGTGTGGATTATCATTAGAGACATCCTAGTGTGGATTGTTGTGGTTTGCTACAACCCAACAAAGTAAATATTTGAATAACAAATAAGAATTTACAAGGTGTAATTTCTAACCTCTATATTTATATAAATTAGTTTTAATGACGCAAGTATGATATTTTGTTTTGGATTTTAAAAATTTTATTTTTCCGCTGCGTTTATGAATGTGATTCATTCTTCAAAACCCATCATATTTCTCTTGCTCTAAGAATACAAGAGAAAGAAAGAAATAAAGAAAAGAATTTGTATTGTTTTGGGATGATTTGAATGAGATAATTCATGGCTATTTATAGCCAAAATAATGGCCAAATTTATGGCACCAACATGGCATTTTTATCACCTTTAACGTGGCTTTCTTAATTTCCATACACTTATCCACAACTTTAAGCCATAAAAAAATTCACAATTTTCGTGGTGGATTTTGCTCAATCTAGTTTTGCCTCTAATCGGAAAAGTACGGATAATATTGTCATAGTGAAACATAATAGAAAGGATTGGGATATGATTAAAATTGATTTTGAAAAAGCTTATGACAGGCTCAGATGGAATTTCATTTATGATAGTTTGGTCGACATAGGTTTTCTTTAACTACTCCTCTCTCTTCTTTTTAAAAGCTAGAGGCTAGTTCAACGGGCCTTTTATATATAGAAGGGAACATTGTATAATAGCTTCAAACCATCCAGGGGTGCCAGTCATGGTGATCTCCTTTCTCCTTATACTTCTGTGTTATGTATGGACATACAAATTTAGGCGATTAAGAAAGTAATTAAAAGATAATATTTTTGTTGAAGCTTCAAAAGATCATATTGGTATTATTTTGGATGTTCTCTAGGAGTTTTGTGCTTGATCTAGCTATAAAATGAATAAATCCAATACCTCTTTTTGTGTGTCTAGGAAAGTTAGTTGTCAACAAATTCAAGGCATTAAGTCTATTTTGGGTTTTTGACATTTTGAGGATTTGGATCACTATCTTGGTGTGCCAATTTTACATGATTCCAACGAGCATAGATATTGCACTTATTTGGAGGAGAAAGTTCGCAAAAGTCTAAGTTCTTGGAAAGCAAAAATGCTTTCTTTTGTTGGAAAATCACTTAAGTGAACTTTGTAATTATAGCTCTACTATCTTATGTCATGGAATTTATAGTTATATCTAGTTAGTGTTTGTGATAAAATTAACTCCATATGTAGAAATTTTATTTGGCGATCTAATGGGCCAGATAGAACTATTCATCTTATGTTAGGATATGGTTTGTTAACCTAAAGAGTATGGCGGGCTTGGTATTAATCTAAGAGCTCATAATCAATCATGTATTGCTAAGCTCGCTTGGAGATTTATATCCAAGCGTAGTTCTGTTTACTTGAAAATTCTCTGAGGAAAGTATTGCATGAATGGTATGAGTATTTTTCCTACTAGAGCTCAACCTTAAAATTATTCTCTATTATGGATTATGCTCAATGTCTAGCCTTTTCATGATTATTCTAGCTAAGCTATTGAAAATGGTTTGATAGTCTAGTTTTGGTTTGATTTGTGGCTGGGGATTGATGTTTTAATTAATAAAGCTACCCGCTCAATTCCTAACGTTTCTCATGGTTGGTTATGAAGGATGTTATGCTAGGGGACACTTGGAATTTTGCCTTGCTTAATGATTTTTTTGCATAGAGAGATGTTGGAACTTTTATTTGTGAGTTATTTCTCATGGTGAGTTAAATTGTGATTCTCATATTTCAACCTATTAGGTATTGGTCATTTTTCCATTGCTTTAGCCTATCAATCTCTCTTATCTTAGGATGATTATGTAGTTAGAAATATTTGGATCTTGATTTGGTGATGGCGAGTTCCTTAAAGATTTTGTTCCTTTTTATGGCTTTCTTCTCACAAAAACTTATTATTAATCAAGAATGTTATAGCAAACACATGACTACAAACTCATCTTGTCTGGTTTGTTAAAAAGGAGTGGAAAATATTTTCATGTTCTATGCAATTGCTTAGTTTCCACGGTTATTTGGAGTAAGCTTATTTCCCCTCCTAATCATATAACATTTTTTGACAAGAATTTTGATGATTGGTTGGTTGGAAATCACATAATTCTTTTAAAGCTAAAGAAAATTTAGAATGGAGTATGATTTTTGGTTTCACATGTTGGTGTTAGGTTCTTAACATGCATCACATACATGGCATAGTGGAAAATTAAAAATTGAACTCAAAAACCATAGAACACCCTATGAACATTAAAATCAGATCATACCATCAATATGGAAGAAGTTGATTACCTTTTTTGCAACTCTTGATCTTCCAAGTTGTGAGATTTTCCTTCTTTATTGGATTGTAGTAAACCACAACTCCAAAACTAAGATTGCCTTTAAGAGTATCCATGTAAAGGAAGAAGAAGAAAACCTCCAAAGAGAAGGGGTAACAAAGGTATAAAGTGCTAGCTATGGAAAATTGTCTTATGAAAGAGAAAAAGTAGAGAATAAAAAAATAACTCTTATTTTTCTTAATGGGACAATCATGAAATTGACTCCTTAAAAGGAGTATTTATACACTTTTTAATCCCTTTTAGGGTTGGAAAAGGAAAAGCACTATTGGACTTATTTCTCTAAGGTATAAGGCCTAATGTTGACCGAGTCAACTATCCTAATTCAATTTGGATTTGGCCCATTTTTATAACTCTTATAAAAGGCCCAATTCTCTTTTTTTCTCATTTGGATCTTATCCAAAACCCATTTTATATTTTCTTCATTCCCTCTATGCATGTGACCTAATAGGTTTTTTGGTCATGTTAGCAGCTCAAGTCTCGGAAGGAATCCTAATCTAATTAGGATTATATGAGTCTAAACATTTTGACCCATAATGAATTTCTAATCAATTTCCCTTGACTTAGCAGATCATGAGAGGTATCTAGAACACATCATGACCACCTAATTAACCAGAAAGTTAGTGGTTTGACTTTTAACCCTTCCATAGACAATTACCATGCAATTCGTTCTTTCACCAAACTATATCTCATTTGGTTCAGAGCATGGTCTGTGTGTTAGCTCCCACTAGACTGACTACATCATATCTAGTCCAAAAGATATTAGTTCTTATCTATGAGACTTATTACCCTGATTAGATATGTCCTTGAAGACCTTCTTTAAGACATGTCCATCTCAGCCAAGGATTTCTAAGTAATGATCTCTACAAGAGGGCATATGTATACTCTCCTTCTATCTGGAGTGGTTAATGCTTTATTGATTACTCAACTACCTTCGACTACCTTATGTTATACCCAATCACCATCCTATGAGTGACCTCTTTAGAGGCAATAAAGAATGGAGTCAAAGTACAGGATTCAGTATTCATGATAACCTTAAGTATCTAAAGTCTAAGGATATTTGCACTATTGCTATGATGAGACTATCACTGACATTGAATATATATCATGTGATTATCTCATAGTAGGTCATCCAATGTACTTGCTACTCTTACAATTCTTATTGCTATAGGGTTGATTTGAGTTGCTAAGGTTCAATAATAGGCACTGACTTGCACCTCGATTTTGATACATATAAAAATTGATTCTGAAAAAGCTTAAAACACAAAAATTGTTCTTTTATGTCTTATATTTATGGATATGTAAATATTTTTGCAAGATGTATTGTATATAATGAGATATCCTCTTTGTACTGAAACTGGTCCGGATGTGAACCCTAAGTAAGTTAGCTACTTTGTTTGTTAGTTTTAAATATGATAAAGCCAATATTTGAAGTACCTCAAAACATAAAAGTTGTCGATATATGTGTTATGTATCTTTATACCAAATTTCAGTTCATAGATCTTGTAAATATGGAGTTATGGTGAATGTAACCATGACTGTTCCATGGTTTGAACTGTCTGCTGAGTGCCCTAGGCAGATCCAGAAACTTGTTTGGCTAATTTGAGCTCTTTAGAGCTAGATTCTGTACATTATTAAAAAAACTAAAGTTAATAAGTATATGTCTTAGCTAAATGTTGGTACTAAGGTCAACTTGATATGTTATGTATAGACTAAGTTATGGCCTTTGGAAGTCATACTAGTCTGGAAGCCAATTCTATTATGGACTAGTGAAATGTTTGTTATAATTTGAAGACCTTAGAGACATAATTGATACAGGGATAGGTTGAACTCAAATGTACAAGATGTGGTGTTACAGTATTTGCTATCATTTTCTACTGAATGCATAAATGACTTGTATTTATACTCTCATGGCTAATTATAGCTGTTAGAGTGCATTTAATACGAAACTAGTCATTGCACCAACCCAAATAATCGCACCTGACATTTTTCTCTTTCATCTTTCACGAGTGTGACTATGTGGGTCACGGGAGTGACTGTGCTTCTAAGCCGTGACCCAAGTGGTGACCTTAGTCGTAAAGCATTCTGGAAGGTTTTGAAATATTGGGTCATAGACGTGACATATATCTTCACGAGCGTGACAAACTTCCCAGCCGTGATCCAAATGGTGACTTTGATCGTGAAGCTCTCTGGATGAAATTGTCATGAAGGTTCATGGGCATGGCATTTAATTCACGGGCGTGACTTAGATGTGCATTTCACAGTTTGTTGTATTCCTTCATGGCCGCGAACTTCAAATGTTGGTTTTGGTGACAATTACCTTTGTCACGGGCGTGACACATAGGGTCACGGGTGTGAACATGCTACTTCCTTAATTTTATCTTTCAAGGATTAATCTTCCATTCTCCATTCTTGCTATTTTATTCCATACCCTGTTTAATAGACTTAGAAAACAAGTATGTTAAATACAATATTGCTATTTTATTTGTTATCATCAAAATAATAGAAATACCCCTCAAGGTTTAACAATATCCCCGTTTTTGATGGTGACAAATAATCTAGCAATATGTGTTTTTGAGAAGTCTCCCCCTCAAAAGATACTTAGGATAAAACATTGATGAAATGCAAGAATTGTAATGAATGATGTAGCATTGAAATAAACATTTCTAGTTTTTAAGTATATGCAAGTTATATGCAAAGTATATCCAATATATACCAAAATTCTCTTTAAGTCATGAAGTATATGTAAGGTATATTTAGAGTATATCAAGGCATATTCATTTATGTAACTTGCATTATGGTATATGCAGAGTATATTTAAGATATATCTAATATGTAAAAAGCTCAATTTCATACTTGCATATTCATTTTGAATCAAATTGTTAAGTATTGCATTTAAACTCAAGGCGTGAACGTTTCTGTGAGTTTTAAGTGAAAATGTTCACGGGTGTCAAAATGCGTCATGGGCGTGAACAAGGCTTTTCACGGGAGTGAATGAAGTCGTGAATAGAAGCTTCACTACTTGAAGCCGTGAATGAGGTTGTGAATCAAGTCGTGAAAGACACTGTCTCTTTTGGCTATTTAATTCAAGGGCGTGAACATATGTCACGGGCGTGAATTGTCTAAAATTTTCATCAAATAAAATTAAGTCCTATGTTGCCCAGATATTAGGCCCAGAAGGGGGGTTGAATTGGAGTTTCAAAAATTAAACTTTAAGATGTGAAAATAAATAATTAATTTTAGGAGGGATAGAGAAAATCTGACACAAAGATTTGTAGAGGTTCGGGTGTTAATAAACCCTACTCCTCTCCCCAATCGCAATTGGGAGTTTCACTAACACACTAAGTGTTACAATGGAGTTTTACAAGCTCACTCCCAACTATGGTGTTTCTCACAATGGCTCACACCTAACCCAGAAATCCCTTGTGTTTTAATGGCTCACACAATAAACAATTCCTTGTGTTTTACAGGCTCACACAAACAACCTTCACTTTGTGTTTTTACAGGATCACACAAATAACCTTCACTTTGTATTTTTACAGGCTCACACAAACAACCTTTTAATTTGTGTTTTGGAGGCTCACACAACTAACCCTTACAAGTGTTATACTCTTAACCCAGAAATACCCAAAGCTCACTTGAGTAAAGATTACAGAGAGAACCACTTACAAATCTTAATTGCTCAAATATGAAGAGCAAAAAGATTTTTACAGAGAATATATTTTGTTCTCAAAGTATGAAAGTACAAATAGCTTGTAATAAGAATTAAATTCGAAGTATATGCTATTCTATTGTTATTCACTTCATTCTCTTGTTCTTAATGACTTCCATTTATGCTCCCATGGATGAATATAGCCGTTGGGGTGCATTAAATACGAAACTAGCCGTTGTACCAACCAAAAAATTGCGCCCGACATTTTTCTCTTTCATTGTTCACAGGCGTGACTATGCTTGTCACGGGAGTGACATTTCTTCCCAAGCCATGACTGAAGTGGTGACCTTGATTGTGAAGCTCTCTAGAATGTTTTGACATATAGAGTCATGGGCGTGACATACTCATTCACGGGCGTGACAAGCTTCCCAGCCGTGGTCCAAGTGGTGACTCTGGTCATGAAGCTCTCTGGATGAAATTGCATGAATCTTCACGAGGGTGACACCTTTATTCACGGGGGTGACTGAAATCCCCACTTCACGATTTGTTTTTCCTTCATGGTCGTGAACTTCAAAAGTTGGTTTTGGTAAAGGTTAGCTTCTTTAATGGGAGTGACCCATAGAGTCACGGCAGTGAACATACTACTTCTTGAAATTTGTCTTTCAAGGATTATTCTTCCAATTCTCCATTTTTGCTATTTTAATCCATGTCCTGTATAATAGACTTAGAAGACAAGTATGTTAAATACAATATTGCTATTTTATTTGTTATCATCAAAATGATGGAAATACCCCTCAAGGTTTAACATCCTAAAACAAGACTAAATCATTTCTATGAAGATTTTATCCCTTATAACATAAAATTTTCATCAAATTTAGTACCTTATATCTAGTGATATGATACAAAATCAAGATTATCATATAAGATTTGATAATTTAGCAATTACAAGGTTAATCCACCAATCATACCAAGTTCTCTTCTAATGAAATTAAATCTTTCCTCAATTAGAGAATTAGTAAAAATATCTGTCAATTGATTTTCTGTGCTTATAAATTCTAATGCAACATCTTCATATTGAACATGATCTCTAATAAAGTGGTGTCTAATGTCAATATGCTTACTTCTAGAGTGTTGAATGGGATTCTTTGAAAGATTTATAACATTTGTATTTCCACATTTAATAGGTATATGGTTCATATCATGACCATAGTCCTTAAGTTGTTGTTTCATCCAAAGAATTTGAGTACAACAACATCCTGCTGCTACATACTCTGCTTCAACAGTTGAAAGAGAAACTAAAACTTGTTTCTTACTAAACCAAGAAACTAAGTACTCTCCAATAAAGTGACAAGTTCCTGAAGTACTTTTTCTATCTAAAAGACTACCAGCATAGTCTGCATCTGAATATCCTATAATATAACAAGATGAATTTATAGGATACCATAAACCTAGATGCAATGATCCATGTAGATATCTTAAAATTCTTTTTACTGCATTTAAATGAGATTCTTTTGGACATGATTGAAATCGTGCACACAAGCAAATACTATACATTATGTCGGGTCTAGAAGCAGTAAGATATAAAAGTGATCCGATCATACCTTATAGAGCTTTTCATTAATGCTCTTACCCTTTTCATCCTTGTCCAATTTTGTTGATATGCTCATAGGAGTCTTGGCATTCTTGCATCCTTCCATTCCAAATTTTTTAATTAAATCTTTCGCATATTTGGATTGGTTGATGAATATGCCCTCATTGCTTTGCTTTATTTGTAGACCAAGGAAATGCTTAAGCTCTCCCATCATGCTCATTTCAAATTCCCTAGTCATACACTTAGCAAATTCTTGACAAATCAATTCATTAGTAGAACCAAATACGATATCATCAACATAAATTTGAACAACTAGTATATCATGCTTATGCTTTTTAATGAATAATGTGGTGTCAACATTCCCCTTTGTAAAGTTATTTTCTAAGAGAAAAGAACTTAGTCTTTCATACCAAGCTCTTAGGGCTTGTTTCAAACCATATAAATCTTTTGAAAGTTTAAAAACAAGATTTGGCAAATCATAGCTTTCAAAGCCTTGTGGTTGTTCTACATAAACTTCTTCTTCTATATAACCATTTAGAAATGCACTTTTCACATCCATTTGAAAGAGTTTGAAATTCATATGCCATGCATATGCTAAAAGTATTATTATGGCTTCTAATCTAGCTACAGGTCCATAGGTCTCATCATAATATATACCTTATTTCTGATTATATCCTTTTGCAACTAATCTAGCCTTATTCTTAGTTATTGAACCTTGTTCATCTAGCTTATTTCTAAATACCCATTTGCTACCTATAATTTGATGGTCCTTGGGTCTAGGTACTAAGGTCCATACCTTACTTCTCTCAAATTGGTTGAGTTCCTCTTGCATGACAATTACCCAACTTTCTTCATTAAGAGCCTCATCAACATTTTTAGGCTCAATTTGAGAGATAAAAGTAAGGTCAGTGGCTAAATGTTTGAAATGAGATCTAGTACTTACTCCCCTCAAGAGATTACTAATGATTTGCTCTTTTGGATGATCTTTTGTCATTCTCCATTCTTTTAGGAGTTCTTGCCTGTTTTCTTCTTGAGCTTGAGGTAGAGAATCATTTTGATGTGAATCTTCTTGATCATTTTCTTCTTTTCCATTTTCAAGATCAAGTATTTCCATGTTACCTACAACATCATCAAGAATACTACCTTTCACAAGATCAAGTCTACTAGATTCATTAAAGACAATATGCATAGATTATTCAACAGTTAATGATCTTTTATTAAATACTCTATATGCTTTGCTAGTTGTGGAGTATCCTAAAAAGATACATTCATCAGATTTAGAGGCAAATTTTCCAAGCTTGTCCTTGGTATTCAATATGAAACACTTGTATCCAAATACTCTAATGAGGTTTTGTTTAAAAGAGATATTTTGAAAACTCGATTTGAAATATAACATGCAGTGTTTGTGGCTTCTGCCCAAAAGTAAGTTGGTAAACCATACTCATTGAGCATTGTTCTAGCCATTTCAATTAAGATTCGATTTTTCCCTTCAACTACCCCATTTTGTTGAGGTGTCCTAGGAGATGAAAAATTCTATGAAATGTCATGTTCAAGACAAAAACTTTCAAAGTTTTCATTTTCAAATTCTTTGCCATGATCACTTCTTATCTTTGAAATACAATACCCTTTTTCATTTTGAACTCTTTTAGCAAAGTTTTTGAAATTTTCTAAAGCATCACTCTTTGAGCTAAGAAAATTACCCAAGTAAATCTAGAGTAATCATCTATGATGACAAAGGCATAATGTTTACCTCTTAAGCTAGCAATTTTAGTAGGTCCAAATAAGTCTAAGTGCAGGAGTTGAAGATGTTTTGAGGTACTTACTATGTTTTTTGCTTTGAAGGATGACTTGTGTTGCTTTCCTCTTTGGCAAGGTTCACATGTCTTGTCTTTTTCAAATTTGACTCTTGGTAGTCCTTTTACTAGTTCTCCTGTGCTAAGGCTTTGTATTAAGTCCATGTTAGCATGACCAAGCCTTCTATGCCACAACCAAAATTCATCACTAGTGGTTATAAGACACTTGGAGGAATTGTTAGATAATTTATGTAAGTCTATTATGTATGTGTTGACATCTCTATTTCCTTTAAATATCTTTTGACCATCGATAGAAATCACAAGACATTCATTGGAAGTAAAGATTACTTTGTTTTCTTTATCACATAATTGACTAATACTCAACAAGTTATGTTTCAAGCCATCAACAAGTAAGACATCTTTAATAAAAGTAGTACCATTAATACCAATAGATCCAATGCCAATTACCTTACCCTTAGCATTGTTTCCAAAGGTAACTTTACCTCCATCAATACTTTTGATTTCATTGAAGAGTTCTTTATCTCCTGTCATATGCCTTGAGCATCCACTGTCTACTAGCCAAGCATTTTTGTTTATTGTGGACTTGAGGCATACCTATAGAATCACAGTTCAAGTATGATTTTTAGGTACCCAAATAAGTTTGGGTCATTGGGGGTTAGCATATGAAGGTTCCCAATGAGCCTTCCTTATCCAACAATGTTTATTTATGTGACCAAGTTTCATACAATAATTACATTGTTTTGGTCTAAACTTGCTTTTTGGTCTTACAATATTTTTGAATGCCATATTTCTATTAAACTGATTTTGAGAACAATGACATGCATAGTCATGATTAATTGATGCTTTTCTAGATGCATGCTTCTTATACATAAAGGCATGATTATTCTTTTTATGTATGGAAGGTTTAATATGCTTATTCCTTGGTGCTATTCCAATAAGTGTGGAGATGTGAGGTTCACTAGACTTAACAAATATGGTTTTGTAAGAAGATGATGATGTGTCCTTAAATCCTAGACCATGTCTAATTAAGGGTGGTTTTTGAGACACAATGAGAGTATCTAAACTCTCTTTGCCTTTATAAAATTTAGAAATGGAATTTCTAAGTTCCTCAACTTCATTTTTCAAAGTATTATTTTCTTTAAGCAATGAAGCAGTTTAGGGTTTTGATGAATATTCATCTAATGACTTTTGGAGAGATTCATTAGATGATTTAAGCTTTATGTTCTCCTTTTCTAAAACATCTATTTTATTTTTTAAATTAGAGTTGTTATTTCTATAAGTACTGAATTTACTTCTATATTTCTCTAATTCTAGATTCAATTCTTCTATAAGGCTTTGCTCATCATCATCATCATCCTTATCACTATCATCATTATTATCACTACTATCATTATTTAAAGAGTATGAATGTAGTCATCTTACCTTATTCGTGACGTGATCCTCAATAGCCATGAAGCATAGGTTGACCTCTTCGCTTTCATTGTCATCTCTTTCACTTGAAGAGCTTTCGTCATCCCATGTGGCTTTGTGACCTTTCTCCCCATTGTCTCTTTGGTATTTGCTCTTATGCTTTTTGAGCTTTGGACATTCATGTTTGATATGTCCTTTCCTACCACACTAATAGCATTTTACCTCTTTCTTACTTTTTTGTGCATCATTAGAAGTTTGTTTGAGGTTTCTTTGCCTAAATTTTCTAGAGTTGCTCATTTTCTTCTCAATGATTCTTTTCAGTCTTCTTGAAAGCATAACGACATCCTCATTTTCATCATCACTCATTTTTTCATCATCTTCACTTTCTTCTTGAGATTTTGAAGTAGAGGCTTTGAGTGCTAAAGGCTTTCTTTTCTCTGGCTCTGCTTCAAGCTCTCTATCTCTTTTCACTGTCATTTCATGTGTGAGAAGTTTGCCAATAAGCACATCATTATTCATGATGCTCATGTCTTCATTTGCTTCTTCTATGCCAGCAACTCTTGAGCCATAGTTTTTAAGAGGAAGACTTCTTAGGATTTTGTTGTTTACATCTTCTAAGCTCAGATGCTTCCCAAGTTTCCTCATTCCATTTATAATGGCTAGAAGACGGTTGGTCATGTCAATGATTGACTCATTGGATTTCATCTTGAATAACTCATATTCTGAGGTAAGAAGTTGAATCTTCTTGGATTTGACTTGCTTAGTTCCTTCATGATAATTTTCCAATGTCTTCCACATGTTGTAGGCTGTTGGACAGTGTTGTATTCTTCCACATTCTTCAATAGATAATGACCTTGAGAGGATTGTCATTGCCTTCTTATTTTTGAAATTTGCTCTTCTTTGAGGCTCTGTCCAATCATCTCTTGATAGGATTTCTTCTTCACCATCTGCTTCTCTTCTTATTGGTGGTGTCCATTCTTTTCGTACACTATCCCATACTTCAATTCCTTCACTATCCAGGTATGTCTCCATCCGAAACTTCCAATGGGCATAATTTGCTCCATCAAAGTAAGGTTTGAGACTTTGGAATCCTTCACTGGCCATATCTTAATATTTACTAGCGCTTTTTAAGCTTAGATGCTAGACAAAGCTCTGATACCAATTGTTGCCCAGATATTAAGCCAAGAAGGGGGATTGAATTGGAGTTTTAAAAATTTAACTTTAAAGTGAGGAAATAAAAATTAATTTTAGGAGGGATAGAAATATTTGACACAAGGATTTTTATAGAGGTTTGGGTGTTAAAAACTCTACTCCTTTCCCCAATCTCAATTGGGAGTTTCACTAACACACTAAGTGTTACAATGGAGTTTTATAAGCTCACTCCTAACTATGGTGTTTCTCACAATGGCTCACACCTAAACCAGAAATCCCTTGTATATTAATGGCTCACACAATAACCAATTCCTTGTATTTTACAAGCTCACACAAATAACCTTTATCTTGTGTTTTACAGGCTCACACAAACAATCTTTACTTTGTATTTTTACAGGCTCACACAAACAACCTTTCTTTGTGTTTTAAAGGCTCACACAACTAACCCTCACAAGTGTTCTACTCTTAACCCAGAAATACCCAAAACTCACTTGAGTAATAAATGATTACAGAGAGAAACACTTACAAATCTTTATTGCTCAATAAATGATGAGAAAATGATTTTCACAGAGAATAGATATTTGTTATGGAAGTGTTAAATGTACAAATAGCTTGTAATAAGATTTTGATTCAAAGTATTTGCTATCCTTTTCTACTGAATGCATAAATGACTTGCATTTATACTCCTATGGCTAATTATAGTCGTTAGAGTGCATTTAATACGAAACTAGCCATTGCACCAACCCAAATAATTGCGCTTGACATTTTTCTCTTTGATCTTTCACGGGCGTGACTATATTGGTCACGGGAGTGACTGTTCTTCCAAGCCATGACCCAAGTGGTGACCTTGGTCGTGAAACATTCTAGAAGGTTTTGAAATATTGGGTCACGGGCATGACAAACTTCTCAGCCATGATCCAAGTGGTGACTTTGGTCGTGAAGCTCTCTGGATGAAATTGTCATGAAGGTTCACGGGCGTGACATTTAATTCACGGGTGTGACTTAGATGTGCATTTCATGGTTTGTTGTCTTCCTTCATGGCCGTGAACTTCAAATGTTGGTTTTGGTGATGGTTAGCTTTGTCACGGGCATGACAAATAGGGTGATGGGCGTGAACATGCTACTTCCTTAATTTTATCTTTCAAGGATTAATCTTCCATTCTCCATTCTTGCTATTTTATTCCATACCCTTTTTAATAGACTTAGAAAACAAGTATGTTAAATACAATATTGCTATTTTATTTGTTATCATCAAAATGACAGAAATACCCCTTAATGTTTAAAATATGTACAAGACTCGATGTATCATGTGCTCTGAGTGTCATGAGTAAATACCAATCGGACCCTGGTGAGGGTCATTGGGTGGCTGTCAAGAATATCCTTAAGTACTTAAAAAGAACTAAGGATGTATTCTTGATATATGGAGATGGAGGTCTTACTGTGAGAGGGTATGCCGATGCCAGCTTCCAATCTGAAAAGGATGACTCAAAATCTCAGTCAGGTTATATATTCACACTAAATGGTGGAGCAGTTACTTAGAAGAGTTCCAAATAAGAAACGACTGCTGATTCCACAACCGAAGCAGAGTACATTGCAGCTTCTGAAGCAGCAAAGGAAGCAGTTTGGATAAGGAAATTCATCACAGAACTTGGTAGGAATTGGTAGTCATCCTTGTCATTGGTAGTCATAAGCAGAGTACATTAGTAGGAATGATGTAAAGATAGAAAGAGTGCCCACTAATCAGAATATTGCTGATCCTTTAACTAAGCCACTTCCCCAAAAGAAATATGATTCTCATGTACTTGCCTATGGAATTAAATACACAGAAAATTGGCTTTAGTGAAAGTGGGAGCTTGTTAAAGGAATGCACTAAAGGCAATCACCTTTAGCATTTATTGTACAAATTTATCTGATTAATAAAAGGCTTTTTCATTAATTTGATGTTCATTTGATATATGAATTGATAAGTGATCTTAAATCAATTAATGAAGTCCTTGATACAAAACATAGCATGAAGGAAATCATGATGAGATCATGATATTGAGATTTTTATCATGTGTAATTATGTTAGTATCAAAATTATCCTTAGTCATAGGATTAATGAGATGAGACATTATTAATCCAGACAGACTAGCACATGTTACACTCCTTGATTGGATCGAGTAGTAGATCTCATAATCTATAAACATGAGATGTTTAGAGTTAACATGTGGATGCTTGCTAAGTGTAGCTAAGTACATTTGATGACCAACTATGAGACAATCATATGGATAATCTATTCAAATGTCAATGATAGTCTCATCATAACAATGGTGCAAGTATCCTTAGACTTGAGGTACTCAAGGATATCTTGAATCTTGATTCTATATTTTGACACTATTCCTTGTTGCCTCAGAGAGGTAGCTCATAGGGTGGTGATTGGATACAACTTGAGGTACTCGAAGGTACTTGGGTAACCAATAAAGGATTCACCACTTTTGATAGAAGGAGTGCATACCCATGGCCTTTTGTCATGGTCATTACTCAGGAATCTTTGGTCGGAGTGGAAATGTCATAAAGATAGTCTTCAATGACATATCTAATAGAGTAATGAGCCTCAAGGACAAGAACTAACGTTACTTGGACTAGACGTGACGTAGTCAGTCTAGTGGGAGTTGACACATGTCCATACTCTGAACCAATTGGGCTATAGAATGGTGAAAGGAATAATTGGATAGAAATTATCTATGGAAAGGTTCGTAGTCAAACCACTGACTTTCCGGTCAATTGGGGGTCATGATGTGTTGCTAGATACCGCTCATAACCCACTCATAACCTACTATTCATTAGTTTCCATTTTCTCCATTTTTGACTTTTTCATCTTATTTTTGAATTTGATTCAAATAAAAAAGACATCAAATGGCAAAAAATATTCATGAAAATATTTTTTGTGAAAAAAAATATTTTTAAGACAACAAAAATTCTCTCAAGAACACTTTCAAAGCTAACACTTTGAATTTGTTCAAACCATTTCTCATGATAGTTTCTTCTTCATTCTTTGTATGGATTATCATTTGAGACATCCTAGTGTGGATTGTTGTGGTTTTCTATAACCCAACAAAGTGAAGATTTGAAGAACAAATAAAAAATACAAGGTATAATTTTTAACATTTACATTTATATAAATTAGTTTTAATGGTACAAGTATGATCATTTGTTTTGGATTTTCAAATTTTTTATTTTTCACTGCATTTATGAATATGATTCATTCTTCAAAACCCAACAAGAACAACACCTAGGAATAAATATATTAAACCTTCTATACATAAAAAGAATAATCACGCCTTTATGTATAAAAGCATGCATCTAGAAAAGTATAAATTAATTATGACTATGCATGCCATTGTTCTCAAAATCAGTCTAATAGAATTATGGCATTCAAATACATTGTTAGATCAAAAAGCAATGTTAGACCTAAAAAGTGTAATTATTGTATGAAAATTGGTCATATAAATAAATATTGTTGGATAAGGAAGGATCATTGGGAACCTTCATGTGCTAACCCCCAAGGACCCAAGCTCATTTGAGTACCTAAAAATCATACTTGAACTGTGATTCTATAGGTATGCCTTAAGTCCACAATAAACAAAAATGCTTGGCTAATAGACAGTGGATGCTCAAGGCATATGACAGGAAACAAATAACTCTTCAATGAAATCAAAAGTATTGATGGAGGTAAAGTTATCTTTGGAAACAATGCTAAGGGTAAGGTAATTGGCATTGGTTCTATTGGTATTAATGGTACTACTTTTATTAAAGATGTCTTACTTATTGATGGCTTAAAACATATCTTATTGAGTGTTAGCCAATTATGTGATAAAGGAAACAAAGTAACCTTTACTTCCAATGAATGTCTTGTGACCTCTATCGATGGTTAAGAGATATTTAAAGGAAATAGAGATATCAACACATACATAATAGACTTACATGAAATATCTAACCATTCCTCTAAGTGTCTTATGACTACTGGTGATGAATCATGGTTGTGGCATAGAAGGTTTGGTCATGCTAATATGGACTTAATTCAAAGCCTCAGCATAGGAGAACTAGTAAAGGGACTGCCAAGAGTCAAATTTAAGAAAGGTAAGACATGTGAACCTTGCCGAAGAGGGAAGCAACACAAGTCATCCTTCAAAGCCAAAAACATAGTAAGTACCTCAAAACCTTTACAACTCATGCATTTAGATTTATTTGGACCTACTAGAATTGCTAGCTTAGGAGGTAAACATTATGCCATTGTCATCGTAGATGATTACTCTAGATTTACTTGGGTAATTTTCTTAGCTCAAAAGAGTGATGCTTTTGAAAATTTCAAAAACTTTGCTAAAAAATTTCAAAATGAAAAAGGATAAGAAGTGACCATGCAAAGAATTTGAAAATGAAAAATTTGAAAGTTTTTGTCTTGAACATGGTATTTCACAGAATGTTTCATCTCCTAGGACACCTCAACAAAATGGAGTAGTTGAAAGGAAAAATCGAACTTTAATTGAAATGGCTAGAACAATGCTCAATGAGTATGGTCTACCAACTTACTTTTGGGCAGAAGCCATAAACACTGCTTGTTATATTTCAAATCGAGTTTTCAAAAGACCTTTTTAAAGAAAATCTCATTTGAGCTATGGAATGGAAGAAAACCCTTGATATCATACTTTAGAGTATTTAGATGCAAGTGTTTCATATTGAATACCAAGGACAACCTTGGAAAATTTTCCTCTAAATCTGATGAAGGTATCCTTTTAGGATACTCTACAACTAGCAAAGCATATAGAGTATTTAATAAAAGATCATTAATTGTTGAAGAATCTATGCATGTTGTTTTTAATGAATCTAGAAGACTTGATCTTGAGAAAGGTAGTATTCTTGATGATGTTGCAGGAACTATGAAAAGACTTGATCTTGGAAATGGAAAAGAAGAAAATGATCAAGAAGATTCACATCAAGATGTTTCTCTACCTCATGTTCAAGATGAAAATGGGCAAGAACTCCCAAATGAATAGAGAATGACGAAAGATCATCCCAAGGAGCAAATCATTGGTGATCCTTCAAGGGGAGTAAGTACTAGATCCTATTTCAAACATTTAGCCACTGACCTTGCTTTTATTTCTCAAATTGAGCCTAAAAATGTTGATGAGGCTCTTAATGATGAAAGTTGGTTGATTTCAATGCAAGAGGAACTCAACCAATTTGAGAGAAGTAAGGTATGGACCTTAGTACCTAGACCCAAGGACCATCAAATTATAGGTAGCAAATGGGTATTTAGAAATAAACTTGATGAACAAGGTTCAATAACTAGGAATAAGGCTAGATTAGTTGCAAAAGGATATAATCAGGAAGAAAGAATAGATTATGATGAGACCTATGCACCTGTAGCTAGATTAGAAGCCATAAGAATACTTTTAGCATATGCATGTCACATGAATTTCAAACTCTTTCAAATGGATGTGAAAAGTGCCTTTCTAAATGGTTATATAGAAGAAGAAGTTTATGTGGAACAACCACCAGGTTTTGAAAGCTATGATTTGCCAAATCAAGTTTTTAAACTTTCAAAAGCTTTATATGGTTTGAAACAAGTCCCAAGAGCTTGGTATGAAAGACTAAGTTCTTTTCTCTTAGAAAATAACTTTACAAAGGGAAATGTTGACACCACATTATTCATTAAAAAGCATAAGCATGATATACTAATTGTTCAAATTTATGTTGATGATATCATATTTGGTTCTACTAATGAATTGCTTTGTCAAGAATTTGCTAAGTGTATGACTAGGGAATTTGAAATGAGCATGATGGGAGAGCTTAAATATTTTCTTGGTCTACAAATAAAACAAGGCAATGAGGGCATATTCATCAACCAATCCAAATATGCTATAGATTTAATTAAGAAATTTGGAATGGAAGGATGCAAGAATGCTAAGACTTCAATGAGCACATCAACAAAATTGGATAAGGATGAAAAGGGTAAGAGCATTAATGAAAAGCTCTATAGAGGTATGATCGGATCACTCTTATATCTTACTGCTTCTAGATCCGACATAATGTATAGTGTTTGCTTATGTGCTCGATTTCAATCATGTCCAAAAGAGTCTCATTTACATGCAATAAAAAGAATTCTAAGATATTTACATGGCTCATTGCATCTAGGTTTGTGGTATCCTAGAAATTCATCCTTTTATATTGTAGGATATTCAGATGCAGATTATGATGGTAGTCTTTTAGATAGAAAAAGTACTTCAGGTACTTGTCACTTTATTGGAGAGTACTTAGTTTCTTGGTTTAGCAGGAAACAAGTTTCAGTTGCTCTTTCAACTGCTGAAGCAGAGTATGTAGCAGCAGGATGTTATTATACACAAATCCCTTGGATGAAACAACAACTTAAGGATTATGGTCATGATATGAACCATATACCTATGAGATGTGACAATACAAGTGCTATAAATCTATCAAAGAATCCTATTCAACATTATAGAAGTAGGCATATTGACATTAGACACCACTTAATTAGAGATCATGTTCAATATGGAGATGTTGCATTGGAATTTATAAGCACAGAAAATCAATTGGAAAATATATTCACTAAGTCTCTAAATGAGGAAAGATTTAATTTCATTAGAAGAGAACTTGGTATGATTGATGGATTAACCTTGTGATTGCCAAATTGTCAAATCTAAAGTGATAATCTTGCTTATGTATCATCTCACTAGATATAAGGTAGTAAATTTGATGGAAATTTATGTTATAAGGGATAGAATCTTCACAGAAATGATTTAGTCTTATTTTAGGACTTAATTTTATTTGATGGACATTTTAGGCAATTCACGCCTGTGACATATGTTCACGCCCATGAATTAAAAGCCAAAAAGAACCACTAGCTTTCACGACTTGATTCACGACATGATTCATGCCTTCAAGTAGTGAAACCTATGTTCACGACTTCATTCACTCCCGTGAAAAGTTTTTTTCACGCCCGTGATGCATTTTCATGCCCGTGAACATTTTCACCATAAACTCATAGAAGCGTTCACGCTTTGAGTCACGCTTTGTTTCACGGGCATAAGTAGTGAAATTCAAAACTTCACACCCGTGACTCCTCTTTCACCCCCATGATAGTTCATCATTCACGCCCGTGACATTCAAATGTCATGACCATGAACCATTTCATGCCTTTATTCGAGGGAAGAGCACTCATTCAACAAACCGCGAACTCGACACTTCACGCTCGTGACAACATATTTCACGCCCGTGAAAGGGTCGGCTATATAACATTTCTGCCAGTTATTTTTCACATTTCAACTTTCCAGCTTCTTGAAATTGCTCTCATTTACACACATTGAATGGTACATTGAAGATTCTGGCCCCCTAGTCACAAATTGCTTTTATAAATACCATCAAAAACCCCTTCCATCATCAAAAATCATCTTTCCTTAGGGTTTCCTCACAAATTCAGTCACACTTTTTTAAACTCTTCAAAGTTCATTTCTTCAAATCAACAAGGAAATCGGATCATCCAAGGGTACTAGGAAGAAATCTCATGCTCCTAGGAGGTACTCAGACTACCTAATGAATAAAATCCTGGAGCATTGCCATCTTAGGTACTTAACCCTTAAGAAAAGGCCTCTCATTTCATCAAGGTCTATTGAGTGGCAGATGGTACACACTCTTGGGCTCGAGACAGCGATGACAGAGCAACTCTAGGCTTGTCATTTGAAGGATTTTATGGACATTCATCAGCCCACCTTGAGGGAGACAACCTTGGAATTCTTGAGCATTTTGCAAGTGTCTCCTACTGGCATAGTGAAATTTCAACTGTGCAGCAATTTGAACACTCTCTCTGCCACATAATTCGGGGATTTATTCAACCTACCCTCAGACGGCGTCTTCAATGACAGCGAAGTGGAGTTCTATGCAACTAGAGCATGGACTCATTTTGGTATGGATTGCAATTGGGACGTAAAGAAGACCAAGAGCACTCGTCTCCGGTCTCCAGTGCACAAATATCTGTATAGGTTTCTAACCTATAGCATATTTTCCCAAGGAGATAGCAATGGCACCATTCGAAAGTCTGAGCTTTGTCTCTTGGAGACGGCCCGAAGAGGCCTCATAGGGGGACTTTCTCAATAATTTGCAAACCATCTCCTGTCCATTGCCACCAAGCCCTCCGGAGACATACTTATTGGTGGGTATGTAACCCACATAGCCTTGAAGCTTGGATATCTGAAGCTGGATGACCATCACTATAATCTCATCCCAGGGCATCCTGGAGACCGATTGGATGTAGAGTCCTTCATCAAGATGGGAGCGGCTATTTGAATTGTCCATGAGAACAACATATACTATCGCTTCATCGACACTGCTGGTGAAATCATATGGGAAGACAGTGACTCGGAGGACTTCAAAGCTGACCTCCAAGGAATCCAGCACAGGAAATGGGCTCAAGTTGAGGAGGCACCTCCATCGATTGAGCAGGACATCGGAAAATCCTCGGTTTCCACACCAAATTTGGCTCAGCAAGTGGTTGACCTCTTGGCACCGCGATTTAAGCAGCTGTAGGCTTCGATGGATGAGAGGTTGGAGAACCTCAAAGACTTCATGGAGTCTCGGATGGATAGCCTTGAGGCAAAAATTGCTCGCCTTAGGGATAGGATGTCCGGCTAGATGATAGGCTAGATGTCTCTGTTAGCCTTGTTATGTTTATTTCTAGCTTGCTTGTTTGAAGGAAATTTTAAATTTCCTTTCTAAATTTTATTTACTTTTGTTTGTACTTGTCTTTCAATATTAATATATTTTCTTTGTTTTCCATTATGGTTTATCTTTCTTGATATTCTTTTTGTTGATGACAAAAGGGGGAGAAACTAGCAATTGCAATATATTAAGATAAGTGCAAGCAATACTTAATTTTGAATCAAAATGAAGAACCTACAAATATATTGAGTTAAGTAGGGAGCAAATAGCAATATTTTGAGTTAAGTGCAATACTTAAAATTTGATTCAAAATGAATATGCACCTTAAATATATCTTAAGTATACTTTGAATATACCTTGATGCAAGTTAGATAAATTAATATGCACTTGAAATACTCTAAATATAACTTACATATACTTCATGATTTAAAGAGAATTTTGGTATATATTGGATATACTTTCCATATAATTTGCGTATACTTAAAACTAGAAAGTATATATCAATGCTACACTTCATCATTCTCTACAATTCTTGCACTTCATTATTTTTTATCCTAAGCATCTTTTGAGGGGGAGACTTCTCAAAAGCACATATTGCTAGATTATTTATCACCATCAAAAAGGGGAAGATTGTTGAACCTTGAGCGGTATTTCTGTCATTTTGATGATAACAAATAAAATAGCAATGTTGTATTTAACATACTTGTTTTCTAAGTCTATTGAACAGGGTATGAAATATGTTAGCAAAAATGGAGAATGAAAGATCAATCTTCAAAAGATAAAAATTGAAGTAGTGGCATGTTCACGCCCGTGATGAAGCTAACCGCCAACGAACCAACATTTGAAGTTCACGCCCATGAAGGAAGACAACAACCGTGAATGAACTTTTTAGTCATGCCCGTGAAAGAAATGTCACGCCCGTGAACAAACATGACAAATTCTTCCAGAGAGCTTCACGACCAAAGTCACCACTTGAATCACGGCTTGAAAGGTTGTCACGCCCGTGAAGATATATGTCACGCATGTGACCCAATATTTCAAAACCTTCCAGAATGTTTCACGGCCAAGGTCACCACTTCAGTCACGGCTTGGGAAAACAGTCACGAGCATGACACAAAGAGTCACGCCCATGAAAGATGAAAGAGAAAAATGTCAGGCGCGATTATTAGAATTGGTGTAACGACTAGTTTCATATTAAATGCATTCTAACGACTATAATTCGCCATGAGAGTATAAATGCAAGCTATTTATGCATTCAGAACAAGAGGATAGCTAATACTTTGAATCAAAATCTTGTAGTAAGCTATTTGTACATTTAATACTTTCAAAACAAATATTTATTCTCTGTGAAAATCTTTTTGCTCATCATTTATTGAGCAATAAAGATTTGTAAGTGTTTCTCTCTGTAATCATTTATTACTCAAGTGAGTTTTGGGTATTTTTGGATTAAGAGTAGAACATTTGTAAGGGTTAGTTGTGTGAGCCTCTAAAACACAAAGAAAGGTTATTTGTGTGAGCCTGTAAAATGCAAAGAAAGGTTCTTTGTGTGAGCCTATAAAACACAAAGTAAAGGTTGTTTGTGTGAGCCTATAAAACACAAGGAATTGGTTATTGTGTGACCCAATATTTCAAAACCTTCCAGAATGCTTCACGGATAAGGTCACCACTTCAGTCACGGCTTGGGAAAACAGTCACGACCATGACACAAAGAGTCACGTCCGTGAAAGATGAAAGAGAAAAATGTCAGACAAGATTATTAGGGTTGGTGCAATGACTAGTTTCATATTAAATGCATTCTAACGGCTATAATTTGCCATGGGAGTATAAATGCAAGTCATTTATGCATTCAGAATAAGAGGATAGCTAATACTTTGAATCAAAATCTTGTAGTAAGCTATTTGTACATTTAATACTTTCAAAACAAATATTTATTCTCTGTGAAAATCTCTTTGCTCATCATTTATTGAGCAATAAAGATTTGTAAGTGTTTCTCTCTGTAATCATTTATTACTCAAGTGAGTTTTGGGTATTTCTGGATTAAGAGTAGAACATTTGTAAGGGTTAGTTGTGTGAGCCTCTAAAATACAAAGAAATGTTATTTGTGTGAGCCTGTAAAATGCAAAGAAAGGTTATTTGTGTGAGCCTATAAAACACAAAGTAAAGGTTGTTTGTGTGAGCCTGTAAAACACAAGGAATTGGTTATTGTGTGAGCCATCAAAACATAAGGGATTTCTGGGTTAGGTGTGAGCCATTGTGAGAAACACCATAGTTGGGAGTGAGCTTGTAAAACTCCATTGTAACACTTAGTGTGTTAGTGAAACTCCCAATTGCGATTGGGGAGAGGAGTAGGGTTTGTTAACACCCGAACCTCTATAAAAATCCTTGTGTCAAATTTCTCTATCCCTCCTAAACTTAACTTTTTATTTCCGCACTTTAAAGTTAAATTTTTAAACTCCAATTCAACCCCCCTTCTTGGCTCAATATCTAGGCAACACTCTCATACTTAGTCTGATAGAAATATGACATTCAAAAGCATTGTAAGACCAAAAAGAATTTTTAGACCTAAACAATTTAATTATTGTATGAAATTTGGTCACATAAATAAACATTGCTGGATAAAGAAGGCTCATTAGGAACCTTCATGTGCTAACCCCCAAGGACCCAAGCTCATTTGGGTACCTAAAAATCATACTTGAATTGTGATTCTATAGGTATACCTCAAGTCCACAATAAACAAAAATGCTTGGCTAGTAGACAGTGGATGCTCAAGGCATATGACAGGAGACAAAGAACTTTTCAATGAAATCAAAAGTATTGATGGAGGTAAAGTTACTTTTGGAAACAACGCTAAGGTGATGAATCTTGGTTGTGGCATAAAAGGCTTGGTCATGCAAGCATGGATTTAATTCAAAGCCTTAGCATAGGAGAGCTGGTAAAGGAACTGCCAAAAGTCAAATTTGAAAAAGACAAGACATGTGAACCTTGCCAAAAAGGAAAACAACACAAGTCATCATTCAAATCTAAAAATTTTGTAAGTACCTCAAAACCTCTACAACTTTTGCATCTAGATTTATTTGGACCTACTAGAATTGCAAGCTTAGGAGGTAAACACTATGTCTTTGTCATTGTAGTTGATCACTCTTGATTTACTTGGGTAATTTTCTTAGCTCAAAAGAGTGATGCCTTTGAAAATTTCAGAAATTTTGCTAAAAAAGTTCAAAATGAAATAGGATATTGTATTTCAAAAATAAGAAGTGATCATTGCAAAGAATTTGAAAATGAAAACTTTGAGAATTGTTGTCTTGAATATGGCATTTCGCAGAATTTTTCATCTCCTAGGACACCTCAACAAAATGGGGTAGTCGAAAGGAAAAATTAAACTTTAATTGAAATGGCTCGAACAATGCTCAATGAGTATGGTTTGCCAACTTACTTCTAGGCCGAAGCCACAAATACTGCATATTATATTTCAAATCGAGTTTTCAAAAGACGTCTATTAAAAAAACTTCATTTGAGCTATGGAATGGAAGAAACCCCTTGATATCATACTTTAGAGTATTTGGATGCAAGTGCTTCATATTGAATACCAAGGACAACTTTGAAAAATTTGCCTCTAAATCTTATGAGGGTATCTTTTTAGGATACTCTACAACTAGCAAAACATATAGAGTATTTAATAAAAAGTCATTAACTATTGAAAAATCTATACATGTTATTTTTTTTATTAATCTAGTAGGCTTGATCTTGTGAAAGGTAGTGTTCGTGATGATGTTGTAGGTATCATGGAATGACTCGATCTTGAAAATGAAAGAGAAGAAAATGATCAAGAAGATTCACATCAAAATGATTTTCTACCTCCAGCTCAAGAGGAAAATAAGCAAGAGCTCCCAAAGGAATGAAGATTGACGAAAGATCACCCCAAAGAGCAAATCATTGGTGATCCTACAAGGGGAGTAAGTACTAGATCTCATCTCAAATATTTAGTTTCTGACCTTGCTTTTGTTTCTCAAATTGAGCCTAAAAATATTGATGAGGCTCTTAAGGATGAAAATTGGGTGATTGCTATGCAAGAGGAACTCAACCAATTTGAGAGAAGTAAGTTATGGACCTTAGTACCTAGACCCAAGGAGAATCAAATCATAGGAAGCAAATGGGTATTTAGAAATAAACTAGATGAACAAGGTTCAATAACTAGGAATAAGGCTAGGTTGGTTGCTAAAGGATATAATCAAGAAGAATGAATAGATTATGATGAGACCTATGCTCCTGTAGCTAGATTAAAAGCCATAAGAATACTTTTAGCATATGCATGCCACATGAATTTCAAACTCTTTCAAATGGATGTAAAAAGTGTATTTTTAAATGGCTTTATAGAAGAAGAAGTTTATGTAGAACAACCACTAGGTTTTGAAAGCTATGATTTTCCCAACCATGTTTTTTAACTTTCAAAAGCTTTATATGGTTTGAAACAAGCCCCAAGAGCTTGGTATGAAACACTAAGTTATTTTCTCTTAGAAAATAGCTTTACAAAGGGAAATATTGACACCACATTATTCATTAAAAAGCATAAGCATGATATACTAATTGTTCAAATTTATGTTGATGATATCATATTTGGTTCTATTAATGAAGTGCTTTATCAAGAATTTGCTATGTGTATGACTAGGGAATTCGAAATGAGCATGATGGGTGAGCTCAAGTTCTTAAGAATTGTGGTCATAGTATGAACCATATACCTATTAGATGTGACAATACAAGTGCTATAAATTTATCTAAGAATCCCATTCAACACTATAGAAGTAAGCATATTGACATAAGACATCATTTTATTAGAGATCATGTTCAATATGGAAGTTCGGTGTGGAGGCCGAGGATTGTCCAACTTTCTGCTCAACCTCTGGGGTCACCATCTCGACTCGAACTCTTGTTCTTTGCTGGATTCCTTGGACGCCAGCTTTGAAGTCGTCTGAATCATTGTCATCCTAAATAATCTCACCAACAGAAGTAGTGAAGTGGTAGTAGATATTATTTTCATGAATTATGCAAACCGCTGCTCCCATCTTGATAAAAGACTCGACATCTAGCCGGTAGCAGATGTGCTGGTATGAGGTTGAGGTTGTGCTCTTCTAGCTTCAGATATCCAAGCTTGATAGCAAGGTGAGTCATATACCTACCAATCAATATGTCTCCGGAGGGCTTCGTTGCAATTGATAGTAGATGGATTTCAAACCATTGAGATAGAGCCACTATTAGGCCTCTTTAGGCTATCTTTAGGAGAAAGAGCTCGGATTTCCTAATTGCACCGTTGCTATCCCCTCATGCAAAGATGCTATAGGTCAGAAATCTATGCAAGTACTTGTGTACTAGTGATCAAAGGTGGGTGTTCTTCGTCTTTTTGACGTTCCAGCTGCAATCTTATCCAAAATGAGTCCATGGCGGATTGGCATAGAAATCCACCTCACTTTCATTGAGGATACCGTCAGAGGAAATGTTGAACATGTCACCAAACTCCATTGCAGTGAGGGTGTTCGGATGCTAACAGAGTTGAAATTTCATCGTGTCGATAGGAGAGACTTCAAGGGTGCTAAGAAACTCGAGGGTAGGTTCCCTTAGTGTCGGTTGATAGATATCAACGAAAGCTTTTAGATGAAAAGCCTGGAGTTGTTCTGTCATGCTTGTCTCGAGACTAAAGGTTCTGACAGCGTGCCATTCAAAGGATCGAGAAGAAATGAGTATCTTTTCTTGAGAACCGAATACCTTAGAAGACAATGCTCCAAAATGATATTGAGAAGGTAGTTCGTGTACCTTCTTGGATCATGAGACTTTTTTCTGATGCCTTTAGAGGAGCCGGGTTCCATTTTTAAGTTTGAGATTGATTTTTGAAAAGAAAAAATCTGATAGGATTTTTGAAGAATACCTTGTGATTTTGTGATTTCTGATGAAAGAGAGTTTTTGAAGGTATTTATAAGTGGAAAAGGCTGTTATAGAGCCAGAATCTATGAAAGGTATTGAATGTGGTGATAAATGAGAAATGTTGGAGAGTTAGAAATGAGAGAAATAACGGCAGAAAATGTTTTATAGTCGACATCTTCACAGTCGTGAATGCTAAGTCACTCGCATAAAATGTTGTGTTCATGGTTTGCTGAAGAGGCATTCTACCCATGATGAAGAATATGAAAAATTTTACAGTTGTGACATTTAATGGTCATGGGCATGAATGATGATTTTTCACGATGGTGACAAAATGAGTCACAATCGTGAAGTACAATCTTCACTACTTGTGACCATGAGACAAAGCATGAACGCTTCTGTAAGAATTTGGTCATGAACAAGTGTCACGGTCGTGAACACAGGGTTTCACGGGAGTGACAAAAAAAGGTTATGGGCATAAAACATAGTCTTCAATACCTTCAACTGTGAAGCATGTCGCGAAGCAAGATGTGAAAGCTTCTAGAGCTTTTGGCGATTATGATCACGGCCGTGAATATGTGTCATGGGCGTGAATTGCCTAAAACCCTCATTAAATAAAACTAAGTCTAAAACAAGACTAAAGTATTTCTAAGGTGCTTCTATCCTTTGTAACATATTTTTCATCAAGTTTTGCCATTTCATACCTTAAAAGTTGAGACAATAACACAAGATTAACATTCAAGGTTCGACAAATTTGGCAATCTAGGATACCATAAACCTAGATGCAATGAGTCATGTAAATATTTTAAAATTCTTTTCACAACATTCAAATTAGATTCTTTAGGACAGATTGAAAGCGAGCACAAAAGCATACACTATACATTATATCAGGTCTAGAGGCTGTAAGATATAAGAGTGAACTGATCATACCTCTATAGAGCTTTTCATTAATGCTTTTACCCTTTTCATCTTTGTCCAATTTTGTTGATGTGCTCATTGAAGTCTTGGCATTTTTGCATCCTTCCATTCCAAATTTCTTGATTAAGTCTTTGGCATATTTGGATTGGTCAATGAATATGCCCTCATTACCTTGTTTTATTTGTAGACCAAGGAAGGACTTGAGCTCACCCATCATGCTTATTTTGAATTCCCTAGTCATACACTTAGCAAATTCTTGGCAAAACAATTCATTAGTAGACCCAAATATGATGTCATCAACATAAATTTGAACAATTAGAATATCATGCTTATGCTTTTAATAAATAAAGTAGTGTCAACATTCCCCTTTGTAAAATTATTTTCTAAAAGAAAAGAACTTAGTCTTTCATACCAAACTCTTGAGGCTTGTTTCAAACCATATAAAGCTTTTGAAAGTTTAAATACATGGTTAGGCAAATTATGGCTTTCAAAACCTAATGGTTGTTCTACATAAACTTCTTTTTATATAAAACCATTTAAGAAAGCACTTTTGACATCCATTTGAAAGAGTTTGAAATTCATATGGCATGCATATGCTAAAAGTATTCTTATGGCTTCTAATCTAGCTACTGGAGCATAGGTCTCATCATAATCTATTCCTTCTTCCTGATTATATCCCTTTACAACTAACCTAGCCTTATTCCTAGTTATTGAACCTTGTTCATCTAGTTTATTTCTAAATACCCATTTGCTTTATATGATTTGATGCTCCTTAGGTCTAGGAACTAAGGTTCATACCTTACTTATCTCAAATTGGTTAAGTTCCTCTTACATATAAATCACCCAATTTTCATCATTAAGAGCCTCATCAATATTTTAAGCTCAGTTTGAGAGACAAATGCAAGATTAGAATCTAAAGGTTTGAGATGAGATCTAATACTTACTCCCTTTGCAGGATCACCAATGATTTGCTTCTGAGGGTGATCTTTTGTCAATCTCCATTCCTTTGGGAGCTTTTGCTTGTTTCCTCTTGAGCTGGAGTAGAGAGTTATCTTAATGTGAATTTTCTTGATCATATTCTTCTTTTTTATTTTCAAGATCAAGTCTTTCCATTGTACCTACAACATCATCAAGAAAACTACCTTTCACAAGATCAAGCTTACTATATTCATAAAAAACAACATGCATAGATTCTTCAATAGCTAATGACTTTTTATTAAATACTCTATAAGCTTTGCTAGTGGTAGAGTATCCTAAAAATATACCATCATCAGATTTAGAGGCAAATTTTCCAAGGTTGTCCTTGGTATTCAATATGAAACACTTGCATCCAAATACTCTAAAGTATGATATCATAGAATTTCTTCCATTCTATAGCTCAAAAGAAGTTTTGTTTAAGAGATGTCTTTTGCAAACTCAATTTGAAATATGACATGCATTATTTGTGGCTTCGGCCCAAAAGTAAGTTGGTAATCCATACTCATTGAGCATTGTTCGAGACATTTCAATTAAAGTTCGATTTTTCCTTTCGACTACCCCATTTTGTTGAGGTGTCTTAGGAGATTTAACATTCTGTGAAATGCCATGTTCTAGACAAAAAATCTCAAAGTTTTCATTTTCAAATTCTTTGCCATGATCACTTCTTATTTTTGAAATACAATATCCTTTTTCATTTTGAACTCTTTTAAAAAAGTTTTTGAAAGTTTCAAAAGCATCACTCTTTTGAGCTAAGAAAATTACCCAAGTGAATCTAGAGTAGTCATCGACGATGACAAAAGCATAGTGTCTTCCTAAGCTTGCAACTCTAGTAGGTCCAAAACGATCTAGATGCAAGAGTTATAGAGTTTTTGAGGTACTTACAATGTTTTTGGATTTGAAAGATGACTTGTGTTGTTTTCCTCTTTGACAAGGTTCACATGTTGAGGTACTTACAATGTTTTTGGATTTGAAAGATGACTTGTGTTGTTTTCCTCTTTGACAAGGTTCACATGTCTTATCTTTTTCAAATTTGACTTTTGGTAGTCCCTTTACCAGCTCTCCTTTGCCAGGCTTTAAATTATAGCCATGCTTGCATCACCAAACCTTCCATGCCACAACCAAGATTCATCATTAGTAGTCACAAGACACTTGGAGGAAAGGTTAGATATTTTGTGTAAGTCTATTATGTAGGTATTGACATCTCTACTTTAAATATCTTTTGGCCATTAAGAGAGGTTACAAGACATTCGTTAGAAGTAAGGATTACCTGGTTCCCCTTACCACATAATTGATTTGCACTTAACAAATTATGTTTCAAACCATTAACAAGTAAGACATCTTTAATGAAAGTAGTACCATTAATACCAATAGAGCCAATGCCAATTACCTTACCCTTAGCATTGTTTCCAAAGGTTACTTTACCTCAATCAATACTTTTGATTTCATTGAATAGTTCTTTGTCTCCGGTCATATACCTTGAGCATCCACTATCTACTAGCCAAGCATTTTTGTTTATTGTGGACTTGAGGCATACCTATAGAATCACAATTCAAGTATTGTTTTTAGGTACCCAAATAAGCTTAGGTCCTTGGGGGTTAGCACATGAAGGTTTCCAATGAGTCTTCCTTATCTAACAATGTTTATTTATATGACTAAATTTCATACAATAATTACATTGTTTAGCTCTAAATATACTTTTTGGTCTTACTATGATTTTGACTGCCATTTTCCTATTAGGTAGAATTTGTGAGCAATGGCATGCACATGCATGATGACTTGGTGCTTTCCTAGGTGCATGCTTCTTATACATAAAATCATGATTAGCCTTTTGAGGTTTCCTTCTTAGGCTTACCAACCCTTGATCATTCCTCTTATGTATAGAAGGTTTAGTGTATGTTGTGCACTTAGCCCTTGGGGCTGTTACTGCTAATGTGGAGATGTGGGGTTCACTTGACTTCACAAAAGTGGTATTGTGAGATGAAGATTATGTGCCTTTAAATCCTAGACCATGTCTTATTAAAGGTGGTCTTTGAGATACAATGAGAGTATCTAAACTCTCATTGCCCTTGTGAAATTTTGAAATAGAGTTTCTAAGTTCCTCAACTTTATTTTTCAAAAAATTATTTTCTGTAAGCAAAGATTTAGTTGAGGATCTTAAGGAGTAATCATCTAATGATATTTGAAGAGATTCATTAGAGGATTTAAGCTCAAGGTTTTCTTTTTCTAAAACTTCCATTTTTCTTTTCAAACTAGAAATGTTGTTCTTGTAAGTATTGAATTTGCACCTATATTTTTCTAGTTCTACATTCAATACCTCTATCATCATCTTCAACTTATTCTTGAGATTTTGAAGTAAAAGCTTTTAGTGCTAAAGACTTTCTTTTATCTGGCTCGGCTTTAAGCTCTCTATCTCTTTTCACTGCCATTTCATGTGTTAGGAGTTTGCCAATAAGCACATCGGTATTCATGACGCTTATGTCTTCATTGGCCTCTTCTATACCAGCAACTCTTGAACCGTAATCTTTGAGAGGAAGACTTCTCAGAATTTTGTTATTTACATATTCCAAGCTCATGTGTTTCCCAAGCTTTCTCATGCCATTTATGATGGCTAGAAGATGGTTCTTCATATCGGTGATTGACTCATTGGATTTCATCTTGAAGAGTTCATACTCTGAAGTAAGAAATTGAATCTTCTTTGATTTAACTTGCTTTGTTCCTTCATGATAGTTTTTCAATATTTTCGACATGCTATATGCAGTTAGGCAGTGTTGTATTCTACCACATTCTTCAATGGATAGTGAGCTTGAAAGAATTGTCACTGCCTTCTTGTTTTTAAAATTTGCTCTTCTTTGAGGCTCTGTCCAATCATCTCTTGATAGTATTTCTTTTTCACATCAACTCTCTTCTAGTTGGTGGTGTCCATACTTTCCAAACGCTATCCCAAACTTCAATTCCCTCACTATCGAGATATTTCTCCATTTAGAACTTCCAATGAGCATAATTTGCTCCATCAAAGGACGAGTTGAGACTTTGGAATCCTTCATTGGCCATTTCTTGATCTTTGCCAGCGCTGTTTAGGCTTCAATGCTAGACTAAACTCTGATACCAATTGTTGCCCAGATAATGAACCAACTAGAGTAGGGATAGGAAGATATCACATAATAAATTTATAGAGGTTCGGGTGTTAACAAACCCTACTCCTCTCCCCAATCTCAATTGGAAGTTTCACTAACACACTAAGTGTTACAATGGAGTTTTACAAGCTCACTCCCAACTATGGTGTTTCTATCAATGGATCACACCTAACTCAGAAATTCCTTGTGTTTTAATGGCTCACACAATAAACCAATTCCTTGTGTTTTAATGACTCACATAAATAACCCTTACAAGTGTTATACTCTTAACCCAATATACCCAAACTCACTTAAGTAGTAGATTATGAATAGAAACACTCACAAATCTATAATTCTCATAAATTATGAGCAAAAAGATTTTTATAGAGAATTAAAGTTTTTTCGAAAGTAATTAATGCACAAATGGCTACAACAAGATTTTGATTCGAAGTAATTGCTATTCTCTTGTTCTTGATTCATAAATGACTTGCATTTATACTTCATTGGGGAATTATAGTCGTTTGGTTGCATTTAATGTGAAAATAGTCGTTGCACCAACTTTTAATTTCGCGCCTGACATATTTCTCTTTCCTCATTCGCAATCGTGAATATGTGTGTCACGGTCGTGAATGTTCTTCTAGGCCATAGTCTAAGTGGCGACTCTAGTCGTGAAGCACTCTGAAAGGAATTGAAGTGTTTGATTACGGGTGTGACATTATTCTTTCACGAGGGTGAATATCCTTCCAAGCCGTGGTCCAAGTGGTGACTCTGGCCGTAAAGCTCTCTAGAGGAATTTGACATGTTTTCTTATGGGCATGACTATCTTTCACGGGCGTGACTGATATGATCATTCACGGTTGCTATGATTCTTCATGGCTGTGAACTTTAAATATTGAATAGTTGGCGTTAAGCCATATTACGGGCGTGACATAATCAGTCACGGGCGTGAACATGCTATTTCTTCATTTTTTTGTCTTTCAAAGTTAGTCTTCCATTCTTGCATCATATTTCATACCCTGTTCAATAAATTTAGAACACAAGTATGTTAAATACATTATTACTATTTTATTTGTTAGCATGAAAATGACAGAAATACCCTTCAAGGTTCAACATAAAGGTTTTCAAGAAGATGGTAAAAACCATCTTGTTTGTAAACTTAAAAAGTCTACTTATGGTTTAAAACAAACCTCACGACAGTGGTACTTAAAGTTTGATGATGTAATCACCTTTTTGGGTTTTATTTAAAGCAAAGTTGATATATGCATATATCTTAAGATCAGTGGAAGAAAATATATTTTTCTAATATTGTATGTAGATGATATTTTGCTTGCATATAATAATTTAGGTACACTGTATGAGGTAAAGTAGTTGTCATCTAAATATTTTGATATGAAAGATCTTAGAGAAGCATATTTTATCCTTGGTATTGAAATTTAAAGGAATAAATCTCAAAACCTTTTAGGTCTCTCCCAAAAGGCATACATAAAAAGGATATTGAAGAAATTCAATATGCATGATGGTAAGTCTTGGGATGTGCCAATTGTTAAAGGTGATAAATCAAGTATGACACAGTGTACTAAAAATGAGATTGAGAGAGAATTAATAAAAGTAGTGTCATATGCTAGTGTAGTAGGAAGCTTGATATATGCCCAAGTTTACACTAGACTAAACATTGCATTTGCAGTTGACATTCTAGGTAGATATCAATCTAATTCTAGAATGGACCATTGGGTTGCAGCTAAAAGAGTTCTGAGATACCTTAAAGGGACTAGTGATTACATCTTAACATATAGAAAGGTTGAATATCTTAAGTTAGCTAGCTATACAAATTCTGATTTTGTTGGTTGCTCAAATGATAGAAAATCCACATTATGTTATATTTTTATGCTAGCTAGTGAGGTTGTATCTTGGAAAAGTATTAAATAGTCCTTAGTCTCTTCTTTCATGATGCAAGCTGAGTTTATAGTATGTTATGGTGTAGCCATACAGGCTATATGACTATGAAATCTCATTGCAGAAATGTCAATTGTTGATTCCATTGGCAAACCCATAAAGTTATATTGTAATAATTTTCTAGCTGTGTTGTTTGCGAAAAAACAACAAGAATATCACTCGATCTAAGTATATGGAAGTCAAATATTTGACATTGAATGAACTAATAAAGAAAGTTGACGTTGAGGTAGAGCATATCGGTACAAATAATATGATAGTAGATCCTCTAACCAATGGACTACGACCCAATGTTTATATGAGACATGTCATTAGTATGGATCTAAACTCTGGTTTTGATCCTTTAGATTAATGGGAAGATTTCATATTGCTCTATGTAATATTTATTTGTACTTTATACATTGGTAGAGATGTAAATTATTATATTTTGATGATCATTAATAAAGTTTGACATATTTTCATTAGAAAATATTAGATATTATATTTTCATAGAAAAATAAAAAGGTTAAATTTTTATTAGAAAATATTATGTGATATATCAAATTAGATATTTGAAAGCATATCGGTACAAATAATATGATAGTAGATCTTCTAACCAAGCGACTATGACCCAATGTTTATATGAGACATGTCATCAGTATGCATCTGAACTCTGGTTTTGATCCCTTAGATTAGTGGGAGGATTTCATATTGCTCTATGTTATTTTTATTTGTACTTTATACATTAGTATAGATGTACATTATTGTATTTTGATGATCATTAATAAAGTTTGACATATTTTCATTGGAAAATATTAGATATTATATTTTCATGGAAAAATAAAAAGGTTATATTTTTATTAGAAAATATTATGTGATATATTAAATATGATATTTGAAAATCTTAAAATTAGTGTCATCTTAAGCAAAAACTCAGACATTTATGTTCATGGCTTTGGAGGCATGTCTTATGACACATAAAATATCTTGAAATATAAAATTTTTAAGATATACAGACTTCATTTGAAGTCATAAATGATTTTTTAAAAGTAACTATATTACATAAAGATAAAAAATTTGACTGACAAAAAAATCAACACATAAAGTTTTGATCATAAAATTAGTATTGACTAATTCTTACCACATTACGACACTGTTACTCATAATGATTGATAGGGTTATTGGCATATGTAACTATGGAAGATGTCATATTCTTGATTATGTGGTTTTTGTCATAATCCTTTACTAATTATTTTATTGAATTGAGTAGAAATGTGAAGTCTCTTGTAATATGTTCTCTCCCCAAAAGATCGATCTGGTGGGGTGTGCAGTGCCACTCGCTTATAGCAGGACTCGTCCCCTTCACCTATCCGATGTGGGATTGAAGTCTGTGACATTCTCCCCCACCCAATCCTGTGACGCCCTCGTCACAGTGGGCCCCACTGCCTGCCCCAAACCCGGGGTGCTTGGCGAGACATCGGAGTCGGATCTAGGTCGGCTCTGATACCATTTGTCACGGGGCCATTACTCTCTCCCCAAAAGATCGATCTGGTGGGGTGTGCAGCGCCACCCGTTTATAGCCAAGACTCGTCCCCTTCACCTATCCGATGTGGGATTGAAGTCTGTGATATTCTCTCCCACCTAATCCTGTGACGCCCTCGTCACAGTGGGCCCCCCTGCCTGCCCCAAACCCGGGGTGCTTGGCGAGACATCGGAGTCAATATACCCAAGTGGAAGAATGTAAGATATTTTATTTTAATATCTTATATTTATAAGCTTTTAATTGAGATATCAGGACAAATTACAAATAAATGACCTTAAAATTTTGATTAATTCTTAATTTAGACATAGCTTCATTAATTAATTAATTAAGTGTGAAAGATTTAATGTGTACTCAAATAATAATATGAGTATAATGAATAGTTCATAATTATTATATAACGGTAAGCTAAGTCTCTTTTGTTGCTAATTCTAATCATTAAGTTTCTCCATATAAGAAATGATAGAGGTTAAGGAAAGTAATAGAATTCCATCATTTTTGAATTAAAAAACTAGAGAAAATTTTTGTGCAAAATTTCTCAGATCTTTTATATAACAATGGATTCAGTCAAATTAGGTATATATATATTTTTTTATCAATTAAATTGTTTGTTTTTCTATTTTAAAATGCATGTATTAAATTCTGGGTTGAGATTCTAAAGTTTTTGTTATAAATTTCTCCATCAAATAACCGAACTCTTTTGCTTCTTCCTCATTACAGAAATGAAAATCTCATATTTCGCATTTGGATGTTAATCAATCAAGATTGGGATCTGCAACGTATTCATATGTGTAGAAGGAAATGCTATTGCGGATCATCTTGCCAACTTGACATTTAATCAGGCTGATCATTTTGTCTAGTATGATAGTCAACCTGCTATTGTTGGCCTGTCTTCTACTTGGTGACACACCTAGAGCTGCTCAACCTCTTGATAATGTATTGTTTAGTTTTTATTGTTCTCATTTGAAAAATTCTCACTGTTATGTTTATTTTTTATGGGGAGAAAAATAGCAAAAGGCAAGACTTTTCGGTCTTTACCCGTAGAGGAAGAATTAAAAAAAAAAAATTGCCAGAGAAAGAAATGGCTGAGGCTGTTTATATTTTGCATCCGATGATAAAGATTGTGAAGAACTCGCTCTTCCTCTCCTTTTCTTTTTTCTTTTGCTTTTCCTCCTCTTCATATGCAATATATTTTCTTATCAATAATACATTGAAAACGCGCTTTCAAAATTCATGTTAAGATGCCCTAATGTGACAACTCTTAATGAATTTATCAGAGAAATTGATGTATTTAGCCCACAATGGCCGAAGTTGAGGAAACGCTATATCTAGCCAAGGTTTTGCTCTGCCATTGAAATGTATAACACCAGCACTTTCAGCATCAGCCAAGCTTGTATTTTCTTGATATCCCAAACCTAGCATATGCCAAAATGGATCAATCACATTTACATGACCATGAAATGCTATTAGTCCTGGTGGTAGTGTCCCTAGTTGCCACAAGCTCAGGTCTGATTTCAAATTCTGCAGCCATAATATCATGGAAAAAAATTACAGTTATTAAATATTTATATCAAATTATTTTATTATAAAAATAAAATTTAAATAAACGAGAAATGTTAAATATATTTCTTTATATTATCTTCTCTATTATATGAATGACACATATGTTTATTTTTAATTTAATATGATGCATATGACAAAAATAGGTGTATGAGTTATTCAAATTGTGAAGAAGGCAAAAAGAAAAGACCGATAGCACTCTTCAAAATAAATATAGAGAAACACGAAATACTTCTTTATTATGTAAAACATACCCTACTTTTAATGTAATAGGACTGGTATGAGAGAAAATTGGGATATATATCATTAAAATAATGAAAATGATAGAAAAGACAATAAAGAGAAGGCAATTAAATCAACATATAAAAAATATTTCTATTGAATTTGATTTAATCAGTCTGAAAAAACATTGTATAAAAGTTAGTATTTTGAATTACCTGTTCAAGCCAGTAGTGGTAAGTGAGGCTTATGTTGGTCTTCCTCCAAGCTTCTAAATCAAAAATGTTCATTCCATATGCCCAAGCACATTCATTGGGATCAAAATTATTAGCTATCAGAGGATGAGAAAAGTTCAAATAGCTCTTCAACCGCTTGGACATCACAAATTTATCTTCTCCTTTACAGGTTTCCACTGCCCCATTCACCTTCCCATTCATCTCAATATCCCACAAAGGCGAAAGGTCTGTTTGCACAACTATGTCATCGTCTAAAAACACCACCTTGATTAGACTAGGAAACAGCTGCAAACAAATTAAAAATGTCATAAATTTTACAGCTTTAGCTGTCGAGAAAAACCAAGAACAATATCACAATGACATGAATTTTACCTCTGGAAGATGAATTCGAATATGATTCATGACTGAATTATACTTGGGACTAAGAGCTTGTAGCTTAGCAGCGATAATGTGAGGCTTTTCAGTATTATTTGCGACAATTGCTGAAGACCCTCCTCTGAACTGAGACCTCACTCTTTGATCCTTTTCCATGGCTTCCAAAACGGGGACTTTACCTTTAGTGAACCAGTCGAAATGATGCAATTCCTTAACCTCAATTATGGCAGGGGACAAAGGGTGCAAAGAGAACCATGCTTGCATTGGTGAATAAGTTTTTCGATCCGTTATTATGTGGAGCACAAATTTTTGGGGTCGTAATGCGTTTTGGACAAGTGAGGTGGCGACGACGGAGGCGGCCAACACGTTATCCGAGGCAAGGACAAAGTGGAAGTAAGAGTTGTCAACGAGAGCCGGGACTAGTTCCGGCATAGGGAGCTGCAAGCGGGCCGCGGCGTTCGTGGAGTGCTCGTTGGCTAGCCTTAGAGCTAGGCAATGAAGCTGTTTTGGTATGCTACTTGATGCCACATGCCTGTATAGATACTCCTGAATTTTGGCTGTTCTAGTTCTTTGTTCAAGTAGAGTAACCTGAAAAAGTATTCCCAAAAGTAATTGTAAAAAATATGTAATTATTGTGGAGAGTTTCGGTTTTAATTTTTAATATTTATGAAAAAACCAAATAGAAAATCTTTTTAATGACTTTTAGGCCTATAAAGTATTACATTTAAGAAAAGTGTTTTTCGAAAAAAAAAAAAATTTTTAAAATATTTTTTAGAGAAGTATATAAATACATGAATTTTTTCTAAAAATATATTTTAAAAAAAAGAACAGTTGATAATAAATTTAAAAATTAGTTAATTAAATAAAAAAAATAATGAAACCGTTTTTTTTTTTTTTTCACGTAACACTCATTCCAAATATCGGTAGTATAAAGTTCCAAATTAGAATATTAGTCATATATTTTTTTATTAAAAAAAATAAATAAAGCAAAATTATTGATAATTTGTAGCCTTTTATGAAATGATTAAGACTTTTACATATTGAAAGGCTTCAAAATCAATTTTAAAATTTACTGAAAAAGAAAAGTTAATAAATTTAATTAAGCTGGATCAACAGTTTATTGAAATAAATAAAATAGAAAAAGAAAAGTGATACCATTTCCCTGAGCTTAAGGGCAAAAGTTTTTGCATCTAATTTGGCGTCCTTCACTTCTGCCATGAAGTCCTCCAATGTTTGAGGAACATCACTTCTTCCTTTTAATTCATCTTCGCTAAGGGGTTCTTGTAGCACTTGGTACATCACTTCTGGAACCTTCATTTAATTACGTATCCAAAACACAAATTTACTTTAATTCAGGAATTAGTATATATGGATCAGTAGGGGCTTAGGAGATTACTTACAACTGAGTCAAGCCTTCTTCCCAATATCCTCGGACCTAGTCTTTTCCCCAAGCACCCTACCATTCAAATAATCACATAAATTAAATAAATATAATATATTAAACATTCAATCATAATATTAATATTTAATAATATAAAAATGGCTACCTGCAGTTGCGATTATGTCATTTCAGCTGTTTTTTTTATTATTATTCTTATTATTATTGTTGTTGATGTTGTTATTGTTGTTGATGTGATTAAATCAATGTTAGTTGGCAGGCTTCAGACTTCAAAGATCTATTTGGTGAGGCACCGGCCACAGTTCATACAAATGTTTAAGCACTAAAGAGTCAAGCCAATTCACGTGATAATTGGCTAATTATCGTTTTTACGTAAACTCTGTACCATAAACATGTTTGGTTGGTGGGATATGTCAGTCCCACTTGTACCTTTGCAGTCTAATTAAGCAAACTAATGATTGAAAATATTTGTGTTAGCAGAATTTTTATATAATAAGTAAATAAGAAATAATATATAAATAAAATAATTTTAATATCATCTCTCATCGTTTGATATTATAGACAAAATTTATATTAAAAAATTTAATTAGCCTAAGTCTTTTTTGAGACTAAATATTAAACATTTAAACTCATGATATTCTACTTTTGTTATAATTGTTTCATAATAGATATATCAATTAAGTTAATCACAACCGGTAACTAATCTATAATTCTAATTGCAATTCAATAAATTTTATGATAGTCCTTGTCTAAACCGGATTCATAACTTTATTTATATCACATAAATAGAATAATTATTAATTTACTTACATAATATTCAATAATAAACACCATAACCAAGGATGTAAATGTAAATTCAATCTTATCACATGTCAAATAATTATTAGTTATATTTTGGCTTATAATACTATTAGCTAATTTATTTTGTCTTCAGATTTGCAATGTAGTCTTTTCTCATTAAAAAAATAATACTATTAGCTAATTAGAAGTAATCGATAATATAATAAATAGAAAATAAAATTCTCGCATTTTTTAATCAAGAGATTTCGAATTTAATTTCTAAATATAAAATATCTTTAAAATTAAAAAAAAAAATTACTTTCTTAATAAATCTACCTGCACGAAACTAAATTATTTAATGGATTAAAAAAAAGAAGATAGGTAGTCAATCCTAAAGAAAATAAATTGTTTATTTTCGGTTGGCAAACGGCATTTTCCAGGCAGAACAGAGATGGGGCTTCCATGTTTGGATTTGTAGAAAAAACAAAAAAAAAATTGAGTTAATGGAACTTGGATTCACATAATGATGCCTTGAACAATGTTTTTGACTCTTGCAATGAACCTTATCTCAAAATATAGCATCTAAAAAAGTAAATTATATAATATGTAGCTTAGTTTTTGTCTTCATGTTTGTAGCTTAATTTGTTTTTGTGTACTTAAATCAAATTAACTGTCATTTAAGATTTTTTTATAAAAATTAGAATGTTATTTAATATGCACTATTTATTAAAAACTTTTTTATTCATCATAAAACTCCTCTTCCCAAAATTTTCAATCACTCTCATAATTTAGCTAATGGTATTATATATTTTGGTATCATTCTCGTAATTTTATATTTATATCTGTCATATCATTTAACTCGACACTCCTGAAATATAAAATTCTAGCTGTGTCGGTATAATGAAAAAAAAAAATATTATTGTTAATTACTCTCTTCAGTTCACTTTAAATGTGTATTTTGAAATCTTCATACAAATTAAGAAAACGATTAATTACAATCAATTTTATAAGAAATAGAGAGAGTAATAAATAAAGAAAGAGAGAAACGCAAGTACCTAAAGTAGAGCACTTGGCTTCTCCATCGATGGTGTCAACAGTGGACAAGACGAAGACGAAACGAAGAAGAAAAGTGAGGAAGAGTAGAGAATAGAACAGCATTCGATAAGAAACACGTTTCCCTCCAACCTTAACCTTTATGAATTCTCTTACACCTTTTCCTGGGAACACAGTCACATGCCTCAAGCTCGGCGATATATGAACCTGCATTTTTATTTATTTAGGAACCAAAAAACCAAAACAAGAAACTCAAGAACTTAAAAAGAGTTTTTTGCTGTTATTATTATTAATTATTTGGTTTCTTGTTTCTTGGTTTTGGTTATTTCATAGGAAGAAGTGAGTAGAAATGCAACAAGGCAATGTGGGAGATATTGGCTATAAAAGGAAGGAGATCTATAGGATTGGAGTTTAAGGTAGCTATCAGTTACCTAAACTTGCTTAGCAATTAGGCTAACATGTTTTGTACATTCAAAATATATTTTGAGTTTAGTATACTAGAAAGGGAACGGGAGAGTTGTTAAGGAGAAAGAGACTTGGGACTTAGAGAAGAGGCTCTGTTTGTTTTCAAGGTTTGTGCCTTGACTTCTTATTCAAGGAGGGAAGGGAGAATATAACAAAGTCATATAAAACAGAAGAAGAAAAACAAATTATTTTTTAATTTCTTTAATTCAGATCCATGTCCGGACAAATTAAAATATTATGTATGATCAATATGATACATAAATTTACCCCTAATTTGTTCAAAAAAGTCATTTGATATTCTATATTTTTGAACAATCTATTAAATCGTATGAAGTTATTTATCGAAAATATGCCTATTTCACATCCAAAGACATATACAGCGAGATTAATTAGGCCCGAATTTATAGGCCCCAATCCACACCAGCCTCAAACCGGACGGTTTTTTAATAAATTTTTTTGGCTCTGCCCCAATCTCAAAGTATTATGCGGCAGCGATAGTCCCGCTCCGATATAATATATTATTTAAAATAAAAAATATATATTTAAAGAAATTGTGAAATTAACTCATTAATTAAAATAATAAAAATAAAAAAATTTTAATATTAGTATAAAGTAAATTTTTTTTAACAAAATTAGAGTCTGGGAATTTTCGTCTCCATATAGTGCATAAACAATGATCAAAATTTTTTTCATTAGGAAATGGGAAGGAATCGAGGAAAAAATTGCATTTTTCAGGGTTAGAGATAGAGATAAAAAAAATTTGCTCCAAATTCATCCCATGGTTAGGCCTATATATAAAGGTTGACTAATGAATTATTAAGTTGAAGTGTTTAATAGATCATTCGAAAAGTATAAAATCCGAAACCGCTTTTTTAGACAATTTCAAAGTGTGTATATACTATTTTATTTGCAAAATTTTCCTCAAGTTTTGAATTGACCTTTTTTCAAAACAAAAATTAGGTCAAGTTTAAAAACTGCTATGTTGATTAACTTGTGAACTTAATACAATTGGGATGACAGACTTTTTCATATTGAAGTTGAATAAGTTACGTATTCAATATTAGCAAAATGAAATAACTAAAGGTACACTGTTATTTTGTTATTGGTTGGTCTATAAAGTATTGGTGAGAATTTTATAACAAAAATTAAGAAGAGGAAAAAATAGAAAAGAGTTTGGTGCAACATAGCTTTGCCTACACATGAAGTTTTTGTAATGTGGCATACAAAAGGATTTTTCCTTTGTTTTTTTTTTTAAATTTTTTGGGCAGTTGATAGTACATAACTTCTAAATGGAAAATGACTCTTCTTCTCACTAGAAGAAATTAGTTTATGAATTTGGGTTTTTGGAGTGAAAACATAGGAAACTATATATTAATTTTGATCTTTAACAAATCAGTGAAAAGAGAGAGACTATAATAAGTTATATATAGCTTGCCTTTGTCATTTTATGGTTTTGTTAATTGACAGATTTAAATGAACCTTTTTTAAATTTCGTCTTTCTGTATTTTCCTTTGCAATTAATGTAACCAACACGTTTAAAATGTTTGCCTTTTTAAAAGAATTAGATAATAAAATGAAAAGGAAAACCATAGATATTCAAGCTATCAAAATCAATATCATATCATGGCCCATAAAGGACCGTTTTGATTAATTGTCAATCTCTTCTTGGATGCTATAAAAGAAGTTGCAAAGGGCTTTGAGGAGATTCATTTTAATTAATATCTTTCGAGAATGTTAATTTTATTACGGATTTTCTAGCTAACGAAGGTAAGAAGTTTAGCTATTGTTGGAACTTTAATTTCTCAACATTCTCCAGTTGCTCTCAATTTTTGGCTTTTTCATTATGTGTGTGGAATATCCTACTTGCTCTAGTTTGTTTTCCAAGTGTGTTTTGCTTACCTTTTCGTAAAAATAAAATAAATATTATGGGCTTTACTTAGTCTTGAGCATCATGCATTATTCATCTTCTATAGTCTATAACTCAAAACCAAAGAAAAAAAATATTTAAATTACCTTAGGAAGTGTTTCTAAACATTCTATTGAAAGAATGAATAGAGATAATTATGACGTCCTTTGAGCGCTATGGTGACTAAATTATTAATTATTAATTGTTGGCTTCTTATTGTCAAGCATAATATTATATTTATTTATATTAATATAATATTTATTTTTAATTATTATATTATATTTAATATAGTATTTTTATTCTATTCTATTAATTATTACTATTATTCAATTAAATTAATAAAAATAAAATTTTATATTTTATATTATACTAAATATTAATATTAGTTTAATAATATTATATCATGAATTATTTATTAGATAAAACAACAATTAAGGAACTGAATATCAAGGCAAATGAGTGGATCTTTTTATATTTAAATCAAATTTTTGAATAAATTTATCAAGTTCGTCTTAAGATAGAACAGGGGTGTATCTCCTTATGAAATGGATCATGCATTAATTTATTCACATATATTATTATTATTATTATTATTATTATTATTATTATTATTATTATTATTATTATTATTAGTAAAATAATTAGTGTACACGGTTTGTACTTTATATTGGATTATGAATTTATTACTTTATCTACATTTGAGCTTCAATCTAGTGAATAATGAATCTATGATTGTTTTTGTTTATGGAGTTGAAAATACATTACTTTGGTCTGAAGTTAATTTAGTTGCCTATCCATTCTTAAAAAATCTAGTTGATTACATATATTCACTCAACCTAAGAATTGACTCACTGGTATTTCGAACATAACATATATATTAAGCAAATTTAATCAATATAATACAGTTCATACTATCACTGATTCAGTTTCTTCACTGCTAATCCAAGCTGGAACTCAAGCTGCGAGTCAAGATCAAGAAGTCAAAGTGCTGCAGAGCAGTAGTGCCACTGCAAACAAAATATATAAGGCATTTCACTCTTCACTCAACTGATAGCAGCTTATATGCCTATAGTGTATGTAATTTACTATGAATTAGCTAGCATAAGATTATATAAATATAAATAGTCTTCTCCTATTTTTAAGGAAGTAGTTAATAGCAGTTACTTTTACATATATGTATAAATAGAGAAGAGTGGCTTGTTTTGGCTGTAGCTTAATGAATAAGATTTCATTCTTCATTTCCTATTTTTGCATTATGGTATCAGAGCACGATTTCTTCTTCTTCTCTTTTTAGGGTTTATCTTCATTCTGTGGTTATTACATCGCCATGGATCAGAGAATCGAAGAAGTAGCTTCCAGTCCATATTATCTCCATGCGAATGAGAATCCGAGTTTAGTTCTTGTGAATCATGTTCTATCAGGATCGAACTATCATTCCTGGAATCGAGCCATGAGGATAGCACTGCTTTCAAAGAACAAGATCCAGTTTATAGACGGGACTATTACGGTACCATAATCAACAGATGCAACTTATGAGGCCTAGAGAAGGTGTAATACTATGGTTCTTTCATGGATAATACACTCTCTTTCTCCGACCTTTGCTCAGTCAGTAATATGGTTTGATAATTCCATGGATGTATGGAAAGATTTAAGAGAGAGATTCTCCCAAAGTGATGCTTTTCGTATTGCAGAGCTCATGCAAGAATTTCATTCTTTGGTACAAGGTAAATTTTATGTCTCTGACTATTTCACTGAGATGAAGATTGTATGGGATGAACACGTGAATTTAAGGCCAATACCGAATTGCACATGCAATCCTGCTTGTTCATATGGAGTTATAAATACAATGAGACAGTATCAGCAATCTGATTATATTCTCAGATTCCTTAAAGAACTCAATGAGAATTTTGGAACTGTTCGATCTCAGATTATGCTCATAGATCATTTGCCTCCTTTCAACAAGGTTTTCTCTCTAGTTATTCAATATGAAAGGCAATTTATAGCCTTAACAGGAGGTCCTTTTAATCAAATGACCTCTTCAAATGAACACACAATCTGTGCAAGGAGAGGAAATTCAGGAGGAACAAAGAGTAATTTCTTTAAAGAAAAAGGTTTTAATCCACAAAATTCAAAACAACAACAAATGACTATTTCTCCTTCTATTGGTAGAGCACTGAACAAATATGGAGCTAGTAACAAACGAACTTTGTGCATTTGTTGCGGATTGCTTGGCCATGTGGAGGATAAGTGTTACAAAAAATATGGTTATCCAGTAGGAGTAAAGCCTAGATCAAAAATACAGTATCATGCCAACCAAACAGAAGTTTATAATAGGAGCTTAGCAGTTGTCTATAATGAAGAGACAACATAACACAATTATTCTATTTTTTATCACCATAACCATACACCAAGTTTCACTAAGGCAGAATATAAACAATCAGTTATTGCTATTCAACGAAGATAGAATTTTCAGTCAACAACAAATGCTATGCAACAACAGAATTCAGAGGCAGTAGTAACAATTGTAGCTACTTATCAATCACTTGTTCCTCTCATTGATCAGAATACTAGTTCACCCACCGATCCATTCACTTATCGTACTATAGATCCAGCCACTTATGGTAAAATATGTTCCATGCAAACTCTTTCTACCAAACATTGGATTATAGACTCTGGAGCTACAGACCACATAGCTTGTTCCATGCAATATTTTACAAAAGTCACACCTGTGATAGATTGTAGTATAAGGTTGCCTAAAGAAACTAATATCCAAGTAACCTGTATAGGGACTGTCCAACTTACACCAAATCTTACTCTATATAATGTGTTTTTTGTACCTGATTTTTGATTTAATCTCATATCTGTCAGTAAATTGATATCTCAAAACCATTGTAGTCATGTTATTACTGACCACTATTGTTCCATTCATGCGTCACAGAATTGGAGGAAGATTGGTACAGCTGAGCTGAATCATGGCCTTTACACATTGAATGTTCCCGCTTCTCACATCAATAGCCATGTTTCTTCTTCTCCTACTCAAGATTCAACAACTTTTGATTGTGGCATTATCGCATGGGTCATGCATCTTTCCAAATAGTCCATAAACTGCAATCTATTAGTCCTTTAGTGTCTAGTAAGCCTATTACAACCTGTGATGTTTGTCATTATGCAAAACAGAAAAGATTACCTTTTCTTGTAAGTATTACAAGTTCTGATAGTCCTTTTGATTTGGTTCATGTTGGTAAATTAGGAAAGATATGATTTTAAGAATAAAATCCTATAATCAAGGATAAATTTTATTATTTCCAAATCTGATTATTTTCTTGATTGTAGAGATTCTAGATTTGATTATTTGATTATTTTCTTTATTATAAGTGTTGCCCAGATATTGTACCAAGAAGGAGGGTTGAATTGGATATTAAAATTTCTTAACTTTTAAGTGCGAAAAGAAAAGTTAAGTTGAGTAGGCATAGGAAGATATCACACATGAATTTTTATAGAGATTCGGGTGTTAACAAACCATATTCCTCTCCCCAATCTCAATTGAGAGTTTCACTAACACACTAAGTATTACAATGGAGTTTTACAAGCCCACTTCCAATTATGGTGTTTCTAACAATGAATCACACCTAACCCAGAAATCCCTTGTGTTTTAATGACTCACACAATAAACCAATTCCTTGTATTTTAAAGGCCCACACAAATAACTCTTACAAGTGTTCTACTCTTAACCCAATATACCCAAATTCACTTGAGTAGAGAGATTACAAAGAGAGACACTCACAAATCTATAATGCTCAGAAAATAATGAGCAAAAAGATTTTTTTCAAAGAATTAATGTTTGTTTTGAAAGTGGTAAATGCACAAATGGCTACAACAAGATTGAGATTCAAAGTATTTGTTATTCTCTTGTTCTGGATTCATAAATGACTTGCATTTATATTTCTATGGAGAATTATAGCCGTTTGGTTGCATTTAATGAGAAAATAGTCGTTGCACCAACTCTTAATTTCACGTCTGACATGTTTCTCTTTCCTCTTTCATGGTTGTGAATAAGTGTGTCACGGTTGTGACTATTTTTCTAAGCCGTGACTTGAGTGGTGACTTTCGGCTGTGAAGCATTCTACAATGATTTGAAGTGTTTGATGATGGGCGTGACATTTTTCTTTCACGGGCATGAACATCTTTCCAGGCTGTAGTCCAAGTGGTGACTATGGCCGTGAAGCTCTTTGGAGGAATTTGACATTTTCTTACGGGCCTAACTTTCTTTCATGGGCGTGACTGATATGATCATTCACAGTTGTCATCATTTTTCATGGTCGTGAACTTTAAATATTTGGTAGTTGGCGCTAAGCTTTATCACAGGTGTGATATAAAAGGTCACGGGAGTGAATAATGCTATTTCTTCAATTTTTGTCTTTTTAAGGTTAGTCTTCCATTCTCCATTCTTGCTATCATATTCCATACCCTGATCAATAAACTTAGAAAACAAGTATGTTAAATACATTATTTCTACATAATTTGTTAGCATCAAAATGACGGAAAAGTCCCTCAAGGTTCAACAATCTCCCCCTTTTTTTTGTGACAAATAATCTAGCAATATGTGCTTTTGAGAAGTCTCCCCCTCAAAAGATGTTTAAGATAAAAAAATTACTGAAGTGCAAGAATTGTAAACAATGATGAATTATAGCATGGATGTATGCTTCCTAGTTTAGGTATATACAAGTTATATGCATGGTATATCCAATGTATACCAAAATTGTTTACTTAAGACTAGTTAAGTATGTGAAAAGTATATTTAAGGTATGTTCAAAGTATATCAAGTGCATATTCATTCATGTAACTTGCATCAAGGTATATGCAAAGTATACTTAAGGTATATTCAAGGTATGTCAATTCATTTGCATACTTGCATATTCATTTGATTCAAATAAGTATTTCAAATATATTGTATTTAAATTTAAATATAATATATTGCTAGGTTCTCCCCCTTTTTTCATCAACAAAAAGAATAACAAAAAAAGGTAAATCATAAGGGAAAACTAATGGAATTATATTGATATTAAAAGAAAAGTACAAAGTTTTTGAAAAGATATTTAGAGTCCTACATCTAAAATGCTAGAAAGTAATGTAGCGAAAATATAGTCTAGCTAGATTTGGAGCCTGACATCCCCTCTCTAAGGCGAGCTACTTCTTCCTTAAGGCTCTCCATGCGAGACTCTATGAAATTCTTGAGGTTCTCTAACCACTCATCCATCGAAGCCTGCAATTGGTCAAAATGTGGTGCCAAGAGATCAGCCACTTGCAGAGCCAAGTTCGGTGTGGAGGCTGAGGATTGTCCAATTTCTTATTCAACCTCTAGGGTTGCCGACTCAACTCGAACTCTCTTCCTTTGCTGGATTCCTTGGAGGCCAGCTTTGAAGTCGTCTGAATCATTGACCTCCCAAATAATCTCACCAACTGTGTTGGTGAAGCGGTAGTAGATGTTGTTCTCATGAACTATGCGAACCGTTGCTCCCATTTTGATAAACGACTCGATGTCTAGTCGGTCTCGAGGATGTACTGGTATAAGATTGAAGTGGTGCTTCGCTAGCTTCAAATACCCAAGCTTTATAGCAAGGTGAATCACATACCCACCAATCAAAATGTCTCCAGAGGGCTTCATGGCAATAGACAGTAGATGGTTTGCAAACTATCGAGATAAAGCCACTGTTAGGCCTCTTCGGGCCATCTCCAGAAGAAAGAGCTCAGATTTCTGAATCAATCCGTTGTTGTCTCCTTTAGCAAAAATGCTATAGGTTAGAAACCTATGCAAGTATTTGTGCATTGGGGATAGAAGGTGGGTGCTTTTCGTCTTCTTGACATCCCAGCTACAGTCAAACCCAAAATGAGTCCATGCTTGAGTAGCATAGAACTCCACCTCACTCTCATTAAGGATACTGTCATAGGGAAGGTTGAACATGTCACCAAACTCCGTGGCAGTGAGGGTGTTCGAATGCTTGCAAAGTTAAAATTTTACCGTGCTGGTGGGAGATACTTATAGGGTGCTAAGGAACTCGAGAGTTGGTTCTCTCAGCGTCGGTTGATGGATGTCAACGAAATCTTTCAGAAAATAAGCCTGGAGTTATTCCGTCATGCTTGTCTCGAGACCAAGTGTTCTGATAGTTTGCCACTCAAATTATCAAGAGGAAATAAGTGGTATTTTCTTAAGAGCCGTGTACCTTGGATGACAGTGCTTCGGGATGATATTGAGAAGGTAGTCCGTGTACCTTCTTGGAGCATGAGACTTCTTTCTGGTGCCTTTGGAGGAGCTAGGTTCCATTTTTTATTTGAGAAATATATTTTTGAAAAGAGAAAATCTGATGGAATTTTGGAATAGAACCTAGAGTGTTTTGATTTATGATGATGGAAATAGTTTTTGAAGGTATTATAGATGGAATGAGTTGCTAGGGGGTTAGAATCTATGAAATGGTATTGAATGGTGATAAATAAGAGAAGTTGAAGAGTTGGAAATTAGATAAATAACGGCAAAAAATGTTTTATAGCCGACATATTCACGGTCGTGAATGGTAAGTCACGGGCATGAAATGTCGACTTCACAGTTTACTGAAGAGACGCTCTACCCATGATGAGGGATGTGAAACTATTCATGATCGTGACAATTAAAAATCTCGGGCATGAATGATGAAATATCACGGTGGTGACAAATTAGTCACGGTCATGAAGTACAATCTTCACTACTTGTGACCGTGAGATAGAGCGTGACACAAAGTGTGAACGCCTCTGTAAGTTTTTGGTGGAAATGTTCACGGTCATGAATAATTGTTACGGGCATGAACAAAGGGTTTCACGGTGGTGATAACAAAAGGTTATGGGCGTGAAACATAGTCTTCACTACATTCAACCGTGAAGCATGTCGTGAAGCAAGGCGTGAAAGCTACTGGAGCTTTTGGCGATTATTATCACGAGCGTGAATTGCCTAAAATCCTCATTAAATAAAACTAAGTCTTAAACAAGACTAAAGCATTTCTAAGGTGGTTTTATCCCCTATAACATATATTTCTATCAAGTTAGCTACTTCATATCCCAAAACAAATGAGACAAAAACATAAGATTATCAATTAAGATTCGACAATTTTGACAATCATAAAGTTAATTCATCAATCATACCAAGCTCTCTTCTTATGATATTAAATCTTTCCTCATTTAGAGACTTAGTGAAGATATCTGCCAATTGATTGTCTGTCCTTATAAATTCCAATACAATATCTCCATATTGAACATGATCTCTAATAAAATGATATCTTATGTCAATATGCTTACTTCTAGAGTGTTGAATGGGATTTTTAGACAAATTTATAGCACTTGCATTGTCACATCTAATAGGTATATGGTCCATACTATGACCATAATCCTTCAGTTGTTGTTTCATCTAAAGGATTTCTGTACAACAACATTCTGCTGCCACATATTCTGCTTCAGCGGTAGAAAGAGCAACCGAAACTTGTTTCTTGCTAAACCAATAAACTAAGCATTCTCCAATAAAGTGACAAGTGCCTGAAGTACTTTTTCTATCTAAAAGACTTCCAGCATAATCAGCATCTGAATATCCTATTATGTGAAAGGATCAATTTCTAGGATACCATAAACCTAGATGCAATTAGCCATGTAAATATTTTAAAATTCTTTTTACTGCATTTAAATGTGACTCTTTAGGACATAATTGAAAGCGAGCACATAAGCATACACTATACATTATATCAGGTCTAGAGGCAGTAAGATATAAAAGTGATCTGATCATACCTCTATAGAGATTTTCATTAATGTTTTTACCCTTTTCATCATTGTCCAATTTTGTTGATGTGCTCATTAGAGTATTGGCATTTTTGCATCATTCCATTCCAAATTTCTTAAGTAAGTCTTTGGCATATTTGGATTGGTTGATGAATATGCCCCTCATTTCCTTGTTTTATTTGTAAACCGAGGAAGAATTTTAGTTCACCCATCATGCTCATTTCGAATTCCCTAGTCATACACTTAGAAAATTCTTGGCAAAGTAATTCATTAGTAGACCCAAATATGATGTCATCAACATAAATTTGAACAATTAGAGTATCATGCTTATGCTTTTTAATGAATAATGTGGTGTCAACATTCCTCTTTGTAAAATTATTTTCTAAAAGAAAAGAACTTAGTCTTTCATACCAAGCTCTTGGGGCTTGTTTTAAACCATATAAAGCTTTTGAAAGTTTAAATACATGGTTTGACAAATCATAGCTTTCAAAACCTGGTGGTTGTTCTACATAAACTTCTTTTTCTATAAAGCCATTTAAAAAAAGCATTTTTTGCATCCATTTGAAAGAGTTTGAAATTCGTATGGCATCCATATGCTAAAAGTATTTTATGGCTTCTAATCTAGCTATAAGAGCATAGGTCTCATCATAAACTATTCCTTCTTCCTGATTATATCCTTTTGCAACCAACCTAGCCTTATTCCTAGTTATTGAACTTTGTTCATCTAGTTTATTTCTAAATACCCATTTGCTTCCTATGATTTGATGCTCTTTGGGTCTACTAAGGTCCATACCTTACTTCTCTCAAATTGGTTGAGTTCCTCTTGCCTAGAAATCACTCAATTTTCATCATTAAGAGCCTCATCAATATTTTTAGGCTTGATTTGAGAAACAAAGGCAAGATCAGAAACTAAATGTTTGAGATGAGATCTAGTACTTACTCCCCTTGTAGGATCACCAATGATTTGCTCTTTAGGGTGATCTTTTGTCAATCTCCATTCCTTTGAGAGCTCTTGCCTGTTTTCCTCTTGAGCTGGAGGTAGAGAGTCATCTTGATGTGAATTTTCTTGATCATTTTCTTCTTTTTCATTTTCAAGATCAAGTCTTTCCATGGTACCTAAAATATCATCAAGAACATTACCTTTCACAAGATCAAGCTTACTAGATTCATCAAAAACAACATGCATAAATTCTTCAACAGTTAATGACTTTTTATTAAATACTCTATATGCTTTGCTAGTTGTAAAGTATCATAAAAAGATTCCCTCATCAGATTTAGAAGCAAAATTTCCAAGGTTATTTTTGGTATTTAATATGAAACACTTGCAGCCAAATACTCTAAAGTATGATATCATAGGCTCTCTTCCATTCCATAGCTCAAACGAAGTTTTGTTTAAGAGAGGTCTTTTGAAAACTCGATTTGAAATATAACATGCAGTATTTGTGGCTTCAGCCCAAAAGTAAGTTGGTAAACCATACTCAATGAGCATCGTTCGAGCCATTTCAATTAAAGTTCGATTTTTTCTTTTGACTACCCCATTTTGTTGAGGTTTCTTAGGAGATGAAAAATTCTACGAAATGCCATGTTCTAGACAAAAATTTTCAAAGTTTTCATTTCAAATTCTTTGCTATGATCACTTCTTATTTTTGAAATACAATATCCTTTTTCATTTTGAACTCTTTTAGCAAAGTTTTTGAAAGTTTTAAAGGCATCAATCTTTTGAGCTAAGAAAATGACTCAAGTAAATCTAAAGTAGTCATCGACGATGACAAAGGTATAGTATTTACCTCCTAAGCTTGCAATTCTAGTATGTGCAAAAAGATCTATATGCAGGAGTTGTAGAGGTTTGGAAGTACTTACAATGTTTTTGGATTTAAAGGATGATTTGTGTTGTTTTCCTTTTGGCAAGGTTCACATGTCTTGTCTTTTTCAAATTTGACTTTTGGCAGTCTCTTTCCAGCTCTCCTTTGCTGAGGCTTTGAATTAAATCCATGCTTGCATGACCAAGCCTTCTATGTCACAACAAAGATTCATTACTAGTAGTCACAACAAAGATTCATTACTAGTAGTCACAAGACACTTAGAGGAATGATTAGATATTTTGTGTAAGTCTATTATGTAGGTATTGACATCTCTATTTCCTTTAAATATCTTTTGGCCATTAATAGAGGTTAGAATACATTCATTGGAAGTAAAGATTATTTTGTTTCCCTTATCACATAATTGACTTACACTTGTTGCCCAGATATTAAACCAAGAAGGGGGGTTGAATTGGAGTTTCAAAAATTTAAATTATAAGGTGCGGAAATAAAAGATTAATTTTAAGAGGGATAGAGAAAATTTGACATACAGATTTATAGAGGTTCGGGTGTTAACAAACCCTACTCCTCTCTCCAATCACAATTGGGAGTTTCACTAACACACTAAGTGTTACAATGGAGTTTCACAAGCTCACTCCCAACTTTTGGTGTTTCTCACAATGGCTTACACCTAACCCAGAAATCCCTTGTGTTTTAATGGCTCACACAATAACCAATTCCTTGTGTTTTACAGGCTCACATAAACAACCTACACTTTGTGTTTTACAGGCTCACACAAACAACCTACACTTTGTGTTTTACAGGCCCACACAAACAACCTACACTTTGTGTTTTACAGGCTCACACAAATAACCTACACTTTGTGTTTTACAGGCTCACACAAACAACCTTCACTTTGTATTTTACAGGCTCACACAAACAACCTACACTTTGTGTTTTACAGGCTCACACAAACAACCTGCACTTTGTGTTTTACAGGCTCACACAAACAACCTACACTTTGTGTTTTACAGGCTCACACAAACAACCTTCACTTTGTGTTTTACAGGCTCACACAAACAACCTTTTAATTTGTGTTTTGGAGGTTCACACAACTAACTCTTACAAGTGTTATACTCTTAACTCAGAACTACCCAAAGCTCACTTGAGTAAAGATTACAGAGAGAACCACTTATAAATCTTTATTGCTCAAATATGAGGAGCAAAAAGATTTTTACAGAGAATAGATTTGTTCTCAAAGTATGAAAGTACAAATGGCTTGTTAAGAATTAAATTCGAAGTATATGCTATTCTTTTGTTTTTCTTATCATTCTCCTTGTTCTTAATGCATAACTGACTTCCATTTATACTCTCATGGCTGAATATAGCCGTTGGGGTGCATTAAATAAGAAACTAGCCATTGAACCAACCAAAAAATCGTGCCTTACATTTTTCTCTTTCATTCTTCACGGGCGTGACTATGCTTGTCACGGGGGTGATAGTTCTTCCCAAGCCGTGACTGAAGTGGTGACCTTGGTCGTGAAGCTTTCTGGAATGTTTTGACATGTAGAGTCATGGGCGTGACAATCTTCTCAGTCGTGATCCAAGTGGTGACTCTGGTCGTGAAACTCTCTGGATGAAATTGCATGAACCTTCACGGGGGTGACACCTTTATTCACGGAGGTGACTTAAATGCTTACTTCATGGTTTATTTTTTCTTCATGGCCGTGAACTTCAAATGTTGGTTTTGGTAACGGTTAGCTTCCTTCACGGGAGTGACTCCTAGAGTCACGACAGTGAACATGCTACTACTTGAATTTTGTTTCTTAAGGATTATTCTTCCAATTCTCCATTCTTGCTATCTTAATTCATGTCCTGTAAAATATACTTAAAAAAATAAGTATGTTAAATACAATATTGCTATATTATTTGTTATCATCAAAATGACGGAAATACCCCTCAAGGTTTAACAATCTCCCCTTTTTTGATGGTGACAAATAATCTAGCAATATGTGATTTTGAGAAGTCTCCCTCTCAAAATATACTTAGGATAAAAAATTTATCATGTGCAAGAATAATAGATAATGATGTAGCATTTTAAATAAACTCTAAGTATGAGAAGTATATCCAATTCATACCATAATTCCTTTTCAAGATATAAAGTATATGTAAGATATATTTAAGGTATATCATGGCATATTTATATTTGTAACTTGTTTTAAGGTATATTCAAGGTATACTTAAGTTGTATCTAAGGTATATAAAGCTCAATTTGTATACTTTGCATATGAAGTTCAAAGTCAATTCAGTTTTAATTATTTGATTCAAAATTCATTGCCTATCTATCATATATAGATTATCATATATTGCTAGTTTTCGCCCCCTTTTGTCATCAATCAAAAAGGATATGAAGATTGAAGTAAACAAAAGCAAATATATATTGCATAAAGGATAAAAGGATACAAACTAAGTTAAAATATTTAGAAAGGAAATTTAAAAATTTCCTACACAGGCAAACATAAATATAACAAACAAGCTAAAAACAATCAAATTTAGGCTACACTCTATCCTATCTCCTAGCCAGACATCCTATCACGAAGCCTAGCTACTTCAGCCTCAAGGCTGTCCATCCGAGACTCCATGAAGTCCTTGAGGTTTTCCAACCTCTCATCCATGGAAGTCTGCAGCTGCTCAAAACGTGGTGCCAATAGGTCAACCACATGTTGCGCTAAGGATGGTGTGGAAGCTAAGGACTGACCAATGTCCTGCTCGACTGCTGGAGGTGCTTCCTTAACCCGAGCCCTCTTTTTCTGCTGGACTCCCTGGAGGCCTGATTTAAAATCCTCCGTGTCATTATCTTCCCAGATAATTTCCCCAGCAGTGTCAGTGAAGCGGTAAAAGATATCGTTCTGAAAAATGATTCTCACAGCCGCTCCCATCTTGATGAACGACTCGACATCCAGCCTATCTCGAGGATGTGCAGGAATGATATTGAAGTGATGGTCATCCAGCTTCAAATAATTGAGCTTCACTACAATATGGATGACATATGCCCCAATCAAAATATCTCCTGTGGGCTTGGTGGCAATAGAGAGAATATGGTTGGCAAACCATTTCGAAAGTGCCACTGTGACTCTCCTGCTGCCATCTCAAATAGGAAGAGTTTTGACTTCCTAATAGTTCCATTACTTTTTCCCCTAGCAAAAATGCTATAGGTTAGGAACCTATGAAAATACCTGTGTACTGGGGTTCTGATATGTGTGCTCTTAGTTTTCTTGACATCCCAGCTACAACCGGTGCCAAAATGTGTCCAGGCTGGAGGAGCAAAGAATTCTACCTCAGTCTCATTTAGAATGCCATCAGATGGTAGGTTGAACAATTCTCCAAATGCGATGGCGCTGAGGGTGTTAGGATTATTGCAGAGTTGGAATTTCACCACTCCAGTAGGTGAAACCTGCAATGTGCTGAGAAATTCCAGCGTTGGCTCCCTCAGAGTCGGCTGATGAATTTCAACAAACTCTTTGAGATGACAGGCTTGTAGTTGCTCTGTCATAGCCATCTCAAGCCCGAGACTACAGGCTGTCTGCCAATCGAAGGACGTTGATGATAAAAGAGGTCTCTTCTTCAAAGTTGCATACCGAGGATGGCAATTCTCCGGAATGTGGTTCATGAGGTAATCTGAATACCTCTTAGGTGCATGAGACTTCTTTCTCTTTCCCTTAGATGAAGCAGACTCCATATTTGAAGAAATTTGTTGTTGATGGAGTTGAAAATAATTTTGACAGAAAATTTGATGTAAAACCCTAGAAATGTATGATTTCTGCTGAAGTTTCGAACTTTTGGTGGTATTTATAGTGAAATTTCAAGTCTTTGGGATGTTATCCAAACGCATTTCAAGTAATTGTAGTAAAACCTGATCGGAATCTTCAATGTATTAATGAATGAGAGTAAATGAGAGCGGTTTTGGGAGATGAGGAGTTGAAATGAAGGTTGTAACTGGTTGTTCTCTTATATACTCGATTCATTCACGGGCGTGACTTATGGTTTCACGGGCGTGAATGGTCATGTTCACAGTTTGCTGAATGAGTGTTTCACCAGTGAATAAAGGCGTGAATATGTTCACGGGCATGATGTTTGAACATTACGGGCGTGAATGATCATCTGTCACCGGGGTGCATAAATGGTCACGGGCGTGAACTATTGAATTTCACTACTTATGCCCGTGAAGCAAGCCGTGACACAAGGCATGAAAGCTTCTGTGAGTTTTTGGGGTGTAATTGTTCACGGGAGTGAAAATGCGTCACGGGCGTGAAAGTCCATTTTCACGGGCGTGACTCAAGTCGTGCATCATGTCGTGAACCAAAGTCGTAAACGACACTGCCTCTTTGGGCTACTTAAGTCACGGGCGTGAATATATGTCACGGGCGTGACGCCCCTAAAATTTTCATCAAATTGAAATTATGTTCTACAACAAGACTAAATCGTTTCAACAAAGATTCTACTTCTTAAAACATGAATTCTCATCAAAATTTCTATCTTATAACTTGTGATATGATTTAAGATCAACAATTAAAATTTCATATTTTTGCAATCACAAGGTTAATCCATCAATCATACCAAGTTCTCTTCTAATGAAATTAAATCTTTCCTCATTTAGAGATATAGTGAAGATATCTGCTAATTGATTTTCTATGCTTATAAATTCTAATTCAACATCTCCATATTGAACATGATCTCTAATAAAGTGGTGTCTAATGTCAATATGTTTGCTTCTAGAGTGTTGAATAGGATTCTTTGAAAGATTTATAGCACTAGTGTTGTCACATTTGATAGGTATATGGTTCATCTCATGACCATAGTCCTTAAGTTGTTGTTTCATCCAAAGAATTTGTGTACAACAGCATCCAACTGCTACATATTCAGCTTCAGCAGTTGAGAGAGCAACTGAAACTTGTTTCTTGCTAAACCAAGAAACCAAACATTCTCCAATGAAGTGACAAGTACCTGAAGTACTTTTCCTATCCAAAAGACTACCAGCATAATCTGCATTTGAATATCCTTTAATATAAAAAGATGAATTCCTAGGATACCATAAACCTATATGCAATGATCCATGTAAATATCTTAAAATCCTTTTTACAACATTTAAATGAGATTCTTTAGGACATGATTGAAATTGTGCACATAAGCAAACACTATACATAATATCGGGTCTAGAAGCAGTGAGATATAAAAGTGATCCGATCATACCTCTATAAAGCTTTTCATTAATTCTCTTACCCTTTTTCATCTTTATCCAATTTTGTTGATGTGCTCATAGGAGTCTTGGCATTTTTGCATCCTTCCATACCAAATTTCTTGATTAAATCTTTGGCACATTTGGATTGGTTGATGAATATGCCCTCATTGCTTTGCTTTATTTGTAGACCAAGGAAATACTTAAGTTCTCCCATCATGCTCATTTCAAATTCCCTAGTCATGCACTTAGCAAATTCTTGACAAAGCAGCTCATTAGTAGAACCAAATATTATATCATCAACATAAATTTGAACAATTAGTATATCATGCTTATGCTTTTTGATGAATAGTGTAGTGTCAACATTTCCCTTTGTAAAGTTATTTTCTAGTAAAAAAGAGCTTAGTCTTTCATACCAAGCTTTTGGAGCCTGTTTTAAACCATAAAAAGCTTTTGAAAGTTTAAAAACATGATTTGGCAAATCATAACTTTCAAAACCTGGAGGTTGTTCTACATACACTTCTTCATCTATATAACCATTTAGAAATGCACTTTTCACATCCATTTGAAAGATTTTGAAATTCATGTGACATGCATATGCTAAGAATATTCTTATAGCTTCTAATCTAGCTACAGCTGCATATGTTTCATCATAATCTATACCTTCTTCCTAATTATATCCTTTTGCAACTAGTCTTGCTTTATTCCTAGTTATTAACCCTTGTTCATCTAATTTGTTTCTAAATACCCAATTGCTACCTATGATTTGATGATCCTTGGGTCTAGGTACCAGATTCCATACCTTCTTTCTCTCAAATTGATTGAGTTCCTCTTGCATGGCAATCACCCAACTTTCATCATTAAGAGCCTCATCAATATTTTTAGGCTCAATTTGTGAAATAAAAGCAATGTTAGAGACTAAATGCTTGAAATGAGATCTAGTACTTACTCCCTTTGATAGATCACCAATTATTTACTCTTTTGGATGATCTTTCATCATTCTCCATTCTTTTGGAAGTTCTTTCTCCATTTGTTCTTGATTTTGAGGTAGTAAATTTTCTTGATCGTTATCTTCTTTTCCATTTTCAATGACAAGTTTTTCCATATTACCTACAACATCATCAAGAGCACTACCTTTCACAAGATCAAGTCTACTAGATTCATTAAAAACAACATGCATGAATTCTTCAACCGTTAATGATATTTTATTAAATACTTTGTATGCTTTGCTGGTTGTAGAGTATCCTAAAAAGATATCTTCATCAGACTTAGAGGCAAATTTTCCAAGATTGTCCTTGGTGTTCAATATAAAACACTTGCATCCAAATACTTTAAAGTATGATATCAAGAGCTTTTTTCCATTCCTTAGCTCAAATGAGGTTTTGTTTAAAAGAGGTCTTTTGAAAACTCGATTTGAAATATAACATGCAGTGTTTGTGGCTTCTGCCCAAAAATAAGTTGGTAAATCATATTCATTAAGCATTGTTCTAGCCATTTCAATTAATATTCGATTTTTCCTTTCAACTACCCCATTTTGTTGAGGTGCCTTAGGAGATGAGAAATTATGTGAAATGTCATGTTCAATACAAAATCTTTCAAAGTTTTCATTTTCAAATTCTTTCCCATGATCACTCCTTATTTTTGAAATGCAGTAACCTTTTTCATTTTGAATTCTTTTAGCAAAGTTTTTGAAGTTTTCAAAAGCATCACTCTTTTGAGCTAAGAAAATGACCCAAGTAAATCTAGAGTAATCATCTACGATGACAAATGCATAATATTTTCCTCCTAAGCTAGCAATTCTAGTAGGTCCAAACAAGTCTAAATGCAGGAGTTGAAGAGGTATTGAAGTACTTACTATGCTTTTGGCTTTGAAAGATGACTTGTGTTGCTTTCCTCTTTGACAAGGATCACATGTCCTGCCTTTTTCATATTTAACTCTTGGTAATCCTTTTACTATCTCTCCTGTACTGAGACTTTGTATTAAGTCCATGTTAGCATGACCAAGTCTTCTATGCCACAGCCAAGATTCATCACTAGTAGTCACAAGACACTTAGAGGAATCGTTAGATAGCTCATGTAAGTTTATTATGTACGTATTGATATCTCTATTTCCTTTAAATATTTCTTGACCATCAATAGAGATTACAAGACATTTATTTAAAGTAAAGATTACTTTGTTTCCTTTATCACATAATTGACTTACACTTAACAAGTTATGTTTCAAGCCATAAACAAGTAAGACATCCTTAATAAAAGTAGTACCATTAACACCAATAGAACCAATGCCAATTACCTTACCCTTTGCATTGTTTCCAAAGGTAACTTTACCTCCATCAATACTTTTGATTTCATTGAAGAGTTCTTTGTCTCCTGTCATATGCCTTGAGCATCCACTGTCTACTAGCCAAGCATTTTTGTTTATTATGGACTTGAGGCATACCTATAGAATCACAAATCAAATATGATTTTTAGGTACCCAAATGAGTTTGGGTCCTTGGGGGTTAGCACATGAATGTTTCCAATGAGCCTTCCTTATCCAGCAATGTTTATTTATGTGACCCATTTTCATACAATAATTACATTGTTTATGTCTAAACTTGTTGTTTGGTCTTATACTGTGTTTAAATGCCATAATTCTATTAGACTGATTTTGAGAATAATGGCATGCACATTCATGATTAATTTGCGTTTTTCTATATACATTCTTCCTATATATAAAGGCATGAATGTTCCTTTTCTGTATAGAAGGTTTAACATTCTTATTTCTTTGTGCAGTTCCAACAGGTGTGGAGATGTTAGGTTCTTTAGACTTAACAAATGCTATTTTGTTAGAAGATGATGATGTGTCCTTAAATCCTAAACCATGTCTAATTAAAGGTGATCTTTGAGACACAATGAGAGTATCTAAGCTCTCTTTACCTTTGTGAAATTTAGAAATGGAATTTCTAAGTTCCTCAACTTCATTTTTCAAAGTATTATTTTCTTTTAACAATGAAGCTGTTGAGGGTCTTGATGAGTATTCATCTAATGACTTTTGAAGAGATTCATTAGATGATTTAAGCTTTATGTTCTCTTTTTCTAAACCATCTATATTATTTTTTAAATTAGAGATATTATTTCTATAGGTACTAAATTTAGTTCTATATTTCTCTAATTCTATATTTAATTCTTCTATTAGGCTTTACTCATCATCATCATCATCACTATCACTATTACTATCATTATCACTACTATCATTATTGAAGGAATATGAGTGTAGTGATCTAACCTTATCCGAGATGTGATCCTCAATAGCCATGAAGCATAGGTTGACCTCTTCAATTTCATTATCATCTCTTTCACTTGAAGAGCTTTCGTCAACCCATGTGGCTTTATGAACTTTCTCCCCATTGTCTCTTTGGTATTTGCTCTTATGCTTCTTGAGCCTTGGACATTCTGGTTTGATATGTCCTTTGTTTCCACATTCATAGCATTTTACCTCTTCCTTACATCTATGTGTATCATTAGAAGTTTGTTTGAGGTTTCTTTGCCTGAATTTTTTGGAATTGCTCATTTTTTTCTCAATAATTCTTTTTAATCTCCTTGAAAGCATAGCGATATCCTCATTTGCATCATCACTCATCTCTTCATCATCTTCACTTTCTTCTTGAGATTTTGAAGTAAAAGTTTTGAGTGCTAAGGGTTTTCTTTTCTCTGGCTCTGCTTCAAGCTCTCTATCTCTCTTCACTGCCATCTCATGTGTAAGAAGCTTGCCAATCAGCACATCAGTATTCATGATGCTCATATATTCATTTGCTTCTTCTATGCCAGCAACTCTTGAACCATATTCTTTAAGAGGAAGACTTCTTAGGATTTTATTGTTTACATCTTCCAAACTCAGATGCTTTCCAAGTTTCCTCATTCCATTTATAATAGATAGAAGTCGGTTGGTCATGTCAATGATTGACTCATTGGATTTCATCTTGAAGAGCTCATATTCTGAGGTTATAAGTTGAATCTTCTTAGATTTGACTTGCTTAGTTCCCTCATGATAGTTCTCCAATGTCTTCCACATGCTATATGCTGTTGAGCAGTGTTGTATTCTCCCACATTCTTCAATAGATAATGAGCTTGATAGGATTGCCATTGCCTTCTTGTTTTTGCAATTTGCTCTTCTTTGAGGCTCTTTCCAATCATCTCTTGATAGGATTTCCTCTTCACCATCAGCTCCTCTTTTGGTTGGTGGTGTCCATTCTTTTCGTACACTATCCTAGACTGCAATTCCTTCACTATCCAAGTATGTCTCCATCCTAAACTTCCAATGGGCATAATTTGCTCCATCAAAGTAAGGTTTGAGACTCTGGAATCCTTCATTGGCCATATCTTACTCTTTACTAGCGCTTTTTAAGCTTCGATGCTAGACAAGGCTCTAATACCAATTGTTGCCCAGATATTAAACCAATAAGGGGGGTTGAATTGGAGTTTCAAAAAATTAAATTATAAGGTGCGAAAATAAAAGATTAATTTGAAGAGGGATAGAGAAAATTTGACACACAGATTTATAGAGGTTCGGGTGTTAACAAACCTTAATCCTCTCCCCAATCACAATTTGGAGTTTCACTAACACACTAAGTGTTACAATGGAGTTTCACAAGCTCACTCCCAACTTTTGGTGTTTCTCACAATGGCTTACACCTAACCCAGAAATCCCTTGTGTTTTAATGGCTCACACAATAACCAATTCCTTGTGTTTTACAGGTTCACACAAACAACCTACACTTTGTGTTTTACAGGCTCACACAAACAACCTACACTTTGTGTTTTACAGGCTCACACAAACTACCTTCACTTTGTGTTTTACAGGCTCACACAAACAGCCTTTTAATTTGTGTTTTGGAGGTTCACACAACTAACCCTTACAAGTGTTCTACTCTTAACCCAGAACTACCCAAAGCTCACTTGAGTAAAGATTACAGAGAGAACCACTTATAAATCTTTATTGCTAAAATATGAGGAGCAAAAAGATTTTTACAGAGAATAGATTTGTTCTCAAAGTATGAAAGTACAAATAGCTTGTAATAAGAATTAAATTCGAAGTATATGCTATTCTTTTGTTTTTCTTATCATTCTCCTTGTTCTTAATGCATAACTGACTTCCATTTATACTCCCATGGCTGAATATAGCCGTTGGAGTGCATTAAATAAGAAACTAGTCATTGTACCAACCAAAAAATTGCATCTGACATTTTTCTTTTTCATTGTTCACGGGCGTGACTATGCTTGTCACGGGGGTGACAGTTCTTCCCAAGCCGTGACTGAAGTGGTGACCTTGGTCATTAAGCTCTCTGGAATGTTTTGACATGTAGAGTCACGGGCGTGACATAATCATTCACGGGCGTGACAATCTTCCCAGCCATGATCGAAGTGGTGACTCTGGTCGTGAAGCGCTCTGGATGAAATTGCATGAATCTTCACGGGGGTGACACCTTTATTCATAGGGGTGACTTAAATGCTTACTTCACAGTTTGTTTTTCTTCATGGTCGTGAACTTCAAATGTTGGTTTTGGTAACAGTTAACTTCCTTCACGGGAGTGACTCCTAGAGTCACGGCAGTGAACATGCTACTACTTGAATTTTGTTTCTTAAGGATTATTCTTCCAATTCTCCATTCTTGCTATCTTAATTCATGTCCTGTAAAATATACTTATAAAAACAAGTATGTTAAATACAATATTGTTATATTATTTGTTATCATCAAAACGACGGAAATACCCCTCAAGGTTTAACAACACTTAACAAGTTATGTTTCAAACCATCAATAAGTAAGACATCTTTAATGAAAGTAATACCATTAATACCAATAGAGCCAATTCCAATTACCTTATCCTTAGCATTGTTTCCAAAGGTAACTTTACCTCCATCAATACTTTTGATTTCATTGAAAAGTTCTTTGTCTCCTATCATATGCCTTGAGCATCCACTATCTACTAGCCAAGCAGTTTTATTTATTGTGGACTTGAGGCATACCTATAGAATCACAATTCAAGTTTGGTTTTTAGGTACCCAAATGAGCTTGGGTCCTTGGGGGTTAGCACATGAAGGTTCCCAATGAGCCTTCCTTATCCAGCAATGTTTATTTATGTGACCAAATTTCATACAATAATTACATTGTTTAGCTCTAAATATGCTTTTTAGTCTTACAATGCTTTTGAATGACATATTTCTATTAGGTTGATTTTGAGAGCAATGGCATGCACAAACATGATGAATTGGTGATTTTCTAGGTGCATGCCTCTTATACATAAAAGCATGATTAGCCTTTTGAGGTTTCCTTCTTAGGCTTACTAACCCTTAGTGTATTTTGTGCACTTAGCCCTTGGGGTTGTTACATCAAATGTGGAGATGTGGGCTTCACTTGACTTAACAAAAGTAGTCTTGTGAGAAGATGATGATGTACCCTTAAATCCTAGACCATGTCTAATTAAGGGTGGTCTTTGAGACACAATGAGAGCATCTAAACTCTCCTTTCCCTTGTGAAATTTTGAAATGGAGTTTCTAAGTTCCTCAATTTCATTTTTCAAAATATTATTTTCTTTGAGCAAGGATTTAGTTGAGTTGAAGAGTACTCATCTAATGATTTTTGAAGAGATTCATTAGATTATTTAAGCTTAAAATTCTCCTTTTCTGAAACATCCATTTTGATTTTCAAATTAGAAATGTTATTTTTATAAGTATTAAATTTACTTCTATATTTCTCTAGTTCTAGATTCAATACTTCTATTAGGCTTTGCTCATCATCATATTCACTATTACTATCATTATCACTACTATTATTATTGAAAGAGTATGAGTGAAGTGATCCTACCTTATCCGGGACGTGATCCTACCTTATCCGGGACGTGATCCTTTATAGCCATGAAGCATAGGTTGACCTCTTCACTTTCATTGTCATTTGTTTCACTTGAAGAGCTTTCGTCATTCCATATGGCTTTGTGGCCTTTCTCCCCATTGTCTCTTTGATATTTTCTCTTGTGCTTCTTGAGCCTTGGACATTCTGGTTTAATATGCCATTTCTTTCCACATTGATAGCACTTTACCTCCTCTTTACTTCTTTGTGAGTCATTAGAGGTCTGTTTGAGGTTCTTTGCCTGAATTTTCTATAGTTGTCCATTCTCTTCTCAATAATTCTTTTCAACCTTCTTGAGAGCATGGCAATGTCCTCATTTGCATCATCACTCTTTTCTTCATCATTTGCAACTTTCTCTTGGGATTTTGAAGTAGAGGCTTTTAGTGCTAGAGGCTTTCTTTTTTCTGGATCTGCTTCAAGCTTTCTATCTCTTTTCACTGCTATTTCATGTGTAAGAAGTTTTCCAATAAGCACATCGGTATTAATTATACTCATGTCATCATTTTCCTCTTCTATACTGGCAACTTTTGAACCGTAATCTTTGAAAGGAAGAATTCTCAGAATTTTGTTATTTACATCTTCCAAGCTCAGGTGTTTCCCAAGCTTTCTCATGCCATTTATGATGGCTAGAAGATGGTTTGTCATGTCAGTAATTGACTCATTGGATTTCATCTTGAAGATTTCATACTCAAAAGTAATAAGTTGAATCTTCTTGGATTTAACTTGCTTTGTTCCTTCATGATAGTTTTCCCAATGTTTTCCACATGCTGTATGCAGTTGGCCAGTGTTCTATTCTGCCACATTCTTCAATGGATAATGAGCTTGAGAGAATTATCATTGCCATCTTGTTTTTGAAGTTTGCTCTTCTTTGACGCTCTGTCCAATCATTTCTTGACAGGATTTCTTCTTCACCATCAACTCCTCTTCTAGTTGGTAGTGTCCATTCTTTCCAAACACTATCCCATACTTTAATTCCTTCACTATCCAGATATGTCTCCATCCAAAACTTCCAATGAGCATAATTTGCTCCATCAAAGTAAGACTTGATACTTTGAAATCCTTCATTGGCTATATCTTGATCTTTGCTAGTGCTGTTTAGGCTTCGATGCTAGACTAAGCTTTGACACCAATTATTTCCCAGATATTGTACCAAGAAGGGGGGTTGAATTGGATATTAAAATTTCTTAACTTTTAAATGTGGAAAGAAAAGTTAAGTTGAGTAGGGATAGGAAGATATCACACATGAATTTTTATAAAGGTTCGGGTGTTAACAAACCATACTCCTCTTCCCAATCTCAATTGGGAGTTTTACTAACACACTAAGTATTACAATGGAGTTTTACAAGCTTACTTCCAACTATGGTGTTTCTAACAATGGATCACACCTAACCCAGAATCCCTTGGGTTTTAATGGCTCACACAATAAACTAATTCCTTATATTTTAAAGGCTCACACAAATAACCCTTACAAGTGTTCTACTCTTAACCCAATATATCCAAACTCACTTGAGTAGAGAGATTACAAAGAGAAACAAACAAAAATCTATAATGCTAAGAAAATAATGAGCAAAAAGATTTTTTACAGAGAATTAATGTTTGTTTTGAAAGTGGTAAATGCACAAATGGCTACAACAAGATTGAGATTCGAAGTATTTGCTATTCTCTTGTTATGGATTCATAAATGACTTGCATTTATACTTTCATGGTGAATTATAGTCGTTTGGTTGCATTTAATGCGAAAATAGCCATTGCACCAACTTTTAATTTTGCGCCTGACATGTTTCTCTTTCCTTTTTCACGGTCGTGAATAAGTGTGTCACGGTCGTGACTGTTCTTCTAAGCCATGACTTGAGTGGTGACTTTAGTCATGAAGCATTCTAGAAGGATTTGAAGTGTTTGATTATGTGCGTGACATTTTTCTTTCATGGGTGTGAACATCCTTCCAAGCTGTGGTCCAAGTGGTGACTCTGGCCGTGAAACTCTCTGGAGGAATTTGACATGTTTTCTCACGGGCGTGACTTTCTTTCACGGGAATGACTGATATGATCATTCATGGTTGCCATCATTCTTTATGGTCGTGAACTTTAAATATTTGATAGTTGGCGCTAAGCTTTATCATAGGCGTGACATAAAAGGTCACAGGCATGAATAATGCTATTTCTTCAATTTTTGTCTTTTAAAAATTAATCTTCCATTCTTCATTCTTGCTATCATGTTTCATACCCTGTTTAATAAACTTAGAAAACAAGTATGTTAAATACATTATTGCTACATAATTTGTTAGCATCAAAATGACAGAAAAGCCCCACAAGGTTCAACAATAAGGATTCTAGGGTTTTCCTTCTCCTATAAATATGTACCTTATTTTCTATCAATAACAAGAAAACATATTCCAGTAATTTATTCTTCTTCATACTATTTTTCTACATGGTATCAAAGCTCTAGGTTCGGTTATGGATTACAGAGCCGCTATGGTCAGCTCCAAGTCGGCATCTTCTAAAAGATGCAGCACCATGATGCCGCCAAAAGGAAGAGGAAACCTAGCGGCTATTTCTCTACCTGAAAACTCCTTACAAATCACCATTCATAAGTTGAGTGGCAAAAATTACCTTGAATGGTCCTAGTTCGTGAAGTTAGTAATAGACGACAACAGGAAATTAGGTTATTTGAATGGTGAAGTAAAACCTTAGTCCTAGCTATAGGCAGTGGCGGTCGGAGAACTCAATGGTAACAACCTAATTGATCAACTCTATGGAACCAACTATTGGCAAACCCTTCATGTTTCTTCCAACAACACACAATATGTGGGATGCCATTGAGGAAACATATTCAGATCTGGATAATCATTCACAATTTTTTGAATTGAACACCAAAATGTGGAAAATGCAGCAATGAGATCGTGAAGTAACTGTGTATTATAATGATATGATGGTTGTCTAGTAGGAGATGGATGTATTTGAAGAAGAGGAATGGGAAAGCCCAGGTGATAGTGCCCAGTGCAAGAAGAAAATAGAAAGAAGTAGGGTGTTTTTTTTCTGGCAGGTCTAAATAAAAGAACTTGATGAAGTTCAAGAAAGCATATTGAGGAGAAAACCATTAACCTCCATAAGGAAATTATTCTCCAAAGTATGTAGGGAAGAAGCTCGATGACAAATGATGTTGAAAAATGATTATGGTGCAAAACCAGAGAGTGAAGGGTCTGCACTTGTGGCCCGAAGTGCTGATATTAAAGATAGACGTGGAAGAAAGACTAAACTCTGGTATGACTACTGTCAGAAGCCATGGCATACCCATGAAACCTATTAGAAGTTAAATGGAAAACCTGCAAATGGAAAGAGAAACCGAGTAGTGATAACAAGCCCAGAGGAGATGCTCGAGCATTTCAAGTAAGTAATTCAAATTTAGGGCAACAGTCACCCTCAGAATCTCTTCCCTTCACCAAAGTATAGTTAGAGCATTTATGTAAAATGTTTCAATGTAGTTTCTTGAGAAATTCTTCTATTCCATCTTGTTCTATTGCTCAATCAGGTATTTCCTCCATTGCAACCATTGTTTCTTCAAAGTTTCCTGGCTACTGATCATATGACTGTCACTTCACAATTTTTTTCTACTTACTCACCTTGTGCAAGAAATCAAAAAGTTAAAATTGCAAATGGTTCCTTTGCCACCATTGTAGGAAAAAGGATAGTGTCAATTTCTCCATCACTAAACCTTAAAAATGTTTTTTATATTCATAACTTATTATAATCTTTTTCAGTCAGTAAATTAACATTTGATCATAATTGTTGTGTTAATTTTGCGCCTTCTCACTGTGCATTTCAAGATTTAACCTCAGGGGAGACAATTGGGGTTGCTAAGCAAAACAATGGTCTCTACTTTTTTGATGATGGATTGACCTTTGAAAGGCAAGATTGGAAGATTTGTTTTAACTCTATGTCTATTTCTAGTGGTAGTAAGATTTTGTTATGGCATTATCATTTGGGACATCCTAGTTTTCAATATTAAAACATTTGTTTCCAAATTTATTTATGAATAAAAATCAGTTTGTTTTTCAATGTGAATATTGTGAATTAGCAAAACATCAACGTGTAGTTTTTCCTTCACAACCTTATAAAAAATTAGAACAATTTACTATGATTCATAGTGATATTTGGGGTCATTCAATAGTGTCAACCTTGTCTGAAAAACGTTGGTTTTTTACTTTTATTGATGATCATAGTAGAGTCACATGGGTTTTTTGCTAAAAGATAAATCTGATACTGGAAATGTATTTAAAGATTTTTATCACATAATTCAAACACAATTTCAGATTCAGATTAAGATTTTTCGAAGCGATAATGGCAAGGAATTTTTCAACAATGTATAATAGGGAATTTTTTTACTGAAAAAGGAATTATTCACCAAAGCTCGTGTAGTAATACACCTCAACAAATGGAGTGGCTGAAAGAAAAAACAAACATCTTCTTGAAATGGTTAGGGCTATGGTGTTTATAACTAAAGTACCTAAATATCTTTGGGGGAAGTCATTTTAATAGTCACTTATTTGATTAACAGACTTCCTACACGAATTTTGGATTTCAAAACACCTATCAAAGTTTTCATTGAAAGTTTTCTACACACTCGACTAATAACTGATATTCCCTTAAAAAATTTTGGTAGTGTGGCATTTGTTTATAATCACGATCCACAAACGTCAAAATTTGATCCAATGTCTTATAAATGGATCTTTGTTGGTTATCCCACTAATCAAAAAGGTTACAAGTGTTTTGATCCAGTTTCACGAAAATTATTTGTATCCATGGATGTCACGTTTTTTGAAGGAACTTCTTATTATAACAACTCCCATCTTCAGGGGGAGAGTAATACTAGTGAATATGGTTTTTTAGATATGATTTAACTGTTGATTTTTTCCATAATGACGGTTTTCTTGATAATGTTTCTCATAATCAATCACTGGATGAGATAATTTCATCTCAAAATAACGCTAACAAAGTGACATAAATGGATGGGAAATGATATAAAAGTCTTATTTATTCAAAGGTGGAAGATCTTGCACAAAACATCCTTTATCCAATTTTGTTTCTTACAACAATATTTCTCCTTCTTATCATGCCTTTATTTCCCAGATATCTAATGTTTCTTTTCCTAACAATGTTCAAGAAGGTTTAAAGGTTCCCGAGTGGAGAGAAGCTATTTTTAAGAAGATGAGAGCCCTGGAGAAGAATGTTACTTGGGAGAAGGTGGATTTACCAAATGGAAAGCAATGGTTGGATGTAAGTGGGTGTTTACCCTAAAGTATAATGCAGACAGATCCTTGGAAAGATACAAGGTACAATTGGTAGCCAAAGGCTACACTCAGACCTATGGAGTTTGAAATTAAAGACTTAGGCCAGCTAAGATATTTTCTTGAGATGGAGGTGGCGAGATCGAAGAAGGGTATTATAGTTTCATAAAGAAAATATATACTTGATCTTTTAATAGAGACCGGAATGAGTGGATGTAAGCCTTCAGATACTCCATTAGAAATCAATGTCAATCTTGGTGAATTTAAAGATGGAGTCCCTGTAGATAAAGGATGATATCAAAGATTGGTTGGAAAACTGATTTACCTATCTCACATGTGTCCTGATATTGCATTTGCAATAAGTTTGGTAAGCCAATATATGCACTCATCGTACGAAGAACACCTTGAGGCTGTATATAGAATTCTTCGATATCTTAAAGGCACATCAGGAAAAATGTTTCCTCTTCAAGAAAAATGAGAAAAGAGGAATTGAAGTGTATACGGATGTAAACTAGGCTAGTTCCAAAACTAATAGGAGATCAACTTCAGGATATTATACTTTTTTATGGGGTAATCTAGTTACTTGGAGAAATAAAAAGCAAAGTATAGTTGTAAGAAGTAGTGCCAAAGCTGAGTTCAGGTCAATGGCTCAAGGAGTATGTAAAGTTTTGTGGCTAAAAAGAGTTTTAGAAGAGTTTGATAGATCAGTTAACTTGCCTATGAGACTGGTTTATAACAATAAGGAAGCTATTAGTATTGCTGACAATCCAGTCTTTCATGACATAACAAAGCATGTTGAAATTGATAAACACTTTATAAAAGAGAAACTGTAATAAGGGATAATTTGCACTCCATTTGTTCCTACCACATAACAAGTTGCAGATATTTTAACCAAGGGCTTATTACGACAACCTTTTGAAGTTCAAGTTAGCAAATTGGGCATGATCGATATCTTTGCACCCACTTGAGGGGGAGTGTTGGTAAATTAGAAAAGATTGGATTGTAAGAATAAAATCCTATAATCAAGGATAGATTTGATTATTTCCAAATCTGATTATTTTCTTAATTGTAGAGATTCCATATTTGATTATTTCCTTTATTATAAGGATTCTAGGGTTTTCATTCTCCTATAAATATGTACCCTATTTTCTATCAATAAAAAAAAGTATTCCAGTAATTTCTTATTTTTCATACTATTTTTCTACAATTCATGTTGATATTTGGGGTCCCATAGTTACCTCTTTGAAAGGTTTTAGGTATTTCTTAACTGAAGTAGAAGATTTTAGTAGATTTATCTGGATTTTATTTTTGAAGTCCAAGTTAGAAACTAAACAATAGTTATAAGCACTTTTGTGATTTTGTACTTACTCAATTCAATAAATCAATCAAATGTATACGTTCTGATAAGGGTCCTGAATTTTCTGACTCAATTTTACAGTACACATGGTATTATGGATCATGCATCATGTGTTGAGGCCCCACAACAAAAATCAATTTTTGAAAGGAAATATCAACATATTTTAAACACATCAAGAGCCTTAAAATTTCAAAGTCACCCACCTAATCACTATTGACCATAATTTATCACTCATTATGTTCACCTAATCAACATATTGCCTACTCCTATTCTAAAAATAAAACTCCCTATGAAATTTTCTATGCTTATGTTCCTGATTTGAGTCACCTAAAGGTCTTCAGTTGTCTAACATATGCCTCATCTCTTACTTATAATAGAACAAAATGTGATAGCAGAGCACACAAGTGTGGTTTTCTTTGTTTTAAGTCAAGAACCAATGGTTACAAGCTACTAGACTTACAAGCACATGCCATTTTTGTTTCTAGACATGATGTTTTTTATGAGAGCATAATGTTCCAGTTTCACCAAATTCTTCCACCTTTGTTTTTCCTTTGCCATATCATTATACAAATCCAGTACTCCATACTGAAATTCAAGATTCCACACCTTTAAACATTTCCCATCCACCTCATCACCTTCTACTTTTTCTAATTCTCCTTCACATCTTCCATTTGTTACATATAATTCATATGTTCCTTCTTTAAGAAGATCTTTTAGACAGATAAATCCACCTTCTTATTTGCAGGAATATCACTGTGCATTGGCTCGAATTTTGTAACAACCAATTCTTCCATCAACAGTTCTACCATCACAAATAGGTACCCCTCATTTACTTTCTCAAGTTATTACATATGATAACCTTGCTTCTCATCATCAATTTTTTTAGTGCCTCTCTTCATATACCATCAGAACCTAAATCTTATGCACAAACTATAAAATTTCCTAAATGGAAAAAAGCTATGCAATCAGAGATTCAAGCTCTGCAAGATAATTCTATATGGGAGGTCATTCTTTACCTACAGATAATTCTTCAATTGGCTACAAATGGGTTTATAAGTTCAAGTATAATACAAATGGTACAGTGGAAAGGTTTAAAGCCAAACTTGTAGCTCAAGGGTTTACACAACAGTAAGGGGTTGATTATCTAAATACTTTTTCACCAGTAGCAAAGATGATCACTATTAGAATCTTATTGGCTACTGCAGTAGTGAAGAATTGGCATCTAGTACAACTGGACATTAATAATACATTTCTTCATGGGGATTTACATGAGGAAGTTTACATGAAATTGCCACAAGGTTTCACTTCATCTCTTCCAAATGTTGTTTGTAGATTGAATAAGTCTTTCTATGGCTTGAAGCAAACCAGTAGACAATAGCATGCTAAACTTTCAGATTTTTTTTATTAGAAATGGTTTTGCTCAAGCTCTAACAAACCATTCTTTGTTTACAAAGTCTATTGGAAATTCATTTATAACACTCTTAATGTATATTGATGACTTCATCCTAACCAACAATTCTTCTACAGCAATTGCAAATATTAAGGCTTATTTGCATGATGCTTTTAAGATAAAGGATCTTGGTCCCCTCAAGTTTTTCTTGGGACTAAAAGTTGCTCGAAACAAATCAGGTATCAATGTTTGCCAAAGGAAATATACTCTGGAACTTTTGGAGGAATATGGATTCTTAGGTTGCAAACCAGCTCGAACTCCCATGGTGCCCAAGTTTTTGTCTACCTCCTCTGATGTCGTGGCAGATATTACTTCTTATGGGAGACTTATTGATAAGTTGATAAGACCAATACAAGACCTAATTTATCTTTTTTTGTTCAACAACATATTGTTGCTCATCGAGTTTTCAGGTATCTAAAGCATACTATAGGGTGTTTAACCTTAAGGGGTATTTCCATTATTTTGATGCTAACAAATAAAATAGCAATAATATATTTAACATACTTGTTTTCTAAGTTTATTGAACAGGGTATGGAATTTGATCCAAGAATGGAGAATGGAAGACTAACTTTAAAAAGAGAAAAATGAAGAAATAGCATGTTCACGCCTGTGACTATTTATATCACACCCGTGATGTAGCTTAGCGCTAACTACCCAACATTTAAAGTTCACGGCCATGAAGGATCATAGCAACCGTGAATGATCATATTAGTCACGCCCGTGAGAAAACATGTCAAATTCCTCCAGAGAGCTTCACGGCCAAAGTCACCACTTAGACCACGGCTTGGAAGGATATTCATGCCCATGAAAGAATAATATCACACCCGTGAGAAAACACTTCAAATCCTTCCAGAATGCTTCACGGCCAGAGCCACCACTTGAGTCACAGCTTGGAAGAACATTCACGACTGTGACACATTTTCACGACCGTGAAAGAGGAAAGAGAAACATGTCAGGCGCGAAATTAAGAGTTGGTGCAACGGCTATCTTCGCATTAAATGCAACCAAACGGCTATAATTCGCCATGGAAGTATAGATGCAATTCATTCATGAATCCAGAACAAGAGAATAGCAATTACTTCAAATCATTATGCATTAATTTCTTTCAAAAAAACATTAATTCTTTATAAAAATCTTTTTGCTCATAATTTAGCCTTTTCTGCATTAAATAACAAAATTCTGAGAAGTTTTCCTCTCAAAAATTATAGTTCAAGAGTTTCTGGTATATAAGAGGCCAATGAAGACATGAGTGTCATGAATACCGATGTGCTTATTGGCAAACTTCTAACATATGAAATGGCAGTAAAAAGAGATAGAATGTTTGAAGTCGAGCCAGAAAAAAGAAAGCCTCTAGCACTAAAAGCCTCTACTTCAAAAACTCAAGAAGAAGTTGAAGATGATGAAGAAAAGAGTGATGATGTAAATGAGGACATTGTTATGCTCTCAAGAAGGCTGAAAAGAATAATTGAGAAGAGAATGGGCAACTCCAGAAAATTCAAGCAAAAAAATTTCAAACAGGCCTCAAATGACTCTCAAAGGAGTAAAGAGAAAGTAAAGTGTTATGAATGTGGGAAGAAATGACATATTAAACCGGTTGTCCAAGGCTCAAGAAGCATAAGAGTAAATACCAAAGAGATAATAGTGAAAAAGGCCACAAATCCACATGGGATGACGAAAGCTCTTCGAGCGACTAAGAGGACAATGAAAGTGAAGAGGTCAACCTATGCTTCATGGCTATAGAGGATCACGTCTCGGAAAAGGTAGGATCACTTTACTCATACTCATTCAATAATGATAGTAGTGATAATGATAGTAATAGTGAAGATGATGATGAGCAAAGTTTGATAAAGGTATTGAATCTAGAACTATAAAAATATAGGTGCAAATTCAATACTTACAATAACAACATTTCTAGTTTGAAAAGCAAAATGGAAGTTTTAGAAAAAGAAAACCTTGAGCTTAAATCCTCTAATGAATCTCTTCAAAAATCATTAGAAGAGTACTCTTCAAGACCCTTAACTAAATCCTTCCTTAAAGAAAACAATATTTTGAAAAATGAAGTTGAGGAACTTAGAAACTCCATTTCAAAATTTTATAAGGGAAATGAGAGTTTAGATACATGGTCTAGGATTTAAGAGTACATCATCTTCATCTCATAAGACTACTTTTGTTAATTCAAGTGAACCCCACATCTCCACATTTGTTGTAAAAGCCCCAAGGGCTAAGTACACAACATACACTAAACCTTCTATACATAAGGGGAATGATCAAGGGTTGGTAAGCCTAAAAAGGCAACCTCAAAAGGCTAATCGTGCTTTTATGTATAAGAAGCATGCACCTAGAAAAGCACCAAGTCATCATGCTTATGCACGCCATTTCTCTCAAACTCTACCTAATAGAAATATGGCATTCAAAAGCATTGTAAGACTAACAAGCATATTTAGAGCTAAACAATGTAATTATTGTATGAAATTTGGTCACATAAATAAACATTGTTGGATAAGGAAGGCTCATTGGGAACCTTCATGTGCTAACCCCCAAGGACCCAAGCTCATTTGGGTACCTAAAAACAATACTTGAATAGTTATTCTATAGGTATGCCTCAAGTCCACAATAAACAAAAATGCTTGGCTATTAGATAGTGGATGCTCAAGGCATATGACCGGAGACAAAGAACTTTTCAATGAAATAAAAAATATTGATGAAGGTAAAGTAACCTTTGGAAACAATGCTAAGGATAAGGTAATTGGCATTGGCTCTATTGGCATTAATGGTACTACTTTTATTAAAGATGTCTTACTTGTCGATGGTTTCAAACATAACTTGTTAAGTGTAAGTCAATTATGTGATAAAGGAAACCAAGTAATCTTTACTTCCAACGAATGTCTTGTGACCTCTATTAATGGCCAAAAGATATTTAAAGGAAGTAGAGATGTCAATACCTACGTAATAGACTTACACAAAATATCTAACCTTTCATCTAAGTGTCTTGTGACTACTAGTGATGAATCTTGGTTGTGGCATAGAAGGCTTGGTCATGTAAGCATGAATTTAATTCAAAGCCTCAACAAAGGAGAGCTGGTAAAGGGACTAGCAAAAGTCAAATTTGAAAAAGACAAGACATGTAAACCTTGCCAAAGAGGAAAACAACACAAGTCAACTTTCAAATCCAAACACATTATAAGTACCTCAAAACCTCTACAACTCCTGCATCTAGACCTTTTTGGACCTACTAGGATTGCAAGCTTAGAAGGTAAATACTATGCCTTTGTCATCGTCGATGACTACTCTAGATTCATTTGGGTAATTTTCTTAGCTCAAAAGAGTGATGCCTTTGAAACTTTCAAAAACTTTGCTAAAAGAGTTCAAAATGAAAAAGGATATTGTATTTCGAAGATACGAAGTGATCATGGCAAAGAATTTGAAAATGAAAACTTTGAAAATTTTTGTCTAGAACATGGCATTTCATAGAATTTTTCCTCTCCTAAGACACCTCAACAAAATGGGGTGGTCGAAAGGAAAAATCGAACTTTAATTGAACTGGCTCAAATAATGCTCAATGAGTATGGTTTACCAACTTACTTTTGGGCCGAAGCCACAAATACTGCATGTTATATCTCAAATCAAGTTTTCAAAAGACCTCTCTTAAACAAAACTTCATTTGAGCTATGGAAAGGAAGAAAGCCCATGATATCATACTTTAGAGTATTTGGATGCAAGTGTTTCATATTGAATACCAAGGACAACCTTGGAAATTTTGCCTAAAAATATGATGAAGGTATATTTTTAGGATACTTCACCATAAGCAAAGCTTATAGAGTCTTTAATAAAAAGTCATTATCTGTTGAAGAAACTATCCATGTTATTTTTGATGAATCTAGCAAGCTTGATTTTGTGAAAGATAGTGTTCTTGATGATGTTGTAGGTACAATGGAAAGACTTGATCTTGAAAATGAAAGAGAAGAAAATGATTAAGAAAATTCACATCAAGATGACTCTCTACCTCCAGCTCAAGAGGAAAACAAGCAAGAGCTCTCAAAGGAATGGAGATTGACAAAAGATTACCCCAAGAAGCAAATAATTGGTGATCCTACAAAGGATGGAAAGACTTGATCTTGAAAATGAAAGAGAAGAAAATGATTAAGAAAATTCACATCAAGATGACTCTCTACCTCCAGCTCAAGAGGAAAACAAGCAAGAGCTCTCAAAGGAATGGAGATTGACAAAAGATTACCCCAAAAAGCAAATAATTGGTGATCCTACAAAGGGAGTAAGTACTAGATCTCATCTCAAACCTTTAGATTCTAATCTTGCCTTTGTCTCTCAAATAGAGCCAACAAATATTGATGAGGCTTTTAAAGATGAAAGTTGGGTGATTGCTATGCAAGAGGAACTCGACCAATTTGAGAGAAGTATGTTATGGACCTTAGTTTTTAGACCCAAGGAGCATCAAATCATTGGAAGTAAATGGTATTTAGAAATAAACTGGATGAACAAGGTTCAATAACTATGAACAAGGCTAGGTTAGTTGCAAAAGGATATAATCAGGAAGAAAGAATAGATTATGATGATACCTATGCTCCTGTAGCTAGATTAGAAGCCATAAGAATTCTTTTAGCATATGCATCCCATATGAATTTCAAACTCTTTCAAATGGATGTCAAAAGTGCTTTTTTAAATGGTTTTATAGACGAAGAAGTTTATGTAAAACAACCACCAGGTTTTGAAAGCCATAATTTGCCTAACCATGTATTTAAACTTTCAAAAGTTTTATATGGTTTGAAACAAGCCCTGAGAGCTTGGTATGAAAGACTAAGTTCTTTTCTTTTAGAAAACAATTTTACAAAGGAGAATGTTGACACTACTTTATTTATTAAAAAAGCTTAAACATGATATTCTAATTATTCAAATTTATGTTGATGACATCATATTTGGGTATACTAATGAATTACTTTGCCAAGAATTTGCTAAGTGTATGACTAGGGAATTCGAAATGAGCATGATGGGTGAGCTCAAGTTCTTTCTCGGTCTACAAATAAAACAAGGCAATGAGGGCATATTCATCAACCAATCCAAATATGCCAAAGACTTAATTAAGAAAATTGGAAAGGAATGATGTAAAAATTCCAAGACTCCAATGAGCACATCAACAAAATTGGACAAGGATGAAAAGGGTAAGAGCATTAATGAAAAGCTCTATAGAGGTATGATCGGATAAGTCTTATATCTTACTGCCTCTAGACTCGATATAATGTATAGTGTATGTTAATGTGCTCGTTTTCAATCATGTCCTAAAGAATCACATTTGAATGTTGTGAAAAGAATTTTAAAATATTTACATGGCTTATTGCATCTAGGTTAATGGTATCCTAGAAATTCATCCTTTCACATTATAGGATATTCAAATGCTGATTATGTTGAAAGTCTCTTAGATAGAAAGAGTACTTCAGGTACTTGTCGTTTTATTGGTGAATGCTTAGTTTTTTGGTTTAGCAAGAAATAAGTTTCTGTTGCTCTTTCCACTGCCGAAGCGGAGTATGTGGCTGCAAGATGTTGTTGTACCCAAATCTTTTGGATGAAACAATAACTTAAGGATTATGGTCATAGTATGGACCATATACCTATTAGATGTGACAATACAAGTGCTATAAATCTATCTAAGAATCTCATTCAATACTCTAGAAGTAAGCATATTGACATTAGACATCATTTTATTAGAGATCATATTCAATATGGAGATGTTGTAGTGGAATTTATAAACATAGACAATCAATTGATAGATATCTTCACTAAGTCTCTAAATGAAGAAAGATTTAACTTCATAAGAAGAGAGCTTGGTGTGATTGATGGATTAACTTTATGATTGCCAAATATTCGAACCTTGATTGTTATTATTGTGTTATTGTCTCATCTTTTAAGGTATGAAGTGGCTAACTTGATAGAAATATATGTTATAGGGGAAAGAATCACCTTAGAAATCCTTTGGTCTTGTTTTAAACTCAATATTATGTAATAAGGATTTTAGGCTGTTCACGCCCGTGATCATGATCGCTAAAAGCTCCAGTAGCTTTCACGACATGCTTCACGACATGCTTCATGGTTAAAAGTAGTGAAGACTACGTTTCACGCCCATAACCTTTTTATGTCATTCCCGTGAAACTCTTTGTTCACGACAGTGACACTTATTCACGAAATACTTACAGAAGTGTTCACGCTTTGTCTCACGGTCACAAAAAATGAAGATTGTCCTTCACGACTATGACTATTTTGTCACCACCGTGAAATTTCATCATTCATGCCTGTGACCATTAAATTTCATGACCATGAATCATTTCATATTCTTCATCATGGGTAGAGTGTCTCTTCAGCAAACCATGAACACGACATTTCACATCCGTGACTTAGCTTTCACGCCCATGAAGATGTCGGCTATAAAACATTTTCTACCGTTATTTCTCTCATTTCTAACTCTCCAACTTCTCTCATTTATCACCATTCAATACCATTTCATAGATTTCGGCCCCCTAGCAATATTCTCCATCTATAAATACCTTCAAAAACTATTTCAATCATCAGAAATCAAAAATTGCTAGGTTTGGCTATCAGAATTTTCTCTCTCTTCAAGAATCAATTTCACAACCAAAAATGGAACTCGACTCCTCCAAAGGCACTAGAAAGAAGTCTCATGCTCCAAGAAGGTACACAAACTACCTTCTCAATATCATTCCAAAGCACTGTCATCTGAGGTACTCGGTTCTCAAGAAAATACCACTCCTTTCCACTCGGTCATTTGAGTGGCACACTGTCAAGACTCTTGGTTTGGAGACAAGCATGACAGAACAACTCTAGGCATGTCATCTAAAAGATTTTGTTAATATACATCAACCAATGCTAAGGGAACCTACCCTCGAGTTCCTTAGCACCTTGCAAGTCTCTCCCACCGGCATTGTGAAATTTCAACTTTGCAAACATCCGAACACCCTCACTGCAACGGAATTTGGTGACATGTTCAACCTTCCATCTGACAGTATACTTAATGAAAGTGAGGTGGAGTTCTATGCCACTCAGGCTTGGACTCATTTCGGACTTGAATACAACTGGGATGTCAAGAAGACGAAGAGTACTCACCTTCGATCACCAGTGCACAAATACTTGCATAGGTTTCTGACTTATGGCATCTTTGCCAAAGGGGACAACAATTGCTCATTTCAGAAATCCGAGCTCTTTCTCCTGGAGATGGCCCGCATAGGCCTAACAGTGGCTTTATCTTGATGGTTTGCAAACCATCTACTATCTATTGCCACAAAGCCCTTCAGAGACATTTTGATTGGTGGGTACGTAACACACCTTGCTATAAAGCTTGGGTATTTGAAGCTAGAAGAGCACAACTTCAACCTCATACCAGTAAATCCTAGAGATCGACTAGACGTCGAGTCTTTTATTAAAATGGGAGCGGCGGTTCACATAGTTCATAAGAATAACATCTACTACCACTTCACCAACCTAGTTGGTGAGATTGTTTAGAAAGACAACGATTCAGATGACTTCAAAGCTGGCCAAATGCTGGCTTCGATTGATGAGAGGTTAAAAACCTCAAAGATTTCATGGAGTCTCATATGGAAAGCCTCGAGGCGGAAGTAGTCGGCGTTATAGATGGGATGTCCAGCTCCAAATCTAGCTAGATATTGTTTTTTGCTTGTTTTAAATTACTTTTCAATAACTTTATACTTTTTTCATTTTATATTAATGTAATTGCATTAGTTCTTCCCTTATGATTTATCTCTTATGTTCTTTTTGTTGATGACAAAAGGGGGAGAACCTGGCAATATAATTGAATTAAATGAATATGTAAGTAAAATGCAAACAACTTGATACACTTTGAATATACCTTAAATATACTTTGCATATACTTAACTAGTTATAAGTAAAAATTTAGTATACATTGGATATACTTTGCATATACCTAAACTAGGAAGCAAACATCCATGCTACACTTCATCATTCTTAAAAATTCTTGCATTTTAGTAATTTTTTATTTTAAGCATCTTTTGAGGGGGAGACTTCTCAAAAGTACATATTGCTAGATTATTTGTCACCATCAAAAAGGGGGAGATTGTTGAACCTTGAAGGGTATTTCGGTCATTTTGATGCTAACAAATAAAATAGCAATAATATATTTAACATAATTGTTTTCTAAGTTTAATGAACAGGGTATGGAATTTAATGCAAGAATGGAGAATGGAAGACTAACTTTAAAAAGAGAAAAATGAAGAAATAATATATATACGCCCGTGACTGTTTATATCACGCCCATGATAGAGCTTAGCACTACCCAACATTTAAAGTTCACAACCATGAAGGATCATAGCAACCGTAAATGATCATATTAGTCACGCCCGTGAAAGAAAGTCACGCCCGTGAAAAAACATGTCAAATTCCTCTAGAGAGCTTCACGGCTAGAGTCACCACTTGGACCACGGCTTGAAAAGATATTCATGCCCGTGAAAGAATAATATCACGCCCATGAGAAAACACTTCAAATCCTTCCAGAATGCTTCACGGTCAGAGTCACCACTTGAGTCACGGCTTAGAAGAACATTCATGACCGTGACACATTTTCACGACATTGAAAAAGGAAAGAGAAACATGTCAGGCGCGAAATTAAGAGTTGGTGCAATGGCTATATTTGCATTAAATTCAACCAAACAACTATAATTCGCCATGAAAGTATAAATTCAAGTCATTTATGAATCCAGAACAAGAGAATAACAATTACTTCGAATCAAAATCTTGTTGTAGCCTTTTGTGCATTAATTTCTTTCAAACAAACATTAATTCTCTGCAAAAATCTTTTTGCTCATTATTTCTGAGCATTATAGTTTTGTGAGTGTTTCTATTTGTAATCTACTACTCAAGTGTGTTTTGGTATATTGGGTTAAGAGTAGAACACTTGTAAGGGTTATTTGTATGAGCCATTAAAACACAAAGAATTGGTTTATTGTGTTAGCCATTAAAATACAAGGAATTTCTATATTAGTTGTGATCCATTGTTAGAAATACCATAGTTGGGAGTGAGCTTGTAAAAATCCATTGTAACACTTAGTGTGTTAGTGAAACTCCCAATTGAGATTGGGGAGAGGAGTAGGGTTTGTTAACACCCGAACCTCTATAAAATTTCTTATGTGATATCTTCCTATCTCTACTTAACTTTTATTTCCGCACTTAAAAGTTGAGAATTTTTAATATCCAATTCAACCCCCTTTTTGTCAATTTATGGGAAACATAGGGCAAAGGCGATATTACTAGTTCTTTAGATTTTAAATCTTCTCTAATTCAGATTGGGCTTTTTGCCCATTAACTAGAAGATCAGTAACTGGTTTTTTGCATATTTTTGGGATCCTCTTTGGTCTCTTGGAAGTCAAAAAATTAGACTACCATTTCCAAGTCTTCTACTAAGGTAAAATATCGTGCCATGGCTGCCACAACTTGTGAACTACAATGGTTGTCGTATATTCTCAGAGATCTTAATATTTCTCATCCTAAGGCTGCTCTAATGTATTGTGACAATCAGTCTGCTTTACATATCGCACATAATCTTGTGTTTCATGAGGGAACCAAGAACATTGAGCTTCATTGCCATATTGTAGATGAGAAAGTAAAGTTTTGTTATCTTCATTTGTTGCTAGTGTCTTGAAAGGATCAATTGGCTTATTTCTTCACTAAAGCACACTCCTCTTTTCAATTTTCTAGGTTATTATCCAAGCTTGGAGTGCATAATTTTTACACTCCCAACTTGCGAGGTAATACAATTCATACTATCACTAACTCACATTCTTCACTGCTCATCCAAGCTAGAACTCAAGCTACGACTCAAGATCAAGATGTCAAAGTGCAGAAGAGCAGTAGTACCACTGCAGACAAAATATATTAGGCATTTCACTCTTCACTCAACTGATAGCAGCTTATATACCTATAGTGTACATATGTAATTTGTTAGTAGGCAGCCAAGATTTTTGAAAAAAAAAATTTCGTATAGGTCCCTCTATATGTGGGTCCCACCACATATAAAAAAAAGTCCAAAGTTGCGGTAATTCAATTTCAAATTAAATTCCTCCAACCAATATTTTTTACTTTTTTGATTTGTATTCACACTGAATATTTTACTTATAAATAAGCAGATCTCCTTTCATTTGAATTAAAACAATCTCAATTCATTTGAGAGAATTTGAGAGAGAGTTAGATTTTTGGAATATTTCTAAAAATTAGGGAGTGACAAAAATAGTCAAAAAAATATTTTGGAGTATTTTTGGGAAACACTTGTGTGTCACTATTTTTGGGTTTATCTCAAAATTATTGTATTACATCTAGTCTGTATCTAGGGAAGACTCTCTTCTTGTATCCATTAATTTTTATTAGTCGAAGAAAAATATTCGGAGTGTTATTCGTGGACGTAGCCCAAATTAAAAGGTGAACCACGTTAAATTGTCGGTGTTATTTTTGCTGATTATTTTATTTTATATTTATTTATATTATTTTACCCGCTGTACCCAACAAGTTGTATCATAGCTAGCCTGTCAGTTTTATAAAATTCTTAGTATGGTCTATGGTTGCAGTATTGACTGATCTTCCATATCAGAAAAGATTTTATTAGTTTACTATCAGCTGAAGAAGTATCATTTTTTTTAAATGCAGACAAAAGGCACCAAGATGATTAGCTTAAATGGCACAAATTACCACATATGGAGAAGAAAAATGAATGATCTCTTATTTGTGGTGAAAATGCATTTGCCGGTGTTTACTACAACTAAACCCGAAGGCAAGACAGATGAGGAGTGGAAGTTTGACCACGAGCAGGTGTGCAGTTACATCCAACAATTTATTGAAGACAACATGTACAACCACATCTGCAATGAGACTTATGCTCGAATGCTATGGAACAAGCTTGAACAGCTTTACACGTCAAAGACAAGTAACAATAACTTGTTTTATTTGACAAAGTTGACGCAGTCGAAATACAAGGAAGGAACTTCCATAACAGATCATCTGAATGAGATGTAAAGGATCATGGACCAGCTATCTAGAATGAGCATAAAGTTGGATGATGAAGTATTTACTCTGCTAATATTGGGCTCTCTGCGAGAGTCATAGGAGACTTTGAAGATTGCAATCACCAACACTACACCTAACGGTGTAGTCAATATGGAGTCTGAAAAAGCAGTATCCTAAATGAAGAAATGAGAAGGAGATCACAAAACTTATCTTCTTCATCACAATCAAATGTTCTGGTTACTGATTACAGAGGAACACTAGTACGAAAATGACTTATACGTGTCTGTTATTTTGAACTTTATGTGTCTGTTAAATGACAGATGCCTATGAAGGAGATATATATGAGTTGGATTTTAGGCGTCTGTCAAAATAACAGACGCATATAATTATTTTATGCATCTGTTAAAATATAATGACAGACGCATAAATTATATTTTAAAAAAATGACTATAGGCGTCTGTTGTTACAAAACAGCAGACACATAAAGTCAATTTTAAAAAAAAAAATCATTATAGGCGTCTGTTGTTATAAAGCAGCAGACACCTATAGTCATTTTTTAAAAAAATTCACTATAGGTGTCTGTTATTACAAAATAGCAAACACCTTTAAAAATATTATAAATTGATAAATATACAACAAATCGTAAAAATTACTTAAACCCATAAAAAAACTAATTGTATAACAAAAAACAACTACTAAGTGAAAAAAAACTACAACATAAAATTAACAAAAATAAAATACACAAAAAATAAAAAAGATAAATAAACTTTTTTGCATAAAAAAAGTAGAAGATCAAGTACCAATAGTAATAAGGTGGAGAACATACAACTTCTTGGCTAATTGATGGTGAAAATTAACTTTAACATGTGCAGAACCAACTTGTTTTCTCCTTACTAAATGCCTTAGACAACCTCCCAATGTATGAAACTCACTTTCATTTTATAAATCAACAAAAATCTATTTTCTTGTCATCGTCGTGGCTATGACATGGAGGCTCAAATTTGAATATGTTAGCTGAAAAATGGAGACTCAAATTTGAATATGGTAGCCAAAAAATGTAGAAAAAAAAAGCTAAAGAGAAAAAAAAAAAGAATACATTTCTCATGTGTATCTTTGGCCACAAACGAACAATGTAGCTCTTGTCATTATTGTCGCCACTAAGACAGGTCCAAAATTGATGCGATAAAGGTAATACAAGCCAACTTTATGTTGAGAGCTGAAGATGGAGATGGTTGACGCATACAACTAGGTTTCAAGCTCTAAAGTAAAAGAAATAGATATATATAGTTGGGTTTCAAATAAAAGAGCACAGAGAAAAACCGTGTTTTTTGGTTTTAAAAAATGTACTATAGGACGTCTTTACTCATGACAGACACCTATTGTACACTAATATGTGTTTACTTTTATTAAAGCCAGACGCATATGAGTGCAGGGATATTACGCTTCTATCCTTTTTAAAGACAGACACCTAAAGTAAAAGGTATATGTGTCTGTTTTTTATTAAGAGAGACACCTAAAGTACAAGTTGAATTTTACATGTCTGTCATTTATATTAACAGACGTATATACCAATAAAAATATTTTTCAATAATTAATTCAAAAAAATTATTGTTTATTAATAAACAATAGGTGTCTGTTATTTGTTAAGACAGACACTAAAAGTACATCATATGTGTCTTTTTTTATGAAGACAGACGCCTAAAATACAAGTTGAATTTTATATGTCTGTCGTTTATATTAATAGACACATATGCTTTGTCATTTTATCATATATTTACAAAAATATCACCGCCTCTATTTTATGTGTTTGGTATTTTTACAATAGACACATATAATCTTTACTTAAAGGTATTTTTGTACTAGTGGAAGGAGCTAGTCTAGACAGCAAATGTCTAGAGGAAAGAGTATGGGCAAATCAAATAAATATGACAATATTGAATGCCATTACTGCAAAAAAAAGGGTCATATCAAGAAATACTGCCAAAAGTTCAAAATGGACCAGAAAGGCAAGAAAATAAAACGAAATGACAGTAGTGATGATGACATAACAAATACCATGAACAGATTCAATATCGTTTGTAATGATACTATCAATTTCACATCCCACGAGACCAGTTGGGTAATTGATAGTGGCGCTACCATTCATGCCACGTCTCAGAAGCAATTCTTCTCATTCTATACAACAGGAGATTTTGGCGCTGTGAAGATGGAAAATGATAATCTGTCAAAAGTTGTTGGCAGAGAAGAAGTTTGTCTGAAGACTGAATAATACCATATTAGTCCTGAGAGATGTCAGACATATTCCAGATATTCGTGTGAATTTGATCTCTGCAGGAAAACTCGATGATGCTGTTGCCCAGATATTAGACCAAGAAGGGGGGTTGAATTGGAGTTTCAAAAAATTAAACTTTAAAGTGCGGAAATAAGTAATTAATTTTAGGAGGGATAGAGAAAATTAGACACAAAGATTTATAGAGGTTCGAGTGTTAACAAACCCTACTCCTCTCCCCAATCGCAATTGGGAGTTTCACTAACACATTAAGTGTTACAATGGAGTTTTACAAGCTCACTCCCAACTATGGTGTTTCTCACAATGGCTCACACAATAACCAATTCCTTATGTTTTACAGGCTCACACAAATAACCTTCTCTTTATGTTTTTACAGGATCACACAAATAACCTTCTCTTTGTGTTTTTATAGGCTCACACAAACAACCTCTTAATTTGTGTTTTGAAGGCTCACACAACTAACCCTTACAAGTGTTCTACTCTTAACCCAGAAATACCCAAAGCTCACTTGAGTAAATATTATAGAGAGAACCACTTATAAATCTTAATTGCTCAAATATGAAGAGCAAAAAGATTTTTACAGAAAATAGATTTTGTTCTCAAAGTATGAAAGTACAAATAGCTTAAATTCGAAGTATATGCTATTCTATTGTTATTCTCTTCATTCTCTTGTTCTTAATGCATAAATGACTTCCATTTATACTCCCATGACTGAATATAGTCGTTGGGGCGCATTAAAAATGAAACTAGCCGTTGTACCAACCAAAAAATCGTGCCTGACATTTTTCTCTTTCTTTGTTCATGGGCACGGGAGTGACATTTCTTCCCCAGTCGTGACTGAAGTGGTGACCTTGGTCGTGAAGCTCTCTGGAATATTTTGACATATAGAGTCACGGGCGTGACAAGCTTCCCAGCCGTGATCCAAGTGGTGACTCTAGTTGTGAATCTCTCTGGATGGAATTGCATAAATCTCATGGGGGTGACACCTTTATTCACGGGCGTGACTGAAATGACCACTTCACAGTTTGTTTTTTCCTTCATAGCCATGAACTTCAAAAGTTGGTTTTGGTGATGGTTAGCTTCATTCACGGGAGTGACTCATAGAGTCACGACAGTGAACATGCTACTACTTGAATTTTGTCTTTCAAGGATTATTCTTCCAATTCTCCATTCTTGCAATTTTAATCCATGTCCTGTATAATATACTTAGAAGACAAGTATGTTAAATACAATATTGCTATTTTATTTGTTATCATCAAAATGACGGAAATACCCCTCAAGGTTTAACAATCTCCCCCTTTTTGATGGTGACAAATAATCTAGCAATATGTGATTTGGAGAAGTCTCCCCCTCAAAATATACTTAGGATAAAAAATTTATAATATGCAAGAATAGTAAATAATGATGTAGCATTGAAATAAACTTACTAGATTTTAAGTATATGCAAGTTATATGAGAAGTATATCCAATGTAAACCATAATTCCTTTTTAAGACATGAAGTATATGTAAAGTATATTTAAGGTATATCATGGCATATTTATATTTGTAACTTGCTTTAAGGTATATGCAAAGTATACTTAAGGTATATCTAAAGTATATAAAGCTCAATTTTCCAATTATATAGTTTGCATGTGAAATTTTGAATTAAGATTTATAATCCCTTTTTATCCATTTCAAAGTCAATTCAATTTTAATTATTTGATTCAAAATTCATTTACCTTAATATATATTGCTAGTTTCTTCTTATGTTGCTAGTTTGATACCATTTTCCCTAACATATATTGCTAGTTTTTCTCCCCCTTTTGTCATCAATCAAAAAGGATATGAAGATTGAAGTAAACAAAAGAAAATATATATAGCATAAAGGAAAGGATACAAACAAAGTTAAAATATTCAGAAAGGAAATTTAAAACTTTCCTACACACAAGCGAACATAAAAATAACAAACAAGCAAAAAACAATCAAATTTAGGCTACACTCTAGCCTATCTCCTAGCCATACATCCTATCACGAAGCCTAGCCACTTCAGCCTCAAGGCTGTCCATCCGAGACTCCATGAAGTCTTTGAGGTTCTCCAACCTCTCATCCATTGAAGTCTGCAGCTGCTCAAAACGTGGTGCCAAGAGGTCAACCACCTGCTGTGCTAAGGACGGTGTGGAAGCTGAGGACTGTCCAATGTCTTGCTCAGCTGCTGGAGGTTCTTCCTCAACCCGAGCCCTCTTCTTCTGCTGGACTCCCTGGAGGCCTGCTTTAAAATTCTCCATGTCATTATCTTCCTAGATGATCTCCCCAGCAGTGTCAGTGAAGCGATAGAAGATATCGTTCTAGAAAACAATTCTGACAGCCGCTCCCATCTTGATGAACGACTCGACATCCAAGCGATCTCGAGGATGTGTAGGGATGATGTTGAAGTGATGTGCATCCAGCTTCAGATAATTAAGCTTCACTGCGATATGGGTGACATATGCCCCAATCAAAATATCTCCAGTGGGCTTGGTGAAAATGGAGAGAAGATGATTAGCAAACCATCTAGAAAGTGCCACTGTGAGTCCTCTGCGAGCCATCTCAAGAAGAAAGAGCTTCGACTTCCTGATAGTCCCGTTGCTTTCTCCCCTAGCAAATATGCTATAGGTTAGGAACCTATGCAAATACTTGTGCACTGGAGCCCTGAGATGTGTGCTCTTTGTCTTCTTGACATCCCAGCTACAATCGGTGCCAAAGTGTGTCCAGGCTCGTGGGGCAGATTATTCTACCTCAGTATCATTCAGGATGCCATCAAATGGTAGGCTGAACAATTCCCCAAATTCAATGGCATTGAGGGTGTTGGGATTGTTGCAGAGTTGGAATTTCACCACTCCAGTAGGTGAAACCTGCAATGTGCTGAGGAATTCCAGTGTCGGTTCCCTCAGGGTCGGCTGATAAATCTCCACAAAATATTTAAGATGACAGGCTTGTAGTTGTTCTTTCATAGTCGTCTCAAGCCCAAGACTTCGGACTGTCTGCCACTCGAAGGACCTTGATGACAGAAGAAGTCTCTTCTTCAAAGTTGCATACAGAGGATGACAATTCTCCGTAATGCGGTTCATGAGGTAATTTGCATACCTCTTAGGAGCATGAGACTTCTCTCTCTTTCCCTTGGATGAAGCAGACTCCATTTTTGAAGAAATTTGTTGAATATGGAGTTGGAAATATTTTTGACAGAAGATTTATGGAAAACCCTAGAAATGTATGATATTTGTTGAAGATTCGAACTTTTGGTGGTATTTATAGGCAAAGTTTAAATCTTTGGGGCTGGAATCTTCGATGTCTCAATGAATGTGAGTAAATGAGAGCAGTTTGGTAGTTGGAGAGTTGAAATGAAGGTTGTAACCGGTTGTACTCTTATATATTCGATACATTCACGGGCGTGAAATGAGTGTTCACTGGCGTGAATGGTTGTGTTCATGGTTTGCTGAATGAGTGTTCCACCCGTGAATGAAGGCATGAATACGCTCATGGGCGTGATATTTGAATGTCACAAGTGTGAATGATCATCAGTCATAGGGGTGAATAAAGTGTCACAGGCGTGAAATGTTGAGTTTCACAACTTATGCCCATGAAGAAAGCCGTGACTAAAGGTGTGAAAGCTTTTGTGAGTTTTGGGGTGTAATTGTTCACGGGAGGGAATATTCATCACGGGCATGAAAGTCTCGTTTCACGGGCGTGACTCAAGTCGTGAAAATAAGTTTCAGCACTTGAAGCCGTGAACCATGTCGTGAACCAAATCATGAACGACACTGCCATTTTGGGTCATTTAAGTCACGGGCGTGACTCCCTTAAATTTTCATCAAATAAAAATTAAGTCCTAAAACAAGACTAAATCATTTCAACAAAGATTCTACTCCTTAAAACATGAATTTTCATCAAAATTTCTATCTTATAACTTGTGATATGATTTAAGATCAACAATTAAAATTTCATATTTTTGCAATCACAAGGTTAATCCATCAATCATACCAAGTTCTCTTCTAATGAAATTAAATCTTTCCTCATTTAGAGACTTAGTGAAAATATTTACTAATTGATTTTCTGTGCTTATAAATTCTAATGCAACATCTCCATATTGAACATGATCTCTAATAAAATGGTGTCTAATGTCAATATGCTTGCTTCTTGAGTGTTGAATAGGATTCTTTGAAAGATTTATAGCACTAGTGTTGTCACATTTGATAGGTATATGGTTCATCTCATGACCATAGTCCTTAAGTTGTTGTTTCATCCAAAGAATTTGTGTACAACAACATCCATCTGCTACATATTCTGCTTCAGCAGTTGAGAGAGCAACTGAAACTTGTTTCTTGCTAAACCAAGAAACTAAGCATTCTCCAATGAAGTGACATGTACCTGAAGTACTTTTCCTATCCAAAAGACTACCAGCATAGTCTGCATCTGAATATCCTATAATATAAAAAGATGAATTCCTAGGATACCATAAACCTAGATGTAATGATCCATGTAAATATCTTAAAATTCTTTTTACTGCATTTAAATGAGATTCTTTAGGACATGATTGAAATCGTGCAAATAAGCAAACACTATACATAATATCGGGTCTAGAAGCAGTAAGATATAAAAGTGATCCGATCATACCTCTATAAAGCTTTTCATTAATGTTTTTACCATTTTCATCTTTGTCCAATTTTGTTGATGTGCTCATAGGAGTCTTGGCATTTTTGCATCCTTCCATACCAAATTTCTTGATTAAATCTTTGGCATATTTGGATTGGTTGATGAATATGCCCTCATTGCTTTGCTTTATTTGTAGACCAAGGAAATAATTAAGTTCTCCCATCATGCTCATTTCAAATTCCCTAGTCATACACTTAGCAAATTCTTGATAAAGCAATTCATTAGTAGAACCAAATATTATATCATCAACATAAATTTGAACAATTAGTATATCATGCTTATGTTTTTTGATGAATAGTGTAGTGTCAACATTTCCCTTTGTAAAGCTATTTTCTAATAAAAAAGAACTTAGCTTCTCATACCAAGCTCTTAGAGCCTGTTTTAAACCATATAAAGCTTTTGAAAGTTTAAAAACATGATTTGGCAAATCATAGCTTTCAAAACCTAGTGGTTGTCCTACATACACTTCTTCATCTATATAACCATTTAGAATTGCACTTTTCACATCCATTTGAAAAATTTTGAAATTCATGTGATATGCATATACTAAAAGTATTCTTATGGCTTCTAATCTAGCTGCAGGTGCATATGTTTCATCATAATCTATACCTTCTTCCTGATTATATCCTTTTGCAACTAGTCTAGCCTTATTCCTGGTTATTAACCCTTGTTCATCTAATTTGTTTCTAAATACCCATTTGCTACCTATGATTTGATGATCCTTGGGTCTTGGTACTAGGTTCCATACCTTATTTCTCTCAAATTGGTTGAGTTCCTCTTGCATGGCAATTACCCAACTTTCATCATTAAGAGCCTCATCAATATTTTTAAGCTCAATTTGTGAAATAAAAGCAATGTTAGTGACTAAATGCTTGAAATGAGATCTAGTACTTACTCCCCTTGATAGATCACCAATTATTTGCTCTTTTGGATGATCTTTCGTCATTCTCCATATGCTTACTAGATTTTAAGGTAGAGTGTCATTTTGCAATAAATTTTCTTGATCAGTTTCTTCTTTCCTATCTCCAATATCAAGTTTTTCCATATTACCTACAACATCATCAAGAACACTACCTTTCACAAGATCAAGTTTACTAGATTCATTAAAAGCAACATGCATGGATTCTTCAACCGATAATGATCTTTTATTAAATACTCTATATGCTTTGCTAGTTGTAGAGTATCCTAAAAAGATACCTTCATCAGACTTAGAGGCAAATTTTCCAAGATTGTCATTGGTGTTCAATATAAAACACTTGCATCCAAATACTCTAGAGTATGATATCAAGGGCTTTCTTCCATTCCCTAGCTCAAATGAGGTTTTGTTTAAAAGAGGTCTTTTGAAAACTCGATTTGAAATATAACATGCAATGTTTATGGCTTCTGCCCAAAAATAAGTTGGTAAATCATATTCATTAAGCATTGTTCTAGCCATTTAAATTAAAGTTCGATTTTTCCTTTCAACTACCCCATTTTGTTGAGGTGTCCTAGGAGATGAGAAATTATGTGAAATATCATGTTCAAGACAAAAGCTTTCAAAGTTTTCATTTTCAAATTCTTTCCCATGATCACTCCTTATTTTTGAATGCAGTACCCTTTTTCATTTTGAACTCTTTTAGCAAAGTTTTTGAAATTTTCAAAAGCATTACTCTTTTGAGCTAAGTAAATCTAAAGTAATCATCTACGATGACAAATGCATAATGTTTTCCTCCTAAGCTTGCAATTCTAGTAGGTCCAAACAAGTCTAAATGCAGGAGTTGAAGAGGTTTTGAAGTACTTACTATGTTTTTGGCTTTGAAAGATGACTTGTGTTGCTTTCCTCTCTGACAAGGATCACATGTTTTGCCTTTTTCATATTTAACTCTTGGCAGTCCTTTTACTAGTTCTCCTGTGCTAAGATTTTGTATTAAGTCCATGTTAGCATGACCAAGTCTTCTATGCCACAACCAATATTCATCACTAGTAGTCATAAGACACTTAGAGGAATGGTTAGATAGTTCATGTAAGTTTATTATGTACGTATTGATATCTCTACTTTAAATATTTCTTGATCATCGATAGAGATTACAAGACATTCATTTGAAGTAAAGATTACCTTGTTTCCTTTATCACATAATTGACTTACATTTAACAAGTTATATTTTAAGCCATCAACAAGTAAGACATCTTTAACAAAAGTAGTACCATTAATACCAATAGAACCAATGCCAATTACCTTACCCTTTGCATTGTTTCCAAAGGTAACTCTACCTCCATCAATACTCTTGATTTCATTGAATAGTTCTTTATCTCATGTCATATGCCTTGAGCATCCACTGTCTACTAGCCAAACATTTTTGTTTATTGTGGACTTGAGGCATACCTATAGAATCACAAATGAAGTATGATTTTTAGGTAATCAAATGAGTTTGGGTCATTGAGGGTTAGCACATGAAGGTTCCCAATGAGCCTTTTTTATCCAGCAATGTTTATTTATGTGACCCATTTTCATACAATAATTACTTTGTTTCGGTCTAAACTTGCTTTTTGGTCTTACAATGTATTTGAATGCCATAATTCTATTAGACTGATTTTGAGAGCAATGACATGCACAATCATGATTAATTTTCATTTTCTAGACGCTTGCTTCTTATACATAAAGGCATAATTATTCTTTTTATGTATAGAAGGTTTAACATTCTTATTTCTTGGTGCAGTTCTAACAGGTGTGAAGATATGAGATTCTTTAGATTTAACAAATATAGTTTTGTGAGAAGATGATGATGTGTCCTTAAATCCTAGACCATGTCTAATTAAGGGTGATCTTTGAGACACAATGAGAGTATTTAAACTCTCTTTACCTTTGTGAAATTTAGAAATGGAATTTCTAAGTTCCTCAACTTTATTTTTCAAAGTATTATTTTCTTTTAACAATGAAGCTGTTGAGGGTCTTGATGAATATTCATCTAATGACTTTTGAAGAGATTCATTAGATGATTTAAGCTTTATGTTCTATTTTTCTAAACCATCTATCATATTTTTCAATTTAGAGATATTATTCCTATAGGTACTAAATTTAGTTCTATATTTCTCTAATTCTACATTTAATTCTTCTATTAGGCTTTGCTCATCATCATCATCACTATTACTATTACTATCATTATCACTACTATCATTATTGAAAGAGTATGAGTGTAGTTATCTTACTTTGTCCGAGACGTGATCCTCAATAGCCAAGAAGCATAGGTTGACCTCTTCACTTTCATTATCACCTTTTTCACTTGAAGAGCTTTTGTCATCCCATGTGGCTTTGTGACATTTCTCCCCATTGTCTCTTTGGTATTTGCTCTTATGCTTCTTGAGCCTTGGACATTCTGGTTTGATATGTCCTTTCTTTCCATATTCATAGCATTTTACCTCTTCCTTACTTCTATGTGTGTCATTAGAAGTTTGTTTGAGGTTTCTTTGTCTGAATTTTCTGGAATTGCTCATTTTCTTCTCAATGATTCTTTTTAATCTCCTTGAAAGCATAGCGATGTCCTCATTTTCATCATCACTCATTCCTTCATCATCTTCACTTTCTTCTTGAGATTTTGAAGTAGAGGCTTTGAGTGCTAAGGGTTTTCTTTTCTCTGGCTCTGCTTCAAGCTCTCTATCTCTCTTCACTGCCATCTCATGTGTGAGAAGTTTGCCAATCAGCACATCAGTATTCATGATCCTCATATCTTCATTTGCTTCTTCTATGCTAGCAACTCTTGAACCATAGTCTTTAAGAGGAAGACTTCTCAGGATTTTATTGTTTACATCTTCCAAACTCATATGCTTCCCAAGTTTCCTCATCCCATTTATAATGGATAGAAGACGGTTGGTCATGTCAGTGATTGACTCATTGGATTTCATCTTCAAGAGCTCATATTCTGAGGTTAGAAGTTGAATCTTCTTGGATTTGACTTGCTTAGTTCCCTCATGATAGTTCTCCAATGTCTTCCACATGCTATATGCTATTGAGCAGTGTTGTATTCTCCCACATTATTGAATAGATAATGAGCTTGATAGGATTTTCATTGCCTTCTTGTTTTTGAAATTTTCTCTTCTTTGAAGCTCTGTCCAATCATCTCTTGATAGGATTTCTTCTTCACCATCAGCTCCTCTTTTGGTTGGTAGTGTCCATTCTTTTCGTACACTATCCCAGACATCAATTACTTCATTATCCAAGTATGTCTCCATCCTAAACTTCCAATGGGCATAATTTGCTCTATCAAAGTAAGGTTTGAGACTTTGGAATCCTTCACTGGCCATATCTTACTCTTTACTAGCACTTTTTAGGCTTCGATACTAGACAAAGCTCTGATACCAATTGTTGCCCAGATATTAGACCAAGAAGGGGGGTTGAATTGGAGTTTCAAAAAATTAAACTTTAAAGTGCGGAAATAAGTAATTAATTTTAGGATGGATAGAGAAAATCAGACACAAAGATTTATAGAGGTTCGGGTGTTAACAAACCCTACTCCTTTCCCCAATCACAATTGGGAGTTTCACTAAGTGTTACAATGGAGTTTTACAAGCTCACTCCCAACTATGGTGTTTCTCACAATGGCTCACACCTAAGCCAAAAATCCCTTGTGTTTTAATGGCTCATACAACAACCAATTCCTTGTGTTTTACAGGCTCACACAAACAACCTTCTCTTTGTGTTTTTACAGGATCACACAAACAACCTTCTCTTTGTGTTTTTACAGGCTAACATAAACAACCTCTTAATTTGTGTTTTGAAGGCTCACATAACTAACCCTTACAAGTGTTCTACTCTTAACCCAGAAATACCCAAAGCTCACTTGAGTAAAAATTACAGAGAGAACCACTTATAAATCTTAATTGCTCAAATATGAAGAGCAAAAAGATTTTTACAGAGAATAGATTTTGTTCTCAAAGTATGAAAGTACAAATAGCTTAAATTCGAAGTATATGATATTCTATTGTTATTCTCTTCATTATCTTATTTTTAATGCATAAATGACTTCCATTTATACTCCCATGGCTAAATATAGCCGTTGGGGCACATTAAAAATGAAACTAGTTGTTGTACTAACCAAAAAATCGCGCCTGACATTTTTCTCTTTCTTTGTTCACGGGCGTGACTATGCTTGTCACGGGAGTGACATTTCTTCCCAAGCCGTGACTGAAGTGGTGACATTGGTCGTGAAGCTCTCTGGAATGTTTTGACATATAGAGTCACGGGTGTGACATACTCATTCACGGGCGTGACAAGCTTCCCAGCCGTGATCCAAGTGGTGACTCTAGTTGTGAAGCTCTCTGGATGGAATTGCATGAATCTTCACGGGGCTGACTGAAATGCTCACTTCACGATTTGTTTTTTCCTTCATGGCCGTGCACTTCAAAAGTTGGTTTTGGTGACGATTAGCCTCATTCACGAGAGTGACTCATAGAGTCACGACAGTGAACATGCTACTACTTGAATTTTGTCTTTCAAGGATTATTCTTCCAATTCTCCATTCTTGCAATTTTAATCCATGTCCTGTATAATATACTTAGAAGACAAGTATGTTAAATACAATATTGCTATTTTATTTGTTATCATCAAAATGACAGAAATACCCCTCAAGGTTTAGCAGACGACTCGGCCACATGAGTGAGAAAGGGATGACTGCCCTTGTCATATTGCCCAAAATGGATGAAGTGCATTTAGAGAAATATGTTGACTATTTAGCAGGAAAGCAAAATAGAGTTGCTTTAAAGAGTTCCTTTCCTTTCAGAATGAAGAATGTGTTAGATCTAGTCCATTCAGATTTATATGGACCAAAACCAAAGTCACTGGGCGGTGCTCAGTACTTTGTATTGATGACCATTTGAGGAATACATGGGTGTATACTTTAAACACAAAAGATCAAGTGCTAAATGTTTTTAAAGAATTTCATGCCTCAGTTGAGAGACAGACTGGGAAGAAGTTGAAATGCATCCAGACAAGCAACGGTGGATAATACATTGGACCATTTGATGTCTACTACAAAGAACAAGGTATTCGACATCAGACAACGCCTTCAAAAACACTACAGTTGAATGGCCTGGCTGAGAGCATGAATAGACCTTTGATGGAGAGAGTCAGATGTTTGCTCTCACATGCAAAGTTACCTAAAATATTTTGGGGTGAAGTTTTACTCACGGCTGTGTACGTGTTAAATCTTTCACCTTGCATCCCTCTAAAGCTAGATGTTCCAGAGAAAGCATGGTTCGGAAAAGATGTTTCCTATGATCATCTGTGGGTATTTAGTTGCAAAGCCTTTGTGCATATTCCAAAACATGAGAGGTCCAAGCTCGATGTGAAAACACGATAGTGTATTTTTATTGGCTATAGAAAAATCAATTTGGCTATAGATTTTATGACCTAGTGGAGAAGAAACTTGTCAGAAGTCATGATGCTGTTTTTTTTAGAAGGAGACCATTGAAGATACTGTTAGGACAAAGAAAGGTGTTCCTAATGTCAATGGTGACTCAACAGATTTAGAATTGATTCCTCCAATACCGGTGCCAGTACAAGTTAAGGATGAAGATCATGTTGATCTGCCTGAAGAAAATAATGTTTCCATCTACAATCCAGAAGATGATGCTGAAGATGAAGATGTTATCATCAACCATCACCTGTGCACTCCCCAATTCTTTTAAGAAGGAGCAACAGAGCAAGACAATTGTCTAGAGATATCCAAAAAATGAGTATGTGTTACTCACTGATGGGAGAGAACCAGAAAGCTTTTAAAGAATCTATGATTGATGAGCACAGACAGAAATGGATTGAAGCCATGCAAGATGAAATGAAATCGTTGCATGAGAACAAAACTTTTGAACTAGTGAAGCTGCCAAAAGGCAAGAAAGCTTTGAAAAATAAATAGATGTTTAGAATCAAGCATGAAGAGAACAGTTCCCATCCGAGATTTAAAACCAGATTGGCCATCAAATGATTCAGTCAAAGAAAAGGAATTGACTTTGATGAAAATTTCTCACCAGTTATGAAAATGACATCCATCCGTACAGTATTGGGGTTAGCAGCAAGTCTTAACCTGGAGGTTGAGCAAATGGATGTCAAAACTGTGTTCCTACATGGTGATTTGGAAGAGGAGATATACATGGAGCAACCAGAGGGTTTCGAACATAAAGAAAAAGAGGAATATGTTTTCAGATTGAAAAAAAGCCTCTATGGCTTGAAGCAGCACTGAGACAATGGTACAAAAAGTTTGAGTCTGTTATGGGGGAGCAAGAATACCATAAGACTACTTCAGACCATTGTGTTTTTGTATAGAAATTCTTTGATGAAGATTTCATAATTCTTCTACTCTATGTGGATGACATGCTGCTTGTTGGCCGGAATATTTCCAGAATTAACAACTTGAAAGAACAGTTGAGCAAGTCTTTTCGTATGAAAGACTTGGAGCCAGCAAAGCATATTCTTGGCATGAAGATTATCAGAGATAGGGATGCTAATAAATTATGGCTGTCACAGGAGAAGTACATTGAGAAAGTACTTCAGATATTTCAAATGGACCAAGCAAAATGGTTAGTTGTCCTTTTGTTAATCACTTTAAGCTGAGTTTTAAACAGAGCCATTCTACAGATGAAGAGAATGATGAGATGGACAAGATTCCATATGCTTCAGCAGTTGGAAGTTTGATGTATGCCATGGTGTGCACGCGACTTGATATCGCTCATGCAGTTGGAGTAGTGAGCAGATTCCTTTCAAATCTTGGAAAGGAACATTGGACTGCAGTAAAGTGGATTTTCAGGTATCATCGAGGTACTTCAAAAATATGTTTATATTTTGGAGATACCAAACCTATGTTGGTTGGATACACAGATGCATATATGGCTAGCGATGTTGACTCCAGAAAGTCAATGTCAGGTTACCTGATCACTTTGCAGGGGGAGTTGTGTCATGGCAATAGAAGTTATAGAAGCGAGTTGCACTATCTACAACTGAAGTAGAGTTTATTACAGCAATAGAAGCATGTAAAGAGTTGTTGTGGATGAAAAAGTTCTTGAAATAACTTGAGTTGCAGCAAAACGGATATCAATTATTTTGTGATAGTCACAGTGCTATTCTTCTTGGAAAGAATGTCTCCTTTCACTCAAGTTCAAAGCATATTGATGTGAGATATCACTAGATTAGAGATGTAATAAAGAATAAGCTACTACAGCTTGAGAAGATTCATACAGAAGAAAATGGATCAGACATGTTAACAAAAATTCTACCAAGATCGTATTTTGAATACTGTCGATTAGCTGCTGGAATGGTGGAGCCCCCACATTGTCGGGAGAGGGAGATTTGTTGGTAGGCAGTCAAGATTTTTTTAAAAAAAAATTGGTGTGGGTCCCTCCACATGTGGGTCCCTCCACATATAAAAAAAAGTCAAAAGTTGCAACAATTCAATTCCGAATTGAATTCCTCCAACCAATATTTTTTACTTTTTTTATTTGTGTTCACACTGAATATTTTACCTATAAATAGGTAGATTTCCTTTCATTTGAATTACAACAATCTCAATTCATTTGAGAGAATTTGAGAGAGAGTTAGATTTTTGGAATATTTCTAAAAATTAGGGAGTGACAAAAATAGTGAGGAAAATATTTTAGAGTATTTTTGGGAAATACTTGTGTGTCACTATTTTTGGGTTTATCTCAAAATTATTGTATTACCTCTAACATGTGTCTAGGAAATACTCTCTTCTTGTACCCATTAAGTTTTATTAGTGGAAAAAAAATATTCGGAGTGTTGTCCGTGGACGTATCCCAAATTAAATGATGAACCACATTAAATTATAGGTATTATATTTACTGATTATTTTATTTCATATTTATTTATATTATTTTATCCTCTATATCCAACATAATTTACTATGAGTCAGCTAGGAGGTACTTTTACATACATGTATAAATAGAGAAGAGTGGATTGTTTTGGTTGTAGCTTAATGAATAAGATTTCATTCTTCATTTCCTATTTTTGCATTATAATAGATTCCTATATTAATTAAGAATATTATTGAAAAATTAAAAAAATAACTCTCACTTTTTAATGATAAAATAAATTAAATAAGAGTGTAATAGAAAATTAATAAATAATTATTTTCTTAAAAATAATACAGTCTTTATAAAACAAATTGAAAAAATAAATTTATTTTTTTTAGACAGCAAAGAATAATTACTTTGTAACTCCTAACGGAAGAAATAATTAGGAGAACTACTCGTATAACACATGTGATTAGAGTTTCCACAAGAATGAAATCACTTCTTATAAATGATATAAAATAAATCAATATTATATATAATTTTTTAATAATAAGATAATTACAAAAGAAAATTTATATTTGGAGGTATGCAATTACCACTTTCAACAGAAAATGAAAAAGAAAATAGGGTATTTTAGGAAATTAATTGAAGAATTTGATTAATCTGAAATCCAATTTCTTACAAAAAAAATCAAAATTATCAAAAAAAATACTTAATTAAAAAGAAAAAAAATGCTAAACAAATGAACCTAAAATTTAAAATTTCCTTTTCAAGAAAAAGATTTTAAGGAAAAAATACAAAAAAAAAAAGAGGCAGTTAATTACACAACTTGACCGTATCATCTCAACGTGATCATGAAGAAAATTAATTTAAATAGCATAGTATATAACAATGATTACGATATGCCAACTTTTAATAATTAAAATTCAATTTATGCAATAAAAAACTATCTTTAACAAGTTATAATTAATTAGCATAATTATAACATTTGGATCTAATGAAGCCCAACGACTTAGTCGAAGATAATGACCGGCCAGTTCATGTTCTAATTGGATTTCATGATGTCAGACTATTATATTATGGATTCAAATTTATATTATATTATTGATCTCTTTTTTCATACAAAAGTATATTTTTTTTGAATTAAATTTTAGTAAATTAATAAATATAAAATAGATTTATTAATTATAATTTATATATTTATTGTTTACAAATTATTATTCATCTTCTACAGATTTATCGTTTATAATTTGCAGATTTATCGTTTTCAACTTGTAAATTTATCTATTTAAAACTCGAGATTTATGATTTAGATTTTGCAAGATCAATATTTACAGGGTCATCATTTGCATATTATACATTTATGGTTTTAAATTTATAAATTTATTCGTTTGAAACTATAAATTTATCATTTTTAAACTTATATGTATCACTTGCAAGTTCATTTTTTTGAAACTACATATTTATCGTTTATATTTTACATGTTAAAACATTTATAGATTTATCGTTTACAACTTACAGATTTATTATTTCAAACTTGTTGGTTTATTTTTTTGAAACTACGGATTTATCATTTTTAAATTTACAGGTATCACTTATAGGTTCATCATTTTGAAGTTACATTTTCATAGTTTACATTTTGCATGTTCAAATATTTACAGATTCATTATTTATAATTTACATATTTATTATTTCAAACATGCAAATTCATCTTCTTTAAACTATGTGTTTATCTTTTTTAAACATACAAATATTACTTGCAAATTTATCTTTTTGAAGATATATTCATTGTTTAAATTTTGCATATTCAAACATTTATAGATTTATCGTTTACAATTTGCAGGTTTATCATTTCAAACATGCAAATTCATCCTTTTAAAATTACAAATTCATCATTTTTAAACTAATCATTCACAAGTTCATTATTTTTACCAAACATATTATATTCAACATCTAGCAACTCAATTTTTTTCCCTATATTACTCATTTTTAATTCAAATATTTTTATTTTTAATCATTTTCTTTCACAAAAAATCAAAATTAAATATTTTTATCCTAATTAATAATAACAATCATTATAATATTAAAAAATATTAAAATAAAATTAAATATACAAATTTAAAAAAATTTTCTCTCTAAAAACAAACTTAAAATATACAATTTTTTTATTTTCTCTCTATAAATAAGAAGAAAAAAAAAAGATGGTGAGGAATACGATAAATACATACTTTAAAAACGGTATCGTATTAATTAATGACACACGAAACATCATGCATCCGGATTTATAATATAATTTGTGCACGATGCCGGTCCAAAGATCTTGCTTTATGTTATCTGTGTTCTTTTAAAGGATTAATTACAAAACACATTTATTTTCAAAAGAAAATAAAAAAAAATATAGAACATATGCTTATAGTAAGTCGTAATATTTTGGCAAAACATCATACTTATTTTTGTTTTTCTCTATTAAATTTTTATAGTTTAATTATGATATATTGAGTCTTTATACTTTTATTTTTATATTTGTTGAGTTTTTTTATTTGTATCACAAAATAGGGATGAATAATATTTTCAGAAATCTATCATCAATTATTTAATAATTTTAAAATATAAAATTAACAATTTTTTTTGAGATTGTTAATAATTGTTTAATAATTTAAGTAATAAAAATTTATTACTAGTACTAGAACATCAAAACATTTAGAAGTCACACTATGAAGTGTAAATAGTTGACTTTGATTTTTGAAATATTAATATTTTTATAATTTTACTTATAATTTTCATTACTTTTTCTTTTATGGTATAGTTTTTAATTGACATTTCCTTAAAAAAAATCTAAATCAATTATTTGAGGATACATTTCATTGTAATTTTCTAGGTATTTATGCTACAGTAATATAATTTTTATTTCTGAAATTATTAAAAAGATATTAGTTGATTTAATTTTATTTGTTTTAGACTATTAAAATAATTTGAAGATAATGTTTGAGGATATTTTCTATCTCTGTTTTTGAAGAAGCTAAATACATAATATATAAATAAAAGTACAAAAATTTAATCTGTCAAAAATGTATAAATATTTAATGAAAGAAAAAAAAAAAGGAGAAAGTTTTGCCTAATATTTTCAGTTTTGTTTTATTAATGATTAGACAACCTAATTTTGTAATTATAATATATTAAATTTCTAATATCGGAAAGAAAAAAAAAAGAAAGATTAAATAACTCTTTTATTGATATTTTTAGCAGACAATTTTGACTTTTAAAAATAAATTTCTAATTATATTGACAATAAAAAGTTTCGAAAACAAATCTAATCTCACTCCCGGTAAAGCAAAATACAGTTGACATTGTCCTTTAAATTTGTGAATGAGACTAGAAATGCCGCCACCTTTACCATCCACTCCTCGCTACTGCTATTTCGTCCTGTCTTGTTCTAAACCCTTGAATGCGTCTCTCTCTCTCTCTCACACACACTCTTGTAAATTTTAGGAACTCTGAAATTTTAATTGGGTTCAAAATTTCAATTTCTATGCTATGTTTTGGCCATTAATCTGCCATTCTTCTGCCATTGTGCACTTGTTTCTAATTTCATATTTTCTAACATCCATTTCAGAAGGATGTTTAAGTTCATTTCATTTTTAAGAAAATTTTGCTGAGACATTCCTTTCTGGGTTTTATTTATGTATGCAGAGACAGCTCAATTTGGAGCAGAGTTTGACTGAAAATGGTCATAGATTGCTTGATTAACTTGCATTTTTACTTTGTTTTATATTGTTATCTTTAAGAGTTGTTTACGCAGTGAACTTTTTAATGATTCTTGGAGTTATTATTGATGGTAAGACCAATGAAGCAATATAACACTTAAAATATAAGTCAATGTATCAGAAAGTGGTTTCATTATTGCTTTGATTTTGTTTATGCCATTGATAGGCATGTTTTGTAGTTATTGAATGAGTACATTTATCTTACGTATTATATATAATCTTGTTCTGCAACAAAGCCATTGTGATAAATGTGTTTTTCCAATTATATATGTATGCCCACTATTAAAAATTTATCTCTATTTAACAAATCATTGAGAGAAAGTATGAGGGTACTAACCAATGGAGTTTTGGGGAATATAACATCGAGTTGATGCTGACTTGAGATTAGGAATTTGAGTATATACCTTGGCTTTTGAAATAATTTCCACATGATTCTTTCTTTTTAGAATCTTCGGGGGGAAAACCAAATTAATGAATTATAAATATTTTGAGTAAATTATACTAACGGTACTCCAACTATATCACGTGTAATGACTCATTACATGAATTTTAATTTGTAATGCAAATTTTTTTTTACTTTGATTTTGTAATACAAAACTTTCTCACTCAATTTCCGTTAATACCATTTAATGATTTTCTGATGTAGAATTTTCAGCTCAATAAAAAAAATTACGTGGAATTTTTTATTAAAAAATGATATGAAATTTTAAACCACAAAAAGACAATAATACCTCTCTCAATTATTATATTCTCTCTAATTTCTAAAAATTTGAAATAATTAAAAATTAACCTTTGTCACAATTTCTCTCACTTTCTCAAATCAAATACTTTCTCAGCAACTAAAAATATTTTTTCCACACTTTCCCCTAACTTTCTTAGTAATCAAACACATTTTTCCACTTTTTTAACAACTAAATACATTTTTTCTCACTTTCTCAGGAACCAAATGCAATCAAGTATATTTTCAAATCTCATAATGAACTTTTCCTCACTTGCCCTAAATCTAAAATTCACCTATTGTATTTACTTTACCATTTTTCTAATTTTTTTTTCAATTTATATTTTAAAATTGCAAGAAATGATGTTGTCCATATAAGAATTAAAAAAAAATTATGTTTATCATTTATCAATCTCAGAGCCATCAATTCAAAAGGTCATTCAAGTGTGGAAAAAGAAAAGAATTAAAAAAAAGAATAGGCCAGACGAGTATGTTGTTGGTTATAACGAGACAGAGCAGCAAGATGTTTTATAGAAACAATGGTTCATGGCTAGGTTGTCGGAGTCGACACTGAGTAGAATCAAACACTGGATGGCACGAGATATTTCAGTAGTAGATGGGTGTGGCAAGAAAGTGATAGTAGTAGCCAATGGATGAGCCCAGAAGAAGAACAAGAAGATAAAAGAAATCTATAAAAAAGATGAAAAAAAATCACCATGATAAGAGAGCAAAGGTAGATGTTGGTGACATAAAGCAAGCAAAGGATTACCAAGGAAGATGATTTGTTGAGTCCTATTAGGGACCAAATTTTTGTTTGGTTGTAAAATGTAGAATGGAGAAAGTGCAGAAATTTCACCTAGATCAATGTTTAGGGTTTTATTTTTTATTTTTTTATTGAATGGGTTTTAAGGATGTTATTAGGAGAGAGAAATATTTAGGAGGTTGACTTGGATGTTATTGGGAGAGATAAATAATTTAAATTAAATGTTGACTTGGATTTTTTTAATGATTTGTAAATGCCACGTAGATAATTATTAAATGATGTGGAAATGTCATTTCAGCAATCCACTAACTCAATTTGACGAATATGGACGGAGGAGTTTTGTATTACAAAATCAAAGTAAATGGAATTTTGCGTTACAAATTAAAGTTTAGATACTAAGTCGTTACGCATTATATAGTTGAAGTACCGTCAGTATGATTTATGCAATATTTTGCTTGCTTTTTGAACTTGAAAGATATCTCTATGTTGTTCCGAAAAATTAGTAGGCAAACTCTAAGGTGGAAATATATATGAATCCAAAGGCCTATTGTCTCTAGCAACTTCTTTTTTTAGAGTTTTATATATTGAAAAAATATATTATCCATTGTTCTTGTTTCATCTACCATAGTCTATCAAAATGCACATCAAAGTATTGAAAAGCATAATATTATAGAATTAATTATATTGAAGACTTGAATGACATTTGTATATTAGAATATGGTGATGGCAAATAAACTGTTAGGATGTGTAATGTCTTGAATTTAAGTGGCACTCTCATGAAGTCTTTGCCTTCATCTCTACTTATTTAGTGGAGATTCAAACTCTTCTTTTGAGAGACTAATGTAATTTAGAGAAATTACCCCCACTTGGAGATCTCATTGAGCTTCAAGTGCTTGATCTCTTTAGCACACGATTAAGAGACCTTCTTTGGAAAATGGTTACGCTTAGTAATTTAAGAGAATTGAATTTGTCCCATATCCATTTTTTGGAAAACATTGAAGCTGGAAAATGTCAAGATTAGCTAACTTAGACGACTTAGATGTCTTTCAGTGCCAATAAATGGGATGTAAGATATAATGCAGGAGAAACAAAAAGCCACATTTAATGAGTTGCTTTTGTTTTTCAATTCTTTAGATAAGAGTGGGTATTGTAACATATGTATTAGTTCAAGCTATGACACAAATTTTCTACTCATTCCTAATTTTATGATTCTATAGTGATCCCTATCTTTATTTCTTTCCTAATTTTTGAACATAAAAGATAAGAGCCAAACAAAAGCAATTAACTTTTTCCTTGTGTTCTTTACTCTCCCTGGCTTTCTTCTAGTATTATTATATATGAATGTAAAAGTCTAAAAATTATTCTTCTATCTTATCTCATCTTCCTTATAAACTTCTCCTCAATAAAAAAAAATCAAATATTTATCTCAATCTCAAGAGTATTGAAAGAAATATGGAGTAAATTTATTTTTTTTTTATTTTTCTTATTTTTCTCATTTTATTAGATTTTTAAGAAATTATATTTATTACCTCTGAGTATATAACTATTATTTCTAGGATTACTGTTACATAATATACTTTCATATGATCTTAGTTTAATTTCTTTGGATTTGTAGTGTTGTAACGCCCACTAATTAGAGTTTAATTAGAATAAGTATATGGTATAAATAGAAAAAAAAACTGATAGATAATAGAGATTAAAATAGATGAAATTGATAGACATGATAAATTTGATTAAATTAGACCACATAATCAAATTGTATTTTTGGTAAAAATTAAAGAAACTAGATATAAGTAAATATGTGAAAATAAATAAATAAAATAAAAATAATTAAAAAAACATGGGCACAGAAAAAAAAATAACAGAAAAATCGTGAGAAGGGAGGAGGGGAAAGTCAATTGACTTTGCCCCATTTTATCTTAACTCTACACAATTCTATCAAACTTATCTCTATTCTTCTTCTTCCTCAAACCACAAGCCTTCATTTTTTATCATTTACTTCAAGATTTGCATCAAAATTAGTCCAAACAAATATGTTCTTGGTAAGTAATCTCTTTTCCATAGTTATTGTATTATTAGAGCTTTTAAGATTATGTTTCTGTAGTGCATTTCGTTCTATTTTTGAGTACCCTATGAACTGAATTTGGAGAAGTATTAAACATAACAGTTGTTCATTTATGTCTTGTGTATCTTTATGTCAAATTTTATTGAATGATTTGGAGTATATGATGAGAAATATTCATTTGAGTAAGACTGGTCCCTAGAAGAGTATCAACAGGATACTCCATGGTTTTTGCTCAATTTGATATTTTTAAGGGCTGAATATGAGGTTTTGTAAAACAAAACATTTGTAGATATATGTGTTATTTAGGTCTCTACCAAATTTTGTATAAATATCTCTTGTGTAGGTTGAGTTATAGGAAAATGAACTATAGTTATTCCTTGATTGAGTTGTGTTCTAGCACCTATGCAGCTTCAGTAAATTCATGTTCGTTTTTGAGCTTCTTAAAGGTCGAATTTGCTAAAGTTCAAAACATCAAAGTTTTATTTCTATATCTTTCTAATTTCCTGTGAAAGTCTCACCTTAAAGTTTCATTTATTTTGTGATTTACGAGCTGAACCATTGAACTGGTCGGGTTGGTACTCTATGCTGAACCAATTATAGATTATCTAGTGTTTGAGGACTATAGAAACAAAATTTGGAAAAGGGGTAAACATTAAAAATATTCCAAATTAACTTATATAACCGTATAAAAAGTTTCATAATAATTGAACTTACACATTGAAAGATATGAATTTTTAAATATGGTACCTGAAAACTACCTAAGGGCAGAAAACATAGCAACATTTAAAATTATACCAAATATTGTGTAATGATTCTAAAATTCTGAAATTTTAGTATGTTTTATTCTTATATGTTAAAGTTAATTAGGAATAGAAATCATATAAATTGGATAATTGTAGAAAAGGTTATTAATCCAACAGTCCTAAGAGGTCTTATTCCAGCTTAAAAGAAATTGTAGTTATTTATTTAAACTATGTTAAGAATAAATATTTTATCAAGGTATTAATTATTTATATTTTTGAATTAGAATCTCAACAAGAAGAAGAACAATAAAAGTGAACAGGCTGTGAGTTTATATTTTGGAAAAGAAAAACATTATTGAGGTTTGTATATATATATATACACTTTGGTTTGCCCCTGTGAATGATTGTGTGCGCATGACATGAATTATTTGTCACAATGTTGAAATATTATAATATGACATGTTTTAAAATTATAGAAATGTTATTAACTATGAATTTAATATTATGCTAATATTTGATAAAATATCATGCTATTACATGGTATTGAAATAAATTATGAGTATATGATTATGTTAATATGGAATGAGTATTGGTTATAGAAATAAGTAATTAATGTTGTTAATTCTCCATTTCTTTACCTGACGACTGACATAGGATAGATGGTGCACCATTATAGGGAAGTTACGGTACCGATATGGATATGATTTAGGGACAGGGTGACTTAAGCTCTCGGAGTGCCCTTGATCCTGATTACACACAGATGACATGATTACATTCGGTCAAGATGGCTTAAGCTCTGGGAGCGCTCTTGACTTAAGATTATAGTGAGTAGGGTGGCTTAAGCTCAACAAATGCCCCTATTTCACACCCCGTATCCAGACAGTCCGGGAACGAGATTTTGGACTAATAAATCATAGAATAAAATATGAAATTTTATTAATTGATGTAAGTAACAAATGTAAAATGCTTACATGAGGTGGTGCAAATTGAATTATTGAATAAGGTTATTATGTTTATTCTTTTATGTTATGTATTTATTTATTTTATATGACAAATATGAAATAAAAATTGATGTGTCATAATTTTATTTGAGACATGCATTTGTGTGACTGCCTAGGGAAAACTTTAATACTTATATGTATCACTAAGTTAGAGATAGCTTAGCATAGGTACTTCTCATGTAGGAATTGAAGTTGTAGGTAGTAGATAGTGAAGTTGATTAAGAAGAAATTCAAGCTCATATCAGCGAAGGCATAAAAGACGTAATTAGAGGGTTGGTTACCTATTATGTTTTTTTTTTTGAGTTTGACTAGACATATGGATTTTGGTAGACATGTCATGTATTTAGTTTAGGAGCACGTCTTATATTTTGATATTGTATTGTAAGCAGTCATGTGTGTGGCTGGTATGCCACAAATGATCAACTATGTAACGTAATCAACTTGATCTTGTTTCATTATGTTTTTCCAAATGACTTGCCTGGGTTATCTCCAAAGAGAGAGGTAGAGTGGCCCCATCATAAATGAAAAAACTTAAGACACATTTGCAAGAACTATTTGATAAGGGTTTCATTAGACCAAGTATGTCTTCATGGTGTGCATTGGTATTGTTTGTGAAAAAGAATGATGGATCTTTGAGGCTATGTATTGATTATCGACTGTTGAATAAGGTGACCATCAAGAACAAGTACCCATTGTCACGGATTGATGATCTCTTTGACCAACTTAAAGGTGTAGGAGTATTTTCCAAGATAGATTTGTAATCAGGTTACCACCAATTAAGAGTGAAGACAGATGATATAGCTAAAACCTCGTTCAGAACCAGATATGGCCATTATGAGTTTTTGATTATGTCATTTGGGCTAACCAATCCTCCAGCAGCATTTATAGATCTTATGAAAAGAATCTTCAGGTCATATCTTGATCAATTTGTGGTTGCTTTCATTGATGATATTTTGATATATTCTAAAGATTCAAAAGAACATGAAAAACATTTGAGAATAGTGTTGCAAACTCTTAAAGAATATAAGCTCTATGCCAATATCTCAAAATGTGAGTTTTGGTTAAAGGAGGTGACATTTCTGGGACACATTATCTCTGTAGAGGGCATTAAAGTGGATTCTAGCAAAGTTAAGGCAATTGTGAGTTGGAAACTCCCATGGAATGTGACTGAGGTCAGAAGTTTCTTGGGTTTAGCTCGATATTATTGGAGGTCTGTTAAAGGTTTTGCAATGATTACTTCTTCTTTAACAAGACTATTGAGAAATGATGTTAAATTTGAATGGACAGATAAGTGTCAAGCTAGTTTTGATAAACTTAAAAGTATGCTCACTAAGGCCCCTGTTTTGACACAGTCGATCCCTAATAAGGAGTATGTCATTTATAGTGATGCTTCTCATAATGGATTGAGTTGTGTTTGATGCAAGATGGAAAGGTGGTTGCTTATGCTTATAGGCAGTTAAAGTTGCATGAAAAGAATTATCCTACCCATGATCTGGAGTTAGCAGCTATAGTTTTTGCATTAAAGATTTGGCGCCATTATTTATATGGGGAGAAATGTTTCATTTACACAAATCACAAGAGTTTGAAATATCTTCCCTCATAGAAAAAATTGAATTTGAGGCAGAGAAGATGGCTAGAGTTAATAAAGGATTATAATTGTGTGATTGACTACCATCTAGGCAAAGCTAATGTAGTAGCATATGCTTTAAGCAAAACGATTGCGACAGAGTTACACATTCAACCCACTCTTACTCAGGAAATCAAGGATGCACAAAGACAGGATATAAAGCTAATTGAATTAGCTGAGTTGATCTCCAAGGGGAGAGACCTGGATTCACTATGGACTTAGATGGTGGACTATTCTATCAAGACAGATTATGTGTGCTTGATGTAGAAGATCTTAGACAGAGGATTCTTAGAAAGGCCCATGATAGCAAATATGCTATGCACCCAGAGAATAACAAGATGTATCAAGAGTTGAAGAGCAGATATTGGTGGGAGGTATGACAAAGGACATCACAGAATACACTTCAAAATGTTTGAGTTATCAGCAAGTCAAGGTTGAATATCAATTACCTTCATTGTTGCTACATCCAATTTCTATTCTAGAATGGAAGTGGGAATAGATCACTATAGATTTTGTGAGTGGATTGTCTTTGACTCCAAAGAAACATGATATTGTATGGGTTATAGTGGACAGATTTACAAAGTTAACACATTTTTTACCTATCATGAAGGACTATCCACTAAATAAATTAGCATAAATTTATATGAATGAAGTAGTACGACTTCATGGAGTGCCTGTTTCTATTGTGTCTGATAGAAATTCCCACTTCACATCTCAATTTTGGAGTAGTCTATAGTGAGCTTTAGGTCTTAACCTCAATTTCAGCACAGCTTTTCATCCGCAGACAGATGGACAATCAGAAAGAATCATTCAGATTCTAGAAGATATGATTAGAAGTTGTGTCATTGAATTTGAAGGTAGTTGTGACAAATATCTTCCTTTAATGGAATTCGCCTATAATAATAGTTATCAGTCTAGTATCCAAATGGCTCCATATAAGGCACTTTATGGTAGAAAGTATCGAACACCTCTATGTTGGACAGAGCTCAGTGAAAGAAAGCTTGTGGGACCATACCTAGTGCAAGACATGAAAAAAAAAGTGAGAGTCATTTGCAAAAGACTTAAAGCAACTACAGATAGACAAAACTCATATGCTAACCTCAAGAGATAGGACATTGAATATGCAAGGTGTGATAAAGTTTTTCTTAAAGTATGTCCCTGGAAGAAAGTTATGCGATTTGGGAAGAAAGGAAAGTTAAGTCTAAAGTTCATCGGATCTTTTGAAATATTAGAAAGAGTTAAACTTGTTGCTTTTAGACTCGCTCTACCATCGGAGTTGAGTCAAATACATGATGTTATCCATGTCTCAATATTAAGACGATATAGATCAAATCCTAATCACATCATACCTGCTGAAAGCATTCAAGTGCGAAAAGATTTGACATATGAAGAAGAACTAATCTAAATTTTAGCAAGAGAAATTAAGGAGTTGAGGAACAAGCGAGTACCACTGGTGAAAGTGCTATGGAGGAATCATGCAATCGAAGAAGTAACATGGGAAAATGAGGAGGTGATGAAAGCTCAATATCCTCACTTGTTTAGTGACGAGGAATTAGGTACGTTTCGAGGACGAGACATCTTAAGGAGGAGAGAATTGTAATGCCCACTAATTAAAGTTTAATTAGAATAAGTATGTGGTATAAATAGAAAAAACTCTGGTAGATAATAGAGATTAAAATAGATGGAATAGTTGATTAAAGTAGAAATTAAAATATATTAAATTGATAGACATGATAAATTTAATTAAATTAAACCACATAATTAAATTGTATTTTTGGTAAAAATTAAAGAGACTAGATATAAGTACATATGTAAAAATAAATAAAAAAAATTAAAAAAATAGAAAAGGGCATAGTAGAAAAAAAAAAGCAGAAAAATCGTGAGAAGAGATGAGGGGAAAGTCAATTGACTTTGCCCTATTTTATCCTAACTCTACACAATTCGATCAAACTTATCTCCATTCTTCTTCTTCCTCAAACCACCTGCCTCTATTTCTTCATCTTTTCCTTTAAGATTTGCATCAAAATCAGTCCAAACAAATATGTTCTTGGTAAGTAATCTATTTTCCATAGTTATTGTATTATTAGAGCTTTTAATATTATATTTCTGCAATGTATTTCATTCTATTTTTGAGTACCTTATGGACCGAATTTGGAGAAGTGTTAAATATAAAAGTTATTCTTTTATGCCTTGTGTATCATTCTGTCAAATGTTATTGAATTATGTAAAGTATATGAAGAGAAATGTTCATTTGAGTGAGACTGGTCCCTGGAAGAGTATCAACAAGATATTCCACTATTTTTGCTCAATTTGATCATCTTAAGGGCTAAATCTAAGGTTTTATAAAATATAAAAGTTGTATATATATGTGTTATTTAGGTCTCTGCCAAATTTTGTATAAATATCGCTTGTGTAGGTTGAGTTCTAGGGAAATGAATTATAGTTCTTCTTTGATTGAGTTGTGTTCTAGTACCTATGCAACTCCAGTAAATTCATATTCCTTTTTGAGCTTATTAAGGGTCGAATTACTCAAAGTCCAAAATATAAAAATTTTATTTCTATGTCTTTCTAAGTTTCTATGAAAGTCTCACCTTAAAATTTCATTTATTTTGTGAGTCATGAGCTGAACCATTGAATTGGTCGGGTTGGTACTCGATGCTAAACCAGTTGTAGATTATGTAGTATTTGAGGACCTTAGAAATAGAATTTGGAAAAGTGGTAAACATGACAAATGTTTCAAATTAACTTATATAACTACATAAAAGGTTTCATAATAATTGAAGCTACACATTGAAAGATACGAATTTTTAAATATGGTACCCCGAAACTGCCTAAGGGCAGAAAACATAGCAACATTTAAAATTATACCACAAATTGTGTAATGATTCAACAATTCTCAAATTTTAGTATGTTTTATTCTTACATGTTAAATTTAATTAGGAATAGAAATCATATAAATTGGATAAGTGTAAAAAAAGTTATTAATCCAACAATCCTAAGAGATCCTATTCCAACGTAAAAGAAATTATAGTTATTTATTTAAACTATATTAAGAATAAATATTTTATCAAGGTATTAATTATTTATATTTTTGAATTAAGATCTCAACAAGAAGAATAAAACAAAAATGAACAAGCTCTGAGTTTATATTTTGGAAAAGAAAAACATTATCGAGGTTTATACATATATGTATTCTGGTTTGGCCCTGTGAATGATTGTGTGCGCATGACATGAATTATTTGTCACAATGATGAAATATTATAATATGACATGTTTTAAAATTATAGAAATGTTATTAACTATGAACTAACATTATGCTAATATTTGATAAAATACCATGTTATTACATCGTATTGAAATAAATTATGAGTATATGATTATGTTAATATGGAATGAGTATTGGTTATAGAAACAAGTAATTAATGTTATTAATTGTCCATTTCTCTACCTGAGGACTGACATAGGATAGATGGTGCACCATTATAGGGATGTTACGGTACCAATATGGATATGATTTAAGGACAAGGTGGCTTAATGTTACGTCTCGCTCAAATTGTCCCTCAAAATCCAAAGAAATAATGTTGGAAGGTGCTAGATGGTGCTAGAAGGTGCTAGAATATTCTAGAACATGTTGGATGGTTCATGAAGGATGTAGAAGTTCTTAGAAGCTTCTGGAGCATCCTAGAATCTGCATGAAGGAACTAGACAATCCTAGAAGACTCTAGAGTTGGCTAGACTTGACTAGAAGGTCCTATAACCTTGTGGCACGTTGAAGGCACTCTTGTACATTCTAGAATTAGTAGGATCTAGAAACTTGTGGCATAACCTTAGGCTTGGTGCCACATAATAAATAGGCCTCTTGGTCATCATTTGTAGCATCCTAGGAAGTATTGGAAAATCTTGGAAAGTTGTAAGATAACCTCTCTAAAGCAATACAAAGCATTATTCACAAACTCTCTTGTGTTCTTGCTTTCTTCTTGAATTCTCTAAATCTCTAAGTTCCTTTCTATTCTCTTTGGAGTGTTTTGTCGGGTTGGAAGGCAGGCTTAGTGCAACGGACCATGCTAAGTGCCGCATGATTGCTAGTTGAAGTCTAGAGTCGTGACAGTTGGTATCAGAGCTTTGGTTTGAAGCTATACTACCCTTGGCATAATGAAGGCTACTACCTTAGCTACACCTAGTGTGGAAGTTCCACCAATGGAGCGTGGTCGTGAGGAAGTTCAGAAACCACCATCTAAAGAGTCTCGAGCCAAGTCGAAAGATATGATTTCTAGCTTGGAAGCACGTGTTGGGAGTGCTCAGGATAGCTTGGAGGAGCTATTCGACCGAGTGGAAAACTTAGAGGAACGTTGCAGTGGCTTGGAGGCCGAGGATGCGGAGATCCATGCAGCAGTCAAGGTGTCCCTCAATGAACTAGACAGTGGGTTAAGGTAAGAGATTGATGGGCTGAAGGTTGAACTTGCCAAGGTACGTGATCTCTTCCAAAGAGAAATTTCCAATGTGTTGCTTAGAGTTGAAGATATGGGTGGTGATCTAGCACTATGTAAACGGGCTATGGCCTCAGGAACTAATACAACCACCATCATTGAGGCTAAGAAGGTGGAAGTTCCCAAGCCAAAGACCTTCAATGGTGCTAGAAATGCTAGGGAAGTTGAGAAATTCCTATAGGGGCTGGAACAATACTTTAAAGCCACTGGCATAACGAACCATGCCAGCAAAATCCGAACTGCTGCCATGTACCTGTCCGACACTGCTATGCTGTGGTGGAGACGAATGCATGGAGATGTGCAACATGGGGTGTGCACAATTGACACCTTTGAGAACTTCAAAAAGGAGTTCAAAAGTCAATTCTTCCCCGTAAATGCTAAAGAAGAGGCGAGGGGCCAGCTTCGATGACTAAAACAGACGGGTAGCATAAGAGAATATGTGAAGGAGTTCACAACCTTACTGCTAGAAGTCCTTGACACATTGGACAAGGATGCATTATTCTCGTTCATGGACGATCTCCAATCGTAGGCTAACCTTGAGCTCAAGCAACGTGGTGTCCTAGACCTGTCTTCGGCCATTGCAGTTGCTGAAAGTCTTATTGATTACTCCTCAAATAAAGAAGGCCCGAAAGCAGCTGATAGAAAGTTTGGTGGAGGAAAGAATGGGGGAGGCCATGCTAAGAGTCAGAGCCATAAAAATCATAAAGAAGGCACCTCATTCAAGCCGCAAGACAAGAGAAAGGAAAAGGAAGAACGTGGTGCCTCAAAGCCCCGTGTGGCATGCTTCATATGCGACGAACCGCATTGGGCAAGAGAATGTCCAAAAAGGAAGGCATTTAATGCTTTAGTTGCCTCCACTCATGATCAAGATGAAAGTGAAGTAGATGAAGGGATTGAAGAGGGAGGAAGAGAGTTACTTGGCCATTCTTAAGGAGTATGATGATAAGGAAGCATCACCACAGCCAAGCTTGCCGATGGAGGTGCAAGTTGTCTTGGATGAGTTTCAGGATGTAAGCCTGAGGCGTTGCCAAAACGGTTACCTCCAAAGAAGGAGGTGGATCATGAAATTGAGCTGGAGCTTGGCACTAGACCACCAGCAATGAGTCCTTACAGGATGGCAAACTCGGAGTTGGAAGAACTACGAAAGCAACTCGATGAGTTGTAGGATGCTGGTTTCATTAGACCATCCAAAGCCCCATTTAGTGCCCCGATACTTTTTCAGAAAAAGAAGGATGACTCACTAAGAATGTGCATTGACTACCACGCTCTAAATAAGATCATGGTAAAGAACAAGTATCTTATCCCACTCATTGCTGATTTGTTTGATCAATTGGGGAACGCAAGATACTTTTCAAAGTTGGACTTGCGGTCGGGATACTACCGGGTGTGCATAGCAAAAGGGGATGAACCGAAGACCATGTGTGTAACAAGGTACAATGCTTATGAGTTCCTTATTATGCCCTTTGGTCTCAGTAATGCACCTGCTACCTTTTGCACTCTCATGAATAAGCTTTTCCATCCCTACCTTGATCGGTTTGTGATAGTATACCTTGATGATATTGTGATATATAGCCGGACTATGGAAGAACATCTCAAATATTTGAGGAAGGTGTTCGAGGTCCTCAGGGAAAATGAGCTATATGTTAAAAAGGAGAAATGTTCCTTTGCCCAAGATGAGGTGATGTTATTGGGTCATAGGATAAAGGATGGGAAGCTTATGATGGATGGAGACAAGGTGAAAGTCATCCAAGAATGGGAACCTCCTACTAAGGTCCCCAAGTTAAGGTCTTTCCTTGGACTTGTGAACTACTACCAGAGACTCATCAAGTCATATTCAACAAGAGTAGCCCCACTAACTGACCTACTCAAGAAGAACAAGACTTGGGAGTGGACAAACAAGTGCCAAGCCTTGTTCGATGACTTGAAGAAGGCCATTAGCGAAAAACCAGTACTTTACTTGCCAAACCCCTACAAGATATACGAGTTGCATACAGATGCCTCAGACTTTGCCATTGCTGGAATGTTGATGCAAGAAGGGCGTCCGATAGCATATGAGAGCCGCAAGCTCAATGACACCGAATGTCGCTACACGGTGCAGGAAAAGGGGATGACCGCTATCCTCTATTGTCTAAGGGTGTGGCGACACTACTTGTTGGGTTCTCACTTCGAGATCATGACTGACAACGTAGCAATTAGTTACTTCCAAACTCAAAAGAAGTTGAGTCCCAAACAAGCTCGGAGGTAAGAATTTTTGGTAGAGTTTGACTACAAGCTTGAATACAAGCCTGGTAAGGCCAATGTGGTGGCTGATGCCCTAAGTCGAAAGGCAGAGTTAGCAGCCTTAAGTAGACCAAGCAGTCCCTTGCTGGAAAAGATCAAAGAAGGGTTGGAGTATGATGCCCTGGCTCAAAACCTCTTTTTCCTCATTAAGAAAGGAAAGACAAGGCAATTTTGGTTGAGTGACGGACTACTCTATGCCAAACAGAATCACATCTATGTACCTAAGTGGGGGAACTTGAGAAAAAAATTGATTAAGGAGTGCCATGATTCACTATGGGCTGAACACCCAGGTATGAGACACACATTTGCCTTGATCAAGTCTATTTACTATTGTCCTCAACTACGAGATGATGTTGAAGCCTATGTAAGAACTTGTCTTGGTTTCCAACAAGACAAAACTGAGCAGCATGCACCTGGTGGCTTGTTAGAACCATTACCTATTCCGGAGAGACCATGGGAGAGTGTCTCAATGGACTTCATCACTTGCTTGCCAAAATCAAAAGGCTTTGGCAGTATAATAGTAGTCATTGATCGCTTCAGCAAGTATGCAACCTTCATACCTGCCTCAGCAGATTGCACTGCGGACGAGACTGCACGGTTATTCCTCAAGCATGTTGTGAAGCATTGGGGAATTTCATCTAACATCGTGAGTGATCGTGACCCACAATTTACTGGGAAGTTATGGACAAAATTGTTCAAGTTGTTGGGATCAGACTTGAACTTCTCCACAAGCTTTCATCCGCAAAGTGATGGACAGATGGAACGTGCCAACACATTATTGGAGCTCTATCTTAGGCACTTTGTTAGTGCCAACCAACATGATTGGGTTAAGTTGCTGGATGTAGCCCAATTCTCTTACAACTTGCAACAAAGTGAATCCACTGGCAAGAGTCCCTTCGAGATCATTATCGGACAACAACCTATGCCCCTCATGCTTTGGCCACAAGCTATGAAGGAAATAGTCCTGCTGCTTTCAAATTTGCTAAGGCATGGCATGAACAAGCTGAGTTAGCCCAAGCCTATTTGAACAAGGCATCTAAAAAGATGAAGAAGTGGGCTGACAAGAAAAGGAGGATGGTCAAATTTCAGGAAGGAGATTTGGTCCTTGTCAAGTTATTGCCCCAACAATTCAAGTCCTTGTGGAAGGTTCATAAGGGGTTGGTGCGGAAATACGAAAGGCCATTTCCAGTCATTAAGCGGGTTGGTAAGGTGTCCTACAAGCTACAAATCCCTTCTAAGTTTAAGGTCTACCCAGTCTTTCATGTAAGCATGTTGAAGCCTTATCATGGAGACGGGGAAGATGCGAGTCGAGGAGAATCGAAGAGGACACCCACTGCGGTAGTAACCTCCTTTGATAGATAAGTGGATTCTATTTTGGCAGACCGCCTAATTCGGCATAGAGGTGTACCAAGTTATCGGGAATACTTGGTCAAATGGAAGAATGCCCCAAATATAGAGGCAAACTGGGAACCTGAAGACTCTTTGTGGCAATTCAAAGATCACATAGAAAGGTTTAAGCTTGAAGGCGCAACGAGGGCGTCGCAAACTTGAGTGGGGGAGGGTGTTACGTCCCACTCAAATTGTCCCTCAAAATCCAAAGAAATAACATTGGAAGGTGCTAGATGGTGCCGGAAGGTGCTGGAAGGTGCTAGAAGATGCTAAAAGGCACTAGAATATTCTAAAACATGCTGGATGGTTCATGAAGGATGTAGAAGTTCCTAGAAGCTTCTGGAGCATCCTAGAATCTGCATGAAAGAACTAGACAATCCTAGAAGACTCTAGAGTTGGCTAGACTTGACTAGAATGTCCTAGAACATTGTGGCATGTTGAAGACACTCTTGTACATTCTAGAATTGGTAGGATCTAGAAACGTGTGGCATAACATTAGGTTTGGTGCCACACTATAAATAAGCCTCTTGGTCTTCATTTGTAGCATCCTGGGAAGTATTGGAAAATCTTGGGAAGTTGTAAAATAACCTCTCTAAAGCAATACAAAGCATTATTCACAAACTCTCTTGTGTTCTTGCTTTGTTCTTGAATATTCTAAATCTCTAAGTTCCTTTCTATTCTCTTTGGAGTGTTTTATCGAGTTGGAAGGCAGGCTTAGTGCAATGGAACATGCTAAGTTCCACACAATTGCTAGTTGAAGTCTAGGGTCGTGACATTAAGCTCTGGAAGTGTCCCTAATCCTGATTACACACAGATGACATGATTATATTGGGTAAAGGTGGCTTAAACTCTGGGAGCGCCCTTGACTTGAAATTATAGTGAGTAGGGTGGCTTAAGTTCTGCAAGCGCTCCTATTTCACACCCTGTATCCGGACAGTCCGGGAATGAGATTTTGGGCTAATAAATCATAGAATAAAATATGAAATTTTATTAATTGATATAAGTAACAAAGTGTAAAATGCTTACATGAGGTGATGCAAATTTAATTATTGAATAAGATTATTGTGTTTATTTTTTTATATTATGTATTTATTTATTTTTATGACAAATATGTAATGAAATTTGTTGTGCCATGATTTTATTTGACACATGCATTTGTGTGACTGCTTGAAATTTTTTTTAATACTTATATGTATCACTAAGGTAGAGATAGCTTAGCGTGGGTTCTTCTTACACAGGAATTGAAACTGTAGCTAGTAGATAGTGAAGTTGATTATGAAGAAATCCAAGCCCATATCAGCAGAGGCACAAAAGACGTAATTAAAGGGTTGGTTACCTATTATATTTTTTTTTTGAGTTTGACTAGACATATGGATTTTGGTAGACATGTCATGTATTTAGTTCAGGAGCATATCTTATATTTTGATATTGTATTGTAAGCAGTCATGTGTGAGGCTGGTATGCCACAAATGATCAACTATGTAACTTAATCAACTACCATAAATATATATGACAAGGATATATATATATATATATATAGTGATAATTAGAACGATAAGTCAAATCTAATATAAATAAATGAATTATTTTAATTTAAACGGTAGAAAAATTTAGTCAGACATATTTATCGAGTTAAACCTATGACATCCTTCTTATATATGTGGGATTATCCCTAATATATAAGTGAAGCGTCACAAGTGCTGCTCTTCACTATATATATATATTAAAAAGAAAGAATTATTAGCAATATTAGAGGTGAGATACCAACCTATAACTAACTAATTTCTTATAGTGAAGCAAGTAAGAATTATTTGCTCCATTATAAAATACTTATGCCATTGAAATAGTTGGAATCAAAATCCTATAGAAGAAATTAGAATCATAGCCTAAATGAAGTTTCATAAATGTATAATCTTTCTAGCTCTATCTCTAGTAATGGTACAAAAACATAAGTCATACCACCTTTACAAAATGATTATTCAAACAAACAAACACGCATTGTCATTGTAACGAGAATAGATAAATTTTAAAAATAATCAATTATTTTTTCCTTCCTCCTAAATCAACCAATAAAATTCTAAAATTTAAATAGAGTTGATAATTTTTAGCACAATACGATTAAATGACACAAAACGATGTGAACTTAACCGTATATGGATTTGAAATAAACAGATATAGATCATAACTATATCAACACGATTACGACAAGGAAAAAACCGTATTCTAAACGGATTTTATATACCTAACCAATTAAAACACGATTAAAAATATATTATTTTATCAATTATGAAAAGTTACCTAATTATTTTAATGTTACTAAGAATTCAAACTATATAAATAATTCAAATATATATCATAATAATATAAATATATATAATATATATTTATATAAGAGTAAATTTATAATACATTATGTTAAAATTAATTATATAACTATTATATTTATATTATATTAATTAATATTATACCAATATATTTATTAATTTATGATTAGATGAATTAATATATATTTATTAACTTATATTTTGTTTTCTCATGTATTATAAAATATTTTTATAAATAGACTAACAAAATTAAAAAGAATAAAATATGAAAACATAATTTATAGTCTACATAACTATGTGTAAATTTTTAAATAATTACATTGTATATAAAATATAACAAATTAAAATCAATTGTTTAAAGTATAATTTTTAAATAAAAATTGTTAAAACAAATAATTATTTTACACATATTTTAAAAAGAAAAATCTAACAAGAAAAAACTCTAAGGTTAAATAGAAAGAAATAAAAAAAATAAAACGAATTTATGTTTGTGTTCTCATGTATTATATATATACTCATAAAATGAATTTAAGTATTTCTTCCACTCCAATATTTAGATATTATAATTAATCTTGATACAAAGTGTGAACTTACTATGATTATAACTATTAATTTACAAATATTGGTAATTCATAAGGCAATTGCAAATTCCAAAACTAAGTTTGTTACATAACTAAAATTTATAGAGTACAAATACAATGCTTCGATCGAAAAGAAAATATATTTTGCAATATATTATGTACAATATATTACAATGAAACAATTATTTAAATATTATTGGTTATTTTTCGAAAAAAATATTTAGATATTATAATTAACCTTGATATAAGATGTGTGAATGAACTTATTATGATTACCAATTTATATATATTAGAAATTCATAAGGCAATTGCAAATTCCAATACTAAGTTTGTTACATAACTAAAATTTTTAGAGCATAAATACAATGATTTAATTAAAATAAAAATATATAAATGAATACTTAACAAGACTCCCTAAAATCCTCTCGACTAATCAAGATTAAATTTCAATTAAACGTGCGGATGCTACGATTTACTATTTTGGAAAATCTATGCAAATTAAAAACTTATTTTTTCTTTTGATTGTAAAACCTTATTTCAAATCATAATACCAAAGTAAAACTTTATCTTGAAATCATACTAAATCCTTTTTACCAAACCTTACACCTTGATCCCTCATGGATCACTTTTATATAAATAAACTTGGCCTTAACTGATTCACTATTTACAAAATTATAACATTTAAAATTTAATACATATTTAATTACATAATCAGGGTTATACAAAACATTATCCCAAAAATCATGTCATGTACAAAAAGAACATGAAAATGACATATAACACTAACTCTCAAAATGAACGCTTCTTCTCTTTGAGTCAACTTCAACTATCTTTTAGGCTCCGATCCTGCGTGCAGAAAACTTACACACTAAGCTACTAGAAGGTTATTAATACATATATGTATAAAAATTTAATCAAGAAACCATACAAGTTATATCATGGTATATCATACATGTTCATGTAATGCTATCATATCATAAACATTATCCTCATGCATTGTAATGCAATCATATTATAATAGCAAACATATATCAACCATTCATACATATTGTCGGTTCACTGAAACTTTACCTCTTTCCTTTAGCTCACTTTATTTTAATCATACTTGCCATTTTCCAAATATTGTTTTCTTTTTACTACGTTTTTTTGTTCATTATCTTGTTCAAAACTCTAAGCCAAACTGTCTGGATAAAGTTTTAGAATATAGGCGCTCTCCAAGCTTCAACTACTCTACCACTAACTGTAAATGTTCAACTGAGCTTCTTAAGTCAAGGATGCTTTTACCTAAGCTTCAACCACCTTGACTGAATATAAACCAGGAACAAAGGTGTTCTAACATAAACTTCAGCCACATTGTCCTAATAACTGCATAGAACTAAGAAACAATGATGCTCTAACTTGAGCTTTCAGCTACGTTTTTCTCAAAATGATATATTCTATGGTACCATAACCTTCTCAATGACATGTCATCTATCCTAGGCGAAGTCTTAGATTAGAGAAAATGGTATTTACATCCTTTATGTCATTTATATTTTTATTTCATAATCCAAACCATGCTCACAAGCACATATAATTATCATATTTCTTATTATGTATTGTCACATATACCATTTATCACTTTACTTTGTTCACATGTGATTAAAAAAAATCACATCTCAATAAAATATCAATAACTATATGTGCAAAATAATTGGGTTCAATAGCGTGAACTATATGTTCACGACTGTAAAAAGCCATTCACGGGTACCCCTTTACCCGTGAACCAAATTGTGACTATTCATATGAAAGCTTATGTCTATAAAACAAAATACATTTACGATTGTGACTATATATTCACGGGTATGAAACCTCACATTTTCAACCGTGGATCAAACTACGAAAACTGAGGGTGAAAATTGGATAGAATGTTCATAGTCGGGAACTTATGCATTCATGACTTCCTTAGCCATGATGCAAGGCATAACAGTTTATACCCATTTTGGACATTTTCTGGGTTCATATTTCATAGGCATGACATCCTTTGTCATGGACGTGAAACATGTCTATGTGCAACATTCATGGGTGTTAATTTCTGGTTTTTCAAAACAGAAAACATAACATAACAAATTTACATGCAATGGTCTTTAAGATTGACAAAACATCATTCAAACCAATATATATGTAAATAATGCCAAAAGATCCCTTGAACATCATAACCAACATAACATATTTTCATGGCATTTCTAGCAAATATATCACATAATCATCATGCTTATACATTTTAAGAGCACATCCATATCATATATCACATTTTTATAGCATAAAACACATCAACATATAAGATAGAGGAATTAATATGCATATATGTACTAACATTTGAAAATGGAGCCTAAATCTTTCAAGCTCTTTGAGGATCCTCCCCTCTGCCTCTAGATCCTATCAACAAGAAAAATGTCCTATAAGATCCTTAACACTAGTAAAATGAATACAAAACTCCCCAAACCCAAAGCTTAGGTTTCACTTCACTCTCTCTCTCTTACTTACCCCTTTGAGATCTTTGGAAACTTGGTGAAAAGAGAGATATGAAGAAGATGATGATAAAGGTATGAAGTCTGGTGCATGAGAAAGGGATTTAGGGGACTTATAGTAGTTATAGGTACTAGAAGAAGATACGAAAGAGAGAAAATTGCACGATCTATTCACCAACTTTGTTGACCATCATTCACGGGTGTGAGAGAAAATCTTCATAGGCATGAACACTCTCCTTTCATAGTCATGACAAACTTTTTACATAAAACACCTAATATCTTACATTTACGACCATAAAACCTATTCACGGGCGTGAACAACCTTCAAAACTATGTCATTTTGAAACATAACAATTTAATGGGTGTAAATTATCCTTTCACATGAGTGAAAAACACTATTCTAACTATTTCTAACCTCTTAATCTATAAAAACTCACTCATAACAATCCATCTAACTGTTGACCCTAAAAACTAGGCGTTACATACTCAAATTTATTTGTATAAATATTGACTTTGATCTTAAAAGTTAGTTTGATTTTTAATAAATTGATAGAAATATTGAAAACAATCGAATTATTTTGCAATCTTTTATGTAAAATATTTTAAAATATTTTGGTTTTAAATAATATTACAGTAAATAAATTCTATTTTTCTTAAAATTGTTTTTAATTAAATTAATTTTTAATATATTAAATAACATATTAAATATAAGTAACTTAAGAGAGAAAAACAATAAAAAAATTATTTTTTTATTCAAAAATCAAAACTAAGGAATATAAAACTAAAACCTTATAACTATAAGTATATCTGCTGCCTCGCTCAATTTTGTAACCTCGATTTCCTTCCTTTCCTCCTTCTTGGCTTCTCCTTCTCCATCTTCTCCATTTGTAGCCACAAACAACCTGATCGGTTCTTATTCTTCCTCTCCTCCTTCATTTGGAGCACAAGCTTCGTCATCCTCCTCCTCCTTCTCCATTTGCAGTGACAGTCTTTCCTTATTTCCTCCTCATTCTCCATTTATAGTCTAGTCTCCTGCTTCCCCTTCGCCATTTGCAGCTCGAGGGTTTCCAGTCACCTGCAGTCTGACTCCAACTCTATAAGGAAAAACATTTCTCTTTCAGTAAGGTAAGATTTAAAAAAACCATTTAGCTCTTTCAAGTTTGATTGCGATTACAGATATCAAATAATTTTTTTTTTATTTTTTAGTTATAAATTATAAGTTTCCAAAAATTTTCATCTTAAGTCAAGATTTTATTTTTTAAAAATGCAAGTTTTCTTTTTCTTTTAAAAAAATATTCAAATTCAAATTCAAATACTGAGTAGGCAATAATGGAAGCAAGCCTTACATGTTGCCTAGACAATTAGTAAGAATGAGGAATGAATTGGTGGTCAATTAAAATTTTTTTTTCGCAATTGCAAATAACCAAAATATGAAATAAGTGGAAGAAGATAATTTAAACACATGATTTATAGAGGTTCGGGTGTTAATGAACCATACTCATCTCCTCAATCTTAATTGGGTATTTTCACTATCTCATATAATGAGATACACAGGAGTTTTGCTAGCTCACTCCAAACTAGGTGTTTCACTATCAAATCATACCAAACCCAAATTCCCTTGTGTTTTACTGGCTAACACAAGAACTAATTCCTTCCAACTCACTCAAAACACACTATTGAGTAATTACTTGATAGAATAAAATACTCAAATTCAAAATCACTTGAGCTTTATAAAATTAGAATGAGAATAAGATAAAGTATTATAAAATATTATTGCATAAACTCTCAATTATAATTTCTCAAGAAATTCTCAATAGAATGAAGCTTTTGTTGCTCTCATTCATGATATTCCATTAGTAGATGAACTATTTATAGTGTTTCTTCAAAATCTAGCCAGTAGGAATACATATAGTCGTTCAAGAACCTTGGAGTGTGCTGAAACAGTCATATTTTCAGGTCTTCATGGGCGTGATATGTTACTTCACGAGCGTGAATTGCTTAATCCTCAATTTTCAATTTCTGAATCCACATTCATAGGCATGAATAGTATGTTCAAAGGCGTGAATGATTTTTTTCAAACCGCGAATGAAGCCGTTAATAATTCTGACCGTTGGACCTTTTTATCTTTGACCTTCATGAGCGTGAACAACTTAAATTTTTGAATTTTTTCCACTTCAAGTTTTATCATGAGTGTGAATATTTTTGCAAAATTTGACTTGATTTATTTTGGCTTTGATGATTCAATAAAAAAGTAACTTGTTAATCACTTAAATACAAAACATGGTTAAATTGCTTATTACTCAATTATTTGTTCTTATCAAAATTATGGTAATAACCCTCAAGGTTCAACAATCTCCCCCTTTTTGATGGTGACAAATAATTGTATAATATGTGGCTAAGGAGAATAAATTTCTCCCCCTTAAATGATGCTTAAAAAATAAATATGTAGATATGTAAAGCATGTCATATTTTGTCAAGTCAAAATGATTATATTTTCCTAATGTATGTAGAATTCTAACATGTCATATAATCAATGTATAACCTACATATACCAAATATTTATCATCATAAAAAATAAAAATAAAAGACAAATACATAAAAATTCAGCCACATATTAGCAAACATTTTCTCCCCTTTTGTCACTATTGAAAAGAAATTAATACTAAGGAAGAGAAAACAAAACAAACATACGCATAAATAGTTTATAATAAGTTTATAACCCAAAAGTTTGCAGAAATAATCTAAGACAAGATCCAAAAAGTGTTAAAAATAGATAAAATGATAGAATAATTATGAATGGTCATGGTTGATCCTGAGTCTAATGAAGACAAAGACTAGTGATCTCGGACTTAACCACTGAGATATAAGCATCAAAATGCTCCCTGAAATCTCCAAACTGCTGCTGGACAAGATCAAATTTCTGATGAAAGTCCTGTTGCAACATATCCATCCTAGTAATGAGCTACTGCGTCATGCCTATAGGAGATGAGGAGGAGGTCTCTCCAACTGGTGAATCAGAATGCATAAATTTAGCTCTCTTACATTGTCCTCAACCCACTAAACCTACCCTAAAGGCATCGGAGTCATCATCCTCCCAAATAACCTCATCCTGAGCATCCTCAGACCTATGGAAGGTCTCTCCCTGATAACTGATCCTAGCAACAATCCCTATCTTCAGAAAAGTCTCAATATCAAGTTTGTCCTTATTTAGGACGGGTATGGCAGTGAATGTGTGATCATCCAAGTCTAGAAGGTTGAGCTTAATAGCAAGATAAGTCACATAGCTACCTATCAAAATGTCTCTTGTAGGTAGAGTAGCTATGGATAACAGATGGTTCACAAATTATCGACTCATAGCAATGGCCTGCTACTTCCTAGCATAATTGAAAAATAAAAGTTGTCTTTCGAAAGGCTCCATTACTGTCACCCCTAGCGAAGATGTTGTATGTCATAAATCTATGAATATATTTTAAAGCAAGAGAAGCTAGATGCGTACTCTTGGACAACCTAACGTCCCAAATGGAGTCTCTACCAATATGACTCCATGCATCAGTAGCAATAAATCTACAACATCTATTTCATTCATTAAACCCTCATTAAATAATTTAAAAAGTCATCCAAATTCATCAGCTGACAACTCACGTGTCTCAGAACCAAGCTGAAAATATACTTTTCCAAAATTATCAACATGTAAAGTACTCAAAAATTCCAAAGTTATTTTCCTAAATGTAGGATAAAAAACATCTACAAAATCCAGTAACTCCGAGTTTGTCAGCCATATCCTAACATCATTTTCAACTCCTACTATCTTAACACATTCCCAGTTGAAGGCTCTAGAATTGAGAATGGGATAAATTTTTAGAAAATTGTAACTTCGAAGGGAACTTGTAGGCAGCAAGGAAAGCATTGGGTCTGTGATTGGTCAAGAAATAATGGATTTTACTCATGTGTCTTTGCCTTGTGAAGAACCTGTTGCACTTGCCATAAAAAATAACCAAAAACCAAGTTGCATATGGTGAATAGTAACCCAAGAATGGGTTTTGGAAAATCATCCTAAAAGTGATAAACACTTAAAAACTTGTGAAAAACCTTGATTAAAGGATGAGAAAAGGTGGAATTCGGTCCAAAATATGGACAAAAATGGTGAAAAAAACAGAGAGAACAGTGTAAAACCTTTGAGATTTACGGCGGCCGACGAAGAAAGAAAGAAAGAGAAAGTGAGGAGGAAGAAGATGGATTTTAAGTTTTACCATGTTCTTCACGACCGTGACTAACTCTTCACAGGCGTGAAGAACTAGTTCATGGGTTGCTAAGCCGTGAACCTTAAGCGTAAATGTTTTGTGTATCATTTCTTTGTTATTCACGGCCGTGAATATATATTCACGAGCGTGAAGACTCTTTGTCATGGGTACTAACCATGATACTTAAATGTGTCGTTTTGTCAATACTTATTCACAACCACGATTATATTGTCATGGGAATGAATCCCTTTTAAAAACTTAGGTTTAAGAAAAGTATTTTTAAGCTAGCTCTTCAAAATATCACAACATTTCATTCATAAAATCTTTAAAATATATTCACTCAAGGTTCAAAAATAATGTAATTAAACAAATATGAGAAATGCAATTTTTTTTTATTTATTTCAAGATAGAGTGCTTCCGTCAAATATACCTAGCTCTCTTTTCATAAAACAAAATATTTCTTCATTTAAGGGTTTGGTAAAGATATTCCTCAATTGATTATTAGTGTCTACAAATTCGAGCACTACATCACCACATTGCACGTGATCTTTAATGAAATAATGTCTATTATCAATATGTTTACTTCTAAAATGATAAATAGGATTTTTTGAAAGATTAATAACACTAGTACTATCACATTTTATGGGAATATGATCAACTACATGACCATAGTCTTTTAATTGCTGTTTTATCTAAAAAACACTTGTGTACAACAACAACCAGATGTTACATATTCTGCTTCAGCAATGGACAAGGCTACTAAAACTTGTTTCTTACTAAACCAAGAAACTAAATATGCACCTATAAAATGATAAGTTCCATAAGAGCTTTTTCTATCTAGTAGACTACCAGCATAATCAGCATCCAAAAAACCAGTTAAATAATATGATTTATTTCTAAGATACCATAATCCTAAATGCATTGTGCCATGAAGATACTTTAAAATTCATTTCACAGCATTCAAATGTGATTTTTTAGGACTGGATTAAAACCTAGCACACAACGAGATTTCAAATATCGTCTTATGGGCCTCCCTCATTGTCATATCGCTAATTTAGACTTAAGTCACGCGAGTTGTTAAATCGACTCGTCAGTTTGACCGAACTATAAATTTGGGTTTTTATCGAAAAATAATTAAAATAATAGCAATTAAGTATGGAAAATAGATAATAAAGTGTTTAAAATATTTTAAGATGTTAAATTTCAGTAAAATACTAAATTGCAAATTTTGAAAAGTTTAGGGGTCAATTTACAATTTACCGAAAATTGGAGGATTAAATGCATGAATAGGGACATAAAATGAATATGGAGGTCAACCGCACCAAGTGGCAACCCTTAATTGGCCATATAACATGCATGAATGAGATATTTAATGTATATAAGCTTAGGCGTCCCATAATTAATTAAGTTTGTCATCTTTCTCTTAATTGTATTTCCTTCTTCATTATCACTTTTGATCTAAAATTTTCCTATCATTAAGTGTCTTCCACATTTCTTAAAGCACAACACACCAAGTGGCAAAGTTTAAGAACCAAATTAACATACATGCAATTACCATTAATGAAGACTTCTAGAATGTGAGCTTAGGTGTCCCCATTATAATGACTTTTGTCATTTTATTCTTGATTGTTTCTTCTTTTTCCTTATCCATTTTCATTGAGGAAAATTTTGTTCTCTACATCAGCCCATGTTTTCCCCTTGATCAGTCATAACCAAAGCTTGATTCTAGTGAAAGAAAGTGTGAAAAAGATAGAAAAGTGTGAAAAAGAGAGAAAAGGCATGTGAAATTCCATTTTTCATGCTTAAGGAAGCTTAAGAGAGTAAGTAGAAAGGGAGAAATTAGGTTTATAAATTTTTAATGATCTATTTATGAACTTTAGGAACTCAAAGTGACAAGGATTTGGCTCAAAGGAGCAAAGAAAAAGAGAAAGAGAAGTAAAGAGAAGGAAAAGAGAAAAAAAAGGTTTGTGCATAACCTAAGGCAATAGCCTATTTTTTTTATTTGCATGATTTGATTATTTGGTATGTTGATGATTCTAAATAAATAGTATTTTGGGATGAAAATCTTGATGATTCATGTTTGCTACACTTAGATTTAATTTGGTAAAAATTGAATGTGATTAGCTTGTATGTTCCTTGCTGTAAATTGATGAGCAGTGTGCACTTAAACTGTTATAACTTAATTTTTGGAACTCAGTTTTGCATGTTGTTTGTTGGGTTTGAAAGCTATGATATAGGGTTATAACTTTTATTAAGACCATAAAACTTGAATATATCTGTAAGTGAACAGAACAATTCATAAAGCTTGGACTTAGAATCTGTCCAGCAAATTCTAAGCATAATTGTTAGTGATAAGTCAATGTTCATTTTATCATATCTTATGATAAAGAACTCAGAATTAAGTGATTCAACATTAAGGTAAAATATAGAGAACAAAATCTGTCAGTTACAGGGCAGCATATGAGTTGAGGAGTGAAATAAGTAAAATGATAAAAACTTTGTTAAATTATGTAAATATTATTTTAATTGAGTGATTATGTGATTATTTTGAGACATTAAATGCATAAAAAGTGTGAATCTAATTTCTATGAATTTTAATGAGATTGTATAAGCCCTAGAACACCTAATTAGAACCAACTTATGATAGTTTGGCATGCCAAATAGGGGAGAGTATGATGAAAATAATTAAATCCATTAATGGTATGATTATCTATGTCGGGTTGACATTGTTATATACACTGGGTTTGGCATTGCTGGGTTTGGCATTGTTATCTACATCGTGTTTGACATTATTATCTATGCCGAGTTTGGCACGGTTATATATGTCGGTAATGACACTTATATGCACACATCATATTACCTGGATGGCACTCCTAAGTACCTGATGACAACTCTGTTATCCTAGTTAGTGGTTTATAGGTGTTTTGGGCATAAATGAAAACATAAATAAAGAAGTTATGCAACATAAATGAATTTTTGAAAATAAAAATGGAATTGTGAATTGTGACATGGATAAAAAGAAGATTTAGTGTTATGGGCAATGAAAATCTATGGATAATAATAATTTTATAAAAGTAAAATAAATATAAGATATAAAATAATAAAATTTATAAAATGTAAGTTGCATGGAAAAAATGATTGACTATGATTGTGACATGCATTAATAGATAATTGAGTGTTGTGGACATAAACAAATTATTGAAAAAAAAAGAATCATGAATTGCAAAAATGCATAAGAATGATGATTTGATTATTTTAAACAAAAATGAGATACAATAAAATAAATTGATGTTATGCATATTATAATATTATGAAATGTATGTTTGCATGATTTGATCATAAATTGATATATGACAATACATGTGGCATTAAAATAGTTTATTGCCTTATTTATATGCACCATTAAGTCAAGGGCTTAGCGTGGGAGTTTCTCTAGAGTAGGTATATCAAAGAATAAGTAGACAGTAGTAGATAAAGCTAACGGTGACTTAATCCATAGAGCAGCATATTTCAACCACTGTGGATCACACAACTTTTGTATATTATCTTTTGAATTTTATTTTGTAGTATTTATAAAATAAATAGTATGTTTTTGTAAAGAAAATGTTAGTATGTAAAAATGTAGTTTATCTTTCATGTTATATTTCTTTTATATTGTAAATAGTAAATAAAGCAAGGGAAAAAATATATGAATGATTTTCATGTATACAAAATTTAAAAATGATATTTTAACCGACGAAGTTAGCGTAGCACACCCTCATCCAGGCACGAGTTGCTGGGGTGAAGGGGTGTTACAGTTTTTGGTATCAGAGCACCAGGTTGGTGTTTTTGGATTTTGGTATGAAGGCCCGATTTGGACAGTTTTGGGATTTTAAAATGGTTTTCAAAAATAATTTTGATATATGTGTACCCATAATTAAGTATTAAAGTTGCTGCTTACTGATTGGGACCGTTATTTTAAGATATAGGTAGGGTATGGCTTCAGGGGCATGACATATTATGGTCGAAGAAGGTGGAAGTAATGAGCCTACTGAAATAGAGGCCTCAACGCGACCCAGTCGTTGCCGAGCTACTGTATCTAGATCCAGTGCTAGCCTATCAAGAGGGTAGTCTATTGCCAGCACAGGACAAACAGAGCTTATGAGGAATATGATAGATTTGCTACAAAGAGCATCATAACCAGCTTTATTTGGGTTACAATTCGAGAAGCTAAGGAAGTTAGGGGCACCCAATTTCTACGGTAAACAAGAAAATGACCCCTCAGTGGCAGAGTTTTAGCTAGAATGGGCAGAGAGAGTTTATGATCAGCTGCATTGCACAGACGAGCATAAAATATGAGTATGCAGTATCTTTACTACAGAAGCATGCATATGACTAGTGGCGATCTGAGTCACAGAGCACAGAGGCTCCTGACCCTATGACATGAGAGTTCTTTCTAGAGAAGTTTAAAGAGCATTATATTCCTCCTATCTACACAAATGAAAAGAAAAGAGAGATTTTGATGCTGAAACAAGGAAACTTATCGGTAACAAAATATAAAAGAGAATTCACACATCTCTGTAAGTATGCTGGAGGCATTATATCCACTAAGGCAGATAAATGCCGATGATTTGAAGATGGATTGAGAGACCCCATCAAGCTACAGGTCTTAGCCCTATGCCTGATGGATTTTCCTAGCTTGGTAGCATTTGCTAGGACAGTTGAGAGAGTTCTAGTGGCACAACAGCCAGCATAAGATAAAGGGTCCAGGAAACCCATGCCACAACCAAGTGGAGTACAGTCGAGTGGCCAGAGAGCCAGATCTTTCAGTGGCCGATTTCATACTAGGGGTTCCAACAGGCCTTCTTCTTTCAGATGGAGACAACCCATGAGACTTGTTTCTTCAGCAACTAGTACACCGACATAGACACCATATAGATCTCTACCCCTACCAGAATATCAACATTGTGGTCGTTCTCATCCAGGAGAGTGTTGGTGGATGATAGGAGCGTGTTTTAGATGTGGCTCTAAAGACCATATGAGGAGAGATTGTCCCTTGTTACAGTATGGCAGAAGTTCAGAAAGCATTGAGCCAATATAGACACAGGCTTCTGGGCAAGGCAGAGGAGGACGATCAGGGGCCAATCAGTTCAGATCAAAGACAGTTGAGAGGCTAGAAGGTAGTAGAGCTGCCCCAGTCAGGGCATATGCCATGTGAGGCCAAGAGGAGCAGGATGCACCTGATGTCTTAATTGTTAAATTCCTTCTCTTTGGCTTTGATATACATGCATTAATAGATCTGGAGTCAACGCATTCATACATATGCACACCACCACCAGGACAAGAAGGTATAGAACCATAGTATCTAGAATTTAAGATTCTTATGACTAACCTGTTAGGGCATAGTGTGAGGATTAGCAAGGTGTTTAGGGGTTGCCCTATTGAAATTCAAGGTAGGAAATTCCCAACAGATTTGATAGAGTTACGATTCCATGAGTTCGATGTGATTTTGGGAATGGATTTGTTGGCTCTTTATAGAGCGGAAATGGATTGTGGAAGAAGACAGATGATCATCAGAATTTCAGAACAATATGAGATAGAGGTGATGGATGAGAATAGAAGATATCCAGACAATGTGATATCAGTGTTGAAAGCTCAAAAACTCATTAGTAAGGGGTGTGAAACATACATAGCGTATGTGGTGGATATAGAAAAAGCAAGTCCGAAGTTGGTGGATATTCCTACTATTAGTGAGTTTCCCGATGTATTTCCAAAGGAGTTTCCAGGATTACTGCCGGATAGAGAAATTGAATTTGCTATCGATTTGGTACCCAACACCACTCATATTTCCATTACACCATATAAGATGGTACCAGCGGAATTGAAAAAGTTGAAGGTACAGTTGCAAGAGTTGTTAGATAAGGGCTTTACATGACCCAGTGTATCACCATAGGGTGCTCCAGTATTATTTGTGAAAAAGAAAGATGGCACTCTTCGTCTTTGCATCGATTACAGGCAGCTTAATAAAGTGACTATCAACAATAAGTACCCATTGCCTAGGATTGATGACTTGTTTGATTAGTTAAAAGGTGCAACCATATTTTCAAAGATAGATCTTAGATCGAGGTATCATCAACTGAAGATAAAAGAGTCAAATGTACCTAATACAACATTCAGGACTCGTTATGGTCATTATGAGTTCCTGGTTATGCCCTTTGGATTGACGAATGCACCAGCAACTTTTATAGACCTAATGAATCTAGTGTTCAAGCCATATCTTGATCAATTTTTAGTGGTGTTTATTGATGACATCCTTGTGTACTCTCGAGACCGAGAAGAACATGATCAATATCTCTGAATAGTGCTGCAAACACTGAGGGAGAAGCAGTTGTATGCAAAGCTGTCTAAGTGCGTGTTTTGGCTTGAAGTAGTCAGTTTTTTGGGTCATGTAATTTCAGTAGAAGGTATTCGGGTTGACCCTAGTAAAATTGAGGCTATTCTTAATTGAAAACCACCACAAAATATAACAGAAGTGAGGAGTTTCCTCAGATTAGCTGGATATTATAGGAGGTTCGTGAAGGGATTTTCATCCTTAGCGACTCCTTTGACACGACTGCTACGAAAAGAGGTCCGTTTTGAGTGGACAGATAGGTGTCAAGCAAGCTTTGATCGATTGAAGACAATGTTGACTGAAACACTAGTTTTGACTCAGCCTACTCTAGGAAAAGACTTTGTTGTGTACAGTGATGCTAGTCATAATGGTTTGGGTTGTGTTCTTATGCAAGAAGGAAAGGTGATTACTTACGCCTCAAGACAACTTAAGCCTCACGAGCTTAACTATTCGACACATGATTTGGAGTTAGCAACGATAGTTTTTGCTCTCAATATCTGGAGACATTATCTGCATGGGGAAAAATGTTATATCTATATATATCACAAAAGTCTTAAATATCTTCCCTCACAGAAAGAGTTGAATCTGAGACAACGAAGATGGTTAGAGTTGATTAAAGATTATGACTGTGTGATCGACTACGAGCCAGACAAAGCTAAAGTGGTTGCAGATGCACTAAGCAGGAAGACTTTAGCCGAGATGTGAATACAATCTACTTTGATGTAGAGGATCAAAGATGCTCAGAAGCATGATGAGAAATTAGTAGAGATAGTCGAGGCAGTGAAAAAAGGAGAAAAGCCTGAGTTTTCATTGACAGAAGATGGCATAGTATACTTCAAGAATAGGATTTGCGTTTCTAATGTAGAAGAGCTGAAGTCCGATATTTTAAAAGAAGCACATGAAACGGTATATATAATGCATCCAAGTGGGAACAAAATGTATCAAGATTTGAAAACTCAATACTGGTGGCCAAGTATGAAGAAGAATATCACTGAGTATGTTGCTAAGTGTCTAACTTGTTAGCAAGTGAAAGCGGAACACCAGCTATCCATGGGATTGTTGTAACCCATACCGATTCCAGAGTGGAAATGGGAAAAAATCACAAAGGATTTTGTGTCCGGTTTACTGGTGACTCAGAGGAAGCATGATGCAGTATGGGTGATAATGGATCGATTGTCGAAGTCGACACACTTCTTACCAGTCAGAATGGACTACTCATTGAACAAGCTAGCCGAAATTTATGTAAGTGAGATAGTGAGGTTGCATGGAGTGCCAATGTCCATCATATCTGATAGAGATCCCAGATTTACGTCACAATTCTAGAAGAGTTTACAGCAAGCTTTGGGAACTCAACTCAGTTTTAGCATGGCCTTTCATCCGCAGAAGGATGGACAATCAGAGAGAGTTATTCAGTTGCTAGAGGATATGATGAGAAGTTATGTGCTCGAGTTTGAGAAATGTTGGGATCGATATCTACCTCTTATGCAGTTCACCTACAACAATAGTTATCAGACAAGCATAGACATGGCTCTGTATGAGGCATTGTATGGAAGAAAATGTGGGACACCAGTTTGTTGGACCGAATTGAGAGAAAAGAAGTTGATAGGGCTAGAGTTAGTGCAACTAATAGAAGAAAAGGTTAGAATTATCCAAGAAATATTGAAAACAGCTCAAAATCGACAGAAATCATATGCTGACCTCAAGAGGCGAGATATAAAGTATGCGGTGGGGGATAATGTGTTTCTTAAGGTTTTTTCTTAGAAGAAAGTATTGAGATTCGGTAAAAAGGGAAAGTTAAGTCCGAGGTTCATTGGTCCTTATGAGATTTTGGAAAGAATCAGACCAGTGGCATATCGATTAACACTTCCACTAGAGTTGGATAAAATCCATAATATTTTTCATATGTCGATGCTAAAAAGATATAGGTCTGATCCGACTCATGTTATTCCAACTGAAAAGATAGAAGTGCAGACCGACTTGACATACGAAGAGGAACCGATGGCTATATTATCATGAGAAGAAAAAGTTTTACGAAATAAGAAAGTTTCATTAGTTAAAGTGCTATAGCAGAATCATGCTATTAAAGAAGCCACATGGGAGAACGAAGAAGTCATGAAGAAGCAATATCCGTAATTGTTCAACAAAGAATGTACAGGTAAATTTTTGAGCATGAAATTTATTTTAAGGGGAGAGGATGTCATATCCGCTAATTTAGACCTAAGTCACACGAGTTGTTAAATCGACTCGTCCGTTTGACCGAAGTATAAATTTGGATTTTTGTCAAAAAATAATTAAAATAATAGCAATTAAGTATGAAAAATAGCTAATAAAGTGTTTCAAATATTTTTAAGATGTTAAATTTCGGTAAAGGACTCAATTGCACATTTTGAAAAGTTTAGGGGTCAACTTACAATTTACCAAAAATTGGAGGATTAAATGGGATAATCATAAATTAAATGCATGAATTGGGACATAAAATGAATATGGAGGCCAGCTACACCAAGTGGAAACCCTTAATTGGCCATATAACATGCATGAATGAGATATTTAATGTATATAAGCTTAGGTATCCCTTAATTAATTAAGTTTGTCATCTTTCTCTTAATTGTATTTCCTTATTCATTATCACTTTTGATCTAGATTTTTCCCATCATTAAGTGTCTTCCACATTTCTTGAAGCACAATACACTAAGTGGCAAAGTTTAAGAAGCTAATTAACATACATTCATTTAGCATTAATGAAGACTTCTAGAATGTGAGCTTAGGTCCCCATCATAATGACTTTTGTCATTTTGTTCTTGATTGTTTCTTCTTCTTCCTTATCCATTTTCATTGAGAAAAATTTTGTTCTCTACACCTGCCCATGTTTGCCCTTGATCAGCCATAACCAAAGCTTGATTATAGTGAAAGAAAGTGTGAAAAAGAGAGAAAATGCATGGGAAATTCCATTTTTCATGCTTAAGGAAGCTTAAGAGAGTAAGGAGAAAGGGAGAAATTAGGTTTATAAATTTTTAATGATTTGTTTATGAACTTTAGGAACTCAAAATGACAAGGATTTGGCTCAAATGAGCAAAGGAAAAGAGAAAGAGAAGTAAATAGAAGGAAAAGAGAAAAAAAAAGAGGTTTGTGCATAACCTAAGGCAATAGCCTATTTTATTTTTTTTATTTGCATGATTTGATTATTTGTCATGTTGATGATTCTGAATTAATAGTATTTTGTGATGAAAATCTTGAGGATGCATGTTTGGTACACTTAGGATTTAATTTGGTAAAAATTGAATGTGATTAGCTTGTATGTTCCTTGCTGGAAATTGATGAGAAGTGTGCACTTAAACTGTTATAACTTAATTTCTGGAACTCATTTTTGCATGTTGTTTGTTGGGTTTGAAAGCTAAGACATAGAGACATAACTTTTATTTATATCATAAAACTTGAATATGTCTGTAAGTATCCAGAACAATTCATAAAGCTTGAACTTAGAATCTGTCCAGAAAATTCTAGGCATAATTGTTAGTGACCAGTCAGTGTTCATTTTATCATATCTTCTGATAAAGAACTTAGAATTAAGTGATTCAAGTTACATATTAAATTTGAGATCTAGATCTAAAATTGTCAAGCAGATCATGTAACTAAATTCAGAACTTAACAGGACCAAATTAAGGTAAAAAACAGAGAACAGAATCTGTCAGTGACAGGGTAGCATATGAGTTGAGGAATGAAATGAGTAAAATGATGAGAACTTTGTTATATTATGTAAATATTATTTTAATTGAGTGATTATGTGATTATTTTGAGACATTAAATGTATGAAAAGTGTGAATCTAATTGCTATGAATTTTAATGAGATTGTATAAGCCTTAGAACACCTAATTAGAACCAACTTAGGATAGTTTGGCATGCCAAATAGGGGGGAGTATGATGAAAATGATTAAATCCATTAATAGTATGATTATCTACGCCGGATTTGGCATTGTTATCTACGCTAGGTTTGGCATTGGTGGGTTTGACATTATTTTCTACGCCGAATTTGGCACGGTTATCTATGCCGGTAATGGCACTTATATGCACACATCATATTGCCTGAGTGGCACTCTTAAGTGCCTGGATGGCAACTCCGTTATTCTAGTCAGTAGTTTATAGGTGTCTTGGGCATAAATAAAAACATAAATAAAGAAGTTATGGAACATAAATGAATTTTTGAAAATAAAAATGGAATTTTGAATTGTGACATGGATAAAAAGAAGATTTAGTGTTATGGGCAATGAAAAGCTATGGATAATAATGATTTGATAAAAGTAAAATAAACATAAGATATAAAAGAATAAAATTTATGAAATGTAAGTTGCATGGAAAAAATGATTGAGTATGATTGTGACATGCATTAATAGATGATTGAGTGTTGTGGACATAAACAAATTATTGAAAAAAAAAAGAATCATGAATTGCAAAAATGCATAAGAATGATGATTTGATTATGTTAAACAAAAATGAGATACAATAAAATAAATTGATATTATGCATACTAGAATATTATGAAATGTATGTTTGCATGATTTGATCATAAATTGATATATGACAATACATGTGGCATTAAAATAGTTTATTGCCTTATTTATGCATCACTAAGCCAAGGGCTTAGCGTGGGAGTTTCTCTCGTGCAGGTATAGCAAAGAATAAGTAGACAGTAGTATATAAAGCTAACAGTGACCTAATCCATAGAGCAACATATTTCAACCACTGTAGATCACACAACTTTTGTATATTATCTTTCGAATTTTATTTTGTAGTATTTGTAAAATAAATAGTATGTTTTTGTAAAGAACATGTTAGTATATAAAAATGTAGTTTATCTTTCATGTTATATTTCTTTTATACTGCAAAGTATACAAATAGTAAATAAAGAAAGGAAAAAAATATATGAATGATTTTCATGTATACAAAATTTAAAAATGATATTTTAACTGATGAAGTCATCGTAACACATTCTCATCCGGGCACGAATTGCTGGGGTGAGGGGTGTTACACTCATAATCATTTGTCTCAAATTTAAGACTTATGGTACACATAACCTACTCTGGTAGTGTAAGCTACCATCTGGCTCGACTGAGAAGCCCAATCTTTCCCCTTAGAAACTAAGATGACCAATTTCACTAGTTTGTCATCAAGCTTCTGTGCATCTCTAATCTCTTGACTCAAGGTTGGTCAAATGTACAACTCTACCACAGTCTTCCTACTAAGCACATTGGTCACCACATTGTCCTTCCCCATATGATAATCAATCACATAGTCGTAATCCTTTATCAACTTCAATCTTCTTCTCTACCTCAAATTCAAATCCCATTGTTTGTAGTCTATGCACAACCTCATAAACCTGTCTTTCTTCTTAGTAAACAACATCGGCGCACCCCAGGGATGCATTCGGTCTGATGAAGCCCTTATCTAACATTTTATATAAATGTGTCTTTAACTCTTTCATCTCTGATGGAGCCATCTGATAGGGTAGTGTTGATATAGGAGTTGTACCCAGAGTAAGCTCAATTGAGAACACTATCTCTCTTTCCAAAGGAAAACCTGGTAACTCATCTGGGAACATATTTGGGAATTCCACCACTGTCGGAATATCTCTAAGATATGGGCTCTCCCTCCTGTTGTCAATCACATGAGCCAAATAGGTCTCACACACCTTTTTGATCATCTTGTGTGCTTTCATCATAGAGATGATCCTCATTTTTTGTGAAGATCTCTCCCCCTGCATAACCACTATCTCCTCTTCTGACATTCCCAATTCTACCGCTTTCATCCTACAGTCCACTGCTGCACCATGCCAAAATAGTCAATCCATATCCAGGATAGCATCATACTCGTGAAAGGGCAACTCAATCAAGTCTGCCGTGAACTCTTACCCTCAAACCATAATTGGGCAATTCTTATACACCCGGTTTACCACTGTGTTATGCCCCAAAAGGCTTGTTACCTCTATCTCATAATCTAATCTATCGGCTAACATGTTATATTGCTCAACTATATTGGTACATATATAAGAATGTGTAGAACCCTGATCTATCTGATAAATTAAAACTGAGTCAAAGAAAAGAAATGTACCAATAACCACATTTGATGCACTCAGGTCCTGGCCCTCATAGCATAGGATATCGCTGGTGCTCTACTAAGTTTTGGCCTATTCATTGTCCCTAATACAACTAGTTAAATCCATCTCTATCTGAACTGATCTGTCTCCGACCCTTGGCCTGTGTTAGTACTTAACCTTGAGTCTGAATAGGAGCCTCCACCATTTGTGATGGCCAATCTCTTTTAAAATGATCTTGGAACCAACCCCTATAGCAAGACCTAGTGCATCCCCAACACTCTCCTCTATGCATCCTACCACACCCTACACAGTGGTATTGTCTCTCTCTCTCTGTCAGGTGCTGACTACTGCCAACAGTAGAAATTGTCACTGAAGATGGTACATGTCTAGTATACCCCATCTGACCTTGACCCTGTCCACATCCTCTAGATTGGAAGGATCTAGAACTAGTGCGAGCCTTTTTGCTCAATGACTGTGCAACACTGTACACTGACCCTCTGAAGTCACTTCTGGAAGACTCCTCTACCATCTTCAATTTTACCCTTTTCTCTATAGAAATGGAAGAAGATAGCAACTTGACAAAGTCCTAATATTGTTGTGAGATTATAGAACCCAATCTCATCTCTCAGATCGTCTTCAAATCAATGACACTTTTCCACTTCGTCCTCAATAGTATTGGTCGCATACCTACTCAACTAGGTAAACTCTCTCTCATATATTATCACAGTCATGCTTCCTTGCCACAAGTTGATAAACTCTTTTTTTTTTCTCATTTGTATACTCCCTCGGCACATACTGTTTCTTGAACTCGATGATGAAGAAATTCCAAGTAATCGGCTCTAGAATCTGCAATTTCTGTAAAACTGACTTCCACCAATCATAGGCATGGTCATAGAGAAGTGAAACAATATACCTAACCTTATGTTCTTCGAAACAATCCAGCTCCTCGAAGACCCCCTTGTACCTCTCTAACCAGAACTCAGCAACTGTCGGATCATCCTCAATACTACTTGTGAAGTCCATAGCCCCATACTTCCTCATTCTGTCAATTTGAACTCTATGTCTTGGCAGTGACTGAGGAAAAGGTGGAGGTGGTGGTGGAGGAGGAGGTGGCGATGACATAGCCTGTACTAACCACTACAGCAGAGCAGTAAGATTCTGCATCAATGGATCCTATGTCTGATATGATTGACCATCCATTGGCTGCTATAAAAAAGGTGCACTAGCTAAATCTTGCACACTAATCTGACTCGGTTGATTCTGAGCCTCAATATCCAGAGGACTATTACTCTTGATCACATCATGTGGTTTGATTTCCATACTTGCTCTTTAGCTTACACATTAATAGAGGATAACCCACATCAGAGTCATACAGGATAACACTTGCACATGTGATGCACCCATCCCACCTAAGTTCATAACCACCTAAACCTAGTCTCTGATACCACTAAATGTAGCACTTTTCGATATAATTAAGACTAAATCCAATTATACCAAAAGATGCTACAATGCATATGAGTTAAAATATTATAATTTTTAAAACTTTCATGCATCATAGCCATGATGACTTAGCAAAATAACAGCATTCTTAAAATCATGAAATCGAGCTTAATAAAATAAAAGTTTAATACAAATCATACAGGCATACACAAGCCCAAAATTTTACAAAATGAGTCGTTATAAAATTACATGTTTCTGAATTATAGCAAGTAAAGCTATAGCTACTCAATCCATAGCAAAATGACCAAAAAAATAGGATACAACAATGTATCACCTCCCATGACTGTATATCCTCAACTCTGATCATTGGGCATCCTCCTTTGTCAGTCTTCCTCTATGCTCCAAACCTGCACATGGAAAGTCCATATGCTAAGCAACTCGTGCCTAGTAGTACATAACAATGTGCAAGACATACAACAACATATACATAATATGCATGATATACTCACTGAGCTACTAGGACGACTTACCTCAAAGTCTGCATATGCACTAGCTCGTATACTACATGACATGATATATATATATATACACAAATTTATGTCACATCACGACATGGCATTTCAACCATCATCCAAAACCATACAAGCGTTTGTCACACTTAAAATTTACTAATTATCTTACCTTTGTCCACCTACTCATAACTAGACTAAAATGGATATGGATAACTCAACCCACCAAGGCGTTCTATTCGCTAACCTCTGAGCTGAAAAATATATAACCCACTGAGACATTATGTTTGCTAACCTCTAGGCTGTAAAATATATAACCCACCAAAGCGTTTTGTCAGTTAATCTATAGGCCTTCAGATATATAACCCATCAAGGTGATCTGTTCGCTAACCTTTGGTCTTTCACAAGACATGACCAACACAGGTCACTTGGTACCGAACTCTCCTCTCAATAGCATGCCATCTATCCTAGCTCTAATGCTAGTCAGAGTATTTTTTCTTACAATGTTATCATGCGTATATTCATATTATCCATTGCCATATTTTACATAAATCTCATGATTTTCACAATCATTTTCACAACATATGTTTCCATACTATGTTATAAGTATGCAACCGAGGCCTACCACCTCACAACGAATTAATTTCGATTAAAAAACAAACATATAAATTTTTCATCATAAACAGTTTCACGCCCATGAATAACCATTCACGGCCATGAAGCACCACTTCATGGGTAGTTCCTCCCTTGAAACAAGTCGTGATTCAAGCTGTGAATCAACATACATTCATGATTATCCCTTTCAGACATGAACCCAACCATGAACCCAACTATGAAGCTACCTGTCAATAGGTTTGCTTCAACAAAAAAAATGTATCTCACGACATTCATGCCTATTAACCCATTTTTCACGGTCGTGAATAAATAAAATTTTCCAGAAAAATAGAGCATCACATATCATGTCATTTTTATATGTAATACTCACTACGGTTGACCAATAACAGTCACTCTATCAACATTATCACGACTATATCATCTTTAATTATCAATATTAATCAGAATTGTTCCTCAAACATGTCAATCTAACCATGTTTATAAAATTTTTCATCATGCATATTAATACCATATTTTACCATTTATCTACTCATTTATCATATAAAATGTGCCTTTAAAGCAAAGAACACTGAAAATACAAAGTAATTGCCTTAAGTGTTGTTATGTACAAACCTTACACCTAGGGTGGAGATTGGCTAAAGCTTGATCTCTTCAAGCTTGTTCTCTCCCTTGAGATGGACTTCCAGCACTCTCTTCAGGTCTTAGTAAGAAAGAGAAACGTCATTTTAGCCTCTAGAAAACAAACTAAGGTCCAGCAAGGAAAAACCAAGTTTTCTTCTATACTCTCTAACTCCCTCTTCTCACTCTTCTTTTTCACTTTTTCCTTATGAAACACTGATCTTCCAAGCTTTTTCAATGGAAGAAGATAGATAAAATTGGGTGTTTCGTTAGTTAACAATGAGTGGGGAATGGATTTAATGGGGATGGCAGAGAGAAAAACTCGACTGCCTCACATGCTTTGTTTGTCCAGGCTTCATGGTCGTGATTCCTCTTTCACAGGCATGAGCCTCTCCTTCACGGTTGTGAAGCAACTTTTCACGACCGTGAAAAACCTTATCACGGTTGTGTACTAAAACAGGATATTCATGGCTGTGACACCCATTGTCATAGGCATGAAACATTAGATTTCAGCGACTTTCAACTTTCCAAAACTCCACTTAATTTCTCTATTTCTCACTAATTAATAAAATAACTTAAAGGCCCTAATTATGGGTGTTACAGTCTATTTCTGCTGGGTTAATCATGCCACACAAATCAACTGCCCCTTATTTTCTCAATTTATCATAACATATTTCTCTATATACTTCGGGCCCTTGAACTTCTTGTTCAACATTCTTATAGGAACCTTTTATGTGATGTGTATATGATGCATGTGCATGTTCACCCTGTTAGTTTAGCATTTATTATACAAATTTATTTGATTAATAAAAGGGTTTTTCATTAATTTGATGTTCATTTGATATACTAATTGATAAGTGATCTTAAATTAATTAATGAAGTCCTTGATACATAACATAACATGATGGAAATAATGATATTGAGATTCTTATCATGTGTAATTATGTTAGTATCAAAATTATCTCTAGTCATAGGATTAATGAGATGGGACACTATTAATCCAGACAGACTAGCACATGTTACACTCCTTGATTGGATCGAGTAGTAGATCTCATAATCTATAAACATGAGATGTTTAGAGTTAACATATGGATGCTTGCTAAGTGTAGCTAAGTACATTGGATGACCAACTATGAGACAATCATATAGATAATCTATTCAAATGTCAATGATAGTCGCATCATAGCAATGGTGCAAGTATCCTTAGACTTGAGGTACTCAAGGATATCTTGAATATTGATTCTGTATTTTGACACTATTCCATGTTGCCTCAGAGAGGTAGCTCATAGGGTGGTGATTGGATACAGCTTGAGGTATTCGAAGTTAATTGGGTAACCAACAAAGGATTCACCACTCTTGATAGAAGGAGTATATACCTATGGCCTCTTGTCGTGGTCATTACTCAGGAATCTCTGGTCGGAGTGGAAATGTCATAAAGATAGTCTTCAATGACATATCTAACAGAGTAATGAGCCTCAAGGACAAGAACAAATATTACTTGGACTAGACGTGACGTAGTCACTCTAGTGGGAGTTGACACATGTCCATACATTGAACCCAGTGGGGTACAGATTGGTGAAAGGAATAATTGCACAGAAATTGTCTATGGAAAGGTTCGTAGTCAAACCACTGACTTTCCAGTCAATTGGAGGCCATGATGTGTTGCTAGATACCACTCATGACCTGCTTAAATTAATTTTTAATTTAAGTGGCCAATATAACCGGGAACCTAATGGGTCACGCATTGAAGATATGGAGAATGAGTAAAATGGTTTTGGATAGGATCCAAAATATGAGAGAATTATTTTAGGATGGATCGCGATGAGATCGCACGAAAAAATCGTTCAGGCCCGTGCGGGTTAGGCAAGCTGCTGGCCGGCCTTGCGGGCCAGCTGGGCTGCCTAGCAGTAGGCCCAGCATGCCTGCAGCTTCCATCCGTTGGCCAACGGCTGTAATTGGCCATAATTAGGCCAATTATGGCCAATTACTATTCATTAGTTGTCATTTTCTCTATTTTTGACTTTTCATCTTATTTTTGAATTTGATTCAAATTGAAGGACATCAAATGGCAGAAAATCGACATGAAAATATTTTTTGTGAAAAAAAAATATTTTTAAGACAACAAAAATTCTCTCAAGAACACTTTCAAAGCTAACACTTTGAATTTGTTCAAACCATTTTCTCTGGATAGTTTCTTCTTCATTCTTCGCGTAGATTATCATTAGAGACATCCTAGTGTGAATTGTTGTGGTTTGCTATAACCCAACAAAGTGAAGATTTGAAGAACAAATAAAAATTATAAGGTATAATTTTTAACATTTACATTTATATAAATTAGTTTTAATGGTACAAGTATGATCTTTTATTTTGAGTTTTGAAAAATTTTATTTTTCACTGTGTTTATAAATATGATTCATTCTTTAAAACTAAACATTGGTATCAGAGCCTTTTTGTATCCATTAAAATTAATTTTAATTGAAAGTGTAATGAGATTGTATGTTTTTGATGATTTTGAATCAATAGGATTTGAAAAATTGAAATTAATTTGTAAAATATAATTTAGACATTTTTCTTTCTTTATCTGATCATGGGATGATTAAGAATGATTATTTTGATTGAAAAATGATTTGAATATGATTCAAATAATTAATTTCAGTTTTATTTCAAAAATGTCTAAAATTGCCTTGTTTATGAACATGTGTTGTTGTTTGGCTTAATTGATGCTGCTGGTTGCATTTTTCTTGTAATTTAATTATAAAAACATTATCTAGACATATTGAGAATATCTTTATACATTTGGAAGTATCCAATAATTAATTAAAAATTATTTTAATTAAGTTTTAAAATAAACACAAAAATGGGACTGTTTTAGCTTACCCGGTGGGGCTGTTTTGTTTGATTTTTTGTATATATTTATTTTATTTCCAGCACCTTGAACTAATTTTTATATGATTAAAATATGTTATTTTGATGTTATATACATGTCAAAATTATTTTTCAAGTATTTAAAATTTTAAAAATTCTAGATATTGAATTAGTCATTTTGAGCGTCTAAGTATGTTGGTTTGTTTGTCTTAGTAATTTTGGCTTGTGCCAAAAATATTTTGATGAACTTGAGCTAACCTAAAGATACTTAGAATGGTGATTTGATGTTCTGGAAATTTTTAGAATTTTTTTAAATTAATTTTGAATTAATTTAAGTTGTGCAATTGTAATTCTAGTATGACTAGAAATTGATATGTATATTAAAATTAAATTGTTTAATTTTAACATCATAATATTCTGATTTTAAGGAGAATTAATTTTGAATTATTTCTAGAAATATGGAATTTAATTTAATTTGATTAAATATTAAATTTCACTTTAAAATGACATAAAAAAAATTAAATTAACCGAAAGAACACATATAGGCAATTTCGATTCAAGTGTTGAATCGATTTACAAATTGAAATCCAAAATTATCATTTTTATTTTGTGCATTAGAGAATGCATGATAGGGGTGTATGAAAAGGCATGATGGATGATTATGGACTTAGGCCCAATGTGATTGAGCATGCATGGAATTATTTTATTTTATGGTAAATAGGACATGCATGTCCCTACCTCTTTTTTCTTTCTTATGTATTTCTCTTCTCATCTTACTCCGCTCAAATGTAAATTGAGGTTTTCTATAATTTGAAATATGTAATTAGATTATATAGGATTAGGATAGAATGAAGATACAAATGAGCAAGAAGTAAATGAGATGGTACCATAAACAAAAAGACTTAGAAATAGGAATTTGATTTCTGTTTTGGGTTGTAAATTCATGCATATACCTAGGTAAGACCTAGTCAATCTCTCTTTGGCTCAAGAGATTGACTTTAGTATGTCCATAATCATGCCATATAGTTAATGTAACTATCTTTATATATCATTGTGATGAATGTATGATATATAAAAGTATGAAATAATAACTTGATGAGACTTAACAAAAAAATCCCTCACTAAATAAACAATTAATTCTTACGCCTTCCATTAATATGGGGAAAACCAGAGTTCTTCTAGAGTTAGGGTTGTTGATTTGCCTTAAGCTCACTCTATAAGAATATGTTTAATCTATTGAAATTAGATTTCACGATTAATGGGTTAGAGTTAATCGATATTATTAACTTGTTTGATTTGCGCCAAGGTTAATGTGTATTGGAGGTGAAGTTGGGTTTGTATACATGAGATGTATATATATCAAAAGTCGATAGCCCAATGTATGTGCACACATCAATAAGTTGATAGCACAAGATTCAATAGTTGCATGAATAATGCAATTGGTATGGATTAGATACCTACCAACCAAACTAAGGATAGCTTGTTGAGTTTCCTCAAGGTTATTCTTAGCTAGTTGGATATCGACCCACTAGGAGAACTTCCATATAAGTTCTCTCGGGTTCATAGTGAAGGCTATGGATTTGCTATAAAATAGTGGGAGCCATAATGCGATTTATTAAAGACCTAATAAACATGCATTTTATGTACATTCTAACATGTTCTATTTTACATCTAGGTTGCTAGAATCATCATCATGACAAGTGTGAATTTGCGATCGCTAATGGAATCAAATAAGTTGACTGGGCCCAATTGTTTGGATTGGCTAAGGAATCTGAGAATAGTTCTCAAATCCAAAAAGATTGGCTATGTCCTAGATAAGGCACTCCCTAATCCCCCTACTGCTAATGCTTCTGAAGATGTTCAGAAGGCATATCAAAAGCATCTCGATGATAGTGAGATGGCAAGCTGCATTATGCTTGCTACTATGTCAGCTGAGTTGCAAAAGCAGCATGAGGCTATGGATGCTAATTCCATAGTATACCATCTAAGAGAGCTTTTTGATGAGCAAGCACATTTCGAAAGGTTCGAAACTTCAAGGTTGCTCTTCGGTACTAAGATGGTTGAGGGGACATCTCCAATGTAATATGCATTGAAGATGAATGGTTATATTTAAAGGTTGGCCACCTTGGGATTTGTGATGGACCATGAATTAAGTATTGACTTAATTCTAACCGGTTTGTCTGATAGTTATTCACATTTTGTGCTTAACTATAGGATGAACCAAATCTCTACTACTATTCCTGAGCTGATTAACTTGCTTAAAACAGTTGAGCCATCTATCAAGAAGGACAATAAGGCTATGATGCTGGTGGACTCTTTAAGTTCTAAAAGGAAGAACCTTAAGAAGAAGAAGAAGTCCATGAAGCCTAAGGGAGGCGTGGCCAAGAAAAATGCGAAGGAGATTGCTCCAAAAGGGATATGCTTCCATTGTGGCAAGGAAGGCCATTGGAAGAGAAACTGCAAGGCTTACTTGGAGTCCTTGAAGAAGAAGACATCTGATGCCCCATCTACTTCAGGTATTTTTGTCATTGAAATTAATACTGTTTCCAATAATAATATATGGGTATTAGATACCAGTTGTGGCTCACACATATGCACTGACATGTTGGGCCTAAGGAACAGTAGACAACTCAATAAGGGAGAGTCAGACCTACGTGTTGGAAATGGAGCAAGGGTTGTTGCATTAGCTATAGGAACATATGTATTGACCTTCCCTAGTGGGTTATATTAAATTTGGAGAATTGCTATTATGTACCTGTTTTGACTAAATATTTATGTTTCAAGTCTAAATAGAGATGGTTTCCTTTTAGCTTTTAGTAACAATGGTTGTTCTATTATGTTGAATGGAATTTTTTATGCTAATGGTACATTATGCAATGGAATATACATATTAGATATGTTAAATCCAATTTTAAACATCAATGATAATAAAAGGCAAAAACAAGATATGTTGAAATTATCTTATTTATGGCATTGTCATCGTGGTCATATATGTGAGAAACACATGGCTAAGCTACACAAAAGTGGTAGTTTAGGGTCATTTGATTATGAATCATATGACACATGTGAATCTTGTTTACTAGGCACGATGACTAAATTACCCTTTAAGGGAAAGGGTGAACGTGCTAATGGACTTTTAGACTTAATACATTCAGATGTATGTGGTCCAATGTTTACACACGCTAGAGGTGGTTTCATCTACTTCATTACTTTTATCGATGACTACTCACGATATGGATACGTGTATCTTATGAGATACAAATCTGAAGCTTTTGAAAAGTTCAAATAATTTAGAAATGAAGTGGAGAAACAACTTGGCAAAAGTATTACAACACTTCGATCAGATCGAGGAGGTGAATACTTGAGCCAAGAGTTTCTATATTATCTTAGGGATAATGGGATTTTATCTCAAGGGACAATGGTGTGGCTGAAAGAAGAAACTGAACCTTATTAGACATGGTAAGGTTTATGATGAGTTTTGCAGAATTGCCTAAATCCTTTTGGGGTTATGCACTAAAGACCGCCATTTATATATTAAATGGAGTTCCTTCAAAGTCAGTTGATGTTACTCCATATGAGATATGGTATAACAAGAGGCCCACATTTTCTTACATGAGAATTTGGGGTTGTCCTGCTTATGTGAAGCGGACAATGTCCGATAAGCTAGAAGCTAAGTCTGACCGATGTCTGTTTGTGGGATATCCAAAAGCATCATATGGATATAAATTTTACCACCCCTTGGAACAAAAGGTTTTTGTTTCAAGACATGTTATCTTTTTAGAGAGAGAATTCCTTCTAAAAGGAGATAGTGGGAGCAAAATTGAACTTGAGGAAGTTCAAGATGCTCAAACAGATGTTGATCAACTGCCTGAACCCAAGCTTGTTACTCATACAGATGATATAACAGCTCAACCTTCTGAAGCACAAGAGCTTTGTAGGTCAAGTAGGATACGTACTGTTCCAGAGAGATATGGATTTCTCATTAGTGAACAGAACGACGTATTGCTCATAGAAAATGATGAGCCTACAACCTATGAAGAGATTCTGAATAGTTCAGAATCTGACAAATGGCTTCAAGCCATGAAGTCAAAAATGGATTCCATGTATGAAAACCAAGTATGGACTTTGGTTGACCCACCCGAAGGAATAAAGCCTATAAGGTGAAAGTGGATTTTCAAAAAGAAAACTAACATGGATGGTAATGTGATTACCTATAAAGCTAGACTTATTGCTAAAGGTTATCGTCAAAGACAAGGAATTGACTACGATGAAACTTTTAGCCCAGTAGCTATGCTTAAATCTATAAGAATACTCCTAGCCATTGTTACTCATTATGATTATGAGATATGGCAAATGGATGTGAAAACAGCTTTCCTTAATGGAAATCTGACTGAGGATGTGTACATGACACAACCAGAAGGTCTCATATCCAAAGATGGCAAAAAGGTATGTAAGCTTCAAAGATCCATTTATGGATTAAAGCAAGCATCCAGGAGTTGGAATATTCGGTTTGATGAGACAATCAAACAGTTTGGTTTCTTACAAAATCCGGATGAACCTTGTGTCTACAAGAAGGTTAGTGGGAGTGCAATCGTATTTCTTGTGTTAGATGTAGATGACATATTATTAATGAGAAATGATGTCTCAGCCTTACAATCAGTCAAAATTTGGTTATCCAAAAATTTCTCTATAAAAGACCTTGGAGAAGCAGTCTATATTTTAGGGATAAAGATCTATAGAGATATATTTAAAAGGTTGTTTGGTCTTTCACAGTCTACATATAGAGATAAAATGCTAAAGAGGTTTAGCAAGCAGTCCAAAAGGGGATATATTCCCATAACCCATGGGATTACTCTCTCAAAGTCTTTGTATCCAAAGACACAAGATGAGAGGACACCCATGAGTTTAATTCCATATGCTTCAGCTATAGGATCAATCATGTATGTTATGATATGTACAAGACCCGATATATCATATGCTCTGAGTGTCACGAGTAGATACCAATCAGACCCTGGTGAGGGTCATTGGGTGGCTGTCAAGAATATCCTTAAGTACTTAAGAAGAACTAAGGATGTATTCTTGGTATATGGAGATGGAGATATTACTGTGAGCAGGTATACCGATGCCAGCTTCCAATCTGACAATGATGACTCAAAATCTCAGTCAGGTTATATATTCACACTAAATGGTGGAGCAGTTAGTTGGAAGAGCTCCAAACAGGAAACGACTGCTGATTCCACAACCAAAACAGAGTACATTGCAACTTCTGAAGCAGCAAATGAAGCAGTTTGGATAAAGAAATTCATCACAGAACTTGGAGTGGTTCCCAGCATTATTGATCCAATACAATTGTATTGTGATAATAATGGAGCCATTGTGCAAGCAAAGGAGCCACGGTCTCATCAGAGATCCAAACATGTACTCAGAAGATACCATTTGATTAGAGAAATCATTGGTAGGAATGATGTAAAGATAGAAAGAGTGCCCACTGATCATAATATTGTTGATCCTTTAACTAAGCCACTTCCCCAAAAGAAATATGATTCTCATGTACTCACCTATGGAATTAAATATAAAGGCAATTGGCTTTAGTACAAGTGGGAGCTTGTTAGATGAGTGCTCTAAAGGCAATCACCTTTAGCACTTATTATACAAATTTATTTGATTAATAAAAGGCTTTTTCATTAATTTGATGTTAATTTGATATATGAATTGATAAATGATCTTAAATCAATTAATGAAGTCCTTGATACATAACATAGCATGAATGAAATCATGATGAGATCATGATATTGAAATTCTTATCATGTGTAATTATGTTAGTATCAAAATTATCCCTAGTCATAGGATTAATGAGACGGGACATTATTAATCCAGACAGACTAGCACATGTTACACTCCTTCATTGGACAAGTAGTAGATCTCATAATATATAAATATGAGATGTTTAGAGTTAACATGTGGATGTTTGCTAAGTGTAGCTAAGTACATTGGATGACCAACTATGAGACAATCATATGGATAATCTATTCAAATGTCAATGATAGTCGCATCACAGCAATGATGCAAGTATCCTTAGACTTGAGGTACTCAAGGATATCTTGAATATTGATTCTGTATTTTGACACTATTCCTTGTTGCCTCAGAGAGGTAGCTCATAGGGTGGTGATTGGATATAGCTTGAGGTATTTGAAGTTAATTGGGTAACCAACAAAGGATTCACCACTCTTGATAGAATGAGTGTATAGCCATGGCCTCTTGTCGTGGTCATTACTCAGGAATCTCTGGTCGGAGTGGAAATGTCATAAAGATAGTCTTCAATGACATATCTAATAGAGTAATGAGCCTCAAGGACAAGAACTAACATTACTTGGACTAGACGTGATGTAGTCAGTCTAGTGAGAGTTGACACATGTCCATACTCTGAACCAAGCGAGGTATAGATTGGTAAAAGGAATAATTGCACAGAAATTGTCTAAGGAAAGGTTCGTAGTCAAACCACTGACTTTCCGGTCAATTGAGGGTCATGATGTGTTGCTAGATACCGCTCATGACCTGCTTAAATTAATTGTTAATTTAAGTGGCCAACATAACCGGGAACCTAATGGGTCACACACATTGAAGATATGGAGAATTATTTTAGGATGGATCGCGATGAGATCGCACGAAAAAATCGTTCGGGAGTGTCACGGGCCCGCGCGGGCTGGGCAGGCTACTGGCTGGCCTTGCGAGCTAGCTGGGCTGCCCAGCAGCAGCCCGCAACAGGCCCAACGCGCCTGCAGCTTCCATCCGTTGGCCAACAGCTGTAATCTGCCATAATTAGGCCAATTACTATTCATTAGTTGTCATTTTCTCTATTTTTGACTTTTCATCTTATTTTTTAATTTGATTCAAATTGAAAGGACATCAAATGGCAGAAAATAGACATAAAAATATTTTTTGTGAAAAAAAAATATTTTTAAGACAATAAAAATTATCTCAAGAACACTTTCAAAGCTAGCACTTTGAATTTGTTCAAACCATTTTCTTTTGATAGTTTCTTCTTCATTTTTCGCGTGGATTATCATTAGAGACATCCTAGTGTGGATTGTTGTTGTTTGTTACAATCCAACAACATAAAGATTTGAAGAACAAATAAAAATTATAAGGTATAATTTTTAACATTTACATTTATATAAATTAGTTTTAATGGTACAAGTATGATTTTTTTTATTTTGGATTTTGAAAAATTTTATTTTTCGCTGCGTTTATGAATATGATTCATTCTTCAAAACCCAACACACCCGCGGAAGCTCTAATTCTATATGCTAGTGGATTTCTCACAGGATGATATGATGTCTCATGTGATTGTATGTCAGTCAACCTTTCTCTCCTTGATGGATTATGTGCTACCATGGCCGTAAAACAAATGGAATTATGTCACTTGACAATGTTTAACACATATGATGTAAATGATATCATGCTTTTATGCATATGCATGTTCCCAAGGAACCGATCATTACTTTGATACCAAAAATGTAACACCTTATAACTCATTCATTTTGATACCATATATACTTGTATCAATTAATTTTACATGACATATGATAAGACATAAGAACTTGTTAACCTTGATAATAATTTTTTTCATCCCATAACATCATTCAATAAATTTGCAAATCAATATCAAAGCTTTCAGCACAATACATATATATTAAGACTTAAACTTTATGTCTAAAAGTTTATGAGTTGTATCCATTTGCACATCTTAATATGAACTATGAGTAACAATACATGTGCAAATATATATGCCTAAATTATAGATGATATTATTTCAAGCTTATGAGGGATGCATGGAGAGAGAGTGAGAAGGCACGACCAATGACCTCTATTCCATAGCTTCTATATGAACTTCAAAATGAGCTATCTACTATTCTCTACCTAAATAATCATCAATTGAGCTCTAAAGTACCAAATACTTTTTTTAATAATAGATCAAAAATGTACACAATACATATTACATATTCCATTTAATTCACTAATATCATTTATATATAAGTAAAATTAAAGCATACAATCATTGCTCTTTACTTATGCTTATACTTGTTCATTTCTTTTTGTTGTGACTAGGCTAAATAAATATTATTTCGGATTTCTATGTGAACATTTGCATTTGCTAGCTAGTTTGATCATTTATTTTATTTGCACATTTGTTGGGTCATAGGCCTCTACTTATGCTAATCATTTGCACTTGATTATTTGTGTTGCGTCTTATATATCTTCTTTTGGTTTACAATGTCATTTAACTAGTCACAACAGCCTTTTAACTCTATATGCATTTGCATTTGTAACCAGATATTCATCAATCATCATATCACATTTGCATATCAATTCATCAATCACATTATGTAAAGTAAACAAATACATTTAATACAATCAAATCACAAATAAATTCATAAATTATTCATCATCTCATATTAAAATCAAATCATGACAATCAACACATTGCAAGCAATATTTGTATACACTGAAGAATTTATTTAATAATTATACTCACCTTTTACTTAATATCCAAATTTTAACTTATTGTATACTTCCTCTTTTTGTATTACCAACTTGTTTTGAACATATTTGGAACTGTAATTGATTAAAACATAGAGAAATTTAATCTTAATATGTTATTAAGTAAATAACTGATATTTTTCATACGTGGCAGTGTGGCATTTCCAAACTGATTAGTCTATAACTTTTTCTATATCTGTCTAATCTATGTGATTATTAATTCTAATTAAATATGACATATAATATTATAACATGTTATAATTTCAAGATTTTTGGAGAATCACATTATTTTTAGTAGAATTTCAAAAAGTGTTATATTTTCTATCCTTAGACAGTTTTAAGATATCAATTTTAATAATTCATATCTTACATCATCTATGCTTAATTATTATAAAATTTTCCAGACAATTAGACAAGATACAAATAAATATTTTTTATTTTACAATATTTTAAATTATATTTTTAAGATCTTCAAAAATAAATAAATAAAATATATGATTGATCATGCGCATAGATAATATCCAAACCAATTTTATTGTTAATATTATAACTTGCAAAATGCACAACATATTAAGGTAATACTTTCACTGGATTTTAGTTAAGATATAATCCTAAAAATTTTATTTTTTTAACTTGTGTAAATTTAGTTTATAAATAGTTTAAAAATTAGAATAAACTTTCTAGAATTGCTAAGATGTAAAAGAAACAACTCTAATAGAAGGAATAGTCTTAATTGTTTCACCTATACCTCCCTATATATACGGAATATTTTTACAAACTTTTACAAAAATGTATATAACATATAAATATACAACTTTTATTCTTTATATTTCTACAAATTATACCTCTAAAATTTTCAAAATATACAAAAATAGTTTGATATTTTGCTAAAAATCGAACCAAAACCAATTTTAGTAAAAAGATAATTTCTCTTCAAATACATCAAATCTTATAAAATTGTTTTAAAGATACATATTTGATACAGATCTAAAAGTTTATGTTTTAAACTTTTTCAAAATCAGTTTCTATGATTATCAAAATCGTGATGCAAAGATATGCTTATATACATACCCAAATAGCTAAAATCAAGATTAACAATATGAGAAATGATTACTCACCAAAAATGAACTTCTTATAGTTGAAGTTGATGTAAAATTTGAGTGAAATAAAGAAGAAAATATGGATATTTTGGTTAAGGAAGAAGAAGGAATGAAGATAAGGAAAATAATAGATATTGAATGGTGATTAGTAAGGGATAGAATTGTGATAATGCTACATTAATTTTCATTTGTGTTTTTTTTTTATAATTATCATCATCATCATCATTATTATTCTTATCATTAACATCATCATTATCTATTATTATTATTATTACTATTATTATTATTATTATTATTATACATACATACATACATACATAGGGGTGACAATGGGTAGGATACCCGCAAAAATTGTCCTACTCGAACCTGAACCCGATTATTTATATACATACCAAAATCCGTCCCGAATCCATTTAAAATTATAATATTAATATCCGTACCCGTCCCAAATCCGATTAACATTACCGGATTAATACCCGAATCCGAATAATTACCCGTTTATCATTAAAAAAATTTAAAATAAAATAAAATTCAAACTAATTAAATAATTAAAAATCTATAAATATATAAATAATCTACCATAAATCATTACAAAATTAAATAAAACATAAAATTTAATTCAATACATTCAAATTAAAATAATTTATCAAATTGTTCAAAAATAACAATAAAATTAAATATTGTTCATTATGACAGAAAAATTATATTTCACATTTTAAACTTTCATTACATTTATAATTCATCAATCAATAAAAATATATGAAAAAATAATTATATCATTATATTCAATAAATTAAAATAGAATAAATTGCATAATATATATATATATATATATATAATCGGATTTATCGGGTAGCGGGTACCCGAATGCCTCTACCCATACTCTACCCAAACCCGTGACAGGTTTAAATATTGCTACCCAAACTCGTCCCAAAATCCTAATAGGGTTATCCATTATGGTTTAAACGGGTTCGGATTGACGCGGGTACCTGCGAAACCCGTACCCGTTGCCACCCCTATACATACATACATACATATATATACACATACATACATTTATCTCATTACTAACCAATGCAAAAATATAATTTAATCATTTACTTCAATTTAATTAAATTAATTATGTTATTTTTTTATTCAATTTAGTTTCTTTATTCACTTTATTCTCAAATTTATATTATCATTATCTGAATCATGAAATAAACACGTGCAACTTGATACAATTATAAAATACTTGAATACATAGCAAGTATATATTATGAACTTGTTCAAACAAAACACATATGGAATACTAATGTTCAAATGACTTATATGCAAGATAAACATGTTTGAATAAGATGGATGCAAAAATGCATATGGAAAAGACTAAGGATCTTACATTTACAACATCACCAATCATTTAATAAGTAAGAAAACTTGCCCTTGAATTTTGATTTTCATTCATTGAGTGAAAAATATCATTTTACTTGATGAAAAGCTCAAAAAATTAATAATTTTAAAGCTAAACCACCGGAAATAAAATTGATTTTGAGACTGAATTGTGGTTGAACTAGCTATTTTAACCAAATTAATTTTATATTTTTCATTTTTATTAACACTTATATATTAAAAAAAAAAAAGTTGCATATAGTCCAGTGCCACTCCGAACGAGCCTCATGGGCTTGAGTGAATACTATCATTCCTATTTTCTACTTATAAATTAAAAGTTATAATCCTAATCTCTCCTCAATCATTCCTCAGTAAAATTACTATCATTTTTCCTTCCAAATTCATTTATTACTGCATCAAACATTATATAACTGAGACAAATTGAATCGAGTATTCTATTAAAATATTATATCTACTGCATTGATAATACTAGAGAAACTTATAAAGAGTCCTTTTCTTTAAATTAATTTATTTTATTATGATATTGATTTTAGTTAATTTTTGATATTATGAAACTAAAGAGTAGAATAATTATTCTGGTCATCTTGATTCATGCCTTCTAATAGGTGGCTATTTATTCTTAACAAATTTGATATGCATGTGTATTGCATCAGCCAATTTATTTTTAATAAATTTACTAATGTTTTGCATTTAAATATATTTTTATAATTAAAATATGCATTATTTATATTATTTTAGTATAGTATTTAATGATTATTTTTAAAAAAATGTTATTTTTTATAAACAATATATATATATATATATATATATATATATATATATATATATATATATATATATATATATATCAAAACATCTCACATTAAAATTGTATAATTATTTCAAAATTACAAATCTGAAAGAAAATGGACATGGCTGAACATTTTGAGGAACAAAATAATATAAACGATTTTTATTATATTTATAAGAATATTATTATTATAAAAATAAGATTTAAATCTTGCCAGTTTTTAAAGTTTTTTTATTGGCGATGATATTACTTATAAATTTTTTAGTTAATTATTTATGATATTTAGGGTCCTATTAATTTAAAATTTTAAAATATTTTTCCACTTTAGTACTTCAGATCCTTTTTATTTTTTCTATTATATATATTTTTTCTTATTCAGACATCAAAAATAATCTTTCTTCCTATCTCATTTATTATTCCTTTTCTGCTATATTAAAGGTTTTATATTAATTTTTCTTCCTAATTTTTCTTTTTATTTCTTTAAAATAAATAAATCTATCAGTCATAAAAAAAAATTCAAGAGAATTATGGTTTAAAAATTTTTTTCCACATCCGTATTTTTATATATAGCATAGAAAATTGCGTTTTATTTGTGATGGAATTAAAAAAAAAAAAAATAGGCATTAGAATTGCAATTCCTATATAAACTCAAATATATGTTGCATTATAGATAAAACCTTATTTTTAAGTGCAAAGATGCATTTATTCAAAACATTATTTACAAGTGCAAAGATACTTTTATTTATTTTTTTGTATATTTCAAAAAATAAATTTTTTCATCATTTAAATAAATAACACATAATAATTTTAATAGATTTGGCCATGGGCTAGGTTCAAGCGAATTCAACTTTGAGCCTAATCATGCTCAATTTTTATCTTGTCCAAGCCCACCCAAGCCTGGTTATATGAAGAATAGGCTTAGGAAGGTGACGGGCTCGAATGAGTTCAGGCTAGATAAGCGGGTACTTGAAAAATTATTATTATTATATATTTATATCAATAATAATGTAATATAGTATACTAATATAGTATATGTTGATATATAATTAAAAAATCACATTAATTTGCTCTAAATATTTTAGACTCCATTTATTTCCATAAAATATTTTTTCTTATTTTTCAATGTTTGGTTTACTTCCAAAAAATAAGTCATAAAAATATATTTTTCAAATCAATGAAAAATATCTGATAAAACAATTTCTCATTCTAAAAATAGGAAGTCATTTTTCAATACTTATTAGATATATAAAAAAAGAAAGTATCAATTTATTTATTTATTTATTTATTTATTTATCTAGTGTTGCATCCAATTATAAAAAAAATATTAAAATTTTCTAGAGCTAAATATAAATTATTTTTTAGAAATAAACTGAGCCTTAGTTACCTATTTTTCTAAATAAAAAGTTTGAATTAGGCCTAAAATCACGTAATATAAACAACATAATAAAATTTTATTCAAAATAGTATATTATGTCATTTTAAAAAATCACAAAACCAATTAAAGATAAATTAAGGATCCAAATACTATGTTTAATTTAATAAATATTTTCTAATATATGTAAAATAAAATTATTTAAATACAAAAATATGTAATATACTATAAAAAAATTATGAAATTTTTATATATTGAGTTGCATGGGCCAGACACAAATTCAAATCAAATCAAATTGAATTCATTTTTAAGTTAGGATTGAATGAATTTATACTAAAACAAATGTATATTTAAGTTCGCAAAAAATAACAAAGCGAGCTGGAAAGACAAAAAGGATTCCCAAATTAATGACTAAGGTGTAGTAGGCGTCTTATTCCAATTCAAAAGGAAAATCTTAATTCTCAAGATTTTGTTAATTAACGGGAATATTCCTTGAACTTCTCAAATTTTGCACAAACTGGCTAATGGCTATCACTAATTCATTATGAGAGAGATGAAAATCAGATTTAGTTATTAATTTAAGTTCATGTTTGGTTCACATCATAGGTGAGAAATATAATTTCTATTCCATATGAGTTGATATTACTTAATTTGGTTCAATTTAGAGGTATGAAATTTTAATTCCGTAATTCCACAATTTTCGAAGAAATCAAATTCTTTTATAAACAAAGAAACTAAAAATATGGATTAAACATGAATTCTTTATTCAAAAATATAGATTTTCAAATTTAGTAGCCTAAGTATGTGTCCTTGTAGGATAGCTCCATTTTCATATTTAATCAATTAAACTTGGTTCAATATCTTTCATAACATAAAAACATACTCACCTGTCATTATTTCTTATCTAACCCATTCATATCATTTCACCAAGTTTCAGTATAGTATCTCAAGTATCAACACATGCCAAATTTTAAATTTAGATGTGTATATATACAAACCTAAATTGGAGCCTTAAAAATCAAACTTTCTAGCATCTCTAATCCCTCTTATGGGTTTCTCCACTTTATTTTTTGTTTCCTAACACCATATTAGAACTGAAAATCATTGTCTAAACAACTATAAACCATCTATATGCCATTAACAAAATAAACCCTAACTTAATATAACAATTTGTGTACTTTATCATTATTCCATATGTAAAAACCATATGAAACTAATAAAGGAATAGGGAAAATGAGATTTCTTATCAAAAACCTTGAAGAAACAGAACATATTAGGGTTAAAAATTGCCTCATTTCTATGCCCTAATTCTACCCTCTTAGGAAAAGTGAAATCCTTCGATTTTATCAATTAAACCTTATTACTGATGTGAATTTTGTGTTATAAATATTAGGAATCAAAGGGGAATCATTTTTGGTGCTAAAGGGGTTGTTGGCTAGGGTTTTGGGTTGTGAAATTCATGAAATTTGACAAAATACGAAATTGTTCATTTATACTACAGAGCTTCAAGAACATGACTATACCTTCATGACTGTAAAGTTGTTAAGCTTTAGAATTCCTATTTTGTGATGTTCACCACCGTGAGGCTATAGTTATGAGTGTGCACCCTGTGATAGCTCACTTTTTCTTGTCTTTTTAATTATTTTCATGTCCCAAAACTTATGAACACTTATTTACCACTTATATACACTTAATACATGTTATTTCTAGGCTCTAACTTATAGGCATTATATTTCTCTCCCCATTAAATTTTTTTTTCTCGAAATTACCTGATGCACTGTCTCTAAATAGCTGTGGATGCTGGAATTTTATCACTTCTTCACTTTTCCATGTAGCCTTTTATGTTGCATAATTTCTCCATAAGACCTTGACTAATGGTATTTGTTTGTTTCTAACCTCTTTGATCTCTCTGGCTAGAATCTAAACTGGCTCTTCTTCATATGTCATATCCAGTTTCGCCTCAATTCTCTCAATTGGAAAAATGTAAGAGGGATCTGACCTATATCTCCTCAACATGGAGATGTGGAACCCATCATATATCTTGCTCAACTCTAGTGGTAGAGCAAGCTTGTAAGCAACTTGTTTGATTCTCACTAGAATCTCATAAGACCTAATGAATCTTAGGTTTAACTTGTTCTTCTTTTCAAATCCTAAGACTTTCTTCTATAGGAAAATTTTAAGGAAAACCTTGTCTCCAGTGCATACTTTATTTCTCTCCTTTTGAGATCCGTATATGATTTCTGCCTATCTAAAGCTGCCCTCAATCAATCTTGGATAACTCATACCTTTTTCTCCATCTTTTGTACCAAAATTGGCCCCACTAGCTTCCTCTCACTGAGCTTTATCCAACATAGGGGTGTCTGACAATTTCTACCATAAAGTGGCTCATCAGGAGTCATCTCAATACTACACTGATAGTTATTATTATAAGTAAACTCCATCAAAAGAAGATATTTGTCCTAGCTACCCTCCATCTCAATCACAAAACTCTACATCATATCCTTTAATATCTGTCTAACCATCTATGATTGTCCGTCTATCTGGGGGTTATGCTAAAATTGAGATTGGTATCCAAATCTCTCTACAGATTACTCCAAAACTAAGGAGTAAAACTAGGGTCCCGAGCTAAAATAATGGAGACTAGTACTTCATAAAATTTTACTATCTTATTAACATAAATCTCTACTAGTCTGCTCAAGGGGTAATCTTTCCTGATAGGTAAGAAGTGGATTGACTTCATAAGCATATCTACTATGACCCATATGGTATCATATCTCTTAACTAGCAACCCATTTATAAAGTTCATAGTAATCTGCTCCCATTTCAATTCTAGTACATTGATAAGCTACAACAACCTTATTGGTACACGATGTTTTACCTTGACCTGCTAACAAGTCAGACATCTAGTAGTGTATTATGTGATATCTCTCTTCATACCTGTCCACCGGTACTTACTCTTCAGTTCATAATACATCTTATTGCTTCACGGATGCATAACATATATGGTCTTATATGCCTCATAAAAGATCCTTTGTCTTAACTCATCAATACCGGGCATATATAAATAGTCGTGGTAATAGAGTCCCCCCATAGAGACCAACTTGGTTGTCTCAACAAGCTTACTATCATATCTTTTATACATCTCAAATATTTTGATTAAGTGTAGGTCATATGTGCAACTCTACCACTATCTTTCTACTCAATGCATTGACCACTATATTACCCTTACCTGGACAGTAATCAATAACACAATTATAATCCTTTATCAACTCTAACCCATACCTCTGTCTCAAATTAAGATCTCTCTATATAGAAAGTTATTTTAAACTCTTATGATTTGTGTAGATGAAACATTTTTCCCAATAAAGATAGTGGTGTCATATATTCAATACAAAGACAATGACAACTAACTCTAAGTCATATGTGGAGTAATTCTTCTCATATGTCTTCAGCTGCCTAGAAACATATGCTACTACCTTGCCCTCTTGCATTAGTATACATCCTAATCCATTGTGAGAAGCATCACTAAAGATGAGATACTCCTTATTAAGGACTGAATGTGTCAAAATGAGAGGCTCTGTTAACATCTTTTTAAGCCTATCAAAACTGTTTTGCATCTATCTGTCCATTTGAATTTCACATCCTTCCTCAGTAGTCTGGGCCAAGGAGAAGCAATTATAAAAGTCCTTTAACAAACCTTTTGTAGTAACTAGCCAAAATAAGAAAACTCTTGATCTTTGTCATATTGGGATTCATAATAACTTGCATTTATACCCCCTTTGTAAATTATAGTCGTTTGGGTGCATTTAATACAAAAATAGTCATTGAACCAACTCTTAATTTCACGCCTAACATATTTCTCTGTCCTCATTCACAGGCGTGAATATATGTGTCACAGTTTTATGCCCGTGAAGTGGATGTGGTAAAGGCTAATGACTGACCAACGTCCTCAACTACTGCCGATGTCGATGTCTCGTCACGGGCTCGCTTCCGTTGCTAAACAGACTGGAGGCCAGCTTTGAAAGCGTTAAAGTCATTGTCCTCCCAATCAATTTCACCAGCTGGAGTGGTGAAACGGTAGTAGACATTTCCTTCATAAATAATACGGACAACTGCTCCCATATTTATAAAGGACTCGACATCGAGTCGGACTCATGGATGAGCTGGAATGAAAGTGTAAATGTGGTCATCGAGGCTCAAATACCCTAGCTTAATAGAAATATGAGCCACATACCCACCAATTAAAATATCTCCCGATGGCTTCGTTGCAATGGAGAGGAGTGATTTGCGAACCATCGTGACAAGGCTACGGATAGTCCTTTTTGTGCCATTTCCAATAGGAAGAGCTCCGATTTTCTGATTTCCCCATTGTTATCTCCTCAAGCAAAGATACTATAGGTGAGAAACCTATGTATATACTAATGCACAAGAGACAGAAGGTGAGTGCTCTTTGTCCTTTTCACATCCTAGCTACATTTCGAGCCAAAATGTGTCCAAGATGGATTAGCATAAAATTCTACCTCACTTTCGTTGAGTATTCCCTCTGAAGGGAGCTTGAAAATAGTGCCAAATTCTGCTGCAGTGAGAGTGCTAGGATGCTTACAAAGCTATAATTTAGCGGTTCTGGTGGGTAAGACCTGCAACATGCTAAAGAACTCGAGAGTTGGTTCCCTTAGCGTTGGAAGATATATGTCCATGAACTCTTTGAGGTGACATGCCTGTAATTGCTCAATCATGCTTGTTTTAAGACCAAGTGTCTTAATAAAACTCCACTTGAAGGATCGTGATGAAAGTAGAGGTCACTTCTTGAGAACGACATATCGCAGATGGCAATGGTCCGTAATGACATTGAGTATGTAATTGGTGTGATGTTTCTGAGCATGTGATTTCTTTCTAGTGCCTTTGGAAGAACCGGATTCCATTTTCATAACTTTGAACAATAGAGGATAAGAAATTTGCAAAATAAAGGTTGAAACCCTTGAGAAAACTTGTGATTCTTTGAAGAAAAAGAGTTTTGAAAGGGTTTTATAGAGGGAAAAGTAAATGAGGAGGCCATAATTTATGAGAAATAATGAATGGGAGTGTTAAATGAGAGAATTTGTAGAGATGGAAATGAGAAAAGACATAAAATTTCATTTTGTAGTCGATAGATTCACGGCTGTGAGTAATCAGTCACGGGCATGAATAATCGTGGTCACGGTTTGTTGAAGGGGCGCTCTAGCCATGAAAAAGAAGATGAATCGAGTCATGGTCATGACATTAAATAGTCACGGGCATGAATCAGGCTTTTCACAGGAGTGACAAATATTGTCACGGACGTGAAGCTTTGTCTTCACTACTTTTACCCGTGAGGCAATACATGAAACAAAGCATGAACGGTTCTAGAATTATTTACTGTCTATATTCACGGTCATGAAGATATGTCACTGACGTGAATCAGGCTTTTCACGGGTGTGACAAATAGAGTGACAGACGTGAAACTTAGTTTTCACTACTTCTACCTATGAAGCATGTCGTGAAGCAAAACGTGAAAGCTATTGGAACTTATTACTATTAAGTTCACGGTCATGAATATATGTCACGGGCGTGAACCACCTCAAATTTGAAAAAATAAAATTAAGTCTAAAACAAGACTAGAAGATTTCTAAAAAAAGTTATGCCTTAAAACATATATTTCTATCATGCTAACCACTTCATACCATAAAATTAGTCAAGTAAAATGCATCATATGAAGGAATTAACATTCAAGGTTCACACAACATACAATTGGCATAAAATAATTAAGAAAAATTTGATCCATCAAGCATATCACGCTCTCTTCTTATAAAACAAAAACTTTTTTCAATAAGAGGTTTGGTAAAAATGTCTGCTAATTGATTGTTTGTATCGATAAATTCTAAAACAAAATTTCCATATTGAACATGATCCCTAAGAAAATGATGTCTAATGTCAATATGCTTACTTCTAGAGTGTTGAATGGGATTCTTAGATAGGTTAATGGCGCTAGTATTGTCACATTTGATGGGTATACGGTCCAAATTATGACCATAATCCTTAAGTTATTGTCTCATCCATAGGATTTGAGTGCAACAACACCCTACTGCCACATATTCCGCTTCAGCGATAAATAAGACAACCGAAACTTGTTTCTTGCTAAACTAAGAAACTAGGCATTCACCAATATAGTGACAAGTGCTTAAGGTACTCTTTCTATCTAAAAGACTACCAGCATAATCCATATCTGAATATCCTATGATATGGAAAAATGAATTTCTAGGATACCATAAGCCTATATGCAATTTACCATATAAGTATTTTAGAATCCTTTTTATAGCATTCAAATATGATTATTTAGGACAAGATTGAAATCTAGCACATAAGCATACACTATACATTATATCGGGCCTAAAGGTAGTAAGGTATAAAAGTGATCCGATCATACTTCTATAAAGCTTTTCATTTATGCTTTTTCCCTTCTCATCTTTGTGCAATTTTTTTGATGTGCTAATAGCAGTCTTAACATTTTTGCATCCTTCCATTTCAAATATCTTGATTAATTTTTTGGTGTATTTTGATTGGTTGATGAATATGTCCTCATTGCTTTGCTTGATTTGTAGACCAATGAAGAACTTAAGTTTGCCCATCATGCTCATTTCAAATTCCCTAGTCATACACTTAGCAAATTCTTGGCAAAGCAATTCATTAGTAGACCCAAATATGATATCATCAACATAAATTTGAACAATTAAAATGTCATGCTTATGCATTTTAATAAGCAGGGTTGTATCAACAAGTCCTTTTAAAAAATTATTTTCTAAAAGAAAAAAACTTAGTCTTTCATACCAAGCTCTTGAAGCTTGTTTTAAACTATATAAGGCTTTTGAAAGTTTAAAAGCATGATTAGGCAAATTATGGCTTTCAAAACCCGGTGGTTGTTTTACATAAACTTTCTCTTCTATAAAACCATTTAAGAAAACACTTTTGACATCCATTTGAAAAGTTTAAAATTCATATGACATACAAATGCTAAAAGTATTTTTATGGCTTCTAATCTAACTACTGGAGCATAGGTTTCATTATAATCTATACCTTCTTCTTGATTATAACCTTTTGCAACCAACCTAGCTTTATTCCTAGTTATTGAACCTTGTTCATCTAACTTATTTCTAAACACCTATTTACTACCAATGATATGATGGTCTTTGGGTCTAAGAACTAAGGTCTATACCTTACTTCTCTTGAATTAGTTGAGTCATCTTGCATAACAATCACCTAACTTTCATCATTAAGAGCCTCATCAATATTTTTAAGCTCAATTTGAAAGACAAAAGCAAGGTTAGAATCTAAGAGTTTGAGATGAGAGCTAGTACTTACACCCTTAGTAGGATCACCAATGATTTGTTCCTTGGGGTGATTCTTTATCATTTTCTATTCCTTTGGAAGCTCTTAGTTGTCTTTCTCTTAAGCTTGAGGTAGAGAGACATCTTGATGTTGTTTCTCTTGATCATCATCATCTTTCTCATGATCAAGATTAAGCTTTTCCATTGTACCTACAATGTCATCAAGAACATTATCTTTCACAAGATCAAGCTTACTAGATTCATCAAAAACAATATGCATAGACTCTTCAACAACAAAATACCTTTTATTAAATACTCTATAAGCTTTGCTAGTTGTAGTGTATCCTAAGAAGATACCCTCATCGAATTTAGAGGCAAATTTTCCAAGGTTGTCCTTGATGTTTAATATAAAACACTTGTGTTGTCCAAATATTGAACCAAGAAGGGGGGTTGAATTGGATATTAAAAAATTAACTTTTAAGTGCGGAAATAAAAGTTAAGTTGAGTAGGGATAGAAAGATATGACACAAAAAATTTTATAGAGGTTTGGGTGTTAACAAACCCTACTCCTCTCCCCAATCTCAATTGGGAGTTTCACTAACACTCTAAGTGTTACAATGGAGTTTTACAAGCTCACTCCCAACTATGGTGTTTCTAACAATGGATTACATTTAACCCAGAAATCCCTTGTGTTTTAATGGCTCACACAATAAACCAATTTCTTGTGTTTTGAAGGCTCACATAAATAACTCTTACAAGTGTTCTACTCTTAACCCTAAAATACCCAAACTCACTTGAGTAGATGATTACAGAAAGAAACACTTACAAATCTATAATTCTCAGAGAATGATGAGCAAAAAGATTTTCACAGAGAATAAATGTTTGTTTTGAAAATATCAAATGCACAAATGGCTTACAACAAGATTTTGATTCGAAGTATTAGCTCTTCTCTTATTTTGGATTAATAAATGACTTGCATTTATACTTCCATGGCAAATTATAGTCGTTTGATTGCATTTAATGTAGAAATAGTCATTGCACCAACTCTTATTTTCGCACTTGACATGTTTCTCTTTCCTATTTCACGATCGTGAGTATGATTGTCACCGTCATGACTGTTCTTCCAAGCCGTGACTTGAGTGGTGACTTTGGTCGTGAAGCATTCTGGAAGGATTTGAAGTGTTTGATCACAGGTGTGACATTATATCTTCACGGGCGTGACCATCCTTCCTAGCCGTGGTTCAAGTGGTGACTCTGGCCATGAAGCTCTCTGGAAGAATTTGTCATGTCTTCTCACGGGCGTGCTTTCTTTCACAGTCGTGACTGATATGATCATTCACAGTTGCTATCATTCTTTATGGCCGTGAACTTTAAATGTTGGATAGTTGACGCTAAGCTTCATCACGGGTGTGACATATAAGGTCACGAGCGTGAACATGCTATTTCTTCATTTTTTGTCTTTTTAAGATTAGTCTTCCATTCTCCATTCTTGCTATCATATTCCATACCCTATTCAATAAACTTATAAAATAAGTATGTTAAATACATTATTGCTATTTTATTTGTTAGTATCAAAATAACAGAAATACCTCTCAAGGTTCAACAATCTCCCCCTTTTTCATGGTGACAAATAATCTAGCAATATGTGCTTTTGAGAAGTCTGCCCCTCAAAAGATGCTTAGGATAAAAAATACTGAAGTGCAAGAATTGTAAAGAATGTTGAAGTGTAGCATCAAAATATGCTTCCTAGTTTTAGGTATATGCAAGTTATATGCAAGGTATATCCAATGTATACCAAAATTTTTCCTTAAAGCAAGTTAAGTTTATGCTAAGTATATTTAAGGTATATTCAGAGTATATCAAGTGCATATTCATTCATGTAACTTGCATCAAGGTATATGCAAAGTATACTTAAGGTATATTTAAGGTATATGAAGCTCATTTGCATACTTGCATATTCATTTGATTCAAAATAAGTATTGCTTTTGACTTTAAACACAATATATTGCTAGGTTCTCCCCCTTTTGTCATCAACAAAAAGAATAACAAAAAGATAAAACATAATGGAAAAAAAAACAAATATATTAATATAGTAAAACAAATACAAAAGAAATTGAAATTCTGAAAGGAAATGGAAATTCCTACAGCAAACAAGCTAGAAAATAACCTAACTAGCATAAGGTCTAGCCGGACATCCTATCTCTAAGGCAAGCTACTTTCACCTCGAGGCTCTTCATGTGAGACTCTATGAAATCCTTGAGGTTCTCTAACCACTCATCCATCAAAGCCTGCAATTGCTCAAACCGTGGTGCTAAGAGGTCAGCCACTTGCTGAGCCAAGTTTGGTGTGGAGGAAGAGGTTTGTCCAATTTCCTGCTCAACCTCTGGAGGCGCCATCTCAAATCGAACTCTCTTCCTCTGCTGGATTCCTTGGAGGCTAGCTTTGAAGTCATCCGAGTCATTGTCCTCCTAAATAATCTCACCAGCAGTGTTGGTGAAGCAGTAGTAGATGTTGTTCTCAAATACTATACAAACAGTCGCTCCCATTTTGATGAAGGAATCGACGTCTAGTCGGTCTCAAGGATATGCTGGTATGAGGTTTAAATGGTATTCCTCTAGCTTCAGGTACCCCAGTTTGATGGCGAGGTGAGTCACGGGCGTGAAATGTCATGTTCAAGATTTGCTGAAGAGATGCTCCATCCGTGAAAAGAGAGGTGAAATTATTCACGGTCGTGAAAATTAAAGGTAACGTGCATGAATGATGAACTATCATGGTGGTGATAGACGAGTCACAGGCGTGAAGTACAATCTTCACTATTTGTAATCGTGAAACAGAGCGTGACACAAAGCGTGAATGCTTCTATAAGTTTTTGGTGGAAATATTTCACGGTCGTGAAAAATCATCACGGGAGTAAACAAAGGGTTTCAAGGGGGTGATAGAAAAAGGTTATGGTCGTGAAACATAGTCTTCACTACCTTCAACCGTGAAGCATGTCGTGAAAGCTACTGGTTCTTTTGGAGATTTAGATCACGATCGTGAATATATGTCACGGGCATGAATGGCCAAAAATCTTCATTAAATAAAATTAAGTCTAAAACAAGACTAAAACATTTCTAAGGAGCTTTTATCCCCTCTAACATATATTTTCATCAAGTTAGCTACCTCATATCTAAAAAGATGACACAAAAACACAAGATTATCAATCAAGGTTTGACAATTTTGGCATTCATAAAGTTAATCCATCAATCATACCAAGCTCTTTTCTTATGAAATTAAATCTTTCCTCATTTAGAGACTTAGTGAAGATATCTGTCAATTGATTGTCTGTGCTTATAAATTCTAATACAACATCTTCATATTGAACATGATCTCTAATAAAATGGTGTCTAATGTCAATATGTTTACTTCTAGAGTATTGGATGAGATACTTAGATAGATTTATGACACTTGTATTGTCACATCTAATAGGTATATGGTTCATATTAGGACCATAATCCTTAAGTTGTTGTTTCATCCAAAGGATTTGTGTACAACAACATCCTGCTGCCACATATTCCGCTTCAGCGGTGGAAAGAGCAATTGAAACTTGTTTCTTGCTAAATCAAGAAACAAAGCATTCTCCAATAAAGTGACAAGTACCTGAAGTACTTTTTCTATCTAAAAGACTTCCAGCATAATCAACATCTGAATATCCTATAATGTAGAAGGATGAATTTCTAGGATACCACAAACCTAGATGCAATGAGCCATGTAAGTATTTAAAAATTCTTTTTACTGCATTTAAATGAGACTCTTTAGGACAAGATTGAAAGCGAGCACATAAGCATACACTATACATTATGTCGAGTCTAGAGGCAGTAAGATATAAAAGTGATCCAATCATACCTCTATAGAGCTTTTCATTAATGCCCTTACCTTTATCATCCTTGTCCAATTTTGTTGATGTGCTCATTGGAGTCTTGGCATTCTTACATTCTTCCATTCCAAATTTATTAAGTAAGTCTTTGGCATATTTGGAGTGGTTGATGAATATGCTCTCATTGCCTTGTTTTATTTGAAGACCGAGGAAGAATTTTAGCTCACCCATCATGCTCATTTCGAATTCCCTAGTCATACACTTAGCAAATTCTTGACAAAGCAATTCATTAGTAGACCCAAATATGATATCATCAATATAAATTTGAACAATTAGAGTATTATGCTTATGCTTTTTAATGAATAATGTAGTGTCAACATTCCCCTTTGTAAAGTTATTTTCTAAGAGAAAAGAACTTTGTCTTTCATACCAAGATTTTGGGGCTTGTTTCAAACTATATAAAGCTTTTGAAAGTTTAAATACATAATTGGGCAAATCATAGCTTTCAAAATCTGGTGGTTGTTCTACATAAACTTCTTCTTCTATAAAACCATTTAAAAATGCACTTTTTACATCAATTTGAAAGAGTTTGAAATTCATATGGCATGCATATGCTAAAAGTATTCTTATGGCTTCTAATCTAGCTATAGGAGCATATGTCTCATCATAATCTATTCCTTCTTCCTGATTATACCCTTTTGCAACCAATCTAGCCTTATTCCAAGTTATTAAACCTTGTTCATCTAGTTTATTTCTAAATACCCATTTGCTTCCTATAATTTGATGCTCCTTGGGTCTAGGTACTAAGGTCCATACCTTACTTCTCTCAAATTGGTTAAGTTCCTCTTGTATGGCAATCACCCAACTTTCATCATTAAGAGCCTCATCAATATTTTTAGGCTCAATTTGGGAAACAAAAGCAAGGTGAGAAACTAAATGTTTGAGATGAGATCTAGTACTTACTCCCCTTGTAGGATCACCAATGATTTGCTCTTTGGGGTGATCTTTTGTCAATCTCCATTCCTTTGGGAGTTCTTGCCTGTTTTCCTCTTGAGCTTGAGGTAGAGAATCATCTTGATGTGAATCTTCTTGATCATTTTCTTCTCTTCCATTTTCAAGATCAAGTCTTTCAATGGTACCTACAACCACATCAAGAACACTACCTTTCACAAGATCAAGTCTTCTAGATTCATCAAAAACAACATGCATAGATTCTTCAATAGTTAATGACTTTTTATTAAATACTCTATATGCTTTGCTAGTTGTAGAGTATCCTAAAAAGATATCCTCATCAGATTTAGAGGCAAATTTTTCAAAGTTGTCCTTAGTATTCAATATGAAGCACTTGCATCCAAATACTCTAAAGTATGATATCAAGGGCTTTCTTCCATTCCATAGCTCAAATGAAGTTTTGTTTAAGAGAGGTATTTTGAAAACCCGATTTGAAATATAACAAGCATTTTTTGTGGCTTCTGCCCAAAAGTAAGTTGGTAAACCACACTCATTCAGCATTGTTCTAGCCATTTTAATTAAAGTTCGATTTTTCCTTTCAACTACCCCATTTTGTTGAGGTGTCCTAGGAGATGAAAAATTATGTGAAATGCCATGTTCAAGACAAAAGCTTTCAAAGTTTTCATTCTCAAATTCTTTGCCATGGTCACTTCTAATTTTTGAAATACAATACCCTTTTTCATTTTGAACTCTCTTAGCAAAAGTTTTGAAAGTTTCAAATGCATCACTCTTTTGAGCTAAGAAAATTACCCAAGTAAATCTAGAGTAATCATCTACGATGACAAAGGCATAGTGTTTACCTCATAAGCTTGTAATTCTAGTAGGTCCAAATAAGTCTAGATGTAGGAGTTGTAGAGGTTTTGAGGTACTTACTATGTTTTTGGATTTGAAGGATGACTTGTGTTGCTTCCCTCTTTGGCAAAGTTCACATGTCTTGTCTTTTTCAAATTTGACTTTTGGCAGTCTCTTTACCAGCTCTCCTATGCTAAGGCTTTGAATTAAATCCATGCTTGCATGACCAAGCCTTCTATGCCACAGCCAAGATTCATCACTAGTAGTCACAAGACACTTAGAGGAATGGTTAGATATTTTTTGTGAGTCTATTATGTGGGTATTGACATCTCTATTTCCTTTAAATATCTCTTGACCATCAATGGAGGTTACAAGACATTCGTTGGAAGTAAAGGTTACTTTGTTTCTTTTATCACATAATTGACTTACACTTAACAAGTTATGTTTCAAGCCATCAACAAGCTAGACATCTTTAATAAAAGTAGTACCATTAATACCAATAGAGTCAATGCCAATTACCTTACCCTTAGCATTATTTCCAAAGGTAACTTTACCTCCATCAATACTTTTGATTTCATTGAAAAGTTCTTTGTCTCCTGTCATATGCCTTGAGCATCCACTGTCTAATAGCCAAGTATTTTTGTTTATTGTGGACTTGAGGCATACCTATAGAATCACATTTCAAGTATGGTTTTTAGGTACCCAAATGAGCTTGGGTCCTTGGTGGTTAGCACAGGAAGGTTCCCAATGAGCCTTCCTTATCTAGCAATGTTTATTTATGTGACCAAATTTCATACAATAATTACACTGTTTAGGTCTAAAAATGCTTTTTGGTCTTACAATGCTTTTGAATGCCATATTTCTATTAGACTGAGGTTGAGAACAATGACATGCACAATCATGATTAATTGGTGCTTTTATATATGCATGCTTCTTATACATAAAGGCATGATTAGCCTTTTGAGGTTTCTTTCTTAGGCTTACCAATCCTTGAACATCCCTCTTATGTATTGAAGGTTTAGTGTATTTTATGCATTTATCCCTTGGTACTATTCCAGTAAATGTGGAGATATGAGGTTCACTTGACTTAACAAAGTAGTCTTGTGAGAAGATGATGATGTACCATTAAATCCTAGACCATATCTAATTAAGGGTGGTCTTTGAGACACAATGAGAGTATCTAAGCTCTTTGTTCCTTTGTGAAATTTTGAAATGGAGTTTCTAAGTTCCTCAACTTCATTTTTCAAAGTATTGTTTTCTTTAAGCAAGGATTTAGTTGAAGGTCTTGAAGAGCATTCATCTAATGACTTTTGAAGAGATTCATTAGATGATTTAAGCTTAAAGTTCTCCTTTTCTAAAACATCCATTTTGATTTTCAAATTAGAAATGTTATTCTTATAAGTATTGAATGTACTTCTATATTTTTCTAGTTCTAGATTCAATACTTCTATTAGGCTTTGCTCATCATCATCATCTTCACTATTACTATCATTATCACTACTATCATTATTGAAAGAGTATGAGTGAAGAGCTTTTGTCATGAAGCCATGAAGCATAGGTTGACCTTTTCACTTTCATTGTCATCCTTTTCACTTGAAGAGCTTTTGTCATCCTATGTGGCTTTGTGACCTTTCTCCCCATTGTCTCTTTGGTATTTGCTCTTGTGGTTTTTGAGCCTTGGACATTCCGGTTTAATATGCCCTTTCTTTCCACATTCATAACACTTTACCTCTTCTTTACTTCTTTGTGCATCATTAGAAGTCTGTTTGAGGTTTCTTTGCCTGAATTTTCTAGAGTTGCTCATTCTTTTCTCAATGATTATTTTCAGTCTTCTTGAGAGCATAGCAATGTCCTCATTTGCACCATCACTCTTTTCTTCTTCATCTTCAACATCCTCTAGAGATTTTGAAGTAGAGACTTTTAGTGCTAGAGGCTTTCTTTTTTCTGGCTCTACTTCAAGCTTTCTATCTCTTTTCACTGCCATTTCATGTGTGAGAAGTTTGCCAATAAGCACATCAGTATGCATGATGCTCATGTCTTCATTTGCCTCTTCTATACCGACAACTCTTGAACCATAATCTTTGAGAGGAAGACTTCTCAGGATTTTGTTATTTACATCTTCCAAGCTCATATGTTTCCCAAGTTTTATCATACCATTTATGATGGCTAGAAGACGATTGGTCATGTCAGTAATTGACTCATTGGATTTCATCTTGAAGAGCTCATACTCTGATGTAAAAAGTTGAATCTTCTTGGATTTAACTTGCTTTGTTCCTTCATGATAGTTTTCCAATGTTTTCCACATGCTGTAAGCTGTTGGGTAGTGTTGTATTCTACCACATTCTTCAATGGATAATGAGCTTGAGAGAATTGTCATTGCCTTCTTGTTTTTGAAGTTTGCTCTTCTCTGTGAAATCATCTCTTGATAAGATTTCTTTTTTACTATCAACTCCTCTTCTAGTTGGTGGTGTCCATTCTTTTCGATCACTATCCCAGACTTCAATTCTGTTGAACCTTGAGGGGTATTTCTGTCATTTTGATGATAACAAATAAAATAGCAATATTGTATTTAACATACTTATTTTCTAAGTCTATTGAACAGGGTATGAAATATGTTAGCAAGAATGGAGAATGGAAGATTAATCTTCAAAAGATAAAATTGAAAAAGTGACATGTTCACGCCCGTGACCCTATGTGTCACGCCCGTGATGAAGCTAACCACCAACTAACATTTGAAGTTCACGGCCATGAAGGAAGACAACAAACTGTGAATGAACATTTAAGTCACACCCGTGAATTAAATGGCACGCCCGTGAACCTTCATGACAAATTCTTCCAGAGAGCTTCACGACCAAAGTCATCACTTGGGCCATGGCTTAGAAGGTTGTCACGCCCGTGACCCAATATTTCAAAACCTTCGAGAATGCTTCATGGCCAAGGTCACCACTTCAGTCACGACTTGGAAAAACAGTCATGACCGTGACACAAAGAGTCACGCCTGTGAAAGATGAAAGAGAAAAATGTCATGCGCGATTATTTGGATTGGTGCAACGGCTAGTGTCATATTAAATGCATTCTAACGGCTATAATACTCCATGGGAGTATAAATGCAAGTCATTTATGCATTCAGTACAAAAGGATAGCTAATACTTTGAATCAAAATCTTGTTGTAAGCTATTAGTACATTTAATTCTTTCAAAACAAATATCTATTCTCTGTGAAAATCTTTTTGCTCATCATTTACAGAGCAATAAAGATTTGTAAGTGTTTCTCCCTGTAATCATTTATTACTTAAGTGAGTTTTGGGTATTTCTGGGTTAAGAGTAGAACACTTGTAAGGGTTAGTTGTGTGAGCCTTTAAAACACAAAGAAAGGTTGTTTGTGTGAGCCTGTAAAACATAAGGTAAAGGTTGGTTATGTGAGCCTGTAAAACACAAGTTAAAGGTTGTTTGTGTGAGCCTATAAAACACAAGGAATTGGTTATTGTGTGAGCCATCAAAACACAAGGGATTTTTGGGTTAGGTGTGAGCCATTGTGAGAAACACCATAGTTGGGAGTGAGCTTGTAAAACTCCATTGTAACACTTAGTGTGTTAGTGAAACTCCCAATTGCGATTGGGAAGAGGAGTAGAGTTTGTTAACATCCGAACCTCTATAAAAATCCTTGTGTCAAATTTCTCTATCCCTCATAAACTTAATTTTTATTTCCGCACTTTAAAGTTAAATTTTTAAAACTCCAATTCAACCCCCCTTATTGGCTCAATATCTAGGCAACAATTGGTATCAGAGTTTTGTCTAGCATCTAAGCCTAAAAAGCGCTAGTAAAGATTAAGATATGGCCAGTGAAGGATTCTAAAGTCTCAAACCTTACTTTGATGGAGCAAATTATGCCCATTGGAAGTTTCGAATGGAAACATACCTGGATAGTGAAGGAATTGAAGTCTGGGATAGTGTACGAAAAGAATGGAGACCACAACTAGAAGAGGAGCTGATGGTGAAGAAGAAATCTTATCAAGAGATGATTGGACAGAGCCTCAAAGAAGAGCAAATTTCAAAAACAAGAAGGCAATGACAATCCTCTCAAGCTCATTATCCATTGAAGAATGTGGAAGAATACAACACTACCCAACAGCCTACAGCATATGGAAGACATTGGAAAATTATCATGAAGGAACTAAGCAAGTCAAATCCAAGAAGATTCAACTTCTTACCTCAGAATATGAGCTCTTCAAGATGAAATCCAATGAGTCAATCACTGCCATGACTAACCGTCTTCTAGCTATTATAAATGGAATGAGGAAACTTGGGAAGCATATGAGCTTAGAAGATGTAAACAACAAAATCCTAAAAAGTCTTCCTCTTAAAGACTATGGCTCAAGAGTTACTGGCATAGAAGAAGTAAATGAAGACATTAGCATCATGAATACTGATGTGCTTATTGGCAAACTTCTCACACATGAAATGGAATGAAAAGAGATAGAGAGCTTGAAGCAGAACCAGAGAAAAGAAAGCATTTAGCACTAAAAGCCTCTACTTCAAAATCTCAAGAAGAAAGTGAAGATGATGAAGAAATGAGTGATGATGAAAATGAGGACGTTGCTATGCTTTCAAGAAGGCTGAAAAGAATCATTGAGAAGAAAATGAGCAACTCCAGAAAATTCAGACAAAAAAACCTCAAACAAACTTCTAATGATGCATAAAGAAGTAAGGAAGAGGTAAAATGCAATGAATGTGGAAAGAAAGGGCATATTAAACCAAAATGTCCAAGCCTCAAGCAGCATAAGAGCAAATACCAAAGAGACAATAACGAGAAAAGTCACAAAGCCTCATGGGATAATGAAAGCTCTTCAAGTGAAAGAAATGATAATGAAAGCGAAGAGGTCAACCTATGCTTCATGGCTATTGAGAATCACGTCTCGGATAAGGTAAGATCACTACACTCATACTCTTTCAATAATAATAGTAGTGATAATGATAATGATAGTGATAGTGATGATGATGATGATGAGCAAAGCCTTATAGAAGAATTGAATCTAGAATTAGAGAAATATAGAAGTAAATTCAGTACTTATAGGAATAACATCTCTAATTTAAAAAACAAAATAGATGTTTTAGAAAAGAAGAACATAAAGCTTAAATCATCTAATGAATCTCTCCAAAAATCATTAGATGAACACTCATCAAAACCTTCAACTAATTCCTTGCTTAAAGAAAATAATACTTTAAAAAATGAAGTTGAGGAACTTAGAAATTCTATTTCAAAATTCCACAAAGGAAAAAAGAGTTTAGATACTCTCATTGTGTCTAAAAGACCACCTTTAATTAGATATGGTCTAGGATTTAAGGACACATCATCATCTTCTTCCAAAACCATTTTTGTTAAGTCTAGTGAACCTCACATCTCCACAATTATTGGAACAACACCAAGGAATAAGTATATTAAACCTTCTATACATAAAAAGAATAATCATGCCTTTATGTATAAGAAGCATGCATCTAGAAAAGCATCAATTAATCATGACTGTGCATGCCATTATTCTTAAAATCAGTTTACTAGAAATATGGCATTCAAAAATATTGTAAGACCAAAAAGCAATGTTAAACCTAAACAGTGTAATTATTGTATGAAGATTGGTCATATAAATAAACATTGTTGGAAAAGGAAGGCTCATTGGGAACCTTCATGTGCCAACCCCTAAGGACCCAAGCTCATTTGGGTATCTAAAAATCATACTTGAACTGTAATTTTATAGGTATGCCTCAAGTCTACAATAAACAAAAATGATTGGCTAGTAGACAGTGGATGCTCAAGGCATATGACAGGAGACAAAGAACTCTTCAATGAAATCAAAAGTATTGATGGAGGTAAAGTTACCTTTGGAAACAATGCTAAGGGTAAGGTAATTGACATTGGTTATATTGGTATTTATGGTACTACTTTTATTAAAGATGTCTTACTTGTTGATGGCTTGAAACATAACTTGTTGAGTGTTAGTCAATTATGTGATAAAGGAAACAAATTAACCTTTACTTCAAATGAATGTCTTGTGACCTCTATCGATGGTCAAGAGATATTTAAAGGAAATAGAGATGTCAACACATACATAATAGACTTACATGAATTATCTAACCATTCCTCTAAGTGTTTTGTGACTACTCGTGATGAATCTTGGTTGTGGCATAGAAGGCTTGGTCATGCAAACATAGACTTAATTCAAAGCCTCAACACAGGAGAACTAGTAAAGAGACTGCCAAGAGTCAAATTTGAAAAAGACAAGACATGTGAACCTTGTCAAAGAGGGAAGCAACACAAGTCATCCTTCAAAGCCAAAAACATAGCAAGTACCTCAAAACCTCTACAACTCCTGCATTTAGATTTATTTGGACCTACTAGAATTGCTAGCTTAGGAGGTAAACATTATGCCTTTGTCATCGTAGATGATTACTCTAGATTTACTTAGGTAATTTTCTTAGCTCAAAAGAGTGATGCTTTTGAAAATTTCAAAAACTTTGCTAAAAGAGTTCAAAATGAAAAAGGATATTGTATTTCAAAGATAAGAAGTGACCATGGCAAAGAATTTGAAAATGAAAACTTTGAAAGTTTTTGTCTTGAACATGGCATTTCACAGAATTTTTCATCTCATAGGACACCTCAACAAAATGGGGTAGTTGAAAGGAAAAATTGAACTTTAATTGAAATGACTAAAACAATGCTCAATGAGTATGGTCTACCAACTTACTTTTGGGCAGAAGCCACAAACACTGCTTATTATATTTCAAATCGAGTTTTCAAAACACCTCTTTTAAACAAAACCTCATTTGAGCTATGGAATGAAAGAAAGCCCTTGATATCATACTTTAGAGTATTTGGATGCAAGTGCTTCATATTGAATACCAAGGACAACCTTGGAAAATTTGCCTCTAAATCTGATGAAGGTATCTTTTTAGGATACTCTATAACTAGCAAAGCATATAGAGTATTTAATAAAAGATCATTAGCTGTTGAAGAATCTATGCATGTTGTTTTAATGAATCTGGCAGACTTGATCTTATGAAAGGTAGTGTTCTTGATGATGTTGTAGGAACTATGGAAAGACTTGGTCTTGGAAATGGAAAAGAAGAAAATGATCAAGAAGATTCACATCAAGATGATTCTCTACCTCAAGCTCAAGAAGATAACGGGCAAGAACTCCCAAAAGAATGGAGAATGACAAAAGATCATCCCAAGGAGCAAATCATTGGTGATCCTTCAAGGGGAGTAAGTACTAAATCCCATTTCAAACATTTAGCCACTAACATTGCCTTTATTTCTCAAATTGAGCCTAAAAATGTTGATGAGACTCTTAATGATGAAAGTTGGGTGATTGTAATGCAAGAGGAACTCGACCAATTTGAGAGAAGTAAGGTGTGGACCTTAGTACCTAGACCCAATGATCATCAAATTATAGGTAGCAAATGGGTATTTAGAAATAAACTGGATGAATAAGGTTCAATAACTAGGAATAAGGCTAGATTAGTTGCAAAAGGATATAATCAGGAAAAATGAATAGATTATGATGAGACCTATGCACTGTAGCTAGATTATAAGCCATAAGAATACTTTTAGCATATGCATGTCACATGAATTTCAAACTCTTTCAAATGGATGTGAAAAGTGCCTTTCTAAATGGTTATATAGAAGAAGAAGTTTATGTAGAACAACCACCAGGTTTTGAAAGCTATGATTTGCCAAATCATGTTTTTAAATTTTCAAAAGCTTTATATGGTTTGAAACAAGTCCTAAGAGCTTGATATGAAAGACTAAGTTCTTTTCTCTTAGAAAATAACTTCACAAAAGGGAATGTTGACACCACATTATTCATTAAAAAACATAAGCATGATATTCTAATTGTTCAAATTTATGTTGATGATATAATATTTGGTTCTACTAATGAATTGCTTTGTCAAGAATTTGCTAAATGTATGACTAGGGAATTTGAAATGAGCATGATGGGAGAGCTTAAATATTTCTTTGGTCTACAAATAAAATAAGGCAATGAGGGCATATTCATCAACCAATCCAAGTATGCCAAAGACTTAATTAAGAAATTTGGAATGGAAGGATGCAAGAATGCCAAGACTCCAATGAGCACATCGATAAAATTGGATAAGGATGAAAAGGGTAAGAGCATTAATGAAAAGCTCTATAGAGGTATGATCAGATCACTTTTATATCTTACTGCTTCTAGACCCGATATAATGCATAGTGTTTGCTCGTGTGCACGATTTCAATCATATCCAAAAGAGTCTCATTTACATGCAGTGAAAAGAATTCTAAGATATTTACATGGCTCATTGCATCTAGGTTTGTGGTATCCTAGAAATTCATCCTTTTATATTGTAGGATATTCAGATGCAGATTATGCTGGTAGTCTTTTAGATAGAAAAAGTACTTCAGGTACTTGTCACTTTATTGGAGAGTGCTTAGTTTCTTGGTTTAGCAAGAAACAAGTTTCAGTTGCTCTTTCAACTACTGAAGCAGAGTATGTAGCAGCAGGATGTTGTTGTACTCAAATCCTTTGGATGAAACAATAAATTAAGGACTATGGTCATGATATGAACCATATACCTATTAAATGTGACAATACAAGTGCTATAAATCTTTCAAAGAATCTCATTCAACATTCTAGAAGTAAGCATATTGACATTAGACACCACTTTATTAGAGATCATGTTCAATATGAAGATGTTGCATTGGAATTTATAAGCACAGAAAATCAATTGGCAGATATATTCACTAAGTCTCTAAATGAGGAAAGATTTAATTTCATTAGAAGAGAACTTGGTATGATTGATGGATTAATCTTGTGATTGCCAAATTGTCAAATCTTAAGAGATAATCTTGCTTTGGTATCATCTCACTAGATATAAGGTAGTAAATTTGATGGAAATTTATGTTATAAGGGATAGAATATTCATAGAAATGATTTATTCTTGTTTTAGGACTTAATTTTATTTGATGGAAATTTTAGGCAATTCACGCCCGTGACATATGTTCACGCCCGTGAATTAAATAGCCAAAAGAACCAGTAGCTTTCACGACATTGTTCACGGCTTCAAGTAGTGAAGCCTATGTTCACGACTTCATTCACTCCCGTGAAAATCCTTGTTCATGCCCGTGACGCATTTTCACGCTCGTGAACATTTTCACCTAAAACTCACAGAGGTGTTCACGCTTTGTTTCATGGGCATAAGTAGTGAAATTCAACACTTCATGTACGTGACTGTTTTTTCACCACCATGATAGTTCATCATTCACGCTCGTGACATTCAAATGTCATGACCGTGAACCAGTTCATGCCTTTATTCACGGGTAGAGCACCTCTTCAGCAAACCGTGAACACAACACTTACTTCGTGACTACATATTTCACACCCGTGAAGGTATCGGCTATATAACATTTCTGCCGGTTATTTTTCACATTTCAACTTTCCAACTTCTTAAACTGCTCTCATTTACACACATTGAATCGTACATTGAAGATTCCAGCCCCCTAGTCACAAATTGTTTCTATAAATACCATAAAAAAAACCCCTTCCATCATCAAAAATCATCTTTCCTTAGGGTTTCCTCACAAATTCCGTCAAACATTTTCAAACTCTTCAAAGTTCATTTCTTCAAATCAACATGGAAACCGACTCATCAAAGGGTGCTAAGAAGAAATCTCATGCTCCCAGGAGGTATGTAGATTACCTAATGAACAAAATCCCAGAGCATTGCCATCCTAGGTACTCAACCTTTAAGAAAAGGCCTCTCATTTCATCAAGGTCTTTTGAGTGGTAGACGGTATGCACTCTCGGTCTCGAGACAACGATGATAGAGCAACTCCAGACCTATCATTTAAAGGATTTTGTGGACATTCATCAGCCCACTTTGAGGGAGTCAACCTTGGAATTCTTGAGCACTTTGCAAGTATCTCCTACTGGCGTAGTAAAATTTCAACTGTGCAGCAATCCGAATACTCTCTCTGCCACAGAATTCGGGGATTTATTCAACCTACCCTCGGATGGCATCCTCAATCACAGTGAAGTGGAGTTCTATGCAACTCGAGCATGGACTCACTTTGGTACGGATTGCAGCTGGGACATAAAGAAGATCAAGAGCACTCATCTTCAGTCTCCAATGCATAAATATCTGCATAGGTTTCTAACCTATAGCATCTTTGCCCGAGGAGACAGCAATGGCACCATTCAGAAGTCTGAGCTTTTTCTCTTAGAGATGGCCCGAAGAGGCCTCACAGTGGCACTTTCTCGATGGTTTGCGAACCATCTCCTGTCCATTGCCACCATGCCCTCCGGAAACATACTTATTGGTGGGTATGTAACCCACATAGCCTTGAAGCTTGGATATCTGAAGCTGGATGACCATCACTTTAATCTCATCCCAGGGAATCATCGAGACCGATTGGATGTAGAGTCCTTCATTAAGATGGGAGCGGCTGTTCGAATTGTCCATGAGAACAACATTTACTACTGCTTCATCGACACTGCTAGCGAAATCATATGGGAAGACAATGACTCAGAGGACTTCAAAGCCGGCCTCTAAGGAATCCAGCTGAGGAAAATGGCTTGAGTTGAGGAGGCACCTCCAGCGGTTGAGCAGGACATCGGACAATCCTCGGCTTCCACATCGAATTTGGCACAGCAGGTGGTTGACCTCCTAGCACAACGATTTGAACAGCTGCAAGCTTCCATGGATGAGAGGTTGGAAAACCTCAAGGACTTCATGGAGTCTAGGATGGATAGCCTCGATGCTGAAGTTACTCGTCTTAGGGACAGGATGTCCGGTTAGGTGTTAGGCTTGATGCTAGCCTTGCTATATTTGTTTCTTGTTTGTTTGTTTTGTTTGTGTGTTTGTAGGAAATTTTAAATTTCTTTTCTGAACTTTTAAGTTACTTCTGTTTGTACTTCTCTTTCAATATTAATATATTTGCTTTGTTTTCCATTATGGTTTATCTTTATTGATATTCTTTTTTGTTGATGACAAAAGGGAGAGAAACTAGCAATATATTAAGATAAGTGCAAGCAATACTTAATTTTGAATCAAAATGAAGAACCTACAAAATATATTGAGTTAAGTAGGGAGGAAAAAAAAGCAATATTTTGAGTTAAGTGCAATACTTAAAATTTGATTCAAAATGAATATGCAAGTATACAATTGAGCTTTATACACCTTAAATATATCTTAAGTATACTTTGCATATACCTTGATGCAAGTTACATAAATGAATATGCACTTGATATACTCTAAATATACCTTACATATACTTCATGACTTAAAGAGAATTTTGGTATATATTGGATATAGTTTGCATATAACTTGCATATACTTAAAACTAGAAAGTTTATTTTAATGCTACACTTCATCATTCTTTACAATTCTTGCACTTTATCAATTTTTTATCCTAAGCACCTTTTGAGGGGAGAGACTTCTCAAAAGCACATATTACTAGATTATTTGTCACCATTAAAAAGGGGAAGATTGTTGAACCTTGAAGGATATTTCCGTCATTTTGATGATAACAAATAAAATAGCAATATTATATTTAACATACTTATTTTCTAAGTCTATTGAACAGGGTATGAAATATGTTGGCAAGAATGGAGAATGGAAGATTAATCTTCAAAAGATAAAATTGAAAAAGTGACATGTTCACACCTGTGACCCTATGTGTCACGCCCGTGATGAAGCTAACCGCCAACAAACCAACATTTGAAGTTCACGGCCATGAAGGAAGACAACAAACCGTGAATGAACATTTAAGTCACATCTGTGAATTAAATGGCACGCCCATGAACCTTCATGACAAATTCTTCCAGAGAGCTTCACAATCAAAGTCACCACTTGGGCCACGACTTAGAAGGTTGTCATCCCGTGAAGATATATGTCACGCTCGTGACCCAATATTTCAAAACCTTCTAGAATGCTTCATAGCCAAGTTCACCACTTTAGTCATGACTTGGAAGAACAGTCACGACCGTGACACAAAGAGTCACGCCCGTGAAAGATGAAAGAGAAAAATGTCAGGCACAATTATTTGGGTTGGTGAAATGGCTAGTTTCGTATTAAATGCATTCTAACGGCTATAATTCGCCATTGGAGTATAAATGCAAGTCATTTATGCACTCAGTACAAGAGGATAGCTAATACTTTGAATCAAAATCTTGTTGTAAGCTATTTGTACATTTAATACTTTCAAAACAAATATCTATTCTCTGTGAAAATCATTTTGCTCATCATTTATAGAGCAATAAAGATTTGTAAGTGTTTCGCTCTGTAATCATTTATTACTCAAGTAAGTTTTGGGTATTCCTAGGTTAAGAGTAGAACACTTGTAAGCGTTAGTTGTGTGAGCCTTTAAAATACAAAGAAAGGTTGTTTGTGTGAGCCTGTAAAACACAAGGTAAATATTGTTTGTGTGAGCCTGTAAAACACAAGTTAAAGGTTGTCTGTGTAAGCCTGTAAAACACAAGGAATTGGTTATTATGTGAGTCATCAAAACACAAGGGATTTCTGGGTTAGGTGTGAGCTATTGTGAGAAACACCATAGTTGGGAGTGAGCTTGTAAAACTCTATTGTAACACTTAGTGTGTTAGTGAAACTCACAATTGCGATTGGAGAGAGGAGTAGGGTTTGTTAACACCCGAACCTCTATAAAAATCCTTGTGTAAAATTTCTCTATCCCTCCTAAACTTAATTTTTATTTCCGCACTTTAAAGTTAAATTTTTAAAACTCCAATTCAACCCCCCTTCTTGGCTCAATATCTGGGCAACAAATTCCTTCACTATCCAGATATGTCTCCATCCGAAACTTCCAATAAGCATAATTTGCTCCATCAAAGTAAGGATTGAGACTTTGGAATCCTTCATTGGCCATATCTTGATCTTTACTAGCACTGTTTAGGCTTCGATGCTAGACTTAGCTCTAATACCAATTATTGTCCAGATATTGAACCAAGAAGGTGAGGTTGAATTGGATATTAAAAATTTAACTTTTAAGTGCGGAAAGAAAAGTGAAGTTGAGTAGGGATAGAAAGATATGACACAAGAATATTTAGAGGTTCGAGTGTTAAGAAAACCTACTCCTCTCTCCAATCTCAATTGGGAGTTTCACTAACACTTTAAGTGTTACAATAGAGTTTTACAAGCTCACTTCCAACTGTGGTATTTCTAACAATGGATCACACCTAACCCAAAAATCCTTTGTATTTTAATGGCTCACACAATAAACCAATTCCTTGTGTTTTGAAGGCTCACACAAATAACCCTTACAAGTGTTCTACTCTTAACCCTAAAATACCCAAACTCACTTGAGTAGATGATTACCGAGAGAAACACTTACATATCTATAATGCTCAGAGAATGATGAGCAAAAAGATTTTCACAGAGAATAAATGTTTGTTTTGAAGATATCAAAAGCACAAATGGCTCATAACAAGATTTTGATTCGAAGTATTAGCTATTCTCTTGTTCTGGATTCATAAATGACTTGCATTTATACTTCCATGGCGAATTATAGTCGTTTGATTGCATTTAATGCGGAAATAGTCGTTGCACCAACTCTTATTTTCGCGCCTGACATGTTTCTCTTTCTTCTTTCACGGTCGTGACTATTCTTCCAAGCCGTGACTTGAGTGGTGACTTTGGTCGTAAAGCATTCTAGAAGGATTTGAAATGTTTGATCACGGACATGACATTATATCTTCATGGGCGTGACCATCCTTTCTAGCCGTGGTCCAAGTGGTGACTCTGGCCGTGAAGCTCTCTGGAAGAATTTGTCATTGACTGATATGATCATTCACGGTCGTGACTGATATGATCTTTCAAGGTTGCTATCATTCTTCATGGCCATGAACTTTAAATGTTGGATAGTTGGCGCTAAGCTTCATCACGGGTGTGACATATAAGGTCACGGGCATGAACATGCTATTTCTTAATTTTTTTGTCTTTTTAAGATTAGTCTTCCATTATCCATTCTTGCTATCATATTCCATACCCTTTCAATAAACTTAGAAAACAATTATGTTAAATACATTATCGCTATTTTATTTGTTAGCATCAAAATGACAGAAATACCCCTCAAGGTTCAACAACTTGCATCCAAATACTCTAAAGTATGATATCATGAGTTTTCTTCCATTCCATAGCCCAAAAGAAGTTTTGATTAAAAGTGGTCTTTTAAAAACTCAATTTGAAATATAACACATAGTATTGGTGGCTTCGACCCAAAAGTAGGTTGATAAGCCATACTCATTGAGCATTGTTCGAGCCATTTCAATTAAGGTTTGATTTTTCCTTTCTACTATCCCATTTTGTTGAGGTGTCTTAGGAGTTGAAAAATTTTGTGAAATACCATATTCTAAACAAAAGTTTTCAAAATTTTCATTTTCAAATTCTTTGCCATAATCGCTTTTTATTTTAGAAATCAAATAGCCTTTTTCATTTTCAACTCTTTTAGCAAAATTTTTGAATGATTCAAAAGCATCACTCTTTTGAGCTAAGAAAATTACCCAAGTTGGTCCAAAAAGATTGAAATGCAAAAGTTGTAGAGGCTTAAAGGTACTTACCATATTTTTGGATTTGAATGATGACTTGTGTTGTTTTCTTTTTTGGCAAGGTTCACATGGCATATACTTTTCAGATTTGACTTTTGGAAGTCCATTTACTAGCTCTCATTTGCTAAGGCTTTGAATTAATTCCATGCTTGCATGACCAAGCGTTTTATGCTATAGCCAATATTCATCGCTAAAAGTCATAAGACATTTAGAGGAAAGGTTAGATATTTTGTATAAGTCTATTATGTAAGTATTGACATCTCTATCTCCATTGAATATCTCTTGGCCACTTAAAGAGGTTACAAGACATTCATTTGAGGTAAAGATCACTTGGTTTCCCTTATCACATAATTGACTTACACTTAGTAAATTATGTTTCAAACCATTAACAAGCAAAACATCTTAAATAAAATTAGTATTATTAATACCAATAGAGCCAATGCCAATTACCTTACCCTTAGCATTGTTCCCAAAGGTTACCTTACCACCATCAATTCTTGTGATGTGATTGAAGAGTTCTTTGTTTCCGATCATATGCCTTGAGCATCCACTATCCACAAGCCAAACATTTTCCTTTGTAGTGGACTTAAGGCATACCTATAAAACCATAATTCAAGTTTGATTTTTAGGTACCCAAACAAACTTGGGTCCTTGGGGGTTAGCACTTGAAAGTTCCCAATGAGCATTCCTTATCCAACAATGTTTGTTGATATGACCAAATTTCATGCAATAATAGCATTGTTTAGCTCTGAATATATTTTTCGATTTTGACATGCTTTTAGCTCTCAACATCCTTTTAGAAGGAGGTTGTGTGCAATGACATACACATGCATGATGAATATGTGTTTTTCTAAGTGAATGCCTCTTATACATGAAAGCATGATTGACCTTTTCAGATTTCCCTCTTAAGCCAAATGACCCTTGACCATTCTTCTTTTGAATAAGGGGTTTTGTGCATGTTATGGTTTTAGCCCTCGGGGCTATTACCTCTATGACATCCCGCCTATATAATAGGAATAATCCCATAACATAAGCAGAATGACACAAACAATCTGAATGAAACTAGCCTAAATTTAAAATTTTCATTTAATAACTAAATTAATATTTTTTTTTTAATATTTGAATACACATATGGATTCAATTATCAAATACATCATCATGTTACATAAATATTATACTTCATTATAACTATCAAAATTAATGGCTTTTACCTTACATCTAACTATATAGATATAATACCAAAATACAAAATATGTTATTAACTATATACAAGATATATCTAACAAACCCATATGCATGATAATGATGAAAATGCAAAAATAATATGCATTCGACCTTCAACCAGTTCTGACGCGTCTCCTCTAGTATGGGCTTGTACTTCCTCTATCTACTTCACAGTTTACTACTTGCAAGCTCCAGTTCCTGCGCTGGAAAAACCCACGCTAAGCCATTTCTAGCTTAGCGGTACATATAAGTATTTAAGTTTTCCCATGAAGTCACACAAACGTAGGTCATAATAATCATGATATAATTAAAATAAATCATTGCATAAAATTTAGAAAATATTATAATAAAATAAAATTTATGTTCCATTATATTATCATTATATTTGTATCAGGACATGAACTGTATATATTCAACCATATGTAATATATAAAATATTAAGCATTCTACCTCCTTTCATGTTTCCATAACACATTTTAATTTAATTGATTTCCCTAAAATTATGTTAGTTTAGTTAACTCAAATCTCAATCTATATAAGCATAAATATTTTAACATACAGTTACCAAAATGCATAGTAGATAATTCATAATATAGTACACAATACTCCAACATACATTATACAGGGACAACCACATGATTATATAATATTACTAAATTCATTGATATTATATATATAACTCAATTATAAATTTAGCTTATCTTAATAAATATTTATAATTCATGATATTTCACACATTTTATCTCTCAACGTGTACATGTATGTCTTTTAATTAATTTATATATAATGTTTTAATATAAATAACCGAAATCTCATTTCCGGACTGTCCGGATGGACGTGTAGTAGGGCCACTCGCGGAGCTTAAGCACCCTACTCACTATAGTCTCAAGTCAAGAGCGCTTGCGGAGCTTAAGCCTCATGACCGAGTATAATCACATCATCTATGTACAATTAGGACAGGTGTGCTCTCGGAGCTAATACCACTCTGTTCCTAAACCATATCAATATCGGTACCATAATGCCCCCGTAATGGTGCACCATCTATCCCTAATTAGTCCACAGGTTGAGAACTGGGCAATTAAAGTTATTACTTATTTATTTTCTTTATATATTAATTTGCTAGAATCAATATTCCCTTTACATTTATAATAATAATATGATTATAAAATTTTAAAATCATATAATCATATGATATTCCATTATATATATAACCATTTAAGTAATATTGACATACTTTAATTAGTTTTCCATACAATCAAAGCCAACAAATCTTTTAATACATAACCAAAATTTATAATAACTTTATGAGTCCAAGTATGTCATCTACTTCTCTTTTCATATCAAATACATATGTCATACATGACTTTCTAACTTCACTCTTTATTATCCTAATTATTCAATATTTACCATTAATAATTATCACATTTTTAATCAATCCTTGTGTTTCATGGCTCACACAATAAATCCTTACAAGTGTTTCATTCTTAACCCAATATACCCAAACTCACTTTTGAGTAATTGATTACAATGAAAATACTCACCAACCTACAATGCTAAAAAATTATGAGCAATTAGATTTTCATAAATAATAGAGGTTTGTTGAGAAAATAATTAATGCACAAGGCTACAACAAGATTAAAGATATAAAGTAATTGTTGTTTTTTTTATTGGGATTCATAAATGACTTGCATTTATACTCCCTCTGTGAATTATAGTCGTTTGGATGCATTTAATGCAAAAATAGCCATTGAACCAACTCTTAATTTTGTACCAGACATGTTTCTCTATCCTCATTCACGGACATGAATATATGTGTCACAGTCGTGAATGTTCTTCCAAAGTCGTGGTCCAAGTGATGGCTCTGGGCATAAAGCTCTTTAGAAGAATTTAAAGTGTTTGATCACGAGCGTGACTAATACTTTCACGGCCATGAATATTCTTCCAAGTCATGGTCCAAATGGTGACTCTGGCCTTGAAGATCTCTAGAAGAATTTGACATGTTTGGTCACGGGCGTGACTGTCTTTCACGGGCATAACTTGTTTGATCATTCATGGTTGGTTTGATCCTTCATGGTTGTGAACTTTGAATGTTAGAGAGTTGGCGTTAATCTATATTCACGGGCGTGACTTTGCTATTTCTTTGATTTTAATCTTCAAAAATTGTCTTTCAATCTTGCATCATGTTTTAATCAAGGTATATCCTGTTTAACACACTTAAAATACAAGTATTGTTAAATACATTATTGTTATGTTATTTGTTATCATCAAAATGACATAAATACTCTCCAAGGTTCAATAATGTCTATAACTTATGCCATGTCCCTGACTTTTTCCCTGTGGCTGTCCTGAGTAATACTGACTCTTCATGAATATAGTCTGGGCCACTAGACCTGATGTCTATCTGGAAGCTTCCTCTGCACTCTTTTTCTTCTCCATACTAATGGTAGATGAAACAAGTGTAGTGAACTTGACATGTTGGAATGTAGTCACATAATCCCCAATTTCTGCTTTATGGCCATCCTCAAATCTTCAACACTTTATCTATTTCATATGCAATCAATCTAACTACATTTTTACTTAGTCGAGTAAATTCCCTATGATATTCTATAACAATCATCTTTCCCTATATGTGGCTTAGAAATTCTCTCTTTTTTCATTTCTATAGACCCTAGGGATATATTGCTCCTTAAACTCAGCAACTAAGAAAACTCATGTCACTATTTGTGGAACTTTTGGTTTCAATAGGACTAACTTCCACTAGTCATAGGTATTCTCCTATAGTAGGGATAGGACATACATTGCTTTCAAGTAAGTGGAATCTCAATCTCATAAAAAAAAACCCTCTCAATCTTTTCTATTCAATATTCTGCAGTAGCAGGGTCATCGTCTTTTGAAACTAGAAATATGTACTTTTGGCTTATGTGGTAGAGGTGGAGGAGCTAGAATGGGCTATGGTACAACTCTAGCAATCTATTGTAGCAAGCATGTCATCTATTGCATTAGAAGGATTTGGCACTAATCAACCTATTTAGAAGCCTACTGGGTCAGGACTGGTGCAACATCTAGACTAGTCTGTTAACAATCTCTAAAATGGCCTGGGTAGGTCCTAAAAAACCTGATCTAGTCTAGTGTTGGTCTAAGCTAGAACTGTTCGTGTAGTTTGAGCAGGTGCATTGCCCATAATCAGAAGACAATCCCTATTCATATGTTTCTTAGATTCGTATTTGAAGCAAGTACATATGGTCATCTAACATTCTCCTCTATGGATCTTATGGTAAGTGCCATAAACTAGAGCACTCTCTCTGGTAGCCTGTCTCTAAGTGCTACATATAACAGATGTAGCTCTGGAAGGTTACCCCTCATATGTGATCCGCCCTATGTATAGCTTCTGCCTTATCCCTGGCTTTTGTCCTATGAATGTCTTGAGTAATACCAACTCTTCTTGCTTGTAGTCTAGGCCACTGGACCTGATTTCAGTCTGAAAGCTTTCTCTGCTTTCTATCTCTTTCTCTTCTCCATACTAATGGCAAATGAAACAAGTTTAGTGAAGCTTATATGCTAGAGTACAATCACATAATCCCTAATTTTTGTTTTAAGACCATCCTTAAATCTTCGACACTTGTCTATTTCATCTGCAATCATTCCAACTACACATTTACTAAGTTGAGTAAATTCCTTTTGATACTCTATAACAATCATCTTTCCCTACCTGTGGTTCATAAATTTTTTTTTTTCATTTATGTAGACTCTAGGGACATATTGCTCCTTAAACTTAGTAATGAAGAAATCTCAAGTCACTAGCTATGGAACCTCTAGTTTTAATTGAAGTATCTTCTACTAGTTATAAGCATTCTCCTATAGTAGGGATATGACATACTTCGCTTTTTAGTCAATGGCGACCTCAAGGTCATCACAAATCTTCTCAAACTTTTCTATATAATATTTTACAACAGTAGGGTCATCGTTGTTTGAACCCAAAAAATTTGTGACTCCATTTTTTATGGAGTTCATCTGTAGCGCTCCCTTACCCTACTAAACGTTAATAGGATATGAAAGTGCTAATAAGTTTTTTTTTTTTACAACCAATGTACAAATCATTGTAATAATTTTTTTTCGAGTTTATTATTAGCGAAATATTTATTACTATTTTTTTCATTTAAATATATAACTAGTGATGGAAATAGTTTGATTTAATTGAACTCATGCAATTAACACAATGTTGACATATGACAGATATGAATCTCGTTACCAGAAGCTAGTGCACTAGCTGTAGACCCCTCTGGCCTCAACTGTTGGCTTTGTCTAGCTGCAAAATTTGATCTAACACCCCGTGACTGGAAAAACCTAGGCACTGTTCATCCCTTTTTTCCTGATGTATGGGTCATGCTAATTGTCGGCCTCCGTGGTGGCTCTTCTATCCTCTTTCTCTTTGACCTCTTTTCCACACTGATGGCTGAGGATACTAGTGTAGCAAAATCCTCAAGTTGAAGGGCGGTCACCATATTCCCAATATCATCATTAAGCCCATCCTCAAATCTACGACATCTGTCTGCCTCATCTGCAATGATTCCAGTCGCATATTTACTTAGTCGGGTGAACTCCATCTCATATTCAGCGACTGACATATTTCCTTGCTTCAAGTCTTGAAACTCCCTTTTCTTTTCATTCACATAAACTCTAGGCACATACTTCTTATTAAATTCTTCCTTGAAGAAATTCCAAGAAGGTGGTTTCGGTGTCTGGGGCTTTGATAAAATTAATTTCCACCAGTCATAGGCATGATCTTTTAAAAGGGACACTGCATATCTAACCTTTTGTTCCTCTGGACACTCAAGTTCCTCAAACACCCTTTCTGTGGACTCCATCCAAAACTCTGAAGCTGTTGGGTCATCCTCCCTCCTTCCTAAAAAATCTGTGGCCCCATATTTTCTCAGCTTATCAATTCGGGGTTTTGGCTGAGGTGGAGCTGGTTGTGGAACTGCTTGTACTATCCATTGCAACAAGTTTGCTATCTGTTCCATAAGAGGCTCATGTCCCAAATTAGCATGTCCCTGTGCTCTCGGAGGAGCTACTACACTCGGCCCGGAATCTCTTACTAATTGAGGTTGTCTGAGATTGACTGAGTCTGAAAGGCTATTACTCAGTTTGTCTTCTGAGAAATCTTATTCCGATCCCGAATCCTTATCTACCTATAAACCAGAAGAAGGGACCCAAGTCAGATAATTGCAACATTTTAAACATATGCATGATATACATATTCTATTTTACACCTACTGATTAAGAATCAATTAGTCTAGGCTCTGATACCAGTAAATGTAGCACTCCATTACCCTACTAAACGTTAATAGGATATGAAAGTCCTAATAAGTTTTTTTGTTTTTACAACCAATGTACAAATCATTGTAATAATTTTTTTTTTCAAGTTTATTATTAGCGAAATATTTATTACTATTTTTTTTCATTTAAATATATAACTAGTGATGGAAATAGTTTGATTTAATTGAACTTATGCAATTAAACCATAATATTTAGAAATAATACTAGATTTATAAAATTACAAAATTCATTCCTTATAAATCCTACATGCCACAAACTCACATAAAAAAAAGATTCTTAGAATTTAATTTTTACAACATAATTTTCAAAACATACAAAAAGAACTAGACTGCTGCAATCTGATCTTGGGAGTTCCCTCTTCTTCGGTCGCCCTATCGGAATAACTACTTCTATTTATCTGCGCGTGAAACATACGCGCTAAGCTTCTAGCTTAGTGGTACGTTTGGCAACTATCCAATAATTACATAAATAATTCTAAAATAAAATTTTTGAAACTACAATTAATTTATTAAGCATGTCAAATATTCAATTAATAATAAAACCATTTTCTTCATGCAAAAATATTTAATTCATCAATTATGACATTTCATTCATTAAGCATGCTTGAAATTTCTTAACAATTCAAGATATAAAATTCACAATATCAATTTCATAATTCACATTTTTTTCTGTTATTTATTTAATAGTCCACGACATCTTAGACCGAAACTAAACACTGGATACAGGGTTTTTGCTCTCCGACAGTATACTCGGCGCCTACATAATTATTTTATAACTCGGCGTTTAACGCCTACATTTCCAATAACAACTTAGCACCTTTTTGGTGCCTACGTAATTTTTAAACTCAGCACTATTTCTTAGTGCCTACTTAAATTAAATCTCAGCACTATTATTTTTAGTGCCTACATTTCTACCCTTTTATTGGCATGCCAACTTATCCTAATTTATAGTTCTCGACTAGATGTTATAAGGCTTAAATTACATTTGTTACCTTTATTAATATTTACATAAATTATGTAGGGAACATTAATATAAACTCCATATAAATGCAATAATTTCCATTCAATATTTTACAATCTCATACTAGCTCATTCAATCATTATAATTATCAGAAAAATTCAATTAATACATTTTATGTCACATAAATTCACAATCAACACATTTCTTCTAGCTGTCCTATTCTGGACAGCATTTCTTCCTTATGACGCTCTGTATTTTTCGTCTATTTTTAGATTGATTCTAAACATATGATCAAATAACAAAATATAGGTACATATCTTATCTTTAAATTCCAACTAGAAGCACATTAAAAGGCATTTTTTAGAAAAAGTTATAAATTTTCTCCTAAACTACGTTCACTGCAATCTGCCCAGTATTTTACTAGACAGAATTATGTCTTATTTTACTCTGTCATTTTAATCCATTTTCATATGGAATTGGAACAGGTGATCAACTATAAATATTTAGATAACTTTCGTATCTTTAATATACAACTGGAATCATATTAAAAGGTATTCTGTAGCAAAAGTTACAAAGTTTCTCCTAAACTACGTTCACTACAATCTGCCCAGTATTTTACTGGACAGAATTATACCTTATTTTGGTCTGTATTTTTCATCCCTTTTTCGATGGAAATTGGACAGGTGATAAACTAAACCAATATAGGTACATGTCTTATCTTTCATTTCCAACTAGAATTACATTAAAAAGAATTGTGTAGTAAAAGTTATGAATTTGCTCCTAAGCTACGTTCATTTCAAATCTGCCCAGTTTTATTTTTTGAACAGATTTCTAGGTCACTTTTGAGTCACGTTTTCACCTAATTTCAGGTATATTCATGTCTAATGATCTGAATAAAAGTTTAAGACATATGTCTTAACTTTCCAACCCAACAAGAATCACTCATAAATAATTTCCAGAACTCAAGTTATGATCAAAACACTATACATTGTTCATAAGAATTTTTCAGCACATCAATTAAATCATACAATTTCCATTTTTGCATCAACCTCATATTCTAGTTTTTATTTTCATGTTCATTGCATCATTTAATCACCACTTAATTTCTCAATCAATTATTCATAATTTCATACACATCACAAAATTAAAATCAATATTTTTATATATTGAATTTTTGTCAAATATACATACCTCAAAATTCTACTTCTCTTTGATGATTTTGCCTTAATCCCCTTTTTTTCCATCTAATCTTAGCTTGAATTGAAGAAAGAAAAAGAAGAGTAATTGGGGGAGGAGAGTCACGGCCAAAGAATAAGAAAAGGGAGAGAAAATGGGTTTGGTCAAGATGAAAAAGAAGAATGATAAAAAAAATGGAAATTTGACTTTCTATAGTTGGATTAGGTGGGTGGTTAGGATTAATTGTTATTCTTGCTTCCCATTGGTCCATTAATTTTAATCACTCTTAATTTATCTTAATTAAAAGAATATTCCTTTCCTTAGATAAAGAATATTCCATTTTTATGTTTTCTTATAATTTTTGTGCTAAAAACACTGCAATTTATAATTTCGTTTAGCGAAAAATTTTTTTTTTCCAATTTTAATTCCAAACTTCAAAATTCTCAATTAATAATATCCAAAATATTTTCTCCCATATTATTATTATTTTAATTTATTTCTTTAATGTATGAATTTAGACCCGATCAATTCGGCATGCCAGATTTCGTTCAACCGCGACCGTGGCCTAAATTATCGGGTATTACATTATCTATTTGTACCTTTGGCTTCAGTGGTGGAGGTGGGAAGAGTTGGAATGGGCTATAGTACAGCTCTGGTAATATGTTGTAGCAAGCCTGTTATCTACTGCATCAAAGGGATATGACCCTGATCAACCTATTTAGGAGCTTGTTGGGTTGGGACTAGTGCAACGTCTAGACCTTGAACACTAGCTCCACCAGGCTAGTTTAATGTTCCATCTCACTATAGTCTTATAAGTTAATAGAGAAGTAGTCCAAGTCAGAGTTAGATGAGACATATTTATGCATGCATGATAAAATCTCTGCCCACTTAGATCTAAAAATGCCTAAACCTAATCTCTCATACCACTAAAGATAACATCCACCCATATAGTATGACATAACCCCACTATACAAGTGAATGCCACTTGACTTGTTACCTTATAAATCTGTATATCATGCATATTAAAACACCCATATACTATGTGCTGTATGAAACAAATTCATGTATTTGAATAAAAATCTAAATCCAAAAATATCAAATATAAGCAAAATGTTGTTTGTATAATAACCAAATCCTTATTCTCAAAATAAACTGGTTTAGGCATAAACTAGCCATTTATTATAAACAATCCCTATTTAAAATTAATCAAATCAATTGCATGTCGTTATTAATAAAAATATGAATGAATTAAATAACCTTATCCCATATCATGAAAAATAAACATAATGAATAAATGAAATTGACCCAAATATGGGTTTGTTTTGACTGCTATGACGAGTTTAAACTCCTCTTCTAGTCAACTCAATTATCTATTGATTCCTAATCTACATGTAGGAGAACTCATATGCTAAACTATTGAAAGCTTATTTATACATTATCACCACATATAACTGTATAAATACCTCGTGAGCTTAATCATACCATCATATATCAATATAAAAATAATATATATTCGATCTATTAGTTGAAATGCTTTTATGTTGTATTACACATTGTCCATCTAATAATTGGTTTTCATATTCCTTATTTAATTTATAGCTATCTAAACCTAGACTATCTAGATGCAGATTGTGAAATAGGAGTACTCTCACCTAAGTTTAAGCCACTTTGATCCTAAGTAATAAATCCATATAGTATAACTACAGTACTGTAAATCCCTCAATGCATGTTATATATCCTATGCTAGTCCTCGTATATATAATGGACATATAGTTATAATATGATTATTCATCGCATTTCATAAATCCATTTCATGGTTTACACATGTTATCCACATAATACTTTGTGATTTAAAGCATATAAAGCATATCCATGTTCTTGTTCATGTATTCATACTATATACAGTCTTATTTCATCATATAGTGTGTAAGTGCATAATAATTCCATGTTAATTCATCATGAAAATCAATATAAAATTTTGTTTCAGGACTTCACAGGCATGAATGTTCATTCATAGCCTTGAAAACCTTTTCACAGGTGGTCTATCCATGACTCAAGTCGTGATCATTTTTTGAGGCATCATTCACAAGTGTGAACATCATGTCACGACTATGAATTTCCAATATGCAACATTTCCAACACTAAATCAAGGTAATTAAGTACATTACATGCAATGGCTCTAAGGCTAACCAATATTAGTCACTTCTATCAATACTTTTCAATATATTACAATATTTTACAAGTTATAAACATACGTATTATCATATTTAATCAATTAAACTAGGTTCAATGTCTTATTTATCAATACCATAACATCAAGACATACTCAATTGTTATTATTCCTTACACATCCCAATCAATATCATTTCACCAAGTTTCAGCATAGCATCTTAGGTATCAACATATGCCAAAAAACATAACTATAACGCAAATATTCACACAACATGCCAAAATTTGAATTTAGATATGTATATGTGCAAACCTAAATTTGAGCCTTAAAAATCAACCTCTCTAGTGTTTATAATCCCTCTTGTAGGTTTCTCTTCCTTTCTTTTCTTCTCCTAACACTATATCAAAAATGAAAATTACCATCTAAACAACTATGAGCCGTTCATATGCCCTTAACAACATAAACCCTAACTTAATCTAACAATATGTGCCCTTTATTATTATTTCCCATCTAAAAATTGTATCAAACTAGTAAAAGAAGAAGGAAATGAGATTTCTTTCCTAAAATCTTGAAGAAATAGAACAAATTAGGACCAAAATTTGCCTTTTTTTATGCCCCAATTCTACCTTCTTAGAAAAAATGAAATCCTTTGATTATATCAATTAAACCTTGTTACTGATGTGAATTTCATGTTATAAATGTTATGAATCGAAGGGAATTCATTTCTAGTGCTAAAGGGGTTACTGGCTAGGGTTTAGGGTTGTGAAATTCACGAAAATCAGACAAAATACGAAACTGTTCATTTTATATTGCTTCATACCCATAAAGCTGTTAAGTTTTAAAATCCATATTTCGTGACGTTCACGATCGTGAAGCTATAGTCACGGGCGTGAATCCTGTGAAACCTCACTTTTTTTTATGTCTTTTTTAACTATTTTTATGTTCCAAAATCTATAAACATTTATTTACTACTTATATACACTTAATACATGTTATTTGTATACCCTAATTTGCGAACGTTACATCCTCTAATATTAGGTTTTTTCAACTCTAACAACAATTGCACTCATAAACAAAATAACAAAAAAAAAAAAATTATTTCCTAACTATATCTAGTTTGACTACTCTTGTTGACAACTAAATTCAAGAATGCAAAAACAACCATGCACACTAACACACCCACAAAAGGGTGGACTGAGGGAAAGATCTAGAGCATCTTACCTATCATTTAGAAATGCAATGCTAAATATTGTTAAAAAAGTAGCCACTATAGTACACGGTCGTCGAAGGAAACCTAGTCTTGTTATCACGATATGACATTAATAAAATCAAATAGATGTGTCAAACATGAAAAACTAAAACTAAAAACAATATGATTACTCATAATTGATCATATTGAAATAGTTGGTCCAATAGTTGTATTATAAAAATAATTAATATAGAAATGTGAATTCATGATCAACATTCAAATCATACATCACTATTTGCTATAAAGAAAAATAGTTGCCTAAAAATTAAATTAGCCCCAAAAGAATTGCTCAAGCAACTAACACTACACCATAAAATGTATTTAAAATTTACAAGCTACTTAGTTATGAAATTGTTTAATTTTGCATCTAAAAGCAAATTCCATCATTTTCTTCCAATTTTTCAAAAACCAAGAGGAATTTAATCTTGATATTGAGTATCAAGAAAAAAAAGAAAAAAATCAAACCTAATCAAAACAAAATCATGTATGCCCTATTGTTGATTAAGACATAGAGGATAAAAATGATATTGCAATGGAAATCAAAATAAAAAAAAAAACACTCATAGAGATTAAATTTGAAGAGATTGTTCCAATTTACTATTGATTTGAGGACATTGAATTTTAAAAAAAATTCAGAGAGAGGTCAAGGAGGCGAAGACCAGTCTACCTTGCAAAATGCGTCGATCATATTTACCATGACATTACTCCAATCCATATGTTTGTCTAAACTATGCAAAACCCTAAAAACGACTTGGTTATTAGTATAATAATATAAAACTAAAATTAAATACTTCTATATAAAAACTACTAGACCTCAATAAACCAAAAATAAGCAAACAACTCAAAATCAAAGTAAAAAAGGAACTCTAAATCACTACAAAAGGAAAAAAAATAGTTTAGAGTGAATTAAATTTCAATCTAATTTCAATCAAATAGTTTAGACCTCAATGCGTTCTCAAAAGCAATTAAATTTCAATCTTCTATCCTACCCAGCTCACAAAAAAACCAATAAAGTCAAGATCTAACTGCTAAATATAACAAATCGAATCCAAAATTCCCAAAATAGAGAGAAAATCGAAATTGACGAAAACCAACTCCTTATGGTTTTGGCTTCACCATTGAAATTCAATTCAACAATTCTGTTTTGGAAGGGAAGAAACTATAGGTCCGGTTTTCAATTTTATTGGGAAGGGAAGAGTGAATTAACAGAGAGAAAAAATTTAATAATTTAATATTTTTATCCTAAAATTTTAACTGAAGATATTCTAGTTATTTTACATCATCAATATTCTGATTTTGTACAATTAGTTTCTACAAATAGTTTTTCCCTTTTTTATTAATTTCTATAAATATTCTACAGCGCATTAATTTCTATAAATATTCTACAGCGCATTAATTTCTACAAAGTATAATTGAGCCAACACAATAATTGCGAGGATAAAAACTTTAGAAAAGTGGAGAAATGGCTTGATTAAAAATTTTATTATTGGATTTTTTAATAACATTTTTTTATAATTTTCATTCTTTTTTTTTTCAAAGAAGAAAAAAGAGCATTGGCCTCTGTCCTATCAGTAGCTTTTCCCAATCACAAAGAAACACCGACAATTCCCCCTCCGACCTGACGCTTCCCAGCGATCCAATGCGCTTCCCGATATAATCCCCCCGGTAACAAGTGCCACATCCCGACGCATGTGACAACCGATACATACGCACGTGCCTGCGCACCTTCCCTGTCCAGCTGTCTTTGGAGTTGGATTCCACAGGAAACCCAGACCAAAAATCGCACACAAATAACAAAGAACAAAGATCAATAATAGAAGTAATAAGAACTAAATTTCCCAATTCTGATTTCATTTCACATTTATCGATTTCACCCGAAATTCGCTTCTTGTGATTAGGGTTTTGGATCTATAACTTACTGTAAAGGTGTGAATATTTGGAGATTATACAGATTTTCTCTTCTGTAAGTGACTTCTTCGGCAATGGAGGCAATACTAGCACGGGCCCTGGAGTATACTCTCAAGTACTGGCTCAAATCGTTCTCTAGAGATCAGTTAAAGCTTCAAGGCCGCACCGTGCAGCTTTCCAATTTAGGTAAGTCGTGTTATTTCATTGCTTATTAGAGGAATTCGAAAAGTTTTTTTTTTGTTTTAATGTTTATGATTTTCCATTCGTAGTTAAATTTCGTCTCTTTTTACTGTTAATTATCATGACTAAGAATGTTAAGTTCGTTTTTTTTTTCTTTTAATTTTTTTTTATCACATTGAATTGAGGTTTATGCATTTAGTTCATTTGATTTGGATATAGATATAAATGGAGACGCCTTGCATGCGAGCATGGGATTGCCACCGGCGTTGAATGTAACGAAGGCAAAAGTGGGAAAATTCGAGATAATTGTTAGTGTTCTTTCTTCACATATATATATATATATATATATATATATATTTTCTAGTGGGTCTCGAAACGGGATCTTGGGAAGGGGAGGGGCTGAGCCGCTTATGCCACTGGGGCACATGTCCTGGCTTCTTCATTTATATTTTTAGTTATTCTTGTTATTTCTTTTCTTATAGTGGATTTGATAAACTTTTCTGCAGCTTGTTGCGTTATCATAATTTTGAAGAGTGATAGTAATAAAAAAATGCTTAAGTTTGTTTTGTAGTTCTCCATCAAGTTATTATCTTTTAGGTTAATGGACTTAAGAAACTTCATTCCTAATAGATTAAATTATTTTGGGATTGTAACATTGGCAGTCTAGATATAAAACTAAATGATTATGATAGGACTGCCATGATTTGTGGCTAATTTTGAATTTTTGTCGTGATTTGCAAATTGAAATGATTGATTTATAAGGTTGCAATTCTTTATGCAAAATTTGTCAAACTTTTAATCTCTTGGAAACCAAGCTGTGTTTTAACCAATTTTTATTTTTATTATTGTCTCGGAACTGCTGGATTCCTAATTTAGTTTAATTGCTCTGCATGTTTGCGTTCTTCCTCTCAGCTTCCCTATGTGAGTAATGTACAAGTAGAGCCGATTGTTGTGCATATTGATAGGCTTGATCTGGTTCTGGAGGAGAACAACAATTTGGATGCATCTAGCAGCACCAACAGGTTTTGTGAGTTCATTTTCAATTGATTGCATAATGATGCCTATACTGTTTTTAAGAACTTTGCTGCTTCCCCTTTGTTGTTGCAGTAGCCAGTCATTTACTGGATCCAGTAAGGGTAGTGGCTATGGATTTGCTGATAAGGTAGGTGCCGTTTTGAGTGCAGTTGAATTCAGTGATTAGTCAACTTCCTTGGAACGTGATTCTTTTTCTAAATTCTAATGCTTCAACCCTCCGAATCAAAGACCTTTACTCTCTAGAAATAAATAAAAAAAAAAGAAATTTGTAGGATGTGTAGAAACTTGATTTCTCTTAAGTATAACATTTGTTTTGAAGCTCAATTTTTTTCTGGAGAATTCAACTATGGAGAAGCCTAATCAGGCAATTAAAGAACATAATGTTTTCATTGCATTCCAAAACACAGATTTGCTAGGAACAAATTTTTGAATATCAGTTATATCTATGTTCATATATGCATTGCTTCACTTTTATCATGAGTGATACATACGTAGATGATACTCATGAGAAAAAAACATGTTTCAGGTCTTATGCGCATTATTGGATATTTAGTCTGTACCTTGTTGGTCTGATGGTTAATTAGATGCAAATGGATGCAGATTATTATATATAAAATTTTCCTTTTGATTTCCAGATTGCAGATGGAATGACAGTTCAGGTTAGCACTGTCAATCTTCTACTTGAAACATGTGGGGGTGTTCGACGGAAGGGTGGTGCTGCTTGGTAAGTTCTTATTGTTTTCACCAGATTTATATTGATGTCTGCAAGTCAATATCTGTTTGTATCATTTGGAATAACTTATGGAAGGCTGTGATTTGGCTTTTGCAGTGATTTAAAATTTACATAACATGATACTGTTGTTCATGTGTGTGTGGTTGTCTTTGGTTTGCTAAGCAGTGTATTTTGTTCAATGTAAAATAGGAATACTTTTCTTTCACTTGGCATCAGGAAAATTGTTGGTAATTTGTATTTTTAGTCTGGTACTAAAGATGATAAAATCTGTTTTAACCATTTGTGGACATTATACCATCTTTTTTTCCCATTTTTTTACCGTCTCCAGGGCATCTCCTCTGGCATCTATTACCATACACAACCTTTTATTGTATACTACAAATGAAAATTGGCAGGTAATTTTGCTATATGCTTAATTGTGATTGCTTTCTCTGGTTCAATTATTTATGTCAGTACTACTATTTTGCAGATTGTAAATCTTAAGGAAGCACGGGACTTCTCTAGTAACAAAGGGTTTATATATGTGTTCAAGGTAATATACTAGCTTTTGATAATAGCACCTAATGATTTTCTCCATCTGCATGTTTGGCTGGTTTTATAGTGCATTTATTTTCTTTTGGAAGTGAGGTTATATTTGAGTCCTGTGGTTACATTTATTCAAAATAATGGTGATGCCAAAATTTCTCTTTTACAGAAACTTGAATGGGAATCCTTATCTATTGATCTTCTGCCTCATCCTGATATGTTCGCTGATGCTAGTTTAGCGCGTTCTCAAAAGGGTGCAGCTCAGAGAGATGACGATGGTGCAAAGCGTGTTTTCTTTGGTGGGGAGCGTTTTTTGGAAGGAATATCAGGAGAGGCTCATGTAATGCATATTGTACAATTTACTATTTTTTTATGAGTTTCCTTTCTGGATGATGGAAAAATGTTAAATTTGTTTTATTTGTCTGGGATATGTACTATGTATTCCTACTCGCTAAATTCATACTCTATCAGATCACAGTACAGAGGACTGAACAAAACAGTCCCCTTGGTCTTGAGGTTCAATTACATATTACGGAAGCTGTCTGTCCTGCTTTAAGTGAGCCAGGTATTAATGAAATGATATCGAGCAATGTGATCTTTGTTCAGATTTTTATAGTGTACAGAATAAATGAATAAAGAAAAGTGACATTGTATGAGCAGGACTCCGAGCTCTTCTCCGCTTCTTGACTGGTTTGTACGTGTGTCTGAATAGAGGAGATGTTGATCTAAAAGCTCAGCAGGTTTCAAGTTGCACAAACTGTTACTCTTATGATGAGCTGGAGTTTCTTGTTAATTGTTGTGGATGTATCTGAACTGAGCTCTGTCTCTGTGTTTCTATGTTTCTGTCTATGATTCCTGGCAGCGATCTACTGAAGCAGCTGGACGTTCGCTAGTCTCTATTCTTGTGGACCACATATTTTTCTGCATTAAAGATGCTGGTTAGGGTCTTTTCATATATATTTTCTCTTTTACATTGCTTGCTAATATATTAGTTTCAGTCTTTTTGTTCTCTATTAAAAACTAATGTAGAACTTGTTTTATCTTTTGATATTTTTGGAATACACTTGACCTGCGTTGATTCTATGTTCATTCCTATTGGTTATAAACTGCATTTTGTAAGTCTTAGAAGAAACTTAATTTTTCTGTGGATATTTACACTCCCCCCTTTTGTGTGTGCCCCACGACTCAGGCCATATTTTTTCGTTGGACTTCAACGTATGTGTGTAAGAGGGGATATGTACCTACAAGCAAAGATAGATGTCCTCATTAAGTCAGATTTTCCTGCATTAGAAATTTGCTCACATTTTCAATTTTCTTGCAGAATTCCAGCTTGAGCTTCTGATGCAGTCACTGTTCTTCTCTCGGGTATTGTCCACAACTCTTGAATGTTGAATTTTCAAATAACATATTGTCATTGCTCTGGTTGATTTATTTGTTAACTTGTAACTTTTAGAACATTCTAAAATTGATTCATATTAGTTAGTCCATCCAAAATTTTGTTAGTGGGAAGGAATGGTATTTTAAGCGACCTAAGAATTTATGTATATATTTTTGTTGGTTAGAATTTTTTTTAGAAACTCTAAACTAGTCAATTTAATTACAGAGAGAAAGATTTAACATTAAGTTAAATATGTGGGAAAATAATGAAGTTTAAGTACTCATGTTTAAATGATGTTTTTAACTGAAAACTTTTGAGTGATTCAGACTTAAGAGGCTTAATTTTTAAACAAAAAATGTTTACAACATGGACCGGAGAAAATATGTTTTTTTGAGTTTTAGTGGTTCCTTAAATATATTGTTGTCAATATGCACTATTGTTTGATTTGCATTTCCCGCATTTAGGATGCCTGAGATCCTTCAGAATTTTACCATTTTGCTGTGGGTGCTTCCATTCATCTCTGTTATTGATTTTTGTTGATGCAATTTTTAGTTGTGCAAGATCTTATGCCATATGTTTCTTCTAGGCAACAGTTTCTGATGGAGAAATTGCCAATAATTTGACTAGAGTTATGGTTGGTGGATTGTTTTTAAGGTAAATTTAATTTCTACTCTTTTATACGTTAGTGCTTGTAAATGTTCTCTTTTGTCAACTTAATTCAATTACTCTTTTTGACTACACAGCTCAAATTGGAAGGGAGTAGCATATATGCTTGTCACATTCCTCTGCTCAAGGGGTGCTCATTATAATTTATTTATTTTGATTGCACTCCTTGTTCTTTCTTGGTTCTCCCTCCAATTCTTTTTCATTCTTCTTCTCTTCTCCTCCTTAGAATTCAGGTGGTGATAAGAGATTGGATCTTATAAATTTATTGTTGAAATTGTATGGAATTACAAAATCAATTGAAATTATTGACCACAACCTTGAATATTAGTCCTTTCAATTTTATAAAGAAATTTTATTTTAAGCGGAGAAATTTAAGGGTGAGAAATTTAAATGTCATCATGACAATTAATGCACTAATCTGTGTTTAAATCATATGTAACATGTTAGGCCACTGCATAACAGTTTTTCAAGATACCTATACAAGAGAAGCTGATAAGTATTAGCAAGTCTGTTTCACATGTGTATATGCCTGGTTCTGCTGATATTGGATACTTGCTTTAGTTCTTTGACTAGCTCTTATCCTAATAATGAAAGAACAATTCACTGATTAAAACTGTAAAGTTGTTATTCCTACATCTGTTACACAGCACAAGAACGTTGGATGGCTGATTTTTTGGACATGAGGAAAGAGCCGGGATGGGGAGGAGATTGATTCCTGTTTTTTATTAAGTCCGTTCTAATCACTATGTGAATTACTGGAATGCAGGGACACCTTCTCACGTCCTCCATGTACTTTGGTACAACCATCCATGGAGGCTGTCACAGATGATGTTACGCAGATTCCTGCCTTTGGTATTATCTAAACCTATTGATTTGGATGTTCCAATTCAATAAATATATATAGTTGGGACTGCATATCAGATGGTTTAGATATTTCTAATTAATATATTGTCTTCACAGCAAAGAATTTTTGCCCTCCAATATATCCTCTGGAAGACCAGCAGTCGCAGTTCACTGTAGGTATTCCTTTAATATGCCTTCATTCACTTCAGGTCAAGCCTTCCCCAGTCCCTCCATCTTTTGCTTCGGAAACAGTTATTGCTTGCCAGCCTCTTGTGGTAGGAGTTGATAATTCTGATGTATCACCTTCTCCATCCTCTTATGCTTGGTTCTAATCTTTCTTTTGCATTGTTTATTCAGCTTCACCTACAGGAAGAATCATGTTTGAGAATATCTTCCTTCTTAGCTGATGGGATTGTTGTCAATCCTGGGGATGTTTTACCTGATTTTTCTGTGAATTCCTTGATGTTCTTTCTCAAGGAATTGGACGTCACTGTTCCTCTAGACATAAGTAAATCAGATATTCCATCTGTCTACAAGAATTCTACACTCCAGAATACCTTTACTGGAGCAAAGCTTCATATTGAGAACTTGTTCTTCTCAGAGTCACCTTCCCTAAAACTCAGATTACTAAACCTGGAGAAGGATCCTGCTTGCTTCTGTCTGTGGAAGGGTCAACCTGTTGATGCAAGCCAGAAGAAATGGACTGCTGGGGCATCACATCTTTGTTTGTCTCTGGAAACATCTACCTGCTCAACTGGGAAACTTTCTTCTTCTGGGTCAACTTCAGGCTTGTGGAGGTGTGTTGAACTAAAAGATGCTTCTGTTGAAGTGGCTATGGTGACTGCCGATGGAAGTCCATTAACAAATGTTCCTCCCCCAGGTGGTATTGTGAGAGTAGGTGTTGCTTGTCAACAATTTTTGTCCAACACTTCTGTTGAGCAGTTATTTTTCGTTCTGGATCTTTATGCATATTTTGGCAGAGTTGGTGAAAAGATTGCCTTAGTTGGCAAAAATAGGAGACCAAAAAGAAGTATTAATGAATCTTCTGGTGGTAGGCTAATGGATAAAGTTCCCTGTGATACTGCAGCAAGCTTAGCAGTGAAGGGGCTTCAGCTTCGGTTCTTAGAATCTTCTGCTGTAGATATTGAGGGGATGCCTTTGGTTCAATTTATTGGAGAAGATCTTTTCATCAAAGTTGCTCATAGAACCCTTGGTGGTGCCATTGCTGTTTCATCTACTTTACACTGGCAAAGTGTTGAAGTTGACTGTGTAGAGACTGAGGGAAGCTTGACACCAGAAAATGGCATGGTTTCAACCTCAGCTAAAAATGGTAGTCTCGTTTCTTCAAATGGCTATCCTCAATTAAGAGCTGTCTTTTGGGTACATAACCAGAAGAAGCATAAGCCAACTGGTATTATCCAAGGGATTCCATTTATGGACATAAACATAGTACATGTAATTCCATTTAGCGAACTTGATAAAGAGTGCCATAGTTTAATCGTGTCAGCCTGTGTTTCTGGCATTCGCCTTGGTGGTGGAATGAATTATGCTGAAGCCCTGCTACATCAATTTGGAATACTTGGGCCTGATGGAGGTCCTGGAGAAGGGCTATCTAAAGGATTAAAGAATTTATCAACAGGGCCGCTGTCAAAACTTTTTAAAACATCAGCTCTCACTGTCACTGATTTGGGAGAAGGTATGGGACTAACTATTAATGTAATTTTTTTCTCATTATCTATGTGCTTTTATCTCTGTGGTATAGTCTCAGGTTCTCTACTCCTGCTACACTGGTCTTAAGCTTCAGTTTTTCTACAGATATAAGTTCAGAAAATGGGAATGATGGTGGATTTTTACACTTGGGAATGCCAGATGATGTGGACGTGAGTATAGAATTGAAGGATTGGTTATTTGCTCTTGAAGGTGCACAAGAGATGGCAGAAAGGTGGCGGTTTTACAACCAAGAAGATGTGGGCAGAGAGGAGAGGTGCTGGCACACAACTTTCCAAAGTTTGCTAATAAAAGCGAAAAATAGTCCAGGCCATGGGCTGAATGGGAAAGAGAAGTCACTTGGAAAGCAGAAATATCCTGTGGAATTGGTGACGGTAAGGATATTTTTTCTCCGTCTTTTCCCCCTCATTTATATTAAGGAGATTATAGTAGTGTTGTTTTTGAAGCTTTTAAATGCTTCACAGATAAACAATTGTTTTACCATTATATGTATTTCCTTTGAAAGTATTATTTAGTTAAGAAGGCAGTAAATGATTTGTATATTCAGCTAAGATCTGTTTTGAAACCTATATTTACCAAAGCAGTGTATTACATAAATTACTGTATGTCACTACTAGGGCATATATACTGGAAGTAGCTTTAGTTTAGGGGAATGTTATGCATTTATTTTGTTTGGGGGTAGTTCCAGAGTCATTGGAGTTAGTTTTTGATTGTTATGCCTATAAATTATCTTGCATCTTCAGTTGTTAGATTCGTTGCTTTTGGATTCTGCATTTTGTCACGATACATGCAGGTTGAATGTTAGGATATTGTTAAAAAGTTGACTTAAAATTGATATTTAAATGTATTTCTTATTTGACTCAGCTCCTGTAGGGTTGGTCCTACAGGATGACTTTCTTGTCAATGCTTTAGTTCTTAAATTTCTTGTCAATTGTATCTGGGGAAAATTGAGTTTAATTGGTGGTTTTCTATATGTTTATAATTATGTGAATAATCTCCTTGTGCTTCTTCTTGCTATTTCTAATTGTGTGAGGTGTTTGTAGGTTGGTGTGGAAGGTTTGGAGATCTTGAAGCCAAAAGGGATAAAGGCCATTTTGCTGCCTGAGAATGGGATGAAACAAGTTGAGGCGTATGGAGGGGTAAATCTTGAAGTTGACTTGGTGATGTCAGAGGAAAATGTTGACAATGGAATGGACACATGGGCTGTGGAAAACTTGAAATTCTCAGTCAAGCAACCGGTAAGGAGATTGAGGTTTTCCAAACATTTTATTATTTCCTCTTATTGGGTTGTGAGCTTTCTGCATTATGATAATTTATGCTATAGATCGAGGCTGTTGTGACCAAAGATGAGCTCCAGCACCTTGCTTTGTTGTGCAAGTCTGAAGTTGATGCTATGGGTCGGATAGCTGCTGGGGTTCTGAAGCTGCTCAAGCTGGAGCATTCCATTGGCCAGGCAACCATAGACCAACTCAGCAACCTTGGTATGGTTAATTGTTTTTAATTAATTCATCCTCATTTCCAAATTGGAGTAACCTTGGTTCTATCATCACCATTTCTAAAATTGAGGTGCAAACTGGAAGCATATCATGGTTTAACAGTTGAACTGTGCAAATTGATTGGGATTCCAGTTTTGGGAATCTGATATGCTGGATGAAGAATATTGGCTAATAGAACTAAATAAACTGAAAACTATGCACATAGCTGAAAGAAAAGAAGGAAAAAAAAGAACAATAACATCATGATAAATTGGTTAAATGTACATCAACATAATAAAAATGACGAAACAACAATGATGAACCAGTACTGGATTTAGCAGGTAGAAATTTATAGCTAGAAGAACTTGCCTCTCATAGTTTGTGCTTTAAAGGAGTTCTTGTATAGTCATAGCTTTCATGAAATACTGCTGAAAAAAATATGTTTCGCTGTGGTTTATATTCCTCCCATCTACATATAATTGAAGTGGAGAATTATCAAATGCATTCCATGTTAAACAAAATAGTTTAGCATGAAATACAGAAAAATGGGTTGGTTCTACTGTTTAAGAAATGGATTCAATACAGTATGGACTGAAATTTGGAGTCTAAAGATATGGTCAAATAAGCAAATTATTTGTGCTCATGTGTCTCATATAGCGGGTATCTTTCCTCAAATTTGTCAAGGAACATGGTAAATAGAAATTTCTTTTTCTCCGATTTTTGAGTTCTTGACCTTATGCAAAATGGAGATAATTGCAACATCTTCTAGATGTTTATAGAAACATTCTTATCTCTGTTTCGTTACTTTCTGTTGGCTTTTTTGTTTTGTCAAGTGAACTCCAATTTTTGCTGTCATGTAATGCTATTGGTGTAGATTTTGAGGTGCTGCTGCCGCTTAAAGTGATTCTTGGGGCTTTCTTCATTTTGATTCATCATCTTCTTGTATTATTTTCTTGAATACCTAGTTTTTACTTGTGGATGGTGTAAATATGACTTGACTTCTAGAGTACATCTAAACGTCATGTTAGCTTGGTATCCCAGGTGTATCTCCTTTCTCATTCTTGGGCTGATTCAGATTTTGTCAATTTTTGATTTGCAGGATCCGAGAGCTTTGACATAATATTTTCCCCGCAAAAGCCTAGCAGGGGTAGCAGTCCTTGCAGCATTGGTTTCTCTCCATTATCAAACCCGATTAACAATGACATTCTACATACAACTGTGGAATCAACAGTTGTTTTACTTGAGGAAGCAGTCTCAGACTCACAAGCCAAATGTGTTAATCTTATTACTGAATTTTCAACTTCAGAATCAGCTGTACAGTATCTTGCTGATATCAAACTACTAAGTCAGAAGCTTGAACGTATGCAGAGTTTAGTGAGGCAATTACAGACTCAAATTTAATTTGCCATTGCAATTTTGTGGTCATACAGTATACACATTCTTCTTGTATATAAAAATAGAGTATAGAAGCAGGTTGAGTGTTGTGATGATGCAGAAATGAAAACTATTCATTTATTATAGATAACAAATTTTGTATCTTGTAGATGACAGAAATATGGTTCATATTTTTATTTGAGTTGTAGATGTTTTGTCAACAAGTTTGTACCCTATAGTTGTGTTTTAGAACAACTTGCTGATATTTGCATTGTATAATTGCCAAAGCAAGTCTATTCTAAAACGTGGATTTGCCAGCAACGCCTTATGTACTTTCTTTTAGTTTTAGGCATTAGTTTTTTTAGTTCTCAGATGCCGTGTTTTTGGTCAAGGGAATTTACCAAAGTACGTGAAAAAAAAAAAAGCTGAAGGTGGTGAAACATCAAAAGACAATCTCATGCAAGAAAGACAATGCTACATTGAACAAAAACGATCAGAAAGCTTTCAATCATGCCACAAGGCATAGAAATTAGGGAACTTTGTGGAAGATAAAATTGCTTCCAATGAAGAATAAAATTCTGTAGTATGCGAGTAAAAAAATCAACTAGCTAAAAGTTTGCTTATGTAGGCAGACGAAAATAACTGAATCTAAGAGCAAAAAACTAAAGCTACTTTACTATGAATCAATTGCACAAAAACATCAACTAAAACTTGACACGTGGAGCAGCAAGCTTGCACTGGTTACTGAGTTGAGCACCATAACAGTCACATGATCAAACTCTCTAAACCGGCAACTCAACTAAGGAATACAAGGGAAGATGCATAACATTGTGCCTCTAATTAGCTACCTTCCAGCAACTCTAAATAGCGCTTCAAATCAGCTTAGCACTGTAGCTTGCTTGTGCAACTCAGGTAGGCAGCTTCAAGCAGCTTCCTTAGCAACAGCTGCAGCAGCTATAGCAGAGCAACTTAGCTGCCTAGAAAGCTGATCATTCTTCATCCCCACACCCCCCCGGTTGAGGCCTGGAAGAATCTGAAAGGCCCAACTTGGACAAGAGCTCAGAGAATTGAGGTATTGAAAGGGATTTGGTAAAGAGGTCTGTTGGTTGCTCAGAAGGAATATAAGCAGTGTCAATGAAACCAACCTTGAGTTGATTTCTAACAACATGATAGTCAATATCCAAATGTTTTGTGCGCTCATGAAACACTGAATTTGTCGTTATATGCATAGCAACCTTATTGTCACAGTGATCAGGAATAGGCTACAGAAGAGTCACACCAAAATCCTTAAGAATGTATGACAACCATTGTAGTTCATACACTGTTGAAGCCATACTTCAATACTCAATTTCAACTGAGGATTTTGATATTGTTCCTTTTTTTTTTTTTTTTGTCTTCTAAGACACTAATGCTGAGCCCAAGTAGATACAATAATCTATCAACGACCTCCTAGAGACATGATATGTGGCTTAGTTTGCATCACAATGGGCTATCAATGTCAAAAAGTTAGATGCAAGGAAAAAGAGGCCTAAAGGAGACCCTTTCAAGTATTTGAGAACATAAATGCACATTGCCAATGAGAGTGCCTTGGAGCTTTGACAAATTTACTAAGCTGTTGAACAACAAAAGTCAAGTCTAGCCCAGTGAAACCCAAATAAAGCAGTCTACCAACCAATCTTCTATCGAGTTGTGGATCAAGTAACAAATCTCCATCATCTAATGTTAATTTGAGACCTTTAGAGAAAGGCGTAACATGTAGGTTTGACACGTAAAACACTTGCATCTTGAATCAATTCAAGAGCATATTTTTTGACATATCTTACAATATCTAATCCAAGAAAGAATTTAGCTTACAAAACGTCCTTAATAGTAAATTCCTAGCGGAGAAAAGACTTCACATTTTGAATAGCTTGCTCTGAGCTACCTGTAAGAAGGACATCAACCATATAAATCAGTAGAGCTAAGAAGGCGCCATTGATGGAATATGTAAAAAGACAATGATCATGACAAGACTGCTAAACCCATAAGTTTGCAGTTTGCTGGTAAGCTCTTTGTTCCATTATTTAGAGGCCTACTTCAAACTATAAAGTGACCTTCTTAATTGACACACTTGCCCTGGCTTTGCCTTCATGTATTCTTCTGGAGGTTGCATATCTACCTCTTCATCTATATATTCATTGAAAAAAGCATTATTGATGTTAGTTGGTGAAAAGGCCATATATTAGTAGCTAGCTCTAGCCACCGTTTGGAACTGCTAGTTTTGAAAAATGGGAACGAATTGGGATTGGGAAGGGGCCTGTTCGGATCCGGCCGGTTCCGGTTCATAAACTGGCGGTTCGACCGGTTCTAATATTTTTTTAATTATAATTAACATAATAAATAAATGCAATTAAAATTATTAAACATTAAACTTTAGAAATTAAATTTAATTATTGGGTGATTTTGAAGCAAAAAATATAATTTAACTTATAAATTTGTTTATAAATGAAGCAAAAAAATATTAAGTTAGAAATAAGTGAAAAAATTGGGGAATAAATTAGTTAGAAAGAATGAAAATTTTGAAAAGAAAAATATTAACTTATGAAATATTAATTTATATAACTAATAAGTTATAAAAAAATGAAAACTTTGAGAAAAAAACTTATTGAATATTAATTTATGAAGATTATTTGATAAATTAATAAATTATAAAAATTATAACTAGGCTAAAAACTTAATCAATTTAATTTTTTTATTTTAAAATATAATATAATTATAAAAGTTTGAATTTATATTTAAAAATTATAATATTAATAATTAAGCTTGAACTTAATATTGTTTACCATTAATGAAGTTATATGTGTATTCTCTTCGAGTTTAGAGGAATCAAAACTCATATAGTTCTCTTGCCTTTTAAATTTTAATTGTTGACTTCTTTTACATTTTGGTGCTGCATGTGTCAGTCGTTCATTTGATGGAAAAGTCATATTGGTAATCAAATTGATTTTTCTCTATTTCTTGTTGTCTTAATGCCGCTTTGATCAAATAATCAATACATGCTTGAACTTCTAGTGATTTGCGAGTTAAGATAGATCGCGTCTCATCCAAAATATCACCTATCGCATTACAAACTTGTTCAACCAGAACAATAGAGACTGAACTTGAAAATTTTGTTTTGCAATTTGCAAGAGTACCAAATAAGTATTTTGATGTTGACTCCACTAATCAAAAATTGGAAAATCTTTACCTGTCATACCATCACTAAATTCAAATGTAGTTATTAGATAAATGTCAAGTTCGGATGAACCTGATGATGATCTTAATTTTTTATATTTTTGCATCATCAAACGATTAATCTCTCTAATTTTTATTGATTCACCTAAATCTTGACTAGCAGTGACACTACTAAAAATTTTATAAATCAAACTAAATTCCATAAATAAATCACAAGTTAATTTTTTTAAAATTATTAATAATAGAATCAACACTAACATCATTACTTCAATATAACAATAAATAATAAAGATTCAAATAATCATATAAACTATCTATTTTACATCTAGAATAAAAAAACACAACATACAATATTAATCGAATGAATAAATTTAAAATAATTTAACAATTTATTTTTCATCATACATATAGAATCATGCAAAATTGGATTATGAATATAATCTTGAAATGCATCAATAATATTAATACATTCACACAATAATAAATGACATGTTGGATAATAAATACCATTTAAAAATATATGTTGCATCATTAGCAACATTTAAAATATCAAAGAATTATTAACGAACATTCCAATATTGTGGATATAAATCATGTTACATTATTATAAATAAATGTGCACAATAATTATGTATATTCATACGATTCATTGAGTAATTCACATATTGAATTCTAACGAGTAAGAACAACTCTTGACAATCTTTTAGTTTTTTGTCATTTTTACGATAAAATCAAGTCCATAATTTTATTGTTTGTGGATGTGATCATAAAAATTAAATTACTACTTTAATTGGAGCAATTATACCACTCAGATTTCAAACCATTCTGAACACATAAATTTAACACATGAGATACACATCTAACCTGAAAAAATCTACCACTGATGTTAGGTTGATATAATGTTTGAATGTATTAAATCGAGGGGGTATTTACCGCCGTATTATCAAAAGAAACTGAAAAATTGTTATGAACTAATTTATATTCTTCCAAAATATTTTTTATCATTTTAAAAATATTATTGGCAGTATGCCGATCATAAAAAACTCTGAATGCAAGTAATCTTTTTTGTAATTTTCAATCATCATCAATTCAATGAAATGTAAGATTCATGTAAGAATGCATTTACCAATAATTACTTCAAATATCACTACAAATACAAATACATCCATTCAAAGAAGAAAATATTTTGAGCAATTATTTTTACTTTCTTTATATAAATTATATGAAGGACATTTAAAGATAAATTATATAAAGCACATTTAATGTTTAGCAGATATATTTAATGCGTTTTGACAATAATTAACAAAACTTTTTTTTCACCAAAACTAAAAGATAAATATTCAATACTTATTTTTTTTGCTAATTCTGTTTTATTTTTTCATCATTATATTGAAATATTGAGAAGTAGAAGAATATGTTGCATACTCAGAGATTTGAGTTTTCCTTTTCCTTTTCTCTGTTCCAATTTAAGTAGCATATTTATTTTGCAAACGCCTTTGAAATGTGTCATATTCACCTCAAACTTTAAATTTGTACTTTTGTGCACAATAATTACACACAATATCAAATAACCCATTGTTTTTTGAAATTTTTTGAAATGAATTTGTAAAATGTCAGATATTCAAATTTTTGTTTCAGATGATGTTGCAATCGCTGTCGGACCTAATTGTTCATTACCCCTATTTCCTTGGTTTTCTTCAGTTGAAATTTTGAACTTCTCCTCCTCATCCAAATTTGTAATAAAATTTTCCAAATCAACAATATTTTCATTAAAAAAATTATTCCATCCACTATGTCTTGCCATTATTTATGATTAAATTTTGTGATAAAAATTGGAGAATATTAAAAAAAAGTGTAGAGAAATATAATGAAAAAATATTTGTAGGAATAAGAAAAAATTGAGATAATGTAGAAATACAATTAGAAAGAAATTAGAGAGAAACAATAATTGAGAGTGCAATTATAGAGAAATTAGGAATATATGTAGAAAGAATTGAGATTAGTTATAAAGAAATTGAGAATAAAATTGTATAGGAAATGCAAAATGTTGAAATGAATTTGGTATTTATAGAAAAAAATTTAAAATTTAAATTATAATAATACTCATAAAATATAGCTGTTATTTTTCTGTTATAAGAGATATTTTTATCTTTTCATTCTATTTATATTTTAATATATTAAAAAAATGTGTGTATGTGCACTGTGCACCTGGTGCCAATGGTCTCATGATCATTGGCCTTTTTTTAAAACATTCTGGGTCGAAACCATGAATTGCTGGTTCTGAAGATGAACCGACAATTTCTGGTTCTCGAGGGAAAGGTCGAGATCGGACCTTCCCCAACCAGGCCACGGTCGGAGCTGGGTCCGGAATTGGCCTAGTCCGGTTCGATTCCATGGCCAGACCTATTAGCAGCTGCTATAGTGAATAATACTCACACTGTAACTAACTTGGCAACTGATGAGAATATGTCAGTGAAGTTTATACCCTCAACTTGATTGTACCCTTTTGCCACTAGCTTGACTTTGAACCTGTCCACAATACCATCTAAATGGAATTTAAATTTATAAACCCACTTTAAACCTATGACCTTTTTACGTTGAGGCAAGTATATTAACTCCTATGTCTTATTGATATCTAAAGCTTGCAATTCTTTCTCCATGGCCTTGACCCATTCAGGATGACTCTTTATCTGCAAATATGATGTGGGTTATTGTATTGCATAAATGTTAGTAACAAATGATATATGTGCTTTAGAGAAGTCTAATGAGTCTTATGCTATATACGGGCATTGAATTTGGGTTTTGGAATGTTTGTGTTGGACTAGAAATCTGACCTGGCTATAACATAGTTGGTTTAATTACAAAAGGGTCAGAAGTGGAGTTTATATAAGTAGGTGTTTGTAATGATTGGGTTAGGGAAGAGAAACGATTTGCTTCACTTAAATCTGTGTCATGTGATACTTGAGGTAAAGGTGTATTAGTAAGTTGTTATGGTATTTGCTTATCTTTAAAGGTAAAAATATATTTTTGAAAAATAACATCTCTAGAAATAAGAAACTTATGTATGTCTAAGTCACGCAACTTATATAAGTTTTTTGACTTGGTGAATGACTAGCCATAATACAATTTTGAGCCTTGGGAGAGAGTTAATCTTTGTGAGATATGGTATCTGTGGCAAAGCAAAGACATCCAAAGATTTTCATTGAAGTGTAAATGGTTTTATGTGATACAATATTTGATAAGGTGTATTCCATGATAAAACTGAAGTAGGGTGTCTATTTATAAGAAAAGTTGCATGTAAAATAGCTTTCCCCTAGAAAGAATTTCATAAACCAAATTGGAACAATAGGGCTCGAGTGATTTGAAATGTCTATGTTTCCTTTCTACTACACCATTCTGTTATGGTGTATAGAAACAAGTTTTTTGGTGCTAATTCTAATATCAGTAAGATTATTTAACAATTGTGACTCACAAATTCTAAATCCTTGAAATTGATTTGCCATCATTTTAAAGAAATGGCTCAATATTTGTGGCACTTGAGTCTTCGATTGCATCAAATAAGTCTATATGGCTCTACTATAATCATCCACAAAAGTCACAAAGTAATAAGTTCTTTATTTAGAGGCCTGATGGTAAGGACCCCAAACATCAATATGTATAAGCTCAAAGATACCTTGAGTAGTGATTTAGCTAAAAGGGAGAACTAATCTAGTTTGTTTAGCTAAAGGACAAATATAAAAAATGTCATTAGATTCATTTATTACATCAGTGAAAAAATATCGATGCTTCAACACTATATTTGAATGTCTAAGCCTTTGATGCCAAACTAATCTACTAACACCAATGACTTTATTTACATGACATAAAGGAAAGTAACACTTGAACTAAACTGATGGAAATGAACATTTGGTATACTAGGTCTTGTAAAAGAACTTGAATTTAAAAAATACAGTTTCCTTGCATCCTTTCTAACTACTAGAACCTTTTAAGTCATCTGGTCCTATAACAAATAGTAATTAGGGTAAAAAATGAACTTAATTGAATTGTTTTGCAATTTTATTTATTGATAAAATATTATGCTTGAATGTAGGTATATAGAGCACATCTATCAAAGTAAGATTTTGGTGCATTTTCACACTTCCTGTATGTGTAACTCTCTTAAAGGTTCCATATTGTAAGTGTGCTATGACTTGTTGTTTACTAGGAGAAAGGTTTAAGAAATCTTGTTTAAAAGCACATATATTATTTGAGCTCATGTATCCATAATTTAGGTTCCCTCATCTTTAATGCAGTGAAGAATACCTTAAGTTTTAGTGTTACATGCAAAACTGTGAACTTGTGCAACTTTTTTATCCAACATTTGACCTTGATTGTCTTTTATGTATTTGGCAATTTCTTGCCTAAACATTTCTAAAAAAATTGGGCATCCAGGCTTTGTTATGTTCCATCATTTCCTTTTCATCTAATGGTGTCTCCACCATGTTTGCCTACCCTCTAAAATTGCCTTTATCCTTCTACTTCAATTGAGTATGCCATTCAAGGTAATCATGAAGCTTGAAATAAGACTCTTTTGTATGTCCTCCCTTTTTGCAATAAGAACAAAACTTATCATCTTTAGTTTCCTTATCTTTCTTTCTATTATATCCTTTATGCATCTAGGTTCATTGAGCATTCATGATCTTGGCAATCATGATATTTCCTTCTATATTGTTAGCAAAGTTCATATTAACACTCATTTGTTTTTTTAACTCTCAGTGTTATTGAGTAAGACTTAATCACACTAGGCAATAGGTCTAATACAAGAATTTTATTCTTTATGTTGTCATAAGTTTCATTTAGGCCCATTAGAAATTGAATTAACCTATTTTGTTTATTTCCATCACATTTCTTACAACTTCATAAGTGCATTGTCTTATAGCATTACAAGTACACTGAGGTATAGACTGTAACACATCTTGTTTTGAAGTTTTTTTTTTATGAAGGAAAACTGTATTGTTCATTTATTTTTTTCTTATCTTATAGAAATATTTACAAAAGACATATTTATAGGACTAGGAATCATAACTCTACCACACAATTAGGAAACAAAATTATAACAAGTTTTGCCTCAATTATATGCACCAAACACTCCTCAATTATTGGCACCAAATACTTCCTCATTCATGCCTCAATTAAATCCTTCTCATTTATAGGCATCAAATCTTCAACACCTCCCTAAAGTTGGTGCATATATATTCATCATGCTCAAGTTGCTAATGAGAAGTTTGAAATTTGGTCTGAAAAATCCCTTGGTGAGGATGTTAGCTACTTGTTGTGCTAATGGAACGAAAGGCATGAAAAATAATACCTCCTTTAAGTTTCTCTTTAATGAAGTGGTGGTCAATTTCAATATATTTAGTTTTGTCATACTGCATTGGATTATGAGCTATACTAATCAATGCCTTGTTATCACAATAAAGTCTTATTGAAGCCTTAATTGGTTTCTTTAGTTCATCTAGGATTTGCTTCAACCATAACATTTCACACACACCGTGAGCCATAGCGCGACATTTTGCCTTTGTGTTGTTACGAGCTACAACGCTCTATTTCTTACTTCTCCAAGTAACTAAGTTACCCCATATGAAAGTACAATATCCCAAAATTGATCTTCTATCAATGAATGATCTTGCCCAGTCAACATATGTGTAAGCTTTAATGATCTTCCAATCTCCCCTTTTAAAATATAGACCATTTTCTAGAGTACTCTTTAAGTACCTCAGAATTCTATATACTACCTCAAGATGTTGTTCATATCAAGAATGTATAAACTAACTAACACCACTCACTGAGAAAGCTATATCAGGATGAGTATAAGCCAAGTAAATGAGCTTTCTTACTAACTTATGATATCGAGCAATATCAATTAGAGTTCCATCTTTAAATTTTACTAGCTTGCAATTTGGATCCATAGGGGTATCTACAGGACAAGATCCAATCATCTTGGTTTCTTTTAAAAGATCCAAAACATACTTACATTGGGTCACAACCAAGCCCTTCCTAGATTGAGCTAACTCCATCCTTAGAAAATAACGAAACATTCCTAAATCTTTGATTTCAAAGATAGAAGCAAGACTCTTCTTTAACAACTCCATCTCTACCAAGTCATCTCCTATGAGGATGATATCATCCACGTACAAAATAAGAGCTGATATCTTCCCATCTTTGGAGTGTTTAAAAAACATGGTGTGATCACTTTGAGCTTGAGCATAACCTTGTTCTTTGACTGATTTTGTAAAATTTTCAAATCAGACCCTTGGAGATTGTTTAAGGCCATATAATGATTTTTTTTCAACTTAAAAACTCCAGACTAAATCTTATTTCAAATCTAGGGGGAGGGGTCGTGTATACCTCTTTCTCTAAATCATCATTCAAAAAATGTTCATTACATCAAGTTGTTGTAGTGGCTAGTCAAGATTTATTGCTATTGAGAGAATGATTATGACAGTATTTGTAACTCCTCCTTACCCATTTTGTATCTCAGTTAGGTAAAATGATATTTTCAACTGACTAACTGATGTGCCTGCGCATAACTTATAGATATAAACATACATAAACTAACACAATACTCATAATAATAGTAAATACACCTTATATACATATGTGAAATGTATTTTTACCGACTATAACTGATACATGCTTTATTTATAGACATATATTATACTTTTTTTAAAAAAAGAATATATATAATGCATGTAATACTTGCTTTATAAGCATGACATGACTATCACTATTGTTATTACTGTTGTTCTGCTCTAGAAGAATCACTAGATGTGCAAACTCTTATCTACCCATACTTCGTTTCCACTGTGGGAACTAAACTTGTGTGAGAGAAAAACAACTCTCTCGTTGAGTGTTAACTAAGTGGTGCAAACTTTATAGTAATAGAATTATTATTCAATTATAATTTCATACAACACTTTAACATATCCTCATAATATAAAAGAATATATATATATATATAAACATTTATTTGTCTTGTCTACCGTGCCTATAAGCTAAATCGCTTAGTCCAGACCCTAGGGAAACACGAGAGGGTATACCAACCTAGAGGTCATGTGAAAAAGGTGCCTATATATATCTCAGCTAAAAATCTTAATGTCTCGGCTATGAGCTCTCACATTAAAATCACACATGCAAATAATTTGTTAACATCAAGTTATTATGCTCAATTCTTATTGAATTACCCATTTTCATATATTGATTATCTTAGCATGTTGCTCATATATTATGTATATACTTCATACCTTTTCTATAACAAATTGCGTTCATCATTTATATCACATATATCCTACATATATCTTATAGCACACATCTAATTAACCATACTTCTATCATATAACCAACAAACATATTAAATGATATTACTAATACAATTTGACATTTTATTTATGGACTATCTCACACACTTATCATATTATTTCCAAGCATAGCGTGACATTGTTGCATACATAGATACATAATTATGAACATTTCTAATTCATCATTCCATTTAAGTGTCCTTTACTTACCTATGATTTATCAGTTTATTTCGAATATTTTAACTTTACAATGTTCTATCATTTTGATTTTCCAGTCTCATACTAATTCATCTCATGGTGTCACAAAACACGTATCTACATATTTCTAGTACATATATCATAGCATGACATTGTTGTATACACAGATACATAATTATGAACATTTCTAATTCATCACTCCATTTAATTGTCCTTTACTTACCTATGATTTATCAGTTTATTTTGAATATTTTAACTTTACAATGTTCTATCATTTCAATTTTCCAGTCTCATACTAATTCATGCCATGGTGTTACAAAACATGTATCTACATATTTCTAGCACATATATCACTCATTAACCTTCATAACAACAAACATTTTATATACTCTATTGACATCATATAATAAATAGTTTCATAAAATATTTATATAAATTAATAATATAATATAAGATATTGTTATTAATGATAATATTATTATAATTAATATTATTGGTTTTATGACTATTGCTATAACATTTGCACAAACCTGGTTATTCTTATCTAATATCGGCTCAAATCTTAACTTTGTCTAGTTTGGGTTCCTACGACGTTGATATGCCTGTCATAACTTCAAGATAGTTAGTATTTGTGTTATTTAAGCAAACATTTTAATTAGAGAACTGTTTAAACAAAATATATCTAGTGGCTTTCATGTATGACTTAAGATTTCATGTTCGTTTTCAGGAGCAAAGGAAAAGAGAAAGCTATCTAGAAGAATGAAGGAGAAAGATTAAGGTTTGTGCATAACTCAAGGCAATAACCTATTTTTGTTTGAAATAATGCATATTGAACATGATTTTAGATAAATGCGTTTCAAGAATGATGATGATTATGGCATGAAACCATAGGTTTAGACATTTATGAATGAGATCCTTGTGTGACATTGAATTAATGATGCATGTTAGAAAATTTTGTATGATCAAGACATTTACATGTATTAGAAAGTAATAAGTTGAGTAAAAAATCCTAGAAATGCATGAAATAGAATTTGGTATGATTTGGATGATGTTAGAATGAATGAAAAGTGAATATGCAGATTTCCTGCTGAAAGTCATAGGTGTGACTATTGAGTCATAGGCGTGAACTTGAGGGTTCACGGTTGTGACTCATTGTATCACAGTTGTGACTTCTATGTGGAAATGGTACTATTCATTCAAGAAGCGTTCACGGGTTGGAATCACGGTCGTGAACTAATTCATGGGCGTGAATGAGTAATCACGACTGTGAATGCTTTTAGGCGATTCATTCCAGTAGCGTTCACGGCTTGGGATTACAGGTGTGAACTAATTCACGGGCGTGAAATTAGTAATCACGACCATGAATGCTCTGTATTTGTAATTATGAATGTGATTATCAAATGAGGAATTCAGGTAAATAAATGAAAGTCATTTTCTATCTAGGGAAATAAGAATATTTATATATATATAAGTATGGATGTGAGAACATATTATGTTGTGTTATAAAAAAAATGATTGTTGACATGGATGATATATGAAATCTGATATGGATGAAATACGTGAACTGATACGGATGATAAACATCAGAATATTGATGTACCTAGTTAAATAAATGAAAAGATGTTATCCAGTATGTATGAGTATGACTATATGTTTGCAAAATAAGAAAATTGAGATGTTGATAAATATGAGAATTATGATTGATGTGAAAATATAAAAAAGCCCATTACTCTACCTGCGGACTAGAATCAGGATAGATGACATGACATTAAGGGGGGCAAACGATACCGTACTATTCCTCAACCAATGTGGCTTAAGCTCGGAGAGCGCCATTGGTCTGAGATGCTAGGTCAATGTGGCTTAAGCTCTGGGAGCGCTATTGACTTGAGAAGCTCTGATGAGCACATATAAATGAGGACAAGGTGGCTTAAGCTTGGAGAGCGCCCTTGGTCCGGTTATTCATATATGATGAAATTATACTCAATCAATGTGGCTTAAGCTCGGAGAGCACCATTGATTTGAGAAGCTCTTATGAGCCATATAGTGGACAGGGTAGCTATAGCTTTGGGAGTGCCCCTGATCCTTAACCTGTATCTAGTCAGTCCAAATTTAGAGTGATGTGGGCAAGATAATGAGGATATGTCGGAAAAATAAAAAAAAGAATAAGAAAATGATGATGATATGAAATTCAGATATAATGATAAAGAGATTAACAGAGTAATTTACCATCAAAGATAAATGAAAATAACATTGTCTATGTGAGCATGACATTTATACTTGTATGAAATAGGAATATGTTGATAGTCATGACATGCAAACATTTTAATGCATACATGTTAATGCTTGTTGCATGATATAGTATATTGCCTTAATTATATGCACCACTAAGCTTACAGCTTAGCGTGGGAGTTTCCTTCCGTGCAGATATAAAAAGGTACCTGAAGGTGATAGATAAAGCAAGCGGTGATCCTATTCAAGTAAAGCAGCCGAACCTTGAAAAAGTGGGTTACAAGCTTTGAAATTTGTTTTTATTTGGCTTTTTATTTTAAAGAGTTTTAGAGTTTGTAAAACTTACTTTTAAAGTTTGTTTAAGAATTAATTTGATATTTAAAATCACTATCTTATGTAAATAAATTGTACCCTGGTTTTATGTATATATATATATATATATATATATATATATATATATATATATATATATATATATATATATATATATATATATATATATATATATATATATATATATATATATATATATATATATATATATATATATGAATGTTGAGAAAATAAAGGTAAAATAATAATAATAGCGATTTGAAGAAGTAAAGAAGACATGCTTTAGCACTTCCTTATCCGGGCACGTGTTGATCGGGTGAGGAAGTGCTACATTTTGGTATCAGAGCCCGATTGGGCGGTTTTGGGTTTTTAAATGTGAATTTTGAAAATGTTTATTTCTTGAAGTGTACCCACTATAGCATTCTTGGAGTTGATGCTTTATTGATCAGGGTCGTTACCTTCATGTTATAGGTAGGATATGGCTTCAGGATCAAGACGAATAGTAGTAGAAGAAGCTGAGAGTAATGAGCCTTCAGAGGCAAGAGCTTCGTCGCAACCAAGTCGTCGTCGAGCTGCAGCACCAAGATCTAGTGCCAGCTCACTTCGTGAGCATTCAACTATTAATATGGGTCAGACTGAGCTCATGAGAAATATGATAGATTTGCTATAGAGAGCATCATGATCAGCTTCATCTGGATTACAGTTTGAGAGACTGAGGAAATTAGGGGCATCTGATTTCTATGGTAAACGAGAAGATGACCCCTCAGTGGCAGAATTTTGGTTGGAACGATTAGAGCGAGTATTTGATCAACTGCACTGCATAGATGAGCAGAAATATGAATATGCAGTATCTATGCTACAAGAGCATGCATACGTTTGGTGGCGATCTGAATCACAGAGCACAGAGGCTCCTGACCCTATGACATGGGAATTCTTTCTAGAGAAGTTTAAGGAGCAGTATATTCCTCCTATCTACATAGACGACAAGAAGAGAGAGTTTTTGATGCTAAAATAGAGGGATATGTTAGTAACAGAATATGAGAGAGAATTCACTCATTTTTGCAAATATGCTGGTGGTATTGTGTCTACAGAGGTTGATAAATGTCGACGATTTGAAGATGGATTGAGGGATACGATCAAGTTACAAGTTTCAGCCCTACGTCTGATGAGCTTTCCCAGTTTATTAGCATATGCTAAAACAATTGAAAGAGTCTTGGTGGCACAACAGCCTGTGCAGGTTAGTGAGGTTAGTAGACCAGCACCACAACTAAATGGAGTGCAGTCTAGTGGCAAGAGAGCTAGATCTTTTGGTGGTCGATTCCAAGTTGGAGGTTCCAACAGACCTCATTCTTATAGGCAGGGACAACCCATAAGATCTACTTCATCGGCAGCCAGTGCATCGACACAGGCATTCCGCAGATCTACCACTCTACCGATGTGTGAGCATTGTGGTCATTCGCATCCAGGAGAGTGTTGGTGGATGACAGGAGCATGTGCAAGATGCGGCTCCAAGAACCATCTTAGAAGAGATTGTCCATTTCTACAGTTTGGCAGAGGTTTAGGGAGTATTGAGTCAGTACCAATATAGACTATGGGACAAGGCAGAGGACGAGGCCAAGGGCAAGGAAGAGGAGGCCGTGTAGGGCCAAGCCAGTTCAAATTAGACACAGTAGAGAGACCTGAAAGCAGTAGAGCTGCTCTAGTAAGAGCTTATGCCATGCCAGGCCGAGAGGAGCATGATGCACTTGACGTCATAGCGGGTAAATTCCTTTTCTTTGGCTCTTGTATACATGTATTGATAGACCCTGGGTTAACACACTCATACATATGCACACCACCATTGGGTTGAGAGGGTCTAAAACCAGAGACTTTAGAATATGAGATCTGTGTGACTAACTCGTTACGACACAGTGTGCGGGTTAGTAAAGTGTTTAAGGGTTGTCCAGTCAAAATTCAAGGCAGGCAATTTCCAGCAGATTTAATAAAGCTACCATTCCACGAGTTCGATGTGATCTTGGGAATGGATTGGCTAGCTCGCCATGGGGTGATAATAGATTGTGGAAAGAGGTAGATGAGAATTAAAGTTTCAGAACAAGAAGAGATAGTGATATCAGAGGATAGAGGATATCCAGATAATGTGATATCAGCATTTAAAGCTCGAAAACTCATCAATAAGGAATGTAAGTGTAACGGCTGGGTCCCACTAGAATTGCGGTCTCTTCCATTTGCCATGGTAAGCCCACCCGCCGTCTCACTGAGACCAACGGGCTGCCGGGCTCCATGGCCCAATACCTCCAACCCATCACTGGAATTGCACTCAAGGTGTTTGCCACAGTAGGTTGTTGGAGGCAAGAGTCGAACCCTCAACCTCCCTTTAGCCTCAATAAGAGACAACCAATTGTACCATTGATGGGTTGGAGGTATTGGGCCATGGACCTCGGCAGCCCGTTGGTCTCAGTGAGACGGCGGGTGGACTACTGTGGCAATGGGCTAGGACCCGGATTCCAGTAGATCCAGCCGTTACAGTAAGACTTACCTAGCGTATGTGATTGATACCCGAAAGAAAAGTCCAAAGTTGGCTGACATCCCAACTGTTAGTGAGTTTTCTGATGTATTCACTGAGGAGTTACCAGGACTACCACCTGACCAAGAGATAGAGTTTGCTATTGAATTAGTACCTGGCACCATTCCTATATCTATTACACCATATATGATGGCACCCATAGAATTGAAAGAGTTAAAGATACAGTTACAAGAAATGTTAGATAAAGGATTCATACGACCTAGTGTATCACCATGGGGTGCTCCATTACTATTTGTAAAGAAGAAAGACAGTACTTTACGTATTTGCATTGACTACAGGCAGCTTAATAGGGTTACTGTTAAGAATAAATACCCACTGCCTAGGATTAATGATTTATTTGATCACTGAAAGGTGCAAGTATATTTTCAAAGATAGATCTTCAATCGGGATATCATCAACTGAAGATCAAAGGATCAGATGTATCTAAGACGGTATTCAGGACTCGCTATGGTCATTATGAGTTTTTGGTGATGCCATTTGGGTTGACGAATGTGCCGACAATTTTTATGGACCTGATGAACCGAGTGTTCAGGCCATATATTGATCAATTTGTAGTTGTATTTATTGATGACATTCTTGTCTATTCTAGAGATCGAGTAGAGCATGACCAACATCTTAGAAAAGTATTGCAGACTTTGAGGGAGAAACAATTGTATGCAAAGCTATCTAAGTGTGAGTTTTGGTTGGAAGCAGTTAGTTTTCTGGGTCATGTAATTTCAGCAGAAGGTATTAGAGTTGATCCTAGTAAAATCGAGGCTATTCTTAATTGGAAATCACATCGAAATGTGACATAAATGTGATAGAAGTGAGAAATTTTCTTGGATTAGCCGGATATTACGGGAGATTTGTGAAAGAATTTTCATCTATAGCGAATCCTTTGACACGACTGCTGTGAAAAAAGGTCCATTTTAAATGGATAGATAAGTGTCAAGCAAGCGTTGATCGATGCGCTAACGTTGATCGATGCACTACCATCCAGGAAAAGCTAACATGGTTGTAGATGCACTAAGCAGGAAGATTTTAGTTGAGATGCGAGTGGAATCCACATTGATGCAGAGAATTAAAGATGTCCAAAAACAAGATGAGAAGCTAGTAAAGATGGTCGAAGCCTTGAAAAATGGAGAAATGTCAGAATTTTCTTTAACAAAAGATGGTACTGTGTATTTCAAGAACTGGATTTGTGTACCAAGTATAGAAGAGTTGAGGTCAGAGATTTTAAAAGAAGCTCATAAAACGGTCTATACTATGCACCCAGGTGGGAACAAGATGTATCAAGATTTGAAAGAACAATACTGGTAGTCGGGGATGAAAAAGGATATCACTGAATATGTAACACCACATCTTATGCATTTGAATATAACCTATCCCTGTATCAAATAATCATACATAGCATATTGGAAAGGTAAAATACCCTGTTAACAATAGTAGTAATTTTTTTTTTCATATCGTGTAATATAATTCAATGACTTTGTGTTAAACCTTGAGGGGTATTTCCGACATTTTGATGATAACAAAATAATATAGCAATATTGTATTTAACATACTTGTTTTTGTAAGTATATGATACAGGACATGGATTAAATAGCAAGAATGGAGAATTGGAAGAATATTCCTTGAAAGACAAAATTCAAGTAGTAGCATGTTCACTGCCGTGACTCTATGAGTCACTCCCGTCAAATAAGCTAACCGCTACCAAAACCAACTTTTGAAGTTCACGACCATGAAGGAAAAACAAACCATGAAGTAAGCATTTCAGTCACCTCCGTGAATAAAGGTGTCACCCCCGTGAAGATTCATGCAATTTCATCCAGAGAGCTTCACGACCAGAGTCACCACTTGGATCACGACTGGGAAGATTGTCATGCTCGTGAATGAGTATGTCACGCCAGTGACTCAATATGTCAAACCATTCCAGAGAGCTTCACGACCAAGGTCAGCACTTCAGTCACGGCTTGGGAAGAACTATCACTCCCGTGACAAGCATAGTCACGCCCGTGAACAATGAGAGAGAAAAATGTCAGGCGAGATTTTTTGGTTGGTACAACGGCTAGTTTCTTATTTAATGCACCCCAACGACTATATTCAGCCATGGGAGTATAAATGGAATTCATTTATGCATTAAGAAAAAAAAAGAATGAAAAGAATAACAAAAGAATAGCATAGACTTCGAATTTAATTCTGATTACAAGCCATTTGTACTTTCATACTTTGAGAACAAAATCTATTCTCTGTAAAAATCTTTTTGCTGTTCATATTTGAGCAATTAAGATTTGTGAGTGGTTCTCTCTGTAATCTTTACTCAAGTAAGCTTTGGGTATTTCTGGGTTAAGAGTAGAACACTTGTAAGAGTTAGTTGTGTGAGCCTCTAAAACACAAAGTGAAGGTTGTTTTGTATAATCCTGTAAAACACAAAGTGAAGGTTGTTTGAGTGATCCTGTAAAAACACAAGTGAAGGTTGTTTGTGTGAGCCTGCAAAACACAAGGAATTGGTTATTGTGTGAGCCATTAAAACACAAGGGATTTCTGGGTTAGGTGTGAGCCATTGTGAGAAACACCATAGTTGGGAGTAAGCTTGTAAAACTCCATTGTAACACTTAGTGTGTTAGTGAAACTCCCAATTGCGATTGGGGAGAGGAGTAGGGTTTGTTAACACCCGAACCTCTATAAATCTTTGTGTCCGATTTTTTCTATCCCTCATAAAATTAATTATTTATTTCCGCACTTTAAAGTTTAATTTTTTAAAAAAACTCCAATTCAACCCCCCTCTTTGGTCTAATATCTAGGCAACAATTGGTATCAAAGCCTTGTCTAGCATCGAAGACTAAAAAGCATCAGTAAAGAGTAAGATATGGGCAGTGAAGGATTCCAAAGTCTCAAACCTTACTTTGATGGAGCAAATTATGCCCATTGGAAGTTTAGGATGGAAACATACTTGGATAGTGAAGGAATCGAAGTCTGGGATAGTGTACGAAAAGAATGGACACCACCAACCACAAGAGGAGCTGATGGTGAAGAAGAAATCCTATCAAGAGATGATTGGACAGAGCCTCAAAGAAGAGCAAATTTCAAAAACAAAAAGGCAATGACCATCCTATCAAGCTCATTATCTATTAAAGAATGTGGGAGAATACAACACTGCTCAACAACATACAGCATGTGGAAGACATTGGAGAACTATCATGAGGGAACTAAGCAAGTCAAATCCAAGAAGATTCAACTTCTAACCTCAGAATATGAGCTCTTCAAGATGAAATCCAATGAGTCAATCACTGACATGACCAACCGTCTTCTATCCATTATATATGGAATGAGGAAACTTGGGAAGCATATGAGTTTGGAAGATGTAAACAATAAAATCCTGAGAAGTCTTCCTCTTAAAGACTATGGTTCAAGAGTTGCTGGCATAGAAGAAGCAAATGAAGATATGAGCATCATGAATACTGATGTGCTGATTGGCAAACTTCTCACACATGAGATGGCAGTAAAGAGAGATAGAGAGCTTGAAGCAGAGCCAGAGAAAAGAAAGCCCTTAGCACTCAAAGCCTCTACTTCAAAATCTCAAGAAGAAAGTGAAGATGATGAAGAAATGAGTGATGATGAAAATGAGGACATCGCTATGCTTTCAAGGAGATTAAAAAGAATCATTGAGAAGAAAATGAGCAATTCTAGAAAATTCAAACAAACTTCTAATGACACACATAGAAGTAAGGAAGAGGTAAAATGCTATAGATGTGGAAAGAAGGGACATATCAAACCAGAATATCCAAAGCTCAAGAAGCATAAGAGCAAATACCAAAGAGACAATGGGGAGAAAGGTCATAAAGCCACATGGGATGACGAAAGCTCTTCTAGTGAAAAAGATGATAATGAAAGTGAAGAGGTCAACCTATGCTTTATGGCTATTGAGGATCACGTCTCGGACAAAGTAAGATCACTACACTCATACTCTTTCAATAATAATAATAGTGACAATGATAGTAATAGTGATAGTGATGATGATGATGATGAGCAAAGCCTTATAGAAGAATTAAATATAGAATTAGAGAAATATAGAACTAGACTTAATACCTATAGAAATAATATCTCTAATTTAAAAAATAAGATAGTTGGATTAGAAAAGGAGAACATAAAGCTTAAATCATCTAATGAATCTGTTCAAAAGTCATTAGATGAATATTCATCAAGACCCTCAACAGCTTCATTATTAAAAGAAAATAATACTTTGAAAAATGAAGTTGAGGAACTTAGAAATTCCATTTCTAAATTTCACAAAGGTAAAGAGAGCTTAGATACTCTCATTGTGTCTCAGAGATCACCCTTAATTAGACATGGTATAGGATTTAAGGACACATCATCATCTTCTCACAAAACTATATTTGTTAAATCTAAAGAATCTCACATCTCCACAGCTGTTAGAACTGCACCAAGAAATAAGAATGTTAAACCTTCTATACAGAAAAAGAATAATCATGCCTTTATATATAAAAAGCAAGCATCTAGAAGAATGCAAATTAATCATGATTGTGCATGCCATTGCTCTTAAAATCAGTCTAATAGAATTATGGCATTTAAATACAGTGTAAGACCAAAAAGCAAGTTTATACCTAAACAATGTAATTATTGTATGAAAATGGGTCACATAAATAAATATTGCTGGACAAGGAAGGCTCATTGGGAACTTTCATGTGCTAACCCTCAAGGACCCAAACTCATTTGGGTACCTAAAAATCATATTTGATTTTTGATTCTATAGGTATGCCTCAAGTCCACAATAAATAAAAATGCGTGGCTAGTAGACAGTGGATGCTCAAGCATATGACAGGAGACAAAGACAATCAAAAGTATTGATGGAGGTAAAGTTACCTTTGGAAAAAATGCAAAGGGTAAGGTAATTGGCATTGGATCTATTGGTATTAATGGTACTAATTTTATTAAGGATGTCTTACTTGTTGATGGCTTGAAACATAACTTGTTAAGTGTAAGTCAATTATGTGATATAGGAAACAAAGTAATCTTTACTTCAAATGAATGTCTTGTGATCTCTATCGATGGTCAAGAAATATTCAAAGAAAATAGAGATATCAATACATACATAATAAACTTACTAGTGATGAATCTTGGCTGTGTCTAACCATTCCTCTAAGTGTCTTGTGACTACTAGTGATGAATCTTGGCTGTGACATAGAAGACTTGGTCATGCTAACATGGACTTAATACAAAGTCTCAGCACAGGAGAACTAGAAAAAGGATTGCCAAGAGTTAAATATGAAAAAGGCAAGACATGTGATCCTTGCCAAAGAGGAAAGCAACACAAGTCATCCTTCAAAGCCAAAAACATAGTAAGTACTTGAAAACCTCTTCAACTCCTGCATTTAGACTTGTTTGGACCTACTAGAATTGCTAGCTTAGGAGGAAAACATTATGCATTTGTCATCGTAGATGATTACTCTAGATTTACTTGGGTAATTTTCTTAGCTCAAAAGAGTGATGCATTTGAAAATTTCAAAAACTTTGCTAAAAGAGTTAAAAATGAAAAAGGGTACTGCATTTCAAAAATAAGAAGTGATCATGGGAAAGAATTTGAAAATGAAAACTTTGAAAGTTTTTGTCTTGAACATGAGATTTCACATAATTTCTCATCTCCTAGGACACCTCAACAAAATGGGGTAGTTGAAAGGAAAAATCGAACTTTAATTGAAATGGCTAGAACAATGCTTAATGAATATGAATTACCAACTTATTTTTAGGCAGAAGCCACAAACACTGCATGTTATATTTCAAATCGAGTTTTCAAAAGACCCCTTTTAAACAAAACCTCATTTGAGCTATGGAATGGAAGAAAGCCCTTGATATCATACTTTAGAGTATTTGGATGCAAGTGTTTTATATTGAACACTAAGGAAAATCTTGGAAATTTTGCCTCTAAGTCTGATGAAGGTATCTTTTTAGGGTACTCTACAACCAGCAAAGCATATAGAGTATTTAATAAAAGATCTTTAATGGTTGAAGAATCCATGCATGTTGTTTTTAATGAATCTAGTAGACTTGATCTTGTGAAAGGTAGTGTTCTTGATGATGTTGTAGGTAATATGGAAGGACTTGATATTGGAAATGGGAAAGAAGAAAATGATCAAGAAACTTTACTGCAAAATGACACTCTTCCTCAAAATCAAGAACAAAATGATCAAGAACTTTCAAAAGAATGGAGAATGACGAAAGATCATCCAAAAGAGCAAATAATTGGTGATCTATCAAGTGGAGTAAGTACTAGATCTTATTTCAAGCATTTAGTCACTGACATTGCTTTTATTTCACAAATTGAGCCTAAAAATATTGATGAGGCTCTTAATGATGAAAGTTGGGTATTTTCCATGCAAGAGGAACTCAACCAATTTGAGAGAAATAAGGTATGGAACCTAGTACCTAGACCCAAGGATCATCAAATCATAGGTAGCAAATGGGTATTTAGAAACAAATTAGATGAACAAGGGTTAATAACTAGGAATAAAGCAAGACTAGTTGCAAAAGGATATAATCAGGAAGAAGGTATAGATTATGATGAAGCATATGCACCTGTAGCTAGATTAGAAGCTATAAGAATACTTTTAGCATATGCATGTCACATGAATTTCAAACTTTTTCAAATGGATGTGAAAAGTGCATTTCTAAATGGTTATATAAATGAAGAAGTGTATGTAGAACAACCACCAGGTTTTTGAAAGCTATGATTTACCAAATCATGTTTTTAAACTTTCAAAAGCTTCGTATGGTTTAAAACAGGCTCCAAGAGCTTGGTGTGAGAGACTAAGTTCTTTTTTATTAGAAAATAGCTTCACAAAGGGAAATGTTGACACTACACTATTCATCAAAAAGCATAAGCATGATATACTAATTGTTCAAATTTATATTGATGATATAATATTTGGTTCTACTAATGAGTTGCTTTGTCAAGAATTTGCTAAGTGCATGACTAGGGAATTTGAAATGAGCATGATGGGAGAACTTAAGTATTTCCTTGGTCTACAAATAAAGCAAAGCAATGAGGGCATATTCATCAACCAATCCAAATATGCCAAAGATTTAGTCAAGAAATTTGGTATGGAAGGATGCAAAAATGCCAAGACTCCTATGAGCACATCAACAAAATTGGACAAAGATGAAAAGGGTAAGAGCATTAATGAAAGCTTTATAGAGGTATGATCGGATCACTTTTATATCTTACTGCTTCTAGACCCGATATTATATATAGTGTTTGCTTATGTGCACGATTTCAATCATATCCTAAAGAATCTCATTTAAATGCTATAAAAAGAATTTTAAGATATTTACATGGATCATTGCATCTAGGTTTATAGTATCCTAGGAATTCATCTTTTTATATTATAAGATATTCAGATGCAGACTATGCTGCTAGTCTTTTAGATAGGAAAAGTACTTCAGGTACTAGTCACTTCATTGGAGAATGTTTGGTTTCTTGGTTTAGCAAGAAACAAGTTTCAGTTGCTCTCTCAACTGCTGAAGTTGAATATGTAGCAGTTCAATGCTGTTGTACACAAATTCTTTGGATGAAACAACAACTTAAGGACTATGGTCATGAGATGAACCATATACCTATAAAATGTGACAACACAAGTGCTATAAATCTTTCAAAGAATCCTATTCAACACTCTAGAAGCAAACATATTGACATTAGACACCACTTTATTAGAGATCATATTCAATATGGAGACGTTGCATTAGAATTTATAAGCACAGAAAATCAATTAGCAGATATTTTCACTAAGTATCTAAATGAGGAAAGATTTAATTTCATTAGAAGAGAACTTGGTATGATTGATGGATTAACCTTGTGATTGCAAAAATATGAAATTTTAATTGTTGATCATAAATCATATCACAAGTTATAAGATAGAAATTTTGATGAGAATTCATGTTTTAAGAAGTAGAATCTTTGTTGAAATGATTTAGTCTTATTATAAGACTTAATTTTAATTTAATGAAAATTTTAGGGGAGTCACGCTCGTGACTTAAATGGCCCAAAGAGGCAATGTCGTTCACGACATGGTTCACGGCTTCAAGTGGTGAAACTTATTTTCACGGCTTGAGTCACGCCCGTGAAAAGAGACTTTCACGCCCATGATGAATTTTCACTCTCGTGAACAATTACACCCCAAAACTCACAAAAGCTTTCACTCATTGAGTCACGGCTTGCTTCACGGGCATAAGTGGTGAAATTCAATAGTTCACGCCCGTGACCATTGGTTCACCCCCGTGACGGATGATCATTCACGCCCATGATATTCAAAGATCATACCCGTGAACGTATTCACACCTTTATTCACGGGTGGAACACTCCTCTAGTAAACAGTGAACACGACCATTCACGCCCGTGAATACTTACTTCACGCCCGTGAATGTATCGAATATATAAGAGAACAACTGGTTACAACCTTCATTTCAACTCTCCATCTCCCAAAACCACTCTCATTTACTCTCATTCATTGAGACATTGAAGATTCCGGCCCTAAAGACTTAACCTTTGCCTATAAAAACCACCAAAAGTTCGAATCTTCAGCAACTATCATACATTTTTTTAGGGTTTTCCATAAATTTTCTGTCAAAAATCTTTCCAACCTCATGTTCAATAAATCTCTTCAAAAATGGAGTATGCTTCATCCAAGGGTAAAAGAAAGAAGTCCCATGCAGATTACCTAATGAACCGCATTCCGGAGAATTGCCATCCTCAGTATGCAACTTTGAAGAAGAGACCTCTTTTGTCATCAAGGTCCTTCGATTGACAGACAGTCCGAAGTCTCGAGCTTGAGACGACTATGACAGAGCAACTACAAGTCTGTCATCTCAAAGGTTTTGTTGAAATTCATCAGCCGACTCTGAGAGAGCCAACACTGGAATTCCTCAGCACCTTGCAGGTTTCACCTACTGGAGTGGTGAAATTCCAACTCTGTAACAATCCCAACACCCTCAGTGCCATTGCATTTGGGGAATTGTTCAGCCTACCATCTGAGGGCATCCTAAATGATACTGAGGTAGAATTCTTTGCCCCTCCAGCCTGGACATATTTTGGCATCGGTTGCAGCTGGGATGTCAAGAAAACAAAGAGCACACATCTCAGGGCCCCAGTGCATAGGTATTTGCATAGGTTCCTGACCTATAGCATATTTGCTAGGGGAGAAAGCAACGAGACTATCAGGAAGTCAGAACTCTTCCTATTTGAGATGGCTCAGAGAGGACTTACAATGGCACTTTCTAGATGGTTTGCTAACTATCTTCTCTCCATTGCCTCTAAGCCCATAGGAGATATTTTGATTATGGCATATGTCACCCATATCACAGTGAAGCTCAATTATTTGAAGCTGGATGACCATCACTTCAACATCATTCCTGCACATCCTCGAGATAGCTTGGATGTCGAGTCGTTCATCAAGATGGGAATGGCTGTCAGAATCATTTTTCAAAACGATATCTTCTACCACTTCACTGACACTGCTGGGGAGATTATCTGGGAAGATACTGACACGGAGGATTTTAAAACAGGCTTCTAGGGAGTCCAGCAGAAAAAGAGGGCTCGGGTTGAGGAAGCACCTCTAGCAGCCAAGCAGGACATCGGACAATCCTCAGCTTCCACACCATCCTTAGCGCATCAGGTGGTTGACCTCTTGGCACCACGTTTTGAACAGCTGGAGACTTCGATGGATGAGAGGTTGGAGAACCTCAAAGACTTCATGGAGTCTCTAATGGACAACCTTGAGGCTGAAGTAGCTAGGCTTCATGATAGGATGTCTGGCTAGGAGATAGGCTAGAGTGTAGCCTAGATTTGATTGTTTTTAGGCTTGTTTGTTATATTTATGTTTGCTTGTGTAGGAAATTTTAAATTTCCTTTCTGAATATTTTAACTCAGCTTGTATCCTTTCCTTTATGCTATATATATTTGCTTTTGTTTACTTCATTCTTCATATCCTTTTTTAATTGATGACAAAAGGGGGAGAAAAATAGCAATATACGATAGGCAATATATGATAGGGAGAATGGTATCAAACTAGTAACATAAGATCAAACTAGCAATATATATTAAGGTAAATGAATTTTGAATCAAATAATTAAAAGTGAATTGATTTTGCAATGGATTAAAAATCTTGATTCAAAATTTCATATGCAAAGTATATAAATTGAGCTTTATATACCTTAGATACAACTTAAGTATACTTTGTATATACCTTAAAGCAAGTTACAAATAAAAATATGCCTTAAATATACTTCATGTCTTAAAAAGGAATTATAGTATATATATTGGATATACTTCTCATTTAACTTGCATACAATCTAGTTAAGTTTATTTCAATGCTACATCATTATCTACTATTCTTGCACATGATAAATTTTTTTATCCTAAGTATATTTTGAGGGGGAGACTTCTCAAAATGACATATTGCTAGATTATTTGTCACCATCAAAAAGGGGGAGATTGTTAAACCTTGAGGGGTATTTCCGATATTTCGATGATAACAAAATAATATAGCAATATTGTATTTAACATACTTGTTTTTGTAAGTATATGATACAGGACATGAATTAAATAGCAAGAATGGAGAATTGGAAGAATATTCCTTGAAAGACAAAATTCAAGTAGTAGCATGTTCACTGTCATGACTCTATGAGTCACTACCGTGAAATAAGCTAACCGCTACCAAAACCAACTTTTGAAGTTCACGACCATGGAGAAAAAAAAAACCGTGAAGTAAACATTTCAGTCACCCCCGTGAATAAAGGTGTCACCCCCGTGAAGATTCATGCAATTTCATCCAGAGAGCTTCATGACCAAATTCACCACTTGGATCACGGCTGGGAAGATTGTCACGCCCATGAATGAGTATGTCACGCCAGTGACTCAATATGTCAAAACATTCCAGAGAGCTTCACGACCAAGGTCACCACTTCAGTCACGGCTTGGGAAGAACTGTCACTCCCGTGACAAGCATAGTCACGCCCGTGAACAATGAGAGAAAAAATGCCAGGCGCGATTTTTTGGTTGGTACAACAGCTAGTTTCTTATTTAATGCACCCCAACGGCTATATTCAGCCATGAGAGTATAAATGGAAGTCATTTATGCATTAAGAAAAAAGAGAATGAAAAGAATAACAAAAGAATAGCATATACTTCAAATTTAATTCTGATTACAAGCTATTTGTACTTTCATACTTTGAGAACAAAATCTATTCTCTGTAAAAATCATTTTGCTCTTCATATTTAAGCAATTAATATTTGTGAATGGTTCTCTCTGTAATCTTTACTCAATTGAGCTTTGGGTATTTATTGGTTAAGAGTAGAACACTTGTAAGGGTTAGTTGTATGAACTTCTAAAATACAAAGTGAATGTTGTTTTGTGTAATCCTGTAAAACACAAAGTGATGGTTGTTTGTGTGATCTTGTAAAAACACAAGTGAAGGTTGTTTGTGTGAGCCTGCAAAACACAAGGAATTGGTTATTGTGTGAGTCATTAAAACACAAGGGATTTCTGGGTTAGGTGTGAGCCATTGTGAGAAACACCATAGTTGGGAGTGAGCTAAACTCAATTGTAACACTTAGTGTGTTAGTGAAACTGCCAATTGCGATTGGGGAGAGGAGTAGGTTTTGTTAACACCCGAACCTCTATAAATCTTTGTGTCCTATTTTCTCTATCCCTCCTAAAATTAATTATTTATTTCTGCACTTTAAAGTTTAATTTTTTAAAAAAACTCCAATTCAACCCCCCTTTTTGGTCTAATATCTGGGCAACACTTTGCAAGTCTCATATCCTATAATTTCATTCAATGACTTGCAAGTCTCATATCCTGTAATATTATTCACTGACTTTGCAAAGTTAACACTGAGGTTTTCACCACAATATAATATATCACATATATCAAAACATAAACTTTACACATATGTATTTTTGAGTTGCTTTCATTTATACATTTTTAAACTCATTCCAAAATTACTATATATTCAAGCACGTAAATACAAAACACATATGACATAGTTTCATGCTTGTGTGGAATGCAAGGAGAAAGAGTGATGAGGCTCGGCTAGTGACCTGTGTTCCATGTCTTCTTTACGCTACTCAAAATGAGCTATCACTTTTCTTTACCTGAAAAATGATGCAAATTGATGAGTTGCGGCTCAGTGACAATAACCATCAAATGAGATCTAAAGTACCGAATAACTCATAATAATAAATCACAAATCCAATACATACCATGTATTCCATTCTATTCATCAGTATCATATAAATATCAACAAAGTTGAAACATATAATCATTACTCCTTATGTATGCAAATGCTTTGCTTATTTCATTTTGTTGTGACCAAGTTAAACAGACATTGCCCCGGGTTTCCATGTAAACATTTTCCATGTGAACATTTGCATTTGCTAGCTTGATCATTTGTTTCATTTGCACATTTGTTGGGCCATATGCCTTTTCTTTTGCTTTACAATATCGATTAACTAGTCACAATGCCTTTTTAGTCCATATGCATATGCACTTGTATTTAAGCATTCATTAACCATTGCATCTTTATCATACACAACATACATATATTCCATATATACCTCATATGTCACGCATATACCTTGCATATACTATACATATACCATGTATATATATCTCATATGTCAAACATATACCTCAAATATACTATAAGTATACCATTTATATGTACCACAATGTCACAAATTATCCATCATTACATTATCAAGGACCAATCATGACAATCATATGAATCACATAGCAAGCAAAATTCATTTGCACTAAAGAATTCAATTGATAATTAGACTCACCTTTCTCTTTTGATTCTGACCCCTAACTTATTGTCTATCCGCTCCTTGTGGGTCTCCAATATGTTACGAGCCTAATATGAAAATATAATCGATTAACTCATGATTAGGGAGACTTAATGTGGCTTGAACAAATTAATATGCATTGTTCATATCAATAGTTAAGATTTTTCATATGAGGCAGTGTGATCTTATGGGACTGTTTAGCCTATAACTTTTTCTATACTTGACCAATTAATATGATGCTTATTCCTAATTAAAAGCAACAAATAATTATATAACATATTAAAATTTCAGACCAATGGTATCATTGTACAATTTTGGGTGTAATATCTAAGTGTGTTCTGTTTTGTGCCTTGTTTTCTGCCTTTAGGCAGTTTCAGGGTACCCACTTTGGTTCATCATAACTTATAATATATAAGTCATATTTTAATGAAACTTTACAGAAACTTATATGGGTTAAAATGGAACATTGTTCATGTTTACAACTTTTATCAATTAGGCCTCTAATGGCTTCATATCATAAGCAACATGTCACTCGTCCAGAATAGAATTGGCTTCCGGAACAGTATGACTTCAAAAGGCCATAAATTAGTCTATACATAACATATTAAGCTTAAATTAGTACCCAATGTTAGCTAAGACATATAAATATAACTTTTATATTTTGATAATTTACAGAATCTAGCTATAGCAAGCTCAAATTGGCCAAACAGGTTACTGGATCTGCCTAGGGCATTAAGCAGACAATTCAAACTATGGAACAGTCATGGTTCCTTTCCCCATAACTCACAATCTACAAGTAAAATGATCCTAAAATTTGGAATACAGATACGTAACACATATATATACAACTTTTATCTAAGTGTGTTCTATTTTCTGCCTTTAGGCAGTTTCAGGGTACCCACTTTGGTTCATCATAACTTATAATATATAAGTCATATTTCAATGAAACTTTAGAGCCACTTATATGGGTTAAAATAGAACATTTTTCATGTTTACAACTTTTATCAGTTATGCCTCTAATGTCTTCAAATCATAAGCAACATTTCACTGGTCCAGAATAGAATTGGCTTCCCGAACAGTATGACCTAAAAAGGCCATAACTTAGTCTATACATAACATATTAAGCTTAAATTAGTACCAAACAAGTTGCTAGATCTGCCCAGGGCACTAAGCAGGCAATTCAAACTATGGAACAGTCATGGTTCCTTTCCCCATAACTCAAAATCTAATAGTCAAATGATCCTGAAATTTGGTATACAGATACATAACCCATATATCTACAACTTTTATGTTTTGAGATACTTCAAATAATGAATTTAACATATTCAAAATCAAATAACACAGTAGCTAACTTGGTTAGGGTTTACACCCTGACCAGTTTCAGTAGAGAGAGGATTTATCTTCCTATACACCAAATCATGAAAAACGTTTATATATCCATAAATATAATACATAAAGGAACAACGTTTGTGTTTTAAACTTTTCCAGAATAAATTTATATGTGCATCAAAATCGGGTTGCAAATCAGTGCCTATTAATGAACCTAAGCAACTCAAATCAACCCTATAGCAATAAGAATTGATTACTTACCAAGATCGACATTCCAAGGGATAAATATGCTTCAAAAACTAAGTGAAACAAGGATGAATTGAAATTGAGGAAATTGAAGAAGAAGTCGGGCTGGAGAAGAAGGCAAAAATGGGAAGATAAAGCTAACTTTTTGTTTTTTTTTTAATCTTTTTCTCATATCTTTTCTCCTTTCTCTTCTCTTTTGTTTCATTTTTATTTTGTTATTATTATTATTATTATTATTATTATTATTATTATTATTATTATTATTATTTACATATATATATAATTCGACTAATTGACACAATAGTACAACTTAATCATTTGGCCCGATTTAACTAAGTCACAAATCCAATACATACCATGTATTCCATTCTATTCATCAGTATCATATAAATATCAACAAAGTTGAAACATATAATCATTACTCCTTATGTATGCAAATGCTTTGCTTATTTCATTTTGTTATGACCAAGTTAAACATACATTGCCCCGGGTTTCCATGTGAATATTTGCCATGTGAACATTCGCATTTGCTAGCTAGCTTGATCATTTGTTTCATTTGCACATTTGTTGGGCCATCGATTAACTAGTCACAATGCCTTTTTAGTCCATATGCATATGCACTTGTATTTAAGCATTCATCAACCATTGCATCTTTATCATACACAACATACATATATTCCATATATACCTCATATGTCATGCATATACCTTGCATATACTATACATATACCATGTATATATATCTCATATGTCAAACATATACCTCAAATATACCACAAGTATACCATTTATATGTACCACAATGTCTCAAATTATCCATCATTACATTATCAAGGACCAATCATGACAATCATATGAATCACATAGCAAGCAAAATTCATTTGCACTAAAGAATTCAATTGATAATTAGACTCACCTTTCTCTTTTGATTCTGACCCCTAACTTATTGTCTATCCAATCCTTGTGGGTCTTCAATTTGTTGCGAGCCTAATATGAAAACATAATCGATTAACTCATGATTAGGGAGACTTAATGTGGCTTGAACAAATTAATATGCATTGTTCATATCAATAGTTAAGATTTTTCATATGAGGCATTGTGATCTTATGGGACTGTTTAGCTTATAACATTTTCTATACTTGACCAATTAATCTGATTCTTATTCCTAATTAAAACTAACAAATAATTATATAACATATTAAAATTTTAGACCAATGGGATCATTGTACAAGTTTGGGTGGAATATCTAAGTGTGTTCTGTTTTGTGCCTTGTTTTTTGCCTTTAGGCAGTTTCAGGGTACCCACTTTGGTTTATCATAACTTATAATATATAAGTCATATTTCAATGAAACTTTACAGAAACTTATATGGGTTAAAATGGAACATTGTTCATGTTTACAACTTTTATCAATTAGGCCTCTAATGGCTTCAAATCATAAGCAACATGTGACTCGTCCATAATAGAATTGGCTTCCAGAACAGTATGACTTCAAAAGGCCATAAATTAGTCTATACATAACATATTAAGCTTAAATTAGTACCAAACAAGTTGCTGGATCTGCCCAGGGCACTAAATAGGCAATTCAAACTATGGAACAATCATGGTTCCTTTCCCCATAACTCAAAATCTAATAGTCAAATGATCCTAAAATTTGGTATACATATACATAACCCATATATCTACAACTTCTATGTTTTGAGATACTTCAAATAATAGCTTTAACATATTTGAAATCAAAGAACACAGTAGCTAACTTGGTTAGGGTTTACACCCTGACCAGTTTCAGTAGAGAGAGGATTTCTCTTCCTTTACACCAAAATGTGCAAACCCGTTTACATATCCATAAATATAATATATAACGGAACAACTTTTGTAGAATAAATTTCTATGTGCATCAAAATCGGGTTGCAAATCAGTGTGTATTAATGAACCTATACAACTCAAATCAACCCTATAGCAATAAGTATTGATTACTTACCAAGAACGACCTTGCAAGGGATAAATATGCTTTAAAAACTAAGTGAAACAAGGATGAATTGAAATGGAGGAAATTGAAGAAGAAGTCGGGCTGGAGAAGAAGGCAGAAATGGGAAGATAAAGCTAACTTTTTGTTTTTTGTTTTTTTATGTTTTTCTCATCTCTTTTATCCTTTCTCTTCTCTTTTGTTTCATTTTTATTTTATTTTATTTATATTATTTATATTATTATTATTTACATATATATATAATTCGACTAATTGACACAATAGTACAAATTAATCATTTGGCCCGATTTAACTAAATTAACAATGTAAAATGTTTACTAATCTTAATCTAATTATTTTTCTTACATTAATTGGGTCACCTTATTCAATTTATTTCTAATGCTTTGTTATCCTCATTTAGGTTATAATTACACACGTGCGACTCGACACAATTTCCAAATACTAGGACACGTAGCTAGTGCGTGCCATGAACTTGTTTCTAAGAAAATATGTATGAAATGCACGTGTTAAATTGGATTATATGGAAGATGCACATGTTCAAATGAAATGCATGTGGGTATGCATGTGGGGAAGGTCAAGGATGTTACAGAATATGTTGCTAAATGTCTAATCTGTCAACAAGTGAAAGCTGAGCATCAATTACCCAAAGGATTACTACAATAGATTCCCATACCAGAATGGAAGTGGGAGAGGATCACGATGGATTTTGTGTTCGATTTACCGGTAACTCAGAGAAAGCATGATGCAGTGTGGGTGATAGTGGATCGATTGATGAAGTCAGCACATTTTCTACCAGTGCGAATGGACTATACTTTGAACAAGCTAGCTGAGATTTATGTGAATGAGATAGTGAGACTTCATGGAGTACCTATGTCTATTAGCTCCGACAGAGATCCCAGGTTTATGTCGCAGTTCTGGAAGAGTTTACAACATGCTTTGGGAACTTGACGAAATTTTAGCACGACATTTCATCCGCAAACGAATGGAAAATCAGAGCGAGTTATACAGTTGCTAGAGGATATGATGAGATGTTGTGTGCTTGAATTTGAGGGAAGTTGGGATCGACATCTACCTCTTATGGAGTTTGCCTATAACAATAGTCATCATATGAGCATAGGCATGGCTCCTTATGAGGCTTTATATGGAAGAAAAGGTAGGACACCAGTATGTTGGACCGAGTTGAATGAGAAAAAGTTAATTGGGCTGGAAATAGTTCAACAAACTGAGGAGAAATTTAAAGTGATCAAGGAAAGGCTAAAGGCAGCACAAGATCGACAGAAATCATATGCCAATTTAAAGAGGCGAGATATAGAATATGTAGTAGGAGACAAAGTATTTCTTAAAGTTTCGCCGTGGAAAAATATATTGAGGTTCGGTAGAAAAGGAAAGTTAAGCCCAAATTTTATTGGTCCTTATGAAATTCTGGAAAGAATAGGACCAGTGGCTTACTGATTAGCTCTTCCTCTAGAGCTAGATAGAATTCATAACATGTTCCACGTTTCAATGTTAAGAAGATACTGTTCAGACCCGAACCATGTTATATAGGTACAGACAGACATGTCTTATGAGGAAGAACCAGTGGCTATAACAGCATATGAAGAGAAAATTCTCCGGAACAAGAGAGTCCTTCTAGTTAAAGTTTGGTGGCGGAATCATACAATTGAAGAAGCCATGTGGGAAAGTGAAGAAATGATGAAGAAGCAGTATCCCCAGTTATTTAACCCCGAATGAACAGGTAAATTTCGAGGATGAAATTATTTTAAGGGGGAGAGAATATAATATCCGCTAATTTAGGCCCCGAGTCGCACGTGTCGTGAAGTTGACGTGTTTGACCGATCGGAGTCTAAATTAGGATTTTTACAAAAATTGACCAAGTAATGACTAAATTAAATGATAAATGCCTAATTAAGTGATTATAAAGTTTAAAGAAATTGATTTACGGTAAAGGACTAAATTGCAAAATTTGATAAGTTTTGGGGTCAAATTGCAATTTACCAAAAATTTAAGGATTAATGAGACTAATTGCTAATCAACATATTAATTTTGAGGACATTTTAATAGGTTTGGCCTGCCACTCATTGAGGAAGAATGAGATTTATGGGTTCATTAAGCCTAATGTCAAGAAATGGTCAAAATGGTGGGTCCCACATGAAGACTTATGGGTACCCTATTTAATGTCTTCTTTTCTTCTTCTTCTTCTCTTCATTTTCTGCCTTCTTCTCTCTCTTTTCTACCAGTCATGCCAGCCATTTCTTTTCCTTCATAACCCATCTTGATTTCTAGAGAGAGAAAAGAAGGGAAGAGAAGGGAAATAGCAAGACAAGGTGATCTTCATGGTCCATAACTCCTAAGGAAGCTGGAAAGAACAAGAAAGAGGAAGAAAAATCAAGTTTGGTAGAGAGAGAAAATCTCCAAAGTGGTGATTTAGTGAAGAAAAGTGTAAGGTAAAAAGCATTTCTTCTTCTTCTTCTTCATCTTTCTTAAATGAAGTTCAAATTTTGAGCTAATTCAAGACTTATGTGGAAAGAGAGAGAAACTAGGGTTTTGAGAGAGAATAGAAGAGTTTAGGGTCTTGAGAAAATCAAATGATAATAATGATTTATGATGTTGTAGGAGTTCCAAGTGACAAGGAACAAGCTCTAAGGAGCAAAGAAAAAGAGAAAGCTACCTAGAAGAGTGAAGGAGAAAGATTAAGGTTTGTGCATAACTCAAGGCAATAGCCTATTTTTGTTTGAAATAATGCATGTTGAACATGATTTTAGATAAATGCGTTTCAAGAATGATGATGATTATGGCATGAAACCATATGTTTAGACATGTATGAATGAGATCCTTGTGTGACATTGAATTAATGATGCATGTTAGAAAATTTTGTATGATCAAGAAATTTACATGTATTAGAAAGTAATAAGTTGAGTAAAGAACCCTAAAAATGCATGAAATAGAATTTGGTATGATTTGGATGATGTTAGAATGAATGAAAAGTGAATATGCAGATTTCCTGCTTAAAGTCATGGGCGTGACTATTGAGTCATGGGCATTAACTTGAGGGTTCACGGTTGTGACTGATTGTATCACAGTTGTGACTTCTATGTGGAAATGGTACTATTCATTCCAAAAGCGTTCACGAGTTGGAATCACGGACATGAACTTATTCACGGGCGTGAATGAGTAATCACGATCGTGAATGCTTTTGGGCGATTCATTCCAGTAGCGTTCACGGCTTGGGATTACGGGCGTGAACTAATTCACGGGGGGTGAAATTAGTATTTACAACCGTTAATGCTTTGTATTTGTAATTACGAATGGGTTATCAAATGAGGAATTCAGGTAAATAAATGAAAGTCATTGTCTATCCAGGGAAATAAGAATAATTATATATATATAAGTATGGATGTGAGAACGTATTATGTTGTGTTTTAAAAAAAATGAATGTTGACATGGATGATATATGAAATCTGATATGGATGAAATACATGAATTGATACGAATGATAAACATGAGAATATTGATGTACCTAGTTAAATAAATGAAAAGATATTATCCAGTATGTATGAGTACGACTATATGTTTGAAAAATAAGAAAATTGAGATGTTGATAAAAATGAGAATTATGATTGATGTAAAAATATAAAAATGCCCATTACTTTACCTGCGGACTAGAATAAGGATAGATAACATGTCATTAAGGGGGGCGAACGGTACCATACTATTCCTCAACCAATGTGGCTTAAGCTCAGAGAACACCATTGGTCTGAGATGCTCAGTCAATGTGGCTTAAGCTCTGGGAGCGCTATTGACTTGAGAAGCTCTGATGAGCACATATAAATGAGGACAATGTGGCTTAAGCTTGGAGAGCGCCCTTGGTCCGGTTATTCATATATGATGAAATATACTCAATCAATGTGGCTTAAGCTCGAAGAGCACAATTGATTTGAGAAGCTCTTATGAGCCAGATAGTGGACAGGGTAGCTATAGCTCTGGGAGCGCCCCTGATCCTTAACCCGTATCCAGTCAGTCCAAATTTAGAGTGATGTGGGAAAGATAATGAGTGTATGTCAGAAAAATAAGAAAATGATAATGATATGAAATTGAGATATAATGATAAAGAGATTAACAGAGTAATTTACCATCAAAGATAAATGAAAATAACATTGTCTATGTGAGCATGACATTTATACTTGTATGAAATAGGAATATGTTGATAGTCATGGCATGCAAACATTTTAATGCATAAAATGATACATGTTAATGCTTGTTACTTGATATAGTATATTGCCTTAATTATATGCACCACTAAGAAAGGCAGCTGAAGGTGATAGATAAAGCAAGCGGTGATCATATTCAAGTAAAGCAGCCGAACCTTGAGAAAGTGGGTTACAAGCTTTGAATTTTTTTTGTATTTGGCTTTTTATTTTAAAGAGTTTTAGAGTTTGAAAAACTTACTTTTAAAGTTTATTTAAGAATTAATTTGATGTTTAAAATTACTATCTTATGTAAATAAATTGTACCCTAGTTTTATGTATGTATATATATATATATATATATATATATATATATATATATATATATATATATATATATGAATGTTGACAAAATAAAGGTAAAATAATAATAATAACGATTTGAAAAAGTAAAGAAGACAGACATTAGCGCTCCCTTATCCGGGCAAGTGTTGATCGGGTGAGGAAGTGCTACAACAACTACTACTACTACTACTACTACTAGTGCTCTCGAATATTACCTTTGTCTAGTTTGGATTTCTACGGCACTGATATACCTATCATAACTTCAGGTTAGTTAGTACTGTACTATTCAAGCAAACATTTTAATCGGAGAACTGTTTAAGCAAAATATTTCTATTGGCTCTTGCCTATGACTTGGGATTTCATATCCGTTTTTAGTATTATAGTCTTATATAGTGTCTCTCAATTTAGCCCCTACTAACATACGCACCAAATCTACTACTAGTACTACCATTACTATTGCTTTCGAATCTTACCATTGTCTAGTTTGGGTTTATGCGTCGTTGATATGCATGTCATAACTTCAGGCTAGTTAGTACTGTTGCCCAAAACAATAACCAAGAAGAAGGATTAAATTGGTTGGTAATTAAAAATTTTGCTTGAGGAAATTTTACTAAAGAATAATTTGTAAGAGAGAAAGAGAAATTTGACACACAATATTTACAAAGGTTCGGGCATTAACAAACCTTACTTCTCGCCCTAATCTCAATTGGGTTTTTCACTAATACACAAAGTGTTACAAATGGAGTTTTATCTAGCTCACTCCCAACTATAGTATTTTTCTTTTGGCTAAGACCTAACCTAGAAAAACCCTTATATTTTAATGGCTAACACAACAACCAAATACTTGTGTTTTGATGGCTCGCACAAAAACCCTTACAAATATTTCACTTATAACCCAACTCACTCAAACTCACTTTTGAGTAATTGATTACAAGAATGAAACACTCATCAACCAAAAAAGCTCAACAATTTGGAGTAATTATGGTTGTTACAAGATAAAAGATAAGAATGGTGAAAAGAATTAAATGCACAAAGCTATATAAGATTAGAAAATTGAATGCACATTTTCACTTGTTTTTCTCACTGTTGGAAGTAATAAATATATTGTATTTATACTTCTCCTAACAAAAATAGCTGTTTGGGATGCATTTAATGCAAAAATGTCTAACAACTTTCTTTTTCCAGGTTCACTGGCATGACTTAATCTTCACGAGCAAGGCTGTTCTTTATAGCCCTGAGTGAAATGGTGAAGTTGGCCATGAATAGGTCTGTCTAGAAATGAGAAGTCTTTCATGGGTGTGACACATTTCTTCACGAGTGTGACTTAGTCAAGCTTCACGGATGGTCCATTGCTTCACTACCATAATTTGAATGAATAGTCTTGGCGCTAACTATTTCACGGGCATTACCCATGAGTCACGGGCCTAAATTTTTCTTTTTACAGTTGTGGTGATTCTTCACCACAATCGTGACTTAGTTCACTGCGTGAACCTTTGCTGATTTTCATTCTTTTGATCTTCAAACAACTCGCTTCATGGTCTTAAGAATGTGTAGCATTTCTAACACATATAGAACACAAATTTTGGTTAAAATTCCTTATTTCTTAATTATTTGTGATCATCAAAATAACAGAAATACCCTTAAAGGTTCAACAATCTCCCCCTCTTTGATGGTGATAAATAATTTTGCATTATGCGGTTTAAGGAGAAATGAATTTCTTCCCCTAAAAAATGCTTAATAAATATGAACTATAAAGAGCATAAGGATACCACTTTTTTTAAGCCATAAGCATATAAGTGGTGAATTTTCAAAAGAAATTCAAATAAAGCGTTTGATCATAACATTTATGCCAAGTATATGGAAGGTATATTTCAAGTATATCTTATGTTAAATGGCATTTATGTTTAGTATATGCAAAGTATATGTTATGCATATTGCATTTTTTTCTCCCCCTTTGTCACAATCAAAGAGAGGCAATGATCAAATATAAGAGAAAAAAATAGGCAATATAAGGCAAATCTTATATTCCATTATAAAACTACATATGAGCTACCTCCTTTTTGAGGCTATCAACTCTCGACTTTACAAAGTCCTTAAGATTCTCCAACTTCTAATCAATTGAGTATTGAAAGGAATCCATGATTGCTTGAAGCATATCGAGATGAGGAGTGATATATGCCATAAGTTGCTGAGCCATGCTTTGTTGTCATGAAAGTGCTTCACCAACTGCTGGAGCAACTGGTTTTTCTATTGTAACTTCAGGAGGCTCCACTCTAGCACTCTTTCTATGTTATGGCCTTTAAAGGCCAGCTTTAAAAGCTTCTAAATCCTCTGATTTCCATGCAATTTCACCTCTTGGGGTGATAAACCTATAGTAGGTGTTATCCTAAAAAAGGATTCTCACTGCAGCTCCCATATTGATGAAGGATTCAATTTCTAGTTGATCTCTGGGGGATGTCGGGATGATGGTGAAGTTATGATCACTAAGATCCATCAACTTGAGCTTAATTACTAGATGAATAATGTAGCCACCTACTAGAATGTCACTCGATGGCTTTGAGGCAATTGACTGAAGATGGGATATGAACCATCTTGATAGGGAAATTGGTTCATTTTTTCGAGCCATCTCATCTAAAAACAACTCTAATTTCCTGACTGCCCCATTGCTATCTCCTTAGAAAATATTAAGTCAAGAATCGATGAATGTAATGGAGAACCGGATTCTTCAAGTGAGTGCTCTTTGTCTTTTTGACATCCTAACTACAATCTCTACTAAAGTTGTGCCAATCTGCAGAGGGATTAAAATCCATTGCCTCACTCTTATTGTTCAAGCCCTTATGTTGTAGCTTGAAGATTTTGGCAAATTCCGAGGTAGTGAGTGAATTTCTTTACATGCAGAGCTGGAAGAAGACCTTGCTAACATGAGATACTTGCAAGGTGCTCAGAAATTCTAGGGTTGTAGATGTCTACAAATTCCAACAATCCATATTATCGAAGCCAAACTATCATATATGATTTAAGGCCAAAAGCCTTGATTCAACCCCAATCGAATGTCTGAATGGAAAAAATAGGCCGCTTCTTGAGAGAAGCATACTTCTTATGAAAGTGCTAGCGTAGAACATTAAGAAGATGATTTAAATAGATCTTTGGGGATGTGCTCTTTTTCTTCCCTTTAGAGGAACTGGCTCTAGAGACCATGGTAGAGGTCAGAATCTTAGAAGAAGAAAGAAAGAAACCAAAATTTAGATTTTGATGCCTGCGTGAAAACTCAAAGAAAGTTTTGGAAAAAATGGATAAAGGTGATGATTTTGATGTTTAGATGATGAACCCGATGAAGATTTTGGGTGAAATGGTGTTTGGAAGTATGCTTCTTGAGAGAAACATACTTCTGATGAAGTGCCAGGGTAGAACATTGAGAATATGATTTGCATAGATCTTTGGGGATGTGCTCTTTTTCTTCCCTTTGGAGGAACTGGCTCCAGAGGCCATGGTAGAGGTCAGAATCTTTGAAGAAGAAATAAAGAAACCAAAATTGAGGTTTTGATGCCCACGTGAAAAATCAAAGAAATTTTTGGAAAAAACGGATAAAGTTGATGATTCTAATGTTTAGATGATGAATATGATGAAGATTTTGTGTGAAATAGTGTTTAGAGGTATGCTTCTTGAGAGAAGCATACTTCTGATGAAAGTGCCAGCGTATAACATTGAGAAGAAGATCTTTGGGGATGTGATCTTTTTCTTCCCTTTGGAGGAACTAGCTCTAGAGGCCATGGTAGAGGTCAGAATCTTTGAAGAAGAAAGAAAGAAACCAAAATTTAGGTTTTGATGGCCACATGATAACTCAAAGAAATTTTTGGAAAAAGTGGATAAAGTTGATGATTTTGATGTTTAGATGATGAATCTGATGAAGATTTTGGGTGAAATGGTGTTTGGAAGCTCAGATTTGGCCAAAAAGGGGAAAAAGGTGCGACTATTGTGATTTTGAAGAGAGAGAAATGAGAGAAACATTGAAGTTTCAGGCTATATATCGGTCGATTCATGGAATAAATGTGTTCACAGGAAGACCAAATGTTAAACCATCCCATGACCAAAGGCGTGAACGCTTCTGCCATTTGAAGCATGTTAAGTTCATGTCCATGACTATAATAGTCAATGGGCGTGAAGGAGGATATTCATAGCATTAAACCGTGACCCAAGATGTGAGCTAAATCGTGAATGCTTATGTCATTTTTGGCTACAATGTTCATGACCATGAATATTTGCTCATAGACATGAAGATCTAAAACATGGAAAAAAATAAAACATGATTTAGAGAAGAGGATGTGACACATGATTTCTTCCTAAGAAAATTAAGCATGCTTTTTCATGACAGATAAACATTTATCATACAATTTGAACATACAAAACATCAAAATGTGAAATATTACTCAAGGTTCACAATTTGAACATCAAAGATACACAAGTAAGCAAAGTGAATTCAATTCTTATTGAAGATTATTTTAAGACAATGTGCTCCCATTAAGCATACCAAGCTCCTTTTTATAAAACAAAACATCATTGAGAGTCTTGGTGAAAATATCAGCCAATTGATTGTTTGTATCAATAAATTCTAACATAATATCACTATTTTAGACATGATCTCTTATAAAATGATACCTAATGTCTATGTGTTTGCTCCTAAAATGTTGAATGAGATTTTTATAAAGATTTATAGCTCTTGTAATGTCACATTTGATGGGAATGTGATCAATCTTTTGACCATAATCCTTGAGTTGTTTTCTCATCCAAAGAACTTGAGTGCAACAATAACCCGTTGTTATATTCTCCTCTTTAATAGTGGACAAGGAAACCGAAACTTGTTTCTTGCTAAACCAAAAAACTAAACATTCACTAATGAAGTGACAAGTTCCAGATGTGTTTTTTCTATCTAGAATATTTCCAGCACAATCATCATTCGAAAAATCAATGATATGAAATGAAGTGTTTCTAGGATACCATAAACCTAAATGCATTGTGCATTGTATACATTTTAAAATTCATAACATGCAGATGATATTCTTTAGGACATGATTGAAATCTAGCACATAAGTATACACTATACATTATATCAGGTCTAGAAGCAGTCAGGTATAGAAGAGATCTGATCATACCTATATAAAGATTTTCATATATAGCCTTACCCTTCTCATCTTTGTCCAATTTGGTTGATGTGCTCATTGGAGTTTTAGCACTTTTACATCATTCTATTCCAAATTTCTTTAATAACTCTTTGGTGTACGTGGATTGGATGATAAAGATTCAATCCTTGATTTGCCTGATTTGAAGACCAAGAAAGAATTTGTGCTCTCCCATCATGCTCATTTCAAATTCTCTAGTCATACATTTAGCAAATTCTTAACACAACAATTCATTAATAGATCCAAAGATAGTATCATCAACATAAGTTTGAACAAGTAATATATCATGGTTGCATTTTTTTAATGAAAAAAGTAGTCTCTACATGTCTTTTTGAAAAATTATTTTCTAAAAGAAATACACTAAGTTTCTCAAACCAAGCTCTTGGAGATTGTTTTAGACCATATAAGGCCTTAGAGAGTTTAAATACATGATTTGACAATGTATGGCTTTCAAAAATGGGAGGTTGTTCAACATAAACTTCCTCCTCTATAAAACCATTTAAAAAGGCACTTTTGACATCAATTTGAAAATTTTTAAAGTTCATGTGGCATGCAAAAGCTAAAAGAATTCTAATTGCTTCTAATCAAGCCACTAGAGCATAAGTCTCATCAAAATCTATGCCTTTCTCTTAGTTGTACCTTTTGGCAACCAATCTAGCTTTATTTCTAGTTATATGACCTTGCTCATCTAATTTGTTCCTAAAGAGCTTTTTACTACCAATGATTGGATAGTCCTTAGGTCTTGAAACTAAGGTCTAAACCTTATTTCTCTCAAATTGGTTGAGTTCCTTTTTTATAGCAATCACCCAACTCTCATCATTAAGAGCCTCATCAATATTCCTTGGCTCAATTTGAGAGATGAAAGCTAGATTATAATTTAAAAACTTAAGATTATATCTAGTACTTTTACGTTTAGTGGGATCATCAATGATATGCTCCATGGGATGGTTTTTTATGAATTTCCATTCATTTTGAAGCACTTGGGTGTCTTGCTTCTAAGTTTGAGGTAGTAGATTATCTTGATGCTTCTCTTGCAGTTGCTCTTCTTGATCATCATTATCATCTCTCTTTGAGGTCTCACCATCCTTTTTATGATCAAAACCAAACTTATCCATTATACCTATAATATCATTAAGAGCACCACCTTTTACAAGATCAAGTTTACTAGATTCATAAAAAACAACATCCGTGGTCTACAACTAATGATATTTTACTAAAGACTATATAGGCTTGGCTAGTTGTAGAGTATCTTAAGAAATACCTTCATTGGATTTAGAAGCAAAATTGCTAAGGTTATCCTTGGTATTTAATATAAAACACTTGTATCTAGATACTCTAAAATATGAGATAAAAGGTTTTCTTCCATTCCTTAGCTCAAAAGAAGTTTTATTTAAAATTAGCCTTTTGAAAACTCGGTTAGAAATATAACATACGGTATTAATGGCTTCGGGCCAAAAGTAGGTCGATAAACCATACTCATTGAGCATTGTTCTAGCCATCTCAATTAGAGTTCTATTTTTCCTTTCAATAACCCCATTTTGTTGAGGTATTCTAGGAATTGAAAAATTATGAGAAATACCATATTCTAAACAAAAATTTTCAAAATTCTCATTTTCAAATTCTTTGCCATGATCACTTCTTATTTTAGAAATAAGGTATCATTTTTCATTTTGAACTCTTTTGGCAAAGATTTTAAAGAATTCAAATTTATCACTCTTTTGAGCTAAGAAAATTACCTAGGTAAATCTACAGTAATCATCAACAATGACAAAAGCATAGTATTTACCTTCTAAACTAGCAACTCTAGTAGGTCTAAAAAGATCTAGAAGTAAAATTTGTAAAGTTCTAGAGGTATTTACTACATTTTTTAACTTGAATTTCATTATGTTGTTTTCCCCTTTGACATGGTTCACACGTCTTATCTTTTGCAAATTTGACTATTGGTAGTCTATTCACTAGCTCTCCTTTGCTAAAGTTATGCTTGCTTGACTAAGCCTTTTATGCTATGGCCAAGATTCATTACTAACTATCATAAGACACTTCGAGGAAAGGTTAGATAGCTTGTGTAAATCTATTTTGTAAGTATTTCCATCTCATTCTAGTCACAAGATATGCTTTAAACCATCAACAAGCATAATATTTTCAATTAAAGAAGCATTATTTAAACTAATTGTGCCAATGCCAATTACCTTACCCTTGTCATTGTTTTCAAAGTTTACCTTACCACCATCAATTGTTTTGATTTGAGTGAAAGGGTTTCTATTTCTTATCATGTGTCTTAAGCATCCACTATCCACTAGCCAAAAATTTTCCTTTGATGTGTACTTGAGGCATAACTAAAAAATAATAATTTAGGTTTGATTTTTAGGTACCTAAATGAACTTGGGTCCTTGGGGGTTAGCACTAGAAGGTTTCCAATGCACCTTCCTTATGAAACAATTTTTGTTTATATGTCCAAGCTTCATGCAATAGTGGCATTGTTTGGATTTAAATATGCTTTTCCACTTTGCAATAGGTTTAGGCTTTACTATTCTCATAGGAGGAGTATGTGCACAATGACATAAACATTCATATGTTGTAGGTGCCTTCCTAGGTGCATACTTCTTGTATAAGAAAAGCATGATTGGCCTTTTGAGGTTTTCCTCTTGGGCCATGTGACTCTTGGCTACTCTTGTTTTAAGTAGAAGGTTTTGTGTGTGCTTTGCCATTAGCTCTTAGGGATTTTACTTCAATAGTAGAAGTTTGTGATTTGCTTGATTTTACAAAGACGGTTTTCAAAGATGACGATACTCCATTGAAGCCTAGACCATATTCACTAAGGGAGGTCTTTGAGATATGATTAGAGTGTCTAAACTCTCATTCCTTTTGTGAAATCTAGAAATAGAAATTGTAAGCTCCTCAATCTCATTTTTCAATGCATTATGTTCTTTTAAGAGAGAACTTGTTGAGGGTTTTGAGAAAATCTCATCAAATGACTTTTTTAATGAGTCATTTGAGGTTTTTAGCTCTTCAACTACCTTTCGAAGATTATTAAAATCATTTTTGAGTTTTGAGCTTTTTTTTATTTATAATAAAAGTCAAGTTTCATTTTGTAACTTTCTATTTCTAGATTTAGTACTTCAACTATATCATCATCATCATCATCATCATCAATTAAATCACATAAATCATCACAAGGTTGGGAAGTAGAGCATACCTTATCATTGGAGTAATCCTCAATAGCCATTAAGCATAAGTTAGCCACTTCCTGTTCTTCTTCTTTAATAAGTGATGATGTTTCATCATCCTAAGTGGCTTTGTGACCCTTTTCTTCATCCTAAGTGGCTTTGTGACCCTTTTCTTCATCTTCTTTATTGGGTCTCCTCTTGTACTTCTTGACCATAGGGCACTCCGATGTAATGTGTCTCTTCTTCCCACATTCATAGCACTTGACTTCCTCTTTGCCTATGTTTGATGAGGAGTTCCTAGGAGGGAATCTTGAGGCTCTTTGCTTGTAGTTCTTAATTGAGCCATACTTGTGAGTGATCAACCTTTTGATTCTCCTCGAGAGGAAGGCCATTTGATCATCTACTTCATTAACCAACTCTTCATCATTAAGGTGATCTTCATCTATATACATTGAGGTTGAAGCTTTATGTGCTAGGGGCTCTCTCTTCTCCTTTTCTCCTTCAAGATTTGTTTGTCTTACTAGAGCCATTTCATAAGTGAGGAGTTTTCCAATAAGTACATTGATAGGAATTATGCTAAAGTCTTCATTAGATTCCTCAATACCCGCAACCCTTGAGCCATAACTTTCATAGGAAGACTCTTTAAAATCTTGTTATTTACATATTCCAAATTATAATGCTTTCCAAACTTCTTCATGCCATTGACAATAGCAAGAATTCAATTGGTCATTTCAGTTATGGTCTCATTTGGCTTCATCTTGAAGATTTCATATTCAGTGATAAGAAGTTGAACCTTCTTGGACTTTACTTATTCTATGCCTTTATGGTAGTTTTCCAACATTTTCTAAATGAAGTAAGCAGTTGGACAATGTTGGATTCTACCACACTCTTCCAGTGATAGAGAGCTTATTAGAATGATTATGGCTTTCTTGTTTTTTACATTAGCTCTTTTTTTAGGCTCAGTCCAATCATCTCTTGTAATGATCTCATCTTCTCCTTCGACATTTCTTCTTGTTGGAGGTGTCCATTCATTTTGAACGGTGTCTCAAACATTTATTCCCTAACTATCAAGATAAGTTTCCATCTTGAATTTTCTATTTGTATAATTTGCTCCATAAAACAAAAGGCTTAAGATTGTAAAACCCTTCATTGGCCATAATTCGATATTTGCTAGCACTTGTTGGGTTTGAATGCTAGACTTAGCTTTGATACCTATGAGAGACAAAAGAGAAAATTGGTATACAAGATTTATAGAGGTTCGGGTATTAACAAACCTTACTACTCTCTCCAATCTCAATTGGGTATTTTACTAACACATAAAGTTTTATAAATAGAGTTTTTCCTAGCTCACTCCCAACTATGGTGTTTCTTTATTGGCTAACACCTAATCTAGAAAAAACCTTATGTTTTAATGGCTAACACAATAACCAAATCCTTGTGTTTTGATGGCTCACACAAAAACCCTTACAAATATTTCACTCACAACTCAACTCATTCAAACTCACTTTTAAGCAATTGATTACAAGAATGAAACACTCACCAACCAAAAAAGCTCAATAATTCTGAGCAATTATGGTTCTTATAAGATAAAATATAAGAATGATGAAAAGAATTAAATGCACAAACTATACAAGATTACAAAATTGAATGCATGTTTTTACTTGTTTTTCTCATATTTAAAAGTAATAAATATGTTGTATTTATACTTCTCCTAAACAAAATAGTCATTTGGGATGCATTTAACACAAAAATGTCCGTTCAACAACTTTTCCGTTCACACCTGATAACTTTCTCTTTTCAGGTTCACGGGTATGACTGAAGTGGTGGAGCTGGCTATGAATGGTTCTATCCGGAAATGAGAAGTCTTTCACGGGCGTAGCTTAGTCAAGCTTTACAAGTGGTCCAATGCTTCACTGCTATGAATATTTGAACGAATAGTCTTGGCACTAACTATTTCAAGGGGCTTTACCCATGAGTCACGAGCATAAATTTTTCTTTTCACGGTTGTGGTGGTTCTTCACCACAGTCATGACTTAGTTCACTGACGTGAATAAATGCTTCATAGGCATGAACCTTTGCTGATTTTCATTTTTTTGATCTTCAAATAACTCGTTTCATGGTCTTACGAATGTGTAACCTGTCTAACACACTTAGAACACAAAATGTGGTTACATTCCTTATTGCCTAATTATTTGTGATCATTAAAATGATGGAAATACCCCTCAAGATTCAACAAATACTTGTGCTATTGAAACAAACATTTTAATCAGAGAATTGTTTAAACAAAATATTTCTAATGGCTCTTGTGTCTGATTTGGGATTTCATGTCCGCTTTCAGTATTCTAGTCTTATATAGTGTCTCTCAATTTAGCCCCTACCAACATATGTACCAAATCTACTACCACCACCAAATCTACTACTACTACTACTACTACTACTACTACTTCTACTACTACTACTACTACTACTACTACTACTACTACTACTACTACTACTACTACTACTACTACTACTACTACTACTTCTACTACTACTACTACTACTACTACTACTACTACTACTACTACTACTACTACTACTACTACTACTACTACTACTACTGTCACCACCACCAAATCTACTACTAGTAATACTACTACTACTACTACTACTACTACCACCACCACCACCACCAGTACCAAATCTATAAGTACTATTACTACTACCACCACAAGTAAATCTACTACTACTACTGCTACTACTACTATTACTATTATTATAACTTGATTCCTTCATATTTAGGTCCAAACTACTTCATCTGCTCTCGATTAATACCACTTTATTTCAATTCTTCATTCATTGCTTCAATGGTTACTTTCAATTGTCCATTCCTTAAAAAAAGTCCATTTTTCCTCTTATTGCTTATGTCCATTACTCTTTTTTTTTTCTTTATGACTTGATCTAGCTTGGTTTTGTAATCAATATTCAATTCCACCCAAATAACTCTTTTGTTTAATTAATTTTAATTAGATCAAATTTTAGGTTCCAATTTCTTATTCTATATCTCGATTGATAGGTCCATATCCTTAAATTTTTAACTTAATTAACTTCTTAATCAATTAATTAATTTCTAATTTAATTTCCTTCAACACCAAACTGTCAAGTTTGTCCATTGGTCACACTTACACATCTTCTCCCTTATGTTATTCTTGGCTCCACATGCTCCAAAGTTTACAAGATTTGGCCTAGTACAACAACATATACACTACATTTTATTCCTTTGTACGTCTCATGTTCATTCAATCCAACCAAGTCAATTTCTAGCTTCAAAAATAAAGGATAAGGAAAGGAATAAGAAGAAAAATTAGACATCAACTCACACTTTGAATTTATATAGAGAATGAGGCAAAAAAAAATTCAAGACTTTTTTGGGAACCTCATCCTCATGGTTAAAGCTAGAATAGCTCACATTGATTTTTCTACACACAAACCATGACCTCTTTCTTTGAATTTTGCCTCTTTTTAGTTTAATTCCTTAGATGTAAGGTCATTTCTATATTCAAATCTCATATGCAAGCTTCAACTCTCCATCATCAAGTTTTGGCCGGACCCCCTTCACTCTTATTTTCCTTGTTTAAATCACGACCACATTATACTCATTTGAAAGATGGCTTGTTCTTCAAAATTAACAATTTCTTAACTCTCATCATCACTTTAAGTATGTTGGGTTTAGAAGGAGATGAAGGAAAAAGAAGGTAGCAAGAAAATGGCTTGGGTCAAATGTAGAGATCCACTTAGAATTGGTTTTCTTCAAAAATTCAAGATGATATAATCACATCTCACCATTTCTAAGATTAAATAGGTGTTTAGCTAGTGGAAAATGAAAAGAAATAAGAAAAATGAGGGATGTAGAGCTCAGTTTCCTTAAGGAAAATTGGACAAAAAAAGGGAATGCAAAATGAAGATGGAATTTGCCTTAAAGAAAAATTTGCCACCTTTTTTAATTAATGCCACATCCTTTAACATCTAAGAGATGAGTTTTGTTTCATGTAAGCCACATGGGCTTCATGCATGGAGGAGTTTTTATTAATTAACTCTTGATTCGTCCTAGTGAACCTTACATAATGTTAATTGTATTCAAAGTTCAAGTGGGTCCTCATTCTTTTCGCTTTTCAATTTAGTTCATAATAAATTTTATTTTCCCCAATTGGGCTCCAAATTAAATAATTTCACTTACTAAATATTCCAAAAATTTCTCCATTAATTATTCTACCTACTACTTAATTTAATTCCATTAATTATACACAAAATAAAATTCACTTTTCTAATTAAACAGCATTCTAATTTTAATTTTTCCAAATTTCAAGCCCTAGACTAATTAGGTTTCCACAATTAAATATATTAATATTCACGTTACAAGTTATTCTACGCAATGATGTCTTCGATTTGGGAAATACCGAAACAAAAATCATGTTTCCACTATTTCTACAAAACAAGGCAATGAGTTTTATTTATTCGATTTTGGGCTCTAAATATATAAATTTTGATATATAATTATATAGATAAATTCATCTCAACATTCTCTACGTCCCGATATTTTTAGTTTGTGACTCGCTAACAGTGCAAAAATCGCATATTTTCTACTTTATCTCATTTTCCTCAATTTTGTTGTAAAATGCAACATCACACATTCATTATTAGTTTTTTCACTTGTACACAGTCCAATTGTAGATTTTGATTCTATTGGCAAAATTTTGATCATGGGCACCCTCTATTTTTGGACGGATGGTGCATCTAGTCTCAGAATGCACGTGTTGATTGATGTATGGATTGTCGGGTGTGACAATATTTAATGTTTCCATTGGTGCAAAGGTTTTAAGATAGTCAATGTCATATGCAACACCCCTTCATTCTACCCGTTAAGCGGTCCGATAAGAGAATGCTACGTTACCATTTCTTAGAAATTAGTTATTCAATATTGAAACTTAGAACACAAATATTATTATTTATTTTTAAATATTTGTCCAAATATAATAATTTTAAATCATCATAATACTGTAATAAAAGAAAACTATATACATTGATAGACACAAAGATATTTTTTTACAAATTCCAAGTTTATACAAAAACAAGGCTTGCTTAAATACAAAATGTAAATATAAAATAACAAAAGATCAAAATTATGGAACCCATTGTATGCTGACACTACTGCTTTACTTGTATTAGATTTCACAGTCTATATCTACTACCATTTACAATCTTCACTTCATTATATATATGTGAGAGAAACTCTATGTTGGTTTTTGAAGAATGAAACATATTCATAAACACAGCGGAAAAATAAAATTTTCAAAATCCGAAACAAAAGATCATACTTGTCCCTTTAAAACTAATTTATATAAATATAAAGGTTAGAAATTATACCTTGTAATTTCTTATTTGTTCTTCAAATCTTCACTTTGTTGGGTTGTAGCAAACCACAACAATCTACATTAGGATGTCTATAATGATAATCCATGTGAAGAATGAAGAATAAACTATCAAAAGAAATGGTTTGAACATATTCAAAGTGCTAGTTTTGAAAGTGTTCTTGAGAGAATTTTTGTTGTCTTAAAAATATTTTTTTTCACAAAAAAATATTTTCATGTCTATTTTCTACCATTTGTTTTCTTTTCTATTTGAATCAAATTCAAATAAAATATGAAAAGTCGAAAATGGAGAAAAGGGAAATGAATGAATAGTAATTGGCCATAATTGGCCTAATTAAGGCCAAAATCTACCGTTGGCCAACGGGTGGGAGGCAGCAGCGCGCTGGGCCTGCTGCGGGCTGCTGCTGGGCAGGCAAGTAGCCTGCCTAGCCCGTGCAGGCTTGTACGGGCCCATGACCCTTTGGAACGATTTTTCCGTGCGATCTCATCGCGATTCATCCCAAAATAATTCTCTCATATTTTGGATCCTATCCAATACCATTTTACTCATTCTCCATATCTTCAATGTGTGTGACCCATTAGGTTTCCAGTTATGTTGGCCACTTAAATTAACAATTAATTTAAGCAAGTCATGAGCGGTATCTAGCAACACATCATGACCCCCATGGACAATTTTCGAGCAGTTATTCCTTTCACCATTCTATACCCCACTTGGTTCAGAGTATGGACACGTGTCAACTCCCACTAGACTAACTACGTCACGACTAGTCTAATAATATTAGTTCTTGTCCTTGAGGCTCATTACTCTATTAGATATGTCATTGAAGACTATCTTTGTGACATTTCCACTATAGCAAGAGATTCATGAGTAATGACCACAACAAGATGCCATAGGTATACACTCTTTCTATCAAGAGTGGTGAATCCTTTGTTGGTTACCCAATTACCTTCGAATACCTTAAGATGTATCCAATCACCACCCTATAAGCAACCTCTCTGAGGCAACAAGGAATAATGTCAAAATACAGAATCAATATTCAAGATATCCTTGAGTACCTCAAGTCTAAGGATACTTGCACCATTGCTATGATAAGGCAACAAGGAATAATATCAAAATACATAATCAATATTCAAGATATCCTTGAGTACCTCAAGTCTAAGGATACTTGAACCATTGCTATGATAAGACTATCATTGACATTTGAATAGATTATCCATATGATTGTCTCATAGTTGGTCATCCAATATACTTAGCTACACTTAGTATGCATCCACATGTTAACTTTAAACATCTCATGTTTATAGATTATGAGATCTACTACTCGATCCAATCAAGGAGTATAACATGTGCTAGTCTGTCTGGATTAATAATGTCCCATCTAATTAATCCTATGACTAGGTATAATTTGATACTAATATAATTACACATGATAAGAATCTCAATATCATGATCTCATCATGATTTCCTTCATGCTATGTTATGTATCAAGGACTTCATTAATTGATTTAAGATCACTTATAAATTCATATATCAAATTAAAATCAAATTAATGAAAAAACCTTTTATTAATCAAATAAATTTGTACAATAAGTGCTCAAGGTGATTGCCTTTAGAGCACTCCTCTAACACTCTCACGCTAAGCACTAAACTTAGTAGTACATATAGAAAAATAATATATTATAAAATATACATCAAACAATAATATACAATCTAGTATCGTTTTTTCAATGCAAAAAATTCATTTTTTATTTGCATTTATTATTTAATTATTTAATGTAAATCACATCATTTCTTACATCTGTTTATATGCACAAACGATAAATATACATAATACATACACATTTTTTTTATCTAAATTATTTTCTTTATGCCTAGAAATCCTATGACTTAACACTAATAGAAATAAATAAGTTGTCATTACCGGCTTTCATAACATTGTGCTGAACACATTTATAATAGTGTCATTACCAATATTTATAATATCGCACCGAGCGCATTTGTGCCACTATTGGCTTTTATAATAGTGCATTTTTGCCATTACCGACTTTGATATTTTGGCACCGAGTGCCTTTATTCCCTTGATTGGTATGCCAAAGTATTTTCTACTCTTATTCCAAGTAAGGTATTTTAGAGCATCACCATTGCTATTATTAATTCATAATTTTTTTATTAATTTTAATGCCTATTGACTCAATTGAATACATAATTAGTCAATATAAATATCATTCACATTATATAATAAGGTTCAATTTAATTTACATATTAAAATTTCTCAATTTATAATCTGCCTTGCTACTGCAATTTTTATGCTTTGTTTGGATATCAATTTTGGGGCTGATTCCATCTGAATTAAATTAAATGTTTTTCTGAAGAGTTATTGCCCAGGATCTTAAATTTAATATACAATTTGAATCACTTAATTCTATGCTCTGTCATAAAAGTTATAATAATTTAAACACCAATTGCTCACTAAATTTTTTACCCAAAATTTCTGAGATAGATTTCAGGTCAAACAGTTATTCCCAAATTAAACACCAATTTGAGAGAAATAAGATTTGTACCTTAGTTCCAAGACCTAAGGACTACCTAATTATTGGTAGTAAATGGTTATTTAGGAACAAGTTGGATGAGTATAGTCATATCATTAGGAAAGTTAGGTCATATCACTAGGAACAAAGTTATATTGGTTGCCAAAGGGTATAACCTCCATTTGTAAGATTAGAAGCCATAAGAATTCTTTTAGCATTAGTATGTTATATGAATTTTAAACTTTTTCAAATGGATGTTAAAAGTGCATTTCTAAATGATTTTATAGAAGAGGAATTTTAAGTTGAGCAACCTCTAAGTTTTGAAAGTCATGCATTGCCAAATCATGTGTTTAAGCTCACTAAGGCCCTATATGGTTTAAAATGAGCTCTAGGTATGGAAGACTTAATGCATTTCTTTTATAAAATGGTTTCTTATAGGGACATGTAGATACAACTTTTTTTTAAATAAAAAAGAACAAGCATAACATTCTACTTGTTTAATTTTATATTGATGATATTATCTTTGGGTCTACTAATGAATTGCTTTATCAAGAATTTACTAAGTGTATAACTAGGGAGTTTGAAATGAGCATGATGGGAGAGCTCAAATTTTTCCTTGGTCTTCAAATCAAGTAAAGTAAATAAGACATCTTCATCAACCAATCTAAGTACACCAAATAATTACTGAAAAAATTTAGATAGGAAGGATGCAAGAGTGCCAAGACTCCAATGAGCACATCAATAAAGTTGGACAAATATAAAAAGGGTAAGGCTATTGATGAAAAACTCAATAGAGGTATGGTCAGATCCCTTTTATACTTTATCGCTTTTAGACTCGATATAATGTTTGATGTAGCTTGTGTTCTAGATTTCAATCATGTCCTCATTTGAATGCTATAAAAAGGACTTTAAAATACATTCATGGCATAATGCACTTAGGCTTATGGTATCCTAGGCACACTTCATTTAACATCATTAGTTTTTTAGATGCCGATTATGCCGTTAGTCTTCTAGATAAAAAAAAAAGAACATTTGGAACTTGTCACTTCATTGGAAAATGCTTAGTTTCTTGGTTTAGCAAGAAACAAGTTTTGTTGTCTTGTCCACTATCGAAGCAGAATATACAGCAGTAGGTTATTGTTGCACTAAGTTCCTTGGATGAGATGATAACTTAAAGACTATTGTCAAGAGATTGACACATTCTCATCAAATGTGATAATACAAATGCTATAAATCTTTATAAAAATCCCACTCAACATTCTATGAGCAAACACATAGACATTAGACATCATTTTATAAGAGATCATGTCCAAAATGGTGATGTTGTATAGAATTTATTGACACAAACAATCAATTAGCTAACATCTTCACCTAGCCTCTTAATGATGAAAGATTTTGTTTTATAAAAGGGAGCTTGGTATACTTGATAGGAGTACTTTGTCTTGAAAATTGATGTTAGAGGTATACATTGCATTTAATCATGCATTGTTTATGTTTATATGTGAATTTTTAGTGTTATGCTATGTTTTGATGATATTCTGGTGAAAATTATGTGATGTAAATTTGTATAACATGAAAAGTATATTTTATTTGCATAGAAAAAAGCATAGTTGAACGAATATTCTTTTTGGAACTTTTTTATTTTTTATTTTTTTGTTTTCAGGCATTCACGATAGTGGCTAGTTAGTCATCTTCATGAAAGTTTTTGAACTAAACATTCGAGAATTGTTCACATTTTAGTTGACGGATAGAGTCACAACCTTAAAACTATGAAATTTCATATTCATGCTCGTGAATAAATATTCATGGTCGTGACATCTATGAGCCTTTGAATCCAGTTTTGTTCACGCCCTTATTCATAGTTAGTGTCACTCTTTTCTATGGCCATGAACATTCTATATTCACGCCTATGAACATTTAGTATTCATGCTCGTAAACTCTTATCCACAGCCATGAATCGAGCGGTATAAAAGCTATTTTTCACTATTTTCTCTTGTGTTTCTCTCTCCTATCTTGCTGGTAGTCATGATTCTCTATATAATCCTGTTATATCATGCTCGTAAACTCTTATCCACAGCCATGAATCGAGCGGTATAAAAGCTATTTTTCACTATTTTCTCTTGTGTTTCTCTCTCCTATCTTGCTGGTAGTCATGATTCTCTATATATTCCTATTATATCCAATCTTTTAAACACCTTTTCACACCAAATCATTATCGGTTTCACTCACTAAACACCAGTTTTACCAATTTTCATCAAGATTTTTATTTATTTTTTAAGCTTCATTCCAAATCCTATGTTTTGTTGTTCTTTTGCCTTGATTCTTCTCTCAATTCTGATCTTAGAAAAGATGTTAGGAGTTGATTTTTCAAAGGGGAAGAAGAAAAGCTTAACCCTTATGCTTTATACAAATTATATGCTCAATGTCTTTTCCCAACACTTTCATAAAAGGTGCTCATCCCTCAAGAAACGACCTATTCTGTCTAAAAAAAACTTTTGATTGGGATTTTATCTAGGCAATAGGACTGGAATCTGACTTAAGAGCTTGGCTTTAAAAGTGTGGCCTCCTCGAGTTTGCCTTCTTTGATGTTGGACACTTTTGGTAGCACTTGCAGTTAGGATGTCAAAAAGACTAAGAACACCCATTTGAAGATTTTGGTTCACTGCAAGATTCACTAATTTTTTGATATAATCTGTTTTTGCCTAAGGTGAAAGCAATGGCTCAATTCAGATGTCCAAATTGTTGCTATTTAAGTGGGCTAGAAATAATCAAGCAGTTGCTTTTGTCCTGATGGTTTACTTCTTATCTCCAGTCGATTATGATAAAGCCTTCAAATGACATCCTCATTGGGAGCTATATCACTCACTTGATGGTGGAGCTAGGACACTTGGATCTTACGTATCACATTTATACCATCATCCCTACTTTTCCTAGAGTTTGATTTGATATCAAATCCTTTCTCAAGATGGGAGCTACTATCAAAATCATCCACTAAGATGATATTTTGTACCACTTCATCACAGTTGAAGAAGAAATAATATGGGAGACAGAGGACTTCGAGGCATTCAAAGCTGGTCTTCAAGGGCCCCCGTAGAGGAAGAGGGCTAGAATTGGGCCTTCTGTAGCTTTGGCAGATATGCTAGATGCCCCAGCTACTAGTAAGACATCTTCACTATCTTAGCTAGACTTGGCTCAACAACTTATGGCTTTGATTACTCCTTGGTTCGATATGCTTCAAGCAAGCATGGATTTCTTTGAGCAGTTGATTGATTAGAAGTTAGAGGAACTTAAAGACTTCGTAGAGTCTAGAGTTGACAGTTTAGAGGAGGAAATGGCTAGTCTTCGCGAGTAGTTATCTGGCTTCCAGCCATGACCTATCCTAGCTTTAGCTTTTTTGTATTCGAATCATTAGGATACAACAACATTTCTTATTTGAAATCAAATTCTTGCTTGTAACTTTTTACTTAAGTAATGAATATGAGATTTGTTTTTATCTTGTTTATTGTCTTCTTTTTTCTTTCCTGCTTGTTTCTTTTTTTTTATGACATAGGGGGAGAAGAAATAATAATCATATCTTGATATATTCATATTGTGTTATATGCTTATGTGTACTACTTGCCATTCAATATAACATATACTTTCCATATAGTTGGCATACATGTTGTGATCAATGCTTGATTGAATCTCTTTTGAACCTTTTCCTTTATATGCTTATGGTTTAAAATGTGGCATTTTTTGCTATTAATTTTTTTTACTTTTTGATAAGCATCTTTTGAGGGGGAGAAATTTATTTCTCCTTAGCCACATATTGTATGATTATTTGTCACCATAAAAAAAGGAGATTATTGAACCTTTAGGGGTATTTCTGTCATTTTGATGATAAAAAATAATTGGGCAATTAGGAATTTAATCATATGTTGTGTTGTAAGTGTTTTAGACAAGTTAAAAATTCTTAAGACCTTGAAGCAAGTTAAAATCAAGTCAATTGAAGATTAAAAGATTGAAATCAATAAAGGTTCACACATGTGACAAAAGGTTATCACAACCGTGAAAAATGTCATGCTTGTGGTCAACAATCACCATCATTGTGAAAGTTCTATTTCACGCCCATTTCTATTATAACCACACTCATAAAAGCCTTAACACCAATTTTTTCATATTGAAATATTCATGATTATGAAGCATTGGCCAAACTGTGAAGTAGAAATTAGTCACGCTTATTAAGAAATAGTCACGCTCGTGAAAGATCATGCATTCTTGGAAAAAAAGATTTATGTTTAGCCTCACCACTTTAGTCACGGCTTTACTAAGAACAGTCACGTCCATGAACCTATGTATTTATTGTTGATAGGTGTGAATGGAAAAATAGTTGAATAACTAGTTTTGCATTGAATGCATCCCAAATGACATTATTTCTTAGAGAAAGTATAAATACAATCATTTATGAACTTCCAATGATTGAACAATAATTTAGCAAATGGAGTTCCATCAATATTACGTGCCCAACTCATCGTGTAAAATGATTCATTTCTACGATCTACAAAGCATATGGAAATTCCAAGTGTTTTTTAGAGACATTTGCACACTTTTACAATAGGGAAAGTACCACCTAAACACACACAATAACTGATTTATTTCTTACATCTTCATCAACATATGGTTGCAAAACCGTTATAACACCTCATTCGAGGCATTGATAAACAGTCACCTGTTAGAAAGAAAGGTACTAACTTTTATTATCACAACAAACTAAAATGAAAAAAATAAAAGGGAAACAAGCATGCAGTGCCATTGTCATTTACGCAAGGAAAAAAACCATTACATGTCCATACAGAAAAAAAAAATTTCAACAAGAATACATATTTTTGAACAACCAATAATCCTTTATTTTGTAAGTATTTATCTCATAGCAACAACTATTGATCAAATCATTATAATCTTTAACTCCTTTCCTAGGCATCAAATTTAAGCTAAAAGGGAGATAGCTCTTGAACAAAATTGTAAGGGAATTGAATCTTGTTTAAAATATAATATAGTAAAGAGGTTGTTAATTCAGTATAAAAAATTGGACATAAGAAGAAAGAATCTCAGTCTTGTATAAGATATAGTATCCTTAAGATACATTTGCCCCCTACCATTGGTGTTTTGGCTCAAAGACATTTGTTTTTTAGGATACAACAGATTAAAGAGCAAAGATGATACGGAATCCTAAAGACCGTACCTTGAAACCCCTCAATAAGACAATGTAAACAAACCTTAAGCTGTTGTGATCATAAGTTGAATCTGACCCATGCTAAACAAGTAGCAAGAACGAAAGTTATAATGTTCATTAAGATTAGCCACCCCACAAGTAAGTCAACTTAATAAGTAACCAATTCTTAAAAGCAATAAAGAGATGCAAATCAACCTCACTTTAAAGAAAATACTCAAATTTATTTTTATTCAACCATGCCTTTAAAAACAAGTCAAAGTGAGTATTTATAGGCCTAAATCTTTGAATCCTTTATGGAAAAGGATAATTAAGACCTATTCTAACCCAAATCCTAAAAGATAGCTTAAATCCAATCCAATCCCTTGAAAATAGAGATATGACAAGAAAAAATCCAAATCCTTGTCAAATAAGGACAAGTAATTAAAACCTAATTAAGGTGGCGGGTTGAGCTTCATTTCTTTGGCCCATACACCTATCACTAATTAAAGCTTAAGATAAATAAAATAGGTAGTTCACATACATAATTAAGCCCAATTACAAGTTAAGCTCAAATCTTATAAGTAGGCATATGCGTGGCATATGATTTTGAGCACATGGTTGACACGTGTTGCACCTGTTTGGCACATAACTCATAGCACATGAGTTGCACATGACTTAATCTTCAATTTTATAGACTTTGCATTGCTTAGCCCATTAGGCTAGTTCATGCAATTTGGTTCTCCACACGGCCCAAGTAATGGGTACTGGGTCTTCAATCGGCTCTATCTCCTTTGTGATGCATACCCCACTTGTGATTTTCTTGGTTACCAAGCTTTGAACATAATCTTGCATTATTTGTCTTAACTTGTTAGCCCATGACCTTGTGATTGTACCACTTGGCATGACTAGTGCATCACTCTCCTTGCTTGAAGATTGACATATATGTCCTTGATCTCCATCAAAGGGTTGAAGGCACAACAAATGCCCACAGCGAATTGAATTTGATGTTTCTATATCACAGCAGAAAGGAAAAAAAAGTGGAGAAGAATTTTCACATAAGCAGAAAAAGCCTATTTCAATGTAAATAAATACATCTATTTATACTAAAGGGATAGAGAGATATATTAATTGTGATTTAATCTTCATTGTGGCTGATTTTTAATCAAAATTAAATCTATTACTTTAGTCTATTCGAATTTATAACTCAAGAAACTGTAGAAACTCAAAAGTCGAATTGTGGAAAATTGACTGTTGCCTTACTAATATATATTTGAACTATTGTAAAATTATTTGATATGTAAATTTGATGGTTGTTCAAAATTTTCAGTGAAGGTAATTGGGGCTTGTTTCAGTCTTGTGAATGTTAATTTTTGCAAAATGAAGGGTTAATTATAATTTCATTCGAGTTTGGACGGAAGATAACTTGAGTAGCTAGTCTGGGGTGATGTCAGTAATATGTGATCATATGATAAAATTCAAAAGCCGATGATAAAATAATTTTAGTTCAGATGCCCACTGAGAGAGGGTCGACTGAGTAGGTGAGCATTCTTGAAAATAAAACAAATAAGAAGCTGAAAAAACCCAAAAAATAATATATCTAGGGCAGGCAATTAGACAAAAATAAGGATCACGTCTTTAATAGCGTGTACAAATCAATGTGTTTCGGACAAGATTTTCAAATACAGTCCATGTGAATCGATAAAACAGAGAATTATACATTAGAGGTTGAATATATATATATATATATATATATATAGTGAAGGAGGAGGAGAAGGGACCCCTGAAAGAGTTGGGGTTAGTAGTAATATAGTCCTTCAGCTTCCATTTCCATTGGTACAAAAAGACAATTGAAGGGAGCATGAATATACAAGAAAAGATGGCTCCGACAGTAACAAAAACCTATGATGTTTCTCTTGGTTATCTCCCATATACTAGGCCGCTTTCTAGTGGCAAAGGAACAACTATTAGTTCAGGTCGGACCTCGTTAGACTGCCATGTGAATTGCTTAACTTGAATATCTCCAAACCGTTTGAGAATGCATCTGCATACGAAGGTTTTAAACTCGTACTGTTTATGAAGGCAAAAGCAATTGGTTTTCTTGCACTCCAATAATAAATAATTAAACTCTTTGTTCAAGTAGGCATAAGCTAGAGCTGCAAATAATATTGTCCTTAGTATTCTTGTATACATTCATCATTTTAGCTTATTATTCGTAAATTTTTCTTTCTTTTCATATTAGTCATCCAGTTTTAGATTTGCACCGGTTAGGACTACTAAAGAGATAAATCGTTGTCTCTCAAATTATAGGTTAATAATTTTTTGCACCTCAGTTGTCCATGTTTCTACTTGTTTACGACTAAAAGACAACATATTATTCCAAAACATTAAATAAAAACTTTATGATTTTGATATCCAACAAGATTTATAGATGAAAAATAAATTGTCTTGCTGTACTCAAAACAGTCCTCCCTCTCTCTCTCTCTCTCTCTCTCTCTCTCTCTTTTGATAAATTATTGTCTAAAAAAATTTTACATGATCCTCATCATTAATATGTAAAATCCACATCGAAGTTTATAACAAAAATTTCCGTCTTTGTCACCTCATAGTTGAGTATCAACTTGTAACTCTCCAAATAAAATGAATATGAAACATATTGGGATTATTCTGAGAAAAATGTCAAAGAAAAAAATTAATTACGCATTGTGATGCAATTTCAAAATTATTTACAATTTGTAATGCCATTTTTAATTAGTAAGAATCCGTCAATCTATTAGATTTGTTCAACAGAAACCGTCCTTATATATATATATATATATATATAATCAAAAGACTGAAGAAAATTTGACAGATAGAAGAAGTTGCGCAATTTACTACTATATGCTAGAATCCACCACTTAAATTAGTGGATTCTGAGCAAAAGCAGAACAATGAACTCTGGATTTGCCCGTAGAGACCATGATTGTCATACTCCACAATTGCTTGCCTGGATTAAAAATAAAATAAATCCTAGAGTTATTGTTCTTTCCTTTTAAATTCATTAACATTGCAATGTTTTTTTTTTGATACATAAGAAAAACATACATTTTTTAAACTTTCTTGCAAAAATAGTACTCTTACTCATGACAAGAACATATACATTATTTATCAATAACAATTTTTCTTTTTTCAAATCTTTAACTTAATTTATCTAATTTGAACGTAAAACAATACAAATGATATAAAAATAAAAGTTTAGGTTGTAAATATCAAAGAACTTTTCATAATAATTGCTTAATTATTACATTTTACATCTTAATTCTTTTCCTTTTAATATATAAACATACAAGATCTTGCGTAAATTTTGTCAACATTGTCTTTAAGGTTATGAATGACAACGGGATGTATTCAGAGTGCACTTACTCCTCTCAGACTCCAAACTCTGCCCTGTCCCCCTAATTTCATCTCATTATCCACAGGAAAACAATTTGGGGTCTCTACTCCCGTACGACATGGGGAAGGAGATCTCCGACCCCATCACATTTATTTTCTTTTATTTTTTAGTATTCAGTTCAAAATTGAGCCCATTCAAACTTTATTTAATGTTAGTTTTTCTTTTTGATTGACAAGTCCATCTTTACTTTTGTATATATCCCTCAACAAAAAAGAAAATTTGAAAATGCTTCTAATTATAATCTAGATTTATGGATGATAATTGGACCTACCTCAATTTTTTATGATTTGTTTATATTTCTTTCCTTGCTTTGAATCCAAAATTTTTGTGATAAGGATGGAACATATATCACCCATCTCGAAAAAAAATATATATAATTATTTATATTTTAATATAAATATTATTACTAAAAAATAATAAAATAAAAATATAATTCTTATTTAAAATAAAAAAAATTAATAAAAATCCAGAAATTCGGTGGGGTTGGAGATTTACGTCCTCGTGTGGCGCGAAGACAGAGATCCAAAATTTTTTTCTAGCAAAATATGGGGCGGGGTTGGAGAACGGGACAAAATTTTGGTATCGGAGATGGAAAACTTTACTCCAAACCCCGCCGTTGTCATTTGTATCTTCATTTTGTTAAAGCAATAATATCATAATTCCAATTGCTTTGGACTGCATCATTTGAGGAGTATGAATAACGTTAGGATTTGATATATGCAGTATGGCTTGAAAGAAAATTGAAGATAGAAGGCAAAAGGTGCAAATCAGCTTATAAAGTAGGGGTTTAGGTACAACTTGAATCCTAGAATATGAATCAATACAATCAGACTCTTTAACTTGTAACTAGGTCCACTTATATTTCTATTGACCTAACCTCATTTGTCCCACTAATGAAACTGATATGCTCAATTCAGCTATCAATTGGAGGCTGACAGGTGGCACGTCCTCATTTTTTATAGTTAAAACACTTAAAATTGATACCTAATGAGATGAAAATCCCCTTTCTCACATGCCTATCTCTAAATTAGGTCTTTTAAACCCTAATTTCAAAATCAAAAACTTTTTCAAATGAGTTCAAATCAAAAAAATTCTCACGATGAAATTCCATTCATCTTGACAGCTTAAAATTAGCTGCATTACTAAATATCAATTGATTGCTGAATATGGCTTCCATTTTTTCATATTCTATAAATCGAAATGAAACTCTCAATGAAGGTACTCCTATCCTTTTCCATTGCATTAATTTCTCAAGGATGGACATCATGAACTGATGCAAACCTAAGTTGCTAGTTCTATGTGTTATGGAAATCGGGTTAGTTTCCACCAAAGTGAATAATTGTGCCAAAAATTAAGACAGAGAAAAATTCTCAGGTAGTTGTGGAGTCATAAATGGTCTCCCTTAAAAACCAACTTCATTAGACTCTTAGAGTTTTAGTGACATAATTTTTCTCAGATAATATAAAACACAATATATCACAAAGTAAAAGACTCGACAATAGCTATTAAATAAAAATAAAAATAAACACTAGAATTTAACGAGGTTCGGCCAATTATGCCTATATCCTCGAACACTACTAAAATAATATTTTACTATTTCAAAGAAATATTACAAAGTGAAATATTACAAAAGAGAGAGAGAGAAAATACAACCAATCTTAGAAGTAGAGGGATTGGTGTTTTAGGGATGAATTGTTAAGAGGGGGATGAAGCCCTTTTATAAGCTAATGCTATGGTGGAAAAATGAAATCTTTCCGATGTGGAATTGCCACATTTTCAACAAATCTCCACCTTGGCGATCTCACAATTCCAAATAAACATTCTCTTTACAAATTTCAGTAATGTCTCTAAATGCGCTTCAAAGCGCCCAATTTCGAATTCTGAGGACATTTATCAAGTCCAAGCAATGTTGGAACTTGATACCTGTCACAACTTTTGTTGTTATATCTGCAAGATTTTCAGCAGTCAGAATATTCTGAAGTAGTATCCCACCATCTTCAAAAATTTCTCGTACAAAATGATATCGAACATCGATATGCTTTGTCCTTGTATGATAAACTTGATTCTTTGCTAAACAAATAGCACTTTGACTGTCACAATGCACTTTGACATGCTTCTGACCAATTCCCAAGTCATTCAACAACCCCTGAAGCCAAATTGCCTCTTTAACAGCTTCTGAAACTGACATGTACTCTGTCTCTGTTGTAGACAAAGCAACTATTGACTGTAAGGTGCACTTTCAACTAACTGGTGCCTTTGCAAGTGTGAACACATAACCGGTAGTAGATCGACATTTGTCTAAATCACCTGCATAGTCGGAATCACAATATCCAACTATATACTGACCACTTTTCTCATCCTGCTCAAATATTATACCAACATCTACAGTATTCTGAATATACCATAGAATCCATTTCACAGCTTGCCAATGTCCTTTGCCAGGATCATGCATGTACCTGCTCACAACTCCAACTGCTTGTGAATGTCAGGCCTCGTACATACCATTGCATACATTAAGCTACCAACAGCATTCGCATATGGAACCTTTGACATATATTCTTGTTCTTCATCACTTTTCGGAGATAAAGATGCACTGAGCTTAAAATGAGGAGCAAGTGGAGTACTAACTGGTTTTGTCTTCTCATTTATCCCAAAATGCTTTAGTAATTTTCCCAGATATTGTTTCTGAGTCAAACAAAGTCTCCCCAATTTTCTATCTCTGCATATCTCTATACCGATAATCTTTTTAGCTTCTCCTAAATCCTTCATTTTCAATTCCTGATTTAGTTGAGCTTTTAATTTTGTAATCTCTCCTTCATGTTTTGAAGCTATCAACATATCATCAACATAAAAGAGAAGATAGATAAAGGAATCATCTCGTAGCTTGCGCAAATATACACAATGATCATATTTGCTTCTTCTATATTTCTGCATTATCATAAACTTGTCAAATCATTTGTACCATTGTCTTGGAGATTGCTTCAATCCATACAATGATTTGCTCAACTTGCACACTAAATTTTCTTTTCCAGCAACTTTAAATCCTTCTGGCTGAGTCATATAGATTTCTTCTTCTAAGTCTCCATGTAAAAATGCAGTTTTTACATCCAACTGAACTAGTTCCAGATCAAATTGTGCTACCAAGGCTAATAGTATTCTAATGGAGGAATGTTTTACAACTGGAGAAAATACTTCATTATAATCAATTCCCTCCTTCTGAGCGTAGCCTTTAGCTACCAATCTTGCCTTGTAGCGGATATCATTCTTATCAGGAAATCCGTCTTTCTTTGCATAAACCCATTTACAGCTAATCTTTTTCTTTTCCTTTGACAGACTTGATAACTTTCATGTCTGATTCTTTTCAAGGGACTGCTTCTCTTCTTCCATAACCTTTCTCCATTTTTCTTCTTTTGAGCTTTGACTAGCTTCACAATAAGTGGAAAGAATCTCATCATCTACTGAAGATGTATAATTAGTCATATCTTCAAGTCGAGCAGGTTTCTTAATATTCCTTTTCGGCTTTCGTAGTGCAATTGGCTCAAGTTACTGAGGAGGTTCTTGTGCTGAAACCTCTGCTTCCTCATCTGATCCATTTTTTACCATTATCTCCTCCTCTGCCGTAGGAGTAATTTTATCAGACTTTACAATTTCTGGATCAATAATTCTTTTTCTATCAAACTCCACCTATTTGGGAGTTTCCTCCACCTGCTGTGGAGAACCATTTGTCTGCTCCTTTGTTACCTTTATTATGGTAGACTCATTAAAGGTAACATCTCTAATAAAGATTATTTTCTTCGTCTCTGGGCACCATAATTGATATCCTTTGATACCATAGGATATCCCCATAAAGATAGCTTTCTTTGCCCTTGGATCTAACTTCGATTCCTTAACATGATAGTATGCAGTGGAACCAAACACATGTAAGGAATTATAATCTGTAGCAGGTTTTCCATACCACACCTCAAAAGGTGTTTTTCCATTGATAGTAGTTGATAGCAAACGATAATGAGATGACATGCGTATGTTACAGTCTCAGCCCAAAACTGTCTGCCTAATCCAGCATTAGACAACATACACCGAACTTTCTCTAGTAGAGTTCGGTTCATATGTTCAGCCACCTCATTCTGTTATGTTGTATTTCTGACAGTGAAATGTTGAACAATTCCTTCATTTCTGCAAACTTTCATGAAAGGATCACTTATGTACTCTCCACCATTGTCTGTTTGAAGACACTTGATCTTTCTGCCCGTCTGAGTTTCTACCATCTTCTTCGAGATGAGAAAAACTCCCAACACTTCATCCTTTGTCTTCATTGTATACACCCATACTCTTCTTGAACAATCATCAACAAAGGTAACATAGTAGTGTTTACCTCCCATTGAAGCAGTTTTGGAAAGACCCTATACATCTGAGTGAACATAATCCAGAAACCCTTGGTATCATGGATTGTAGTGCCAAACTTCACTCTCGTCTGCTTCCCTTTGATGCAATGCTCACAGAAGTCTAATTTGCAGGTTCATACTCCTTGCAATAATCCTTGATTTTCCAGAAGTTTCAAGGATTTTTCACTTACATGCCCCAAGTGCATATGCCACAATCTGGTTGTTTCTAGCTCCTGGTCATCACTAGAAACTGCTGTTGTTGTTCCAACAACTATATTGCCTTCATAGTAATACAAATTGTTGCTCCTTTGAACTCATTTCATCACCACAAGTGCTCCAGATATAACCTTTATTACTTCATTTTTAATGATTATAGTGAAACCCTTTCTCCCAAGGATTCCCATAGAAATGAGATTTTTCGTCATATTGGGCATATATCTTACGTCTGTCAGAGTTCTGATTGATCCATCTCGATTCCTTAACTGGATTGAACCAATTCCAGTTGTTTTGCAAGGACTGTCATTTGTTGTATAGATAACTCCACCTTTAATTTCTTTAAAATCGAAAAACCATTGTCGATTAGGACACATATGGTGGCTACAGCCTGAATCCAGGATCCAAGCAGTCGAACTGCTTATTGATGGCATCAATGCTAATGAAAAATTTGAATCATCACATTCAGCTACATTTGAATCTGCAACATCCTTGCCTTTGCCAGATTTACTTCTCAACTTAGGACAATCTTTCTTCCAGTGCCCCTTTTCTCGACAAAAGGCACATTCATCTTTGCCCACTCTGGACTTTGATCTATCTTTCTTTCCCCTGTTCTTATTTTTCGAACGGCCTTTTACTATCAAAGTTTCTGCTGCTCCACTGGTGCTATCCTTCTTGTCTTTTCTCCTCAATTCATAGTTGTATAGTGCAACACATACTTCACTAAGAGACACCTCAGCTTTCCCATGGAGTATAGTAGTTTCTAGAAACTCAAACTCCTCAGGAAGGGATCCCAACAGCATTAGGGCCAAATCTTCATCTTCAAATGTCACATCCAAGTTCATCAGATCTGCTACAAGTTGATTGAAATTGGTGATGTGAACATTCATCGTGGTACTAGGAATATATGTGAATCTGAACAGCCTTTTCTTCATATGAAGCTTATTTTGACTGCTCTTTTTCAAGAATTTTTTCTTCAGTGCCTTCCATAATTTACTTGCATAAGTTTCTTTACAAAAGGCATACTTCTGCTCTCTATACAGGCACGATCGAATTGTACCACATGCCAAATGATTGATTGTCTTCCATTCCTTCTCATTTGCACTTTCTGGCTTTTCTCCCTCAATGACAATGTCTAAGCCTTGCTGAAATAAGGCGTCTAGAACTTCACCTTGCCACATGCCGAAATGGCCTGTACCATCAAAAATCTCCACTGCAATTCTTGTATTTGCCACAGCAGTTCTCGCCAAAATTGATGAAGTAGAAGTTGTTGTGTCCATTGTGGATTTTTGTCCATCTCTTGTCATTTCCTCTTTAAGACTATTTAATAGCTTTCAAATGCGGAATACCAAAGAATCCAAGGAAACCTTTCTGATGTTGAAGATCAGCTTACGCCGCAACCACAGAGCATATAACTCAGTAACCTTGGCTCTGATATCAATTGTTGTGGAAATCGGGTTAGTTTCCACCAAAGTGAATAATTGTGCCAAAAATTAAGACAAAGAAAAATTCTCAGGTAGTTGGTGGAGTCACAAATTGTCTCCCTTAAAAACCAACTTCCTTAGACTCTTAGAGTCTTGGTGACAGAATTTTTCTCAAATAATATAAAGCACAATATATCACAAAGAAAAAGACCCGACAATAGCTATTAAATAGAAATAAAAAAACACCAGAATTTAACGAGGTTCGACCAATTATGCCTACGTCCTCGGACACTACTAAAATAATATTTCACTATTTTAAAAAAATATTACAAAGTGAAATATTACAAGAGAGAGAGAAAAAAAAAATACAACCAATCTTAGAAGTAGAGGGATTAGTGTTTTTGGGATGAATTGTTAAGAGGGGGATGAAGCCCTTTTATAGGCTAATGCTATGGTGGAAAAATGAAATCTTTCCGATGTGGGATTGTCACAATTTAAACACTATGGTTTTTTAAACTACACAGTGAGTTTTTATTTTTACTTTTTTGGTATTGTTTGTGGCTACTAGTTATTGTTGTTCAGAGGGGATAACATTGTTCTCCATGTTTGCAGGTTAGAGGGTGTGGTTATTTCCACTGCTATGATTATATATTTAAGAATCTGCATCAAAGCTACTAAGTCAACTGAAGGAAAACAAATAGCTCAAAACAATTGTGTACTAAAGCACATACATTATGAGGAACGAAATTGAAATACTTTTAGTTGATAATGCAAGGTTAAATAAGGAGAATTTCAATTTCAAGAAGGAAATGAAAATGTTAGGTAAGAAATTGAGAAAGTATTTTGGTTTAAATATGATTGCTTGGAGTATAGTTGTGATTTGTTTGTGTGTTAATGCGTAAAAATTAGAGGTTGGATTATCATTTTTAGCATAGGTGCAAATGAGCTCTATTTTATATCTTATCTCAGTATAATATGCTTTGTTTTTAATGTAATTAGAAAATGATATTGATATTTTATTTATTTATTTTGTTCATTTCAAAATATCATAATATATGTTTTACATTTAATATATTATATCTAACAAAGGAAAAAAAGTGAAAATGAAATATCAATGCATAATTAATACTTTATATCTATATATATATATATATATATTGTAATAACAAGTATAATTTTGTTTAACATGAACATTTCAAATTATCACTATTTTTCTTTCACTATTTTGTATCCAAAAATATGACATATACCATGTTACCTGTACCAAAACATTTTAGCTTCATGAGCAACATTCATTACCTTGTACTAATCGTTGTCAAACCAAAAACAAAACCCAAAATTTACCAACTCTATCACTGTCAAACAAAAAAAAACCAAAATACACCAGTTATATCAGTAGTATTTTCCTCTATACAATTGCTACTAAACTAGAGAAAACATCTAAAAAGTCAAAATGAAATTATTAATATGTTACCTGTTGTCAAACCCAAAAAAAATTCAATATATGAAACTATACTTTATATAAATAACTGAAAAAAACCTCCAAGCACAAATATTAATTGTCATTTGAATTGAATCAGTTGCAATTGTTAATGGCATACTGTTCCTTCCCTTCTTTTGTTGAATAGAAATTATTTTCTCCCTTTCCTATTGAAGTTGGTTGCTTATATGACATGATTACTCTTATCATGTTAATCCAGGAGCTTTATGTTTCAAATCCGTTGATCAGGAGACCTCATTTCCCAAGTGACCAAATTTCACTTTCTTGGTTTTCCTCCATGTTGATCCTTTGGAGTCTTTAAATGAACTCTCCTTTCATTAGCCATTGGAAATGTCTTTGAGAGTAAATCAGGGGCGTTTAGTGTGCTTGAAGAAGTATTGTGTCCTTATGAATGTTGAATATATATGTATATAGTTCTTTTAATTGTCTGCGAAGGCTTTGATAAATATAAGCGGTTCAATATGCCAATTTAAATCAACATTAACATACAAACTTATTTATGTCTCCAACTAATCACAATAATCATATAATATCATCAACTTGGAGTCTCAATATATTCAAATTCCATCACAAAGTATGTTTCACAAATAATGACAAACATATACCATAGGAACTATCTCTTCAATTGTGTTTCTCAACATAATAAACTTATAATACAAGTTCATCAAAGACAACAATACAAAAAATATATTTTGACAAACAAACATTAAGGTGGAATCATTAAGAAAAACTAAGTTATACTCACATTCCAAGATGTCTTTCCTACATTTACATCATGTAAACCAAAACCATACTTCTTTCTTCTGAAAGCTTTTGCTCAAAATCAGTTGTCGTCACTAAATTTGCATCTATCATAGTGCTTGCATTATTATTCATTTAAAATTTTCATTTGTCATGGTGCTTGCATTATTATTTTGGCTATACTGTGAACACTGATTTTGAACTTATAAATGTGAGGAAAAAACTCATTTTAAATCAGTTTTAACATATAAAGTTATGAATAGTACCAATATTAATCAAATTTATCTCACATTTGTAGCTGCTTGAGTTTTGGATATGCACAACCTCTTATCATATCCCTTTTGTTTGTAGATGCCATATTGAATTGTGTTTTTGACCTTCCTATTTAGTTTCCTTTTATAGCTTGCTTTTTAGGCTCATTAACATTCCTTTTTCTTTGTTTCTTGGGCCTTCTAGACATTCTGGTCACTTAAAGGGATCCATTAGAGGCGTATTTTTGCTTTCCAAAAAATTAGGCTAAGAATTGATGTCATTGTTGAGTATAGTATGAAGTATTCGAAGATAGTTATGCAGTTAATAAAAGATTCACCACACTGATAGGAGAGCATACATATAGCTTATTATAGAGATCATTACTCAGAAATTTTTTGCCAAGATTGCTATGTCTTGAAGAGGGTCTTCAAGAAAATATCTTATAAATTAATGAGTCTCATAGACAAGACCTAATAACACTTAGACTAGGTGTGACATAGTCAGTGTGGTGAGAGTTGACGTATAGTTCATATTTTAAACCGAGTGAGGCATATTATTGTGAAAGAATAAATTGCACAGTAATTATCTATAAAAAGGTTTACAGTCAAACCACTAACTTTCTAGTCAATTGGGGATCATGAGATGATTTACTCGAAATCATGTGATGATACCAACGAAACTAGAAACCTAATGAGTTACATGCAATGAAGGAATGAAGGAGATTTGAAATGGGTCTTGCATTAGATATAAGAGTTAGAGAGAGAAAATTTTGGGTAGGAAAAATTTGAGAATATGGATGGAATATTGCAATTGCAAATGGCTCTTAGTCACGATACTATATTGCAGTCGTGGATAGGGTATTTGCGACAAGGCTAGTAGTTGCTAATGAGTCCATAAACCATTCTATTTCTCGATGCTAATTTCTGTCAAGGAATTTCATTGTTGTGATATGTTCTTCACAATTGTGACCAGTGTGATATCAATATGATTCATGGTCGCGATATGTTGGTCGAATCAGGTTGATTCAACAATCCTACATAGAGTTGGAAACTTAAACCTAGGGTTTCAATAATTCTACTCAAATATAGATTAGAGGACATATAAATAGCCTCATTAAATGTTGTTTTTGAGGCTGCCCCTTTAAGGAAACAAAAGATATCTTTATCCCCTTTCTCTCACAAGGTAACCTACTTTGCTAGTACATTGTTGGTTGATCACCTCATCTCTCCTGTGGTTTTCTTTTTCTTCCTTTGTGTGAATATCGTTAAAGAAAATTTTAGCTTTGGATTATTGTGATTTGCTACAACCCAATAGGGAGAAAAGCTCACAAATTTATGAAGATCAAGTTTTAAGAGCAAAGCTAATCATCTTCATCCATATGATGGTTTGATCATATTTTAAATTATTTAAGGCGTTCAATGGGTTTTGAGTTTGATTAAATTTTAAATTTCTGCTATGCCATGTATGTGATGCATGTTCAAAACCCGACAGTGGTATCAGAGTCACCCGATATAAATTAATTTTGGATTTAATTGAAATATTAATGAGATTGATTGAAAAGTAACAACTTGGATTCCCTTCTTCCATTAAAAACAATTTTGAATGTGTTTGGCTTCAATTTTATTTTTCTTTCAAGCATATGTTAATATGATGATATTAGATATTTCTAATGATAATATGGTTTAAATTTAATTTAAATATGAAATTTAAAACTGTGCATGTTGCTGAATTTTCTTGGGTTTATGAAAGCTAGAGTAGCCAACTGAGTTCTTTCATGGGGCTATTTATTTTGGTTTGTTAATTTGATTATTCAAATAGGTTCAAGGTATATTTATAATGTACTTTAACTTATGGACAACCACTTAATTGAATCAAAAATTAATATTTTGATCATGACATAAACAAAACTAAAACTAAGGCAAAAATTATAACCATACGATGGGACTTTTTTTGTTTTTGTAATTTATTATGGTGCAACTTTGAGACCAAAACCTTAATTATATGTTTTGAGATAAATATAATGTTACTTTGATGTAAATTTCATGCCAAATTCAAATCAATTTGTGCTTAAAGTTCTAAAGGAATTCTAGTTTATATATGATTCAATTTAGTCAACTTGTGTAATTGGTTTGCTAGTTGAATTTGTCATGATTTAGAATGTCTAATAAATTAATTTGATTAGTTTAAACAGATTATAATATTCCTATTTTTGTGAGAATGAATTTTTGAAAGTTTTGAATTTGATGTAAATTAGAAAAGGGTTTTCTAATCCGAGTTTGACTAGGATTCGAGTATGCCCATATAACTAGAATTGTTTAATTCTATTTGACATCAAACTAAAGAATAAATAGGGTAATTTAATTATGAATTATTTATTGGTTATATTTGAATTTGAATTTGATTGAAAGATTAAATTCATATTTGGAAGTTGCATGCAAAAAATTGAAAGTAACCTAGTTGCCTAAGTAGGTAATTTTGGAAAACTTTTGAATATGATAAAATGTATGCCTATTTGGCATGATTTTCATCTAGAAAATTTTTATAAATATTCCTATGATCATTTAATGAGATTAAATTATGAATATATGATAAATTTCATTAAAGGCCAAATAATCATAATAATGTTTCAAAAGTTGAAATAAATGAAACCCAAATTATTACTTTAATAGATTACCTTTTGTTATACTTTAGAGAATGCATGCTAGGGGTATATGGAATGATATAATTATGGACTTAACCAATGTGATTGATCATGTATAGAAATTTTTAATTTTTGGTAATTAGGGCTTGGGAGTCTGCCTTCTCTAAACTTCTATTGTATTTCTCTTCTCATCTAACTTCCCTCAAATGTAACTAAAGATTTTCTTATGAACAATTTACATAATTAGATTATAAAGAATTAGGATAGAATTGAAGTGCAAAGGAGAAATAAGCTAAGGAGAATGTGTCAAAAGCAAAGAGCATTTGAATGATAAATTATTTTTCTATCTTAGCGTTGTAATTTGTGTATTTATCTAGGCGAGACTTAGTCAATTCTTTCATGGTTCGAATGATTGATGTTAAATATATCCATAATCGTGACCATATAATTTGTATAATTATCTTATATATCTAGATTGTGATGTATAGATATATTATGCATGCCAACAACATGATGAGACTAAATTAAGAAAAATCCCTTATAAATTATATTGAGGCCAATGCATTCCATTAATATGATAAGAATCATAGTTTTTTTTAGAGTTTGGGTTGTTAGGCACACCTAAATCCACTTTACAAGAATATATTCAAACCATCGAAATATGATTTCATTATTAATGGATCAACCTTAACTAGTTATATAGATTTGTTGGGCACGCCCAAGGTCAATGTGAATTAGAGGTGGTGTTAGGTTAGTGTACATGAGAAGTGCACATGTCAAGAATTGATAGTTCAATGATTCAGTAGTTGTATGAAAAAATGTAATTGGTATGAAATACTTACTAATTGACTTAAGATGGCTTATTGGGTATGCCTAAAGTCATTCTTAGTGATATTGAATATTGACCCACTAGGAGAGCTTCCAATGGATTCTTTTGGTTGATGCATGTGAGGTGGCAGGTAAACAAGCCTTCATTAACTAAAGTAATGTTATTTCATATCTAATTAATATTTATTTGTATTTAATTAATTGTTTTCTTGAATTCTAGCTAAAACATTCATCTCTTTTCAATTTAGCTCATAACTTGCATTTTCTTTCTTCGAATTTCAACCACCAATTCTTAGTTTCTTTCCAATTAAGCCTTCAAATCATATTTTCTACTAATATTTTTGTTGCCTTTTTGTTCAAATTTAGACATTGATCAACTTTGCAAAACCGATTTAGGGTGCACTTAATTGAAGGTTAAAGTGGATATAGCAAGTCACCTTCACCCTAGCAACGCATGACTGGACAAGGGAGTGTTATGCTATCTTCATCGGTTAAAATATCACTTCCTATATATATAAATGAAAGTGAAATTTTTTATTCTTTTAGAAAAAGAAGTTGTAATAAAGAAAAAAATATATTTTATATACATAAAGTAATATTTACAAAACATAAGATTATTTTAATTGTTAAACAAACTTCAAAACAAAAGTACAAAAATATATGAGACCCACATTGTCCAAAATATGCTACTTTACTGGATTGGGTACGCTAGCTTTATCTACTATCTCATCATTATATCTACACGAAAAAAAGCTCTCATGCTAAGTTTAAAGCATAGTAGTGCATATAATTAAGACAATAAACTATTTTATGTATCATGCAATTGCATACTATCATACATAGATGTCAAGTTATTTATTGATTTTGCTATATATATATATATATATATATATATATCACTTGTGTGTACACCACATGATTATTCTATACCAAAATCTTATCATTTCCAAATCATACATATAAACATATATTACTATTTATTTATTTCTTATCTTATATATGCTCATAACACCTAGGAACTATTAATTAGGATAACTGGATTGGCTATTAAGGTATTATAAGAGTGTTACTTTGGCATTATAGTATGCACATATAAGTGTTATCACTGATATTAATATATATGTGTTATCACCGATATTGATAATGGTGTCATCATCGATATTAATATATAAGTGTCATCACTGACATTAATATTCCCCTAATTGGCATGTCAAACTATCCAAAATTTTAATTCTAAGCTAGGTGTTATAAGGCTTAATCCATTTCATTACTCGTATCTTCTTTATCAATCTCATACTTCATTTTATTTCATTTTTCAAATACTTTTTATCTTTATCAATTTCATAATTCTTTTATTTCCCTTCATTACACTTCCTTTCATATAATTTGATGCATAAAAATTTCTCATTCATACTTGTTTACACACATAGACATACATAGTTCATCAAATGCTCCACATTTAGTTTCATCTAATATTTTCTATAAATTTTTAAATATACGAATTATTAAAAGCAAGACATTCACAACTATGACTCCTTATTCATGCCTATGAATAATGTCTAACACACTGCTTCACGACCATAGCCATGGTCAAAATGTTTCCACCCATGAATAAGCTCACATCTATTACCCAAACTTCATTTCAAGCTGTAAATGCTTGTAGAATGAATAGTATTACTTCTAAGCAAAAGTCACGCTTGTGACATAATTTAGTCATGCTTGTGAATTTAACTTTTTATACATGTGACTAATAGCTAGAGATTTGCACTTTCACTTTCCTTATGCATTTCAAGCTTTTTCAAGCCATTAGAACACAACTCTTATTCATCCTTAAGTTATTAACACATCATACTATGTTTTTATCAAAATTTTCATGCTTCTATCAAATTTTAATCCTAACATGTGATCAATAAGACAATCATGCACACAATGTCACCTTTCTCATGTAAATTGTAGTTTTCATGCAATCATTCATTGTTAAATGCATTTCACTCACTAGTTAACATGCAAAGATGCTTATCATACAATTATAATAAAATATAGGCAATTGCCTTAAATTAAACACAAACCTCTTTTCTCTACTTTCTTTTCACTCTCTATGCTTCTCTTTTTTTTTCTTTCTCCATTGAGCTTGTTCCTTGTCACCGTGAACTCCTATAACATACAAAACAATCGTTAAAAACCTTCTTTTCATAACCACTCTCTAAACCCTCTCTTTTCTCTCCTAAACCCTAAATCTCTCTCTCTTCCACCACAATCTCTAAATGAGCTCAAAACTATATGTTCTTTTAGAGAAACTTGTAGAAGAGAAAAAGAAACTTCTTACCTTTACTTATTTCTCCCTTTAATCAACTTTTTAGAGATTTCTCTCTCATCTTCTCTTGCTCTTCTCTCTCCCTTCTTCCTTTCTTTAGCTTCTCCAAGCCTTGTTATAAAATTTCTCTCTATACCTTCTCTCTTTCTTTCATCAGAATCAAGATTTTCGTTATGGAGGTTTTAAAGTGGCATGGAACTAGTTATATGATGCAAAAAATGAAGTTAAAATAATATAAGGAAAAGAAGAAAAGAAAAAGAAATAAGGAGAAGAAAAAGTCCACGTGTTGGACCCACTATTTGACCTTAAACTTGATATTTAGACCAATTAATATGATAATTCCTTTTTTTTTTATCTATGGTCGTCGACCAATATTATGATTTTATGTCCAAAGTTTTCTTTCTAAATTTTGCAATTTAATCTTTAACCATAATTTAGCCTCTTATCATTCTTAATATGCTTTATTTAGCATTTCTCATAATTATTAATTATTATTATGATTATGTCCAGTTAAAATTCAAATTTAGACTCCAATAAATTTGACATATCATCTTAATAACACGTGTGACTCTGCACCTAAATTAGTGGATATCACATTCTCTCCTCCTTAAAAAATTCATGCTCAAAATTTTTACCTATTCATTCTACATTGTATAAGTAGGGATACTACCTTCTTATCATTTCTTCATTTTCCCAAATGACTTTTTCAATCAAATGATTCCTCCATAAGACTTTAACTAAAGATACTCTCTTATTCTGAAGAAATTTCTCTTTATGTGCTAAAATTGTCACTGGTTCCTTTTCATATGTCAAATTTGCCTGTACTTCAATTTCCTTGGTCAAGATAATATGAGTTGGGTTCAAGCAATATCTGCTCAGCATAGACATATGGAATACATTTGTGAATTCTATCCAGCTCTGGTGGAAGTGCTAGACGATATGCTACTAGTTTGATTCTTTTCATAATCTCATAGGGACCAATGAACCTCGTACTCAACTTGCTTTTCTTACCAAATCTCAATACCTTCTTCTAAGGTGAAACTTTGAGAAACACTCTATCTCCTACGACATATTCTATATCTTTCCTTTTGAGGTCAATGTATGTTTGCAATCGATCCTATGTGGCTTTCAACTTTCTTTAATAATTTTAACCTTTTCTTTTGTCTTTTGAACTATCTCTGGCCCCTACCAATTTCTTCTCACTCAATTCAATCTAACAAACTAATGTCCTACACTTTTTTCAGTATAATGCCTCATAAGGAGCAATGCCTATGTTGATTTAATGATTATTATTGTAGGCAAACTCCATAAGAGGTAAATATCGATCCCAACTTCCTTGAAACTCAAGTACATAGTTCTAATAGTTGGATAACCAGTTCTAATTGGTTGTCCTTCTATGGATGAAATCCTGTGGTAAAACTGAGTTAGGTTCCCAAAGCCTGCTAAACTCTTCCAAAATTGTGACGTAAATCTGGGATCTCTATCGGATATGATAGACATTAGTACTTCGTGGAGTATCACAATCTCATCCATATAAATTTTTGTCAACTTGTTCAGTGAATAGTCATTCAAACTAGTAGAAAATGGGTTGACTTTGTCAATCAGTCCACTATTATCCATATTGCATCTTGTCTCTTTTGAGTCTTTGGCAACTCTGAGATGAAATCCATCGTAATTCTTTCTCATTTCCATTATGGTATGAGTATCAGTTGCAATAATCCTGTGCACATATGATGTTCGAATTTCACTTATTGGCAAGTCAAACACTTAGCCACATATTTGGTGATATCTTTCTTCATTTCTAGCCACTAGTACTAGGCTTCCAAATCTTGGAACATCTTTTTCTCACCTAAATGCATGGTATATATCATCTCATGAGCTTCCTTTAAGATATATGATTTTAACTCTTCTATACTTGGCACATAAATCCTATTTCTATAGTATATTGTGCCATCTTATTCCCCTAAATATTCTAACTTTTCTCCCTTTTCTGCAGCTTCAGCTATCTTTCTCAATTTCTCATCTTGCTTTTAAGCCTCCCTAATCTTTTGTATCAAAGTTGGCTCCACTCGCATCTCAACTAACATCTTTCTACTTAATTCGTTTTCCCTGACTAGTAATTGATCATACAATCATAATCTTTAATCAACTCCAACCATCTTCTTCGCCTTAGGTTCAACTCTTTCTGTGAGGGCATGCACTAGAGGCTCTTATGATCTGTGTAAACATAACAGCTTTCCTTTGGACTGGTAGTAACCCAAACAACTCTTTTGAAAACACATCAGGAAACTCATAAATAGTAGAAATGTCAGCCAACTTTGGACTGCTCTTTTTTATATCGATCACATATGCTAAATAAATTTCACATCCCTTACTAATGAGTTTTTAAGCTTTCAGTATTGATATCACATTATTTGGATATCCTTTATTCTCACCCATCACCATTATAACTTCTTATTTTGAAATTCTGATAATCATTTGTCTCTTTTCACAATCCATTATCACTTCGTGATGAGCCAACCAATCCATTCCCAAGATCGCATCAAATTCATAGAAATGTAGCTCTATCAAATCTACTCGAAATTGCTTTGCCATGTGTTTCAATTAGGAAACTCCTGAACACCTTACTAACCCTCACACTGCGTTTTAATAGGCTAGTCACAAGAATCTCAAACTCTAAAGCCTTTGGTACTAAACCCTTTCGACCCAGTGGTGGTGTGCATATGCAAGAATGCATCGACTCTAGATCTATCAATGAATATCAAAGCCAAAGATAAAGAATTTACCCACTACGGCATATGGTACATCATTCTCCTATCAACCTCGCATAACATACACCCTGGCTAGTGTAGCTCTATTGCCATTCAGCATCTCAACTATCTCTAATCTGAACTAAATTGCCTGTAATCAATACAGAGATAAAGTGTGTCTTCTTTCTTCTTCACAAATAATACTGGAGCACCTCAAGGTGACACACTAGGTTGTATGAATCCTTTATCTAACAAATCTTGAAACTTCACCTTTAGCTCTTTCAAATTTGTAGGTACCATCCTGTATTTGTGATTGAAAACGGAGCAGTACTAAGTACCAAATTGATAGCAAACTTTATCTCTTATTTTGGTTGTAACCCTAACAGCTCTTTTGAACACACATCAAGAAGCTCACAAATAGTAGGAATGTTAGCCAACTTTGGACTGCTTTTTTTTTTTGTATCGATCACATACGCTAAATAAGTTTCACATCCCTTACTAATAAGTTTTCAAGCTTTTAGTATTGATATCACATTATTTGGATTTCATTTATTCTCACCATCACACTATATCTTCCTATTCTGATAATCATTCGTCTCGTTCCACAATCCACTATCACTTCGTGATGAGAAATCCATTCCCAGGATCATATCAAATTCGTAGAAAGGTAGTTCTATTAGATATATTAGAAATTGTATGCCTTATGTTTCAATTGGAAAACTCCCAAATACCTTACTAACCTTCACATTGTGTCTTAATAGGGTAGTCACAAGAATCTCAAACTTTAAATCCTTTGGTACTAAACCCTTTCGACCTGGTAGTAGTGTGCATATGTAAGAGTGCATCGACTATAGATCTATCAATGCATGAATATCAAAACCAAAGATAAAGAATTTATCCACTATGGTGTATAGTGCATCATGCTCCTCACGGCCTCGCATAGCATACACCTTGGCTGGTGTAGCTCTATTATCTTTTAGCCTCTCAACTGTCTCTAATCTGAAATGACTAGGCCCTACCTGGCCTCTTCTGCCTTGACCTCTACCTCAGCTAAAAGTCTACATCTATATTGGCTCGGTACTTCTTGAACCTCTACCAAATTATAGCAAGGGACAATCTCTCCTCAGATGATCTTTGGAGTTTTATCTCAAACATGCTCCTGACATCCATTAAGACTCACCAGCATAAGGATGACCAATGTGTTGACACATTGGTAGAGGTGCAGATCTATATGGTACCTATGTCGGTGCACTAGATGCTGATGAAGCAAATCTTACAAGCTATTCCTGTAAGTAAAAAAAAGGCCTTCTAGAATGCCATTCTAAAATTAACCACTAAAAGATACTTTCTTACCACTTGATGGTACCCCACTCAGTTGTGGCATGAGTCTTCTGAACCCTCTATCTTGTGTTGGTTGTTATGCCACCAATACTTTTTCAATTGTTCTGGAAGATGTAAGTAAACTAGGAAAGTTTATCAGACATAGGGCTAAGACTTGTATCTTGACCTGATCTCTCAACCCAACCTCAAATTGTTGGAATTTATCAGCCTCTATAGATACAATGTCACCATCAAATTAGCAAAGAAGTGTGAAGTCTCTCTCATATTCCATTACCATTATTGTTGGGTTCTTAACATGTATCACATACATGATACAACAGAAAATTAAAATTAATTGAACCCAAAACCATGGAGCGCCTTATGAACATTAAAATTGGATCATACCATCAATATGAGAGAAGTTGATTACCTTTGTTTGCAACTCTTGATCTTTCAAGTTGTGAGATTTTCCTTCTTTGTTGGGTTAGCAAACCATAACAATCCAAATCTAGGATTGTCTCTAAGAGTATCCACGCGAAGGAAGAAGAATAAAACCTCTAAGGAAATGGGGTGACAAAAGTTCGAAGTGCTAGCTATCGAAAATTGTCTTATGAAAGAGAAAATGGAGAGAAGAAAAATTACTCTTATTTTTATTAATGGGATAGCCGTGAAATTAACTCCTTAAAATGAGTATTTATACACTTTCTAATCCCTTTTAGGGTTGAAAAAGGAAAATCCTTAATGGGCCTATTTTCCTAATGTATAAGGCCCAATGTTGACCAAGTCAACAATCTTTATCCAATTTGGATTTGGCCAATTTTTATAACTCTTATAAAAGGCCCAATCTCTTTCTTTCTCATTTGGATATTATCCAAAATCCATTTTACATTTTTTCATTCACTCTATGTGTGTGACCTAATAGGTTTTCTGGTCATGTTGGCAACTCAAGTCTCGAGAGGAATCCTAATCCAATTAGGATTCTACGAGTCAAACACTTTTGATCCATAATGAATTTCTAATCAATTTCCCTTGACTTAGCAGATCATGAATGGTATCTAGTAATATATCATGACCACCCAATTAATCAGAAAGTCAGTGGTCTAACTATACACCTTTCCATAGATAATTACCATGCAATTCGTTATTTCGCCAAGCTATTCCTCATTTGGTTCAGATCATGGACTGTATGTCAACTCTCACTACAATGACTACATCATATTTAGTCCAAATGAAACTAGTTCTTGTCTATGAGACTCATTGCTCTTTTAGATATGTCCTTGAAGACCTTTTTCAAGACATGTTCACCTTGTCTAAGGATTTCTAAGCAATGATCTCCACAATAGGTCATAGATATGCTATCTTTCTATCAGGAGTGGTGGATCCTTTATTGATTACTCGACTATCTTCGAATACCAAATGCTATACCCCATCAATACCTTATGAGTGACCTCTGAGAGGCAACGAGGAATGGAGTCAGAGTATAGGATTTAGTAAATAAGATAGCCTTGAACATTTCAAGTCTAAGGATACTTGTACCATTACTATGATGAGACTATCTCTGACATTGAATAGATATCCACGTGATTGTCTCATAGCAAGTCATCCATTGTACTTGCTACTCTTAGCAAGCATCCATATGTTAACTCTAAACATATCATGTCTTCAGCTTTATGAGATCAGTTGGTTGACCTAGTCAAAGAGTATAATATGTGCTAGTTTATCTAGATTAACAATATCTCATCTTGTTAATCCTATGACTAGGGATCATTTAGATATAAACACAATTACAAATGATAAGAATCTCATCATCATGATCTCATCATGAAATCCTTCATGTTGTGTTACATACTAAGGACTTTATTAAAAAGTTTAAGATCTATATCAATTCATATGCAATGAATTCCATATAATGAAAATGTCTTTTATTAATAATAAATAAGTACATCAGGTGTTTAAGGTGATTGCCTTTAGGGCACCTCTCTAACAATATCCCATTTGCTCTAAAGTTAATCGCCTTTATACATTATACCAAAGGTGAGTACATGACTATCATGTTTCTTTTGGGGAAGTGGCTCAGTAAGAGGATCAACTATATTCTGATCAGTGGGAAATCTCTCTATCTTTACTACATGCCTACTTATGATTTCCTTAATCAAATGGTAACATTTGATTATATGTTTGCATCTTTGATGAGACTGTGGTTGTTTTGCTTGTGCAATGGCTTCATTGTTATGACAATACAAAGGTATTGGATCAACAATGCTATGAACCACTTCTAACTCTGTGATGAATTTTATTATCCAAATTGTTTCCTTAGCTGTAATATACTATGCTTCAGTTGTAGAATCTGCAATCGTCTCCTGTTTGGAACTCTTCCAACTGACTGCTCCACTATTCAATGTGAAACCATAGGCTGACTGGGATTTGGAGTCATCCTTGTCAGTTTGAAAGCAAGCATCCGTATACCCACTTACTTTAAGCTCGCCATCTCTATAAACCAAGAATGCATCCTTAGTTTTTCTCAAGTACTTAAGGATGTTCTTGACAGCCACCCAATGCAACTTTTCAGAATCTATCTAATATCTACTCATGACACTTAGAGCATATGATACATCGGGTCTAGTACAATATTATAGCATACATGATGGATCCAATAGCAGAAGCATATGGAATCTTACTCATGTGTATCCATTCATCCTATGTCTTTGGACATATGGATTTAGAGAGGGTAATCCCATGATTCATTGGAATTAATCATCTTTTGGACTGTTCCATGTGAAACCTCTTTAGCATCTTATCTATGTATGTAGACTGAGAAAGAAAAATCAACATTTTAGATCTATCTTAATATATCTTAATTCCAAGTATATAGGTTGCTTCTCCAAGGTCAAAAAATAAGACATCATTTCCTATAAGTAGTATGCCATCTACATACAATACTAGGAATACGACTGCACTCCCATTAACCTTCTTGTAAACACAAGGTTCATCATTTATAGGTAATTATATTACCATTCATATTGATCTTCTTATTGAAGATCCATGGGTTTAATCCCTTCAGGTGGGTCAACCAAAGTCCATACTTGGTTTTCATACATGTAATCCATCTCTAACTGCATGGCTTTTAGCCATTTGTCAAATTCTGAACAATTCAAAACTTCTTCGTAGGTAGTAGGCTCATCATCCTCTATGAGCAATATGTCATTCTATTCATTTATGAGAAAACTATATCTCTCGGAAACAATGCATATCCTACTTGATCTACAAAGTTTTTGTGTTTCAAAAGGTGTAATTGTTACCTCATCTCAATGAGTAATAAATTTGGGTTCTGTCAATTGATCTACATCTGTTTGAGCATCTTGAACTTCATCATGTTCAATCTTGCTCCCACTATCTTCTTTTAGAATACACTCTTTCTCTAAAAAGACAACATGTTTTGAAACAAACATCTTTGGTTCCAAAGTGTGGTAGAATTTATATCCAAATGACTCTTTTGGAAATCCAACAAACAGACACTTATTAGACTTAGCTTCTAGCTTATTTGACATTGTTCGCTTCACATAAGTAGGACAACCCTGCACTTTCAAATGAGAAAGAATGGGTGTCTTATTAGTCCATATCTCATATGGAGTAACCTTAACTGACTTAAATGGGACTATATCCAATATATAAATAGAATTCTTTAGTGCATGACCCCAAAAGAACTTAGACAGTTTTGCAAAGCTCATCATCGACCTCACCATGTCTAACAAGGTTCGGTTTCTCCTTTCAGCCACATCATTATATTGTGGTGTGTAAGGTGGAGTCCATTGAGATAAAATTCCATTATCTCTTAAATAACCTTAAAACTATTGACTTAAGTATTCATCACCTCGATATGATCTAAGTGTTTTAATACTTTTACCAAGTTGTTTCTCTACATCATTTTTGAATTATTTGAACTTTTCAAAAACATCAAATTTGTATCTCATTAGATACAAATACCCATATCATGAATAGTCATCAATGAAAGTAACAAAATAGATAAAACCACATCTAGCGTGCACTGACATTGGTCCATGTACATCTTTATGTACAATGTCCAATAGCCCATTGGAACGTTCACTTTTTCCACTAAAAAAGGTAAGTTTTTCATCTTTCCTAACAAACAAGATTCACATGTGTCATATGATTCATAATCAAATGACCCTAATCACCATTCTTGTGTAACTTAGTCATGCGTCTCTGATTTGTGTGGCTAAAACAATAATGCCATAAGAGAGGAGGGAAACGGATCTTCCAAGACATAGGCTTTGCTTTCAGTTTTGAGAACTATTATCAAATTTCTTAGCCAATCATGGAAGTTTAGGCCAGTCAATTTATTGGATTCGAGAATTGAGCGTAAGTTCACGTTTGATGACATGATTCTATCAACCTAGATGTAAAGAAAGATCATGTTTAGGGAATGTACTTAAATGCATATTTATTAGGTATTTAATAAACGCGCATTATAACTCCTACTATTTTATTACAAGCCCATAGCCCTCACTATGAATCCAAGATAACCTATTGGAAGCGTTTCTGGTGGGTAAGTATCCAACATCACTAAAAATCACCTTGGGTTTGCCCAACAAGCCATCTTAGGTCAATTGGTAGGTATCTCATATCAATTGCATCATATCATGCAACTACTGAATCATTGGGCTATCAACTCTTGATATGTGCATATCTCATGTACACTTATCCAATACTGCCTCTAATTAACATTGACATTGGGTTTGCCCAATAAACCAATGTAACTAGTTAAAGCCGACCTATTAATCATAAAATCATATTGAACATATTCATGTAGAGCAGACTTGGGTTTGCCCAACAACCCAGACTCTAAAAGAACTCTGGTTCTTACCATATTAATGGAAGGCATTGGCCTTAATACGATTTAAGAGGGATTTCTTTATTTAGGTCTCATTATGGAAATTTGGCTTGCATAATATATCCATTCATCATATATAGATATATAAGATAATTACACTAATTATATGGTTATGATTATGGACATAATTTAACATCAATCCTTTGAGCCATGAAAGGATTGACTAGGTCTCACCTAGATAGATGCATGAAATTACAACACCAAAATAGAAAATAATTTCCTATTCTAATGCTCCTTTGTTTTTGGAACCATCTCATTGGCTTCTTTCTCCTTTGAATTTTAATTCTATTCTAACCCTATGTAATCGAATTACATAAATTCTTCATAAGAAAACCTCAAGTTATATTTGAGGGGAGTAAGATGAGAAGAGAAATAAAATATAGAGAAAAGAGAAAGTAGGGACTCGCAGGCTCTATTTACCAAAAAACAAATTAGATGCATGATCAATCACATTGGTCAAGTCCATAATCATATCATCATGTTATTCCATTCACCCCTAGCATGCATTCTTTAATGCATTATTAAAGGTAATCATTAAAGTAACAATTTGGGTTCCCTTTGTTTCAACTCTTGAAACTTCATTTTGATTGTTTGGCTTTTAATGAAATTCATCATAAATTCATTATTTAATCTCATTTAATAATCATATGATCATTTAGAAATACTTTCTAAAAGAAAATCATGCAAATTAGGCATATATTTGATCATATCAAAAAGTTTCCTAAAATTGCCTACTATCCCAACTAGATTATTACCAATTTAACGCATACAATAATTAAATCCGAATTTAATAATTAAATCTCATTTAATTTTAAATCCAAATATAACCAGTAGTTAATTCATAATTACATTACATTAATTAATTATTATTTTGATTCCAAATAGGATTAAACAATCCTAGTTACAATTGCATACTAGAATTATAGTCAAACTAGGACTTTGAAAACCATTTTCTAATTCAAATTAAATTCCATTTAAAAAATTTTCAAAATTTTCATAATTCATTTTCATCATTATAAGAAACTTATAATCAGTTTAAACTAATTAAATTCATTCATTAGACAATCTAAATCATTCATCATTCAGTTAGCAAACCAATTATATAAAAATTGCTTAAATTGAATCATACATGAATTAGGAATCTTTAGGAATTTAACTACGAATTTAATTTGACTTCATCATAAAATTGACATCAAACTAACATCATAAAAATCTCATAAACATGAATTAAGGTTCTGATAATCAATTTATATGCCATTAAATTAAACAACACAAAATAATCCCATCACATGGTAAGGTTCTCAACCTAGTTACATGTTTTGTTTGTTCCTTGATCAAAAACGATTTTTGTACCATTATAAGTGTTGTCAAAAAGTTTAAACACATTATAAATATGTCATAAATATATTTTATTAAACAAATTAATAAACCAAATTCGAACATCCCCTCAAACAACTCAATTGGTACAACTAGGTTTCATAAACCCTAGAAATTCAACACCTGTGCATAACTTATAATTTCATGTTCAAATAAAATTCAAACCATTTAATTATCATCAAAAACATCTAATATCATCATATTAATATGTCATTGAATTAAATTAAAATTTGATGCCAAACAGAATCAGATTATTTTTTAACAAAAAGAGGAAATCCGAGTTGTTCTTTAACAATCAATCTCATTGATACTTCAATTAAATCCGAACTTAATTTACATAGGGTGGCTCTGATACCACTGTTGGGTTCTTAACATGTATCACATATATGGCACAGTGGAAAATTATAATTAATTGAACCCAAAACCATGGAACGCCCTATGAACATTAAAATTGGATCATACCATCAATATGGGAGAAGTTGATTACCTTTTATTTGCAACTCTTGATCTTCCAAGTTGTGAGATTTTCCTTCTTTGTTGGTTTGTGGAAAACCATAAAAATCCAAAGCTAGGATTGCCTCTAAGAATATCCACATGAATGAAGAAGTAGAAAACCTCTAAGGAGATGAGGTGACAAAAGTCTAAAGTGCTAGCAATGGAAAATTTTCTTATGAAAGAGAAAAGGGAGAGAAGAAAAATAACTCTTATTTTTTTAATGGGGAAGCCACGAAATTAACTCCTTAAAAGGAGTATTTATACACTTTCTAATCCCTTTTAGGGTTGAAAATAGAAAAGTCCTAATGTGCCTATTTCCCTAAGGTATAAGGCCCAATGTTGACCAAGTCAACAATCCTAATCCAATTTGGATTTGGCCCATTTTTATAACTCTTATAAAAGGCCCAATTCGCTTTCTCTCTCATTGGGATCTTATCCAAAACCCATTTTACAATTTTTTTTCATTCTCTCTATGCGTCATACCTAATAGGTTTTTTGGTCTTATTGGCAGCTCAAGTCTCGAGAGAAATCCTAATCCAATTAGGATTCTACGAGTCAAACACTTTTGATCCATAATGAATTTCTAATCAATTTCCCTTGACTTAGCAGATCATGAGTGGTATCTAGCAATATATTATGACCACCCAAATAATCAGAAAGTTAGTGGTCTAACTATAAACCCTTTCATAAATAATTACCATGTAATTCGTCATTTCACCAAACTATACCTCATTTGGTTCAAAGCATGGATTATGTCTCAACTCCCACTAGACTGACTACATCACATTTAGTCCAAATGATATTAGTTATTGTCTATGAAACTCACTACGCTTTTAGATATGTCCTAGAAGACTTTTTCAAGATATGTCCACCTTAGCTAAGGATTTCTGAGCAATGATCTCTACAAGAGGCCATAGGTATACTCTCCTTCTATAAGTAGTGGTGAATCCTTTATTGACTGCTCAACTACCTTGGAATATCAAATGTTATACCCAATCACCACCCTTTGAGAGACCTCTGAGAGACAATGAGGAATGGAGTCAAAGTATAGGATTTAGTATTCAAGATAACCTTGAGCATCTCAAGTCTAATGATACTTGCACCATTATTATGATGAGACTATCAATAACATTGAATAGATATCCATGTGATTTTCTCATAGCAAGTTATCCAATATACGTGTTACTCTTAGCAAGCATCCACATATTAACTCTAAACATCTCATGTTTTTAGCTTTATGAGATCAGCTGCTTAACCTGGTCAAGGAGTATAACATGTGCTAGTTTATCCGGATTAACAATGTCTCATCTTGTTAATCCTATGACTAGGGATCATTTAGGTATAAACACAATTACACATGATAAGAATCTCATCATCATGAATTTCTTCATGTTGTGTTACATACCAATGACTTCATTAAACAGTTTAAGATTCATATCAATTAATATGCAATGAATACCACATAATGAAAATGCCTTTTATTAATAATAAATAACTACATCAGGTGCTTATGGTGATTGCCTTTGGGGCACCTCTCTAATAATTATATCCTCCTATTTCACCATTAGGAACTCCCTCTTCTTATCAACTGTAAAGATAGGGGCAATGTACTGCTTTTTGAACTTCTCATGAAAGAATTCCTAAGTCATGGGATCAGATGCCTCTAAACTCTGTGACTCAGACCTCCACCAGTCATATGCATGATTTTTTAGCAAAGACATTGTATATTCATACTTCTACTCATCAATGCAGTGTAAGTAGTCAAAAACCCTTTTGGCTCATTCCAATTAGAACTCTACTGCAGAAGGTTCATCCTCCCTTTTTCCATAAAAAAATTGGTACCCCTAACTTTTATTATCTTTGAAATTGTAACACTGATGGGGTTGGTTGTGTTACTTTTTGTAATAGGTCTATTATGTTTCTCATAAGCTATGTCTACCTCATATTAATAGTTGACTTCCCAGATGATGACTTAGTACTGAATCTTGATGCAGGAACTTGATGATGACTTAGTGACGATGAAGCCTTTGTCTCTATAGGCTCATTACCCTCGCCTCTTCAGCCACTATCTATCATGATCCAAAAGCCATAAACTACCTATATCATCAACGTAACAACTTTAATCAGTAAGAAGCTACTCATATACTCAATGGTGGGTACATTCATGTCATAAATATTTTTTAAAATCCAAAACTGCCCAAGTCGGGCATGAATACCAAAAACACTGATACGCTACATTCATCGGTTAAAATAACACTTCTTATATATATAAATGAAATTGACATATTTTTTATTTTTTTAAAGAAATAAATTTGTAATAAAGAAACAAAGTACATTTTATATACATAAAGTAATATTTACGAAACTTTAATGCAATAACTAGTTCATGCATCATGCAATTACATACCATCATACATATATGTCAAATTATATATATATATATTCATCCATGCGTACACCATATGATTATTCTATACCAGAATTTTATCAATTCCATATCATACATATAAGCATATATTATACTTTTTTTTATTTCTTTCTTATCTTATTATGCTCATAACACCTAGGAACCGCTAATTAGAATAATGAGATTAGTCATCCAGGCATTATAAGAGTGTCACCCGGATATTATCGTATGCACATACAAGTTTCATCATTGGCATTAATATATAGGTTTCATCACTACATTAATAATGGTGTCATCATCGGCATTAATATATTAGTGTCATTACCGATATTAATATTCCCCCTAATTGACATATCAAAATATCTAAAATTCTAATTATAATGTAGATGTTTTAGGGCTTAATCCATTTCATTACTCGTATATTCTTTATCAATCTTATACTTTATTTTATTTCATTCATCAAATATTATTTCTCTTTATCAATTGGGACCCACTATTTAACCTTAAACTTGATGTTTAGACCAATTAACATATTAATTCCTCTTTTCTCTTTATGGTGGCCAGCCAACACTATGATTTATGTCCAAATTACCTTTTCAATTGGCCAACATCTCATTTGATCTTCCAATTTTTGATAAATTACAAATTGACTCCCAAAACTTTCTAAATTTTACAATTTAGTCCTTAATTGTAATGTGACCTCTTAACATTGTTAATATGCTTTATTTAGCATTTCTCATAATTATTAATCATTATTTTGATAAATTTTAGTCAAAATCCGAATTTAGACTTTAGGCGGTATGATACGTCAACTTAATAATACATACGACTTGAGGCATAAATTAGCAGATATGACACTACCTTTATGCCATATTGCTCACCTATAATAGCCTCAATTGTCACTTTATCTCTCATACTACAATTAGAATAAGAAGAAAAAATTTCCATATGGAAAACCCTACATATAAACATGCCAGAAACTATACAATCATCATAACTAAACCAACATTAAATAAAAAAAAAAATCAAATCGTTTTGATCTTACTTTTAAATTTGTAAAACAAATAGAAAAAAGCCCCAAACCATATGAAAAGAAAAATTGAAATTTCAAAAGATATTTGCAAATTTTGTAAGCAACAAAAGTCTCTAAGGTTTCAACATTGTAAAGAAATTGATTTACAGAGAAAGAGATTATAAAAGAGAGAAGAGAGAAGAGAGAAAGAAAGATTTTTTTTAAAATTAAACACTAGTACAAAAATGACTTATACATGTCTGTTATTTTGAACTTTATGTGTCTATTAAATGACAGATGCCTATGAAGTAGACTCATATGAGTTGGATTTTATGCGTCTGTCAAAGTGATAGATGCATATAATTATTTTATGTATATATTAAAATATAATGACAGGTGCATTGTGATCTTGAAGAGGTGGGAATTCTGTTTTATAAGAAGGTGGAGAAGAAGGAGGTTGGTACATGGAAATCATAGGGATTGGTTCTGGGGTAATAGGTTTAATACACCTATAGTCAATTTAAAAAAAAATTGATTAAAGGCGTCTGTTATTATAAATAGCAGACATCTATAGTCTTTTTTTAAAAAAACAAATTTACTGTAGGTGTTTATTGTTACAAAACAACACACACTTATAGTTAATTTTTTAAAAAATATCATAAACTGACAAACATACAACAAATCGTGAAAATTACTAAAACTTACAAAAAACTAATTGTATGACACACAAAAACTACTAAGTGAAAAACAATAAAATATAAAATTAACAAAAATAAAATACACAAAAATAGAAAAGATAATTAAATTTCTTTGCATAAAAAAAGTAGAAAATCAAGTACCAATAATAATAAGGTGGAGAACATACAATTCCTTGGCTAATTGATGGTGAAAATTAGTTTTAACATGTGCAGAACTAATTTGTTTTCAACTTACCAAATGCCTTAGACAACCTCCCAATGCATGAAATAAACCACCATTTTATGAATCAACAAGAAAATATTTTATTGCTATCATTGTGACTACGACATGGAGGCTCAAATTTGAACATGGTGGCAAAAAATGGAAAAACAATAAAGAGAAAAAAAATAAATAATACATTTTCCATGTGTATCTCTAGCCACCAACGAACAATGTAGCTCTTGTCATTGTCGTTGCCACTAAGACATGTCCAAAATCAATGCGATTAAGGTACTATAAGTCAAGTTTATGTTGAGAGCTGAAGATGAAGATGGTTGGCGCATACAACTAGGTTTCAAGCTCTAAAGTAAAAGAAATAGATATATGCAGTTGGATTCCAAATAAAAGACATACAGAAGAACTGTATTTTTTGTTTTAAAAAAATAACTATAGTTGTCTATCTTTACTTGTTACAGACACCTATTATACACTAATATGCGTAAAATTTTATTAAAACTAGACACATATGAGTATAGAGATATTACACTTCTGTCATTTTTAAAAACAGACACATAAAGTAAATGGTATATGTGTCTATTTTTTTTTGTTAAGATAGACACCTAAAGTACAAGTTGAATTTTACATATCTGTCATTTATATTAACAGACGTATATACCAATAAAAATATTTTTCAATAATTATTTCAAAAGAAAATTATTGTTTATTAATAAAAAATAAGTGTATGTTGTTTGTTAAGACAAACTAAAAGTACGTCATATGTGTCTATTTTTTATTAAGACAAACGCTTAAAATATAAGTTTGAATTTTATATGTTTGTCGTTTATATTAACAAACACATATAATTTGTTATTTTATTATATATTTATAAAAATGTCACCATTTTTATTTTATGTGTCTGATATTTTTACAACAGATATGTATAACATTAACTTAAAATATTTTTGTACTAGTGAAATGAAGAGAGATTATCAAAATGGTTGGGTTGGGCGGGTTTTTTCTCTCCATGTGAAGGGGTAGATGCCATATATTGGTATCCCATTGATAGTAGAGTTGAGCTAAACAACTCCGTTAATGGGACATACCACTTTAGGTTAATAATGGCTTAAATAGACCTAATTAATAATTATAAGTTGAGAGGTCTGATTGCATTGAATTATGCTTTGTGATGCCAGTTGTACTTAAGCCTCTAATTCGGGGGTTGAGTTGTATCTTTGGCCAATATAGAGCTAGTATGCTTTGAGAGAAAAGCTTTTTAAAAGTGTCGATTTCAAGTAACGTAAAAATGATTTTTTTTTTAATAACAAATAAATAGAAGTAATCTTTTAGTTGACATGTATAAAATATTAATATAAACTAACAGCACCAGATTAGAAGTTAAACAAGTTTAAATAGAAGCAATCTTCTAGCTGACATGAAAATAAAATTAATATAAACTAACAGTAGCAGATTAGAAAAAGGTTGAGATTGATTCAATTTTGAAACGTTATGCTCAACATTTAAAAAAAACGAAAACAAAAGTTATTTACAAAATTGGGCAATATTGCAGTTTTTAAAAACTGTGATAGTAATCACATTCTAACTTTTCTATTGTTTATTTATAGTTTAATAATTTGTTATGTTAATTCTAATTGGTCTGATTAATTTTATTTGCAGATTTTATAGTTTACCTCTAAAGGGCGTTCTTAGAATTGCAAGCGTAAGATATTTGTTTTTTGGTTGAATTAATCATAATTAACAAAAGCTGATTATTTTTTATCAAATTAATTCTTATTATAAATTACTTTGATATGTGTTTTGTGATTATTATTATTATTATTATTATTATTATTATTATTATTATTATTATTATTATTATTATTATTATTATTATTATTATTATTATATAGGCCTTATTTGAATAATTGATAGAAGATATTTTGCTCTCGGCTTTGGTCACTTTATCCACAGACTATTAACAACAAAACAGGGGAAAAGAGCCTCATCCTATTCCTTTCTCTTTTGCTTGAAGAGGTCTCTAATGGCTTCCATTTTCCTTCAATCACTCTCTCAACCAAATTCACTTCTTCTAAACCACCTCTACCCAATTCAAATATCCACAAAGCCATTAACATTAATCATCCAAAAAGACCAAATCCCATTAAAAAAACAAATCTTGTCCATCAAATGCACTTCAAACTCATCCCCAGAACCCATCAATGGCGATGATGGAACTCCATACTCCACAACCCTGAACAATGCAGACACGTTCCCTATCGAAAAGAGAAGAAGATCTGAAATCCTACGCGAAAGAAAGCTTAAACAAGAACTGACAAAAGGGGAGCCTCCAAATTTTGAAATAGGGTGGAAAAGAAGTAAGCAGATCCAGGAAGAAAAGCCAAAAGGCTATGTGATAATGGATTTTTTGGGGAAACTGGAGGAATTGATGGGGAAAGAGTTTGGATCTACTGCTCTGTTGGCAAAGGCAGGGGAAATAGTCGCAGAGAGAGCAAGAGAAGAGACAGAGATATTGAAAGAAGAAGGAAAAGTGGAAGAAAGAATGGTGACAGAGTTATTTAGGGTTTTGAAATTGATGGAAATGGATCTGGCGATGGTTAAAGCTGCCGTTAAAGAAGATACTTTGGGTGAAAGGCTTCAACAGGCCAAAGCTAGATGCAGGCAAGCTATACTTGTTGCTAATTCCTTTTGAAACTTGTTTGTAATTATTTTTTGTATTTACTAAAAAACAATAATTTCTAACATTAATAAATACATTGAATATTTAATATAATTAATAAATTTTAATTTAGGGATACTAGGATGACAAATGTATGAGGTATGGAACCGAAGTTACACCAAAATAATTAATAAAATTATTTAAATAAGTAGTTAAAAAAATTAATTGAATTGAATAAAAATCAGCTTATACTTATAGAAGAAGAATGAAAATCATAATCCAATTAAATTGATTACATAGTTCAATTGATAAATTAGAAATTTAAATTTGAGATAACATTAATTAAATAAATCATATATTATCAATTGAATTAAAGACTTAAAAATCAAAATTCAATGATATATTTACACAATTCATGTAATGTCCAATAATTTAGCCTGCGGTTGCGTGTGATTGTAATTTAGAGCATCCAATTGATCATGATCTAAATTTAAAAAAAATAAACAAATAATATAATAATAATAAAATCTGAGAAAATATTTTGGAACATTATTAATTGAGAAATTAATGGTAAAACACTAAAATTTGAAAAATAATAATTTTTCGCTAAACGAAATTTGAATTTACAATATTTTTGGGCAGATATTTTTAAAAGGGCATATTTTTTATTTAAAGAAAGAAATATTCATTGGATTAATATTAAATGAGATTAATTAAAATTAATAGACTAATGAGTGTCAAGATTAGTTAAATTAATCATAAACACTCCACTTAATTTAGATATATAAAGTCAATGTTATATTTTTTTTAATTCAAAACTCGTCATCTTCTTCATTTGAAAAGCAAAATTCGTCTTATTTTTCTCTTTTTTGATCATGACCTTTATAATTCCCATTCATCATCATTTTTCAATACAAGAAATAAGAGTAAAAAATGTAGATCAAAGTAAAATCAACAAAAAAGTGAAGGAAAGTGAGCCAAATAAAAGAAGAAGAAAGAAGAAAAGAAGAAAGAGATGAGAAGGATATTTTGGCCCACTTATGGATCTTTAAATGTGAGTGTAGATCCTTCATGGTCTTTGTTTAAGCTTTCTTTTTAGTTCCATTTTAAAGTTAATTACCATTAAAAAATGGTTAATTAACGTGATTAGCATGTTAATGATTATTAAGGTGTGATTAGTGTGTTAATATTTGATTAGTATAAGTTGATGTTGAAAATAATAATGAGTGATGTTTTATGACTTAAAACAAAAAGAAAATATACTAGAAATGTTGATTTATGGGCTATCCATTTGGATGAACTTTTGAAACTTTTTGTGTTGATTAATTAAATAGTTAAATGGAAATGTAAGGAGTAAGAATTGAGTGTTGATTTGGGAAAGAATGGGACACATAGCCATAAACAAACCTAAACCATGCCCTCTAATGGTGGATTTTGGGGCTACCAAATGAAGGTTTAATGATAGGTAAATAATACTTAAGTGATAAGAGATGATAGGGTAACAAAAATACTAAACATGGAAGAGATGCATGTGGGACAACTTTGGGCAGTTTTGAAGTGATGAATTAATCTTCATGTATTTTGAGTTAATAATAGATTAGAATAGGAGTTTATGGACCTAATATGGGGTATAAGTGAATAGAAGCTTAAGTAGACTTTTTGTTCATACATAACATTAATGTATGAGGCATAACTTGATATTATGTGTAACATTGTTATTAGGCTAAGAAAGTGAACAACTTTTGGACCGAAATTAATGGGAGATTAGAGGCAGGGAGAAAGCCAATTAGAGAGAAGAGAAAGAAGAAGAAAGGATGACATTTTGAGATAAGTATTTTTGGCAAAATGTCAATATGGCAAATGCATATTAAATGTGAATGATTGTGATATTATTATTAATTGTGTTGTTATAATTGAATTATGATATATATGTGTGATTATATAGATAATTATTGATATTTTGATTGAGTGATGAAATTAGTCATTTGATGCATGAAATGATAATGAAATGGTGCTATGAATGTGAAAATGGAATGAGCTTAGGTTGATGATACATGAAGGTATAATTTGGTATGATAAATTAAAGTTGCTAGAAATTTTGCAATATGAACAATATTTACGTTTTGGTTCATAATTTGAGTGCTAGGAGTACTTTTTGTATGAATTTGGTTTGAATGGAAAGTTAATATATATAACTTTAACTTTCATTCAGACCATTATACTACAATATATTTGCATCTTGGCTTAAATTGGACCTTAAAATCTGGACAAGTAATCTACTCAGAAAAATACTAGACAGAATTTGTTTGAACAATATTTTTTATAATTACGATAACTTTTGCTACAAAATTCATATTAATGTGATTTTAATTGCTAATTAAAGATAAGACTTTAAACTATAATTTTTTAGTTGATCATTTTACTTGATTCCATCTAAAAATGGATAAAAACGACAGTGTAATTTGCTACATCAATTATCCATTTACTTCTATTGTCTTGAATTATTGGTGATAAGGCAGACAAGTGTCGCAAATTTGAGGATAGGCAAAATGAAGACATTGGATATGTGGTTGCTTCCCATCAGCATGAGGACTTTACTACACTCGTTTTACCAGCAATTAGTGTGGAGAAGAGGTCAAAAAGGATGAAGACATAAGAGCATCGGAATCGATATTTAGTATGGTCTAAACATTAGGTAAGAGAGGGCGGCCAACGCCCATAATTTCTAGTCACAGGATACCAAACTGAGCTTTTTTGTTAGACTGGACCAACATTCGAGACTAGAGGGGTTCATAGACAGTACACTAGCTTCGAATATAGGAGATTTGTACCTGCCACATGTCAACACTATAGAAGATCGCATACAGATAATTGATGATGGATTACTAGAGTCTGTCTACAATACGGATCTACTGAACACAAGTAGAAGGATTGCCCGAAAGGCAGAGGTGCAGGTGGTGTAGCACTAGTCCAGTCTGAGAGTTCCATTTAGCACATAGGCAGAGTCAGAAGCAGAGGTCGTGGACAGACTAGAAGTGGCAAGTTTGCTCAAAGTATATCAAAGTTTGTGAATATACTAGAGGGTAGTCAAGTACTAGCTCGAGCATATGTCATGTGAGTTCGTGAGGAGCAAGATGCCCCATATGTTATTATCGAAAAATTTTCTCTTTATGATACTGATTTATTTGCACTTATAGATCTGAGCTCTATACATTTATATTCATACACGTCACCACTTAGGCAAGGTAATATGATAGTAGATGAATTTGATTATGATATATTAGTGACAAACCCTTTAGGAAAAAGTTAGTCGAGTATATAAAAACAGTCCAGTAAAAGTTTAGGGTATAGAATTCTCAGCTAACCTGATAGAGTCATCATTCATAAGTTTTGAAATTTTTGGGATAAATTGGTTAACTTAGCATGGGGTAGTAATGGACTGTAAGTACATGAGAGTGACTTTCAAGATTTTAGGATAAAATGATGTGATTGTCTTGGGCGAGAATCGACCATATCTAACTAATGTCATTTCTACTACAAAGGAATGTAAGCTTATTAGAAAGGGATATGAGACATTTTTGGCACACATTTTAGATACCAGAAAAGGGAATCAAGATCTCAAGTAAATTCCTACAGTCTGTGAAATAACTAGATATCTTCCCTGAAGATTTATTAGGATTATTGTCTGACAAGGAGATAGAATTTGCCATAGATGTTCTTTCAGGCACATCTCCAATATCAATTACTCTTTACAAAATGATACATGCTGAACTGAAAAGAATTAAATGTGCAATCGCAGGAGTTACTAGAAAAAGGTTTTATCAGACCCAATGTCTCACCTTAGAATACTCTAATTCTATTAATTAGATATGATTGATTTTCACCCAAGACAATAACATTATCCTACCCTAAAAGTCACTCTTTTCTACTAACATTCCATTACTTCTCCATACCGAGTTAACAAATTAATTCCCAAAATTGCATCAAACTAGTGGAATGACAACTCTATCATGTCAGCTAGGGATTCTATATCCTAAACTTTCATTAGACCGTTTTTATGCACTCAACTAACTTTCACTTCATAACCCAAAGGATTTCTCACTAATATATTATAATCTAATTCCTCTACTATCATATTAGCCCGACTAGGTGGTGACATGCATATATATATGAATGTGTAAAGCCTGAATCTATAAATGTAAATAAATCATAATCATAAATAGAAAATTTATTGATGATAACATTTGGGGCATCCTACTCCTTACAAACTCTTATGGCATATGCTCAAGCTAGTGCTCGATCTCTGATCTATTCAATGACTCTGATATACTCTGACCAATCCTGCCACTTCTAGTCTATCCACGGTCTCTGCCTCTACTTTAAGTGGAACTCTTAGCTTGAACTAGTGCTACACCACTTGTAACACTACCTCTCGAGAAATCCTTCTACTTGTGCTCATTAGATCTACCTCATAGACAGACTCCAGTAATCCACTAGCAATCACCTATATGTGATCTTCTAGAGTGCTAACATATGGCAAGTACAAATCTCCTGATTTCTGAAGTTGGTGTACTTGTTGTGGATCCATTTGGTCTCAAGTATTAGCCCTACCTAACTGAAAAGTCAATCCAGTACTCTATGACTAGAAAAACCTAGGCATTGTCTGCCTCCTCTTACTTGATGTCTGGGCCATACTAAATATTGATCTCCATGATGATTCTTCTGTCTTTTCCTCTTTGAACTTTTCTCCACACTAATAGTTGAGGACACTAGTGTTGTAAAGACTTCATATTGATGGGAGGCAACCATGTATCCAATGTCTTTATTGAGCCCATCCTCAAATCTAAAGCACTTGTTTGTCTCATCACCAATAATTCTAGATGCATACTTACTCAACCTAGTGAATTTCCACTCATATTCTACCACTAACATGTTTATATGTTTTAGGTCTAGGAACACCTTTTTATTCTAATCAATGTATACTAGTGGAAAATACTTTTTGTTGAATTCTGCCACAAAGAAATCCCATATGAGTGGTCTCGGTGTCTAGGGTTTTGCTAGTACTGACTTCCACCAATCATAGGCACACTTAAACAGAAAGGATACTTCATACCTAACCTTATGTTCCTTAGGACATTAGAGCTCCTCAACAATCTGCTCTGTCTTTTCTATCCAAAACTCTTTCATCACTTGGTCATCCTTTCTCTTATCTATAAATTTTTGTGGCTCCATATGTTCTCAACTTATCAATCTGGGATGTTGGGTGAGGTGGAGGAGATGGTGGAGTTGGATGTGACACTGCTTGTGCTATTCACCATAACAAACTGGTCATCTGCTGCATTATTGGTTTTTCACCTAGATAAGCCTATCCTTTGGCATGTTGTGGAGCTACCACACTCGGCCCTGAGTCTGTCACTATATGGGCCATCACTATTCAGCTTAGTCGGATAGACTGTTAGCCTCTTCATCTTCTAAGTAATGTTGTTTCGATCTCGCATCCATGTCTACCTATATACCAAAAAAGGGGCCCATATCAGATCTTCGTAGCATTTTATGCATATGCACGAGACACACTTCTTATTTAACACCCACTATTTTAGAATCATTTAGTTTATGCTCTGATACTAATAGAACTGCAACGCACACTTAATTTACTAGCCAATAATAGTGCAATGGAGTACTACCTAACTTATTGTTTAAAAATCGATGCTCGATTTATTTTATTTTAAAACTCCGAGGATGATATTTGCAAAAAACATTTAGTGATAAACATAGTCATGATCATAAAATTTCATGACTAAAATATACCCATTCTTTAAACTAAAATTTTCAAAAATACATTTACAAAATATTATTAATTATATTAATTACAAATTTACATTTTAATAAATTTTACATGCCAAATATTTACAATAAAAAACCTTAAAAAATTATAAAATTATATCCAAAATACAAAAAGATGTTGTAATTTGATCTTTGGATTCCCTTCCTTCAGTTGATACTATTGCAAACAACTACTACTAACCTATCCGTGAAAACACATGCATTAAGCTACTAGTTTAGTAGTACTTTTAGCAACTATCTAATAGTTATCTATTTAACTCAATAACATAATTTTTAATCATAAGTATATTTATAAGCATGCCAAAATATCCAATTATATCAATTATTATTTAAATCATGCAAAATAAATAATTCCTCAAATATACAAATTTCCATTCATCAAAGCATAGTAAAATTCACCAATTTTATGGCAAGACATAAAAATCATAATTTTATATCATTTATTTATTTTCCTTTTATTTACTTGATAGCCCACGATATTCTTGACCGAAACTAAACATCGGATATAGAATATTTGCTTTTCAGTAGTATATCTCGACACTTACATAATTATTTTAGTAACTTGGCGCTTAACAGTTACGTAAAAGCAATAATAACTTGATACATACTAGTGCCTGTATAATTTGTTTATTTAACTCGACAGTTTTTTAGTGCCTACGTAATTTAAAATTCAGCACTACTTTCTAGTGCTTACATTTCTATCATGTTATTGGTCTACCAATTTATTCTAATTTCTTATTCTCGACTAAATATTCTATGACTTAATCATTATTATAATTCATTAAATATTAGTTACATTAACATTATATTTAATTCTAATATATATTCATATAGGTAGAAATAATCTCTATTGAATATGCTTCAACGTCATAATCGCTCATTTAATCATTACAAAAATAAGAAAAGCTAAATAAAATATTTTTCTATTATGAAAACTCAACATTTCAATCATCTTAGCAAGCTATAGTGTTATAGGTAGAATTGATGCATCAAATTGTATTGTCTTTTTTGCCTATTTCCATATAAAATCAAGTCAAATGATCAAATGAGAAATTATAGCTTAAAGTATAATTTTTAATTAGCTAGCAACTAGAATCACTTCAATCAGAGTTTTTTAGCAAAAGTTATAGCAATTATAAAAGACATTATTCAGGAAAATTCTACCAAAAAAAAGTCTAGATTTTAAGGTCCAATTTAAACTCATATGCAAATATATTCAGATTTGATGGTCTAATGAAAGTTAAAGTTCTATGTGTTAACTTTCTATTCCAATAAGATTTACACAAAAAACACCTCCAAAACTCAAGTTATGAATCAAAACATAAATATTGTTCATATTGCAAAATTTTCAACTTCTTCAATTTATCATACCAAATTACACCTTCATGCATCAACCTAAACTCATTCCATTTTTACATTCATAGCACCACTTCATTACCATTTCATACATCAAATGATCAATGTCATTATTCAATAAAAAAAATATATCAATAATTATCTACATAATCACACATAAACATTATAATTCAATCATAAAAACACAATTAACAATAGTATCACAATTATTCACATTTAATATGCATTTGTCATATTGAATTTTTACCAAAAGTTCTTTTTTTTCTCTTCTCTCTAATTGGCTTTCTTCATGCTTCTAATCTCCCATTGATTTCTACCCAAAGGTTATTCAATTCCTTAGCCTATTAACAATATCACACATAATATCAACTTATGTCTCATAGACTAAGGTTATGTATGAACAAAATGCCTACTTAAGCTTCTAATCACTTCTACACTATCTTGTCTATAAACTCCTCTTCTAGTCTATTATTAACCCAAAATACACTAAGATTAACTCCTAACTTCAAAACTACACAAAGTTGTCCCAACATGCATCTCTCCCATGTTTAATGTTTTTGTTACCCTATCACCTCTCATCACTTAAGCATTATTTATCCCACAATTAAACCTTCATTTGGCAACCCCAAAATCTACCATTAGAGAGTATAGTTTAGGCTTGTTTATGGGTATCCAAAACAGCCCAAAAATATGCCCCATTCTTTTCCAAATCAATAGTCATTTCCCACTCCTTACACTTCCATTTAACCATTTAATTAATCAACACCAAATTTTTCAAAAATTCATCCAAATAGGTAGCCCATAAATCAACGGTTCTAGTGTGATTTCTTTGTGTTTTAAGTCATAAAATATCACTCATAATTATTTCCAACATCAACTCACATTAATAAAGTATTAACACACTAATCACACCTTAGTCAAGATTGGTTAGGATTAATTTAACTAATCTTGACTCTCATTAATATATTAATTTTAATTAATCTCACTTAATATTAATCCAAGGAATATTCATTTCCTTAGATAAAAATATGTCTCAAAAACATACTTATATTTTATTATTGTTATATTATTTTTTTCCGAATTTAGATCTCGATTGTTCTGCACACCGAGATACAGTCATGCACGACCATGTCCTAAATTGCCGAATATTACAATTCAATTGTGAAAATTACGAGTTTTATATTGGAGATTGAGTTTAGATGAATAATCATATGTTATTATTTATTAATTAATTAAGTTATATTTGTTTTGCAAAATCCACAATCCATAATAATTAGTTTAATGATATAATTGATCTAGTCTGAATGCGATTTACAATTTTTCATTCATTAATTTGTTCTATTTTTGTAACTAGTACTATATATATTTTTTCCTTCTTTGATTTTGGTAGCCTAATTTCATGAGTCTTGACCAAGTTTGATGTTTGACATTGCATTTAAGAAAAATATTTTTCAGAAATATTTTTTTAATTATAAATCTACTTTTTGGACATAACAATTCTAAACACCTTCATAATTGGTTAAATTAAACTTGAACTCTAGTTAAAAATCTCTAATTTCGGAATTAAATTATACTATCAATTCAATAGCATTATGATTTTGAGTCTTCAATTTAATTGGCCTAATTCTTATAGTTGTTAATATATGATTAATTGAATTTTAGTTGACCTTAATTTATAATTTCATAAGTAAAATCATATAATCAGTCAAATTAAATTATGATTTCCAATATTGAATTCAATTGACCCATTATTAGTAATACACATTGATTGAATTAAGATTCATCCATAATTTAAAATTTCTGGTTTCATAATTAAAGCATGTAATATATTAAACTGTATTATGATTTATAATAATCGATTCAATTGTTATCATAGTTAAAATATAAATTGATTGAATAAATAAAATGATCTACGATTGAGAATTCATAGATTGATTGAATAAATAATATATTCCAATTCCTTGTACCCTTGGAAGAAATGATTTCCATTTTGATTGAAAAAGAAACTTTTGAAGAGTGAGAAATTGATAGAAATTTTGAGTAAACCCTAAGGTGATATGATTTCTGATGATGGAAGTGGTTTTTGAAGATATTTATAGATGGAATGAGTGGCTAGGGGGTCGGAATCTTCAAAATGGTATTCAATGGTGATAAATGAGAGAAGTTGGAGAGTTGGAATGAGAGAAATAATGACAAAAACGTTATATAGCCGACATCTTCACGGGCGTGAAAAACTAAGTCACGGGCATGAAGTGTTCACGATCGTGAAATTTAAAGGTCACGGGCGTGAATGATGAACTATCAAGGTGGTGACAAATGAGTCACGGGCATGAAGTATCAAACTTCACTACTTGTGATTGTGAAACAAAGCGTGAATGCTTCTGTAAGTTTTTGGTGGAAATGTTCACGGTCGTGAAAAAGCGTCACGGGCGTGAACAAAGGGTTTCACGGGGGTGAATGAAAAAGGTTGTAGTCGTGAAACATAGTCTTCACTGTCTTAAGCCATGAAGCATGTCGTGAAGCATGTCGTGAAAACTGCTAGTTATTTTAGCAATTTAGTTCACGGTCGTGAATATATGTCATAGGCGTGAATTGGCTAAAATTTTCATTAAATAAAATTAAGTCTAAAACAAGACTAAAGCATTTTTAAGGAATTTCTATCCCTTATAACATATATTTCCATCAAATTAGCTACCTTATTTCTAGTAAGATGAGACAAAAACAAGATTATCAATCGAGGTTTGGCAATTTGGCAATCACAAAGTTAATCCATCAATCATACCAAGCTCTCTTCTTATGAAATTAAATATTTCCTCATTTAGAGACTTAGTGAAGATATCTACCAATTGATTGTTTGTGCTTATAAATTCCAATACAATATCTCTATATTGAACATGATCTCTAATAAAATGGTGTCTAATGTCAATATGCTTACTTCTAGAATATTGAATGGGATTCTTAGATAGATTTATAATACTTGTATTATCACATCTAATAGGTATATGCTTCATACTATGACCATAATCCTTAACTTCTTGTTTCAACCAAAGGATTTGTGTACAACAACATCCTGCTGCTACATACTCTGCTTCAGCGATAGAAAGAGCAATTGAAACTTGTTTCGTGTTAAATCAAGAAACTAAACACTCTCCAATAAAGTGACAAGTACCTGAAGTACTTTTTCTATCTAAAAGACTACCGGCATAATCAGCATCTGAATATCCTAAAATGTAAAATGATGAATTTCTAGGACACCACAAACCTAGATACAATGAGCCATGTAAATATTTTAGAATTCTTTTTACTGCATCTAAATGAGACTCTTTTGGACACGATTGAAAGCGTGCACATAAGCATACACTATACATTATGTCGGGTCTAGAAGCAGTAAGATATAAAAGTGATCTGATCATACCTCTATAGAGCTTTTCATTAATGCTCTTACCCTTTTCATCCCTGTCCAATTTTGTTGATGTGCTCATTGGAGTCTTGGCATTCTTGCATCCTTCCATTCCAAATTTCTTAAGTAAGTCTTTGGCATATTTCGATTGATTGATGAATATGCCCTCATTGCCTTATTTTATTTGTAGACCAAGAAAATATTTAAGCTCACCCATCATGCTCATTTCGAATTCCCTAGTCATACACTTAACAAATTCTTGACAAAACAATTCATTAGTAGACTCAAATATGATATCATCAACATAAATTTGAACAATTAGAATATCATGCTTATGCTTTTTAGTGAATAATGTAGTGTCAACACTCCCCTTTGTAAAGTTATTTTTTAAAAGAAAAGAACTTAGTCTTTCATACCAAGCTCTTGGGGCTTGTTTCAAACCATATAAAGCTTTTGAATGTTTAAAAACATGATTAGGCAAATCATAGCTTTCAAAACCTGGTGGTTGTTCTACATAAAATTATTCTTCTATATAACCATTTCAAAAGGAACTTTTTACATCCATTTGAAAGAGTTTGTAATTCATGTGGCATGCATATGCTAAAAGTATTCTTATGGCTTCTAATTTAGCTACAGGAGCATAGGTCTCATCATAATCTATTCCTTTTTCCTGATTATACCCTTTTGCAACCAATCTAGCCTTATTCCTAGTTATTGAACTTTGTTCATCTAGTTTATTTCTAAACACTCATTTACTACCTATAATTTGAAGATCCTTGGGTCTAGGTACTAAGGTTCATACCATACTTCTCTCAAATTGGTTGATTTCCTCTTGCATTGCAATCACCCAACTTTCATCATTAAGAGCCTCATTAATATTTTTAGGCTCAATTTGAGAAATAAAAGCAAGGTCAGAAGCTAAATGTTTGAGATGAGATCTAGTACTTACTCCCCTAGAAGGATCACCAATGATTTGCTCTTTAGGTGTGATCTTTTGTCAATCTCCATTCCTTTGAGACCTTTTGCCTGTTTTCCTCTTGAGCTTGAGGTAGAGAATCATCTTGATATGAATCTTCTTGATCATTTTCTTCTTTTCCATTTTCAAGATCAAGTCTTTTCATGATACCTACAACATCATCAAGAACACTACCTTTCACAAGATCAAGTTTACTAGATTCATCAAAAACAACATGCATAGATTCTTCAACAGTTAATGACTTTTTATTAAATAGTCTATATGTTTTGCTAGTTGTAGAGTATCCTAAAAAAATACCCTCATTAGATTTAGAGGCAAATTTTCCAAGGTTGTCATTGGTATTCAATATGAAGCACTTGCATCCAAATACTCTAAAGTTTGATATCAAGGGCTTTTTTCCATTCCATAGCTCAAATGAAGTTTTGTTTAGGAGAGGTCTTTTGAAAACTCGATTTGAAATATAACAAGCAGTATTTGTTGCTTCTGCTCAAAAGTAAGTTGGTAAACCATACTCATTGAGCATTGTTTTAGCCATTTTAATTAAAGTTCAATTTTTTCTTTCAACTACCCCATTTTGTTGATGTGTCCTAGGAGATGAAAAATTCTGCGAAATGTCATGTTCAAGACAAAACCTTTCAAAGTTTTCATTTTCAAATTATTTGCCATGGTCACTTCTTATTTTTGAAATGCAATATCATTTTTCATTTTGAACTCTTTTAGAAAAATTTTTGAAGTTTTCCAAAGCATCACTCTTTTGAGCTAAGAAAATTACCCAAGAAAATATAGAGTAATCATCTACGATGACAAAGGCATAATGTTTACCTCCTAACTTGCAATTCTAGTAGGTCCAAATAAATCTAGATGCAGGAGTTGTAGAGGTTTTGAGGTACTTACTATGTTTTTGGATTTGAAGGATGACTTGTGTTGCTTCCCTCTTTGGCAAGGTTCACATGTCTTGTCTTTTTCAAATTTGACTTTTGGCAGTCCCTTTACTAGTTCTCATGTGCTGAGGCTTTGTATTAAGTCTATGTTCGCATGACCAAGCCTTCTATGCCACAACCAAGATTCATCACTAGTAGTCATAAGACACTTAGAGGAATGGTTAGATATTTTGAGTAAGTCTATTATGTAGGTATTGACCTCTTTATTTCCTTTAAATATCTCTTAACCATTAATAGAAGTTACAAGACATTCGTTGGAAGTAAAGGTCACTTTATTTTCTTTATCACATAATTGACTTACACTCAATAAGTTATGTTTCAAACTATCAACAAGTAAGACATCTTTAATAAAAGTAGTACCATTTGTACCAATTACCTTACTCTTAGCATTGTTTCCAAAGGTAACTTTACCTCCATCAATACTTTCGATTTCATTGAAAAGTTCTTTGTCTCCTGTCATATGTCTTGAGCATCCACTGTCTACCAGCCAAGCATTTTTGTTTATTGTGGACTTGAGGCATACCTATAGAATCACAGTTCAAGTATGATTTTTAAGTACCCAAATGAGCTTGGGTCATTGGGGGTTAGCATATGAAGGTTCCCAATGAGCCTTCCTTATCCAGCAATGTTTATTTACGTGACCAATTTTCATTAGGTTTTGGTTTGAGTTCCAGAGGCTAAGAGGACATTTTTCATCTTGCAAAGATCTGGTAGAGTAGCTGGGAGTCCATCTCAAGGGAGAGAACAAGCTTGAAGAACTCAAGCTTTAGCTAATCTCTATCTAAGGTGTAAGTTTTGTACATAACTATATCTAAGGCTTTGTTTGACATGTTTATGTGTTCCTTGCTTTAAATGCATGATGTCAATGATCATTGAGTTATTAAATGCCATAATGTGGGATTGATATACATGATGGAATTATTATGTTAACATGGTCATATTGAGATGTTTGATGAGTTATTTTGGTTAATGTGGATAATTAGAAAGTAAATGGTTGTGATAAATTGCTAAAATGCATGCTAAAGTGTTGATAGGGTGGTTGATATTGGTCAACCATAAAGAATATTGCATGTCAGATATGCAATGTGATGCTCTATTTTTTGGAAAAATTTCTAGATTCATAGCCGTAAACATAGGGTTCACAGGCGTGAATGTCATGAAAATAAATTTTGTTGCTAAAGCATACCCATTCACTAGCAGCTTCACAGTTTGGTTCACGCCCGTGAGGGGGTGATCAAGACCATGAATGTGTGTCGATTCATAGGATGAATCACGGTTTGGTTCACGGGTAAGATATCTATGAAAAGGTAATTCACGGCCGTGAAAATAGTGTTCACGGGCATGAAGCTACTTAACTTGAGAAATTTATATGCTTGAATGTGAATTAAGATTAATTCATTTTGAGGTAGAGTACCTCTATTGTATGTTATAACATGGTATGATAATACATGTTATGGTTGTGACTTATGAGAAATCATGTTTGATGAATAATATGAAACATATGTGGTACATATGGTGAAATTGTAAGCCTAATACTCTAACTAGGACTAAAACTAGGTTAAATGGCATCCCATTAAAGGGGGAGATCGGTATTGGGTGATATATATTGTTCACGATTGAGATATATTAAAGGCCCAGGGGTAAGTAATGAGAGCTTCCTCAGTTGGATTATATTAAAGGCTCAGGGGTAAGCAATGAGAGCTTCCTCAGTTGGGTTATATTGAAGGCCCAGAGATAAGTAATGAGAGTTTCCTCGGTTGGGTTATGTTGAGACACTTTAAAGGCTTAGGGGTAAGCAATGAGAGCTTCCTCAGTTTGGTTATATACGAGATGTTTTGAAGGCTCGGGGCTAAGTAAGGTGGGCTTCCCTAAAAGCTATTTTCTGCTCTCATTTTCCTCATTCAGGTGTTCTAGAAAGCTTAGGCAGATGTCCTTGGGTTTCTAGTGAGAGTCATAGAGTATTCATATCCATTTTAGTCTAGTTATAAGTATAACGGGCAGTGGAACAGTAAGTAATGGTAAGTATATACTTCTAAATATGGTATACACTTGTATGATTCTTGTTGGTTATTTGATATATCATGATCGATATGTGCATTATATATGAGATCTTTATGGTATGTCATATAGTATGCAAGCTAGTGCATGTACGGATTCTGAGGTAAGTTGTTATAATAGCTTGGTGAGTATTTCATACATGTTATATATATGTCATGTGTGCGCGCTTTGCATATTGTTATGTACCACTAGGCATTAGTTCCTTAACATATGGCCTTCCCATGCACAAGTTTGGAGCCCATGATTTGGTCAGTAGAGGAGGATGCCCAAGGATCAAATTTAAGGAGATACGAGTGGGGTGGGTTATACAATTGTTGCCCTTTTTGCTTTTGTTAAGTTTTGTTAGGTTGGATAGCTATAGTTTTACAAGTTGTATTTTAGAGATATGTAGTTTTATAAGTACTCGTTTTGTATAAACTTTGGGCATAAGACTGTCGTATGATTTTATATTTAAATATTTTATTTCTGATAAGTCTTTTATGATATTTTATTTTTAATTAAGTCATCATGGCTATAGTGCATGAAAGTTTTAAATTATGAAGTTTTAATTCATATGCATCATAACATCTTTTGGTGTAATTGGGATTATTCCTAATTATATTGAAGGGTCTTACATTTAGTGGTATCAAAGCCTAGGTTTACGCGATTCTGGACCTAGATGGAAAATATTGTATCACGTGTAGGTGCGTTATCCAGTATGACTCTAATGTGAGAAATTCTTTATCAATGTGCAGGCTAAAGAGCAAGTATGGAGATTGAATTGCATGACGTGGTTGAGAGTGACAGTCCTCTAGACATAGAGGCTTAGAATCAGCCAAGCCAAGCTAGTGTGCAAGGGCCGGTTGGTGCACCTCCTCTACAACAGCCGATAACTAGTCAGACGGATCAGGCTTAGGATCCTCTGATGCAAAATCTTGCTGCTCTACTGCAGTAATTGGTACAAGTTATGTCGTCGCCACCTCCTCTACCACTGCTGCCACCTTCATCGCCTCCTTAGTCGCCACTGAGGCGTAGGGTTTAGATTGACAGGCTGAGGAAGTATGGAGCTACGAATTTCACAAAAAATATTAAGGATGATCCAGCAGCTGCTGAGTTCTGATTAGAAAAAATCAAAAGGGTCTTCGATGGGCTAAATTGTGTCGAGGAGCACAGGGCTAGGTATGTTGTTTCATTTCTCTAGAAGCATGCCTACGATTGGTGGAAGTCGGTTCTACAAAAGCCGCAAATCCTAGAGTCACTTACTTGGGATTTCTTTTCATTTTAGTTCAAGAAATAGTATATATCGATGGCATATACAAATGAGAAAAAATGAGAGTTTCTGAACTTGCAATAAGGAAACATGACAGTGATCATTTATGAGAAAGAGTTTACCCGATTGAACAAGTATGCGATTGGTATTATTGGAGATGAGGCAGACAAGTGTCATCGATTTGAGGACAATCTGAAAGATGAGGGTTCCATATGATCTCATAGCATTATGAGAACTTCGCAAAGTTGATATCTTCTTCTATTATGATAGAGAAGAGGGTAAAGCTGAAGAGAGCAGAGGAGTCATCCAGGAGAGACTTCAAAGGATCAGCTCACAATATTGCATAGTCATCGAGTAAGAAGGATCACACCAGTTTTGGACCCTTCTAGTCTAAAGGATAGGGATAGGGTTGGGGTCAGTCAAGGTACACCAGACAAGTACCATTATTAGGAGTTGTTTCTACAACTATCAGAAGTCAGGCTCAGACACGGAGAAATGAAGTACCTCAATGTGCAGTGTTTGGGAGGATCCATAGAGGAGAGTATTGGGGATGCATAGGGTCTCGTTACAAGTGTGTGTCTCGAGACCACTACCAGAAAGATTGTCCATTGCATACAACTGAAGCACAAGCTCAAACTCAAAGTTCAGTGCCGACTTAGGGTAGGGGGCAGGGACAGACCTGTAGGGGTAGAGGTGGACCTAGACAGACAGTATCTGAGTTAATGAACAGGCCAAGAGCTAGCAGAGAACTAGCGAGGGCTTATGTTATGAAGGCTATAGAGGATCTGAGTGTTTTGGATGTGGTTGTTGGTACATTTTTTTATCTTTAACTCAGTCTTAATTGCTTTGATTGATCCAAGACATTATTATATATTTATCAACATAACGGAATGATATAACATATTAGCTAAAAGATTAGATTATGATATCGAAGTGACTAGCCCTCTGAGGCGTTTCATTGTGGTGAACCAAGTATACCGAGATTGTCCCATCATAGTCCAAGGGAAAAAGTTTATAGCCAACCTAATTGAATTACCTTTCCACAAGTATGACGCTATCCTAGGTATGGATTGGTTATCTCGACAGGGTGCAATGGTAGATTGTAGAAGGAAGATGATGGAGTTGAGAACTCCTAAGGTAGATACTATGGTAGTCTAGGGTGAGAGATTTGTTAGGTTTTGAAGAATGAATCAGATTCATAAACGCAGCGGAAAAATAAAATTTTCAAAACCCGAAATAAAATATCATACTTGTGCCATTAAAACTAATTTATATAAACATAGAGGTTAGAAATTATACCTTGTAATTTCTTATTTATTATTCAAATCCTCACTTTGTTGGGTTGTAGCAAACCACAACAATCCACACTAGGATGTCTTTAATGATAATCCATGTGAAAAATAAAGAAAAAACTATCAAAAGAAATGGTTTGAACAAATTCAAAGTGCTAGTTTTGAAAGTGTTCTTGAGAAAATTTTATTGTCTTAAAAATATTTTAAAATTATTTTTTCACAAAAAATATTTTCATGTCTATTTTCTGTCATTTGATATCTTTTCTATTTGAATCAAATTCAAAGAAAAGATAAAAAGTCAAAATGGGGAAAATGGAAATGAATGAATAGTAATTGGCCGTAATTGGCCTAATTAAGGCCAAATTCACCCGTTAACCAACGGGAGGGAGGCAGCAGCACACTGGGCCTACTGCGGGCTGTAGCTAGGCAGCCCAACTAGCCCACTAGGCAAGCCAGCAACCTGTCTGGCCGTGCGATCTCATCGCAATCCATCCCGAAATAATTCTCTCATATTTTGGATCATATCTGAGACCATTTTACTCATTCTCCATATATTCAATGCGTGTGACCCATTAGGTTATCGGTTGTGTTGACCACTTAAATTAATAATTAATTTAAGCAAGTCATGAGTAATATCTAACAATACATCATGACTCCCAATTGACCGGAAAGTCAATGGTTTGACTACGAACCTTTCCATAGACAATTTGCGTACAATTATTCATTTCACCATTCTATACCCTACTTGGTTCAAAGTATGGACATGTGTTAACTCCCACTAGACTGACTATGTCATGTCTAGTCCAAGTAATGTTAGTTCTTATCCCTGAGGCTCATTACTCTATTAGATATGTCATTGAAGACTATCTTTATGACATTTCCACTCCGGCCAGAGATTCCCGAGTAATAACCACGACAAAAGGCCATGGGTATACACTCCTTCTATCAAGAGTGGTGAATCCTTTGTTGGTTACCCAATTACCTTCGAATACCTCAAGTTGTATCAAATCACCACCCTATGAGCAACCTCCCTGAGGCAACACGGAATAGTGTCAAAATACAGAATCAATATTCAAGATATCCTTGAATAACTCAAATTTAAGGATACTTGCACCATTCCTATGATGAGACTATCATTGACATTTGAATAGATTATCCATATGATTGTTTCATAGCTGGTCATCCAATATACTTAGTTACACTTAGCAAGCATCCATATGTTAACTCTAAACATCTCATGTTTATAGATTATGAGATCTACTACTCGATCCAATCAAGGAGTGAAACATGTGCTAGTCTGTCATGATTAATAATGTCTCGTCTCATTAATCCTATGACTAGAGATAATTTTGATACTAACATAATTACACATGATAAGAATCTCAATATTATGATCTCATCATGATTTCCTTCATGCTATTTTATGTATCAAGATCTTCATTAATTGATTTAAGATCACTTATCAATTCATATATCAAATGAATATCAAATTAATGAAAAATCTTTTATTAATCAAATAAATTTGTACAATAAGTGTTAAAGATGATTGCCTTTAGAGCACTCCTTTAACAAGCTCCCACTTGCACTGAAACCAATCGCCTTTGTATTTAATTCCATAGGTGAGTACATAAGAATCATATTTATTTTAGGGAATTGGCTTAGTTAAAGGATCGACAATATTCTGATCAGTGGACACTTTTTCTATCTTTACATCATTCCTACCAATGATTTCTGTGATCAAATTGTATCTTTTGAGTACATATTTGGATCTCTAATGATATTGTGGCTCCTTTGCTTGTACAATGGCTCTATTATTATCATAATACAATTGTATTGGATCAATATTGCTGGGAACTATTCCAAATTCTGTGATGAATTTTTTTATCCAAATTACTTCCTTTGTTGCTTCAAAAGCTGCAATGTACTCTGTTTTGATTGTGGAATCAGCAGTCGTTTCCTGTTTGGAACTCTTCCAACTAACTGTTCCACCATTTAGTGTGAATATATAACCTGACTGAGATTTTGAGTCATCCTTATCAAATTGGAAGCTGGCATCAGTATACCCGCTCACAATAATGACAACAAAAGCGACATCTTGTCTTGTAAAGATATGATACCCAAGAGCTCCTAAAAAATCTTTACCGCTTGCACTTAGTTGGCAATTTGAAGTGCACACCAGAGTAGAAATCTCTTTGCCATTTTCCATCTTTGTGCGTTTGAGAAGATCTCACATATAATTGGCTTGGGATAATGTAACCCATTATCTATCCAAGTAGCTTCTAAACTGAGGAAGCAGCTTAAATTTTCCAAATTTTGAATAGAAAATTTAGATACTAGAAACTTAATTAGACACCATACAACTCCTTGGAATTTCTTATGACAATTTTATCAACATACAAAGGGTAATGTTCTTATACATGTAAAGGAAGGCGTCGACTTTAAAACCAATAAACCCATAGGTCTTGAGAGCCCTCGATTAGGCAGCAATGCCAAGCTCTTAGAGCTTGATTAAATCCACAAATAATGGATTTCTTTAGGCGACAAACATAGTCAGGTTTGAGTGGATCCACAAAACCAATTGCTTGAGTCATAAACACTGTTTCTTTTAATTCACTGTATACCAATGTATTAGAAACATCCAGTTGGGGACATTCCCAACTGAAAGTAATAACAAGGTTAAGCAACAATCACAAAGTAATTGGTTTGACAACATCACTAAATGTTTCAAAATAGTCCATTCCCGGTCATTGGTGAAAACTTTTTGCGACCAAAGGTAGTGGTTGTCACGTCTGTGCTCGCAATTGGGTCACTTCATGATCGCAATAAAATCAATAAAAATTTGGTCACTATGAGGTTACAAATTGGTAGATATTTAGAGACCACTTGTATATGATCGTTAAAAGTAAACCCTATTTTAAGGATTTTTTAGTGAAAACTCCTCCACACCAAGGTGATCCAATCTATGTCCATGAAAGAGAAGAATCAAGGTTCGCTTTGAGTTGAAAAAAGATGAATTATTATGAGTGAAATTACCTGTATAACACCACTACTAGAGTGGATAACAAGATTTTCAGTCACATTTTTAACTTGGACCGCGATAATATCATTTTGGCGAGCAAAGAATGTGGGAGCTGGAGATTTTCCATTGATTGTTATGATAACGAACTCTTTATAGCGATCAGGAGACTTAATTCTGATACTCGTACTTCTCATTCCATTTGTCCCCAAGAACTCTGGCCTTGTAGCATGCTGATGAGAAGGAACAGAGTCCACAATGTTGTGGGAATTCCTCCGCTATGTGAAAGATCACCCGTGATTTAAGAGAGGGTAGAAGCAATGATTGCGCAAACTGGGTTTATGAAGAATAAGAACAAGAGGATTATCCAAGAAGGATATGCAGCTCAAAACGACAGGTGGAGTGGGTTTTACAGACGTGAGAAGGCTAAATCTCAATTGGAACCCTAAGAAGCAGTAGAGGAGAAAAGAACCCAACTTCAGAGGGAGAATAAACATTCCAGACTTCAAAAACAGTGTGAATGATAAGGGTTAATCACCCCACTCAATTTAAGGAAAAACAAAAATTATCATATTAATATTAATTTATAATTTTTTAAAATTAATTTTACTATTTTTTTAATTGACTTTATTGAATAAAAATAGCATATAATATTTTTTAAATTCATTAAATTTACTAATTCAACAAATAAAAAGAATATTAAATCTTTATATTTTAAAATTTGGAAAAGAAATAGAAAAAACCAAACATTAATAGACTTACCTTGTTTAATTAAATACCAACGGTGGTTTTATCAGACTACAGAAGGCGAAACCTTGTTTACTTAAATACCAACTAAACTGTGTTTGGCAAGTGAGAAAGAAGAGAGGAGAAAAGATATAGATCAAAAGATAACGAAAACAGAGAGACAGAGAGCGAGAGGGAAAGGGAGCGAGACCAAAGAAAGAATATTTGACGCAAGTTCTTGAGAAAAAATATCTATTTAATTCTGTTATTAAGCAAAATCCTTTATCCCATACTTAAACCACCATCTGTAACATCCAATACCTAAATGCTAACATTTGAGTAACAAACAATTAACCATAGATTAACAGCTACATCTCTTTTTTATTATTTTTTTTTTTTTTTTTAAGGAAACAAGGAATTGCACAAGAATTTTTAATTTAGATTTTTACTTAAACCCAGTTAATTTTGTTCATTGAACCCATAAGGATAAACATCGCCCTATTTTATGGTTTATTTCTTCCCTGCCGTGGAACAATAACACAACTCCATGCATTTACCACAAAAAAAAGTCATGCATATTCATCTATTTATTAATCATTCCCATCAATCAAAATGCGCTCTTAAAAATTTGATAGGAACTATGAGAGTTGGTTACCATAGGTTATTAATACCTCTAGAACCAAAAGTTTCTCCTTCAAATTTGTAACATTCTCGATGTTTTGTTCATTTGCGTTGGGCCTATCCTTGCAACAAATTAAGTTTTCAGGGAAGTTCAGCAATGCACTCAATTTCAATCTTGGCATCCATTGGCAATGCTGCCACCTGATATGTTGAACGAGCAGGAAATGGTGCAGGAAAGTCTGCAACACAAAACCATATCACAATTTTCAGCTGAAATTATATCCAGTATTGGACATATTCAGTAGGCTTTCTTTTTCATCAACATAAATAGAGCCTCAACAAACTTTAAATATTTCCCAGTAAGGCAACATTTATCATTTTAAACATTGTCGTCACAGGATAACTCAATGGGCCAATTGAAAGATAATGATAATGATAATGCCCAAAGTATAAGTATAAAAATTTCATTCAAGGGTAATGTATGAAATCAACAATAAGAAAATTTGAAATCTCTCATTGTTTCAATTATAGTTGATAAAACTTTTGACATGTTTTCATATCTTAGAAAGCAAACAGATTTGAAAAATCATTTAGCATCTTAGACTCTATGAATCAACAGTAACATGATCAGAAAGCATCTAGTGCCAACCCTAGGATCTCACCTAGCTGGAGACCAGATTGACATCAGACTGATGTAATAACATCCTCATTATCTTTTTCTAGATTTGCCAATGCAATGTTAGGATATGACATGATGATAAACAGAGTTCAAAGTTGTGTTATTTTACATGCCAAATACATTTATCCCAAATGTGAAGTTCATAATAACTCACATTTTGCATAAATCTCATTCACTTTTTTGAAATTTTTCAAGTCAGCCAACCTGCAAAGAGAAACAACAAAAGAAGAGGATAAAGATAGCTCATTCGCATTATCTTTCTAATTTACAGTACTTAAAGAAATACTGCCAAAAAAAAGAAAGAGAAAATTTTACATAATTGTAGTTTTCACGACAAAGGAGTAGTCAGCACCACTGGCTTTTAGTATTTCACCCATGTTTTTAAGTACCTGTATATATAAACCCAATTCCACCAATTGTCAATGACATCTTAGGAAATAATCACCAATGACATAATAATGCTTTAGCCAAAGCCAATTGATGTGATTGTCTGAGCAAAATGACATCAATATAACAGGAAAAAAAAAAACATGACAAATAATCTAAAATATTGTGACAATGGGTAGGAAGAATTGTAATAAAAAATAGGATTTGCATGAAAGCTGAGGTGGATCTGATAATCCATAAGGAGATTAATATCAGTGGACGAAATAAATATCCAGCCCCTAGATCTTTCATAGCCTTTCTATAGACCTCAGCTCATCAAGCATGTTCAACTAAGCATTGACTTGGATGAGCTTTGCTCATAGCTGCCAAGTTCAGATTTCAAGCTTAACTTAAAATCAGTGATAAGTTGATAACAGTGATTCTATTTGTTTTACTGCAAAGCAAGATAATCCATACAGTGTATATATTAGGATTGCTTATGTACCTGTTCTGTCTGATCCTCAATGCTATCAGAGACAAATTTCCCAGTCTGTGTTCAAGTACCATAGATATATATAATAAGTAACATGATAAGATTCCCACTAAGAAACCAAAAAAGAAAAGAAAAAACAAAGATACTTGTTCAAGCATGAAGCATGCATGGTCTTAATATGTATGTAAAATAATGTGATTAAGCTACATATGAGCTACATCTTCCAAAATCTAATAACAAGGAAAGAAACTGCAGAACTACGCAGCTGAGCCATGCAATTGAAATAAGAGCTTAACTGAGCATAATAAAAATGAAATGATCAGATTTAAGAATAAAATAACACCAACAGAAAAGAATAAAAGTTTCCAGCTTTAATATGGAGAGAATAAAAGGCAAAAGAAGAAATAAAAAGAACATAAAAGTAAAGGAAAAAGAATGAGAACTAAAAGATACATGGGATGTTATCAAGCAAGTCAAGTAATAATGGCATACCTCTGGAATAAGACCTAAAACACCAGAGACAAATAAAAGGTTGTTGACTTTGATAGCTTGAGAATAAGGTCCCAATGCTGCCGGAGCCTTCTCTGTCTTAACAGCCTCCTTTTTAGCTGGAAGATGAATAAATTCCCCAAAATGTCAGGCCTCATGTGTAATCAGAGTCCATAAAAACACAGTAATTTTTTTTTCTTTTGATACAATGCACATACATATGTAGCGTGAGACACAAAATACATCCTCTTAATGTAAGACTACATGCGCAAGACACAATCACTACATTTTTTTTCTGATTTATGACCTGCTCCTTTTCTTTTTTTCTATCTCTCTGTCCAGAGATTGACATGTTTTTTCACTTCTCATTCTTCATCACAATAACATATCTTTAAAGATAAGTCCAAACTCATAATTACTCTCAGTTCAAATTACTTACTATTAAAAAGAGCACCAAATCATCTCCATGAATGAAAGCATTGTTTAAACGAATGCAAAAGTGCATATCAAAGGACACACAAAAAGAAATCAAATTTCAAAAGATCCAATAACTTGTGTGCTCTCCTACATCAATTATATGAGAATCAAAAAATTCATAGACTATTGCAATAAACTTGCAGAGTGAGCACTATTTCATAAATCTTAAAATCAAAATGCAAAAACAAATTGCTGAATAAACGACTCGAAGCAAAAACACGAGTGAATAACAACAATTACAACATCCTCATTACGTCCTCTAATTAGTCTACCTTTAAACCAAACAATCCACCGAGAAAAGAACTACTGCCCTCATATTCACAAACATTTCTTTCCCTTCTTGGTATAAAGATCGTCACATATATTATAACAACAAAAATAATATTAAACTATTACGAAATGTCTACGCTTTTACAATAGATCAATTTTTCACATTTGAACAGGAGAACAGAATGGCTTAGGGAAATTTTACCAGAACTGGTGTCTTAAAATTTAGGCGTTATTCAGTCACAATTCATTCATAGACCTATTTCTAACAATCAAGAATCCAGGAATTGAACAATCCAAAATCCAGAGAGATAGAGAACAATAGAGTGAGAATTACAAGAAGAAGCGGCAGTTGTTAATGAAGCGAAGGGAAGAGCAAAGGATCGGTTCAAAGAAGAAGATGAAGTGTAGGAGCGATAAAGGCTGGTGCCAAAGACAGAAGCGCAGCCCACGCCGCCGATAGCTAACGGAGCCCTCAAGTACAGCCCGCCCACGTTCATCGTCGGAAAATGAAGTGGTTTAAAAGTACACCATGCCAGTTTCAGTCTCTATCACTCTTTGGCTCGCTAATTTTCTCTCTGGTTTTTTATCAGCAAAAGAAGAATGGAGCTCGCAAGTGACTGTGTGATGCCGATTGCCGATAAATTTGTAGCGGCCAGTGCGGAATTTTGAGTGGCAATTCGTAGGTCCCTGGTCCCTTTACTGTTTATTTTATTTTATTGGGTTTGGTGGACCTCAGGGCTGAAAATAGGGCTAAATAAGCTTTTAGACATAAAACATGTGATTAAATGTTTATCCGTGTTTTTCTTTTGATTTTTAAAAGGCTTTGTCGGTGTTTTTCTAAACCATAAGTGGGACCTCAGAGCTAGAAAAATTTTATTTGTGGGGATAAAAATAATACACTGTAAAAATCATCAATGCTCTTATTCATTGTATATTTTTTCAATGGTTTTTCCTTTATATATATATAAAATGATAAATTGTAGTTAACTGACAATCATCCACATTGCCTCCTCCATTCAGAATCAGAAAAAAACATTAGCCGACTAATTATGAAATATTCAATTTTAATAATATCACTTTCAGTTCTCTCAACTCTTAGTAAGAAAATTTATCTCCTAAATTTAACTTATTATACTAATATTAACCCCTTTTATTTTATTTACATTAAACTATTAGCTCTTCTGTCAAAGACTTTTATCCTTAATCAGAAATAATATTTTCTCAAAAAACTTATTATTTACCGTCTAAAATTTGATCTATTATACTAATTATTTAAAGTTCAAAAATCATACAATCAGTTTTATCATAATCAAATATTTTTCAAATAGAAAATTTAACGCAATAATATATTAATAAAATATAATAAAATAAAAAGAGTCAATTCATAGTTTTTAAATTTTAGATACTAGTAGTACGATAAATTTACCCTCAGAAAGTAAATAGTAATTTTCTTCTAAGTAATGCTTTTCTAAATACTATTTTATATATATAATGCATAAAATAACTTTTTTTACGAGTACCTTAAATTTCATACTTTTTTTTTTTGCAAAATAAAAAGAAGCAACATGAGAATTGAAGAGAAATTTAGCAAACTCGCATCTTGAAATCCAAACTAATGTGCAGTTTTGAAATTACAATTTTCTACGAAATAGAATTATAAAAAGATAGAATTTGGAAATAACACTCTCCTCTTTCTAGTCTAATTATTTACTTATTCGATTGGTGCATATAGAAAATTTCTTCTCAACTGAGAAGATGTATATGCATATATTTACATATATATAAAAACCATGTCAGAGTTTGCAGCTGAAGATATTAAGTTTCTGATGTGTTCTCAGGTCATTTAGGCCAGTTGGATATGATGATATTACAATGAAAAATTCTACGGTGCTATTCGTATTGTGTCATTGCCTCATGGGTAGTTCAAATACAGAGCTAGGATTTAGAGCATATGGACAGGCGAAGCTTTTACGCTTGTATTACCATTCTAGAGATAACACGCTCAAAAAGAATGGAGTTTCAATATGAACATACTTCTATGTTAGATTAGAACAGCCAGAAACCTTGTCAAAATGGACGGAACTGGCTTGTAATGTTATTTTTCTTCCTTTGTTGCCGCAACTTCTCCTTTACCAGATGGGAACTGCATATTTGCTGATTTGCTTTCTAACTGCATAGTTTTTGCATCCCCCCTTCTTCCTCAGTTTAAATGCTCCACAAAAAAAGTTTCAACTTTTTCTCATTTATATTTTCTTTATTCATTTTGAGTTTACTTTGCCATCTACCTTTTTCTTTCTGCTAGCTTTTCCCCTTGCTGAAAAATAAGTTTGTTGGCAAGCTTTGATGATCATGCGAACATGAAAATCATCTTTTGGGATTTCCTTTAACATATTTTTAGCAGAATTATGGTCTCCTGAAGCCAAAAGGGCCTGATACATCCTGCAAAACATAAACCAAGGAAAATTGGAAATGAGACAGATTTACCAATGTCGGTCCTAAGTTACCCCCATGTTTGAACAAGTATAGAGTACCTTAAATAACTTGTAACATTGTAAGGATAACCTGCCCACCGATACTCTTTCCAAATTAAACGAGAATTATGCAAATCTTTGGCCCTAGCACATGCAATGAGGAGAAAATCAAGAGATCTTCGTGATAGCGAAACACAAAGCTCCTCCTCCTTAATGATGCGAAGTAAGTCCAAGCCAATCTGCAAATCTGTGGGCTCTGTCTCAGCAATTAGTGAGAAAACCTACTCAAGCATGACAACAGAAACCAGAGATTTGGTTCACAATCTCAGCATGCTTAACATACTAAAGAAAATACAATACTTCGTATAAAGCATAATATCTGTGTACATTTAATATTTTGTATAAAGCGTGGGAAAATCAAAGATCAGTGATGAAGGAAAAGAAAAATGTAAATGTTTACCGAACCACACCTCAATTTTTGATACCAGCATGGATATGTAGTCATACGCAGTAATAATTTTTTTTTAGGGCATAATTAATATAGCAATAACATGAATGTCAAAAAAATCTATGATCCAGTGAAGAATGACAGTCCATATTTCAACTACAACATGCAAACTACATTAAATGATAATGAAGGGAGGTATAAGTGCAAACCTCATCAAGAGCTTGCATGAAAAATTCAACACTGCTGAATCTATCCTTGAGTTGTTTGAGCAAATTGATAGTTGAACTAGTTTCAGAAATAATAAGCATAAGAAAAAATCTAGAGCTAATGAGATAAACAACGAAGAAAGCATAATCAAAATGGAAATTAGACAGATTGCTCATAAAAAAGATAAGACTTGCCAATTGGGCCTAGCTCCAATAGCAATAGAAAGGGAGTACAGTTACAAAGTTCTATTCTCCGTGGTACCAAAGGAGAAAAAAGAAAGGGTTTACCTTAGATTCTTATTACGTATACACCACAATATAACTCTCATGCAACCATCCTTCCAATAGTCAGGATCTTGTATTTCTTCCAGTAGCTCAAGCATTCTACTTAGCTCATATTCAGAAGGAAGGTACTCCTAAAAAGGAGTTAAAATGAAAGTTAATTGAGTTTACAAAATAAGCAGTACAATATTTCTATACAAAAACTTACAATAAGAGATAGGACAGCTTTTGGCTCCACAACATCTCCAGCTTTCTTGATTTCTTCATATACATTAAGGGCATCAGAGATTTCTCCATGTGACGCAAGAGCTGAGACAAGTACACTTTTGATTTCATTAAGGATCTGCATAGGAATGTTTTTGTCTAAGAGTACCTAACACATACAATGGCCTGTGTAAGATAAATAAATTATAAACAACAAATGAGCAATATATTAGAAAAACTATTAAATTTGAGCTTAACAGTACAAGAAGCAACCCATTGAAATTCACAATGATGAAAGCCAGAAAATTATGCTTAACAGTGCATGATCTTAATGCATAACTTGCAACTACAAAATCAAGTTGATTAGAAGGATGTAAATGTAGCTTAAAAGAGAACAATTGACAAATTAATGAAAAGGTCATGAAAGTTGGAAAAGAAAAAAAAAAGTATCAGAAGCAAAAATAATATGTAAATTTCAAAGGACAGAAGACGAACACTATAGGTGCAAGATAATTTAATTGCATTCACTGAAATATTATATTGAAATATTTGGTCAAGTATGTGTATACCTGTTTTGCCTTCTCAAGCAGCCCACAAGTTGCATATGCATTAATAAGTGCCATAAAAATTTGCTTTGTAACTTGAATTCCAGCAAACTTCAGTTCTTCATAGTACTACGAGAAATACACATATGCCTTTGTTTTTTAGCTATCTGTGCATACAAGCAACACTAAATGATAGCCTGTCTAAATTATAAACATTAAACTACCTTGATAATTTGATATTCATTGTTACAGCTTGCTATTAAAATGCTGTAAGTCTGAGAATCAGGTTTCACATCTGCAAGCTCCATTTGCTTGAGAACCATTAATCCATCTTTAATGTTTTTCTGCATGCATTACATAGACATTGCAAGTGAGATCGTGAGAAAATGCATAAAAAAGAACAAATCATACATAGACTTTGAGCTTAAACAGTTTTGCACTAGCTTAATAGCATGTCAAATACGAAAAGCAAGAATGCCACTGTGCAGGACACTGTGAGACCTAAATTTCAAGTGAGGTTAAGAAATTAACAAGATTCACGAAATTGTGCTTTCAAAAGCTACTATCTAATAATTTTCAACTCAACTAGGAAACTATTCTTTGATAACCGGACAGACAACTCCAAGATGTAAGAATAACTGGGTAAAATGATTCAATAGTACCAAAACTTTTGCATGTGTATCAAATTGGTACCAAAACTTGTTTTTTGTATCAAATTGGCAATCCTTTGAAATTAGTTTCAAATCATGGTACTAAAAATTTTTCTGGTTGATTCATGTTGATGTGAACCTCAGATTTGCTGATATGGACACCAGATTTGCTAACGTGGCCGTCAGATTTACTGATGTGGACGCCAGAAAAGTTTTAGGTATCATGATCTGAAACTCAATTTCAAAGTTTTGGTACCAATACCCATACAATAGTTTTGGTACCAAAGAAACATTTTACCCAAGAATAACTTGAATATGACAACTATATAGAGAATAAAATAACAAAATCACTAACCAAACCAACATCAATCCTATTGGTTCATATCAACAGTCAGCCCATAAAAATAATGATTTTATCACTCACTACATTGAGCCACATTATTTTTTTTTTGGACTTGTCTTTTTTCAATTTCCTTAATTAAATTGAGTCACCCCTCTTGAATGTAATGACCATGTCATATTACTGTTGATAACTTTTAACTCTCCAACTATTGAAAATTTATCCATTTCTGTTCTAACTTTGATTAACTAAATATCCACTTCAACATAAAGCACATAAGGCCTCAAACTGTTCTCTACAAACAACGAATATGATCCTTCAACTTAAGTTTTACTGGTAGTACCACAAACCAAGGTGGAGTTGTCACCATCTTCACCTACATGTACTGACCACTGAATGGTGAGACAACTGCATGAGAGGGGCAGATGTATGAATGACTTATTGCGCAGATGTTGACAGCACTCAAAATACAGGTTCATTAGGTGAGGTTTTACACTCTTATGTTCAAGGCTGAAACTGTAACCAATATAACAATGAAGAGATAAAGTTCCCAACAAACAACCCACAGATTCTTTTATCTATCGCTCAATTTACTGAGTTAAGAAGTTAAGTCTCCCTATCTCGCTCAACTACATGAGAGGGACAGATGTATGAATTACTTATTGTGCAAATGTTGACAGCACTCAAAATACAGGTTCATTAGGTGAGGTCTTACACTCTTATGTTCAAGGCTGAAACTGTAACCAATACAACAATGAAGAAATAAAGTTCCCAAGAAACAACCCAAAGATTCTTTTATCTATTGCTCAATTTACTGAGTTAAGAAGTTATGTCTCGCTCAGCTTTTCTTGCAGCAAAAATAAAGGTTATATTGTCATCATTCCAATTAATTTTAAGAGATGCGCCTTCCCATTCATGGGGATGTACTACATATGTTTGCCGGTGTACACAAAATTTTTAAGTTTGATAATGCATGTGGGTGGAATAAAATTGAAGCAAAAAATTTTCATCAAAAGAAGAGATAATAAAACACAAGAGAAACAAATCATGTAAGAAGCCAAACTAATTGAAGTGGAACAAGAATATCTCATTAGGTTGAGTAAGGTACCTTTCGAAAATATCCTGCCATTATAGCATTATACATGGCTGCTGTAAGCGTCAAATTTAATTTCTTCACTTCATTGAGCATATCATATGCACCAGCAAACTTTAACGATACGGAAACAGTATCATAACAAAATTGATGCATTATACATGAACCATTATCTTAGTAAAGAAAATGAAGATAAAATTGCACATAAAGGTAGCTAAAGAAAGAGCTATTTAATGACTTACATCTTTCATTTTCACACTCAAACTTATCATGGCTCTATACGTCTCACTATTCGTTTTCAAGTTATGGCGGCTAATCAATGGATAAATCTGCTTAACCTGAAGAACAAATGAATTGAAAAAATTAAAAATGTGTAGAAGAATAGATTCAGTCAATCAAATACAGGAAAATTAAACTCAAAAGAATTTAATAATTAGCAAGGACTACTTATGGCATATATAATTAAAACAGCTTCTATTGCTTGTTAAATGGACATATCTTTGTTTTAAAGTAAATGACCATGGGACATAAGATATTCACATCATGTTATTTTTTGGGTACATGATAGCATAGTCAAGAATAGGCTAGCGAAACTGAGATTGCTCAGGAAGGCAAACATTGATTGTCAGAAGTGAATAAACAACTCATTTGGAGACATAAGTAGAAAATATGCCAGTCCAAATGTCTAAAAATTAATCAACCTGAGGTGAGACTGCTTATATTTAAAATGATGAACACAATATGATACAAAGAATTGAAACATGTAAAGTCAATGCAACATACCAAATTAAAATCAAAGCTTTCTTCACTAGCACGCAATATGGAATTTAGCTTTTCCACAGATAAGGTAAAACCCTCTTTGCACATTTGATCAACAATATCAAGAGCTGCATGCACCTAAATTAAGATAAATCAACAAAAATGAATTTAATTGTTTTCTGCATATAGATAATAGAAAACAAAAAGCTTGAAAAGAATGTCATCTAGGAATTTTATTAGAATCTGAAGTAAAAGGAAGATCCTCATTTTCAAATTCTGAAAGACATTCCAAACAAAAGTAAGAAGATTGAGTCTCACCTTATGTAACTCACAGATATATAATATGAGCTTTTCATATGACTTGGAAGAAGGTGCAATATCCAATAGCGAGTGCAAGTTCTTGAATTTCAAAATGACATCCTCAACCTTCAATAACCTCATAGTTAAAGAGAGATAAGAGCAAAGTTAATTTACTTTTTTGTCAATTCCAATGAGCAAAAACACGAAGCAGGTATTCACCTAGAGTAAAAACAAATCAAATGAGTACCGTGAGTTCATATACAATTGTAATTATCTTAAGCTAAAAACAAGTCTGAGAGCTTATCATGGTCATTCAAGCTAAAAAGTTCAATATCATATGATGCGAAACTTCTTTTAGAATCCATCTAAATTCCAGTTCCAGAACTCATTAGTTAATAATAAGTACTGTAACAAGGAAGAAAGAACCAGATGATCATAGCCAGAAACAATTTCTGGAACATTAACTAGATGAAAGGGCCTAATTTTCAGCAGCAACCAGACTGATAGCGGGACATTCAATAAAAACTTCCATTTGTCATTAGGGCTGTAACAGGACAACATAACTAAGTCATGCTAGAGGCAGTCTAGATCTGATTAGCCCAAGTTAGCTAATCAAAGTAATATAAACGTCAGGCTTGAGCCTGTCTCAGCTTGAATCATTTAACTGCAGAAGCTCAAGCTTCAATTACATCATATTTTGCAGATTGTCCCCTAAACACTTCATTAGAGGGAGATTATCAGAAATATGCGACAAGAAAAATAGGACAGCATCACATAATCAACTCAAATGAAGAAAGCACATTTAAACTGTACGAAGATGGAAGATCCTAAAAAAGTTACCATAAAACTAGTATTAATCAATTGGAAGCATATCCCAAAAAGCTTTTGGAACCATACTATTATTATTTATTGATCAAATTTTGATAAGCAAAGAGAATAACAGTATGATAGGATTCCTAGGGGCATCAACCCATGTACAGAAAAAAAATTTAAAAATAAAAAAAAATGGATGGAAGAAAGGTTTCATGTTAAATACAGTTTGACAGCAAATGCAGCTATTATAAAGAAACAAACATGTGAAATAGATATGCCCCAAAGCACTATAGCTTCAAGGACATCGCCAGCAGTAATTTTTCCATGGGAAGTTCCTCACCGCTAAATTTGAGATGCTAGTAGCATAACTAAGGATGAGAGTAGAGATATTCTTCGTATCATAACCTGCATGTTTATCATGGAAATAAATCATAATACATACAAGGTGGAAAGAAATCAAAGAAGAAATGCATGCCTCCTCTTTCATCACATCTCATGTGTTCTGAATCTATGTCCAGAAGTCACAAACAATTTCCAGCTTCACTATAATTGACAGTCAGTATTATTTCTTTATAGAAAGTTAATTTTTAGAAAATATACAAACATGAAATACCAAGAATACTTGCAAAATTTCAGTGTACTAAAAGTGAATCTCATCTCATTCAGCAAAGATTTTTTTTTTTTTTTTAAGTAGCCACGTAATTTTATAGCCTTCAATAGATTTACAAAATTAGGATTCTCCACATTAAGAAAAATAAAATTGTAATGATGTACCACATTCTTTGAATGCCAAAAGAAACTTCTTTGCTGAGGACTCCAGGAATAGTCTCCCTAAGGATTTGAAGATGCTGACCACATGTTCAAAAGATGAAACTTTGGTTATATCTATAATCTCTAATAGCTGCAACAGCTCATTCTGTCGATCCCTTTCGCAAAGAGCCAATAAATAGTTTTCTGCACAAGAAGTAAGATCTTGTTGGTTTTAATGATGCCAAACACAGAAAATCAAGAGGATGCACAAGAGAACATAATTTTCCTACATCCTTTTAAGATACTATATCCACAGAGACAAAGTTTTGTAAATTAACTTGAAGGTCACATACCTTGTAAACTGATAGTCACATCCACTTTGTTGTTAGAAATATAACTGCAGAGTTCCTGAATCTTTTCTTCATTATTTACTCTAATATAAAGCAGCATCTCATAGTAACCTAATCGTACATGTGAATTGGGGTTGTAATCTTTGATAACTTCATAGAAATAGTCAAATTCATCTACCATACCAACATCAATTAAATACATAAGAATTGGACTGTAAGTTTCCTCATCAAGCTGGAAGCCCTCCTCCTTCATTGACTGAAAAAGTTGGTCAACCTTGTTAACCTGATCATAAGCTGCATCCATATCATCAGTTGCTCTAGCCTCCTCAATGCAAAGTTTTATTAATGTATTATATTCTTTTACACCAGCATCACGTCCCAACCTTTCAAATACACTAACAGCAGCTTTTGCCCCCATCTTATTCCCACACTTGGCAACCAACTGGTCAAACCGATATTTTTGAGTAGATTTGAAAATCCACTTTTGTTTCCTCATGCGAGATACTTCTTTCCGTCGTGTAGATATAACATTAGGTGACAATTCTGAAAACCAAGGCATGTCCAATGCATTTTGCAAAGCCTTCTCATTTCTTGTTCCTAGTGAATGAGGTGAGACAACCGAACCATCATCTGCAAGGTGAAATTAAGAACTAAATAGAAACATGCAAAAAACTAAGAGATCCCACATCAGGAAAGTCCAAATACAAAATCTACATAATTTAATATTTCAGAAAATACTAAGAAATAGAAAAAATAAGAACAATAATATTGTATGCCATAACAAGAAAATCTAACTTCATCCAAATCAAATTGGCGTAGCATACATTGTAGAGCCCTAAAAGTTGAAGGGCGACTATAACTCTGATCTTCAAAGTTCTCTCTCATTTCATGATCCTGCTCTAATTGGACCTTCCTTTTCTTTTTTAAAATGTCAACCCATAGGCCATAGCATTACTCCAAACTAGCGACTTCCACAACTCTTCACATCAAATTTGAACAACTTATTGCCAAACAGATAAATTGAAACGAGTAATGCTTACATAAATAGGACACAAAATGAATCTTCAAAAATGTACAATTCAAAACTCATACCCGTTAACGTAGATAAAATGTCCCGCCTTAGCTGCTCTGTGCAGTCCTCTGCAAAAAGGAAAAAAAAAATCTATAAAGTACAGTCTGCATGTCCAGCAGAAGCGAAAAAAAGCGAAAAAAAAATTAAAGAAAAATCAATAATTTTTCTTCAGTTGAAGAGAAGAAGTACCAGAATCTGAAACGGAGTCTTCAGACTTGAGATCAGGAAAAATAGACAGCAAAGCAGGCGAAGGAGTGTTTTTGGGTTCAGACACTGGTTTGGGGGCTTTAGCTGCGCGTTTGGTGACGGGATGAGAAATGGCTGGAGATGAACCGTCGAGAGAGGTGATATACTGCTTAAGAGGTGCATCGCCGGCCGGTTGGCTTTCAGGAGCTGCAGTGGAGGTGGTGGTGGCACGAGCGGTTTTTGCCGCTGAACGGAAGAGCGAATTCAAGTTCTTGAACTTGGACATTTTGGAATTTAGGAGGATTTTTGGAGGGGTTTCTATATATATTTATTAATTATTTATATAAGTTCAAAAAAAATGTACGTTTTTGGTTACATATAAAGTAAAAGCCTTCTTACAGCTTTCTTAATTGAGAAAATAAAATATTTCTTAGTTACGAATTATAAAAGCAAAGGCTTGTTTAAGCCCCTGAATTTCGTAGCTTTTTGCCAATTGAGCCCCAGATTAAACCCCTAATTTATTTTTTTACAACTGTTCTCTCTCTCTCTATCGGCTCTTGTTCTTCCCCTTCTCCTCTTTGGCTCTTTCTGCCATTCTTTTCTTCTTTTGTTATTCTTAGTTTTATCAATCCCAAGAATCAGTCTTCATAAAGCCTTTAGATCATGTTTATCTTTTTCTCCGTAATTACTTTATAATTCAGAGCTTGTGATTCTCAGTAAATTTGTAATTACATTTTCAAATCATATTTATTGGATATCAATTTTAATTTATAAAATCTGTTTAATATATTATATTCGCATTTATATATAAAATATTGTATTTTTTAATTTATTATCAAATAAATTAGATTTTTATTGTTAAAATTAATTAATTGCAACATTTTATTATAAAATTTTCATAAAAATAATTATAAAATATAATAAAAATAATGACATAGAAAATTAGAAAATATAATTAAAATCTAACATAAAAAATTAGAAAATATAATACTACATTAGTCGTCATCTTCTTCTTCTCCAAAACGGTTTCAAATCTTTTCAACTAAGTCTGCTTCTAGCTATTGATTCATTGACATATTATGAATATGTACATAATTCGAATATACTCCCCATATGCAAGAAGTGGAGTTTGAAATATTTCAAGCATGAATACATTAAAGCTCACTTCATCATCCATATAATTAAAAGTATCAACATGTGAATCGTGTTCATCATCCCCAATCATAATGTGCATGATTACACTAGTACAAAAATAGTGTTATATGTGTCTGTTATTTTGTATTTTATGCGTCTGTCAAATAGTATACACCTGTATAGGAGACGCTTATGATATAAATTTTATGTGTCTGTCGTTTTGACAGACACATATAATCAATTATACGCATTTGTCGTTTAATAATAGCAGACGCATATAATAATTATACGCGTCTGTCGTTTACTAATAACATATAACTATTTTATACGTCTGCTATTATTAAACGACAGACGCGTATTTGCTTTTTTTTTTAAAAAAAAATTAAGTTCATATATATTATAATGCTACCATTCATATATATATATAACTTGCGCACTTCAAAATTCATAATAATTCGGCTTCAATAAGCCACAATAGGCATCCAACATTCAACTCACAAAACTCAATAATCAAGAATTCACATGACAACACAAACTAAAAAAATTAAATAAATCAAAGCAATAGCATCATGCCTAAAACAATTCACATTAAATTATTAATCTAAATAATTAGTCTGCATGATGTAGGTGTCTACAAAAACACAAACAATCAATATTAGCTAGATTAAAGTGGAAGTGGAACTAATAAAATTAATGTACTTTTTACCTGTAATTCTGATATTGGAAATGGTGAATCCACAGAGTGACAACTACTGGGAGTTGGGTGAGCAAATGAAGGACCCATCTCCACCTCCATATCAGGACCAATTTGAGAGGACTTCATAGTTCTCTCCTCTATCATATTCTCAAGATGTGCAATATGTGCCGAGAATTTAGCAAATAATCTGGCCTCTATTTTAGTCTCAAGCGCTTCAATAACTTCAGGTGAGACGGATGTTGCTAGTTTCCTTTTTCCAGGATTACCATAAAATTTTTTGATGGTCACAGCACTTCCAACACCTCTCACATAACCAGAATGTTCGGGCTTTTCAAGTGCACGTGACAATATGTCATCATGCCTCTCTTGTACCCACCTACCTTGGGCTACTTCTCCCCGTAATGTCTCCTATTCACCAGATAAACAATATGTTATAAGCAATCATAGATAAAAAAAAAACATATTCCTTGATACCATTATTTGTTTAGCAAGTTATACTTACGATTTTTGTTGCCACCTCTTTTATCTTTTCTACTGGGATTATATAATTTCATTCTTCTGTCTTTTTTGTTCTAGCTCTTACCCATTCTAGGCTTCGATCATATGATGATGTAACATCAGAGCTCATAGATGGTGATGATGAAAAAGAAGAGATTGGATCTTCAACAATCCATTGAATCATTTTTCCAGCATAGCCCACCCTACCCAAGAAATGTGGATGCACATTCTTTGCTTGTTTTTCCTTCGCCTTGGCACTGATTTGCTGTTAACAAAATAATGAAGATCCCATTATCAAGCATTGCATAAATGTAAATATAAATTGCATTAATCTACTTCATAATTAGTACCTCATATTCTTCAGATTCATGTGCTTGTTTAAACTCCTCCCAATCTTTCTCGGTGATGAAGTCATATAATTCCAATGGTGACTTTTGTACTGATTTATTCTTTATGTACTTAACCACCAATCGATACTTAAAATCCTTCCACCGCATTCCAACAATTTTGAGTACAATATTTTTTTTATCATCCGGAATGTTGAACTCTTTCTGCAAAATAATATTTTAGATTAATTAGTTTTACTTCTTTACAATCAAATTTGTTAATAGATTTGAAGGAAACTTACCTTGATATCTTCCCAAATTGTATTTTTAAGACCCTTATTAACCAGATCCCAGCTTTTTATCGTGATGTTCACATGGAAACGTGCAACAAGGCCAACGTAGAAACTAAATATATCAGTGTATGTTCCTGTTGGGCGATCAAACTCATCGAAATCTATTGTCTTTTGTTCATTCCCTTGCTTCTTCAATTTTTTGCACGTGGTAGCTCCCCTAGTTTTCCTTTTTGTCATGATATTTGATGGCTCAGAATCTGGTTGTTCATTGGACATGATTTCCTGTAACATAAGCATAACAAAGAAACATGTTAGTATAATCCACAATAATAATACTTTATTTTAAAGGGAAATAAAAACAATAGATTTATATGATAAACAATAACAAAACTGGTAATTATGAGTATAAACCACATTAATCATAATACACATTTATAAATAAACTTACAAGAAACATATATGCATCAATTATTATCCTTTTTCAATCCATATGGTACGTACAATCCATTCTAACTATAAAAAAAATAGAAAATTTTCCTATACCCATTTATCTTTCGAGAGTATATTTATACATTTGCTCATGATCATAGTTTAAATAGATCTATTTTGTTGGAAAATTTAGGTTATGACAAAAAATCGGCATGATCATCACGCATGTAATTTGAATCTAAAATATATTCCCCAACTGGCATTGGTAACCCGATAGAAAACGGGGGAGTCTCATCAAACTGATCATATTCTTCCTCATCTACCACATCATCGATATCAACAATACGCCTCTTACCTTGAAGAACAATAGACCACTTACTATCGTCAGGGTCAATAATATAAAATACTTGTTTAGCCTGTGAAGCAAGAATGAATGGATCATCTTGATAACCCAATCGGCTAAAATCAACCAAAGTGATTCCTAACTCATCCACTCGAACACCGCGTCGGTTTTCAATCCATTTACATCGAAAGAAAGGAATCATAAATTCCCTGTAATCAAGCTCCCAAATGTCTTCAACTACACCATAATATGACATCGTAGCATCTATTGGCATGGTGTCTTTAGCACTAGAAAATTCTCGTGATGAAGCTATCAAAGTAACTCCACTATTTTGCATTGTTCATGCTACATTGGGGAGACAAATAAACTTTAAGCCAAAAAAGACAAGCAAAACTGAGGGAAGTTGGCAGGCTATGAAAAAAGATCGCAAATTAATATTAAAAAATAAAATAAAATATTTGAAACTTACATCACATAGTTCATGCTACAATTAGACAATATTACGAAATAAAATAAAGCAATTCATGAGTTAGAAGATCAACCGACATTGCAGCAATAATAGCACTGTAATATGTGTTTAAGACAAATAAATTTAAAAGAACTAATCTTAGAAAAAAAATAAAAGAGCACTCTAGACAGGGAAACTGATCTAGTATAAATATTGGGACATCTATGATTTTACAAAAGCAACATGACCCATTGGTATGAAAAATGATCAACCAAATAATTCCTATTACCTAAATTGAGATCATTGATCAACAAGAGGCATAATGCACATATATCATGTATATCTCTCCATATGCTAAGTTGTTATAACAAAATAAAATTGTTTATTACTTTTTAAAATAATTTGTACTACTAACTCTTGTTTTTAATAATGCATATGTATTGTTAAATGCCACTTTATTCAAGAAATGCATTGCTGAAATACATATGGTAATTGATAAACTGAAAACATTTTTTTTTTTTAACTCCATAGAGCATAACTTCAAGCTGTTAGATAATTGTAACTAAGCTGTTAGAAGAGAGGAGGAGAGTGAAGCTGACAGAGAAACTTGTACTGAGTTTGGTATTTAATGATCACACACCCTTCTCATGGACTACTCTGCTTATATAACAACTGGAATTAATCTTCTAGAACTAACAGCAGAATAACAACTATAACTTGGACTTGTTGACTAACTACTTATGACTCAATGATACTGTAATCAACTGAGCCAAGTCAACTCAAGCTAACTTTCATGGCTCTATTGACACGTTGTGCTACTCCAATGTTCTTCAATTCTGTTCCCAACACAAGGTCATATCTGAGTATTTGGAGTAGCCATTACATGCAACAAAATGGAAGGCCTGTCTTCAAATTGTCTCTTAGGACTCCACATTTTCATATAAGATAGAATGATGAATAACTCAAAAACCGTAATATGCTTTAACTTCAGATAAATGGCAAAACTTCAAATAAGCTATCATATGAATCATACAGAGACGAAACACAAGTCATGCTAAAGAATGTACAAACCAGGCCTAAAGCAGAACAAGAAGATTTGGAGAAAAGCATTAGATAAGAGTGACTGACCTATGGCAGAAATTTAAGAACAAGTAAACACTCACAAATGAGTAAATTTAGTTCTCTAATGACAGATCTAGATCAAAGTTTTCCTAAACAATTACCAAATAATTGAGCTACAACAAGTCTATCATTTATATGAGTATTAAAGCATATACAGACTTATTTAAGTTATGCAATATCATCAGTTAGAGGCTAGTCATCAGTGCAATATCATCTAAATCCATACCCACATTAGTAAATCAAGAAATAAACAAAACCCAGTACTCATAATGCCAAGATATTGGTGTCAAATCAACATACTCAATCAATAAATAGATAATGCAAATCGCTTACAGTCAGCCCTAGAGTGAGAAACAACCCATTAAAATTTTCACGTTATTGATCGATGCAGGTTCTTTTCCTTTATTCTTTCTCCAACTCTTCAAGATTCGGACTCGCGAGGAACCAAGCTATAACAGTGCCACACAAACCACTTCAAAATCTATCCTTTTTGCTTCTTTGTTCCTACAAGCCACCATGATATAAGCTTAACTAAAAGCCAACGGAGATGTATTATTATTATTGTTTCGAAGTACAGGTTTTGACGGCCTCCATTAATCTCAAAATTTTACAATCTGATATGGATACATAAAAACATAGAGATTTTTGGTTAAATTTGGGAACAGCCAAATGGAGATGTATCATATGCGTCTGATATTATTTAAGACAGACGCATATTCTCTTGAGGTGGTAGTATTTTACTTATTATATGCATCTATCATTATAAATGACAGACGCATATAATTATTTATAGTTATATGCGTTTGTCATTTATAATGATAGACGCATATTCTCTTGTCTTTTACTTGTTATATGCGTATGTCATTATAAATGACAGACGCATATAATTATTTATATGAGTCTATTATTTATAATGACAGACGTCTAAACTTTATATGACTGACATTTGTAAATGACAGACGCATATAACAAGTAAAATATTTACAAAATTACCACCACATCCATTTTAAGCGTCTGCAATTTAGACAACAGACATATATAACCTTTAACTTAAAGTACTTATTGTACTCGTGTTACCATTCTTTCATAATTTCTCCAATTGTCTCCTTACATCACATGATTGATGAACAACTGATGATAGCAAATCGTGTTCGAACACTCTCTTGACATCTTTCTTGTTTTTTTTTTGCAAATAGTTTATGTTTGGGTCATTGAGATAATAAAATTGACTTCACGAATGTCACCCAATTAGGGTTTATTCTATCTATGAAGTAGTATTCCAAATTGTAACTATTTTCATTGATAGAAAAATTAACATTTGGTGCTCTTCCTTCTAAGATCTCATAGAAAAGTGGAGACCAATATAACACATTGATGTCATTCAATATACCTCAAAGACCAAAACAATATGTCATATCTGCAAATCTTGTGAAGCAACAACTTTAAGCGATTAGACTCTTATAATTCCCTCTAGCATATTAGTCATGTCATGCCATTAGATAATTTTTTTTCATTCCCAATACATACAATCAATACTCCCTAACATACCTAGGAAATTTTGTGACTCTCTCATAAGAAGTAATCATTCAATGTCTCCAACATTTGGCATTCTCAAATGATCATCCCTGAACATGTCGATAACAAGTTATACAAATCTCTTCATGCATTGTCTTATAATTGTTGCGCTAATTCAAAGATATTCAATGGCATCTGCAATGATACTATATGCTAATATGTGCATTGTTGTTTTACACTTCTGTAAGGGTGATAGGCTACATTGGCTAGTAGCATCTCTCTTATGTTGAAAGTATGGATAATGGTTTATAACACAATCAACTATACAAAGAAATATGTCTCTTTGCATTTGAAACCTATGCTGAAATATGTAGTTATTGTATGTCGAATTGCTATAGAAGTAGTCATTGTACAAATCATCATGGGCAATTTCATGACCCATTTCAATGTATTGTCTTAGCTTCACTCTATGTCGAGAGGAAGAGGCTTAATCTGTTATTTGTTGCCTTTGCAATTCAATATATTAATGCACAAGCTTAAAGTAACTGTCATTTATAAGCCATTGGATAATGTTTTCAGAGAATAGATTATCAATATTACATGTTGAAATGATAGAGGAAAAGGAAGAAGAAGAGTGACTTTCTGAATCAGACATCCTATAAGATGGAATAATGTGAAGCTTAATTCTTTTGAGTTTGATCTTTGGCTATATCTATAGATAGGTTTGTAGAAGAAACTATTCCTATGTGAATTATTTAGTAGAGTGGCAAACAACCTATCATTGTTTAGCAAAGTATTGTTACCATTTCAAATGAAGAAATTGTTCATATATGATTCTCTAATATTCAATTATTGTACTTGTTGTACCTTGAGGGGTATTTTCATTATTTTAATGATATCAAATAATTGGGCAGTAAGGAATTAAACCACATTTTGTGTTCTCGATATGTTAGACATGTTACACATTCCTAAGACTATAAAACAAGTTGATTAAAATTATTTGAAGTTAAAAAGAATGAAAATAAGCAAAGATTCACACCCGTGAAAAAGATATGCATGTCAATGAATAATGTCACGCCCATAGTGAAGAACCACCACTACAGTGAAAATAGCAATTCACTCTCATGGCTCATGGAGTAATGCCTATGAATGAGTTAGCACTAAGACTATTCATTGAAATACTCATGACAGTGAAGCATTGGACTATATGTGAAGCTTGACTAAGTCACACCTGTGAAGAAATGTGTCACACCAGTAAAAATCTCTCATTTCTAGACAAAATCGGTCATGGCCAGCTTTACCACTTTAGTCACACCTACGAAGAGCATTTTCGCCCATGAACATTAAGTCACGTCTGTGAACTTGAAAAGAGAAAGTTATCAGGAATGAACAAGAAAAAGTTGTTAAACGACTATTTTCACATTAAATGCATTCGAAACGGTTATATTTGTTAAGAAAAGTATACATACAACACATTTATGACTTCCAAATGTTAGAAAAATATGCATTCAATATTCTAACTTGTATAGTCTTATGCATTTATTTGATTCCACCAGTCTTATATTTTTATCTTGTAAAAACCATAATTACTTAGAATTGTTAAGCTTTTTGATTGATGAGTATTTTTATTCTTGTAATCAATTATTCAAAAGTGAGTTTGAGAAGCAAAATTTTAGTTATTGTTTTGGGCAACAATTGGTATCAGAGCTAAGTCTAGTATTCAAACTTTACAAGTGCTAGTAAATATCAAACGATGGCCAACAAAAAATTTCATAGTTTCAAACCCTTCTTTGATGGAGCTAACTATGCAAATTGGAAATTCAAGATAGAAGTCTATCTTGATAATAAAGGAGTATATGTTTGGGAATCCATTCCAAAAAAATGGACACCTCTTACAATAAAAAAATTTTGAAGGAGAAGAAGAGATCGTTCCAAGAGATGATTGGACTTAAATTAAAAGGAGAGTGAATGGAAAAAATAAGAAAGACATGAAACATTGTCTTACCGATTATTTCATTTGAAAAATATTGGAGAATTACCATGAAGGCATTAAGCAAGTGAAGTCCAAGAAGTTTTAACTTCTTGTCATCGAGTATGAGCTCTTCAAGATGAAGACAAATAAAACCATAACTGAAATGACCAATCGTCTTTTTGCCATTGTTAATGGCATGAGGAAGCTTGGAAAAATGCTATAATTTGGAAGACATAAACAACAAGATTTTGAAGAGTCTTCTAATAAAAGATTATGGATCAAAAGTTGCGAGTATTGAGGAAGCCAATGAAGACTTTAGCGTAATTTCTACCAATGTACTTATTGGCAAACTCCTCACTCATGAAATGGCTCTAGTAGAAGAAAAAGAGCTTGAAGGAGAAAAGGAGAAGAGAAAGCCTCTAGAACTCAAATTTTCAACTTCCATTCTTATAGATGAAGATCTTCTTAGTGATGAAGAGTTGGTTAATGAAGGAGATGATCAAATAACCTTACTTTCAAGGAGAATTAAGAGATTGATCACCCACAAGTATGACTCAATTAAGAACTACAAGAAAAAAGCCTCTAGATTCCCTCCAATAAACTCCTTATCTAACAAAGGCAAAAAGGAAGTCAAGTGCTATGAGTGTGAGAAGAAGGAACATATTAGATCGGAATGCCCCATAGTTAAGAAGTACAAAAGGAGACCCAACAAAGAAGATGAAGAAAAGGGTCACAAAGACATTTGGGATGATAAAACCTCAACACTCAATGAAAAAGAAGAAGAAGAAAAGGTGGCTAACTTGTTCTTCATAGCTATTGAAGATAACTCTAATGATGAGGTATGCTCTACATCCTAACATTGTGATGACTTGTGTGATAGTGATGATGATATAGTTGAAGTACTAAATCTAGAGATAGAAAGGTACAAAATGATACTTGATTTTTATAGAAAAAATTGCTTTAAATTTGAAATTGATTTAAAAACCTTCAAAAGATAGTTGAAGAGCAAAAAATCTCAAATGACTACTTAAAGAAGTCATTGGATGAATTTTCATCAAAACCTTCAACTAATTCTCTAATAAAAGAGAACAACGCTTTAAAAAATGAGGTTAAATAACTTATAAACTTTATCTCAAAATTTCACAATGGGAAGGAGAATTTGGATACCTTAATTGTATCTTAAAGAACTCCCTTGGTGAGATATGGCTTAGGCTTCAATAGAGCATTAGCATCTACCCTATCTAAAACTATATTTGTTAAATCTAGCACACCACAAAACTCTTCTATTGAGGAAATAGCCCTAATGGCTAATGGTAAAGCACATACAAAATCCTCTACTCAAAAGAAGAGTAACCAAGGGTCACATGGTCTAAAAGGAAAACCTCAAAAAGTCAATCATACTTTCTTATACAAGAAAAGTGTACCAAGGAAAACACCCACCAAACATGCATGTTTATGTCATTGTGCACATATTTTTCCGAAAAAAATAGTAAAGCCTAAACCTAATGCATAGTGGTAAAGTATATTTAAATATAAACAATGACAATATTGCATGAATTTTGGGCATATAAACAAATATTGTATCATAAGGAAGGCTCATTGGGAACCTTCTAGTGCTAACCCCTAAAGACGCAAGTTCATTTGGGTACATAAGAACCAAATCTAAATTGTTGTTTGTAGTTGTGCCTCAAATTCATGTCAAAGGAAAATGTTTGGCTAGTTGATAGTGGATGCTCAAGGCACTTGACCAGAAATATAAGTTTGTTTTACTCAAATCAAAATAATTGATAGTGGTAAGGTAACCTTTAGAAACAATGTCAATGGTAAGGTAATTGGCATTGGCTCAATTGGTTTAAATAATACTTTTTTAATTGAAAATGTTTTACTTATTGATGGCTTAAAGTATAATCTATTAAGTGTAAGCCAATTATGGGATAAGGGATGCCAAGTCACTTTTACCTTTAATAAATGTCTTGTGACCACCCCAAATGGTCAAGAGATATTCAAAAGAGATAGAGATGACAATAATTACCTAATAGATTTACACAAGCTATCTAACATTTTCTCTAAGTGTCTTATATCAATTAGCGATGAACTTTGGCTATGGCATAGAAGGTTTGGTCATACAAGTATGAACTTAATTCAAATCATTAGTAAATGAGAGCTGGTGGATGGACTACCAAAAGTTAAATTTACAAAGGATAAGACATATGAACTATGTCAAAGAGGAAAACAACACAAAAATATCATTCAAGTCTAAGAATATAGTAATTACCTTTGGATCTTTACAACATTTACATCTAGATCTTTTTGGACCTACTAGAGTTGCTAGTTTAGGAGGTAAATACTATGCTCTTGTCATTGTTGATTATTACTTTAGATTTACTTGGATAATTTTCTTAGTTAAAAAGAGTGATGTTTTTGAATCTTTTAAAAACTTTGCTAAAAGAATTCAAAATAAAAAATGGTATTTTATTTCTAAAATAAGAAGTGATCATGGCAAAGAATTTGAAAATGAGAATTTTGAAATTTTTTGTTTAGAATATGGTATTTCTCATAATTTTCAACTCCTAAAACACCTTAATAAAATAGAATTAATGAAAGGAAAAAATAGAACTCTAATTGAGATGGCTAGAACAATGCTCAACGAGTATAGTTTACCAACCTACTTTTGGGCTGAAGTCACTAATACCACATGTTATATTTCTAACTGTATTTTCAAAAGGTCAATCTTAAATAAAACCTCCTTTGAGCTATGGAATGGAAGAAAACCCTTTATATTATATTTTAGAGTATTTGGATGCAAATGTTTTATATTAAATACCAAGGATAACTTTGAAAATTTTGCTTCTAAATCCTATGAAGATATCTTCTGAGGATACTCTATAACTAGCAAAGCTTATAGAGTCTTTAATAAAATATTTTTAGTTGTAGAAGAGTCTATGTATGTTGTTTTTAATGAATCTAGTAAACTTGACATTGTGAAAGGTAGTGCTATTAATGATATTATAGGTAAAATGGATAAGTTTGGTCTTCATCATAAAGAGGATGGTGAGAACTCAAAGAGAGATGACGATGAGGATGATCAAGAAGAGAAAAAGCAAGAGGAGCATAAAGATAATCTACTACCTTAAGCTCAAGAACAAGGCACCTAAGAGCTTCAAAAGGAATGAAAATTTATAAAAAAACCTCCCTATAGAGCAAATTATTGGTGATCCCACCAAGGTTGTAAGTATTAGATCAAATCTTAAATTTTTAGATTATAATCTAGCTTTTGTCTCTCAAATTGAGCCAAGGAATATTTATAAGACTCTTAATGATGAGAGTTTGGTAATTGCTATGCAAGAGAAACTCAACCATTTTGAGAGAAATAAGGTTTAGACCTTAGTTCAAAGACTTAAGAAATATCAAATCTTAGTAGTAAATGGGTCTTTAGGAATAAGTTTGATGAGTTATGTAATATCCCATACCCAAACCGCACGTGTCCAGATAAGGGAGCGTTACACTAACTTATTCAAATCACTATTTTAATAAATGCTATAAAGCCATACAATTTTTTTTAAACTCATAGATATACAAAAAATAATGTATATTTCATTTACTTAAGATAGTAATTATAAATATCAAGTTAATTCTTAACAAACTATGAAAGTCAATTTACAAATCTGAAAGTATATAATATGAAAAGCAAAAATATAAAAGTTCAAAAGATTTTGACCCACTATTTCAATATCAGCTGTTTTAATTGACTATGATCAATGTTTGCCTTATCTACAACCTTTAGCTACCTTTCTATATATGCGCGAAAGGAAAACTCTCATGCTAAGCTCTAGGATTAGTGGTGCATATAAATAAGGCAATATACTATGTTATACAACAAGCATTAACATATGTCATTTTATGCATTAATATCTTTTCATGTTATTCTTCTCCTCATGTCCCTATTTCATACGATTATGAGCATCATGCATACATGTACAATGTTATTTTCATTGATCTTTAATTATAAATTACTTTTTTCATCTCTTTAGTATTCTATACTAATCTCATATTATTTTGCATGATCTTTCAATTTAAATTTATTAGTTCGCCCACATCACTCTAAATTGGACTAACTGGATATAAGTTATGGATTAGGAGCACTCCTAGAGCTATAGCCACCCTGTCCATTATTTGGCTCATCCGAGCTTCTCAAATCAATGGCGCTTCTAGAGCTAAAGCCATATTGATTGAGTAATATATTATCATATATGAATTACCGGACCAAGAGCGCTCCCAGAGCTAAAGCCACCTTGTCCTCGATTTTTGTATGCTTAACTGAGCATCTCAAGTCAATGGCGCTCCCAGAGCTAAAGCCATATTGACTGACTATATCTCATATAATACAGTACCAATCACCCCCATAATGACATGTCATCTATCCTGTTTCTAGTCCGAAGTTAGAGTAATGGGCATATCCATATTTCAACATTATTCATATATCTTTACTTAATTACCTTTACAAACATATCAACATTCTTATTTTTACTGGATAAATAATATCTTTTCATTTACTTATCTGAATACTTCATTAGTTAATAATATTCATAATTACCAAAAACAGAGCATTCACAGTCGTGATTACTCATTCACATTCGTGAATTAGTTCACGTCCGTGATTCAAAGCCATGAATGCTTCTAAAATGAATAGTTTCATTACCACATAGAAGTCACAATCGTGATACAATTTAGTCACGCCCGTGACCCAAAAGTTGTGCCCATGACTATCTATGGGAAATCTGCATATTCACTTTCCTTATTCATTTCTAGCTACACCAAATCATACTAAAATACAAACCCATGCATTTCTAAAGTCCTTTAATCAACATATCATGTTCTAATACATATAAATATCTTAATCATAACTCAATTATCTAACATACATTACTTAACTCAACATATCACAAAATCTCATTCTTTATATCTAAACCTATGGTTTCATGCCATAATCATCATTTAAACATGCATTATTTCAAACAAAGATAGGCTATTCCCTTAAATTATGCACTAACCTCTATTTCTCTCATTCACTCTTCTAGGTAACTTTCTCTTTGCCTTTACTCCTTTGAGCTTGTTCCTCATCACTTGGAACTCCTTTACACTTTTCTTCACTTGATCACAACCTTTGAGATTGTCTCTCTCCACTAAACTTCTTTGTTCTTCCTACTTATTGCTCTTCCAAGCTTCTTTAAGACTTGTAGATTATGAAAGTCACTTTATCTTATTCTTTTCCCTCTCTTCCATTCCTTTCTCTCACTAGAACTCAAGGTTGGTTATGGAGGATTCACAAGGTGCCTAGTGTGACTGGTTTGGACATAAAAGAAAGGAGAAGAATTGTTAAGGAAGAAGGAAGAAAAGAAAGAAGAAAAAAAAAAAGAAAAAGTCCAACTAGAGACCCACACATTTGACTTATATATCAACACTTGATCAATTAGCATAATAGCACATTAATCCTCTTTCTTTCCTTAAGAAAATCATCCATAATATATATAATCATGTCGAATTTATTATTTTAAATAGCAAATATCTCATTAAATCCTTAAAATTTTGGCAAATTACAAATTGATCCTAAAATTTATCAAATTTTACAATTTAGTCCTTTATCGTAAATCAACTTTTTTAACATTTAAAACACTTTATTAGGCATATATCATAATTATTAATCATTATATCGATTAGTTTCAGTCAAAATCCGAATTTAGACTCTAATTGGTTCAACACATCAATTTAGTGATATACGCGACTCGGGGCCTAAATTAGCGAATATGACAAGAAAAGTCTTATAACTATAAATAAAGCTCCAAAAGGTACAACCAAGAGGAAAACATAGATTATGATGAAACTTATGCTCCGGTTTCTATATTAGAAGCAATTAGAATTCTTTTAGCTTTTGCATGCCACATGAACCTTAAACTTTTTCAAATATATGTCAAAAGTGACTTTTTAAATGGTTTTATAGAGGAGAAAGTTTAAGTTGAATAACTCCCGGTTTTAAAAGCCATACATTGCCAAAATCATGTATTTAAACTCATTAAGACCTTATATGGTTTGAAATAAGTTCCATGAGCTTGGTATGAAAGGCTTAGTGCATTTCTTTTAGAAAATAAATTTTCAAAAGGACATGTAGATACTACTCTTTTTATTTAAAAGCACAAGCATGATGTTCAACATTGAGGGATATTTTTGTTATTTTGATGATAACAAATAATTAAGTAACAAGAAATTTAATCACTTTTTATGCTATAAGTGTGTTAGACAGGTTATGCATTCCCAAAATCATGAAGTAAGTTGAAAGAAAAGAATTAAAATTCAAGACTTTGATAAAATATAAAGTGTCACGCCCATGGTGAAAGATCACTATCCCCATGAAAATAGCTCTTCACACATGTGAATATCGAATCACAACCATAAATCAAGTAAGTGCCAAAACTGTTCATTCAAATGTTCATGGCAGTGAAGCACTGGCCCAACCGTGAAGATTGATCAAGTCACGCCCGTAAACAACCATCCTTTTTTAGGTAGAATGAATCACAACCAAAGTCACGACTTTCATTCACGACTATGAAGAATAGTCACGCCTGTGAAGAATCAGTCACGCCCGTGACTCTAGAGAAAGAAACTTGACATACGCAAATGGAAAAGTAGTTGAACAACTATTTTCACATTTAATGCACCCCAAAATGGCTATATTTGATTTGGAAGTATAAATTCAACACATTTATGACTTCCAAATAGTAAGAAATACAATCATTCAATCTTTAATCTTTTATAGCCTTGAGTATTTACTTTGATTCAACAAACTTTCATTATTTGATTGTAAAATCATAATTGCTCATAATTGTTGAGCATTCTAGTTGGTGAGTATTTTTCTACTTGTAATTAATTACTCAAAAGTGGTTTTGGGTGAGTTGGGTTATGAGTGAAATACTTATAAGGGTTTATTATGTGAGCCATAAAAACACAAAGATTTGTTTATTGTGTTAGTTATTAAAACACAAGGGTTTTTCTGGGTTAGGTGTTAGTCAAAAGAGAAACATCATAGTTAGGAGTGAACTAGGAAAAACTCAATTTTAACACTTCAAATGTTAGTGAAACACCCAATCGAGATTGGGGAGAGGAGTAGGGTTTGTTAATACTCGAACCTCTATAAATCTTTTGTGCATATTGTCCTTCTTCCTTTCTCAATTTATTATTTTAGCATACTCCTTCAAGCAAGATTTTAATTGCCAACTAATTCAACCCCCCTTCTTGGTTATTGTTTTGGGTAACAATTGGTATCAGAGCAAGGACTAGCAATTAAGCTTAAATAGCACTAGTAAAGATCAAATTATGGCCAACAAAGGGTTTCATAGTGTCAAGCCCTTCTTTGATGGAGCTAACTATGTGAACTAGAAATTCAAGATAGAAATCTATCTTGATAGTGAAGGAATAGATGTTTGGAAGTTCGTCCAAAAAGAATGGACACCTCCAAAACGAAGTAATTCTAAAGGAGAAGAAGAAATCACACCAAGGAATGAATGGGTAGAAATTCAGAAAAGATAAAATGGCAAGAATAAGAAAGCCATGACTATCCTAATCAACTCTTTATCGCTTGAAGAGTGTGGTAGGATTCAACATTGTCTTACCGCCTACTCTATTTGAAAGACTTTGGAGAACTAACATGAAGGAACCAAACAAGTTAAGTCTAAGAAGGTTTAACTTATTGTCACTGAATATGAGCTCTTCAAGATGAAGCCAAATGACACCATAATTGAAATAACAAATCATCTTCTTGCCATTGTCAATGGCATGAGGAAGCTTGGAAAGCATTATAGCTTGGAAGACATAAATAATAAGATTTTAAAGAGTCTTCCAATAAAAAATTATGGCTCAAGAGTTGCAGGCATAAAAGAAGCAAATGAAGACTTAAGTGCGATCCCCATTGATGTACTAATTGGTAAACTTCTCACTCATGAGATGACTCTAGTAAGAGATAAAGAAAATGAAGAAGAAAAAGAGAGGATAAAACCAATCGCATTCAAAGCATCAACTTCCATGCCTATAGATGAAGATCTTCTAAGTGATGAAGAAATAGTTAATGAAGAGGAAGAGCAAATAACACTACTTTCAAAGAGGATCAAGAGATTGATCTTCAACAAATATGGTTCAATTAAGAACTATAAGTAAAGGACTTCAAGGTTCATTCTTAGAAACATTTCATCCAATAAAGGCAAGAAGGAGGTAAAGTACTATGAATGTGCGAAGAAAGGACACATAAAATCGGAGTGTCCCAAGCTCAAGAAGTATAAGAGGAGACCCAATAAAGAAGATGAAGAGAAGGGTCACAAAGTCACTTGGGATGATGACTCCTCATTTATTAAAGAAGAAGTGGAAGAGGAGGTGGCTAACTTATGCTTCATGGCTATTGAGGATCACCCCATTAATGAGGTATGATATATATCCCAACATTGTCATTATTTACATGATTTAATTGATAATGATATAGTTAGAGTCTTAAACCTTGAAATAGAAAGATATAAAAAGAAACTAAATCTTTTATAAAGAATAACTCGAAGCTTAGAAATGATTTGAATGACCTTTAAAAGGTTATTGAAGAGCTAAAAACTTCAAATGACTCTTTAAAGAGATCATTAGATAAAATTTCTTCAAAATCCTCAACAATTTCTTCAAATGCTTTGAAAAATGAAGTTGAAGAGCTTAGAAATTCTATTTCTATATTTCACAAAGGGAAAGAAAGTTTAGATACTTTAATTATATTACAAAGACCTCTTTTAGTGAGACATGGTCTAGGCTTTAAAAAAGCATCATCATCTTTCTCACCTAAAACTATATTTGTCAAATCAAGCACACTATAAACTTCTACAATTGAGGTAATAGCCCCAAAGGCTAAAGGCAATTCACACACAAAACTCTCTACTCAAAAGTAGAGTAATCAAGGGTCACTTGGCTTAAAAGAGAAATCTCAAAAAGTTAATCATACTTTTCTTATACAAGAAGCATGCACCTAGGAAAGCACCTACTATAAATGCATGTTTATGTCATTGTGCACATACACCACCTAGGAAAATAACAAAGCCTAAATACATGACAAAATGGAAATGCATAAATAAGTCTAAACTATGTCACTATCGCATGAGAATTGGACATATAAATAAATATTGTTTTATAAGGAATGCTCATTGAGAATCTTATAGTGCTAACCCCCAAGGACTCAAGTTTGTTTGGGTACCTAAAAACTAAACCTAAATTATGATTTTGTAGGTATACCTTAAATCCACATCAAAGGAAAATGTTTGGCTAGTAGATAGTGGATGCTCAAGGCACATGACCGATAACAAAAGTCTATTAATCAATATCAAACGAATTGATGTTGGTAAGGTAACTTTTGGTAACAATGCCAGGGTAAGGTAATTGGCATTGGGTCTGTTGGTTTAAGTGGTGCAACTTTAATTGAAGATGTTTTGCTTGTTAATTGTTTAAAACACTACTTATTAAGTGCAAGTCAATTATGTAATAAGGAAAACCAAGTCACTTTCACCTTTAGTGAATATCTTGTAACCACTCTAAATGGCCAAAAGATATTCAAAAGAGATAAAGATGACAATACTTACATAATAGACATACACAAGATATCTAACATATCCTCTAAGTGTCTTATGACTATTAACGATGAGTCTTGGCTATGGCATAGAAGGCTTGATCATGCAAGCATGAATTTAATTCAAAGCCTCAACAAATGAGAGCTAGTAAATGACCTACCAAAGGTCAAATTTGAAAAAGATAAGACATGTGAACCATGTCAAAGGGGAAAACAAGACTAAATATCATTCAAGCCTAAAAATGTTATAACTACCTTTAAACCATTGCAACTTTTACATTCATATCTTTTTGGACCTACTAAAGTTGCTAGTTTAGGAGGTAAAAACTATGCATTTGTCATTGTTGATGATTATTCCAGATTCACATGAGTAATTTTCTTAGCTCAACAGAGTGGTGCTTTTGATTCCTTTAAAAATTTGCCAAAAGAGTTCAAAATGAAAAATGATATTTACTTCTAAAATAAAAATTGATCATGGCAAAGAATTTGAAAATGAAAACTTTTGTTTAGAATATGATATTTCTCACAATTTTTAAACTCTTAGAATACCTTAACAAAATGGGGTAGTTGAAAGGAAAAATAAGACTCTAATTGAAATTGTTCGAAAAATGTTCAATAAGTATGGTTTACCAACCTACTTTTGGGCCAAAGCCACAAATATCGCTTGTTATATTTCCAATCGGGTTTTCAAAAGACCTCTTTTAAACAAAATATCTTTCAAGCTATGGAATGAAAGAAAACCCATGATCTCATATTTTAGAGTATTTGGATGCAAGTGTTTTATATTAAACACCAAGGATAACCTTAGAAAATTTGCCTTTAAATCTAATGAAAGTATCTTCTTAGGATACTCCATAACCAACAAGGCTTATAGAGTCTAAAACAAGAGGTCATTGGTTGTAGAAGAGTCTATGCATGTTATTTTTTATGAATTTAGTAAATTTGATCTTGTGAAAGGTAGTGCTCTTGATGACATTGTAGGGACAATGAAAAAACTTGATCTTGATTATGAGAAGGATGATGAAACCTCAATGAAAGACGATGGTAATCAAGAGGAGCAACAACAAGATATTTCTCTACCTCAAGCTCAAGAGTAAGAGACCCAAGAGCTTCCAAAAAAGTGGAAATTCATAAGAAACCACCCCATGGGACAAATCATTGGTGATCTTTCTAAGGGTGTAAGTACTAGATCTAATTTTAAACTTTTAGATTCTAATCTTGCTTTTGTCTTTCAAATTGAGCCAAAGAATATTAATAAGGCTATAAATGATGAAAATTGGGTGATTGCTATGCAAGAGAAACTTAATCAATTTGAGAGAAATAAGGTTGTTGAACCTTGAAGGGTATTTCTGTCATTTTGATGCTAACAAATAAAATAGCAATAATGTATTTAACATACTTGTTTTCTAAGTTTATTGAATAGGGTATGGAACATGATAGTAAGAATGGAGAATGGAAGATTAATCTTAAAGATAAAATTGAAGAAATAACATGTTCATGCCCGTGACCTTCTATGTCATGCCCGTGATGAAGCTTAGCGCCAACTATCAAACATTTAAAGTTCACGACCATGAAGAATGATAGCAACCATGAATGATCATATCAGTCACGATCGTGAAAAAAAGTCACGCCCGTGAGAAGACATAATAAATTCTTCTAGAGAGCTTCACGGCCAGAGTCACCACTTGGACCACGGCTTGGAAGGATGTCACACCCATGAAGATATAATGTCATGCCCATGATCCAACACTTCAAATCCTTCCAGAATGCTTCACGGCCAAGGTCACCACTCAAGTCACGGCTTGGAAAAATAGTCACGACCGTGACACACATATTCACGACCATGAAAGATGAAAGAGAAACATGTCAGACGCCACAATAAAAGTTGGTGCAACGGCTAGTTCCATATTAAATGCAATCTAACGGCTATAATTCACCATGGAAGTATAAATGCAAGTCATTTATGCATCCAGAACAAAAGAAAAAGAGAATAAGAGAATAACTAATATTTTGAATCAAAATTTTGTTGTAAGCCATTTGTGCATTTGATATTTTCAAAACAAACATTTATTCTCTGTAAAAATATTTTTACTCATCATTCTCTGACATTATAAATTTGTAAGTATTTCTCTCTGTAATCATCCACTCAAGTGAGTTTGGGAATTTTGGGGTTAAGAGTAGAACACTTGTAAGGGTTATTTGTGTGAGCCTTTAAAACACAAGGTAAGGGTTATTTGTGTGAGCCTTTAAAACACAAGGTAAAAGTTATTTGTGTGAGAATTTAAAACACAAGGAATTAGTTTATTGTGTGAGCTATTAAAATACAAGGGATTTCTAGGTTAGGTGTGATTCATTGTAAGAAACACCATAGTTGGGAGTGAGCTTGTAAAACTCCATTATAACATTTAGTATGTTAGTGAAACACCCAATTGTGATTGGGGAGAGGAGTAGGGTTTGTTAACACCCAAACCTCTATAAAAATCCTTGTGTCATATATTTCTATCCCTACTAAACTTAACTTTTCTTTCCACACTTAAAAGTTAATTTTTTAATATCCAATTCAACCCCCTTCTTGGTTCAATATTTGGACAACAATTGGTATCAGAGCTAAGTTTAGCATCGAAGCCTAAACAACACTAATAAAGATCAAGATATGACCAACAAAGGATTCCAAAGTCTCTAGCCTTACTTTGATTGAGCAAATTATGCTCATTGGAAGTTTCAGATGGAGATATATCTGGATAGTGAAGGAATTGAAGTCTGGGATAATGTTCAAAAGAATGGACACCACCAACTAGAAGAGGAGTTGATGGTGAAGAAGAAATATTATCAAGAGATGATTGGACAAAGCCTCAAATAAGAGCAAACTTCAAAAACAAGAAGGCAATGACAATTATCTCAAGCTCATTATCCATTGAAGAATGTGGTAGAATACAACACTGCCCAACAACTTACAGCATGTGGAAAACATTGGAAAACTATCATGAAGGAACTAAGCAAGTTAAATCCAAGAAGATTCAACTTCTTACTTCAGAGTATGAGCTCTTCAAGATTAAATCCAATGAGTAAATCACTGACATGACCAATCGTCTTCTAGCTATCATAAATGGCATGAGAAAACTTGGAAAGCACCTGAGTTTGGAAGATGTAAATAATAAAATCCTGAGAAGTCTTCCTCTCAAAGATTACGGTTCAAGAGTTGCGGGTATAGAAGAGGCAAATGAAGACATGAGCATTATAAATACTGATGTGCTTATTGGCAAACTTCTCACACATAAAATGGCAGTAAAAGGAGATAGAGAGCTTGAAGCAGAGCCAAAAAAAAGAAAGCCTCTAGCACTAAAAGCCTCTACTTCAAAATCTCAAGAAGAAGTTGAAGATGATGAAGAAATGAGCGATGATGCAAATAAAGACATTGCTATGCTCTCAAGAAGGCTGAAAAGAATTATTGAGAAGAGAATGAGCAACTATAGAAAATTAAGGCAAAAAAACCTCAAACAAACTTCTAATGATGCACAAAGAAGTAAAGAAGAGGTAAAGTGCTATGAATGTGGAAAGAAAGGGCATATTAAACCGGAATGTCCAAGGCTCAAGAAGCAAAAGAGCAAATACCAAAGAGACAATGGGGAGAAAGGTCACAAAGCTACATGGGATGATGAAAGCTCTTCAAGTGAAAAAGATGACAATGAAAGTGAAGAGGTCAACTTATGCTTCATAGCTATAGAGGATCACATCTCGGATAAGGTAAGATCACTTCACTCATACTCTTTCAATAATGACAGTAGTGATAATGATAGTTATAGTAAAGATGATGATGATGAGCAAAGCCTAATAAAAGAATTGAATCTATAACTAGAGAAATATATGAGTAAATTCAATACTTATAAGAATAACATTTCTAATTTTAAAAATCAAAATGGATGCTTTAGAAAAGGAGAACTTTAAGCTTAAATCATCTAATGAATCTCTTTAAAAGTTATTAGATGAATACTCTTCAAGACCCTCAACTAAATCCTTGCTTAAAGAAAACAATACTTTGAAAAATGAAGTTAAGGAACTTAGAAACTCCATTTCAAAATTTCACAAAGGAAATGAGAGCTTAGATACTCTCATTATGTCTCAAAGACCACCTTTAATTAGACATGGTCTAGGATTTAAGGGCACATCATCATCTTCTCACAAGACTACTTTTGTTAAGTCAAGTGAACCTCACATGTCCATATTTACTGGAACAACACCAAGGGATAAGTGCACTAAATACACTAACTCTTCTATACATAAGAGGAATAATCAAGGATTGGTAAGCCTAAGAAAGAAATCTCAAAAGGCTAATCATGCCTTTATGTATAAGAAGCATGTATCTAGAAAAACACCAATTAATCATGACTGTGCATGTCATTGTTCTCAAACTCAGTCTAAGAGAAATATGGCATTCAAAAGCATTGTAAGACTAAAAAACATTTTTAGAGCTAAACAGTGTAATTATTGTATGAAAATTGGGCACATAAATAAGCATTGTTGGATAAGGAAGGCTCATTGGAAACCTTCATTTGCTAACCCCTAAGGACCCAAGCTCCTTTGGGTACCTAAAAACCATACTTGAATTGTGATTCTATAGGTATGCCTCAAGTCCACAATAAACAAAAATGCTTGGCTAGTAGACAGTGGATGCTCAAGGTATATGACAAGAGACAAAAAACTTTTCAATGAAATCAAAAGTATTGATGGAGGTAAAGTTACCTTTGGAAACAATGCTAAGGGTAAGGTAATTGACATTGGTTCTATTGGTATTAATGGTGCTACTTTTATTAAAGATGTCTTACTTGTTGATGGTTTGAAACATAATTTGTTGAGTCTAAGTCAATTATGTGATAAAGGAAATAAAGTAACCTTTATTTCCAATGAATGTCTTGCAACCTCTATTGATGGTCAATACCTACATAATAGACTTACCCAAAATATCTAACCATTAATCTAAGTGTCTTGTGACTACTAGTGATGAATCTTGGCTATGACATAGAAGGCTTGGTCATGCGAACATAGACTTAATTCAAAGCCTCAGCACAGGAGAACTGGTAAAGGGACTGTCAAAAGTCAAATTTGAAAAGACAAGACATGTGAACCTTGCCAAGAGGGAAGCAACACAAGTCATCCTTCAAATCCAAAAACATAGTAAGTACCTCAAAACATCTATAACTCCTGCATCTAGATTTATTTGGATCTATTAGAATTGCAAGCTTAAGAGGTAAACATTATAGCTTTGTCATCGTAGATGATTACTGTAGATTTACTTGGGTAATTTTCTTAGCTCAAAAGAGTGATGCTTTTGAAACTTTCAAAAATTTTGATAAAAGAGTACAAAATGAAAAAGGATATTGCATTTCAAGAATAAGAAGTGACCATGGCAAAGAATTTGAAAATGAAAACTTTGAAAGCTTTTGTCTTGAACATGACATTTTGCAGAATTTTTCATCTCCTATGACACTTCAACAAAATAGGATAGTTGAAAGGAAAAATCGAACTTTAATTGAAATTGCTCGAACAATGCTCAATGAGTATGGTTTACCAACTTACTTTTGGGCAGAAGCCACAAATACTGTTTGTTATATTTCAAATCGAGTTTTCAAAAGACCTCTCCTAAACAAAACTTCATTTGAGCTATGGAATGGAAGAAAGCTTTTGATATCATACTTTGGAGTATTTGGATGCAAGTGCTTCATATTGAATACCAAGGACAACCTTGGAAAATTTGCCTCTAAATCTTATGAGGGTATCTTTTTAGGATACTCTACAACTAGCAAAACATATAGGGTATTTAATAAAAAGTCATTAATTGTTGAAAAATCTATGCATGTTGTTTTTGATGAATCTAGTAGACTTGATCTTGTGAAAGGTAGTGTTCTTAATGATGTTGTAGGTACCATGGAAAGACTTGATCTTGAAAATGGAAAGGATAAAAATGATCAAGAAGATTCACATCAAGATGATTCTCTACCTCAAGCTCAAGAGGAAAACAAGCAAAAGCTCCTAAAGGAATGAAGATTAACAAAAAATCACCCCAAAGAGCAAATCATTGGTGATCCTACAAGGGGAGTAAGTACTAGATCTCATCTTAAACATTTAGTTTTTGACCTTGCTTTTATTTCTCAAATTGAGTAAAAAATTTTGATGAGGCTCTAAATGATGAAAGTTGGGTGATTGTCATGCAAGAGGAACTCAACCAATTTGAGAGAAGTAAGGTATGGACCTTGGTACCTAGACCCAAGGAGCATCAAATTATAGGTAGCAAATGGGTGTTTAGAAATAAACTAGATGAACAGGGTTCAATAACTAGGAATAAGGCTAGATTGGTTGCAAAAGGGTATAATCAGGAAGAAGGAATGGATTATGATGAGACCTATGCTCCTGTAGCTATATTAGAAGCCATAAGAATACTTTTAGCATGTGCATGCCACATGAATTTCAAAGTTTTTCAAATGGATGCAAAAAGTGCCTTTGGGGTGATCTTTATGTAGAACAACCACCAGGTTTTGAAAGCTATGATTTGCCTAATCATGTATTTAAACTTTCAAAAGCTTTATATGGTTTGAAACAAGCCCCAAGAGCTTGGTATGAAAGACTAAGTTCTTTTCTTTTAGAAAATAATTTTACAAAGGAGAATGTTGACACTACATTATTTATTAAAAAGCAAAAGCATGATATTCTAATTGTTCAAATTTATATTGATGATATCATATTTGGGTCTACTAATGAATTGCTTTGTCAAAAATTTGCTAAGTGTATGACTAGGGAATTCAAAATGAGCATGATGGGTGAGATAAAATATTTCCTCGGTCTACAAATAAAACAAGACAATGAGGGCATATTCATCAATCAATCCAAATATGCCAAAGACTTACTTAAGAAATTTGGAATGGAATGATGCAAGAATGCCAAGACTCTAATGAGCACATCAACAAAATTGGACAAGGATGAAAAAGGATATTCAGATGTTAATTATGATGGTAGTCTTTTAGATAGAAAAAATGCTTAAGGTACTTCTCACTTTATTGGAGAACGCTTAGTTTTTTGGTTTAGCAAGAAACAAGTTTCAGTTGCTCTTTCTACCGCTGAAGCAGAGTATGTGGCAGCAGGATGTTGTTGTACACAAATCCTTTGGATGAAATAACTTAAGGATTATGGTCATAGTATGCACCATATACCTATTAGATGTGACAATAAAAGTACTATAAATCTATCTAAGAATCTCATTCAACATTCTAGAAGTAAGCATATTGACATTAGACACCATTTTATTAGAGATCATGTTCAATATGAAGATGTTGTATTAGAATTTATAAGCACAGACAATCAATTGGCAGATATCTTCACCAAGTCTCTATATGAGGAAAGATTTAATTTCATAAGAAGAGAGCTTAGTGTGATTGATGGATTAACTTTGTGATTGCCAAAATTGTCAAACTTTGATTGATAATCTTGTGTTTTTTTTATCTCATCTTAGTAGAAATAAGGTAGCTAATTTGATGGAAATATATGTTATAGGGGATATAAGCTCATTTGAAATGCTTTAGTCTTGTTTAAACTTAATTTTATTTAATGATAATTTTAGGCAATTCACGCCCATCACACATATTCATGAACGAGAACTAAATCGCCAAATGAACCAGTAGCTTTCATGACATACTTCACGACTGAAGGTAGTGAAGACTATGTTTCACGCCCAAAACTTTTTTCTATCACCCCCGTGAAACCCTTTGTTCACTCCCGTGACGCGTTTTCACCACCGTGAACCATTTTCACCAAAAACTTACAGAAGCATTCACATGTTGTGTCACACTTTGTTTCACGATCACAAAGAGTGAAGATTGTACTTCACATCCGTGACTCGTCTATCACCACCATGATAGTTCATCATTCATGCCCATTTTCTTTAATTTATGACCTTGAATGATTTCACCTCTCTCTTCACGGGTAGAGTGTCTCTTCAGCAAACCGTGAACACGACATTTGATACCTATGACTTAGTTTGTCACGCCCGTGAAGATGTAGGCTATAAAACGTTTCTGCCGTTATTTCTCTCATTCAAACTCTCTAACTTCTCTCAACTTCTCTCATTTATCACCATTGAATACCATTTTGAAGATTCCAGCCCCCTAGCAACTCATTCCATCTATAAATATCTTCAAAAACCATTTTCATCATAAAAAATCACCTCACCTTAGGTTTTACTCCAAAATTTTTGTCAAATTTTTCACTCTTCAAAAGTTTATTTTTTTTAATCAAAATGGAAACCGGTTCCTCCAAGGGTACATGCTCCAAGAAGGTACACGGATTACCTTTTAAACATTATTCTGGAACATTGTCATCCTAAATACTCAGTGCTCAAGAAAAGGCCACTCCTTTCCTCTCGATCATTTGAGTGGCAAACAATATGTACACTCAGCCTTGAGACAAACATGACAAAACAACTCTAGGCTTGTCATCTGAAAGACTTCGTTGATATCTATAAACCAACACTGAGGAAGCCAACTCTAGAATTCTTGAGCACCCTGCAAGTCTCTCCTACCAGTACGGTGAAATTCAATCTTTGCAAGCATCCGAACACCCTCTCTACCATAGAGTTTGAAGACTTGTTCAACCTTCCCTTTGATGTCATCCTGAATGAGAGTGAAGTGGAGTTCTATGCTACTCAGGCATAGACTCACTTTGGGCTTGAATGCAGCTGGGACGTCAAAAAGACTAAGAGCACGCACCTTCGATCCCCAGTGCATAAGTACTTGCATAGGTTTCTAACCTATAACATTTTCTCTAGAGGAGACAACAATGAATTGATCAGAAATTCAGAGCTCTTTCTCCTGGAGATGGCCCGAAGAGGTCTAACAGTGGCTTTATCTCGATGGTTTGCAAACCATCTTTTGTCTATTGCCACCAAGCCCTCCGGAGACATTCTGATTAGTGGGTACGTGACTCACATCGCCATAAAGCTAGGATACTTGAAGCTAGATGAACACCACTTCAACCTCATACCAGCACATCCTCGAGACTAACTAGATGTCGAGTCTTTTATCAAAATGGGAGCAGCTGTTCGTATAGTATTTGAGAACAACATCTACTACACAGTATCTTTTTAACCTAGATAAATAGAAGAATTTAATACCTAGAATGGCTAAAAAAAATGGCTGGCAGGATAGAATTCATCAAAATCTGGATATGAATAAAAGATGAGTCCAATCTTCTAAAAATTTTATTTGAATTTTGAATATTTAAGCTAGAAACTACAGCCATTTTAGAGATATTGTGTAAGACCACATCTTATGCAATTAAGTATAACCTATCCCAGTATCAAGTAATCACACATAGCAGAGTGGAAAGGAAAAATACCCTGTTAACATTGGTAGTAAATTTTTTTTTTTATATCCTGTAATATCATTCAATAACTTTGCAATTATCATATCTTGTAATATCGTTTAATGACTTTGCAGGTCAACACTGAGGTTTTCACCACAATATAATATATCACATATATTAAAACATAAACTTTGCACATAAGTATTTACGAGTTGCTTTCATTTATACATTTTTAAAACCTATTCCAAAATACAGATGACATATTTTCATGCTTGTGTGGAATGCAAGGAGAGAGAGAGTGATGAGGCTCGACTAGCGACCTGTGCTCCATGTCTTCTATATGCTACTCATAATGAGCTATTAATTTTCTTTACCTGAAAAATGATGCAAATTGATGAGTTGCGGCTCAGTGAGAATAATTATCCAATGAGCTCTAAAGTACCAAACAACTCATAGTAATAAATCACAAATCCAACACATAACATATATTCCATTCCATTCATCTGAATCATATAAATATCAATAAAGTTGAAACATATAATCATTACTCTTTATGTATACAAATGCTTTGCTTATTTCATTTTGTTATGACCAAGTTAAACAGACATTTCCCCTGGTTTCCATGTGAACATTTGCATTTGCTAGCTAGCTTGATCATTTGTTTCATTTGCACATTTGTTGGGCCATATGCCTTTTTTTTTGCTTTACAATATCGATTAACTAGTCACAATGCCTTTTTAGTCCATATGCATATGCACTTGTACTTAAGCATTCATCAACCATTGCATCTTATCACATATAACATACATATACTGCATATATGCCTCATATACCACACATATACCTCGCATATATTATACATATACCATATATATATATATCACATATGTCAAACATATACCTCAAATATATCAAAAGTATACCAGTTATGTGTTCCACAATGTTACAGATTATCCATCATCATATTATTAGGGCCAAATCATGACAATCATATGAATCACATAGCAAGCAACATTCATATGCACTAAAGAATTCAATCGATAATTAGACTCACCTTTCTCCTTTGATTTCGACCCCTAACTTCCATTCCTTGTGGGTCTCCAATATGTTGTGAGCCTAATATAAAAACATAGTCGATTAACTCATGATTAGGGAGACTTAATGTGGCTTAAACAATTAATATGCATTGTTTATATCAATAGTTAAGATTTTTTCTATGAGGTAGTGTGACCTTATGGGACTTTTTAGCCTATAACTTTTTCTATACTTCACCAATTAATCTTATTCTTATGCCTAATGCAAATTAACATATAATTATGTAACGTGTTAAAATGTCAGACCAATTGGAGCATTGTACAATTTTTGGTGGAATTTCTAAGTGTGTTCTATTTTCTGCCTTTAGGCAGTTTCAGGGTACCCACTTTGGTTCATCATAACTTATAATCTATAAGTCATATTTTAATGAAACTTTACAGAAACTTATATGGGTTCAAATGGAACAACTTTTGTGTTTTAAACTTGTTGAACCTTGAAGGGTATTTCCGTAATTTTGATGCTAACAAATAAAATAGCAATAATGTATTTAACATACTTGTTTTCTAAATCTATTGAACAGGGTATGAAATATGATAGCAAGAATGGAGAATGAAAGATTAATCTTAAAAAGCTAATATTGAAGAAATAGCATGTTCACGCCCGTGATGAAGCTTAGCACCAACAAACCAACATTTAAAGTTCACGGCCATGAAGAAAGATAGCAACTGTGAATGAACATTTCAGTCACACCCATGAAGAAATGTCATGCTGGTGAAAAGGCATGACAAATTCTTCCAGAGAGCTTCATGACCAAAGTCACCACTTGGACCACAGTTTGGAAGGTTGTCACGCCCGTGAAGATAAAATGTCACGCTCGTGAACAAAAATTTCAAAACCTCCAGAATGTTTCACGGCCAAGGTCACCACTCAAGTCATGGCTTGAAAGAATAGTCATGACCATGACACACATAGTCACGACCGTGAAAGATGAAAGAGAAACATGTCAGGCGCAATTATTAGGGTTGGTGCAACGACTAATTTCATATTAAATGCATTCTAACGGCTATAATTTTCTATGGAAGTATAAATGCAAGTCATTTATGCATCTAGAACAACAAGGGAATAAAGGAGAACAAGAGAACAAGAGAATAGCAAATATTTTGAATCAAATCTTGTTGTAAGTCATTTTGTGCATTTGATATTTTCAAAACAAACATTTATTCTCTGTGAAAATCTTTTTGCTCATCATTTATTGAGCAATAATGATTTGTAAGTGTTTCTCTCTGTAATCATCTACTCAAGTGAGTTTAGGGTATTTTGGGATTAAGAGTATAACACTTGTAAGGGTTAGTTGTGTGAGCCTCTAAAATACAAAGAAAGGTTATTTGTGTGAGCCTATAAAACACAAGGTAAAGGTTATTTGTGTGAGTCTATAAAACATAAGGAATTGGTTATTGTGTGAGCCATCAAAATACAAGGGATTTCCGAGTTAGGTGTGAGCCATTGTTAGAAATACCATAGTTGGGAGTGAGATTTAAAACTCCATTGTAATACTTAGTGTGTTAGTGAAACTCCCAATTGAGATTGGGGAGAGGAGTAGGATTTGTTAACACCTGAACCTCTATAAAAATTCTTGTGTCATATTCTTCTATCCATACTAAACCTAATTTTTATTTCCACACTTAAAAGTTAAAGTTTTAATATCCAATTCAGCCCCCCCTTCTTGGCTCAATATCTGGGCAACAATTGGTATCAGAGCTTTGTCTAGCATCGAAGCCTAAACAATACTAGTAAAGATCAAGATATGGCCAATGAAGGATTCCAAAGTCTCAAGCCTTACTTAGATGGAGCAAATTATGCTCATTGAAAGTTTTGGATGGAGACATATCTGAATAATGAAGGAATTGAAGTCTGGGATAGTATTCGGAAAGAATGGACACCACCAACTAGAAGAGGAGTTGATGGTGAAGAAGAAATCCTGTCAAGAGATGATTGAACATAGCCTCAAAGAAGAGCAAATTTTAAAAACAAAAAGGAAATGACAATTCTCTCAAGCTCATTATCTATTGAAGAATGTGGCAGGATACAACACTATTCAACTGCATATAACATGTGAAAAACATTAGAAAACTATCATGAAGGCCACAAAGCCACATGAGATGATGAAAGCTCCTCAAGTAAAAAAGATGACAATGAAAGCGAAGAGGTCAACCTATGCTTCATGGCTATAGAGGATCACGTCTCGGATAAGGAAGATCACTACACTCATACTCTTTCAATAGTGATAGTAGTAATAATGATAGTAATAGTGATGATGATGATGATGATGATGAACAAATCCTAGTAGAAAAATTGAATATAGAATTAGAAAAATATAGAAGTAAATTCAGTACTTATAAGAATAACATTTCTAATTTAAAAATCAAAATGGATGCTTTAGAAAATGAGAACTTTAAGCTTAAATCATCTAATGAATCTCTTCAAAAGTCATTAGATGAATACTCTTTGAGACCCTCAACTAAATCCTTGCTTAAAGATAATAATATTTTAAAAAATGAAGTTGAGGAACTTAGAAACTCGATTTCAAAATTTCACAAAGGAAAAGAGAGCTTAGATACTCTCATTGTGTCTCAAAGACTGCCTTTAATTAGACACGGTCTAGGATTTAAGGGCACATCATCATCTTCTCCCAAAACTATTTTTGTTAAGTCAAGTGAACCTCACATCTCCACACTTGCTGGAACAGCGCCAAGGAATAAGTACACTAAACCTTCTATACATAAAAATAATAATCATGCCTTTATGTATAAGAAGCATGTATCTAGAAAAGCACCAATTAATCATGATTGTGCATGCCATTGTTCTCAAATTTAGTCTAATAGAATTATGGCATTCAAATACATTGTAAGACCAAAAAACAATTTTAGACCTAAACAGTGTAATTATTGTATGAAAATCGGTCACATAAATAAACATTGCTGGATAAGAAAGGGTTATTGGGAACCTTCATGTGCTAACCCCCAAGGACCCAAGCTCATTTGGGTACCTAAAAATCATACTTGAATTGTGATTCCATAGGTATGCCTCAAGTCCACAATAAACAAAAATGTTTGGCTAGTGGACAGTGGATGCTCAAGACATATGATAGTAGACAAAGAACTCTTCAATGAAATCAAAAGTATTGATGAAGGTAAAGTTACCTTTGGAAATAATGCTAAGGGTAAAGTAATTGGCATTGGTTCTATTGGTACAAATGGTACTACTTTTATTAAAGATGTCTTACTTGTTGATGGTTTGAAACATAACTTGTTGAGTGTTAGTCAATTATGTGATAAAGGAAACAAAGTAACGTTTACTTCCAACGAATGTCTTGTAACCTCTATTGATGGTCAAAAGATATTTAAAGGAAATAGAGATGTCAACACTTACATAATAGACTTACACGAAATATCTAATCATTCCTCTAAGTGTCTTGTAACTACTAGTGATGAATCTTGGATGTGGAATAGAAGGCTTGGTCATGCGAACATGGACTTAATTCAAAGCCAAAGCACAGGAGAACTAGTAAAGGGACTGCCAAAAGTCAAATTTGAAAAAGACAAGACATGTGAACCTTGCCAAAGAGGGAAGCAACACAAGTCACCCTTCAAAGCCAAAAACATAGTAAGTACCTCAAAACCTCTACAACTCCTGCATTTAGATTTATTTGGACCTACTAGAATTGCAAGCTTATGAGGTAAACATTATGCCTTTGTCAGGAATGTGAACATTGTAGGTTTATGACCTATAACACCTTTGTCAAGAGTTTGGTATGAAAGACTAAGTTCTTTTATTTTAGAAAATAACTTTACAAAGGGGAATGTTGACACTACATTATTCATTAAAAAGCATAAGCATGAAATTCTAATTGTTCAAATTTATGTTGATGATATCATATTTGGGTCTGCTAATGAATTGCTTTGTTAAGAATTTGCTAAGTGCATGACTAGGGAATTCAAAATGAGCATGATGGGTGAGCTTAAATATTTCCTTTGTCTACAAATAAAATAAGGCAATGATGGCATATTCATCAACCAATCCAAATATGCCAATAACTTACTTAAGAAGTTTGGAATGGAAGGATGCAAGAATGCCAAGACTCCAATGAACACATCAACAAAACTGGACAAGGATGAAAAGGGTAAGAGCATTAATGAAAAGCTCTATAGAGATATGATCGGATCACTTTTATATCTTACTGCTTTTAGACCCGACATAATGTATAGTGTATGCTTATGTGTACGTTTTCAATCATGTCCAAAAAGTCTCATTTAAATGCAGTAAAAAGAATTCTAAAATATTTACATGGCTCATTGCATCTAGGTTTGTGGTATCCTAGAAATTCATCCTTTTACATTGTAGGATATTCAGATACTGATTATGTTGGTAGTCTTTTAGATAGAAAAAGTACTTCAGGTACTTGTCACTTTATTGGAGAGTGCTTAGTTTCTTTGTTTAGCAAGAAACAAGTTTCAGTTGCTCTTTCTACCACTGAAGCAGAGTATGTAGCAGCAGGATATTGTTGTACACAAATCATTTGGATGAAACAACAACTTAAGGATTATGGTCATAGTATGAACCATATACCTATTAGATGTGACAATACAAGTGCTATAAATCTATCAAAGAATCTCATTCAACATTTTAGAAGTAAGCATATTGACATTAGACACCATTTTATTAGAGATCATGTTCAATATGGAGATGTTGTATTGGAATTTATAAGCACAAACAATCAATTGGCAGATACCTTCACTAAGTCTCTAAATCAGGAAATTTTAATTTCATAAGAAGAGAGCTTGGTATGATTGATGGATTAACCTTGTGATTGCCAAATTGCCAAACCTTAATTGATACTCTTGTTTTTATCTCATCTTACTAGATATAAGGTAGCTAATTTGATGGAAATATATGTTATAAGGGATAAAAGCTTCCTAGAAATGCTTTAGTCTTGTTTTAGACTTAATTTTATTTAATGAGAATTTTAGGCCATTCACGCCTGGGACATATGTTCACGACCGTAAACTAAATCGCCAAAAGAACCAGTAGCTTTCATGACTTAATTCACGACATGATTCGTGGCTTAAAGTAGTGAAGACTATGTTTCATGACTTCATTCACCCGCATGAAACCCTTTGTTCATGCCCGTGATTCTTTTTCACGATCGTGAACATTTCCACCAAAAACATACAGAAGCATTCACGCTTTGTGTCACGCTTTGGTTCACGATCATAAGTAGTGAAATTCAACACTTCACGCCCGTGACTCATTTTTTCACCCCCGTGATAGTTCATCATTCACGCCCGTGAACTTTAAATGTCATGATCGTGAATCAATTTCATGCCTCTCTTCACGAGTAGAGCATCTCTTCAGCAAACCGTGAACTCAATGCTTCAAGCCCATGAAGATGTCAGTAATATAACAATTATGCTGTTATTTTTCACATTCCAACTCTCCAACTTCTCTCAACTACTCTCATTTATCAACATTGAATGTTATATTGAAGATTTCGGCCCCCTAGCCACTAATTTCATCAAAAATTATCTTCAAAAATCTTTTCCATCATCAGAAATCATATCTCCTAAGGGTTTACTCAAAATTTCTGTCAAAATTTTCCACTATTCAAAAGTTTCATTCTTTCAATCAAGATGCAAACCGGTTCATCCAAGGGTACTAAGAAGAAGTCTCATGCTCCAAGAAGGTACACGGATTACCTTATGAGCATCATTCCAGAGCATTGCCATCCTAGCTACTTTGTGCTCAAGAAAAGGCCATTCCTTTCCTCAGGATCATTTGAGTGGCAAATTGTTCATACTCTCGGCCTCGAGACAACTATGACAGAACAACTCTAGACCTGTCATCTGAAGGAATTTGTTGATATCCATCAACCAACTCTAAGAGAGCCAACCTTAGAGTTTCTGAGCACTTTGCAAGTATCTCCCACTGGCACGGTGAAGTTCCAATTATGCAAGCATCCGAACACTCTCTCTGCCATAGAGTTTGGAGATTTATTCAACCTTCCCTCTGATGGCATCCTGAATGACAGTGAAGTGGAGTTTTATGCTACTCAGGCATGAACTCACTTTGGTCTTGATTGCAGCTGGGATGTCAAAAAGACAAAAAGCACTCACCTTCGATCCCCAGTGCATAAGTATTTGCATAGGTTTATGACCTATAACATCTTTGCCAGAGGAGACAGCAATGGCACAATCCGAAATTTAGAGCTTTTTCTCCTGGAGATGGCCTGAAGAGGCCTCACAGTGGCTCTATCTCGATGGTTTGCGAACCATCTCTTGACAATTGCCACCAAGCCCTTCGGATACATTCTGATTGGTGGGTATGTGACCCATATTTCCTTAAAGATCAGATACTTGAAACTGGATGAACATCACTTCAACCTCATCCCAGGGCATCCTCGAGACAGAATGGACCTCGAGTCCTTCATCAAGATGGGAGCGGTTGTTTGAATAATGTTTGAGAAGAACATCTATTACCGCTTCACCAATACTGCTGGTGAAATCATTTGGGAAGACAATGACTCGGAGGACTTCAAAGCTAGTCTCCAAGGAATCCAACAGAGGAAAAGGGCTCGAGTTGAGGTGGCACCTCTAGAGGTTGAGCAGGAAATTGGACAATCCTCTGCCTCCACATCAAACTTGGCTCAGCAAGTGGTTGACCTCTTGGCACCACGGTTTGAGCAATTGCAAGCTTCGATGGATGAGAGGTTAGAGAACCTCAAAGATTTCATGGAGTCTCGCATGGACAGCCTCGAGGCAGAAATTGCTCATCTTAGAGATAGGATGTCCGGTTAGATGTTAGGCTAGATGTCTATGTTAGCCTTGTTATGCTTGCTTGTTTGTTGTAGGAAATTCTAATTTCCTTTCCGAATTTTAATTACTTTTGTGTTTGTACTTTTCTTTCTTAATTAATATATTTGCTTTGTTTTCCATTGTATTTTATCTTTTTGATATTCTTTTTGTTGATGACAAAAGGGGGAGAACCTAACAATATATTGTTTAAAGATAAGTGCAATACTTAATTTTGAATCAAAATGGAGAACCTAACAATATATTGTTTAAAGTTAAGTGCAATACTTAACTTTTGATTCAAAATGAATATGCAAGTATGCAAATGAGCTTTATACACCTTAAAATATAACTTAAGTATACTTTAAATACACCTTGATGCAAGTTACATGAATAAATATGCACTTGATATGCTCTGAATATACCTTAAATATACTTCATGCTTTAAAGAAAATTTTGGTATACATTGGATATACTTTGCATATAACTTGCATTACTTAAAACTATGAAGTATAGTTGGATGCTACACTTCATCATTCTTTACAATTCTTGCACTTCAGCATTCTTTATCCTAAACATCTTTTAAGGGGGAGACTTCTCAAAAGCACATATTGCTAGATTATTTCTCACCATAAAAAAGGGGGATATTGTTGAACCTTAAGGGGTATTTCTGTCATTTTGATGCTAACAAATAAAATAGCAATAATGTATTTAACATACTTGTTTTGTAAGTCTATTGAACAGGGTATGGAATATGATAGCAAGAATGGAGAATGAAAGATTAATCTTAAAAAGATAATATTGAAGAAATAACATGTTCACACCCATGACCTTTTGTGTCACACCCGTGATGAAGCTTAGCGCCAACAAACCAACATTTAAAATTCACAGCCATGAAGAAAGATAGCAACCGTGAATGAACATTTCAGTTTTGCCCGTGAAGAAATGTCATGCTCGTGAAAAGACATGACAAATTCTTCCAGAGAGCTTCACGACCAAATTCACCACTTGGACCACGGCTTGGAAGGTTGCCATGCCCGTGAAGATAAAGTGTCATGCCTGTGAACAAAAACTTCAAAACCTTATAGAATGCTTTACGGCCAAGGTCACCACTCAAGTCACGGCTTGGAAGAATAGTCACGACCGTGACACTTATAGTCACGACTGTGAAAGATGAAAGAAAAACATGTCAGGCGTGATTATTAGGGTTGGTGCAACGGCTAGTTTCATATTAAATGCATTCTAACGACTATAATTTGCTATGGAAGTATAAATGCAAGTCATTTATATATCCAGAACAACAAGGGAATAAAGGAGAACAAGAGAACAAGAGAATAGCAAATATTTTGAATCAAATCTTGTTCTAAGCCATTTTGTGCATTTGATATTTTCAAAACAAACATTTAATCTCTGTGAAAATCTTTTTGCTCATCATTTATTGAGCAATAAAGATTTGTAAGTGTTTCTTTCTATAATCATCTACTCAAGTGAGTTTTGGGTATTTTGGGGTTAAGAGTAGAACACTTGTAAGGGTTAGTTGTGTGAGCCTCTAAATCACAAACAAAGGTTATTTATGTGAGCCTGTAAAACACAAGGTAAAGGTTATTTATGTGAGCCTGTAAAACACTAAGAAATGGTTATTGTGTGAGCTATCAAAACACAAGGGATTTCTGGGTTAGGTGTGAGTCATTGTTAGAAACACCATAGTTGGGAGTGAGCTTGTAAAACTCCATTGTAACACTTAGTGTGTTAGTGAAACTCCCAATTGAGATTGGGGAGAGGAGAAGGGTTTGTTGACATCCGAATCTTTATAAAAATTCTTGTGTCATATTCTTCTATCCCTACTAAACTTAATTTTTATTTCCGCACTTAAAAGTTAAAGTTTTAATATCCAATTCAACCCCCCTTCTTGGCTCAATATCTGGGCAACAAAACTTTTCCAGAATCAATTTCTATTAATATCAACTCAACGCAATCTTATAGCAATAAGAATTGATTACTTACCAAGAACAAACTTGCAAGGGATCAATTTACCTCAAAAACTATGTGAAACAGGGAAGAATTGAGTTCTGGAATGGAGGAAGATGAAGAAGAAAATGGGATGGAGTGAAGAGGTAGAAATGGGGGAGGAAGATAAAGCCAACCTTTTTGTTATTGTCTTTTTATCTTTTTATCTTCATCTCTTCTCTTTTCTCTCATCTTTTCTCTTTTCTTTTCTCTTCTCTTTTCTCTTCTATTTTCTTTTATTTTCCTTTTGTTTCATTTTCATTTTATTTTGTCTATATTATTATTGTTATTATTATTATTATTATTATTATTATTATTTACATATATTTATAATTCCACTAATTCACACAATAATATGGCTTAATCATTTGGCCCGATTTAACTAAATTAACAATGTAAATGTTTACTAATTTAGTCTAGTCATTTTGCTTACTTTAATTTAGTCACCTTATTCAATTTATTTCTAATGTTTTGTTATCCTCATTTAGGTTATAAGTACACACGTGCAACTCGATACATTTGCCAAATACTAGGACACATAGCTAGTGTGTATCATGAACTTGTTTCTAAGAAAATATCTATGACATGCAGGTGTTCAATTGGATTATATGGAAGATACATATGTTCAAATGAAATGCATGTGGGGAAGGTCGCGGATGTTACATATAGAGATCATAATTTTTCAAAAATTAGAACTTCTATCATCTGATTTAGATTTTAGAGAAAATGAACTATTGTTTGATTTGCAGATAAGAAGAGAATAATAGTACCTTAACTAGTCAACATACCATTTTATCCTTAATTTTAAATTTTAGTCTTTTTCTTCCATTTTATATGTAAGGATAAAAATGTAAAACCACAAACATTGTATTTTATTTTAAATAAGCACAATACAGAATCAAATAAACCCAATCAATTAGAATTGCAACCAAGCACATATTCTAATACACCAGTATTCTAACTTTATAAACTGTAATCTAATAATTATGCAAATACCATAAAATTCATAAAAACAATTTTCATTATCATGCGTTTTTCACTTATTTAAGTTGAGCATGACTTTTAAAGATACCTTAGAAGATGATAATTACTTTGAATAATTATCCATGCCAAGCTTTCTTCTAATTGTGCAAAACCTTTCCTCATTAAGTGATATTGTAAAGATGTCAACTAGCTGATCTTCTGTTGACATTAATTCTAGACTTTATATTTCTCTTTGTACATGATCATAAATAAAATTGTGTCTAATTTCAATATGTTTCATTCTAAAATGCTGCACTGGATTTTTGGTGATATTAATGGCACTTATGTTGTCACAAAAAATTGGAACGACATCATATTTAATATCAAAATCTTCCATTTGTTGTTTGATCTATAAAATTTGTACAACATAGCTACTGGCCACTATATACTCATTTTCAGCAGTAGATAGAGTAATTGATGATTTCTTTCTACTAAATCAAGTCACTAGAAATTGACCTAGAAAATGACATGCACCTGAAGTGCTTTTTTGATCAATCCTACAACCACCAAAGTCTGAATCAATATATCCCAATAGCTCTATTTATGTTTTTTTTTTGGATATTAGAGACCCAGATCATGTGTTCCAACTAGGTATCTTAATATTTTTTAATGTAATTAGGTGAGATTCCTTTGAAGTCGATTGGAACCTTGCACAAAGACAAACGACAAACTAAATATCTAGTCTACTAGCTGTTAAATATAGTAATGATCCAATCATTCCTTTATATAGCATTTCTTCAACTTCTTTCCCTTTCTCATCAGCTTCTAACTTTAAACTTAAGCTTATAAGAGTCCTTGCTGACTTTGAATTTTCCATTTTGAATTTTTTTTGTAGCTCTCTTGTATACATAACTTGATTAATAAAAATGTCATTCTTGTATTGCTTAATTTTTAGCCTAAAAAAGAATGTTAATTCATCCATTAAACTCATCTTGAATTCCTGCCTCATGCAATCAGTAAATTCCTTACAAAGTGAAGAGTTATTTGATCCAAAAATAATGTCATCAACATATATTTGCACAATGATCATGTCATGTAATTTATGTTTTATAAATAGAATTGTATCAACTTTGCCTCTAATGAATTTTTGCTCAATCAAAAACTTAATCTTTCATATCAAACTCTATGAGCTTATTTTAAATAATAAAAGGGCCTTAAAAAGCTTGTAAACATAATTTGGAAAATTATGATCTTCGAAACCTAGAGATTGAGCAACATTAACTTTTTTATTTAAAACTCCATTCAAAAATGCACTTTTGACATCCATTTGGTAAATAATGAAATCTTCAAAATATGCAAATGCACATAATATTCTAATAGCTTCTAATATAGCCATTAGTGCAAATGTTTCATCAAAATCAATTATTCTTCTTGGTTGTAGTCTTGAGCCACAAGTCTAACTTTGTTTCTAGTGATATGTCTATATTCATCTAATTTATTTGTAAACACCAATTTTGTAACAACTAACACCTTATACATATATATACCTCATATATTGATTTTATATTGTTATCCCGTATGGAACAAGATTAAATAAAATTCATGTTTACGACGAGAGTAATTTTTTTTAACTCATCTCATATTATCAATAATAATTTCACAATCAAAACAGAAGCTTTAATTATAGCCTATAACATCACATATATTAATAACTTAAACATTACGTTTAAAAAATTAATAAATTTGTAAGTATTCAATCCCCAAATATAAATGATATGTTTTTTTATGCTTATGTGGAATGCAAGGAGAGAGAGAGTGATGAGGCTCGGCCAGTGACCTTTGATCCATGACTTTTATATGCACCTCAATATGAACTACTAATCTTTTCTACCTGAACAATGATGCAATTTGGTGAGTTGCGACTCAGTGAGAATAACCATCAAATGAGTTCTAAAGCACTAAGCATTTCATAATAGCAAATAACAAATATAATTAATACATACTTTATACTCTATTTCATCAGTCAATAACATATAAATATAGATAAAATCAAGTATTCAATAATTACTCTTTATTTATGCTTATGCTTATACATTTTATTTTGTTGTGACCAGGTTAAACAAACATTGCCCCGGGTTTCCATATTAACATTTGCATTTGCATTTGCATTTGCTAGCTAGCTTGATCATTTGTTTCATTTGCACATTTGTTGGGCCATAGGCCTCTTCTTTTTCTTTGCAATGTTGATTAACTAGTCACAACGCCTTTTTAAGTCATTATGCATATGCACTTGTACTTACATATTCATCAACTATTGTATCTTATCACATATACCATACATATACCACATATATACCTCATATGTCAACAAATACACCATACATATACCACATATATACTTCATATGCAACACATATATCATAGATATACCACATATATACTTCATATGCAATACATATACCATACATATACCGCATATATATCTCATATGTCAACACATATACCTTGCATATACTATACATATACCATGTATATATATCATATGTCAAACATATACCTCAAATATACCACAAGTACACAAACTTATATGTACCACAAATGTCATAAATTATTCATCATCATATTTTCAAGGAAAAATCATCACAATTATATGAATCACATAGCAAGCAACATTCATATGCACTAAAGAATTCAATTGATAATTAGACTCACATTTTTCCTTTGATTTCAACCCTTAACTTATTGTCTACCCTCTTCTTGTATATCTCCAATTTGTCTTGAGCCTAATATTGAAATATAATTGGTTAATTTATGACTAGAGAAACTAATGTGGCTTAAACAAATTAATTTACATTATTCATATCAATAATTAAAATGTTTCCTATGAGGCAGTGTGACCTTATGGGACTGTTTTGACTATACCTTTTTCTGTACTTGACAAATTAATCTGATTCTTATTCCTAATTACATTTAACATATTTATATATAACATATTAAAGTTTCAGACCAATTGGATCACTGTACAATATTTGGTGGAATTTCTAATCGTGTTCTGATTTCTGCCTTATTTTCTGCCCTCAGGCAGTTTCAGGGTACTCATTTGGGTTCATCATAACTTATCATCTATACATCCTATTTTAATGAACATTTACAAAAACTTATATGGGTTCATATGGAACAGTTTTCATGTTTACAACTTTTATCAATTATGTCTCTAAGGTCTTCAAATTATAACAAACATTTTACTGGTCTAGAATAGAATTGGCTTCCGAACCAGTATGACTTCCAAAGGACATAACTTAGTATATACATAACATATTAAGCTGAAATTAGTACCAACATTTAGCTATGACATATATCTATAACTTTACAGCTTTGATCATTTATAGAATCGATCTGTAAGAAGCTCAAAATAATTAAATAAATTTCTGGACCTGTACAGGGCACTCAGTAGGCAGTTTAAATTATGGAATAGTCATGGTTCCATTCACCATAACGCAAACATTACAAGACCTATGAATTTGTAATTTGGTATATAGATCCATAATACATATATATACAACTTTTATGTTTTGAGGTACTTCAAATATTGATTTTAACATACCCAAAACTAACAAATACAGTAGCTAACTTACTTAAGGTTTACATCCGGACCAGTTTCAGTATGAAGAGGATATCTCATTCTATACATGACATCGTTCAAAACTATTTACATATACATAAATCTAAGACATAAAAGAACAACTTTTATGTTTTTAGATTTTCCAGAATCAATTTCTATGGATATCAAAATCGGGGTGCAAATCAGTGCCTATTAATGAACCTTAGCAACTCAAATCAACCTTATAGCGATAAGAATTGATTACTTACCAAGAACAAACTTGTAAGGGATCAATTTGTCTCAACAAATCAAGTGAAACAAGGAAGAATTTGTGGCTAGAACTTGAGAGAAAATAGGTTAAAGAAATGAAGCAAAGAAGAAGAAGAAGATAAGAAAAGAAAAGGAAGATAATGGAGCCCAATAGGTTAAAAGCCACCTACCCCATTTGCTTTCTTTCTTTCTTTGCCGTCCACTCTTCTTGTTTTTTTTTCTTTCTCTTTTTCTGAATGCTTTCTTTTTTTTAAAAAAATTATTTTTATTATTATTTTTATTTTTATTATCATCATACATACATATATACATATACATACATTCATGTATACATATATACATTTACCCAATTTTACTAACCAATAATAAATAAATATATAATTTAATCACTTATTTTAATTTAATTAAATTAATCATGTCAAATTTTTATTAATTCAATCTAGTTTCTTTATTCACTTAAATATTAATTTCATGTCATTTTCATCTATATTATAAAACAGACATATGCATTTCTATACAATTGTAAAATATTTGAAAATAAACTAATTGTATGTCATGAATATATTTAAATAAAAATACATATTATGCATGTGTTCAAGTGATATGTATATATATGCAAAATGTATATGTGCAAATGAGGTGCTGTAGAAATGCATATGGGAAAAGTCAAGGATGTTACAAATTTTGTACCAATTATTGAATGATCTTTAGGTCTAGGTACAAGCTTCCAAACTCTGTTTCTTTCAAACTAATTATCAGTTTGAGCTTCATCAAAGTTTTTAGGCTCAACTTGAGAAACAAAAGTATATTTACCAAAATACACCCTCAATTTTCTTCGTGTGGGTCTCTTATTTGATGGACTATCGATTATATCTTTTTAAGGGTGATATCTATGATATCTCCATTCCTTAGAAAAATTGTCTTGCTGCTGTGTCTGTTGACTTTCTAATTGTAGGGTTGTTGATGCCTGTGTATTCTGTTGATATTCTAAATCTTCTTGCATATCTTTAGAATGTTGTCATTCTTCAATTCTGATTTTAGCATCATTGGTATGTCCCTTTTCATCTTTATTTCTTACATCATCATCAGAAAGATGCCTTTCTCTAGTGTAGATATTAGTATCATAAAAAATAAGATTAATTGATTCTTCAACACTCAAATTTCTTTTGTTAAAGACTTTATAGGATTTACTATGCATTGAATAACCAAGAAATATGTTGTCATCAGTTTTTGAGTTGAACTTACCTGATTTACCTTTGTCATTTAAGATGTAGCATTTGCATTCAAAGACATAAAAGTAACCTACATTTGGTATTCTTCATTTCTAAAGCTCCTATGGTGTTTTACTGAGTTTGAGCCTTATTAATGCTTGATTTAATGTATGACATATAATGTTTATAGTCTCTACCCTAGAAGTATTTTTGCAATTCATTTTCATGCAACATAGTCTTTGCCATCTCTTGTAGTGTCATATTTTTTCTCTCGACTACTCCATTTTGTTATGAAGTTGTTGGAGCTGAGAAATTGTGTGTAATATTATAGTTGCTGCAAAATTCATCAAAATACTTATTTTGAAACTCACCACCATGATCACTTCTTATACTAGTAATCAAGTATCCTTTCTCATTGTGAAGTATCTTACATAACCTCTCAAAACATTCAAAAGCTTCATTTTTGTGTGTCAAGAATAGCATCCAAAAATATTTTGAATAATCATCCACAATAACAAATGTGTAAGCTTTTCCACCTAAGCTCAAAGGTGTTATAGGAACAAAAAGATCAAAATGGAGTAGTTCTAAAGTGTTGCCCAGATATTAGGCCAAGAAGGGGGGGTTGAATTGGAGTTTCAAAAAATTAAACTTTAAGGTGCGGAAATAAATAATTAATTTTAGGAGGGATAGAGAAAATCTGACACAAAAATTTATAGAGGTTCGGGTATTAACAAACCCTACTCCTCTCCCCAATTGCAATTGAGAGTTTCACTAACACACTAAGTGTTACAATGGAGTTTTACAAGCTCACTCCCAACTATGGTATTTCTCACAATGGCTCACACCTAACCCAGAAATCCCTTGTGTTTTAATGGCTCACACAATAACCAATTCCTTGTGTTTTACAGGCTTACACAAACAACCTTCATTTTGTGTTTTTTACAGGATCATACAAACAACCTTCACTTTGTGTTTTTACAGGCTCACACAAACAACCTTTTAATTTGTGTTTTGGAGGCCCACACAATTAACCCTTACAAGTATTTTACTCTTAATCCAGAAAAACCCAAAGCTCACTTGAGTAAAGATTACAGAGAGAACCACATACAAATCTTAATTGCTCAAATATGAAGAGCAAAAATATTTTTACAGAGAATAGATTTTGTTCTCAAAGTATGAAAGTACAAATAGCTTGTAATAAGAATTAAATTCGAAGTATATGTTATTCTTTTGTTATTCTCTTCATTCTCTTGTTCTTAATGCATAAATGACTTCCATTTATACTCTCATGGCTGAATATAGCCATTGGGGTGTATTAAATACGAAACTAGCCATTGTACCAACTAAATAATCGCGCCTGACATTTTTCTCTTTCATTGTTCACGGGCGTGACTATGTTTGTCACGGGGGTGACATTTCTTCCCAAGTCGTGACTGAAGTGGTGACCTTGGTCGTGAAGCTCTGTAGAATTTTTTGACATATAGAGTCACGGGCATGACATACCCATTCACGGGCGTGACAAGCTTCCCAGCCGTGATCCAAGTGGTGACTCTGGTTGTGAAGCTCTCTGGATGAAAATGCATGAATCTTCATGGGGGTGACACCTTTATTCACGGGAGTGACTGAAATGCCCACTTCACGGTTTGTTTTTCTTTCATGGCCGTGAACTTCAAAAGTTGGTTTTGGTAACAGTTAGCTTTCTTCACGGGAGTGACTCCTGGAGTCACGACAGTGAACATGCTACTACTTGAATTTTGTTTCTCAAGGATTATTCTTCCAATTCTCCATTCTTGCTATTTTAATTCATGTCCTGTATAATATACTTAAAAAAACCAGTATGTTAAATACAATATTGCTATATTATTTGTTATCATCAAAATGACGGAAATACCCCTCAAGGTTTAACAATCTCCCCCTTTTTGATGGTGACAAATAATCTAGCAATATGTGATTTTGGGAAGTCTCCCCCTCAAAATATACTTAGGATAAAAAATTATAATGTGCAAGAATAGTAAATAATGATGTAGCATTAAACTAGATTTTAAGTATATGCAAGTTATATGAGAAGTATATCCAATTCATACCATAATTCCTTTTCAAGACATAAAGTATATGTAAGGTATATTTAAGGTATATCATGGCATATTTTTATTTGTAACTTGCTTTAAGGTATATGCAAAGTATACTTAGGGTATATCTAAGATATATAAAAAAAACTCAATTTTCCAATTATATACTTTGCATATGAAATGTTGAATCAAGATGTTTAAACCATTTCAAAGTCAATTCACTTTTTGATGTTAATTCACTTTTTGATTCACAATTCTTATATTTGCTAGTTTGATACCATTCTCCCTTATCATATATTTCCTATCATATATAGCTTATCATATATTGCTAGCTTTCTCCCCCTTTTGTCATCAATCAAAAAAGATATGAAGATTGAAGTAAACAAAAGCAAATATATATCGCATAAAGGAAAAGGATACAAACTAAGTTAAAATATTGAGAAAGGAAATTTAAAAATTTCCTACACAACCAAAACATAAAAATGACAAACAAGCTAAAAATGATAAAATTTAGGCTACACTCTAGCCTATCTCCTAGCCAAACATCCTATCACGAAGCCTAGCTACTTCAGCCTCAAGGCTGTCCATCCGAGACTCCATGAAGTCTTTAAGGTTCTCCAACCTCTCATCCATGGAAGTCTGCAGCTGCTCAAAACGTGGTGCTAAGAGGTTGACCACCTGTTGCGCTAAGGATGGTGTGGAAGCTGAGGACTGTCCAATGTCCTGCTCGACTGCTGGAGGTGCTTCCTCAATCCGAGCCCTCTTTTTCTGCTGGACTCCCTGGAGGCTTGCTTTAAAATCCTCCGTGTCATTATCTTCCTAGATAATCTCTCCAACAGTGTCAGTGAAGCGGTAGAAGATATTGTTCTGAAAAACGATTCTGACAGTTGCTCCCATCTTGATGAACGACTCGACATCCAGCCTATCTCGAGGATGTGCAGGAATAATGTTGAAGTGATGGTCATCAGCTTTAAATAATTGAGCTTCACTGCAATATGAGTGACATATGCCCCAATCAAAATGTCTCCTGTGGGCTTGGTGGCAATGGAGAAAAGATGGTTTACAAACCACCTAGAAAGTGCCATTGTGACTCCCCTATGAGTCATCTCAAATAGGAAGAGTTATGTCTTCCTAATAGTTCCATTACTTTCTCCCCTAGCAAAAATGCTATAGGTTAGGAACCTATGCAAATACCTGTGTACTGGGGTCCTGAGATGTGTGCTCTTAGTTTTCTTGACATCCCAGCTGCAACCGGTGCCAAAATGTGTCCAGGCTGGAGGAGCAAAGAATTCTACCTCAGCCTCATTTAGAATGCCATCAGATGGTAGGTTGAACAATTCTCCAAATGCGACGGCGCTGAGGGTGTTAGGATTATTGCAGAGTTGGAATTTCACCACTCTAGTAGGTGAAACCTACAAGGTGCTAAGAAATTACAGTGTTGGCTCCCTCAGAGTAGGCTAATGAATTTCAACAAACTCTTTGCGATGACAGGCTTGTAGTTGCTCTGTCATAGCCATCTCAAGCTCGAGACTACGGACTGTCTGCCAATCGAAGGACCTTGATGATAAAAGAGGTCTCTTCTTCAAAGTTGCATACCGAGGATGGCAATTCTCCGGAATGATGTTCATGAGGTAATCTGAATACCTCTTAGGTGCATGGGACTTCTTTCTCTTTCCCTTAAATGAAGCAGATTCCATATTTGAAGAAATTTTTTGATGGAGTTGAAAATAATTTTGACAGAAAATTTGATGTAAAACCCTAGAAATGTATGATTTCTGATGAAGATTCGAACTTTTGGTGGTATTTATAGTGAAATTTCAAGTCTTTGGGGTCGGAATCTTCAATGTCTTAATGAATGAGAGTAAATGAGAGCGGTTTTGGGAGATGAGGAGTTGAAATGAAGGTTGTAACCGGCTGTTTTCTTATATATTCGATACATTCACGAGCGTGACTTATGGTTTCACGGGCGTGAATCGTTGTTTTCACGGTTTGCTGAAGGAGATTTGAACCTCTCGGGCGTGAATGATCATCGGTCACGGGGGTGAATAACTGGTCACGAGCATGAACTGTTGAATTTCACTACTTATGGCCGTGAAGCAAGCCGTGACACAAGGCGTGAAAGCTTCTGTGAGTTTTTGGGGTGTAATTGTTCACAGGAGTGAAAATTCATCACGGGCGTGAAAGTCCATTTTCACGAGTGTGACTCAAGCCGTGAAACTAAGTTTCACCACTTGAAGTCGTGAATCATGTCGTGAACCAAAGTCATGAACGACACTGCCTCTTTAGGTCACTTAAGTCACGGGCGTGACGCTCCCTAAAATTTTCATCAAATTGAAATTAAGTTCGACAACAAGACTAAATCATTTCAACAAAGATTCTACTTCTTAAAACATGAATTCTCATCAAAATTTTTATCTTATAACTTGTGATATGATTTAAGATCAACAATTAAAATTTCATATTCTTGCAATCACAAGGTTAATCCATCAATCATACCTAGTTCTCTTCTAATGAAATTAAATCTTTCCTCATTTAGAGACTTAGTGAAAATATCTGTTAATTGATTTTCTGTGCTTATAAATTCTAATTCAACATCTCCATATTGAACATGATCTCTAATAAAGTGGTGTCTAATGTCAATATGTTTGCTTCTAGAGTGTTGAATAGGATTCTTTGAAAGATTTATAGCACTAGTGTTGTCACATTTTATAGGTAGATGGTTCATCTCATGACCATAGTCCTTAAGTTGTTGTTTCATCCATAGAATTTGTGTACAATAGCATCCAACTGCTACATATTCAGCTTCAGCAGTTGAGAGAGCAACTGAAACTTGTTTCTTGCTAAACCAAGAAACCAAACATTCTCTAATGAAGTGACAAGTACCTGAAGTACTTTTCCTATCCAAAAGACTACCAGCATAATCTGCATCTGAATATCCTATAATATAAAAAGATGAATTTCTAGGATACCATAAACCTAGATGCAATGATCCATGTAAATATCTTAAAATCCTTTTTACAGCATTTAAATGAGATTCTTTAGGACATGATTGAAATCGTGCACATAAGCAAACACTATACATAATATCGGGTCTAGAAGCAGTGAGATATAAAAGTGATCCGATCATACCTCTATAAAGCTTTTCATTAATGCTCTTACCCTTTTCATCTTTATCCAATTTCATTGATGTGCTCATAAGAGTCTTGGAATTTTTGCATCCTTCCATACCAAATTTCTTGATTAAATCTTTGGCATATTTGGATTGGTTGATGAATATGCCCTCATTGCTTTGCTTTATTTGTAGCCCAAGGAAATACTTAAGTTCTCCCATCATGCTCCTTTCAAATTCCCTAGTCATGCACTTAGCAAATTCTTGACAAAACAACTCATTAGTAGAACCAAATATTATATCATCAACATAAATTTGAACAATAAGTATATCATGCTTATGCTTTTTGATGAAAAGTGTAGTGTCAACATTTCCCTTTGTGAAGCTATTTTCTAATAAAAAAGAACTTAGTCTCTCATACCAAGCTCTTGGAGCCTGTTTTAAACCATACAAATCTTTTGAAGGTTTAAAAACATGATTTGGAAAATCATAACTTTCAAAACTTGGTGGTTGTTCTACATACATTTCTTCATCTATATAACCATTTAGAAATGCACTTTTCACATCCATTTGAAAAAGTTTGAAATTCATGTGACATGCATATGCTAAGAGTATTCTTATAGCTTCTAATCTAGCTACAGGTGCATATGTTTCATCATAATCTATACCTTCTTCCTGATTATATCCTTTTGCAACTAGTCTTGCTTTATTCCTGGTTATTAACCCTTGTTCATCTAATTTATTTCTAAATACCCATTTGCTACCTATGATTTGATGATCCTTGGGTCTAGGTACTAGGTTCCATACCTTATTTCTCTCAAATTGGTTGAGTTCCTCTTGCATGGCAATTACCCAACTTTCATCATTAAGAGCCTCATCAATGTTTTTAGGCTCAATTTGTGAAATAAAAGCAATGTCAGTGACTAAATGCTTGAAATGAGATCTAGTACTTACTCCCCTTGATAGATCACCAATTATTTGCTCTTTTGGATGATCTTTCGTCATTCTCCATTCTTTTGGAAGTTCTTGCTCCATTTGTTCTTGATTTTGAGGTAGTAACTTTTCTTGATCTTTTTCGTCTTTTCCATTTTCAATATCAAGTTTTTCCATATTACCTACAACATCATCAAGAGCACTACCTTTCACAAGATCAAGTCTACTAGATTTATTAAAAACAACATGCATGGATTCTTCAACCGTTAATGATCTTTTATTAAATACTCTATATGCTTTGCTGGTTTTAGAGTATCCTAAAAAGATACATTCATCAGAATTAGAGGCAAAATTTTCAAGATTGTCCTTGGTGTTCAATATAAAACACTTGCATCCAAATACTCTAAAGTATGATACCAAAGGCTTTCTTCCATTCCATAGCTCAAATGAGGTTTTGTTTAAAAGAGGTCTTTTAAAAACTCGATTTGAAATATAACATGCAGTGTTTGTGGCTCCTGCCCAAAAATAAGTTGGTAATTCATATTCATTAAGCATTGTTCTGGTCATTTCAATTAAAGTTCGATTTTTCCTTTCAACTATCCCATTTTTTTGAGGTGTCCTAGGAGATGAGAAATTATGTGAAATGCCATGTTCAAGACAAAAACTTTCAAAGTTTTCATTTTCAAATTCTTTCCCATTATCACTCCTTATTTTTGAAATGCAGTACCCTTTTTCATTTTGAACTCTTTTAGCAAAGTTTTTGAAATTTTCAAAAGCATCACTCTTTTGAGCTAAGAAAATTACCCAAGTAAATCTAGAGTAATTATCTACGATGACAAATGCATAATGTTTTCCTTATAGGCTAGCAATTCTAGTAGGTCCAAACAAGTTTAAATGTAGGAGTTGAAGAGGTTTTGAAGTACTTACTATGTTTTTGGCTTTGAAATATGACTTGTGTTGCTTTCCTCTTTGACAATGATCACATGTCTTGCCTTTTTCATATTGAACTTTTGGTAATCCTTTTACTAGCACTCTTGTGCTAAGATTTTGTATTAAGTCCATGTTAGCATGACCAAGTCTTCTATGGAACAACCAAGATTCATCACTAGTAGTCACAAGACACTTAGAGGAATAGTTAGATAGTTCATGTAAGTTTATTATGTACGTATTGATATCTCTATTTCCTTTAAATATTTCTTAACCATCAATAGAGATTACAAGACATTCATTTGAAGTGAAGATTACTTTGTTTCCTTTATCACATAATTGACTTACACTTAACAAGTTATGTTTCAAGCCATCAACAAGTAAGACATCCTTAATAAAAGTAGTACCATTAACACCAATAGAACCAATGCCAATTACCTTACCCTTCGCATTGTTTCCAAAGGTAACTTTACCTCCATCAATACTTTTGATTTCATTGAAGAGTTCTTTGTCTCCTGTCATATGCCTTGAGCATCCACTGTCTACTAGCCACACATTTTTGTTTATTGTGGACTTGAGGCATACCTATAGAATCACAAATCAAGTATGATATTTAGGTACCCAAATGAGTTTGAGTCCTTGGGGGTTAGCACATGAAGGTTCCCAATGAGCCTTCCTTATCCAACAATGTTTATCCACTGTCTCCATCAATAATTACATCAGTATTCATGATGCTCATATCTTCATTTGCTTCTTCTATGCCAGCAACTCTTGAACCATAGTCTTTAAGAGGAAAACTTCTCAGGATTTTATTGTTTACATCTTCCAAACTCATATGCTTCCCAAGTTTCCTCATTTCATTTATAATGGATAGAAGACAGTTGGTCATGTCAGTGATTGACTCATTGGATTTCATCTTGAAGAGCTCATATTCTGAGGTTAGAAGTTGAATCTTCTTGGATTTGACTTGTTTAGTTCCCTCATGATAGTTCTCCAATGTCTTCCACATGCTATATGCTGTTGAGCAGTGTTGTATTCTCCCACATTCTTCAATAGATAATGAGCTTGATAGGATTGTCATTGTCTTCTTGTTTTTGAAATTTGCTCTTCTTTGAGGCTCTGTCCAATCATCTCTTGATAGGATTTCCTCTTCACCATCAGCTCCTCTTCTGGTTGGTGGTGTCCATTCTTTTCGTACACTATCCCAGACTTCAATTCCTTCACTATCCAAGTATGTCTCCATCCTAAACTTCCAATGGGCATAATTTGCTCTATCGAAGTAAGGTTTGAGACTCTGGAATCCTTCACTGGCCATATCTTACTCCTTACTAGGATTTTTTAGGCTTCGATGCTAGAAAAGGCTCTGATACCAATTGTTGCCTAGATATTAAGCCAAGAAGGGGGGTTGAATTGGAGTTTTAAAAATTAAACTTTAAGGTGCGGAAATAAATAATTAATTTTAGGAAGGATAGAGAAAATTTGACACATAGATTTATAGAGGTTCAGGTGTTAACAAACCCTACTCCTCTCCCCAATCGCAATTGGGAGTTTCACTAACACACTAAGTGTTACAATGGAGTTTTACAAGCTCACTCCCAACTATGGTGTTTCTCACAATGGCTCACACCTAACCTAGAAAACCATTGTGTTTTAATGGCTCACACAATAACCAATTCCTTGTGTTTTTACAGGCTCCCACAACAACCTACACTTTGTGTTTTACAGGCTCACACAAACAACCTACACTTTGTGTTTTACAGGCTCACACAAATAACCTTTTAACTTGTATTTTGGAGGTTCACACAACTAACCCTTACAAGTGTTCTACTCTTAATCCAGAACTACCCAAAGCTCACTTGAGTAAAGATTACAGAGAGAACCACTTATAAATCTTTAGTGCTCAAATATAAGGAGAAAAAAGATTTTTTACAGAGAATAGATTTGTTCTCAAAGTAAGAAAGTACAAGATAGCTTATGATTTGAAGTATATGCTAATCTTTTGTTTTTCTTATCATTCTCTCTTGTTCTTAATGCATAAATGACATCCATTTATACTCTCATGGCTGAATATAGCCGTTGGGGTGCATTAAATAAGAAACTAGCCGTTGCACCAACCAAAAATCGCGCCTGACATTTTTCTCTTTCATTGTTCACGGGCGTGACTATGCTTGTCACGGGGGTGACAGTTCTTCCCAAGTCATGACTGAAGTGGTGACCTTGGTCGTGAAGCTCTCTGGAATGTTTTGACATATTGAGTCACGGGCGTGACATACTCATTCACGGGCGTGACAATCTTTTCCAGCCGTGATTCAAGTAGTGACTCTGGTCGTGAAGCTCTCTGGATGAAATTTCATGAATCTTCACGGGGGTGACACCTTTATTCACGGGGGTGACTGAAATGCTTACTTCACGGTTTATTTTTCTTTCATGGCCGTAAACTTAAATGTTGGTTTTGGTAACGGTTAGCTTTCTTCACGGGAGTGACTCCTAGAGTCACGACAGTGAACATGCTACTACTTGAATTTTGTTTCTCAAGGATTATTCTTCCAATTCTCCATTCTTGATATTTTAATTCATGTCCTATATAATATACTTACAAAAACAAGTATGTTAAATACAATATTGCTATATTATTTGTTATCATCAAAATGACGGAAATACCCCTCAAGGTTTAACAATTTCTAATCCCTTTTAATCTATTTCAAAGTCAATTCAATTTTACTTATTTGATTCAAAATTCATTTACCTTAATATATATTGCTAGTTTTGTTTTTCTTATATTGCTAGTTTGATACATTTTCCCTATCATATATTGCTAGTTTTCTCCCCCTTTTGTTATCAATCAAAAAAGGATAAGAAGATAACAATGAGATAAGCAAAAGCAAATTCATTAAGTAAAGGAAAACATACAAACAAAGATAAATGTTCAGAAAGGAAATTTAAAAATTTCCTACACACTAGCAAAACATAAACAAAATACATAAGCTAAAGACAAACAAATTTAGGCTACACTCTAGCCTAACTCCTAGCTAGACATCCTATCATGAAGCCTAGCCACTTCAGCCTCAAGGCTGTCCATCCGAGACTCCATGAAGTCTTTGAGGTTCTTCAACCTCTCATCCATCGAAGTCTGCAGCTGCTCAAAACGTGGTGCCAAGAGGTCGACCACCTGCTGCGCTAAGGTCGGTGTGGAAGCCGAGGACGGTCCGATGTCCTGCTCAGCTACTGGGGGTTCTTCCTCAACCCGAGCCCTCTTCTTCTGCTGGACTCCCTGGAGGCCTGCTTTAAAATCCTCTATGTCATTATCTTCCCAGATGATCTCCCCAGCAGTGTCAGTGAAGCGGTAGAAGATATCGTTCTGGAAAATGATCCTGATAGCCGCTCCCATCTTGATGAACGACTCGACATCCAAATGATCTCGAGGATGTCCAGGGATTAGGTTGAAGTGATGCATGTCCAGCTTCATATACTCAAGCTTCACTGCTATATGGGTGACATATGCCCCAATCAAAATATCTCCAGTGGGCTTAGTGGCAATGGAGGGAAGATGGTTGCAAACCATCTAGATAGTGCTACTGTGAGTCCTCTCCGAGTCATCTCAAATAGGAAGAGCTCCGATTTCCTGATAGTCCCGTTGCTTTCTCCCCTAGCAAATATGTTATAGGTTAGGAACCTATGCAAATATCTGTGCACTGGGGCCCTGAGATGTGTGCTCTTTGTCTTCTTGACATCCCAGCTGCAATCAGTGCCAAAGTGTGTCCAGGCTCGAGGGGCAGAGAATTCTACCTCAGTATCATTCAGGATTCCATCGGATGGTAGGCTGAACAATTCCCCAAATTGGATGGCACTGAGGGTGTTGGGATTGTTGTAGAGTTGGAATTTCACCATTCCAGTAGGTGAAACCTGCAAGGTGCTGAGGAATTCCAGTGTTGGCTCCCTCAAGGTCGGCTGATGAATTTCCACAAAATCTTTGAGATGATAGGCTTGTAGTTGCTCTGTCATAGCCGTCTCAAGCCCAAGACTTCGGACTGTCTGCCATTCGAAGGACCTTGATGACAGTAGAGGTCTCTTCTTCAAAGTTGCACCCCGAGGATGGCAATGCTCCGGAATGCGGTTTATGAGGTAATCTGCATACCTCTTAGGAGCATGAGACTTCTTTCTCTTTTCCTTGGATGAAGCAGTCTCCATTTTTGAAGAAATTGGTTGGAGATGGAGTTGGAAAGATTTTTTTTTTACAGAAAATCCTTATGAAACCCTAAGAATGTAAGATTTCTGATGAAGATTCGAACTTTTGGTGGTATTTATAGGAAAAGTTTAAGTCTTTGGGGCCAGAATCTTCAATGTGTCAATGAATGTGAGTAAATGAGAGCAGTTTTGGGAGTTGGAGAGTTGAAATGAAGGTTGTAACCGACTGTTCTTTTATATATTCGATACATTCACGGGTGTGAAGTAGGTGTTCACGGGCGTGAATAGTCGTGTTCATAGTTTGCTGAAGGAGTGTTCCACCCGTGAATGAAGGCGTGAATAAGTTCACGGGAGTGATATTTGAATATCACGGGCATGAATGATCATACGTCACGGGGGTGAATAAAATGTCACGGGCGTGAAATGTTGAATTTCACCACCTATGCCCGTGAAACAAGCCGAGACTCAAGGCGTGAAAGCCTCTGTGAGTTTTGGGGTGTAATTGTTCATGGGAGTGAAAATTCGTCGCGGGCATGACTCAAGCCGTGAAAATAAGTTTCACCACTTGAAGCCGTGAACCATGTCGTGAACCAAGTCGTGAACGACACTGCCTCTTTGGGCCATTTAAGTCACGGGCGTGAACATGTGTCACGGGCGTGACTCCCCTAAAATTTTCATCAAACAAAAATTAAGTCCTAAAACTAGACTAAATCATTTCAACATAGATTCTATTCCTTAAAACATGAATTTTCATCAAAATTTCTTCAACCGTTAATGATCTTTTATTAAATTCTCTATATGCTTTGCTGATTGTAGAGTATCCTAAAAAGATACCTTCATCAGACTTAGAGGAAAATTTTCCAAGATTATCCTTGGTGTTCATTATAAAACACTTGTATCCAAATACTCTAAAGTATGATATCAAGGGCTTTCTTCCATTCCATAGCTCAAATAAGGTTTTGTTTAAAAGAGGACTTTTGAAAACTCGATTTGAAATATAACATGCAGTGTTTGTGGCTTCTGCCCAAAAATAAGTTGGTAATTCATATTCATTAAGGATTGTTCTAGCCATTTCAATTAAAGTTCGATTTTTCCTTTCAACTACCCCATTTTGTTGAGGTATCCTAGGAGATGAGAAATTATGTGAAATGTCATGTTCAAGATAAAAGCTTTCAAAGTTTTCATTTTCAAATTCTTTCACATGATCACTTCTTATTTTTGAAACACAGTACCCTTTTTTATTTTGAACTCTTTTAGCAAATTTTTTGAAATTTTCAAAAGCGTCACTCTTTTGAGCTAAGAAAATTACCCAAGTAAATCTAGAGTAATCATCTACGATGACAAATGCATAATGTTTTCCTCCTAAGCTAGCAATTCTAGTAGGTCCAAATAAGTCTAAATGCAGGAGTTGAAGAGGTTTTGAAGTACTTACTATGTTTTTGGCTTTGAAAGATGACTTATGTTGCTTTTCTCTCTGACAAGGATCACATGTCTTGCATTTTTCATATTTAACTCTTGGCAGTCCTTTTACTAGTTCTCCTGTGCTGAGACTTTGTATTAAGTCCATGTTAGAATGACCAAGTCTTCTATGCCACAACCAAGATTCATCACTAGTAGTCACAAGACACTTAGAGGAATCGTTAGATAGTTCATGCAAGTTTATTATGTATGTATTGATATCTCTATTTCCTTTAAATATTTCTTGACCATCGATAAAGATTACAAGACATTCTTTTGAAGTAAAAATTACTTTGTTTCCTTTATCACATAATTGACTTACACTTAACAAGTTATGTTTCAAGCCATCAACAAGTAAGACATCCTTAATAAAAGTAGTATCATTAACACCAATAGAACCAATGCTAATTACCTTACCCTTTGCATTGTTTCCAAAGGTAACTTTACCTCCATCAATTCTTTTGATTTCATTGAAAAGTTCTTTGTCTCCTGTCATATGCCTTGAGCATCTACTGTCTACTAGCCAAAATTTTTGTTTATTGTGGACTTGAGGAATGCCTATAGAATCACAATTCAAGTATGATTTTTAGGTACCCAAATGAGTTTGGGTCCTTGGTGGTTAGCACATGAAGGATCCCAATGAGCCTTCTTTATCCAGCAATGTTTATTTATGTGACCAATTTTCATACAATAATTACATTATTTCGGTCTAAACTTGCTTTTTGGTCTTACAATGTATTTGAATGCCATAATTCTATTAGACTGATTTTGAGAACAATGGCATACACAATCATGATTAATTTGCATTTTTCTAGATGCATGCTTCTTATACATAAAGACATGATTATTCTTTTTCTGTATAGAGTGTTTAACATGCTTATTTCTTGGTGTTGTTCTAACAGGTGTGGAGATGTGAGATTCTTCGGATTTAACAAATATAGTTTTGTGAGAAGATGATGACGTGTCCTTAAATCCTAGACCATGTCTAATTAAAGGTGATCTTTGAGACACAATGAGAGTATCTAAGCTCTCTTTACCTTTGTGAAATTTAGAAATGGAATTTCTAAGTTCCTCAACTTCATTTTTCAAAGTATTATTTTCTTTTAACAATGAAGCTGTTGAGGGTCTTGATAAGTATTCATGTAATGACTTGTGAAGAGATTCATTAGATGATTTAAGCTTTATGTTCTCCTTTTCTAAACTATCTATCTTATTTTTTAAATTAGAGATGTTATTTCTATAAGTACTAAATTTACTTCTATATTTCTCTAATTCTACATTTAATTCTTCTATTAGGCTTTGCTCATCATCATTATCATCACTATCACTATTACTATCATTATCACTACTATCATTGTTCAAAGAGTATGAGTGTAGTGATCTTACCTTATTTGAGACATGATCTTCAATAGCAATGAAGCATAGGTTGACCTCTTCACTTTCATTATCATCTTTTTCACTTGAAGAGCTTTCGTCATCCCATGTGGCTTTGTGACCTTTCTCCCCATTGTCTCTTTGGTATTTGTTCTTATGCTTCTTGAGCCTTTGACATTCTGGTTTGATAGGTCCTTTCTTTCCACATTCATAGCATTTTACCTCTTCCTTACTTCTTTGTGTATCATTAGGCATTTGTTTGAGGTTTCTTTGCCTGAATTTTCTGGAGTTGCTCATTTTCTTCTCAATGATTCTTTTTAATCTTCTTGAAAGCATAACAATGTCCTCATTTTCATCATCACTTATTTCTTCATCATCTTCACTATCTTCTTGAGATTTTGAAGTAGAGGCTTTGAGTGCTGAGGGCTTTCTTTTCTCTGGCTCTGCTTTAAGCTCTCTATCTCTCTTCACTGCCATCTCATGTGTGAGAAGTTTGCCAATCAGCACATCAGTATTCATGATGCTCATATCTTCATTTGCTTCTTCTATGCCAGTAACTCTTGAACCATAGTCTTTAAGAGGAAGACTTATCAGGATTTTATTATTTACATCTTCCAAACTCAGATGCTTTCCAAGTTTCCTTATTCCATTTATGATGGCTAGAAGACGGTTGGTCATGTCAGTGATTGACTCATTGGATTTCATCTTGAAGAGCTCATATTCTGAGATTAGAAGTTGAATCTTCTTGGATTTGACTTGCTTAGTTCCCTCATGATAGTTCTCCAATGTCTTCCACATGTTATATGCTGTTGAGCAGTGTTGTATTCTCCCACATTCTTCAATAGATAATGAGTTTGATAGGATTGTCATTACCTTCTTGTTTTTGAAATTTGCTCTTCTTTGAGGCTCTGTCCAATCATCTCTTGATAGGATTTCTTCTTCACCATCAGCTCCTCTTCTGGTTGGTGGTGTACATTCTTTTCGTACACTATCCCAGACTTCAATTCCTTCACTATCCAAGTATGTCTCCATCCGAAACTTCCAATGGGCATAATTTGCTCTATCAAAATAAGGTTTGAGACTTTGGAATCCTTCACTAGCCATATCTTACTCTTTACTAGCGCTTTTTAGGCTTCGATGCTAGACAAAGCTCTGATACCAATTGTTGCCCAGATATTAGGCCAATAAGGGGGGTTGAATTGGAGTTTCAAAAAATTAAACTTTAAGGTGCGGAAATAAATAATTAATTTTAGGAGGGATAGAGAAAATCTAACACAAAGATTTATAAAGGTTCAGGTGTTAACAAACCCTACTCCTCTCCCCAATCGCAATTGGGAGTTTCACTAATACACTAAGTGTTACAATAGAGTTTTACAAGCTCACTCCCAGCTATGGTGTTTCTCACAATGGCTCACACCTAACCTAGAAATCCCTTGTATTTTAATGGCTCACACAATAACCAATTCCTTGTATTTTACAGGCTCACACAAACAACCTTCACTTTGTGTTTTTACAGGCTCACACAAACAATCTTTTAATTTGTGTTTTGGAGGCTCACACAACTAACCCTTACAAGTGTTCTACTCTTAACCCAGAAATATCCAAAGCTACTTGAGTATAGATTATAGAGAGAACCACTTACAAATCTTAATTGCTCAAATATGAAGAGCAAAAAGATTTTTACAGAGCATAGATTTTGTTCTCAAAGTATGAAAGTACAAATAGCTTGTAATAAGAATTAAATTCGAAGTATATGCTATTCTTTTGTTATTCTCTTCATTCTCTTGTTCTTAATGCATAAATGACTTCCATTTATACTCCTATAGCTAAATATAGCCGTTGGGGTGCATTAAATACGAAACTAGCCGTTGTACCAACCAAATAATCGCGTCTGACATTTTTCTCTTTCATTGTTCACGGGCGTGACTATGTTTGTCACGGGGGTGACATTTCTTCCCAAGTCGTGACTGAAGTGGTGACCTTGGTCGTGAAGCTCTCTGGAATATTTTGACATATAGAGTCACGGGCGTGACATACTCATTCACGGGCATGACAAGCTTCCTAGCCGTGATTCAAGTGGTGACTCTGGTCGTGAAGCTCTCTGGATGAAAATGCATGAATCTTCACTGGGGTGACACCTTTATTCACGGGGGTGACTGAAATGCCCACTTCACGGTTTGTTTTTCCTTCATTGTCGTGAACTTCAAAAGTTGGTTTTGGTAACGGTTAGTTTCTTTCATGGGAGTGACTCATAGAGTCACGACAGTGAACATGCTACTTCTTGAATTTTATTTTTCAAGGATTATTCTTTCAATCTCCATTCTTGTTATTTTAATTCATGTCCTGTATAATAGACTTAGAAGACAAGTATGTTAAATACAATATTGCTATTTTATTTGTTATCATCAAAATGATGGAAATACCCCTCAAGGTTTAACATAAAAGTTTTTTTTTGTAGATTTTCCTTTTTAGACTTAAATGAGATTCTTGTTTACTTTCCATGTTGACATGCCTTGTATATGTACTCTTTTTCATATTTCAACTTTAGTAGACCAATTACTATATCTTTTTTGGATAAATTCTTAATTTGATGCATGTTGGTGTGTCCCAATTTTTTATGCCAAAGTTTGCTTTCATTATCCTTTGAAACTAGACATGTTGTTTCATCACTTTTTACTTCTTTGAAATCAACCAAATAAATATTTCCTTATCTTTTTCCTACCATAATCACTTGACCAGTTGCTGCATCTTCCATTTTACATATTTTAGCTTCAAATATTACTTTTCTTCCATTGTCACATAGTTGACTTATGCTCAATAAGTTATACTTTAGTCCTTTAACCAAACATACATCTTATATAGAAGGACTACCACCAATTGTACCTTTACCAACTATCTTTCCTTTACTTTTATCACCAAAGACTACATAACGACATTCCTCTATATTTAACTCGCTAATTTTTTTTGTTTCATGTCATATGTTGAGAGCAACTACTATCTAAGTACCATTTATTCAAGTTTGAGTTGCTTTTCAAACATACTTGCAGAAAAATCAAATTGATTTAAATACTCATTTTACTATAGTCCTTGATGGGTAGTAGAGGAAGATGAATTTTTCCATCTTTTTGTGATTCATTTGTAAAGGGTATGTTCCTTTTACAATCCATACATTTTTCACATTGACATCCTTCTTTAAATAACAATATTTAGATGTATGACATTTTTTGTTACAATAAAAAAAATGTGATGTGAGGAAAAAATGTGAAACAATTTTATCAAAATAAATATCATTTTTAACATACTTTATATAACCATCAACAACTTGTTTATCTTTTCCAAATCTATTTGAAGTTCCATGATATATAATATCTTCATTTAAAACATATTTTTATATACAAGTTTTTTAATCTCTTTATTTTTGAGTTCAATCTTAGACGACCGAAAATTTCCGGTTACTAAAAGATACAGTGATAAGATTTGTAGTTTTAGCAGCCACTTTTTCCTTCTCCAAAGTCCCTTTTTCTTGTAGTGAATTTAAACAATTGAACGTTAATTTAATACAATTATGTTGAATTAATCAATTGAAATTTTTGAATTTTCATTTAAGTTAAATTTTATCCATTATAAGTTAAATTCAACAAAATTGCTGGCTCAGCGGTTACTTAAAAAGAATTTCTTTTTTTAATAACTAGAGTGTACATAATGCAAGATTGGTACTATAATAAAGTTCCACATCAAATTTTATTATCTGCATATATAGTAAAGATAATTAAACTGATCGAAAATCCCTCTTCTTTAAGTATTGTACGTGAGAGATTTTTCTTGCATAGTAGTTATACATGTTCATGCAAAAAGCATAATATCATTTTTATAACAGGATTAGCTGATTTAGGTATACTTTTAAAAAATTTGCAAAGAAAGCAGAAAAAGGTGAAAAAATTCCATATATTAATAATCACTTTTTCCGTGCATACAGGACATAATTAACATCCATGTCTATATATAAAAAAAAACATTCATGCATTTTTTGCTAATAACTTCTTAGCATAAATATTTGTGGACTAGTAATAAATACCATAAAGTGAATAGCCAATATAGAAATTTCTTGTTCTAGATAGACTTCAAAGCCATTAATATTTTTTTGTCAATATTTTTTTTTCATAACCATTAATATTATTAAACTGTTAAGTAAGAAATTTAAAATATTAATTTTTACATTGCAAATTACATAATAATATAATTTTAACTCAGATCCGAAAAATAAAAAGGTATCTTTAATATATAGGCCAGTAAAATCCTAGTGCATATAAGAAGGAAGCAAAATTTTAAGGTACAAGTTAAATTAGAAACAATATTTTATTTTATTTTATTTTTTTCATTTAATTGGCTGATTTTATTATTAGAAATAAGGTGTTTGAGATTGCTTTTGGATATTTAAAAAAACATGTTTAGAATATTTTTTATTTAATTAACTGATTTTTTTAAATTTTTGATAAATTATTTTGTTCAAATATGCTTATAAGGGAAATATTTGTTTATTTGATTTTTTTTTTAAAAATAGTTTTCAAAACTCAAAAAAATTAAAAATAATTTTTTTTTCAGAAATTTTTTTTTTTCAAAAACAGAGCATAAACAGACATTTAAGGGGAAACCTTCATTTTTAATAAAAAGAAGAAGAAAAAAAAAATCTTAATTTGCTAATTTTCTCCTGTTATAAGCTTTAGTATCTAAATTATATCCCTAAATTCTGCATTCTTTCTGCCAACAAAGAACGAAAGCGATTATTTGTTACCAAGTTTTTCGTACCAAAAGAAAATATGACTGGTTCGTCTATACCCCTTGGCCCCACCGAAGATAATCACATAAAGGAAAAACGAAAAATGCAATTACTTCTCATGCTAAGCAGTAATAGATTCAACTCGAAATATCCAATCAAATCAAATCAAAATGAAATTTGGTTGAAATTTTGATTGATTTTAGGTTTGAAATTGTGTCTATTCAATTTTTTATGATTTTCTTTGTATATTTGACCTAATATTAGCATAATTCAATCGAATCAAATTGAATATTAGTACTATTTTAAAATTTTGAATTTCCAGTTATTGAGTTGGTCTAAATATTGATCTTAACCGAGGGATGCATACTCCAAATTGACCCTTTTGTTTTTCCTCTAATAGCATCTTCTATTAAGCGAAAAAACAACCAACAAATTGTGATGCTATACAAAGAGAAAACAACGAGACATTGTCCCTACCTAGCAATGCAAGGACACCGAATGATTTACTTAGACAACCTACCTCAGGATCATCAAATCAATGTAATTCTCAATTCCTGCTAATTTATCCAAATAAAATAATTAACCTATCACGTAAAATAAGGACAGAGGATAATTTCAAGCAAGTATTATGACCTACTTACCGACAAAATAAATAGTAAACAAAAAACAACATGACAGTTCAGCCGAAATTACAGATTCCATTACTCATTCCCTTAACAAGAAATGCAATCAGCGCCGGCAAATTTTTTGATTAACTTAATGCATTTGGCATAGACATAAACAATAATGAGACAATGACAATGTAAGAGAGATAGAGGCCTGCAATTAATTAAACTGTAGCCAATAGTACTTCATTAACAATGCATGTATAAACAGCAATCTATGCCCAAATTAAGAAATGATGAAGAAGCTGATTAGAGCTTAGAAAGAATCATTAAGTACAATCTTAATTACACAAACACAATGGGGATTAAAGATAGCATGTTTCGGTATGCGGATCGAACTGACAAGTTGTTGATGCTATTCGGGGCATTGGGCAGCATTGGAGATGGGTTGCAGTACCCTCTCACAATGTATGTTCTTAGCCATGTGATCAATGAATATGGAAATCCTAAGAGCTCTTTGTCCAATGATACAGTAGATAGGGTAAGATTTATTTATCATCTTTACTTCAACAGCTATTAAAAATCGATGAATAAACTAATTTCATAAATTTGAAAATATTTCAATATCTTGACAGTATTCACTCAAGCTGCTGTACGTTGCAATTGTTGTTGGAGTTTCTGCTTTTGTTGGTGAGTTCATTTTTTCTTTTTGGGCTAAGAAAAATGAAAAATAATTATGAGAGAAACAGGAAACTAATTAATGGTTAATGGTTAATTTTGGTGAAATTTATAATTGCAGAAGGAATGTGTTGGACAAGAACTGCAGAAAGACAGACATCTCGAATGAGAACAGAATATCTGAAATCTGTACTGAGGCAAGAAGTTGGTTTCTTTGACACACAAGAAGCTGGTTCTTCTACAACTTATCGAGTTGTCTCTACCATCTCCAATGATGCCAATGCCATTCAAGTTGCAATATGCGAAAAGGTTACTTTTATATATTTTCATATCAAAAAATGAATTGCTTTTTATCATCCTAGAATATGTAAGGGTCTTGCTGCTGAATCAATATTAGACCAAAATGCCAAATAGTTTGATGGTATGCCTTTAAATACAAAAAGGAATCTAAAATGAAACAAAATTTTTCTCTGACTAAAAAAAATGGATATTTCCTAATTGCAGATTCCTGACTGCCTGACATTTATGTCAACGTTCATCTTCTGCCTCGTGGTCTCCTTCATATTATCATGGAAGCTAACATTGGCTGCTCTTCCTTTATCGATAATGTTCATTGTTCCTGGACTTGTATTTGGTAAGCTCATGATGGATGCAGTAGTGAAGATGATGGAATCTTATGCTGTTGCTGGTGGGATTGTAGAACAAGCAATTTCTTCCATAAGAACTGTATATTCATATGTGGCAGAGAGCCATACGCTCGACAAGTTCAGCCAGGCACTTGAGATGACCCTAGAATTAGGAATAAAGACTGGTTTTGCAAAGGGCTTGATGATGGGGAGCATGGGGATGATATATGTAGGTTGGGCTGCTCAGGCTTGGATTGGTACTTATTTGGTAACTCATAAAGGAGAAAAGGGTGGCTCCATTTTTGTAGCTGGAATCAATGTCATCATGGGTGGATTGTGAGTTCATATATATCTATATATATATATATATATATATATATATATATATAGATATATAGATATATATAGCTTGCAGAAATTCTTTACTTCTTCCTGAATTTATCGCTTGTGCAAATTAAGATTAATATGCATTAGTGATAAGTTTAGGAACCCATTAGTCTTATTTCAACCTCAAGGCTTATGGTTTCAGTTTTCCGTTGGCAGGAGCGTTTTGGGTGCACTTCCAAATCTTACTTCAATTACAGAAGCAAAAGTTGCTGCTACTCGTATTTTTGAAATGATTGATCGAATTCCTGGTATAGACTCGGAAGATAAGAAGGGAAAGGCTTTGTCATATGTAAGAGGAGAAATTGAGTTTAAAGAAATTTACTTTAATTACCCATCAAGACCTGATACACCAATCTTACAAGGGCTGAATCTTACAATTCCGGCTGGTAAGACAGTTGGTCTTGTTGGTGGCAGTGGATCAGGAAAGTCAACTATTATTTCATTGCTTCAACGATTTTATGATCCCATTGAAGGAGAAATTCTCCTGGATGGATATAAGATAAGGAGACTGCAACTGAAATGGTTGAGATCCCAAATGGGTCTTGTTAATCAGGAACCCGTGCTTTTTGCTACATCTATTAAGGAGAATATATTGTTTGGAAAGGAAGGAGCCTCCATGGATGATGTAATCAATGCTGCTAAAGCTGCAAATGCTCATGATTTCATTGTTAAGTTGCCTGATGGATATGAAACTGAAGTAAGTTAATTTATGATAATCTCTTTATCTCAGAAAAAATAAAGTAGTTTTGTTGACTAACAATAGGAGTTTGGTTCATTTCCAGGTTGGCCAATTTGGATTCCAAATGTCTGGTGGGCAAAAGCAGCGAATCGCGATAGCAAGAGCTGTAATTAGGAACCCAAAAATCCTACTGCTTGATGAGGCAACTAGTGCACTTGACACACAATCTGAAAGATTAGTGCAAGAGGCAATTGATCAGGCATCAAAAGGAAGAACAACCATCACTATTGCCCACCGCCTTTCCACGATCAGAACAGCAAACCTGATTGTTGTTCTTCAAGCAGGGAGAGTAATTGAATCCGGGTCTCATGAAGAGCTAATTCAAATGAATGATGGGCAGGGTGGGGAATACTTCCAGATGGTGCAGTTGCAGCAGATGGCAACAAAAAGTGGATCTCCTAATGATTTCAGTTGTCAAAATGATGGAAGAAACTTGCATAAAATGAGTGTTGTGCCAAGCCCAATCAGTAGGAGGTCAAATGCTCAAAACACTCCAGTGATAACCCCCTTCAGCCCTGCGTTCTCTCTGGGAACCCCATATTCTTATTCTGTAGCATATGATCCTGATGATAGCGTTGAACATGACTTAAAGCGAATGAACTATCCTGCTCCCTCTCAGTGGAGACTGCTGAAAATGAACGCCCCTGAATGGGGAAGAGCCTTGATTGGATGCTTGGCAGCCATAGGTTCTGGGGCAGTTCAACCTATAAATGCTTACTGTGTAGGATCTCTCATCTCAAATTACTTCCGCACTGAAAAATCTGCTATCCAGAACAAATCCAAAATATTGTCCCTTGTTTTCCTAGGCATTGCTGCTCTCAACTTCACCACCAGTCTCCTCCAACACTACAATTTTGCAGTTATGGGCGAAAAGCTAACAAAAAGAGTAAGGGAGAAACTGCTAGGAAAGCTGTTGAGTTTTGAGGTAGGATGGTTTGATGATGATGAGAACACAAGTGCAGCGATTTGTGCAAGGTTAGCCACTGAAGCCAACATGGTTCGATCCCTGGTTGGAGACCGAATGTCTTTACTGGTTCAAGCAGTCTTCGGTTCAGTTTTCGCTTATGTAGTATCACTTGTTCTATCATGGAGGCTAGCCCTTGTGATGATTGCAGTGCAACCACTGGTCATTGGGAGCTATTACTCGAGGAGTGTCTTGATGAAAAGTATGGCTGGGAAGGCACAAAAAGCACAAAAGGAAGGAAGCCAACTAGCAAGCGAGGCTGTCATTAACCATAGAACAATAACTGCATTCTCATCACAGAAGAGAATGCTGGGGCTTTTCAAAGAAACCTTGAAAGGTCCTAAAGAGGAGAGTGTTAAACACTCCTGGCTCTCAGGTTTTGGCCTCTTTAGTTCCCAATTTTTTAACACGGCTTCTACTGCATTAGCTTATTGGTATGGTGGAAGGCTCCTGACACAAGGGCTAATAACGCCGGAGCACTTATTTCAGGCATTCTTGATACTGCTTTTCACTGCTTATGTAATTGCAGAAGCCGGTAGCATGACAAATGATTTATCCAAAGGAGGAAATGCTGTTAGATCAGTATTAGCAATCCTAGACAGGAAAAGTGAGATTGATCCTGACAGTACATGGGTATTAGACATTAAAAAAGAGATAAGGGGACGTGTCGAGCTCCAAAATGTCTTCTTTGCATATCCGACAAGACCTGATCAAATGATCTTCAAAGGCCTCAATCTTAAAATTGAAGCACGAAATACAATAGCACTAGTAGGGCCAAGTGGTTCTGGAAAGTCTACAATCATTGGACTCATTGAGAGATTTTACGATCCACTGAAGGGAACAATTTTAATCGATAAACAGGATATAAAAAACTACAATTTGAGGATGCTTAGATCTCATATTGCATTAGTCAGTCAGGAGCCAACCCTGTTTGCTGGAACTATCAGGGAAAATATTGCATATGGTAAAGAGAATGCAAAAGAATCTGAAATAAGAAAAGCTGCAATTCTTGCCAACGCAGATGAATTTATAAGGTATGATAAGCGAATAGACTCAATGTAGCAAATTTATGAATGCAAATACATGACATTAACCTCTTGTTTGATCTATTACTTTTTTTTTTTTTTTTTTTTTTTTGCAGTGGGATGAAAGATGGTTATGATACAAACTGTGGGGAAAGAGGAGTTCAGCTATCAGGTGGTCAAAAACAAAGAATAGCACTTGCTCGCGCCATAATCAAGAACCCAAAGATCCTTCTATTGGATGAGGCTACCAGTGCACTAGATAGTGTCTCAGAGAGCTTAGTTCAGGAGGCTCTTGAGAAGATGATGGTTGGTATAACATGCATAGTTGTTGCTCACAGGCTATCAACAATACAAAAATCCAACTCCATTGCAGTCATCGAGAATGGCAAAATAGTAGAAGAAGGGTCACACAACCAACTCTTGTCTTTGGGTCGTGGCGGAGCATACTATTCTCTGGTAAAAGGGCAAGGCAGCTTGCCTTATCGTTGAACAAGAATTATAGTGAATAAGATAAACTCTATCTACCCTACCTCAAGTAGGAAAGTTCAGTCCTAAATTTTCTTTTGTAGATATCATATGAACGTTCTCTTTGAACAATGATAAACTGCTTATGCTTCTTTATGAGCTCATCATAGAAGAGGTCTTGATTGTAGTTAACTAAAACGTTGAGTGGATTATGTTTATCATAGCTGAAACTGTAAATTTTGTTATTATTTGCATAGCACATAAGCAACTAGTTCTATTTGATTATAAGAAAGGTACATCTTCCTCAAGCCATGTCATAGTTACAGAGAAAAGCGGGGCTGGATCTAGATCAACTTTGGCCGAATGGTTTCTATTTTCAATAAAATTCATTAGTATTATGATCCTGATATCAGATTTTCATAATAACATCATGATTTCTGAAAAATCATGAAGCTTGATTGTAGTCTCCTAGGAAAATTAACGTAAATGAATAGATGTAGATACAGAAATCGGAAATATCTACGACATAATACAATAACAGGGGCCGTGTAGAAATAGCTTCTCCATTAGGAAAAGGTGGGCTAATATTTCTGTTCAACTTGGGGAATTATTATTTCAGTTTTAGCATTTGAATAGATATATCAATTTTTCGTAACCGAATATGCAAGATAGAAGATGATTGAATAATGTTATGGACTTTCAGGGTTTAATTTCACAAAAGCATTATGACTATATCCAACCTGTCAATCCTATTCTATCAGCAACATTGTACATAACAAGTTTATCCCAAACAGGACCGAAGAGTTGCTCCCCTCCAATGGCGAATGTCAAAGCCCACGAGCAAAGAAGAGCAGTGAAAACTGTGAACCCAATCGCTGATTTGACAACATCTGCAAGATGATATTTAACCATCTAAGATCAAATTATTTTGAGACTTAAACAGCAAACGCACAGCTGCACATCATTGGCAGCCTAGGCAAGGAAGCCAACGAGTTGCAGAAATTGGTATTATTATACGAAATGAAAACCATAAATTGGATGCGTAATTAACTCAATCATCCTTTTATTTGTAAATTTATGCATTGATTTTGTTCTGAAACAGACCAAGAATTCTATAGATAGATTGTTCTTTCAATGATAGGTCAACAAAGAAAAACAACATAAGTGAATAATAAATCCATACCCAGCATGAATTAAAATCAACAATTAAAAGTCAGTAGTTTTTCAGCAGCTGTATTGGGCCTCAGAAGCCAAAGTTCACTACATGGATTTAGTTATTGCTTGCTGTAAAAAGACATGAAAGCATAACAATACATAATTGAGGCTGCACAGAAACTCCATCCATGGCATTCTGTCAGACATTCTTCCCAATATGATTTAAAAAAGCAACAATTCAACTCAGTAACTCTGTTAATTGTCCTAAAACTTTCTAATGAACAAAACTTACTGATTTAATAGATATCCCACTCATAAAAAACATATAGAAAAGTGAGAAGTAATTCACAGTTAAATTAGCTTTACCAAGCAAGAAAAGAGACATAGGTCACCTTCATGAAGCAAATTGATGCTTGTAGAAGAGTGGAGCACATTAACTGATTGGAATTTACACCCTTGGTTTGTGCATAGTTTCTATACTTGGAACAAGGAAGACATTCAGACATAAATAGGGACTTTGGATTATCTTTTCCAGAAAGCAAATTTCCCATACAAGTTACATATCAGGGCTCTAATTATCATATTCATTACCAACACCAATAAAGTGACAAACTTGTTCTTTTAATTGATGCAAGACTACAAAGATGAGAGAATACCTAAACACCATGTTGAACTCAAGATAGCAGATCGGGGAAAAAGGTATACCAGGGCACGAATTATTGACTTAAGGAGTCTCAAGAATGTGCAGAACGTTACAAAGGAACAATTTAACAATAGAAAAAAGGGGAAAAATGGAAATTTTTTTATCCATGGATAATTATTGTCTCTAATAGCTATAAGAACCCTTCTAAATTGCCAGCCAATGCCAAAGACAATGGCAATGGATAGTCTCAAATCCAGATAGCAGCAGTTAATAAGAAAATTCAAGGAAATGCAACTAGTGCAAGATTATCGATTCCTGCAAATCAACTCCATCAAAATGAAAGAAATGAAAGCCCTATCAAATTTACTAAACAAGTGACAGTAGGGTTCTCTTTTAAAACTTTCCCCAAATTCTAACACTTACGAGCAACTTAGGCCTGAAATGATAAAAACCCAAAGAAGCCCGAATCTCTATCTTCCGCAATATCCAATAATTGCAAATCCAAATCCAAATACAAAAAAAAAAATACTGCAATAGCAAATAGAGAGAGAGAGAGAGAGAGAATATTACAAGGACGAATGCGGGAGAAGGAGCGTGAATGACGGAGAACAGGCCAGAAGTAGAAGCAATTGACGGCCCAAAGCCACGGCAACAACGCAAATCCGAACTTGTAGAATCTACGAGCATAGCTCAACGACTCATCCTCCGAGAGACCCAGCGGACCATCTACTGTGGGCCACACCGGTGCAGATGATAATATGGAATTGTTGGCCGAACCAGGGTTGGGATTTGGATTAGCTGGCGTATGAGGGATGGGGGTGGAGTTACTCTGTGAGTCTTCCATTCAAAGTCACAGGCTTTGCTTTGGAAGATTTAAGAAATGAAGAATCGGAGGTAATCAAAAGCCGGCTGGATTCGAGATATAATGAGAACAGTAACTTCCCTTTTTTCTCTTTGGAAAATCACATTTTTGGGCAGGCTGAAAGAACAATGCTTTTTTTTTTTTCTATTAAATCCTTCACTTCTTAATATATTTTATAAAATACCTCAGTATTAATTTTATTTCTATATTGAGTCCCTAGATTGACACAATTAACAAGTGTAAAGATAATTGACAAAGGAAACGAAATAATGATTAGAAAAGAAACATTTTGTTTGAGATTGATTAGAGGTTTGAACATAATTATTTTGGTAAAAATGAATTTATTAAAGAAAAAACGACTTTGTCTAAAGATACAAATAATTATTTATTATTATAGCCAATAGCATGTGGTGAAATATTATTCCATCTCCATATTGTAGGAGTGGGACTTAGAAATTGTCTTCTTACGTTTGAATGGACTTCCAGAAATCTGATTCAGGTGTTTAATGGACAACAGGATCCTTCATCAGAGATTATGGCTATTACTGATGACATTTTGCAATTTGATGATAGATTTGAGTTAGTCTCTTTTGTGTATGTTAGCGGAGAAGATAACAAAGTGGTTGATTATTTAACCAATAGCAACAGAAAATAAACTCGCGTGTAATTTGTTAACGAATTCAAACTGGGCTTGCAAAGCCTCCCGTATGAATATGTTTCTCCTCAATGAATAGAGAAAAAAAAAATTATGTCTTCTTAATTTTATATAATATAGTTTGTGACAATGATAATCTTATTCTACTTATTGAGTTATGTAGGTTAGAGTATCAAATTAGTTTTTAAAGTATATTTTAAAGTATATTTCAGATTTTAAATTTTGATTCAGTACAATTAAACTCTTAATGTTTTACTCCGACATAAATTTGTATCCAAATTCAACTAAAAGAAACCGTGAACTTAACTCAATTATATTTGTCTACCAATAAAAAGTAGATATGAAAATGTCATCTTCAGTCATTGAGAAATTTGCCGGTAAAACTAAAAAATCGTCATTGTCATCTGCTCCTTCAAAAATCAAACACATTGTCGTATTTTTTTCTTCAAAGTTTCAACAAAAGACAACAAGTCATCTCTTTGATTCACCAAACAATCCAAATAGAAGACTTTTCCTTGAAAGGAAAAACAAATGAAAGATTACAAGCAAAGCTAGAAAGAGTCCATTGATGCCCTTCTTAAGGTCGGCCAATTCTTTCTAACTTGTTGCTACTTTCTTCAAACATTTTGAACTAAAAGGTCTAGAATGTTTACACAACCGGCATATATAATCTTTTGATGTTTCTATTTTTCTTTTAGTCCCTTTGAGACCAGAGCTCTTGCTCTCATTCTCTTTCTTTTTGAGTGTACAATTATTTCTTGAATGTTCTTTCCTCTTACATATCTAGAAACCAACATAGCTTGTCTTGGCAACAGAATCCATCTGTCAAATTATAAATTTCATGAGAAAGAGAATTAGCTATAACATTTTTATCTGAAGAAATATTTTTCAGTATCAAACCTAAAGTAGTTGAACCATTCTTGCAACTCCAAATTAAGGTCTAGACTGTTTAGTCTCTTTGAACATCATATTCATAAACCCTTTCGACATAGGTTGAATCTATTCGAAGGAAAAACTTCTTAGACACTAAAAAGATGCAAAAAGCTTTAATCCCCTTTTTAGCGGCTAATACTTATTTTTTATGAATTAGATATTTCAATTCTGCACCTTTAAATGTTCCAAACTAACACTTAAAGATAGGTTTGGGTTTTCATCTTCTAATTTCTGAAACTGCACTCCAACTCTTATTTGAAGTATATATCTCCTCAACTAACTCATCTGCATCAAAGGGTAAAACTTAACAAGGCAAATTTTCATTTTTTTCTTTTATCTTACTGCCTGAGTGTTTTTCATCATCCCAATGCCAAATAATTTCAATAGATGTTTTCTGTGCTATTCTTTTTAGGTATTTTGAAATGTCTTTTACAATTTTTTAGCATAATTAGTAACTCTACAAAACCTTTGTTCTTACTTTCTATCTTCCAATTCATAAGGAAATTGAATAATTTTTTTTAGAGATGTGACTGTAACCAAAATTTTTCTTTGGTCATTTCCACCCTTAAAAAATTTACTTTTTTCCTTAAACCATTCTATATTTTTTTCAATCACTTATTTAAGGTAACTCACGTTGTTCCTCTTCAGTTCGACTGACTGCACAAAATGTTTGTCAATGCATTAATATCCATTTTACGCTAAAATATGCCTTCAGAGGAATTAATTGTTGTTAATGTATTGACTTCTCTTCCATCTTTACCTACCAATATCCACTTTTCAAATCATATTTAGAAAAAACGAAAAGTTGTTTAAGACTTACCGATCTAATATTTCAACCTATTTTTTCAGATTCGACTTATTAAAACCGAACAGAAATGATTCAGTTTATAATTTCAAAAATTCAGGTATAGGGTGAAAGTTCATTACCCGTGAGTGTAATTAACTCCAATATATTTGGTCTTTTTGTAATTCAATTTTATTTATTACCAAAAAAGAAAATAGCTTTGTGTTAACTTCATTTATTGGTCAAAACTAGTGAATATAATGTTATGATAATAAAGTTGAAACTACAAAGAAAACAATCAAAATGAATTGCTCATACTACTAAGAGCATATCCAACAATATCTTTATTTAAATTATTCTCTTTATTTTAAAAAATCATTTCATAAAAAAAGTTTTAAATGAATTCTCTATCTTTAAAATTTAGATTAGAGAGTAAAATTCACTTTTTATATCTAGATAATCAAATTTCACACTTTATTCTAATTTAATTAATACAAGTCCACTTTATATACATGTTCTATTTTTTTTTTATCTTTCCTTATAATATAAGTTATTACTTTTTTCTTTTGATAAATACTAATTTGAATGAGATAAAATAAAATAAAGAGTATTAGATTTATAAAAAAAAATTACTCTCTATTGGAGATGCTCTAACAAGTTTTAGTAAATTTAAATATTGATATTTTAATATATTCAAGTAAACAACGATATAAGTCACTTTCTATTCTAATTATAATTAATATAACTCCACTTTTTATATATTTTTATTTCATAAATATTATTTTATATGGAATAAAGTAAAATAAAGAACAAAAATATAAAGAATCTATTAGATTTATTAAAAAGAAATCTCTCTATATTTAAAAATATTTTTTAAAATAAAAAATATTATTGTAGTTGCTAGTAAGTTTAAATATTGATATTTTAATATATTAAAGTAAACAGCGATCTAAGTCATACCAATAGCCATCGTATCATACATTAAATAAAATTTTGAAGTAAACTTCGAATATTCAAATATTAATAGAGGGCAAAGAATATTTAAGAAAATAAATAATGGAAAAATTTAGAATTTTTTTAGAAATGTTAAAAAAGACATGAAAAAATTATCTCACTCAGGATAGTCAAAATAATTGCACAAATACAATAGACCAATATCTAAAATAAACATGATCATATGATCAGAACGGTTGACAAGTGTTTGAAATTGTCCCCTCTAGACGATTTGTCACATAAGACCCCCTGATATGGTAAGGATTTTAGTCTATTATCCCAACTTATAGTACAATCAAATGTTTTATTTATACATAATATGTAGATAAAATGAGAGATATATTAATGACATTATTAAACTACTTTAAATGCCAAGTACTTTTTAGCATTAATCCAATGCAAGAAGCTAAAGAGCTACCCAATAAAATAAAATAAACAGCATTAATTGATTAGTAAATCGTTTACGGAACGTGATCATATCTCAATCATAAATATCAGCCTAAAACAACAATAGTAGATCACCTAATACAAAGAGAAAATCAGAGAGATGCCTAGTGAAATACAGATTTTGTAGCAGCAACTTCAAATACAACAGAACTGGATGACCAATATATTCTAGCAAGAATCATATCCTCGCTTGCACCATGGAATTTCAACGTGTAACATCTCACTTGATTGGAAAGAATCTCCATAATCCACATTTTCCACGTGATTTGGAACTACTCGTCCGATACCCATGCTATCAAGTATACAATGATTAGACAAAAAGTTCATCCCAGTGCACAAAATTATCATGTATACAAAAGTTGGTACAAGTCAGGACTAAGATCTCTCCCGCATTTTGGCTCTAGCAAAGAAAACTCCCGCCAACAAACCTACACAATGCAATACCATTACGTGGGGAACAAATCTATGCGCATGTTTGTCTCCGCAAGAATAGTTTGGTTAAAGAGCACATACCAAAGAAGATGCTTGCCGAGTTTTCCAAACTGGTAGGCACTTTGAACAGAACGATGCCAGCAACAGACAGGGGAATCTTATTCAGAGATCCCACAAGGCTGCAGATTCCAGATCAGTGGTGGGAAATTCTATCTCAAAATTTTCAATAATTAGCCATCAACCATTTTAATCATACCTGTATGTGGTGGCCCCTGTTTGATGAAGAAACCACATAGAAGTGAAACTGATTGCCAAACCCAAAAATCCACTAAATGTCATTACTAACCAGAAGACAGGTAGCTTCAAGAGTGGCCTGCAAAGTTTTTTAAGATAAGAGGACTTCATGAGGTTTAACAAGACAATGTTTTATAGGAAGAAAACACAAATTTAGAATTCAAACCCAAGAAAAATATGTAATATTGTATGAATACATACAATCACATTTCATATGCGTGTTACATGAAATGAATAATTAGAAAACAATGGATATCTGGTATTAATCACTAATTTAAAAATGTAAGGTGAGACCTAGGAAAAGCAATGTTAGAAAATACAACAAAAGGCCAGAACATAAGGGCAGAGAAGAATATGAAAATTGGGGCAGCGAGATGCTCCAGAAAAGAGCAGCAAGAAATAGACAAATTAAGAGAAGCATGAATTTGGGATGTCAAAAGGAGAAGGATTATCTTGTAAGAAAGTAGCTGGCAGATCCCAGCAAGGTCACTTGGATTTCAAAATACTTGCAGGCCGGTCATTCATCAGCTAAGACAAAATTCCTACCTATCCTGTCAGTAATTTAAGTAGACATCATACACATCAACTGAATAAAGCAGTAGTCATGAAAGGGGGAAAAAAGGAAATGAGAGAGAGCTTACGTTTTAGAGAGATATTCCACCTCATTGAAAACAAAAATAAGAATAATTCCCAAAGGTAGTGACAGGGTGTTATTTAGCAAAACCATTGAAAACTCGTTCAAGTTTCCAGATTTAGTGACTTGCTTTGCTGTATCCATGACCCTTCGAAGAGTTAGCTGCAGGAAAAAAAAAATTAACGAAGATGCATAATCCATGAGCTACTGTTGAAGAGTTAAAAGTGAATTAGGAAAAGTTAACTGAGATAGATAGAGAAACTTAAATATATTATATGAATGAACAGAAAATATTTCCAAGAATCAAACTATTTCCCTAATGAAAATGATAATAGCACATCTAAAATCAGCTATTGAACTTGCAGCAACTCCAAGTCTTTATAGCTGAGACTCTCAGAGTTGATGTTGGGCTCTAAAAATGCACAATAAATATGGCAAACAACCAATTAATATTGTAGAAAATTAAATTAAAAAAAAATTAACGACAACCTTGTTTCTAAGCTATTGCCCCACATCAATATCTTAGATTGAAAATTTAAATGCTCAAGTCAAAAGTTAGACACTTAATAGTGATCATATCTGAATCAAGTTATGCATACAATGGCCTAAAGGAAGACCTGAACATTCACATTCTTCATTTATTATCAATAATCCACATCCTCCTTTTCATTGCCGATGCAATCTGGTGAAAACCAAGAATTACGTGTATTTAAAAGATCTATAACAGAACTCCGATCAAGGCTGAAAGAAAAGGCTTAGGTTTTTAATATTTAGTGTTCTCAAATAGGAAAGTCAGAATAATTTTAAAATAAATAGGGAGTCCTATAATCAACGATCAAATTTGGTTAATTCCTTAAAATTAGGGATTCTAGAATTTCCTCTACTTCTATATATTTGCAACTTAATTTTTGTAAATGAATGAGAAGAAATATCATCAGTTTCTCTCCTTTTTCTGTTCTTATTCGTAACATGGTACCAGAGCCATAAAGAACCTAGGCCTTTATTTGTTTGAGAAAACCCCAGAACAGGGCTGTCACACCATTACCGCCATCTTAGAGTGCTATTTTGTTCTCACCGCTGGCACAAGGAGGGGTGCCACCTAAAGTCAAGTTGGTCCCCAAAATCTGGTCACCAGAAAACAAGCATGTGAACCACACACGCCACTTTTGTTCCTGCTGCAATGTTCTTGCGCCATTGTGTCTGACTGCAAAATCTTCCCCGTTTTCATTTCCAGCATCGCATGACCTTTGGGCTTCATGACAGGGGGAGATACTCGGGCATTTCAAGTGAGCAACTCTGATTCAGGGCAGAAGTCATCCTCAAAGTCTCTTTTCTTCATAAAGGAACAGTTAGAGCTTTTAAATAAAATGTTTCAATATCAATCATTGGGAAATTCCTCTAACTCGTCTTGTTCTATTGGTCAGTCAGGTATCATTTCCACTACAACCATTGTTCTACAAAGTTTCCAAGCTCCTAGATATCAGATTCAAGAGCTATTGACCATATGACCGGTACTTCACAAGTTTTTTCTACTTACCTTGTGCAGGGAACCAGAAAATTAAAATTACAGATGGTTCCTTTGCCACTATTACAAGAAAAGGGGCAATGTTAATTGCTCCCTCTATCTTAAAAACCTTCTTCATATTCCTAAATTGTCATATAATCTCTTATAAATCAGCAAATTGACTGTTGATCACAATTGTCGTCTTAATTTTTGGTAATTTCATTTTGAATTCAGGATTTAACATCAGGAGAGATCATTGGGGGTGCTAAGCAGGATGGTGGTCTCTAGTTTACTAATGATGTATTGACTTTTGAAAGGCAAGACTGTCAAACTTGTTTGAATTCTATTTTTATTTCTAGTGCTAGTGATATTTTGTTATGACATTATCGTTTGGGACATCCTAACTTTCAATATTTAAGACATTTTTTTTCCAAGTTATTTGTGAATAAAAATATTTGGTTTTTCGATGTGAATCTTGTGAATTAGCAAAACATTATTGTGTTGTTTTTCCATCTCAACCATATAAAAAATTAGAATCACTTACCATCATTCATAGTGATATTTGGAGTCCTAGAGTGTCAACTGTTTCTAGAAAATGTTGGTTCATTACTTTCATTGAAAATAATACTAGAGTCACATGAGTTTTCCTTTAAAAGATAAGTCTGATGTTCAAAGTGTGTTTCAAAATATTTAAAACATGATTCAAACACAATTTCAGACTCAGATTAAGATTTTTCGAAGTGATAATAGAAAAGAATTTTTCAACAATTTGCCAAAAAAATGATCATTTACCAAAGTTCATGTAATAATACATCTCAACAAAACTGAGTGGCTGAAAGGAAAAACAAACATCTTCTTGAAATGGTTAGGACTATGAGTTTTATAACTAAAGTTCCTAAATACCTTTGGGGGGAAGTTGTTTTAACCACCACTTATTTGATCAACAGACTTCCTACACAATTTTGGATTTCAAAACAGCTATCGAAGTTTTTACTGATTTTTTTCCTCATACTCGGTCAATAACTGAAATTCCCTTAAAAATTTTCAGAAGTGTGCCTTTTGTAATAATCATGACGCAGAACAGTCAAAATTTGATCCAAGATCCTACAAATGCATTTTTGTTGGTTATCCATCTAATGAAAAAAGTTACAAATGTTTTTATCTAATTTCAAGGAAAATGTTTGTGTCAACGGATGTCAGTTGTTTTGAAGGAACTCCATACTATAGTAACTCACATCTTCAGGGGGAGAGAAACACCAGTGAAAATGGTTTTTTAGTTGATTCTGATTTAACTGTTAAATTTTTTCATGATAATTTCCTTCATAATCAATCACTGGAGAGAAATGAAACAAAAATGGAAATGAATGAGATAATGCCATCAAAAAATAAAACTGACAAAACAACAAAGATAGACGGGAAACGATATAAAGGTCTTGTTTATTCAAAGGTATATTTGACACAAAAAAGGCAAGCCACTATTCGGTTGGATCACCAAAAATCTAATCAAGAGTTGGATCTTGAAGTTCACAATGACTCTTCTGAGGTACTGGAAAACATTCCTTTAGGTAACTCTGAGTCTAACCCTTCTCATCATTTTGATGGTCTTCCTATAGCTCTTAGGAAATGTGTGAGATCTTGCGCAAAGCATCCTTTATCCAATTTTGTGTCTTACAAGAATATTTGTCCTTATCATGCTTTTATTTCTCAGATATCTAGTGTTTCTATTCTTAACAATATTCAAAAAGCTCTAAAGATTTCAGAGTGGAGATAAACTATTTTTGAGTAGATGAGAGCCTTGGATAAGAATGCCACTTGGGAGAAGGTAAATTTACCAGATAGGAAAGTTGTTGGTTGTAAATGGGTGTTTACCTTGAAGTATGATGCTGATAAATCATTGGAAAGATACAAGACACGATTAGTAACTAAAAGCTACCCTCAAACATATGGAGTAGACTACTCTGAGAATTTTTTGCCTATGGCCAAGTTAAATACAGTTCGGGTCCTCTTGTTTATTACAGCAAATCTTGATTGACCCTTAAATCAACTTAATGTAAAAATTGTTTTTCTAAATGGAGATTTGGAGGAAGAAGTCTACATGAAGCCTCCACTTGGTTTCATAGAAAAATTTGGAGGTAAAGTGTATAGACTTAAAAAAATCTTTATATGAACTTAAACAATTCCCTAGAGCTTGGTTTGAAAGATCTACAAGGTTTGTCAAAGGGCTCGGGTACAATCAAGAACAATCTAATCATACTTTGTTCACAAAAAGATCAACTGAAAACAAGATATCAATTTTGATTGTTTATGTTGATGACATAATCTTGACAGATGATGATTTAGAAAAGTTCAAAAGGCTGAAACAAAGTCTAGCAATAAAATTTGAAACAGCTTAAATATTTTCTTGGAATGGAGGTGGCTAGATCAAAGAAAGATATTGTTGTTTGACAACGAAATGATATTCTTGATCTCTTGAAAGAAATTGGAATGAGCGGATGCAAGCCTTTAGATACACCAATAGAAATTAATGTCAATCTTGGTGAAATTAAAGATGGAGCCCTAGTAGATAAAGGAAGGTATCAAATATTGATTGGCAAGTTGATTTACCTATCTCATACATGTCCTAATATTGCTTTTGTTGTGAGTTATGTTACTCTGACACTTCATTTTTGAAGAAGTACCCATACCCTTCGAGTTTAATATTAGTATGGATATGACAACTTTACCGGATCCTTTACTTTAAAAGTGGATACTCATAATCTCAGATTCATATAAAATACAGGTACAAATCAAATAAACTTAGAAGAGAATGACTTTGTGGAGTTAGAAGAATTATCTCTTAATGACTCACAATTGGAGACTATAATTTGTAGTGGTGACAAAAAATTAATTGGGATGATTTACAATTTAAATAAACTTAGAATTATTATTTTATTGTTTGCTTGTAGTTTGAATTTTAGACTTTAAGTTTGTAATTTAAAATATTTTATCCAATTTTATTTTATTTTATTTAGCAATTTAATGTTATAATTTGGTCTATCTTTTAACTTAAACTATTATATATAAAAATTAAAATATTTACATATATATATATATATATATATATATATATATATATATATATATATATATATATATATATATATATATATACATATACATACATATACCCGTACTCATATCCTAATTTTGGATATCTTTTAGTCATACCCACATATTCAAAAATTTTAAAAATAAGAAACCGGACCTTTAGATATGTACTCGTACCCGAGTCCAAGCAACATAAGTTAATATATGAACACCTTGAAGTTGTAAATAAGATTCTTCGACATCTTAAAGGCATACTAGGAAAATGTCTCTTCTTTAAGAAAAATGAGAATAGAGAAGTTGAAGTGTATACAGATGCAGACTAAGCTTGTTCCAAAACTGATAGGAGATCAACTTCAAGGTATTATAATTTAGTTACTTTGAGAAGCAAAAACCAGAGTGTGCTTGCAAGGAGGAGTACAAAAGTTGAGTTTAGGTCAATGGCTCAAGGAGTATGTGAAGTTATGTGGTTAAGGAGAGTTCTATAAGAACCTGGGAGACCAATTAATTTGCCTATGAGACTGTTTTGTGACAATAAAACAGTTATTAATATTGCTCATAATCCAGTCCTAAATGACATAATAAAATATGTTGAAATTGACATACACTTCATAAAAGAAAAACTAGAAGAAGATATAATTTCACTCCATTTGTTCCTACCACACAACAAGTTGCAGATATTTTAAATAAATGGTTGTTAAGACAGTCATTTGAAGATCAAGTTAGCAAGTTAGGCATGATTGATATCTTTGCACCAACTTAAAGGAGAGTGTCGGTAAAATATGAAAATCAGAATTTTTTGAAATAAATGATTCCTATAATCAAGGATCAGATTTGGTTAATTCCTTGAAATTAGGGATTCTAGAATTTACTCTACTTCTATATATTTGTACCTTAATTTCTGTAAATGAATGAGAAGAAATATCATCAGTTTCTCTCCCTTTTCTGTTCTTATTTTGTAACATCCAGCATAGAAGAAAAGCCCGGTAGAAGGACAACACAACACAACACAGAGCCCAGGAATGTAATATGACAGAAAAGGAATGACTAATCTGAACTTCATCGTCCTCAAATCCAACTTCAATTCTGATAGCAGCCAATTAGACTTCAAATGCCTGGCCTCCAAGTTTCCCAAATAATAAACCCTAATCTAATGAATATTTATGATATCAGTTATTTAAGCCCAATCCCTCAAAAGAAGCTGCAATTTCAACCCAATTTAGAAATAGTTAATTTTCAGAATACTGATATGCCCCTTCATCAGTGACACAATTCTGAATGCATCATCTCCATGCCAGTAAGTCCTTACAAGCAACTAGGTTAACATGAAGAAGCTTATACCGCTGAAATTACTAATGCATGAACATAAAAGGTAAGATACAAAAATAACAAACCGATATTTAGACATTAGGACCGATAATGTGGATAGGAGCCAAAATTCTAGGTAAGAAAAGGTAAAGTCAAGACCTTTAAATCTTGTACTTACAGAATAAGATGCAGTTAGAAAGCAGTTGATTATCTGCCATGCATAGCCAACAGCATGAAAAGACAGATCAGTAATCCCTCCAGAAATGGCTGAAATGATCTGCGCAAGGTAAGAAAAAAGAATTTCTCAAACTCAAGTCCCCTACATTTTTTTGGCAGTGAATAAAGTATTGCCATCTCAAGGAAAGTATTATTAATCATACTATTGAAAATGATGACGACAATAACTATTGATAATAAAAGGAAGCACTATTATTACAGCCAAAATGTCTAAGTCTGCATTGTAATAAACCAAGTTGCAACACATCTTTTTTTTTATAAATTTTTTCATCAGTCTTAATATAGAATGCTAAGTACTGAGTTACTACCTCCATATCACTACTAATTAATTAGTTCATCAAAATTGGTCCCTACATTGCGGTAACCAAAAGAGAAAGATACAAAAGAAAAAAAAGGTTTTATTTGATGGGAAAATCAACTTTTTCATTCCTAGTTATCAGAAAACTATTGCACCCTATATTACATCCCTCCCTCCCAAGGATAAATATCAGTTACTTTTTGTTCCCTCATTTCTCTTCTGTAGCCCCTTCTTATCTTTCTAGAATAGCCGCTATCTCTACACCTTTGATAATCTCTTCAACATCAACCTGTTATCTTTATTCTTATAATGAAAAAGATAGAATTTAGTGGCAGGTTTTCCATGTCCGTGTGAGATAAGTGCCACTTCTCCAGGAAAAGAATGAGAGATGTTATTGGATGCAACCAGCAAACCAATGACTTAAATTAGAATATCAGTTTCATTATGTTGTTTTAGATCCCATGTAATATTGCTCAAAAGAAAGGATGCTAATAATAACAAAATAATGATGATAAACTCAATTTTGAACATACCATTAAGAAAAGAGCAGCCCATACTCTGCTGTCATGGTGCTTACTAAACAGATACATTTCACCAACAGCAGTTATCACATTAGTAACGTTCTTCAAAACTGTGACCATGGCAACATTAATGTATCTCAAGCTGCAGAAAAAAGTAACCAGATTTCAGCAAGATGATAAAACAGAAAAAATTTAGAGCTCAAAGTTTCAATTTTAGTTGTCAAGTAATGTCATCAACAACACATAAGTTTTTACTAGAGCAAATCAAAATTTGATAAAGACCACAGAAACAGATAAATTATTATACCTAAACATGCTTGTAACGAGCATCCCAACAAATATAACATTCACAGGCAACCAAATCTTAATCAATCGCCAGGTTAGTGGTTCAGTTGCTATTATGCCCAGATTACTCAATAATGACACAATAATCACTGAGATTAAGTTCTGCATTGAAAAAGAAAAAAAAAAAAGAGTCATCCAGTTGCTAGATAGATGCCAAAATCAGTTTTCAAATTCTTAAATTAAATGGCACGGTGTAAAAATTACATACAAATAAAAAAATATCATTGGCAAAAAAAAAGACTCATTTATAAATATAGAAATTTACCTGGTACAACATCAAAGATATCCCAGCATTAAAATCATAGCTGGAAAGCACAAATTTATTAACCAGAATCATGCTGCAGGAAGAAATGCAGTATGCAAGGCCAGATAATAAGGCCTGATTTTGTATTTTAGTGGCTCTATTATTACGGGTTGTTTTATCTCTGTCCTTTTCCAACTTACCACCTTCCAAGTCAATTTCATCATTTTCATGAGACTTTATTGCAAAAGATGACCTGAACAGAAGTAGAACAAGATTAAACAGTACCTAACTATTCCAGCTCAGATTTATTACCATTAATTTTATAAAAAATACACAACACGGAGAAAGGATCTGAAAAAGATCAATCTAAAAGTCATTCCAAGTATGAAGAAACTGGCTAACAAATCTCATGGATCACAACTCACATGTAAAAGGGAAAAGACATGGCTAGTGGAATGCAAAATATCTAGTTAACTTTTCATCTTTACCCCACATCTAACAGAAGTAAAACCCCAGTTACAATCAAACTCTTTAAGAAAATTTCTTTTCCTACCAAAAAAAATTACAATACCCATAATAATATTTTAAGGAAAAAGAATATATTACTAAATAAACATTGTATTAAAATTACATTCAGTTGTGGTCATTAACAAGCTAGACCTCTTCAAAACTTAGCGAACCAAATCTGAACAATATTTCAGCATTGAGTTAAACTCAGCCTCAATCTAAATTTTGAATAAACTAAATTTGAATACCATGATACTCATTCAGGACTCAGCGTTTACAAAATACACTAAAACCTAGGGTCATACATTTTTTTTGTTTCACTCATTAGCTTTGGTCACAGCCATTAAAGCATGTGACAGGGCAAAAAGAAAATGCAGGGCAAACATGGCTAGAGTACCAACATGAACTACACATCAAAAGAAAAAAATAATAATAATCAAAAACCTTCGTACTTCATATTACATAAGTGAAATGCAGCATTAACTATAATTTAAAAAAGACAAAATTAAAATCAAGATAACAATACCTATTAAGTACTTCTTTTCTTCGTGGACTAGAGGTCTGGTCAGCTACTCCATTTAACTCGTGAAGTTTGACACCTCTTTCCCCATTTCGGCCAACCTTACTCAAGTCTTCCATGATTTTCTGTCTAGTTGGGATATTCAGGAGAATCTAAGAACAAATACCTTCAAGATAGAATATGGACAGGCATGAGTTATATATCTTAACTAACAAACTACAAACTACAACATGAATTGTAGGCTATAGATGCTTTAGAAAACAAAATGCTTTATGCCCGTCAATAATAACTTTGTTAAGATCAAGAAAAACACTATCCCATCTTCTTGTATCACTATAAAGCTCTCACAAACATGATGGACAGGACTGACACACACCATAACACAACGAATTTTAGAGCTTCCTTTTACCAAAGAAAACAAATGTTAATTTTATTTTCTTAGCATCTTAAATCCATTTGATGGTCGGATTCTTATATGAGGCAAAAGCGAATTTTTGCACTTTCCATAGGGCATGATACATATGTTCTTAAGTGGCATTTTGTGAACACAATCTCATCTATGAATTCTGCAAGAAAATATTTTGCCAGTGTTTGCACTTCTAACTACAAAGTGGTATAAAGAATTGGATCACTGAGACAGCATTTGCCATAAGATATAATTGAAAAATTAAGAAAGATTACTTTTAAGGAAAAAATAAATCAGAGAACTTAAGGTGGTACAATTAAATGATATAAACTTACAATGCCGCACAAGCAATGATATATTTGATTAGAAAGTCACAAATCAATCACCTCAAAAGCTGTAATATGACAAAGAATTAATTGATGAATATGAGATAGAGTCTTGTCTTAAGAAGGTGATAGTGAAGCACATTAGTTGAGAAACTAGCTTGGAAGGAGTTTCAACATTCAACACTCACAATCAGTATTCTAACACGATATCTTAACTAAATTACATTCTATGCCTATTAGCCAGTTTCACTTGGAATATTAGCAATTGGCTTGAAATTTTGTATCAGAATCTTCCTAATTTCCTCTAGACTTTTGAAATATTTCTGACATCTACTATAAGTTGCAATTTGGACATTCATTATCAAGATGTTCAAGTTTCAGTTGTTTAAATTAATGTGAAGCTTGAGCTTAATCCCTACCTCAAAAATAATTGTTCAAGATGGATTTTTAACTTTTGAGCAATGACAAACAAATAGATAGATCTGACAATACCAGTACAATGTTAATTGATCTTTCCATCTTTTATTCCTCAGTATAGTATATTAGTAGCAATTTAATAAGTCCTAAGTAACTAATAATGACAGAAGAATGCCTCTTTGTTCTCCAATAGAATTAAACAAATCCAGGGCTGTCATTCAAAGAGACGAACTCAGAACTCTGATTTTCTATAATCCTATTAGTTTTAGCATCTCTTTAGCACAGACTTTGGAACAGAAGATAAGAAGAAAAGAAAGTGTAACTGAGAACTCTAACAGCATAAAAGGCAATTCCAGACATGTTATTTCTTAGGTCTGTAGTTAAATCATTGCAATTTGTTTAACCTAGATAAATCATAATTAAAATTTGGACCAGTGCACATGACCAAATTGCTTATAGAAAAAAGCCAAAGACAAGGAATTCTGAACTTAATAATCTTACAAGATATGCCTTCTCAAACGAAAACCCACCAACAAGATGGAGGAATAGATAAACCCACGTAAAACCAGCTCATGAAAATATGCTCAAACTGTTTACCTCAAAAAACCACCAACAAGAGGGAAATTAAAATAAAACCCAACTAGAACCAGCTCATGAACATAAACTATTTACATCAAAAGCCCATCTCAAAATTGCTTGAAAATTTCCCAATCGGGGTTTAGTCTGATCTGTATGTGTGTGTAGAGAGAGCGAGAGAGACCTATTCAAAAGAACAAGGTCATGACCTGTCTAATGCATTTCTTAAAAACAAATAAAATCCCAATGGAATTGTAAATAAATCCATCAGAAAACAAGAGAAGGAAAAAATGCAAGCATTTATTAATTCTTACGTACCCTTCATTGAATATATCTTTATTTTGTCCAAGAAATGTAATTCAGGCAAAAACCACCACACCAGCGTCAGTTTCTGATCGAATTTGTCAAGCATAAGTGGTTGCACAGATAAAAAATGAAAGCGGAGATGAAGGTAAAGACGTACAATTGTTTGTTTCCATAGGCAGCTGAAAGAGAATGGAGGGACTCAGGGAAAGAAGACCAACTGAGACAGAGAGAGATCAAGGATGAACATATATAGGAACAAAATTAAATAAAAATCAGAAGAAGAAGTGAAGAAGAAAATGGGGGACCAAGGCGGTAAAGATATTTCTGTGTAATATGGAAAGTCAAATGGGGAAATTTATGAACTATTATGATCGCAAAAAAAAAAAAAAAAAGAAAAAAAAAAGAATTGAAAATTCGATGAGCAGTTCAATCTATACACCACTTCCTTTTTGAGTTTTAGAGACTGGAGCCACTTGCGCTCCTGCCTACTTGCCCTCTCTTTTTTTTTTCCCCTTTTTTCATAAAAGAAATGTTTAAAGATTTAATAAATTAAAAAGAAAAATATTTCAAGGCTATTAAAACATATAAATTTATTTTCATGATATATAAAGAAAAAAAAATGATGTTTATTGGATGATGCATATAATTTTCCAAATTAATCTCAATTTCAAAACATTTATTGATTCAAATTATAGGATTTTATATGGATGGATGTGCATTTCCATTGATAGTGAATTTGAATTTGTGTTTCAAGTACAAAATTATTAAACATAATGTTAAATTTAAATCAATTTTTATATTTAGTTTATCCGGATGGAATCCTAAACAATATTTGATTAAAACATTAATAAAATATGGCATGGGTAATTGAAATTTGAGTTGAGTGCATGATATAATTTGTACTTATTTGGTTAATGCATAAAAATTCTAAACTAATTTTTTCAAATAAAAAAAAATATTTAGCACATTATTATACATATTAGAAAAGTTCAAAGGTGAATAACACCCTTCTTCCAAAATATTCCATATTCCAATTTCATTTAAGCATATGTTGTTATTCCCAATTACTTTATGGCAGAAGTATGGGACACCACTAAGTGTGAAGACAAAGTAGGATTAACTTTGAACATACCACTAAGTATAGTGGCAAGAAAAGAAATTGATGGATCAATTTCTAAGTGTCCTAAATTATGTTGGCTAGCCTTTCTTTTTTATTTTGTCACAATTTAAAAATACCTAAATTTTGTCCACTTATAATTCTAGTTAGATAGGTCTCCATTTTCAGATAGCATAGTGGAGAAAACCCAAGTTGACCATTTCCAATTGTTAGAGTGTAGATTCCATGGGTTGCATGTGTGTGTCATTTAATATACGTATTTTTGCAAGGAGGTCCTATAGTGGATTTCTTGGTGGCTGTCACCAATACTATTTCATTTGTTCGCCAATTTTCTTTGAAAAAAAAAAGAAACAAAAATAATTAAAAAACAGAAGTAATATATTCATTAAGAGAGCAATAAAGCTTTTCAGGCTGAAGGAGAGTTTTTTTCTTTTCGAAAGATGATAAATTTTCATTAAACAGAAAGCAATACATCAAAAGCCACGTACTCCTCTAGAAAAGGAGTATTAAACCAAAAAGAATGAGAAACATTGAAACCAATAGCTCTAACCAAAAATGAGATACTTTGCTGGCTTTCCTTTTCATAAAACTAATAGAACCAAGATTACCCAAAGAGTTAAATACCCAATATAAGTTTAGTTTAATTAAGGAATTTAATGGCTTCAGATTTAATCAATTGAACTTAATTATTTAATTTAACCAATTGTACTCCAATTATTTTAATTTCATCAATTGAAATTGAATCCAATTTAATTAATCAAAATTTTAATTTAATTTCAATTTAGTTCAATTCCATTAATTGAGTCCCAAATTATTAGTTATTTATTAATAAGATTTTTCAAAAAATAATTTTGATTCATTAATAATTCATAAAAGTTAATTTTGAGTTAAATTAATAAATAAGTAGTTAATACTTAATATTAAATAATAAATAAAATTAACTAAAATTTTAAAATCAATAAATTATATTTGAAAGAAAAATATTCATTAAACCAAGAATATTACATCATGAGCTAATAAAATCCTCCAAGAAAGGAGGAATCTACCAAAAGGAAGGAAAAACAAAGAAACAAGTAGCTCTAGCTAAAGAATGAGTAATTTTATTCACTTACCTTTTAACAACAAACTTAATAGTAAAATTCACACCATCAGTCAATAAAGTAAGACAATCAAAAATTAAATAATCAAACTCAGAGAAATCAGTTTTGGGATGTAGGATAACATCCACCGTCATCTTCTTATTGGATTCCAACACAATGGATGAAAAACTTTCCCGCCTAAACTAAGTAAGAACCTCTCTTAAACACATAAGTTCAGCTACTAATGGGTTAACTTAACTAGAAAAGACTTTGGGAAAACCAACTATGAATTCCCTATAATCATTATGAACCAAACCCACTAAACTATTATCCGTAAATAAAGTTGCATCAAAATTACACTTAAAATCAGGGTAATTTGGACATTGCCACCTAATAATACCTCGAGGAGAATGAGGGACTGATTGTACTATAATTTTCTTACTCCAGTCAGTTAAAAAAGAAATAGTAAAGAAGAATATTAGGAGCTGTAACAATATATTTACGTCATAACCAATTATTACGTTGTTGCCAAATTGCCCAGAGGACCATACCAATATTTGAAATCTAAGATGAATTAAAAATCTCGGAGAGATCTATAATGAAAATCTGACAGATCTCTTTTCAGGATCTAATACATGCTATTTAAAGTACAAAACAAATGAATTTAATTGAGAAAGAGAAAGATATGTACATGATTTGGCCGAATCTCTCATCTTAGAAACGATTCGAGAAATTTTTGCACCAAAATCTTCTCTCGTTTTCTAACTCAAAAATGATGGAATTCTTTTCTATTGATTTTACTTATCCTCTATTATTCTTTATATAGAGTAGCTTAATCATTAGAGTTAGTCATAAGAGATACTTAATTCACCGATATATAATAATCATGGGCTATCCATCATACTCATATTATTATTTGAGCTCACATTAAATCTCTAACACTTAATTAATAAATGAAGTCTTGCCTAAATTAAGAATTGATCAAATTTTTAAGGCATTTTATTTGTAATTTATCCTGATATCTCAATTAAAAGCCCACAAATATAAGATATTAAAATAAAATATCTTACATTCTACCACTTGGACGTATTAATTGAGAACATATTACAAAAGACTTCATATTCCCGCTCGATTCAATAAGATTATCAATATAGGATCATGGCGAAAACCACATAATCAAAAACATGACACCTTTCATAGTCACATATGCCAATAACCCTATCAATCCTCATGAGCATCAGTGTGGTAATGTGGTAAGAATTATTCAACACTAACTTTATGATCAAAACTTTATTTGTTGATTTTCTTATCAGTCAGATTTCTTATTTTTATGTAACACAATTACTCATAAGAAATCCTTTATTGCTTCAAAATGAAGTTTGTATGTCTTAAAAAAATTTATATCTCGAGATACTTTATTTGTCACAAGATGTACACCCAAGGCTATGAACATCAATGCCCCAAGTCTTCGCTTAAGATGACACTAATCTTAAGACTTTCAAATATTTAATTTAATATATCACATAATATTTTCCAATAAAAATATAACACTATATAGATAATTATCATAAATACAATAATGTACATTTATACCAATATATAAAGTACGTACAAACATTACATAAAGTAATATAAAATCCTTCCACTAATCAAATGATCAAAATCATATGTTAAACCTTGAGGGGTATTTCCGTCATTTTGATGATAACAAATAAAATAGCAATATTGTATTTAACATACTTGTTTTCTAAGTCTATTATACAGGACATGGATTAAAATAGCAAGAATGGAGATTGGAAGAATAATCCTTGAAAGACAAAATTAAGGAAGTAGCATGTTCACTGCCGAGACTCTATGTGTCACGCCCGTGAAAGTAGCTAACTGTTACCAAATCCAACATTTGAAGTTCATGGCCATGAAGGAAGAACAAACCGTGAAGTGGACATTTCAGTCACCCCCGTGAATAAATATGTCACCCCGTGAATGTTCAAGCATTTTCATCCAGAGAGCTTCACGACCAAAGTCACCACTTGGATCACGGCTGGGAAGTGTGTCATGCCCGGGAAGTGTGTCACGCCCGTGAATGAGTATGTCACGCCCGTGACTCAATATGTCAAAACATTCCAGAGAGCTTCACGACCAAGGTCACCACTTCAGTCACAGCTTGGGAAGAAATGTCACGCCCGTGACAAACATAGTCACGCCCATGAACAATGAAAGAGAAAAATGTCAGGCGTGATTATTTGGTTGGTACAATGGCTAGTTTCGTATTTAATGCACCCCAACGACTATATTCAGCCATGAGAGTATAAATGAAAGTCATTTATACATTCAGAAAAAGAGAATAACAATAGAATAGTAATTACTTTGAATCAAAATTTTATTACAAGCTATTTGTACATTTATACTTTGAGAACAAAATATATTCTCTGTAAAAATCTTTTTGCTCTTTATTTATTGAGCAATTAAGATTTGTAAGTGGTTCTCTCTGTAATCTTTACTCAAGTGAGCTTTGGGTATTTCTGGGTTAAGAGTAGAGCACTTGTAAGGGTTAGTTGTGTGATCCTCAAAACACAAATCAAAGGTTATTGTGTGAGCCTGTAAAAACACAAAGTGAAGGTTGTTTGTGTGAGCTTGCAAAAACACAAAGTGAAAGTTGTTTTGTGTGAGCCTGTAAAACACAAGGAATTAGTTATTGTGTGAGCCATTAAAACACAATTTCTAGGTTAGGTGTTAGCCATTGTGAGAAACACCATAGTTGGGAGTGAGCTTGTAAAACTCTATTATAACATTTAGTGTGTTAGTGAAACTCCCAATTGCGATTGGAGAGAGGAGTATGGTTTGTTAACACCCAAACCTCTATAAAAATCTTTGTGTCAATTTCTCTCTATCCCTCCTAAAATTAATTATTTATTTCCACACCTTAAAGTTTAATTTTTTAAACTCCAATTCAACCCTCCCCTTCTTGGCTTATTATTTGGGCAACAATTGGTATCAGAGCTTTGTCTAGCATCGAAGCCTAAAAAGCACTAGTAAAGATTAAGATATAGCCAGTGAAGGATTCCAAAGTCTCAAACCTTACTTTGATGGAGCAAATTATGCCCATTGGAAGTTTCGAATGGAGACATACTTGGATAGTGAAGGAATTGAAGTCTGGGATAGTGTACGAAAAGAATGGACACCACCAACCAGAAGAGGAGCTGATGGTGAAGAAGAAATCCTATCAAGAGATGATTGGATAGAGCCTCAAAGAAGAGCAAATTTCAAAAACAAGAAGGCAATGACAATCCTATCAAGCTCATTATCTATTGAAGAATGAGGGAGAATACAACACTACCCAACAACATACAGTATGTGGAAGACATTGGAGAATTATCATGAAGGAACTAAACAAGTCAAATCCAAGAAGATTCAACTTCTGACCTCAGAATATGAGCTCTTCAAGATGAAATCCAATGAGTCAATCACTGACATGACCAACCGTCTTCTAGCCATTATAAATGGAATGAGGAAACTTGGGAAGCATCTGAGTTTGGAGGATGTAAACAACAAAATCCTGAGAAGTCTTCCTCTTAAAGACTATGGCTCAAGAGTTGTTGTCATAGAAGAAGCAAATGAAGATATGAGCACATTGAATACTGATGTGCTAATTGGCAAACTTCTCACACATGAGATGGCAGTGAAGAGAGATAGAGAGCTTGAAGTAGAGCCAGAGAAAAGAAAGCCCTTAGCACTCAAAGCCTCTACTTCAAAATCTCAAGAAGAAAGTGAAGATGATGAAGAAATGAGTGATGATGAAAATGAGGACATTGCTATGCTTTCAAGAAGATTAAAAAGAATCATTGAGAAGAAAATGAGCAACTCCAGAAAACTCAGGCAAAGAAACCTTAAACAAACTTCTAATGACACACATAGAAGTAAGGAAAAGGTAAAGTGCTATGAGTGTGGAAAGAAAGGACATATCAAACCAGAATCTCCAAGGCTCAAGAAACATAAGAGCAAATACCAAAGAGACAATGGGGAGAAAGGTCACAAAGCCACATGGGATGACGAAAGCTCTTCAAGTGAAAAAGATGAAAATGAAAGTGAAGAGGTCAACCTATGCTTCATGGCTATTGAAGATCATGTCTCATATAAGGTAAGATCACTACACTCATACTCTTTGAACAATGATAGTAGTGATAATGATGATGATAGTGATGATGATGATGAGCAAAGCCTAATAGAAGAGTTAAATATAGAATTAGAGAAATATAAAGGTAAATTTAGTACTTATAGAAATAATATCTCTAATTTAAAAAATAAGATAGATGGTTTAGAAAAGGAAAACATAAAGCTTAAATCATCTAATGAATCTCTCCAAAAGTCATTAGATAAATACTCATCAAGACTCTCAACAGCCTCCTTGCTAAAAGAAAATAATACTTTGAAAAATGAAGTTGAGGAACTTAGAAATTCCATTTCTAAATTTCACAAAGGTAAAGAGAGCTTAGATACTCTCATTGTGTCTCAAAGATCACCCTTAATTAGACATGGTCTAGGATTTAAGGACACATCTTCATCTTCTCACAAAACCATCTTCGTTAAGTCTAAAGAACCTCACATCACCACACCTGCTAGAACAACAGCAAGAAATAAGCATGTTAAACCTTCTTTACATAAAAAGAATAATCATGCCTTTATGTATAAGAAGCATGCATCTAGAAAAATACAAATTAATCATGATTGTGCATGCCATTGTTCTCAAAATCAGTCTAATAGAATTATGGCTTTCAAATACATTGTAAGACCAGAAAACAAATTTAGACCAAAACAATGTAATTATTGTATGAAAATGGGTCACATAAATAAATATTGTTGGATAAGGAAGACTCATTGGGAACCTTCATGTGCTAACCCCCAAGGACCCAAACTCGTTTGGGTACCTAAAAATCATACTTGAACTGTGATTCTGTAGGTATGCCTCAAGTCCACAATAAACAAAAATGCTTGGCTAGTAGACAGTGGATGCTCAAGGCATATGACAGGAGACAGAGAACTTTTCAATGAAATCAAAAGTATTGATGGAGGTAAAGTTACCTTTGGAAACAATGCAAAGGGTAAAGTAATTGACACTGGTTCTATTGGTGTTAATGGTACTACTTTTATTAAAGATGTCTTACTTGTTGATGGCTTGAAACATAACTTGTTAAGTGTGAGTCAATTATGCGACAAAGGAAACAAAGTAATCTTTACTTTAAATGAATGTTTTGTGATCACTATCGATGGTCAGGAGATATTTAAAGGAAATAGAGATATAAATACATACATAATAAACTTACATGAATTATCTAACAATTCCTCTAAGTGTCTTGTAACTACTAGTGATGAACATTGGCTGTGGCATAGAAGACTTGGTCATGCTAACATGGACTTAATACAAAGTCTTAGCATAGGAGAACTAGTAAAAGGACTGCCAAGAGTTAAATATGAAAAAGACAAGACATGTGAACCTTGCCAAAGAGGAAAACAACACAAGTCATCCTTCAAAGCCAAAAACATAGTAAGTACTTCAAAACCTCTTCAACTCCTACATTTAGACTTGTTTGGACCAACTAGAATTGCTAGCTTAGGAGGAAAACATTATGCATCTGTCATCGTAGATGATTACTCTAGATTTACTTGGGTAATTTTTTTAGCTCAAAAGAGTGATGCTTTTGAAAACTTCAAAAACTTTGCTAAAAGAGTTCAAAATGAAAATGGGTACTGTATTTCAAAAATAAGAAGTGATCATGGGAAAGAATTTGAAAATGAAAACTTTGAAAATTTTTGTCTTAAACATGGCATTTCACATAATTTCTCATCTCCTAGGACACCTCAACAAAATGGGGTAGTTGAAAGGAAAAATCGAACTTTAATTGAAATGGCTAGAACAATGCTCAATGAATATGAATTACCAACTTATTTTTGGGCAGAAGCCACAAATAATGCTTGTTATATTTCAAATCGAGTTTTCAAAAGACTTATTTTAAACAAAACCTCATTTGAGCTATGGAATGGAAGAAAGCCCTTGATATCATACTTTAGAGTATTTGGATGCAAGTGTTTTATATTGAACACCAATGACACTCTTGGAAAATTTGCCTCTAAATCCGATGAAGGTATCTTTTTAGGATACTCTACAACCAGCAGAGCATATAGAGTATTTAATAAAAGATTACTAACAGTTGAAGAATCCATGCATGTTGTTTTTAATGAATCTAGTAGACTTGATCCTGTGAAAGGTAGTGTTCTTGATGATGTTATAGGTAATATGGAAAGACTTGATATTGGAAATGGGAAATAAGAAAATGATCAAGAAAATGTACAAAAAAATGATTCTCTACCTCAAAATCAAGAACAAAATGATCAAGAACTTTCAAAAGAATGGAGAATGACGAAAGATCATCCAAAAGATCAAATCATTGGTGATCTATCAAGGGGAGTAAGTATTAGATCTCATTTCAAACATCTAATCACTGACATTGCTTTTATTTCACAAATTGAGCCTAAAAATATTGATGAGGCTCTAAATGATGAAAGTTGGGTAATTTCCATGCAAGAGGAACTCAACCAATTTGAGAGAAATAAGGTATGGACCCTAGTACCTAGACCCAAGGATCATCAAATTATAGGTAGCAAATGGGCATTTAGAAACAAACTAGATGAACAAGGGTTAATAACTAAGAATAAGGCTAGACTAGTTGCAAAACGATATAATCAGGAAGAAGGTATAGATTATGATGAAACATATGCACCTGTAGCTAGATTAGAAGCCATAAGAATACTTTTAGCATATGCATGTCACATGAATTTCAAACTTTTTCAAATGGATGTGAAAAGCGCATTTCTAAATGGGTATATAGATGAAGAAGTGTATGTAGAACAACCACTAGGTTTTGAAAGCTATGATTTGCCAAATCATGTTTTTAAACTTTCAAAAGTTTTGTATGGTTTAAAACAAGCTCCAAGAGCTTGGTATGAAAGGCTAAGTTCTTTTTTATTAGAAAATAGATTTACAAAGGGAAATGTTGACACTACATTATTCATCAAAAAGCATAAGCATGAGATACTAATTGTTCAAATTTATGTTGATGATATAATATTTGGTTCTACTAATGAGTTGCTTTGTCAAGAATTTGCTAAGTGTATGACTAAGGAATTTGAAATGAGCATGATGGGAGAGCTTAAGTATTTCCTTGGTCTACTAATAAAGCAAAGCAATGAGGGCATATTCATCAACTAATCCAAATACGCCAAAGATTTAATAAAGAAATTTGGTATGGAAGGATGCAAGAATACCAAGACTCCTATGAGAACATCAACAAAATTGGACAAGAATGAAAAGGGTAAGAGCATTAATGAAAAGCTTTATAGAGGTATGATCGGATCACTTTTATATTTTACTGCTTCTAGACCCGATATTATGTATAATGTTTGCTTGTGTGCACGATTTCAATCATGTCCTAACGAATCTCATTTAAATGCAATAAAAAGAATTTTAAGATATTTACATGGATCTTTGCATCTAGGTTTATGGTATCCTAGAAATTCATCCTTTTATATTATAGGATATTCAGATGCAGACTATGCTGGTAGTCTTTTTGATAGGAAAAGTACTTCAGGTACTTGTCACTTTATTAGAGAATGCTTAGTTTTTTGGTTTAGCAAGAAATAAGTTTCAGTAGCTCTCTCAACTGCTGAAGCAGAATATGTAGCAGCTGGATGTTGTTGTACTCAAATTCTTTGGATGAAACAACAACTTAAGGATTATGGTCATGAGATGAACCATATACCTATTAAATGTGACAAGACAAGTGCTATAAATCTTTCAAAGAATCCTATTCAATACTCAAGGAGTAAGCATATTGACATTAGACACCACTTTATTAGAGATCATGTTCAATATGGAGATGTTGCATTAGAATTTATAAGAACAGAAAATCAATTAGCAGATATTTTCACTAAGTCTCTAAATGAGGAATGATTTAATTTCATTAGAAGAGAACTTGATATGATTGATGGATTAACCTTGTGATTGTAAAATTATGAAATTTCAATTGATGATCTTAATTCATATTACAAGATATAAGATAGAAATTTTAATGAAAATCTGTATTTTAAGGAATAAAATCTTTGTTGAAATGATTTAGTCTTGTTTTAGGATTTAATTTTGTTTGATGAAAATTTTAGGGGAGTCACGCCCGTGACTTAAATAGCCAAAAGAGGCAGTGTCGTTCATGACTTGGTTCACGTCATGATTCATGGCTTCAAGTGGTGAAACTTATTTTCATGGCTTCATTCACTTCCGTGAAAATAGCTTTTCACGCCCTTGACGAATTTTCACTCCCGTAAACTATTACACCCCAAAAATCACAGAGGCTTTCACATCTTGAGTCACAGCTTGCTTCACGGGCATCAGTAGTGAAATTCAACATTTCACGCCCTTGACTATTTATTCACCCCCGTGACGTTTGATCATTCACGCCCGTGATGTTCAAAGATCACGCCTGTGAACTTATTCACGCCTTCATTCATGGGTGGAACACTCCTTCAGCAAACTGTGAACACGACAATTCACGCCCGTGAACACTAACTTCACGCCCGTGAATGTATCGAGTATATAAAAGAACAGCCGGTTATATTTTTCATTTCAACTCTCCAACTCCCAAAACTGCTTTCATTTACACACATTCATTGAGACATTGAAGATTTCGACCCCCAAGACTTAAGCTTTTCCTATAAATACTACCAAAAGTTCAAATCTTCATCAAAAATCATACATTTCTAGGGTTTTCATAAAGATTTTCTGTCAAAAGTTTCCACTCCATCACAAACCAAATCCTTCAAATCAAATGGAGACTGCTTCATCCAAGGGAAAGAGAAAGAAGTCCCATGCTCCTAGGAGGTATGCAGATTACCTCATGAACCGCATTCTGGAGGCATGTCATCCTCGATACTCAACTTTGAAGAAGAGACCTCTATTGTCATCAAGGTCCTTCGAATGGCAGACAGTCTGAAGTCTCGAACTCGATATAGCTATGATAGAGCAGTTACAAGCCTATCATCTGAAAGATTTTGTGGACATTCACCAGCCAACCTTGAGGGAGCCAACACTGGAATTCCTCAGCACCTTGCAGGTTTCACCTACTGGAGTGGTGAAATTCCAACTTTGCAACAATCCCAACACCCTCAGTGCCATCGAATTTGGGAAATTGTTCAATCTACCATCTGATGGCATCCTGAATGATACTGAGGTAGAATTCTCTGCCCCTCGAGCCTGGACACACTTTGGCACCGATTGCAGCTGGGATATCAAGAAGAAAGAGCACACATCTCAGGTCCCTGGTGCACAAGTATTTGCATAGATTCCTAACCTATAGCATATTTTCTAGGGGAGAAAGCAACGGGACAATCAGGAAATCGGAGCTCTTCCTCTTTGAGATGGCTCGCAGAGGACTCATAGTGGCACTTTCTAGATGGTTTGCAAACCATCTTCTCTCCATTGCCACCAAGCCTACTGGAGATATTTTGATTGGGGCATATGTCACCCACATAGCAGTGAAGCTTGAGTATCTGAAGTTGGATGAGCATCACTTCAACCTCATCCCTAGACATATTCGAGATCGCTTGGATGTCGAGTCCTTCATTAAGATAGGAGTGACTGTCAGAATCGGTTTCAAGAACGACATCTTCTACCGCTTCACTGACACTACTGGGAATATCATCTGGGAAGATAATGACATGGAGGATTTTAAAGCAGGCCTCCAAGGAGTCCAACAGAAGAAAAGGGCTCGGGTTAAGGAATCACCTCCAGTAGTTGAGCAGGACATCGGACAGTCCTCAGCTTCCACACCGACCTTAGCGCAGCAGGTGGTTGACCTCTTGGCACCACGTTTTGAGCAGCTGCAGACTTCGATGGATGAGAGGTTGGAGAACCTCAAAGACTTCATGGAGTCTCGGATGGACAGCCTTGAGGCTGAAGTGACTAGGCTTCGTGATAGGATGTCTGACTAGGAGTTAGGCTAGAGTGTAGCCTAAATTTGCTTATCTTTTGCTTGTTTATTTTATGTTTGTTGGTGTGTAGGAAATTTTCAATTTCCTTTCTAAACATTTAACTTTGTTTGTATCTTTTCCTTTAAATTAATGTATTTGCTTTTGCTTATCTCATTGATATCTTTTTATCCTTTTTTGATTGATGACAAAAGAGGGAGAAAACTAGCAATATATTATAGGGAAAATGGTATCAAACTAGCAACATAAGGAGAAACTAGCAATATATATTAAGGTAAATGAATTTTGAATCAATACTTAAAATTGAATTGACTTTGAAATAGATTAAAAGGGATTAGAAACCTTGATTCAAAATTTCATATGCAAAGTATAAAATTGAAAAATTGAGCTTTATATACATAAGATATACCTTAAGTATACTTTGCAAGTTGCAAAAATAAATATGCCATGATATAAGTATACCTTACATATACTTTATGCCTTAAAAAGAAATTATGGTATATATTGGATATACTTCTCATATAACTTGCATATACTTAAAATCTAGTAAGTTTATTTCAATGCTACATCATTATTTACTATTCTTGCACATTATAAATTTTTTTATCCTAAGTATATTTTGAGGGGGAGACTTCTCAAAATCACATATTGCTAGATTATTTGTCACCATCAAAAAGAGGGAGATTGTTAAACCTTGAGGGGTATTTCCGTCATTTTGATGATAACAAATAAAATAGCAATATTGTATTTAACATACTTGTTTTCTAAGTCTATTATACAAGACATGGATTAAAATAGCAAGAATAGAGATTGGAAGAATAATCCTTGAAAGACAAAATTAAGGAAGTAGCATGTTCACTGCCGTGACTCTATGTGTCACGCCTGTGAAAGGAGCTAACCGTTACCAAAACCAACATTTGAAGTTTACGGCCATAAAGGAAGAATAAACTGTGAAGTAGACATTTCAGTCACCCCCGTGAATGTTCATGCATTTTCATCCAGAGAGCTTCACGACCAAAGTCACCACTTGGATCTCGGCTGGGAAGTTTGTCACGCCCGTGAATGAGTATGTCACGCCCGTGACTCAATATGTCAAAACATTCCAGAGAGCTTCATGACCAAGGTCACCACTTCAGTCACAGCTTGGGAAGAAATGTCATGCCCATGACAAACATAGTCACACCTGTGAACAATGAAAGAGAATGTCAGATGCGATTATTTGGTTGGTACAATGGCTAGTTTCATATTTAATGCACCCTAACGGCTATATTCAGCTATGGAAGTATAAATGAAAGTCATTTATACATTCAGAAAAAGAGAATAACAATTACTTTGAATCAAAATCTTATTACAAGCTATTTGTACATTCATACTTTGAGAACAAAATCTATTCTCTGTAAAAATCTTTTTGCTCTTCATTTATTGAGCAATTAAGATTTGTAAGTGGTTCTCTCTGTAATCTTTACTCAAGTGAGCTTTGGGTATTTCTGGGTTAAGAGTAGAGCATTTGTAAGGGTTAGTTGTGTGATTCTCAAAATACAAATCAAAAGGTTATTGTGTGAGCCTGTAAAAACACAAAGTGAAGGTTGTTTGTGTGAGCCTGCAAAAACACAAAGTGAAGGTTGTTTGTATGAGCCTATAGAACATAAGGAATTGGTTATTGTATGAGCCATTAAAACACAAGAAATTTCTAGGTTAGGTGTGAGCCATTATGAGAAACACCATAGTTGGGAGTGAGCTTGTAAAACTCCATTGTAACACTTAGTGTGTTAGTGAAACTCACAATTGCGATTGGGAAGAGGAGTAGGGTTTTTTAACACTCGAACCTCTATAAAAATCTTTGTTTTAATTTCTCTCTATCCCTCCTAAAATTAATTATTTATTTATGCACCTTAAAGTTTAATTTTTTAAACTTCAATTCAACCCCCCCTTCTTGGCTTAATATCTAGGCAACATCATACTTTAGACCCATACTAATGACGTGTTTTACATAAATATTGGGTCGTAGTCCCTTGGTTAGAGGATCTGTTATCATATCTTCTGTACTGATATGATCCACCTCAACGTCGTCTTTCTTTATCAGCTCTTTCAATGTCAAATACTTGACTTCCATATGCTTAAACCCTGTGATATTCTTCTTGTTTTTAGCAAACAACACAACTAGAAGATTATCACAATACAACTTTTATGGGTCTGTTAATGGAATCAACAACTGACATTTCTGCAATGAGATTTCGTAGCCATACAGCCTGTGTGGCTGCACCATAACATGCTACAAACTTAGCTTGCATCATGGAAAAAGAGATTAAGGACTGTTTAACACTTTTCCAAGATACAACCCCACCAGCCAGGATAAAAACATAACCTGATGGGGATTTTCTATCATCTAAGCAACCAGCAAAATCTGAATCTGTATAGCCAGTTAACTCCAGATGCTCAAAATTTCTGTATGTTAAGATATTACTAGTCCCCTTAAGGTATCTCAAAACTTTTTTAGCCGCAGTCCAATGATCCATTCTAGGATTAGATTGATATCTACCCAAAATACCAACTGTAAATGCAATGTCCGGCCTAGTGCAGACATGAGCATACATCAAGCTTCCTACTACATTAGCATATGACACTGCTTTCATTGATTCTCTCTCAATCTCATTCTTAGGACACTGTACCAAGCTTAATTTATCACCTTTAGCAATTGGCACATCCCAAGATTTACATTCATGCATATTGAATTTCTTCAATATCCTCTCTATGTATGCCTTTTGAGAGAGACCTAAAAGGTTTTGAGATATGTTCCTTAAGATTTCAATTCCAAGGACAAAAGATGCTTCTCCAAGATCTTTCATATCAAAATATTTAGATAAAAACTGCTTAACCTCATGCAATGTACCTAAATCATTACATGCAAGCAAAATACCATCTACATATAATATCAAAAAGATATATTTGCTCCCACTGATCTTGAGATATATGCATCTATCAACTTTGCTTTCAACAAAGCCTAAGGAAGTGATTACAGCATCAAATTTTAAGTACCATTGTCGTAACGCTTATTTCAAACCATAAATAGACTTTTTAAGTCTACAGACAATATAGTCTTTACCATCTTTATGAAAACCTTTAGGTTGTTCCATATAGACCTGCTCATCTAAATCTCCATTCAGGAATGCGGTTTTAACATCCATCTGATGTAGCTCTAAATCAAAATGAGCTACTAGTGCCATAATTACTCTAAATATATCCTTAGAGGATACAGGAGAAAATGTTTCACTATAATCAATTCTTCTTCTCTGAGTAAATCATTTGGCACTAATCTGTCTTTAAACCTCTCAATATTCCCTTTGGAGTCTTTCTTAGTCTTATAGACCCATTTACAGCCAATAGGTCTATAACCTTTAGGTAATTCAACAAGCTCCCATACGCCATTACAATTCATAAATTGCATTTCATCTCTCATTGCTTTCCACCACAGATCTGATTGGGTACTAGAAACAACTTCCTCAAATGATATAGGATCAAAAACATGACCAATGTCATAATCACTCTCTCCTAAATAGACCACATAATTAGATGTAATAGCATATTTCCTTTCCTTGGTAGACCTCTTAAGAGGAATCTGTGCAACTGCACCCTATGATGATGAAGCCTCATTAAACTATATAGGCTCATCCCTTAATACTGGATTAATCACAGGTGTAGGAACCAACATTGTAGGTTGCTTGGGAATTGGTATATGCATAACCTTAGTCTGTTGTTCCTTACTAGTTATCTCAGAGTGTTCATATTGATCAGTTATATCAAATTCTAAAAATTTAGCTGTTTGTGATTCTACAATTCTAGAACCCCCTTCTCTACAATAAAATTTATAGCCTTTAGAATGATCTGGGTATCCTACAAAATAGCAATGAGTAGATTTAGATTGTAATTTACCTTCAGTAGGATTATAAATTCATACTTCTAAAAGACAACCCCAAACATGGAGGTGACTTAAGCTAGCTTTCCTATTAGTCCACAGTTCAAATGGCATTCTAGCCACAGACTTACTGGGTACTCTATTGAGGATATATAATGTCGTTTTAATAGCCTCACCCCATAAAAAGTCCAGGAGATTGGATCTTGACATCATGCTTCTAACCATTTCATTTAAGGTGCGATTCCTCCTTTCAGCCACACCATTCTGTTCAGGACTTCCTGGCATAGTAAACTAAGCTACTTTTCCACAGTCCTCCAAGTATTTGGCAAAATGACCTTTTAATTAACCTGCTATACCGTATTTGTCATAATACTCACCATTCAGATCAGACCTAACAATTTTGATAACTTTTCCCTATTGTTTCTCGACTTCAGTCATAAAATCTTGAATTTCTCAAAAGATTCAGACTTTTCCTTGATCAAGTACAGATAGCCATATCGGGAAAAATTATCAATAAATGTTATAAAATATTTATTATTGCATATTATGGGTGAATAAGGTCCCCATATATCTGTATGGATTATCTCTAAGAGATCTGTATTCCTGATTGATCTTTTTTTCTTAATTTTGGTTAGCTTACCCCTACAACAGTCAACACATGTTTCTAGGTTACTAAAATCAAGGGCAGACAAAATATTATCTTTAATTAGCCTTTCTACCCTTTCTCTAGAAATGTGGCCAAGTCTTTTATGCCACAACATAGATGACTTTTCCTTTATTAAGGGTCTTTTGGCAATAATATGTTAAACATTACATGATGTGGAATATATTTCATTTGAACTTAAAGAAACTTGATACGAACCATATGACAAAATACACCGGCCAACTGCCTTTGAATTAAGAGTTATATTAACAACTTCATCTTTAAATACAAAAGCATAGCCAATTTTGTCTAATTCAGAAACATATATCAAGTTTCGTCTAAAAGATGGTATGAACAATACATTAGATAAAAATAGTTCATAACCACTATCTAAGTTCAAACAAACATTTCCAACTAGTTGAACATCAACTGTAGCATTATTGCCAACTGTGAGCATTAACTCTTCTTTATTTGGCTTCCTCATGTTTGTGAATCCCTGTAATGTGAAGGCAACATGTTTAGTCACTCCACTATCAAGCCACCAAGAACTGGATGTGGCATCAGCTAAATTAGATATACAAATAACAAAACTAAAAAAGTTACCTGTAGGTTCACACTTCTCTAACCAAGCTTTATATTTAAGACAATCCGCCTTTTTATGACCTTTCTTTTTGCAAAAGAAACATTTAAGTCTCTTTTTCTCTATGCCTTTAGAATCACCCACAACACTAGATCAGGAAGACTCATGTCCTTGAACAAAAAAAGAAGCATTAGTCTTAGCTTTCTTACCTTTCAGTTTACCTTTATGCTTGGATCCAGACACAAGAAGCGCGACACTAAATTGTCTCGCCTTTAGCTTCTCTTCTTCAGCAACGCAAACGAAAATGAAAGCATTGACAGTCCAAGGATCCTCCCTAGAGTTGTAAGCCGTAATAAGCATCTCAAACTTAGGAGGTAGAGTATTGAGAGCTTGATGAACAATACAAGCATCAGGGAGAATAATGTCAAAACTCTTTAACTCATTCTGTATGTGGACCATCTTTAAAATGTACTCCCTAACACCTCCAAGTCCGTTATACTTCATGGAGTATAGTTGTTTCAGAAGGGTACCAATCTCAGCATTGATTGACACTTTATAACGTTGAGACAAAGCTGTAAGAAACTCCTTTGATATATGAGTCTCAGGAAGACCGCTCAACAGATACTCTGGAATTGACCTTTTAAGGGTCAAATATCACATGTGGTTCATCTTATACCAGGTTGAGTGTAACTCTTTTTCCACATCAATACTCTCAGGAGTCAAGGAGTAGTCATGGCAAGATCAATATCTGCCAACTCCATAGCCATTTCTACGTCTCTTTTCCACTCCTTGAAATTAGAAGTTGTTAATGTCTGAACTGTAACTGTGCAGTTATTAATTGAGAATATGACTGAAAAAATCAACAATGTAATACCTTAGTTCAAGACAATAATAATACTCAAAGCTATAAAAGAGTATTAATCCGAAGAATTTCAGCACATCATTATATAATCACCTTTGGGCAAAAAATATAACATGCAATAGATAATTCTTCAATATAAGAACGATATAGGAATTTATACAGTCTTTGCAAATTTAAACACCTTTGGGTAGAATAAACCACTCAGACCAGTTCATTCCTAATCAAATGTCTTATATTATCATCTCAAAATTTGAATTTATAATAAACACCTTGGGGCCGAATAATTATAAACCAAATCTGAAACATCCCTAAAACATATAAGTCTGTATATTTCTTAAAATCTCTCCCTAGGAACTAACACATGCTATTTAGAATACAAAACAAATGAATTTAATTGAGAAAGATGAAGAGATGTACCTAATTTGGCCGAATTCATCGTCTTAGAAATGATCCGAGAAGTTTTTGCACCAAGATCTTCTCTCATTTTCTAACTCAAGAATGATGGAATTCTTTTCTATTGATTTCCTTATCATCTATCCTTCTTTATATAGAGGAGCTTAATCATTAGAGTTAGCCACAAGAGAGACTTAACTCACGGTATATAATAATCATGGGCTATCCATCATACCCATATTATTATCTGAGCTCACATTAAATCTCCCACACTTAATTAATAAATAAAGTCTTGCCTAAATTAAAAATTGATTAAAAATTCTTAAGGCCCTTTATTTGTAATTTGTCATGATATCTCAATTAAAAACCTATAAATATAAGATATTAAAATAAAATATCTTATATAGCAAACCTAAACCATACAAGAAAGGACATAACATTGATACTAGGAACATCCAGACCCTGCTGACTCCAACAATCACAAGCCAAGCAACAAACTAAGAAGTGATAAGAGGGGTGTTCATCAAACTGATTACAAATTGCACACACATTTTTCAACTGGAATCCTCCTTAAGAAATGCCGCTTTCTAGTAGGCAAAAAATCCTTACACAATCTTAAAATAACATAGACGAACTCTAGGAGGTACCTAGATTTTCCAAATCTTATCCCAACTGAAGCCATTAATAGGAACAACAATGTCCAATAATTCACTACTAATAACTCTATAACCTGATTGAACTGTGTTCATGCCACGCTTATCAAAGTGCCAAATGATACCGTCATCACAACCCATAGAACTAAGAGGAAGCTTTAGAATTTTAGCAACCTCATTCTCCTTAAAGCATTCATAAAGTAAACTCAATATCCCATTCCACAGATCTAGGAATATATAAGTCTTTGACAACCATATCCTCCAAACCTACAATAATTGGAGAAGAAACCTTGAATTCAAATCCCTACACAACCATAAATCCTTCCAAACTCTTATCTATAAATCATTGCCAATACTCCATTGACACCCTTTTTCCATCACAAATTTGGCATTTTAGATACTCTTTCGAACAAAGCTCAGATTGGTCCTAAGTGAGCTTAAAAGAAATTCTCATATTGATAGTATCTAGTTTTTAGAATCTAACAAGAAATAACATCAGGATTAGAAATGAGCTTCCAAACTTCCTTACCAAGTATAGCTAAATTCAAAGAGTAAAGATTTTTAAAACCCAAACTATCATTTTCTTTTCAAACACAAAGCCTATTCCAAGATTGCCAATGAATTTTAGAAGAACCATTTTAGTCAATTTTTGATATTACCGTAAAATTCATTTTTCACTGTCAAATAATTCTAAATATCATTTAGAATCTAGCCATGTCTTAAAATAAATTTTTAGATGTCTTTTACTATTTTTAATAGCCCGATCAAAGTACAGTCAAATTAATTTATTAATTAAGTTGGGTCTTTTTTGCTTATGTTTTACTTTTAATGACTTATTTGACCTCATTTTCACTCAAAAATTTATCCCAAAACTAGTCATAATCTATATTTTTTGATGATTGAATAAAATATTTTTCATCCATGGGTGTATTGTTTACCTCGGATATACTAATCAATTTTGGAAATTATAATTTACTACTAACTCGATATTTCAGCCATTACAATTAACATTGGTTTTGCTAAAATCCATGCATGGTTAAAGGATATGATATTATGATAGCTTCTATGATATGGAGTATGACATAGGATTGAGTATTTATGTTGTCATTCATTGATGAACATGATAGTATATGACATAATAACATGATCATGAAATATCATGATATGAATGGTTTGATGCATGTACAACCTTTTATGCCTACATATACTACTAAATTTTTAATAGCTTAGCATGTGGATGTTTTCCCAAGTAGGTTTTGGAGCCTAGTAAATAGTAGAAGTTGACCAGATGAGTAAGTCTATTTAGAGACTGTAGAGTAGACTCAACTTGGGTTGGTGATATTCATGTCATATTTTGCATTTTGTACATGACATATAGGATATGGGTTCTTTACTTTTGCACATGTTCTTTATTCAAGAAATATGTAATTTTGTAATGGTCACGTATTCTTGTAAACATCAAGCCAATTGAGCCTAAACTTATTATATATATATATATATATATATATATATATATATATATATATATATATATATGATGTTGATCCTTGGAGATCAAAGAGTTTTCTTTATGTATGATGATAAGAAAATGATATGATTGTTTAACAAGTTTTATATGTTAGATATAGTTCTTGAGATTAAGTGTTTCAAAGAAAAGAAAAAGGTTTAGATTTTCTTAGGTTTTCCACAGTAAGTACATATGGCACTCACTCATTTAGTTGTGTTAATCTTGATTAGATGAGAGGACGTTACAATGCAAAAATCCATTTGTTATATGATGTCATAACCTAATAATTATACAAGCTACCACAATCTAAAACATGGCATAACAAGTAATGAACCATTACATAAACAAGTGTAAACCACACTTAGAAATCAAAGAACTATATTTCAACTAGACTAAATTGGATACAGGAATAAAAACCAAGGCTCTCACTTGAGCTCCTCAGGATACCTACCTAAAACTCTCAGAAAACCTATTTGAGGTAAGAGAAGTATCCATATATATATATATATATATATATCAAAACCAAGGGAGCTCACCTAAGTTTAAGCCTTTATCTTTCAAAGATAATCCATAGTGACCTATCTAGATCTTCTGGAACTGATCTACCTTCAATGGAATGCTATCAATTCTAGCTCTAGTCCTAGTTAGCATAGTGGGCATAATCGTATTCACAACACTTACCATAATCATTCCATTCATTAATCATAATTTTCATATACCATTTTATACCATAACTTAACCATTATTATTCCTTACATTTATTTCATACACTAAAATAATTAGAAAACAAAGGTATACCACCTTAAATCGAATCAACCTTAATTCATGCAACAAAATTTAAGAAATACCAAAATCAACAGATTCACACCCATGAACTTCCTTTCATGCCTGTGAAGAAACCTTTCACGAGTAGTTTTCTGGTGATTCAACCCATGAATCAACCCTAAGTTTATGGCCATGATTTAGCCTTCACAAGCATGAACCAAATTGTGAAACTACACATGAATGGGTTTGCTTCATCAAAAATTACCACAATACGATATTCATGCCCCTGAACTACGAATTCACAATCGTGAATTTGAGATAATTTCTAGAATATAAACCAAAATAGAGCATATCATTTCACATCAATATTCTAGAATAGTTTTCATTTAACATGCCATTTAACCTTTTTAGCATTCCAAATGAGCAATTATTCACATTTACCGAATAAAATCTACCATAACTGCATCAAAGCATTTTAAGTCCACAAATGCATTAGAACTCAAAAATCATGCATTTTTACTAATCAACAACCATACAAAATATACTCCAAAATGGAGCCTAACTAAAATTTTAAGTTTTTCAAGCTTGTCCTCTCCTTTGAGATGGACCTTTAAGCTCCTTTTCAGTCCTAGCCATGAAAAACACTTCTCTTAGCCTTTTAGAACATAACTAAACTCATAAAAAATTGAAAATGGACTCTCACTTTCAAATCCTCAAGAACACTCTCTTATTCTCTTTATCTCAAGCTTTTTACCCTAAATCCAACCTTATGTTTCTTTTTCTTTTAAAGATTAAGGGTTCAAAGGTGGCATGCAAGGCTAGTTAAAAAGGAGTGAGGAGTTGGCTTTAAGGTATGGCCGAAAGAGAAAATTGTATTTGCCTCACCTATTTCAAACTGACCAGCATTTACGGGTGTGAAGATTTCTTTACGGGCATCAATGTCTTATACCACATATTTCACAATCGTCACTACCATTCACATGTGTGAACTATAGCCCATGACATTCACAATCTTGACAACATCTTTCATAGGTATGAATCTTTACAAATCTCTATCATTTTGAAACATAACACTTTCACAATGTGTGAAAGTACTTACATCACTATACTCAACCTTTATCCCAAAGTCTACCATTCTTAGACCTTCTTTAAAATCCCACATAACTTATAGGCCTTAATTAACATGTATTACATTTCTTTTGCCCTTAAAGAATTTCATCCTCGAAATTTACTTGATATGTCAGCTCAAAACAACTGGGGGTATTATGCCACCATCATTTTCTATCTTTCCCATGTCACCTCTTATATGGCATGATTCTTCCATAGGACCTTGGCTAATGGTACTTTCTTATTCCTGAACTCTTTAACCTTCTGAGCTAAGATCTCAACTAGTTCCTCTTTATAAGACAAGTTCAGCCTCACCTTTATACTCTTGACTGGAATGGTGTGAAAAGATCTAGTCTGTACCATCTCAATATGGATACATGAAAAATATTATGTATCTTATCCAACTCTGATAATAAAGCAAATTTGTAGAAAACATGTCTGGTTCATTCAAAGATTTCATAAGGTCTGATAAACCTAGGGTTGTACTTGCCCTTCTTATAGAATCTAATGGCTTTCTTCTATGGAGAAACTTTGAGAAATACCTCATCTTGAGATTTGCATAGGACTTCTATTTGTCAGAAGCTGCCTTTAACTAGTCTTGAATAATCTTCACTTTCTCTTTTATCGCTTGCACCAACTTTGGCTCCATTAATATCCTATCATTCAACTTGGTCCAACAAAATATTGTCCAAAACTTTCTACCATAAAATGCCTTATAGGGAGCCATCTCAATATTGGACTAATAACTGTTATTATAGATGAACTCCATCAATGGTAAATACTTGTTCTAGCTTCCCCTAAACTCTATTATACAATATCTCATCATGTCCTCTAATATTTGTATTACCATCTTTAACTGATTGTCTATATGAGGATATAGTGTTGGACTAAAATTGTGCTTGATACCAAAAGCTCATTGTAGACTACCCCCAAAACTGAGATGTGAACTGTGGATCTCAATCTAAAATGATGGAGACTGGAAATCCATGTAGTTGTACTATCTCATTCACATACAATTCTACTAATTGCTTAACAGATAGTCTCTTTAGATAGGTAAGAAGTGAGTCTACTTCATTAAAATATTCACAATCACCCATATGGTGTTGTACTTCATTAGCGTCGAAGGCAACCCAATCACAAAATATATAGTGATCCTCTCCTATTTCCATTTTGGAATTGGGATTGGTTGCAATAATCCTGAAGGTACCTGGTGTTTTGCCTTAACTTGAGGACAAGTTAGGCATCTAATAGTGAACTATATGATGGCATACTTTGTCTCTTGAGCTTCCCTTAGAATCTTCTATCTCAAATACTCCATTTTAGGCCTCGGCCCTAGTAGCACAATCTGTCATATGGTTTAACTGTGCGCCTCGATTTCTCCCTTTTAGAGACCAACTTGGCTAACTCCAATAACATAACATCTTATTTCTATGCTTCTCTAATCTCTTGATCCAAAGTAGGTCGAATGTGCATTTCTGCTAAGGTCTTCTTACTTAGTGCATTAGTTGCCACATTGGCTTTTCCTAGATGATAGTCAATTATGCAATCATAATCCTTTATCAATTCAAACCATCTCCTTTACTTCAAGTTTAACTCTCTCTCTCTATGTAGAAAGATATTTCAAACTTTTGTGGTCGGTGTAGATGTATTAATTTTTCCCGTACAAATAATAGAGTCATATTTTTAAAGCAAAAATTATGGCCACCAATTCTAAGTCATGTGTCGTGTAGTTCTTCTTATGGAGCTTTACCTATTTGGAAGCATAAGCAAAAACCTTCCCCTTTAGTATTAAGACACAACCCAAATCATTACAAAAAATATCACTATAGATGACATACTCTTTGTTCGTAACTGGAGCTTCCATCAACAAACTCTTGAGATGATCAAAGTTTTGTTGGCACTGGAGTGTCCACTCAAAATAGATGTCCTTCCTTAGCAGTCTAGTCAATGGAGAAGCTATCATGAAGAACCCTTTCATAAACCTCCTATAGTACCTTGCCATGCCGAAAAAATTCTTAATCTCCATTATACTCTAAGGAGAGTTCCAATTCAAGATTGCCTCAAGCTTATCGTGATCTATTCTAATCCCATCTATTGATACTACATGTCCGAGAAAAGCAACTTCATCAAACCAAAACTCACATTTAGAAAGTTTGGCATAAAGCCTATATTCCATAAAGGTATGTAACATTGTGTTAGAGAGGTACCCTGAATACAATCACCTTAGGCACCTGATGTACTTATTTATTATTAATAAAAGGCATTTTTATTATATGGTATTTTTTTCATATGAATTGATATAGATCTTAAACTATTTAATGAAGTCCTTGGTATGTAACACAACATGAAGGAATTTGTAATGAGATAATAATGATGAGATTTTTATCATGTGTAACTATGTTTATACCTAAATGATCTCTAGTCATAGGATTAATAAGATGGGACATTGTTAATCCAATAGACTAACACATGTTATACTTTTTGATTAGGTTAAGCGGCTGATCTCATAAGCTGAAGACATGAGATGTTTAGAGTTAACATATGGATGCTTGCTAAAGCAGCCAAGTACATTGGATGACCTGCTACGAGACAATCACATGGATATCTATTAAATGTCAATGATAGTCTCATCATAGCAATGGTGCAAGTATCCTTAGACTTGAGATGCTAAAGGTTATCTTAGATACTGAATCCTATGCTCAAGGTTATCTTGGATATCTATTCAATCTCTCAGAGGTTTCTCATAGGGTGGTGATTGGGTATAGAATTTGGTATTCGAAGGTTGTTGAGTAGTCAATAAAGGATTCACCACTCCTGATAGAAGGAGAGTATACCTATGGCCTCTTGTAGAGATCATTGTTCAGAAATCTTTGACCAAGGTGGATGTGTTTTAAAGAAGGTCTTCAAGGATATATCTTATTGAGTAATGAGTCTCATAGAGAAGAACTAATATCATTTCGACTAGATGTGATGTGGTCAGTCTAGTGGGAGTTGACACTTAGACCATACTCTGAACCAAATGAGGTATAGTTTGGTGAAAGGATGAATTGCATGGCAATTGTCTATGGAAGGTTTTATAGTCAGACCACTGACTTTTCGATCAATTGGGGGTCATGATGTGTTGTTAGATACCGCTTATGATTTATTTTAAATCATGTGATGATTTGAGCTGCCAACATAACCGGAAACATAATGGGTCACACATATAGAAGGAATAAAGGAAATGTGAAATGGGTTTTGGATTGGATCTAAAAATATGAGAGAGATTGTTTTGTGAAAGAGTTCTATAAATGAAAGCCAAATGGGTTGTTCATCAAAAGAGTTTCGAAAAGATGCATCACATGTGCGCGATAATATAATGGCTTGTTGTCGTATGCGTGAGGGCATCCTCATGTGCCCGACATCAAGCTTTCCTGCACATATGTAGGAGCAGCCCATAAGGTTATCGTGCACGTGATGGGGTCCTCGCACGTGCGATGATCTGTGATTTTGCATATTTTTTTCCTTTCAAAAGCTAAACATAGGGTTTTTGGACTCCAACCCTAATTATGATTAGAGGACCTATAAATACACTCAAAAGGGCTTAGAAAGGCAGCTGCATCTTTGAGAAAATAAAAGTTATTCTCTCAAGTTGAACCCTCATTGCTAACACTTTGATGCTTTGACACCCCTATAACCTTTGAGGATATTTTCTTTACTCCTTCACGTGGATACCATTAGAGAAATCCATAAGCTTCGGATTGTTATAGTTTACAACAACCCAACTAGAAGGAAAGCTCACAACTTGAAGATTGAAGTTGCAATCAAACAAAGGTAATTACACTTCTCTCATGCGATGGTTAATCGAATTTTAATGAACATATGGTGTTCTTTGGGTTTTGGTTTTGATTAAATTTTATATTTCCGTTGTAATATATATGAGATGCATGCCAAGAACCCAATAGTGGTATCAGAGCCATCCTATGTAAATTTTAATTGAAGTATCAATGAGATTGATTGTTAAAGAACAACTTGGATTCCCTTTTTTGTTAAAAACAAATTTGATTATGTTTGACCTCAAATTTTAATTTTAATTATAATTCATTGACATGTTAATATGATGATATTAGATATTTTTTATGATAATTAAAAGGTTTGAATTTGATTTGAACCTGAAATTTGAAGTTATGTATAGTTATTGAATTTCTTGGGTTTATGACACCTAGTTGTGCCAATTGAGTTGTTTGAGGGGTTATTCGAATATGGTTTATTAATTTAATTAATAGAACATGTTTATGATATATTTATAATTTTTTTTTAACTTTTGGTCAACACCTATAATGATACAAAAATCGTTTTTGATCAAGGAACAAGAAAAACATGTAACTAGGTTGAGAACCTTACCCTGTGATGAGACTGTTTTGTGTTGTTTAATTTAATGACATGTAACTTGATGATCAGAACCTTAATTCATGTTTATGACATATTCATGATGTTATTTTTATGTCAATTTCATATTGGTGTCAAATTAAATTCGTAGTTAAATTCCTAAAGAATCCTAATTCATGTATGATTCAATTTAATCAATTTTTGTGTAATTGGTTTGCTAATTGAATGATGAATGATTTAGATTTTCTAATGAACTAATTTAATTAGTTTAAATTGATTATAACTTTCTTATAATGATGAGAATGAATTCAAGATATTTTGGGTATTTTTAAATGAAATTTGATTTGGATTGATTTTCAAAGTCCTAGTTTGACCAGGATTCTAGTATGTAATTGTAACTAGGATTGTCTAATCCTATTTGGCATCAAAATAATAATTAATTAAGGTAATTTAATTATGAATTAACTACTGGTCAAATTTTTATTTAATATTGAATGTGATTTAATTATTAAATTCGGATTTAATTATTACATGCATTAAATTGATAATAACCTAGTTGGCATAGTAGGTAATTTTAGGAAACTTTTTGATATGATCAAATGAATGTCTAATTTACATGATTTCCTTTTAGAAAGTGTTTTTAAATGATCATATGATTATTTAATGAGATTAAATAATGAATTCAAGATGAATTTTATTAAAGGCCAAACAATCAAAATGATGTTTCAAGAGTTGAAACAAAGGGAGCCCAAATTGTTACTTTAATGATTACCTTTATAGAGGTGTATGGAATGATATTATGCTATGATTATGGACTTGACCAATGTCATTGATCATGCATGGAATTTTGTTTTTTTGGTAAATGGGGCCTGTGAGTCCCTGCCTTTTTTTTTTTTTTTTTTTTTTATCTCTATTGTATTTCTCTTTTCATCTTACTCCCCTCTAATGTAACTTGAGGTTTTCTCATGAAGAATTTATGTAATTAGATTACAGAGGATTAGAATATAATTGAAATGCAAAGGAGCAAGATGCCAATGAGACGGTGCCAAAAATAAAAGAGCATTATAATTGGAAATTGTTTGCTATTTTGGTGTTGAAATTTCATGCATATATCTAGGTGAGACCTAGTCAATCCTTTCATGGCTTGAAGGATTGATGTTGGATTATGTCTATAATCATAACTTTATAATTAGTATAATTATCTTATATATCTATATGTGATGAATGAATATATTATGCATGCCAAATTACCATGATGAGACCTAAATAAAGAAATCCCTCTTAAATCATATTAAGGTCATTGCCTTCCATTAATATGGTAAAAACCATAGTTCTTTTAGAGTCTGGATTGTTGGGCAAACCCAGGTCCGCTCTGCACGAATATGTTCAAACCATCAAAATATGATTTCATGATTAATGGGTCGACTTTAACTAGTTACATTGGTTTGTTGGGCAAACCCAAAGTCAATGTTAATTAGAGGTAGTATTGGGTAAGTGTACATGAGATGTGCACATATCAAGAGTTGATAGCCCAATGATTCAGTAGTTGCATGATATGATGCAATTGGTATGAGATACATACCAATTGACCTAATATGGCTTGTTGGGAAAACCCAAGGTCATTTTTAGTGATGTTGGATATTGGCCCACTAGGAGAGCTTCCAACGGGTTCTCTCGGATTCCTAGTGAGGGCTATGAGTTCGTAATAAAATAGTGGGAGTTATAATGCACATTTATTAAAGACCTATTATTCATGCATTTGGTACGTTCTCTAACATGATCTTTCTTTATATCTAGGTTGATAGAATCATGTCATCAATCGTGAACTTAAGCTCGATTCTTAATTCCAATAAATTGACTAGCCCAAACTTTCTTGATTAGCTAAGGAATTTGAGAATAGTTCTCAAAACTAAAAAGATAGCCTATGTCTTGGAATTGCCGCTTCCCTCCCCTCCTGTTGATGATGCATCTATTGGCATACAAGAAGCAAGTGGATGATAGTGAGTTGCGAGTTGCATTATGCTCGCCTCTATGTCTCCCAAGCTTTAAAAGTAGCATGAGAACATGGATGTTAATACCATTGTGTATCATCTAAGGGAGCTTTTTGATGAGCAAGCTCGTATTGAGAGATATGAGATATCTAAATTGCTCTTCCACTCCAAGATAATAGAGGGGACTTCTCCAGTGCAACATGCATTGAAGTTGAATGGGTACATTAAGATATTGGCTAGTTAAGGGTTCGTTATGGATCATGAGTTAAGTATAGACTTAATTCTCCAAAGTTTTCCTGATAGTTATGCATACTTCATGCTAAACTATCATATGAACAAGATATCCACTTTGATCCCCGAGTTGATCAAATGCTTTAGACAGTCGAGCCTTCTGTCATGAAAGAGCAAAAGGCTATGAGGCTGGTGGACACTTCTGGTTCTTCTAAGAAGAATAAGGAAAATAAAAAGAAGAAGTCCACAAAGGCCCATAGAGGCGTGAAGAAAAAGGGCAAAGAGATTACTTCAAAAGGGACTTGCCTTTATTGTGGCAAGACTGACCATTGGAAAAGGAACTATAAGACCTATTTGGAGTCTTTAAAGAAGAAAAAGGATAAGACATTGGATGCATCTTCTACTTCAAGTATTTATATTATTGAGGTTAATATTTTTTCTATTAATAATGCATGGGTATTGGATACCAGATGTGGCTCACACATATGTACTGATATGCAGGGCCTAAGGAACAGTAAACAGCTCAAAAAAGAAAGTCATACCTACGTGTTAGCAGTGGAGCAAGAGTTGATACATTAGCTGTAGGAACTTATGTATTGACACTCCCAAGTGGGCTTATTTTAGAATTAGACAATTATTATTATGTTCCAATTTTGACAAAGAATATTATTTATATTTCTTGTTTAAATAAAAAAGGTTTTCATTTGACTATTAATGGCAATGATTGCTTTATATGGTTGAATGATATTCTTTATGAAATTGGCACATTATGTAATAGGAATTACATTCTTGACATGTCTAATTCAATCCTCAATATCAATAATAAAAGACAAAAGATAGATAACCTAAAACCATCATATTTATTGCATTGTCATCTTAGCCATATAAATGAGAGACGCATGACTAAGTTACACAAGAATGGTGATTTAGGTTCATTTGATTATGAATCATATGACACATGTGAATCTTGTTAGAAAAGATGACAAAATCACCTTTTAGCGGAAAGGGTGAACGTGTCAATGGGCTATTGGACCTTATACATATAATGTCAGTGCATACCAGAGGTGGTTTTATCTATTTCATTACTTTCATTGATGATTATTCACGATATGAGTATTTGTATCTGATGAGATACAAATCTAAAGTTTTTGAAAAGTTCAAAGAATTCAGAAATGAAGTAGAGAAACAACTTGGTAAAAGTATTAAAGCACTTATATCATATATAAGTGGTGAATACTTAAGCCAAGAGTTTTAAAGTTATCTAAGAGATAATGGGATTTTTTCTCAATAGACTCCACCTTACACACCATAACATAATGGTGTGGCAGAAAGAGAAACTGAACCTTATTAGACATGGTGAGGTCGATGATGAGCTTTGCAGAACTGTCTAAGTCCTTTTGGGGTCATGTACTAAAGACTTCTATTTATATATTAAATAAAGTCCCTTCTAAGTCAGTTGAGGTTACTTTATATGAGATATGGACTAACAAGAGACCTATTCTTTCTCATTTAAAAGTATGGGGTTGTCCTGTTTATATGAAGTAGGCGATGTCAGATAAGTTATAAGCTAAGTTTGATAAATGTTTATTTGTTGGATATCCAAAAGAGTCATTTGGATATCAATTCTACCACACTTTGGAACAAAAGATATTTATTTCAAAACATGTTGTCTTATTAGAGAAAGAGTTTTTTCTAAAAGAAGATAGTGGGTGCAAGATTGAACTTGATGAAATTCAAGATGCTCAAACAGATGTAGATCAACTGATAGAGCCCAAGTTTGTTACTCATAGAGATGAAGTAACAACTACACCTTTTGAAACACAAGAACTTCATAGATCAAGTAGGATATGTATTATTCTTGAGAGATATGAATTCCTCATAAGTGAACAGAATGATGTATTGCTCATAGAGGATGATGAGCCTACTACCTACAAAGAAGTTCTAAATTGTTCAAAATCTGACAAATGGCTAAAAGCCATGCAATCAGAGATGGATTCCATATATGAAATCCAAGTATGGACTTTGGCTGACCCACCTGAAGGAATTAAACCCATTAGGTGCAAATGGGTCTTCAAGAAGAAGACCGACATGAAAGGTAATGTAGTTACCTATAAGGTTAGGCTAGTAGCTAAAGGATATCATCAAATGAATGGTGTTGATTATGATGAAACTTTTTCTCCAGTTGTTATGCTTAAATCCATCAGGATACTCCTAGCCATTGCAGCTCATTATAATTATAAGATTTGGCAAATGGATGTGAAAACAACCTTGCTTAATAGAAATCTAACTAAGGATATGTATATGACAGAACTTGAGGGTTTCATATCTAGTGATGGTGAAAAGGTATGCAAATTGAAAGATCCATTTATGGATTGAAGAAAGCATCCAAGAGTTGGAAATTTACAAAATATGTATGAACCTTATGTTTACAAGAAGGTTAGTGAGAGTGCAGTTGTATTCCTAGTATTATATGTATATGACATACTACTTATAGGAAATGATGTCTCAGTTCTTCAATCAATTAAAATTTGGCATTCTAAGAATTTTTCCATGAAATACCTTAGAGAAGAAATCTATATATTAGGGATTAAGGTCTATAGAGATAAATCTAAGAGGTTTCTTGGTCTTTCTCATATATATAAATAAGATGCTAAAGAGGTTTAGCATGGAACATTCCAAAAGAGGATTAATTTCAATGACTCATGAGATTACCCTCTCTAAGTCCATGTGTCCAAAGACACAGGATAAATGGACACGCATGAGTAGGATTCCATATGCTTTGGTTATTGGATCCATCATGTATGCTATGTTATGTACTAGACTTGATGTATCATATGCTCTGAGTGTCACGAGCAGATATCAGTCAAATCATGGAGAGGGGCATTAGTTGGCTGTTAAGAACATCCTTAAATACTTGAGAAGAACTAAGGATGCATTCTTGGTTTATGGAGAAGATGACCTTAAAGTAAGCGGGTATATGAATGCCAGCTTTCAAACTGATAAGGATGACTCCAAATCCCACTCAGGCTATGTTTTCATATTGAATGGTGGAGTAGTTAGTTGGAAAAGTTCCAAATAGGAGACAACTGCGGATTCCATAACTAAAGAAGATTACATTATAGCTTCTGAGGCAGCTAAGGAAGCAGTTTGAATAAGGAAATTCATCATAGAGTTGGAAGTGGTTCCTAGCATTGTTGATCCAATACCCTTGTATTGTGATAACAATGGAGCCATTACAGAAGCAAAGGAGCCACAATCTCATCAAAGATCCAAACATATACTCCGACATTACCATTTGATTTGGAAAATCATAGGTAGACATGATGTAAAGATAGAGAGAGTTCCCATGATCAGAATACAGTTGATCCTCTTACTAAGCCATTTCCCCAAAAGAAACATAATAGTCATGTACTCGCCTATGGTATAATGTATAAAGGTGATTGGCTTTAGAGCAAGTGGGAGATTGTTAGAGATGTGCCCTAAAGGCAATCACCTTAGGCACCTGATGTATTAATTTATTATTAATAAAAGGCAATTTCATTATATGGTATTCATTGCGTATGAATTGATATAGATCTTAAATTATTTAATGATGTCCTTAGTATGTAACACAACATGAAGGAATTCATGATGATGAGATTCTTATAATGTGTAATTGTGTTTATACCTAAATGATCTATAGTCATAGGAGTAACAAGATGAGCCATTGTTAATCCAATAGACTAGCACATGTTATACTCCTTGACTAGGTCAAACAGTTGATCTCATACGGTGAAGACATGAGATGTTTATAGTTAACATGTGGATGTTTGCTAGAACAGCCAAGTACATTGGATGACCTACTATGAGACAATCACATGGATATCTATTCAATGTCAGTGATAGTCTCATCATAGCAATGGTGCAATATTCTTAGACTTGAGATGCCCAAGGTTATCTTGGATACTGAATCCTATACTTTGACTCCATTTCTCATTGCCTCTCAGAGGTCACTTATAGGGTGGTCATTGGACATAGAATTTGGTATTCGAAGGTAGTTGAGTAGTCAATAAAGGATTCACCACTCCTGATAGAATGAGAGTATACCTATGGCCTCTTGTAGAGATCATTGCTCAGAAATCCTTGGCCAAGGTGGACGTGTCTTGAAGAAGGTCTTCAAGGACATATCATATTGAGTATTAAGTCTCATAGACAAGAACTAATATCATTTGGACTAAATGTGACGTAGTCAGTCTAGTGGGAGTTGACACACATACCGTACTCTGAACTAAATGAGGTATAGTTTGGTGAAAGGACAAATTGTATGGTAATTGTCTATGGAAGGTTTTATGGTCTAACCACTGACTTTTTAGTCAATTGGGGGTCATGATGTGTTTCTAGATGTCGCTTATGATCTGCTTTAAATTATGTGATGATTTGAGCTATCAGTATAATCAGGAACCTAATGGGTTACACACATAGAAGGAATAAAGAAAATGTGAAATGAGTTTTGGATTGGATTCCAAAATATGAGAGAGGTTGTTTTGCAAAAGTGTTTCGCATATGAAAGCCAAATGGGTTGTGCTTCGAAAGAGTTTCGAGAGGACACCACATGTGCATGACAGTATAAAGGCTTACTGTAGCGCGAGCGAGAGCTTCCTCGCGTGTGTGACAACAAACTTTCTTGCGCGCACATAGGGGCATCCCACAAGGCTATTGCACATGCGAGGGCCCCCTCATGCACACCACGATATGCAATTTTTTAGATTTGCTACTCATTTCGAAAGCCAAATGTAGGGTTTTTAGAGTCCATCCCTAATTATTGTTAGAGGACCTATAAATACACTCAAAAGGGCTTAGAAAGGCAATTGCCTCCTTGAGAAAATAAAAGTTATTCTCTCATATTATTCTCTCTCAAGTTGAACCACCAATGCTAGCACTTTGATTCTTTAACAACCCATAACCTTTGAGGTTATTTCCTTCGCTCCTTCGTGTGGATACCGTTAGATCAATCCATTAGTTTTGGATTGTTGGGGTTTAAAACAACCCAACTAGAAGGAAAGATCACAACTTGAATATTAAAGTTGCAATCAAACTGTTGAACCTTGAGGGGTATTTCCGTTATTTTGATGCTAACAAATAAAATAGCAATAATGTATTTAACATACTTCTTTTCTAAGTTTATTGAACAGGGTATGAAACATGATAGCAAGAATGGAGAATGGAAGACTAACCTTAAAAAGACAAAAAATGAAGAAATAACATGTTCACACCCGTGACCTTTTATGTCACGCCTGTGATGAAGCTTAACACCAACTATCCAACATTTAAAGTTCACGGCCATGAAGGATCATAGTAACCGTGAATGATCATATCAGTCATTCCCATGAAAAAAAGTCAAGCCCGTGAGAAAACATGTCAAATTCCTCCAAAGAGCTTCACGGCCAGAGTCACTACTTGGACCACGGCAAGGAAGGATGTTCACACCCTTGAAAGAATAATGTCACGCCCGTGATTAAATATTTCAAATCCTTCCAGGATGCTTCACGGCCGAAGTCACCACTCAAGTCACGGCTTAGAAGAACAGTCACAAATGTGACACACTTATTCACAACCGTGAAAGAGGAAAGAGAAACATGTCAGATGCGAAATTAAGAGTTGTTGCAATGACTATTTTTGCATTAAATGCAACCAAACGACTATAATTCGCCATGGAAGTATAAATGCAAGTCATTTATGAATCCAGAATAAAAGAATAACTAATACTTCGAATCAAAATCTTGTTGTAGCTATTTGTACATTTAGTACTTTCAAAACAAACATTAATTCTCTGTATAAATTTTTTTCTCATTATTTTCTAAGCATTATAGATTTGTGAGTGTTTCTCTTTGTAATCTACTACTCAAATGAGTTTGGGTATATTGGGTTAAGAGTAAAACACTTGTAAGGGTTATTTATGTGAGTCTTTAAAATACAAGGAATTGGTTTATTGTGTTAGCCATTAAAACACAAGGGATTTCTAGGTTAGGTGCAATCCATTGTTAGAAACACCATAGTTGGGAGTGAGCTTGTAAAACTCCACTATAATACTTAGTGTATTTGTGAAACTCCCAATTGAGATTGGGGAGAGGAGTAGGGTTTGTTAACACCCGAACCTCTATAAAATTTCCCATGTGATATCTTCCTATCCCTACTCTACTTAACTTTTCTTTCCACACTTAAAAGTTAAGAATTTTTTTTAATATCCAATTCAACCCCCCTTCTTGGTTCAATATCTGGGCAACATTTGGTAGCAGAGCTTAGTCTAGCATCGAAGCCTAAACAATGCTAGCAAAGATCAAGATATGGCCAATGAAGGATTCCAAAGTCTAAAGCCTTACTTTGATGGAGCAAATTATGCTCATTGGAAATTTCAGATGAAGACATATCTGGATAGTGAAGGAATTGAAGTCTAGGATAGTGTTCGGAAAGAATGGACACCACCAACTAGAAGAGGAGTTGATGGTGAAGAAGAAATCATGTCAAGAGATGATAGGACAAAGCCTAAAAAAAAGCAAACTTTAAAAACAAGAAGACAATGACAATTCTCTCAAACTCATTATCATTGAAGAATGTGGCAGAATACAACACTGCCCAACTGTATACAACATGTGGAAAACATTGGAAAACTATCACGAAGGAACAAAGCAAGTTAAATCAAAGAAGATTCAACTTCTTACTTCAGAGTATGAACTCTTCAATATGAAATCCAATGAATCAATTACTGACATGACAAACCGTCTTCTAGCCATCATAAATTGCATGAGAAAGCTTGGGAAACACATGAGCTTGGAAGATGTAAATAACAAAATTCTGAGAAGTCTTCCTCTCAAATATTATGGTTCAAGAGTTGTCAGTATAGAAGAGGCAAATGAAGACATGAGCATTATGAATACCGATGTGCTTATTGGCAAACGTTTTACACATGAAATGGCAGTGAAAAAATATAGAGAGCTTGAAGCAGAGCCAGAAACAAGAAAACTTCTAGCACTAAAAGCCTGTACTTCAAAATCTCAAGAGAAAGTTGAAGATGATGAAGAAAAGAGTGATGATGCAAATGAGAACATTGTTATGCTCTTAAGAAGGCTGAAAAGAATTATTGAGAAAAGAATTGGCAACTTTAGAAAATTTAGGCAAAGAAACCTCAAACAAACCTCTAATGACTCACAAAGAAGTAAGGAGGAGAGGTAAAGTGCCATGAATGTGGGAAGAAAGGACATATTAAATTGGAATGTTCAAGGCTCAAGAAGCATAAGTGCAAATACCAAAGAGACAATGGGGAGAAAGGCCACAACGCCATATGGGATGATGAAAGCTCTTCAAGTGAAAAAGATGACAATAAAATTGAAGAGATCAACCTATGCTTTATGGCTATAAAGGATCACGTCTTGGATAAGGTAGGATCACTTCACTCATACTCTTTCAATAATGATAATAGTGATAATGATAGTAATAGTGAAGATGATGATGAGCAAAGCCTAATAGAAGTATTGAATCTAGAACTAGAGAAATATAGAAGTAAATTCAATACTTATAAAAATAACATTTCTAATTTGAAAATCAAAATGGATGTTTTAGAAAAGGAGAACTTTAAGCTTAAATCATCTAATGAATCTCTTCAAAAGTCATTAGATGAGTACTCTTCAAGACCCTCAACCAAATTTTTGCTTAAAGAAAACAATATTTTGAAAAATGAAGCTGAGAAACTTAGAAACTCCATTTCAAAATTTCACAAGGGAAAGGAGAATTTAGATACTCTCATTGTGTCTCAAAGACCACCCTTAATTAGACATGGTCTAGGATTTAAGTGTACATCATCATCTTCTAACAAGACTACTTTTGTTAAGTCAAGTGAACCCCACATCTCCATATTTGCTGTAACAGCCCCAAGGGCTAAGTGCACAAAAAACACTAAATCTTCTATACATAAGAGGGATGTTCAATGGTTGGTAAGCCTAAGAAGGAAATCTCAAAAGGCTAATAATGCCTTTATGTATAAGAAGCATGCACCTAGAAAATCACTAATTCATCATGCTTGTGCATGCCATTGCTCTCAAACTCAACCTATTAGAAATATGGCACTCAAAAGCATTGTAAGACTAAAAAGCATATTTAGAGGTAAACAATGTAATTATTGTATGAAATTTGGTCACATAAAAAAACATTACTGGATAAGGAAGGCTCATTGGGAACCTTCATATGTTAACCCCCAAGGACCCAAGCTCATTTGGGTACCTAAAAACCATACTTGAATTGTGATTTTATAGGTATGCCTCAAGTCCACAACAAACAAAAATGTTTGGGTAGTAGATAGTGGATGTTCAAGGTATATGACCGGAGACAAAGAACTTTTCAATGAAATCAAAAGTATCGATGGAGGTAAAGTTACCTTTGGAAACAATGATAAGGATAAGGTAATTGACATTGGATCTATTGGTATTAATGGTACTACTTTTATTAAAGATGTCTTACTTGTTGATGACTTGAAACATAACTTGTTAAGTGTAAGTCAATTATGTGATAAGGGAAACAAATTAATCTTTACTTCCAACGAATGTCTTGTAACCTCTATTGATGGCCAAGAGATATTTAAAGGAAATAGAGATGTCAATACCTACATAATAGACTTACACAAAATATCTAACATTTCCTCTTAGGTCTTGTGACTACTAGTGATGAATCTTGGTTGTGGCATAGAAGGCTTGGTCATGCAAGCATGGATTTAATTCAAAGCCTCAGCAAAGGAGAGCTGGTAAAGGGACTGCCAAAAGTCAAATTTGAAAAAGACAAGACATTTGAACCGTGCCAAAGAGGAAAATAACACAAGTCATCCTTCAAATCCAAAAACATTGTAAGTACCTCAAAACCTCTACAACTCCTGCATCTAGATCGTTTTGGACCTACTAGAATTGCAAGCTTATGAGGTAAACACTATGCCTTTGTCATTGTCGATGACTACTCTAGATTTACTTGGGTAATTTTCTTAGCTCAAAAGAGTGATGCCTTTGAAACTTTCAGAAACTTTGCTAAAAGAGTTCAAAATGAAAAAGGATATTGTATTTCAAAAATAAGAAGTGATTATGGCAAAGAATTTGAAAATAAAAACTTTGAAAATTTTTGTCTAGAACATAGCATTTCATTGAATTTCTCATCTCCTAGGATACCTCAACAAAATGGGGTAGTCAAAAGGAAAAATCGAACTTTAATTGAAATGGCTCGAACAATGCTCAATGAGTATGGTTTACCAACTTACTTTTTGGCTGAAGCCACAAATACTGCATGTTATATTTCAAATCAAGTTTTCAAAAAATCTCTCTTAAACAAAACTTCATTTGAGCTATGGAATGGAAGAAAGCCCATGATATCATACTTTAGAGTATTTGGATGCAAGTGTTTTATATTGAATACCAAGAAAAACCTTGGAAATTTTGCCTCTAAATCTGATGAGGGTTTCTTTTTAGGATACTCTACAACTAGCAAAACATATAGAGTATTTAATAAAAAGTCATTAACTGTTGACGAATCTATGCATGTTGTTTTTGATGAATCTAGTAAGCTTGATCTTGTGAAAGGTAGTGTTCTTGATGATGTTGTAGGTACCATGGAAAGACTTGATCTTGAAAATGAAAGAGAAGAAAATGATCAAGAAAATTCACACCAATGTGATTCTCTACCTCCAAATCAAGAGGAAAACATGCAAGATCACCCCAAAGAGCAAATCATCGGTGATCCTATAAGGGGATTAAATACTATATCTCATCTCAAATATTTAGTTTTTGATCTTGCCTTTGTTTCTCAAATTGAGCCTAAAAATATTGATGAGGCTCTTAATGATGAAAGTTGGGTGATTGTTATGCAAGAGGAACTCAACTAATTTGAGAGAAGTAAGGTATGGACCTTAGTACCTAGACCCAAAGAGCATCAAATCATTGGAAGCAAATGAGTATTTAGAAATAAACTAGATGAACAAGGTTCAATAACTAAGAATAAGGCTAGGTTGGTTGCAAAAGGATATAATCAGGAAGAAGGAATAGATTATGATGAGACCTATGCTCCTGTAGCTAGATTAGAAGCCATAAGAATACTTTTAGCATATGCATGCCATATGAATTTCAAACTCTTTCAAATGGATGTAAAAAGTGCCTTTTTAAATGGCTTTATAGAAAAAGTTTATGTAGAACATCCACTAGGTTTTGAAAGCTATGATTTTCCCAACCATGTATTTGAACTTTCAAAAGCTTTATATGGTTTGAAACAAGCCCCAAGAGCTTGGTATGAAAGACTAAGTTCTTTTCTCTTAGAAAATAATTTTATAAAGGGGAATGTTGACACTACATTATTCATTAAAAACCATAAGCATGATACTCTAATTGTTCAAATTTATATTGATGACATCATATTTGGGTTTACTAATAAATTGCTTTGCCAAGAATTTGCTAAGTATATGACTAGGGAATTCAAAATGAGCATGATGGGTGAGCTAAAATTCTTCCTCGGTCTACAAATAAAGCAAGGCAATGAGGGCATATTCATTAACCAATCCAAATATGCTAAAGACTTACTTAAGAAATTCAGAATGGAAGGATGCAAAAATGTCAAGACCCCAGTGAGCACATCAATAAAATTGGACAATGATGAAAAGGGTAAGAGCATTAATGAAAAGCTCTATAGAGGTATGATCAGATCACTTTTATATCTTACTACCTCTAGACCCGATATAATGTATAGTGTATGCTTATGTGCTCCCTTTCAATCATATCCTAAAGAGTCACATTTAAATGCAGTAAAAAGAATTTTAAAATATTTACATGGCTCATTGCATGTAGGTTTATGGTATCCTAGAAATTCATCCTTTAACATCATAGGATATTCAGATGTTGATTATGCTGGAAGTATTTTAGATAGAAAAAGTACTCCAGGTACTTGTCATTTTATTGGAGAATGTTTAGTTTCTTGGTTTAGCAAGAAACAAGTTTCAGTTGCTCTTTCTACCGCTGAAGCAGAGTATGTGGCAGCAGGATGTTGTTGTACACAAATCCTTTGGATGAAACAACAACTTAAGGATTATGGTCATAGTATGGACCATATACCTATTAGATGTGATAATACAAGTGCTATAAACCTGTCAAAAAATCCCATTCAACACTCTAGAAGTAAGCATATTGACATAAGACATTATTTCATTAGATATCATGTTCAATATGGAGATGTTGTATTGGAATTTATAAGCACAGACAATCAATTGGTAGATATCTTCACTAAGTCTCTAAATGGAAAAAGATTTAATTTCATAAGAAGAGAGCTGGTATGATTGATGGATTAACTTTATGATTGCCAAACTTGTCGAACCTTGATTGATAATCTTATGTTTTTTTGTCGTTGTTGTTGTTGTTGTTTTGTCTCATCTTTTTATGTATGAAATAGCTAACTTGATAGAAATATATGTTATAGGGGATAGAAGCACCTTAGAAATGATTTAGTCTTGTTTTAGACTTAGTTTTATTTAATGAGGATTTTAGGTAATTCACACCCGTGACATATATTCACACCCGTGATCATAATCGCCAAAAGCTCTAGTAGCTTTCACGCCTTGCATCACGACATGCTTCACGATTGAAGGTAGTGAAGACTATGTTTCACACCCATAACCTTTTTCTATCACCCCTGTGAAACCCTTTGTTCACGCCTGTGATGATTATTCACGACCGTGAACATTTCCACTAAAAACTTATAGAAGCGTTCACACTTTGTGTCACGCTCTGTCTCACATTCACAAGTAGTGAAGATTGTACTTCACGACCGTGACTCATTTGTCACCACCGTGATATTTCATCATTCACGTCTGTGACCTTTAATTGGCACAACCGTGAATCGTTTCACATCCCTCATCACGGGTAGAGCGTCTCTTCAGCAAACCGTGAACACGACATTTCATACCCGTGACTTAGCTTTCACGCCCGTGAAGATGTCGGCTATAAAACATTTTCTGCCGTTATTTCTCTCATTTCCAACTCTCCAACTTCTTTTATTTATCACCATTCAATACCATTTTGAAGATTTCGGCCCCCAAGCCACATACACCATCTATAAATACCTTCAAAACCTGTTTTCATCATCAGAAATCAAAACACTCTAGATTCTATTCCAAAATCCCATAAATTTTTCTCTATTCAAAAATATATTTCTCAATCAAAAATGGAAACCGGCTCCTCCAAAGGTACCAGAAAGAAGTCTTATGCTCGAAGAAGGTACACGGACTATCTTCTAAACATTCTTCCGGAGCACTGTCATCCAAGATACTCGGTTCTCAAGCAAAGACCACTCCTTTCCTCTCGATCATTTGAGTGGCAAACTATCAGAACACTTGGTCTCGAGACAAGCATGACAGAACAACTCCAAGCTTGGGTATTTGAAGCTAGAGGAGCACCACTTCAACCTTACACTAGCACATCCTTGAGACCGACTAGACGTCGAGTCGTTTATCAAAATGGGAGTGGCGGTTCGCATAGTTCATGAGAACAACATCTACTACCACTTCACCAACACAATTGGTGAGATTATTTGGGAGGACAATGATTCGGATGACTTCAAAGCTGGCCTCCAAGGAATCCAGCAGAGGAAGAGAGTTTGAGTTGAGACAGCGCCCCCAGAGGTTGAGCAGGAAATTGGACAATCCTCTGCCTCCATACTGAATTTGGCTCAGCAAGTGGCTGATCTTTTGGCACCACGGTTTGACCAATTATAGGCTTCGATGGATGAGAGGTTAGAGAACCTCAAGGATTTCATGGAGTCTCGCATGGAGAGCCTCAAGGCAGAAGTAGCTCGCCTTAGAGATGGGATGTCCGGCTCTAAATCTAGCTAAACTATATTTTTGCTATGTTAATTTCTAGCATGTTTGATGTAGGGCTTTAAGTCACTTTTCAAAACCTTGTACTTTTCTTGTAATATTAATATAATTGCAGTAGTTTTCCATTATTATTTATCTTTTTGTTATTCTTTTTGTTGATGACAAAAGGGGGAGAACCTAGCAATATATTATATTTAAATTTAAATGCAATATATTTGAAATACTTATTTGAATCAAATGAATATGCAAGTATACAAATGAGTTGATATACTTTGAATATACCTTGATGCAAGTTACATGAATGAATATGCTTGATATACTTTGAATATACCTTAAATATACTTTGCACATACTTAACTAGTTTTAAGTAAAAATTTGGTATACATTGGATATACCTTGCATATAACTTGCATATACCTAAACTAGGAAGCATATATGCTTGTTATACTTCATCATTCTTTACAATTCTTGCACTTCAGTAATTTTTTAACTTAGCATCTTTTGAGGGGAGACTTCTCGAAAGCACATATTGCTAGATTATTTGTCACCATCAAAATAGGGGAGATTGTTGAAACTTGAGGGGTATTTCCATTATTTTGATGCTAACAAATAAAATAGAAATATTGTATTTAACATACTTCTTTTCTAAGTTTATTAAACAGGGTATGGAACATGATAGCTAGAATGGAGAATGGAAGACTAACCTTAAAAAGACAAAAAAATGAAGAAATAGCATGTTCACACCCGTGACCTTTTATGTCACACCTGTGATGAAGCTTAGCGCCAACTATCCAACATTTAAAGTTCACGGCCATAAAGGATCATAGTAACCATGAATGATCATATCAGTTACGCCCGTGAAAGAAAGTCACACACGTGAGAAAATATGTCAACTTCCTCTAGAGAGCTTCATGACCAGAGTCACTACTAGGACCACGGCTAGGAAGGATGTTCACGACCGTGAAAGAATAATGTCACGCCGTGATCAAACATTTCAAATCCTTCTAGAATGCTTCACGGCTAAAGTCACCACTCAAGTCATAGCTTAGAATTACAGTCATGACCGTGACACACTTATTCACGACCGTGAAAGAGGAAAGAGAAACATGTCAAGCGCGAAATTAAGAGTTGGTGCAACGGCTATTTTTTCATTAAATGAAACCAAATGGCTATAATTCACCATGGAAGTATAAATGCAAGTCATTTATGAATCCAGAACAAGAGAATAGCTAATACTTCGAATCAAAATCTTGTTGTAGCCATTTGTGCATTTAATACTTTCAAAACAAACATTAATTCTCTGTATAAATATTTTTGCTCATTATTTTTTAAGCATTTTATATTTGTGAGTGTTTCTCTTTGTAATCTACTACTCAAGTGAGTTTGAGTATATTGGATTAAGAGTAGAACACTTCTAAGGGTTATTTGTGTGAGCCTTTAAAACACAAGGAATTGGTTTATTGTGTGAGCCTTTAAAACACAAGGAATTGGTTTATTGTGTGAGCCATTAAAACATAAGGGATTTCTGGGTTAGGTGTGATCCATTGTTAGAAACACCATAGTTGGGAGTGAGCTTGTGAAACTCCATTATAACACTTAGTGTGTTAGTGAAACTCCCAATTGAGATTGGGGAAGGAGTAGGGTTTGTTAATACCCGAACCTCTATAAAATTTCCTGTGTGATATCTTCCTATCCCTACTCTACTTAACTTTTCTTTCCACACTTAAAAGTTAAGAATTTTTTTTAATATCCAATTCAACCTCCCTTTTTGGTTCAATATCTGGACAACACAAACAAAGGTAATTATACTTGGTTTTGATTAAATTTTATATTTTCGTCGAGCTATGTATGAGATATATGCTAAGAACCCAACACACTATTCTCAAATGTTGATCATACTCCTCTTTGCTCCTAGAGTACACTAGAATATTATCTATGAAGACCACCACAAATTGGTCCTGAAATGGCATGAAGATTCGGTTTATCAGATCCATGAAAGCTACTAGAGCATTGATCAACCCAAATGGCATAACCAAAAGCTCAACTATTATGATCCTTAACTTGGTTCTGAAAGATGTATTCGTTATATCATCTGTCATTATCCTTAATTAATGGTACTCTGATATTAAATTAATCTTGAAGAATGCTCATGCACCCTTCAATTGATCAAAGAGATCATTAATTCATGGCAATGGATACTTGTTCTTAATAATCACACTGTTCAACTGTCTATAGTCCATGCATAACCTCATATACCCATATTTCTTCCTGACGAATAATATTGGTGCACCATATGGAGATACACTCAGTCTAATAAAGCCTTTATCCAATAGTTTCTGTAACTATGCCTTAACTCTTTCAATTCTAACAGTGTCATTCTATATGGTGCTGCTGATCTGGGAGTCTATAACACCCTTTGAACCTACTATAATTTAGTAAGGTAAGTAAGCGCTATCCAACTAGCTAACTTACACGATTCGCCAAAGGAAGCATAAATTTTTTTTGTTAAAATAAAAACTTTCGAACACCAGTATTCAAAATTTTATCTTAAAAAAATATACTATTTTATATACAAACTATAACCATTACATTAGTCTTACATACTCCAATACATACTCAATGAGATAAAACTATGATTTAATTTGCAAGGTTTTTAATAAAATATACCAAAAATATTCTAAATTTTAAGGTGTTTTCTGTTTGGGTACCCTTCTTTTTTTAACGGCTATTTTATTTACAGCTATATTTCAAAACCTGTGCGAGAGGAAACTACTTATGCTAAGCTATTAGCTTAATGATGCTTCAAGGATAAAAATCTTACAAATACATATTTTTATACATGCCACAACGACAAATCCACATACTACCACAACCTATATATATATATATATATATATATATATATATATATATATATATATATATATATATATCTATATTCATGAGTAATATTTTTAAATCATTATTTATATAAATATATATTTTTTAAATTCTTTCCAAGCCCGTAACACTTATGTCTGAACTCATGAATAGAAATATGAGATTTTCATTATCGGCTCTTTTAATATTGTCATTATCGGCTTCATAATAATGCTATTACTGACTTTTAATTGTGTTATTTTTAAGTTTTTTATTAGTGTCATTATTGACATTAAAATTCTGTCATTTTTAGCTTTAATAATATTGCGCTGAGTGCAAATTATTTTTTTCTTATCGGCATGCCAAACTAATCTCTATTCTAATTTTAGGCTAGGTATTTTATGGCTCAATTATTATTATAATTACTATCAATATTATGATTATTATTCACAACCATATCCATTTATTATTATTATTTTCTTTTTTTATTAATAAATTCAAAATTCACTCATAATTAATTTTATTAAATATTCATAATAATAAATAAATTCAAAATTCTTATCAGTTAACACATGTATGTGTCACACCACATGCAAAAGCCCAATATACAAATTTTTTATTTATGACAAATTCCAATCCAGAAATTTTGCCTCATTTTAAGCTCACTTATGGTTTTTATTTGAATTTATAGTCTTCTACGAACTTTTAGTTTATTATTTCATATTTAATACACATTAAAAATCACATAAATACAAGTTTTCTAGAAAAAGTTATTGTCATTTTACTAAGAGGTGTTCAGTCAATTTTTGCCCAGTATTCTCTAGATACCTACAGGTCTGGAATTTTGTATAAATTTTCAACCCATTTACAATTAAAATTTAAACTTAAGTTCTCACAACATTTTTACAATGATGAATCAACTTTTATTTTCAACTAGTTTCATACCATTCTCATTACTAAAACATTAGTTATGATGAAAATGTCAAAGTTGTTCCTAAAAATCTGAAACATGGTCATCAATTGAGATAAGTCTATCTATACACACATTCATCATATGAAATCATTTTTATGCCAAATATTTTCAGTTTATAACTACATTCATATATGTTGACATTACCACTTCATTTAGTCCAAATACCATCAAAATTGAAAATAACCATTAAACATATTGCATTGCAAACCACATTCATATCAACTATTAGCTTATAATTTCACATAGTTAAATTGCATGTAAGATTTTTATCAATGAAGCACATACCTAATCAGTCTCAATTCTTCTATAGTTCTTCTCTTGTTCTTCTCTTTTTCCCCTTCACTAGGTGGCCTTTTCCTTTCCTTTATCAACTTCTTGATGGTGACACTTTTGTGTACTTGATTGTCCTAACAACAATTGAACAACATCTCATTTTATATCACCTCTATTCAAGGTTCTTTATGCATATATAAATCCTAATGCTCCTAATATGTTTTATACCTTATTTTAGCCAAAAAGTACAAAGTTTAAACTCTCTTTTTTGTAGGTCAAAGCTATCCAAAATTGTTCATTAAGGTACTTATTTAATTTTTCTAAACTATTTACCCAAACCACACTCCACTAATCACCAATTGTGTTGTCCTTAGGTCAATTTCAATCTTTCTCAAATTACTTTAATTATGGCAATCCCTCATTTATCCTTTAAAGTCATATATCTTTAATTTTTAAATGATAAAATCATAATTTAAGGTTAACTAACATCAGTTACAACCTCAATTCTTCTTTCTTCCTTCATTCTTACTCCTTAACTCTCTTTGTGGCAAGAACTCTTTCATTTCTTGAATCTTCTCTCTTATAACTCAGTTTTCTCACCCTTAGCATGTTAGAAAAGGAACAAAAATGAAGGTTTTTGGGTAAGGGGAGGGATGACAATAAAGGAAAAAGGTAATGATGGTCGTGGTTTTCTAATTGGTGGAAGAATGGAGATTCTTTCTCCCATTTTTGACTTTTGTTATTGATAAATAATGAGTGGGGCCCATAATTAACTTAATATTAATTCCTATTGGTTGATTAATTTAATTAATGTTGATTAACTTTTAATTATTATAAATTATTTTTTTCCACAATTTTTCTTCTTTTCATAAATTTTTCCCCAACAATTTCAATAATACTGATTTTATCCATAAAGTGATTTTATTTTTTTCCAATTTTTCAACCAATCTTTTTAGTTCCTAAATAATAATATCCTTAATTATTTTTTCTTATTTCTTTTTATTCCAATCATATCAGCATGCCCGACTATGGTCACACGCGATCGAGGCCTAAATTGTCGAACATTACAGAGTCATACTCAGAGTGAGCTCTATAAAGAACTATATCTATCTGATTGGAGGTAGCCCTAACAGGTCATCTAGGAATACATATGGAAACTCTTCCATTGTTGGGATATCCTTAAGACTTCGACTTCCCTTCTTGGTATCAACCATGTGAGTCCCTCAAACCCTTTTTTGGTCAACTTTTGAGTCTTTATCATGGACATAACTCTTGACTACTATGAGGACCTTTCATCCTGAATAATTGTTCTCTCCCTTTGAAGTTTTTAGTTAAACTATTTTTTCCTACAGTCTACCACTGCACCATATTGAGAGAGCCAATTCATATCGAGGATAACATCTTACTCATAAAAGGGTAACTCAATCAAGTCCACTCGAAACTCTTTCCCCTAGACTATTATAGGATAGTTTATTTACACCTGATTCACTACCGCAATATGCCTTAAAAGATTTGTAACCTTTATCTCATAGTCTAATTTCTACACCGATATGTTATACTGCTTAGCTATGTTGGAACATATATAAGAATGCATAAAATCCAAACCTATCAAAACTAAGTTATAGAGGAAAAATGTACCAATGACCATGTCTGTCGCACTTTGATCCTATCTAGCCTTCATAGCATAGACCATCACTAGTGCTCTACTAGATCCTAGCCTATGCATTGTCTTTAAAATAGTTTGTCTAAATCCACCCCTGCTAATCCTGGTTTCTTCCTATCCTCAAGCTTGAGTTGGCACTAATCCCTGAATCTAAGTGAGAGCCTCAAAAGTTTGTAAAGGGGCAATCTCTCCTATAATGATCCTAAAACCCACACTAAAAGTAAGCTCCTAAGGGTCTTAAACATTCCCTTCTGTGACTTCTGCCATAACATGTACACTTTAAAGTTGACCCTCTTTGAGTCTAAGTCTGATTGTTGGCAGTAATGGAGATGGCTCTAGCTAATGGTGCCTATCTAGTAAGCATTGGTTAACTTTGACTCTGACCCTGTCCTCAAGACTGGAAGTGCTTAAAATTAGTGTGAGCCTTATTGATTGAAGCCTATGCAACACTAAGCAAAGGTTTTCTAAAGTCTCTCCTGGTTATCTCATATGATCTCTTCAGCTTCATTCTCTTATCTACACTGATTTTAGTATATACCAACTTCAAATACTCCTCATGTTGAAGTGAAGTCCTGGGAACCCAATCTCATTCGTTAGACAATCTTCAAACTAGTGGCATTTTTCCACCATCTCCTATAATGCTAGCTATATACATGCTCGGCCTGGTAAACTCTCTTTCATATTTGTCATAGTTATATTCCCTACCTTAAGTTTAGTAACTCTATGTTCTTCTAATTGATATACACCCTCAAACATACTACTTCATACACTTTATTACAAAGAAATCCCAAGTAGGTGGTTTTGGAGTCTTAGACTTTTGAAGAATAGACCTTTACCAATCAAAGGTATGCTCCTAGAAAAGGAAAATGACATACCTAGCCTTGTGCTCCTTATCATAATTAAGCTCCTCAAAGACCCTCTCGATCTTCTCTAACCAATACTCTGCAGTAGTTGGGTCATCATTTTTCTTAGCTGTCACATCCGTCAGTTTAAGCCTCAATCGACATGTGTGTTTCCCGACCGGACGCACCGGATCAATTGAAAACTGAGCACATTCGTGATCCAAATAGAGTTGATATGACCATAGTCTAAATTCGGACTAAGAATAAGTGAGAAAATTTATTACGAATGTATAATATTAAAATTTCACAAAAACTGATGAAAGCGAAGTCCAACCATAAAATACATGATGTTTGCACTGTGGGAAAATTGTGAAAGGAGGATACCGTGATGTAGAGAATATTGAGAAGAACTTGTCGGTATAATTTGGTGTCAAAACTTTAATTTTTAGGTAATGAAATTTGAGAAATAAAATTTGAGATATGGTTCAGCAAAAATATTGAGAAACATGATTTTTTCCTAGTGTCCCAATCGCAAAACTAAAAGCATCAGTACGTAGAATAAATTATTTTGTGAATTTTGATATACTTAATTGTAAGAGATTTAAGTTATTTAGAACTTGGAAATTGAGGAATTTAACAATTGTGTGTAATCTAAATTAAAAGAATAAAGCAAAATCAATGGATTAACAATTGAGAAATTGTTAGTATATATATTAATTAACTTAAATGATGTCATGGAATCCCTTATTTACCTATACAACTCACTGTTAAATACTAACTAAATAAAATAATATTATGTTACCTTTCCATTTCTTTTCTTTTCATGGTTAGATACTACCTAAATAAGTCAATGTCATTTTACCTTTCCATTTCTTTTCCCATTCTATAATCTTTAATGGTGATTAAGGGTTTATTAGTGTAATTAATGCTTGATTTGTGTTGGTTAAGGGTTAATGATGGGTTACAAGAGTAGTTTATGGACATAAGATGGGGTAAAGGTGATCAGTCGTTTAAGTGAACTTATGTGCATATGTAACATTAAAGTATAAGATAAATTGAAGTGTATGTTTAAAATTATTGTTAGGCCAAAGAGGTGAGCAACCTTTAGTGCATAATCAAAGAGGAATAAGGGCAAGGAGAAATCCAATTAGGAAGTAGAGAAGAGTGTATCAAAGTGAACTTTTTGAGGTATGTACATTTGGCAAAAATTTAATATGATAACATAATGTTAATTGTTCATTATTTGTTATGTTGAGTATGATATTATGTATAATTGTGTAAGAAATTATTGATTATTTTTCTTGAGTGATGAAATGGTGATTTAATGATTCCATGGATGTGAAAATAAAATTTAGAATATGTTATTGATGCATGAAGATAGAAAATTGTAGAATTTAATGAAGTGCTAGAAATTCGTCTTATGAACAATGTTTACATTTTAAGCCTGGATGTGATTTTTTTATTTTTCTTGTTGGGTTGAAAAGATAAGACATAGGGCTTCAACGTTCATTTGGACCATTAAATCTAGATATGCTTGAATTTAGGTTTAAAATTGACTTAAACTTTCAACTGAAAATTTATCAAATAAAATACTGGGCAGAATAAAATGAATGTAGCTAAGTGAACAATCCATAACTTGTGCTAAAAATTTCGGTTTGATATGATTCGAGCTCGTAATTAAATATAAGACATATATCTATATTTTGTTAGTTGATCACTTGTCCAAATTCTATTTAAAAATGGATAAAAAAATGTAGGGCCATATAAGACATAAATTCTGTCTGGAATATGACAGCTTTATATATATGAGTTTATTATTGAATTTTATGATTGAAAAATATAGTATTTCACTTTTCTTATATTTACAAGATTTAATGAGTGAATATGATGTTTAAATATATTTAATGGGGATTATTGCATCTATGAGAAATTATATTAGCATTTCATACCTAATTGATGTAAATAATAATAAAGTTAACAAACATGATTAAACCTTATAACATATAGTCGAGAACTAGAAATTAGGATAAGTTAGCATGCCAATAAAAAAGTAGAAATATAGGCATTGGAAAATAGTATTGAGATTTAATTTATGTAGAAACTAAGAAATAGTGTTGAGTTTGAAATTACGTAGGCACCGAAAATGTGCTGAGTTATTATTGAAAATGTAGACTTTAAATGCCAAGTTATCAAATAATTAAGTAGACACTAAGTGTACTGCCGAAGAGTAGAAACTCTATATCTAGTATTTAGTTCCGGTCTAAGATGTTGTGGGCTATCAAATAAATAAAAAATATAAATTATTAAAATGATTTTCTTATATTATTATTTATGAATTTTAGTATTCTTAATGAATGAAATGATATAATTCATTAATTATACATTTTTGCATGATTTATATAGTTTTTATTTCACTTGAATATTTTGGCATACTTAGAAAATTTATTGTAATTGATAAAAAATTTATTTTAGAGATAATTGTATAATTATTGGATAGTTGTGAAAAGTACAACTAAGCTAGTAGGTTAGCGTGTGTATTTCACATGCAGGTTAGTAGAAGTAGTTGTTGCATTAGGACCGACTGAAGAAAGAGGAACCCTAAGATCAAATTGCAGTTGTTTATTTTTTTTGTATATTTTGGGTATTATATTATAAAATTAAATTTTAAGATTTTTTTTCGTTGTAAATTTGTGACATGTAGGATTTATAAAAGTATGTATTTGTAATTAATACATTTGGTATTATTTGTAAATATATTTCTGAATATTATAGGTTAATGAATGATTACTTTTAAATCAAAATATTTATATCACTAGTTACATATTTAAATGATATAATAAATGAAAAAACATATAGTAATAAATATTTCGCTAATCACAAACTCGAAAATTGAAAAAAAATAATACAATAATTTTAGCATTGGTTTTCAAATAATGAGCTTAATAGCACTTTCCTATACTATTAACGGCTAATAGGGTAAGCGAGCACTACATTTAGTAGTATCAAAGCCCAGACTAATTGATTCTTAAATAGTGGGTGTAAAATAGAAAGTGTCTCTCATGCATCTGCATAAAATGCTGCAATGATCTGATTGGGTCCCTTCTTCTGGTTTATAGGTAGATATGGATTTTCAATCAGAACAAGATTTCTCAGAAGATGAAGCAAGTAACAATCTTTCAGACTTAGCCGATCATGGATAACCCCCTAACAGTGAGAGATTCTGGGCTGAGTGTAGTAGCTCCACCGAGAGCAAAGGGACAAGCTGATCTAGGACAAAAACCTATTATGCAACAGATAGCATAAGCAGTGCCACTACCAGCTCCACCAGCTCCTCCACCTCAGCCAAAACCCTAAATTAATAAGCTGAGAAAATATGGGGCCACAGATTTTATGGTAAGGAGAGAGGATGACCCAACAACATCAGAGTTTTTGATGGAATCAATAGAGCAGGTGTTTAAGGAGCTCGAGTGTCTAGAGGAATAGAAAGTCAAGTATGCAGTGTCTTTTCTAAAGGATCGTGCCTACGATTGGTAGAAATCAATTTTATCAAAGCCCTAGACACCAAAACCACCCTCATGGAATTTCTTCAAGGCAGAATTTAGCAAGAAATATATGCCTAGAGTCTATGTTAAAGAAAAGAAGACGGAATTTCAAGAACTAAAGCAAGGAAGCATGTCAGTGGCAGAATACGAGATGGAATTTTAAGACCTAAAGCAAGGAAGCATGTCAGTTCAGGTTTAGAATTTCACTCGAGGTAGAGGTAGGGGACATGGACAGTCTAGGAGCAGTAGGATTGGTCAGAGTGTATTAGAATCAATGAATAGAGCAGAAGGTAGTTGAGTCCTAGCCTGAGCATTGTCATGAGAGCTCGTGAGGAGTAGGATGTCCCGGATGTTATTATCGATAAATTTTCTCTTTATGTTACTGATTTATTTGCACTGATAGATCCAGGTTCTACACATTCATATTTATGCATGTTATTACCTAGTCAGGGTAATATGGTAGCAGAGGAATTAGATTATGATATATTAGTGACAAATCCTTTGGGTCCTGGAGTGAAAGTTAGTAAAGTCTACAAAAACAGTCCAAACAAAGCTCAAAATTTAGAATTCCTAGCTAACCCAATAGAGTTGTCATTCCTTAAGTTTGATGCAATCTTGGAGATGGATTGGTTAACTCGGCATAGGGCAGTGGTGGATTGTCAGTATAGGAGAGTGACTTTCAAGAATTCAGGGCAGGATGACTTGATTGTGTTGGGCGAGAATCGACCATATTTGACTAATGTCATTTCTGTTACAAAGGATGTGAAGTATTTTTGGCATATATTGTAGATACCAAAAAGGGGAGTTTAGTTCTCAGAGAGATTTCTATAGTATGTGAATATCCAGATATCTTCCCTGAGGAGTTGCCAAGGTTACCACCTGTCAGGGAGATAGAGTTTGCCATAGATGTTTGGCTAGACATAGCCCCTATATCGATCACTCCCTATAGAATGGCACCTGCGAAACTAAAGGAATTAAAAGTGCAGTTGCAAGAGTTGTTAGAAAAAAAGGTTTATCAGACCTATTGTCGCACCTTGGGGTGCTCCAGTTCTATTTGTGAAAAAGAAGGATGACACCTTACATTTATGCATTGACTATCACCAGTTGAACAAGATGACAATTAAGAACAAATTAAATTTTAAGATTTTTTTTTGTTATAAATTTGTGGCATGTAAGATTTATAAAAGTATGAATTTGTAATTAATATATTTAGTATTATTTGTAAATGTATTTCGAATATTATAGTTTAATGAATGAGTAATTTTAAATCAAAATATTTATATCACTAGTTACATATTTAAATGATATAATAAATGAAAAAAAATATATAGTAATTAATATTTCGCTAATAACAAACTCAAAAATTGAAAAACAAATAATACAATAATTTGAGCATTGGTTTTCAAATATTGAGCTTGGTAGCACTTTCCTATACTATTAACGACTAGTAAGTTAAGAGAGCGCTTCATACCTGATTTGATTTAAAGTATAGACTATGTATCAACTCCCACTAAACTGAGTATGTCACATCTAATCCAAATACTTTAGTTCTTGTTTATGAGACTTATTACTCTATTAGAAAAGTAATTGAAGACTATTTTCAAGACAAATTCATCTCAACCAAGGATTTTCTAGTAATGATCTCCACAAGAGGCTATAGGTATATTCTCCTTTTATCAAGAGTGGTGAATCCTCTATTGACTACTTAAATATCTTCGAATACCTTATGTTATACCTAATCACTACCCTATAAGCGACCTCTCAAAGACAACAAGGAATGGTGTCAAAGTATAGAATTCAGTATCCATGATAACCTTGAGCATCTCAAGTCAAAGGATATTTGCACAATTGCCATGATGAGACTATCACGGACATTGAATAGATAATCCATGTGATTTCCTCATAGCTAGGTCATCCAATGTACTTAATTACTCTAGCAAGCATCCATATGCTAACTCTAAATATCTCATGTCTACAGTTTATAAGATCAATTATTTGAACCAGTCAAGGAGTTGAACATATGTTAGTTTATCCGAATTAACAATGTCTTGTATTTTTAATCATATGAATATGGATCATTTAAGTATAAACATAATTACACATGATAAGAATCTGATAATCATTATCTCAAAATCATGATTTTTCTCATGTTGCGTTATATACCAGGGACTTCATTAAATGGCTTAAGATCCATATCAATTCATACTAAGGAATTCCATATAATGAAAATGACTTTATTAAATAATAAATGCATACATCAAGTGTCCAAGGCAATTGCCTTTAGTGCATCTTTCTAACAAACTCCTACTTGCACTAAAGCCAATTGTTTTTATAAATTAAACCATAAGCGAATATATGACTATCATATTTCGTTTAGGAAAGCAGTATAGTGAGTGGATCAGCAATATTCTGATATGTGGAAACTTTTCTATTTTTACATCATCTCTACCAATGATCTTTCTAATCAAATGGTAATGTCTGAGTACATGTTTGGATATTTGATGAGATTGTAATTCCTTTGCTTGTGTAATGGCTCAATTGTTCTCACAATATAATGGTATTGGATCAATAATGTTAGAAATCACTCTTAATTCTGTGATGAATTTTCTTATCCAAACCGCTTATTTAGCTGTTTCAGAAGCTTAATGTACTTTGCTTCAATTGTGGAATCTATAGGCATCTCCTATTTAGAACTCTTTCAACTGACTGCACCATCATTTATTGTGAAAATATATCCTGATTGGGATTTAGAGTAATCCTTTTTAGATTGGAAGGTGACATTCGTATACCTACTTACCTTAAGCTCACTTTCTCCATAAATCAAGAATGCATCCTTAGTCCTTCTCAAGTACTTAAGGATGTTCTTCACAACAATCCAATGCCCCTCTCTAGGATCTGACTGATATCTTCTCATGACACTCAGAGCATGTGATACATCAAGTCTAGTACATAACATAACATAAATGATAGATCTAATAGCAGATGCATATGGGATTCTACTTATGCGTATCCATTCATCCTATTTCTTTGGACACATGGACTTAGGGATCATTATTCCTTAAATCATAGGAATGTATTCTTTCTTGGATTGATCATGCTAAACTTTTTAGCATTTTTTCTATATATGAAGACCAAGAAAGACCAAATAACCTATTATATATATATATATATAGATCTTAATCTCCAAAATATAGGTCACTTCTCCAAGGTTTTCATGGAGAAATTCTTTGAGAGCTATATTTTGGCTAATTTAATAATTGAGACATCATTTCCTATAAGTATGTTATCTACATATAATACTAGGTTAATAATTGCACTCCCACTAACCTTTTTGTAAATATAGGGTTTGTCCATATTTTGTGAGAATCCAAACTCTATGATTGTTTCATCAAATTTGATGTTCTAACTCCTGAATGCTTGCTTTAATCCATATCTCTCTGGAACAATGCATATCCTATTCGACCTATAAATTTCCTATGTTTTAAAAGGTGTAATAGTTACTTCATCTCTATAAGTAGCATACGTGGTTCAATCAGTTGAACTATATTTGTTTAAGCATTTTGAACTACTATTTTCATTTAGAAGAAAATTTTTTTCTAAGAAGATAACGTGCTTTGAAACAAACACCTTTTGTTCCAAATGGTGGTAAAACTGATATCCAAATGACTCCTTCAGAAATATCTATAACATTTAGCTTTTAGCTTATCTAATATTGTTTCCTTCACATAAGCAGGACAACCCTGTACTTTCATGTTAGAAAGAATAGGTTTCTTATTATTCCATATTTCATATGATGTAACATCAACTGACTTTAATGGAACTCTATTTAGAATATAAACAAGCATTTTCAAGTGCATGTCACCAAAACAATTTAAGTAATTTTGCAAAAATTATCATTGACCTCACCATATCCAATAAGGTTTGGTTTCTCCTTTTAGCCACACCATTATGTTATGGTGTGTAAGGTGGAGCTCTTGGAGATAAAATCTCATTATCTCTTGGATAACATTGAAATCTTGACTTAATTATTCTCCACATCAATTTAATCTTAGTATTTTAATAATTCTACCAAGTTATTTCTCTACTTCATTTATGAACTCTTTGAACCTTTCAAAAGCTTTATATTTGTATCTCATTAGATACATATACCTAAATCATGAATAATCATCAATAAAAGAAATGAAATAGATAAAACCACCTATGGCGTGCACTGACATTGGTCCACATATATCTGTATGTACTAGGTCAATAGTCCATTGGCACATTCACCCTTTCCACTAAAAAGTGATTTTGTCATCTTACCTAATAAACATGATTCTCATATGTCATATGATTCTTAATCAAATGACCCTAAGTCACTATTCTTCTATAACTTGTTCATGCATTTCTCATTTATATGTCCAAGTCGACAATGCCATAAATAAGATGATTTTAGGTTATCCAATTTTTGTCTTTTATTATTGATATTGAGGATAAGATTAGACATATCAAGAATATAAATTTCATTTCATAATGAACCAGATGTATAAAGAATATCATTCAACTAAATAGAACAACTATTATGGTTAAATGAAAACTTTTTTTGTTCAAATCGGAAATAAAAATAATATTCTTAGTTAAAACTAGAACAAAATAACAATTGTCTAATTCCATTATAAGCCTATTATAGAGTCTTAATAAATAAGTTCTTATACCTAATGCAGTAACTCTTTTTCTATTATCAACCCGTAGATCTAACTTTCCCTTTTTGAGTTATTTATTGTTCTTTAGGCTCTACATATCAATATATATGTGTGAGCCACTTCTAGTATCCAATACCCATATATTATTATTAGAAACCGTATTAACCTCAATAACAAAAACACCTAAAGTAAAAGGTGCATCCAATGTCTTATCCTTCTCCTTCTTCAAATACTCCATATAGGTCTTGCAATTTCTTTTCCAATAGACACTTTTGCCACAATGGAAGCAAGTCCCTTTTGAGACAACCTCTTTTCCCTTCTTCCTTATGCCTTATTCAGTCTTTGTGGACTTATTTTTCTTTTTCTTAGAAGAACAAAAAGAGCCCACCTGCATCATGGCTTTCTGATCTTTCATGACAGAAAAGCTCAGTTGTTTTAAGCATGTTGGTTAGCTCTGGGATCAAAGTGGATATCTTATTAATATGATAGTTTAAGAAAAAGTGTGAATAACTATTAGGTAAACTTTGAAGAATTAAGTCTATACTTAATTCATGATCCATAACGAAGCCCAATGAAGCTAAGCGCGCAATGTATCCATTCATTTTGAAGAATTAAGTCTATACTTAATTCATGATCCATAACGAAGCCCAATGAAGCTAATCGCTCAATGTATCCATTCATTTTTAATGAATGTTCCACTAGAGATATCCATTCATTTTGAAGAATTAAGTCTATACTTAATTCATGATCCATAACGAAGCCCAATGAAGCTAATCGCTCAATGTATCCATTCATTTTTAATGAATGTTCCACTAGAGATGTCTCTTCTACCATCTTGGAGCACAAAAGCAATTTAGATATCTCATATCGCTCAAAACGAGCTTGCTCATCAAATAGCTCATTTAGATGATACAATATGGTATTAGCATCCATATTTTCATGCTACTTTTGAAGCTCTGGTAACATAGAGCAAACATAATACAACTCGCAAGCTCACTATCATCCATATGCTTCTTATATACCAGATGTTCCTCAACGGATGCATTTTCAATAGAAGGGGAAGTAAGTGTCTCATCTAAGACATAGGCTATTTTCTTAGCTTTGAGAACTATTCTCAAATTTCAAAGCCAATCAAGGAAGTTTTAGACCATTCAATTTATTTGACTTGAGAATTGAGTATAGGTTCATATTAGATGTCACAATTTTATCAACCTAGATGTAAAGAAAGATTATGTTAGAGTATGTACATGAATGTATGTTTATAAGCTCTTTAATAAACACACATTATTACTCTCTCTATTTTATTACAAACCTATAGCTCTTACTAAATCTGAAAGAATCCATTGGAAATTTTTCTACTGGGTCAGTATCCAACATCACTAAGAATGACATTGGGTGTGCCCAATAAGACACCTTAGGTTAGTTGGTTGGTATCTCATACCAATTGCATCTATTCATGCAACTACTGAATCATTAGGCTAGTAACTCTTGATACATGCACATCTCATATTCATTGGCCCAATCTCACCTCTAATCCATATTGATCTTGGGTGTGCTCAACAAACCAATATAACCAGTTAAATCCATGAAAGGATTGACTAGGTCATGATTATGGATATATCTACATCAATTCTCCGAGCCATGAAATGATTGACTAGGTCACATCTAGGTAGGTATATGAAATTACATTATTAAATAGAAAATAATTTTCTATTCTAATGCTTATTGTCTTTAGCCTCATCTCCTTTGCAATTCAATTCTATATTAATCCTATGTAATCTAAATACAAAAAATTTTCATAAGAAAATGTCAAGTTACATTTGAGGGGTGTGAGATGAGAAAAGAAATACAATAGAATATAAGAGAATGAAAGGACTCGTAGGCCCTATTTACCAAAAATAGAATTTCATGCATGATCAATCATATTGATCAAGTCCATAATCATACCTTCATTCTATTTCATCCACCTCTAACATGCATTCTCTAATGCATCAAAATTAGGTAATCTAGAAAATAACATTTTGGATTCCCTTTTGCACAATACGATTTCAACTCTTAAACCAAGCCATGAACATTTTGGCCTTTAATGAAATTCATCATATCTTCATCATTTAATCTCATTAAATGATCATATGAACATGTAGAAATACTTTCTAAAAGAAAATATACAAGTTTAGGCAAACATTTGATCTCATCAAAATGTTCCTAAAATTGCCTACTTAACTAGTTGGTTTATTTTCCATTTGATATATGTAAAATCCAAATTTTAAATTTAATCATTTAAAATCTCATTAACATTAAATCCAAATATGCCCAAAATTTAATCTTATTAAATTATCTCAATTATTTTTGATATTATAAGGATTAAAAAATCCAAACATAATTGCATGATTAATTCTAGTCATACTATAGCACTAGAAAGCTATTTTCTAATCCAATTTAAAATTAATTCCAAAAATTCTAGATTTCATTCTTATCAAAATAGGCATTTTAAAATAAGTTCTATCTAGTTAAATCAATTCATTAGACATTCTAAATCATCAAGAATTTACTAGCAAACTAATTTGCTTAAATGCCCAAATTGAATCATACATGAAATAAAATTTTCATAGACTTTTATATACGAATTTAATTTGGTTTTTGCATACAATATACATGAAAATAACTTAATGTCTATCTCATAAACATGTAATAAAGGTGCTGAAAATTAAAATATATTATATCAAATCATTCAAATATAAATGGCCCTATCACTTTGAGGATTTGTATTCTATGTTTCACTTTGAGGATTTGTGTAGAACCCAAAATTTTCAGTAACCTTATATAGCTTCAAATATCATTTATAACTTTGATTTAAATGATTTATTTTTCACTATTAACATTTAATATCATCATATTAACATCTGGTTGTAAGATCAAAAGAAATCTATAGTCAAAATATGTCCAAACATTTTAATAAATGAAGAAGAAAACCAAAGTGTTACTTTCCAACCAATCTCATTGATTCATCAATTAAATCCAAAATTGATTTACATAGGGAGACTCTGATACCACTATTGGATTTTAGATCATATATCTTATACATATTATAGTGGAAGATTAAAATTTAATTAACCCAAAACCCATAGATCAAGCCTATATAATTCAAAATTGGTTATAAACCATCAAATGGATGAAGAGATTACCTTTGAAGAATGCACTCTTGATTTGTGAGATTTTCTTCTTATTGGGTTATAGCAAACCACAATAATCCAAAACTAAGATTGTCTCTAAGAGTATCTATACAATGAATAAAGAAGAAAACCTCTAAGGCAATGGGTGGTTGATGATCCAAGTGCTAGTGATGGAAGATTAATAATGTGAGAGAGATAGAGAGCTTGGGAGATATAACTCTTATCTATCTTGATCGAGGCTGATGTAAAATATCCCTAACAAAGGCTATTTACATGTCATTTGATCCCATTTAGGGTTGGGGATAATAAAACTCTCGATCAACAATTTCACCTAGAGTAGGTGTGGTTGCACCAGTAAATTTCACAACTACGAAATTGTCATGTGCTTATGATGCTTATGTTAGATCGTATCAATCACAATCATGAAGGAGCAATATCGACTGTGATTTCTCTTGACATAAAAAAGGTCAATAGAAACATATTGGTTCGCAACCTCAATTGCGACTGCGATTATTGTCGCAAATACCCATCTCACAACTGCAATTCCTTTTCACGATCAAGAACAATTCGCAACTGTGAGAATGCTTCCATGACCATGAATTAATTCTACTCAAGTTTCTTTCTATTTAACAATTTACTTGTGAATCAATCCCAGGTTTCACAGTCGTGTCTCAGTTTTCATAAATGTGGACCCAGTAGTGAAACAACCCATGAATGGTTTTGCTTCACCAAAAATGACCACAACACAACATTCACACTCGTGAACTAGTAGTTCACAACTATGAGTATGGGAAAATTTTCAAAATAAAAACCAAAACAAAGCTTATCACTTCACGTGCAATTTTTCTCTAAGAATGACTAAGGTCAATCACCCTATAAATATTCTAGAATAGTTTTCCTTCATTTAACATGCCATTTATCATTTTTTAGCATTAAAAAATGAGCAATTCATCACATTTACTTAATCAAATCTACCATAACCTCATTATAGCATTTGAAGTCCACAAAAGCATTAAAACTCAAAAATCATGATTGTTTACCGATCAATAGGCAAACAAAATGTGCATTTAAGGCATATCAACATAAAAATGCAATTTATGCTTTGAATATAGTTATGTACATACCTTTCTCCAAAATGGAGCCTAAAACTCTAAGCTCTTCAAGTTTGTCCTCTCCTTTAAGATGGACCTTCAAGCTCCTAGCCATATAAAACACTTCTCTTGGCCTCTTCGAACAGAACTAAAGTCACAAAACACTTGAAAATAAACTCTCACTCTCAAATCCTTAAGAACACTTTCTTATTGTCCTTATCTCAAGTGAAAATTGTGTCTATCTCACCTGCTCCCAATTAACCAATATTCATGGGCATGAAGATTTCTTCACATGCATGAATGTCCTATACCATATGTTTCATAACCATGACTACCATTCACAGGTATGAACTACAATCTATGACATTCATGACGGTGGCAACATCTTTCACACGCATAAATCTCTTTAAAACTCTGTCATTTTGAAACATAACACTTTCACGGATGCGAATTACCATTCACGTGAGTGAAAAGCACTTGCATTACTATACTCAACATTATCCCAAAATCTACCATTCTCAGACCCTCTCTAAAACCCCACATAACTTATAAGACCTAATTACCGAGCGTTACACTTTCTATGCCTAGACTACTATTAAAATGACCATTATCTCTGCACTTTCTATTGATTATCCTTTCTTCACCATTCTCCCTTAAACTCTACTTCAACATTCTCAATATTTCCTTCAACCTTTGCCCAATATGATAGCTTTGATATTAACATGATGTCCATCAATCTCTCCCACTTCAATAACTTAGGCTTTCCTTTTCACTTTCATATTCCTAGTCTTCGTACCCACTTTGCTTCAATATTAACATGATTACATTTTTTCTTTCCCTTTCACTTTGCCTTTCATAATCCTCCCTACATTCATTAACATTGGATTGTGTTCCCAAATTCATAAAATGGATCTCATTCATTTCCTTATTTTTGTTAGGGTCATAAATTTGTTTAAGGGGATGAAGGCATTCAACTAGTTAAGGAATATTCACACAATATCTTATGAATATATTTACTATATGCTTTTTAGTTTTAAGGTCATCCAAAATTATTCTAATTTATTCATCACTCTTTAATTTTACCGACTCATTACTCATACTCTTACTAGAAAATAAATAATACACTATGTTGAAATTGGTGCACTTCAGGTCATTTTCAATAAGCTTCTTTTGATCTATCAAACTTAAAAAGTTAGGATTAAATCCTCTAAGAATGTTGCAATCACAACCAAAGTAAGACAAAACCCAACCCCTAAATGTCATTGCCCCTATAAATGAACTTTAAACTAATATGGTCTTTTGTGTTGCATAAATAAATAAATCAAATATTTATCATAATGCAGAAAACCCAATTCATGCTAAAAAAAATAAAACCCAAGTTTGAAATAAGGAACCCAAGTAAAATAAATCCTAAGAAATCAATTCATACTCAAAAATTAATTACAAGTAAAATCCAAGTGAAATAAACACGAAGACATTAATTATGTTGAAAACCCTTTAAAATGTAGTATAAAAAAACCCTAAATTGGACTTGTTGAAGTCATTGTCTATAAAACCAAAAATTGAAACATAAAGGTGAATAAACTTACTTATGTATCCCACAAAGCAACTTCTATCCATTGCAAATCCTCACTTACATGTATTGGAGATCTATGTTGAGATGAAGTTGCAAAAATCAAGAAAGAAGATGATGAAAGAGATGATTTTAGAAAGAATTATGATAATAGAGAGAAAGGGGGTTTAAAGCAATAGGAGCTCCTTTTTCCCTCCATTATGAGGGTTGGCTCTAATGGGTTGCTAGATGTCAATGTTATGTCTTATAAATCTAGTTAACATTTAAGCATTAGGAGCAGACAATATATTACGATGTTGGATTTATTTATCCCAAAATTGAATTATAGAGGCTTAATTGTCCCAAGATCAACCATGGAGTGCTATTTGATTTCTAGCCCCAACCATATACTATAAGAAAACCCTAAATCGGACTTGTTGAAATCATTGTATATAAAACCAAAAATTTGAATAGAAAGGTGAACAAACTTACTTATATATCCCATAAAGCCAACTTTCTATCCATTGCAAATCCTCAATTGCATGTATTGGAGATCTAAGTTAAAGTGAAGTTGTGAAAATAAGGAAAGAATGTGATGAAAGAGACAATTTTAGAGAGAATTGATGAAGAGAGAGAAAGGGGATTTAGAGCAATAGGAGCAAGATTTTTCCCTCCATTATGAGAGCTTGTTCTAACGTGTTGTTAGATGTCAATGTTACATCTTATAAATCCAATTAACATTAAAGCGTTAGAAGCAAATGGCAAATTATAATTGTTGGGTCCATTGTCCCAAAATTGAATCATGAGGGCTTAATTTTCTCAAGATCAACCATAAGGTGCTATTTGATTTTTAGCCACAACTGCCCCAACCATAGGAAGCAATTTGTTCATTTTGCTAAACAAAAAATTTCAAAAGCATTTTAGTCTAAAATAGTTTCTCATATTCATACTTATCTCTCTCTTTAGAATTATCTAAAATCAGAGAATGAATTGAAAGTTTCCTCATTTTCTAAACAAGTGGTTTAGGAGCTAAGACTTGTTTCGTCAGCGATTTGATAGAGTTAATAATTGATGATTTATAGGAGATCAGGATAAATGTGAATACAAATTTAATAAAATTATTATTTAAGTGTCATTTAAATGATTATTAAAAGTATACTTTATTTTTAAATATATTTTCATGTGTTAATTTTTTTCCTTTAATAAATTAATATGTTATATAACATATGTATAAAAAATTAAAAATATTTATCTTCGAAAACATAATTATATATATATATATATATATATATATATATATATATATATATATATATATATATATATATATATATATGCACAATTTTCTTATCTGAGGAATGAATATCATATTTAATTTAATTATTAATAAATTATTGATTTAAAAAAATTGATTCGGATGAACCAAAATTTTGTCATTATAAATTTTATATGAATAATACAGTATAAATAAGAAATAAAAATAAATATGCTGATGAAAAAAAATATTATAAACTAAAGTTTTTCCATTTAAGTGCTGTTGTACATCTCAATAGCTATAAATGCTCGCGTAATCCTTGGTTTTCAATCCCATGTTATAAAGCGTAACCATCCCTATGTGATTTAATACTAATTCAACTATTCAAGTGGTTGAAAACTTAGAAGATGGGAATTAAAATAAAATTAAATTTTGATGCCGTACACCATTTACCGATACCACTTCTTAAAGAAAATGAAAAACTGAAATTGATTCATCTCAGAGAAAAAAAAAACTGATATTGACTTGAAATTCTACGAATGGGTCAAATATATAAGCAAACATGATTTCTTTGAAAAAAAATCCATGTTAAGAAATTTCGTTTCAATATAACTGGAAAAAAAAAAGGATAAAAAACCCACCAGCTTTTTTCTTTTTTAAAAAAAGAAAAATTTTAAATGAATATTACCTACTCAGAATTTTCCCGAATAGAGTAGTTAATTCTATTCGTCGTTGTCATTATAATTACAAGGAAAGATCCTATGATTTTCAAGGAAATATCTCAAAATAAAGAAGGTATTATCTGCCATCATTTTTTCTTAAAAAGTATTTTAAAAAACAGACATTAAATTCTTTTTTAATTAATTGCATTAATGAAAGTCTTCTGTTCCATAATAATCATAATCATGGGAATAACTAACATAGTTCCCATTCCTTTAAGATGGAAGTTCACATTCATATATTATAACTGATCTAATAAAAGATCACATCTGGTGTACCGATATTCTTTTCCTTATACATCAAGCTTATAATGAATTTGGTGTCCTTTTGTAACTTCTTTTTCTTCCAAAAAAAAAAAAAGCCTGTAATTGGAATTTAAAGCCGTGCCCATCGCCAAACCAAACAATCTTCAATTATTTATCAATCAAGTTGATTGAGGCAATTTTTTATTTTGGGACCATAATTGATTGAGGCAATTTTACAAACCAGTAAAACCCAAATTTTATACCATATCCTCAAAAGTCACTCCATTACTAGCTGACTTTTCAATAATGGCAATCAGATCAATTTGCAGTACATTTTGGTGTCTGAAATAAAATAAGTTGCATTAAATTTTAAAACCCACTAAAAAATTTCTAGTTCTTGATTATAAAAATTGCGACTCCAATCCTAAAAACTCTACTTCCCATGTGTAATAAAAATTGCTAATACAATCAATCAACAACATCATTTTCCTGAAATAACAGAAAAACCAGGAAAAGAAAAAGAAAAATTCATCTCAAATTTTGAAATTAGAAAAAGAAAAAGAAAAATAAAAATTCACCACTAATTAATCAGCAAAAAGACCAAAAAATTGAGGGGGGAAAATCCCATTAGACCATAATGGCTCCAAATCTTAACACCATTAGAAGTAAGCTTAATTCCTTTCTTAGGGTTGATTAAAGTACCTTGAGAACTGATATTAATATCAGCGCCAACCATAATTCTATGCCTCTTAGTTTTCCATGCCATAATCTTGTATCTAACAGAAGTAACCATATCCACCCGGAAAACCGCCGACCCATTTGAAATCACCCGTAAAACCGCTTCCCTGTTAAGCCCAGTAGCGTTAACGTCACCCCCCTTTGCGGCCTTCTTTTTATGGCCTTGATAAAATTTTGGGACAGTGAAATTGGCTATGGTGTGGTTCCTATTTTTGCTATCAAAAAAGGTCACATTGACCGGATCGTAGTAGACTCCCTTGTCTTTGTTGGTGTTTTCGAGCCTCAGTTCAAAGATCAGAGTGGTGTTTCCCGGTGGATTTAAGGACTGATCTAGAGCAGGAATGTAAAATTTTTGAAGGGAGCATTTGGGTTCTGAGGCACGAAAACTTAGCCACAAGAAAAGAGCTGTTAAACCCAAAGTGAATATGAAACTGCAACAACATCTGCAACAACCGCCACCAGAATCCGACATGGTTTTCCAGTGATTTCACCGCGGAGGGACAAACTGCGGTACGGACACGGAGAGACCGGTACAGCTTGGGTGGGGTATTCACTATGCGTAGGACACTAGTAAGGTAAAAAGAAAGGATCTGGGCCGACGGAAGATGAGGACCATTTACCACGTAAGGAAAACCCGTGGTTCGAATCCGTAGCGTAGTTAGCCAATGAAAGGTTACACCAGCAGATAGACTACTATTCTTTCTGGTCTTACCACCAACCCATTACTTATAGATTATTGACTTCACAAATCGGGAAGGACATCTTTCGGTTTCGGTTTCGGTTTCGGTTTCGGTTTGAATCCAGCGATTCTATAGTTCCAGAAATGAAAAACTGGCTCGGAACTGTTCAAATGATGGTTCAAAACTGAGTTGGGATTGGTTGGACCGATTCAAAAATCAGCCAATCGACAAGTTTCAAACATTTATATATATATATATATATATATATATATATTTTTTTTTAAATTCATATAATAATTTTTTTTATTTAATAAAAATTATGCCATCAACAAAATATGTAATTAAAACTATATAAAATAAATAGAAATAATTTTAAAAATGAAAAATTAATTTACTTTATTCGTTTATTAAGTATTAAAAAAATATTGATAATTTGTGTAATAAGTTAGAAAGAAAATAATTATAGAAGTATTTTCATTTTATAAAAGTAAGAAATTATAAAAATTATAATTGGACTAAACTAAATTTCATATTTTCATATTAAAAACTAACTTAATTATAAAAATTTAAATATATATTTAAAATAATAAATTAATAATTGGGGTTAAATTTTATTTCTTTTATCATTAATTAAGTTGTCTATGTATTCTCTTAGAATTAAAACCCATGTAGTATGTAGAAATAAAAATAATTAAGAGTGTAATTAGAGAGAATTTGAGATTGAATTATAGAAAAACTGAAAGAAATTGTGTAAGAAATGTAAGCAAAAAATTGAGATAAATTTAATATTTATAGAGAAAAAAATTAAAATTTTTAAAATAACCCTAAAATATAGTTGTTATTTTTATGTTGTAAGATGTATTTTTATCTTTTTATTTATATTTATATTTTCATAATTTTTAAATTAATAAAATTAATTAAAAGAAAAAAAAGTAGCCATTGGAAAGAAAGAAGGCAGGGCCTGCAAAAGGTGCTGGGGAAAAGGTAACAATAATATTTTTGAAATTGTTTTAAGGGTCTGAACCTTGAATCAACAGTCTTGGGTCAGTTCCACGGGTGAGAGATTAGCTTGGATAATTTTCATCTCATATTTGCTAATTTAGATCTCAAATGGCATGTATCATAAAATTGACGCGTTAATCCGATCGAAGTTTAAAATCGAATTTTGATCGATAAAAATTAAAATAATAGTAATAAATATTAGACAAGTCTAATAAAATATATAATTATTGTAAATATGTTAAAATATGATAGATGATCTAAGTGCAAATTTTAGAAAGTTTTAGAATAAATTTGTAATTTACCGAAATTTAAGGGATCAACTGTGATATTTACCAATTAAAGATATAATTGGACATAAAATATTAGAGATAGCTAGCCACATTAAGCAAAACTTACATTAAGATGTTAATTAATCATTAATCAAAATATCAAGATATATTGTTAGAAAGGCGGATCCCATGACAAGACTTTTAACTTTTCACCATTATTCTTCTTCTTCCTTTTTCTAATCTCTTTTTCACTTTCATCTTTTGCATTCTTACTAACCCAAACTGTTCCCTATAGTGCTTTCATAACCAAAGCTCCATTAAAAGACAAAAAATGAGCAAAAGAGAGAGAAAATATCATATTTATACATTAGAAAACTTAGAAAAGCTAAGGAAATGTTAAATGAAGAGGAAAGAGCTAGAAAAGAGAAAGAAAAGAATCCCCTATGGTTCAGCTATGATGAGAGAGGTGAAAAGTAAGTAATTTTTTCTATCTCTAAGTTCTCTTTATATAAAATGAGTTTTTAGTACTTTTTAGGGTTTATTTGTGTAAAATAAGAGTAAAGTTGAAAGTGAGGCTTTAGAAGGCTTTGGATGATGAAAAGATGAATAAAGGTGGTTAGAGATCTTGAGAATGGAAGAGGTTAAGGTTAGAGAGATACTAGAAGTCTAAAATCATAGTTAAAGAAAAGAGAAAGTTTAGGGTTTAGAGTTTGTAGAGAAAGAAAATAGAGATAAGAATTAGAATTGTAAAAGATGGTATTTAATTGTATTTTTGTATGTTATAGGTACCTTTTTGGAAAGAAATTAAGCTCAAATCGAGGAGAAAAGCAAAGCAAAAGAAAATGAGATTTAAGGAAGCCTAAAGAGGAACCTAAGTGGTATGAGCATTGTCATGTTTGCTAATTTAGGCTACGACCGATATACATGTTTCACGATTAGATGTGCCAAACTGACCGTAAATTAAGTGCATTTACAATTGATGTAGTGTTGATGCAACAATAGTCTAGTACACATTTAAAATAAGCAATAAAATAAAATAAGGAATTGTAATGCTAAGTTTCTGAAAGAAACTAGTGGAAAATGACTTAAGCATAATTTTACAATTTTCGGTCTGATGCATGAATCGCAAAGCGGAAGTACCGAGATATAGTATACATTAAGTGTATTATTCCCACATATGTTTTATTAATGTATTACGAAGCGCTATGTGAGCATCTTTATCTTTGATTTGTCTATGTCGAGTAAGAAATTATTGAAATCGAATATTTTTATTCATTGTCATTTCAATTGTAGAATCAGGTGCATTCATTATTTTCATTAATTGGTGCGTTTAGATTACTTTCATCGTCAATTATCATATTATGCATAATAATGCATGCAATTATTATATCGTTTAATACTTCTTTTCTCCAAAATTATGTTAACCCTACAATAATTGAAAAACTCCAAGCACACACTCATATTTTCTACAAGTCATCTGTCTCATTGCAAAATATCTTTTCTTTGGATCACGCCGCTTATAAATTGTGTTGCACAATAGTGAACCATATTGGATATATATTATCGGCTAAATAATAACCCATAGTATATTCTTTTCCTTGAATAACATAATGAGTGAGAGAAGCAATACTTTGAGCAAGATTAAAAAATAAATGTGATGACTCCAAGACATTAATGTCATTATTTGTACCCAACATACCAAAATATGTATGTCATATCCATAGATCATAATTTGTTACAGTTTTAAGAATAATTGTTGGTAATCCACTACGACCTGCATATTTTATGGCCCATGCTGTTGGATAATTTTTTCTACTTTTAAGGCTGCCTAAAATTCCTGGAAAACCACGTTGATGACCAACATAAAATAGCCGAGTGATGTCATTAGCATGAGGTGATCTTAGATATCTCTCTACAAAAGTTTCTATGAGGGCACAACAAAATCTCTTTAAGCTTTCAATTGCAGTGGACTTGTCAATTTTAATATATTCATTTGTAGCATCTGCTGATAAACCATATGCTAACGTTCAAAAATACCGTTGTTACTTTTGGTAAAGTTGATGATCCAACTCTATCCAATCCATCTCTTCATTGATGGAAGTAGTTATCATGATCTTTAATTGCATCAATGATAAGTAAAAATATAAACTTCGGGACATACGATATCATCGACGAAGCATATCTTCATTATATCATGGATTATTAGATAAATAATCATCAAATCAATTACAATCTATAGCTTCACGATCACGATTGATCACAATAAGACATGGAATTAAGCCACCATAAGTATTCTTTTACTTTGTTGACTGAGGTAATACTCTATGATTGTGTTATTATTGTGAATTGTACGACATATTGCTTCTTTTTCAGCAATAAAATTATTCATTACTAATATATTTTCACTATCATCCGAAGATGAAAATGAGTTTTTGAATTGCACATTTGATGAACCTTCAATATTGAAGTTCATCTGTAAAAATTATCATTTGAGTAATTTAAAGAAGAGAAATACAAATATTTGATATCTAAGTAATAATCAGTATGAATAAATTTCGTGATTAATTGTTTTATTTATAGAAAAATTTTAAAAATATGATAAGATTCAAAAATGTAATATGATGGCTAAGATAATGAAATTCATCGAACAATTGATATGAAAATGAAATCCATTCGACGATGAATTTATGACAACAATTATGATAAGATTTAGATAAGGATATAATTAATTTGATGACTAATATGATAATAAAATCCATCAAACAATTGACATGAAAATGAAATTCAACTAATGGTTGGATTTATAACAACTATCATAATAAGATTTAGATAAGTATGAAATTAATCTAATAGTTAATATGATGATGAAATTTATCGAACGGTTGATATAAAGATAAAATCCATCCGATGATTGGTTTATGACATTAATCATGATATAATTTAGATAAGTATGTAATTAATCCAATAACTAAGATGATAATGAAATCCATCAAACGGTTGATATAAGGATGAAATCTATCTGATGGTTGGATTAATGACAACAATCATAATAAAATTTAGATAAATATAAAATTAATCCAATTGCTAAGATGATAATGAAATTCATCGAACAATTGATATAAGAATGAAATCTATTCGACGGTTAGATTTATGACAGAAATAATGTTAAGATGTAGATATGAATGAAATTCATCCGATGACTAATATTATGATAAAATTCATCTGATAAATAATAATTATTGACTAGATATTCATTATATATATTTTATTTGTATCTCATGATATATATATATATATATATATATATATATATATATATATATATATATATATATATATATATATATATATGTATATTTCATATTAATTTCCAAATTATATTTTGTATTTTGTTACTCTACTTCAAATACTAAACTTCAAAAACACAAAAAATGTCTATTAAGTCTTCTTAGAGTGTTAATAAAAATATATTATTGTGTCAAGTTTATATGGATATTTCTCACGGTCAAGATCCTATTACAGGTGTGAATGAATCTTCAAATCAATTTTGGTTTCAGGTAGAAGATACTTATAACAACACAAGAAATGGAGAAAGTAGTTCGAAAATTAAATTTTTGTATCCAACAAGTTGAAAAATATGCATTCTAGTAGTGCATCAGATAAAGGTATTATGAATATTTTTTTGTAAATTTTTTTTTCTATATATCTGGAAAACTAAAACTTTATAGTTCATATTATTTACAGATAAACTGAGTTATGTTACTGATATAAGATGATAGTTACAAAAAGATATTCAAATTTGATCATGTGTAGAATATAATGAAAAATTTTGAAAATTTTTAAGATAATGTTAGCACATCAAGAAAAACAATTCGAAACCAAAATCTAAATTATATTTCATCAGAGTCAGATAATTTCATTTTTAAGTCTCTAATATCGACATTTCCCGAATTGTCATCATTTTTTCTTAATTTAGATGATGATATTAGTGGTTCGTTATTAGAACGACCAATTAGAGTGAAAATGTCAAATTGAAGAGAAGCAATAATGAACAAATTTTATTTGTCATTAATAGTTTCAAAGAAGAAAATCGATAGTTTTTAGAAATTTTGACGAATACTAGTTTGAACAGATAACAACATCTAGAAATTCAAATTAGAAATTTGGCACTAAAACAATTGAAAAAAATAAAATTTTAATACGAAACTTAAACACTATTAGCGATCCAAAAATTTGCACATATATCGAAACTTAACAAATACGAGTTTTAGAATAAAAAAATTTCAATAGCATAAAGCTCAATTACCTTCTGCATATAATGAATTTGACGATTATTTTAATTATATTGGCAAATTTGAAACCAATCTTTCAGATTATTAAATTATTAATGATTAATTATTGCACTTTATTTGTTTCATATTAGACCTTTTAAATTTTCGTTATTAGTTTAGTTTTAATATTTTGTAATATTATTATCTGTTAGTATTAAATATATTATGATTTTAAATTATAATATATGCATTTTATAATTATATATTTTTTACATTTTATTTACTATTTTTGTTAAATTATATTCAATTAAGAAGATTAATTAAAACTATGATGTATTAAATTGTTAGAAATTAAATTTTTATGGACTTAAAATTACATAATATTAAAAATATTAGACTAATTTAATTAGATGATACAATTTAATTAGATTGCAATTTAATTACAAAAAAAGAAGCAAAAATATCAATTTACACATCAATATCAATTAAACATCAAATTACTAATATTAATTTTATTCAATTATTCAATTAATATTAATTTTATTCAATTAAATGTACTTTAATATTAATTAAACATCAATTTACTAATTAAAAAAATTATTCAAATATGGAAATAAAAATGATTTATTCAAATATAATAAAAATCATTAACTAGAAAAAATCACGGCAAAATTATTAACAACTTATTTTTGGCCCAAATCACTTCATCTTCTATTTTTCATCTGCCAACAAAATCTTTTCTTATTTTTCCCTTTTTCCTGCAACTTTCAATAGCATAAAATCAATTTTTTAAAAATTGAAATAACATTGCTATATTATTATACCAAATATGACGTGGTACTATAACTAGTGTAAGTTTTGATACTAAAATGATGTCTAGTTAGAGATGGGTAAACTTGCGCTATTTTTATATTTCCCCTTTTTTGCACTAATATGATGTGGATTGGAAATACTCTAACTCCTTCAAGCATTATACCATCTTCCTCGACCTGCAAGCTTAGGATCCTTGACTAGAGTATGGTGAGATTCAAAGTTGGGAATGCTTATGTTTGCAGTCTTTCTTTCAATTTAATAAGATGATCCAAGCCCTCCTAATGATCATATCCCAAAAATTCCAGTATTATCCTTGCCATTAATGTCGCCTGCTGTTCCTCCTTTGCCAATCATTCTTTCTGCCTCCTCCTCTCTTTATTTCTTTGTTCCCTTCAAATCTGAGAATAAATAACACCCTAAGATTGAGACACACACTCTCTTTCTTTCTAAAGTAAGTAGCGACAGAAGTGAAGAAAAAGAATATAATATATATGTAAGCTTTGCTTCTTTGCTTTTAGTATTGAGAAAACCCACTCTTTTCTCTCTTTTCTTTTTTCTTTTTTTCTTTTTTCCCTTACTCTCTTGTCTCTGTGTGTTGATTTTTTATTTTTTATTTTTGGTTTTTACTAGGAGAAATAGGGGTATACATTATCAGTGTCAGAATAATTACTTATTCAAATAAAAGTTTCAGCATCAAGATCAATGAGGTTAAGAAAGTTGAAGGAAATTGGAGGAGCATATCAAGCTATCATGGAGCATATCATGAGCAAATTGATTTTTTTTTCTAATGATACAGTAATGAAACCAAATTGCATGAGGGGTGCTTTTTCTTTTCTTTTATTTTATTTTAAAAAAAATTATCCTATGTTTGCAAAATTAAACATTGCATTTGAATCTTTTATTTTAGGAAGATGATGAAGATGAATGTCAAGCAAAGAAAACGAACCGAGGAAAGAAATGGCAGGAATGTGAAATTGTTTGGTTGGTGGATTTTGTTTTTTCATTTTGACTTTGATTATGTGAAATACATTAGATTTTCTTTTTTGCTGAAGTAGATATGCCACATCATCATTCCGTTACTTACGAAAAATGAATTAGATAGTTTTGTGTTACAAAATTAAAGATAATGTAGTTATGTTTTTAAATTAAAGTTGAGTTATTAAGTTGTTACACATTAGAAAGTTAGAGTACCGTCAATATAATTTATCCTCTAAAATATCTCGTTCTTCCTTGTTTTCTTTTGTGTTATTGTTGCATGTGGCTTTTGGGGAGGATGTTTGTTAACCCAAAAACTTAAAGAGTTGGGAGAGGTATAGGTCGAGACATGCAAGGGTGATAGAGTGTAATTTTGTAAAGAGAATTGATTGATGAAGATATAGACGAATGTTAGCATGGAACTGAGACTTAAAGTGTTTTGTACCCAAAGGTTTGTAGTTAATTAAGCTATGATTTAATTGATCAATTTAATTAAGGCAAGGTTAAGTTGAGTAAATGGGTTATTTGTAAGGAATTGAGACTTGTGAAACCACAAAGTGACTGAGATGTGTCGGTCAAACTATACATGCACCAGAAATAAATGACAATAAAGATGGACGATACATCTTTTATTGAACTAATTAATAATTAGTTGATAAAATATTTGGTAAGTAAAATGGTAGGTGGATATTAATCTTGACCACCTATTTGGTGGGTGTGGTTTAATCTTAACCATTCATTTGGTAGGCAAGACGGTAGGTGAGAAACAATCTCAACCATTCATCAAAGTAGCTGAGAATTAATCTTGAGTGTCCATTGAGAAGGTGGAAGCCTATATATAGCCTTATAAATTCATTTGTGGGGCATTACATCCAAAAGTGAGAGAGAAAAATAAAAGCTTAGAAAATCTTTAATGACATGTTATGAGTTGTGAGTGTTTGTAAACACTTTGTAAAATTTTCTTCTTTTAGTAAAAGATTTGCAACAGTCCGGAGACATAAGCATAATTGGTCGAACTTCGTTATCAATTTGTATGTTTTATTATTCCATATTTTCTTCGCTTTTTTTTCACAAATATAATTATAGAAAAATTGAAGTTATTTCCCAACAACTGGTATCAGAGCTTTTGTTGTGTTTCTTCTATTTTTTTGGGCGATTATTATTCATATGAATAGTATTTTTGTGAATAGTAAATTTTGGTCAGCGATACCAATTTGTCCACAGAGGTGTTCTAATACACGGTGATTTGCAGGAATTGTGAAAAACGATCCAAAGGAAGTCAGATTCGAGAGGGAGCGATGACCGCAAATGAAGGAAAGGTAAATATTGAAAAGTTCGATAGTGCAGACTTTGACATTTGGAAAATGCAAATAAACGATTATTTGTATCAAAAAAGTCTATATCAATATATCTCAAGGAAGAAGCCAGAGGCTATGAAGGAAGAAGACTGGAATCTTCTCGATAGACAAGCTCTCAGAGTTATCCGATTGACGTTATCCCACAATGTTGTTTTCAACATAGCAAAAGAAAAGACCACGACAGGTCTTATGGTGGCTCTCTCTAGTATGTATGAGAAGCCATCAGCCTTAAACAAAGTGCATCTAATGAAGTGTTTATTCAATTTGCGAATGACAGAAGGCGCATCGATAGCTTAACATCTAAATGAACTCAATACAGTCATAATCCAATTGAGTTCGGTTGGAATTGAATTCGATGAAGAAGTACGAGAAATGATACTTTTGTCTTCTCTACTAGAAAGCTGGAATGCTACTGTCACGGCTATGAGTAGCTCGTCGGGAAGCACTAAGTTAAAATTTGATAATATTCATGATCTAGATCTCAATGAAGAGATCCAATAGAGAGAGTCGAGTGAATCATCAACCTCTTCAGTTTTGCATAAAGAGTCGAGAGAAAGAAATTCAACCAGAGGGAATGGACGTGGCAGATTGAACTACCGAGATAGATCAAAGGACATGAGGTCCAAATCTAGGAATCCCAATAATTCACATAGCTCGAAGACTATCAAATTTTGGAATTGTGGGAAGTTTGGGCACTACAAAAATCAGTGCAAGAATGCACCGAAGGACCATAAAGCAAAGACAAAGGCAAATGTTACTTCCACCTTAGGAGGTGATGACACGTTGATATGCTTTTTAGAGAGTAAGAAGGAGTCTTAGGTGTTAGACTCTCGAGCATCATTCCATGCCACTTCACAGAAAAAATTATTCAAGAGGTATGTCCCTGGAAACCTTGGAAAGGTATACCTTGGTGATGATAAACCTTGTGCTATTATTGGTAAAGGTGTAGTGAAGATTAAGTTGAACGGGTCTGTTTGGGAGCTGAAAGATGTCATACATATTCCTGACCTGAGAAAGAACTTAATCTCAGTAGGGCAATTGGCTAGTGAAGGTTGTACTACAATCTTCCATGGTGATGATTGAAAGATTTCAAATAGTGCAATGATGGTTGCTCGAGGCAAAAAGAGTGACACTCTTTACATGACAACAAGAGCACGCTATTCAATCATATTTGCAGCTGAAAATGAAAATCTCAATCTATGACACCAAAGACTAGGCCATATGAGTGAAAAAAGCATGAAGATTATGCATTCAAAGGGGAAACTTCCAAGTCTACAGTCAGTGGAGATAGAAACGTGTCAAGATTGCATACTTGGAAAGCAGAAAAGGATCAGATTTTAGACAAGTGGCAGAACCCCAAAAAAGAAAGGCTAGAGCTCATTCACTCTAATGTTTGGGGACCAACGACCGTCTCATCCATTGGTGGGAAACACTACTTCGTGACTTTCATCGATGATCACTCTCAGAAGGTATGAGTTTACTTTCTAAAGCATAAGTATAAAGTGTTCGAGGCTTTCAAGAGATAAAAAGCTATGGTTGAAAATGAGATAGGTCTAAAGATTAAAAAGCTCAAAATTGACAATGGTGGTGAATATGAAGACACCAGATTTAAGAAGTTCTGCTGTGGGCACGATATCAGAATGGAAAGAACCGTGCCAGACACACCTCAATACAATGGTATAGTTAAATGTAACCGAACATTGACAGAAAGAGTTAGAAGTATTCGTATATAGTAAGATCTACCAAAACAGTTCTAGGCAGAAGCAGTCAACACAACAACTTACTTAATCAATCAAGGACCATCGGTTCCATTGAAGTATAGAATACCAGAGCAGGTATAAAGCCAAAAAGAGCTAAAACTATTACATCTAAAGTTTTTGGTTGTGTAGCATATGTGCATATCAGTTATCAATGAAGGAATAAGCTTGATCTCAAATCCAAGAAATGCACTCCCATCGGCTATGGTGAGGATGAGTTTGATTACCGTATTTGGGATGACGACAACAAAAATGTCATCCATAACATAGATGTGATTTTTGATGAAAGGGTGATATACAAGGACATGCATAAAACAGTCGCCAACAACTCATAAAATAATGAATCAGTATTTGCAGATGCAGATGACATCGCAGATAGTTCCGTGATGGAATCCATTGTAGCAAGTCTTCAGCTAGAGGAACTTGTTGGACCAAGCAGTGTGCATCAATCCGACACACCACAACCTCCTACTCCATCTCCTATATTAAGAAGGTTTTCTCAGCCTCATGTGCCTAACAGGAGATATATGAACTATCTCTTGTTGACTGATGGAGAAAAGCTGAAATATTATGATGAAGCTTGTCAGACTGGAAATGATAGTAAGTGGGAGCTTGCCATGAAAGATAAGATGAAGTCTCTGATCTCCAACCAGACATGGGAACTAGCTAAGTTACCTATGGAAAAAAAGGAACTTCATAACAAATGGGTGTACCAAGTAAAAGAGGAGCATGATGGTTGCAAGAGATACAAAACTTGATTAGTTGTCAAAGGATTCTAGCAGAAGAAAGGAGTTGACTACACCGACATTTTTGCTCCCATTGTGAAGCTCAATACTATCAGAATAGTATTGAATATTGTGGCTATTAAAGATCTCCATCTTGAACAGTTGGATGTGAAAACCACATTTCTTCATGGAGACTTAAATGAAGAGATATACATGCGCCAACCAAAAGGTTTCTAAAAAAAAGAAATGAGAACATGGCGTGCAGACTTAAAAAGAGTTTGTATGGCCTGAAACAAGTTCTAAGACAGTGGTACAGAAAGTTTGACTGCTACATGTACAAGGAAGATTTCTAGAAGTGCAATGCCGACCACTATTGATACTTTAAGAGATATAGATCCAGTTATATCATTTTGCTACTTTATGATGATGATATGTGTTGCCCAGATATTAAGCCAAGAAGGGGGGTTGAATTGGAGTTTTAAAAATTAAACTTTAAAGTGCAAAAATAAAAATTAATTTTAGGAGGGATAGAGAAATTGACACAAGGATTTTTATAAAGGTTCGGGTGTTAACAAACCCTACTCCTCTCCCCAATCGCAATTGGGAGTTTCACTAACACACTAAATATTACAATGGAGTTTTACAAGCTCCCTCCCAACTATGGTGTTTCTCAGAATGGCTCACACCTAACCCAGAAATCCTTTGTATTTTAATGACTCACACAATGACCAATTCTTTATGTTTTACAGGCTCATACAAACAACCTTTATTTTGTGTTTTACAGGCTCGCACAAACAACCTTTACTTTGTGTTTTTACAGGCTCACACAAATAACCTTTATTTTGTGTTTTAAAGGCTCACATAACTAACCCTTACAAGTGTTCTACGCTTAATCCAAAAATACCCAAAACTCATTTGAGTAATAAATGATTACAGAGAGAAACACTTACAAATCTTTATTGTTCAATAAATGATGAGCAAAAAGATTTTCATAGAGAATAGATATTGGTTATGAAAGTATAAATGCAAGTCATTTATCCTTCCATGGCTAATTATAGCCGTTAGAGTGCATTTAATACAAAACTAGCCGTTGCACCAACCCAAATAATTGCACCTGACATTTTTCTCTTTCATCTTTCACGGGCGTGACTTTGTTTGTCATGGGCGTGACTGTTCTTCCAAGCCGTGACTGAAGTGGTGACCTTGGTCGTGAAGCTCTCTGGAAGGTTTTGAAACATTGGGTCACGGGCGTGACATATATCTTCACGCCGTGATAAACTTCCCAGCCGTGATCCAAATGGTGACTTTGGTCGTGAAGCTCTCTGGATGAAATTGTCATGAAGGTTCACAGGCGTGACATTTAATTCACGGGCGTGACTTAAATGTGCATTTCACGGTTTGTTGTCTTCCTTCATGGCCGTGAACTTCAAATGTTGGTTTTGGTGACAGTTAACTTTTTCACGGATGTGACACATAGGGTCATGGGCGTGAACATGCTACTTCCTTAATTTTATCTTTCAAGGATTAATCTTCCATTCTCCATTCTTGCTATTTTTATTCCATACCCTGTTTAATAGACTTAAAAAACAAGTATGTTAAATATAATATTGTTATTTTATTTGTTATCATGAAAATAACGAAAATACCATTCAAGATTTAACAATCTCCCCCTTTTTGATAGAGACAAATAATCTAGCAATATGTGCTTTTGAGAAGTCTCCCCCTTAAAAGATACTTAGGATAAAAATTGATGAAATGCAAGAATTGTAAAAAATGATGTAGCATTGAAATAAATTTTCTAGTTTTAAGTATATGCAAGTTATATGCAAAGTATATCTAATATATACCAAAATTCTCTTTAAGTCATGAAGTATATGTAAGGTATATTTAGAGTATATCAAGGCATATTCATTATGTAACTTGCATTTAGGTATATGCAAAGTATACTTAAGATATATCTAATGTGTATAAAGTTCAATTTCATACTTGCATATTCATTTTGAATCAAATTTTAAGTATTGCATTTAAACTCAAAATATTCCTACTTAACTCAATATATTTGTAGGTTCTTCATTTTGATTCAAAATTAAGTATTATCTTAATATATTACTAGTTTCTCCCCCTTTTGTCATCAACAAAAAGAATATAGAGATAAAATCATAGAAAAACAAAGCAAATATATTAATATTTAAAGAGTAGTTCAAACCAAAGTAAATAAAAGTCAGAAAGGAAATTTAAAATTTCCTAAAAACAAAACAAAAAAAACAAACAAATATTGCAAGGCTAACATCTAGCCTATTATCTAGCCAGACATCCTATCCCTAAGTCGAGCAACCTCTGCCTCAAGGCTATCCATCCGAGACTCCATGAAGTCTTTGAGGTTCTCCAACCTCTCGTCCATCAAAGCCTGCAGCTACTCAAATCATGGTGCCAAGAGGTCAACCACCTGCTGCGCCAAATTCGGTGTGGAAGCTGTGGATTATCCGATGTCCTGCTCAACCGCTAGAGGTACTTCCTCAACCCGAGCCCTTTTCTTTTGCTGGATCCCTTGGAGGCCGGCTTTGAAGTCCTCCGAATCATTATCTTCCCAAATTATTTCACCAGCAGTGTCTGTGAAACAGTAGTAAATATTGTTCTCATGAACAATTCTGACAGCCGCTCCCATCTTAATGAAGGACTCGATATCCAATCGATCTCGAGAATGCCCTAAGATGAGATTGAAGTGATGGTCATCCAGCTTCAAATAGCCAAGCTTCAAGGCCATATGGGTGACATATCCACCAATGAGTATATCTCCGGAGGGCTTGGTGGCAATGGACAGAAGATGGTTTGCAAACCATCGAGAGAGCGCCACGGTGAGACCTTGTCAGGCCATCTCAAAGAGAAATAGCTCTGATTTCCTAATGGTGCCATTGCTGTCTCCTCGAGCAAATATGTTATAGGTTAGAAACCTATGCAAATAATTGTGCACTGGGGACCGGAGATGAGTGCTCTTGGTCTTTTTGACATCCCAGCTGCAATCAGTGCCAAAATGAGTCCATGCTCGAGTCGCGAAGAATTCCACTTCGCTATCATTGAGGATGCCTTCTGAGGGTAGATTAAATAAGTCTCCAAATTCTGTGGGATTGAGGGTGTTCAGATTGCTGCAGAGTTGGAATTTCACCACTCCAGTAGGAGACACTTTCAAAGTGCTAAAAAATTCTAGGGTTGGCTCCCTCAAAAATTCCTTTAAATGACATGCCTGGAGTTGCTCTGTCATTGCCCTCTCAAGCGTGAGAGTGCGTACGGTTTTCCATTCAAAGGACCTTGATGAAATGAGAGGCCTTTGCTTCAAGGTTGAGTGCCGAGGATGGCAATGCTCCAGAAGTCTGTTCATGAGGTAGTTTGAGTACCTCTTGGGAGCATGAGACTTGTTCCTAGTACCCTTTGATGAGCCGGTTTCCATTTGGATTGAAGAAATGAACTTTGTAGAGTTTGAAAAATTTTGACAGAAAATTTGAGGAAACCCTAAAGAAGAATGATTTTTGATGAAGGAAGGGACTTTTGATGGTATTTATAGCAAAATTTTGTGACTTGGGGCCGGAATCTTCAATGCACCATTCAATGTATGTAAATGAGAGCGGTTTTAAGGAGTTGAAAGGTTGAAATGTGAAGAATAACCGTCTGATTTCTTATATACCCGATGCATTCACGGGCGTGAAATATGTGTTCACAGTTGTGAAGAGTCGTGTTCACGGTTTGCTGAAGGGGTGCTCTACCCATGAATAAAGGCGTGAAACTGTTCACAATCATGACATTTGAATGTCATGGGCGTGAATGATAAACTGTCACGGTGGTGAACGAATAGTCACGGGCATGAAGGGTTGAATTTCACTACTTATGCCCGTGAAACAAAGCGTGACTCAAAGTGTGAACATCTCTGTGAGTTTTAGGTGAAAATTTTCACGGGCGTGAAAATAAGTCACGGGCGTGAACAAGGCTTTTTCATGGAAGTGAATGAAGTCGTGAATAGAAGCTTCACTACTTGAAGCCGTGAACGATGTCGTGAATCAAGTCGTGAAAGACACTGCCTCTTTTGGCTATTTAATTCACGGGTGTGAACATATGTCACAGACGTGAATTGCCTAAAATTTCCATCAAATAAAATTAAGTCCTAAAACAAGACTAAAACATTTCTATGAAGATTTTATCTCTTATAACATAAAATTGTCATCAAATTTACTACCTTATATCTAGTGATATGATACAAAAACAAGATTATCACTTAAGATTTGATAATTTAGCAATCACAAGGTTAATCTATCAATCATATCAAGTTCTCTTCTAATGAAATTAAATCTTTCTTCATTTAGAGACTTAGTAAAAATATCTGCCAATTGATTTTCTGTGCTTATAAATTTTAATACAACATCTTCATATTGAACATGATCTCTAATAAAGTGGTGTCTAATGTCAATATGCTTACTTCTAGAATGTTGAATGGGATTCTTTGAAAGATTTATAGCACTTGTATTGTCACATTTAATAGGTATATGGTTCATATCATGACCATAATCCTTAAGTTGTTATTTCATCCAAAGAATTTGAGTACAACAACATCCTGTTGCTACATACTCTGCTTCAGCAGTTGAAAAAGCAACTGGAACTTGTTTCTTGCTAAACTAAGAAACTAAACACTCTCCAATAAAGTGACAAGTACCTGAAGTACTTTTTCTATCTAAAAGACTACCGATATAGTCTGCATCTGAATATCCTATAATATAAAAGGATGAATTTCTAGGATACCATAAACCTAGATGCAATGATCCATGTAAATATCTTAGAATTATTTTTATTGCATGTAAATGAGATTCTTTTGGACATGATTGAAATCATGCACACAAGCAAACACTATATATTATGTCGGGTCTAGAAGCAGTAAGATATAAAAGTGATCCGATCATACCTCTATAGAGCTTTTCATTAATGCTCTTACCCTTTTCATCCTTGTCCAATTTTGTTGATGTGCTCATAGGAGTCTTGGCATTCTTGCATCCTTCCATTCCAAATTTTTTAATTAAATCTTTGGCATATTTGGATTGATTTGATGAATATGCCCTCATTGTCTTGTTTTATTTGTAGACCAAGGAAATACTTAAGCTCTCCCATCATGCTCATTTCAAATTCCCTAGTCATACACTTAGCAAATTCTTAACAAAGCAATTCATTAGTAGAACCAAATATTATATCATCAACATAAATTTGAACAATTAGTATATCATGCTTATGCTTTTTAATGAATAATATGATGTCAACATTTCCTTTTGTAAAGTTATTTTCTAAGAGAAAAGAACTTAGTCTTTCATACCAAGCTCTTGGGGCTTGTTTCAAGTCATATAAAGCTTTTGAAAGTTTAAAAACATGATTTGGCAAATCATAGCTTTCAAAACCTGGTGGTTGTTCTATATAAACTTCTTCTATATAACCATTAAGAAATGCACTTTTCACATCCATTTGAAAGAGTTTGAAATTCATGTGGCATGCATATGCTAAAAGTATTCTTATGGCTTCTAATCTAGCTACAAGGGTCTCATCACAATCTATACCTTCTTCCTGATTATATCCTTTTGCAACTAATCTAGCCTTATTCCTAGTTATTGAACCTTGTTCATCTAGTTTATTTCTAAATATCCATTTGCTGCCTATAATTTGATGATCCTTGGGTCTAGGTACTAAGGTCCATACCTTACTTCTCTCAAATTGGTTGAGTTCCTCTTGCATGGAAATTACCCAACTTTCATAATTAAGAGCTTCATCAACATTTTTAGGTTCAAATTGAGAAATAAAAGCAAGGTCAGTGGCTAAATGTTTGAAATGAGATCTAGTACTTACTCCCCTTGAGAGATCACCAATGATTTGCTCTTTTGGATGATTTTTTGTCATTTTCCATTCTTTTGGGAGTTCTTGCCCGTTTTCTTCTTGAGCTTGAGGTAGAGAATCATTTTGATGTGAATCTTCTTGATCATTTTCTTCTTTTCCATTTTCAAGATCAAGTTTTTCCATGTTATCTACAACATCATCAAAAGCACTACCTTTCACAAGATCAAGTCTACTAGATTCATTAAAGACAACATGCATAGATTCTTCAACAATTAATGATCTTTCATTAAATACTCTATATGCTTTGCTAGTTGTAGAGTATCCTAAAAAGATACATTCATCAGATTTAGAGGCAAATTTTCCAAGGTTGTCCTTGGTGTTCAATATGAAGCACTTGCATCCAAATACTCTAAAGTATGATATCAAGGACTTTCTTCCATTCCATAGCTCAAATGAGGTTTTGTTTAAAAGAGATCTTTTGAAAACTCTATTTGAAATATAACATGCAGTGTTTGTGGCTTCTGCCCAAAAGTAAGTTGGTAAACCATACTCATTGAGCATTGTTCTAGCCATTTCAATTAAAGTTCGATTTTTCCTTTCAACTACCCCATTTTGTTGAGGTGTCCTAGGAGATGAGAAATTTTATGAAATGTCATGTTCAAGACAAAAACTTTCAAAATTTTCATTTTCAAATTCTTTGCCATGATCATTTCTTATCTTTGAAATACAATACCCTTTTTCATTTTGAACTCTTTTAGCAAAATTTTTGAAATTTTCAAAAGCATCACTCTTTTGAGCTAAGAAAATTACCCAAGTAAATCTAGAGTAATCATCTACGATGACAAATGCATAATATTTTCCTCCTAAGCTAGCAATTTTAGTAGGTCCAAATAAATCTAAGTGCAGAAGTTGAAGAGGTTTTGAGATACTTACTATATTTTTGGCTTTGAAGGATGACTTGTGTTACTTTCCTCTTTGGCAAGGTTCACATGTCTTGTCTTTTTCAAATTTGACTATTGGCAGTCCTTTTACTAGTTCTCCTGTGTTGAGGCTTTGTATTAAGTCCATGTTAGCATAACCAAGCCTTCTATGCCACAACCAAGATTCATCACTAGTGGTCACAAGACACTTAGAGGAATTGTTAGATAATTCATGTAAGTCTATTATGTATGTGTTGACATCTCTATTTCCTTTAAATATCTCTTAACCATCGATAGAGATCACAAGACATTCATTGGAAGTAAAGATTACTTTGTTTCCTTTATCACATAATTGACTAACACTCAACAAGTTATGTTTCAAGTCATCAACAAGTAAGACATATTTAATAAAAATAGTACCATTAATACCAATAGAACCAATGCCAATTACCTTACCCTTGGCATTGTTTCCAAAGGTAACTTTACCTCCATCAATACTTTTGATTTTATTGAAGAGTTCTTTATCTCCTGTCATATGCTTTGAGCATCCACTGTCTACTAGCCAATCATTTTTGTTTATTGTGGACTTGAGGCATACCTATAGAATCATAGTTCAAGTATGATTTTTAGATACCAAAATGAGCTTGGGTCATTGGAGGTTAGTACATGAAGGTTCCCAATGAGCCTTTCTTATCCAACAATGTTTATTTATGTGACCAATTTTCATACAATAATTACATTGTTTCAGTTTAAACTTGCTTTTTGGTCTTACAATATATTTGAATGTCATATTTCTATTTAATTGATTTTGAGAAAAATGTCATGCACAGTCATGATTAATTGATGCTTTTCTAGATGCATGCTTCTTATATATAAAGGCATGATTATTCTTTTTATGTATAGAAGGTTTAATATGCTTATTTCTTGGTGCTGTCCCAACAAGTTTGGAGATGTGAGGTTCACTAGACTTAACAAAGATGGTTTTGTGAGAAGATGATGATGTGTCCTTAAATCCTAGACCATGTTTAATTAAGGGTGGTCTTTGAGACACAATGAGAGTATCTAAACTCTCTTTACCTTTGTGAAATTTAGAAATGGAATTTCTAAGTTCCTCAACTTCATTTTTCAAAGTGTTATTTTCTTTAAGCAAGAAAACAGTTGAGGGTTTTGATGAATATTCATCTAATGACTTTTGGAGAGATTCATTAGATGATTTAAGCTTTATGTTCTCCTTTTCTAAAACATCTATTTTATTTTTTAAATTAGAGATGTTATTCCTATAAGTACTGAATTTACTCCTATATTTCTCTAGTTCTAAATTTAATTCTTCTATAAAGCTTTGCTCATCATCATCATCATCATCACTATTACTATCATTATCATTATCACTACTATCATTATTTAAAGAGTATGAGTGTAGTGATCTTACCTTATTCGAGATGTGATCCTCAATAGCCATGAAGCATAGGTTGACCTCTTCGCTTTCATTATCATCTCTTTCACTTGAAGAGCTTTCGTCATCCCATATGGCTTTGTGACCTTTCTCTCCATTGTCTCTTTGGTATTTGCTCTTATGCTTCTTGAGCCTTGAATATTCTGGTTCGATATGTCCTTTCTTTCCACACTCATAGCACTTTACCTCTTCCTTACTTCTTTGTGCATCATTAGAAGTTTGTTCGAGGTTTTTTTGCCAGAATTTTCTAGAGTTGCTCATTTTCTTCTCAATGTTTCTTTTCAGTCTTCTTGAAAGAATAACAACGTCCTCATTTTCATCATCACTCATTTCTTCATCATCTTCACTTTCTTCTTGAGATTTTGAAGTAGAGGCTTTGAGTGCTAAAGGCTTTCTTTTCTCTGGCTCTGCTTCAAGCTCTCTATCTCTTTTCACTGCCATTTCATGTGTGAGAAGTTTGCCAATCAGCATATCAGTATTCATGATGCTCATGTCTTCATTTGCTTGTTCTATGCCAGCAACTCTTGAGCCATAGTCTTTAAGAGGAAGACTTTTCGTGATTTTGTTGTTTACATCTTTCAGGCTCAGATGCTTCCCAAGTTTCCTCATTCCATTTATAATGGCTAGAAGACGGTTGGTCATATCAGTAATTGACTCATTGGATTTCATCTTGAAGAGCTCATATTCTGAGGTAAGCAGTTGAATCTTCTTGGATTTGACTTGCTTAGTTCCTTCATGATAATTTTCCAATGTCTTCCACATGTTGTAGGCTGTTGGACAGTGTTGTATTCTTCCACATTCTTCAATAGATAATGAGCTTGAGAGGATTGTCATTGCCTTCTTGTTTTTGAAATTTGCTCTTTTGAGGCTCTGTCCAATCACCTCTTGATAGGATTTCTTCTTCACTATTAGCTCCTCTTCTGGTTGGTGGTGTCCATTCTTTTCGTACACTATCCCAGACTTCAATTCCTTCACTATCCAGGTATGTCTCCATTCAAAACTTCCAATGGGCATAATTTGCCCCATCAAAGTAAGGTTTGAGACTTTGGAATCCTTCACTGACCATATCTTAATCTTTACTAGCACTTTTTAAGCTTAGATGCTAGACAAGACTCTGATACCAATTGTTGCCCAGATATTAAGCCAAGAAGGGGGGTTGAATTGGAGTTTCAAAAATTAAACTTTAAAGTGCAGAAATAGAAATTAATTTTAGAAGGGATAGAGAAATTTGACACAAGGATTTTTATAGAGGTTCGGGTGTTAACAAACCCTACTCCTTTCCCCAATCGCAATTGGGAGTTTCACTAACACACTAAGTATTACAATGGAGTTTTACAAGCTCACTCCCAACTATGGTGTTTCTCACAATGACTCACACCTAACCCAGAAATCCCTTGTGTTTTAATGGCTTACACAATAACCAATTTCTTGTATTTTACAGGCTCACATAAACAACATTTATCTTGTGTTTTAGAGGCTCACACAAACAACCTTTACTTTGTGTTTTTACAGGCTCACACAAACAATCTTTACTTTGTATTTTAAAGGCTCACACAACTAACCCTTACAAGTGTTCTACTCTTAACCTAGAAATACCCAAAACTCACTTGAGTAATAAATGATTACAGAGAGAAACACTTACAAATCTTTATTACTCAATAAATGATGAACAAAAAGATTTTCACAGAGAATAGATATTGGTTATGAAAGTATTAATTGTACAAATAGCTTGTAATAAGATTTTGATTCAAAGTATTTGCTATCCTCTTGTACTGAATGCATAAATGACTTGCATTTATACTCTTATGGCTAATTATAGCCGTTAGAGTGCATTTAATACGAAACTAGCCGTTGCACCAACCCAAATAATTGCGCCTGGCATTTTTCTCTTTCATCTTTCATGGGCGTGACTGTTCTTCTAAGTCGTGACTGAAGTGGTGACCTTGGTCGTGAAACTCTCTGGAAGGTTTTGAAACATTGGGTCACGGGTGTGACATATATCTTCAAGGGCGTGACAAACTTTCCAGCCGTGATCCAAATGGTGATTTTGGTCGTAAAGCTTTCTGGATGAAATTGTCATAAAGGTTCACGGGCGTGACATTTAATTCACGGGCGTGACTTAAATGTGCATTTCACTGTTTGTTGTCTTCCTTCATGGCCGTGAACTTTAAATGTTGGTTTTGGTGATGGTTAGCTTTTTCACAGGCGTGGACATTCTACTTTCTTAATTTTATCTTTTAATGATTAATCTTTCATTCTCTATTCTTGCTATTTTATTCCATACCCTATTTAATAGACTTAGAAAACAAGTATGTTAAATATAATATTGTTATTTTATTTGTTATCATCAAAATGATGGAAATACCCCTCAAGGTTTAACAATATGTTAATAGCAGGTTCAAATATGGATGATATCATAAGGTTAAAGCAGTAATTGTCAAAAGAGTTTGACATGAAATAATTGGGTCAAACAAAGAAGATTCTTGGAATGCAAATCATAAGAGATAAGTAGAAAGGGTTCTTGCGGTTATCTCAAGCATAATACATCAACCGTGTTTTGCAGAGATTCAACATAAGCAACGCCAAGCTAGTTAGCACACCCTTGACTAGTCACTTTCGCCTATCCAAGAATTAGTCCCTTCAAATGGAGGAAGAGAAAAAATTCATGACTAAGGTTCCTTATGCCTCAACTATTGGGAGTTTGATGTACGCAATGGTCTCTACAATACCAGATATTAGCCATGCAGTGAGAGTTGTTAGCAAATTTATGTCAAATCTAGGAAAAACTCATTGGGAAGCAGTCAAGTGGATTTTGAGGTATCTACAAGGTATCACGGAGAAGTGTTTGTACTTTGGTAAATGAGAGTTAAAAGTACAACGCTATGTAGATGCAGACTTTGGAGGTGAAATGACCAATTGTTAAAAAATTTGGTCAGTTAGTGATAAAATTTTCTAACATTTCATTCGGTGGAAAATTTTTCCACAACTTTGATTTTTTTTTTCATTAATGTGGGTCCCATATATGAGGGATCAACAAAGATTTTTCACAAATCTTCCACTTGAAGACTGATTTCAATCCGCCTTCACACCTCAATCAAGGCAACAATTTTTTTGGTCTTGTTACTTTATAAGGCAAACGGAAGTTGAACATAACTTCAGTTTGTTTATAGTCACCACATTTGTCAACATATCCGCTGAATTCTTGTTTCCTTGAATCATCTTCCAATAGAGATATGATGAAGTGATAACGAAACCCAATATGCTTGGTTCTGGAATGAAATGTTGAATTCTTCGCTAAGTATATCGCACTCTGATCATCATTATGCAAAACATTATTCTCCTGTTTGAATCCCGACTCAGTTAAGAAACCTTGAAGCCATATAATCTCTTTACTAGCTTTAGTTGCTGCTACATACTCAACATCTGTAGTAGATATAGTGACAATCTTTTATATCTGTTACATCTAACTGACAATTGTAGTTCTAATAGTGAATATATAACCGATGATGCTTCTCTAGTGATTGACTTCACCTCTAAAGTATGCGTCTACATTGTCTTATACTTTTAATTCTCCTTTACCAAAGTACAAACACTTATCTGTGGTGCCTCGTAGACACTTCAAAATCTACTTGATTGCTTTCCAATGAGCTTTTCTCAGATTTGACATAAACCTTCTAACAACTTCCACTGCATGGCTAATATCTGGTCTTGTACAAACCATAGTGTACATCAAACTCCCAATAGCTGAGGCATAAGAAACCTTAGTTATGAGTTCTCTCTCTTCCTTTCTTTGAGGGGATTGATCATTGGATAGTCGAAAGTGGCTAGCCAATGGTGTGCTGACTGGTTTGTCATTACCTATGTTGAATTTCCGTAAAACACAGTTAATGTACTTTGCCTGAGATAACTGCAAGAACCCTTTCTGCTTATCTTTTGTGATTTGCATTTCAAGAATCTTCTTTGCTAAACCCAAGTTTTTTATGTTAAACTCCTTTGACAATTGCTGCTTCAACCTTCTAATATCATCCATATATGAACTTGCTACTAACATATTATCGACATAAAGTAGTAAAATGATATAATTGGACCTATATTTCTTGAAGTAGCAATAATGGTCGGCATTGCACTTTTGGAAATCTTCCTTGTGCATGAAGCCATCAAACTTTTTGTACCATTGTCTTGGGACTTATTTCAGGTCATACAAACTCTTCTTAAGTTTGCATACCATGTTCTCCTTCCCTTTTTTCTGAGAAACCTTTTAGTTGGTGCATGAATATCTCCTCATTTAAGTCTCTATGAAGAAATGCGGTCTTCACATCCAACTATTCAAGATGAAGATCTTTAATAGCCATAATACTCAATATTGTTATGATAGTATTGAGCTTCACAACGGAAGCAAAAATATCAGTGTAGTCAACTCCTTCCTTCTATTAGAATCCTTTGACAACTAGTTGGGCTTTGTATCTCTTGAAACCATCATGCTCCTCCTTTACCCGGTACACCCATTTGTTATGAAGTTCCTTCTTCCCCATGGGTAACTCAACTAGTTCCCATATCTAGTTGGAGATCAAAGACTTCATCTCGCCTTTCATGGCAAGCTACAACTTACTAGCATCTCTACTCTGACAAGTTTTATCATAACATTCAGGCTCTCCTCAATCAGTCAACATGAGATAGTTCATATATCTCATGTTAGGCGCATGAGGCCGAAAAGACCTTCTTAATATAGGAGATGGAGTAGAATGTTGTGGTGTGTCGGACTGTTGTGCACTACTTTATCCAACAAGTTCCTTTAGCTGAGGACTTGCCATAATTGGTTCCATCACGAAACTATTTGGGACATCATATGCACTTGCAAATACTGACTCATTATGTTCTGAGTTGTTGACAACTGTTTTATGTATGTCCTAGTACATCACCCTTTTGTCAAAAATTACATTTTCTGCTATGGATTATCTTCTTATTTTTGTCATCTTAAATACAGTAGCCGAACTCATCCTTGCCATAGCCAGTGAGGGTGCATTTATTGGATTTTGGGTCAAGCTTATTCCTTTCTTAATCACTAATATGCACATATGCTACATAACCAAAAACTTTTAAATGTGATAGTTTTATCTCTTTTTGGCTCCATACCTCCTTTGGTATTCTGTGTTCTAATGGAATCGATGGTCCTCAATTGATTAAGTAAACTGTTGTGTTGACTGCTTTTGCCCAGAACTGCTTCAGTAGACTTGACTATATATAGATACTTCTGGCTCTTTCTGTCAATGTTTTATTCATATGCTCAGCTACACCATTGTGTTGAGGTGTGACTGACATGGTTCTCTCCATTTTGATACTATACTTATAGCAGAACTTCTTGAATATGGTGACTTCATAATTACCACCATTGTCGATTATGAGTTTTTTTATCTTCAAACTTGACTCATTTTCAACCATAACTTTTTATCTTTTGAAAGCCTCGAACACTTCAAACTTATACTTTAAGAAGTAAACCCATACCTTCCAAGAGTGATCATCAATAAAAGTTATGAAGTAGTGTTTTCCACCAATAGATGAGATGGTCGTTGGTCCTCAAACATCAGAGTGAATGAGCTCCAGCTTTTTTTCTTTGGGATTCTGGCACTTATCTGAAAGCTGACTCTTTTCTGCTTTCCAAGTGTGCAGTGTTCACACATTTTTATCTCCACTGACTGTAGACTTGGAAGTTTACCCTTCGAATGCATAATCTTTATCTCTTTTTCACTCATATGGCCTAGTCTATAGTGCCACATATTGGGATTTTTATTTCCTACTACAACTATGGTCGAACAACGTGCTCCTGTTGTCATGTAAAAAGTGCCACTTTTTTTCCTCAAGCAACCATCATTACACCCTTTGAAATCTTTCAATCATCACCATGGAAGATCATAGTGTAACCTTTGCAAGCCAACTGCCCTACTAAGATTAAGTTCTTTCTTAGGTCAGAAATATGTCTAACATCTTTCAGCTCCCAAACAGATCCGTTCAACTTAATCTTTACTACACTTTTACTAGTAATAGCACAAGGTTGATCATCACCAAGGTATACCTTTCCAAGATTTTCGGGGACATACCTCTAGAAGAATTCTTTCTACAAAGTAGCGTGGAATGATACTCTAGAGTCTAATACCCAAGACTTCTCCTTACTCTCTAAAGAGCATATCAATGCGTCATTGCCTCTTAAGGTGGAAGTAACATTTGCTTTTGTCTTTGCTTCTTGGTCCTTTGGTGCATTCTTGCACTGATTTTTGTAGTGCCCAGTTTTTCCACAATTCTAACATTTGACAGTCTTCGAGTTATGGGAATTACTAGGATCCAAGATTTCAACCTCCTCTCCTTTGATCTACCTCAGTAGTTCAATATGTCACGTCCATTCCTTCTAGTTGAATTTCTTCCTTTTGACTCTATATGCAAAATTGAAGAGGTTAATGATTCACCCGACTCTTTTCATCAAATCTTTTCACTGAGAACCAAATCATAAACATCGTCAAATTTTAACTTTGTGCTTTCCGACGAGCTACTCACAACCGTGATAGTAGCATTCCAACTTTCTAGTAAATAAGATAAAAGTATCAATGCACGTACTTTTTCATCAATTTCAATTCCAACCAAACTCAATTGGGTTGTGAATGTGTTGAGTTCATTAAAATGTTGAGTTATCGATGCACCTTTCATTATTTCTAAATTAAATAAATGCCTCATCAGATGCACATTGTTTGAGGCTAATGGCTTCTCATACATAATGGAGAGAGCTGTCATAAGTCCCATCGTGGTCTTTTTCTTTGTTATTTTGAAATTAACATTTGGGGAATAATGTTAATTGGATAACCCCGAGGGCTTATCTGTCTAGAAAAACCTAGTCTTCTTCATTCATAGCCTCTGGCTTCTTCCTTGAGAGAGGTTGATATAGACTTTTTTGATACATATAATCCTCTATTTGCATTTTTCAAAAGCCAAAGTCCGTACTATTGAACTTCTCAATTTTTCCCTTTCCTTTGTCTGCGGCCATCGCTCCCACTTGAATTTGACTTCCTTTGGATCGTTTCTCACAATTCCTACAAATCAACGTATATTAGAACACCTATGCGGACAAATTGGTACCATCGACCAAATTTTACTATTCATTTAAATAGTATTTTGCCCGAAAAGACACAGAAAAAATGCAACCAAAGCTCTAATACCAGTTGTTGGAAAATTACAAATTTCCTTATAATCATATTTGTGAGAAAGCAAAATAAATGCGGAATAATAAGACCCAAAATTGATAACGGAATTCGGCCAATTATGCCTATATTTTCGGGCTACTGCAGATATTTTATTGAAAGAAGAAAAATTACAAAGTGTTTACAAATACTTACAACTCAATTACATCCTGAAAAATTTCCAATTTTCTCTCACTTACTCAACTCTTGCTAAAACTTACAATACTTAAATGAGATATTGAGTGCCATTTTATATGCAGAAAGGTTTGTGAGCAAATGGCCAATTGTCAAAAAATTCAGTCAATCAGTGAAAAAATTTTCAAACATTTCCTTCGGTGGAAAATTTTTCCACAACTTTGATTTTTTTGGTTTTCATTGGTGTGGGTCCCACATTAACACCTCTTTGTCACTCATCCATTTTTCACCCAGTTTCTTTTAATAATGAAAGGTTTTCTTCAAATTCTCTAAAATATTTAAAGCATTCTTTTACTGTTCTTCTCTGTTTCACCTCTTGTTCTACAAATCAATTGATTTTTTTATAAGTATTGATCTTCAACCTTGCTATCATTTGAATTTCTTTCATGTTTTACCTCTAATGAAAAAAAAATTATTTTTTCTTGTTAGCCAATCAAGAACAATGTCTAAATGCACCAAGTCCAACTGCCAAAGTAGCTGATAAACACTATTCAGCCTATTCGGATGTTGCCACTTATTTAGATTTGGCTTGTTTTGATATTTTCTTTAATGGGATGATTTCATATCTTTATCTAGTATATTTTGATAAAATTTTACCAGAATAATTTTATCGATGACTAAATCGGCTAGTATAGCCATTTACAGCGAATTGGTTTCAACATGTATGCGACTCAATTAGTCATTCATCTATAATAATGATCTATCTACTCCTTCCCAAACCGATGGAATGTAAGGTTTGTGGAATTTTATATTAATAGAGTGATCATGTGGATTTTTTTAATCGATTAACTTTACAACTTTTTTTTTCTAATGAAATGATCAATGATGAATGGGTCGTCCTAATAATGACACCATTTTCCATCAAATTTAGCATCAATTAATAAAATCTATAATACCCGCTCACCCTGCCCAACGAGTGGTCAAGTAAGAGGATGCTACGAAACTACCTCTCAAACTATATTATGATATTGAAAACTAGAGCATTTTTTTTCAAATTCATTTTTAAACATAACATTATAGAGTAACTCATAGAAACATAATAAAGAAAATTTATTTACATTATATATATGTAAACGTAATATTTTGCAAAGGTCTTTTTAACTTATACAAAGATTATGATTGAATATGCATACAATATCAAAAAACCATTATAACAAAAGAACAAAATATGAAACCCACTTTGCTACAACACTGGCTTTATCTACTACGTCTATCTACAATCTTTACTTCTATGTATCTATATGAGAGAACACAACTCTTATGCTAAGCACCAGACTTAGTGGTGTATACTGAAAGACAATACACTATAAACATACAATAAACATGCATATGCTAACTAACATTATAAACTCATGTAAATTTTATTTCCTTTTACGTTAACCTGTTATTTTCCATTTATTCCATGTCTTATCTATTGTTGACTGTATTTATCTACATGCACAAGCATTTACATGCATGTAATCACACAAAAAATTATTTAGTTTTTTTTCTTTCTTCCTATTTTATATTTTTTTTCTTTTCTTTTATGCATACACCAACTTATCTATCTTCTTTATCTTTTTAATGTGCCCAATATACCTGTAATACCCTCTCATCTTATTAGAATTAATCTAACTAAATGAGTGAGTGCCACATGTACCTATTGCAGAAAATCTGTGAAAATTGAAAACTTTTCCTTTTACCTTGAAAACCATTTTGTAATATAAATTCATTTGCATGTAAAACTTGTTAACCATATCATATACTATACATCCATAAAAAGATAATTGATATAAAAATCTGTCATCATATATAAACTACCATGTTTGGGTTCAACCAGCCTAATATTTACAAAAATATATGCCTTAAGCAAAAGATCACATAATTCTTTAAAATACAGGCATGTATACAAGTAAACAACCCAAACTTTATGCCATGTACAAAATGAAAAATATGACATGAATAATATCATCGACCCTTGTTGGGTTTGATCTATTGTCTCTATACTGGTCCGACTTCTCTGGATCAATTTCTATCTACTAAGCTCCAATCTGTATGTGAAAAACACCTACATACTAAGCTATTGAAAGCTTAGTGGTACATATATGCATAAAAATTTAACATGCAATTAAATATTATACATCATGTCATACATATTCATCGCATCATATTAAAATATCGTGGCATAGCAGTGAAATCATAATATCATATAATATACTTTATCTTATGGAATTGATAACTCATTGAACATACTAAACCATAATTATAGTGTATAATGTATTAACAGTATATCTTTGTATACTTATTCCTTTGAACCTTTTTCATTGTATTGTGTTCTTTAATCATTTTAATATAATTTCCCTACAACTTTCAAAATAGACTATTTGGATACAAGTTGTGAACATGGATGCTCCCAAAGCTTAAGTCATCTTGTCCTTAAGAAATAATTGTAACATGTAACATGTAACATGTAACTAAGGTATCGAAAACCCCCTAAATGGCCTATGACCTATCATACTTCTAGTCCCAGTATCGAGCCTAGGCTTTACCTATTTAGATATTATTTGTTATACTTCATTATAACATTTATATCTTATAACATATATGTTTTGATCATGTAAAAATTCATTATGGAACAATCATGTGCTAACATTCATAAAATCATGCTTTAAACATATAATTATGAAAGCATGTGCATAGCCTTCACATTCTATCATTGAAGAGATCAATATATTTCATGTTCACAGGCTTTATGGGCATGAACCAAATTGTAAAACTAGTCATGAAAGCTCCTGTCCATAAATTGCACCTTTCTTCACGGGTGTGAAGAAATAGTCACGGGTGTGACAATAATGATTCATGACCCTAAGTCATGTGGTGACTCAAGCCGTGAAACTTTCTACTTGAACTGGATAGTTCTAGTTTGATGATTCACAACTGTGAACCCTATGTCATGGGCATGAATCTGGGTTTTCCAGCATCATAACTATAAAACAAGGCATTTAAAACAATTCAGAAGCAAGGATCTAATGGTTGTTCCAAAACAACCCTCTCCTAACAACATTCTTATCAAAACATGCATTTATCATACTATAACATCATTTAAACATATAAAAGCATATAATCATCTCAACTTACCTTTCTAAACTCATTAAATACTATAACATGTATTTAAGGTTCAACAACCTCATTAGCCTTATTTAAATCACTTCTTTCAATAACACAACTCATAAATGTAACCTTGGCATATTAATCACAAAACTTTCTTTCAAGCTTTCAATTCCAATTCAATTCATGCCTAACTTAGCATTTATACATATTTCACTAATTAAACATATTCCCATGACATTAATTTCTTTTTATAACTTTTCACAATCAACATTTAGCTTTTAAAGCATTTAACACATAACATATCACAAATTGGAATTTAAATACATATATATACATACCTTTAATGGAGCTTTAAAACTAAGCTTCTCTTAAGCTTGTTTGTCCTCTTGGTGGATTTCACTACCTCATTTTCCAACTCCTATCATATATACCACATCTATATCAACTTCTATAACTATATACTTAACCTTTAAAAGCTATACAAGATAAAACCTAACTTTCAACCTCCTTATAACCTTAATATCATATAACCCCTTATTAATACATACTTTAACCTTTAATCAACTTAAAGATGGATTTTTAACCTTAAAAATTTAAGATTAAGACATAACCTAACCCATTTGGAAATGAGTCTATACCATAAATGGGTCAAACATGGAAAAAGGCTATGAAAACTTGTAAAGAAGAAGGAGAAATATGATTCCTTACCAAGATTGAAGGAAACACAGTTGGGATGGGAGATTTTTGACCCCTATTTTTTTTTTTGGTTCGACCTCCTCAAGAACACAACTTTCTTTCACTCATCTCTCATTAGAACTTTATGAAAACCTTGATTTTGCTTTGGTTTAGGTGTTTTAGATCTAGAAATCAAAGGAAAACAAAGACATTGACCTCTTGTATGAAAGAATTTCAAATTCTAGGGTTCTTTTTTGATTTTAGGTTGTGAGATAGACAAAAAAAAACATAATTGTTGGAGGTTTATATCTGATGATATTCACGGATGTGAACATAGAACTTTTCACTTTTCTCAAATTTTCTTAACTTTTTTCCCTTAACAAAACTCTTAAACACATTTATAACATCTCTAACTTATTAACTAAACTCTACTTAATCGGTGTTACAATACCTAGATCAGACACTATAAGACATAAAAAGGGAATAAATGAATGGGCACCATGGGCCAGTGAATGTCTAATAAAATAGACAATAAATTGCCTACGAGCTCTATGATCTACAGACACAATGGCCTATGGGCTTTATAGCCTATCATCCTAAATTGGCATGCCAACTTATCTACCTACTCTAGTCTAGGTTAGGCACATGTTATGACCCAATTTATTTTTTTATTAAAATTAATTTTTTGGTATAACCACAATTTTTTTATTATTTTTCATAACATAACCATTAAACTTAATTTCATTTATCTCATGCCACATTCATGTTATACCCATTTATTTTCTAGTCTTTGCACTATTTATATACCATATTTGAGCATTTTTCATTTAATAATCCATTAATTAACAAATAAGTTTTATTTTGAAAATAAGGCATTCACATCCGTGACATGAGTGTTCACGCCCGTGACTAATACTACTTCATGACTAGGAGAGAATGTCCTCAATTCGTGAACAGAAAAAAATTGTTCACGGCTATGATAATTCATTTCACGCTCATGATCCCATAATTTGCTCAAGTTGTTAATGAATTTGGATAGAATAGTACCCTTTTTAGACTAAATTCTCCCGTGAATCATCAGTTTAGTCCCATGTCTTAGTGATTCACACTCGTGAATCGCTACTGGAAAACTACCTTTCTAAGAAAAATTCACTTCTATGACATACCAATATGCCCAAAAACATATCAAACATATATCTCAAGTCCAATACATATTATTAAACCCATTTCAAATACTTACAGTAATTGTCACATTCCAATCACTTAAACACAACAATTATGCCTTTAACTTAATATCAACCTTACTTTCTCATTGTTAAACTCAATATTTCATGCATTCATACAACCTAACACATTCAAATCACAGTTTAGCATATCAAAATAATAAAGTTATGCAAACATTACAACAAATCATAGGTTATTGCCAAATAGTATGCACTAACCATTTTCCTTCCTTTTCTTTTGATTCCTTATGCTTCTTTTTCTTTCCCCTTATCCCTTATCTCCTCTTGAACTTGATTTGTTTCCAAAAAGCACCTAAAATATGCAAAAATACCATTAAATTTTTTTTTTTCATAATTCTAAACTTAACCTCTAAAATCTCTCTCTTCAACCCTTAAAATCTCTCTCTTCACCAATTTAGGGCTTAGACTTCCTTCAATCTCTTTAACTCCAACTCATTTAATCTTAAGGTCTTCCAACACTTCCTACAACCTTTTATTCCATCAAAACCACTAAAAACCTTTACTTCCCTAAAAGACCTCTTCACACAAAATAAGCTTTAAATGAGCTTAAAACACCATTTTTCATTTAGAAAAGATGTAGAAAGGAAAGAAACAACTTACTTTTCACCTTGATTCCACTTGGCTGAACCAAAAGAGACTTTTTTCTCCTCTTAGCAAGTTTCTTTTCCACTATTCAGGGCTTCTAATGACTTTCTCTACCATTTTTATGCATGAAACACCCTTTTTCCTAGGTTGTTTCCTCTTTTTTCCTCACTATCTCTCTCTAACTCAATGTTTTTTCCATAAAAGATGGTAAGAAATGTGTGAGGATTATTTGGTGTAGAAAATAAGAATGAAAAGAGGATAAAGAAGAAGGAAAAAGGAGAAGAATGGAGAAGAAGCTAAAATGTCTCACTGTAGGACCCATTTTTTACCAAATTAAGATGTTTTAGGCTAAATTAATTTCCCTCAATTATCATTATTCTCTCCTTAGTATGCGTGGTTAGCCATCAATGTTTAATTATGTCCAAATTATGTCTTAAGTTGGTAAATATCCGAATTGGTCCTTCTATTTTTTGATAAATTGTGAACTTGCTCTAATTCTTTTTAAACTTTTCACTTAAGTTATCTATCGTAGTTTAATATCTTTACACCAATTATATACATTATTAGATATTTTTAATAATTTTTTCCATTATTTTAATTTTTTCTAGTCAAAATCTGATTTTAGATTTTGGTCGAATCAACATGTCGATTTCACGACAAGCTCAACTCCAGGTATGACAAAATTGCCTTCCAAACCAATTCACCTTGCCAATAATTTTTCTTTTCAAGTCTTTTTTGTAGGCCCATTCAATCCTCTTCATTTGTATTTCTAACAAATTAGGGCATTCAAGCCCTTCTTTAAGAGATTGTTATTTTCAATATGCATTGCCATTGTGTAATCTTGTGTCAATATCATAGATTGATGCTCTCTCCTTACTAAAATTTTTTTTAATTCATCTAGAACCATGACATTATGCCCTTACATTAGTTCATTAGGACAAACTTTGGTAGGTAGACCTCTTGCTTAATCAATTCGCCTATAATACTTCGTCTCATACCTAGTGCCATCCCTTTAGATTTTGATCAATGGACTTATTGATATTATTAATCACAAGTTTGTTGGAGGCTTTGGTTTGTCCATTCATTTGCACATAATAGGGGGTTGAGTGCAACATCTTGATTCTCATAGATTTGGTAAAAACAACAACATGCTCTCCAATAAACATTGTCCTTAATTCTATTGTAATGGATTAAATTGGCAATCCATGCTGAAATATGAATTTTCTTTTCTATGACTTTTATCATTGATTGCTGATTCACAATTTTTATAGGAACGACTTCTACCCATTTTGCTAAGTAACCGATTGCTAAAATTACAAAACAATGCCTTCTAGAAGATAAAGGGATATATTTTGCTGGTTACATCAATAGCCCATCCTCTAAATGGCCAAGGCTTAATGATTAAATGAAACTTAGTTGTTAGGAGATGTTGGATAGTGTAAAGAAGATGTGCACAAAAAAAGGGAAATGAATTAGTAGTTTATTGAAAACTTTAAGGCTAATGGAATTCCTTTGGTAGCAAATTAAACTCTGCAATGGACAATTGATGAAAGCAATTAGATAAGTAAAAGAAAAGAGATAGAGAGAAAGAATCAACATAAGAAATTTTTTTACACTAGTTCAGGCAATCAATCCCTACATCCACTCCCCAATCATTTATAGGGATTTTCCATTAATCTTTAACAAGATTACAATGAGGTTTTTCGAACTCACCTCAAACTTAGGTATTTACCTAAGGCTCACACCAAAACCTATTTAGAGTTTTCATCGGGGCTAACTCTCAACTCATCTACTTTCATAAGGGCTCACATTCTATCCCAACTTGTGGTTTTTCCAAAGGCTCACACAAAAACCTTAATTGGAGTTTTCACTGAGGCTAACTCTCAACCTTAATTGTTTTATCTCAAGACTCACACTTTAACCCCTTACAAGTATTTTTCTATAGGCTAATAGACAACCTAAAATTTTTATGTAGACTCACTCCAACATTTATTCTAAGTGTTTTTTTTATGGCTAAACACTTAAACTATTCCTCTTATAACAAAATACAATAAGATGTTAGAAAAGTGTTGGAAAAACAAAGTGACAAAGCTTTGGCATAGGGAGGTTATTCTCTTCTAAATCAATAGCCTTTGAAGGGGGCATTTATAGCCTAAGACTTCCAAAAAGTTGTTACTAACATTCCCATTTCAACAATAAGTTTTTCTACCACCTTTAATTTTTTTGTTATTCAATAATCATGGTTACAATTTCTTTAGCTATGGCCAGTACATATGGTTAGGTTTGATTTTTCTTTGAGTTTACCAGTTGACTCCATATGGTCACACTTCCCACTGTGATCTCCTCATGCTTCTTCTTTCACTATCAAGGGCTTTCTTGTCATCACACTTTCCACTGTGATCTCCTCTATCCATTTGGGCTGGTGTTGCATTATGAATTTCACAATTACTATTGTCTTGGTCACAATCATGCTTTCCCTTTTGTGACAAGTTCAGTAATCACCTTTTGGGTCATCATCTCCACCTGATTTTTCATCACTTTCAACATTGATATATTCACAATGGTTCTAAAGCTCATGGTAGGATTGTGAAAACACTGTCATAGATAATACTTCCTTTCATGATTGCAAATTGGAGGTTTGCCACACATTTTCTTCTTTCACCAATTGTTTGCACTACAAATGCTAAAGAACTTATAAACTGATAGAACAACACTTAGCAAATACATTAGTGACTCTTAATTTAATTGTCAAGATAAAAAATAGAGATGCACCACTTAGGCTAACAATCTCCTATTTTTTATTTTAATAATCAAATTGAGCAAAAATTAAAGTGTTGAAAAAAATATGCATGTTAAGCAATTAACTCAAAAAGGTTATTGAAAAAAAAAGCCAGTCTTTCTTTCTTTCAAAGTATTTCTCCTCCCTTTGTCAATTATTGTTTTTAAATAAACTCTCCTTTTTAGAAGTACAAATCTTTGCTCATATTTTCTCCCCTTTTATCAAATAATAAATTTTTGTTCATCAATATTCTCTTTCCTTTTGTCAAGATCATAAAACATTAATGCACCACTTAGGTCAAAGGAGAGATGGAGAGAAAATATAAGAGAGCTTTAAAAATAAAGTGGAAAAGGGATTTTTTAAATCAATTACTGAAAATGAAAAACTTGAAATCATTAAAATGCCAATTGATATCAATTTAAATCATTAAAAAAAATTCAAAATGCCACAAAATGATACCAATTGTAAAATAAGATGAAAGGATGTATGGAGGTTAAAAATAATGATACTAAAGAAATAAGTTACTTCCTTTTTTTGTGTGTAGCTTCCCGTCATTTGGTTCCTCTTGATACCAATTGTAATAGAATTTTGGCGCTTCTGCTTTGATATATCCTCTTTAATTGTTCCCCCCTCATGTTGATACCAATTGTCAAATTTATTATCTTAATACCAAATATCATGACTTGTTCACTTGTTGAGGATTTATGAGGAATGCCAATTGTTGCACATTGTACCTACAAAAAAAAAGTGATTCTACCTTATGGTACCTATTTGAACTTGGAACTATAGAGGTTAGTGCCAGATGGTTCAAATGAGCTTTCCTTATCAAACTTTGAAAATTAAAATGCCTAAATTTCATACAATAGTGACACTGAATTTTAGAATTGAAACTATATTTTTTTATCATGTGCCATTTTGTATGGAATTTAGGGTTCAACACATTTCTAAAATTATCATGAATGCATGAACAATTATATGATGTGTGAGGTGTCCTAGGAGTATGCTTTTTATACATGAATGAATGTCTAATCCTTTGAGATTTAGCTCTCGAATCTTGTGAGCCTTGATCAATTCTCTTTTGAATTAGAGGTTTTGTATGTGCCTTGGTTTGAGCCTATTTGCTTATCACCTCTATACTAGACATCTGAGGTGTATATACTTTTACAAAATGGATAGCACTAGATGAGGGAGTAGATAATGAATTCCATTAAAGCCTAAGTTGTCCTTAAATAAAGGAGACCTTTGAAATGCTAAGAGAGTATCTAAATTCTCTTTCCCTTTTTGAAATTTAGAAATAGAAAATATGAGCTCCTCATCATCCATTTTTGCAGATTTATTTTCTTTTAATAAATCTTTATGGTTTTGAGGTAATTGAGAAAATCTCATCCAATGACTTCCTGAGGGAATCATTAGAAGTTTTAAGAAGTAAAACTTGATTATTTAAATCCTTTAAACTATTCTCAAGTTGAGAATTCTATTTCTTACAAAAATTCATTTTTTTTAAATAATTCAACTTTTGAAAATAAGGTTTCAAGAAGTTCACTATCTGCACCATGCTTAAAATAAAAATCACTACTACTACAAGAAAAGGATGTTGAGCATACCTTTTGTGGGTTCATGACCATGAAACATAAGGTGGCAAGTTCATGATAAACTTCTCCTTCAATTGAAGAACTATCACTTTATGTTGCAATGTGTCCTATTCTTCTTTCACCATGCAAGATCTTCTTTTATCCCACTTGTGTCTTGGTGAGTACTTAGAGGACTTTTCTTATTATTGCCATATTTCTTCTTCTTTCAGAGCTTCTAAATTCTTCTTATAAGTATGGTAAGCTCTTCATAATTTGATTTGCTTATTTCTTTATCGCTAGAGTTCTCACTTGATTATTATTGAAATTTTGTATGTGCCTTGAGAGCTATTACCTTCCTCTCCTTCTTAAGCTCTAACTCTTTCTCCCTTGCCAAGGCTATGTCACGAGTGAAGAGTTTGCTAATGAGCACTTCAGTTGGAATGGTCCTCAAGTCTTTATTGGATTCCTCAATTCAAATTTCTAATGACCCCTATCCTACACTCTTTCATTGGAAGACTCCTTAAGATTTTTTTTATTGATATCCTCTAAGCTATAATGCTTCCCAATTTTCCTTAAATCATTGATGATTGTAAGGATCCGGTTGGTTATCTTAGTGACTGATTCATGTGCTTTCATTTGGAAGAGCTCGTACTCGGTTGTTAGCAATTGGATCTTCTTGGATTTCATTTGTTTTTTGCCTTAATGATAGTTCTCTAAGGTTTTCTAAATGCTATGAACACTTTGGCATTGTTGAACTCTCCCATATTATTCCATTGATAAAGAGGCAAGGAGAATTGCCTTTATTTTTTTTATTTCTTCCATTTACCTTCCTTTATGAGTCTAATCATTCTTGTCACAGAATAATCTTCACCTCACCATCAATCATCTTGGATGGTTTCTTCCATTCTTCAAGAATAGTATCTCATAAGTCATAAGATTACTATCTAAGTAAGCCTTCATTTTATCTTCCAAAATGCAAAGTTTGACCTATCAAAAAATGGATTAAGATTGCGAATCCTTTAGATTTCCATCTTTGATTTTTCTCTCACAATTAAGCTTTTGATGAGAGACATAAGCTCTGATACCAATTATAAAGAATATATGCACCAGGAAGGGGGCGATGAATTGATGGTTTATTGAAAACTTTGAGCCTAATGAAGTTTTTAGGTAATGGATTAAATATTTGATGAAAGCAATTAAATAAGTAAAAGACAAGATATAGAGAGAAAAAATCAACAAAAAAGAGTTTTTATAGCAATTCGAGCAACTAATCCTTATGTCCATTCCCTAATTACCTATTGGCATTTCCATTATTCTTCAACAATATTACAATGAGTTTTTTCAAGCTCACCTCAAACTTAGGTGTTTCCTCAAGGCACACACTCAAACCTATCAAGAGTTTTCATTGGGGCTAACTCTTAACCTCAAGTTTTTTCACAAAGGCTCACTTTCTAAGCCATTTTGTGCATTTCTTAAAGGCTCACACACAATCTTAATGATTGCTTTTGCTACGGTTAACACTTAACCTTAAATGTTTTATCTTAGGGCTTACACTCTAACCCTTTACAAATATTTTTTTTATAGGCTAACATGTAACCTAAGAGTTTTACCTATGTTCAATCCCAACTTTTAGCCCAAATGTTTTATAGCTAAACACTTAAGATTACAAAAGAGTTGGACTTAAATGTGATAAAGCTTTATCATAAGGGGTATTTATAACTTAAAAGCTCTAAAGAGTTGTTACATAGTGTTCCCCTTCCAATAACTAGTTTTTCTACAACCTTCATTTTTTGTTGTCATACCCAGATTCACAGTCACACTTCATTCATCACGATCGCGATTTCTTTAGATTTTTAATGGCTCATAATATGGGTAGGTCTAATTGGCTTCATGTTGCAATAGTCGAATCCATATGAAAATTGAACTCATGCTCCTTCTGTAGCAGTCACACTTCCATTTTCGTGGGCCTTCTTATAGTCTCTCTTCTATTGCAATCTCCTGTATCTATTTTGGGTTTCTTTAGTTGCTGCAACCATTGTCATGCTTCTCTAAGTCACAATCGATATTTTTCTAAAGCTCAGAATATGTGTCATGATTAGACTCGCTTTCTTCTAGCGGCTTTGCATTACAAATTTTGCATTTCATCACTGACACTCTGCACATCCTTAGGCTAACAAATTAAGTCTCTAACACTCTTCACATCCTTTGGCATAATTGTGAGAATCTTTCTCAAATTTATGGCAATAATATCTAAGCTTAATTTCTTGCCATTTCATCATATGTCTTGATTAGTGAGCCCTAGCTAATCCATCATGAATTTTTGTCATAGCCAATAATGCATCCTTTGGGTTGATGTATTTGAGTAATTCATCACTTTTCCATCTTCTAAAAAGTTTTGTTTATATGATGACATATTTTACTGTTTGGGCTCATATTCTTCTGTAAAAAGTGTTGTTGCCTAAAATAATAACCAAAAAGGGGGGGGGGGTTTGGAGTTGGTTAGTAAATAAAAAAAATTTCTTAAGGAAATTTACCTAAGAATAATTAGTGAGTGAGAAAGAGATATTTGACACATAATATTTATATAGGTTCAAGTATTCACAAACCCCACTCCTATCTCCAATCTCAATTGGGTATTTCACTAACACTCAAAGTGTTACAAATGGAGTTTTCCAAGCTCACTCCCAATTATGGTGTTTTTAATGGCTCACACAAAAAATCCTTACAAGTGTTTTATTCACAACCCAACTCACTCCAACTTAGTTTTGAGTATTTGATTACAAGAATGAAAACACTTACTAACCAAAAGAGCTTAACAAACAGAGTGAAAATGGTTTTTACAATAGATATTATAAAAATCATATTTGAATAATTGCACAAAAAACTTTACAAATATTTTTAGCTTAATTTCTTGTTGTCTTAGCTTGGAAAGTTCATAAATGAATTGTACTTATACTTCCTTTGAGAAATAAAGCAATTTTGTGTGCAATTAATGCAAGACTAACTGTTGAACCACTTTTTTATTCGCACTTGTCAACATTAAATATGTAGATTCACGGGTGTGACTAAATCTTTACAGGTGTGATTGTTCTTGTTGAATCCGCGATTGAAGTGGTGAAGCTAGCCGTGAATGCTTCTGTCCAAGAATGCACAATCTTTCATAAGCGTGACTGTTCTAGCTTCATGGTTTGGTCATTGCTTCACAATTGTGAACATTTGAACTTGAAAGAATTGGTGCTAGGGATTTTCACGGGCATAGCTTTACTAGTAACAGGCTTGAAATTGATGTTTTATAGTGGTGGTGATTATTGATCATGGGCATTACTTAATTCATGGGCATGAATCCTTTCTGAATTTAATCTTTTGAACTTTAATGGATTTGAATCAACTTGTTTCAAGGTCTTAGGAATATATAAACTATCTAAAACACTAAGAACACAATAAAGGTTAAATTATTTATCGCTCAATTATTTGTGATTATCAAAATGACGGAAATACCCTTCAAGGTTCAAGAATCTCTTTATTTTTTATGGTGACCAATAATTTTGCAATATGTGGCTTAAGGAGAAATGAATTCTCCCCCTTAAAAGATGCTTAATAAGTATGAATTATGAAGAGCAAAATGATACCACATTTTAAACCATAAGCATATAAGAGAAGAAGTTTCAAAAGAGATTCAAATATGCATTGATCATAACATTTATGCCAAGTATATGGAAGGTATATGTCACGTATATGACATGTTAAATGGCATTCATGTTAACTATATGCAAATTATATGTTATGTTTATATATTGCATTTCTTCTCCCCCTTTGCCACAATAGAAAAGAAACAAGTAACAAATACGAAAGAAAAAGGGAGACAATATAAAGCAAATCTTATTTGTTCATTTCATAATAAAAAAGATACATGTATGAGTTTGAGTACAAACAAGATGTGCTTTTTTTTTTTATCTAATGATCTAAAGAAAAACTTACAGCTAGGATAGTCATGGCCTGAAGCCAGATAATTGCTCGCGAATACTAGCAATCTCCTTCTCTAGACTATTAACTCTAGGCTCGATGAAGTCCTTGAGGTCTTCTAACTTTTTTTATCAACTGATTGCTCAAAGGAATCCATGCTTACTTGAATCATGTCAAATCGAGGAGTGATCAAAGCCATGAGTTACTGAGCCAAGTTCTACTAAGATGCTAAAGATGCCTCATCAGCTCTTGAGGCATCCAGTATATCTATCGAAAATGCAGGAGGCCCAATTCTAGCCATTTTCCTCTGTTGTGGCCCTTAAAGACTAGTTTTAAATTCCTCAGGGTCATCCGGCTCCCATACTATTTTGCATTCTAGTTTGATGAAGTGATAATACATATCATCTATGTAGATGATCTTGATAGAAGCTCCCATCTTGATAAAGGATTTGACATCAAGTCAATCTCTAGAGGAAGCTGGGATGATGGTATATATGTGATTGTTAAGATCCAAAAGTCCTAACTCCACTGCCAAGTGAGTGACATAGTTTCCAATGAGGATGTCAGTTGAAGGCTTTGTCACGATCAACTGGAGATGAGAAGCAAACCATTGGGACAAGTCAACCGATTGATTTGATCTAGCCTATTCAAATAATAATAATTGGGACTTCTAAATTGAGCCATCGCTATCACCTCTGATGAAGATCGAATATGTCAGAAACTGGTGAATGTAGCAAAGAACTGGATTCTTTAAATGAGTGCTCTTGGTCTTTTTGACATTCCAGCTGCAGTTGCTACCAACATTGTGCCATACTGAAGAGGGATAAAATTCCTTTACCTCACTTTCATTTATCAGGGCTTTGTTTAGTAGCTTGAAAATCTCCATAAATTTAGCGGCTGTGAGAGTCTTCTTTTGCTTGCAAAGCTAAAAGGAGACCTTGCCCATAGGAGACACTTGTAGAGTAATAAGAAACTTTAGTGTTGGCTCTTTAAAAATGGGCTTGTAGATGTCAACAAATTCTAGAATGCTACACTTCCAAAGCCAAACTCTCATGTCAGATTCCAATCCTAGTGCCCAAATACAATTCCAGTCAAAGGTTTTTGCTGACATAATGGGGCATTTCTTAAGAGCAGAATACTTTTGATGAGTGTGCTCTTCTTCTTCCCCTTGGAAGAGCCAGCTCTGGATGCCATTGTTGAAGATGGATTGAGAGAAAAAGAAAATCTAAGTTTTTTAGAAATCTTGAAAAACTTTAATAAACCTTGAATAAATTTATTAAAATATGTGTTTGAGATGTTTGGAGAGTGAAAATGACACCAATTTAGTGTGAAAAGGATTTTGGAGGTTGGATTGGCCGGAAAACAAAGAGAATCACAATAGTCGGCGAGAGAGGAGAGAGAAATAGTGAAATCAAAATTTATATTGCATGATTCATAGTCGTGAAAGAAAGTCACGGGCGTGAATCATGGTGTTCATGGGCAAACCAAATGGTGACTCAAATCATGATCCAAGGCGTGAATGATTAGTTTTTTGAAATTGAACATGTTCATAGCCGTGACACTAAGTAGTCATAGGCGTGAATCTGATCAGTCATAGGATCAAGTCGTGACGTAAAACATGAATTAGCTCGAGAACACTTTTGCTGTTTTTGGCAACTTAGTCTCGGCCATGAATAACTAAAACATGGAAAAAATAAAAAAAAAATATTCAAACAAAAGGATGTGATACTTAACTCCTTCCTAAACTAATTAAACATGTTATTTCATGAAAAAAAAATCATTTATCATATAAATTGAACATACAAATCATCAAATATGACACGTATCAGTCAAGGTTTACACCAAAATGCATAATTATGCAATGTATGTCTTTTAAACCATTTTTAAGATAAAGTGTTCCCATCAAGCATACCAAGCTCCCTTTTTATGAAATAAAACCTTTCATCATTGAGAGGCTTGGTGAAAATGTCAACCAATTGATTGTTTGTGTCAATAAATTCTAACACAACATCACCATTTTGGACATGATCTCTTATAAAATGATGCCTAATGTCTATGTGTTTGGTCCTAGAATGTTGAATGGGATTTTTAAAAATATTTATCGCACTTGTATTGTCATATTTGATGGGAATGTGATCAATCTCTTAACCATAGTCCTTAAGTTGTTGTTTCATCCAAAGAACTTGAGTGTAACAATAACCCACTGCCACATATTCTGCTTCAGTAGTTGACAATGCAACTAAAACTTGTTTCTTGCTAAACCAAGAAACTAAACATTCACCATTGAAGTGACAAGTTTCAGATGTGATTTTTCTATTTAGAAAACTATAATTCGAAAAACCAATTATATGAAATGAAGTGTTTCTAGGATACCACAAGCCTAAGTACATTTTGCCATGAATATATTTTGAAATTATTTTCATAGCATACAGATGAGATTCTTTAGGACATTATTAAAATCTAGCATATAAACATATACTATTCATTATATCAGGTATAAAAGCAATAAGGTATAAAAGAGATTCGATCATACCTTGATAAAGCTTTTCATCTATAGCCTTACCCTTCTCATCTTGGTCCAATTTGGTTGATGTGATCATTGCAGTTTTAGCACTCTTACATCATTCCATTCCAAATTTATTTAATAGCTCGTTGGTGTACTTGGATTGGTTGATGAAGAAGCCATCCTTACTTTGTTTGATTTAAAGACTAAGAAAGAATTTAAGCTCTCCATCATGCTCATTTCAAATTCTCTTGTCGTACACTTAGTAAATTATTGACAAAGCAATTCATTAGTAGGTCCAAAGATAATATTATCAATATAAATTTGAGCAAGTAATATGTCATGCTTGTGTTTTTTAATGAAAAAAGTAATGTTTCCATGTCCTTTTGAAAAATTATTTTCTAAAAGAAATGCACTAAGCCTTTCATACCAAGCTCTTGAAGCTTGTTTCAAACCAAGCTCTTGAAGCTTGTTTCAAACCATATAAGGCCTTAGTGAGTTTAAATACGTGATTTGGCAATGTATGGCTTTCAAAATCGGGAGGTTGTTCAACATAAACTTCCTCTTCTATAAAACAATTTAAAAAAACACTTTTGACATCCATTTGAAAAATTTTAAAGTTCATGTGGCATGTAAAAGCTAAAAGAATTCTAATTGCTTCTAATATAGCAGCCAGAGCATAGGTCTCATCATAATCTATGTCTTCCTCTTAGTTGTACACTTTGGCAACCAATCTAGCTTTATTTCTTGTTATATGACCTTGCTCATCTAACTTATTCTTAAATACCCATTTAATATCAATGATTGGATAGTTTTTAGGTCTTGGAACTAAGGTCCAAACCTTATTTTTCTGAAATTGGTTCAATTCCTTTTGCATAGCAATTACCAAAATCTCATCACTAAAAGTCTTATAAATATTCCTTGGCTCAATTTGAGAGACAAAAGCTAGATTAGAATCTAAAAATTTAAAATTAGATTTAGTACTTACACCTTTGGTGGGATCACTAATGATTTGCTCCATGGGGTGGTTTCTTATACATTTCCATTCCTTTTGAAGCTCTTGGGTGCCTTGTTCTTGAGCTTAAGGTGGTAGATTATCTTGATGCTCCTCTTGTTATTGCTTTTCTTGATCATCATCATCATCATCATCATCATCTCTCTTTGAGTTCTCACCATCCTCTTCATGCTCAAGACCAAACTTATCCATTTTACCTATAATATCATTAAGAGCACTACCTTTCATAAGATCAAGTTTACTAGATTCATCCAAAACACCATGCATAGACTCTTCTATAACTAATGATATTTTATTAAAGGCTCTATAAGGTTGGCTAGTTGTGAAGTATCCTAAGAAGATATCTTCATCGGATTTAGAAGCAAAATTTTTAACGTTATCCTTGGTATTTAATATAAAACACTTGCATGTAAATACTCTAAAATATGATATAAAGGGTTTTCTTACATTTCATAGCTCAAAAGTGGTTTTATTTAAGATTGGCCTTTTGAAGACATGGTTAGAAATATAACATATGTTATTAGTGTCTTCGGCCCAAAAGTAGATTTGTAATCCATACTCATTGAGCATTGTTCTAGCCATCTCAATTAGAGTTCTATTTTTCCTTTCAACAACTCTATTTTGTTGAGGTGTTCTAGAAGTTGAAAAATTATGAGAAATGCCATATTCTAAATAAAAAATTTCATAATTCTCATTTTCAAATTTTTTGCCATGATCACTTCTTATCTCAGAAATAAAATACCTTTTTTCATTTTGAATCTTTTGGAAAAGTTTTTAAAAGATAAAAAGCATCACTCTTTGGAGCTAAAAAAATTACCCATATGAATATAGAGTAATCATTAATAATGACAAAATTCTTGTGTTGACCTCTTAAACTAGCAATTCTAGTAGGTCCAAAAAGATCTAAATGCAAAAGTTGTCAAGGTCTAAAGATACTTACTACATTCTTAGACTTGAATGATGTTTTACGTTGTTTTCATATTTGACATGGTTCACATGTCTTATCCTTTGCAAATTTGACTTTTGGTTATCCATCACTAGCTTTCCTTTGCTAAGGCTTTAAATTAAGTTCATGCTTGCATGACCAAGCCTTCTATGCCATAGCCCAGATTCGTCGTTATTTGTCATAAGATACTTAGAGGAAAGATTAGATAGCTTTTGTAAATCTATTATGTAAATATTGTCATTTCTATCTCTTTTGAACATCTCTTGACCATTTGGGGTAGTCACAAGACATTCATTAGAGGTAAAAATGACTTGGTTTCCTTTATCACATAATTGACTTACACTTAATAAATTATGCTTTAACCTATCAACAAGTAAAACATTTTTAATTAAAGAGGCATTATTTAAACAATTGAGCCAATGCCAATTACCTTACACTTGGCATTGTTTCCAAAGGTTATCTTACCACCATCAATTCTTTTGATTTGAGTGAAAAGACTTCTAATTTTGGTTATATGACTTGAGCATCCACTATCCATTGACAATAGCCAGAAGTTGATTGGTCATTTCGGTTATGTCTTCATTGGGCTTCATCTTGAAGAGTTCATCTTGAAGAGGTCATTAGACTTTACTTATTTAGTGCCTTTGTGATAGTTTTACAAAGTTTTCCAAATAGAGTAAGTGGTTGGTAAATGTTGGATTCTACCACACTTTTCAAGGGATAAAGAGCTTATTAGAATGTCATGACTTTTTGTTTTTTTGCTGTTAGCTCTCTTTTGAGGCTTTCAATCATCTTTTGGAATTATTTCATCTTTTCCTTCGACATTCCTTTTTATTAGAGGTGTCCATTCCTTTCGAATGGTGTCCCAAACATTTACTCTTTTATTATCAAGATAAGTTTCCATCTTGAATTTCCAATTCACATAGTTTGCTCCATCAAAGAAAGGCTTGAGATTATGAAACCTTTCGTTAGTCATAATTTGATCTTTCCAGTGCTTGTTTGGCTTGAGCGCTAGAATTAGCTATGATACCAATTGTTGATTAAAATAATAACCAAGAAAAAGGGTTTAAATTGGTTTGCAAATAATAAATTTTACTTAAGAAAATTTACCTAAGAATAATTAGTGAGTGAGAAAGAGATATTTGACACATAAGATTTGTAGAGGTTCGAGTATTAACAAACCTTACTCCTCTCTCTAATCTCAATTGGGTATTTCACTAACACTTAAAATGTTACAAATGGAGTTTTCCAAGCTCACTTTCAACTATAGTGTTTTACTCTCTTGGCTAACACCTAACCCAGAAACCCTTACAAGTGTTTTAATGGCTAACATAACAACCTAATCCTTGTGTTTTTAATGGCTTACACAATAAACCTTACAAGTGTTTCACTCATAACCTAACTCATTCAAACTCACTTTTGAGTAATTGATTACAAGAATAACAACACTTACTAACCAAAAAAGCTCAACAAACTGAGCTAAAATAGTTTTTACAATAGATATTATAAAAATCATATTTGAATAATTGCACAAAAAACTTAACAAAGATTGAATGCTTAATTTCTTGTTGTCTTACCCTAAGAAGTTCATAAATGAATTGTATTTATATTTCATTTGAGAAATAAAGTCATTTTGGGTGCAATTAATGACAAACTTACTGTTAAACCATTTTCTCATTTGCGCCTATCAACATTGAATATGTAGGTTCATGGGTGTGCCTAAATCTTCCGAGCGTGACTGTTCTTGTTAAAGTCATGATTGAAATGGTGAAGCCGGTCATGAATTCTTATGTCTAAGAATGCACAATCTTTGATGGGCATGACTGTTCTATCTTCACGGTTTAGCCATTGCTTCATAGCCTTGAACATTTGAACTTCAAAGAATTGGTGCTAAAGATTTTCATGGGCATTGCTTTACTAGTAACGGGCGTGGAACTGATGTTTCACGGTGGTGGTCATTATTGATCACTGGGTTACTTAATTCATGGGCATGATGAACTTTGTCATAGGCATGAATCCTTGCTGATTTTCAAGCTTTTGAACTTCAATTGATTTGAATCAACTTGCTTCAAGGTCTTAGGAATATATAACCTATCTAAAACACTTAGAACATAACAAAGGTTAAATTCCTTATTGGTCAATTATTTGTGATAATCAAAATGACAAAAATACCCCTCAAGGTTCAACAACTGCGTTATGGTTCCTTTAGATAATCGACTATCAGTTGCCTTTAATCATGTCCAAATTGAATTTTGCATATATTTAAGTAGTTAGGAAAATCATTAGTGATCCGTATACCTTTTGACCTATGTACCACTATAATATTACAAATCAGCCTAAATCCTTAGCCAATATGGCCTAAGCATTAGCCAACTGATTGGAATCCCTTTTTACTTACTACAAATCTACTCATTGAAATCCTTGGACCAAATGCTTTTCTTTGTTACAATATGATAGAAATCTAGTTGATTCACAATTATAGTTGCCTATTACTTAGTTAACCACCAATAATGAATTACCTCTAATAACCACATCATTGCCCCCAGTTTGGTTAAGATCATTGCCCCCAGTTATTAAACCTTCATATTCGACATAAATATTAGTACACTTGGAAAGTTCAAAACACGAAATATGTAGATTTATGTCTTATATATATGTCCGTAAAATGGTTTTGCAAGAATTTGTGTATATGAAGACAAATCTTCTCTTAAGTCAGACTAGAGGTCGTATTAGATGAAGCACAAAATATGAAAGTTGTAGATTTATATGTCCCCTAGGTTGATGTAAAATGGTTGAGTAATATATATATATATATGAAGGATTTATGACTGTTTCTTTGATTAGAGCTACTATCTTTGCAACTATGTAGCTTTAGAAAGTTTATCCTACTTTTTTCACTATTTATGAATAAAATTAACAAAAGTGCAAAATTAAAAGTTTTAGGGTTGTGTCTTATCAAAATTTTTTTGAAATTATGACCTTAATATGCTGTGTATTTTGTAAGCTATATTATTAACAAAAAAAATTATTTGGATGTCACCCCTGTATAGGACCAATGACATGTTACCTACTATTTGAAGGTCTTAGAGGTATAATTATAACAAGTGTTAAGCATAAAAAATGTTCCATTGTGTCCTGTCAAAGTTCTTGAAAATGTTCATAATAATATAATATGCACATTGTAAGATATGAAGGATTAAATTTGGTATCTCAAAACTAAGGACAAGAAAACAGGGCAAACTTGGAAATTCTCTAAAAATTGTGTAATGTCATTGCCTCAGGTTTCCATGTGAACATTTGAATTGGCTAGGTAGCTTGATCATCTGTTTCATTTGCACATTTGTTGGTCCAAAGGCTTTTACTTTTGCTATTCATTTGCATTTGATCATTTTTTGAGCCTTAGGCCTCTTCCATTGCTTTACAATGTTGTTTAACTAGTCACAACGCCTTTTAACTTTCTGTGCATATGCATTTGTAACCAATCATTCCTTAACCATTTCCATTTTATCAACCTGTGCACATTCAATCATCAATCACTTTATATAAGGAAAACAAATATATATAAGACAATCATGTAAATAAATCATTCATCACCACTCATATCAAAGTCAAATTATAGCAATCATATAATAGACATAGCAAGCAACATTCATATGCACTAAAGAAATTATTTGATAGCTATACTCACTTTTTTCTTTGATATCTAATGTAACAACTTAACTTATTATTTATAAATAACCTGTGCACATTCTTCCTTAACTTATTGTTGTAGGCCTATTTTGGAAATATAATGGATCAATACATGGCTAGGGAAACTTAATCTCAACATGGTATAATCGAATAATTAATATTTTTCCTATGCAGCAGTGTGACATTTTTTTTCTAATTAGTGAACCTATAACATCTTCTATACTTGTCCAATTTATGTGATTCTTATTTCTCATTAAATATAACATATAAGTATATAACATGTATAAATTTTAGAGCATTTGCGTATGTTTAGCTTGTTCATAACAAAAACAAATGAGCAAAACATGAGAATAGGTAAAAAGCAGTGATTGTATGCTTAATGTTTAGTTTGTGATAGTATTTATTGATTACATATTGGTGTACTCAAAATATAGGGAAGAACATGAACAACATTTAAGAACTGTGATGCAAACTTTGAGGTAGAAATAATTATATGTAAAACTGAGTAAATGTGAGTTTTGGTTATATCATGTGATGTTCCTTGTACATATGGTATTAGGTAAGGGCATAAAGGTAGACCCAAATAAAATAAAAGTCATTGGAGATTAGGAAGCTCCTAAAATTATTACAAAAGCTAATAGTTCCCTAGGTTTGACTATATACTACATAGATTTGTTGATGGATTCTCATTGATCACTAGCCCTTTGACTAAATTACTATGAAAGAATGCACCGTTCAAATGGGCTACAAAGTTCCAAAAGAGTTTGATGAACAAAAATGTAGTCCAACCATAACACTAGTGCTACTATTCCTATAGGTAAAAGTGAGTTTATAGTATGCAGTGATGCTTCTCACCAAGGCTTAGGATGTGAATTAATGCATCATGGTAAAGTAATAACATAAGCATGCAAACAATTTAGACCATATGAGATGTCATATCCAGTGCATGACTTTGAATTGACTACAATTGTATTTGCATTGAAAATTTAAAGGCATTATCTGTGTGGCGAGACATTCCAAATCTTCACAGACCATAAGAGCTTGAGTTACTTATTGACACAGAAAAAGTTAAATATGAGACAGAGATGATGGTTAGAGTTGTCAAAAGATTATGACTGCACAATTGAATGCCACGTAGGGAAATCCAATGTAGTAATAAATGCATTGAGTAGGAAGTCCAATGGCAATATAACTCACTTGCTAGCACTTTTTTTCCATATTTGATTCAATTGCAATTTATGAATGTTAAGTATAATATGCAGGATAGTGGATCATTGATTGCCACTCTTTATGTTAGAATTACACTAAATGATAGGATTAAAGAAGCACATGGTAAACATCATCAATTGCGTGACAAAATTGAAATGATAAGGCAGAAAAAATAGTATAGAGTTTTATTTTCAAGTTGATGTACTGATGTTATATTCGCACATATGTGTTCCAAACATTGATAACTTGTGCCAAGAAATCATGGAAGACACATTCAATGCACCTTATACAATGCATCCAGGGATGACTAAGATATATCACAGTTTGAAACCACATTATTGGTGGCCAAGGATGAAGAAAGAAATAGCACAATATGTTTCTAAATACTTAACATGTTAACAGATTAAGGTAGAACACCAGGTACCAGTTGATAAACAATATCCATTGCTAGTGCTAGATTGGAAATTAGAAAAAATAACAATGAAGTTTTGAGTAGAGGTGGAGAATCCCACCAAAGGCAGTAGACATGAGAGAGTTGAATTTAAGGCTCCAACAATTAAGGTTTGTACATATATGCATTTTAAATAAAAAATGATATGTTTGGGTGATGAATTGTATGAATGATATGTTATTTGGTTCAATGGTTATATAATAATTGCTGGAACTAAAATAAATGGCATGATTGAATTTGAATTGGATATGGAAGATTGATATATGAAGTTTGACAATGTGGTAACAATGAAAATGGTTGTATGAATTTAAATATATGATAGTAATTGATGAATTGCATGATTTATAGTTTTGGTATGATGAGAGAAGCTAAAAAGTGTTGATAGGAGTGTCTAACATTGGTTAGCTTTAAAATCAATTCATGTTGTGTTTGAAATTGACTTAAAGCAGTGTTGAAAATTGTTATAGACTAATATTTCACATCCGTGAAGATAGTCTTCATGCCCGTGAATGTACTGCACTCCTACTAATTGTTGCACAGACTAGGTTCACGCCCGTGAACTAGGTTTCACACTCATGAATTTCCATATAGAGCCAATCATAGCTAAGTCATGGGTAGACAACCCGTGACAAAAGGCTTCACGCCTGTGAATATACCATTCATGTCCGTGAATGCCCTATATCTAGAATTTGTAATTTGAATTATATGATGGAATTACATGAGTATGATATACACACACACTTGGCATAATTAATTGAGATGGTATACATTATTATAACATGATTATGAACAATGGTTATGCACAAGGTCTATAAATTTCAAAGTGTTATGTGATTATTATGTTAGACCATGAAATGAGATATATAACCAGAATATGATGATAAATCCCCATTGTTTATTAGAGGACTAATTTAGGATATATGACATGCCATTGAGGGGGTTACGATACTGTAGAACATTATTATGTATTAATCAGGATGGCTTAAGCTCAAGTCAGAGTGCTCCTGATTATTTAGGGACATGGTGGCTTAAGCATGGGTTTAGAGCACCCTTGTACCCATATCCATGTAAATTTTATATTTACTCATTAAGGTGACTTAAGCTCGGATTATAGCGATCTTGATTTGAGAAGCTCGGTAGTAGCGATATAGACAGAAATAGTTAGTGAGCAGAATGGCTTAAGCTCGAGTTAAAATGCTCCTATTTCATAATCCATATTTGGGTAGTCTGTGTTGAACCTTAAGGGATATTTCCGTCATCTTAATGATAACAAATAAAATAGCAATAATGTATTTGACAATGTTTGTGTTCTAAGTGTGTTATACAGGATATACCTTGATTAGAACATAATGCAAGATTGAAAGACAACTTTTAAAGATTAAAATCAAAGAAAAAGCAAAGTCACGTCGATGAAGTGCCAACTCTCCACCATTCAAAGTTCACGGCCATGAAGGATCAAACAAGTCACACTCATGAAAGATAGTCATGCCTATGACCAAATATGTCAAATTCTTCTAGAGAGCTTCACGGCTAGAGTCACCACTTGGACCATGGCTTGGAAGAATATTCACTCTCGTGAAAGTATTAGTCACGCATGTGATGAAACACTTCAAATTCTTCCAGAAAGTGTCACTGCTAGAGTCACCACTTGGACCATGGCTTGGAAGAACACTTATGACTATGATACATATATTCACGCCCGTGAATGAGGACAGAGAAACATGTCAGACGCGAATTAGGAGTTGGTTCAACAACTATTTTAGCATTAAATGCACCCAAGCAGCTATAATTCACAGAGGGAGTATAAATGCAAGTCATTTATGAATCCCAACAACAAAAAAGAGGAACAACAATTACTTTACATCTTTAATCTTGTTATAACCTTGTGCATTAATTATTTTCTCAACAAACCTCTATTCTTTGTGAAAATCTAATTGTTCATAATTTATGAGCATTGTAGGTTGGTGAGTGTTTTCATTGTAATCAATTATTCAAAAGTGAGTTTGGGTGTAACATCCAGTGAATTAGGCTCCGATTCTGCGTGATCGTAGTGGGGTACGCAGGGTCAATCGGAGTCTAAATTTGAACCCATAAAAAAATGACTACTAATAAAGGAAAATAATTAAGGGTATTATTATTTGGAAATTAAAAATATTAGTGCTATAATTAGAAAAAAATAAAATTTTCTATGGACAAAATTGGTATTATGGCAATTATTGAGGGAAAAAGTGTGAAAATGGAGGAAGATGTGGCAAATAAGGAATTTCTCAAAGTTTAAATGTTAATCAAGATTAATTAACTTAATGAATCAATGAAAATTAGGATTAATTTTAATTAGTGGGAATCACTCCTTAATTTGAGTATAAAAGTTAAAAAGAAGAACAAATTCTCCATTCTTCCAACCAAAATATCTAAGTCATCTTCATCATCTTTTTCTCTTCACCTTTGGCTGTCCACTTCTTCCCTCCATAAGCCACCATTTTTCTTCAAATCAAGCTTGAAAAAGTAAGGAAAGAAATTAGTTTTGAGAGAGGAAAAATCAGAATTAAAGAGTTCTTACTACAAAGGGAATAAAGGAGCAAGAAGGAAGGAAGAAAGAAGAAGAAAAGGGAGAAGAGTTGGGACAGATTTCGGCCCACTTTGGGAACTCTTAAGGTGAGTTTATTCTTCTTAAATTCAACATTTTTCCTTCTATTTGAGATCCATAATGATGATAGATGTGATTAGGTTTGGTAGATTAAGCTTATGTTGCAAGATTGGAATTAGAAATTTAAGTTTGTAATTAGTTGATGAAAGTGTAGTTAAACTTTGAATTAATGATAATTGATGTTAGTTAATTATTTTATGCCTTAAAAAAAACTAGAGAAACATGATGTTAATGGATGAATGAGGGGCTGCCATAGTTAGAGTAATTTGGGGGAAATTGAAATTAACCTAGAATCAAAACAATTGGTGATAGTTAAGGGTGAATTGAGTATTGATTTGAAGAAAATGAATTGGGAACTATGGTAAGGTTTTTGGGCAGCCATGACATGTTAAGAGGGAAGTTTAACCTTAGTACATTTGGGCTAAATTAAGGTGTAAAATATATTAGAAGCATTAGAATATTATCTAGACATGAAAAACTTTGAAAAAGGTTATTGGGATTGAGATATGGTATGGTTGTGTAGGAAAAACAAATGAACCAATGAGAGGCCCTCAAGAGGGTGACAAAGGCAAGGAGAAAAATAACTAATAAGGGTAGGAAAAGAAGGATTAAGGGAAGATCAAAGGCTGATTAGGTATGTGCTTCATTGATAAAAATCTTACATGTTGTTCATATGTATGAAATTGTGTATTAAGGTTTGATATGATTGTGTTTTTGATATGTTATGTGATTAGTTGTTGCTTTTGATATATATGAAAATGAGATAAAATGGTGTGAAATAATTGAAACATATGAATGCAGTTGTAATCTGGAAATTTTAGTATCAAAATGAATGCAAATGATGAATGCGGTTGAAAAGTGGATTGATGCCAATTGATGATCTGTTACAAAATTCCAGGAATATTGTTGATTATTTTGATTATAACTTAAGTTTTGGAAATCCATTTTGTATGTTCTTTATTGGAAATAAAACCTAAGACATAGGAATTTAATTTTTATTTAGACTATAAAACCTAAATATGTCTGAATTTGCTCATAAAAATACATCAATTTCAGACCTATAATCTGTCCAGAAAATTATGGGCAGCCATTTCAGTGATGATTCAGTGTTCAATTGACCATAACGTTTGATAGAAAACTTTGATTTGAGTGATTTTTGATGCATATGAAAGCTAAGACAATAATATACAAATTGTTAGAAGAATAGAACTCCAAATTCGAATTATAAATAGGCTAACATTTAAGCCCAAAGTAGGGCCGAAATCTGCCATAGATAAAAACTTGAAATATTGGGTTTTTGCATGTGGTGTGTTAAGTATATGTAAATATTTATGTGAATTTTTACTTTAATGGTAATTATAAATATTTAATAAAGTATTTATGTGTGAGATTCTAATGTAATAACAATGAAAACAAAGAATAAAAATAAATAAGCTTATTGGTGAAATTTAGTAAAATTATCAATTTTTGAAAATAATGTGAATTAATATAAAAATAGTTAAGTCCTATGACACCTAATCTAGAACTAGAATAGAGAATACTTTGGCATGTCAATCACGGGATTTAAGGCACTCGGTGCCAAATTTAAAAACCGAAAATGGCAAATTTATAAATATGCTCGGCGTAAAATTTTGAAGCCGGCAATGACAATATTATGAAAGCCGGTAATGACATTATTATGAAGCGCTCGGTGCGATATTGTGAAAGTCGGTAATGACAATCCCGTTATTCCTATAAGTTAGTTCGGTTATAGGTTTTGTGGGCAGAAGAAGAATGAAAAATAATAATAATATTAAAGTATGTCATTTTGATAATGTTATATTAATTAAAAATTGTTAAATATTACATGTTTGATGAAATTTGTTTGATTTGATATAATTCTTTATTTTATGCCTTATTTGTTAAATTTATAAATGATATGTAAGAAAATATATGTATGTAAATTTTTTATCATTGAAGCACCACTAAGATAGTAGAATAGCGCGGGTGGTTTCCTCTCGCGCAGGTTTAGAAGGGTAGCCATAGATAATAGAATTGTCAGAAGAAAGAGCGTACCTGGACGGAAGCAGCTAAAAGCTTTTGATTTATTTTTATCAAAAAGTTTATAAATTAAATTATAGTTTTATTTCATCTAATGTAAATTAGAAGTGTGAACTTGTAATGTACTGAACATAGTTTGAACGTAAATTAATGTATTTTACAAATAAATAAAATTTTGAATATTTGTCTTTGTATTAAATTTTATTTTGGGTATCTACAATAGTTTTGAAAAAAAAATTATACGTCATTTCATTAATTTTATAAAACAGTTAGACGGGTAATGCTCACTTACCTTGCTTATGGAAGTGGGGTAAGGGGGTGTTACATTGAGTATATTGGGTTAAAAGTGAAACAATTGTAAAGGTTTATTATGTAAGAAATAAAACACAAAGAATTGGTTATTGTGTGAGCCATTGAAAAACACAAGGGAATTTCTAGGTTGGGTGTTAGCCATTGAGAGAAACATCATAGTTGGGAGTGAGCTTGAAAAACTTCATTGTAACACTTAGTGTGTTAGTAAACATCTAATCGAGATTGGGGAGAGGAGTAAGGTTTGTTAATACCCGAACCTTTATAAATCTTGTGTGTAATATCACTCCGTCCTTACTCTACTTAATTTATTCTGCACTTTCAAATTAAATAATTTTTATTTGCTAACCAATTTAACCCCCTTTTTGGTTCATTGTCTAGACAAGAGTCCGGATTTAGAGTATTGGGTAAAATATAGTAAACTTGTGAAGTAGGAACCAGTGAATTATTGTGATACAAAAATCAGTGAATTATTATAATGCAAAACACAGTAAATTGTAATGCAGAATATAATTATACCCTAGAAAGTGGTATGGAATCTAGTAATTAGCCATATGAAACCAGTTGTTGGATTGTTGTCCTATGTAATATAGTTGCTATATACAATTAATAATGCAGAAAAATTTATGTGATATATGCCGTGATTGTATTATGATTTAATTAAATTAATCATGATGTTACATGATGATATTAAAATTGAACATCATATATTTTAGATATATGACGGTATAGCTAAGAAAATACGTACGCATTCGGTATGTTTATTTATGCTATGTTAATGTATGAATACATGCTAGAATTTTAATGCTTATATATACCACTAAGCTTTCAATAACTTACAATTTAGGTTTCCTTGCATGCAAGTCTGGAGTCGATAGATAGCTGAATTGACTTGAAGGGAAGAATAAGCCAGTTACAGTTGACCCGTGTTAGGTCTGTTTATTTATTTCATTTATTTGATTATCTCTCATGACATGGGATAGTGACAATTAGTTATTCCTATTTTTAATAAGGACTTGTAATTGAATTGATTTATTTTAAATATGGTGGATTTTTGTACTAAGGGCTTATGATGCCCATACTGGTTTATAATTTGGATTATGAATGCTTCAGATTACATATTAATTAAGTATGATGATCTTAATATAGATATAAGTTAGAATTTTCTTCTTTTATCAAAACAGGTTTATACAGATATAGTTGTGCGACATCCGTCTATATAGTGGAGTTTTGCTCTACTATATGGATTGGTGTTACATTTAGTGGTATTAGAGCTTAAGTTTAGGCAGTTCTGAGATGATCATAGGTGAAAGAGACAGGTGCAAAAGGTTTGAGTATGACCTCAATGTAGAGATAGGTGACTTTTTTTATTGCACTCCAGCATGTCAGCTTTACTCAACTGCTTTCATCTGCTGTTAGTGCATAGAAAAAGAAGAGGAAGAAAGCATAGGAAGCTTCCAGATAAATAGTGACTCTAGTGGCCCAGCCCTCAGGTAAGAAGGGTGAGTTCTACCTAGGACAGTCTCATGGCAGGAGTCAAGGACATAACAAAAATTATACACGGGGTAGATCATATAGAAAGGGGTAGACCTCCAAAGCTACATTTGTAATCAATAGCATTCAGACACAAGCTACCCAAGAGAATATTCCAATTTTTGGCACTTGCCACAAAAGTCATAGAGGAAAGTGCTAAAGAAATACAAGTGCTTGTTTCATATGTGGATCTAAGGAGCATATGAAGACGATTGTCTTTTGAATACTAGTAGTGCACCAGTTCAGACTATACAGTTAGCTCAAGCTTAGAACAGACCAAATGAGGTCGTATGAGACTTACTCAGACAATCTCTGAGACTGTTAACAAGCCAAGAACAGGCCAAACACCAACAAGAGCTTATGTTATGCAGGCCAGAGAGGACTAAAAAGCTACAAATGTGATTATTTGTATGTTCTCTCTCTATGACTCAAATATATGTGCATTGATTGATCCGGGTTCAATGCACTCTTACATATGCACAAACACCCATAGAAAATAAAATATGATTAGTGAAAAACTTGAGTATGAAATTGAGGTTACAAACCCCTTAGGGCACAATTTGATTGTGAACCAAGTTTATAGAGAATGTCCTTTAACTATACATAGGAGAAAATTCTCAGCAGACTTGATAGAGTTGTAATTTCATGAATTTGATACCATATTGGGTATGGATTGGCTTTTATAGCATGTGGCAGTAGTAGACTGTAAGGCAAAATTTGTGATGTAAGAGTGGAAAAATAGTTTCTCCCACAGCTTCCACGAGTCATTTCAATTATGAAAGTTGATAGAATGATAAAGAAAGGATGTGAAACCTATTTGGCTCATGTTGTTAACATTAGAAAAAGAGGTCCAAATCTTAAGAATATTCCTACAGTGAGTGAATTCCTAGATATTTTTCCTAAAGATATGTCGAGATTACCACATAATAGAGAGGTTGAATTCTTTATAGAGCTCATCTCAGGCATAACACCCATATCAATAGTGTTATATAGAATAGCACCATATGAATTCAAAGAACTTAAGGCCTAGTTATATAAATTGTTAGATAAGGGGTATATCAAGCCAAATGTATCTCCATGGGGTACACCGTTGTAGTTTGTGAAAAAGAAAGATGGGTCTATGAGACTATGCATAGATTACAGATAGCTGAAAAAGGTGACAATCAATAACAGATATCTATTTCCATGGATTGATGACCTATTTGATCAGTTGAAAGCAGGTGTATTTTTGAAGATTGATTTGAGATCAAGGTATCGCTAGTTGAGTGTTAGGGCAGAAGATATATCAAATAAGATGTTCAGAATCAGATACGAGCATTATAGATTTATGGTTATGCCATTTGGGTTGACCAATACCCTAGCAGTTTTTATGAACTTAATGAATAGGGTATTCAGACCCTACTTAGACCAGTGTATTGTGGTCTTTATTAATGATATTCTAGTGTATTTTAAGACACCTAAAGAGCATGATCAACACTTGAGAATAGTGTTACAAACACTTTGGAAGCATAAGTTACATGTCAAGTTCTCAAAATGTGAATTTTGGCTTGATGAGGTGGCTTTTCTAGGACACATTATGCCATTTGATGGTATAAGTGTTGATTATAGCAAGTTAGAGGGTGATATGAGTTGGAAGCCTTCAAACAATGTAACTGAAATTAGAAGTTTCCTTAGATTAGCTGGTTATTATATGAGATTTGTTAAAGGCTTTTCAATGATTGCTTCTTCTTTAACCAGACTATTGAGAAAATATGTGAAATTTGAGTGGTTAGCTAGATGCTAGGATAACTTTGATAGTTTGAAGAAGATGTTAACATAGAGTCCAATTTTGACCTAACCAGTTCCTGATAAGGAGTATGTCATCTACAGTGCTGCTTCTCACAATGAACTGGGATGTGTTCTAATGCAAGAGGGTAAAGTAGTAGCATATACATCCAGGCAACTAAAAACACATGAGAAGAGTTACCCCATATATGACTTATAGTTGGCATCCAGTGTCTTTGCATTGAAGATATGATATCATTATCATTATGGAGAGAAATGTTTTATCTACACAAACCATAAGAGTCTTAAGTACATTCCTACACAAAGAGATCTTAACTTGAGATAAAGGCGGTGGTTAGAACTAACAAAAGATTATAATTGTATGATTGACTACCACCCAGGTAAGGCTAATGTAATGGTTGATGCTCTAAGTAAAAAAATAGTGGTAGAGTTACACATTCAACCTACACTTAACTAGGATATCATAGATACATAGAGACAATATGGTAAGCTTGTTGAGATAGCCGAGTTGGTCTATAAAGGGGAGAGACTTGATTATTCTATTAAGATAGATGGTGATACTAATAAGGCCATTTATGGATGCCTAGGTTTGATAAGCTGAGATAAAGGATAATAGAGGAGGCATATGAGACCAGGTATACAGTACACTTAGGAAGTACTAAGATGTATCATGACCTGAAGAGTAAGTACTAGTGGCCAGGTATGAAAAGAGATATCACAGAGTATACAACCAGATGCCTAACTTGTTAGTAGGTCATGGTAGAATATCATATACCATTAAGATTACTGTAGCCTATTATAGTACCAAAATAGAAATGGAAACGAATTACTATGGACTTCCTAATTGGGTTATCAGTGATTCCTAAGAAATATGATGTCGTATGGGTTATTATGGATAGGCTTACGAAGTTAGCTCACTTTTTGCCTATTATGAGGGAATACCCTTTGAACATGCTAGTAGAGATATATGTTAATGAGATAGTGTGACTTCATAGGGTGCTAGTCTCTATTGTTTCAGACAGGGACTCTAAGTTTACTTCTCAGTTTTAGGGTAGTCTATAGAGAGCTTTGGGTACCAATCTTATCTTTAGTGCAACTTTTCAACCTCAGACAGATGGTTAGTTTGAGAAGGTAATACAGATTCTATAAGATATGATGAGAGGTTGTGAGATTGAATTCGAAAGTAGCTGGGACAAATATCTTCCACTAATGGAATTCACTTACAATAATAACTATTAGTCTAGTATCAAAATGGCTCCATATGAAGCAATATATGGTAGAAAGTACCGAACACCCCTGTGTTGGACAAAATTCAGTGAGAGAAAGCTAGTGGGGCCAAACTTAATATAAAAGATAGAAGAAAAGGAACATGTGATTTAGGATAGATTAAAGGCACATGCAAACAGATGAAAATCATATATAGATTTCAAAAGGAGATATAGAGTATGTAGTGGAAGACAATATCTTCCTTAAAGTTTCTCCATGGAATAAAGTCTTGAGATTTGGAAAAAAAAGGCAAGCTAAGCCTAAGATTCGTTGGGCCTTATGAGATTCTAGCGAGAATGGGACTAGTTGTTTACAGGCTCACTTTACCACTAGAGTTGAGCAAGATTCATGATGTGTTCCACTTCTCCATGTTGAAGAGATATAGGGAAAATCCTTCTCATGTTGTTCTAGTTGAGAACATTGAGGTAAGACCGAATTTGACATATGAGGAAGAACTAGTTTAGATTCTAGCTAGAGAAGTCAAGGAACAAATGAGTACCATTAGCCAAGATCTTGTGGAGAATTCATACAATATAAGAGGCTAAATGGGACAGTGAAGAAGTGATGAAAGCTCAGTATCTATAACTATTCAGAGATAAAACACTAGATAATTTTGAGGATGAAATTCTTTAAGGGGAGAGAAATGTAATGCCCTCAGGTTAGGGCCTAGGAATAATGTGTTAATAAATATATATATAAAAGGTATATGGGTGATATATAGTGGTTATGGATTTTAAAAATATGAAAATAATTAAAAAGATGAAAAAGTGAAATTTCCATTGTTCACGTTCATGATAGATGTAATCATAGCCGTGATTATCGTGAAATTTAGTTTCTAAAGCTAAGGATCTTCATGGTCGGGACATAGGTGTTTACTCCTATGAAACCCTGTAATTTAAATTGAGCAATTTCGTATTTTGATAAAAATTCATGAATTTGCAATCTAAAACCTTAACCACCAGTTTCTCTAAACCCTAAGAATGATTTAAATCCAATTCATTTGATTCTAGCTTTGATTATATGAAACCAACCCTTTAAATGATATTAAAATGAATTAGAAATAATGATTTCATTAAGATAATTAAAGTTAGAATTAAAGAGCATAAAAACACAATTTTGAATCCTAGAATCAATCTGTAATCGTCGCTACAGAGGTAAGGAATTATGGTTTTCGTTATTCTTTCAATGGTTTAGTTTGGTTTTGAAGGGGCTATGAGTTTTAAGGGTTTAGGTTAGGATTTTATATTAATAATGGCATATATAGCCAGAATGGTAGAAAATGATTATAATGAAGTCTCTGTTATCATGTTAGGAACTGAGGCAGAGGGTGAAGAATCCCACTAGAGGCAGTAGATGTGAGAGAGTTGAGTTTAGGGCTCCAATAATTAAGGTTTGTACATATACACATTTTAATTCAAAAAAGGGTATGTTTCCATGATGAATGGAATGAATGACATGTTATTTGGTTCATATGGTTATATAGAAATTGTTGGAATTGGAATAAATGGCATGATTGAATATGAATTGAATATGGAAGATTGATATATGAAGTTTGATAATGTGGTAACATTGAAAATGGTTGTATGAATTTAATTATATGATAGTACTTGATGAATTGGATGATTTATAGTTTTGGTATGATTATAGATGCCATAAATTGGATGGGTGTTAGTTGTAGATTTATATCTCCTATACATGTCTGTAAATTGTCTGAGAACAATTTAGTTTGGATATTGACATATATGTATGAAAGAATTGTGACTGTTTTTTTTTTATTATTATAGTTGTTATCTTTGCACCTATGCAACTCCCAAATTTTAACATAAGTTTTGAGCTATTTATAGACAAAATTAACAAAAGTGCAAAAATAAAAGTTTTAGGGTTATGTCTTATCTAAATTTATGTAAGGTATTAAATTAATATGTTGTGTATTTCGTTAACAAAAGAAACAGGTCTGGATATCATTCCTATGTAGGTTTAGTCATATATTACCTTTTAGAGGCAAAATTAGATCAAATGTTAAATAGGAAAAATGTTCTATTGAGTATTGGCTAAGTTCCTAAAAATTTTCATGACAATATAATGTGGATGTTGTAAGATATGAATGATTAAATTTTGTATCTCAAAACTGCCTAAGGACAAGAAAACAGGATAAAATTGGAAATTCCACTAAAAACTGTGTAATTTCTCAAATGCATTGAAATTTAAATATGTTATAGTTTTATATTTAAATTAAATAATTTTTAGTAAGAATTATATAAATTGGATGGGTATAGGAGAAGTTATGGGTTCACCAATCTGAAAAGGTCATACTGTCATATAAAAAAAAATTAGTTATTTGTTTATACCATATTGAGATTAAGTTTCCCTAGCCATATATTGACTTAATATATTTCTCAATTAGGTCCATAACAAATTGGTTACCTAAAAGGAGATAATAAACAATAAGTTAAGGTGTTATATTAAATATCAAAGAAAAAGGTGAGTATAGTTATCAAATGATTTCTTTAGTGCACATGAATGTTGCTTGCTACGTGAATTGTGTGATTGCTTTAATTTGATATTGATATGAGATGGTAATGAATGATTTATGTACATGATTGTATTATATGTATTTGTTTTCTTTACATAAAGTGATTGATGATTGATTGTGCAAAGTTTGATATAGTGGCAATGGTTGAAAAATGATTAGTTATAAATGCATATGCACACAGACTTAAATTACGTTGTGACTAGTTAAACAACTTTGTAAAGCAGTGGAAGATGTCTAAAATCCAAAAGAATAATCAAATCCAAATGAATAGAAAAAGCAGAGACCTATAACCTAATAATTATGCAAATGATACAAATGATCAAGCTATCTAGCTAATACAAATGTTCACATAAAAACCTGAAGCAATATTTTTTAGCATGGTCAAAATAAAAAGAAATAAACAAAACATGGGCATAAGTAAAGAGTAGTAATTGTATGGTTGATTTTACTTACATTTATATGACAATTGTGATTGAAATGGACTATAGAGTGTTTATTGTGTATACTTATTATTTATTAATATGGAATGTTTGGGATTTTAGAGTTCTCTTGATTATTATTCTTAAAGAGTCGCAACTCACCAAATTGCATCATTATTCAGGTAGAGAATAAAAGATTGTTCATTTTGAAGTGCATATAGAAGTCATGGATTAAAGGTCACCGGTCGAGCCTTTTCTCTGTCTCTCATTACATCCCTCAAAAGCATGAAATAATATCATCTATATTGTGGGCTTGAATGTTCTCATATATATAGTTGTAATGGGTTTGTACTAGAATGTGTAAATATTTCAAACTCGTAAACTAAAAAAAACTTAGAAATAATATCTTAGATATTGACATGTGTGATATACATTAAGTTTATGGGTAAAGCCCCAATGTTGATTTGACAATTTTGTTGAAGGAGATTGTGAGATGTGATAAAAAAAAAAAAAACAAATTATATCGATATAAATAAGATCTTATGTCTTATTTGTATGTCATATAATATAACTTGATATAAGGATAAATTGTTATCTTAAGGTATAAGGTGTTACAAATAGTGTAGCTAAAAAACATGTAAATTGTTAAAATCATATTGTATGTTGTACAATTTAAAGAGAGACTTGAATAATTTAAAACTTTGGTAATAAATTAATGATAAAAACAACATGATGAAAAGCATAAGGCTAGTATCTGAATGGCATAGAGACATGAGTCAGAAGAGTTAGGGCAACGTTTACAATATGGCTATTTTTTTTTTGCACTACCATTTTGCTCATGTGTATGGGGACACAATTCAATGTAAAATTCTTTTTTTTTTTTTGTAAAAAATTGTTGTAAGTTCTTAAATTCATTGCTCTAATTAGATTAAAAAACTTTAATTTGAGTGTTAAATTATTTTTCAACTTAAGTTGAAAATTTGAGAAAACAATCAAATACCACACATTTAATATTTATAAAATAAATCTGATAAATTCGTCAACAAAAATGATGAATACCAAAATTCTAGATTACACAATGCAGGAAAAGGTCCTTAAACATTAGAAAATACTAATTCTAATGGAGATCTACTATGATGAAAAATAGGAAATAAAGGAAATTTTAGCCATTTTTCCTATAATACATGTGCAATTTAAACTCAAAGAAGTTGAATCAGACTCTAAACTATTGTCACTAATTATTTTGGACACAATTATGGAATGTGGCTGACTAAGCTTGTTGTACTAGTCATCAAAAAAAAGTTGTACCATATATGCTTCTTTCACTAAGGAAGGAAACATGACATAAAGACCATCCTTATTTTGTCCTCAAAGCAGGATCTGTTTGGTGACTTGTTCCATAACAAAGAAAGAAGAAGGCCAAATTTTTTTAAAAAAAAAACTTATTATCAAAACAAAATTCATGAGTAGAAAGAAGATTTTGAGAAATAAAAAAAACATATAAAACATTATTCAGAGTAAAAGAATGGGAAGAATGAGATAAACAACTATTACCAATGTGAGATATTTCCAAACCATATACATTAACAAGCCGGATTTGATCATTACCATGATAAAAGAGAGGCAAGGTGTAAGGTTGTCAGGTTTGGCATGACATAGAAATTGGTTCCAGAATCAACTAGCCAAGGGCAATGTAACACCCCCCTTACCCCTCAATTTGACAGTTAAGTAAGGTGATATCACTTCCTGTTACATAAGCCATATACATACCTATAATAATAACAATATATATATATATATATATATATATATATATATATATATATATATATATATATATATATATATATATAGGTAGCTAGTTTTACGTTGTACAAAATTCAACCCTCGAGGATGACTCATCCTATTGTGTTGCTCTAACTATGGGTCCAATCAATTTCTGTAGCACTTTCTACCTATGCACTACTATTGGCCCTCGCAACAACACCTTGTGCAAGAAAAAACAACTCTCATACTGAGTTTACACTTAGTGGTGCAAACTTTCTAGAAATATACTAGTAGCATTTATATTATTATGATTTACTAATTAATCATTTATTTTTGAAGTTAACATATAAGTCAAACGAAAGAAAACATGCTTCCAAAACAATAAAACCACAACATATAATCATACAACAGTCGCATGTCTAATTACACAATTTCAGCTTATTCATCCTATTTTTATATATAAAATAAGTATAAATCTTATTTAAATTGTATAATCAATTATCCTAGTATGCCTTCAAACATTTTAGTGCAAATACAGAGAATCATGCCTTCAACATTCATTAGTAGACATAATATACTCGTATCTAACAGAAAATCAAGCCATAACATGCCTTTCTAATATCCACAGAATACAAATACAGGCATCATGCATTTCTAACATCAAAAAGTAAAACATGTACTAAAAGTCATGCCTTTTTAGATCAAATAATAAAAGACAAATAAAATACTGTTATGTCTAACAAAAATCAGGTTACGCATATCTTAAATTTATTGCAAAGCATGTCATATCATATTTTCACTTAGGTTGCTTGTTTTGTGCATATTTCGAGCAATGTCATACATACATTCATATATTCATGTTTACATAGTACATTATATTATGTGCATACACATTATATAAATGTTTCATACTTATTTCCCATTAATACTCAATTTATTAATTCACTTGTCCTACATCACCACATACCAATTTAACTTTACCTGGTTAGTCCATATCACTACCTGTAGCATCCTTTCATCTAATTAAGATTAACCCATCTAAATTAGTGAATGCTACATGTTTCGATTATTGAAAACCTATCAAAATTAAGAACTTTTTATTTCTTGGAAACACTTTATAACATACGCTTTTTGCCATATAAAACCTGTAGAACTATAACATGTGCATAAACATCCATAAAAAGAACATCTTTGATCCAAAGATCAATATCATATATAAAAATCATGTTTGGGTTCAATCGGCCAAATATTTACAAAAATACATGACCATTACAAAATTACATGTTTCTTTGAAATAAAAGATATGCATAAATGTAAAAAACTCATCACCCTATGCCATTTACAAAAATACAAAATGATGACATGAAATATCACCGACTTGAGTTAGGTATGCTCTGTTGTCTTTGAATGTGCTTGCTCTTCTGATCAACTACTACTCTATCAATTAGGCTTCAAGACCAACGTGTAGGAATACCCACACGTTAAACTACTGAAAATTTAATGGTACATATAGGCATAAAAATTAATACATGCATCAAACAATTCACATCATGATCTTCATGCTCATGTTGTCATATCATAGACATAGACATCATGTATACCAATGTATGACAATAAAAAGCACTCAATCAAATAACATATTTCATATCATGGAATCTAGTATAACATCCTATTCTTTAACCATATATAGGTGATTCATCACAATTTTCAGAACATATTACATATAAACTATGTACCATTATACTTTTGTATTATACCTTTTTCACTACATCACATACATTTAGTATTTTTTTTCCCAACAACTCTCCACATGGACTAGTCGGATACATGTTGTGAGCCTTCGAGCTTAAGTCATGCTGCCACGGTCTATGATTAGGTGTGCTCATCCAAGCTCTTAGTTAAGAGCGCTCTCCGAGCTTAAGTTCCCATGACTAAATAAAACATATAACTTGCATGCAATATAGGATTAAAGGTGCTCTTTGAGTTTAAGCCACATTGTCCTTAACATAAAACCCTCTTAATGGCATGCCACATATCCTACTTCTAGTCCTAGTATAGAGCCTAAACATTACTTGATCATATTCACTTTGTTATACTTCTTTATAATGCATTCATCTTATAACATATACCCTTTTTAATCATATGGAAAGTTAACATGTACCATTCATGTATTTCATTTATGAAAATGTATGTTTCATACTTATAGTATATCATTAAGCATACAGATGCATAACCTTTATATTGCATCGTTGAAGAAAATAACTTATGTCATTTTAAACAGGCTTCATGGGTGTGAACTACACGTTCACAGTAATGTTCCATTCACGACTACCCCTACATGCGAATCAAACAGTGAACATGTTTGTGAATATTTCTAGTCGATAAGTGCACATTTTTTACGAGTATGATATTTATTAATTTAGACCATAAGTCACGCGTGTTGCGAAATCAACACGTTGAGGGCATTATAGCCTAAATTCAGATTCTGAGTAGAAAAAGGTAAAATAAGAATAAATAATTTGTGGAAGTAATTAAAAGTTTCAAATGATTGAAAAAGTGATTAAGAATGATACATGACTTAATGGAAAAAGTTAAAAAAGTTTTGGGACAAAAATGCAAAATTGATAAAATTGGATGACCGAATTAGACATTTACCACTTAAACATAATTTGGGCACATTTTAAAAATGGTGTTCAACCATATATTCAAAGAATAGAAGAAAAATAAATGAAGATAAAATTAAGGCATAAATATCATGATATTTGTTAAAGGTGGATCCCATTCTTTGACCATTTATTTCTTCTTCCATTTTCTTTCTTTTTCTTCCATTCTTATCTGAAATTTGCCATACTTTTCTGCATGTTTCCAGTCCATACACATTCACACCCTCCTTCATAGCCAAAACTTCATTCTAGAGAGAGAAAGTACAAAAAAGAGAGAAAAACATAGAAAAAGGATATTTTTATGTACAATGAAGCTTAGGGAAGCCAAAGAAGGGTAAGAGGAGAACAAATAAGCTAAAAAAAAGAGAGAGAAATCCTCCTTGGTTTGTCCATGGTGGAAGAAAAGTGAAAGTAAGCAATTCTTTATCTTTCTCTCACTTATTTTTGCTCAAAACTATGCTTTAGAGCTCCTAAATAGCTTATTTATGAAAGTTATAATTTTAAAGTGAAAAAGAGGGTTTTTAGTGGTTTTAATGGAGGAAAAGTTGTAGAAAGTATTTAAAGACCTTAAGATTAAAATAGATTGAATTAGAGAGGTGGTATAAAGCTTAAACCTTAAGTTGGTGAAGCAATAGATTATAGAAGATTGAGTTGCAGAGAGAGAAAATAGGCTTAAGAGATAGAGTTGTGAAAGCTAGTGTTTAATAATATTTTTGTATGTTATAGGTGTCTCTTTGGAAGGGAGCAAGTTCAAGTAGAGCAAAAAAACAAAAGAAATGAGAAAGATGCTTGAAATGCCAAAGTGAAAAAGACAAAAGGTTTGTGCATGCTTTTAGGTCAATAATCTATAGCCTGATATATTTTTACATGTTAAAAAAATAATAGCATGTTGAATTATGACTTAGGTAAACTTTATATTGATTAAATTACATAAAATTGGAATCTAGTTGAGATAATTGGGAATTTATATGTACTGATTAATTATTGGTAGATAAGTGTCAGTGAATAGAAATAAATGGAAAAAATAAAAATAGAAAAAATAATTTGAAAATAAAATAAAGGAAACAAAATAAATAATGAAAATAAAGTAAATAAAATAAATTTGGTAAAAATAATAATAACGAAAGAAAAGAAATGAAAAGAAATAAAAAATAATAGTGGAACTAATAATAGTAGAAAAAAAGTATGTAATATAAATGAGGTATTGTATGTAATTTGGGTTGTAGACAAGTGAGTTATTATGCTAAAGAAATGCTTAAAATGTATGGTATGAATTGGTGTGCTTTGAAATAAATTCATTTAATAAATATTGAGTACTAAATCGAATTACATTGATAGATATAATAAAACTTAAGTTTAGTTTTATGAATTGAATGAAAAAAAAAAAGAAATATTATGAATTAGAAGATAATAGCATACATGATTTGATAAAGTATGAAAGTGAAATGAAATGATATATAAGGATAATTATTGATTTATATTTTTAAATTTGAATAATATGATATAGTGAATGTTGGGTTGTGCTAAAAGAACATGAATGATTATTGACACAAATTTTCAAATAACATGATATTGTAAGTTCAATTTTGGAGTGCATGTAGTAAGTGTAGATACTATAAACATGTTATAAAATGGTAAAAATAAAATATGTAAGATTGAAACACAAGAAAGAAAGAATAAATGTTCAAATAAGATAATATGAAAAGAAGAGAATAAAGTTATGTAGTTCTACCAATGATATATATTGACATGAGAATGATATAAATGTGGTTATACCAATAATATATGTTGATATGAGCAAGTATATCACAAATGAATTTGAGTGTGTATGTGTGTGTATATATATATAGTAGGAAAGTTTATAATAACAATAATAAAGTCCAAGAACACCTAGCCTAGAACTAGAATAGTTAACAGTTTGGCATGTCAATCAGAGATTTGTATAATACCAGTAATGACATATTTAGAATACTGGTAATGACACAATTATATAATACCGGTGATGATACAATTATATAATGTTAGTAATGACACATTTATAATGTCGGTGATTGCAATTGTATGCGTATACCACTGTGTTTGGGTGACAATTTTACTATGCTTGGATAGCCAACCCCATTATCATGTTAGTTAGTTCAGCTTAAGGTGTTATATGCATTAAAGCAAATTGAAAATTATGCAAATTATTAAATAATATTAGCTCAATCTAGAGTAATTTGGACAAACCAGTAAAATTAAAGTTAAATAATAATGTGAGTTAAATAAGAGAATTTATAACTCAATATGTCTGGTAAAATGTATAGTTTAAATGATGAATAAAAAAGAAAAAAATAATAACAAATAATAATAATTATACATTTACATGAATGTTGATAATTCTGCATTAAATTTTTTTGTGAGTGTGTGTGTGTGTGTATATATATATATATATATATATATATATATATATATATATATATATATATATATATATATATATATATATATATATATTGATTAGAAACAATGTAAACTAGAGTTATGAGGAAAGCAGGTGGAAAAAATACAAGTAATATTGATTCATGATGATATTTTAGGTAGTGCATTAAAAAGAAAGTAAATAGTAAATCCTAAATGAAAAGTTGGAATTATTAGAAAAATAAGATTTGTATGTGGTAATACATATTAGCGATAAGACACGAGAAATATATAACTATAATTTGGTATATTAGTATTATATTATGATTTTAAACTCTAATAAGTGAGATTGATAGATGTAGTTTAATATGTTTAATGATATGATATTGATAAAAGCATTCATAAGTGCATGCTAAGTAAAAAGAAATTAACAAAGGCTTTAATGACTAAGTTAGCTGAATATGTGATAGATTCTAGCTTTACATAAAAATGTATGTTTAATGCGTAGTTTGTAGCTTATTTCTTAATTGCATGTACGATTTAAGCATTTATTCTTAGCATGGGAGATGTTTATTTTTTTTGCTCAGGATTAGAAGTGGTAGAAAATCTAAAAAGTTGATATTGGATAAGACATAAGTTAGTAGAAATCCGAGTTAGTGAAACTACAAAAGATCCCCGAATTTGGATGATTATTTTATTTGTATATATTTAATTTTTAAATTGTGCATTCTTGGATGTTTATATATATATATATATAATTTCATTTTGATACAAAAAATTTATATGATGTTTTGGTAAATTTAGTTTTTGTAAGTAAAGGATAAACGATATTTTAAATATGAAAAATAAGTGAGCTAAGCATAGTAAATGTTGACGTTAATCTAAATTGCAAACGTGTTTATTTAAAAAAAAATTATACTATGTCTTCTATACATATCATAAACAAGTATTTGAGAGGATGTTTCGTAACATCCTCTTGCTTAATTGTCAATATGGCGAGGTGGGGAGTACTATAAGTGTTTTGGTATCAGAGTTCGTTTTGTGTGGTTTTGGATAGGACTAGCCAAGAGCCGGTTGGACCAGTCGAAACTGCTCAATCCAACCTAGACTGAACCAAGCTAGGTTAGGACTGTGAAAAAATCAATTTAAAAAAAAAGAGACAATAGTCATGAGACCATTGATCCCCCCCTGCATGCTTGCAGTGTATTGCACAATGGATACATATACAATTTTTTTATATAAATAATTAAATATATTAAAATATAAATATAATAAAAAGATAAAAAAAATCTCTTATAACAGAAAAATAAAAATTATATTTTAGCAGTATTATTGAATTTTTAATTTTCAATTTTTACTCTATAAATACTAAATTTATTTCAATTTTTTTAATTTCCTACACAATCTCATTTTTAATCAATTCTCAAATTCTCTACAATTCAATCTCAATTCTCTCTATATATATTCCTAATTTATTTTTAATTATACTCAATTATTTTCTCTCTAATTTCTTTCTAATTATACTTCAATATAATCTCAATTTTTTTCTTAAATTCTTTAAATTTCTCTAATTCTCAAATTTTTCTTAATCTTACAATTATTTTTTCATTATCTTTCTCTACAATTTTTTATAATATTCTCTAATTGTTTTCACAAAATTTAATCAAAAATAATGGTAAGTCATAGTGGAAGGAGCAATTTTTTTTATGAAAATATTGTTGATTTAAAAAATTTTATTGAAAATTCCCGAATTCAAATTTCCAACTAAAAAAAGCCAAAGAAATAATAGGGGTAATGAACAACTAGGTCCAATTCAGGTACGATGATAGTGGTATCATCTGAAGCAAAAATTCGAACATATAATATTTTTTAAATTCATTTAAAAAAATTCAAAAAAATGATGGGTCATTTGATATTATGTGGAATTATTGTACACAAACACATAAATTTAAAATTGGAGGTGGTTATGACACATTTTGAATGCATTTCAAAAGAAACATGTTGCTCAATTAGGAATAGAGAAAAGACAAAGTCAAATTTTTGAGTACGAAATATTTTTTCTAATTCTTAATTATTTCAATATAATAATAAAAAAATAAAAAAATGATAAGTATGAAATATTTATCTTTTAGTTTTAGTGAAAATCAAAATGCATTAAATTCATCAACTAAACATGTACCTAGAAATATCCTTAAACGTGTTTTATATAATTTATATAAAAAATAATAACTCAAAATATTTTTTTTTAATGAACGTATTTGTATTTATAGTGATATTTGGAGTATCATTGACAAATGTATTCTTACATGGATTTTACATGTCATTAGATTGATAGTGAATGACAATTACAAAGAAAAATTATTTGTATTTCGAGTTGTTGATGATCAACATACCACCAATAATATTTTTAAAATGATAAAAAAAATATTTTGGAAAAATATGAATTAATTCATAATTTTTTTTATTTTTGTTTTGATAATACGGCGGCGAATACTGCCTTAATTCAAAACCTTTAAGTATTATGTGAACCTAATATTGGAGGTAGATTTGTTTTATGTTAGATGTACATGTCATGTGTTAAATTTTTGTATTCAAGATGGTTTAAAATATTTAAGTGGTATAATTGCTCTAATTAAAGTAGTAATTTCATTTTTAAAGTCAGTTACAAACAATGAAATTATAGGCTCAATTTTGTCATAAAAATGATAAAAAAAACCTAAAAGATTTCCAAGAGATGTTCCTATTTGATGGAATCCAATTTATAAATTACTCAACGAGTCATATGGATATAGAGAATTATTGTGCATATTTATTTCCAATAATGTATTGTTGTCATATTCGCTAATTTAGGCCCCGAATTGATTAGAGTATAAATTCAGATTTTGACTGGAGAAAAATTAAAATAAAGGTAAATAAGTATGAAAAATGTCTAATAAAGTGTTTAAAGTGCTTAGATTACGGTAAAAGACTAAATTTCAAAATTTGACAAGTTTTGAGGTCAATTTATAATTTACCACAAAAGAGAGTATTAATTAGGATAAATATCAATTAAATACATCTATTGGACATTAACATATGAGTTGGCTGGCCATAGCATGATGGTAGAAGATTAAAACGTTAATTAAGCTAAGTATTAAAGTATATGGTCAAAGTTAGTGGGTTCCACATGAGGACTTTTGTTTCTCTTCTTCTTCCTTCCTTTTATTCTTCTCTTTATTTATTTTCTTCTTTCTTTGCTACTCAAGAACCAGACTCCACACCACTCTCATCATCCTCCATATCCAAGAGCTTATGCTAGAGAGAGAAAAGAATAGAAAAGGGAGAGAAAGACAAGGTAAATTGATTTTCATGCATAACAAGATCTAAGGAAGATAAGGAGAGCAAGAAGGAAGAAAAATAAGCAATTTTTGAGAAGAGATAATTCTCCATAGTTGTGATCAAGTAAAAGAAAGAGTATAGGTAAGAAGTTCTCCTTCTCATCTTTAACTTTCATCAAAGGAAAATATGGTTTTGACCTCATTTAAAGTTTGATTATGTAGAGAGAGAGTTTAGGATTTCATAAGAGTTTTGATAAGGTAAGGTTTTGATGATGATTTTGTGTATTTTAGGAGTTCAAAGTGACAAAGAAGGAGCTCAAAAAAACAAAGGCAAAGAGAAAGCTACCTAGATAAAATGAAGGAGAAAAAAAAGAGGTATGTGCGTAACTTAAGGAAATAGCTTATGTTTTATTTTCAAGTTGTATGATTTAATCATTTAGCATGTAAACTAACATTATTTTATGATAAAATTCTGGGTATGCATATTTGCTAGACTTATGAGTATATTTGGTAAAAATTAAATTAAGTGATTGTGTGTGTGCAATGTTGGAATTTATGGAGCAGTAAGCATATATATTGCTATAACTTAAGCTCTAGAATTCAGATTAATGTATTCTTAATTGGGTTTGAAAGCTAAGACATAAGTATTTAACTTTTATTCAGATTATAAAATCTAAATATGTCTGTATTTACCCAAAACAATATATATATTTCGGACCTAGAATCTGTCTAGAAAATTCTGGGCAAAATTATTAGTGACCAGTCAGTGTTCAATTAATCATATATTTTTCTAAAGAACTCCAAATTTAGTGATTTAAGTTGTATATTAAAGCTAAGATTCAGGTCTAAAATTCATAAGAAGACTCTATAATTTAATTCATACTGTAACAGGACCAAAATTGAGGTAACAAACATAACACAAATTCTGCCTGAAACAGGGCAAACTAAAAATAATAAAATTTAAATAGTTAAGTTATATTAGGTTAATTGTTATAATGTGAATCTTGTTATATTATGCAAAGAGTACTTTTATTGAGTTATTATATGTATCAAATGTATGAATTTAAGAGTTATGACATTTAATGACATTGATTAAGTCCTAGAACACCTAACTTAGAACTAGAATTTTGGATAGTTCGGCATGCCAATCAGGAAGATTATTAATGTCTATGATGACATGATTAATGAAACCAGTGATGACACTATAATTAAAGTCAGTAATGACATTATTATTAAAACCGATAATGTCACCTATATATATATATATATATATATATATATATATATATATATATATATATATATATATTATCTTACAAGTTCAAGAACACCGGCTAAGAGAGAGAAGAAAAATTCTCATCCTTTCTCAGAAAAAGCTCTTGACCCTCTTCCATATGCCGATTCAAGGAAGGATGGGAACTGCAGCTAAGAAAATAGCGAATGTCAGAATGCTGGCAGCGTGCTATCTTGTGATCGCCATATACAAGCGACTCCGGTATTCCGATGAAGGCCTTTCATTTTTGCTCTGTAAACCTGATTCAGAGAGATAACCCGATCTTTATACACTTTTTTTTCCTACTTCTAAGGATAGATAGAAAAGGTTGGAGAGCAATGAAGACCAAGAGAGATCGGAGATTTCAGTAGCTGGTAAGAAGATAGATTTTCTCCCATTCCGGCGTCTTTTGGTCCGCCACCCAGAACTTGGCTGAACCATCAAGATACATGGCAGAGCTTCCATCGGTGCTGGAGGAACAGAAAGACCTGGTTTTGGTTCACATATATATATATATATATACTAGTGAACAATTAGATAATAAATTGTATCAAAATTTGCACCATAAAAGTATGATAAAGCATATTGCATAAATTTTTATATGATATGAACAACATGATATAGTATATTGTCTTATTTTTATGCACCCCTAAAGTTAGAGCTTTGCTTGAGAGTTTCCTTCACTTCCGCGCAAATTTAGAAAGATAGTTGAAACTTGTAGATAAAGCTAACTGTGGTCTAACCCAGTAAAATAGTCGATAATGAAAACTGTGGGTCACAACTCTTTTGTATTTTGTATTTATATTTTTTTACTTTGGATTTATAAATTATCTTTTATAGTTTTGTAATTAACATGAAGTTTGTAAATATTATCTTATGTAAATAAAATATATATTAACTCTTTTATATCTTTGAGCTTTGAGTAAAAAATAATAATATATGTATGACTTTCTAACATTTATTAAAATAATGATTTGAAGAAGTCGGTGTAGCACTCACTCATCCAGACACTTGAGGCTAGGGTGAGGGAGTGTTACAAATGTACTATAAATTAATTTATATTCATAATATTGGGATATTGTCAACAACGTTTAGATATTTTAAAAGTTTTTAATGATGTAACATATATTTTAAGTGATGTTGATTATCCAATATGTTATTTATTATTGTATGAATATATTAATATTGTTGATGCATTTCAAGATTATATTAATGATCAAATTTTGCATGATTCTATATGTATGATAAAAAATAAATAATCGAATTATTTTAAATGTTGTATTTTTTTTTATCCTAGATGTAAAATAGATAGTTTATATGATTATTTGAGTATTTCTTATTCATTGTTAGATTTAAGTGATGATGTTAGTGTTGATTCCATTATTAATGATGTATAAGAATTAACTTGTGATTTTTTTTATGGAATGTAGTTTGATTTATAATATTCCAACTACTACTACTAGTAAAGCTTCGGGTAAATCGATAAAATTAGAGCGGATGATCGTTTGATGATACAAAAATATAAAAAATCAAGATCATCATCCGGTTCACCTGAACTTGACATTTATTTAACTACTACATTTGAGTTTGATGATAGTAATATATATAAAGATTTTTAAGTCCTTAATTGGTGGAGTCAACATCAAAATACTTTATCCGATACTCTCCCAAATTACAAAATAAATTCTTTTAAGTCCAGCCTTAACTGCTGTAGTTGAACAAGTTTTTAGTGAGAGATGTAATATTTTAAATGAGACGCGATCTTTCTTAACCTCGAATCGCTATAAGCTTAAGCATGTGTTGATGATTGAACCAAAGAGGCATTAGGACAATAAAAAATAGAGAAAGATCAATTTGAGAACTAATATGACTTCACCACTGAAGGAACGACTGACACATCCGACACCAACAATTCTAATTACAAAAAAGTAAAAGAGGTCAACAATTAAAATTTAAAAACTAAGAGAACTACGTGAATTTTGATTTCTCTAAACTCTAAGAGGATATGTAGACAACTTAATTAATAGTAAAAAAAATTAAGTTTAAGCTCAATTATTAATATTATAATTTTTTAATATAAATTCAAATTTTTATAATTAAATTATTTTTTAAAATAAAAAAATAAATTGATAAGATTTTTAGCCCAGATATAATTTATATAATTTATTAATATATCAAATAAAAATAGTCCTTTCTAAATTTCAGCTTATAATTTCTCAAAATCAAATTTCTCTTTTTTTTTTATAACAATCTAACTTATTACATAAAATCACAAATTAATATTCAATAAGTTAATTTTTTTCTTAAAGTTTTTATTTTTTTTTATAACTTATTAGTTGTAAAAATTTCTAATTTATACAAATTAATATTTCTCAAGTTAATATTTCTTTCTAAAAATTCTCATTCTTTCTAACTAACTTATTCCCCAATTTTTATCACTTATTTCCATCTTAATATTTTTTTGCTTCATTTATAAAATAAATTGATAAGTTAAAATAATTGTTTTGCTTCAAAATCACCCAATAATTAAATTAAATTTTTAAAATTTAATAATTTTAATTGTATTTATTTATTGAATTAATTACTTAATAATTATTTGCATAATTTAAAAAAATAAAAAAAATATTGAAACTGGTCGAACTGTTAGTTCATGACCCGAAATCAGTTCCTCCTTGATTCGGGCCCGGTCCAATATTTATGAGACTGCAGAACCGATGGTTCCTAACCAAAATCGACCAGTTATTAACTGTACTGTAGCCCGATCTAGTTTTGGGTTTTTCAAAAAAAAAGTTTTGAATGTAAACAAGCACTGCATAGCATAAAAGTGTGTACATTTGTATATAGAGGTTGTTGATCACTGACTAGGACCACTATTAATAACCATATAGATAGAGTATGGTTTTCGAATTAAGGTAGATTAATGCCGAGCAAGCCAAAAGTGATGAGTTGTTAGACACTGAGGAGTCATTCCACTTTAGACATAAATGTGTTGTCAAATCCAGTGCCATATTATTTTATGGATAGTATAGTCGGTTCCCATATTTGGAAATATTTTCTTCGAGTAACTTAAGGTCATATATATATATATATATATATATATATATATATATATATATATCTATTAGATTATAAGAAGAACGAGTTATTGTATATGAAGCAGGAAAGTAAGTCAATTATGGAATAAGAGCGCTATCTCAATTATTTAAGCAAATATGTAGATAGTATTACGGGCAATGGGATTGATCAATATAGACAATTAGTGAAAGGCTTAAGAGATATTATCTGGTTGTAAGTTCCCATTCTAAAGCTTATAGACCCTCTCTAGCCTTATTGTATTTATTCGGATAGCTGAGAAAACACTTTATGCACAACAAAAGGTACAGGATGGAAATCTAAGGTAGGCAGTTTCAGCAAACCTACTAAAGCCTCTATTTCATAAATCTGTCGTCATGTTGAAAATGAATTGGTTGATTTAATATAAGGTTGTGGTAAATTATCGAAATTGGTGGATAATGATTCAGGTTTTTAGAACAGGATGAGACAACTGTCATAGGTGAAAATAAAAGATATTAAGACAATGTGATAACAGTGATGGAAGTTCATAAACTTCTTAGTAGAGAATGCAAAGTATATATGATGTGCGTTGTAGATGCAATGAAGAGGGGTCTAAAGCTTGTAGACATCTCTATCATCAAGAGTTCCTAGATATCTTTCTGGACAAATTGCCAAGAATACCACTTAATTGGAAAATAAAGTTTACTATTGACTTGGTTCCTGACACCGTTTCTATTTTTATATAACCCCATTAGTAAACAATACTGACAACATTGGAAGAGCTAAATTGAAAAAAAATAAAAATAGAAAAAATATTACGAAAATAAAATAAAGGAATAAAATAAATAATGAAAATAAAATAAATAATAATAATTATGAAAAAAAAGAAATAAAAAACAATGGCGATGATAATAATAATAATAATAATAATAATAATAATAATAATAATAATAATAATAGAAAAAAAAGTGTGTAATATAAATGGGCTATTGTATGTATTTGGAGTTGTAGACAAGTGAGTTATTGTGCTAAAGAAATATTTAAAAAGTATGGTATGAGTTGATGTATTTTGAAAGAAATTCATTCAAAAAATATTGAGTACTAAATCGAATTAATTGGATAGATATAATAAAACTTGAGTTTAGTTATATGAATTGAATGAAAATAAAATAAAATAGTAGGAACTAGAAGATAATAGCATACATGATTTGATAAGGTATGAAAATAAAATGAAATGATATATAAGGAAAATTATTGATTTATATTTTGAATAATATGATATAGTGAATATTGGGTTGTACCAAAAAATAGGGATGGTTATTGACACAAGTTTTCAAATAATATGACATTGTAAGTTAAATGTTAGAGTGCATAAAATAAGTGTAGATATTATAAACATGCTATAAAATGTTAAAAATAAAGTATGTATAATTGTAACATAAGAAAGAAAGAATAAATATTTGAATAAGATAATATGAAAAGAAGAGAATAAGGTTATGTGGTTGTATCAATGGTATATATTGACTTGATAATGGTATAAATGTGGTTGTACCAATAATATATATTGATATAAACAAGTAATCAAGATGAATTTGTATGAAAATATGACAAATGAATTTGAGTATATATATATATATCCCGAGAACACCTAGTCTAGAACTAGAACAGTTTGTATAATACTGGTGATGATACTTTTATGTACATACTACTATACTCAGGTGGTAATTTTACTATATTTGGATGGTCAACCCTATTATCCTGTTAGCTAGTTTAGCTTAAGGTATTATGAGAATTAAAATAAATTGAAAATTATGTGAAGTATTTAATAGTATTATTAGTCCAACCTAAAGTAATTTGGATGAACCAGTAAAATTAAAGTTAAATAATAATGTGAGTTAAATATTGCTATTATCAAGTATAAGAGAATTTATAAGTCAATATGCGCAGTGAAATGTATAGTTTAAGCGATGAATAAGTAAAAGAAAAAAATAATAATAACATATAATCATAATTACACATTTGCATGAATATTGATAATTCTGCATGAATTTTTGTATGGAAGTATATATATATATATATATATATATATATATATATATATGATAGACTAGAAACAATGTAAACTAGAGGTATGAGGAAAGTAAATGGAACAAAATATGACAGGTAAGTAATATTGATTCATAATGACATTGTAGGTAGTGCATTAAAAAGAAAAAAAAAAAGGTAAATAGTAAATAAAAATATGAAATTATTAGAAAAATAAGATTTGTATATGGTAATACATATTAGCGATAGGACACGAGAATGTGTAACCATAATTTAGTATATTAGTAATATATTATGATTTTAAACTCCAATAGGTGAGATTGATAGATGTAGTTTAATATGTTTAATGATACGCTATTGATAAAAGCATTCTTAAATGCATGATAAGTAAAAAGAAATTAACAAAGACTTTAATTGCTAAGTTAGTTGAATATATGATAGATTCTAGCTTTACATAAAAATACATATTTAATGCATAGTTTGTAGCTTATTGCCTATTTGCATGCGCCATTAAACATTTATGTTTAGAGTGGGAGATGTTTATTTCTCTTGCACAGGATTAAAAGTGGTTGCAGAATCTAAAGAGTGGACCGTAGATATGATAGAAGCTAGTGGAAATTCAAGTTAGTGAAGCAGCCAAAGATCTCTGAATGTTGGTGATTATTTTATTTATATATATTTGGTTCTCAAAATTTGCATTCTTGGATGTTTATATATATATATATATATAATTTATTTTGATATAAAAGTTTATGACATATTTTGGTAAATTTAGTTTTTATAAGTAAAGGATAAATGTTACTTTAAAGATAAAAGATATGCAAGCTAGCATAGTAAATGTTGACATTAGTCTAAATTGAAACTATATTTAAAAAAAAAAGTAATTATACTATATTTTTTAAACACATCATAAACAAAAATTTGAAAGGAAGCTTCATAACATCCTCTTGCATAACTGTTAGTACAGTAGAGTGAGAGGGTGCTACAACGGGTGTGACTACTTTTATGATTGCAAAATTCACAATCATGAACTCCTAGTCACGGGGTGAATTTAGATTTTTTAATAGTTAACAACATCAAAAAAGACATTTAATACAAGTCACATGTAAAGGCTCTAATAGTATTTCAATAACAACATTTTCCTATCAACACTCTCAACATCTCATACCTTAACATGTAATAACATCAAGCAAACATATAGGAGTACATCAACATCACAATTGATCTTAAGGACCTAAAAATACATTCATATTCATTAACTCCCTAACATGCATTTATACCTTCTTTAACTTACCTCTTCAATCCACCATAACGAACATAAAAAATACACACTTGACATATTTATTACGACTTTAACTCGAGCATTCTTATGCACCTATTCAACACTTATAACACTTTTTATTAAATTCTCATATCATCATGGTATTAAGTACATTTTAAATTCATCATGACTATAAGCTAGCATTTATAGCGTACAATAGCAATTAGCATACACAACATGCCACAAGTTTGGAATGTAAATGCCTATATATATATATATACACACACACACACACACATCTATGGAGCCTTAAAACCAAGCTTTAAATCAAGCCTTCTTATCATATTAGTGGGTTTTACTACCTCCTCTTTCAACTTTTATCATATATAAATACCTCTATCAACATCTATAAACCAAAAACTTAACTTAAAAGTCATAAAAAGTAAAACCCTAACTTTAAACCTTCAACATCTCTCATCTCACATAACCCATTTCTAAAGCATACAATAACTCTTAATAAATCTTAAATGAGACTCTTTAGCCATAAAAACTCAAGTTTGAACTAAAATCTAACTCATTTAGAAATGGATTTCTACCAAAAATGGGTAGACATGAAAAAGGGTATGAACAACTTGCATAGATGGAGGGAAAATGTGGTTCTTTACTAGAAACAAAGGAAACACAACTAGGATGAAGGTTTTTGAACTTTTCTTCCCTTTCTCTAGGTTTGTCTCCTTAAGAATAAAAGCTTACCTTCACTCCTCTCTCTCAAAAACTTGGTAAAACTTGTCCTTTGCTTTAGGTTTTCATGTTTTAGATATTGGAATTGAAGAGCAACAAAGGGTTATTGTCTCTGGTGTAAGGGAATTTTGAAGTCTAGGGAGTTTCTTTTTGGTATTGGGCATGTGAGAGAGAAAAATAATGAACTGATACATTTTTATACCTAACGATGTTCATGGGCATGATCTATGTGTCACGGGTATAAACATCCACATTCACGATCTTGACATTAACTTCACGGGTGTGAATTCAAAACACTTTATTTTTCATCTCTTTTAAACTCTTTCCCCTTAACTAAACTCTTAAACACACTTATAACTTTTTTAAACCATCTTATTAACTAGGTCTTACTTAGTGAGCATTACACTATCACCTAGATTAGACTCTAGAAAGATATTAGGGGTATCCATATGAAAAAAGGTACTTGTATGTATGTCGAGCATCTCTAAGATCCGTATGTTCTAACTTAGTCGAATGTAATTGTATGTTCTAATTGAGCTCGATGATCTGCATGAAACCGTATGAGCCTTGTGGAATGCTAACAAGTATATCTTATTCTAGTTCAAGCTTACACAAGAGCTTATATCATATTAATCTATATAAGGTTTGTCTCAAGGTTTCAATGATACGATTTCTCCTGCCTTCAAATTTTATGTTCATATTAACATATCTAACATTACTGTATTTGTTATCATATCATACACATATTTTTAAATGCATTTCAATACCATTATATGGCATTCATAGCTTTATCGCATCATAGAAATCATGTGTTCACATAACTCATGTTATCATTTTATATCTACTATTAGTGTTCCTCTCACTATTTTTGTATCATATTTTTATTTCATGTATCTCATATTTCATCAATACAATTTTACATTTCATATGTTACTACTTACACACTATATTATACAAATCATAACATATATTGCATAGCATTTAGTAGCATGACATTAAAACACACACACACACATATAAATATCTAGCACACATGTTGCATAGCATCACTTATGCTTATCTCACATAATGCATAGCATATTCAGACCATTAATGCATAATGTGGCATGGTTTCATATTGTTAATATGATTTATAAATCTTCAATAATTTTTATGGCTATTACCATAAATTTTGCACAAACCGTTTTACTGGATTTTACCATCATTGGTCTAGTCCTTAACCTTATCACGATCAAGCATTCTCAATGTCAACGCACCTAACACAAATTTACCAGATTTCAGGGATATTATTCACCTCTTCAATTCTAGATAATTCAACTTGGTTCAATTTTTTTTACCGGTTTACTTAGAATTACATCTTCGAATTTAACTTTCCAACTTATATATAGTTTGTAATCAAATTTGGATCACATTGGCACTACTTCAATTGTGAAAGCGCTAATTTTATGTTATTATGGTGCATACGGTTGGGAAATGCGTGTCAATTTAAAAAATTCTTCCCACTTTAAAAAAATTTTATCCTCAAAATATTTCCTAATTAGTTATAGGTGCATAGTAGAGGGGTTATAGATTTTGCATCACTCTTCTTCCCTTCTGTCTATTATATTAATCTAGATTCATAAGATGTTTTTTACTCATCAAAATACTCTGAGCAAAGTGTGCAGAGATAACACTATAAAGGTTAAGTCATATTTATGTTTGTCGTCCTCCAAGTTTTAGACTTTAAGTGGTAAGGGATTTAACTTTTATGATTCCTATGACTAGTGTGTGCATTTTTTTTATGTGCTCACTATTTAGTTCTAATTGATTTGGGCTCAGAATATGATATGAAGCATGTAACACCCCATATTTTTATATTTTTGCTCAATTAAGATTTTTCTTAATTTATTTGGTGACTTAATAATTTTATATGAGTAAAATTTTATTAAAAATTTGGAATTTGTAAAAAGTACAAAATTGCCCCTTAGTAGATATATATAAAAATTTCAAAGATTAAAGTGATAAAAATTCATTTTTCTCTCTCATTCTCCCTACACGATAACCACCTCTGTTCATCAACCAAACGACATCCGATCTTCATCAAATTTGAACCAAAAGTAGTTCTCCATGTTCTTATCACTCCAGCGATATCTGATTTTCCAAACACTAACCGGATTTTTGGGATCGGAGCAGCAAAAATTGAATTCCGGGCTGCCCTTCCATTTTGCATATTTTCCGACTTCTTTTCTTAAATCTGACACCGGAAATGGACTCAGGATGTCGAAAAACCTTGGTATGTGTAATTTGAGCTCAGGAAACCGCAGTTTAAGGGCAGATCAGAGCCAGAATTCTTCACCGGAACCGTGCAAACTTTTGTAGATCTACACGTTTTTAGCCACTTCAAAGCCACAAATTATAAATTTGGACTTCTCACACCTTAAGCTTTCTTTTGGTACCAGCCGCAGTCGAAAATTTTCCGGTGACTGAAGTCCGACGACCACTAATCGGGTATTTTGGACAGAATCTTTTGCTCGTTAAACTGAATCATCTGGTATAAACCGCACCTTCTAGTTTATTTTTAGATAGTGAGATATGAATTTATTTGTGAAGTTTAAGTATGTTTTTATTATTAAAGTGATTAATTAATTTAGTTGAATTGCATAATTAATTGCATAATTATTGGAGTTTATTGAAGATTATTTGGGGAATAATTGAATTTTATATTATTAAATGGAGGTGATTATTAGTTAAGTTAGAATATTAATATATTAGATAATTGAATTAATAATCGATGATTATTAATTATGGAGTTAATTGGAGTATTTAGAAGTAGAAGATAACTTTTGGAATGAAAGAAATATTTAATAGAATTTTTGGAGAATTTTTGGTGAATTTTTGGATTATTAGCCTAATTATGAAAAAATTTATTAGGAGTTATTGAATATTATTGTGGTGAATTTGATGATGGAGAATGAAAGAAAATGAGTTAAAACGATTAGAGGAATTTATTTGGAATTTTTATAGTAATTATTTAATTAATGAGAATTTTTGAGTTGGAAATGGAATTAAAGGGAAATAAATTAAGAAAAATAGTTTTGGAGGAGAAATAAAGAAAATAAAATATTATTAAGAAAAATAATATTTTGAAATTTTTGGTCGCACGGAAAAACATGTTGATGACCAAAACCGTGATATATGCGTTAAACACGGATAATGAGAAGAATTTTAAATATAGAATTTCGATATACGTGAGACCGAAAAATTATTGAAAATTTTAAATTTTGTTAGATTTTATATCGTATGAGGTTCAGTAGCTAATTGAAATTGTCTATCTCTAAGCACGATGTTGGGGCAGACACCACCGCGAGATAAGGGGAAAGAGCCGGTAGACACCGGCAGAACGTAAAAAGGTTAGTGCAATTGTCCTTATAATATTAGCAATATATATATATATATATATATATATATATATATATATATATATATATATATATATATATATATATAAGTAATTAAAGAAAAGTATGAAGTGATAAGGAAATTATTATATTCAAATAATTTATAATATTACATAAAATATATTATATATTTTATGTGAAAAATTGAAGTTTTTGCAATTATTGAGTTTGAAATATTTTGTCTGTATTTTAAAAAATTTAAAAGTTCAATATACTTTATGATGATATTTATTTTGACATGAAAATAATATTTATCGATTTTATGGAAAATGATTGAAAAAATAGCAGTAAAGTATTTTTGCAGAAATTATTCTTATACTTTAAAATGCAAAAATGAATTGAATTATGAATTTAAGAAATTTTGCCCACATATTAGCCGAGACATGAACTAAGGTATTGTTGACATGCCAATAGGGTAGAAATTATGGTCCTGTGCATTTCTGTGAACCAATGAAATATTGTGATCCTGTGCATTTCTGTGGATCACCTTATACAATTGTCAGTCCTGTGCATTTCTGTGAGTTGAGTCATATTACATTTGGATCCTGTGCATTTCTGTGGATCATAAGTTCAGATATAATATGATACCCCTTTGATCCCCTATAAGCAAGTCTAGGATGTTATAATATGTGGGTATATGAAAAAGATTATTATTTCTTGTAGCACCTCTTATCCGTCCAATATACGGATGGGTGTACGAAACGGTAAGGGGTGTTACAAAGCATCACTATCAAGTTTTCCTATGAGATGTCTTACTAGTTTTGGTATCCTATATAGGCTTAATTTTCATTCTGCAGGATACTGGCCGACACTTATAGATGTGCTAAGTTTTATTCACCTTTGTGAGTTTCTATTGGCGATAAAACTATAATGAATAGTTGTAAAACCTCCTTTTTAAGATATTCGATAATGGCTAATAAAAATTTTAGAATCTTTCCCAAACTTTTATCACCAGCTTGTTTCTTTCATGAAGCTTGTATTAATGTTTTCAACCGTTATTGCACCACTTGAGTGTACTATTCTTCTTCTCACTGCTCTTTTTTTCAATTGATTGTACTCCATTCTTTTTAAGAGGCTTAACTTTAACAAACCTCATTAATTCATAAGATTTCTAGTCTTCCCCACTTCTTAAGGAAATAACACTTCCAGCTCTTTTGTGTTGTCTATCACTTACTATTTTAAATTTGTTTCATAAACTTGCTTTTGTCTGCAACTTATAGTACTATACTAGAATATGCAAACTTCTTATTCACCGTAATATTGTAAATTAGGTGTGGGGAATCATCACTTCAGTGGTTCTGGTATACACTAACTTGGACCATAATCATGTTTGACCCTAAGTCATGGTCATCCTATAGAGAACTATTCATGGTTCTCTTAACTTCCGAGTGTAAATTGTACTTCTCATTACTTAGGTAACATTGTCATGTGATCAGATGGCTAGTCACTTCATGTTGCCTTATTAACTTGCAATCTCATATGTCTTTCTCCTCTTAGTTATTTCCCTAAGGTTCCCACCTTATCTCATAAAATCTTACTACCTATTGTAGGGGCCTTCTTTGGGATAAAAGAGGAAAGTTGATGCTTCTTTTTGTTGGACTTTTAATTGACCAGCTAACTTGGCACTTGTCTGACCACCTGGGTCATGAGGTTTTTCTAAATCATTCACCAATGAAAGAGACTCTTTTTATTGCATTTCTTTAATGTTGCTAGACTTATCTCCTGCTTCTATCAATCTTTTAGATGTCTTCCGTTAGAAATTGTTTCTTTTTGCTAGAGTCTACTAGTTATTCTATATAAATTGTTTATAACTAGTGTTGTATTAAGTGGACATCTCTATCCATCATGTGACACCATCTCGTCATCCTATATTGATAATTATTTACCATTCATCCAGTTGGGGAATTATCTGCCATCTCGAATTATGTTAACCAATCTATCTTTAGAGTATCATAATGCTTATCAAGTGAAAGTTGGATCCAATTTGTTGGGAACTGTATGATCTAAATCTTTATAAGGTTTTATGCATGTGGTCTATTGGCATGCATACTGCACTCTTTGGGATTGGTGCATATTATAGGTTCTAGAATTCAATGATATCATATTCTCGTAGCTTGTCATTTCATAATTCTTGCAATTATATTGGTATTTTTTGGTTATCAACCGAGCATAATTCAGTCATTTATTTAAGAAAAGTCAACCATACATTTCACTCCTGATTTTTGTTGCTTTCATTGACAATATCTAATTTTTGATAGATATAGAAATCAAATCATATCCCTCTGCCTCTTTTTCTAAAGTCTGTCAAAACTCAAGGTTCGCCTTTCTTATTTGTCAAAAATAATGACCCACATTAGATAGTAGCAACTTATATATATATATATATATATATATATATATATATATACCCTTTTACTAATGCAGATGCATGTACACGTATATGAGACTTTTCTATAACATCCATAAAATATGATCTATAAGTTAGGTTAGTGGTTTGAGAGAGTTGGAGTTGAACAGATTTAAATAAAATTTCAAGTGTTGGAATTTTAGTAGTTTCACGTTAATGATAGTAGGTGTCATGACCGTGAATATCATATTTTTACTTAACAAACCATGAAGGATAATCACGATCGTGATTGAAGGGTTCACACCTGTGAATGATGAGTCACAGTCATAAATTCTAGGTTGATAAGGTAGTGAGACAACTGCAATTTTCTTTGTTGCAATCTTTCAAAATCTACCCCCTGCCTTATATCCAACCTAACACACCACTTTATACCTCCCTCACCATCAAAAACCTTTCTTCTCCATTTTGGGGAACAAAAAAATCAAGTTTTATTGGAGAAAAGTGAAGGTGAAGAGTGAAAGAGGGAGTTATGAGTTTGTAAAAAAAAAGCTTATTTTAGTATTTTTTTTTTATTTTGGTTTGCAATCCAAAGGCTAAATGAGACATTTTGTTTCTTACTAGGAGTTGGAAGATGAGGTGGGAGTCCATCTCAAGGGAGAGGACAAGCTTGAAGAGCTAAAGCTTTAGTTGAGCTCCATCCTAGGTGTAAGGTTTGTACATAACCACATTTAAAGTCTTGAGATGCATGTAATTGCTTTGTCTGTCTTAAATGTATGTTGTGGGTGATTTTTAGGGAAATAGAAGGCATGATTTCATATTAAATGCACTTGGAGAGATATTATGTTGTTAGGTTGAAATGGTAGTTTTAATATGATAATTTGTTGTCTATTGATGTATAAAAATGTTATTGGCATGAAAAATGACTAAAATGAATGTTGGAATGTTGATAGGGTGGTTGACATTAGTCAACCGTAAAGAATTACTGCATGTGAAATGAGGTTAAATTGTTGTGTTTTTGTATCTAGAAATTTTCCAGATTCATAGCCGCGAATTGGTTGTTCATAGGTGTGAATGTCATGAAATTGAATTTTTATTGTGACATAGACTCATTCACAGAGAGCTTCACGATTAGGATCATGGTTTGTTCATACCCGTGAAGGGGTAATCACGACGGTGAAAAGTGTTGCTGATTCAGAAGTTGAATCACGATGTGATTCACGAAAAATTTCTCGTGAAGCTGTCAACTTGCACTTTATTGTATTTCTTGCATTTTGGCATGTAAGTGTGATAACATGATTAAGCCCAATACTCTAATTGAAACTAGAGCTAGGATAGATGATATGTTATTAGGGGGAGATCGATACAGGATGACCTAGGTTGGTCATATTGGAGTTTCTTTGATAAACAAGAGTTTAAGATAGGTGATCTTCCCTTAATGATTATATGTGCAAACTCTTTTATCTCCAACGGGTGTTCTGAAAAGCTTAGACAGGTGTCCTGGGAAGGCTCAATGGAGAGCTATATGTTATTCTTATATCCAATTTTATCTAGTTAAGAGTAAAACAGACAAAGAAATAGTAATTAATAATTTATAAGTGTGGTGCATACTTGTATGATTTGTGGATTATTTTTCTATGCCATGTATGAGCTTGAGTATTATATATTGAAACATTTAGGCATGACATCATATTTAACTGATATATTGTATGTGCGGACACTGAGGTAAGTCATATTAGTATGACAATAAGTGTATCATACATGTGGTGTATGTATGTTGTGTTTTGAATGTTATGTACCGCTAAACATTCGGTTGCTTAGAGTATGAGTGTTCCCATGTGCAGGTCTAGAGCCTAGAGGTTAAATGACAGAGGATGACACTCAAGATCAGAGTCAAGGATACATTTGCAGGTGGGTGATATACTTTTATTATTTTGTTGGATTTGGTAGTTATAGATGTACATGTCTTGTATTTTATAGTCATATAAATTTTGTAACTATCCATTTTGTATAACTTTTAGGCTAGTGATTGCATGTATGATTATTGTATTTAAACCTTTTATTTATATTAAGTATTTTAATGATTTATGATGTTTTATTATTTTAACAAGTTATCATGGTTAAGGTGCATCAAAGTTTTAAATTATTATTATTTTTAAATCATATGCATCATAACATTCTTTGGTATAATTGAGTTTATCCTTAATTATATCGGAAGATGTTACATCTTCCTTCTTACATCCTAGAATGAACTAAACTCCTCTCTGATACCATTAATGGAACACTTCATTACCCTTTTGTTTGACAATTAAGTAAGGTGATGTCACGTTCTGTTACACAAACCATAAACATAATATATATATATATAAACTGCTTATACATTATACAAAATTCAACCCTGTAGGGTGACTCATACTAATGTGTTGCTCTAATTGTGGGTCTCACTGATATCTATAGCTCTTTCTACTTGTGCACTACTATCAACCCTTGCAACAAAAGCCTTGCATGAGAGAAAATAACTCCCACGTTGAGCTTACACTCAGTGGTATTAGTTTTATAGAAATAGACTAATATCACTTAAATTACTATCATTTATAAATTAATCATAGCTTTTCAAAGTTAAGAGTTAGACGTTAGAAAACATTATTCCAAAACAATAAAATCATAACACATAACCACATAGTAGTCGCATTTCTAATTACACAACTTCAGCTTATTTGATTTGTTTCTAAATCTAAAATAAACTATAAATCTTATTTAAATTGTACAAACAATTAACCTAGTATGCCTTCAGATATTTTAGTATAAATATAGACAATCATGCTTTTAGGATCGTTAGTAGACATAATATAATCATATCTAGCAAAAATTCAAACATCCTAACATATATTTCTAATATCCACATAATACATATATAGGTGTCATGCATTTCTAACATCCAAGAATAAAAACATGTAATAGAAAGTCATGCCTTTTTAGATAAAAAATATAAGACAAATAAAATATCGATATGTCCAACAGAAATTAGGTTATACATTTCTTAAATTTATTGAAAGACATGTCATATCATATAGTAACTTAGCTTACTTGTTTTATGCATATTTCAAGCAATGTCATACACACGTTTATAGATTCATGTTCACATAGTATATTATATTATGCGCATACACATTGTAAACATGTTTCATACTTGTGTCCTATCAATACTTAGTTTATTAATTCACTTGTCCTACATCACCACATATCAATTTTGCTTTACCTAGTTAGCCCATATCACTGCTACCCATACTAGACTCTAAAAAGATACAAGGGGTACCCATATAAAAAAACGGCGTCTGTATGTATGGATGTCGAGCTCTCTAAGATACGTATATTCCAACTGAGTCGATATAACTGTATGTTCTAGCTAAGTTGGATGATCTATATGAAACTGTATGACCCTATTGGCATACCAACAAGTCTACTTTATTCGAGTCCAAGCTTACACAATGACTTATGTCATATTAATCAGTATAAGGTTTGTCTTCAGATTTCAATGATACAATTTTCTCTGTCTTTGTTATCATGTCATACACATATTTTAAATACATTTCAATATCATTATGTGGCAGTCATAGCTTTATCACATCATAAAAATCATGTGTTCACATAACTCATGTTATCATTTCATGTCTACTACTAGCGTTCCTGTCACTATTTCTATATCATTTTTCTATTTCATATATCTCATATTTCATCAATACATTTTTTCATTTAGTATGTTACTACTTACACACTATATTATAACAAATCATAACATACAATGCGTAGCATATAGTAGCATGGCATTAACACCACACACACACACACACACACACACACACACACATATATATATATATATATATCCAACACATGTTGTGTAGCACCCTTTTATCTAATTAGAATTAACTCAACTAAATGAGCAAGTGTCACATGTGCCTATTGTAAAAAATCTTTAATAATTTAAAACTTTTATTTTCTTTGAAAACACTTTGTAACATAAATTCTTTTACACAATAAAGTTGTTAAACAACAACGAATTCATAAACATTCACAAAGGAACTTCATTGATCCGAAGATCCATATCATATATAAAGATACAATGTTTGGGCTCAATCGACCTGATGTTTAAAAGAAATACATTACTTAATAAAAAATTACATGTTTCTTTGAATATTAAAGACATGTATAAAAGTAAATAACCCATTTCTATGTCATGTACAAAATGCAAAAAGATGACAAATAATTTCACCGACCCATGTTGGATCTATTCTATTATCTTTGAATGGGCTGGCTTATCGAATCAACTTTTATCCTTATCTATTAGGCTCTGACTTGCATACATAAAATCTATACTTTCAACTACTGAAAGTTTAGTGGTACATATAGACATAAAAATTTAACATACATTTATATAATACACATCAACAAACTTCATGTTCATATTATACTAGGTACACCAAGACATGACAATGGAAACAATCAATCATATATCATATTTTATCTTATGGAAGATATTATAACATTATATTCTTGATCCATGCATAAGTGAACATTTACCATTTACCATTTTCATAACATATAACATATTATCTATGTATCATTACATACTTGTATCAATTAAAACTTTTTTTTTTCATTGTATTGAATTCATTAATTTCTTTAACATTTTTGCACGACAACTCTCTATACGAACTATTCATTTATAGGTTGTGAATAGGGGTGCACTCCAAACTTAAGTCACCTTGCCACTATTTATAATTATGTGTGCTCGTCTGAACTTCTCATGGCAAGAGCACTCTCAAAGCTTTAACCACCTTGACTGAGTAAATATATATAAATTGTGTGCAATATAGGATCAAGGGTTTTCTCTAAGATCAAACCATCTTGTCCTTAAAAGATAATTGTATAACATATTAATATGGTATTGTATGCCCCTTTAATGGCATGCAACCTATCCTACTTCTAGTTCTAATATCGAATCTAGGCTTTACTTGATTATATCCCATTGTTATACTTATATAATAAGTCTTTATCTTATGACATAAACATTTGGACCATATGAAGATTCACCATGTATCTCATATATGTGTGAACAATCATGAAATCATATGTTTTATATTCATATTAGACCATTATAAAAACATGTACATAGCCAATATATTGCAATTATAAAAGAAAGCAATATATATTATTTTAACAGGATTCATTGGCGTAAACTATATCATAAAGACAACCCCAACATCTCCTCTATAGTTACAATTTCTATAACTCATCATCACTTCTTCATTTCTTTCATTAATTTTCACGCTTCTTCTCATTCTCTTGTCAATTAACATTCACAAATTTCTTCAATTCTGAATTTTCCTCCAATTATCAAATTCTCAAAACCCAAGCATAAATAAGCTTCAATCTCACCTCAAGTTCAATGAAAAAAAATTATGAAATTGAGAGAAACCAAAGTCACCTTAGATAATGTCATGGTGGGCGAATCATGGCCAAAACATTTTCCCCTTTTTTTCTCTCAATTTCTCATTAAATCTTGCTCTCTAACTTCCTTTTGAGCTTTCATTCTTAAATTTATTTTAAAACCATGAAAAATATGTAGGATTGTAGAGAGAGCTTCGGGTATGGCCATAGTGGAAGCGAGGCGGTGGAGAATTAGAATGAAGAAGATGAATACTAAATGATTTCCTTTTTATATTTTACTCAAATAATTAATTAAGTTAATGTTGGAAAATATCCTTCAATTCAAGATAGTTAATCTCGGCGGAGGAATGAAATGGAAGACCACTTTTACAATGAAAAGAAATATTTGTGCCAAATGGGCCCACGTACCACCTTTTCTTTTTTTCATTTTTTCTTTTAATATAATTAATATGTGGTTTCTTGCATGTTCAACAAATGTCACTTGCATGTCATCATTTAGCCTAATTAATCTTTGATTTATTTAATTAATCTTTATTAAATTTAATCATGTCTAAAATTCTCAATCAATCTCTCGCACCAGACTCTTTCCAAACCTAAATACCAATCTTCCACTTTTCCTCCCTTTGAGAAAGATGCTGGAAGCTCCATAAGTGTTAAACTCTCAACAATGCGCCTAGAATTAGCCATCTTCTTCGTGGCAGCCGTTCAAGGATACAACGCTTTTGCGTAAATTCCTTTATCTCTTTCGACCACTTCCTTGAGAATCTAAAGAATCATTTGACTTTGAATTCAAAAACCCAGCAGAAAGACACGAAAAAAGACTTTCATTACTTGCATTAAACTTTCTTCTTTTCAAATTAAACCGCACTTTAATTTTGATTTTTTCAATTTCAAATCCAAAACTAATTAATTTTCAACAATTAAATACATTGATATTCTTGTTATAAAATATTCTACGTATTCGCATTTTTATGGTTTAGTTTTTTTTGCCGGTTTACTTAGTGTTACATCTCTGAATTTAACTTTTTTACTTATATTAAGTCTGTAATCAAATTCCGATTATATCAATACTATTTCAATTGCGAACGTGCTCGGTTTCCAATTAATCTGGCGCATCTGGTTTCATAATTCGTATGTTGATTGGATCTAAACTAGCGAACGTAACAAGATATATTGCTGAGGAGGGTTCCATTTTTGAGGAGGATTATATTGAATAAAATTGGCTTGGCTTTGGCGTGGTCCACCTATGATGATATCTGTCAATTGTGTAATTGTGCAGGTTGCAGATTTGGCAGGGGCCTCAATTCCATCTCGGTTGGATAGTAGAATACGGATTGGTTGCAAAAAGGGATTTGGAGAAAATCGATTGTGCATTTTGGTTGCTATTTTGAGTGGCAAAATTAGCTACAGGTAATTCTTGCTGATTTTTGAGAAGAATCTCATGGGCTAGGTGATGGTTGTGTAGTTCATTGAAGGAAATAAGTTCATGACGTAAGTTAAGGGCAGTGATAACATTATGATACTTATTCCCTATATTTCTATAGATAATAACATTAAATTCTGTCGGGGTTGTGGTACGACCAGTTGTGTCTAGTTCATCTGCAAGAGACTCCACACTGTAAATATTGAGAAACAGTCAGATCATTTTTCTTATACTCATGCAATTTAATATGGTTTGTAATTGTCTATTGTGAGAAAGAGAGTCAAAGGTATTAGCTAGGGAAAACCAAAGAGGATGACATGCCAATTACATAAGGAAAAACTTCCTCAAAAAAGTAAGAGAGAAACCAACAAAGTAGCATTTAATATTTTTCAAACCAGATCTGATAGGCCCAATTAGGAATTGTTTGTGAGGGTTGAAAAGGATTGATTATGGTTTTGGGTGTGGTGCTGATCCATCAACAAAGCTCATCAAGTTTTGATAGTTTAATAATAGTAGGAATAGTATTTTCCAGGCTAGATAATTTTTATTTGTTAGTTTGACGGAGAAGGCACTGTGGGCGGCAACATTAGAGGTATTAGGTGTAGACATTTTGGCTCTAATACCATATATAATTTGTGAATGTTATATATTCTTATTCACATTGTAAATGGTAATATATATACAAGTATTGGTTACGAGAGATAATAAGTGTGATAATTAATTACAAGTAAAGATTTAATTATACAAATAACTTAAAAATAAAGATGATGGATAGTATACTAGCCATTACAGGAACTCCAACTAATGATCTTATTTTTATTATTCTTATTATTAAAGGTCCGACTGGAAGATTCAAGCTTGAAATTTCACAATACTAGTTACAACTTAATTATTGTTCTAATTAATGATATTCGCAAATGCAAGAACCAAAAACTGCGAGTGAATGTAATTTTTTTCATGATTGTCCTTGATTAAGCTGAAGAATTGAAAAGTGGGTGCCAACTCAGTTTGAAGATATCTTCACAAGATTAAGATAAGCTGTATATGTGCTTCAAGTTAGCAAAGTTTCGGCGTAGCGGGAAAATGTTGATGAGGGGCCAATTTAACTCGATGCTTCTCTTTTCGTTTGGGCAACAAATATATGTATGGACATTAGTATAGTGTTTTGAGGCCACCAAATAGCTATTAGCAAAGCAGCCCCTACTTGGTTTAGTGATGATGAGTTTATTGATCCATATTTGTAGCCAATAGGATACAGCTGTGCCAAAGGCGATGTTTTAAATTCTCGATTGATGTAATATATTGAAACTTAATTAATGAGAAACAAATTTTTAAAAATGCCAAACCCAGCAAGTTTATGGGATATTTCTGTTAGATAAGGTCGGGAGTGACTCAATTCTGAAATGTTAGAGGGCAAGACAAATAAACAGGAAAAAAAATGTTTAAGCCTATATTGACAAATTGGCATAGTTTAAGAGCAATTAATCAGCTCTCTTAGCAATGCATGTTATAGTCAAAGTTAACAATTATATAATTAATTATTTTTTGACGTGATATAACTATTAGGTAAGATTGAAATTGCCTCAATTATGAAATATTAGTAGCAGCATTAGCAATGAAAATTGTTGGGGCCAATATTGACAAAAAGAAGAATTCCGTTGAATTTTCATAAAAAAGGTTTGTATTAGGAAAAAAAAAAGAAAAAGAAAAACAATTGTTCGTGACTGAAATTGCTAGCAATGAGGCGAAGAGGCCTCAAAACATGGGCCTGGACAAAAAAATTTACCCATTCTCAGACCACTCATACATAATTTTTAAAAAGTGGCACACAAAAACAGTTGCAGCGGCTCTTTCATTTATTTTATATTTACTTAATTTAATTTTTTAATACTATATAATATTATTTTATATTTTGTTAGTTTATTACTTGTATATTTTTTTTAATAATATGTAAGTTATTTTTGAATTTATTTTTTTTTATCAAACTTAGCCATATAGTTTGCATGCGGCCGAGCTCAAACTTGAAACCAATTTGATTTTTGTCGACTCAGTTAGGACAAGTCAAAGCATATATAGCCTACCCCAAGTCCAGTTCATGATCAAGCCTATGCATCTTTAGCTAACGATTTATGTATAGCTACAGTTGAGTACAATTCAAGCGTAATTTTATATCTCAACTCTTTTTTCATATTAAAAGGAGAGTTTTATTTTATTTTATTTAAACAGTAAAAGATGACTTAGAATTGGTGATAATTAGCCAAACTTGGATTTAATTACAGTGTAGTTACTTTTGGAAGGATACTTAGTAATACTCTATCAAAATGCCCTGAAAGAAATTGGGATGAAAATGATCATTCCTATTATTCTTACATTTGTTCATTAGAAGACTGGAAGGGGGAATAATTATGAGTTACACGAAGATATATAGGTGAGAAAGGATTTATGTAATTCACAGGAGAAATGGTGAGAGCCCAACCTTGCCACCAGTTGCTTCAATATCTTTTTGAATTTTCTGCTTATACTCTCTGAAGCTGAATTTTCTATAGACTGCTGGTTTGGTACAGCTCTCGATTACAGCATTATAAGAGGGGCAATATAGATATGCCACTGAAAATCTCTCCACTTTTTGGGGAACAACCACCCTATGCTCTGTGCTTTTGTAAACATTATTGCTGAATACCTGCATACAGGAGGCCCATCATTATATATATACACTCGTAAGCAACATATGCATACAAGGTGTCAATTTTCCTATATTATATATTTTTAAGCCCTGCACTTATATTTAGACCTTAAACACAATGTATTTAAAGTTTTGGTACAATTAAACACTTATAAACTTGCCATTTGATTACTAATAGAGAATGTAATTCTACATAGGCAGCTGTAAATAGTTAGCAATTTTTTTTCTATTGTACTTATGTGTATGTGTGTATGTATAAATGCTTTTTCAAGTAATATAGGGATCATTCAAGCCCCAATATTTTATATGGTATCAAATCTCTAATTCTATGAGGTTTCAAAATCCAAGAACTTCTTAAATTTTAGTTGCATCCATGGGATGTTAGCTCAAAAGTTACAATTCTTGTTTTCGTAATTTTAAAACCATGATTGAAGTATTAGAATTTATCATATATATATATATATATATATATATATATATATATATATATATATATATATATATATATATATATATATATATATATATGTTTTAATTTCAGATTTTAATGTGCAAAAAGTTGTAAGCAAGACTAGCATTTAAGAAAATAGATACATGTGCAAGAAGATGTATATTAGTGTATTAATGTGAAGTCATTAAGATGTATGTCTAAACGTGAGCCTTAAAGTATAAATTTTTTTAAAATGAAATATTTTTTACTAGTTAGAAAAGTAGTTTTGTAACAGAGTATTCCAGCTGAATATTTTAATTGAGTATTTTCATCGAATATTTTAATTGTGTATTCTAATTTTATAACTTACAGATTTCACTAAAAGATAAAATAATAACTAGTTTTTGTAAAACAAAATTTTGTCTCTAGTAGCTAGTTTTTCATCTCAAAACTATAAATATTTGTTGAAAAAATATTTCAAATATTGGAGAAATAAATATTTCATAAGAGAAAATTGTTATACACTTTTTAAATCATTTTCCTTCCATATTGAACTTCATTTTTATATATCTTTCATCTTGGTTTTAGTTTTTCTTTGTGTAATTCATTTTCCAGCTTATGAGTGATTGTTTTCTATTATAATTTGCAAGTTTAGTTTTAAAACTTGTTGTGGAGTTGATTAGCACTTTTAGAACAAAAATTATTCAAGTATTTTTAAGTTTTACTTTGTAAAAATTTGAGTTGGAGTTGTTTAGCACCTAGGTTGAAAAGCTAATCAAGTGTTTACAAGTTTCAAGTTTGAGAGCATAGGCTAGAAAAGTATATAATTATAATTGGCTTGATTCTTTCTTTTGAAAAGAATCATTAATGGAGGAAAACTCTCAAAATTGTATCTTGATGTGTAGATGTAGACAAATGACCGAACTACTATAAATCTAGTGTGTTAAGGTAACCCTTCTCTTATTTTGAATTTCAATAATTTATTTTGTTGGAAAAATCTCAGATTATGAGAAAGGGTGTTTAAAAGTATTTTAGCAAAAATCTATTTATATTTAAACTTGTTCAAAGTTTTTGTTACAAATAAAATATTTGATTTATTTGACAAAAACAAATTTTAGAGATTGAGAAATATTTTTTTATTACAAGCTTTTATTTTGTGAAAATAATTTTTGAACTTTTCTTGTGTGTGTTTTCTGCCCAGATTGGAATACTATTAGTATACTAGTATTTTATTCCAGAAAGTGAATCAATTTTTCATATGTCAGAATTTCTTTATACCATATTCACCCTCCCCCCTCTTGAGCTATTTGAGACCTACATTTGGTATCAGAATTTTTCTTCTTTCACCTAAGGCTTCACATCCTTAGAAAGATCCATAAATATGGCATCAACATCAAACAATGCTATTTTTTCATCCATTGTCACTCCATTTCTAAAAGGTCAATCTATCATACAACCTCCTCTATTTTTCTGGTGAAAATTAAGTATATTAGAGGGAAAAGATGACTCATTTTTTTCAATCTAATGACTTAGATTGTTGGGAATCAGTTCTGAAAGGCTATACACATCCAAAATATAAAAATGGAACAAAGAAGAAGATAAAAGAGATGATTAAGATGAAAAGCAAGTAGCAAAAGCAAACTTAAAGGCTATGAACTTCTTATTTTGTAGGCTAGATACAAATGAATTCAACCAAATATTCGAGTGTGACACGACAAAGCAAATTTGGGACAAATTTGAGACAATTGATGAAGTAATTGAAGAGGTGAAATAATCAAAAGCTTTATGTGGTGTGTTATAAATACAACCAGCCTGGACATATTAAATCAAAGTGTCCAAAACTGAAACATAAAAGGGAGAAGCACAAGAAAAGAGCTATGGTTGCAACTATCAGTAATAGTGAAGAATCAAGCTCAAGTTCAACTGGGTCAAAAGAAAAAGAAACCACAATTATGGTGTTGATGGCTAATATCGAAAAGGCTAAAACAACATAAACTTTGGATCTCAATCTTGATAAAAATTATGAAGTAAGTGATTTTCAATCTTCTAGTGATGATGACATTTGGAGTTGTTTTGAAGAGTTGCATTATAAATATGAAAAATTTTAAAAAAAACATGTTGTTTTGGAAAATTCATATGCTGATTTGAAAATTTTGAATGATGATCTTTTGAAAATGTATGATGATTTTATGAAAAAATCTAAAAAGTCTGTTGAAAATGAATTAAAAACCATTATTCGTCATAATAATATTGTAAGACAATATATTATTGCATAAGGAGATTTAAAAGAATAATAAAAAAGATGAAAAGATTTTATAAGAAAAATGTGTTTTGAATAAAAAGCTTAGATGTCATGGAGCTTCAAACAGATTTGGAAAAGATAAAAGAGTTGTTTTCAATGGTTTGGGAAAATATATTAAAGATTATAAATATTTTGATAAAACTGTTTTACACTTTTTTTTTCTCACAACACATGCTTTTATTGCAACAAAAAGGGTTATATTTCTACACATTTCTATTTGAAAAAATATGTTTATGTGAAAAAGATTTAGGTTGTAAAAAGAACATATCCTTTGCAAGCTAGCAACTACAAAGAAGTTGTTTTCAATGGTTTTGGAAAATATGTTAAAGAATATGAATATTTTGATAAAACTGTTTCATACACTTTTTTTCTCACATTACATGTTTTTATTACAACAAAAATGGTCATATTTGTTCATATTTCTATTTGAGAAAATATGTTTATATGAAAAAAGATGTGGGTTGTGAAAGAAACATATCCTTTACAAACTAACAAGTATAAAGTAGGAATTTCATCTTTGTCTACTAACCAACAAGTACCCATAGAAAAAATGGTTGCCAAAATTAACATGAATTCTTGTATATTTGTCTAAAAAGCATCTCAAGAATAATTAGTGGTATTTGGATGATGACTGCTCAAGACACTTGATATAAATACATTTATAACTCAAAGCTACAATCAAAACAAAATTTTGAAAAATTAGAATGACTTTTGGTATAAATAATGCTCCAAAATTATTTCAATATGTTAAGGTATTTTTAATAACTAATCTCATATGTGTTTGCATGAAAATTATATGATATGTGTATTTGTTGATTTAAATGTGTAATTTGATGATTATGTTAGAGAACTGGTGTGTTGAAATCTTTGTTTATTTGGAGTTGTAATCAAATAGATATTTTAAGATTATGATTTGTTTAATTTTAAAATTTATTGATTTACAATTTTGTCTCTACATTTTGAAGAGTGAATTTAGAATTAAGGGTAATTATGTCATTTAATTAGTGTACCTCTTTCAATTCTATATGCTTTTATGCATTGCAAAAGGCCATGCACATTATTTCTCTAAAAAAAAAAACAATTTCTCTTCACATATAAAAATTAAGTATCTTGAAAGATGAAATTTTCTAGAAAAAATATGTTTTTTATGTTTTAAAATGGTTGTAGGGCTTGGAATAGTCTTTTAAAATTCAAATAAATGTTGTAGGATAATTGAAAATAGAGTTATAGTTACTTGAAAATGCGTGAATGTGTCTTTCCTAATGTCCTATGCTATGCTCATCTTTTTCTCTTTGCCAAAACTTTTATCATCTGCTTTAGTGAAACACAATGGAGGAAATTGCTTTGTGTGCTTGCAAAATCTATTTGAGTTTCATTTTTGCAAAACTCAAAGACCCATCAAAACCCGATTTCTCCATTAATGTAAAAAAACCATTTATATCTATCTTCGCCTCACCCAACCTTCAAGAACTCATTTTTTTTTTCACTGTTAAATTAAAATTGAATCACTCATGTCTATGGTGCGGTTGAAAGCAAAAGTAAGAAAATTGATAGATTAATCACCAACCAACAATGACAATGGCAACACTACCTACTTCTGATCTCTCTTCAGACAAAAGCAATTCCCTCTGCACCAAATTTGCTATTTATCGACAAATGCTTCTACCCAAAGCGACGATGACTCTAAAACCTAATAAAATGGGTTTCTAATAGTAATCTCTCATTGGACGATGAGGGAATATCAACCTACATGCTGTCAACCCAGAAATTCAAAGAGAAACCTATTCAAGCAATAATTTTTTACAAAGTGATGGGTTAGATAGTAAATAAAAAAAAGGGATAGATGATAATGGCTATCAAAAGGATGGTCAAAGTGATGATTTCAGAAAATAAAAATATAAAGGAAAATGTCTAGTGAAACAAGTGCAAATAGGTCTAATTGAAAGATCTAAAAATCAGAGGATCAAAGTGTCATCACTAATCAGGTAATCTCATTCTCTACTGATTTTGAAACTCGTGGATTGCAAATTAAAAGCATAGTTAGGTGAAATTGATAGTTGAAAAAGAAAATTTTTATCTTGCATTGGTTAGAGAATTTGTGAACACTGAATTACTAAATATGATAACAAAATGGAAATTATTGTGAAAGGAAGTGATTCTGATTTGAAAGTTGAAGCATATTGAAATTATGTTTTAAAAGTTTGGTGTTATTTAAAATAAAAAAAAAAGAAATATTTTGATGAAAGTAATTGTAATGATTAAATAGCCTTGAACTGATTGTGCTAATGAATCTAGTTGAGGCATATGATTTTTAGCTTGGGTTTATATAAATTGGTATAAAATAGAGATTAATTGTTGGTTTATAAGATTGAAGTATTCCAATTTGATATTAAAGCATTCTTTGATTTTTGTTATTGATAGTTGATTATTGAGATTTTATCTAAAATTTTTGAAATTCCTAATGTTGTCTAACCTTTACAAACATAGGAGATGAATATGAATTACATTTGAATTTACTTTGGATATTTGGATTGTGTTTGATATTTGGTGAATTTTCTTGATGGATATTCTTGGATTGAGATGGTTGAAATGTGATATAATTGGCCTTTGATATGTTTGAAATGATAAAAGGTTGGAATGTGATACGTTTGAGTTTATTTAAGCTAGTGATAGGTACTTAATTATAGGAAAAATCTTAAACGCAGATGCCTATAAGATGCTAGAATAAGTGCACTATATATATATATATATATATATATATATATATATATATATATATATATATATATATATATATAACACATTAATTAGCTATGTTTTAGTTATTTTCTCAATGAGTTCATGCATATGAATGGACCTGTACTTAATTTAAAAAAAAAAAGTGACTTAATAAGACATCTAAACTTAAACCCATGTATATTTAAATTTCTCTATTTTATTTTTCCTAAATAAACACTTTAGGTAGCCAATGTAACATTGAATTCTTATAATTTACACTTTTCATTGGATAAATGTATTTAAAAAGAATAAAATAAACAAATTTAGCTATGTATATAATGTTTTGAAAGCGAATATCTAAATTAAAGTCAAAAGAACGTATTAAACTTTTTTTTAATAACTGGGTGAAAAAGTGATTAAAGATTCAAACTCTAAATGATTTGCATGACGAGAGAGGCATTCTTGATCATGACATATACAAGTTATGATAAATTAATGTAGGAATTAATACCTGAAATAAGTCCCCAATGTTGATAATCAAAGCTTGAGGATTAGGTCTAATATTGATCCATTTTCCGTGTTTGTTGAATTGCAAACCTCCAATTGTGTCTTGATGGAGAATAGTGAGAAAATCAGAATCGGTGTGGGGCATCAAACCGTATACCTCAGAATAGAATGGGCATATGGGATATCTATTCATGCGCACATAACTATCCTTTGGTCTGCAATTTTCATTAAAATAACTGCCACATTCAATACCCAAGTTCTGGGCTAATATTTCAGCTATGTCTTGAGCCAAGGCGGCTGCCGTTTCTGCGAATGCTTCAATACTTGATCTGAAATCATACCCAAAAAACAAATTACACTATGTAGAATCAACTTTGATTTTATAAGGTACAAAAGTTTGAATTTTTTTACCTAAACTTCAATCCGTTATGCATGTAGAATAATAATTATAGTCTCCGAAATTTCTTTGCAAATTTAATTTAGGCGATAAGATATCATTTTTTAGGCCGATTTGGTATTGCATTTGAAAAAATATAGTTTTTAGAAAAAAAATATTTTAATTATTTTGATTCTTAAAAGCTGCTTTGGAGAAAATTTTAAAAAAACATTTTTCAAAATTCTAAACCTGTTTTTGGAGAAAAATAGTTTATAAAAAAAAAAATAAGTCAATTAAATGGAAAATTATAAACCCAACAACAATCTCAAATGCACCATTCATCATAATTTGTTTCTTTTTTTTTTATTTCTGTAAATGGACAAAAAAAATTCAAATTTACTTTTCATCAAATAAGTAGCTAAAAAAATGAAATATTCAAAACTTTTTTATTAAAAATTCAGAACTACTTAGGTTAATTATGCCTAATTGATTTTTTTTGAAGTCATGATATTAAAATATTAAAATAAAAGCAATTATTCTATATAATGTTGCCGCATACTGATCATAAAGAAAAAAAACGCAGGACAAAAAGGTCACAACTGAAAACAACATTTCACCATCAATATATATAATATATCATATGAATTGAAGAGGCAACGATGTGAAATGGAAAATGATTTGCATTATGGACCAAAACTCAGAAACGACCTTTCATCTTAAGTAATCTGTGAGTACATTGATAGGACACATGGTGCAGTCAATAACCAATATATTGCACACATTTTTCGTGATAGGGCAGTTTCAGCACTCAAACATTTTGGAAAATTAATATTAAAAATGAAAATTTAAAAATTCAATGATATTCAAGTAATTGGTTGAAAATTCATTCATTCACCAAAAGAGCAAATCTAAATCATTCTAGAATAATTAATTAAGTAATATCATCGCGTGAAGAAATTCACATCAATGAGAAAGAGGAGGAAAATAAAGTATATATGCTTGCATGGAAATGCTTGGGGAGGTTGAAACAGGAATGTGCCTTCACTCGCTTCAAAAATTAATTTAAAAGAAAAAATTTTCCAAAATTATCTAATATCTGTACGTGAACTTTAATATTAATTATGTTGAAATAATTTTAAAGCTAACCAATCCTAAAAACTAAATCAAAGAAGGGATTAGTTGTCCATTATACTATTATAATTAAGAAGTGTACTTACATGAAATCTGTACAAGTAGTGTTGTGATGAAGATAAGCGAAAGCTGAAGATATGTTGATATGTTGTTGTTGTTGCAACTGCAGTTTATTTCCTAAGCTGGAGTTAATTGATGTTGAGTTATTGATAGCTAGCTAACTTATTTATAGCTACAGTAGCTTTGCTTAGCTTAGCTAGAAAAATTGGTTACAGATAGTACACGTGGCTATTTTTGATAGGTAGATAAACTTGACGGTTATCATTTTTGTAATATAGTTTTCAATTTTTATTTCCAGCTAAAATTTTCTCGCAATGATTTTTCTCTACTAGAGCAGTGGCATATTGGTTTCGCACATAGTATCAGAGCAGTTGCGATCACTATAATCTATCATTGCAGCTTTTTTTGGCTCATTTATGAACAGTTTATCGTTGTTTTCGTTGGCAAATCTTTGATCCTTACAAAGATTTGATAATTGAAGTAATTTTCACTTCACAATGGCAAATATGGCGGGACAAAAGGGGAAAAAATATTGGCAAACCTTTTCAGTTGAAAAATTCAAATAATTTGGGGATGATTTTAGTAACAAATGCTTTGACTAGTAATAACTTTTTATTCTGGAACAAAGCTAAGTTTTGTGGATGGAATGATTCTTAGACCAAAAATTAACATAGAGGATTATGAGATTTGGAGTAGGGTTGATTGCATGGTTCAATCATGGATCTTAAACTCGATTTCAAAGGATATTGTCGAGTCATTTCTCTATATAAGTTCTGCTAGAGAATTGTGGGATGAATTAGAACAAAGATTTGGTGAGTATAATGGACCACTCTTGTACCAAATACAAAGGGAGATTAGCTTGATTAATCAAAGGAGTGACTGTCATGGAATACTTTAGTAAATTGAAGAGGCTATGTGATGAATTAAGTTGATTAATGCCATTGTATTATTGTACTTATGGAGCAGCAAAGGTAGCAGAATAAAGGAACATGTCTAATCAACTTGTGTAGTTCTTAATAGGTTTGAATGAAATCAATGATCACTTAGAAACCAAATCTTGGTTATGGAACCATTACCAAGTATAAATAGGGCATACTCTATGATATTGAGAGTTGAGAAGCAAAGAGAGATACATGTGAACTATTATTGTTTAGAAACCAATACTATGGTAGCTAGGAATTTTGATGTTAAGAACTCATTTGCAAACAATAAGAGCAATAATGCTGAAAAAAAGGAGATAGGCATTGTAACTACTGTAACAAAAATGGACATACAAGGGAATCTTATTTTTTAGTTGCATGGTGTACCTGATTGGTACAAAGAGTTGAAAGATAAAAAGGGCAGACCTATTAATAGAAGAACTTTGGCTAATTTGACAGAGGAATGATATGAAAGTCTATAGGAGTTTCATGACGAATCTAATGTTGTAAAGTAGGAAGTGTCATATCCACTAATTTAGGTTTCGATTCGCATATGTCACAAAATTGACGAGTCAGTCTGACCGGAGTTTAATATTAAAAATGTCTAATAAAGTATATAATTAGTGTAAAGATGTAAAAATATGATAGAAGACCTAAGTGCAAAGTTTAAAATTTTTGGGGCAAATTCATAATTTATTGAAAATTAAGGGACTAATTTTGGCTATTTAATATCTAAAATATAATTTGGGCATAAATTTTATGTGATTGTCGGCCATATCATCAAAGAAGAAAGGAAAAATAGTTAAGGTGAGATTAATATTAATATATTAAGATTTTTAGTTTTAAATGGGTCCCATCTTTGAATATTTTTCTTTCTTCTTCCTTCTTATCACCACCTTTTATCTTGATTTTTCTACATATTTTCTAGTCCCAACCATACCCCATAGAACCTCCATAACCAAAACTTGAGAAAGAGAGAGAACGTGAGGAAAAGAGAGAAAAAATCATGGAAAATTCATATTTATGTACTAAAAAGCTTGAGGCCATAAGAGGGGACAAGTGGAAATAAGTGTGTTTTCTCTTTGTCCACATTTTTTTCTTCTTAAAAAGTATGTTTTGAGGATATTAAAAGCTTAAGTTTATGATTATAACCAATGTTAAAAGTTAGGATTTTGATTGGTTTTGATCGTGGAAAAGGTGATATGGAGTGCTTAGAGACCTTAAGGTAGGAAGAAATGAAGTTAAAAATGGTTAGATAAGCCTAAAACCTAAGTTGGTGAGGAGATAGAGTTTAGGGTTTAGGGTTTAAGGAGAGAGAAAATAGAGATAAGAGATATGTGTAAAAGATAGTGTTCTAAGGATCACTGGAGGAAAATATGTCCCCTTTTGCAATACGACAATGGTTGTAGAAGAATTAATCTAGTACAGACATAGTGATCGTGGGTAACTTTTTTCTTTTTGGCTTTGATATTCATGTATTAATTGATCCTAGATAGATGCATTCTGAAATATGCACATCTCCGCCTAGTTGAGAGGACATAGAGCTAAAAGCCCTAAAATATGATATTATAATGGCTAACATTTTAGGGATTAATGTGAAAGTCAACAAGGTGTATAGGAGTTGCTCGGTGGAGATTCAAGGCAAGCAGTTTCCATCAGATTTGATAAAGCTACCTTTCCACGAGTTTGATGTTATATTAGGGATGAATTGGTTGGCTCTTCATTGAGTTGTAGCTAACTGCGGGAGACGACAAATTACTATTAGAGTTTCAAAGTAAGACGAGATAGTTGTCATGGAAGAGAACAAAAGGTATCTAAATAATGCAATATTAGTGATGAAAGACAATAAACTCATTAGTAAGAGATGCAAAACATACTTCACATATATGGTTGACACGAAGAAAAGTAGTCTAAAGTTGACTAACATCCCTATCATATATGAGTTTTCATATGTATTTCCATATGAGTTATCAAGCCTACCTCCAGATCGGGAGATAGAGTTTGCCATAGATTTTGGTACTTGGTACTGCTCTCATCTCCATTACACCCTAAAGAATGACACCTTCTGAGTTGAAAGAGCTACAGATGTAACTGCAAGACTTGCTCGATAAAGGGTTCATCTGATTCACTATTTCACCGTGGGGTGTGAAAGTCCTATTTGTGAAAAAGGAATATGACATCTTACGCCTTTGTATGGACTATAGGTAGCTTAATAGGGTGACTATCAAGAATAAGTACTTGTTGCCGAGGATTGATAATTTATTTAATCAATTGAAATGAGCAAGTGTGTTTTCAAGAATAGATCTTCATTCAGGATACCATCAGTCAAAGATCAAGGAATCATATGTACCCAATACGACTTTTAGGACTTGATATGGTCATAATAAATTCACAGTGATGAATTTTGGCTTGATGAATGCACTGACAACATTTGTGGATTTGAGAAATTGTGTATTCATACCTTATATAGACCAATTTGTAGTAGTATTCATAGGTGATATTCTTGTGTACTCTAGGGATAGAGAAGAATATGATCATCACCTCATACTTGTGTTGCAAACATTGATGGAGAAGTAACTTTATGCTAAACTATCAAAGTGTAAGTTTTGGCTAGAGAAAATTTATTTTCTAGGTTATATAGTCTTAGCTGAAAGTATTAGAGTGGACCCTAGCAAGATTGAAGCTATATTTAGTTGAAAGTCATCTCACAACATGACAAAAATGAAGAGTTTTCTTAGACTAGTCGGGTATTATGTAAGATTCGTGAAAGGTTTCTCAACCATTGCAACTCCTTTGACATGAGCATTGAGGAAAGACATCCATTTTGAGTGGATCAACAGGTGTCAAGTGAGTTTTGATTAGTTAAGGTGATATTGACTAAAGCGCTACTCTTGGGAAAGATTTCATAGTCTACAATGATGCGAGTCATAATGGACATGGTTGTGTTCTTGTGCAATAAGGAAAAATAATTGCATATGTCTCTAGGCAGTTGAAGTTGTATGAGCTTAACCACCCTATATACAATTTGAGTTATTTGTCATAGTATTTGTTTTGAAAATTTGGAAACATTATCTGTACGGAGGAGATAAGCTATATTTATACAAATAACAAGAGTCTAAAGTATATTCTCTCACAAAAGGAATTAAATCTGAGGCCAAAAAAATATGGCTAGAGTTAATGAATGATTATAACTGCATGATTGACTACCAACCAAAAAAAACCAATGTGATAGTAGAAGCACTAAACAGAAAGATTTTACCTAGTGAGTTATAATAATTCTGCTTTAATTGTGCATTGTAAGTGGTGTTGTTTTAATTGTACATGTAACTAATCCTGATAATGGCAAAGATATAAGTACAATCTACCCTAATACAGAGGATTAAGGATGCTCAAAAGTAAGATGAGAAACTAATAAAGATAACTAAGGTAGTGAAAAAGAGGGAGAGTCATGAGTTTTCAGTGAAGGAAATGGCATGGTATATTTCAAAAACAGAATTTGTGTGCCTAAGTGTAGATGAGGTGAAGCGAGATATCCTTAACTGACTTCAATGACTTCATGAGATAAAGGAGCTACAAGGTTAACTAATGGTGAACTTGCATTTTGTTCTTTTAATACCTTTTATTATAATTATAGTTCAAACGGAAATTAGAGAGAGAGAGAGAGAGTTTTTAAATTTAATTATATACTCTAGCAAGTTTTTTGTTTTTCTGTTTCAATTATGCAAATAAAAAATAAAATAAAATAAAAAACTAAAAGTTCAAAACTAAGAGTGCTTAACCTAGATGTGTCACTAGCAATCCTCAGAAAAATTATATGAATAGACCTGTATGCGAGAAATATCCTTTATGGAAAAAAAAAATATTTATTGTTTTTCTTCCTTTGGATTAATGGACTTTAGTTTAGCTATAAGTCTGAAAAAAATTAATTTATTTCCACTATTTAATAGTGGTACTAAAATTAATTGAAATTTACGGATCATGTGTTTCAAATACATATAATAAAATAATATGTTTCAGTGTATAAAATTAGAAATTTGCTTGGACGTGCAATGATTTTTATATTTATTTTTTCCTTTATGAAATATCAGTGAAAATTGAATGAAAGAACAATAAAATAAAAAAAGAGAGATTGTAGTTTTTATGGTGATTTAGTTGATTTCAAGATGGAAAATATTTGTATAGACATGATCTATAAATAATTTTTTATAGACCCAACTAGCAATAAATTGTTATATAAATAAATTAATAATGTGATATTCTATTATTCATATGATCCATAAAAAAGTTATAGACCGAATCTATGTAAGTCCAAAAGGGAGATAATTGAGGGTGATCATTAGATTAGTGAAAAATGCTCCTATTTAATGTACCATAAAATCTCTTTTCATGCATTGTTTTTCAACAGTTACTGATATCAACTAAAATACTATTGTCATAAATTCGACTTGAGTTGATGAGTATGCATACAAATTCCAGGAAATGGTGAGCAGTAAGAACTAAGAGGGCCTTCAAAATATAAAAACCCCTTTATATGTACACATCAAGGACAGCATGAAGATTCAAATTACCTGGGCACGACAATAAAAAGAAAAAAGCAGAAACTAAACATGTCTATGATTTCCACAATTAAAAGAAAAGAGAGGAAAAAGTTTTGACATAGGCATAAATCATAATGCACATTTTTGCAACTTCCAAATTTGAAATTTTAGCCAATTTTTTGGTTTACTATCAGCAATTAAGTGAGTCACTTTTTACTTTTGACCCGATATATTAACAGAGTTAATAAAATGATATTACATCACCTTATTTAAGAAAGTGTTTAACATATTTAGAATTTTTTTTAATTTAATTAACTGATTTTTTTATTTTTTATAAATAGTTTTCTCAAATTTACTTTTAGAAAGAATATTTATTTACCTATTTTTGTCTTTTCAAAATTTAAATAAATTTTAAAAAAATTTAAATATTTTTTCCAAACGGTAATGTCAAACAGAGTCTAAATTATTCTTAAATTATTTAATGTAATTTAATATTTGCTGGGTTCAAAAATAATTTGATGAACCTAATTTAAGTATTTTTTTATTAAGAACAAGTAAAATTCATAATGTTTTACTGCATTTTTTAACTTTTGCTTATGATCTATGCTTTTATTTTGATAAATTGAATTTAAGTATTTTTATTTTATTAAAAATTGAGTTTTTTTTAATATTTTTAAAATTAAATTAATATCATTAGCCTAGTAACATTAATTGTTTTTGCCTAACTTGAATTGAAGTATATAACTTAAGGTTAGTGTTGGTTGGATTGTAAACACAACTCATTTCATTTCATAACGAACAATAACTTTTTACATAATTCAAGCTATTTTATATTCATTCCAAATTTAACAAGAAAAAATATGTTTTATATTAATAAACTAACGGTATTAGTCTAATTTTTACAAAAATTATAAAAAGATGATTCAATTGTTAATAAAGTAATAATACAGGAGCTGAAACGATTGAAATAAAAATATGAGATCACATCATCAAAGATCAAAAAATACAGAAAGAGAAACTATCGGTTTTGCGATTAAATATGCTGCAAACAACTATTGATCAACTAATTTGAAATGTGATACTCTATGTTTCAGCATTGAAACATGTACCTATTTTTTAAATTAAATAATTAATTAGCCACTTGGTTCTTTATTTGGTTGCATAGAAGATTTTGAAAAATGCAACAGTACTCTCATGTTTGTTCGAACAAAAAAGTTAAAATTTTTCCCTGAAAGTTATTTGAACTTTCTCAAGTACATGCTTAAAAAAAAAAAAATTTTGAATTCCAGTTTCCAAATAAGCTTTTACTTTTAAGCAATCAAGAAGACGATATTCTTGAAATCTATTCCCTAAAAATTTTATTAAAAAAATTATATAAGATAAATGAACCAGTCAATGAAATAATAAGAATTCTTCATTATTGAAAAAAAAATAAAGAGTAGGTTATATATATGCACACGTACCTGAGACCCTTGTAATCATGCATCGTTGAAATATCTGAAGCAGATATGTGGAAAGCTTCTGACCAAAACAGCTGCCTCATGGAAATAGCATTAGGGTTACCCCAACAGTAACTATTCGGTGATAAATTCAAGAATCTCTGCTGAGATTTCTTGTGAAAGGGCTCGTAAAATACGTTCTTTTGCTCATTTTGAATCCTCTCTAAAACTTCTAGTGAAATCCCATGATTAATAACTTGAAAGAAACCCCATTCACTTGCAGCTTTACCAATCTCTTTCATACATTTTTCTCTCTCCAAATGCCCAAAAGCTAATGATTTCATATCAATGAGAGGTAGCTCGCATTCTCCCGCCACGAAATCTTTCTCATCTTTTGCTGCTGTTGCAGGATAATTCCTGTGAAGTAGCTTATAGTACTCTTCTTCAAATGGAGGATCATGTTCCATTGACAGAGTCTTCATATGCAAACTTCTTTAATTTGTTCAGCAAAAACCCTGCAGACAATTTTTAAACATAATTAAATACGTTTTCTGGCTATACAAAATCAAGTCTCTTGCATAATATTTCTTTGGCTATGCATGGTTGGCTCACTATGTTTTTAATTTGTCAAGTAAATTTATAAGAAATTTGCACATATAAATTTGCATAGAAAAGCATAACTTACTTTGGAAATGAAAGGAAGAATGCATATAATGAAAGAGAAATGATATATACATATTAATTTATAGGATATCATGGCTTATTCAGGGCCATATAATTTAGAAACTTCTTATAGTGTATGTGGAAGAAATATAATCACAAGACACAAGATAATGTCACTATAGACAGAGGAGAATCTGTTTAATGCTTTGAAGTGGTAGAGTAACTTTGTAATTCTTTTTAATTAGTCGAATAAAAATAATTACTAATAAAAATAATTACTAAGCATAAAAAATGAGATTTTTATAATAGACCTATTGGATGTAATAGTACAAAATTCAGAATAATTTTTGCCTTTGCTGTCCAGATGGCTGAAGGATTCTCATCTCATATTATTGTATTTGTTACAAGCACTAATCTCATTCTCCATCGAGATTCAATTCTTTCTTCCCTTTTTACCATTTGACCATTTTTAATATCTTAGGTAGATCACTAAATTTCATTTCTTCATTTGTTTATACAACAAATTGTTATCAATAAATGTAAAATTGTTTTTATGCCAATTAATTATACGTCAACAAATTGAAAAAGTTTTAAATTTTAACTATTGCAATAAAGTTCTTAAACCAATGCGATAACCTATAGTAGGAGAGCAAATCAAATTGTCCATAATTTTCGTAAGCAAATGAGAATATTTTTAATTTATATTCTAATAATTTTGCATAATTATAATAGGTCATTTTTGCAACTATGGAAAAAAAAAAAAAGAAAAAAATATTCTTTTTGGAGAATTAGTTGCTTTCTAGGAATTTCACATCAACATTATAGGGTAGCCCATTGACTCTTAACTTATGGAAAGGAGAGGTTCATGGCCCCTCAGCTTTATCCGAGAAAGTGATGATGTTGAGATCATTAAAGGAGTGGAACTGATACTTCCCTTCAAACATAAATTGCCATGTATGTCGGCCACCCTAATTCATTTACAAAACATTTAAAAAAATTCAATCTATGATAAAATTTAGAATAGAAATTAAATTTCTATTTTAAATTTGAGCTTTTAGATAAAATATTTTATAATAGAATTCTGATTCATGTATAATAATTTATAATATCTCATATTTATTGGTATTTAAAACATTTTCTATATTTTTTTAAATAAAATATTTTATATTTTAAAACATATTCTCAATAAAATTAAAACTAATGTAAAATTAGAATTTCAGTTCATATTACATCAAAATACAAAATAAAAATATTAAAATCTCAAAATATTTAAAGAAATATATTCTTTTAATCTACCATTAGTTGTTTCCAAATTCGTACTTTCTATTTACAAAAAATAATCAATATCTATTTTCCTTCTTTTTTTTTTTCTTTTTCTTCTTAATCAATTAACTGTGGTACTTCAATATTATTTTTCTTTTAGAATAATACTAACTTTAAAAATCTTGATTTTTGGCTTCAATGGAAAATCGGCAACAGTAATAACAACGTTAATAATGTCAAGAGAAACTATATATATATATATATAGGAGATAGAAAAATAAAAGAGAAAGAGAATATGAGGAGAAAAGATAAAGGGAAAAAAAAAAGAATTTATCAGTTAATGTCTGTATTTAATTTTGAAAAAAAAAAGCACAAACAAAAAAACAAAAATTAAAACAACAGCAAAGCGAAGAGCGTACAAAAAAAAACATTTATATAGTTAATATTTTAAATATTCTATTAAAAAAAAACCAAGTCTGTATTAAAGATTTCCAATCTGTGTTGAAATAAAAAGAAAAAAAAAAGATATTCAATCCGTGTCAGTTCATCAGTATCAGTTAATGTATGTATTAAAGATTTTAAATCCGTGTCAGTCTATGTCTACAGGCACGTGTATGGTGGAAGATATCAAATCATCACATGAACAACCAAAAATAAAAAATAAAAAACAAATAAAAGAACTGGGAAAGCTTTAATTTAATACTTTGTTGAAAAATGCACGTCAAATTTTACTCACTCCACATGCAAAAAGCTTGTTTAGGAGAGAAAATATTATTTAAAATATATTATATAAGCACCTGACGGGAAATATATTCTAACAGAAATATGGAGTTTTAGTGTAATATAACTGAACAATCTTAATAACAGAAATATGGAATAAATAATTGCTAATATCTCTGAGTTAGATCCTTTTTTCAATATCGTATCAAAATAAAAATTTTGTAATAGTGTGCCATACCTATAGATGTCCATTTTATTTCTGCCCGCAGACATTCAAACTTTCTATTTTTGTCCTCTTATTTAATTTATTGTCTATAATTTAGCCTTGAACTGGTACAATTTCATAAATAAGTTAGTTATAAAATATATGTGCTCTTTATAATTATTTAAATAATTTTCTTTTTAAGTTGATTTTTGTGCATAGATTAAATTAGTAATTCATTTTTAGTACAGTTTCTATGAGAATATGCAGCATATATATATATATATATATATATATATATATATATATATATATATATATATATATATATATATATATATATATATATATATATATATACTTCGCAAAAGTATATACAGTATAGAAATTTAGATTTAGGATATTAAGATTTTAATTTTTTTGTTGGCATTCTCAAAACTTAGAATTATAACTTAATTATTTTAATTGAAAAATTGAAAATACACGTTTGTCATTTTATGAATATAAAAGTCCAATAAATATTCCAGCAACTAAAACTTTAGTTTTACAAAGATAACATTTAAATGGTGGTGATTCTATTAGTTATTAAAAATAAATACATAAAATTTGCAAAACTAAAACTTTCAAGCTCATATATCTATACATTAAAAGTAAATTTGGAATTACTGTACATGTTATAGAGTGCTTTGTGGGCAAGAAGGATAACGATCTAGCCACAATGTTCAAACGAGCACAAGATTTTGTATATTGTCTCCCTTCTACTGGAGCATGCCTATGATTAGTGGCGAACAACTCTATAAAAGACATAGGCTTCCACACCACCTACAAGGAAATCCATCACAACTGAGTTTCACAGCAAATACATCCCTTAGATATACATTGATAATAAGAAGAGAAAATTTCTTAATTTGAAGCAGAGGAGCATGACAGTGTTAGAGTATGAGCTGTTATGTAGCTAATATCATGGGGGATGAAGCAGACAGATGCAGGAGGTTTCGAGTATGATCTCAATTAAGATATTAGATTTCAAGTTACCACTCACCAGCATGTGAATTTCTCTAAATTATTTTCTTCGACCCTTAGTATGGAAAGGGTAAAGAGATATGAGAAGATTGATAAGCCTTTTCGAAGGGATTTTCTGTAGACCATAAGCTATAGTGGCCCAAACTTCCAGTAAGAGGGCTCGATTCATATCCAAACAGTATCAAAGCAGAGGTCATGGACAAAGCATCCCTCAATTGACATACTCTAGGCAGGATCCACCTTCCAGGGTTGCATTTGCCACAGTTAGCACACATACCCAAATAGTGAAAGAAGTTTCTTTGATATGCAAGACATGTCGTAGGAGTCAACAATGAGAGTGTTGATTTGCCATATGGGCATGCTATAGATGTGGAGCTCGAGATCATCTAAAGAGAGACTGCCATTGATGATGAGTGCCACTCCTACACAAACTATGAGGTCAACCCAAGTTCAGAGCTACAACCATACTATAGGTAGCAGAGCGAGACCCAGTCAAGCTGTGTTAAAGATGATTAATCGACTAGTACCTAACAAGATACCAGTCATAACCTATGTTATTAGGGCTATAGAGGATCAGAGACTCACAAACGTGATGTGGGTATGTTTTCTCTCCATGACTCAGTGTTATGTGCTTTAGTAGATCTTGGCTCCACCCACTCATATATTTGTACAAGTACAACTAGCCAACATAGTGTGATAATAAAAGAATTAGTGTATAAGATAGAAATCTCAAACACTTTAGGGCATAGTATTATTGTAAATAGAGTATATAAGGGTTGCCTATTAAGAGTGGATGGAAAGGAATTTTCTACGGATTTGATTGAGTTTCCATTCTGAAAATATGATGTCATCTTAGGTATGGATTGACTCTCTTAACATGAGGCAATCATGGAATGCCGATCTAAAATGGTAGTTCTCAATACCTCAGATTGGTTCAAAGTGAAAGGCTCTCCTAGCCGACTAAAATGAAAGCACATAGGATGATAAAAAAGGGGTATAAAGCCTATTTATGTCACGTGTATGATATCAAAAAGGGTTATCCAGAGTTGAAGGGCATTCCAACAATAATAGAGTTTACAAAAGTCTTTCCAGATGATCTACTAGGGCTACCTCCCAATAGAGAGATAGAGTTCACTTTAGGTACAACTTTAATATTATCTACACTATACAAAATGGTACTTACAAAGTTGAAAGAGTTAAAAGTACAGTTGTAGAAATTTTTGGATAAGGGTTTTATCAGGCCAAGTATATTTACATAGAGTGCATCGATATTATTTATCAATAAAAAGGATGAGTCTATGAGGTTGTGCATAAATTATAAATAGTTAAACAAAGTGACCATCGAGAATAAGTATTTATTGCCTAAGATCAATTAAAAGTGTTATTGATAGAGGCTCTAATCCTGACACAATTAGTACTTGATAAGGACTATATCATATGCAGTGATATCTTTCACCATGGTTTGGGATGTGTCTGAATGCAAGAGGAAAAGGTTGTGGCTATTGCTTCCCATAGCTAAAGCCTCAAGAGATGAACGACCTGACACATGACTTGGAATTGGCATCCATTGTGTTTGTATTAAAGATATGACACCACTACCTATATGGAAAAAAAATGTTTCATCTACACCAATAAAAAAAGCTTATAGTATCTTCCCACCCATAAAAAGTTGAACTTGAGATATAAAATATGGTTGGAATTTATCAAGAACTACAATTGTGTGATTGACTATTATCCAGGCAAGGCCAATATTGTGGCCAATGCATTGGTCAAAAAGACTTTGGTGGAGTTGCACATCCATCCAACTCTCAATTCAAATACCAAAAATGCTCAGAAGCAAGATGTCAAGATAGTTGAAATAGTCGAGTTGGTCTCTAAATATAACATCATCTTATAAAATTAGGATTTCTCAATTATATAAAAGAATATTACAATGCACATGACAAAAATACAATAATTTAAAACATTTTTGCATCATGGCCACGAATACTACTTTAAATTATCAATAGAATACAACAACTTTAAAATTTACATATAAATAAAAATATTACTGTTTGAGTTTTCACAAGCCCTAAGGTTTACAAATAAAATAGTTATAAAATTATGTCTTTTAAAATCAAAAGCATGTACAAACATAACTAAGCCCAATCCTTATGATATAAACGAAAAACAAATTAATCATGGTATATCACCCACCCAAACAGGTGTGTCATTTGACTATTTCCTTTGGCTCTTTCTTCTGTCAACTCCTAAGCTTGGCTCCAACTTACATGTGAGAGAAAAACATTTACATGTTAAGCAAATCTTGCTTAGTGGCACATAATAACATGCAAAGTGTGTAAGCATAAAAAATGAATAAAGTACTTACCAATTTACCATTTAGTCTTACCTCACAAACCCACTCATGAAATATCCATTATGATTATGATGTCATGCCTAAAAGTGACCATACAAGATCCAACATGCTTAATCATAGCATAAGATGTCATCATCTAAAGAACCATATAAGTGTACACTACACTTAATACCATAAGGAAATTTACCCATTTTACTCTTAACCAGACTAAACTGGATACGAGTAATAATATCCAATGCTCCCATCTGATTCCTTTAGGTCACCTACCTAAATTATAAAGTAGTATGCAGATGTTTCCAATTTAATGGTGTTCACATAAGTTGTTGCCTAGACAATGAACTAAGAAGGGGATTGAATTGGTTAGCAACTAAAAAATTATTTAACTTGAAAGTGCAGAATAAATTAAATAGAGTAAGGAATGAGAGATATCACATACAAGATTTATAGAAGTTTAGGTATTAACAAACCATACTCCTCTCCCCAATCTCAATTGGGTGTTTCACTAACACACTAAGTGTTACAATGGAGTTTTTCAAGCTCACTCCAAACAATGGTGTTTCTCTCAATGGCTAACACCTAACCCAAAAATTCCCTTGTATTTTTCAATGGCTCACACAAAAACTAATTCTTTGTGTTTTATGGCTCACACAATAAACCCTTATAAGTGTTTCAATCTTAACTCAAAATACCCAAATTCACTTTTAAGTAATTGGTTATAATGAAAATACTCAACAACCTACAATGCTCAGAAATAATGAGTAATTAGGTTTTCATAATGAATAGAGGTTTGTTGAGAAAAATAATTAATGCACAAGGCTACAACAAGATTAAAAATGCGAAGTAATTGTTGTTCCTCTCTACTGGGATTCATAAATGACTTGCATTTCTACTCCCTTTGTGAATTATAGTCATTTGGGTGCATTTGATGCAAAAATAGTCGTTGAACCAACTCTTAGCTTCGCACCTGATATGTTTTTCTGTCCTCATTAACGAGCATGAATATATGTGTCACGGTCGTGAATGTTCTTCCAAGCCATGGTCCAAGTGGTGACTTTAGCCGTGAAGCTCTCTAGAAGAATTTAACATGTTTGGTTACGGGCGTGACTGTCTTTCACGGGTGTGACTACTTGATCATTCACGGTTGGTTTGATCCTTCATGGTCATGAATTTTGAATGTTAGAGATTTAGTGCTAAGCTATATTCATGGGCATGACATTTGTTGCCCAAATATTAAACCAAGAAGGGGGGGTTGAATTGGAGTTTTAAAAAAATTAAACTTTAAGGTGCGGAAATAAACAATTAATTTTAGGAGTGATAGAGAAAATTTGACACACAGATTTATAGAGGTTCGGGTGTTAACAAACCCTACTCCTCTCCCCAATCGCAATTGGGAGTTTCACTAACACACTAAGTGTTACAATGGAGTTTTACAAGCTCACTCCCAACTATGGTGTTTCTCACAATGGCTCACACCTAATCTAGAAAACCCTTGTGTTTTAATGGCTCACACAATAACCAATTCCTTGTGTTTTACAGGCTCACACAAACAACCTTCACTTTGTGTTTTACAGGCTCACACAAACAACCTTCACTTTGTGTTTTACAGGCTCACACAAACAACCTTTTAATTTGTGTTTTGGAGGTTCACACAACTAATCCTTACAAGTGTTCTACTCTTAACTCATAAATATCCAAAGCTCACTTGAGTAAAGATTACAGAGAGAACCACTTATAAATCTTAATTTTCTCAAATATGAGGAGCAAAAAGATTTTTTACAGAGAATAGATTTGTTCTCAAAGTAAGAAAGTACAAATAGCTTGTAATAAGAATTAAATTCGAAGTATATGCTATTCTATTGTTATTCTCATCATTCTCTTGTTCTTAATGCATAAATGAATTCCATTTATACTCTCACAGCTGAATATAGCCATTGGGGTGCATTAAATAAGAAACTAGTCGTTGTATCAACCAAAAAATTGCCCATGACATTTTTCTCTTTCATTGTTCACGGGCGTGACTATGCTTGTCACGAGAGTGACAGTTCTTCCCAAGCCGTGACTGAAGTGGTGACCTTGGTCGTGAAGCTCTCTGGAATGTTTTGACATATAGAGTCACGGGCGTGACATACTCATTCACGGGCGTGACATGCTTCCCAGCCGTGATCCAAGTGGTGACTCTGGTCGTGAAGCTTTCTGGATGAAATTGCTTGATTCTTCACGGGGGTGACTGAAATACCTACTTCACGGTTTATTTTTCCTTCATGGCCGTGAACTTCAAAAGTTGGTTTTGGTAACGGTTAGCTCAGTTCACGGGAGTGACTCATAGAGTCACGGCAGTGAACATGCTACTACTTGAATTTTGTCTTTCAAGGAATATTCTTCCAATTCTCCATTCTTGCAATTTAATCCATGACCTGTATAATATACTTACAAAACAAAGTATGTTAAATACAATATTGCTATATTATTTGTTATCATCAAAATGACAGAAATACCCCTCAAGGTTTAACAATCTCCCCCTTTTTGATGGTGACAAATAATCTAGCAATATGTGATTTTGAGAAGTCTCCCCCTCAAACTATATTTAGGATAAAAAATTTATAATGTGCAAGAATAGTAGATAATGATGTAGTATTGAAATAAACCAAACTAGATTATATGCAAGTTATTTTAGAAGTATATCCATTATATATATACCATAATTCCTTTTTAAGACATGAAGTATATGTAAGGTATATTTAAGGTATATCATGGCATATTTTTATTTGTAACTTGCTTTAAGGTATATGCAAAGTATACTTAAGTTGTATCTAAGGTATATAAAGCTCAATTTATATACTTTGCATATGAAATTTTGAATCAAGATTTTTAATCCATTTCAAAGTCAATTCACTTTTAATTATTTGATTCGAAATTCATTTACCTTAATATATATTGCTAGTTTGATACCATTTTTCCTATCATATATTGCCCATCATATATTGCTAGTTTTCTTCCCCTTTTGTCATCAATCAAAAAGGATATGAAGATTGAAGTAAACAAAAGCAAATATATATATCATAAAGGAAAGGATACAAACTAAGTTAAAATATTCAGAAAGGAAATTTAAAATTTCCTACAAAGCAAACAGAAATATAACAAACAAGCTAAAAAACAAGCAAATCTAGGCTACACTCTAGCCTAACTCCTAGCCAGACATCCTATCACGAAGCCTAGCTACTTCAGCCTTAAGGTTGTCCATCTGAGACTCCATGAAGTCTTTGAACTTCTCCAACCTCTCATCCATCGAAGTCTGCAGCTGCTCAAAACGTGGTGCCAAGAGGTCAACCACCTGCTGCGCTAAGGACGGTGTGGAAGTTGAGGACTGTCCGATGTCCTGCTCGGTTGCTGGAGGTGCTTCCTCAATCTGAGCCCTCTTTTTCTGCTGGACTCCCTGGAGGCCTGCTTTAAAATCCTCCGTGTCATTATCTTCCCAGATAATCTCCCTAGCAGTGTCAGTGAAGCGGTAGAAGATATCGTTCTGAAAAACGATTCTGACAGTCGCTCTCATCTTGATGAACGACTCGACATCCAAGCTATCTTGAGGATGTGCAGGAATGATGTTGAAGTGATGGTCATCCAGCTTCAAATAATTGAGCTTCACTGTGATATGGGTGACATATGCCCAATCAAAATATCTCCTGTGGGCTTAGTGGCAATGGAGAGAAGATGGTTAGCAAACCATCTGGAAAGTGCCACTGTAAGTCCTCTCCAAGCCATCTCAAATAGGAAGAGTTTTGACTTCCTGATAGTCCCATTGCTTTCTCCCCTAGCACATATGTTATAGGTCAGGAACCTATGAAAATACCTATGCACTGGGGTCCTGAGATATGTGTTCTTTGTTTTCTTGACATCCCAGCTGCAACCGGTGCCAAAATGTGTCTAGGCTGGAGGGGCAAAGAATTCTACCTCAGTATAATTTAGGATTCTCTCAGATGGTAGGCTAAACAATTCCCCAAACTCGATGGCACTAAGGGTGTTGGGATTGTTGCAGAGTTAGAATTTCACCACTCCAGTAGGTAAAACCTACAAGGTGCTGAGGAATTCCAGCATTGGCTCCCGCAGAGTCGGCTGATGAATTTCAACAAAATCTTTGAGATGACAGGCTTGTAGTTGCTCTGTCATAACCGTCTCAAACCCAAGACTTCGGACTGTCTGCCAATCGAAGAAGGACCTTGATGACAAAATAGGTCTCTTCTTCAAAGTTGCATACCGAGGATGACAATTTTTCAGAATGCGGTTCATGAGATAATCTGCATACCTCTTAGGAGCATGGGACTTCTTTCTCTTACCCTTGGATGAAGCAGACTCCATTTTTGAAGAGATTTGAAGATGAAGTTTGAAATATTTTTGATAGAAAATTTATGGAAAACCCTAGAAGTGTATGATATTTGCTGAAGATTCGATCTTTTGGTGGTATTTATAGGCAAAGGTTAAGTCTTTAGGGCCATAATCTTCAATGTCTCAATGAATGAGAGTAAATGAGAGCGTTTTTGGAAGATGGAGAGTTGAAATAAAGGTTGTAACCGGCTGTTCTCTTATATATTCGATACATTCATGGGAGTGAATTATGGTTTCACGGGAGTGAATGCTTATGTTCACGGTTTGCTAAATGAGTGACCCACCCGTGAATGAAGACGTGAATAAGTTCACGGGAGTGATATTTGAATATCACAGGCGTGAATGATCATCAGGCACGGGGGTGAACCAATGGTCACGGACGTGAAACATTGAATTTCACCACTTATGCCCGTGAAGCAAGCCGTGTCTTAAGGCGTGAAAGCTTCTGTGAGTTTTGGGGTGTAATTGTTCACAAGAGTGACAATTCTTCACGGGCATGAAAGTCTCTTTTCACGGGCGTGACTTAAGCAGTGAAAATAAGTTTCACCACTTGAAGCTGTGAACCATGTCGTGAACCATGTCGTGAACGACACTGCCTCTTTGGGCCATTTAAGTCACGTGCGTGAATATATGTCACGGGCGTGACTCCCCTAAAATTTTTATTAAATTAAAATTAAGTCTTACAACAAGACTAAATCATTTCAACAAAGATTCTACTTCTTAAAACATGAATTCTCATCAAAATTTTTATCTTATAAACTTGTGATATGATTTAAGATCAACAATTAAAATTTCATATTTTTGCAATACAAGGTTAATCCATCAATCATACCAAGTTCTCTTCTAATGAAATTAAATCTTTCCTCATTTAGAGACTTAGTGAAAATATCTGCTAATTGATTCTCTGTGCTTATAAATTCTAATGCAACGTCTCCATATTGAACATGATCTCTAATAAAGTGGTGTCTAATGTCAATATGTTTGCTTCTAGAGTGTTGAATATGATTCTTTGAAAGATTTATAGCACTTGTATTGTCACATTTTATAGGTATATAGTTCATCTCATGACCATAGTCCTTAAGTTGTTGGTTCATCCAAAGAATTTGTGTACAACAACATCCAACTGCTACATATTCAGCTTCAGCAGTTGAGAGAGCAACTGAAACTTGTTTCTTGCTAAACCAAGAAACTAAGCATTCTCCAATGAAGTGACAAGTATCTGAAGTACTTTTCCTATCTAAAAGACTACCAACATAGTCTGCATCTGAATATCCTATAATATAAAAAGATGCATTCCTAGGATACCATAAACCTAGATGCAATGATCCATGTAAATATCTTAAGATTCTTTTTACAGCATTTAAATGAGATTCTTTAGGACATGATTGAAATCGTGCACATAAGCAAACACTATACATAATATCGGGTCTAGAAGCAGTAAGGTATAAAAGTGATCCGATCATACCTCTATAAAGCTTTTCATTAATGCTCTTACCCTTTTCATCTTTGTCCAATTTTGTTGATGTGCTCATAGGAGTCTTGGCATTTTTGCATCCTTCCATACCAAATTTCTTGATTAAATCTTTGGCATATTTGGATTGGTTGATGAATATGCCCTTATTGCTTTGCTTTATTTGTAGACCAAGGAAATACTTAAGTTCTCCCATCATGCTCATTTCAAATTCCCTAGTCATGCACTTAGCAAATTCTTGACAAAGCAACTCATTAGTAGAACCAAATATTATATCATCAACATAAATTTGAACAATTAGTATATCATGCTTATGCTTTTTGATGAATAGTGTAGTGTCAACATTTCCCTTGGTGAAGCTATTTTGTAATAAAAAAGAACTTAGTCTCTCATACCAAGCTCTTGGAGCATGTTTTAAACCATAAAAAGCTTTTGAAAGTTTAAAAACATGATTTGGCAAATCATAGCTTTCAAAACCTGGTGGTTGTTCTACATACACTTCTTCATCTATATAACCATTTAGAAATGCACTTTTCACATCCATTTGAAAAAGTTTGAAATTCATGTGACATGCATATGATAAGAGTATTCTTATAGCTTCTAATCTATCTACAGGTGCATATGTTTCATCATAATTTATACTTTCTTCCTGATTATATCCTTTTGCAACTAGTCTTGCCTTATTCCTGGTTATTAACCCTTGTTCATCTAATTTGTTTCTAAATACCCATTTGCTACCTATGATTTGATGATCCTTGGGTCTAGGTACTAGGTTCCATACCTTATTTCTCTCAAATTGGTTGAGTTCCTCGTGCATGGAAAATACCCAACTTTCATCATTAAGAGCCTCATCAATATTTTTAGGCTGAATTTGTGAAATAAAGGCAATGTCAGTGACTAAGTGCTTGAAATGAGATCTAGTACTTACTCCCCTTGATAGATCACCAATTATTTTCTCTTTTGGATGATCTTTCGTCATTCTCCATTCTTTTGGAAGTTCTTGCTCCATTTGTTCTTGATTTTGAGGTAGAGTGTCATTTTGCAGTAAATTTTCTTGATCATTTTCTTCTTTTCCATTTTCAATATCAAGTTTTTCCATATTACCTACAACATCATCAAGAGCACTACCTTTCACAAGATCAAGTCTACTATATTCATTAAAAACAACATGCATGGATTCTTCAACCGTTAATGATCTTTTATTAAATACTCTATATGCTTTGCTGGTTGTAGAGTATCCTAAAAAGATACCTTCATCAGACTTAGAGGAAAATTTTTCAAGATTGTCCTTGGTGTTCAATATAAAACACTTGCATCCAAATACTCTAAAGTATGATATCAAGGGCTTTCTTCCATTCCATAGCTCAAATGAGGTTTTGTTTAAAAGAGGTCTTTTGAAAACTCGATTTGAAATATAACATGCAATGTTTGTGGCTTCTGCCCAAAAATAAGTTGGTAAATCATATTCATTTAGCATTGTTCTAGCCATTTCAATTAAAGTTCAATTTTTCCTTTCACCTACCCCATTTTGTTGAGGTGTCCTAGGAGATGAGAAATTATGTGAAATGCCATGTTCAAGACAAAAGCTTTCAAAGTTTTCATTTTCAAATTATTTCCCATGATCACTCCTTATTTTTGAAATGCAGTAACTTTTTTCATTTTGAATTCTTTTAGCAAAGTTTTTGAAGTTTTCAAAAGCATCACCCATTTGAGCTAAGACAATTACCCAAGTAAATCTAGAGTAATCATCTACGATGACAAATGCATAATGTTTTCCTCCTAAGCTAGCAATTCTAGTAGGTCCAAACAAGTCTAAATGCAGTAGTTGAAGAGGTTTTGAAGTACTTACTATGTTTTTGGCTTTGAAAGATGACTTGTGTTGCTTTCCTCTTTGACAAGGATCACATGTCCTGTCTTTTTCATATTTAACTCTTGGTAATCCTTTTACTAGCTCTCCTGTGCTGAGACTTTGTATTAAGTCCATGTTAGCATGACCAAGTCTTATATGCCACAACCAAGATTCTTCACTAGTAGTCACAAGACACTTAGAGGAATGGTTAGATAGTTCATGTAAGTTTATTATGTACATATTGATATCTCTATTTCCTTTAAATATTTCTTGACCATCGATAGAGATCACAAGACATTCATTTGAAGTAAAGATTACTTTGTTTCCTTTATCACATAATTGACTTACACTTAACAAGTTATGTTTCAAGCCATCAACAAGTAAGACATCCTTAATAAAACTAGTACCATTAACACCAATGGAACCAATGTCAATTACCTTACCCTTTGCATTGTTTCCAAAGGTAACTTTACCTCCATCAATACTTTTGATTTCATTGAAAAGTTCTTTGTCTCCTGTCATATGCCTTGAGCATCCACTGTCTACTAGCCAAGCATTTTTGTTTATTGTGGACTTGAGGCATACCTATAAAATCACAAATCAAGTATGATTTTTAGGTACCCAAATGAGTTTGGGTCCTTGGGGGTTAGCATATGAAGGTTCCCAATGAGCCTTCCTTATCCAACAATGTTTATTTATGTGACCAATTTTCATACAATAATTACATTGTTTCGGTCTAAACTTGCTTTTTGGTCTGACAATGTATTTAAATGCCATAATTCTATTAGACTGAATTTGAGAGCAATGACATGCACAATCATGATTAATCTGCATTTTTCTAGATGCATGCTTCCTATACATAAAGACATGATTATTCTTTTTCTGTATAGAGGGTTTAACAATCTTATTTCTTGGTGCAGTTCTAACAGGTGTGGAGATGTGAGATTCTTTAGATTTAACAAATACAATTTTGTGAGAAGATGATGATGTGTCTTTAAATCCTAGACCATGTCTAATTAAAGGTGATCTATGAGACACAATGAGAGTATCTAAGCTCTCTTTACCTTTGTGAAATTTAGAAATGAAATTTCTAAGTTCCTCAACTTCATTTTTCAAAGTATTATTTTTCTTTTAACAATGAAGCTATGGAGGGTCTTGATGAATATTCATCTAATGACTTTTGAAGAGATTCATTAGATGATTTAAGCTTTATGTTCTCTTTTTCTAAACCATCTATCTTATTTTTCAAATTAGAGATATTATTTCTATAGGTACTAAATTTAGTTCTATATTTCTCTAATTCTATATTTAATTCTTCTATTAGGCTTTGCACATCAGTATTCATGATGCTCATATCTTCATTTGCTTCTTCTATGCCAGCAACTCTTGAACCATAGTCTTTAAGAGGAAGACTTCTCAGGATTTTATTGTTTACATCTTCCAAACTCAGATGCTTCCCAAGTTTTCTCATTCCATTTATAATGGATAGAAGACGGTTGGTCATGTCAGTGATTGACTCATTGGATTCCATCTTGAAGAGCTCATATTCTGAGGTTAGAAGTTGAATCTTCTTGGATTTGACTTGCTTAGTTCCCTCATGATAGTTCTCCAATGTCTTCCACATGTTGTATGTTGTTGAGCAGTGTTGTATTCTCCCACATTCTTGAATAGATACTGAGCTTGATAGGATAGTCATTGCCTTCTTGTTTTTGAAATTTGTTGTTCTTTGAGGCTCTGTCCAATCATCTCTTGATAGGATTTCTTCTTCACCATCAGCTCCTCTTCTGGTTGGTGGTATCCATTCTTTTCGTACACTATCCCAGACTTCAATTCCTTCACTATTCAAGTATGTCTCCATCCTAAACTTCCAATGAGCATAATTGGCTCCATCCAAGTAAGGTTTGATACTTTAGAATCCTTCACTAGCCATATCTTACTCTTTACTAGCGCTTTTTAGGCTTCGATGCTAGACAAGGCTCTGATACCAATTGTTGCCCAGATATTAAGCCAAGAAGAGGGGTTGAATTGGAGTTTTTAAAAAAAATTAAACTTTAAGGTGCGAAAATAAACAATTAATTTTAGGAGGGATAGAGAAAATTTGACACACAGATTTATAGAGGTTCGGGTGTTAACAAACCCTACTCCTCTCCCCAATCGCAATTGGGAGTTTCACTAACACACTAAGTGTTACAATGGAGTTTTACAAGCTCACTCCCAACTATGGTGTTTCTCATAATGGCTCACACCTAACCCAGAAAACCCTTGTGTTTTAATGGCTCACACAATAACCAATTCCTTGTGATTTACAGGCTCACACAAACAACCTTCACTTTGTGTTTTACAGGCTCACACAAATAACCTTTTTATTTGTGTTTTGGAGGTTCACACAACTAACTCTTACAAGTGTTCTACTCTTAACTCAGAAATACCCAAAGCTCACTTGATTAAAGATTACAGAGAGAACCACTTATAAATATTAATTTGCTCAAATATGAGGAGCAAAAAGATTTTTTACAGAGAATAGATTTGTTCTCAAAGTAAGAAAGTACAAATTGCTTGTAATAAGAATTAAATTCGAAGTATATGTTATTCTATTGTTATTCTCATCATTCTCTTGTTCTTAATGCATAAATGACTTCCATTTATACTTTCATGGCTGAATATAGCCATTGGGGTGCATTAAATACGAAACTAGCCGTTGTACCAACCAAAAAATTGCGTCTGACATTTTTCTCTTTCATTGTTCACAGGCGTGACTATGTTTGTCATGGGAGTGACAGTTCTTCCCAAGCCGTGACTGAAGTGGTGAACTTGGTCGTGAAGCTCTCTGGAATGTTTTGACATATAGAGTCACGGGCGTGACATGTTTCCCAGCCGTGATCCAAGTTGTGACTCTAGTCGTGAAGCTCTCTGGATGAAATTGCTTGATTCTTCACGGGGGTGACACCTTTGTTCACAGGGGTGACTGAAATACATACTTAACGGTTTGTTTTTCCTTCATGGTTGTGAACTTTAAAAGTTGGTTTTGGTAACGGTTAGCTCAGTTCACCCGAGTGACTCATAGAGTCACGACAGTGAACATGCTACTACTTGAATTTTGTCTTTCAATGAATATTCTTCCAATTCTCCATTCTTGCAATGTAATCCATGTCTTGTATAATATACTTACAAAAATAAGTATGTTAAATACAATATTGCTATATTATTTGTTATCATCAAAATGACGGAAATACCCCTCGAGGTTTAACAACATTATTAGTCACGGGCATTGCTGTCCAGATATTGAACCAAGAAGGGGGGTTGAATTGGATATTAAAAAAATTCTTAACTTTTAAGTGCGAAATGAAAAGTTAAGTAGAGTAGGGATAGGAAGATATCATGCAGGAAATTTTGTAGAGGTTCGGGTGTTAACAAACCCTACTCCTCTCTCCAATCTCAATTGGGAGTTTCACTAACACACTAAGTGTTACAATGGAGTTTTACAAGCTCACTTCCAACTATGGTGTTTCTAACAATGGATCACACCTAACCCAGAAATCCCTTGTGTTTTAATGGCTCACACAATAAACCAATTCCTTGTGTTTTAAAGGCTCATATAAATAACCCTTACAAGTGTTATACTCCTAACCCAATTTACCCAAACTCACTTGAGTAGTATATTACAAAGAGAAACACTCACAAATCTATAATGCTCAGAAAATAATGAGCAAAAAGATCTTTATAGAAAATTAATGTTTGTTTTGAAAGTATTAAATACACAAATGGCTACAACAAGATTTTGATTCGAAGTATTAGCTATTCTCTTGTTATTGATTCATAAATGACTTGGAATTATACTTCCATGGCAAATTATAGCATTTTGGTTGCATTTAATGCGAAAATAGTCGTTGCACAAACTCTTAATTTCGCGTCTGACATGTTTCTGTTTCCTCTTTCACGGTCGTGAATAAGTGTGTCATGGTCGTGACTGTTCTTCTAAGCCGTGACTTGAGTGGTGACTTCGGTCGTGAAGCATTATGGAATGATTTGAAATATTTGATCACGAACGTTACATTATTCTTTCACGGGTGTGAACATCATTCTTAGCCGTGGTCCTACTAGTGACTTTGGTCGTGAAACGCTCTGAAGAAATTTGACATGTTTTCTCACGGGTGTGACTGATATGATCATTCACGGTTACTATGATCCTTCATGGCCATGAAATTTAAATGTTGGATATTTGGCGCTAAGCTCCATCACGGGCGTGACATAAAAGGTCACGGGCGTGAACATGTTATTTCTTCATTTTTTTTTGTCTTTTTAAGATTAGTTTTCCATTCTCCATTCTTGCTATCATGTTCCATACCCTGTTCAATAAACTTAGAAAACAAGTATGTTCAATACATTATTGTTATTTTATTTGTTATCATCAAAATGATGGAAATACCCCTCAAGGTTCATCAATCTCCCCCTTTTTGATGGTGATAAATAATCTAGCAATATGTGATTTTGAGAAGTCTCTCCCTCAAAAGATGCTTAAGATAAAAAATTATTGAAGTGCAAGAATTGTAAAGAATGATGAAGTATAACATGGATATATGCTTCCTAGTTTAGGTATATGCAAGTTATATGCAAGGTATATCCAATGTATACCAAAATTTCACTTAAAACTAGTTAAGTATGCAAAATATATTAACGGTATATTAACTCATTTGCATACTTGCATATTTTGATTCAAATAAGTATTTCAAATATATTGAATTTTAAATTTAAATATAATAAATTACTAGGTTTTCTCCCTTTTGTCATCAACAAAAAGAATAAAAAAATAAATCATAAGGAAAAACTAATGCAATTATATTAATATTAAAAGAAAAGTACAAGGTTTGGATAAGTGACTTAAAGTCCTACATCAAACATGCTAGAAATTAACATAGCGAAAATATAGTCTAACTAGATTTGGAGCCGAACATCCCATCTCTAAGGCGAGCTACTTCTGCCTCGAGGCTCTCCATGCGAGACTCCATGAAATCCTTGAGGTTCTCTAACCTCTCATCCATCAAAGCCTGCAATTGGTCAAATCGTGGTGCCAAGAGATCCATAAACCACTTGCTGAGCCAAGTTCAGTGTGGAGGCAGAGGATTGTCCAATTTCCTGCTCAACCTCTAGGGGCACCGTCTCAACTTGAACTCTCTTCCTCTGCTGGATTCCTTAGATGCCAACTTTGAAGTCGTCTGAATCGTTGTCCTCCCAAATAATCTCACCAGCTATATTGGTGAAGTGATAGTAGATGTTGTTCTCATGAACTATGCGAACCGCCGCTCCCATTTTGATAAACGACTCGACGTCTAGTCGGTCTCAAGGATGTGCTAGTATTAGGTTGAAGTTGTGCTCCTCTAGCTTTAAATACCCAAGTTTTATAGCAAGGTGAGTCACGTACCCACCAATCAAAATGTATCCGGAGGGCTTTGTAATAATAGACAGTAGATGGTTTGCAAACCATCGAGATAAAGCCACTGTTAGGCCTCTTCGGGCCATCTCCAGGAGAAAGAGCTCGGATTTCTGAATCGATCCGTTGCTGTCTCCTCTGGCAAAAATGCTATAGGTTAGAAACCTATGCAAGTACTTATGCACTGGTGATCGAAGGTGGGTAATTTTCGGCTTCTTGATGTCCCAGCTGCAATCGAGCCCGAAATGAATCCATGCCTGAGTAGCATAGAACACCTCACTCTTATTAAGGATACCATCAGAGGGAAGGTTGAACATGTCACCAAAATCTGTGGCAGTGAGGGTGTTCGGATGCTTGCAAACTTGGAATTTTACTGTGCCGGTGGGAGAGACTTGTAGGGTGCTAAGAAACTCGAGAGTTGGTTCCCTCAGCGTCAGTTGATGGATACAACGAAATTTTTTAGATGACAAGCCTGGAGTTATTCTGTCATCCTTGTCTCGAGACCAAGTGTTCTGATAGTTTGCCACTTAAATGATCGAGAGGAAAGGAGTGGGTTTTGCTTGAGAATCGAGTATCTTAGATGACAGTGCTCTAGAATAATGTTTAGAAGGTAGTCCATGTACCTTCTTAGAATATAAGACTTCTTTCTGGTACCTTTGGAGGAGTCGGGTTCCATTTTTGATTTTGAAATATATTTTTGAAGAGAGAAAATCTGAAGTAATTTTGGAATAGAACCTAGAGTGTTTTGATTTCTGATGATGAAGACAGGTTTTGAAGGTATTTATAGATGTTGTATGTTTTTAGGGGGCTAGAATCGTCAAAATGGTATTGAATGGTGATAAATAAGAGAAGTTCGAGAGTTGGAAATGAGAGAAATAACGGCAGAAAATGTTTTATAGCTGACATCTTCACAGGCGTGAAAGCTAAGTCACGGACGTAAAATGTCGTGTTCACGGTTTGCTGAAGAGACACTCTACCCATGATGAGGGATGTGAAATGATTCACGATCGTGCCAATTAAAGGTCATGGATGTCAATGATGAAATATCACAGTGGTGAAAAATGAGTCATGGTCGTGAAGTACAATCTTCACTACTTGTGACTGTGAGACAGAGCGTGACATAAAGCGTGAAAGCTTCTGTAAGCTTTTTTTGGTGGAAATGTTCACGATCGTGAATAATCGTCACAGGTGTGAACAAAAGGTTTCACGGGGGTGATAGAAAATGGTTATGGGTATGAAACATAGTCTTCACTACCTTCAACCGTGAAACATGTTGTGAAGCAAGGCGTAAAAGCTACTGGAGCTTTTGGCGATTATAATCAAGGCTGTGAATATATGTCACAGGCGTGAATTGCCTAAAATCTTCATTAAATAAAACTAAGTCTAAAACAAGACTAAATCATTTCTAAGTACTTCTATCCCCTATAACATATATTTCTATCAAGTTAGCTAATTCATACTAAAAAGATGAGACAAAACAACAACAAAAAAACACAAGATTATCAATCATACCAAGCTTTCTTCTTATGAAATTAAATCTTTCCTTATTTAGAGACTTAGTGAAGATATCTGCCAATTGATTGTCTGTGCTTATAAATTCCAATACAACATCTCCATATTGGACATGATCTTTAATAAAATGATGTTTTATGTCAATATGCTTACTTCTAGAGTGTTCAATGGGATTCGTGGACAGATTTATAACACTTGTATTGTCACATCTAATAGGTATATGGTCCATACTATGAAAATAATTCTTAAGTTGTTGTTTCATCCAAAGGATTTGTGTACAACAACATCCTGCTGTTACATACTCTGCTTCAGTGGTAGAAAGAGCAATTGAAACTTGTTTCTTGCTAAACCAAGAAACTAAGCATTCTCCAATAAAGTGACAAGTACCTGAAGTATTTTTTCTATCTAAAAGACTTCCAGCATAATTAGCATCTGAATATCCTATTATGTGAAATGATTAATTTCTAGGATACCATAAACCTAGATGCAATGAGCCATGTAAATATTTTAAAATTCTTTTTACTGCATTTAAATGTGACTCTTTAGGACACGATTGAAAGCGAGCACATAAGCATACACTATATATTATATCGGGTCTATAAGCAGTAAGATATAAAAGTGATTCGATCATACCTCTATAGAGCTTTTCATTAATGCTCTTACATTTTTCATCCTTGTCCAATTTTGTTGATGTGCTCATTGGAGTCTTGGCATTTTTGCATCATTCCATTCCAAATTTCTTAAGTAAGTCTTTGCCATATTTGGATTGGTTGATGAATATGCCCTCATTGCCTTGTTTTATTTGTAGACCGAGGAAGAATTTTAGCTCACCCATCATGCTCATTTCGAATTCCCTAGTCATACACTTAGCAAATTCTTGGCAAAACAATTCATTAGTAAACACAAATATGATGTCATCAACATAAATTTGAACAATTAGAGTATCATGCTTACATTTTTTAATGAATAATGTAGTGTCAACATTCCCCTTTGCAAAATTATTTTCTAAGAGAAAATAACTTAGTCTTTCATACTAAGCTTTTAGGGCTTGTTTCAAACCATATAAAGCTTTTGAAAGTTTAAATACATGGTTGGGAAAATCATAGCTTTCAAAACCTGGTGGTTGTTCTACATAAACTTCTTCTTCTATAAAGCCATTTAAAAAGGCACTTTTTACATCCATTTGAAAGAGTTTGAAATTCATATGGTATGCATATGCTAAAAGTATTCTTATGGCTTCTAATCTAGCTATAAGAGCATAGGTCTCATCATAATCTATTCCTTCTTCCTGATTATATCCTTTTACAACCAACCTAGCCTTATTCCTAGTTATTGAACCTTGTTTATCTAGTTTATTTCTAAATACCCATTTGCTTCCAATGATTTGATGCTCCTTGGGTCTAGGTACTAAGGTCCATACCTTACTTCTCTTAAATTCGTTGAATTCCTCTTGCATAACAATCACCCAACTTTCATCATTAAGAGCCTCATCAATATTTTTAGGCTCAATTTGAGAAACAAAGGCAAGATCAGAAACTAAATGTTTGAGATGAGATCTAGTACTTACTCCCCTTGTTGGATCACCAATGATTTGCTCTTTTGGGTGATCTTTTGTCAATCTCCATTCCTTTGGGAGCTCTTGCCTGTTGTTCTCTTGATCTAGAGGTAGAGAATCATCTTGGTGTGAATTTTCTTGATCATTTTCTTCTCTTTCATTTTCAAGATAAAGTCTTTCCATGGTACCTACAACATCATCAAGAACATTACCTTTCATAAGATCAAGTTTACTAAATTCATCAAAAACAACATGCATAGATTCTTCAACAGTTAATGACTTTTTATTAAATACTCTATATGCTTTGCTAGTTGTAGAGTATCCTAAAAAGATACCCTCATCAGATTTAGAGGCAAATTTTCCAAGGTTGTCCTTGGTATTCAATATGAAACACTTGCATCCAAATACTCTAAAGTATGATATCATGGGCTTTCTTCCATTCCATATCTCAAATGAAGTTTTGTTTAAGAGAGGTCTTTTGAAAACTTGATTTGAAATATAACATGCAGTATTATGGCTTCAGCCCGAAAGTAAGTTGGTAAACCATACTCATTGAGCATTGTTCGAGCTATTTCAATTAAAGTTTGATTTTTCCTTTCGACTATCTCATTTTGTTGAGGTGTCCTAAGAGATAAAAAATTCTGTGAAATGCCTTGTTCTAGATAAAAATTTTCAAAGTTTTCATTTCCAAACATTGTAAGTAGTCATTGACGATGACAAAGGCATAGTGTTTACCTCTTAAGCTTGCAATTCTAGTAGGTCCAAAAAGATCTAGATGCAGGAGTTGTAGAGGTTTTGAGGTACTGACAATGTTTTTGGATTTGAAGGATGAATTGTGTTGTTTTCCTCTTTGACACGGTTCACATGTCTTGTCTTTTTCAAATTTGACTTTTGGTAGTCCCTTTACCAGCTCTCCTTTGCTGAGGCTTTGAATTAAATTCATACTTGCATGACCAAGCCTTCTATGCCACAACCAAGAATCATCACTATAGTCACAAGACACTTAGAGGAAAGGCTAGATATTTTTTGTAAGTCTATTTTGCAGGTATTGACATCTCTATTTCCTTTAAATATCTCTTGGACATCAATAGAGGTTACAAGACATTAGATGGAAGTAAAGATTACTTTGTTTCCCTTATCACATAATTGACTTACACTTAACAAGTTATGTTTCAAGCCATCAACAAGTAAGACATCTTTAATGAAAGTAGTACCATTAATACCAATAAAGCCAATGCCAATTACCTTACCCTTAGCATTGTTTCCAAAGGTAACTTTACCTCCGTCAATACTTTTGATTTCATTGAAAAGTTCTTTGTCTCCAGTCATATGCCTTGAACATCCACTATCTACTAGCCAAACATTTTTGTTTGTTTTGGACTTGAGGCATACCTATAGAATCACAATTTAAGTATGGTTTTTAGGTACCCAAATGAGCTTGGGTCCTTGGGGGTTAGCACATGAAAGTTCCTAATGAGCCTTCCTTATCCAGCAATATTTATTTATGTGACCAAATTTCATACAATAATTACATTGTTTAGCTCTAAATATGTTTTTTGGTCTTACAATGATTTTGAATGTCATATTTCTATTAGATTGAGTTTGAGAGCAATGGCATGCATAAGCAAGATGAATTGGTTCTTTTCTAGGTGCATGCTTCTTTTACATAAAGGCATGATTAGCCTTTTGAGGTTTCCTTCTTAGGCTTACCAACTCTTGATCATCTCTCTTATGTATAGAAGATTTAGTGTATTTTGTGCACTTAGCCCTTGGGGCTGTTACAACAATTGTGGAGATATAGGGTTCACTTGACTTAACAAAAGTAGTCTTGTGAGAAGATGATGATGTACCTTTAAATCCTAGGCCATGTCTAATTAAGGGTGGTCTTTGAGACACAATGAGAGTATCTAAACTCTCTTTTCCCTTATGAAATTTTGAAATGGAGTTTTTAAGTTCCTCAACTTCATTTTTCAAAATATTGTTTTCTTTAAGCAAGGAATTAGTTGAGGGTCTTGAAGAGTACTCATCTATTGACTTTTGAAGAGATTCATTAGATGATTTAAGCTTAAAGTTCTCCTTTTCTAAAACATCCATTTTGATTTTCAAATTAGAAATGTTATTTTTATAAGTATTGAATTTACTTATATATTTCTCTAGTTCTAGATTCAATACTTCTATTAGGCTTTGGTCATCATCATCTTCACTATTACTATTATTATCATACTATCATTATTGAAAGAGTATGAGTGAAGTGATCCTACCTTATCCTAGATGTGATCCTCTATAGCCATGAAGCATAGGTTGACCTCTTCACTTTCATTGTCATCTTTTTCACTTGAAGAGCTTTCGTCATCCCATGTGGCTTTGTGGCCATTCTCCCCAATGTCTCTTTGGTATTTGCTCTTATGCTTCTTGAGCCTTGGACATTCCGATTTAATGTGCCTTCCTTGCTTAAAGAGCATAGTAATGTCCTCATTTGCATCATCACTCTTTTCTTCATCATCTTCAACTTCCTATTGATATTTTAAAGTAGAGACTTTTAGTGCTAGAGACTTTCTTTTTTCTGGCTCTGCTTCAAGCTCTTTATCTCTTTTCACTGCCATTTCATGTGTAAGAAGTTTGCCAATAAGCACATCGGTATTCATAATGCCTATGTCTTCATTTGCCTCTTCTATACCGATAACTCTTAAACCGTAATCTTTGAGAGGAAGACTCCTCAGAATTTTGTTATTTACATCTTCCAAGCTTAAGTGTTTCCCAAGCTTTCTCATGCCATTTATGATGGCTAATAGACAGTTTGTGTGATGCCCCAATTATATATTAGGAATAATCCCAAATATATAAAAAGGATGCCACAAGCTTAACTCGATAATCTGCTCGAATTGAATTTTTTTTTCATTTTAAATAACTTAATATATTTATTTATTTTGGTTTAGGCAAATTGTTTCAATTATATATATATATATATATATATATATATATATATATATATATATATATATATATATATATATATATATATATATATATATCCTTATATTGTATACACATATGGCATCCGATTATGTTACATAATTATTTACATACACAATATTAATATATGAGATATGTCTACCACACCATATACATAGTCAAACTAAAACAAATACATAATAATACATAACCAACCCTTTAACTATGCTTCTTGTGTCTCTGCTGATATGGACATGGATTTTCTTCTTGATCACTTCACCTCCTACCGTCTATAGTTCCAATTCCTGTGTGAGAAGAACTCACGTTAAGCTAACTCTAGCTTAGTGGTACATATAGGTATTAAGTTTTTCCCAAGCAGTCAAATAAATGCATGTCTCAAATAATTCATGATACACTGAATTTTTATTTCATATAAAAGAAATAAGCACATCTCATAACAGTATAAACATAATAATCATATTCAATAACTACATTCTCATTACTTCCTGTAAGCATTTCATGTTTTGTCACTTATGTTAAAAATAAATTTTCACATTTCATTCCATAGTCTTTAATTAATATCAGCCCAAATCTCACTCCCGGACTGTCCAGATATGGGGTGTGAAATAGGGGCACTCGCGGAGCTTAAGCTACCCTACTCACCATAATCTCAAGTCAAGGGCGCTGGCGGAGCTTAAGCCACCTTGACTGAATATAATTATGTCATCTGTGTATAATTAGGATCAGGGGCGCTCCCAGAGCTTAAGCCACCCTGTCTCTAAATAATATCCATATCGGTACCGTAATTCCCCCCTTAATGGTGGACCATCTATCCTATGTTAGTCCAAAGGTAGAGAAATGGGCAATTAACACCATTAATTACTTGTTTCTATAACCAATATTCATTTCATATTAACACAATCATATATTCACAATTTATTTCAAAACCATGTAATAGCATGATATTTTATCAAATATTAACACAATGTTAAGTTCATAGTTAATAACATTCCTACAACTTGAAAACATGCCAAAATATATAATTTTATCATTGTGACATGTAATTTATGTCATACACACACAACTATGCATAAGGGCAAAACAAAATACATATATGTACAAACCTCGATAGTATTTTTTTTCCAAAATATAAGTTCAGAGCTTGTTCTCTTTTGTTGGTCTTCTTCTTACTTAAATCCTAATTTAAAAATATAATTAATTAATAGCTTGATAAAATATTTATTCTTAATATAACTTAAATAAATAATTTCAATTTCTATTAAGCTAGAAAAAGACCTCTAAGGACTGTTGGATTAATAACTTTTCTTACACTTATCCAATTTATATGATTCTTGATTCTGATTAACTATAACATGTAGAACTAAAATATACTAAAATTTCAGAATTTTGGAACCTTTACATAATTGTTGGTATAATTTTAAATATTGACCTATTTTCTGCCCTTAGGCAGTTTCAAGGTACCCAATTCACAAATTAATAACTTTCAATGTGTAGCTTCAATTATTCTAAAACATTTTATATAGTTATATAAGTTAATTGGGATCATGTTTCTTGTTTAACGCATTTTCAGATTCAGTCTCTAAGGTTCTCAAATATTTGAGGATATATAACCGGTTCAACATAGAGTATCAACCCGACCAGTTTAATTGTTCAGCTCATAACTCCTAACATACATGACATTTTAAGATGAAACTTTCACAGAAATTTAGATAAGACATAGTAGTAAAACTTTTATGATTTTGACTTTGGATAATTCGATCTAAATATAGGTGAAATATAAGGACGAAGTTACTGGAACAGCACAGGTATATGAAACCAGCTCAATCAAGGAAGAGTTATAGTTCATTTCAGAATATCTCCACCTACACAAGCGCAATTCATACGAAATGATGCAGAGACCTCAATAACATATATACCTACAACTTTAATATTTTACAAAATCTCAGAATCAGCCACTAAGATGATCAATTCTTACAAACACCGTAAGTTATTTGGTTGATACGTCTCCCAGAACCAGTTTCACCCCAATAACCATATATCTTCATATACTCACAATCATTCAATAAAATTTGGCAGAGAGATACACAAGACATATATAAACAACTGGTATGTTTAACACATCCCCAAATTCAAGTCACAAGATAATCAAAAATAGATTGCACTATTCTGTCAAAATATAACCTAAAGAGTTCTAATAACACAATAACCATGGGGAAAATATTTCTTACCAAAATCAGATTTAATTGGACTGATTTTTGATGCAAATCTTGAAGAAGATGATGAGTAATTTGATATGAGATATGGAGGAAGAAAAAAGGATGAAGAAGAAGAAGAGAAGAATGAGAAAAGAGAATTTGGGAGAAATAGTTTTCAGCCCCCCTTCTTCCCGTTTTTGGTCTTCAGCCTTTTTTTTTCTGACCATTTACTGTTCACTGTTCACTTTACCTTTTTTATTTTTAATTTTCTTATTATTATTATTATTTCACATATTTCTTTATAGCTAATATTTTTAATTTTATTTAATCAAAAACACAATTTAATTATGTGGTCTAAATTATTCAAATTAAACTCTAATTAGTGGGTGTTACAATTCTCTCCCCCTTAAGATATTTCGTCCTCAAAACATACCTATGTATCGTCATTGAACAGGTGAGGGTATTGAGCTTTCATCACCTCCTTGCTTTCCCATGTTGCTTCTTCGATTGCATGATTCATCCATAGTACTTTCACTAATGGTACTCGCTTGTTCCTCAGTTCCTTAATTTCTCTTGCTAAAATTTGGACTAGTTCTTCTTCATATGTCAAATCTTGTCTCACCTGAATGCTTTCAGCAGGTATGATGTGATTAGGATATGATCTATATCGTCTTAACATTGAGACATGGAAGACATCATGTATTTGACTCATCTCTGGTGGTAGAGCGAGTCTATAAGCGACAGGTCCAACTCTTTCTAATATTTCATAAGGTCCGATGAACCTTGGACTTAACTTGCCTTTCTTTCCAAATAGCAAAACTTTCTTCCAGGGAGATACTTTAAGAAAAACTTTATCACCCACTGCATATTCAATGTCCCGTCTCTTGAGGTCAACGTATGATTTTTGTCTATCTGTAGCTGTTTTAAGTCTTTCGCGAATGACTTTCACTTTTTCTTCTGTCTCTTGCACTAGGTTTGGTCCTATAAGTTTACTCTCGCTGAGCTCTGTCCAACATATAGGTGTTTGACACTTCCTCCCATAAAGTGCCTCATATGGAGCCATCTGGATACTAGACTGATAACTGTTATTATAGGCGAATTCCATTAAAGGAAGATATTTGTCCCAGCTACCTTTAAATTCGATGACACAACTTCTCATCATATCTTCTAGAATCTGAATGACACTTTCTGACTGTTCATCTGTTTGCAGATGAAAAGCTGTGCTGAAATTGAGCTTAGTACCTAGAGCTCATTGTAGACTACCCAAAATTGAGATGTGAAACAGGGATCTCTGTCAGACATAATAGAAACAGGCGCTCCATGAAGTCGTACAACTTCATTCATATAAATTTCTACCAATTTATTCAATGGATAGTCCTTTCTGATAGGTAAGAAATGTGCTGACTTCGTAAATCTGTCCACTATAACCCATACAGTATCATGTTTCTTTAGAGTCAAAGGCAATCCAGTCACAAAATCCATAGTGATCCGTTCCCACTTCCATTCTGGAATAGAAATTGGATGTAGCAACCCCGAAGGTACTTGATGTTCCGCCTTGACCCGCTGACAAGTTAAACATTTTGAAGTGTACTCTGTGATGTCCTTTTTCATACCTACCCACCAGTATCTGCTCTTCAACTCTTGGTACATCTTGTTACTCCCTGGGTGCATAACATATTTGCTTTCATGGGCCTCTCTAAGAATCCTCTGTCTAAGATCTTCTACACTAGGCACACATAATCTGTCTTGATAGAACAATCCACCATCTAAGTCCATAGTGAATCCAAGTCTCTCCCCCTTAAAGATCAACTCAGCTAATTCAATTAACTTTTTGTCTTGTCTTTGTGCATCCTTGATTTCCTGCATAAGAGTGGGTTGAAGGTACAACTCTGCCACCATCTTTCTGCTTAAAGCATCTGCTACTACATTAGCTTTGCCTGGATGATAGTCAATCACACAATTATAATCCTTTATTAGTTCTAGCCATCTTCTCTGCCTCAAATTCAATTCTTTCTATGAGGGAAGATATTTTAAACTCTTGTGATCTGTGTAAATAAAACACTTCTCCCCATATAAATAATGGCGCCAAATCTTCAATGCAAAAACTATAGCTGCTAACTCCAAATCATGGGTAGGATAATTCTTCTCATGCAGCTTTAACTGTCTAGAAGCATAAGCAATCACCCTTCCATCTTGCATCAATACACAACCCAATCCATTATGAGAAGCATCACTATAAATGACATACTCCTTATTAGGAATCGGCTGTGTCAAAATAGGGGCCTTAGTGAGCATACTTTTGAGCTTATCAAAACTAGTTTGACACTTATCTGTCCACTCAAATTTAACATCCTTTCTTAATAGTCTTGTTAAAGGAGAAGCCATCATTGCAAAACCCTTGAAAAATCTCCGATAATATCCATCTAAAACCAAGAAACTTCTGACCTCGGTCACATTTCGTGGAGGTTTCCAACTCATAATTGCCTCAACTTTGCTAGAATCCACTTTAATGCCTTCTATAGAGATAATGTGTCCCAAAAATGTCACCTCCTTTAACCAAAACTCACATTTTGAGAGTTTTCCATAAAGCTTATATTCTCTGAGAGTCTGCAATGGTATTCTCAAATGCTTTTCATGTTCTTCTGAATCTTTAGAATACACCAAAATATCATCAATGAAAACGACAACAAATTGATCAAGATGTGGCTTGAAGATCCTATTCATAAGATCCATAAATGCTGCTGGAGCATTGGTCAGCCCAAATGGAAAAACCAAAAACTCATAATAACCATATCTGGTTCTGAATGCAGTTTTGGCAATATCCTCCGTCTTCACCCTTAATTGATGATAACCAGATCTCAAATCTATCTTGGAAAATACTCATGCATCTTTTAGTTGGTCAAAGAGATCATCAATCCGCGGTAATGGGTACTTGTTCTTGATGGTCACCTTATTCAACTGTCGATAATCAATACATAGCCGCAAAGATCCATCCTTCCTTTTCACAAACAATACTGGTGCACCCCATGGGGATGTACTTGGTCTAATGAAACCCTTATCAAGGAGTTCTTGCAATTGTGTCTTAAGTTCTTTCATTTCTGATGGGGTCATTCTGTATGGTGTCTTTGATATAGGCATAGTTCCTGAAATAAGATCAATAGTAAATTCTACCTCTCTCTCCGGAGGTAATCCAGGTAAATCATCAGGAAAGACATCTGGAAATTCATTTACCACCGGGATATCTTCAATATTTGAACCTCCTTTTCTTATTTCAATCACATGGGCCAAATAAGCTTCACACCTTTTTCTCATCAATCTCTGGGCTTTCATTATGGATATGACTCGATGATGTTGTGAAAATAATTCCCCTTTTACAATAATTGCCTCATGATTTTCTTTTTTAAGTACCACAAATTTAGACTTGCAATCCACCACTGCTTCGTGACGTGAGAGCCAATCTATGGCTAATATGACATCATACTCATGGAAAAGCAACTCAATCAAGTCTGCAGAAAACTCCTTCCCATGCACAACCAAGGGACAATTCCTAAATACTTTATTCACTATTACACTGTGAACCAAAGGATTCTTAACTTCAATTCCATATTCTAGGTTTTCTTTAATCATATTATGCTGACTAGGTGTACTAGTGAAAATATAGGAATGTATGGAACCCGGATCTATGAGTGCACAAATGTCAAAATCATATAATGAAAACATACCAACAATAACATCCGTTGCCGCCTGATGTTCTTTAGCTTTCATGGCATAGGCTCGGATTGGAGCTCTGCTAGATCCAGGTCTATTCACTGTCTCTGAAACAGCCTGCCTCGGTCGGCGTGGTCCTCCTCTAAACTGAACTACAGGCTGAGTTGGAGTTGACCTAGTAGTCTGAGTAGGTGTACCACCTATCAAGAATGGGCAATCCCTCCATAGATGTTCTTTGGACCCACATATAAAGCAAGCACCTGTGGCAAACCAACATTCCCCCCGATGGCTCCTATTGCAAATGGTACATACCGGTATAGCTTCCTTGCTAACCTGAGGTTGTGAACTGGCTGTAGTAGAAGGTGCTTTAGAGGGCGGCCCCCTCCTAAAAGACCCTGTCTGTGAATAACTAAAACTTTTTCTCTGTCCTCTATTCAGTGAACGACTAGTAAAGAAACGACTCTTCTTTCCAATGAATTGAGTCTCAGAAGTAGCTGACTTTTTGGAAGATTCTTCTAATTTCCTCTTTTTTCTTTTCTCATGGCTAAGTGCTGTAGAAACTAACTGAGAAAAATTATTATGCTGAAGAGCAGTCACAATATCTCCAACCTCTTCATTAAGGCCATCTTCAAATCTTCTACATTTATCTCTTTCATTTGCAATTAATTCAGGGGCATACTTGCTCAGTCTGGTAAAATCCCGCTGATACTCAGTCACTAACATTTTACCTTGCTTGATATTTATGAACTCTTTCTTTTTCTCATCAATATAGATCAACAGAATATACTGCTCTTTAAATTCAGAAAGGAAGGAATCCCATGAGACCGATTCCACCATATCTGGCTTAGTAAGAACTGATTTCCACCAATCATATGCCTCATCTTGGAGTAGAGAAGTAGCAAATCTAGCTTTGTCATCTGTTTCCACTTGCAACTCTTTAAAAATTCTTTCAGTCTTTTCCAACCAATACTTAGCTGCAGCTGGATCTTCATCTCTCTTACCATAGAAATCTGAAGCCCCATACTTACGAAGCTTATCAATTGTTACTTTTGGTCTAGGTGGTGGCACTGGGATAAGCTGAGGAATGGCTTGTACCATCTGTTGGAATAATCTAGTCATATGTTGTATAAATGGATTTTGACCAGGGTCAATCTGTTCTGCTGCATGTGGTGGGGGATTTGGAGCAGCATCTTGCCTTTGCATGCTTGCTGCACTAGGCTGATGAGGTGTCCTAGTATCAGGAGAGCTGGTACTCTCAGCCATATCTTGTTCATCAGAAGACATCTTCCTACAATCCTACAAGTTGCCAAGAAGAAAGCCCCATATCAGAATTATATAAGACACATGTATATTTAAACCTAATATCTCATTTCACACCTAGGCCCAGAAACGCCTAAACCTGCTATGATACCACTAAATGTGATGCCCCAATTATATATTAGGAATTATCCCACATATTAAAAAGGATGCCACAAGCTTAACTCGATAATCTGCTTGAATTGAATTTTTTTTTCATTTTAATTAACTTAATATATTTATTTATTTTGGTTTAGGCAAATTGTTCTAATTGAATATATATATATATATATATATATATATATATATATATATATATATATATATATATATATATATATATCCTTATATTGTATACACATATGGCACCCGATTATGTTACATAATTATTTACATACACAATATTAATATATGAGATATGTCTACCACACCATATACATAGTCAAACTAAAAAAAATACATAATAATACATAACCAACCCTCTAACTAAGCTTCTTGTGTCTCTGCTGATATGGGCTTGGATTTTCTTCTTGACCACTTCACCTCCTACCGTCTATAGTCCCAATTTCTGCGTGAGAAGAACTCACGCTAAGCTAACTCTAGCTTAGTGGTACATATAGGTATTCTGTTTTTCCCAAGTAGTCACACAAATGCATGTCTCAAATAATTCATGATACACTGAATTTTTATTTCATATAAAAGAAATAACCACATCTCATAAAAGTATAAACATAATAATCATATTCAATAACTACATTCTCATTACTTCCTGTAAGCATTTCATGTTTTGTCACTTATGTCAAAAATAAATTTTCACATTTAATTCCATAGTCTCTAATTAATATCAGCCCAAATCTCATTCCCGGACTCTCCGGATATGGGGTGTGAAATAGGGGAACTCGCGGAGCTTAAGCCACCCTACTCACCATAATCTCAAGTCAAGGGCGCTCGCGGAGCTTAAGCCACCTTGACTGAATATAATTATGTCATTTGTGTATAATCAGGATCAGGGGCGCTCCTAGAGCTTAAGCCACCCTGTCCCTAAATAATATCCATATCTGTACCGTAATTCCCCCCTTAATGGTGCACCATTTATCCTATGTTAGTCCTCAGGTAGAGAAATGGGCAATTAACACCATTAATTACTTGTTTCTATAACCAATATTCATTTCATATTAACACAATCATATATTCACAATTTATTTCAAAACCATGTAATAGCATGATATTTTATCAAATATTAACACAATATTAAGTTCATAGTTAATAACATTCCTACAACTTTAAAACATGCCATAATATATAATTTCATCATTGTGACATGTAATTTATGTCATACACACACAACTATGCATAAGGGCAAAACAAAATACATATATGTACAAACCTCGATAGTATTTTGTTTTCCACAATATAAGTTCAGAGCTTGTTCACTTTTGTTGGTCTTCTTCTTGTTGAAATCATAATTTAAAAATATAATTAATTAATAGCTTGATAAAATATTTATTCTTAATATAACTTAAATAAATAATTTCAATTTCTATTAAGCTATAATAAGACCTCTAAGGACTGTTGGATTAATAACTTTTCCTACACATATCCAATTTATATGATTCTTGATTCTGATTAACTATAACATGTAAAACTAAAATATACTAAAAGTTTAGAATTTTTGAACCTTTACATAATTTTTGGTATAATTTTAAATATTGACCTATTTTCTACCCTTAGGCAGTTTCAAGGTACCCAATTCAAAAATTAATAACTTTCAATGTGTAGCTTCAATTATTCTGAAAATTTTTATACAGTTATATAAGTTAATTGGAAACATTGTTCATGTTTAACTCATTTCTAGATTCAGTCTCTACAATTCTCAAATATTTGAGGATATATAACTGGTTTAACATAGAGTATCAACCCGACCAGTTTACTTGTTCAGCTCATAACTCCTAAAATACATGACATTTTAATATGCAACTTTCACAGACATTTAGATAAGACATAGTAGTAAAACTTTTATGTTTTGGACTTTGGCTAATGCGATCTAAAAATAGGTAAAATATAAGGACAAAGTTACTGGAACGACACAGGTATATAAATCCAGCTCAATCAAGGAACAATTATAGTTCATTTCAGCATATCTCAACCTACCCAAGAGAAATTCATATGACATTTTGTAGAGACCTAAATACCATATATACCTACAACTTTCATGTTTTACAAAATCTAAGAATAAGCCACTAAGATGATCAATTCTTACAAAAACCGTAGGTTATTTGGTTGATACGTCTCCCAGAACCAGGTTCACCCCAATAACTACATCTCTTCATTTACTCACAATGATTCCATAAAATTTGGCGGAGAGATACACAAGACATATATAAACAACTTTTATGTTTAAACATCCCCAAATTCGAGTCACAAGATAATCCAAAATAGAGTGCAATAATATGTCAAAATATAACCTAAAGAGTTCTAATAACACAATAATCATGAGGAAAATATTTCTTACCAAGATCAGATTTAATTGGACTGATTTTTTATGCAAATCTTGAAGAAGATGATGAGTTATTTGATCTGAGATATGGAGGAAGAAAAAAGGATGATGAAGAAGAAGAGAAGAATGAGAAAAGAGAATTTGGGAGAAATAGTTTTCAGCCCCCCTTTTTCCCGTTTTTGGTCTTCAGCCTTTTTTCTGACCATTTACTGTTTACTGTTCACTTTACCTTTTTTTTTTAATTTTCTTATTATTATTATTATTATTATTATTATTTCACATATTTCTTTATAGCTAATATTTTTAATTTTATTTAATCAAAAACACAATTTAATTATGTGGTCTAAATTATTCAAATTAAACACTAATTAGTGGGTGTTACAGTTTGTCATGTCAGTAATTAACTCATTGGATTTCATCTTGAAGAGTTTGTACTTTGAAGTAAAAAGTTGAATCTTCTTTGATTTAACTTACTTTGTTCCTTCATGATAGTTTTCCAATGTTTTCCACATGCTGTATGCAGTTGGGCAGTGTTGTATTCTATTACATTCTTCAATGGATAATGAGCTTAAGAGAATTGTCATTGCCTTCTTGCTTTTGAAGTTTGCTCTTCTTTGAGGCTCTGTCCAATCATCTCTTGACAGGATTGCTTCTTCACCATCAACTCCTCTTCTAGTTGGTGGTGTCCATTCTTTCCGAACACTATCTCAGACTTCAATTCCTTCATTATCCAGATATGTCTCCATCCAAAACTTCTAATGAGCATAATTTGCTCCATCAAAGTAAGGCTTGAGACTTTGGAATCCTTCATTAGCCATATCTTGATCTTTCCTAGCGCTGTTTAGGCTTCGATGCTAGACTAAGATGTGATACCAATTGTTGCCTAGATATTGAACCAAGAAGGGGGATTGAATTGGATATTAAAAAAAAATTTAACTTTTAAATGCAGAATAAAATGTTAAGTAGAGTAGGGATAGGAAGATATCACACAGGAAATTTTATAGAGGTTCGGGTGTTAACAAACCCTACTTCTCTCCCCAATCTCAATTGGGAGTTTCACTAACACATTAAGTGTTACAATGGAGTTTTACAAGCTCACTTCTAACTATGGTGTTTCTAACAATGGATCACACCTAACCCAGAAATCTCTTGTGTTTTAATGGCTCACACAATAAACCAATTCCTTGTATTTTAAAGGCTCACACAAATAATACTTACAAGTGTTCTACTCTTAACCCAATTTACCCAAACTCACTTGAGTAGTAGATTACAAAGAGAAACACTCACAAATCTATAATGCTCAGAAAATAATAAGCAAAAAGATTTTTACAGAGAATTAATGTTTGTTTTGAAAGTATTAAATGCACAAATGACTACAACAAGATTTTGATTCGAAGTATTAGCTATTCTCTTGTTCTGGATTCATAAATGACTTGCATTTATACTTCCATGGTGAATTATAGTTGTTTGGTTGTATTTAATACGAAAATAGCAGTTGCACCAACTCTTAATTTTGCGCCTGACATGTTTCTCTGTCCTCTGTCACGGTCATGAATAAGTGTATCACGGTTGTGACTGTTCTTTTAAGTCGTGACTTGAGTGGTGACTTCGGCCGTGAAGCATTCTGGAAGGATTTGAAATGTTTGATCATGGGTGTGACATTATTCTTTCACGGGCATGAACATCCTTCTTAGCCGTGGTCCAAGTAGTGACTTTGGCCGTGAAGCTCTTTGGAGGAATTTGAAATGTTTTCTCACGGGCGTGACTTTCTTTCACGGGCGTGACTGATATGATCATTCACGATTACTATGATCCTTCATGGTTGTGAACTTTAAATATTGGATAGTTGGCGCTAACCTTCATCACGGGCGTGACATAAAAGGTCACCGGCTTGAACATGCTATTTCTTCATTTTTTTTCTTTTTAGGATTAGTCTTCCATTCTCCATTATTGCTATCATGTTCCATATCATGTTCAATAAACTTAGAAAACAAGTATGTTAAATACATTATTGCTATTTGATTTGTTAGCAACAAAATGATGGAAATACCCCTCAAGGTTCAACAGGCATGAATATTTTTTCAAGTCGTGATCCAAGTGGTGACTCTGGCTGTGAAGCTCTCTGGAAGAATTTGGCATGTTTGGTCATGAGCTTAATTGTCTTTCATGGGTGTGACTTATATTTCTTTATATATTTGTTTCCTTCAAAAGATGTCTTTCAATCTTGCTTCAGGTTCTACTCAAAGTATATCCTATTTAACACACTTAGAACACAAACTTTGTTAAATACATTATTGCTATTTTATTTGTTATCATCCAAATGACGGAAATACCCTTCAAGGTTCAACATAAGCTTTAAGCCTTTATACATAATGGATAACTCAACATTGATCAACCTATATCTCTCGGTACCCTGTTTTCCTTAATGACATGTTATATATCCTAACTCTAGTTTTAGTAAGAGTATTAGGCTTAACCACACTTATTAAACCATGTTTACCTTGTTCATTGACCATTACCATACCACACATATTCATGTTCATTCTAGGTTATTATAAGAGATAAGAATGCATTTATCATTGTTTAGAATCAACCTTGGTTCACACGCATTAAAATTAAAATTCCATGATTAACCTACTTCACACTCATGAATGACCTTTCACGACCGTGAAAGTACTATTCACGAGTAATTTCTCATGAACTAAGTTGTTAAATTGCCTATGAAAGGGCCTATTTCTTCAACAAACATGAGAACAAGAGATTCACAATCATGAACCATAGATTCACAGTCGTGAATCTAGAAAATTTTGTAGATACACATGCCAAAATAAAATATAATCGTACCACATGCAATTTTCTAAGATTGACAAATGCCATTCACCCTATCAACATTTCAATGCACATTTCCACCAAATTATCATGCCATTGACCCATATTAACTTCTTTAGAACACAAATGCACCACATTATCATTCAAATTAACCATAAATCCCATCATAACATTTAATACCCTAAAAATTTAATTAACGCCACAAACAATCCAAAATCATGCTTTTAAGCTAGCTTTTAAATGTTATTATGTACATACCTTAATCAAATTGGAGCCTTAAAAACCTTACTTTATCAACCTTAAGCCCTTTCCCTCTCTTGAGGGTAAGCTTTTTCACTAACAATAGTCCCTAAAATATAAAAACATATTCTTTAAGCATAAGTCTTAGACTTACACCTAAAAGTTCGACTTTTATGATCTCTACCAACATAAAGGGGGTTTTCCCATTCTAAAACCATAATTTTTCAATACATATCCCTTAACCCAAAAAAATGAGGCAAAAGAGGAAAAAAGAAAAAAAATCATCTACTTACACACACCCACAAAATCTTAGAAGTAGGTCTTAATTTCCAACTATCTTTTTCCATTCTATTTTCCCTATCCAAGCAATTCATCTTGCCTCTCTTCCGTCTCTATTTGATTCTCACCTAAAGGAAGCTTTGAATTTGTCTTTTCTTAGGTTTAATGGTGTTTTTATAAAGGAATAATGGGAGAAAGAGTTCTAGCCATTTGGGAGAATATAAGTCTAAGATTTCTCTTTTGCATAAATGAGGAAAGAGAAGAATGATGCCATTTTATAATCCATGTGATTTGTTGCGGTGAATCACTCTTCACAGGCATCAAACTATTTATTTTATTACTTTGCTTGTTTTCCCTCTTAAATCCTTACTTAATCCACCTCATATGACTAACCATCCCTTAATCACCTTTTTATTACCAAATTATTAACTATGCCTTATTTAACAGGTGTTACATTTCTCTCCCTTTTAAGAAAATTTGGTTCTTAAAATTTTACCTAAATGTTCAACCTGAAACAATTGTGGATGTAATGCCCGTTAATTAAAGCTTATAAGATATGTTGGTAATTAAAGAGAGAGAATGGATAAATTATGGTTTAAAAGTTGAAATAATGATGAAAGTACTTTCATGCCCGTAAAGGGTTATTCACACCCGTGAAAGTGCTATGTTTTGAAAACGACATAATTCACAAAAAGATGATAAACAATACGTGAGTTAGGATTTCACAGGACTAACGTGTATCACTCACCCATATAGTAGGACATAATCCCACTATACAAGAGGATGTCACATGACTATGTCAATATAAAACTTGTTCCATTTAAAACCACTCTCATTTACACACATTCAAAGATACATTGAATATTTTGGCCCCCAAGTCACAAACTTTTCCTATAAATACCACAAAAAGCTCATTTCTTCATCAAAAATCATACATTCTTAGGGTTTCATTAAACTTTTCTGTCAAAATTTTCCCAATCCATCACAAATCTATTTCTTCAAATCAAATGGAGACTGCATCATCAAAGGGAAAGAGAAAGAAGTCCCATGCTCCTAGGAGGTATGCAGATTACCTTATGAATCGAATTCCGGAGCAATGCCATCCTCGGTACTCCACTTTAAAGAAGAGGCCTCTACTGTCATCAAGGTCCTTCGAATGGCAGAAAATCTGAAGTGTCGGGCTCGAAACGGCTATGACAGAGCAACTCCAAGCCTTTCATTTGAAAGAATTTATGGAGATTCACCAGCCAACTTTGAGGGAGCCAACACTGGAATTCCTCAGCACTTTGCAAGTATCACCTACTAGAGTGGTGAAATTCCAACTATGTGACAATCCCAACACCCTAAGTGCCATTGAATTTGGGGAATTGTTTAATCTACCATAAGATGGGATCCTAAATGAACGTGAGCTAGAATTCTCCGCCCCTCGAGCTTGGACACATTTTGGCTATGATTGTAGCTGGGATGTTAAGAAGACAAAGAGCACTCATCTCCTGTCCCCAGTGCACAAGTATTTGCATAGGTTCCTGACCTATAGCATATTCGCTAGGGGAGAAAGCAATGGGACTATCAGGAAATCAGAGCTCTTCCTATTTGAGATGGCTCACAGAGGACTCACAGTGGCACTCTCTAGATGGTTTGCAACCCATCTTATGTCAATTTCCACCAAACCTACAGAACATATACTGATCAGTGGATATGTCACCCATATAGTTGTGAAGCTTAGCTACTTGAAGCTGGATGAGCATCACTTCAACCTCATCCCTGGGCATCCTTGAGATTGCTTGGATGTCGAGTCATTTATAAAGATGGGAGCGGCTGTCAGAATCGTTTTCGAGAACGATATTTTCTACCGCTTCACCAACACTGCTAGGGAGAGTATTTAAGAAGACAATGATACGGAAGATTTTAAAGTAGGCCTCCAAGGAGTCTAGTAGAAAAAGAGGGCTCGGGTTGAGGAAGCACCTCCAGTAGCTGAGCAGGACATCGAACAGTCCTCGGCTTCCACACCGACTTTAGCGCAACAGGTGGTTGACCTCTTGGCACCATGTTTTGAGCAACTGCAGACTTCAATGGATGAGAGGTTGGAGAACCTCAAAGACTTCATGGAGTCTCGGATGGACAGCCTTGAGGCTGAAGTTGTTAGGCTTCGAGATAGGATGTCCAGCTAGAAGTTAGGCTAGACTATAGCCTAAATTTGCTTGTTTTGCTTGTTTATTTCTATTTTTGTTGTTGTTGTGTGTAGGAAATTTTAAATTTCCTTTCTAACTTTTATTTCCTTTGGTGTGTATTTGTTTTCAAACAAATTAATATATTTGCTTTTGTTTATCTTATTGATATTTCTATATCCTTTTTGATTGATGACAAAATGGGGAGAATGGTATAAAACTAGCAATATAAATTAATTAAATGAGGAATTTTTTAATAAAAAATAAGAACCTACAAAAACATTGATATTGAGTGAGGCTAGGAGAATTTAGAAATATTCAATCTTTGATTCAAAATTCATATGCACAGTATAAAATTGAGAAATTGTGTTTTATACACTTTAGATATACCTTAAATATACTTTGGATATACCTTCATGCAAGTTCTCAAAAATAAATATGCCATGATATACCTTAAGTATACTTTACATATACTTCATGCTTTAAAAGAAATTATGGTATATATATTGGATACACTTCTCATATAACTTGCATATACTTAAAATCTAGTAAGTTTATTTCAATTCTACATCATTCTTTACAATTCTTGCATTCTATAAATTTTTTATCCTAAGTATATTTTGAGGGGGAGACTTCTCAAAAGCACATATTGCTAGATTATTTGTCACCATCAAAAAGGGGGAGATTGTTAAACCTTAAGGGGTATTTCCATCATTTTGATGATAACAAATAAAATAGCAATATTGTATTTAACATACTTATTTTCTAAGTCTATTAAACAGGACATGAAATAAAATAGCAAGAATGGAGATTGGAAGAATAATCCTTGAAAGAAAAAATTAAGGAAGTAGCATGTTCACGCCCGTGACTATATGTGTCACGCCTGTGAAAGAGCTAACCGTTACTAAAACCAACATTTGAAGTTCACGACCATGAAGCAAGAACAAACCATGAAATGGACATTTCAGTCACCCCGTGAATACAAATGTCACGCCCATGAATGTTCATGCATTTTCATCCAGAAAGCTTCACAACCAAAGTCACCACTTGGATCACGGATGAGAAGTTTGTCACGCCCTTGACCCAATATGTTAAAACATTCCAGAGAGCTTCACGACCAAGGTCACCACTTCATGGTAAGAAATGTCACGCCCGTGACAAACATAGTCACACCCGTGAATGATGAAAGAGAAAAATGTCAGGCGCGATTATTTGGTTGGTACAACGGCTAGTTTCATATTAAATGCACCCTAACGGCCATAATCAGCCCAGGAAGTATAAATGGAAGTCATTTATGCATTTAGTACATGAGAATAGCATATTCTTTGAATCAAAATCTTATTACAAGCTATTTGTACATTCAATACTTTGAGAACAAAATTTATTCTCTGTAAAAATCTTTTTGCTCTTCATTTATTAAGCAATTAAGATTTGTGAGTGTTTCTCTCTATAATCATTACTCAAGTGAGCTTTGGGTATTTCTTGGTTTAGAGTAGAACACTTGTAAGGGTTAGTTCTGTGAGCCTCTAAAACACAAATTAAAAGGTTGTTTGTGTGAGCCTGTAAAAACACAAAGTGAAGGTTGTTTGTGTGAGCCTGTAAAAACACAAAGTGAAAGTTTTTGTGTGAGCCTGTAAAACACAAGGAATTGGTTATTGTGTGAGCCATTAAAACACAAGAAATTTCTGGGTTAGGTGTGAGCCATTGTGAGAAACACCATAGTTGAGAGTGAGCTTGTAAAACTCCATTGTAACACTTAGTGTGTTAGTGAAACTCCCAATTGCGATTGGGGAGAGGAGTAGGGTTTGTTAACACCCGAACCTTTATAAAAATCATTGTGTCAAATTTCTCTATCCCTCCTAAAATTAATTGTTTATTTCCGCACTTTAAAGTTTAAGTTTTTGAAATTCCAATTCAACCCCCCTTCTTGGCTTAATATCTGGGCAACAAAATATATTGAAAAATTTTATATTAAATATTGAATATTTTTTTATTTATTGATGATATTATGTATGAAATGCAAAATAATGAATAAAATGTATTTAGTGAGTTTATAACTTAATTGATTATCCATAATTAAATATTGATATATTATAATGAAAAATGTGAAACATTTTAGTAGTGATAAAATTGTTATGAAAGAATAAAATATTAAGTAATTAATAATGTAAAATAATAAAATTTATGATTTTAATAGAAATTGAATTAAAGAAATAAAATAATGTCCTTAGTTATTTTTCTGATGGTTAAATCTAGCCCGTGATATAATTGACTAGCTATAGAGACACCATTACCGCGATGCGGGTCATGGGGAATCGCTTATGTAAGCTAATGATTGTCTACTTTAGTGATTGTGACTCAGTGAACAATGTATAGTGTAGTTATCAGATGATATTTCAGGATTACTCTTCAGTGTAGTGGATTTTTGGGTCCACATCCCATGTATCTAGTTTGAAGATTTTCTATCGGATTGAATTTATGAGCAAATGAATAAATAAAAAAAGAAATGATAAATGTGAATAAAATGATAAAAGTGACAATTGTGAATAAAATATGAGAAAAGTGATTAAAATGAAAAATATAATAAAAATGAAATAAGTGAAAAATATGAGAAAAATAATAAAAGTGAGAAATACAAGATAAATGAAAAACAAATTGAAAAAACTGGGTATAATAATAATGATGATAAATGTGATAAATGTGATAAAAATAATAAAGTTGAAAAATAAAAAATAAGTGGAAGATAGATATTAAATTGTGTAGTAAAAATAAATAAAAATAAATAAATAAATAAAAATAATAATATTAGTGACAAAAGTGTAAATCATATATAGTTAATGACATAATTGTAAATAAATAAAAATTTAGAAATTTAAGTGAAATTTGTAACGAATTAAATAAAATAATTGAAAAGAAGAAAGAAAAGAAGGATTAAAAAGAAAAAAATTTATTGAAAAAAATTGATAAAATTAATTAAGATATTAAATAGTGAATTAAGAGTAATTAAAAATAAAGTATTGATAAAATGAATTATATATTAAAGAGAAAAATTGAATAGTATATTAAAAATATAATTGCTTGAGAATATAGTTAGTGAAAAGTTTTAGATTATTAATCACCACTGAGCATATTAATGCTCAACACGTAATTATTTGACTGCGCACATGTAGTAGCGGAAAAAGCATGAGCAAGTATATAAATTTTGGGAGCAGATGGAAGAATAAAATAGTAATATGATATTACTAATAATGGCATGTATATATAGGTATAGATATGGAGTTGTAAGAATGAACCTTGTACATATTATGATAAATGGTATTTGTAAATTATTATGTGTGAACAATGGAAGGATGATTTGTGGATGAATGTAAAATATTTTGTATTATATGTGTGTTATTGTACCCAAAAATGGGTTGTGGATTGTTGCCTTGCAGGTTAGTTAGATAGTTTATAGCCGTTATGCTGCCAAAATTTTTGGAAAAATAAAAATGATTAATTAAATTTTGACGATATTATGGTTATTAAATTAAGATTAAAAAAAGTTTGGCATATATCGGCTATAATCATATTTACCCCGTAACATACGTATATATTGATTGATACAAGGGTGTCACATGCAATGATTTTGAAAAGTGGAAAAGAAGTGCAAACATGTGGTGAATATATGTCAAAGGGAAAATTAGAAGAAGAATTTGAAAACGAAGAGGAAAATGTTGAGGTAGAGTCCGACAAACAATCTGATATAGTATCTCAACTAGTTGTAACTCCTCCATTCCCCAGCCATTTTTCCAAATCCAAGAAGGATGAGCAAGAAAAAGAGATGAGATATATTTTAAAATGTAGAGGTAAACATTCCTTTACTTAAATCTATGAGGTAGATTCTTAGGTATGGTAAATTTCTAAAAGATTTGTGTACAAACAAGAGGAAGTTAAAGGAAAATGAGAAAGTAAGTGTACGGGAGAGTGCCTCTATTGTAATTCAAAATAAACTTCCTTCTAAATGTCAAGATCCAGGTATGTTCACTATACCCTATAAGATAGAAAATATTAAGTTTAAAAGAGTCATGTTAGATTTAGGTGCTTCTATAAATGTCATGCCCCGTTCTATATATTCATTATTAAATATTGGTCATTTGAAAGAAACGAGTGTAATTATTTAACTTGCAGATAGATCTAACAATTATCCTAAAGTGTATTAGAGGATATACTTATATAGGTTAACAATTTGGTTTTTCTTGCTGATTTCTATGTTCTTGATATGGAAGAGGATAACTCTTCTAATTCAGCCTCCATTCTTTTAGGGAGACCATTTTTTAAAATATCTAGAACTAAAATTGATATATAAGAAGGTACTCTAACTATGGAATTTGATGGTGAAATTATTAAATTTAATATTGATGATGTCATGAAATATCCTACTAATATAAATTCAGTTTTTGCTCTAGATAAAATGGTATCTAGGAAATTATTTTTCTGTTGGTAAAAACTTTCTCCTTTATCATTCTAATTTCAAACTATTTCAAGGTAAGTTACATCCTCGTTGGATAGGTCCTTTATGATTATTGACATTTTTTCTCATGGTGCAGTGAAAATAAAAAATTTATCCATAAATAAAATCTTCAAAGTTAATGGTCACTATTTGAAACCTTTTTATGATGGATTACAGGTTCATAATGTTGAAGAATTCATTACGGAATCTCTAATTCTCCAAGATAAACAATACAAAATCATGTCTAGCCAAAGACTTAAAAGAAATGTGCTAATGAAAGACAACCCAATTTAATTTTTTTCAACTTGTTTTAATTATTCTTTGTCAGTTTTAGGAGCACTCATGAAATACAATCTGGGCACACCATATTCACAATCTTCTTCTAGAGTGCTTTTCTTTCCAACTATAATTATTCTTTATTCTTCTAGGATTTTTAGTATCTAAGTTGTTACCTAGATATTGAACCAAGAAGGAGGGTTGAATTGGATATTAAAAATTTAACTTTTAAATTCAGAAGAAAAGTTAAGTTTAGTAGGGATAGAAAAATATGACACAAGAATTTTTATAGAGGTTCGGGTGTTAACAAACCCTACTCCTCTCCCCAATCTCAATTGGGAGTTTCACTAACACACTAAGTGTTATAATGGAGTTTTACAAGCTCACTCCCAACTATGGTGTTTCTAACAATGGATCACACCTAACCCATAAATCCCTTGTGTTTTGATGGCTCACACAATAACCAATTCCTTGTGTTTTAAAGGCTCACACAAATAACCTTTCTTTGTGTTTTGAGGCTCACACAAATAACCCTTACAAGTGTTCTACTCTTAACCCCGAAATACCCAAAACGCATTTGAGTAGATGATTACAGAGAGAAATACTTACAAATCTATATTGCTCAATAAATGATGAGCAAAAATATTTTCACAGAGAATAAATGTTTGTTTTGAAAATATCAAATGCACAAGATGGCTTACAACAAGATTTTGATTCAAAATATTAGTTATTCTCTTATTCTCCTCTTCTCTCTTATTGTTTTGGATGCATAAATGACTTGCATTTATACTTCCATAACAAATTATAGCCGTTAAAATGCTTTTAATATGGAACTAGTCGTTGCACCAACCCTTATTATCGCGCCTGACATGTTTCTCTTTCATCTTTCACGGTTGTGAATATGTGTGTCATGGTCGTGACTACTCTTCCAAGTCGTGACTTGAGTGGTGACCTTGGTCGTGAAGCATTCTGGAAGGTTTTGAAGTGTTTGATCAAGGGCGTGACATGATGTCTTCACGGGCGTGACATCCTTCAAAGTCGTGGTCCAAGTGGTGACTCTGGTCGTGAAGCTCTCTAGAAGAATTTTTCATGTCTTATCACGGGCGTGACTGAAATGTTTATTCACGATTGTTATCATTCTTCATGGCTGTGAACTTTAAATGTTGGATTGTTGGCGCTAAGCTTCATCACGGGTGTGACATATAAGGTCACGGGCGTGAATATGTTATTTCTTCAATTTTATCTTTTTAAGATTAATCTTCCATTCATCATTCTTGCTATCATATTCCATACCATGTTCAATAGACTTAGAAAACAAGTATGTTAAATACATTATTGCTATTTTATTTGTTAGCATCAAAATGACGGAAATACCACTCAAGCATCAAAATGACAGAAATACCCCTCAAGGTTCAACAATCTCCCCCTTTTTGATGGTGACAAATAATCTAGAAATATGTGCTTTTGAGAAGTCTCCCCCTCAAAAGATGCTTAGTATAAAGAATGCTGAAGTGCAAGAATTGTAAAGAATGATGAAGTGTAGCATCAAATTATGCTTTCTAGATTTAAGTATATGCAAGTTATATGCAAAGTATATCCAATGTGTACCAAGATTTTCTTTAAAGCAAGTTAAGTTTATTTAAGGTATATTCAAAGTATAGCAAGTGCATATTCATTCATTTAACTTGCATTAAGGTATATGCAAAGTATACTTAAGATATATTTAAGGTGTATAAAGCTCATTTGCATAACTCTTAACTTTAAACAAATATATTGCTTGGTTCTCCCCCTTTTGTCATCAATAAAAAGAATATCAAAAAGATAAAAAATAATAGAAAACAAAAGCAAATATATTAATTTAAGAAAACCAAATACAAAAGTAATTAAAATTCCGAAAGAAAATTAGAATTTCCTACAACAAACAAGTTAGAAAATATAACATCTAACATAAAATCTAGCCGGACATCCTATCTCTAAGGCGAGCAACTTTTGCCTCGAGGCTATCCATGCGAGACTCCATGAAATCCTTGAGGTTATCTAACCTCTCATCCATCGAAACCTGCAATTGCTCAAACCGTGGTTCCAAGAGGTCAACCACTTGTTGAGCCAAGTTTGGTGTGGAGGTAGAGGATTGTCCCATTTCTTGCTCAACCTCTAGAGGCGCCACCTCAACTTGAACTCTCTTCCTCTGCTGGATTTCTTAGAGGTCAGCTTTGAAGTCATCCAAGTCATTGTCCTCCCAAATGATTTCACCAGCAGTGTTGGTGAAACGGTAGTAGATGTTGTTCTCAAAACTATACAAACAGTCGCTCCCATTTTGATGAAGAACTCGACGTCTAGTCAGTCTCGAGGATGCCCTGTTATGAGGTTAAAGTGATGTTCATCTAGCTTCAAGTATCCGAGCTTCAAGGCGATGTGAGTCACATACCCACCAATTAGAATGTCTCCGGAGGACTTGGTGGCAATTGACAAAAGATGGTTTGCAAACCATCGAGATAAAGCCACTGTGAGGCCTCTTCGAGCCATCTCCAGGAGAAAGAGCTCTGACTTCCTGATTGTTCCATTGTTGTCTCCTCTGGAAAAAATGCTATATGTTAGAAATCTATGCAAATATTTGTGCACTGGGAACGAAGGTGGGTGCTCTTTGTTTTCTTGACGTCCCAGCTGCAGTCAAGCCCGAAGTGAGTCCGTGCTTGAGCAGCATAGAACTCCACTTCACTCCCATTTAGGATGCCATCAGAGGGAAGGTTGAACAAGTCTCCAAACTCTATGGCAGAAAGGGTGTTCGGATGCTTGCAAATTTGAAACTTCACCGTGCCGGTAGCAGAGACTTACAAGGTGCTCAGAAATTCTAAGGTTGTCTCCCTCAGAGTTGGTTGATGGATATCAATGAATTCTTTTAGATGACAAGCCTGAAGTTGTTCTATCATGCTTGTCTCGAGGTCGAGTGTATGGATGGTTTTCCACTCAAATGATCTAGAGGAAAGGAGTGGCCTTTTCTTGAGTACTGAGTATCAAGGATGGCAATTCTCCGGAATGATGTTTAGAAGGTAATATGTGTACCTTCTAACAACATGAGACTTCTTTCTTGTACCCTTGGAAGAACCAGTTTCCATTTTGATTGAAAGAATAAACTCTGAAGAGTGAAAAATTTGATAGAAATTTTGGAGTAAAACCTAGGGTGATATGATTTCTGATGATGGAAATGGTTTCTGAAGATATTTATAGATGGAATGAGTTGTTAGGGGGCTGAAATCTTCAAAATGGTATTCAATAGTGATAAATGAGAAAAGTTGAAAGAAGTTAGAGAGTTGAAATGAGAGAAATAACGGCAGAAACGTTATATAGCCGACATATTCACAGGCGTGAAAAACTAAGTCACAGGCATTAAGTGTCATGTTCACGGTTTGCTGAAGAAACGCTCTACCCGTGAAGAGAGGCGTGAAATTGTTCACGGTCGTGAAATTTAAAGGTCACTGGCATGAATGATGAACTATCACGGTGGTAACAAATGAGTCACAGGCGTGAACTATTAAACTTCACTACTTGTGATCGTGAAACAAAAAGTGAATGCTTTTGTAAGTTTTTGGTGGAAATGTTCACGGTCGTGAAAAAGTATCATGGGCGTGAACAAAGTGTTTCACGGGGTGAATGAAAAAGGTTGTAGTCATGAAATATAGTCTTCACTACCTTAAACCGTGAATCATGTCGTGAAGCAAGTCGTGAAAGCTACTGGTTCTTTTGGTGATTTAGTTCACAGTCGTGAATATATGTCACGGACGTGAATTGCCTAAAATTCTCATTAAATAAAATTAAGTATAAAACAAGACTAAAGAATTTCTAGGGAGTTTCTATCCCTTATAACATATATTTCCATCAAATTAGCTACCTTATTTCTAGTAAGATGAGACAAAAACAAGATTATCAATCAAGGTTTGGCAATTTGGAAATCACAAAGTTAATCCATCAATCATACCAAGCTATCTTCTTATGAAGTTAAATCTTTCCTCATTTAGAGACTTAGTGACGATATCTTCCAATTGATTGTCTGTGCTTATAAATTCCAATACAACATCTTCATATTGAACATGATCTCTAATAAAATGGTGTCTAATGTCAATATGCTTACTTCTAAAATGTTGAATGGGATTCTTAGATAGATTTATAGCACTTGTATTGTCACATCTAATAGGTATATGGTTCATACTATGACCATAATCCTTAAGTTGTTGTTTCATCCAAAGGATTTGTGTACAACAACTTCCTACTGCTACATACTCCGCTTCAGCAGTAGAAAGAGCAACTGAAACTTGTTTCTTGCTAAACCAAGAAACTAAGCACTCTCTAATAAAGTGACAAGTACCTGAAGTACTTTTTCTATCTAAAAGACTATCAGCATAATCAGCATCTGAATATCCTACAATGTAAAAGGATGAATTTCTAGAATACCACAAACCTAGATGCAATGAGCTATGTAAATATTTTAGAATTCTTTTTACTGCATTTAAATGAGACTCTTTTGGACATGATTGAAAGCGTGCACATAAGCATACACTATACATTATGTCAGGTATAGAAGCAGTAAGATATAAAAGTGATCTGATCATACCTCTATAGAGCTTTTCATTAATGCTCTTACCTTTTTCATCCTTGTCCAATTTTGCTGATGTGCACATTGGAGTCTTGACATTCTTGCATCCTTTCATTCCAAATTTCTTAAGTAAGTCTTTGGCATATTTGGATTGGTTGATGAATAGACCAAAAAAATATTTAAGCTCACTCATCATGCTCTTTTTGAATTCCCTAGTCATACACTTAGCAAATTCTTGACAAACCAATTCATTAGTAGACCCAAATGTGATATCATCAACAAAAATTTGAACAATTAGAATATCATGTGTAACATCCTTGACCTTCCCCCACATGCATTTCATTGAACATAAGCATCTTGCATACAATTCAATTGAACAAATGCATTTCATACGTATTTTCGTAGGAACAAGTTTATCACACGCACTAGCTACGTGTCCTAGCATTTGGCACTTGTATCGAGTAGCACATGTGTACTTATAACCTATATGAGGATTATGAAGTATTAGAAATGAATTGAATAAGTGACCAAATTAAAGTAAGCAAAATGATTAGATTAAGATTAGTAAACATTTTGCATTGTTAATTTAGTTAAACCGGGCCAAAAGATTAAGCGGTATTATTGTGTAGATTAGTCGAATTATATATATATGTAAATAATAATAATAATATAGATAAAATAAAATGAAAATGAAACAAAAGAGAAATAGAAGAGAAGAGAAGAGAAAAGAGAAGAGAAATGAGAAATGAGATGAGAAATGAGATGAGAAAAAGATAAAAAGACAAAAACATAAATCTGCCTTTATCTTCATCTTTCCCATTTCTGCCTCCTCACTTCAGCCCCGACTTCTCCTTCATTTTCCTCCATTTCAGACTTCAAATATTCCTTGTTTTACCTAGTTTTTGCACCAAATTGATCCCTTACAAGTTCGTCCTTGGTAAGTAATCAATTCTTATTGCTTTAGGGTTGATTTGAGTTGCTTAGGTTCATTAATAGGCACTGTTTTGCAACCCGATTTTGATGCACATCTAAATTGATTCTGGACAAGTATAAAACACAAAAGTTGTTCCTTTATGTCTTATATTTATGAATATGTAAACGGTGTTTCTTGATTTGGTTTATAGAATTATATATGCTCTTCGTACTGAAACTGGTCAGGGTGTAAACCCTAACCAAGTTAGCTACTGTGTGGTCTGATTTAGAATATGTTAAAGCCCTTATTTGACGTCTCTCAAAACATAAAATTTGTAGATATATGTGTTTTGTATCTGTATACCAAATTTCAGGTTCATAGGGCTTGTAAATGGTTAGTTATGGTGAATGGAACCATGACTGTTCCATGGTTTGAACTGCCTACTGAGTGCACTGGGCAGCTCCAGTACATTGGTTGGCTAATTTGAGCTTGTTAGAGCTAGATTATGTAATTTATAAAAACATAAAAGTTATAGGTATATGTATTATCTAAATTATGGTACTAATTTGATCTTAATTGGTTATCTATAGACTAAGTTATGGCCTTTTGAAGTCATACTGGTCCGGAAGCCAATTCTATTCTGGAACAGTAATATGTTTGGTATAATTAGAAGACCTTAGAGACATAATTGGTACAAGTTGTAAACATGAAACATGTTCCATATGAACCCATATAAGTTTCTGTAAAGTTTCATTAAAATAGGACTTATAGATTGTAAGTTATGATGAACCCAAATGAGTACCCTGAAACTGCCTAAAGGCAGAAAACAGAACACTCTTATAAATTTCACTAAATATTGTAAAATGATCCAATTGGTCTGAAATTTTAATATGTTCTCTAATTATATGTTATTTGTAATTAGGAACAAGAATCCGATTAATTGGTCAATTATAGAAAAAGTTATAGGCTAAACAGTCCCATAAGGTCACACTGCCTCATAGGAAAAATCTTAACTATTGACATGAACAATGCATATTAATTTGTTTAAGCCACATTAAGTATCTCTAATTATGAGTTAATCGATTATGTTTTCATATTAGGCTCGCAACATATTGGAGACCCACAAGGAGCAGATAGACAATAAGTTAGGGGTCGGAATCAAAGGAGAACGGTGAGTCTAATTATCGATTGAATTCTTTAGTGCAAATGAATGTTGTTTGCTATGTGATTCATGTGATTGTCATGATTGGTCCTTGATAATGTAATGATGGATAATTTGTGACATTGTGGTACATATAAATGGTATACTTGTGGTATATTTGAGGTATATGTTTGACAAATGTGATATATATACATGGTACATGTATAGTATATACAAGGTGTATGCTTGACATATGAGGTATATAAGGAATATATGTATGTTGTATATGATAAAGATGCAATGGTTGATGAATGCTTAAATACAAGTGCATATGCATATGGGCTAAAAAGGCGTTGTGACTAGTTAATCGACATTGCAAAGCAAAAGAAGAGGCCTATGGCCCAACAAATGTGCAAAGCAAAAGAAGAGGCCTATGGCCCAACAAATGTGCAAATGAAACAAATGATCAAGCTAGCTAGCAAATGCAAATGCAAATGTTCACATGGAAACCCGGGGCAATGTTCGTTTAATCTGGTCACAACAAAATAAAATATACAAGCAAAGCATAAGTAAATAACAATTATTGAGTACTTGATTTTATCTATATTTATATGTTATTGTCTGATGAATGGAATGAAATACATGGTATATATTGGAATTGTGATTTATGACTATGAGTTGTTTGGTACTTTAGAGCTCATTGGATGATTATTCTCACTGAGCCGCAACTCATCAATTTGCGTCATTTTTCAGGTAAAGAAAAGTGATAGCTCATTTTGAGTAGTGTATAGAAGACATGGAGCACAGGTCATTGGTCGAGCCTCATCACTCTCTCTCCTTGCATTCCTCACAAGCATAAAAACATGTCATCTGTATTTTGGACTTATATGCTTGAATATGTATAGTCATTTTGGAATGAGTCTAAATATGTATAAATGAAATCAACTCGGAAATACTAATGTGTAAAGTTTATATTTTGATATATGTGATATATCGTATTGTGGTTTTAATGTTGACTTGAAAATTCATTTAGTAATTTTACAGGATATAAGACTTGTAAAGTCCTTAGTTGATTTTACAGGATATGATATGAAAAAAAAATTTTACTACTATTGTTAACAAGGTATTTTGCCTTTTCAGTATGCAGTATGTGACTATTTGATACAGGGATAGGTTATACTTAAATGCATAAGAGGTGTGATGTTACATTATGCTTATGTTTTTTAGTGAATAATGCAGTGTCAATATTTCCCTTTGTAAAGTTATTTTCTAAAAGAAAAGAACTTAGTCTTTCACCAAGCTCTTAGGGCTTGTTTCAAACCATATAAAACTTTTGAAAGTTTAAAAAAATGATTAGGCAAATCATAGCTTTCAAAACCTGGTGGTTGTTTTGCATAAACTTTTTTTTCTATATAACCATTTAAAAAGGAACTTTTTACATCCATTTGAAAGAGTTTGAAATTCATGTGGCATGCATATGCTAAAAGTATTCTTATGGCTTCTAATCTAGCTATAGGAGCATAGGTCTCATCATAATATATTCCTTCTTCCTGATTATACACTTTTGTAACCGATTATACCCTTTTGCAACCAATCTAGCCTTATTCCTAGTTATTGAACCTTGTTCATCTAGTTTATTTCTAAATACCCATTTGCTACCTATAATTTGACGATCCTTGGGTCTAGGTACTAAAGTGCATACCTTACTTCTCTCAAATTGGTTGAGTTCCTCTTGCATTGGAATCACCCAACTTTCATCATTAAGAGTCTCATCAATATTTTTAGGCTCAATTTGAGAAATAAAAGCAAGGTCAGAAGCTAAATGTTTGAAATGAGATCTAGTACTTACTCCCCTAGAAGGATCACTAATGATTTTCTCTTTGAGGTGATCTTTTGTCAATGTCCATTCCTTTGGGAGCTCTTGCCTATTTTCCTCTTGAGCTTGAGGTAGAGAATCAACATGATCATTTTTTTCTTTTCCATTTTCAAGATCAAGTCTTTCCATGGTACCTACAACATCATCAAAAACACTACCTTTCACAAGATCAAGTCTATTAGATTCATTAAAAACAACATGCATAGATTTTTCAATAGTTAATGACTTTTTATTAAATACTCTATATGCTTTGCTAGTTGTAGAGTATCCTAAAAATATACCCTCATCAAATTTAGAAGCAAAATTTCCAAGGTTGTCCTTGGTATTCAATATGAAGCACTTGCATCCAAATACTCTAAAGTATGATATCAAGGGCTTTCTTCCATTCCATAGCTCAAATGAAGTTTTGTTTAGGAGAGGTCATTTGAAAACTCGATTTGAAATATAAAAAGTAGTATTTGTGGCTTCTGCCCAAAAGTAAGTTGGTAAACCATACTCATTGAGCATTGTTCTAGCCATTTCAATTAAAGTTTGATTTTTCCTTTCAACTACCCCATTTTGTTGAGTGTCATAGGAGATGAAAAATTCTGCAAAATGCCATGTTCAAGACAAAAACTTTCAAAGTTTTCATTTTCAAATTCTTTGCCATGGTCACTTCTTATTTTTGAAATGAAATATCCTTTTTCATTTTAAACTCTTTAGCAAAGTTTTTGAAATTTTCAAAAGCATCACTCTTTTGAGCTAAGAAAATTACCCAAGTAAATCTAGAGTAATCATTTACAATGACAAAGGCATAATGTTTACCTCCTAAGCTTGCAATTCTAGTAGGTCCAAATAAATCTAGATGCAGGAGTTGTAGAGGTTTTGAAGTACTTACTATGTTTTTGGATTTGAAGGATGACTTGTGTTGCTTCCCTCTTTGGCAAGGTTCACATGTCTTGTCTTTTTCAAATTTGACTTTTGGCAGTCCCTTTACTAGTTCTCCTGTGCTGAGGCTTTGAATTAAGTCTATGTTCGCATGACCAAGCCTTCTATGCCACAACCAAGATTCATCACTAGTAGTCATAAGACACTTAGAGGAATAGTTAGATATTTTGAGTAAATCTATTATGTAGGTATTGACCTCTCTATTTTCTTTAAATATCTCTTGACCATCAATAGAAGTTACAAGACATTCGTTGGAAGTAAAGGTTACTTTATTTCCTTTATCACATAATTGATTTACACTCAACAAGTTATGTTTCAAGCCATCAACAAGTAAGACATCTTTAATAAACGTAGTACCATTTGTACCAATAGAACCAATGTCAATTACCTTACCCTTAGCATTGTTTCCAAAGGTAACTTTACCTTCATCAATACTTTCAATTTCATTGAAAAGTTCTTTGTCTCCTATCATATGTCTTGAGCATCCACTATCTACTAGCCAAGCATTTTTGTTTATTGTGGACTTGAGGCATACCTATAGAATCACAATTCAAGTATGATTTTTAGATACCCAAATGAGCTTGGGTCCTTGGGGGTTAGCACATGAAGGTTCCCAATGAGCCTTCCTTATCCAGCAATGTTTATTTACGTGACCAAGTTTCATACAATAGTTACACTATTTAGGTCTAAGAATGCTTTTTGGTCCTACAATGTTTTTGAATGCCATATTTCTATTAGACTGAGTTTGAGAAAAATGGCATGCACAATCATGATTAATTGGTGTTTTTCTAGATGCATGCTTCTTATACATAAAGGCATGATTAGCCTTTTGAGGTTTCCTTCTTAGGCTTACCAATCCTTGATTATTCCTTTTATTTATAGAAAGTTTAGTGTACTTTTCCCTTGGTGCTGTTCCAGCAAGTGTGGAGATGTGTGGTTCACTTGATTTATCAAAAATAGTTTCATGAAAAGATGATGATGTGCCCTTAAATCCTAGACCGTTTCTAATTAAATATGGTCTTTGAGACACAATGAGTGTATCTAAGCTCTCTTTTCCTTTGTGAAATTTTGAAATGGAGTTTATAAGTTCCTCAACTTCATTTTTTAAAGTATTATTCTCTTTAAGCAAGGATTTAGTTGAGGGTCTTAAAGAGTATTCATCTAATGACTTTTGAAGAGATTCATTAGATGATTTAAGCTTAAAGTTCTCCTTTTCTAAAACATCCATTTTGATTTTTAAATTAGAAATGTTATTCTTATAAGTATTGAATTTACCCCTATATTTCTCTAATTCTAGATTCAATTCTTCTATTAGGCTTTGTTCATCATCATCATCATCACTATTACTATCATTATTACTACTATCATTATTGAAAGAGTATGAGTGAAGTCATCTTACCTTATTCGAGAGGTGATCCTTTATAGCCATGAAGTATAGGTTGACCTCTTCGCTTTCATTGTTATCTTTTTCACTTGAAGAGCTTTCGTCATTCAATGTGACTTTGTGACCTTTCTCCCCATTGTCTCTTTGGTATTTGCTCTTATGCTTCTTGAGCCTTGGACATTTCGATTTAATATGCCCTTTCTTTCCACATTCATAACACTTTACCTCTTCTTTACATCTTTGTGCATCATTAGAAATCTGTTTGGGGTTTCTTTGCCTGAATTTTCTTCTCAATAATTCTTTTCAACCTTCTTGAGAGCATAGCAATGTCCTCATTTGCATCATCACTCATTTCTTCATCATCTTCAACTTCTTCTTGAGATTTTGAAGTAGAGGCTTTTAGTGCTAGAGGCTTTCTTTTTTCTGGCTCTGCTTCAAGCTCTCTATCTCTTTTTACTGCCATTTCATGTGTGAGAAGTTTGCCAATAAGCACATCAGTATTCATGATGCTCATGTCTTCATTTGTTTCTTCTATACCGAAAACTCTTGAACCGTAGAGGAAGACTTCTCAGAATTTTGTTATTTACATTTTCAAGCTCAGGTGCTTCCCAAGTTTTCTCATTCCATTTATGATAGCTAGAAGACGGTTGGTCATGTCAGTGATTGACTCATTGGATTTCATCTTGAATAGCTCATATTCTGAAGTAAGAAGTTGAATCTTCTTGGATTTAACTTGCTTAGTTCATTCATGATAGTTTTCCAATGTTTTCCACATGCTGTAAGCTATTGGGCGGTGTTGTATCCTACCACATTCTTCAATGGATAAGAAGCTTGAGAGAATTGTCATTGCCTTCTTGTTTTTGAAGTTTACTCTTCTTTGAGGTTCTGTCCAATCATCTCTTGATAAGATTTCTTCTTCACCATCAACTCCTCTTCTGGTTGGTGGTGTCTATTCTTTTCGAACACTATCCCAGACTTCAATTCCTTCACTGTCTAGATATGTCTCCATCCAAAACTTTCAATGAGCATAATTTGCTCCATCAAAGTAAGACTTGAGACTTTCGAAACCTTCATTGGCCATATCTTGATCTTTATTAGCGCTGTTTAGGCTTCGATGCTAGACTTTGTTCTTATACCAATTGTTGCCCAAATATTGAACCAAGAAGGGCGGTTGAATTGGATATTAAAAATTTAACTTTTAAGTGCGAAAGAAAAGTTAAGTTTAATAGGGATAGAAAAATATGACACAAGGAGTTTTATAAAGGTCCGGGTGTTAACAAACCCTACTCCTCTCCCCAATCTCAATTGGGAGTTTCACTAACACACTAAGTGTTACAATGGAGTTTTACAAGCTCACTCCCAACTATGGTGTTTCTAACAATGGATCACACCTAACCCAGAAATTCCTTGTATTTTGATGGCATACACAATAACCAATTCCTTGTGTTTTAAAGGCTCACACAAGTAACCTTTACCTTGTGTTTTAAAGGCTCACACAAATAACCTTTCTTTGTGTTTTTTAGGCTCACACAAATAACTCTTACAAGTGTTCTACTCTTAATCCCGAAATACCCAAAACTCACTTGAGTAGATAATTACAGAGAGAAACATTTACAAATCTATATTGCTCAATAAATGATGAGCAAAAAGATTTTCACAGAGAATAAATATTTATTTTGAAAATATCAAATGCACAAGATGACTTACAACAAGATTTTGATTCAAAATATTAGCTATTCTTTTGTTCTCTTGTTCTCCCATTCTCTCTTATTGTTTTGGATGCATAAATGACTTGCATTTATACTTCCACTAACAAATTATAGCCGTTAGAATGCATTTAATATGGAACTAGTCGTTGCACCAACCCTTATTATCGCGTTTGACATGTTTCTCTTTCATCTTTCACGGTTGTGAATGTGTGTGTCACAGTCGTGACTATTCTTCCAAGCCATGACTTGAGTGGTGACCTTGGCCGTGGAGCATTCTGGGAGTTTTTGAAGTATTTGATCACAGGCGTGACATTATATCTTCACGGGCGTGACATTCTTCCAAATGGTGACTCTGGTCGTGAAGCTCTCTAAAAGAATTTGTCATGTCTTTTCACGAGCGTGACTTTAATTCACGAACGTGACTGAAATGTTCATTCACAGTTGCTATCATTTTTCATGGCCGTGAATTTTAAATGTTGGATTGTTGGTGCTAAGCTTCATCACGGGCGTGACGTATAAGATCACGGGCAGGAACATGATATTTCTTCAATTTTATCTTTTTAAGATTAATCTTCCATTCTCCATTCTTGCTATCATATTTCATACCCTGTTCAATAGACTTAAAAATAAGTATGTTAAATACATTATTGCTATTTTATTTGTTAGCATCAAAATGACGGAAATATCCCTCAAGGTTCAACACAAAGTTTTAATTCCTATGTTAGTTTAATTGTGTGAGTTTTTTAATTCCTAGTACAAGTTTGTTTTATAGTTATTTTGGTTTTACCATATTTAAGTTTGGTTTCTTTTTAATTTTTCTCTTTTACTTATAGTTTTATTTTAAATTTTACATTTTGTTTTATCTACTTGACCTTAGGTAGTTCTTTCTTGATACATTTAGGACTCTTGTGTTGTTAGGTTGAATTGAATATTGCAATTTGAAATTGCTAGTACCTACACTTTTTGGATAGACCTTACTGATTTGTGTCTACTCGAAAGTTTCCCCAAATATTTTATTTCGGGTTATGGATGATCTCTTTGCATATTTGTTGTTCTTATAGTCTAGTGACCCTCTTTTGAGCTATTGGGTGTATTCCTGTTTGCATTTTGGCTTATGATAATTACTGCGACTTATTGCCCTTGGATTTCTTAATTATTTTGAGTAACTTATGACCAATTTTAGTGCTTTTATTATCTAATTTGATTAATTGGTTTGATCACCTAATTTTTGGAAATTAATTTGGGTAAGTATGACCAATTTCTCTTGAATTCATTGACTTACTCAATTTTGCATTTCATCACTATTATGTGCCTTTGCTTTACCTATATTATGTTACTTGCCTCCATTTGTAGCTTTGTTTATATGTTCTAATTCAACTTTAATCTTAATGGCCTCATATTTACGAAGGAGAAGTAAAATATGGAAGGATAAGAATGTGTTACTTGTAAGAAATTCATATTTGAACATTGCTCAAATGCTTATTTTTTTCTAAATCAGAGCACTAAGAAAGGTATAAAATTCTTGTTCTTATGGCTGCTCCTTTAGGGAGTATCTTTCATTTAATTTTATTTTTCTCCTAATTTTATTTTTATTGAGAAGTAATTTTGCACAATTGAGGACAATGTGTGATTTTAAGTGTAAGGGATAGAATTAGTTTTACTTTCAAATGAACAAAATATCAGTTTTAATTTTTGCAAAAGAAGAAAATTTTATTATTTTCTGTATTTAATTAAACACTTGACAAGCTTTTTTGTTTCAATAATTGTCTTCCTCTTGATGAGTTTTGATTAATGCATATAATATTATGAAATTGAGATCATGAGAGGGATATTTGTATCAAGTAATTGATTTATATACATCATTCTTAGTGTATCATCTTCTTAGATAATTAATTTGATATATGAGTGTTGGATTCAATACATTTTACCTATTTTTCTTTCATGAGTTTTTGAGCCTTTAAAAGCATTTATCATCTTTAAGCTCTGAAATTTTTCTTTCATGTGTGTGAATTCAAGTATTGCAAGATTACTCTAGAATTTGCATTTAAATATTGATTGAGATTGCACGTATATATATATATATATATATATATATATATATATATGTTGAACCTTGAGGGGTATTTTCTTCATTTTGATGATAACAAATAAAATAGCAATATTGTATTTAACATACTTATTTTCTAAGTCTATTGAACAGGATATGGAATATGATAGCAAGAATGGAAAATGGAAGAAAAGATAAAATTGAAGAAGTAGCATGTTCACGCCCGTGACCCTATGTGTCACGCTCGTGATTAAGCCTAGCGCCAACAAACCAACATTTGAAGTTCACGATCATGAAGGAAGATAGCAACCGTGAATGAGCATTTCAGTCACGCCCATGAAAAGATATGACAAATTCTTTCAGAGAGCTTCACAACCAAAGTCACCACTAGGACCACGACTTGGAAGGTTGTCACGCTCGTGAAGATATATGTCACGCCCGTGAAAAAATATTTCCAAAACCTTCCAGAATGTTTCACGACCAAGGTCACCACTTAAGTCACGACTTGGAAGAACAGTCACGACCGTGACACACAAAGTCACGCCCGTGAAAGATGAAAAAGAAAAATGTCAGGCGCGATTATTAGGGTTGGTACAACGGCTAGTTTCATAATAAATGCACTATAATGGCTATAATTTGCTATGGAAGTATAAATGCAAGTCATTTATGCATCCAGAACAAGAGAGTGAACAAGTGAATTGAAAATATTTTGAATCAAAATCTTGTTGTAAGACATTTTGTGCATTTGATATTTATTCTCTGTAAAAGTCTTTTTGCTCATCATTTATTGAGAAATAAAGATTTGTAAGTGTTTCTCTCTATAATCATTTACTCAAGTGAGTATTGGGTATTTCTAGGTTAAGAGTAGAACACTTGTAAAGGTTGTTTGTGTGAGCCTATAAAATACAAGGTAAAGGTTGTTTGTGTGAGCCTGTAAAATACAAGGTAAAGGTTATTTGTGTGAGCCTGTAAAACACAAGGAATTGGTTATTGTGTGAGCCATCAAAACACAAGGGATTTCTGGGTTAGGTGTGAGCCATTGTGAGAAACACCATAGTTGGGAGTGAGCTTGTAAAACTCCATTGTAACACTTAGTGTGTTAGTGAAACTCCCAATTGCAATTGGGGAGAGGAGTAGGGTTTGTTAACACCTAAACCTCTATAAAAATCATTGTGTCAAATTTCTCTATCCCTACTAAACTTAATTTTTATTTCCGCACTTTAAAGTTAAATTTTTTAAACTCCAATTAAACCCCCCTTCTTGGCTCAATATCTGGGAAACAATTGGTATCAGAGCTTTGTCTAGCATGAAAGCCTAAAAAGCACTAATAAAGATCAAGATATGGCCAGTGAAGGATTCCAAAGTCTCAAGCCTTACTTCTATGGAGCAAATTATGCCCATTGGAAGTTTCAAATGGAGACATATTTGGATAATGAAGGAATTGAAGTCTGGGATAGTATTCGAAAAGAATGGACACCACCAACTAGAAGAGGAGTTAATGGTGGAGAAGAAATCCTGTCAAGAGATTATTGGACAGAGCCTCAAAGAAGAGCAAATTTCAAAAATAAGAAGGCAATGACAATTCTCTCAAGTTCATTATCTATTGAAGAATGTGGCAAGATACAATACTGTTAAACTACATATAGCATGTGGCAATCTTTGAAAAACTATCATCAAGGCCAAAAATTCACATGGGATGACGAAAGCTCTTCAAGTGAAAGAGATGATAATTAAAGCGAAGAGGTCAACCTATGCTTTATGGCTATTGAGGATCACGTCTTGGATAAAGTAAGATCACTACACTCATACTCTTTCAATAATGATAGTAGTGATAATGATAGTGATAGTGATGATGATGATGATGAACAAAGCCTTATAGAAGAATTAAATTTAGAACTAGAGAAATATAGGAGTAAATTCAGTACTTATAAGAATAACATTTCTCATTTAAAAATCAAAAAAGATGCTTTAGAAAAGGAGAACTTTAAGCTTAAATCATCTAATGAAACTCTTCAAAAGTCATTAGATGAATACTTTTTAAGACCCTCAACTAAATCCTTGCTTAAACAAAATAATACTTTGAAAAATGAAGTTGAGGAACTTAGAAATTCCATTTCTAAATTTCACAAGGGAAAAGAGAGTTTAGATACTCTCATTGTGTCTCAAAGACCACTTTAATTAGACACGGTCTAGGATTTAAGGACACATCATCATCTTCTCACAAAACCTTTTTTGTTAAGTTTAGTAAACTTCACAACTCCACACTAGCTGGAACAACACCAAGGAATAAGTACACTAAACCTTTTATACATAAAAAGAATAATCATGCCTTTATGTATAAGAAGCATGTATCTAGGAAAGTACCAATTAATCATAATTGTGCATGCCATTGTTCTCAAACTCAGTCTAATAGAATTATGGCATAAAAATACATTGTAAGGCTAAAAAGCAATTTTAAACCTAAATAGTGTAATTATTGTATGAAAATAGGTCATATAAATAAACATTGTTGGATAAGGAAGGCTCATTGGGAATCTTTATGTGCTAACCCCTAAGGACCCAAGCTCATTTGGGTACCTAAAAATCATACTTGAATTGTGATTCTATAGGTATGCCTCAAGTCCACAATAAACAAAAATGCTTGGCTAGTAGACAGTGGATGCTCAAGGCATATGACAGGAGACAAAGAACTCTTCAATGAAATCAAAAGTATTGATGGAGGTAAAGTTACCTTTGGAAATAATGCTAAGGGCAAGGTAATTGGCATTGGCTCTATTGGTACAAATGGTACTACTTTTATTAAAAATGTCTTACTTGTTAATGGCTTGAAACATAACTTATTAAGTGTTAGTCAATTATGTGATAAAGGAAACAAAGTAACCTTTACTTCCAATGAATGTCTTGTAACCTCAATTGATGGTTAAGAGATATTTAAAGGAAATAAAGATGTCAACACATATATAATAGACTTACACGAAATATCTAACCATTCCTCTAAGTGTCTTATGTCCACTAGTGATGAATCTTGACTGTGGCATAGAAGGCTTGGTCATACTAATATGGACTTAATTCAATGCCTCAACACAGGAGAACTAGTAAAGGGATTGCCAAAAGTCAAATTTGAAAAAGACAAGACATGTGAACCTTGCCAAAGAGGGAAGCAACACAAGTCATCCTTCAAAGCAAAAAACATACTAAGTACCTCAAAACCTCTACAACTCCTGCATTTAGATTTATTTGGACCTACTAGAATTGCTAGCTTAGGAGGTAAACATTATGCCTTTGTCATCATAGATGATTACTCTAGATTTACTCGGGTAATTTTCTTAGCTCAAAAGAGTGATGCTTTTGAAAATTTCAAAAATTTTGCTAAAAGAGTTCAAAATGAAAAAGGGTATTGTATTTCAAAGATAATAAGTGACCATGGCAAAGAATTTGAAAATGAAAATTTTGAAAGTTTTTGTCTTAAACATGGCATTTCGTATAATTTTTCATCTCCTAGGACATCTCAACAAAATGGGGTAGTTGAAAGGAAAAATCATACTTTAATTGAAATGGCTAGAACAATGCTCAATGAGTACTTTTGGGCAGAAGCCACAAATATAGCTTGTTATATTTCAAATCGAGTTTTCAAAAGATCTCTAAATGAGGAAAGATTTAATTTCATAAGAAGCGAGCTTCGTATGATTGATGGATTAACTTTGAGATTGCCAAATTGTCAAACCTTAACTGATAATCTTGCTTTTGTCACATCTTACTAGATATAAGGTAGTTAATTTGATGGGAATTTATGTTATAAGGGATAGAATCTTCATAGAAAAGCTTTAGTCTTGTTTTAGGACTTAATTTTATTTAATGAGAAATTTAGGGGATTCACGCCCGTGACATATGTTCACGACCGTGAACTAAGTCGCCAAAAGAACCAGTAGCTTTCACGACTTGATTCACGATATGATTCCTGACTTTAAGTAGTGAAGACTATATTTCACGACTTCATTCACCCCAGTGAAAGCCTTCGTTCACGCCCGTGATGCTTTTTCACGACCGTGACAAATTTCACCAAAAACTTACAGAAGCATTCACGCTTTGTTTTACGGCCATAAGTAGTGAAATTCAACACTTCACGCCCGTGACGTATTTTTCACCACCGTGATAGTTCATCATTCACGCCCATGACATTCAAATGTCATGACCGTGAGCAATTTCACGCCTTTCTTCACGGGTAGAACACCCTTTCAGCAAACCGTGAATAGGACACTTCACGCCCGTGACTACATTATTCACGCCCGTGAAGATGTCGGCTATATAATGTTTTTGCCAGTTAGTTTTCACATTTCAACTCTACAACTTCTTGTAACTGCTCTCATTTATCAACATTCATTGTCACATTGAAGATTTCGACCCCCTAGTCACAAATTTCATCTATAAATACCATCAAAAACTTATTTTATCATCACAAATCATCTTTCCTTAGGGTTTCCTCACATATTTTGTAAAACTTTTTCCACTCTTCAAAAGTTCATTCTTTCAATCCAGATGGAAATCAGTTCATCAAAGGGTACTAGGAAGAAATCTCATGCTCCTAGAAGGTACACGGATTACCTTATGAACACAATTCCAGAGCATTGCCATCCTAGGTACTCTGTGCTTAAGAAAAGGCCTCTCATTTCCTCAAGGTCATTTGAGTGGTAGACAGTACGTACTCTCGGCCTCGAGACAGCTATGACAGAGCAACTTCAGACCTGTCATTTGAAGGATTTTGTTGACATTCATCAACCAACATTGAGGGAGCCAACCTTAGAGTTCTTGAGCACTCTGCAAGTATCACCTACTAGCATGGTGAAGTTTCAATTGTGCAAGAATCCTAACACCCTCTCTGCCATAGAATTCAGAGATTATTCAATCTTCCCTCGGATGGCATCCTGAACGACAGTGAAGTAGAGTTCTATGCTACTCAAGCATGAACTCAGTTCGGGTTGGATTGCAGTTGGGATGTTAAAAAGATGAAGAGCATTCATCTTCGGTCCCCAGTGCACAAGTATCTACATAGGTTTCTGACCTATAGCATATTTGTCTGAGGAGACAGCAATGGCACCATTAGAAAGTCTGAGCTTTTTCTCTTGGAGATGGCCCGAAGAGGCCTTACAGTGGCACTATCTTGATGGTTTGTGAATCATCTCCTATCCATTTCCACCAAGCCATCTGGAGACATACTTATTGGTGGGTATGTGACCCAAATTACCTTGAAGCTTGGATATCTGAAGGTAGATGCACATCATTACAACTTCATCCCAGGGCATCCTTGAGACCGACTGGATGTCGAGTCTTTCATCAAAATAGGAGCGGTTGTTTGAATTGTCTTTGAAAACAATATTTACTACCGCTTCATCGACACTGCTGGCAAAATCATATGGGAAGATAATGACTCGGAGGACTTCAAAGCTGGCCTCCAAGGTATCCAGCAGAAGAAAAGGGCTTGAGTTGAGATGGCACCTTCTGAGGTTGAGCAGGATATCAGACAACCCTCTGCCTCCACACCAAATCTGGCCCAGTAAGTGGTTGACCTCCTAGCACCACGATTTGAGCAGCTGCAGGGTTTTATGGATGAGAGGTTGGAGAACTTCAAGAACTTCATGAAGTCTAGGATGGACAGCCTCGAGGTAGAAGTTCCTCGTCTTAGAGATAGAATGTCCGGTTAGATGTTAGGCTAGATGGTAGCCTTGATATGCTTGCTTGTTTGTTTGTAGGAAATTCTAAATTTTCTTTTTGAATTTTATTTACTTTTGTTTGTACTTCTCTTTTATAATTAATATATATTTGCTTTGTTTTTCCATTATGGTTTATCTTTATTGATATTCTTTTTGTTAATGACAAAAGGGGAAGAAACTAGCAATATATTAAGATAAGTGCAAGCAATACTTAATTTTGAATCAAAATGGAGAACCTAGCAATATATTGTTTACAGTTGAGATTAAAGTTAAGTGCAATACTTAAATTTTGATTCAAAATGAATATGCAAGTATGCAAATGAGCTTTATACATCTTAAATATATCTTAAGTATACTCTGCATATATCTTGATGCAAGTTACATAAATGAATATGCACTTGATATACTCTAAATATACCTTACATATACTTCATGCTTTAAAGAGAATTTTGGTATACATTGGATATACTTTGCATATAACTTGCATATACTTAAAAATAGAAAGTTTATTTTGATGCTACACTTCATCATTCTCTACAATTCTTGCACTTCATCATTTTTATCCTAACCATCTTTTGAAAGGGAGACTTCTCAAAAGCACATATTGCTAGATTATTTGTCACCATCAAAAAGGGGGAGATTGTTGAACCTTGAGGGGTATTTCTATCATTTTGATGATAACAAATAAAATAGCAATATTGTATTTAACATACTTGTTTTCTTAGTCTATTGAACAGGGTATGGAACATGATAGCAAGAATGAAGAATGGAAAAAAAGATAAAATTGAAGAAGTAGCATGTTCACACTCGTGACCCTATGTGTCATGCCAGTTATTAAGCCTAGCGCCAACAAACCAACATTTGAAGTTCACGGCCATGAAGGAACATAGCAACTGTGAATGAGCACTTCAGTCACACCTGTGAAAGAAATGTCACACCCATGAAAAGACATGACAAATTCTTCCAGAGAGCTTCACGACCAAAGTCACCACTTGGACCACAGCTTGGAAGGTTGTCATGCCCGTGCAGATATATGTCATGCCCGTGAACAAACATTTCCAAAACCTTTCATAATGCTTCACGGCCAAGGTCACAACTTAAGTCATGACTTGGAAGAACAATCACGACCATGACCACAGAGTCACGCCCGTGAAAGATGAAAGAGAAAAATGTCAGGCGCAATTATTAGGGTTGGTACAACGGCTAGTTTCATAATAAATGCACTCTAACGGCTATAATTTGCTATGGAAGTATAAATGCAAGTCATTTATTCATCTAGAACAAGAGAGTGAACAAGGAGAATAAAAGAACAAGTGAATTGAAAATATTTTGAATCAAAACCTTATTGTAAGTCATTTTGTGCATTTGATATTTATTCTCTGTAAAATTTTTTTTCTCATCATTTATTGAGCAATAAAGTTTTGTAAGTGTTTCTCTCTGTAATCATTTACTCAAGTGAGTATTGGGTATTTCTGGGTTAAGAGTAGAACACTTGTAAAGATTGTTTGTGTGAGCCTATAAAATACAAGGTAAAGGTTGTTTGTGTGAGCCTGTAAAACACAAGGTAAAGGTTGTTTGTGTTAGCCTGTAAAACACAGGGAATTGGTTATTATGTAAGTCATCAAAAAACAAGGGATTTCTTGGTTAGGTGTAAGTCATTGTGAGAAACACCATAGTTGGGAGTGAGCTTGTAAAACTCCATTGTAACACTTAGTGTGTTAGTGAAACTCCCAATTGTGATTGGGGAGAGGAGTAGGTTTTGTTAACACCCGAACCTCTATAAAAATCCTTGTGTCAAATTGCTTTATCCCTACTAAACTTAATTTTTATTTCCGCACTTTAAAGTTAAAGTTTTTAAACTTCAATTCAACCCCCCTTTTTGGCTCAATATCTGGACAATATATATATATATATATATATATATATATAGTCTCTAACTTATTCATTAACACTCATGATTAACCCATTTCAGCTTTCTTTAAAATAGCATACCCCTTTATTTATCCTTTAATAAACCAATTTGAGCCTTAGCCATTTTTTCTTAATCTCACAACATCACAAGCACCCATATTAATCCCTCTTTTTGTTTCCTTACCATACACTTTGTTACGCTTGATCATGAGTGTTAATGAACAAGTTAGAGACTATTATATGATACTTTCTATAGCTTTTTGTCTGTAATAAGAAAAGAGTGAATCATGAGAAGTTAAGTGTGAAAAGAGTTACATCAGTAGCAAGAAAATTCATTTCAATAGTTTCAAAAAAAAGAAGTGAAAAAAAAGAATTAAACATGTAAAACTTCAGGTGTAGAATTTTTGAAATACATTTGTTATTGTTATAAGTGTTTGGTTCACCATAATCTTTGTAGAAAATTGAACTGAAGTTAAATCTCTAATTCATTTATTAGTCTCTTGTGATTATTATACCATTTTTCTATTTTCCTACCTTTCTATCCAATTCCCATTACAACCTAATTAAAGACCTATTGATTTGTGTTTTGATGATATTTTTAAATGGGGGAGATTGGATTAGAATGCAAACTTATAAAAGTGCTTACTTGTTTGAATATCAGTACTTTGTTGAAATTTTACCTAAACACATTGAGTGGATTGAGAGACATAAATGAAAGGGTATTGACTTCAATTATACTTTAATATTATTGATGTTGTTGAAGAAAATGAGATGCTTATGTGATGTATGTATGTATTTCATGTTATGAGATATTTATGTTTTCTTAATTGTATTTTGATTTAGTTTTATAATGTGTGTTGATAGAAGCTTGTTGTTGTGGAGGATGTTTTATTGGAATGTTGAGTTTGTTTTGCATTTGCTTGAGAACAACCAATAGTCAAGTGCGGGAAAATTTATTAGATACATATTTTGCACTTTTATTCTTATTATTTTCCTGAGTTCCTTAGGTTTTATTTACTTAATTTGGTGATTTTTGTCTTTCTTTATATCTTATGGTTGATTATAATATGTGTAATTTATTTGTGCTTAATTTTGCAATATTTGAGAGTTTAATTTGAAGTGTTGGAGTGTGAAAATTCATGTCTAGAAGCTAAGGAAAAATAAAGAGAAGATACGTCTTAAATCAAGCTCACTATTTAATTCTGAAAGAAAACTGGAGATGATTTAAGTTATAGCGCGGATACATTTTTATTTCGAATTACTTTTAATTATGACTCTAATGTTCACAAGTTTTCTAGGGTTAATAGGAGTGTAAGAAAGAAAACTTAGAGATTTTAGTTCTTTCTTTTTGGCTGTAATCTCCAATTCATGGAAAACTAAACTCTTATCTAGTTGAAGATTAATCAAGTTTTTAGAGTTTTCATTGTGAGAATTATGCTTAATTCTCTAATCTTTTCAGGTATTTATATTTTTTCTGATCTGATGTTAATATAGCTGCTTGATAAATTGAATAAAATGATTATTATTTGATTTGTTATTTTTACTTGTTAATTATATTATCAAATCCGCAATTATTTGATTAATCTAATTTCAGTAACAAATAATATAGTTAATTGTGGACAAACTTTCGATTTATATTATAGGAATATATGATCAGACTTAAATAAACTGAGCTTATGTATTTATTAGTTTTCATTAATTGTCTTCCTAGTTTGTAATTCTCTTGTTGAGTTAAATCTTTGGCGCTTGTTTTAATAATAAAATAATAATTAAATAACGTATTTTGATTATCGATTATCTAAGGTAAATATTAGTTGCAAAAGCGTGTTAGTAACTAGAATCAATGTATTTAAAATATAACTGATTTTATTTGTATCGATGATCAATTAAATTTCTCTATGGCTGATTATATCTTCGACTAGAGTTTTTTCTCATATTATTTAATTTTATTTGATTTTGATGCTATTTACTTATTTCTGAAATTTATTTTAATTTCAGTTTTAAAATCTTGTTTTTTTTATTACTTGTTTTAAAGAAATAAATTCATCAGTTATTTGGGATTCACCCTTGCTACTACAATTTTATATTTAGAAGAATAGGTAATTTATTTTTGTTGGTTTCAATTTGAACACAATTTGAATCATCCCATTTGAAATATGAATGAGTCTCAAAAATAATCTCAAGCTAACATGAAACCGAAATAATCTATTCCGACCCTGCCCAATCCGATCTAATTGCTAGGTATGTATGTATATACTCACTTTACATATTTCTAAGATTTTGAACTTTTTTTAATCTCAAATAACCTAGAATCATATCAAAAGAATAAAAAAATAAACTTTAATACTTGATTATATATATATAAAGAAAGGATTTTATAAACGGAAAAAAAATACTACGACAGAAAATAAAATAAATCATTAGGATGGAAGCACTGTATTAATTATGAAAAAGGAAACTGAGATGCATGGTTGAAACATTGGCAATAATATTGCCAAAATTTCCGCCACTGTGTATGATTTATTTCCGTGACTGTTTAGTTTTCTCTTATAGAAATAGACAAACAGTTACTTTTTGGTCCATTAAGCGTTTCAATCTTTTATTTAGATTCAGAAATTCAATTCCATTTTTTTTTGTCCATTCAGCATTTTTGAGCTTTAAACAATAGAAAGTTTTGCCTAGACTTTGATTCATGACTTTTTTTTTATGGACCGAACCAATTATAAACTATCACATAAGCAAAATTGTTATTAGCTTTATATATTTGACAATTTATCACTTGTTTGATGCATAAAAAAAATCATGAACCAGATGTAGGCATGGAATTTCCTTTAAACATATCTCTTATTATACTAATATTTATATTCAAATTCCATTCAATATGCTCTAGCATTTCCTTTTGTATAAGTATTTATTATAATCTATTACATTCCAATCTATATACAAAATATATATTTTATTTTCCAAAGGAACGTATTTAAAAACATATTAAATGTTATATTTTTAAAAATTTTGCTTTACCAATTATTGTCATTGTAGAAAAAAAGTTATTGTCAACTGTCAAGCATGCCAGAGCTAATAAAAAACAATATAGAATAGCTAAATTTCATGCGGAAGTTTCTACCCAAAAAAAAATAATGTGGAAGTAAAATCATGCTAAAAATATTAAACCCAACAATTGGGTCGAATCAAGCAGATTTGGATCAAATTATTTTGAATTTGGATAATTTTTTTATCTTTATACCGAATTATTTGAATGAATTATCGGTAAATTCAATTTAAAAAAAAAACAAATTTAGATTGATTCATTTGAATTTTATTATATTTAGAATAAAATTCGAATAGAATTTTTTTCACACAACTGGATCGGATTGAATTTTTGGTTCAAATCAGAAATTATCAACTCTAAAAAAATGTCCATTTTAACACATATCCACCAAAAATAAATAATGATAAAGGCATGATCTGGCAATATAGAAAATGTCTGGCAGTTGGGTAGTTAAAAGTAGCATCCACCACTATATACACATATAATCCACATGGATAAGGTGTTGAATTTCACATGTGCCATATGTTGGGAACTTGGTGTCTCCCGACATAATTAACGTTTTTTTCTTCTTATTTTAATTTGTGGTTCAATTTTGGATGTCATATATGCTTGATATATAAATTAAGATTTCAAATTATATCACTGCTACGATTTTTATCCCACCTAATAAAATGGGATTAATTATGCTCAACGGCATTCAACTTAAATTCATATAATTTTATAGTAGTTAAAGTTCAATTTGTATCATAAATGTAATTGATTTTGTTTTTACACATTTATTGTCACTCTAATTAGAATTTCTCATTTTTAGTAGTCGGCTTCTATGTGACACCCGATTCACCATTCTCTTTCTTCCAAGTAGATCACATTGACTTTTGACTTTTTTCCTTTTTATATTTTTTTAATTAATGTTGTTCTACTCTCTCCTAACTTCTCTCTATTCCATTTCTCTTTCACCAATTAAATTCATTCAATTTAAACAACAAATTTCTTCCATTAGAAAAAACCATAAAAAAAATAAACAATTAAAAGAAGAACCAAGTCTAGAAAAACTTTCCTTCTTTTCTTCAAATTGTAGGTGACCAGCCTGTGTCACTCCTCTCTTTCTATTCCCCCACCTGTTCTTTGCATAATTCCAATTTCCTCAGTTGACAATATAAAATTTTTGTAGATTATAATAAAATTATTTCAAGACGATAAAGCTTGGAATATGAATTCAAATATTACTACTGGATACCTATGTGCGGAACAATATTAAAAAATTTTAAAAATGAGAAAACAAATTTGATTAATATGTTAACCATGTTTTGTGAAATAATACTCAAATGAAAAGAGTATGTGATTTTTGTTATTTGTGGCATCGACATAGAAATAATGCTACAATTTTATTTTTTATTTGATTGGTTATTATGTTTCTTATTAGAAAACTATTACTGAAAGAAAATAATATAGCTTTCTCCAAAAATTACCTGCAAAAATGGTACAAAAATGTCGAAGGAATTGCATTGATGAAAAGGAAGAGAGCGCGAGACTATGAGAAAGAAAAAGAAGAAAGAATAGGAAGAAAAATAATTGAATGAGAAAAGAAAATGGAGAGAGGGAGTTAAAAGTTAGGATAATCTACATGGAGCAAAGAGAGAGAGTGATGAGTTGGTGTGTCACGTAGGTGTGTCGAACTTTGAAAATAGGGGTCAGTATTCGATAATTTGGCTACTGAACTAAAACAAATTCGGTAATCAAATATCGAATTCTTCAAAAATGTCATATAGATTACCAAACTGAATAAAAAATTTAGTTACCAATTACCGAATTCAAAATTTTGGTAATTTTTCAAATAACCGAAAATTTTACCGAAATTTAAAACTTTACTTGAATTTATCAAATTTCATAACTTATTTAATTATAAAAAAATAATATGTATAAAAAAATTCACATAAATTAAAATACCATAAAACAACATGTTTTTTGAAATAAAATAAAATATATTTTTGACAAATATAAATATCATAATAAAACCCACCAAGTATGTTGTACAATACATTATCACTATATTTCAAAATCAATTAGCAGTAAGCAATTTCATTGTTCAGCAATTCTCACGCATATGTAAACTTAAGGGTTAAGGGTTTTGTGTGTATATAAATATATTCGAAATGACGTCGTTTTGAAATTCAGTAATTACCAAATTATAGCGATAAATTACCGAATAACCGAAATAGTTAAAATTTTATTATCATTACCATACCGAATTTTTTTCGGTATGGTAATCATATATCAAAATTTAATGGTTCGGTTTGGTAATTCAGGATTATCGAACCGTTGCATACCCTTATTTGAAAATATGATATTTTCTTGGCAAGAGTGACCCACATGTGCAAAAAATAAATATCAATTATGTTTTGGATACAAATTGAAGTTCATTAACCACAACGTAGTATAAGTGATTGTCAGTAAAAATAATCCAATAAAATGCTCAGATTATATGTTGGGATTTGGTGACCGACTCAGCAATTTCCTTAGGATTTTGACTCACTTGCATTATTTTGAAAATAATACAATTGCATTTGAAAAAAAGTTTCCTAAATGTTTAACGTTCATTTCCAATGGCTATTATTAAATATAATGAAGGAATAATAATTTGTATTAATCTTGAGAATAAATTGATATAAGATAACATAAAATAAGGGAAGTAGCCTATCTAGGAGACAATAGAATATATAATAAAGGAAAAATATATTCCTTAACACCCCCTCCTCAAGTTTAATATAGGGGCAACACCAATCGAAGCTTGCCACAATGATATTTGTTGAATATTGAGGGGTATTTCCGTCATTTTGATAATAACAAATAAAATAGCAATAATATATTTAACATACTAGTTTTATAAGTTTATTGAACAATGTATGAAATATGATAGCAAGAATGGAGAATGGAAGACTAATCTTAAAAAGACAAAAAATGAAGAAATATCATGTTCACGCCCGTGACCTTATATGTCACTCTCGTAATGAAGTTTAGTGCCAACAATCTAACATTTAATGTAACACCCTCTTACTCCAGCCTGAAATGTTTGGATAAGTGAGTGTTATACTGACTTCTTAAAATCCTTATTTAATAAATGTTAAAAAGTCATACATTTTTTTTATTCAAAGCTCAAAGATATAAAAGAGATAATTTATATTTTATTTACATAAAATAATATTTACAAAACTTCAGATTAATTACAAAACCATAAAAGATAATTTATACATCCAAAATAAGAAAATATAATACAAAATACAAAAGTGTTGTGACCCATGATTTTTTCTGTCGTCTGCCTTACTGGATTAAACTATAGCTAGCTCTATCTACAAGCTTCAGCTACCTTCCTAAATCTGCACGGAAGAAAACTCTCACGCTAAGCTCTAAGCATAGTGGTGGATAAACATAAAGGCAATATACTATATCATGTTGTTCATAACATATAAATATTCATGCAATATATTTCATCATGCTTTTATAGTGAGTATTTTTCATACAATTTATTATCTTGTTGATCACTAGCATATATATATATATATATAATGTAGACTCCTAACTTCGCCCCAAAAGCGCGCTCAAAGGGGAAGGTTTGAACCCAGCCTTATAAACCAGTCCAGGAGTTCCTCCGCAACCGATGTGGGACGCATTATCCCCACCCCCTTAAGACCCCGACTGCCTCGGTCGGCGATCTGTCGTAACCCGAAGGGACATCGGTGTACAGGGCTGGCTCTGATACCAAATGATAAGAATGTAGACTCCTAACTTCGGCCCAAAACCGCGCTCAAAGGGGAAGGTTTGAACCCAGCCTTATAAATCAGTCCAGGAGTTCCTCCGCAACCGATGTGGGATGCATTATATATATATATATATATATATATATATATATATATATATATATATATATATATATATATATATATATATGTATATCAATTCTAAATATTTTTCTTATATTTATTTTTCTTTATCATGATCTCTTATAAGTTCATTAACTTATTTATGTCCATAACACTTAGGAACCACTAACAAGGATAACAGGGTTGTCATCCAGGCATTTATGAGTGTCATCCGAGCATTTATGGTATGCGCATACAAGTGTCATCACCGGCATTTACATATATATATATATATATATATATATATATATATATATATATATATATCTGTGTGTGTGTATGTGTCATCACCGGCATTAATAATAATACTATTACTAACTTCAATTATAATGTCATAATCGGCTTCATTAATCGTGTCATCATAGACATTATTTGTTCCCTTGATTGACATGTCAAACTATCCAAAATTATAGTTCTAAGCTAGGTGTTCTAAGGCTTAATTAATATCATTAAAATTCAAAACCATAAGAAATAAAAGTATATATATTCATTTATTTATTTATATATATATATATACATATATTTCTCAATCACAAAATATTCAACTATGATTTTATTTGCACATCATTTTTATGAGTCTAAAAATTCATTTCATTTTTCATATACCTCATTTGGAAAAAATTCATATTATAACAATTAACCTAATATAACTTAAATATTTAAATTTCTTTTTTTTTCTACCCTGCTTCAGGCAGACTTCGAATTCTATTTTTGACCTTAATTTTGATCATGTTACAGTCTGAATTAAATTAAAGAGTGTTCTTATGAATTTTAGATCTAAATTTAAGAGTGTTCTTAATATGCAACTTGAAGCACTAAATTTCAAGTTCTGTAGAAAAACGTTATGACTAATTGAACACTGTTCACTAATAATTTCGCCCAGAAATTTGCTGGACAGATTCTAGGTCTGAAATATATATATATATATATATATATATATATATATATATATATGTCTGGGCACATATAGACAGTTTTAGATTCTATGGTATGAATAAAAGTTAAATCTCTATGTCTTAGCTTTCATATGCAACTAAGAACACATTAATCCGAATTATATAGCTCAAGTGATAGCAATATATATGCTTACTGCTCCAGAATTTCCAGCATTACACACACAAAATCACCTAATTTAATTTCTACCAAATACACTCCTAAGTCTAGCAAACATGCATAATCAGAATTTTATCATAAAACAAAGTTAATTTACATATCAAATTCTCAAATCATAAAACTTGAAAATAAAACATAGGCTATTGCCTTAATTTATGCACAAACCTCTTATTAATCTCCTTCACTTTCTCTAGGTAGCTTTCTCTTTTCCTTTGTTTCCTTGAGCTCCTAAAACACACAAAATCATCATCAAAACCTTATCTTATCAAAACTCTCATGAAACCCTAAACTCTCTCTTATGAAACCCTAAACTCTCTCTCTACATAATCAAGCTCTAAATGAGCTCAAAACCATATTTTCCTTTTATGAAAGTTGAAAAGGAAAAGGATAGCTTTTTACCTATAATTTTTCCTCTTTTTGATCAACACTTGAAGGTTTTATCTCTCCTCTTCTCTTCCTCTTTTTCCTCCCTTCTTCCCTTCCTTAACTTCTCCAAGTCTTGTTGTGCATGAAAATGGCTTTTAACTTGTTCTTTTCCCTCTCTTCTCTTTCTTTCTCTCTCCAGATTAAGCTCTAACTATGGTGGAAAGGAGGGCTGGCGTGTAGACTGGTTTTTGAGCAGAGAAATAATTTAAGAAAAAGAGATAAGGAAGAAGAAAGAAGAATTAAGAGAATGGCCAAAAGTCTCATATGGGTCCCACCATTTTTTGACCAAAATATTGACTTTAGGCTTAATTAAGCTTAATCTCATTCTTTTTCTTATTGAATGGCTGGCCAAGCTATTTAAAATGTCCAAAAATTAATATTTTAATTAGCAAATAATGTCATTAATCTTTCGAATTTTGGTAAATTGCAATTTGACCCCAAAACTTATCAAATTTTATAATTTAGTCCTTTATCATAAATTAACTTCTTTAAGCTTTATAAAAACTTAATTAGGCATATATCAACATAATTTAATCATTACTTTATTAATTTTGGTCAAAATCTGAATTTAAACTCTGATCTATCAAATGAGTCAATTTCGCGACATGTAGGACTCGGGGCCTAAATTAGCGGATATGACATTTAAAGTTCACGACCATGAAGAATGATAGCAACCGTGAATGATCATATCAGTCATGCCCATGAAAGAAAGTCACACTCGTGAAAAGATATGTGAAATTCTTCCAGAGAGATTCACGGCCAGAGTCACCACTTAGGCCACGGCTAGGAAGGTTTTTCACGCCCGTGAAGATATAATGTCACGCCCGTGATCAAACACTTCAAATTCTTCTAGAATGCTTCACGGCCAAAGTCACGGCTTGGAAGAACAGTCACAATCGTGAAAACCATAATCACGACCGTGAAAGAGGAAAGAGAAACATGTCAGGCACAAAAATAAGAATTGGTGCTACGGCTATTTCCGCATTAAATGCAATCAAAGGGATATATTTTTTCATGTAAATATAAATGCAAGTCATTTATGAATCCAGAATAGGAGAATAGCTAATGCTTCAAATCAAAATCTTGTTGTAAGCCATTTGTGCATTTAATACTTTCAAAACAAACATTTATTCTCTATGAAAATCTTTTTGCTCATCATTCTCTGAGCATTAAAGATTTGTAGGTGTTTCTCTCTGTAATCATCTACTCAAATGAGTTTGGGTATTTTGGGGTTAAGAGTAGAACACTTGTAAGGGTTATTTGTTTAAGCCTTTAAAACACAAGGAATTGGTTATTTGTGTGAGCCATTAAAACACAAGGGATTTTTGGGTTAGGTGTGATCCATTGTTAAAAACACCATAGTTGGGAGTGAGCTTGTAAAACTCCATTGTAACACTTAGAGTGTTAGTAAAACTCCCAATTGAGATTGGGGAGAGGAGTAGGGTTTGTTAACACTCGAACCTCTATAAAAATTCTTGTGTCTTATCTTTCTATCCCTACTCATCTCAACTTTTCTTTTCGCACTTAAAAGTTAAAATTTTTAATATCCAATTCAACCCCACCTTATTGGTTCAATATTAGGGCAACAATATTTATGAAGGTTGTGCCTAAGTTATTTTGTTAAGATATCCTCCGATTGATCATCAGTAGGTAGGAATTGAATTTGAATGTTGTCCTAGAAAACTTGCTCTTGCATAAAAATGATAATCTAACTCGATGTGTTTGGTAAGGGCATAGAAAATTGAATTAGAACAAAGATAGATAGCATAAATATTATCACAATATATGATCACCGACATAGAGAGAGAAAAGTTGAGCTCATTTAAAGAGTGCATTCATATTACCTTAGCCATGGCATTAGCAATTCCCTTATATTCAATTTTAGTAGAGGAACTAACTATGGTTAGTTGTTTCTTAGACTACCATGAGATAAGATTGCGACTAAGGTAAACAACATAGCCACCTGAACAACAATCATCAGGACAACCACCCTAGTCCCTATCTAAGAAAAGCTATAGGGAATTATCATTTTGTTTGGCAAAAAATAAGACACAATCCATAATAATGTAAGCATGGATCGCCATTGCATGGAACAAGGAGGTGGGGCATAGGTAGAGGATCAAATAGTGCTACCATGTAGACTAATCACTAGAGCATATGTCAAGAAGCTAAAGATGTTGTTTCAAGATTATGTGAAGCATTTTATGGAATTGAGGCTTTATAGGCTAGCATTGGAGTCCAAGCTCAATTCGGCTACGAAAAAGAATCAAAAGCAGCTCATTAACAGGATTCTTATTTGTCAGCTTGCTCAGTTATGTTTCTTTAGTTTAGGCCCAATAAAACCAATTTAATTCAGCCCATTAAATTAAAAACACAAGGTCTTGTTTGGTTGACACTTAATTAATGTATTTTTGCTTATTAATATTTAATGAATATCTAAATATGCCTCTTACTTTCAATTAGGTTTAGGAAGCATATTGAGAGTATAAATATCTCTCTTAGGTCACGTAACTCAGATTTGGAGACTTCGTATTCTGATTTTTCTTAGTTTACCTAAATTTGTAAGAGACGAGATCTTTTTTGTTGCATTAAGAATTGAGTAAACACATCAAGTAATTTACTTTGTGACGTTATTCTTTTATTATTTTCTTTTTTCCTATCATTTAAGTTTCCGATTGCATGTCAATTAGGGGTTTAGTAGGATAAAATCTATTTATATGTGATTTGTGTGTAAAATTTAAATCCTATTAACTTCAAATACTAAATATGTCACTAATGATGTTGCATATATATACATCTATTATACGAATAACAAGACATGAAAATTAATACTTTACCAATTAGATAATGAAAAACAAGTCCAACTCTAGTAAAATAAAATTTTAAATAAAAATAAAAATGAAAATTAGTTTATCAATACATATCAATAGATATAGCTTTGATACTAAAGAAACAAGAGATTAATTAATTTAATTGTATTTCTAAAAGGCCAAAAGTTAGAAATGTAATTACATTTTCTTTATAAAAAAAAAGGAAAGAAAGAAATATAATTATGAAATCGTAATTTGTAAGAAATTGTTTACAAATTAAGAAGAAGAGAAAATCCAATCCATAACAAAAAGAAATGATTGCATTTATTATGAGTAATGTTATATCATTCAGTTATGAAACTTTATGTGTGTGCATATATGTCCCGTCAACTAGTTTAGGCCCTAACTGAGATATATGTTTCGTGATTGGATGTGTCGGGCTAATAGACAATCGAGCGCACTCACGATCGAAACAAAGTCAGTACAACCAAAATCCAAATTCACATAATTGCAAATGAGAAAATTGATTTTGAATAAGTAACGCTAAATTTTTCATGAAAATTGAGAAAATTGGGATAAAATAAATGATTTTTCTATTGTCAATGAATCACAAATTGAGAACACCGAGATGTAGAGAATTTTGAGATGTATTTGCTGGTATAATTTGATACCAAAACTCTAATGTTTATGGCACCAAATCGAAAAAATAAAATTTGATGTGCAATTTCACAAAAATATCAAGGAATTCAATTTTTGCTCAGTGCCCCAATTGCGAAACAAAAAATACTAGTGTGTAGAGTAAATTATTTTGTGAACATTAGTGTATTTAATTGCAAGATATTAATTTGGTTAGGACAAAAAAATAATAATAGAAAATTGAGAGACCAAAAGTAAAATTTGATATGATTAATATAAAATGAGTTTTATTAAGAATAAGACAAGATTTATTTTTTTTGGAAGCATGTATGTCGTCCACTTGCCTACTGCACAACCTAATTATTCTCTTAATTTTATATAAAAAAATGGCTTGAAGTGAGAGAAATATGGCCGACCATCACTGTCCTTTGTCACTTACTTGATCTTTCTATCATTTTCTACAAATCTCTCTTTCTTTCCCTTTTCTTGCCATTTACTTTCATTTACAAGCTTGAAAATTGTTGCCTTCTCATCTTAATTTTCTTTATTTCTCTTAATGTTTCTTAGTCTCCAAATAATAGTTTAGTTTAGGAAGTTAAAAACTTGAAGAAAGAAGACATGTTTCACCTCCATCTCTTCTAGGCTGAGACCTTATTTGGTGAAGGAAGATTGCCTTTGTAACACCCTTTAATATAATTAAGACTAAACCCAATTATACCAAAATATGTTAAGATGCACATGAATTAAAACATTAAAAAATTTTAAAACTTTCATGCACCATGGTCATGATGACTTGACAAAATAAAAGCATTCTTAAAACATGAAAGCGGTCTCAATAAAATAAAAGTTTAATACAAAACAACGGGTATACACAAGCCCAAATTTTTACAAAATGAGTAGTTATAAAATTATATGTCTCTAAAATACAATATGTAAAGTTATAACTACCCAACTCATGGAAAAATAACTAAAAATAAGATACAATAGTATACCACTCACCTCGAATAAATATCCTTAACTCTGATCATTGGGCATCCTCCTCTGTCATTTCTCCCCTAAGTTCTACACCTGCGCATAGAAAATCCATACGCTAAGCAACTCATGCCTAGTGTATATAACAATGTGCAAGGCATACAACAACATATACATAATATGCATGATATACTCATCGAGTTACTATAACAACTTACCTCGAAGTTCGTACATGCACTAGCTCACATACTATATGACATGTCATCCGAATTATATATATATATATATATATATATATATATATATATATATATGAATATAATGCATATTACTACATGGAATATTAAGCAATCTCTCCATGTTATATACGTATTTATCACACATAACAATTTATTAATTATCCTTCCTTTGCCAACCTACTCAAAACTAGACTAAAATGCATATGGGTAACTCATCCCAGCGAGACGCTCTAGTCCACTAACCTCTAGACCTTCAAATATATATGACCAATATAGGTCACTCGGTACCGAACTTTCCCTTCAACGGTATGTCATTTATCCTAGCTCTAGTCTTAGTCAGAGTATTGGGCTTACAATATTATCATACACATATTCATATTAGTCATCACCATATTTTATATAAATCTCATGATTTTTGTAATCATATAATTTCCATACAATGTTAAAAGTAGGCATCCGAGGCTTGCTACCTCCCAATGAGTCAAATCAGATTCAAAACCAAACATTCATCAAAAATAACTTCATGTTCGTGAATAACCTTTCATGGCCGTGAAACACCACTTAATGAGCAGCCCCCCCATGACTCAAGTCGTGATTCAACTCATGAATCAACATATGTTCATGGCCATGAATCCAACCATGAAGTTGCCCATGAACGGGTCTGCTTCAGTAACAAGAATGCATCTGACAACATTCACGCCCGTAAACCCATCCTTCACGGCCATGAATCTGAAAAAAAATTTCAAAAAAATATAGCATCATAAATCTTACCAGTTCCACATGTAATACTCACTACAGTTGACCAATGTCGGTCACCCTATTTCAGTATGCATTCAAGCTATCTAACATGACCATAATAGCTCTAATCATCAATAATAATCAGAATTGTTTCTCAAACATGTCAATTTGACCATATTTATAAGGTTTCCCAATATGCACATTAATCCCACATGTCACCATTTATCTACTCATTTATCATCTAAAACATTCCTTTAAAGCAAAGAACACAAAAATACAAAATAATAGACTTAAGTGTTGTTATGTACAAACCTTATACCTAGGATGGAGATTGGCTAAAGCTTGATCTCTTGAAGCCTGTCCTTTCCCTTGAGATGGACTTTCAGCACTTTCTCTAAGTCGTAGAAAGATGGACAAATGTCCTTTTAGCCTTAGGAACTCAAACCAAATCCAGAAAAGGAAAAACCAAAATTTTCCCTAAGCTCTCAATCGTCCTCTTCTCTCTCTTCTTTCTCACTTTTCTCTCAAGAAACACTGATCTTTCAAGCTCTTCTAATGGAAGAAGATGGAGCCTCGAAGAATAAAAAGATGAAGTTTGCATATTTTATTGGTTAATAAGAAGTGAAGAGCAGATTTAAAGGGAATGGCAAAAAGAAAAACATGATTATCTTACCAACTCTATCTACCCAGGCTTCACGGCCGTGACTCTATTTTCATGGGCGTGAGCCTATCTTTCACGGTTGTGAAGAACCTTATCACGGTTGTGCACTAAAACCCGATATTCATGACTGTGACACCTATTGTCATGGGTACGAAACATCCGATTTAAACCACTCTCAACATCTCAAAACTCCACTTGATCCCCTATTTTTCACTAACCAATAACATAACTACCTAATTACAGATGTTACAACCTTTGTTTTGTTTAAGAAATATTTGGTGAGATTAAGCTTTGTATATGAGCTTGGGAGGCCAAAGGGAGGTTGATTAGTCATGGGTTTGGAGATTGTTTTCCAAGTGTGAAAATTTAATTTTTTTTCTCTTTTAGTCATGGAATTTTGTACTCAATTCCTTATGTCCCTTCCCTTTTTCCTTATCTTTTATGTATGATTCTTCCTTTTGTTTATCCTATAACTCAAAAATCCAAGTTTCCATGATGTTATTGTGCGGTGTTTGTAATACTTATGGTGAGGACTTAATCAGAACAAGGAGTGTTAAACCTTGAGGGGTATTTCTGTCATTTTAATGATAACAAATAATATAGCAATATTGTATTTAACATACTTGTTTTTGTAAGTATATTATACAGGACATGAATTAAAATAATAAGAATGGAGAATTGGAACAATAATCCTTGAGAAACAAAATTCAAGTAGTAGCATGTTCACTGTCGTGACTCTAAGAGTCACTCCCGTGAAGAAAGCTAACCGTTACCAAAACCAACATTTGAAGTTCACGACCATGAAGGAAAAACAAACCGTGAAATAAGCATTTCAGTCACCCCCGTGAAGATTCATGAAATTTCATCCAGAGAGCTTCACGACCAGAGTCACCACTTGGATCACGACTGGGAAGATTGTCACGTCCGTGAATGAGTATGTCACGCCCGTGACTCAATATGTCAAAACATTCCAGAGAGCTTCACGACCAAGGTCACCATTTCAGTCACGGCTTGGGAAGAACTGTCACCATCGTGACAAGCGTAGTCACGCCCGTGAACAATGAAAGAGAAAAATGTCAGGCGCGATTTTTGGTTGGTACAACGGCTAGTTTCTCATTTAATGCACCCCAATGGCTATATTCAGCTATGGGAGTATAAATGGAAGTCATGTTATGCATTAAGAAAAGAGAGAATAATAAGAAAAACAAAAGATTAGCATATACTTCAAATCACAAGCTATCTTGTACTTTCATACTTTGAGAACAAATCTATTCTCTATAAAAATCTTTTTGCTCCTCATATTTGAGCAATAAAGATTTATAAGTGGTTCTCTCTGTAATCTTTACTCAAGTGAGCTTTGGGTAGTTATGGGTTAAGAGTAGAACACTTGTAAGGGTTGTTTGTGTGAGCCTGTAAAACACAAAGTGTAGGTTGTTTGTGTGAGCCTGTAAAACACAAAGTGTAGGTTGTTTGTGTGAGCCTGTAAAATACAAAGTGTAGGTTGTTGTGTGAGCCTGTAAAAACACAAGGAATTGGTTATTGTGTGAGCCATTAAAACACAAGGGTTTTCTGGGTTAGGTGTGAGCCATTGTGAGAAACACCATAGTTGGGAGTGAGCTTGTAAAACTCCATTGCAACACTTAGTGTGTTAGTGAAACTCCCAATTGCGATTGGGGAGAGGAGTATGGTTTGTTAACACCCGAACCCCTATAAATCTGTGTGTCAAATTTTCTCTATCCTTCCTAAAATTAATTATTTATTTCCGCACCTTAAAGTTTAATTTTTAAAACTCCAATTCAACCCCCCTTCTTGGCTTAATATCTGGGCAACAATTGGTATCAGAGCCTTGTCTAGCATCGAAGGCTAAAAGGCGCTAGTAAAGAGTAATATATGGCTAATGAAAGATTCCAGAGTCTTAAACCTTACTTTGATGGAGCAAATTATGCCCATTGGAAGTTTAGGATGGAGACATACTTAGATAGTGAAGGAATTGAAGTCTGGGATAGTGTACGAAAAGAATGGATACCACCAACCAGAAGAGGAGTTGATGGTGAAGAGGAAATCCTATCAAGAGATGATTGGACAGAGCCTCAAAGAAGAGCAAATTTCAAAAACAAGAAGGCAATGACAATCCTATCAAGCTCATTATCTATTGAAGAATGTGGGAGAATACAACACTGCTCAACAACATATAGCATGTGGAAGACATTGGAGAACTATCATGAGGGAACTAAGCAAGTCAAATCCAAGAAGATTCAACTTCTAACCTCAGAATATGAGCTCTTCAAGATGAAATCCAATGAGTCAATTACTGACATGACCAACCGTCTTCTATCCATTATAAATGGAATGAGGAAACTTGGGAAGCATCTGAGTTTGGAAGATGTAAACAATAAAATCCTGAGAAGTCTTCCTCTTAAAGACTATGGTTCAAGAGTTGTTGGCATAGAAGAAGCAAATGAAGATATGAGCATCATGAATACTGATGTGCTGATTGGCAAGCTTCTCACACATGAGATGGCAGTAAAGAGAGATAGAGAGTTTGAAGCAGAGCCAGAGAAAAGAAAACCCTTAGCACTCAAAGCCTCTACTTCAAAATCTCAAGAAGAAAGTGAAGATGATGAAGAAATGAGTGATGATGAAAATGAGGACATCATTATGCTTTCAAGGAGATTAAAAAGAATCATTGAGAAGAAAATGAGCAATTCCAGAAAATTCAGGCAAAGAAACCTCAAACAAACTTCTAATGATACACATAGAAGTAAGGAAGATGTAAAATTCTATGAATGTAGAAAGAAATGACATATCAAACCAGAATGTCCAAGGCTCAAGAAGCATAAGAGCAAATACCAAAGAGACAATGGGGAGAAAGGTCATAAAGCCACATGGGATGACGAAAGCTCTTCAAGTGAAAAAGATGATAATGAAAGTGAAGAGGTCAACCTATGCATCATGGCTATTGAGGATCACGTCTCGGACAAAGTAAGATCACTACACTCATATTCTTTCAATAATGATAGTAGTGATAATGATAGTAATAGTGATAGTGATGATGATGATGATGATCAAAGCCTAATAGAAGAATTAAATATAGAATTAGAGAAATATAGAACTAAATTTAGTACCTATAGAAATAATATATCTAATTTGAAAAATAAGATAGATGGTTTAGAAAAAGAGAACATAAATCTTAAATCATCTAATGAATCTCTTCAAAAGTCATTTGATGAATACTCATCAAGACCCTCAACAGCTTCATTGTTAAAAGAAAATAATACTTTGAAAAATGAAGTTGAGGAACTTAGAAATTTCATTTCTAAATTTCACAAAGGTAAAGAAAGCTTAGATACTCTCATTGTGTCTCAAAGACCACTTTTAGTTAGACATGGTCTAGGATTTAAGGACACATCATCATCTTCTAACAAAACTGTATTTGTTAAGTCTAGAGAACCTAACATCTCCACAACTGTTAAGAAAGCACCAAGAAATAAGAATGTTAAACCTTCTATACAGGAAAAGAATAATCATGCCTTTATGTATAGGAAGCATGCATCTAGAAAAATGCAAATTAATCATAAATGGGCATGTCATTGTTCTCAAAATCAGTCTAATAGATTTATGGCATTTAAACACAATGTAAGACCAAAAAGCAAGTTTAGACCTAAACAATGTAATTATTGTATGAAAATGGGTCACATAAATAAACATTGCTGGATAAGGAAGGCTCATTGAGAACCTTCATGTGCTAACCCCCAAGGACCCAAACTCATTTGGGTACCTAAATATCATACTTGATTTGTGATTCTATAGGTATGCCTCAAGTCCACAATTAAAAAAAATGTGTGGCTAGTAGACAGTGGATGCTCTAGGCATATGACAGGAGACAAAGAACTCTTCAATGAAATCAAAAGTATTGATGGAGGTAAAGTTACCTTTGGAAACAATGCAAAGGGTAAGGTAATTGGCATTGGTTCTATTGGTGTTAATGGTACTACTTTTATTAAGGATGTCTTACTTGTTGATGGCTTGAAACATAACTTGTTAAGTGTAAGTCAATTATGTGATAAAGGAAACAAAATAATATTCATTTCAAATGAATGTCTTGTAATCTCTATCGATGGTCAAGAAATATTTAAAGGAAATAGAGATATCAATACGTACATAATAAACTTACATGAACTATCTAACCATTCCTCTAAGTGTCTTGTGACTACTAGTGATGAATCTTGGTTGTGGCATAGAAGACTTGGTCATGCTAACATGGACTTAATACAAAGTCTCAGCACAGAAGAGCTAGTAAAAGGATTACCAAGAGTCAAATATGAAAAAGGCAGGACATGTGATCCTTGTCAGAGAGGAAAGCAACACAAGTCATCTTTCAAAGCCAAAAACATAGTAAGTACTTCAAAACCTCTTCAACTCCTGCATTTAGACTTGTTTGGACCTACTAGAATTGCTAGCCTAGGAGGAAAACATTATGCATTTGTCATCGTAGATGATTACTCTAGATTTACTAGGGTAATTTGTTTAGCTCAAAAGAGTGATGCTTTTGAAAATTTCAAAAACTTTGCTAAAAGAGTTCAAAATGAAAAAGGGTACTGCATTTCAAAAATAAGGAGTGATCATGGGAAAGAATTTGAAAATGAAAACTTTGAAAGTTTTTGTCTTGAACATGGCATTTCACATAATTTCTCATCTCCTAGGACACCTCAACAAAATGGGGTAGTTGAAAGGAAAAATCGAACTTTAATTGAAATGGCCAGAACAATGCTTAATGAATATGAATTATCAACTTATTTTTGGGTAGAAGCCACAAACACTGCATGTTATATTTCAAATCGAGTTTTCAAAAGACCTCTTTTAAACAAAACCTCATTTGAGCTATGGAATGGAAGAAAGCCATTGATATCATACTTTAGAGTATTTGAATGCAAGTGTTTTATATTGAACACCAAGGACAATCTTGGAAAATTTGCCTCTAAGTCAGATGAAGGTATCTTTTTAGGATACTTTACAACCAGCAAAGCATATAAAGTATTTAATAAAAGATCATTAACGGTTGAAGAATCCATGCATATTGTTTTTAATGAATCTAGTAGACTTGATCTTGTGAAAGGTAGTGCTCTTGATGATGTTGTAGGTAATATGGAAAAACTTGATATTGAAAATGGAAAAGAAGAAAAAGATCAAGAAAATTTACTACCTCAAAATCAAGAACAAATGGAGCAAAAACTTCCAAAAGAATGGAGAATGATGAAAGATCATCCAAAAGAGCAAATAATTGGTGATCTATCAAGGGGAGTAAGTACTAGATCTCATTTCAAGCATTTAGTCACTCACATTACTTTTATTTCACAAATTGAGCCTAAAAACATTGATGAGACTCTTAATGATGAAAGTTGGGTAATTGCCATGCAAGAGGAACTCAACCAATTTGAGAGAAATAAGGTATGGAACCTAGTACCTAGACCCAAGAATCATCAAATCATAGGTAGCAAATGGGTATTTAGAAATAAATTAGATGAACAAGGGTTAATAACCAGGAATAAAGCAAGACTAGTTGCAAAAGGATATAATCAGGAAGAAGGTATAGATTATGATGAAACATATGCACCTGTAGCTATATTAGAAGCTATAAGAATACTCTTAGCATATGCATGTCACATGAATTTCAATCTCTTTCAAATGGATGTGAAAAGTGTAACATCCTTGACCTTCCCCCACATGCATTTCATTGAACATAAGCATCTTGCATACAATTCAATTGAACAAATGCATTCCATACGTATTTTCGTAGGAACAAGTTTATCACACGCACTAGATACGTGTCCTAGCATTTGGCACTTGTATCGAGTAGCACATGTGTACTTATAACCTATATGAGGATTATGAAGTATTAGAAATGAATTGAATAAGTGACCAAATTAATGTAAGCAAAATGATTAGATTAAGATTAGTAAACATTTTGCATTGTTAATTTAGTTAAACCGGGCCAAAAGATTAAGCGGTATTATTGTGTAGATTAGTCGAATTATATATATATGTAAATAATAATAATAATATAGATAAAATAAAATGAAAATGAAACAAAAGAGAAATAGAAGAGAAGAGAAGAGAAAAGAGAAGAGAAATGAGAAATGAGATGAGAAATGAGATGAGAAAAAGATAAAAAGACAAAAACATAAATCTGCCTTTATCTTCATCTTTCCCATTTCTGCCTCCTCACTTCAGCCCCGACTTCTCCTTCATTTTCCTCCATTTCAGACTTCAAATCTTCCTTGTTTTACCTAGTTTTTGCACCAAATTGATCCCTTGCAAGTTCGTCCTTGGTAAGTAATCAATTCTTATTGCTTTAGGGTTGATTTGAGTTGCTTAGGTTCATTAATAGGCACTGTTTTGAAACCCGATTTTGATGCACATATAAATTGATTATGGACAAGTATAAAACACAAAAGTTGTTCCTTTATGTCTTATATTTATGAATATGTAAACGGTGTTTCGTGATTTGGTTTATAGAATTAGATATTCTCTTCGTACTGAAACTGGTCAGGGTGTAAACCCTAACCAAGTTAGCTACTGTGTGGTCTGATTTAGAATATGTTAAAGCCCTTATTTGAAGTCTCTCAAAACATAAAAGTTGTAGATATATGTGTTTTGTATCTGTATACCAAATTTCAGGTTCATAGGGCTTGTAAATGGTGAGTTATGGTGAATGGAACCATGACTGTTCCATGGTTTGAACTGCCTACTGAGTGCACTGGGCAGCTCCAGTACAGTGGTTGGATAATTTGAGCTTGTTAGAGCTAGATTATGTAATTTCTCAAAACATAAAAGTTAGAGGTATATGTCTTATCTAAATTATGGTACTAAGTTGAGCTTAATTGGTTATCTATAGACTAAGTTATGGCCTTTTGAAGTCATACTGGTCCGGAAGCCAATTCTATTCTGGAACAGTAATATGTTTGGTATAATTATAAGACCTTAGAGAAATAATTGGTACAAGTTGTAAAAATGAAACATGTTCCATATGAACCCATATAAGTTTCTGTAAAGTTTCATTAAAATAGGACTTATAGAGTGTAAGTTATGATGAACCCAAATGAGTACCCTGAAACTGCCTAAAGGCAGAAAACAAGGCAGAAAACAGAACACTCTTATAAATTTCACCAAATATTTTAAAATGATCCAATTGGTCTGAAATTTTAATATGTTCTCTAATTATATGTTATTTTTAATTAGGAACAAGAATCAGATTAATTGGTCAATTATAGAAAAAGTTATAGGCTAAACAGTCCCATAAGGTCACACTGCCTCATAGGAAAAATCTTAACTATTGACATGAACAATGCATATTAATTTGTTTAAGCCACATTAAGTATCTCTAATTATGAGTTAATCGATTATGTTTTCATATTAGGCTCGCAACATATTGGAGACCCACAATGAGCAGATAGACAATAAGTTAGGGGTCGGAATCAAAGGAGAACGGTGAGTCTAATTATCGATTGAATTCTTTAGTGCAAATGAATGTTGTTTGCTATGTGATTCATGTGATTGTCATGATTGGTCCTTGATAATGTAATGATGGATAATTTGTGACATTGTGGTACATATAAATGGTATACTTGTGGTATATTTGAGGTATATGTTTGACAAATGTGATATATATACATGGTACATGTATAGTATATACAAGGTGTATGCTTGACATATGAGGTATATAGGGAATATATGTATGTTGTATATGATAAAGATGCAATGGTTGATGAATGTTTAAATACAAGTGCATATGCATATGGGCTAAAAAGGCGTTGTGACTAGTTAATCGACATTGCAAAGCAAAAGAAGAGGCCTATGGCCCAACAAATGTGCAAAGCAAAAGAAGAGGCCTATGGCCCAACAAATGTGCAAATGAAACAAATGATCAAGCTAGCTAGCAAATGCAAATGCAAATGTTCACATGGAAACCCGGGGCAATGTTCGTTTAATCTGGTCACAACAAAATAAAATGTACAAGCAAAGCATAAGTAAATAACAATTATTGAGTACTTGATTTTATCTATATTTATATGTTATTGACTGATGAATGGAATGGAATACATGATATATATTGGAATTGTGATTTATGACTATGAGTTGTTTGGTACTTTAGAGCTCATTGGATGATTATTCTCACTGAGCCGCAACTCATCAATTTGCGTCATTTTTCAGGTAAAGAAAAGTGATAGCTCATTTTGAGTAGTGTATAGAAGACATGGAGCACAGGTCATTGGCCGAGCCTCATCACTCTCTCTCCTTGCATTCCACACAAGCATAAAAACATGTCATCTGTATTTTGGACTTATATGCTTGAATATGTATAGTCATTTTGGAATGAGTCTAAATATGTATAAATGAAATCAACTCGAAAATACTTATGTATAAAGTTTATATTTTGATATATGTGATATATCGTATTGTGGTTTTAATGTTGACTTGAAAAGTCATTTAGTAATTTTACAGGATATAAGACTTGTAAAGTCGTTAGTTGATTTTACAGGATATGATATGAAAAAAAAATTTTACTACTATTGTTAACAGGGTATTTTGCCTTTTCAGTATGCAGTATGTGACTATTTGATACAGGGATAGGTTATACTTAAATGCATAAGAGGTGTGATGTTACATTTTTGGTATCAGAGCAGGGATAGGTTCCATGGGAACATGCATATGCATAAGCGCATGATAACATATGCATCATATGTGTTGAACATTATGTAGTGACATACTTTCATTTATTTTAGGGACATCATAAGACATGATACACCAAGGAGGGAGAGGCCGGCCGAAATGCATTCTCATGAGGCATCACCTCATTTACATAGAGAGCAACCAGCACTAGGAGCTAGAGCTCCAGTACATGCATCACAGTCATCTCATGCAGAAGTACCCCATGAAAACCTAGAACAAGAAGTATATGGTCCTGAAATGTACAAGGAAAGACGTTATGACAAGCTGAGAAAACATGGTGCAACTGATTTCAATGGCACAACAGACCCAGCAGAAGCTGAGACATGGCTGAAAAGGACACAGAGGATACTGAATATGATGAGATGCACTTTAGAGGAGAAATTTGATTATGCAGTATCTTTGCTTCAAGGCAATGCTTATGAATGGTGGGAGACAGTCCCCGACAGTGATGCACAGCCACCGGTTCTGACATGGAACGATTTCCTTCGGGAATTTCAGAACAATTACATGCCTGAAGCATATAAAGATGAGAAAAGGAAGGAATTCCTGAATCTGAAGCAGGGGAATATGTCTATTGCGGAGTATGAAGTACAATTTAACAAGCTTTCCCATTATGCCACTTTCATGGTCTCTACTGAAAGAGACAAATGCAGGAAGTTTGAGGAGGGCCTCAAATATGAGATCAGAAACAGAATCACGACTACTGATCTTGATAGTTATGCTAGGCTTAGAGCTGCTGCAATCAGAGCTGAACGGTTAATGACAGAAGCTGGGAAACAACAAATAAAAAGGCCATCACGTGAATTCTTTCGTGAGTCTAGCAGAAGGTTGGGGAAAAGAGGTAGATATATGCCTGCACAAGCTGGTAACAGAAGTGGGTACTCCAGTTCTAGAGGTCGACGAATGACTTTCTCTTACCCAGGCAGAGGGCAGAGCCAATATGTTGAACAGAGGCCCACATGCAGTCATTGTGGCAGACAGCATACGGGCGAATGTAGAAGGCTCACAGGAGCATGTTATTTCTGTGGATCGATGGAGCATATGTATAGAGACTGTCCAAATAGAGCCAAACTAGCAGAGACTAGTAGAGACAGAGGAGTATCTGAGACTACTGTTGAGGCACCGAGGGTCTACCCTACTAGTGGGACACAAGGCAGAGGAAGAGGCAGGGGCAGGACTGGTACACTGGGTAGAGGAGTGACCAGATCTGAAGGTCAGAGTTCTAGACCCCCTACTCAGGCCAGGGTGTTTGCTATGACTAGACAAGAGGCAGTGGATGCTCCCGAAGTAGTCACTGGTAATATTTATATTTCTGAAATATTAGCATATGCATTGATTGACCCAGGCTCCACTCATTCATTTATATCATTGCATATGGCATCTAAACTACATCAAATGCATGAGCCTTTGGGGATTGACATAAATGTGAGTACTCCATTGGGAACAGTGGTAGTTGTGAATAATGTCTGTCGTGATTGCCTGATATGCATTGACAGAGCTGAGTTAATAGCTGATCTAATTTTATTGCCAATATATGAATTTGATGTGATACTGGGAATGGACTGGTTAACTAGACATCATGCAATAGTGAATTGCTTTACTAAGGAAGTAATTTTGGAATCACCAAACCAGCCAAGGGTAGTATTTCTAGGTGAAAGAAAACTTGTGCCTACATGTCTAGTTTCAGCAGTAAAGGCATTTCGAATGATCAAAGGGGGATGTGAAGCATATTTGGCATATGTGACTGATATTAGAACCACTGATAGCTTGCTTGAAAATATACCAGTGGTAAGGGAATTTGCTGATGTATTCCCAGATGATCTACCTGGTTTACCACCAGATAGAGAGATAGAATTCACTATTGAACTAGTACCAGGAACAGCACCAATATCAAGGTCACCCTACAGAATGGCCCCAGTTGAGTTGAAAGAGCTGAAGGCCCAATTGCAGGAGTTACTTGATAAAGGGTATATCAGACCTAGTGTATCACCATGGGGAGCTCCAGTGTTATTTGTTAAAAAGAAAGATGGAACAATGAGATTATGTATCGATTACAGACAACTGAATAAAATGACAGTGAAGAACAAATATCCGTTGCCCAGAATAGATGATTTGTTTGACCAGTTGCAAGGAGCCCAAATATTCTCCAAGATTGATTTGAAATCAGGCTATTACCAGCTGAAGGTAGCAGAAGCAGATGTTCCAAAGACTGCCTTTCGAACCAGATATGGGCATTATGAATTTTTAGTAATGCCATTTGGATTGACTAATGCTCCAGCTGCATTTATGGCTTTAATGAATAAGGTGTTTCAACCATATCTGGATAGGTTTGTGATAGTATTTATTGATGACATATTGGTGTACTCAAAGAATAGGGGAGAACATGAACAACATTTAAAAATTGTGTTGCAAACCTTAAGGGAGAAACAACTGTATGCCAAATTGAGTAAATGTGAATTCTGGTTAGATCATTTGGTGTTTCTTGGACATGTAGTATCGGGCAAGGGCATAGAAGTAGACCCAAAGAAAATAGAGGCTATGGTAAATTGGGAAGCTCCTAAAAATGTTTCAGAAATGCGTAGTTTTCTGGGTTTAGCCGGATATTATCGTAGATTTGTTGATGGATTCTCCTTAATTGCTAACCCTTTGACTAAATTGTTGAGAAAGAATGTGTCTTTCAAGTGGACTCCAGAATGTCAGAGGAGTTTCGATGAACTAAAGCACAGGCTAACCTCAGCACCAGTGTTAACCATCCCTACAGGTACAGGTGGGTTTACAGTATATAGTGATGCTTCTCACCAAGGCTTGGGATGTGTGTTGATGCAACATGGTAAGGTGATAGCTTATGCATCCAGACAACTGAGACCACATGAGATCTCCTATCCAGTGCATGATTTAGAATTGGCTGCAGTCGTATTTGCATTGAAGATTTGGAGGCATTATCTGTATGGTGAGACATTCCAAATCTTCACAGACCATAAAAGCTTGGGTTATTTGCTGACACAGAAAGAATTAAACATGAGGCAGAGACGGTGGTTAGAGCTATTGAAAGATTATGACTGTACGATTGAATACCATCCAGGGAAAGCCAATGTGGTAGCAGATGCATTAAGTAGGAAGGCTAGTGGCAGTGTAGCTCACTTGCAAGTATCCTCTTTTCCATATTTGATTCAATTACGATCTATGAATGTCGAATTAAATATGCATGATAGAGGATCATTGATTGCTACTCTTCAAGTCAGACCTATACTAAAGGAGAGAATCAAAGAAGCACAAAACAAAGATCCTCAATTGTGTGAGAAAATTGAATCAGTAAGGCAGGGAAACAGTAAAGATTTTCATTTGCAGAATGATACACTGATGTTAAAGTCACGCATATGTGTTCCAGACACTGAGAACTTGCATCAGGAAATTATGGAAGAGGCACACAATGCACCATACGCAATGCACCCAGGGATGACAAAGATGTATCACAGTTTAAGGCCTCATTACTGGTGGCCAAGAATGAAGAAAGACATAGCAGAATATGTTTCCAAATGCTTGACATGTCAGCAGATTAAAATTGAACATCAGGCACCAGTTGGAAAATTACATCCATTGCCAGTGCCAGAATGGAAATGGGAGAAAATAACGATGGATTTTGTCTATGGATTGCCAAGAACTCCACGAAAAAATGATGCAGTATGGGTAATTATTGACAGATTAACCAAGTCAGCACATTTTCTACCTATCAGATGGGGTTGTACACTTGAGAGTTTGGCCAAATTATATGTGAATGAGATAGTCAGATTGCATGGCATTCCAGTGTCCATTGTGTCTGATAGAGATCCACGGTTTACTTCACGTTTTTGGGTGAGTTTACAGAATGCATTGGGAACAAATTTGAACTTTAGCACTGCATTCCACCCACAGACTGACGGACAATCAGAAAGGACTATACAGACATTGGAAGAAATGCTTAGGGCATGTTCTATGGAATTCAGAGGTGCTTGGGATGAATATATAGCATTGATTGAATTTGCTTACAACAACCAGTATCATAGCAGTATCCAGATGGCACCATATGAAGCATTGTATGGCAGAAAGTGCCAAAGCCCTATCATTTGGGATGAAGAAGGAGCACGTGCATTAGAAGGGCCAGAGCTAGTGCAAGACACAGTGGATAAGATCAAGGTTGTCAAGGACAAGCTAAAGGCAGCACAGGATAGGCAGAAAAGTTATGTTGATCAGCATAGAAGGGAGATGGAATACGAGTTGGGTGAGAAGGTATTTCTTCGTGTATCTCCATGGAAAGGGATAATTCGATTTGGCCAGAAGGGTAAATTGAGCCCAAGATACATAGGGCCTTATGAAATTCTTGAGAAGATTGGTCCATTGGCTTATAGGTTGGCTTTACCACCCGAGATGGCTCAGATACATAATGTGTTTCATGTGAGCATGCTTAGAAGATACAGGTCAGATCCTACACATGTACTTAAAGATCAAGCCATTGAGATTGCAGAGAACATGAGTTATGTTGAGGAACCAGTGCAAATCATTGGATACAAGACTAAACAACTAAGAAATCGAGAAATACCTTTGGTTAAGGTATTATGGCGTAACCATTTACAAGAAGAGGCAACATGGGAAACAGAAGAAAATATGAAAAAGCAATATCCACAACTGTTTTCAGGTATTAATTTCGAGGACGAAATTTTAAAAGGAGGGGAGAATTGTAACATCCTTGACCTTCCCCCACATGCATTTCATTGAACATAAGCATCTTGCATACAATTCAATTGAACAAATGCATTCCATACGTATTTTCGTAGGAACAAGTTTATCACACGCACTAGATACGTGTCCTAGCATTTGGCACTTGTATCGAGTAGCACATGTGTACTTATAACCTATATGAGGATTATGAAGTATTAGAAATGAATTGAATAAGTGACCAAATTAATGTAAGCAAAATGATTAGATTAAGATTAGTAAACATTTTGCATTGTTAATTTAGTTAAACCGGGCCAAAAGATTAAGCGGTATTATTGTGTAGATTAGTCGAATTATATATATATGTAAATAATAATAATAATATAGATAAAATAAAATGAAAATGAAACAAAAGAGAAATAGAAGAGAAGAGAAGAGAAATGAGAAATGAGATGAGAAATGAGATGAGAAAAAGATAAAAAGACAAAAACATAAATCTGCCTTTATCTTCATCTTTCCCATTTCTGCCTCCTCACTTCAGCCCCGACTTCTCCTTCATTTTCCTCCATTTCAGACTTCAAATCTTCCTTGTTTTACCTAGTTTTTGCACCAAATTGATCCCTTGCAAGTTCGTCCTTGGTAAGTAATCAATTCTTATTGCTTTAGGGTTGATTTGAGTTGCTTAGGTTCATTAATAGGCACTGTTTTGCAACCCGATTTTGATGCACATATAAATTGATTATGGACAAGTATAAAACACAAAAGTTGTTCCTTTATGTCTTATATTTATGAATATGTAAACGGTGTTTCGTGATTTTGTTTATAGAATTAGATATTCTCTTCGTACTGAAACTGGTCAGGGTGTAAACCCTAACCAAGTTAGCTACTGTGTGGTCTGATTTAGAATATGTTAAAGCCCTTATTTGAAGTCTCTCAAAACATAAAAGTTGTAGATATATGTGTTTTGTATCTGTATACCAAATTTCAGGTTCATAGGGCTTGTAAATGGTGAGTTATGGTGAATGGAACCATGACTGTTCCATGGTTTGAACTGCCTACTGAGTGCACTGGGCAGCTCCAGTACAGTGGTTGGATAATTTGAGCTTGTTAGAGCTAGATTATGTAATTTCTCAAAACATAAAAGTTAGAGGTATATGTCTTATCTAAATTATGGTACTAAGTTGAGCTTAATTGGTTATCTATAGACTAAGTTATGGCCTTTTGAAGTCATACTGGTCCGGAAGCCAATTCTATTCTGGAACAGTAATATGTTTGGTATAATTATAAGACCTTAGAGAAATAATTGGTACAAGTTGTAAAAATGAAACATGTTCCATATGAACCCATATAAGTGTCTGTAAAGTTTCATTAAAATAGGACTTATAGAGTGTAAGTTATGATGAACCCAAATGAGTACCCTGAAACTGCCTAAAGGCAGAAAACAAGGCAGAAAACAGAACACTCTTATAAATTTCACCAAATATTTTAAAATGATCCAATTGGTCTGAAATTTTAATATGTTCTCTAATTATATGTTATTTTTAATTAGGAACAAGAATCAGATTAATTGGTCAATTATAGAAAAAGTTATAGGCTAAACAGTCCCATAAGGTCACACTGCCTCATAGGAAAAATCTTAACTATTGACATGAACAATGCATATTAATTTGTTTAAGCCACATTAAGTATCTCTAATTATGAGTTAATCGATTATGTTTTCATATTAGGCTCGCAACATATTGGAGACCCACAATGAGCAGATAGACAATAAGTTAGGGGTCGGAATCAAAGGAGAACGGTGAGTCTAATTATCGATTGAATTCTTTAGTGCAAATGAATGTTGTTTGCTATGTGATTCATGTGATTGTCATGATTGGTCCTTGATAATGTAATGATGGATAATTTGTGACATTGTGGTACATATAAATGGTATACTTGTGGTATATTTGAGGTATATGTTTGACAAATGTGATATATATACATGGTACATGTATAGTATATACAAGGTGTATGCTTGACATATGAGGTATATAGGGAATATATGTATGTTGTATATGATAAAGATGCAATGGTTGATGAATGTTTAAATACAAGTGCATATGCATATGGGCTAAAAAGGCGTTGTGACTAGTTAATCGACATTGCAAAGCAAAAGAAGAGGCCTATGGCCCAACAAATGTGCAAAGCAAAAGAAGAGGCCTATGGCCCAACAAATGTGCAAATGAAACAAATGATCAAGCTAGCTAGCAAATGCAAATGCAAATGTTCACATGGAAACCCGGGGCAATGTTCGTTTAATCTGGTCACAACAAAATAAAATGTACAAGCAAAGCATAAGTAAATAACAATTATTGAGTACTTGATTTTATCTATATTTATATGTTATTGACTGATGAATGGAATGGAATACATGATATATATTGGAATTGTGATTTATGACTATGAGTTGTTTGGTACTTTAGAGCTCATTGGATGATTATTCTCACTGAGCCGCAACTCATCAATTTGCGTCATTTTTCAGGTAAAGAAAAGTGATAGCTCATTTTGAGTAGTGTATAGAAGACATGGAGCACAGGTCATTGGCCGAGCCTCATCACTCTCTCTCCTTGCATTCCACACAAGCATAAAAACATGTCATCTGTATTTTGGACTTATATGCTTGAATATGTATAGTCATTTTGGAATGAGTCTAAATATGTATAAATGAAATCAACTCGAAAATACTTATGTGTAAAGTTTATATTTTGATATATGTGATATATCGTATTGTGGTTTTAATGTTGACTTGAAAAGTCATTTAGTAATTTTACAGGATATAAGACTTGTAAAGTCGTTAGTTGATTTTACAGGATATGATATGAAAAAAAAATTTTACTACTATTGTTAACAGGGTATTTTGCCTTTTCAGTATGCAGTATGTGACTATTTGATACAGGGATAGGTTATACTTAAATGCATAAGAGGTGTGATGTTACAAAAAGTGCATTTCTAAATGGTTATATAGATGAAGAAGTGTATGTAGAACAACCACCAGGTTTTGAAAGTTATGATTTGCTAAATCATGTTTTTAAACTTTCAAAAGCTTTGTATGGTTTAAAACAGGCTCCAAAAGCTTGGTATGAGAGACTAAGTTCTTTTTTATTAGAAAATAGTTTCACAAAGGGAAATGTTGACACTACACTTTTCATCAAAAAGCATAAGCATGATATATTTATTGTTCAAATTTATGTTGATGATATAATATTTGGTTCTACTAATGAGTTGCTTTGTCAAGAATTTGCTAAGTGCATGACTAGGGAATTTGAAATGAGCATGATGGGAGAACTTAAGTATTTCCTTGGTCTACAAATAAAGTAAAGCAATGAGGGCATATTCATCAACCAATCCAAATATGCCAAAGATTTAATCAAGAAATTTGGTATGGAAGGATGCAAAAATGCCAAGACTCCTATGAGCACATCAACAAAATTGGATAAAGATGAAAAGGGTAAGAGCATTAATGAAAATCTTTATAGAGGTATGATCGGATCACTTTTATATCTCACTGCTTCTAGACCCGATATTATGTATAGTGTTTGCTTATGTGCACGATTTCAATCATGTCCTAAAAAATCTAATTTAAATGTTGTAAAAAGGATTTTAAGATATTTACATGGATCATTGCATCTAGGTTTATGGTATCCTAGAAATTCATCTTTCTATATTATAGGATATTCAGATGCAGATTATGCTGGTAGTCTTTTGAATAAGAAAAGTACTTTAGGTACTTGTCACTTCATTGGAGAATGTTTGGTTTCTTGGTTTAGCAAGAAACAAGTTTCAGTTGCTCTCTCAACTGCTGAAGCTGAATATGTAGCAGTTGGATGCTGTTGTACACAAATTCTATGGATGAAACAACAACTTAAGGACTATGGTCATGAGATGAACCATATACCTATAAAATGTGACAACACTAGTGCTATAAATCTTTCAAAGAATCCTATTCAACACTCTAGAAGCAAACATATTGACATTAGACACCACTTTATTAGAGATCATGTTCAATATGGAGATGTTGAATTAGAATTTATAAGCACATAAAATCAATTAGCATATATTTTCACTAAGTCTCTAAATGAGGAAAGATTTAATTTGATTAGAAGAGAACTAGGTATGATTAATGGATTAACCTTGTGATTGCAAGAATATGAAATTTTAATTGTTGATCTTAAATCATATCACAAGTTATAAGATAGAAATTTTGATGAGAATTCATGTTTTAAGAAGGAGAATCTTTGTTGAAATGATTTAGTCTTGTTGTAGAACTTAATTTCAATTTGATGAAAATTTTAGGGAGCGTCACGCCCGGGACATATATTCACGCCCGTGACTTAAATGGCCAAAAGAGGCAGTGTCGTTCACGACTTTGGTTCACAACAAGATTCACAGCTTCAAGTGGTGAAACTTAGTTTCACGGCTTGAGTCACGCCCGTGATGAATTTTCACTCCCGTGAACAATTACACCCCAAAAACTCACAGAAGCCTTCATGCCTTGTGTCACGGCTTGCTTCACGGGCATAAGTAGTGAAATTCAACAGTTCACGCCCGTGACCAGTTATTCACCCCCGTGACCGATAATCATTCACGCCCGGGAGGTTCAAATCTCACGCCCTTGAACATATTCACGCCTTTATTCACGGGTGAAACACTCCTTCAGCAAACCGTGAACACGACCATTCACGCCCGTGAAACCATAAGTCACGCCCGTGAATGTATCGAATATATAAGAAAAAAACCAATTACAACCTTCATTTCAACTCCTCATCTCCCAAAACCGCTATCATTTACTCTCATTCATTAAGACATTGAAGATTCCGACCCCAAAGACTTGAAATTTCACTATAAATACCATCAGAAGTTCGAATCTTCAGCAAAAATCATACATTTCTAGGGTTTTACATCAAATTTTCTATCAAAATTATTTTCAACTCCATCAACAAATTTCTTCAAATATGGAATCTGCTTCATCTAAGGGAAAGAGAAAGAAGACCCATGCACCTAAGAGGTATTCAGATTACCTCATGAACATCATTCCGGAGAATTGTCATCCTCGGTATGCAACTTTGAAGAAGAGACATCTTTTATCATTAAGGTCCTTCGATTGGCAGACAGTCCGTAGTCTCGGGCTTTAGATGGCTATGACAGAGCAACTACAAGCCTGTCATCTCAAAGAGTTTGTTGAAATTCATCAGTCGACTCTGAGGGAGCCAACGCTGGAATTTCTCAGCACCTTGCAGGTTTCACCTACTGGAGTGGTGAAATTCCAACTCTGCAATAATCCTAACACCCTCAGCGCCATCGCATTTGGAGAATTGTTCAACCTACCATCTGATGGCATTCTAAATGAGACTGAGGTAGAATTCTTTGCTCCTCCAGCCTGGACACATTTTGGCACCGGTTGCAGCTGGGATGTCAAGAAAACTAAGAGCACACATCTCAGGACCCCAGTACACAGGTATTTGCATAGGTTCCTAACCTAAGCATTTTTGCTAGGGGAGAAAGTAATGGAACTATTAGAAAGTCAGAACTCTTCCTATTTGAGATGGCTCGCAGGGGAGTCACAATGGCACTTTCCAGATGTTTTGCAAACCATCTTCTCTCCATTGCCACCAAGCCCACATGAGATATTTTGATTGGGACATATGTCACCCATATTGTAGTGAAGCTCAATTATTTAAAGCTGGATGACCATCACTTCAACATCATTCCTGCACATCCTCGAGATAGGCTGGATGTCGAGTCGTTCATCAAGATGGGAGCGGTTGTCAGAATCGTCTTTCAAAACGATATCTTTTACCGCTTCACTGACACTGCTGGAGAGATTATCTGGGAAGATAATGACACGGATGATTTTAAAGCAGGCCTCCAGGGAGTCCAGCAGAAAAAGAGGGCTTAGATTGAGGAAGCACCTCCAGCAGTCGAGCAGGACATTGGACAGTCCTCAGCTTCCACACCATCCTTAGCGCAGTAGGTGGTCGACCTCTTGGCACCACGTTTTAAGCAGCTGTAGACTTCTATGGGTGAGAGGTTGGAGAACCTCAAAGACTTCATGGAGTCTCGGATGGACAGCCTTGAGGCTGAAGTAGCTAGGCTTCGTGATAGGATGTCTGGCTAGGAGATAGGCTAGAGTGTAGCCTAAATTTGATCATTTTTAGCTTGTTTGTCATTTTTATGTTTTGGTTGTGTAGGAAATTTTTAAATTTCCTTTCTGAATATTTTAACTTAGTTTGTATCCTTTTCCTTTATGCGATATATATTTGCTTTTGTTTACTTCAATCTTCATATCATTTTTGATTGATGACAAAAGGGGGAGAAAACTAGCAATATATGATAAGCTATATATGATAGGCAATATATGATAAGGGAGAATGGTATCAAACTAGAAAATATAAGAATTGTGAATCAAAAAGTGAATTGACTTTGAAATGGTTTAAAAATCTTGATTCAACATTTCATATGCAAAGTATATAATTGGAAAATTGAGTTTTTTATATATCTTAGATATACCCTAAGTATACTTTGCATATACCTTAAAGCAAGTTACAAATAAAAATATGCCATGATATACCTTAAATATACCTTACATATACTTTATGTCTTGAAAAGGAATTATGGTATGAATTGGATATACTTATCATATAACTTGCATATACTTAAAATCTATTTTAATGCTACATCATTATTTACTATTCTTGCACATTATAATTTTTTATCCTAAGTATATTTTGAGGGGGAGACGTCTCAAAATCACATATTGCTAGATTATTTGTCACCATCAAAAAGGGGGAGATTGTTAAACCTTGAGGGGTATTTCTGTCATTTTGATGATAACAAATAATATAGCAATATTGTATTTAACATACTTGTTTTTTTAAGTATATTATACAGGACATGAATTAAAATAGCAAGAATGGAGAATTGGAAGAATAATCCTTGAGAAACAAAATTCAAGTAGTAGCATGTTCACTGTCGTGACTCTAGGAGTCACTCCCGTAAAGAAAGCTAACCGTTACCAAAACCAACATTTGAAGTTCACGGCCATGAAGGAAAAATAAACCGTGAAGTAAGCATTTCAGTCACCCCCATGAATAAAGGTGTCACCCCCGTGAAGATTCATGAAATTTCATCCAGAGAGCTTAACGACCAGAGTCACCACTTGGATCACGGTTGGGAAGATTGTCACGCCCGTGAATGAGTATATCACGCCCGTGACTCAATATGTCAAAACATTCCAGAGAGCTTCATGACCAAGGTCACCACTTCCGTCACGGCTTGGGAAGAACTGTCACCCCCGTGGCAAGCATAGTCACGCCCGTGAACAATGAAAGAGAAAAATATCAGGCGCGATTTTTGGTTGGTACAACAACTAGTTTCTTATTTAATGCACCCCAATGGCTATATTCAGCCATGTGAGTATAAATTGAAGTCATTTTATGCATTAAGAAAAGAGAGAATAATAAAAAAAATAAAAGATTAGCATATACTTCAAATCACAAGCTATCTTATACTTTCATAATTTGAGAACAGATCTATTCTCTGTAAAAATCTTTTTGCTCCTCATTTTTGAGCAATAAAGATTTATAAGTGGTTCTCTCTGTAATCTTTACTCAAGTGAGCTTTGGGTAGTTCTGGGTTAAGAGTAGAACACTTGTAAGGGTTGTTTGTGTGAGCCTATAAAACACAAAGTGTAGGTTGTTTGTGTGAGCCTGCAAAACACAAAGTGTAGGTTGTTTGTGTGAGCCTGTAAAACACAAAGTGTAGGTTGTTGTGTGAGCCTGTAAAAACACAAGGAATTGGTTATTGTGTGAGCCATTAAAACACAAGGGTTTTTTGGGTTAGGTGTGAGCCATTGTGAGAAACATCATAGTTGGGAGTGAGCTTGTAAAACTCCATTGTAACACTTAGTGTGTTAGTGAAACTCCCAATTGCGATTGGGGAGAGGAGTAGGGTTTGTTAACACCCGAACCTCTATAAATCTGTGTGTCAAATTTTCTCTATCCGTACCTTAAAGTTTAATTTTTAAAACTCCAATTCAACCCCCCTTCTTGGCTTAATATCTGGACAACAAGGAGAAATAAATTCCATCTTGTAGGCCGAGACACATGATATGAGGGAGTTTTGATTTGTGAAATTGGGAAGTTGATAAATTGTTGTGTAAGTTGAATAGATTTTTTTTTAGCCAAAATATAGATGATAGCAAGGACCTAAGAATTAAAATAAATTCATCTAAATTTACTTAATTAATATATTAATTAATTTAACTCAATTGAAATTGAGTTAAATAAATAAGTTAATTAAGTTAAGAATTGACTTTTGGTTTTGGAACATAAAATGAAGTTTTAAAGTTATGTTTGGCCTAGGAATTGTGAAGGGAACAATTGGTGTATTTTATACATAAATAAAAAGGGAAAAAAAAGAAGAATAAAAGAGTCTAACCCAAGCTATAATATTAATTTGGGACCCAAAATTAAAAAAAAAAAAAAGCAAATCATAAAATTTTAATATATTAACCGAACTAGAAAATGATTCGAGACAAAAAAAAATTAATTTGTATGCAGAATATTTAAGATTGTAAATTTGTGAAAGATTGATATGCCTCGATGGATGTGAAATGTACATGTACCGTAATAAATATTAGATTGAGTATTTGAATTGTTAATTGACTTAAATCATGAGACTTCAAAATACTGGGAGAGACACTGGTTAATTTTAAAAAGGAACAATTTTTTAACTACTAGAAGAATTATTCTATTTCTAGATGTTTGATATTTAATTACGTATATCTTATTAGGCAAACATTTGATACGAGCACTTGTGTTGAATAAAGAAAAAGGTTTGGCGGATGCGAGAAAATTCTAGAAAAGGTTTATGTAGTTACTTATAATATTGATCATTAATAAAATGAGTTTGATTTTTGTATGATATTTGAAATGAAAAATAAATGAGCATGGAAATAGTTTTGTGCAACATTTATGGAAATTTAAATATTTACTGAGAAATTGGTATATTTTAGACCACGTATTAGCCTAGACTTGACTCGAGAATTTATTGGCATGCCAATAGGGTAAGAACTACATGATATGTAGTTATCTTAGTTATAAGAGGTATCGTATGGCTCATGTGATTATCTTGGACTATACATATTATTTATTTATCGATCATATGGTTGTCTTGGACTATACATATTATTTATTTATCAATCCAGCGGATATCTTCGATCAAAATTGGTCATGTAGTTATTTTGGATTGAGACTGGTCATGTGGTTATCTTGGATCAGATGATATTATTTTAGGTAATGTTTTGACCTTAGTCATATGCTTATTTTGGACCTTGACATTTTTGTCAATTGATGGGCTACACAAAGTTTTCATTTAGTAAATGGATATAGTTTTTATGATTTGATATTACATGCTTTGTTATATAGCACATTGATGGATTTAAGTCTAAATATTTTTATTATTATTACATCCATTTACTGGGAATGTTTTATGCCAATTGATGTATATAAACATAAGAAGTTTGTTAAAGATCTTGTTTTATGCAAAAAGAAACTTTATTAGTTTTCAGTTTTATATGTTCTTCCAAAATGACCATTATTATAAGTTATTGTACCATTAAGATAAAACTCAATATGATAGTTTATTTTTCTCTCCTTCAGGTATCAGGATAAGAGCTGAGAGTGAGAAGTTAGCTGAAAGAGCCACTATACTAGTGGGCCCTACATATATAGCAGAGCAACAGTGGCAGCCACTAAAATAAGATTTGTCTCTTTTTCTACCAATTATATATGTATATAAATAATTTGTAAATATTTATGTCCCCTTTTGATCGTATGAAGTTCTGTAAAAATATAAATATGTAAATTAAAAATTTTATTCATGCATATATGAGATGTATATATTGTATTATACAAGGGTTTGTGATTAGATATAAGAATTTAGATGTACATGTATATATGATGATATATATTTACAGGTATATTTAATAATATTGTACAAGTTTGACTTAACAAGTAGACACTAACATCAAGTTACCTAACTATTACATAGGAGGGTAACAAATATATATATATATATATATATATATATATATATATATATATATATATATATATATATATATGTAATTTGTAAATATTTATGTCCCCTTTTGATCGTATGAAGTTCTGTAAAAATATAAATATGTAAATTAAAATTTTATACATGCATATATGAGATGTATATATTGTATTATACAGGGTTTGTGATTAGAGATGAGAATTTAGATTTACATGTATATATAATGATATATATTTACAAGCATATTTAATAATATTGTACAAATTTGACTTAACAAGTAGACACTAACATCAAGTTACCTAACTATTACATAGAAGGGTAACATATATGACATCAAGTTATCTAACTATTACATAGGAGGGTCTGTGTGTGTCTATATATATATATATATATATATATTGTAAATATTTATGTCCCCTTTTGATTGTATGAAGTTCTATAAAATATAGATATGTAAATTAGGTGAAGGTAAATAAGATAGGTGAAAGTGTATAATTAATGGTTGGTAGGTAAAAATAGATAGGATTAAGGTTATATATATATATATATATATATATATATATATATATATATATATATATATATATATATATATATATATATATATATATATATATATATATATATATATATAACATCCCACCATCCATAGGATTCAATTTCTTCTTCTTTCAATTTTTTGTTGTTTACATTTTTCAAATGAAATTTCTATAAAATTTCATATAATGTGATAGATATGTTTTAACTTCTAATCAAACCCTCTATCTATCTTTTTCATAATGGATCAGATTTTTTCTTTTTTCTTTCTTTAATGTATAGAATCTATATATATTCATGGACCTGAAGTCTAGTCAACTAAAGGTTTAAATTTTACACATTAACACATCATATAGACACATTCAGATGATATCATTTATTTAAATAACATTTATAAAAAAAAATTACAAATTCTATTAAAATAAATAAATAAATAAATCCGTCACTATCAGTTGTACATTTTGAAGATTTTGAGCATTGGGATGTTGGCAAGCAAAGGAAAGGTTGAGACCTTTTCCTTAATTTGTTAGGTCAAATTCGAGTTATACATACATGCTCCTTTAGAATCTAAAAGCGATATGCTTTTCTAATTTAATAATACAGATTATAATAAGAAAACTTGATGTTGCAATTAAAGAAAATGTGTAAGCTTTCTATGTATTATACTTATGATCAGCCTCCACTCTATCAATTTGCGCTAGCAACAATTAAAGAAAGGTAAAATGTATAAGAAAAATATTAAATATTTTCTTTATATTATCTTTTTTTATTACTTTTTTCATATTTTGAAAGACACATACTTCATTTTTAAAATGCGATCCACATGATAACAAAAAAGAAAAAAATAATATAGAGAAAGTGGTTGGATTTTTTTTTTTTTTTGTAAAATATATGTCGTATGTGATTAACAATAGGAATTTTGAGAGTTAAATTGATAAAATAAGTGTCAAAAAAACAAATTAAGTATACTTATTCAATAGAAAACGAAGCACAAATTACTATTTCATCCCCAAAAAAAGGACATTTAGCCTTTGTAGATTTATTAAATGAAAACACTAATTTAATGAACTAGCCTTTTTAGATGTTATTAAAGGAAAAAAGGCCTCTCACAAACAGACTTGAGAACATTTTAGGAGCTATTGACGAACATTTTAGTCGTTCATGGTCCTCAATTTTCCATTAACTTCTGTCCTCAAGTTCGCTAATTCTTGATTCTTCTTTATAGTTCTTATTATTTTACCTTTGATTATGTATATATATATATATATATGCTGTTTCAACCAACAACACATGCTTATTAACTTTCGAATACACTGTTTTTCCTCTATCAGATAGCGTCAGCAAGATAGTGCCAACATATAATCAGGCAAAAACACATTAGATCACTTTCCATAAACTACACCCACAAGTAATCTTCCCTCTCTTCATCCGTGCGTGTGTGTGTGTGTGTGTGTGTGTGTGTGTGTGGTTGGGGGAGGGGTGGTGGGGGCGCGCTTCTCTCTCAAAATTGTTAAGTGCTCCAAATCTTTTCATAAACGCAAAAGTGCATTTCAAAACCAACACAAACATTGAATCTGATTCAAACTTCTTTCCTTTTAATTGCCCTCTCCACCATATCAAAATGTTATCCCCTACTTAACCTAACCTCCTTCCTAAGCTATTTGAGTTTTCTTTCTCTGGTGATTGTGTGGTGTCAGGTACGTGCTTGCTTGAGTGACTTGTAATAACGAGATTTGGTCAGCTAAGATCGCGGCACTTAGGTTCAGGAAAATTTAATTGGTTGAACTACCAGTGAATATGTGCTTATATATGAAGGCCTCCACAGTTGACGTAGCATTAGTACCGCAAGTTGCAAATAACAGCTGCAGTCTAGAATCTTTCTTCTGAATAGATTACCCGAACCACGAGAACTATAACATGTATGGTGTAATAGCAAACATCAATCTGCTAGTAGAAACTCCAAGCAGAACCCCATCACTTTGCAGCTACTGACGAGTAATTTCCTAAAATGCCTAATTAACAAAGTGGGCCGTTTATCATATCATCTATTCTCTGATCCTATTTTTTAAACATAGGTAAGATATGCCTCATGTGAGCTTTAAACACCACAAGAAAACACCACCTTAATTTCAATCCACTGACTGAAGTACCCAAAACTTGTCTAAACAAGTTTTTGTTGATCAAACTTCCAATGTAGGTTCAGTACTTCTGTTTCACATTGTGATTGTATCCAGAAATCAGATTCTATAGCTGATGAATACTGCATACCTTTACATCAGCAAACAATTACTAAATTTCTATTAGCTTGAATCCTACAGACTCTTGAAATATTCTCATAAATCCCCTAATTCAACCTGTGATGATAAGAATTAAGTAGTTAACCAGCACTTGGTCCAGCGGCTGCAATGAGAAATGAGAAAAGCCTATAGTTTATATGCCAATCCCATAAGGGCACTTCATGGACTTGGGATCAGGGTGAAGAACTTATCCTGAATCGCTTAAAAAAATTGTCATACAAGACAATTCATAGCAAATCATATCCACTTTCCAACAATCATAATACAATGTCATCAGGGTTTTGGATAGACTATAAAGCCAATTACCATGAGAAATAACACGAAATAGAACAAGGGGCAAAAAAAATCAAAAATTTAAAAATTATTATCATAGTCAGCCTAATTTAGGCATATCTGTGGCTTAGGTATACACAACAGGCAAGGGCTAATCCATATTAATTTAACTACCATAAGTAGCAGCATATTGCTATGCCAGAAGGGAATGAATTTGCTCATATGATCATCATGTCATCCAAATGAATATTCATCATTTCAACCTTCTTTACATAGTTGCAGAATCACCATCAGACACTACAGCAATATAACATATTCTTCAACGAAAAGCCTTCAAGTTATGTCATACTAACATAGACAGAATAACAGCAACTTAGAGGACAGTAGTTCAAGCCCTGTCCAAGCTGAACTTGTCTAGCTATGGTTCTAATCTATCATAAAGAGTTGGTAAATTAACCAAGGAACACAAATGTATCAAATATTCTAGTAATTGCGCTCAATGATACTCTTAGAAAATGTTATATCTGTCAACTATTAAAGTAAATCAATTCAAAGTTCTGGAGAAACATGTATCTTAAGAAGATAGGAGGTAAAAATATTATATTCTTTATACATGGACAGAAAAAATAAAAGTCATTAATGTATATAGAACACAAGGAAGACAGAGACAAGATGTTACTCGCCATCCTTGTATGGATACTCTTCTGGAACTTGCTTTAGGAGTTTCACCTGCAACTCAAATGCATCATCACCTCGAAGCATATCACGAACCCATGTCACCTCAGTCTTCATTGACACCTGGCACAAAATACAATATGTTCACTTCACTTCAGACTAGAAGGTCTAAAAAGAGATACAAGTAACAACTAAAGTAATATACTTTGCAAAAATATAACATATATTCCAAAGCACTGTTAGCACAACATGAAGTTGGCTCGATAACATAGCAGTCATAATATCTTTCCCCTCTAACAAGGTCACATAAACTCACAGTCTGCTATATACAACAATATAATATGTCGAAGTGAAACCTAAAATGGAAGCTTCTAAAAAATGATGCTGCATTGCATCCAACACATATATTCAGTATCCAAATAAATCTTGCTTTGCAGTGGAAGGCATTTCAGCTGGTAAATCTAGCCTCAAGTGATGCACAGTGAAGATATTATTATCATACTTAAGAACCTCAAGCGCATAATTTAATAGATAAAAGTACCACTATGCACAAGATGTGCACAAAACTATGTTTCCAATGTTAAAAAACCATATATTGCACCAATAACAAATGAGTATAACTGGAGAAAGGGAGAGAGGATGGGCTCCAAATAGTATGTCAGAGGTGGCAACTAAATTGCTATATATTAAAAGAGAAAGATAATCACCATCTCTAGTGCCCCTCTAATGACTCCACTTAGAATGTTGCAGTAGTATAGGCCTTGGCATGTATCAGGAAGCTCAACAAAATCTACCAAGGGATTGTCCTCCAAAATGATACTGCAACATGTCCCATCAGCATCCCAATTTGTCACAGATGCACTCACCCCTAGGAACATTTTGAAGCCCACCTGAACAATAGCTATTGGCTATAAGTTACAATTCATATTCAAAGGAAAAACCAAAATTTAATTTAAAATAAAAAATGAATGACAGAAAAAAGTACTGGTGTTAGGCAATCGCTAAATGAAAGCTACAAATTGTCTATGCATCTCCTTAAAACTCTGTCATTCTTGGACTACTGATCCCTTCACTGAATTTCAGAAATTAGTCTAAAGCTACCACAAGGTTTATTGGTTTAATTTGAAAGACTATAGCTACCAAGTTCCAAAAGTGGAAGTTGACCTAGCAACAAAAAGATAAACATAATATATAGTAGAAAAGATTTAAAATGGAGCCAAGTAAGAGGAAGCAGAAAACTATTAACATTGTAACATGCCAACCCTTGTGTCTTGTGCTGTATGTGTACACTACTATGCTTCTTCCACTTCATAGTAAAAGTATTTCTGAGATCTTGGAAGAAAATTGCATGTCTAAGAGATAATGAATGAGATTTTTTGTGTTTCTTTTTCATTCAACTTTCAATTTAAAATTTGAATGTCCTCCCTTTCATTTGATAAAAATAATCTTCCTCAATCTATATGTTTGTTATTTATTCCGAGAGTTAAATGCCATAATCGACATTCACAGAGAGTTAAATTTGCATCACAAGGTCCAGATAAACAATGCAAATGCCAATCCATGATTTCAAATGAATAGAAGAAAAAATAAACAATATGAAGAAATGACATGTTTGAGGTATTCATAGTGCCTTACACTAAGTTCAACCATAACTTTATTCATCTAGTAACTCAAACTTATACATCATGTTACATTAAATTTGCATATTCACATAAAAACCATAAAGTAACCAAAAAAAAAAAAAGGGATAACAGGATGTCAATTATATGTTAATCAGAAAAAGGAAAACTAAAAGAAAGAAAACATAAAACACTAGTTTGGCCCAACAGTTCATAAGTTGCTAGACACAGACTATGTTTGAAACAACTTGACTTGACGCAAAATAATCAAGAAGAGAATTTAGATCAAATGATTAATTGATGGACATTGAACAAAATTCTGTACACAAACCTTGGCAATTACTTCAGCTGTCTCCCTGAAGTCTACACATCTGGTGACATTAGATTTTGCGAGAAATTCATCAACCAGTCGAATTCCAATATTGTAACCCCTGCAAATCAGTTAAGCAGACAAATGTAGATTTGGGTTCGACATTGTATAACAAAATCTTATAATTAAGTAGCCAATTATATTCCATACCATCATGTGAACACCTTACACCTAGAGCCAATTGCAAGGAAAAATCAAACGAGAAGTTTTACTGCACTAATATTGCCAAATGTTAAATATAGCAAGTCATAGCAATGCCAGACTATAAACAGAAAAACAAAAGTCTAAAGCATGCAACAGTCCACGAAAGAAGGGTATAAGTTATAAGTTTTTCCAGAATTGCCACTTTAGAACATTGCTTCCAGAGGGCATAACCAACTTGACAGAGATAGTGGAATACAAAACATAAACACCACATAAGCAAACAGAAGCCAAATTCAATGTCTTGAAAACCATTGTCACACACGTTAAGCTCAACTTCTAATCTTTTGTACAGACGGCAATACTTCTTTGTGATTAAACTTTTGAACACCGCAAAAAATTCTCCCGGTTCTCGCCAAAATGAGAACTGATTGTATACAATAGTTCAATTCAACATTGTGCTCACACTTATAAATCAAAAAAAACATAATAGAACTCAGCATAATATTAACAACACGTACATCTGATCCAGCTGTTTGTTGACTTCCTCGACCTCCTCTAGATCCGTAAGCAACTGGCGCACAATGGCGCCATAGGTTAATGTAAACAGCTCCGCATTCTACAAAATTTCAGCAACTAATATAAAACGCATGCCAAAAACGGAGGCACCTCAGATTCCAATAGAAAATTTCCCGTTTGGACGTAAAGACAGTACTAGAAATGGAAAGACGTAATTAAACAATCATGGAGGAAAACAAAATTCGACAACACGATAATCGAAATGAAGTATATCTGAATCAGAAAGAACCAAAGGAATCATAATTCGTTAGGGATCAAGTCACAGATAAGAAATAGTACTAAATCACTGAGAATCTCGAGTTTTCTTACTGATTAACTAGAAAATGCAAAGACAAAGGAGAGAAATCTAGCTTACCAGTCGTTCAACACTTGCGAAAATCGCATCACCAGATCGGGGACCAGCCAGAGGCATTTTAAATAGAGATCTGAACTGCGGAAGTGCGCGAAGGATTTCTTGATCTTTTATGTACGTACTCTTTTGCGAGGTGAATTCACAGCTATTCTGCTATGATTCATGAATTGAGAACGAGATACGCTGAAAATTTCAGAGTGAGCCCCATACCAAGGTCCAAGCCCAAATCCAAACCCAGCTTCAGTTTTTCTATAATTCTATTTACCATGATATTTATGGGTTTGTTTATTTTATTTCCTAATTTGTAATGCTGATTTTTTTTTTTTTTTTGAGAAGTTGTTTGTGAGGCTAAGTATCCATGACATCCTACTTTTATCATGACTAGTTGACTACCCTCACTTCAGTATGTGTGCACGGAATCTATTGATCTTTTAATGTTATTAAGTGAATCAATTTTGAATGGACTTTCTATTGAACTTTCTAATTCATCAATTTAGTACTTGATTTGAAGTTTAGACTAAACTATCTTAAATCATCAAAATTAGATGGGGATTATTGAAACAAAACATGGTAAGTGTTAGTTGACAGATTTCAATGCAATTAAATTAACAAATGAGTTTCTCATAGAATTTTTGAAATATAATTTAGTCTAAAACATGAAGATGTCAATACCCATACAATATTAAAGAATAAGTAATATCCAAAATATAAATTAAAAGACATTGCGTTAGATGAAAAGCATTCATGATTTTATTTTCATTTAAAATAAATTCAATAAAAATGCACTTCCATGGTTTTTCCTTGGAATGTTGTTATGACCTAAAAAAGAGATAAATGCACCTTCATAATGAAACTTTAAGTTTAGTTCCCCATTTAACAGTCCATTCAGTTTTAGAACTTGAAATTTAATGAATAATAGTAAATTGAGATGAATTTCTTTTAGCAATAGAATAAAAAATTTTAAAATTCAAAAATTTTAAAATGTCTTGATATTTTGTGAGACTTTGCCATTTCAATTTCTCAAATTATATTAGACACCATGATATAGAAACGAAAGTTTGACCCAACCGAAATCCTATCAACAATCTACTATAAAAACATACCTCCATTTGCAATCATCCGACGACCATGCCTCAATGCCATTGTGCAAGAAATATGGCAACTTACAAATTGGAACATTGAGGAGGGGTAAAGGTTCAAAATATCATTATCACTTCCTTCTCTCATCAAAATACATACTAACATAAAATTTAATTAACATTAATATAAGCATTTCACATAAACCAAAAGGAAAACAAGAATCAGATAATTAGACAAAGATGCAACTTTCTTGCACAAATATTAAGTTGCTTAAGTATGAATATTTCACAACTAGATCTACAAGACATAAAATTGATACAAACAGAGACATTTAAAGAGTTCAATACTTTTTATTGACAGCCACTCTTAAGCAACTTCTAAAACCATTAGACATTAGAACAAATAGAAAAACATAGTGCTCAATAAACTTAAAAAGCTTAAAAACCTCTATAGAGAAGAAAGACAAGGTGGATAGTTGACTCCTAAGTAGTTTGTCAAGATGTACCTATCTTCCAATTGTTTTCCAGCAAAGATCAATCTTTGCTAGTCTGGAAAAATACCTTTCTTGTCTTGAATTTTAGCCTTCACATTGTCAATTATGTTTGAGCTCTCAATCTCTAAGGTGATGGTTTTTCCAATTAGAATTATGATAAAAATATACATTCCTCCACACAAATAAAGAACCAAGTGCAAGGTCATTTCTTTTTGAATGTTGTAGTCAGCAAGAGTACTTCCATCCTCAATTGCTTGCCAACGAAAATCAACATCTTCTGGTCCAATGGGATCCCCTCCTTATCTTGAATTTTGGCCTTGACATTATTAATGGTGTCTGAGCTCTTAACCTCCAAAGTGATGGCCTTTTCAATAAAGGTTTTCACAAAAATCTGCATGCCACCATGGCGACGAAGCACCAAATGGAGGTAGACTCCTTTTGAATATTATAGTCTGCAAAGGTACGCTCATCCTAGAGTTGTTTACCAGCAAAAATAAGTCTTATTGATATAGGGGAATACCCTCATTCTTTTGAATTTTGGTCTTCACATTACCAATGGTGTCTGAGCACTTAACATCCAAAATATTAGTCATGCTTGTGAGTGTTTTGACAAAAATATGCATACCACCTTATCAATCGAAGAACCAAATGGAGGTGGATTCCTTTTGGATATTTTAGTCAACCAATGTGTGTCCATTTTCAAGTTGGACGACATGTTAGGGAAGAGGGACTAGTCTAGTGTAGTAAAGAAAATCTGGTAAAAAAGAAGATTTAAATGTTATTAACCATGAAATGGTGTCGTTTCAAGTTAAAAGAAACGATGTCATTTCTTAAAAAAATTTGTGACAGACAAGGTCATCGCCTTATCCGTCGCTAAACCTATTGATGAACATTTCCATCGCTAATTTACACCATTACTTTTTATCAATTAATGATAAAAATTTCCATCACAAAGATTTGCGATGGAAAACTTCTGTTGCAAATGTGGGATGAGATCTTTATGTTTAGCGACGGAGAATTATCGGTTGTCAATTTTAGCGACATATACTTTTCCATCGCAAAAACATAAAGATTGTGGTCCATCCTTCCTTCCAGTGATGGATTTTTCCCGTCACAATAGTTCAATAGAAAATTTGTAGCTATTTCATCACTAAATCCAGTGCCAAAAGAGCCCGCAATGTTTAGCTAAAGTATTTAGCGACGAATAATTTATGCCATAATTATCCATCGTTAATATATCTCTAATATGTCAATAAATTTTTTAATAATTTTAAATTTCTATTGGTCACTATTCTGTCATTGTTCCATTGCTAATTAGTGATAGATAAATTTGGTCTCTATTTTGCAATTTTCTTGTAGTACAATGCATGTCCATTTTCAAGTTGCTTGACAATAAAGAAAAGCTTCAACTAATATGGGAGAATATCCTCCTTGTCTTAGATCTTAGCCTTAAGATTGTCAATGGTGTCAGAGCTTTTGACCTTATGGGTTATTGTCTCGTCGGTGAGGGTTTTCATGAAAATCTGTATACCAATGCTTAATAGAAACACTAGGTGGAGGGTAGATTCCTTTTGGATGTTGTAATAAGCAAGGATGTGTCCATGTTCAAGTTGTTTGACTACAAAGATAAGCCTTTATTGGTCTAGATGAATGTCTTCCTTGTCTTGGATCTTAGCCTTAACATTGTCAATAGTGTCAGAGCTTTCCACCTCTAGGGTGATTGTCTTACCAATAAGGGTTTTTATGAATATTTGCATATGCTTATGAAATTAACATCAATCCAGATTGAAAATCAACCAGAAATTTCTACAAAAAATATAGATTTAGCAAAAGATTATTATATCGCTCAAGTGTGTTTTTTCGTCATTAAATGTACTTGGCAACGAAATAGAAACGGATATATTCACTTCTATATCAATGGTAGTTAGCTACTTAGCAATGGATTTTCATTCATAGTTAGCTTTAACGATATATTTTTTAGTCATTAAATGTCAATATCTATTGCTAATTTCATCTTTAAGTGGATGACCAATGAGAGCAAATTGTAAAGAAGTTGTGGCAATTTGAGCTGTAGCTAAATTAGTGATGACTAAATATGTAGCTAATTTAATACAGTTTTCACAAAATGAGACCAAATTACAAGGAAGTTTTTAATACAGTTTTCACAAAATAGCAATGCAACATTCCGTCACCAAGTTAGCTACGGTTCAAACATGTTGTTATTTTCTTCAAGACTTATAAATTAGGCTCTCCGGCTAAAGTCTCGTAGAAAATAAATGAATCCCACAACATCAACATACAATGAATCTTTTTACGTGGAAAGAACAAGAAGATAAAGAAATGAAATGTGGATCAAAATCAGGCCCCCAAATTATTGCCTCCGAGGAAAATATCAGGGAGAGCAGACATGTCGATCTATAAAGTTTAATTTTCATGCACTTAAACATCTGCACAAAAGCACCAAAACCCATTTATAATAAACGTTGACACAATAACTTGAAGAAATCATTTCATCAAACCAATAAATTACTAGACTTACCCAAATAAAAAAGAAAAACTCTTAAAAAAGAAAAACTTAATCACCATTACTGGTCTTAAATGAAAAGAAAAAACTCAATTTTGTACATCAAGACTTAAACCAAGGCAGCAACTAGGTGGACTTGGAAAAGAGAAAAAAAATTAAAAAAAATACCAAACAAACTCCAAGCATCTAACATTTCTTCATTCACCAATTGAATTGCACTTGCAAATTAAAGAATTTTTCAAATTAGATAGTCCCTTAAATTTTAGTGCTAATACACAGTTTTTGAAATATTTTTATGTTTGTAGTGTATCATCATCTTCTTCTTTTCAATATAAGCAAAAAGCTCCTCTTATGGATAAAGTGACTCCTTTAAAGCTTAGACTAGCAAATAGTGATTTTACTTTAATTTTTCCAATGAATCCCTATATTCTAGTTTTGCAGTTTTCCTAGTTTTATTCCATGCTTTAAATAATTGTTTGAATGAATCCTTCAAACTATAAAAGTAGCACAAATTAATTACTTTAAGAAGTGCAAATGACAAGTTTTTTTGATGAATATGAATTAAATCTAACTATCTAGTTTGCCAATCAATAAGTCTAACTTTATCCCCAAAATTCCTAATGCAAATTGAATTCACTAGTAATTTAGACTAATCACCACAAAATCTTCAAAAACTGATCTAATTTTTCCTAGATAAAAATTCAAAAATGTTGGTACTTATTTAATATGATTGAACCATTCTCTTCTTCTAAAAAAAATATGTAAATTTTAGGCAACATTCTCACTATATAGGGCTACATATTGGACTACTTCTGAATTAAAGAATAATTTGGAAAGAAATGAATGATAAAAGAAAATATTACATGTGAATCCCTTTGGATGTTGGTTGTCACTCATTATGGCTTTGGCAATACCAAAATCAATCAAATTTAGAGACCATTTGACAAGAAAAAACTTAGCTGGCTTCAAGTAAGAGTGCACTATATGTTCCTCGTGTTTGCCATTAACAACTTGCAGTATTTGCTACAAAATAATTTAACCAATTAATGCCAATCTTTTATTCCATGAACAAGGAGGAAGATAATTTACAATGCTAAAACTAGAAAAGTTCAAAGTGTTCTTCAAATCATTGAACCTTAGTGATGAAATATAAGGTCAATGTCATGATTATTGACTTTAATATAATTTGTGGGTTTGATATCAAGAAGTTGATGTCACGGTTTTGTTTAAAAACTCATGACTCTAAATCTCAACAATTATAGGGCCTCGTGATATTACTCATTTGAGCATAATATAAACTTAGTTTTCCTTGTTCTCGATTTAAAGAGAAACATATTTCAGAGTAATCAACAAAACGAATATTAATGAACTTTTGAATTTTTTTCTTCAATACTTCTCAGAGGCATTCAATTACATTCCATAACAAACTAAAAAGATGAATTTGTACGTAATAAAAGGAGTGAATGACAAAATCTAAAATAAGGAAAGAAAATTACCTAAAAATAAAATTACAGAGTTAAAAAGAAAAAATTCAGCAAGAAAGGCAAGAAAAAAGTACTTGTTGAAATTTAATTTTGGAGGTTAACTCGAGAGATGGTGGCGATAATTAATAGGTTCCTTCACCATCGACTGGTTGTGTGTGTCGAATGATAGAAATTCAATGGATTTTGGGTGTTAGGCTCTTCGTTCCTGTGAATAAAGTAGAGATAGTAGCTGTTAGATCTGAGAATGATAATAGGATGGCGAGTGGATCGGTGTAGAAGATAGTGAGGGTGGGTTTAAAAATGCTAGAATGACAGTAAATGAGGGGTTGTTCAATTGGACGTTGGGGGATGATTAAGTTAGGAGTTATTTTTAATTTATTGCATCGAAGAAGGGAGTTGTGCAAAACATGGTTGTTTTAGTTGAACGATTAATGACAAACATAAAATTTGTCTCTAAAGTAAATGGCATCATTTCAATTAGTTTTGTACTCATTTTAGTTTCATGATTAGCAATGGATCAAGGTTCCTCGCTAACTAGCTTTAGCGATGACAGAATCCATTGCTAAATACCAATGGTTGCAAGTCCCTTGCTAAACTTTAACAATAATACTTGCTTAGAGACGAATACCAATCCAATGCAAATTTTCTCTCGTTGAACTGTCTCTAAACCGTCACAAATCTGAGCATCAATATTTGTCACCAAATTTACTGATAGACCATTATCCGTTACCATCTGTTTGTCGCTAATCCATTATAAATCATTGCTAGTGCTTTTTGAATTTCTTTTAGTACATTCACTGACCTTTTTGTTGTTGAACCGTCACTAATTAGTGACAGCTATTATTCGTCGCTAAATTTCCGTATTTTTCTTCTAGTGAATATGATAAAGGTCACAACCAAGAAAACATCTAAAACTCCTGTAACATATATTCAAAATCAGATATCGCATATATACTTCTAAATTAAAATTAAATAAATTCAGATGGTTTCCGGGGAAATTTTGGAAAATAGAAAAACTTAAACAACAAAAATCATAACATATGCACCCAAAACAGGACAAAAATTGAGCCTAAAATTACCAGAAACACAAAGAAGAGCATGAAAAGCTTACCTTGAAGATAGGACTTTGGACGGCTTCAATCAAAATCCATTAATGCTTTCTGTATTGTGCGAAGGGAAAGAGAATTAAATTCCATTAGAGATTAAGCTATTCAACTCATTTTTATATTGTATAAATTTATATAAAGTTTATACTTTTTTCAATATAATGTCTTCAATTAATCTTGACTTACATTATGTATTGTTTGCTAATTCTATTCTTTTTTTCCCTGTTTTTATCTTGGTTTATAGCAAATATCGGTTTCTAGACAGGTCTCAAAATTTTGTCAAAAAACGAAAAATTTCTTTACATTTCTTCTAGGTTTTGATTATTTTTACCTGTTGAATTGCTATTTTCAAGTGCTAAAATTAATTTGTTTAATTTATGTAGAAATTGTGAAGACTTTGTTTTAGCATTTTGACGTTTTGTGTGGATCATTGGTAATTAATTCATGGTCTATTAGGACTTCGAGGTTTTTTTTAAAAATACTGCACTTGATGTGATGATTATAAAAGAAAAACTTTCTGTTAAAAAGAAAAGAAAAACTTTCTTTTTTATTTAAATTTACAAAGTTCTCCAAAATTTTCAGTTCATCTTTAAAGAATCTTTATGCTTTTTGATTTCCTTTTAAGGAAACTGGAGTAATTAATTCTAGTTTATCTGTTGTAATTAAATCTCCTCAAAGATTATTACCCATGAGCCACACTAGCTAATTACTATTGTCTTCTGTTGATTTTGAGATGAGAAAGACTCAAAGAAGCGAAAGCTTCATTCTATTACAGTAGAAAAAGGGAAAACTCTCAAGAGACAGATTACGGGGCAAAATACTAACAATAACATAACTTTTGATGTGCTTTACTTATCAAAAGCACACACACACCCATTGTTCACACTACCATAACCATGTCCATGGTTTTAAGAGAGTGAACTTTATTTAATTACCAGCATATACACATCCATATATATTACATAGCCATTAGGATGGATTTAGAAAAAGGCCGCCCGAAAATCGCAGCTCTGGCTGAGGCCGCAGGCAGATGGAATGTTGGATGCCCTCTGCATCGCCTTGCGATACTCCTCTCTTTCCGTTTGTCCCCCACGCGTCTGCTCCTCCACTATATACTTTAATACGTCACATTGGCAGTCATCTCGCACTCGCTGTATCTGATTGCAACACTGCTTGAGCCTCTGCTGCTGTTGGTTTTCACCTCCGCGCATGGCCAAAACTTCCTTTGATGATCCCCTACTTGATTGCCTCACGTAATTCTCGCAGTCGCTTAAGTCCTGCCTTTCAAACTCCTGCCTGCATGACTGTCCTCTGGGATTCTTCTCCTCGATCTCCACGGTGGCGATGATGGTCCTGTAGGCAGATGCGTTGGCTATTATGAGCAACAGAACACCGATGAAAGCTATTGCGAGTATGAGCTTTGCCATTGTTTGATAATTTCACTGAAATGCTCTTGTGCTTTTGAAAACTGTAAGGGTAATGGGTTTTTATAGGAGAATTTGGGTAGTGCATGTGGAGAACGTGGAGGATTTATGGAATGGCTAGTCATTTTCGGCTTCTTCATGGGGTGGCTACAGATGGTTTGGTCCTTTGCCTTGTGCTTACACGTAGTGTTGCTGTAGCACCATGCAAATTATTTGCCTAACTAATCTGTGGTTATTACTATTCAGCTCAGGTATAAATAGACTTTTATGGCACATATGGATCAAAAAAAATATATTATTTTTTGTGAAAAAATTTGGTTTAATTTTGACTCAATTTGTAATTTAGTAGGTTAATCGGTTGTTTTGATCATTTTACACTCTAAAATTTTAATATGAATGATAATTTTAACTGAAATTTAAAAACCAATTAAATCGAATTTTAATGTATAGATCAATATAATTTTTAGTCCATGCATCAAACTGCACATTTGACATTTAGTTTACTACTCCTTAACGATGAGAATTTGTTTGTTTATACGCTCAGGGATGAGTAAGGCTTTACATTTTTCTAATAGCTGCATCTGTGATTTCCACACAATTGCACATGCAAATCCATCCACAAATTTTTTTCCTTTTCGGATGTGTTATCGCATAATTCATTTATTAGGTTTAATACATACAATACAAAATTTGTTAAGCTGTTTATGACATGGAATTTATTTGGTAGTTGTCTTAAATTATGCTATTCTATTTGGAAGAAATTTTGTATCTTAATGGACAATTTAATTTTACTTGTGAAAAAAGATTATCTACTTTATTTGTTTTTTAAGCCAATTTTATACCCATCTCCAATGTTATATATAAATAGAACAATTAGTATTTTTTCCGTGCGAACAACATGGGAGAAGCACAGGTGTAGACGGAAGATTACATATAGGGGCCAAAATTCTATGCAGTCGTAAAATTGCTAAAATAGATTTTTAAAAAATAAACTAGCTAAATCATATTCAATCTCCTACATTTAACATGATTTCTCAATTTGCCTCATGTATTTACACTTAAAAAAATGTTATCTAACTACGGAAAATCCATTTTTAATTTGGTCACATCCGTGGGTAAAAGTTTTCATAATGTGGACGCCGAATTTGAAAGTTAGAGCGAATCTTATTCATAGCTAAATTAGCGATAGATCTCAGTGGTACTAAATTACTAATAACTAGATCCATCGCTAATTTAAAATAATTTTTTGCAAAATAGTGACAAATTTTCCTGTCTTTTAAGTTAAATAGTTACACATGTAGCGACAGACCAATCTGTAAATGAAACAATATATCACTAAATGTATAGCTATTGGAGAAAGCGACGACGAATTTGTCCATCACTAAGTTGGTTATGGCTCAAATCTATTGCTACTTTCTTCAAGGTTTCGATATATAACGATAGATGATCTTTGCTAACTTCATGGTCTATTTTTATAATTACTAAAGGAAATTTGTTGTTATATATATTGCCACTGACATATCCTTGTGACAAAATTTAACAAATGTACATCATTCAAAATAATTTTTTTTTTGTAAAATATCGACAAAATTTTCTATCCTTAAGATAATAGTTACACATATAGCGATAAACCAATCCGTAGCTAATTTAGTAATGAAAAAATTTGTCGCTAAATGTGCAGCAATTGGAGAAAGCAGCAACGTATGTCTTTTACTAAGTTAGTTATGAGTCAAATCTGTTGTTACTTTCTTCAAGGTTTATATATATAGCAATTGGTTGTCACTAACTTCATGACAGATGCATCCATCTCTATTTTTATAATTCATAAAGGAAATTTCTCTTTCTCCCTCTTTCTATATATATACATATATTATCATTGACATATCCTTGTGATAAAATTTAACAAATGTACATCCTTCAAGAAAGTATAAGCCACCAAATTAGAACCTCCATAAATTGACAGTCAACGAATATATTTATGATGGTGTGAAAACTTTAATTCATATAAAGTAAAAATCTAAAAGCTCAATATAATAAAATAAAATCACAAGTGATTATATATATATATATATATATATATATATATATATATATATATATATAAACATATGCATTTCACGATTAGATACATCGTACTGACTGAAAATCAAGCAAGCTTGTGATTGAAATAGTGACGACATTATATGTGTAACTCTCTTCGATATAATTACAAACAATCTTAATTATACCAAAAAATATTGCAATGCACATAAATTAAAAATGTCGTAAATTTAAAACTTTCATTCATCATTACCATTATGACTTAAATAAAATAAAACATCATTAAATGCTTGAATAAAATTAAAGTTAAATACATAAATCAAACGAGCAACACTAACACAAAGTTTATACAAATGAGTAGTTATAAAACTATATGTCTATAAAATACAACATATAAAATTATAACTACCCAACCTACAACAAAACAACCAAAAATATAGTAATGTATCACTCACCCCAAATATATATTTTTGGCCCTGATCACTAGGCGTTCTCCTCTGTCAATTCTACTCTAAACTCCAAACCTGCGCATGTAAAATATATGCGTAAACAACTCATGCCTAGTGGTATATAACAACGTGCAAGACATACTACAAAATATTAATAATATGCATGATATGCTCACTGAACTACTATAACGACCTATCTCGAAGTTTGCACATGTACTAGCTTGTATACTACATGACATACAATGAAAATCTCATATATATATATATATATATATATATATATATATATATATATATATATATATATATATAATGCGCACTATGGACATGATATGTCAAACCATCACTCAGTGTCATACAAGTACATACCATACATGATATAATTATTTAATTATCTTACTTTTACCCACCTTACTTGCTCATAACTAGACTAAAATGGATGCTGGTACTCTACAGCTCTCGCTAGAACCAACATAACCCATCAAGAAAGCTATCACTGCTTACCTCTAGGCCTTGGAAGCCCACTTGGCTAGACCCCAAGCCTTCTAAACATTTCATAATTCTTCAAAATATCTCAACATAAAATCAATCGAAAAAAATGAGTGCCGGAACAACTATGAGAGAAGCCCACTTAGCTAGACTCTTCTAAACATCTCTAATTCTTCAAAATATCTCAACATAAATCAATCGAAGAAAAATGAGTGCATAAAACAACTGCAAGGGAAGCCCATCTAGCTAGACCCTGAGCCTTCTAAACATCTAGTAATTCTTCAAAATATCTCAATTGTGACCAATATATATCACCCAGTACCAATCGTCCCCCTTAATGGCATGTCATCTATCCTAGATCTAGTCCTAGTCAGAGTATTGGGCTTACAATGTCACCACGTGTGCCACACATATATTCATATTATCTATTTACCATATTTTATATAAAATACCATGATTTCCACAATCATTTCCATAACATATATATTTCCATATCATGCTATAAGTATACAATCGATGCCTACCACCTCACAATGAATAAATCTTGATTCATAAACAAACATACAAATTTTTCAACATAAACAGCTTCACGCCCGTGAATAACCCTTCACGGTCGTGAAGCACTTCTTAACAGTTTGTCTCCCTATGAATCAAATCATGATTCAACCTGTGAATTAGCACATGTTCACGACTATGATCATCTTTTCACGAGCATGAACCAACTTGTGAACTCAACAGTGAAGTTGTCTGTGAATAGGTCTGCTTTAGCAACAAAATGCATTTCACGACCTTCACATCCGTAAACCCACCCTTCACGACTATGAATCTATAAATTTTTCCAGAATATAAAGAATCACAACTTCATGTCATTCTCACATGCAATACTCTCTACGGTTGACTAATGTCAGCCACTCTATCAACATTCCAGCATGCATTTAAGCTATCTATCACAACCATAAACTTCATAATCATCAACATTAATAAGAAAAGCTCCTCAAACATCTCAATCTAACTATATTCATACAAATTTCTATCATGCATATCAACACCATATTTTGTCATTTAACTACACATTGCTCACTTACACCATGTATTTAAAGTCATTAACAAAGAAACATCAATTAATTAGCTTAAGGGTTGTTATGTACAAACCTTACACCTATGATGGAGATTGGTTAAAGCTTGAGCTCTTCAAGCTTGTCATCTCCCTTAGGATGGACTTCCAGCACCTCTCTCAAATAAAAATGTCTTTTTAGCCTCTAGAATTTGACCCAAAGTCCAGAAATATGAAAATCAAGTTTTTCTCTAAAACTAAAAAACTATCTCTCTCACTCTTCTTTCTCAATTTTTTCTCAAGAAAATCTAATCTTTCAAGCTTTTCCAATGGAAGAAAATAGAGTCTAGAGGAAGAAAAAGATACAATTTACGTGTTTGGTTAGTTAATAGGGACTAGAGAATGGATTTAAAAAGAATGACAGAGAGAAAAATGTGATTGCCTCACATGCTCTGTCTACCCAAACTTTATAGTCGTGACTCATCTCTCACGAGCTTGAGTCTCTTCTTCACGATCGTAAAGCATCATATCACAACTATTAACTAAAATCTGATATTCACAGTCGTGACATCCATTATCACGGGCATGAAACATCTTATTTCAGCCACTCTCAAACTTCCAAAACTCCACTTATTCCCCAATTTCTCACTAATCAAAAACATAACTTATAAGCCCTTATTACGGGTGTTACAATTCTCTCCTCCTTAGGATATTTTGTCTCTGAAATTACCTATCATGAGTCTTAGAACAACTAAGGGTATTGTTCCCTCATCACTTCCTTAATTTTTCATGTTGCTTCTTCAACGGTATGGCTCTTCTATAAAACTTTCATTAGTGAAACTCATTTTTTCTTGAGCTCTTTTACTTCATGAGATAAGATCTCGACTGGTTCCTTTTCATAAGTCAAGTATGATCTCAATCCTATGCTCTCGACTGTAATGATGTGAGAAGGATCTGACTGATACCTTCTCAAGATGGATACATGGAAGACATTGTGTATCCTACTCAAATCTGGCAGCAAAGTGAGTCTATATGCAACTGATTTGATCATCTCTAGGATCTCATAAGGTCTAATGAACCTAGGGCTCAACTTGCCCTTTTTCCCAAATCTGAGAACCTTCTTCCACGGAGATACCTTGAGAAACACCTTATCTTCCACTAAGTACCCCACATCCTTTCTTTTGAGGTCCGCATAGGATTTTTGTCTATCGAAAGCTCCTTTTTGTCGATCTCTAATGATCTTCACTTTTTTTGTATCTCCTGTACCAAGTCTGGCCCTACTAACTTTCTCTCACTGAGGTTAGCCTAACACAACAATGTGCGATACTTTCTACCTTAAAGTGCCTCATACGGAACCATCTGAATACTGGATTGGTAACTGTTATTGTAGGCAAACTCCATTAATGGTAGATATCTTTCCCAACTTTCCTCTCTTTTCAATTATTCTTTTTCAATCTTCTTAAGAGCATTGTAATGTCCTTATTTGCATCATCACTCTTTTCTTCATCATCTTCAACTTCTTCTTGAGATTTTGAAGTAGAGGCTCTGAGTGCTTGAGACTTTCTTTATTCTGGCTAGGTTTTAAGTTCTATATCCCTTTTTACCATCATTTCATATGTTAGAAGTTTGCCAGTAAGCACATCAGTATGCATGATGCTCATGTCTTCGTTGACTTCTTTTATACCAGTAACTCTTGAACCATAGTCTTTGAGAGAAAGACTTTTCAGAATTTTTTTGTTTACATCTTCCAAGCTCAAGTGCTTTCTAAGCTTTCCCATGCCGTTTATGATGGCTAGAAGAAGGTTCGTCATATCGGTGATAGATTCATTGGATTTCATCTTGAAGAGTTCATATTCTGAAGTGAGAAGTTGAATCTTCTTGAATTTAACTTGCTTTGTTCCTTCATGATAATTCTCCAATGTTTTCCACATACTATATGCGGTAAGGCAGTGTTGGATTCTGCCACATTCTCTAATGGATAGAGAGCTTGCGAGAATTGTCATTGTCTTATTATTTTTGAATTTTGCTCTACGTTGAGCCTTTGTCCAATCATCTCTGGAAATAATTTCTTCTTCACCATCAACTCCTCTCCCGGTTGGTGGTGTCCATTCTTTTTGAACGTTATCCCAAACTTCAATTCCCTCACTATCGAGATATGTCTCCATCTGAAACTTACAATGAGCATAGTTTGCTCCATCAAAGTAAGGTTTAAGAATTTTGAATCCTTCATTGGTCATTTCTTGATTTCTTCTAGTGCTTTTTAAGCTTTGATGCTAGACTTGGCTTTGATACCAATTGTTGTCCAAACAATGAACCAAGAAGAGGGGTTGAATTGGTTATGAAAAAAATTTCTTAACTTTAAATGAATAATAAAATTAAATAAAGTAGGGATACAGAGATATCACACAAGAGATTTATAGAGGTTCGGGTATTAACAAACCCTACTCCTCTCCCCAATCTCAATTGAGAGTTTTACTAACACACTAAATGTTATAGTGGAGTTTTACAAACTCACTCCCAACTATGGTGTTTCTCTCAATGGCTAACACCTAACCCAGAAATTTCCTTATGTTTTAATGGCTCACACAATAAACCAATACCTTGTTATGGCTCACACAATAAACCCTTACAAGTGTTTCAGTCTTAATCCAATATATCTAAACTCACTTGAGTAATAGATTACAATGAAAACACTCACCAACCTATAATGCTCATAAATTATGAGCAAATAGGTTTTTACAAAGAATAAAGGTTTTGTTAAAAATAATTAATGCACAATGGCTAGAACAAGATTTAAGATTCAAAGTAATTGTTGTTCTCCTTGTTAGGATTCATAAATGACTTGCATTTATACTTCCTCAACGAATTATAGTCGTTTGGGTGCATTAAATATGAAAATAATCATTGAACCAACTATTAACTTCGCGCTTGACATGTTTCTCTGTCCTCATTCACGAGCGTGACTATATGTATCACGGTCGTGAATGTTCTTCCAAGTCGTGGTCCAAGTGGTGACTTTGACCATGAAGCTTTTTGGAAGAACTTGAAGTGTTTGATCATGGGCGTGACTTTATACTTTCACGGGCGTGAACATTCTTCTAAGCCATGGTTCAAGTGGTGACTCTGGCCGTGAAGCTCTCTGGAAGAACTTGACATGTTATTTCACGAGCATGTCTTTATTTCACGGGCGTGACTGATTTGATCATTCACAGTTGGTATGATCCTTCATGACCGTGAACTCTGAATGTTGGAGAGTTGGCGCTAAGCTATATCATGAGCGTGACATAATCAGTCACGGGCGTGAACATGCTATTTCTTATTATTTTGACCTTCAAAGGTTGTCTTTCATTCTTGCATCATATTTTATTCAAGATATATCATGTTCAACAAACTTAGAACACAAGTATTGTTAAATACATTATTGCTATTTTATTTGTTATCATCAAAATGATGGAAATACCCCTCAAGGTTCAACAAAATAAATGAGATCTTTATGGTATGTCATATAGTATAGAGCTAGGGCATGTGCGGACTTCAAGGTAAGTCGTTGTAATAGCTCGTTGAATATATCATACATATTATATATTTGTCATATGTGTGTGCCTTGCATGTTGTTATGTACCACTAGACATGAGTTGCTTAGCATATGGGCTTCCTATGCACAAGTTTGGAGCTTAGCAGAGGATCGACAAAGGAGAACGCCTGGTGATTAGAGCCTTAGATATACACTTGGAGTGGGTGATACACAGTTGTACTTTTTGATTATTTTGTTGGTTGCTTAGTTATAGTGTTACAAGCTATATTTTAGAGACATATAGTTTTATAACTACTCATTTTGTATAAACGTTGGACTAGTGCTGCCCATTTGATTTATGTATTTAACATTATTCTATCTATTGTTGTTTTATTTTATTTAAGTCATCATGACCATGATGCATGAAAGTTTTAAATTATGACATTTTTAACGTATGTGCATCGTAGTATCTTTTGGTATAATTGCGATTATTCTTATTTATATATAAGGGTGTTACAGTTTTATTATCCCAAATGGCTTTGTGACCCTTTTCTTTATCTTCTTTGTTAGGTCTCCTATTGTATTTCTTGACCAATGGGCACTCCGATCTAATGTGTCCCTTCCCATATTCATAGCACTTTATTTTTTCCTTGCCTTTGTTAAATGAGGAGTTTCTAAGAGGGAATCTTAAGGCTCTTTGCTTATAGTTCTTAATTGAGTCATACTTATGAGTGATCAACCTCTTGATTCTCCTTGAAAGCAAGGCTATTTGATCATTTCCTTTATCAACTAACTCTTCATAACTAAGGAGATCTTCATCTACACGCAATGAGTTTAAAGTTTTAAGTGCTAGAGGTTTTCTCTTTCATATTTTCCTTCAAACTCTTTTTCTCTTGTTGAACCTTGAGGGGTATTTTTATCATTTTGATGATAACAAATAAAATAGCAATAATGTATTTAACATACTTGTTTTCTAAGTCTATTAAACAGGGTATGGAATAAGATAACAAGGAGAATGGAAGATTAATCTTTGAAAGATAAAATTGAAGAAGCAGTATGATTCATGCCCGTGATCATATGTGTCATGCCCGTGATTAAGCCTACCATCAACAAACCAACATTTAAAACTCATGGCCATGAAGAAAGACAACAAACCGCGAATGAACATTTAAGTCATGTCCGTGAAAGAAATGTCATGCCCGTGAAACTACATGACTAATTCTTCCAGAGAGCTTCACGACCAAGATCACCACTTCAGTCACGACTTGGAAGAACAGTCACGACCGTGACACACAGAGTCACGCCTATGAAAGATGAAAGAGAAAAATATCAGATGCGATTATTAGGGTTGGTGCAACAGCTAGTTTCATATTAAATGCATTCTAACGGCTATAATTCGCCATGGAAGTATAAATGCAAGTCATTTATGCATTCAATACAAGAGAATAACTAATACTTCGAATCAAAAATCTTATTGTAAGCTATTTGTGCATTTAATACTTTCAAAACAAACATTTATTCTATGAGAAAATATTTTTGCTCATCATATATTGAGCAATAAAGATTTGTAAGTGTTTCTTTCTGTAATCTTTTTTACTCAAGTGAGTTTTGGGTATTTCTGGGTTAATAGTAGAACACTTATAAGGGTTAGTTGTGTGAGCCTCTAAAACACAAAGAAAGGTTGTTTGTGTGAGCCTCTAAAATACAAGGTAAAGGTTGTTTGTGTGAGCATGTAAAACACAAGGAATTGGTTATTGTGTGAGCCATCAAAACACAAAGGATTTCTGGATTAGGTGAGCCATTGTGAGAAACACCATAGTTGGGAGTGAGCTTGTAAAATTCTATTGTAACACTTAGTTTGTTAGTGAAACTCCCAATTGCGATTGGGGAGAGGAGTAGGGTTTGTTAACACCCGAACCTCTATAAAAATCCTTGTGTCAAATTTCTCTATCCTTACTAAACTTAATTTTTATTTCTGCACTTTAAAGTTAAAGTTTTAAACTCCAATTCAACCCCCCATCTTGGCTCAATATCTGGGCAACAATTGGTATCAGAGCTTTGTCTAGCATCGAAGCCTAAAAAGCGTTAGTAAAGATTAAGATATGGCCAGTGAAGGATTCCAAAGTCTCAAACCTTACTTTGATGGAGCAAATTATGCCCATTGGAAGTTTCAGATGGAGATATACATGGAAAGTGAAGGAATTGAAGTCTGGGATAGTGTACGAAAAGAATGGACACCACCAACCAGAATATGAGCTAATGGTGAAGAAGAAATATTATCAAATGATGATTGAACAGAGCCTCAAAGAAGAGCAAATTTCAAAAACAAGAAGGCAATGACAATCCTCTCAAGCTCATTATCCATGAAAGAATGTGGAAGAATACAACATTGTCCAACAGCATACAGCATGTGGAAGACATTGGAAAATTATCATGAAGGAACTAAGCAAGTCAAATCCAAGAAGATTCAACTACTTACTTCAGAATATGAGCTCTTCAAGATGAAATCCAATGAGTTAATTACTGACATGACCAACCGTCTTCTAGCTATTATAAATGGAATGAGGAAACTTGGAAAGCATCTGAGCTTGGAAGATGTAAACAACAAAATCTTGAGAAGTCTTCCTCTTATGAAAGTATTAAATGTACAAATAGCTTGTAATAAGATTTTGATTCAAAGTATTAGCTATCCTCTTGTACTGAATGCATAAATGACTTGCATTTATACTCCCATGGTGAATTATAATCATTAGAATGCATTTAATACGAAACTAGTTGTTACACCAACCCAAATAATCGCACCTGACATTTTTCTCTTTCATCTTTCACGGGCGTGACTATGTTTGTCACGGGCGTGACTGTTCTTCCAAGTCGTGACTGAAGTGGTGACCTTGGTCGTGAAGCATTCTGAAAGGTTTTGAAATATTGGTTCACGGGCGTGACATATATCTTCACAGGTGTGACAAAATTCCAAGCCATGATTCAAGTGGTGACTTTGGTCGTGAAGCTCTCTGGATGAATTTTTCATGAAGGTTCACGGGCGTGACATTCAATTCACGGGCGTGACTTAAATGTGCATTTCACGGTTTGTTGTCTTCCTTCATGGCCGTAAACTTCAAATATTAGTTTTGTTGACGGTTAGCTTCTTCACGGGCGTGACACCTAGGGTCACAGGCGTGAACATGCTACTTCTTTTTATCTTTCAAGGATTGATCTTCCATTCTCCATTCTTGCTATTTTATTCCATACCCTGTTTAATAGACTTAGAAAACAAGTATGTTAAATACATTATTGCTATTTTATTTGTTATCATCAAAATGACGGAAATATCCCTCAAGATTTAACAATCTCCCCCTTTTTGATGGTGACAAATAATCTAGCAATATGTGCTTTTGAGAAGTCTCCCCCTCAAAAGATGCTTAGGATAAAAATTGATGAAATGCAAGAATTGTAAAGAATGATGAAGTGTAGCATTGAGATAAACTTTCTAGTTTTAAGTATATGCAAGTTATATGCAGAGTATATCCAATATATACCAAAATTCTCTTTTAAGTCATGAAGTATATGTAAGGTATATTTAGAGTATATCAAGTGCATATTCATTTATGTAACTTGCATCAAGGTATATGCAAAGTATACTTAAGATATATTTAATATGTATAAAGCTCAATTTGCATACTTGTATATTCATTTTGAATCAAATTTTAAGTATTGCTTTAAGTCATGAAGTATATGTAAGGTATATTTAGAGTATATCAAGTGCATATTCATTTATGTAACTTGCATCAAGGTATATGCAAAGTATACTTAAGATATATTTAATATGTATAAAGCTCAATTTGCATACTTGTATATTCATTTTGAATCAAATTTTAAGTATTGCACTTAAATTCAAAATATTGCTATTTTCTCCCTACTTAACTTAATATATTTGTAGATTCTTCATTTTGATTCAAAATTGCTTGCATTTATCTTAATATATTGCTAGTTTCTCCCCCTTTTGTCATCAACAAAAAGAATAAAGATTAATCATAATAGAAGAACAAAGCAATTATATTAATATTGAAAGAGAAGTACAAACTAAAGCAAATAAAAGTCAGAAAGGAAATTTAAAATTTCCTAGAAACACACAAACAAATAAGAAAAAAATATAACAAGGCTAACATCAAGCCTAACACTTAACCGGACATCCTGTCCCTAAGAAGAACAACTTTAGCCTCAAGGCTGTCCATCCTAGACTCCATGAAATCCTTGAGGTTCTCCAACCTCTCATCCATGGAAGCCTGCAACTGCTCAAATCGTGGTGCTAGAAGGTCAACCACTTGCTGTGCCAAATTCGGTGTGGAAGCCAAGGATTGTCCGATGTCCTGCTCAGCCACTGGAGGTGCCTCCTCAACCCGAGCCCTTTTTCTCTATTGGATTCCTTGAAGGCCGGCTTTGAAGTCCTCCGAGTCATTGTCTTCCCATATGATTTTGCCAGCAGTGTCAGTGAAGCGGTAGTAAATATTGTTCTCATGGACAATTCTAACAGCCGCTCCCATCTTAATGAAGGACTCGACATCCAATTGATATCAAGGATGCTCTGGGATGAGATTAAAGTGATGGTCATCCAGCTTCAAATATCCAAGCTTCAAGGCCATGTGGGTCATATATCCACCAATAAGTATATCTCCGGAGGGCTTGGTGGCAATGGACAGGAGATTGTTCACAAACCATCGAGAAAGCATCACTATGAAGCCTCTTCGGGCCATCTCAAAGAGAAAGAGCTCAGACTTCCGAATGGTGCCATTACTGTCTCCTCGGGAAAATATGCTATAGTTTAGAAACCTATGCAGATATTTGTGCACTGGGGACCTGAGATGAGTGCTCTTGGTCTTCTTTACATCCCAACTGCAATCCGTACCAAAGTGAGTCCATGCTCGAGTTGTGAAGAACTCCACTTCGCTGTCATTGAGGATGCCTTCCGAGGGTAGGTTGAATAAGTCCCCAAATTTTATGGCAGTGAGAGTGTTCGGATTGCTGCAGAGTTGAAATTTCACAACTCCAGTGGGAGACACTTGCAAAGTGCTCAAGAATTCCAAGGTTGGCTCCCTCAAGGTGGGCTGATGAATGTCCACAAAATCCTTCAAATGACAGGTCTGGATTAGCTCTATCATCGCTATCTCAAGCCTGAGAGTTTGTACGGTTTGCCACTCAAAAGATCTTGAGGAAATGAGAGGCCTTTTCTTCAGGGTTGAGTACCTAGGATGGCAATGCTCTGGAATTCTGTTCATTAGGTAATCTGAGTACCTCCTAAAAGCATGAGATTTCTTCTTAGTACCCTTTGATGAGCCAGTTTCTATGTTGATTAAAGAAATGAACTTTGAAGAGTTTGGAAAAATTTGACAGAAATTGTGAGGAAACCCTAAGGAAAAATGATTTTTGATGATGGAAAGGATTTTTGATGGTATATATAGCAGAAATTTGTGACTAGGGGACCGAAATCTTCAATGTACCATTCAATGTGTGTAAATGATAGCGGTTTCAAGGAGTTGGAAGGTTGAAATGTGAAAAATAACTGGAAGAATTGTTATATAGCCAATGCATTCACGGGCATGAAATATGTAGTCACAGTCGTGAAGAGTCGTGTTCACAGTTTGCTGAAAGGGTGCTCTACATGTGAATAAAAGCATGAAAAGGTTCACGGTCGTGACATTTGAATGTCACGGGCATGAATAATGAACTATCACAGTGGTGAAAGATGAGTCACGGGCATGAAGGATTGAATTTCACTACTTATGCCCGTGAAACAAAGCCTGACTCAAAGCGTGAACGTCTCTATGAGTTTTTGGTGAAAATGTTCACAGGCGTGAAAATGCATCACGGGCGTGAACAAGGCTTTTCAAAAGAGTGAATGAAGTCGTGAACATAAGCTTCACTACTTAAAGTCGTGAACGATGTCGTGAATCAAGTCGTGAAAGACACTAGTTCTTTTGGCTATTTAATTCACGAGCGTGAACATATGTCACGGGCGTGAAATACCTAAAATTTTCATCAAATAAAATTAAGTCCTAAAACAAGACTAAATCCTTTCTATGAAGATTATATCCCTTATAATATAAAATTTTCATCAAATTTACTACCTTATATCTAGTGATATGATACAAAAATAAGATTATCACTTAAGATTTGACAATTTGGCAATCACAAGGTTAATCCATCAATCATATCAAGTTCTCTTCTAATGAAATTAAATCTTTCCTCATTTAGAGACTTAGTGAATATATCTGCCAATTGATTTTCTGTGCTTATAAATTTTAATGCAACATCTCCATATTGAACATGATCTCTAATCAAGTGGTGTCTAATGTCAATATGCTTACTTCTAGAATGTTGAATGGGATTCTTTGAAAGATTAATAGCACTAGTATTGTCACATTTGATAGGTATATGGTTCATATCATGACCATAGTCCTTAAGTTGTTGTTTCATCCAAAGAATTTGAATAAAATAACATCCTGCTGCTACATACTCTGCTTCAGCAATTGAAAGAGCAACTGAAACTTGTTTCTTGCCAAACCAAGAAACTAAGTACTCTCCAATAAAGTGACAAGTACCTAAAATACTTTTTCTATCTAAAAGACTACCAGTATAATCTACATCTGAATATCCTACAATATAAAAGGATGAATTTCTAGGATACCACAAACCTAGATGCAATGATCCATGTAAATATCTTAGAATTCTTTTTACTGCATGTAAATGAGATTCTTTTGGACATGATTGAAATCGTGCACACAAGAAAACACTATACATTATTTCGGGTCTAGAAGCAGTAAGATATAAAAGTGATCCGATCATACCTCTATAAAGCTTTTCATTAATGCTCTTACCTTTTTCATCCTTGTCCAATTTTGTTGATGTGCTCATAGGAGTCTTGGCATTCTTGCATCCTTCCATTCCAAATTTTTTGATTAAATCTTTGGCATATTTGGATTGGTTGATGAATATGCCCTCATTGCCTTGTTTTATTTGTAGACCAAGGAAATATTTAACCTCTCCCATCATGCTCATTTCAAATTCCCTAGTCATACACTTGGCAAATTCTTGACAAAACAATTCATTAGTAGAACCAAATATTATATCATCAACATCAATTTGAACAATTAGTATATCATGCTTATGCTTTTTAATGAATAATGTGGTGTCAACATTCCCGTTTGTAAAGTTATTTTCTAAGAGAAAAGAACTTAGTCTTTCATACCAAGCTCTTGGGGCTTGTTTCAAACCATATAAAGCTTTTGAAAGTTTAAAAACATGACTTGGCAAATCATAGCTTTCAAAGCCTGGTGGTTGTTCTACATAAACTTCTTCTTCTATATAACCACTTAGAAAGGCACTTTTCACATCCATTTGAAAGAGTTTGAAATTCATGTGACATGCATATGCTAAAAGTATTCTTATGGCTTCTAATCTAGCTACAGGTGCATAGGTCTCATCATAATCTATTCCTTCTTCCTGATTATATCATTTTGCAACTAATCTAGCCTTATTTCTAGTTATTGAACCTTGTTCATCTAGTTTATTTCTAAATACCCATTTACTATCTATAATTTGATGATTCTTGGGTCTAGGTACTAAGGTCCATACCTTACTTCTCTCAAATTGGTTGAGTTCCTCTTGCATTGCAATGACCCAACTTTCATCATTAATAGCCTCATCAACATTTTTAGGCTCAATTTGAGAAATAAAAGCAAGGTCAGTGGCTAAATGTTTGTAATGGGATCTAGTACTTACTCCCTTTGAGAGATCACCAATGATTTGCTCTTTTGGATGATCTTTTGTCATTCTCCATTCTTTTGGGAGTTCTTGCTCGTTTTCTTCTTGAGCTTGAGGTAGATAATCATCTTGATGTGAATCTTCTTGATCATTTTCTTCTTTTCCGTTTCTAAGATCAAGTCTTTCCATAGTTCCTGCAACATCATCAAGAACACTACATTTCACAAGATTAAGTCTGCTAGATTCATTAAAAACAATATGCATAGATTCTTCGACAATTAATGATCTTTTATTAAATACTCTATATGCTTTGCTAGTTGTAGAGTATCCTAAAAAGATACCTTCATCAGATTTAGAGGCAAATTTTCCAAGGTTGTCCTTGGTATTCAATATGAAGCACTTGCATCCAAATACTCTAAAGTATGATATCAAGGGCTTTCTTCCATTCCATAGCTCAAATGAGGTTTTGTTTAAAAGAGGTCTTTTGAAAACTCGATTTGAAATATAACAAGCAGTGTTTATGGCTTCTGCCCAATAGTAAGTTGGTATACCATACTCATTAAGCACTGTTCTAGCCATTTCAATTAAAGTTCGATTTTTCCTTTCAACTACCTTATTTTGTTGAGGTGTTCTAGGAGATGAAAAATTCTGTGAAATGCCATGTTCAAGACAAAAACTTTCAAAGTTTTCATTTTCAAATTATTTGCCATGATCACTTCTTATCTTTGATATACAATATCCTTTTTCATTTTGAACTATTTTAGCAAAGTTTTTTAAATTTTCAAAAGCATCACTCTTTTGAGCTAAGAAAATTACCCAAGTAAATCTAGAGTAATCATCTACGATGACAAAGGCATAATGTTTACCTCCCAAGCTAGCAATTCTAGTAGGTCCAAATAAGTCTAAATGCAGGAGTTGAAGAGGTTTTGAGGTACTTACTATGTTTTTGGCTTTGAAGGATGACTTGTGTTGTTTTCCTCTTTGGCAAGGTTCACATGTCTTGTCTTTTTCAAATTTGACTCTTGGCAGTCCTTTTACTAGTTCTCCTGTGTTGAGACTTTGTATTAAGTTCATGTTAGCATGACCAAGCCTTCTATGCCACAACCAAGATTCATCACTAGTAGTCACAAGACACTTAAAGGAATGGTTAGATAATTCATCTACGTCTATTATGTATGTGTTGACATCTCTATTTCCTTTAAATATTTCTTGACCATAGATAGAGGTTACAAGACATTCATTTGAAGTAAATATTACTTTGTTTCCTTTATCACATAATTGACTAATACTTAATAAGTTATGTTCAAGCCATCAACAAGAAAGACATTTTTAATAAAAGTAGTACCATCAATACCAATATAACCAATGCCAATTACCTTACCCTTAGCATTGTTTCCAAAGGTAACTTTACCTCCATCAATACTTTTGATTTCATAGAAGAGTTCTTTGTCTCATGTCATATGCCTTGAGCATCCACTGTCTACTAGCTAAGCATTTTTGTTTATTGTAGACTTGAGGCATACCTATAGAATCACAGATCAAGTATAATTTTTAGGTACCCAAATGAGTTTAGATCCTTGGAGGTTAGCACATGAAGGTTCCCAATGAGCCTTCCTTATCCAACAATGTTTTTTTATATGACCAATCTTCATACAATAATTACACTATTTAGGTCTAACATTGTTTTTTAGTCTTACAATATATTTGAATGTCATTACTCTATTTAACTGATTTTGAGAACAATGGCATGCACAGTCATGGTTAATTGATGCTTTTCTAGATGCATGCTTCTTATACATAAAGGCATGATTATTATTTTTATGTATAGAAGGTTTAATATACTTATTCCTTGGTGTTGTTCCAATAATTGTGGAGATGTGAGGTTCACTATACTTAACAAAAATGGTTTTGTGAGAAGATGATGATGTGTCCTTAAATCCTAGACCATGTCTAATTAAAGGTGGTCTTTGAGACACAATGAGAGTATCTAAACTCTTTTTACCTTTGTGAAATTTAGATTTGGAATTTCTAAGTTCATCAACTTCATTTTTCAAAGTATTATTTTCTTTAAGCAAGAAAGCAGTTGAGGGTCTTGATGAATATTCATCTAATGACTTTTGAAGAGATTCATTAGATGATTTAAGCTTAAGATTCTCCTTTTCTAAAGTATCCATTTTGTTTTTCAAATTGGAAATGTTATTCCTATAAGTACTAAATTTACTCCTATATTTCTCTAGTTCTAAATTTAATTCTTCTATAAGGCTTTGCTCATCATCATCATCATCATCACTATCACTATCATTATCATTATTACTACTATCATTATTGAAGGAGTATGAGTGTAATGATCTTACCTTATCCGAGACGTGATCCTCAATAGCCATGAAACATAGGTTGCCCTCTTCGCTTTCATTATCATCTCTTTCACTTGAAAAGCTTTCATCATCCCATGTGGCTTTGTGACCTTTCACCCCATTGTCTCTTTGGTATTTGCTCTTATGCTTCTTGAGCCTTGGACATTCTGGTTTGATATGTCCTTTCTTTCCACACTCATAGCACTGTACCTCTTCCATACTTCTATGTGTGTCATTAGAAGTTTGTTTGAGGTTTCTTTGCCTGAATTTTCTGGAGTTGCTCATTTTCTTCTCAATGATTCTTTTCAGTCTTCTTGAAAGCATAGCAACATCCTCATTTTCATCATCACTCATTTCTTCATCATCTTCACTTTCTTTTTGAGATTTTGAGGTAGAGGTTTTGAGTGCTAAAGGTTTTCTTTTCTCTGGCTCTACTTCAATCTCTCTATCTCTTTTCATTGCCATTTCATGTGTGAGGAGTTTACCAATAAGCACATCAGTATTCATGATGCTCATGTCTTCATTTGCTTCTTCTATGCCAGCAACTCTTGAGCCATATTCTTTAAGAGAAAGACTTCTCAGGATTTTGTTGTTTACATCTTCCAAGCTCAGATGCTTCCCAAATTTCCTCATTCCATTTATAATGGCTAGAAGACGGTTGGTCATGTCAGTGATTGACTCATTGGATTTCATCTTGAAGAGCTCATATTCTGAGGTAAGAAGTTGAATCTTCTTGGATTTGACTTGCTTAGTTCCTTCATGATAATTTTCCAATGTCTTCCACATGCTGTATGTTGTTGGGTAGTGTTGTATTCCTCCACATTCTTCAGTAGATAATGAGCTTAAGAGGATTGTCATTGCCTTCTTGTTTTTGAAATTTGCTCTTCTTTGAGGCTTTGTCCAATCATCTTTTGATAAGATTTCTTTTTCACCATCAGCTCCTATTCTGGTTGGTGGTGTCCATTCTTTTCGTACACTATTCTAGACTTCAATTCCTTCACTATCCATGTATGTCTCCATTCGAAACTTCCAATGGGCATAATTTGCTCCATCAAAGTAAGGTTTGAGACTTTGGAATCCTTCACTGGCCATATCTTAATCTTTACTTGAGCTTTTTAGGCTTGGATGCTAGACAAAGCTCTGATACCAATTGTTGCTCAAATATTAAACCAAGAAGGGGGGTTGAATTGGAGTTTTAAAAATTTAACTTTAAAGTGAGGAAATAAAAAGTTAAGTTTAGAAGGGATAGAGAAATTTGACACAAGGATTTTTATAGAGGTTCGAGTATTAACAAACCCTACTCCTCTCCCCAATCGCAATTGGGAGTTTCACTAACACACTAAGTGTTACAATGGAGTTTTACAAGCTCACTCCCAACTATGGTGCTTCTCACAATGGCTCACATGTAACCCAGAAATCCCTTGTGTTTTAATGGCTCACACAATAACCAATTCCTTGTGTTTTACAGGCTCACACAAACAACCTTTACCTTGTGTTTTACAGGCTCACACAAATAACCTTTACTTTGTGCTTTACAGGCTCACACAAACAGCCTTTCTTTGTGTTTTAAAGGCTCACACAACTAACCTTTACAAGTGTTCTACTCTTAACCCAGAAATACCCAAAACTCACTTGAGTAATAAATGATTACAGAGAGAAACACTTACAAATCTTTATTGCTCAATAAATGATGAGAAAAAAGATTTTCACAGAGAATAGATATTTGTTATGAAAGTATTAAATGTACAAATAGCTTGTAATAAGATTTTGATTCAAAGTATTAGCTATCCTCTTGTACTGAATGCATAAATGACTTGCATTTATACTCCTATGGTGAATTATAGCCATTAGAATGCATTTAATACGAAACTAGTCGTTACACCAACCCAAATAATCGCACCTGATATTTTTCTCTTTCATCTTTCACGGGCCTGACTGTTCTTCCAAGCTGTGACTGAAGTGGTGACCTTGGTCGTGAAGCATTCTGATAGGTTTTGAAATATTGGGTCACCGGCATGACATATATCTTCACGGGCTTGACAAACTTCCAAGTCGTGATTCAAATGGTGACTTTGGTCGTGAATCTCTCTGGATGAATTTGTCATGAAGGTTCACGGGTGTGACATTCAATTCATGGGCGTGACTTAAATGTGCATTTCATGGTTTGTTGTCTTCCTTCATGGCTATGAACTTCAAATGTTGGTTTTGTTGACGGTTAGCTTATTCACGGGCGTGACACCTAGGGTCACGAGCGTGAACATGTTACTTCTTTTTATCTTTCAAGGATTGATCTTCAGTTCTCCATTCTTGCTATTTTATTCCATACCCTATTTAATAGACCTAGAAAACAAGTATGTTAAATACATTATTGCTATTTTATTTGTTATCATCAAAATGACGAAAATATCCCTCAAGGTTTAACAATCATTCAAAGGGAGTAAGTACTAGATCCCATTTCAAACATTTAGCCACTAACCTCGCTTTTATTTCTCAAATTGAGCCTAAAAATGTTGATGAGGCTTATATGATGAAAGTTGGGTGATTGCAATGCAAGAGGAACTCAACCAATTTGAGAGAAGTAAAGTATGGACCTTAGTACCTAGACCCAAGGATCATCAAATTATAGGTAGCAAATGGGTATTTAGAAATAAACTAGATGAACAAGGTTCAATAACTAGTAATAAGGCTAGATTAGTTGCAAAAGGATATAATGAGGAAGAAGGAATAGATTATGATGAGACCTATGCTCTTGTAGCTAGATTAGAAGCCATAAGAATACTTTTAGCATATGCATGTCACATGAATTTCAAACTCTTTCAAATGGATGTGAAAAGTATCTTTCTAAATGGTTATATAGAAGAAGAAGTTTATGTAGAACAACCACCAGGTTTTGAAAGCTATGACTTGCCAAATCATGTTTTTAAACTTTCAAAAGCTTTATATGGTTTGACCCAAGAGCTTGGTATGAAAGACTAAATTCTTTTCTCTTAGAAAATAACTTTACAAAGGGGAATGTTGACACCACATTATTAATTAAAAAGCATAATTATGATATTCTAATTGTTCAAATTTATGTTGATGATATCATATTTGGTTCTATTAATGAATTGTTTTGTCAAGAATTTGCTAAGTGTATGACTAGGGAATTTGAAATGAGCATGATGGGAGAGCTTAAATATTTCCTTGGCCTACAAATAAAACAAGGCAATGAAGGCATATTCATTAACCAATCCAAATATGCCAAATATTTACTTAAGAAATTTGGAATGGAAGGATGCAAGAATTCCAAGACTCCAATGAGCACATCAACAAAATTGGACAAGGATGAAAAGGGTAAGAGCATTAATGAAAAGCTCTATAGAGGTATGATCGGATCATTTTTATATCTTACTGCTTCTAGACCCAACATAATGTATAGTGTATGCTTATGTGCACGATTTCAATCATGTCCAAAAGAGACTCATTTACGTGCAGTAAAAAGAATTCTAAGATATTTACATGGCTCATTACATCTAGGTTTGTGGTATCCTAGAAATTCATCCTTTTATTTTATAGGATATTCAGATGCAGATTATGTTGGTAGTCTTTTAGATAGAAAAAGTACTTCATGTACTTGTCACTTTATTGGAGAGTGCTTAGTTTCTTGGTTTAGCAAGAAACAAGTCTCAGTTGTTCTTTCAACTGCTGAAGCAGAGTATGTAGCAGCAAGATGTTATTGTACACAAATCCTTTGGATGAAACAACAACTTAAGGATTATGGTCATGATATGAATCATATACCTATTAGATGTGATAATACAAGTGCTATAAATCTATCAAAGAATCCATTCAACATTCTAGAAGTAAGCATATTGACATTAGACACCAATTCATTAGAGATCATGTTCAATATGGAGATGTTGTATTGGAATTTATAAGCACAGAAAATCAATTGGCAGATATATTCACTAAGTCTCTAAATGAGGAAAGATTTAATTTCATAAGAAGAGAACTTGGAATGATTGATGGATTAACCTTGTGATTGCCAAATTGTCAAACCTTAAGTGATAATCTTATTTTTGTATTATCTTACTAGATATAAGGTAGTAAATTTGATGGAAATTTATGTTATAAGGGATAGAATTTTTATAAAAATGATTTAGTATTGTTTTAGGACTTAATTTTATTTAATCAGAATTTTAGGCAGTTCACGCCCGTGAACTAAATAGCCAAAAGAACCAGTAGCTTTCACGACTTGATTCATGACATGGTTCACGGCTTAAAGTAGTGAAGCCTATGTTCACGACTTCATTCACTCCCATGAAAAGCCTTGTTCACGCCCGTGACGCATTTTCACGCCCGTGAACATTTTCACCAAAAACTTATAGAAGCATTCACGCTTTGAGTCACGCTTTGTTTCACGGTCATAAGTAGTGAGATTCAACACTTCACGCCTGTGACTCATTTTTCACCACCGTGATAGTTCATCATTCACGTCCGTGATCTTCAAATATCATGACTGTGAACAATTTCACGCCTTTATTCACGGGTATAGCACTCTTTCAGCAAACCGTGAACACGACACTTCACGCCCGTGACTACGTGTTTCATGCCCGTGAAGAGGTCGATTATATAACATTTCTGCCGGTTATTTTTCACATTTCAACTCTACAACTTCTTGCAACTGCTCTCATTTATATACATTGAATGTCACATTGAAGATTCCAGCCCCCTAGTCACAAATTTCTTCTATAAATACCATCAAAAACCTCTTCCATCATCACAAATAATCTTTCCTTAGGGTTTTCTCACAAATTATGTCAAACTTTTTCAACTCTTCAAAAGTTCATTTCTTTAATCAAGATGGAAACCAGATCATCAAAGGGTATTAGGAAGAAATCCCATGCTCCCAGAAGGTATTCAGATTACCTAATGAACATAATTCCGGAGCATTGCCATCCTAGGTACTTTGTGCTTAAGAAAAGGCCTCTCATTTCATCAAGGTCTTTTGAGTGGAAGATGGTACGTACTTTCAGGCTCAAGACAGCGATGACAGAGTAACTCCAGGCCTGTCACTTGAAAGAATTTGTTGACATCCATCAGCCCACCTTGGAATTCTTGAGCACTCTGCAAGTGTCTCCCACTATCATAGTGAAGTTTCAACTGTGCAGGAATCTTAACACCCTCTCTGCCACATAATTTGGAGATTTATTCAACCTACCCTCGGACGGCATCCTCAACAATAGCAAAGTGGAGTTCTATGCAACTCAAGCATGGACTCACTTTGGTCTGGATTGCAGCTGAGACTTAAAAAAGACCAAGAGCACTCATCTCCGGTCCCCAGTGCACAAATATCTGCATAGGTTTCTAACCTATAGCATATTTGCTCGAGGAGACAACAATGGCACCATTCAGAAATCTGAGCTTTTTCTCTTGGAGATGGCCCGAAGAGGCCTCACAATGGCACTATCTCGATGGTTTGCGAACCATCTCCTGTCCATCACCGCCAAGCCCTCTAGAGACATTCTTATTGGTGGGTATGTAACCCACATGGCATTGAAGCTTGGATATCTGAAGCTAGAAGAACATCACTACAATCTCATCCCAGGGAATCCTCGAGACCGACTGGATGTCGAGTCTTTCATCAAGATGGGAGCGGTCGTTCGAATTGTCTATGAGAACAACATCTACTACCACTTCATCGACACGGCTGGAGAGATCATATGGGAAGATAATGACTCAGAGGACTTTAAAGCTGGCCTCCAAGGTATCCAGTAGAAGAAAAGGGCTCGAGTTGAGATGGCACCTCCTGAGGTTGAGCAGGACATCGGACAATCCTCTGCCCCCACACCGAATTTGGCTCAGCAGGTGGTTGACCTCCTAGCACAACGATTTCAGCAGCTGCAGGTTTCCATGGATGAGAGGTTGGAGAACTTCAAGGACTTCATGGAGTCTAAGATGGACAGCCTCGAGGCAGAAGTTGCTCGTCTTAGGGATAGGATGTCCGGTTAGATATTAGGCTTTATGTTAGCCTTGCCATGTTCTTGTCTTGCTTGATTTATTTGTTTGGTTGTTTGTTTATAGAAAATTTTAAATTTCCTTTCTGAATTTTAATTACCTTTGTTTGTACTTCCCTTTTTATAATTAATATAATTGCTTTATTTTTCCATTATGGTTTATTCTTTTTGTTGATAACAAAAAGGGGAGAAACTAGCAATATAATAAGATAAGTGAAAGCAATACCTAATTTTTGAATCAAAATGGAGAACTTAGTAATATATTGCTTTAAATGCAGAATTAAGTAGGAGAACCCGACAATATATTGAGTTAAGTGCAATATTGAAATTTGTATGCAAATGAGCTTTATACACCTCACATATATTGTTGCCCATATATTAAGCCAAGAAGGGGGATTGATTTGGAGTTTCAAAAAATTAAACTTTAAAGTTCGGAAATAAACAATTAATTTTAGGAAGGATAGAGAAAATTGACACAAGGAATTTTATAAAGGTTCGGGTGTTAACAAACCCTACTCCTCACCCCTATCACAATTGGGAGTCTCACTAACACACTAAGTGTTACAATGGAGTTTTACAAGTTCACTCCCAACTATGGTGTTTCTCACAATGACTCACACCTAACCCAAAAATCCCTTGTATTTTAATGGCTCACACAATAACCAATTCCTTGTGTTTTGCAAGCTCACACAAACAACCTTCACTTTGTGTTTTTATAGGCTCACACAAACAACCTTCACTTTGTGTTTTTACAGGCTCACACAAACAACATTTTAATTTTTGTTTAAGAGGCTCACACAACTAACCCTTACAAGTGTTATTCGCTTAACCCAGAAATACCCAAAGCTCACTTGAGTAATGATTACAGAGAGAAACACTCACAAATCTTAATTGCTCAATAAATGAAGAGAAAAAAGATTTTTACAGAGAATATATTTTGGTTCTCAAAGTATTGAATGTACAAATAGCTTGTAATAAGAATTTAATTCAAAGTATATGCTATCCTCTTTTTTTGAATGCATAAATGACTTCCATTTATACTCTCATGGCTGATTATAGCCGTTGGGGTGCATTAAATATGAAACTAGCCGTTGTACCAACCAAATAATCGCGCCTGACATTTTTCTCTTTCATCATTCACGGGCGTGACATTTCTTCCCAAGCCGTGACTGAAATGGTGACCTTGGTCGTGAAGCTCTCTGAAATGTTTTGACACATTGGGTCACGGGCATGACATAGATATTCACGAGTGTGACAAACTTTCCAGCCGTGATCCAAGTGGTGACTTTGGTCGTGAAGCTCTTTGGAATGAAAATGCCATGAACATTCACGGGCGTGACATTTTGCTTCATGGGCGTGACTGAAATGTCCACATCACGGTTTGTTCTTCCTTCGTGGTCGTGAACTTCAAATGTTGGTTTTGGTAACGGTTAGCTCTTTCACAGGCGTGACACATAAAGTCACAGGCGTGAACATGCTATTATATATTCTATTTATTTATTAATTATATTTTATTTATTAATTATATATTCTATTTTCTATTTATTTATTATATTTTCTTCCTTAATTTTGTCTTTCAAGGAATATTCTTCCAATCTCCATTCTTGCTATTTTATTCCATGTCCTGTTTAATAGATTTAGAAAACAAGTATGTTAAATACAATATTGCTATTTTATTTGTTATCATCAAAATGATAAAAATACCCCTCATGGTTTAACATATATCTTAAGTATACTCTGCATATACCTTAATGCAAGTTACATAAGTGAATATGCACTTGATATACTCTAAATATACCTTACATATACATCATGCTTTAAAGAGAATTTGGTATACATCAGATATACTTTGCATATAACTTGAATATACTTAAAACTAGAAAGTTTATTTTGATGCTACATTTCATCATTCTCTACAATTCTTGCATTTCATCATTTTTTATCCTAAGCATCTTTTAAGGGGGAGACTTCTCAAAAGCACATATTGCTAGATTATTTGTCACCATCAAAAGGGGGAGATTGTTGAACCTTGAGGGGTATTTCCATCATTTTGATGATAACAAATAAAATAGCAATAATGTATTTAACATACTTGTTTTCTCAGTCTATTAAACATGGTATCGAATAAGATAGCAAGAATGGAGAATGGAAGATTAATCTTTGAAAAATAAAATTGAAGAAGTAGCATGATTCACGCCTGTGATCATATGTGTCACGCCCGTGATTAAGCCTAGCACCAACAAACCAATATTTAAAGTTCACGGCCATGAAGGAAGACAACAAACCGTGAATGAACATTTAAGTCACGCCCGTGAAAGAAATGTCACGTTTGTGAAACTACATGACAAATTCTTCCAAAGAGCTTCACGACCAAGGTCACCACTTCAGTCATGGCTTGGAAGAACAGTAACGACCGTGACACCCAGAGTCATACTTGTGAAAGATGAAAGAGAAAAATGTCAGACGTGATTATTAGGGTTGGTGCAATAGCTATTTTCATATTAAATGCATTCTAACGGCTATAATTCGTCATGAAAGTATAAATGCAAGTCATTTATGCATTCAATACAAGAGAATAGCTAATACTTTGAATCAAAATCTTGTTGTAAGCTATTTGTGCATTTAATACTTTCAAAACAAACATTTATTCTATGTGAAAATCTTTTTGCTCATCATTTATTGAGCAATAAATATTTCTAAGTGTTTCTCTCTGTAATCTTTTTTACTCAAGTGAGTTTTGGGTATTTCTGGGTTAAGAGTAGAACACTTGTAAGGGTTGGTTGTGTGAGCTTCTAAAACACAAAGAAAGGTTGTTTGTGTGAGCCTGTAAAACACAAGGTAAATGTTGTTTGTGTGAGCCTGTAAAACACAAGGTAAAGGTTGTTTGTGTGAGCCTGTAAAACATAAGGAATTGGTTATTGTGTGAGCCATCAAAACACAAGGGATTTCTGGGTTAGGTTTGAGCCATTGTTAGAAACACCATAGTTGGGAGTGAGCTTGTAAAACTCCATTGTAATACTTAGTGTGTTAGTGAAACTCCCAATTGCGATTGGGGAGAGGAGTAGGGTTTGTTAACACCCGAACCTCTATAAAAAATTTAATGAAACCCTAAGAATGTATGATTTCTGATGAAGAAATGAACTTTTGGTGGTATTTATAGGAAAAGTTTGTGACTTGGGGGCCGGAATCTTCAATGTATCTTTGAATGTGTGTAAATGAGAGCGGTTTTGGGAGTTGAAGAGTTGAAATGAGAAATATAACCGGTTGTTCTTTTATATACTCGATACATTCATGAGCGTGAAACTTGTATTCACGGTTTGCTGAAGAAGTGTTCCACCCGTGAATGAAGGCATGAATATGTTCACGGGCATGACCTTTGAATATCACGGGCGTGAATAATGAACTATCACGGGGATGAAATAATAGTCACGGGCGTGAAAGGTTGAATTTCACTACTTATGCCCATGAAGCAATCCGTGACTCAAGGGGTGAATGCCTCTGTGAGTTTTGGGGTGTTAAGGTTCACGGGAGTGAAAATTCGTCAAGGGCGTGAAAAGCACTTTTCACGGGAGTGAATGAAGCCATGAAAATAAGCTTCACCACTTGAAGCTGTGAACCATGTCGTGAATGACACTGCCTCTTTTGGCTATTTAAGTCACTGGCGTGAACATATGTCACGGGCGTGACTCCCCTAAAATTTTCATCAAATAAAATTAAGTCCTAAAAACAACACTAAATCATTTCAATAAATATTATATCCCTTAAAACCTAAATTTTCATCAAAATGTCTACCTTAAATTTAGTGATATGATAGAAAATTAAGTTCCTCAATTAAAATTTCATAATTTAGCAATCACAACGTTAATCCATCAATCATACCAAGTTCTTTTCTAATGAAATTAAATCTTTCCTCATTTAGAGACTTAGTGAAAATATCTGCTAATTGATTTTCTGTGCTTATAAATTCTAATGTAACATATCCATATTGAACATGATCTCTAATAAAATGGTGTCTAATGTCAATATGCTTACTTCTTGAGTGTTGTATAGGATTCTTTGAAAGATTTATAGCACTTGTATTGTCACATTTAATAGGTATATGGTTCATCTCATGACCATAGTCCTTAAGTTGTTGTTTCATCTAAAGAATTTGAGTACAACAATATCCAGCTGCTACATACTCTGCTTCAACAATTGAAAGAGCAACTGAAACTTTTTCTTGCTAAACCAAGAAACTAAGCATTCTCCAATAAAGTGACAAGTACCTGAAGTACTTTTTCTATCTAAAAGACAACCAGCATAGTCTGCATCTGAATATCCTATAATATAAAAGGATGAATTTCTAGGATACCATAAACTTAGATCCATGTAAATATCTTAGAATCCTTTTTACTGCATTTAAATGAGATTCTTTAGGACATGATTGAAATCGTGCACACAAGCAAACACTATACATTATATCGGGTCTAGAAGTAGTAAGATATAAAAGTGATTCGATCATACCTCTATAAAGCTTTTCATTAATGCTCTTACCCTTTTCATCCTTGTCCAATTTTGTTGATGTGCTCATAAGAGTCTTAGCATTCTTGCATCCTTCCATACCAAATTTTTTAATTAAATCTTTGGCATATTTGGATTGGTTGATGAATATGCCCTCATTGCTTTGCTTTATATGTAGACCAAGGAAATACTTAAGCTCTCCCATCATGCTCATTTCAAATTCCCTAGTCATACACTTAGCAAATTCTTGACAAAGCAACTCATTAGTAGAACCAAATATTATTTCATCAACATAAATTTGAACAATTATTATATCATGCTTATGCTTTTTAATGAATAATGTGGTGTCAACATTTCCCTTTGTAAAGCTATTTTCTAATAGAAAAGAACTTAGCCTCTCATACCAAGCTCTTAGGGCTTGTTTCAAACCATACAAAGCTTTTGAGAGTTTAAAAACATTATTTGGAAAATTATAGCTTTCAATGTCTGGTGGTTGTTCTACATACACTTCTTCTTCTATATAACCATTTAGAAATGCAGTTTTCACATCCATTTGGAAAAGTTTGAAATTCATGTGACATGCATATGCTAAAAGTATTCTTATGGCTTCTAATCTAGCTACAGGTGCATATGTTTCATTATAATCTATACCTTCTTCCTGATTATATCCTTTTGCAACTAATCTAGCCTTATTCCTAGTTATTAAACCTTGTTCATCTAGTTTGTTTCTAAATACCCATTTGCTACCTATAATTTGATGATCCTTGGGTCTAGGTACTAGGGTCCATACCTTACTTCTCTCAAATTGGTTGAGTTCCTCTTGCATGACAATTACCCAACTCTCATCATTAAGTGCCTCATCAATATTTTTAGGTTCACTTTGAGAAATAAAAGCAATGTCAGTGACTAACTGTTTGAAATGACATCTAGTACTTACTTCCTTTGAGAGATCATCAATGATTTGCTCTTTAGGATGATTTGCTCTTTAGGATGATCTTTCGTCATTCTCCATTCTTTTGGGAGTTCTTATTCGTTTTCTTCTTGAGTTTGATGTAGAGAATCATTTTGCGGTGAATCTTCTTGATCATTTTCTTCTTTCCCATTTCCAAGATCAAGTCTTTCCATATTACCTACAACATCATCAAGAACACTACCTTTCACAAGATCAAGTCTACTAGATTCATTGAACACAACATGCATGGATTCTTCAACCGTTAATGATCTCTTATTAAATATTTTATATGCTTTGCTGGTTGTAGAGTATCCTAAGAAGATACCTTCATCGGATTTAGAGGCAAATTTTCCAAGATTATCCTTGGTATTCAATATAAAACACTTGCATCCAAATACTCTAAAGTATGATATTAAGGGCTTTCTTCCATTCCATAGCTCAAATGAGGTTTTGTTTAAAAGAGGCCTTTTCAAAACTCGATTTGAAATATAACATGCAGTGTTTGTGGCTTCTGCCCAAAAATAAGTTGGTAAGTCATATTCATTAAGCATTGTTTTAGCTATTTCAATTAAAGTTCGATTTATAATTTCAACTACCCCATTTTGTTGAGGTGTCCTAGGAGATGAGAAATTATGTGAAATGCCATATTCAAGACAAAAGCTTTCAAAGTTTTCATTTTCAAATTCTTTCCCATGATCACTTCTTATTTTTGAAATATAGTACCTTTTTTCATTTTGAACTCTTTTAGCAAAGTTTTTGAAATTTTCAAAAGCATCACTCTTTTGAGCTAAGAAAATTACCCAAGTAAATTTAAAGTAATCATCTACAATGACAAATGCATAATGCTTTCCTCCTAAGCTAGCAATTCTAGTAGGTCCAAACAAGTCTAAATGCAGGAGTTGAAGAGGTTTGGAAGTACTTACTATGTTTTTGGCTTTGAATGATGACTTGTGTTGTTTTTCTTTTTGGCAAGGTTCACATGTCTTGCCTTTTTCATATTTAACTTTTGGCAGTCCTTTTACTAGTTCTCCTATGCTGAGACTTTGTATTAAGTCCATATTGGCATGACCAAGTCTTTTATGCCACAACCAAAATTCATCACTAGTAGTCACAAGACACTTAGAGGAATGGTTAGATAGTTCATGTAAGTTTATTATGTATATATTGATATCTCTATTTTCTTTAAATATCTATTGACCATCGATAGAGATCACAAGACATTCATTTGAAGTAAATATTACTTTGTTTCCTTTATCACATAATTGACTTACACTTAACAAGTTATGTTTCAAGCCATCAACAAGTAAGACATCTTTAATAAAAGTGGTACCATTAATACCAATATAACCAATGCCAATTACCTTACCCTTTGCATTGTTTCCAAAGGTAACTTTACCTCCATCAATACTTTTGATTTCATTGAAAAGTTCTTTGTCTCCTGTCATATGCCTTGAGCATCCACTGTCTACTAGCCAAGCATTTTTGTTTATTGTGGACTTGAGGCATACCTATAGAATCACAATTCAAGTTTGATTTTTAGGTACCCAAATGAGTTTGGGTCCTTGGGGGTTAGCACATGAAGGTTCCCAATGAGCCTTTTTTATCTAGTAATATTTATTTATGTGACCCATTTTCATACAATAATTACATTGTTTTGGTCTAAATTTGTTTTCTGGTCTTTCAATGTTTTTGAATACTATTTTTGTAATGGTCACTAATTAGAGTCTAGTTAGAATAAGTGTAATACATAGAAACTATATGATTGACATTAGATATTAAAATAAATTGAGTAAATTATGAAATAAGAAATAAAAATGAACTAAATAAACTAATAAAATTTAATTTGGTTAGACATATCGTAATAAAATTTCAGTTTAATAAAAGCTAGTGGAATTTAATACATGTAAAAAAATAAATAATTAATTAGTTAAAATAGAACAAGTTAAAAGAAAAAAAAAAAAAAAAAAAAAAGAGGATAGGGGGGCCGAATGTGGTTTTGTGGGAGGGGGGAGTGTATTTGAGTTAATTGCATTTAATATCATAATAACATCAACCTTATCTCCACACCCATCTTATCTCCACTCTTCTTCTTCCTCAAACCACCAGCCTTCATTTCTTTACCATCTCCTTCATGATTTGCAAGAATTTCACTCCAAATAGATTTGTTCTTGGTAAGTAATCCTCTCTCAATTATTCTTGTGTTTTTAGAGTATTAGGACTGTATAGTATTAGTCTTTTGCACTCTATGTTCGAGGGAGTTATCAATTGAATTTGAAGAAGTATGAAACATAAAGTTTTTCATATATGTCTTGTGTATCTGTCTGTGAAATTTTATGGAATGAGTTTGAGTATATGAAGAGAAATGGTCATTGGAGTGAAACTGGTTCAGGGAGGCATATTAACTAAATAACCTACGGTTTTTGTTTAAATTGATCATCTTAATGGCTGAATCTGAGGTTTTGTAAAACATGAAAGTTGTAGGTATATGTGTTATTTAGGTCTCTAAAAAATTTTGTATAAATCTCTCCTGTGTAGGTTGAGTTATACTGAAATGAACTATGACCGTTCCTTAATTGAGCTGGTTTCATATACCTGTACAGATCCAGTAACTTTGTCCTCATAATTGACCTCTTTTTAAATCGAATTAGCCAAAGTTCAAAACATAAAAGTTTTACTCCTATGTCTTATCTAAATTTCTGTGAAAGTCTCACCTTAAAATATCATGTACTTTGTGAGTTATGAGCTGGACAATTGAACTGGTCGGGTTGATACTCTATGTTAAACCAGTTATAGATCTTCTAGTATTTTAGAACCTTAGTGACCGAATCTAGAAATGAAGTAAACATGAAAAATGTTCTAAATTAACTTATAGAACTGTATAAAAAGTTTCATAATAATTGAAGCTACAAATTGAAAGATATAAAGTTTTAAATATGGTACCCCGAAACTATCTAATGGCAGAAAATAGAGCAACATCTAAAAATATACTAAAATCGTGTAATTGTTCCAAAATTCTGATATTTTATTAAGTTTTAGTTTTAGATATTAAATTTAATTAGGATTAAGAATTATATAAATTGGATAAGTGTAGAAAAAGTTATTGATCCAACAGTCCAAAAAGGTCATGTTCCAACTTATAAGAAATTGTAGTTATTTATCTAAACTATAAGTATTTTATCAATGTATTAATTATTTATATTTTCAAATTAGGATCTCAACAAGAAGAAGAGCAATAATAGACAAGCTCCAAATTTTAGATTTTGGAAAAAAGCTCCATTGAGGTTTGTACATATATGCATTTTAGTTTGCCTTGTTGCATGTTTATGTGTTAATTGATTAAGTTGCATATTTAAATAATAAAATGTTTAAATATGAAATGAATTGAGTGCTTAATTAATGAAACTTCATGTTAATGCATGTATAGATATATGGATGAGTAATTGATTGATAAAATGTAGGAAATTTTAGTTTAAGAATGTAAATGTGTGTTAAGGGGTGTGAATGTAGAATATATAACATAATATATTTTTCAATATGGATTAGTATATGATTGATTAAAAATATGATAATTATAAATGGTAATTATTGGATAATTAGGACAATAAAGAGTGAAGTTAGAAAGTCATGTATGACATATGTATTTGATATGAAAGAGAGGTTATATGACATACTTGTACTCATAAGATTATTATAAATTTTAGTTTTGTATTAAAAGATTTGTTGGCTTTGATTGTATAGAGGACTAATTAAAGTATGTCAATATTACTTAAATGGTTATATAGAATGGAATATCATATGAATATATGATTTTAAAATGTTATAATCATATTTTCATTATAAATGTAAAGGGAATATTGATTCCAACAAATTAAGATATAAAGAAAATAAATAAGAAATAATATTAATTGCCCAGTTCTCAACATGTGGACTAATTAGGGATAGATGGTGCACCATTGCGAGGGCATTACGGTACCGATATTGATATGGTTTAGGAACAGGGTGGTATTAGCTCTGAGAGAACCCCTGTCCTAATTGTACACAGATGATGTGATTATACTCGGTCATGAGGCTTAAGCTCCGCGAGCGCTCTTGACTTGAGACTATAGTGAGTAAGGTGCTTAAGCTCCGCGAGCGGCCTTACTACACGCCCTATATCCGGACAGTCCGGGAATGAGATTTGGGCTATTTATATTAAAACATTATATATAAATTAATTAAAAGACATACATATACTTGTTGAGAGATAAAATGTGTAAAATGACATGAATTATAAATATTTATTATGGTAAGTTAAATTCATAATTGAGTAATATATGTATTGTTTGTATTGTCAGTGAATTTGTAATATTGTATAAACATGTGGTTGTTCCTGTTAATGTATGTTGAAGTATTATAATTTGTATTATAAATTATCTACCATGCAGTTTTGGTAACTGTATGTTAAAATATGTATACTTATATGGATTGAGATTTGAGTTAACTAAACAATCATAATTTTAGGGAAATCAATTAAATAAGAATGAGCTATGGAAACATGAGAGGAGGTAGAATGCTTAATATTTATATATTAAATATGGTTGATTATATACTGTTCATGTCCTGATACAAATATAATGATGAGGTAATGAAACATAAATTTTATTTTATTATAATATTTTCCCAATTTCATGCAATGATTTATTTAAATTATATCATGACTATTATGACCCACGTTTGTGTGACTGCATGGGAAAACTTAAATGCTTATATATACCACTAAGCTAGAAATGGCTTAGCGTGGGTTTTTCCCGCGCAAGAATTGGAGCTTGCAAGTAATAAATTGTGAAGTTGATAGAGGAAATACAAACCCATACTAGAGGAGACACGTCAAAACTAGTTGAAGGTCGAATGCATATTATTTTTTTGTATTTTTTTCATTATCATGCATATGGGTTGTTAGACATGTCTTATATATAGTTAAGAACATATTTTGTATTTTGGTATTATATCTATATAGTTAGATGTAAGGTAAAATCCATTAATTGTGATAGTTATAATGAGGTATAATATTTATGTAACATGATGATGTATTTGATAATTGAATCCATATGTATATCCGAATGTTAAAAAAATGTCAATTTAGTTATTAAATGAAAATTTTAAATTCAGACTAGTTTCATAGAGATTGTCTGTGTCATTTCACTTATGTAATGGGATTATTCCTATTATATAGGCGGGATGTCACAATTTTTCTATCAAATTTATTTTGAGAATGATGACATGCACAATTATGATTAATTGTAGATTTTATAGATGCATGCTTCCTATATATAAAGGCATGATTATTCTGTTTATGTATATAAGGTTTAATATACTTATTTCTTGGTACTGTTCTAACAGGTGTGGAGATGTGAGGTTCTTTAGACTTAACAAATATGGTTTTGTGAGAAGATGATGATGTGTCCTTAAATCCTAGACCATGTCTAATTAAGGGTGATCTTTGAGATACAAAGAGAGTATCTAAGCTCTCTTTACCTTTGTGAAATTTAGAAATGGAATTTCTAAGTTCTTCAACTTCATTTTTCAAAGCATTATTTTCTTTTAGTAAGGAAGCAGTTAAGGGTCTTGATGAGTATTCATCTAATGAGTTTTGGAGAGTTTCATTAGATGATTTAAGCTTTATGTTTTCCTTTTCTAAACCATCTATCTTATTTTTTTAAATTAGAGATGTCATTTCTATAAATACTAAATTTACTTATATATTTCTTTAATTCTAGATTTAATTCTTCTATTAGGCTTTGCTCATCATCATCATCATCATCATCACTATCATCATCATTATCACTACTATCATTGTTCAAAAAGTATGAGTGTAGTGATCTTACCTTATTCGAGACATGATCTTCAATATCCATGAAACATAGGTTGACCTCTTCACTTTCATTATCATCTATTTCACTTGAAGAGCTTTCGTCATCCCATGTGGCTTTGTGACCTTTCTCCCCATTGTCTCTTTGGTATTTGCTCTTATGCTTCTTGAGCCTTGTACATTCTGGTTTGATATGTCCTTTCTTTCCACACTCATAGCACTTTACCTCTTCTTTACTTCTATGTGTGTCATTAGAAGTTTGTTTGAGGTTTCTTTGCCTGAATTTTCTGGAGTTGCTCATTTTCTTCTCAATGATTATTTTTAGTCTTCTTGAAAGCATAACAATGTCTTCATTTTCATCATCACTCATTTCTTCATCATCTTCACTTTCTTCTTGAGATTTTGAAGTAGAGGCTTTGAGTGCTAAGGGCTTTATTTTCTCTGGCTCTGCTTCAAGCTCTCTATCTCTTTTCACTGCCATCTCATGTGTGAGAAGTTTGCCAATCAGCACATCAGTATTCATGATGCTCATATCTTCATTTGCTTCTTCTATGCCAACAACTCTTGAGCCATAATCTTTAAGAGGAAGACTTCTCAGGATTTTATTGTTTACATCCTTCAAACTCAGATGCTACCCAAGTTTCCTCATACCATTTATAATGGCTAGAAGACGGTTGGTCATGTCAGTGATTGACTCATTAGATTTCATCTTGAAAAGCTCATATTCTGAGGTCAGAAGTTGAATCTTCTTGGATTTGACTTGATTAGTTCCTTCATGATAATTTTCCAATGTCTTCCATATGTTGTATGCTATTGGGTAGTGTTGTATTCTCCCACATTCTTCAATAGATAATGAGCTTGATAGGATTGTCATTGCCTTCTTGTTTTTGAAATTTGCTCTTCTTTGAGACTCTGTCCAATCATCTCTTGATAGGATTTCTTCTTCACCATCAGCTCCTTTTCTGGTTGGTGGTGTCCATTCTTTTCGTACACTATCCCAAAATTCAATTCCTTCACTATCCAAATATGTCTCCATCCGAAACTTCCAATGGGCATAATTTGCTCCATCAAAGTAAGGTTTGAGACTTTGGAATCCTTCACTACCCATATCTTAATCTTTACTAACGCTTTTTAGGCTTGGATGCTAGACAAAGCTCTGATACCAATTGTTGCCCAGATATTAAGCCGAGAAGATGGGTTGAATTGGAGTTTCAAAAAATTAAACTTTAAAGTGCGGAAATAAACAATTAATTTTAGGAAGGATAGATAAATTTGACACAAGGATTTTTATAGAGGTTCGGGTGTTAACAAACCCTACTCCTCTCCCCAATCGCAATTGGGAGTTTCACTAACACACTAAGTGTTACAATGGAGTTTTACAAGCTCACTCCCAACTATGGTGTTTCTCACAATGGCTCATGCCTAACCCAGAAATCCCTTGTGTTTTAATGGCTCACACAATAACCAATTCCTTGTGTTTTGCAAGCTCACACAAATAACCTTCACTTTGTGTTTTTACAGGCTCACACAAACAACCTTCACTTTGTGTTTTTACAGGCTCACACAAACAACATTTTAATTTTTGTTTTAGAGGCTCACACAACTAACCCTTACAAGTGTTATACTCTTAACCCAGAAATACCCAAAGCTCACTTGAGTAATGATTACAGAGAGAAACACTCACAAATCTTAATTGCTCAATAAATGAAGAGCAAAAAGATTTTTATAGAGATAGATTTTGGTTCTCAAAGTATTGAATGTACAAATAGCTTGTAATAAGAATTTAATTCAAAGTATATGCTATCCTTTTTTTCTGAATGCATAAATGACTTCCATTTATACTCTCATGGCTGATTATAGTCGTTGGGGTGCATTAAATATGAAACTAGCCGTTGTACCAACCAAATAATCGCGCCTGACATTTTTCTCTTTCATCATTCACGGGCGTGACTATGCTTGTCCCGGGCGTGACATTTCTTCCCAAGCCGTGACTGAAGTGGTGACCTTGGTCGTGAAGCTCTTTGGAATGTTTTGACACATTGGATCACAGGCGTGACATACATATTCACGGGTGTGACAAACTTCCCAACCGTGATCCAAGTGGTGACTTTGGTCATGAAGCTTTCTAGAATGAAAATGCCATGAACATTCACGGGCGTGACATTTTGCTTCACGGGCGTGACTGAAATGTCCACATCACGGTTTGTTCTTCCTTCGAGATCGTGAACTTCAAATGTTGGTTTTGGTAACGGTTAGCTCTTTCACAGGCGTGACACATAAAGTCACAGGCATGAACATGCTACTTCCTTAATTTTGTCTTTCAAGGAATATTCTTCCAATCTCCATTCTTGCTATTTTATTCTGTGTCCTGTTTAATATATTTAGAAAACAAGTATGTTAAATACAATATTGCTATTTTATTTGTTATCATCAAAATGACAGAAATACCCCTCAAGGTTTAACATATATCTTAAGTATACTCTGCATATACCTTAATGCAAGTTACATAAGTGAATATGCACTTGATATACTCTAAATATACCTTACATATATATCATGCTTTAAAGAGAATTTTGGTATACATCGGATATACTTTGCATATAACTTGCATATACTTAAAACTAGAAAGTTTATTTTAATGTTACACTTCATCATTCTCTATAATTCTTGCACTTCATCATTTTTTATCCTAAGCATCTTTTGAGGGGGAGACTTCTCAAAAGCACATATTGCTAGTTTATTTGTCACCATCAAAAAGGGGGAGATTGTTGAACCTTGAGGGGTATTTCCATCATTTTGATGATAACAAATAAAATAGCAATAATGTATTTAACATACTTGTTTTCTAAGTCTATTAAACAGGGCATCAAATAAGATAGCAAGAATGGAGAATGGAAGATTAATCTTTGAAAGATAAAATTGAAGAAGTAGCATGATTCACGCCTGTGATCATATGTGTCACGCCCGTGATTAAGCCTAACACCAATTATAGCCGTGATTAAGTCTAACACCAACAAACCAATATTTAAAGTTCACGGCCATGAAGGAAGACAACAAACCATGAATGAACATTTAAGTCACGCCCGTGAAAGAAATGTCACGCTCGTGAACTACATGACAAATTCTTTTAGAGAGCTTCACGACCAAGGTCACCACTTCAGTCACGGCTTGGAAGAACAGTCATGACCGTGACACACAGAGTCACGCCTGTGAAAGATGAAAGAGAAAAATGTCAGGCACGATTATTAGGGTTGGTGCAATGGCTAGTTTCATATTAAATGCATTCTAACGGTTATAATTCATCATGAAAGTATAAATGCAAGTCATTTATGCATTCAATACAAGAGAATAGTTAATACTTCGAATCAAAATCTTGTTGTAAGCTATTTGTACATTTAATACTTTCAAAACAAAAATTTATTCTATGTGAAAATCATTTTGCTCATCATTTATTGAGAAATAAAGATTTGTAAGTGTCTCTTTGTAATCTTTTTTACTCAAGTGAGTTTTGGGTATTTCTGGGTTAAGAGTAAAACATTTGTAAGGGTTGGTTGTGTGAGCCTCTAAAACACAAAGAAAGGTTGTTTGTGTGGGCCTGTAAAACACAAGGTAAATGTTGTTTGTGTGAGCCTGTAAAACACCAGGAATTGGTTATTGTGTGAGCCATCAAAACACAAGGGATTTCTGGGTTAGGTGTGAGCCATTGTGAGAAATACCATAGTTGGAAGTGAGCTTGTAAAACTCCATTGTAACACTTAGTGTGTTAGTGAAACTCCTAATTGCGATTGGGGAGAGGAGTAGGGTTTGTTAACACCTGAACCTCTATAAAAATCCTTGTGTCAAATTTCTCTATCCTTACTAAACTTAATTTTTATTTCCGCACTTTAAAGTTGAAGTTTTTAAACTCCAATTCAACCCCCCTTCTTGGCTCAATATCTGGGCAACATCTCTTACTAAAGCCATTTTATGAATGAGGAGTTTGCTAGTAAGTACATCAGTAGGAATTATGCTTAAGTTTTTATTGGCTTCGTCAAAACCCGAAACCTTTGAGTTATAATCTTTCATAGGAAAAATCTTTAGAATCTTATTATTTACATCTTCCAAATTATAATGCTTTCCAAGCTTCCTCATGACATTAAAGATAGCAAAAATTTGATTGGTCATTTCAGATACGGTCTCATTTGGCTTCATCTTGAAGAGTTCATATTTGATGACAAGAAGTTGAACATTTTTGGACTTTACTTATTTTGTGTCTTCATGGTAGTTTTCCAATATTTTCCAAATAGAGTAAGCGGTTGGACAATGCTGGATTCTATCACACTCTTCAAGTGATAGAGAGCTTATTAGAATAATAACGACTTTCTTGTTTTTGCCATTAACTCTTTTTTGGGGCTTGGTTCAATCATGTCTTGGAACAATCTCATATTCTCCTTTGGTATTCCTTCTTGTTGGAGGTGTCCATCCCTCTCGAATGGTGTCCCAAACATCTACTCGCTCACTATCAAAATAAGTTTCCATCTTTTTCTAATTCGCATAATTTTCTCCATCAAAGAAAGACTTGAGATTATGAAACCCTTTGTTGGCCATAATTCGATCTTTGCTAGCACTTGTTAGGCTTGCATGCTAGAGTTGACTCTAATACCAATTGTTGCCCAAAACAATAATCAAGAAGGGGGGTTGAATTGGTTGGTAATTAAAAATTTTGTTTGATGCAATTTTACCAAAGAATAATTTGTAAGAGAGATAGAAATTTGGCACACAAAATTTATAGAGATTTGGGTATTAACAAACCTTACTCCTCTCCTCAATCTCAATTGGGTATTTCATTAATACACAAAGTGTTACAAATGGAGTTTTTCCTAGCTCACTCCCAACTATTGTATTTCTTTCTTGGCTAACACATAACCCAGAAAACTCTTGTATTTTAATGGCTAACACAATAACTAAATTCTTGTATTTTGATGGCTCACACAAAAACCCTTACAAATGTTTCACTCATGGGACAATTCACTCAAACTCACTTTTGAATAATTGATTACAAGAATGAAACACTCACTAACCAAAAAGCTCAACAATTCTGAGCAACTATGGTTCTCATAAGATAAAAGATAAGAATGGTGAAATGAATTCAATGCACATGGCTATACAAGACTAGAAAATTGATTGCACATTTTTATTTATTTTTCTAATATTTGGAAGTCATAAATATGTTGTATTTATATTTTTTTCTAACAAAAATGGTCATTTGGGATTCATTTAATACAAAAATGCTCATTTAATAACTTTTTCATTTGCGCTTAACAACTTTCTCTTTCTAGGTTCATGGATGTGACTATTTTTTGTAGTTGTGACTAAACTGGTGAAACTGGTCGTGAACTGTTTTGTCCAGAAATGAGAAGTCTTTCATGGGCGTGACTGAGTCAAGCTTCATGGGTAATACAATACTTCACGTTGTGAACGTCTGAAAGAACAGTCTTAATGCTAACTCATTTGTAGGTGTTACCATAAGTCACATGTGTGAAGCTTATTTTTCACGGTTGTGGTGATTATTCACCACGGGCGTGACAATGCTCACTAGTGTTAATATCTTATTCACATGCGTGAACCTTTGCTAATTTTCATTCTTATAATCGTGGGCTTTTCACATGGGTAGTAGGGAAAGTGAACTTATTAAGATAGAGTTTTTAGAACTCAATAAATTATGGAAATTTAAGATAGTTTATGGTATAAAAAAGTTAAAATAACAAAAAAAGACTAAATCCTATTTCGAACTGTGATATGCTAGTCTAGATTATGATTCATAAAAATAACAAATTAATCTTGATAAATGTGCTCAAATAACATGAAAGACACACGAACTTCAAATTAGATTAAGACATAGAACCACAAATTTATGTGAGATACGTTAGGTTTATGTTGGGAAGACAATCTTTTATTAATTAAGAGATCTGCCTATATTATGAATATTTATTAATTTGCATGTAGTTTTGTCAAGCACGTCTACCCTGTGAGCTATAGTTTTGGGCTAGTGTAAGGATCCAATGATCCTGCTAAAAGAATAGGACAACAAGCTTAATGACAGTAGTCATAAATGCAATTTAATTAAATAAAATGGTATTAAATTTGCTATGCTAGGTATATGGTATGAAAATATTTGTTAATGCCATGATTTGTTTGAAATGCAATGTAATATTTGAAATTACTGACAATGTGCATGCTAAGTGTGTATATATACAAAATGATTTGAACATGCATTAATTGTATTGTGAGACAGTTCATTACTTTTCAAAGATACAACCACGGGGTTTACATTAGGGTTGTATAAATATTGAATCTTTCCAAACTAAACCGAAAAATTAAGAAAAAAAATGAAGAATCAAACTGTGTTATTTACTTTTTTACTAGAACTGAATTGTATTGTTTCGTTGACTTTATTTTTTGTGGATCTAAATCTTTTAGTGGTATTCAAATCGAGAACAATAATGAATTCTATAAAATTGTTTTATAATCAAATTATATTGAAAGAACTGATATTTAAATATTTATAATTTTACTATATATAATAAATGATAATAATAAAATAATTTATATATAATATTATTTATAACTTTTATAGTTTTATTATATAAATATAATATAACTTAAACTTATAATTATATATATATATATATATATATATATATATATATATATATATATATATATATATATATATTTTAATCCATAAAATTAAATTATAATTAAATTTATTAATTATCTAACAAAATTTATATTACATTTATAATAGCAATAAGTTCAAATAATTGATTTTAAGATAAACTCACCATCAAGTCAATCAACTATCTTTATTATTAATATGTAAATAAAAAATATTTGTAATATATTGTTAGTTTCATTTTTTAGTATAATTTTTATTACTAATTATATATATTTTTTAGCATTTATAATTATTTTAATTATATTATATAATAAATCCAGATTATATTAATTATTTGGTAAATTAATTTAAGTGAATCAATTATAAAGTAAACTAATTTATAATAAATGTAATATAATTGTATGATAAATTAATATAAATTCTTATTTATTCTAATTATAGTATATGATTTTTTTATCAAAAATATTGTATTATATTAAACTTATATAATAGTCTAAATTTTATTATTAAATAAAACATATATATAACTAATCATATGCTTAATAAACTTATATATTTATGTACTTTATAATCAATATAATATATATATATATATATATATATATATTAAAATTAAATAATTATAAAAATATATACTTATACTTTATAATTATATATTTATAGTTATATACTTATAAGTTTATATATATGATTTTAAATATTACTATATGCATATTTTTTATATATATTAAATTATTTTTTTAATCAAAAAAATTTTATTATATTAAACTTATATACTAAATGAAATTATATTAATAAATAATATATATAATTTAAACACTTAATAAACTTATATAATTATATACTTTATAATTAATCAAGACATTATAGACATATATATAATTTAGATAATTTCAAATTTATACATTTACACTTTATAATTAAACATTTGAATTCATAAATCTTCTATATAAGAAAAGATTGCATTTTTGAATTTTAATTTAATGTTTCAGAGAGAATACTCTAGTTAATTTTTTTTTACTTTTCAAAAATTAATTGCTTATTAGAAGTATTTTTATGTAGTGATTGTGAGTTTTCTTATCATACTATTAAGTATCAACTAAATTGAACATGTTTATATTTTAACTATTTTTTATTTAGATCAAAATATTCAATTACTGTGACGCCCCACTTATATATTAAGAATAATCTCACATATATTAGAAGAATATCACCAGCTTAACTTAATAAATTTGTTCAAATTGAAACTTTTCTCATTTTAAATAACTTAATCTATTTATTTATATTGGTTTAGGCAGATCGTTCTAATTAACAATATATATATATATATATATATATATATATATATATATATCATTATATTGTATACACATATGACATCCGATTATGTTACATAATTATTTACATATACAATATTAACATATGAGATATGTCTACCATAAACCATATATATAGTCAAACTAAAAAAAAATAATAAATAATCAACCCTCTAACTATGTCTATTGTGTCTCTGCTGATATGAACTTGGATTTTTTCTTGATCAACTTCACTATCTATTAGCTATAGCTTCAATTCCTACGTGAGAAGAACCCACGCTAAGCTATATCTAGCTTAGTAATACATATAAGTATTAAAGTTTTTCCAAAACAGTCACACAAATGCATGTCTCAAATAAAATCATAGCACATCAAATTTTATTACATATTTTTCATGTAAAATAAATAAATATATATAACATAAAAGAATAAATATAACAACATTATTCAATAATTAAATTTGCACCACATCATGTACGCATTTTATACTTTGCTACTTACATCAATTAATAAATTTTTATATTTTATTCTATAATTTATTAGCTTAAAATCTCATTCCCGCATTGTCCAAATGCGGGGTGTGAAATAGGGGCGCTCGCGGACCTTAAGCCACCCTACTCACTATAATCTCAAGTCAAGGGCGCTCGCGGAGTTTCAGCCACCTTGACCTAGTATAATCATTTATCTGTGTGTAATTAAGATCAGGGACGCTCTTAGAGCTATAATTGCCCTATCTTTAAATCATATTAATATTGGTATTGAAACTTTTCCCTAATGGTGCATCATCTATCCTATGTCATTCCTTAGGTAGAGACATGACCAATTAGCAACATTAATTACTTGTTTCAATAACCAATATTCATTTCATATTAACATAATCATATACTCATAATTTATTTCAATACCATGTAGTACCATGATATTTTATCAAATATTAGCATAATGTTAAGTTTATAGTTAATAACATTTATTTAATCTACATGTCATAATATATAATTTTATCATGGTGACATATAATTTATGTCATGCACACACAATCATGCACAAGGGGCAAATAAGAATACATATATGTACAAACCTTGATAGTATTTTTCTTTTCCAAGATATATGCTCAGAGTTTGTTCACTTTTGTTGTTCTTCTTCTTGTTGAGATCCTAATTTAAAAATATAATTAATTAATACATTGATAAAATATTTATTCTTAATATAATTTAAATAAATAACTACAATTTTTTAAGCTAGAACAATACCTCTTAAGACTGTTGGATCAATAACTTTTTTTACACTTATCTAATTTATATGATTTTTAATCCTGATTAAATATAACATATAAAACTAAAATATACTAAAATTTCAGAATTTTTAAACCATTACACAATTTTTGGTATAATTTTAAAAGTTGTTCTGTTCTCTGTCCTTAGGCAGTTTCGGGGTACTATATTTAAAAATCCATATCTTTCAATGTGTAGCTTCAATTATTCTAAAAATTTTTATACAGTTATATAAGTTAATTTGAAATATTTTTCATGTTTATCTTATTTCCAGATTCAATCTCTAAGGTTCTCAAATACTGGAGGATCTATAACTGGTTCAACATAGAGTATCAACCCGACCAGTTCAATTGTTCAGCTCATAACTCACAAGATACATGATATTTTAAGGTGAGACTTTCACAGAAATTTAGATAAGATATATAAATAAAACTTTCTTGTTTTGAACTTTGACTAATTTGATCAAAACAGATCAAATATAAGGACGAATTTGCTGGAGTTGTACAGGTATATGAAACTAGCTTAATCAAGGAATAACCATAGTTCATTTCAGTATAACTCAACCTATACAAGAGATATTTATACGAAATTTTGCAGAGACCTAAATAACACATAACTACAACTTTCATGTTTTACAAAACCTTAGATTTAGCCATTAAGATAAATAATTTAAATAAAAACCATGGAGTATCTTGTTGATACCATTCCAAGAACCAGTCTCACTCAAATGACTATTTCTCTTCATATACTCAAAATCATTCAATAAAATTTGACAGACAGATACAAAGACATAAATGAACAACTTTTATGTTAAATACTTCTCCAAATTCGATTCACAAGACAATAAAAAATAGAGTGAAATATCCTATAGTAACATAACCCAAAAAGTTCTAATAACACAATAATCATGGAAAATATATTAATTACCAAAATCAGATTTATTTGGAGCGAATTTTCTTGCAAATCATGAAGGAGATGATGAAGATTTTGGGCTGTGATATGGAGGAAGGAAAAGGGATAATGAAGAAGAAGAAGGAGAAAGTTGAAGTTGAAAGGAAATGGCCAAAAGAAGTCTCAATTGACTTCAGCCTCACTTTTCTCCCGATTTTGTTTTTTTTTCCTGTTGTGTCCACTGTTCACTTTTTTTTATAATTTTTTTACTTTATTATTAATTTATTTTTATTTATTTTCACATATTTACTTATCTCTAATCTCTTCAATTTTTACCAAAAATATAATTTAATTATGCGGTCTAATTTAATCAAATTTATCATGTCTATCAATTTAATTAATTTTAATTTCTAATTTAATCATTTATTTCATCTATTTTAATCTCTATTATCTATCATGTTTTTTCTATTTATACCACATACTTATTATGATTAAACTCTAATTAGTGGACGTTACAATTACTATATTATTTTGTATTGCATTATTTAGTATCGAAATAATTAAATAACCGTATTAAATTATCCTAGATTTTTAAAACAATATGATATAAATATATTTTTTTCAATACAATATAAAGATTTAAATTTTAAATTTCTAATTTTTTAAAAATTTTCAATTCAGACTTAAATATACTCCTAATTTATATAGAAGACATTTAGAATTATTGTTAGTTGTCCAAAAAACATATTTAAAATTTTTTAATTTAATTGACTAATTTTTTAAAATTTTTTATAAACTGTTTTTCTCAAATTTACTTTTAAATATATATATATATATATATATATATATATATATATATATATTTATCTGTTTATTTTAAAAAATATTTTTTAAAATTTTAAAATAAAATTTGTTTTTTGTTTGGTTAAACATAATAAAAAAACATATCCTAATTATTTTGCTTGAACTCTGGGTATTTATCTTGGATATCCAAACATAAAGTACCAACGTTTTCCTCAAGCTTCGATATCTGCTCTAAGGACAATTTTACCCTGTATTGAACTCCTTTATTCACTCCCGCCTCATTATCTACTCGCTTTTTTCTACTGCCATGTGTTATACCTCACCAACCATGGAGGAGCAACGCAAGCATTCGCAGCGCGTGTTACACAAATCCACTCTTAGTACACCCTACCCCTCTTCACATTAAAAAGTGTGCAATTAAATAAAATAATAAAACCGACCTATTAATATTATATTTTAATAAAAAACAGCAACCACTCCTTTATATAATCTAATTTATCTCCTCGCGACCCAAACGATCAAGCCGTGCGCTCAAGACTTATCTGATTTTAGGGTTTCTTTCCAATCATCTATTCATTTCGAACCCCTAATCTTCGGATCAGGTTTTTGCTTCTTTTGCTCTACGATCTACGAATTTCGTGTTATTTTCTCTGCTAATTAATCTTATTTGCTGTCGTTAGTTGAATCGCAAGTTCTCTGTTTTAGCAATCTGATCTTTGATGTGCTTGGGATTAAGGGTTTATTTTTTTTGGAATTATTTTTCTTAAGTTTCGATTGTGAAGTTGTATAAGAATTTGTATGAATTGTTAAATTTCATATGGTTCTTTAATCGAGTTCCGCGATGTGTTTGATTTAATTTTGGTCTGATTACTGTTAATTAGTTTCATGTTATTTTATATGGTTGAATTCATATATGTTTCATTGATTTTAATGTTGAATGGGTACTTTAGTTCCTAGGATTAGTATAGGATATCTTTAATTTATCATTTCTCAATATTTATTTGGTAGATATGATGGTTGGATGTGTTATCGATTTTCTCCGTAGATCTATGTAAACTTAGCTTTTAGTTTGATTAGGAGTTCGGTGGGATTTTGTGTATTTAGCATGGCCTTATTTTGGGTTGTGATTTTTGTTGGTCAGTATGCACTTTTTGTGTCTGTTTTCTCTGGTCACCCAGTTTCAACTAGTTTGGTGTCGAATTTATAGTCATTTGTACTTGAGTTTGTTGCCGTTATATTTAATGGATGGTTAGTTTTGTAAGTTTTAATTGTGTCTCTTTGAGGTGATTAATAATTGAAGAGATTGATTTGAAATAGCAATTGACGGTGTTATGGAAATCTGTCAATTTTCATATTTGATTGTGATATTTTTTTGGTTTGTTTGTATATCTTGGAGAAAATAATGTACTAATTTGTTGTGTTTCTTGGGCTGCTAGAAGTTTTCTGTAATTCCAATTTGTACTGTTGTTGGAAAGGATTGTATAGTAGCAACTGCAGAAATCTATTTTCCTTTGTAACATCTACTTTCCATTCCAATTTCTAGTTTGTTTGATTGTTACCGACTTTAAGTTCATGACAATATTCAGGTTTGAGCATACTGGTTGTTGGCTTCATCGATCAGCTAAGTTTCATGTCTGAGCTCGAAACCCAGATTCCTACTACCTTTGGTAAGCAGGCTTCATTTCATGGCCAAATTTTCAAATTGATCATTTTTCTGCTAGCAATGGCAACTTATTAAGGAAGAAAGTATATAAAATTTAAAATCATTCTTTTTTATTTTTTTTATTTTAATTTTTTCCGATCAAGTGTAGATCTACTTTTCTTTGGTATTTTACAGAATCTATATACAGCTTACTGTATCACTCGCACAGTCACCCTTGCTATTGCACGTAAACTTACTAATTTGTGGTGTTGTGGTAGATCCTTTTGCTGATGCAAATGCTGAAGACTCGGGTGCTGGAGCAAAAGAGTATGTGCATATTCGTATACAGCAACGGAATGGTAGGAAAAGCTTGACAACTGTGCAAGGGTTGAAGAAGGAATTCAGCTATAACAAAATTCTCAAGGATCTCAAAAAGGAATTCTGCTGCAATGGTACTGTGGTGCAGGACCCTGAATTAGGACAGGTGTGTGTTTGATCTCCAGAATAATTTAATTATTTTGCCTATGCTTTCATGATATGATATCTGATATGATATTTGGTGTGTAGGTTATTCAACTTCAAGGTGATCAACGGAAGAACGTCTCCACATTCCTTGTTCAGGTAGTTTTGATCATCAATCATGCTTGACCCTAAACAGCAGTTCGTGTAAGTCTCTTTTGTGAAAGGCTCTCTGGTTGCTAATGGAATTTTTGTATCTTACAGGCTGGTATTGTGAAGAAGGAAAATATCAAAATGCATGGATTCTAAGCAGCAGCTTAAACTTAAATAAATTTCTGCACGGTGCTTCTTCCTCCTATTTTGGCGCAGAACTTGTTTGAACTTAAGAATATAAAAATTAAGCTGTTAAATCTTAATGATGTTGGTTTGAAGTGACAACACATACTACTTTTTCTGTTGTTTTTCTTTTTTAACTTCTTAATTTGATGTTATCTGATTTCTATGTGGAGTGATAATAATATACTTGAGACTATGCTTTGTCCTAATCTGAGAAGTTAATCTGTGATATTGTATTGCTGTTCTTAGTTGGTGGACGGTCTCTAATTGCTGGATGAATGTATTATGGGATATAAAATTATTGGATTGTATATTAGTTTGGTTCGTGTTTGTGATAGGTGGGCATAAAGATCTCGAAAGTTTTTGCCTCTTTTAGTATCAGTTGAACATTGCTCTTATTGTACGCTGTTCTGCATCCAAATTTTTATTCGTGGCTTGGGCCTTTCACGTATTGAAATTATGTTTACACATTTTCTGTAGTTAATGAACCTTCATGAGTGAAGCAACTGCTATGTAACACTGATAATTGATAACGGTCGCTCTTTAGCTCAGGCATCTTGCTGAGGATTAAAGGGAGGATTGACAGCATAAAATAAGGTGCTAACAATGTAAACTTAAAGAAATAGATAGGTCATAAAAGAGCAGAAATTGAAAAACTCGTATTTCTTTCTTCCTTCTCTTATTTTCTAATTTTTTGGGTCCATTTTTCAATAGGGTATATGTAGTGTATGATAAGAGGAAATTTCTTCTATTTGCTGCTCGTAGACAGTGAGGGAAACACTCTTTAGTTAACAATTGTTTTTTTATGTCATGCTAATTTTCTTAAAAACGAGGACAACCATCCTTTGGCACGAAAAAATGGAAACATTTCAACTTACTCCTTGCTTCCTCTGATGAAATTTACGGTGAACCTGACATGTACGTTAATATATCGTCAAACCATGTTTAGCAAGAACATGCTCTCTTACTTTCGATTGCATCAAGCTTTAGATAAAGAACTGCATAACTAATAGGTCTTTTGCCATGTCTTTTTTATTACAGAAAATGGATTGGTAACTGAAACATATTTGGTCTGTTAAATATAAGCTTACAGCTTTAAGGAAAACGGAGAATTCCAAAAGGCTAAAAGGAGGCATTAGACATTCATTCACATAATTTATTTGAACCAGAACGCAAGTGAACTTTCAAAAAGCCATGCTCTCGACAGTTTTGGCTGCGAACTCTAAGCTTCCTCGTTTGACAAGCCATGATTCTTGTGAAAACAGAAGCTGGCGGAACTGAAGGAATGGCGAACTCTTCACTTTGAGATGAAATTTGGCAATGGTTCAATGCATACATAAGGAAGCAGGATATTTTCCAGTTTCTACTACTCAGAGGCTAAATGCTCTCACACTATCTATTTAGTAATCAAAACTTATCCCTTAAACATATCTATTAAGTTTATATGTTACTAAAAGTATTGATAGGTTGCTGAATGTACATAGCAGGGAAATATGTGCACTTTGACAGTGACTTGAATCTGTTCATTACCAGTAGTCAAAGACAAGAACGTACAACAGTATTCTTCTTTTTAACTAAAGTGATGTGCTCTTCTTTCTCTCTACGTTTGCTTCATAGGTGACTTATTGTTGCCGATGGTAAAAGCCACCAAGAGTGACGACCATTGTGTTTTTTGTTTAATTATTTTTTATTTCCTTAATATATATAATGTTTAATTATGTTCGTGGAAATCTATCTAAAGATGTCTCCTTTTTGCTGCTATTTGGTAATTTCGGTTGATTCTTTTTTTTTTTTTTTTACTTATATGGAGTTTTCAGATGATTTGGTGGTTCTATAATCTTTTACGATAGATATTTTAGCGAGGAAGATAATAAAAATTTGAGAGGCGGAATATTTCCTTCTTCCCTTTCGTGGGTTGAAATACTTCGAGGGATGCATATTATATAGACTCAATAACTCTATGAGAGAATTAATTTTATTATTTATGTGTCGAAGATGCATTGATATGTGAGATTTGGTGTCTCGTGGGACTGAAAGTTCTTTTAAGAGAGATTATTTTTATATACACATGGAATCTTTATATACCAGGGATTCTTCTTTATATATATATATATAAGCATACTTACGAATGTAAAAGCAAAACGTAATTTGGAAAATTTAGAGAAAATTAAAATTTAATCATTATTAATTTGGAAAATATATATTTACAATATGAAAATTGGAAAGCAATTACAAGATTCAAACTTAAAAAGACACGAAATTTAAAAGATATATAAGAAGTTATTATTTGGGGTACGAGTCTTCTACCTCTTCAAAGTGAAAGCCCTCTATAGGTAATTTTCCACTGACTTCTGTTCTAACATGAAGTTGTTGGAAATATTGTAACATGTCATTGTTGGTAAGTAGTGGACATGTTAGTGCTTTGGAGGTCACACCGGTGCAAATAATTTTATAGATGAGCTGGAAAGCTACAAAGAGGTTAGAACAACATATGCATCTTCTATTCTTTTGAAAGTTTAGAATTATTACTCTTTTTTATTTGAAATGAACCTTTTACAAATGATTTGAAAAACTAAATGGACTTGGTCCTTCTACAGTGGCCTTGATCAATTAAGGATTTAGAGGAGGGGAAAAAGAATTCTAAAACAGTCGTTTTCGTTTTCATTGCCCAGGTCAACTATGGGTTCAGAACTTGAATTTAATGCTCATGAGTTAGGCCATTGGGCCATGTTACTTTGGACTAATTGGTTCATTATGGTAATATATTCTTCTGTTGTTTTAGCTGCTACCAATTGGGATTGGGCCATAGCCCTTTGACAAAGAAAGTCATAGAAGTCTAAGCTAGACTTTAGTGCAAATTTTGAATTGCTATTTTTTTTAAATTTTTTGGAATATGGTAAGAATTCAACCATTTAACTTTAAATCTCCTAATAAGCATTAAAATATTATAAGTTTTTTTTAAAAAAAAAATCAAGGAACAAAAATGAAAATCCATGGTATTTGGAATTTTGTATAGAAAGAGAAAAATGAATCATAAATGGTTTTTTTTTTTTTGGTTCGTACTAGGATTTGAAAATGGTAAAACTGTATTTGATGGAGGGTATAAGAATATCTAGAAGTTTTTCAAAATATGACAATCATTAGACAAACCAACATGGAATGGCTTCTTTGGAATCAAAGTGGAATAAGTATGAGTGGACTTTTTTGGAGTTTTGGATGACAATTTTTTTTGAACCAGACTTGTTGGTAGTCCTAGTAAGTATAGATTCTATAACAATTGAAGCTCATTTTAAAAGTAATTGGAAAGGCTTATGGTTTATTGAGATCTTGTCCCCATTTTAGATGGTGGATAATTTTGTGTATTTTGCAAGTAGAATATGTTAGACCTTAATGTTTTTTGTTTTTTGTTTTTGTTTTTTTTTTTTTGTCATGGAGAGTACTTAAACCCATCAATTCTAGGATTGCATTTATAATTAGGCTATGATTTTATTAAATCTCATGGTTCAAAATATCATTTTTAAGGATTTTTTTTTGAAATTTCTTTGAAAGAATCTTGATTATAATACATTTTTTTCAATAACAATAATATTTTGGAAAGAATTTTTCTCAAAATATTTTGAAGATGAAAATTTTGTTTGTGATAAAATAATTTGATAATTGTGAAAGAACAATTATTTTGGAATCATTTCGAGAAAGAGACTTTTGAAATGAAAATTCTCCTTTCATCTATTTTTTAGAAAATGGGATTAGAGAGTATAGCTATTTGAATTTGATCCAAAAATTGTGTTTTGTCTTTTGTATCATTTTGCAATTGACTTACTGTAAGTTGGGATAATTGATCATGTTTGCTATTGATTTTTTTTAAAGATTGTTAGACGTGAGAGGATTCTGAGTCCTGCTGAACTAGACTATCAGTCTTTTAGAAATGTTTTTGGAGTGCTTGAATTACTTTTAGTGATTTTATAAGAGCTTCAACCCATCTTTTGAATTTGGAGTTCATAGACTTTGGAATAATCAAAATTTTTTAATTAGACCTGAACTTTGGCCATTATTTCGATCCAAGATTGGATGGGTTTTGTGGAAGAGATTTTTGGAGAATCTTGTTTTTGGATTTGTTTTCCTTTATTTTTCTCACCATATCTCACCTATTTTGGAGTATTAGAAAATTAAGAATAAAATTTGTATCTCCTTTGATAAATTCAATTTCAAAGAAAAAAAAATACTTAAAATAACTTGCAATGGGAAAAAATTTCTTTGTATGCAATATTTTGAACATATTTTTTAAAAAATTTCTTTTGCTAATTTATAATCAATGCAAATAATAATTTTTGATTGAGTAAATCACTTTGAAATTTTGTAATGCATATGACAATTGAAATAATTTCTTTTTTGATGGTAGAATAATTATTTCGACAGTCATTCCAATGCATAGATGTATATCGTACTATTTGTTCTTTTCCATTTTTGACTTTGCTTCAACATATGATATCCAAACTTTGAAGCATTTGTGTCAACAAATTTTGGAGCTAATGGATATGTTTAGGGCTGTAAATGAACCAAACTGCTTATAAACTATTTGGATCTCAGTTCGGATCAAAGCTCATTTGAAATCATTTATTGTTATTAATGAGCCGAGCTCTAGGTCAAATCCGAGCTCGAAAACCTTATTGAGCTCGAGTTTGAGCTTAATACTGTTTGTTTGGTCAGCTTACGAACATGTTCATTTACGAGTTCGCAAATACGTTCCTGAATATGTTCATTTAAAAGCTCGTGAATATATTCGTTTACGAGTCCGAGAACATGTTCGCGAACATATTCATTTAAAAGCTTACGAATGTATTCATTTAAAAGCTTGTGAAAATGTTCGTTTAAAGCTAGTGAACACACTCATTTAAGACTCGTTTATATTATATTTTATTATCGAGCTCGAGCTTTGTCATTATTAGTTAACAAACTAAATTTGAGCTTTTGTCATTATTAGTTAACGAGTCGAACTCGAGCTTTTGTCATTATTCATTAATGAGCTGAAACTCGAATTTTTGTCATTATTAATTAACGAGTTGAACTTGAATTTTTTTCATTATTAGTTAACGAGCCGAACTCAAGCTAAACTCGTTAAGCATAATAAACAAGTTTTTTTTCGAGTCGAGCTTAAAATATTTATGAACTTGATAATTTTCAAATGAGTAGAGATCGAGCTTAAGTATAAAAGGTCGAATCGAGCTCGAGATCAAGTATAAAAACTCGAATCGAGCTCGAGCCTGTAATAAATTTAAATGAGCCGAGCTCGAACTCACTAATATTCGGATTGTTCGTTTTAGCCCTAGATATGTTATATGCTGACATGGAATGTCTTAAACTTATCTCTTAATCTACTAAACTATTTTTCTATTCCCATCAAACAAAAAAAATTGAATTTTTCTTTAACTATCACGCAAGGGTTTGTCAGACAATTAATATTTGGATAAAAATTTAATACATAATTCAAACTTCCTAGAAACCTTTGGAGCTCTGTTTTTGTTTTTTGTTTTTTGTTTTTTTTTTCCTAAAATCTTATCTAAAAATTTATATGCAAATTGTAAAGATATCTCTCTATAAGAGTTATAGTTCCTTTAGAAATATAATGATTAAGAAAATCTCTTTTATTTAGAATGAGATATTTGATTCATTTCAAAACCTTATTGAGAGGGTTGTAGTTGATTACTAATCTATGGGTGCCTCTTTTTATTTCTAAATTCTTATGCATATAGAAAGCTGCACAACTCCATGGTAACCTAGATTTTTGGATAAAACCTTTATATTTTTTATCTTGAATTTCTTTTTTGTAATATACTTTCAAGTTCATGATTCATTTGGAAGGATCTTGCTTTTATAGCTATTTGTTTTTCAAAAAAGCCATTTTCTTATGGTAAATATAATATATGTTGTTTTCTATTGTAAAAAGAATTTGGAAGATCTACATAAATTTCATTTTCAATTTCTTTTTTAAAATTTTACAAAATTATTCTAAAGCTTTTTTTTTCTCTTTTAAAAAATGAAACCTCTTATTTTAAAAAGCATAAATGTTTTTGTTCTCACTTTACCAAATAATTAATCTCATTTTTATAAATTGAATGAGCTTTTAGAAGATTAAGATTCCTTATTTTGGGCTTTTGAATAAAAAGAAAAACAAGTTTTTAAATCATTGGATTGAAAGGAAATACTATCATATATATTTATAAAAGGAGTTCCTAAAATAACATTGATTTATTTATTTTATTAAAACAAAATATGTTTTATTAAAATAACAGTGGATGCTTCAATTTTATGCCTTATTGGTAAATTGGAATTATTTGCAACAATCAAATTTTGTTTTAGATATATTTTTGAAAATGTTTTAGAATAATATCTTCATTGATATAGTTCAAGTCTGCACCAATATCAAATAAGACTATTGTATCTATTTTGAAATTGTTTGAAAAAACAAGAGTGATTTGGATCAAATATTTCCACTAGATTATTTCTTAAAGAGTAAACAAAATATTCTAGAACTTTTTCTTAGTTCTTAATTCTTTTTATATTTTATTTCTTCTTCATTTATAAATTACTCATTTTTTGAAAGATAATTTGGAGAAAAAAGAATTTGAAAAATCTAAGAAATTTGGGATTTCCACTCTTCTAGATCTTTGAGTTAAGTTTTAACCTGTTTCATTTCTTGTTGATGGGATTAAAAAGTGGTAGATGGTGATTGGAAACTTCTTCTTCTTTTTTTAAGATTTTTGTGAAATCATAATACTTTAGAGGAACCAAAAATGATGATTTTGAAATTATAGGTTTCGATGATTCTACTGGGCTTTCTTGAAGGGACTTGATAAGTTTTTTAAGGAACTCCTTTTGGAGTTGAAGATTTTTTTTATCTATTCTACGATCTCAAAAATGGACTTTTGATCTTTTGAAATAACATTTGAAGATTTTGTATTGTTTTAACTTCCTGATTTAGAAGAACTGGATTTTGCTACCTTATCAAATTGAAAGGGATTTTCATTCTCAAATGAATTTGAAGCTTAAGATCCACTATTTGAAGAATCTAGAAGAGCTTCTATTTTGTCTATTAGATATTTTTCGAGTTGGAGTTCATGGTTTTTTTTTTGCTAAGTTTATAGTATTTGGAAATATGGTTAGGTTTACCACACTTATAACAGGTCATGAAATTGGATTTGGATTAGGTTTTCATTGTTTTGGAAAATTTTTTCTTTTTACAAATGGGCTTAGACATCTTGTAATAGTCTTCTCGGTTGGATTTAGAAAAAAGGATTTGTATTTGGAATTTTTGTATATCTTATAATTTAGACAAGTGCCTTCACAATTTTGGATAGAGTTTGAGATAGAGATCTCAAATTGTTTATAGAAGGAGCCCAAATCTTGTAATGTTTTCTTCATCACCCATTTGAGATGCTTTTGCAATTTCCTATCTTGATAGATTTTATAGCCTTCCTTTTGGGTCAGGCTTATTAGTTATCTGTAAGTCAGCTCGTTGCAAGGAATTGGATTTCATATGGCTTGATATTATTTCTAACTCATTCTCCTAAAAGAATGGGGAAACCTACTAGAAAATTTTCTTTTGAAAAAGGTTGACTTGAATCTTTCTTAAGCATGACTCTAGTTAGGAAAATATTTTCGTAATATTGAAAATTTGACAACCTTTTACATCTAAGTTTTGAAAGAAGTTCTACATTTTTGTCTTTAAAGTGTGAAAGATCACTTACAAAATGCAAAGTAATGGTTAGTATTAAGGTTGCTATGACATCAAAAATAGAGTTTCTTAAATCATTAAAAATAGGAAATTCATCATCCTTAGTTTGGTTACTTTCTAAGATTTTTATTTGTAGTTGTGAGCTAAGGTAAAAAAAAAACCCATCAACCTTTTACTTGGAAAAAAAATCTTGCTATGAAGAGCTCTACTATAATCTTATTAGATGTCTTGGTTTGGGTTTGTAATCATTAACTATCATAGTTATCTATTGTAGAGGACTGAGGATATCATAATTAGACATACCATCTGTGTTCCATTCATAGACAATGGAGGCATTGAAGTTGTATTGGTTTAAGACATTTTTTTTGTCTTTCAAACCCATATCTAAAGCTGATGAGATTTGAAAAGGATTATGGTTTTGGTCAATAAAATTTATTTAACTATATTTTTAAAGATGCTTGGGGGTTTTATCGTGGTTTATTATCAGATCCTGATTCCTTTTCCAAGACATTGAAACTTTTACTTTTTGGTGTATTAGGAACAACTAGAATAAAGGAAGAAAATTTGTTTTATTCTACTAAGTTGGTTCCTAAGAGTTTGGATGAATTTAGATATGTTATCTCTAAATTGTGTTGGCTTGTTTTGGAAAGTAGGAAAGGTTTGAAGTTAAGGGCTTTGAGCTTTATGTATTCTTTTGTTATTTCAATAGGGAAACAACTATTTATATTTTTTCAGTTTCCTCAATCCTAGTCTATAACACCCCCTCACCCCAGCAGCTTATGCCTGGATGAGGGTGTGCTATGCTGACTTCATCGGTTAAAATATCATTTTTAAAATTTGTATACATGAAAATCATTCCTATAATTTTTTTTCATTTACTATTTATTTACTTTGCATTATCAAAGAAATATAACATAAAAGTTAAACTACATTTTTATATAGTAACATGATCTTTACAAAACATACTGTTTATTTTACAAATACTACAAAATAAAATTTACAAGATAATATACAAAAGTTGTGTAACCCACGATGTGTGCAATAGACTGCTTTACTGGATTAGGTCACCGCTGTCTTTATCTACTATCTTCTATTTATTCTTTACTAAATCTGTGTGAGAAAACTCCCACGCTAAGCTCTTGGCTTAGTGGTGCATATAAATAAGACAATAAACTATGTTTTTATGTCACATGCATTGTCATATAACAATTTATGATCAAATCATGCAAACATACATTTCATAATATTCTAGTATGCATAACATCAATTTATTGTATCTCATTTTTGTTTAACATAATCAAATCATCACTCTTATTTATTTTACAATTCATGATTTTTTTTTAATTTTCAATAATTCGTTTATGTTCCAACACTCAATCATCTATTAATGCATGTCACAAATCATACTCAATCATTTTTTTTCCATGCAACTTACATTTCATAATTTTTATTCTTTTATATCTTATATTTATTTCACTCTATCAACTCATTATTATCCATAGCTTTCATTGCCCGTAACACTAAATCTTCTTTTTATCCATGTCAAAATTCATAATTCCATTTTTATTTTCAATAATTCATTTATGTTCTATAACTTCTTTATTTCTGTTTTCAATTATGCCCAAGACACCTATGAACCACTGACTAGGATAACGGAGTTGCCATCCAAGCACTTAGGAGTGCCACCGGGCAATATGATGTGCACATATACCCGGCGTAGATAACCGTACCATACCCACCGTAGATAATAATGCCATACCGACATAGATAATGATGCCATCCCAGCATAGATAATAATGCTATCCGGGCGTAGATAATAATGCCATCCCGACGTAGATAATAATACCATCCCGGTGTAGATAACAATGCTAAACTTGGCGTAGATAACAATGCCAAATCCGGTGTAGATAATCATACTGTTAAACCTTGAGGGGTATTTCTGTCATTTTGATGATAACAAATAAAATAGCAATATTGTATTTAACATACTTGTTTTCTATGTCTATTAAACAGGACATGGAATAAGATAGCAAGAATGGAGATTGGAAGAATAATCCTTGAAAGACAAAATTAAGGAAGTAGCATGTTCACGCCCGTGACTATATGTGTCACGCCCGTGAAGGAACTAACCATTACAAAAACCAACATTTGAAGTTCACGGCCATGAAGGAAAAACAAACCATGAAGTGGACATTTTTAGTCACGCCCGTGAATCAAACTGTCACACCCGTGAATGTTCATGTCATTTTCATCCAGAGAGCTTCACGACCAAAGTCACCACTTATATCATGGCTGGGAAGTTTGTCATGCCCGTGAATGTGTATGTCACGCCCGTGACTCAATGTGTCAAAACATTCCAGAGAGCTTCACGACCAAGGTCACCACTTCAGTCACGGCTTGGGAAGAAATGTCACACTCCTGACAAAAATAGTCATGCCCGTGAATAATGAAAGAGAAAAATGTCAGGCGCGATTATTTGGTTGGTACAACGGCTAGTTTCATCTTTAATGCACCCCAACGGTTATAATCAGCCATGGGAGTATAAATGGAAGTCATTTATGCATTAAGAACAACAGGATAATAAAAGGATAACAATTACTTTGAATCAAAATCTTATTACAAGCTATTTGTACATTCAATACTTTGAGAACAAAATGTATTCTCTGTAAAAATATTTTTGCTCTTCATTTATTGAGTAATTAAGATTTGTAAGTGTTTCTCTCTGTAATCATTTCTCAAGTGAGCTTTGGGTATTTATGGGTTAAGAGTAGAACACTTGTAAGGGTTAGTTGTGTGAGCCTCTAAAACACAAATTAAAAGGTTGTTTGTGTGAGCCTGTAAAAACAAAAAGTGAAGGTTGTTTGTGTGAGCCTGTAAAACACAAGGAATTGGTTATTGTGTGAGCCATTAAAACACAAGGGATTTCTGGGTTAGGTGTGAGCCATTGTGAGAAACACCATAGTTGGGAGTGAGCTTGTAAAACTCCATTGTAACACTTAGTGTGTTAGTGAAACTCCCAATTGCGATTGGGGAGAGGAGTAGGGTTTGTTAACACTTGAACCTCTATAAAAATATTTGTGTCAAATTTTCTCTATCCCTTCTAAAATTAATTATTTATTTTCGCACCTTAAAGTTTAATTTTTTGAAACTCCAATTCAACCTCCCTTCTTGGCTTAATATCTGGGCAACAATTTGTATCAGAGCTTTGTCTAGCATTAAGATATGGCTAGTGAAGGATTCCAAAGTCTCAAACCTTACTTTGATGGAGCAAATTATGCCCATTGGAAGTTTCGGATGGAGACATATTTGGATAGTGAAGGAATTGAAGTCTGGGATAGTGTACGAAAAGAATGGACACAACTAACCAGAAGAGAATCTGATGGTGAAGAAGAAATCCTATCAAGAGATGATTGGACAGAGCCTTAAAGAAGAGCAAATTTCAAAAATAAGAAGGCAATGACAATCCTATAAAGCTCATTATCTATTTAAGAATATGGGAGAATACAAAACTGCCTAACAACATACAACATGTGGAAGACATTGGAGAATTATCATGAAGGAACTAAACAAGTCAAATCCAAGAAGATTCAACTTCTGACCTTAGAATATGAGCTCTTCAAGATGAAATCCAATAAGTCAATCACTGACATGATCAACCGTCTTCTAGCCATTATAAATGGAATGAGAAAACTTGGGAAACATCTGAGTTTGGAGGATGCAAACAACAAAATCCTGAGAAGTCTTCCTCTTAAAGACTGGCTCAAGAGTTGCTGGCATAAAAGAAGCAAATGAAGATATGAGCATCATGAATACTGATGTGCTGGTTGGCAAACTTCTCACACATGAGATGGAAGTGAAGAGAGATAGAAAGCTTGAAGCAGAGCCAGAGAAAAGAAAGCCCTTAGCACTCAAAGCCTCTACTTCAAAATCTCAAGAAGAAAGTGAAGATGATGAAGAAATGAGTGATGATGAAAATGAGGACATTGCTATGCTTTCAAGGAGATTAAAAAAATCATTGAGAAGAAAATGAGCAACTCTAGAAAATTCAGGCAAAGAAACCTCAAACAAACTTCTAATGACACACATAGAAGTAAGGAAGAGGTAAAATGCTATGAGTGTGGAAAGAAAGGACATATCAAACCAGAATGTCCAAGGCTCAAGAAGCATAAGAGCAAATACCAAAGAGACAATGGGGAGAAAGGTCACAAAGGCACATGGGATGACGAAATCTCTTCAAGTGAAACAGATGATAATGAAAGTGAAGAGGTCAACCTATGTTTTATGGCTATCGAAGATCATGTCTCAAATAAGGTAGGATCACTACACTCATACTCTTTGAACAATGATAGTAGTGATAATGATGATGATAATGATGATGATGATGATGATGATGATGAGCAAAGCCTAATAGAAGAATTAAATCTAAAATTAGAGAAATATAGAACTAAATTTAGTACCTATAGAAATAATATCTCTAATTTAAAAAATAAGATAGATGGTTTAGAAAAGGAAAACATAAAGCTTAAATCATCTAATGAATCTCTCCAAAAGTCATTAGATGAATACTCATCAAGACCCTCAATAGCTTCCTTACTAAAAGAAAATAATACTTTGAAAAATGAAGTTGAGGAACTTAGAAATTCCATTTCTAAATTTCACAAAGGTAAAGAGAGCTTAGATACTCTCATTGTGTCTCAAAGATCACCCTTAATTAGACATGGTCTAGGATTTAAGGACAGATCATCATCTTCTCACTAATCCATATTTGTTAAGTCTAAAGAACATCACATCTCCACACCTGTTAGAACAACACCAAGAAATAAGCATGTTAAACCTTTTATACATAAAAAGAATAATCATGCCTTTATATATAGGAAGCATGCATCTAGGAAATCTAAAATTAATCATAACTGTGCATGTCATCATTCTCAAAATAAATTTGATGGAAAAATGGTATTTAAAAATATTGTAGGACCATAAAATAAATTTAGACCAAAACAATGTAATTATTGTATGAAAATGGGTCACATAAATAAATATTGCTGGATAAGGAAGGCTCATTGGGAACCTTCATGTGCTAACCCCCAAGGACCCAAACTCATTTGGGTACCTAAAAATCATACTTGAATTGTGATTCTATAGGTATGCCTCAAGTCCACAATAAACAAAAATGCTTGGCTAGTAGACAGTGGATGCTCAAGGCATATGACAGGAGACAAAGAACTTTTCAATGAAATCAAAAGTATTGATGGAGGTATTTGGAAACAATGCAAAGGATAAGGTAATTGGCATTGGTTCTATTGGTATTAATGGTACTACTTTTATTAAAGATGTCTTACTTGTTGATGGCTTGAAACATAACTTGTTAAGTGTAAGTCAATTATGTGATAAAGGAAACAAAGTAATCTTTACTTCAAATGATTGTCTTGTGATCTCTATCGATGGTTAAGAGATATTTAAAGGAAATAAATATCTCAATATATACATAATAAACTTACATGAACTATCTAACCATTCCTCTAAGTGTCTTGTGACTACTAGTGATGAATCTTGGTTATGTCATAGAAGACTTGGTCATGCTAACATGAACTTAATACAAAGTCTCAGCACAGGAGAACTAGTAAAAGGACTACCAAGAGTTAAATATGAAAAAGGCAAGACATGTGAACCTTGCCAAAGAGGAAAACAACACAAGTCATCCTTAAAAGCCAAAAACATAGTAAGTACTTCAAAACCTCTTCAACTCCTGCATTTAGACTTATTTGGACCTACTAGAACTGTTATCTTAGGAGGAAAACATTATGCATTTGTCATCGTAGATGATTACTTTAGATTTACTTGGGTAATTTTCTTAGCTCAAAAGAGTGATGCTTTTGAAAACTTCAAAAACTTTGCTAAAAGTGTTCAAAATGAAAAAGGGTACTGTATTTCAAAAATAAGAAGTGATCATGGGAAAAAATTTGAAAATGAAAACTTTGAAAGCTTTTGTCATGAACATGCCATTTCACATAATTTCTCATCTCCTAGGACACCTCAACAAAATGGGGTAGTTGAAAGGAAAAATCGAACTTTAATTGAAATGGCTAGAACAATGCTTAATGAATATGAATTACCAACTTATTTTTGGGCAGAAGCCACAAACACTGCATGTTATATTTCAAATCGAGTTTTCAAAAGATCTCTTTTAAACAAAACCTCATTCGAGCTATGGAATGGAAGAAAACCCTTGATATCATACTTTAAAGTATTTGGATGCAAGTGTCTTATATTGAACATCAAGGACAATCTTGGAAAATTTGCCTCTAAGTCTGATAAAGGTATCTTTTTAGGATACTCTACAACCAGCAATGCATATAGAGTATTTAATAAAAGATCACTAACGGTTGAAGAATCCATGCATGTTGTTTTTAATGAATCCAGTAAACTTGATCCTGTGAAAGGTAATGTTCTTGATGATGTTGTAGGTAATATGGAAAGACTTGACATTGGAAATGGGAAAGAAGAAAATGATCAAGAAGATTTACATCAAAATGATTCTCTACCTTAAAATCAAGAAGAAAATGAACAAGAACTTCCAAAAAAATGGAGAATGACGAAAGATCATCCAAAAGAACAAATCATTGGTGATCTCTCAAGGGGAGTAAGTACTAGATCTCATTTCAAACATCTAGTCACTGACATTGCTTTTATTTCAAAAATTGAGCCTAAAAATATTGAAGAGGATTTTAATGATGAAAGTTGGGTAATTTCCATGCAAGAGGAACTCAACCAATTTGAGAGAAATAAGGTATGGACCCTAGTGCCTAGTCCCAAGGATCATCAAATTATAGGTAACAAATGGGTATTTAGAAACAAATTAGATGAACAAGGTTTGATAACCAGGAATAAGGCTAGATTAGTTGCAAAAGGATATAATTAGGAAGAAGGTATAGATTATGATGAAACATATGCACCTATAGCTAGATTAGAAGCCATAAGAATACTTTTAGCATATGCATGTCACATGAATTTCAAACTTTTCCAAATAGATGTGAAAAGTGCATTTCTAAATGGTTATATAGATGAAGAAGTGTATGTAGAACAACCACCAGGTTTTGAAAGCTATGATTTGCCAAATCATGTTTTTAAACTTTCAAAAGCTTTGTATGGTTTAAAACAGGCCCCAAGAGCTTGGTATGAGAGGCTAAGTTTTTTCTATTAAAAAATAGCTTTACAAAGGGAAATGTTGACACTACATTATTCAACAAAAAACATAAGCATGATATACTAATTGTTCAAATTTATGTTGATATAATATTTGGTTCTACTAATGAGTTGCTCTGTCAAGAATTTGCTAAGTGTATGACTAGGGAATTTGAAATGAGCATGATGGGAGAGCTTAAGTATTTCCTTGGTCTACAAATAAAGCAAATCAATGAGGGCATATTCATCAACCAATCCAAATATGCCAAAGATTTAATTAAGAAATTTGATATGGAAGGATGCAAGAATGCCAAGACTCCTATGAGCACATCAACAAAATTGGACAAGGATGAAAAGGGTAAGAGCATTAATGAAAAGCTTTATAGAGGTATGATCGGATCACTTTTATATCTCACTGCTTCTAGACCCGATATAATGTATAGTGTTTGCTTGTGTGCACGATTTCAATCATGTCCTAAAGAATCTCATTTAAATGCAGTAAAAGAATTTTAAGATATTTACATGGATCTTTGCATCTAGGTTTATGGTATCCTAGGAAATTCAGATATAGACTATGCTGGTAGTCTTTTAGATAGAAAAAGTACTTCAGGTACTTGTCACTTCATTGGAGAATGCTTAGTTTCTTGGTTTAGCAAGAAACAAGTTTCAGTTGCTCTCTCAACTGCTGAAACAAAATATATAGCAGCTGGATGTTGTTGTACTCAAATTCTTTGGATGAAACAACAACTTAAGGACTATGGTCATGAGATGAACCATATACCTATTAAATGTGACAATACAAGTGCTATAAATCTTTGAAAGAATCCTATTCTACACTCAAGAAGTAAGCATATTGACATTAGACACCATTTTATTAGAGATCATGTTAATATGGAGATGTTGCATTAGAATTTATAAGCACAGAAAAACAATTAGCAGACATTTTTACTAAGTCTCTAAATGAGGAAAGATTTAGTTTCATTAAAAGAGAACTTGGTATGATTGATGGATTAAACTTGTGATTGCTAAATTATGATTGATGATGTTACTTTTGTATCATATCACTAGATATAAGATATAAATTTTGATGAAAATTTATGTTTTAAGGGATAAAATCTTTATTGAAATGATTTAGTCTTGTTATTAGGACTTAATTTTATTTGATAAAAATTTTAGGGGAGTCACGATCATGACATATATTCACGCCCGTGACTTAAATAGCCAAAAGAGGCAGTGTCGTTCACTACTTGATTTACAATATGGTTCACGGCTTCAAGCGGTGAAGCTTATTTTCACAGCTTCATTCACTCTTGTGAAAAGAGCCTTTCACGCCCGTGACGAATTTTCACTCCCGTGAACCTTAACACCCCAAAACTAACAGAGGCTTTCATGCATTGAGTCACGGCTTGCTTCACGAGCATAAGTAGTGAAATTCAACATTTCATGCCTGTGACTATTATTGCACCCCCTTGACAGTTCGTCGTTCACGCCCGTGAAATTCAAAGGTCATGCCCGTGAACGTATTCACGCCTTCATTCACGGGTGGAACACTTCTTCAGCAAACCGTTAACACGACCATTCACGCCCGTGAATGTATCGAGGATATAAAAGAACAGCCGGTTATATTTCTCATTTCAACTCTCCAATTTCCAAAACCGTTTTCATTTACACACATTCATTGAGACATTGAAGATTCCGGCCCCCAAGTCTCAAACCTCCTATAAATACCACTAAAAGTTCAAATCTTCATAAAAAATCATACATTCTTAGGGTTTCCATAAAAATGTTTGTCAAAATTTTTTTCCAATCTATCATAAACCTATTTCTTCAAAATCAAATGGAGACTGCTTCATCCAAGGGAAAGTGAAAGAAGTCCCATGCTCCTAGGAGGTATGCAGATTACCTCATGAACCGCATTTTGGAGCAATGCCATCCTCGGTACTCCACTTTGAAGAAGAGACCTCTATTGTCATCTAGGTCCTTCGAATGGCAGACAGTCTGAACCTTAGGGCTTGAAACGGCTATGACAGAGCAACTCCAAGCCTGTCATTTGAAAGAATTTATGGAGATTCACCAGCCAACCTTGAGGGAGCCAACACTGGAATTCCTCAGCACCCTACAGCTTTCACCTACTGGAGTGGTGAAATTCCAACTCTGCAACAATCCCAACACCCTCAGTGCCATTGAATTTGGGGAATTATTCAATCTACCATCTGATGGCATCCTAAATGAAAGTGAGGTAGAATTCTCTGCCCCTTGAGCTTGGACACATTTTGGCTATAATTGTAGCTGGGATGTTAAGAAGACAAAGAACACTCATCTCGTGTCCCCAGTGCACAAGTATTTGCATAGGTTCCTGACCTATAGCATATTCACTAGAGGAGAAAGAAATGAGACTATCAAGAAGTTGGAGCTCTTCCTATTTGAGATGGCTCGCAGAGGACTTATCGTGGCACTCTCAAGATGGTTTGCAAACCATCTTTTATCCATTGCCACCAAGCCTACAGGAGATATACTGATTGGTGCATATGTTACTCACATAGCAGTAAAGCTTGAATATCTGAAGCTGAATGAGCATCATTTCAACCTCATCCCTGGACATCCTTGGGATCGCTTGGATGTTGAGTCCTTCATAAAGATGGGAGCGGCTGTCAGAATCATTTATGAGAATGATATTTTCTACCACTTCACTGACATTGCTGGGGAGATCATTTGGGAAGATAATGACACAGAGAACTTTAAAGCAGGCCTCCAAGGAGTCCAGTAGAAGAAGAGGGCTCGGGTTGAGGAAGCACCTCCAGTAGCTGAGTAGGACATCGAACAGTCCTCGGCTTCCACACCGTCTTTAGGGCAGTAGGTGGTTGACCTCTTGGCACCACGCTTTGAGCAGCTGTAGACTTCAATGGATGAGAGGTTGGAGAACTTCAAAGACTTCATCGAGTCTCGGATGGACAGCCTTGAGGCTGAAGTTGCTAGGCCTTGTGATAGGATGTCTGGTTAGGAGTTAGGCTAGATTGTAGCCTAAATTTGCTTGTTTGTGCTTGTTTATTTCTTTTATGTTTGTTGTTGTGTAGGACATTTTCAATTTCCTTTCTGAACTTAATTTAACTTTTTTTGCATTTCTCTTTATATAATATATTTGCTTTGTTTATCATTTTAATATCCTTTTTGATTGATGACAAAAGGGGGAGAAAACTAGCAATATATTATAAGGAAAATGATATCAAACTAGCAATATAAGAAGAAACTAGCAATATATATTAAGGTAAATGAATTTTGAATTATGAATTGACATTGAAATAGATTAAAAGGGATTATAAACTTTGATTCAAAAATTCATATGCAAAGTATAAAATTGACAAATTGAGCTTTATGCACAGTAGATATACCTTAAGTATACTTTGCATATACCTTCATGCAAGTTACAAAAATAAATATGCCATGATATACCTTAAGTATACCTTACATATACTTCATGCCTTAAAAAGGAATTATGGTATATATTGGATATAATTCTTGAAATACAAATTTAAGGAAGTAGCATGTTCACGCCCGTGACTATATGTGTCACGCCCGTGAAGGAACTAACCGTTACGAAAACCAACATTTGAAGTTCACGGCCATGAAGGAAGAACAAATCGTGAAGTGGACATTTTTAGTCACGCCTGTGAATCAAACTGTCACACCTGTGAATGTTCATGTCATTTTCATCCAGAGATCTTCACAACCAAAGTCACCACTTGGATCACGGCTGAAAAGTTTGTCATGCCCATGAATGTGTATGTCATGCCCGTGACTCAATATGTCAAAACATTCCAAAGAGCTTCATGACCAAGGTCACCACTTCAGTCACGACTTGGGAAGAAATGTCATGCCCGTGACAAAAATAGTCACGCTTGTGAATAATGAAAGAGAAAAATGTCAGGCGTGATTATTTGGTTGGTACAACGGCAAGTTTCATCTTTAATGCACCCCAACGGCTATAATCATCCATGAGAGTATAAATGGAAGTCATTTATGCATTAAGAACAACAGGATAACAAAAGGATAACAATTACTTTGAATCAAAATCTTATTACAAGCTATTTGTACAGTCAATACTTTGAGAAAAAAATCTATTCTCTGTAAAAATATTTTTGCTCTTCATTTATTGAGCAATTAAGATTTGTAAGTGTTTCTCTCTGTAATCATTACTCAAGTGAGCTTTGGGTATTTCTGGGTTAAGAGTAGAACACTTGTAAGGGTTAGTTGTGTGAGCCTCTAAAACACAAACTAAAAGGTTGTTTGTGTGATCCTGTAAAAATACAAAGTGAAGGTTGTTTATGTGAGCCTGTAAAACACAAGGAATTGGTTATTGTGTGAGCCATTAAAACACAAGAGATTTCTGGGTTAGGTGTGAGCCATTGTGAGAAACACCATAGTTGGGAGTAAGCTTGTAAAACTCCATTGTAACACTTAGTGTGTTATTTAAACTCCCAATTGCGATTGGGGAGAGGAGTAGGGTTTGTTAACACTTGAACCTTTATAAAACTCTTTGCATCAAATTTTCTCTATCCCTCCTAAAATTAATTATTTATTTCTACACCTTAAAGTTTAATTTTTTGAAACTCCAATTCAACCCCCCTTCTCGGCTTAATATCTGGGCAACACATACCATTAATGGATTTAATCATTTTCATCATACTCCCTCTATTTGGCATGCCAAACTATCCTATGTTGGTTCTAGTTAGGTGTTCTAGGGCATATACAATCTCATTAAAATTCATAGCAATTAATTTCAAACTTTTAATGAATTTAATGTCTCAAAATAATTACATAATCACTCAATTAAAATAACAATTACATAATATAACAAGATTCTCATCATTTTACCCATTTCATTTTTCAACTCATATGCTGCCCTGTTACTGGCAGATTCTGTTCTCTATTTTGGACCTTAATTTTGGTCCTGTTACGTTCTGAATTTAGTTACATGATCTTCTTAACCATTTTAGATCTGGATCTTAGATTTAATATTAAACTTGAATCACTTAATTCTGAAGTTTGTATCAAAAGATATGGTATACTGAACACTGACTGGTCACTAACAATTATGCTCAGAATTTTATGGATAGATTCTAAGTCTAAATTTATGAATTTTTCTAGTTAATTACAGACATATTCAGATATTATGGTCTGAATAAAAATTATAGCTCTATGGTTTAGCTTTCAAAATGAATAAAGAACACACAAATCCAAGCTCCAAAACTCAAGTTATAACAGTTTAAGTACTTATTGCTCATTACTAACAATTCTACCCAGAATTTCTGGATAGATTCTATGTCCGAAATTTATAAATATTTCTGGATAATTACAGACATATTCAGTTTTTATGGTCAGAATGAAAATTATAGCCCTATGGCTTAGCTTTCAAATCCAACAAAGAATGTACAAAACCAAGTTCTAAAAATTAAATTATAATAGTTTAAGTACTCACTACTCACCAATTTCCAGCAAAAAACAAATATATGAACTATCTTCAATTTTTGCGAAAATTAATCCTAATTCTAACAAACATGCATCCCAAGATTTTTCATCACAAAATACTATTAATTCATAAGCATCAACATGCCAAATAATTAGATCATGCAAATAAAAACAATTAAAATAGGCTATTGCCTTAGGTTATGCACAAACCTCTCTTTTTCTCTTTTTCTTCTCTTTACTTCTCTTTCTCTTTTCCTTTGCTCCTTTGATCCAAAACCTTGTCACTTTGAGTTCCTAAAGTTCATAAACAGATCATTAAAAATTCATAAAGCTAATCTCTCTCTTTCTCCTTACCCTATTAAGCTACATTGAGCATAAAAATGGAATTTTCCTTACTTTTTCTCTCTTTTCTCACTTTCTTTCACTAAAACTAAGCTTTAGCTATGGAGGATTTGAGAGGGGAAGAACGTGGTTGGTTTGAGTAGATTAGAAAAGGCTAGATGTTAGAGATAAGGATAGAAGAGCAGTTAATGGCATAGAGACAAAATTAATTAATAAGAGGGACATCTAAGCCCATAAATATCTAGATATTTCCTTGGGTAATTAATGTGTTCATCTTACTTTGATGTATGGTGATTCAAGAAGCAACGTGGAAGACAAGAATTTGATAGGTAATTCTAGATACAAAAGGGATAAGAGGGAATAAAGGAGCAATTAATGAGAAAATGACAAAAATCAATTAAGGATGGGGACACCTAAACCATATTCTAGAAGCCCTAATTAATTTCCAATTCATGCATGTCAATTGGCTTCTTAAAATTTGCCACTTGGTGTGGCTGGCCTCCACATGCATTTTATGTCCCAATTCATGTATTTAATTAATGATTATTCCAATTAATTCTCCAATTTTTGGCTAATTGCAAATTAACCCCTAAACTTTTTTAAATTTGCAATTTAGTCCTTTATTGAAATTTAACATCTTTAAATATTTTAAACACTTTATTGAGTATTTTCCATACTTAATTTCCATTATTTTAATTATTTTTTGATAAAAATCCAAATTTAGACTTCGGTCAAACCGACGAGTCGATTTAACAACTCGCGTGACTTGAGGTCTAAATTAGCGGATGTGACATCCTCTACCCCTTAAAATAAATTTCGTCCTTGAAATTTTTACCTGTTCATTCTTTGTTGAACAACTGAGGATATTGCTTCTTCATGACTTCTTCGCTCTCCCATGTGGCTTCTTCAGTAGCATGATTTCACCATAGCTCTTTAACTAATGAAACTTTCTTGTTTTGTAAAAAATTTTCTTCCCGTGCTAATATAGCCACCGGTTCTTCTTTGTATTTCAAGTCGGTCTGCACTTCTATCTCCTCAGATGGAATAACATCGGATCAGACCTATATCTCCTTAGCATTGACACATGAAAAACAATATGGATTTTACCCAACTCTTGTGGAAGTGCTAACCGATATGCCACTGGTCCAATTCTTTCCAAAATCTCATAAGGATCAATGAACCTTAGACTTAACTTTTCCTTTTTACCGAATCTCAATACATTCTTCCAAGGTGAAACCTTGAGAAATACTTTATCTCCCACAACATACTTTTTATCTCCCACAACATACTTTATATCTCGCCTCTTAAGGTCAGCATATGATTTTTGTCGATCTTGAGCTACTTTCAATCTTTCTTGGATAATTCTAACCTTTTCTTCTGTTTGATGCACTAACTCTAGCCCTATCAACTTCTTTTCACTCAATTTGGTCCAACAAACTGGTGTCTTGCACTTTCTTCCATACAATGCCTCGTACAGGCCATTCCTATGTTTGTCTGATAACTATTGTTGTAGGCGAACTCTATAAGAGGTAGATATCCATCCTAACTTCCCTCAAATTCAAGCACACAACTTCTCATCATATCCTCTAGCAACTGAATAACTCATTCCGATTGTCCATCCGTTTGCGGATGAAAGGCCATGCCGAACTTGAGTTGAGTTCCCAAAGCTTGTTGTAGACTCTTCCAAAATTGTGAAGTAAATCTGGAATCTCTATTAGATATGATGGACATTGGCACTCCATGCAACCTCACTATCTCACTTACATAAACTTCGGCTAGCTTGTTTAATGAGTAGTCCATTCTGATTGGTAAGAAGTGTGCCGAATTTGTCAATCGATCCACTATCACCCACACTGCATCATGCTTTCTCTGAGTCATCGATAAACTAGACACAAAATCCATTGTGATTCTTTCCTATTTCCACTCTAGAATTGGTATTGGTTGCAACAATCCTGTGGGTAACTAACGTTCCACTTTCACTTGTTGACAAGTTAGACACTTAGCAACATACTCAATGATATCCTTCTTCATCCCTGGCCACCAGTATTGAGTTTTCAAATCTTGATATATTTTGTTCCCACTTGGATGCATGGTATATACCGTTTCATATGCTTCTTTTAAAATATCGGACTTCAGCCCTTCTATACTTGGCACACAAATCATATTCTTGAAGTATACTGTGCCATTTTCTGTTAATGAAAATTCAGGATTTTCTCCCTTTTTCACTGTCTCCACTATCTTTACTAACTTCTCATCTTGCTTCTGAGCATCTTTGATCCTTTGCATCAAAGTAGATTGTATTCGCATCTCAGCTAAAATCTTCCTGCTTAGTGCATCTACAACCACATTAGCTTTGCCTGGCTGGTAGTCGATCACACAGTCATAATCTTTAATCAACTCTAACCATCTTCATTGTCTCAGATTCAACTCTTTCTGTGAGGGAAGGTACTTAAGACTTTTGTGATCTGTATAGATATAACATCTTTCCCCATACAAATAATGTCTCCAGATCCTCAGAGCAAAAACTATCGCAACTAACTCCAAATTATATGTCGGATAGTTAAGCTCTTGAGGTTTAAGTTGTCTTGAGGCGTAAGCAATCACCTTTCCTTCTTGCATAAGAAGACAACCCAAACCATTATGACTAGCATCACTGTACACAATAAAATCTTTTCTTGGAGTGGATTGAGTCAAAATTGGTGCTTCAATCAGCATTGCCTTCAGTCGATCAAAAATTGCTTGACACTTATTTGTCCACTCGAAACGGACATCTTTTCATAGCAGTCGTGTCAAAGGAGTCGCTAAGGATGAAAATCCCTTCACGAACCTCCTATAATATCCGGCTAATCTGAGGAAACTTCTCACTTCTGTCATATTTCTTGGTGGTTTCCAATTAAAAATAGCCTTAATTTTATTAGGGTTAACTCGAATACCTTCTACTGAAATTATATGACCCAAAAAACTGACTCTTTCAAGCCAAAACTCACACTTGGACAGCTTTGCATACAACTGCTTCTCTCTCAGTGTTTGCATCACTATTCTGAGATGTTGATCATGTTCTACTCAGTCTCTAGAGTAGATAAGAATTTCATCAATAAACACCACTATAAATTGTTCAAGGTATGGCCTGAACACTCGGTTCATTAGGTCCATAAAAGCTGCCGGTGCATTCATCAATCCAAAGGGTATAACTAGGAACTCATAATGACCATAGCGAGTCCTGAATGCCTTCTTAGGTACATCTAATTCTTTTATCTTCAGTTGATGATACCCCGATCTAAGATCTATTTTTGAAAATATGGCTGCACCCTTCAACTGATCAAATAAGTCATTAATCCAAAGCAGTGGGTATTTATTCTTGATAGTCACCTTATTAAGGTGCCTATAATCAATGCAAAGACGTAAGATGTCGTCTTTCTTTTTCACAAATAACACTGGAGCACCCCATGATGATACACTGGGTCGTATAAAACCTTTATCTAACAACCCTTGCAATTGTACCTTTAACTCTTTCAACTCCGCTGGTGCCATCCTATATGGTGTAATGGAAATAGGAGTGGTGTCGGGTACCAAATCGATAGCAAATTCAATTTCTCTATCCGGCGGTAACCCTGACAATTCCTCTGGAAACACATCAAAGAACTCACTAACAGTAGGAATATCCTCCAACTTCAGACTTACTTTTTCTATATCCACCACATACGCTAAGTATGCTTTGCACCCCTTTCTAATGAGTTTTCAAGCTTTCAACACTGATATTACATTGTCTGGATATCTTCTATTCTCACCCATCACCACTATCTCATCTTATTTCGGAATTCTGATGGTCATTTGTCTTTTTCCACAATCCACTATCACTCCATAACGAGCCAACCAATCCATTCCCAAGATCACATCAAACTCATGGAATGGTAACACTATCAAGTTTGCTGGGAATTGCCTACCTTGAATTTCAATAGGGAAACCCCTAAATACCTTGATAACCTTCACACTGTGCCCTAATGGGGTAGTCACAAGAATCTCAAATTCTAGAGCTTATGGTTCTAAACCCTTTTGACCCGGTGGTGGTGTGCATATGTATGAATACGTTGACCCTGAATCTATCAATACATGTATGTCAAAGCCAAAAAGAAGGAATTTACCAATTAAGACATCTGATGCATCCTACTCCTCTCGGCCTCGCATGGCATATGCCCTAGCTGGGGTAACTCTACTACTTTTTGGCCTTTCAATTGTCTCTGATATGAACTGACTGGACCCTGATCGGCCTCCTCTGCCTCTACCTTTCCCAGAAGCTTGTGTCTGTATAGGCTCAGTGCTCCCCGAACCTCTGCCATACTGTAACAAGGGACAATCTCTCTTCATATAGTCTTTAGAGCCACATCTAAAACATGCTCCTGTCATCCGCCAACACTCTCCTGAATGCGAACGACCACAATGCTGACATTCTGGTAGAGGTAAAGATCTATGTGATGTCTGTGTCGGTGTACTGGCTACTGATGAAACAGATCTCATGAGTTATCTCCATCTAAAAGAAGAAGGCCTGCTGGTACCCCCAGCTAGAAATTGGCCACTAAAAGATCAGAATCTCTTGCCATTTGACTGTACTCTACTCGGTTGTTATATAGGCCTCTTGAACCCTTTGTCCTATGCTGGCTATTGTTCCATTAGAACTCTTTCAACTATTTTGGCAGATGTCAGCAAACTAGGAAAACTCATCAGGCGTAGGGCTGAGACTTGTAGCTTGATTGGGTCTCTCAATCCATCTTCAAATCGTCGACACTTATCTGCCTCAGTGGATACAATGCCCTAGCATACTTGCAGAGATGTGTGAATTCTCTTTCATATTCTGTTACTGACAAATTTCCTTGTTTTAGGATAAAAAAACTCTCTTTTCTTATCGTCTGTGTAGATAGGAGGAATATACTGCTCCTTAAACTTCTCTAGAAAAAAACTCCCATGTCATAGGGTCAAGAGCCTCTATGCTCTGTGATTCAGATCGCCACCAGTCATATGCATGCTCCTATAGTAAAGATATTGCATACTCATATTTATGCTTGTCTGTGCAATGTAGTTGATCAAAAACTCTCTCTGCCCGTTCTAGCCAAAACTCTGCCACTGAGGGGTCATCTTCCCGTTTACCGTAGAAATCAGATACCCCTAGCTTTCTCAGCCTCTCGAATTGTAACCTAGTTGAGGCTAGTTGTGATGCTCTTTGCAGCAAATATATCATGTTCCTCATAAGCTCTATTTGTCCTGTGCCAGCAATAGACTGCCCTCTTGATAGGCTAGCACTGGATCTAGATACAGTAGCTCGGTGATGACTGGGTCGCGATGAAGCCTCAGTTTCAGTAACCTCATTACTTTTGCCTCCTTCAATCACAATATGTCGTGACCCTGAAGCCATACTCTCCCTATATCATAAAATAACAGCCCCAATTATTAAGCAGTAACTTTAATACTTAATTGTGGGTACACACATATCATAATTATTTTTTTGAAAACCATTTTAAAATCCCAAAACTGCCCCAACCGGGCTTTAATACCAAAATCCATAAACACCAACCTAGTGCTCTGATACCAAAAACTGAAACACCCCCTCACCCCAGCAGCTTGTGCCTGGATGAGGGTGTGCTATGCTGACTTCATCGGTTAAAATATCATTTTTAAAATCTGTATACATGAAAATCATTCCTATATTTTTTTTTCATTTACTATTTATTTACTTTGCATTATCAAAGAAATATAACATAAAAGTTAAACTACATTTTTATATAGTAACATGTTCTTTACAAAAAATACTGTTCATTTTACAAATACTACAAAATAAAATTTACAAGATAATATACAAAAGTTGTGTAACCCACGATGTGTGCAACACACTGCTTTATTGGATTAGGTCACCGTTGTCTTTATCTACTATCTTCTATTTATTCTTTACTAAATCTGCATGAGAAAACTCTCACGCTAAGCTCTTGGCTTAGTGGTGCATATAAATAAGATAATAAACTATTTTTTATGTCACATCCATTGTCATATAACAATTTATGATCAAATCATGTAAACATATATTTCATAATACTCTAGTATGCATAACATCAATTTATTGTATCTCATTTTTTTAACATAATCAAATCATCATTCTTATTTATTTTACAATTCATGATTTTTTTTATTTTCAATAATTCGTTTATGTTCCAACACTCAATCGTCTATTAATGCATGTCACAAATCATACTCAATCATTTTTTATTTCCATGCAGCTTACATTTCATAATTTTTATTCTTTTATATCTTATATTTATTTCACTCTATCAACTCATTATTATCCAGAGCTTTTCATTGCCTATAACACTAAATCTTCTTTTTATCCATGTCAAAATTCGTAATTCCATTTTTATTTTCAATAATTTATTTATGTTCCATAACTTCTTTATTTATGTTTTCAATTATGCCCAAGACACCTATGAACCACTAATTAGGATAACAGAGTTTCCATCCAGGCACTTAGGAGTGCCACTCGAGCAATATGATGTGCGCATATAAGTGCCAAACTCGGCGTAGATAACAATGCCAAACTTGGCGTAGATAACCGTGCCATACTCAGCGTAGATAATAATGTCATCTTGGCGTTGATAATAATGCCATCCCGGAGTAGATAACAATGCCAAACTCGGTGTAGATAACAATGCCAAACCCGGTGTAGATAATCATACCATTAATGGATTTAATCATTTTCATCATACTCCCCCTATTTGGCATGCCAAACTATCCTATGTTGGTTCTAGTTAGGTGTTCTAGGTCTTATACAATCTCATTAAAATTCATAGCAATTAATTTCAAACTTTTAATGAACTTAATGTCTCAAAATAATTACATAATCACTCAATTAAAATAACAATTACATAATATAACAAGATTCTCATCATTTTACCCATTTCATTTTTCAACTCATATGCTGCCCTGTTACTGGCAGATTCTGTTCTCTATTTTGGACCTTAATTTTGGTCCTGTTACGTTCTAAATTTAGTTACATGATCTTCTTAACCATTTTAGATCTAGATCTTAGATTTAATATTAAACTTGAATCACTTAATTCTGAATTTTTTATCAAAAGATATGATATACTAAACACTGACTGGTCACTAATAATTCTGCTTAGAATTTTCTGGATAGATTCTAAGTCTAAATTTATGAATTTTTCTGGTTAATTATAGATATATTCAGATATTATGGTCTAAATAAAAATTATAGCTCTATGGTTTAGCTTTCAAACTGAATAAATAACACACAAATCCAAGCTCCAGAACTCAGGTTATAAAAGTTTAAGTACTTACTGTTCATTACTAACAATTTCTGGATATATTCTATATCCGAACTTTATAAATTTTTCTGGACAATTATAGACATATTCAGTTTTATGGTCTGAATAAAAATTATAGACCTATGTCTTAGCTTTCAAACCCAACAAAAAACATACAAAACTGAGTTCTAGAAATTAAATTACAATAGTTTAAGTACTTATTGCTCACCAATTTCCAGCAAAAAACAAATATATGAACTATCTTTAATTTTTACGAAAATTAATCCTAAATCTAGCAAACATGCATCCCAATATTTTTTTTATCACAAAATACTATTAATTCATAAGCATCAACATGCCAAATAATTAGATCATGCAAATAAAAAAAAATAAAATAGGCTATTACTTTAGGTTATGCACAAACCTCTCTTTCTCTTTTCCTTTGTTCTTTTGAGCCAAAACCTTGTCACTTTGAGTTCCTAAAGTTCATAAATAGATCATTAAAAATTCATAAACCTAATCTCTCTCTTTCTCCTTACCCTATTAAGCTACCTTGAGCATAAAAATAGAATTTTTCCTTACCTTTTCTCTCTTTTCTCACTTTCTTTCACTAAAACTAAGCTTTAGCTATGAAGGATTTGAGAGGGGAAGAACGTGGCTGGTTTGAGTAGATTAGAAAAGTCTAGATGTTAGAGATAAGGATAGAAGAGTAGTTAATGGCATAAAGACAAAATTAATTAATAAGAGGGACACCTAAGCCCATAAATATCTAGATATTTCCTTGGGTAATTAATGTGTTCATCTTACTTTGATGTATGGTGATTCAAGAAGCAATGTGGAAGACAAGAATTTGATAGGTAATTCTAGATACAAAAGGGATAAGGGAGAATGAATGAGCAATTAATGAGAAAATGACAAAAATCAATTAAGGATGAGGTCACCTAAGCCATATTCTAGAAGCCCTCATTAATTTCCAATTCATGCATGTCAATTGGCTTCTTAAAATTTTCCACTTGGTGTGGCTGGCCTCCACATGCATTTTATGTCCCAATTCATGTATTTAATTGATGATTTTCCCAATTAATTCTCCAATTTTCTACTAATTGCAAATTAACCTCTAAACTTTTTTAAATTTGCAATTTAGTCCTTTACTGAAATTTTACATCTTTAAATATTTTAAACACTTTATTGAGTATTTTTCATACTTAATTGCCATTATTTTAATTATTTTTCGATAAAAATCTAAATTTAGACTTCGGTCAAACCGACGAGTCGATTTAACAACTCGCGTGACTTCAGGTCTAAATTAGCGATTATGACATAGTCAATTGTTTGACATTTATGCTAAAGTGGGAATTTTTAAAATTATTTTGTTGAATGATGTCTTTTGAAATTTGTTTGAGGATCATCATTTGGAATTTTATATAGAGTTGAATCAACAATTTATTCAAAGTGAGTAATTTTAGGTTGCTTAAGAGGTGGATATGTTGAGTTTCCTAAAATGTGTATGGAACTACATCTACAATTTGTTCAAAATGTGTAATTTTGAGTTGCCCAAGACTTGCATCTACTATTGTTTCTGAAGTATTGTTGAATTATTTTGGAAAGCTGGAAGGGTTTGAAGACAAGGGCTTTGAATTTTAAGATTTATTTTGTTTTTTTAAATAGGGAAAACAACTATTGAGATTTTTTGAGTTTCCTCAATCTTAGTCAATTGTTTGGCAATTGTGGTAAGATGGGCAATTGTAAAACTATTTTGTTGAATGATATTTTTGTAATTAATTTGAGGATCATCATTTGAAATTTTTTATGAATATGTATCTACAATTTGTTCAAAGTGGATAATTTTGAGTTGGCTAAGAGGTGGATCGTCTAACTAAACTTTCCTATCACTAGATAATTCCCACTCATGTATTTTATCATGTTTGGTGAAGGGATTTATAGAGAATTTATAAGAATATGAAATATTCTAATGAGATGTATAAATCAAAGAATAAGATTTGGATCTTATACATATTTAATACTCACATTACCTCCTACAACCATCCAAACTCTACAACAAGAAATGAAGCTGGAAAAGTCCAAACTCAAAAAGTTAGATAATTGGAAAATTCAAGCTTTTCAAATCCTCCAAACACTTTTTCCTTCCAATAATCTTCCAAATAATAATCAAATCATAGATGATGAGAAATATACAGGATTGAGAACTTGGAAAAATATTACTAAAGATTTTATGTTCATTATTTGAAAAATTACTTCACAAAAGTCTTTAATTTAAATTTTTCTTATTTTTTTTCAAATGATTTAAAAATTGATGCAATAGCCTTATTTTGATGTTGGTGCAGATCTAAACTGTATAAAAAAATATTGTTCGAAAACGCTTTCAAAAATATTTAAAACAAACTTTGGTTGATGCAAACAATACGAATCTTCCAATCAAATTTAAAACTGAAGAATATATTGTTAAAAAAATGTTTCTATAAAAATATTAATCATAATGTCATTTTAGGGACTCCTTTCATTAATATGATTACTCCCTATGCTATTGACTATGATTGTATTTCATTTGATTCAAGAGATACAAAATTTATTTTTCATTTTTTTCTAAAACCATAAATAAGAAATCTTAATCCTTTGAAAGCCTTTCAGTTTATGGAAATTGAGATTAATTATTTGATAAATGGAAAGCAAAAACATTTGTATTTTTTGAAACAAGATGTTTCTATTTTAAAAGTTGAAGAGCATCTCCAAACTGAATTTATATAATTTTTTTTTTGATTTCTAAACACAGATTGAAAATGGAAATTGTGCAGATCTACCAAAGGCTTTCTAGAATAAAAAACAACATATGATGGATTTATAATATGAAAATGATTTTTTTACTTGAAAAACGGATTCCAATGAAAGCAACACTCATCCAAATAAATATTGAACTTGAAGAATATTGCAAAAAAGAAATATAGGATCTTGGATCCACAGGTCTTATCTAAAAATTTAGGTCACCTTGAATTTTTGAAGTTTTGCAGCTTTCTATGTCAATAAAAATTCTAAGAAATAGGAACTCTTATATTAGTGATAAGCTACAAACTTGTAACATTCCCTTACCTCAGAAATATGTGTTTGGATAAGAGAATGTTACACTATCTTTAATTAAAAGTGTCTTTTACTATTCATTGGCACATTTTTTTCTTTTCTTGAACTTTATATGCTATAGAAACAATAATATACATTTTATATATAAAAGTGTTATTTATAAACATCAGGTTTACTTTACAATAATAGAAAAGAAAGTTCAAATAAAAAATATAGAAAGTTGTGTAGCCTGCGATGTTCGTAATATGCTGCTCGCTAGTTTTTTCTATAGTCCTCTGCTCACTCTTCAATGTATCTGCACGCGAGAAACTCATATATTAAGATATAGGTTTAGTGGTGATTATAAATAAGGTAAATATACTATTTTCATGCAACATGATATTAGATGCGATCATACCTTACATGATAGATTATCATACTTTTTTTTTCCCATATGCATGCATTATTTGATCATTTTATACAAATATATTATTATTTTATATTCATATGTAAGAATAAGCAATTCACATATATACATATTTAATGTTCATTATACCATTCTCAATTTATTTACACCAATAACACCTAAAACCGAACTAATAATTAGGATAACGAGATTGACCATTTAGACATAATAAAGTTGCTACTTGGGCATAGTGGTATGCACATACAAATATCATCACTGACATAATATATAAGTGTCATTATTGACATAATATAGTTGTCATCACCGACATAATAAATATGTCATCACTGACATAATATGAGTGCCATCACATACATAATATGTAACACCCTTCGATATAATTAAGAAATATCTCAATTATACCAAAAGATGCTATGATGCACATGAATTAAAACATCATAATTTAAAATTTTCATGTAACATGACCATGATGAATTAAATAAAAATTAAATATTATTAAAAGGCTTGATAAAGTAAAGTTAAATATATTAATCAAACGGACTATATTAACCTAAAGTTTATACAAAATGAATAGTTATAAGACTACATGTCTCTGAAATACAGTATGTAAAACTATAACTACCCAACCCAACAAAACTCAACAAAACCAAAAGTAGAACAGGTGTATCACCCACCCTACTCATGTATCATTAACTTTGATCCTTAGGCGTCCTCCTTTGGCTATCAACTCCTGGGTTCCGAACTTGTGCATGGGAAGCCCATATGCTAAATAACTAGTGCTTAGTGGTATATAACAACATGCAAGGCACAAACACATATTATATATATAATGTGCATGATATACTTACCGAGCTACTATAACGACTTACCTTGAAGTCTGCAAATGCGCTAGCTCACATACTATATAACATACCATAAAGATCTCATATATAATGCACATATTGAACATGGTATATCAAAAAAACTAACCAGAATCATACAAGTGTATACCACACTTAGAAGTATTTACTTACCATTACTTACCATTCTGCTGCCCGCCATACTCATAACTAGACTAAAATGGATATGGGTACTCTACAGCTCTCACTAGAGCCTTTAGGACACTTACCTAAGCTTCCTAGAATAAAGTCTGAGGAAAATGAGAGCAGAGAACAATTACGAGGGAAGCCCACCTATCTTAACTCCGAGCCTTCAAAATAATTCGTATATAACCCAACTGAGGTAGCTCTCATTGCTTACCCCTGGGCTTTCAAAATGACCTAACTGAGGAAGCTCTCATTACTTACCTTTGGGCCTTCACTATAACACAACTGAGGCAGATCTCATTGCTTACCCCTGGGCCTTCAAAATATGTCATTCATAAATCAACAGAAGAAAAATGAGAGCACAAAACAGTTACTGATGGAAGCCCACCTGGCTTAACCCTAAGCCTTCAAAACATCTCATTAATTTTCAAAATTCTCAAATGTGACCAATATATATCACCAGTATTGATCTTCCCCCTTAATGGCATGCCTTCTATTCTAGCTCTAGTCCTAGTCAGAGTATTGGGCTTATAATTTCACAACATGTACTACATATGTTTCATTTTATTCATCAACTATGATTTCTCATAAATCATAACTATAATATGTATTATCATACCATGTTATAACATACAATAGATGTATTCTGCTTCAAAACAAATCAATCTTCATTCACATGCAAGCATACAATTTCTCAAGTTAAGCAGCTTCACGCCCGTGAACACACTTTTCACGGCTGTGAATAACCTCTTCATGGGTAGCTTACCCATGAACCAAACTGTGATTCATCCTATGAATCAACACATATTCAAGGCCGTGATCACCCTTTTATGGGTGTGAACCAAATCATGAACCAAACAGTGAAGTTGCGAGTGAATGGGTCTGTCTCAAGAATAGAATTCATTTTCACAAAAAATTTTCAAAAAATATAACATCACATTTTATACCTCTCTCACATACAATAGTCTCTATGGTTAACTAATGTCAGCTAAACTATCAACACTCTAGTATGCATTTTAGCCACTTATCACAACCATATACTTTTTAATTATCCATATTAACCAAATTAACTCATCAAATATCTCAATATGACCATGTTAACATAATAATTCCATCATGCATATCAATCCTATATACATCCTGCAACTAAAGCAAGGAATATAGAAACATGCCATATAAAGCCTTAGACATGGTTATGTACAAACCTTACACCTAAGATGGAGATTAGCTAAAGCTTGAGCTCTTCAAGCTTGTCCTCTCGTTTGAGATGGACTCTTAGCTCCTCTACCAAATCTTAGCAAGATGAACAAAATCCTTTGAGCCTCTGAAACTCGATCCAAAACCTAGAAACATAAAAACCAAGTTTTCTCCCAAGCTCACATGCTCATTCTCTCAATCTTTTCTCTCTCTTTCTCTATTGAAAGAAGGTATCTCCAAGCTTCAAAAATGGAGGAAAAAGGACTCTGAAGGAAGAAGAAGATTTAATTAGCATGCTTGGTTGGTTAATAAGGAGTAGGGAATGGATTTAAAGGGGTGGCTGAAAGAAGAATGTGACAGCCTCACCTACCCTAATTGTCCAGACTTTACAGCCGTGACTCATCTCTCATGGGCGTGAACCATTCCTTCACAAGCATGAAGAAATTCTTCATAGTCATGAAAAATCTCATCACAATTGCTAATAAGAACCTGATATTTAGGAGCGTGAAACAACTGATTTCAACAAATCTTAAACTTCTAAAATTTCACTTAACCTTCAACTCTCATTAACCAAGAAAATATTAGGATATTTTATCGCTGAAATTACCTATCATGATGTCTTAGAACAACTGAGGATATTGTGCCCTCGTCACTTTCTCGCTTTCCCAGGTTACTTTTTCAACGGTATGGCTCTTCCATAAAACGTTCACTAATGGTACCCATTTGTTCCTGAGATCTTTAACCTCTTCAGCTAAGATCTCAACTGGTTCCTCTTCATAAGTCAAATTCGGTCTCAACTCTATGCTCTCAATTGTGATGATGTGAGAAGGATATGATCGATACCTTTTCAACATGGATACATGGAAGATATTATGTATCCTACTCAACTCTGGTAGGAAAGCGAGTCTATATGTAACTAGTCTAATCCTCTCTAGGATCTCATAAAGTTCAATGAATCTAGGGATTAACTTGCCCTTTTCCCCAAACCTGAGAACCTTTTTCCATGGAGATACTTTAAGAAATACCTTGTCTCCCACTAAGTACTCCATAGCTTTCCTCCTGAGGTTTGGATATGATTTCTTCCTATCAGATATTTCCCTCAACCGATCTCAAATGATCTTTACATTTTCTTCCATCTTTTATACTAGGTCTGGCTCCACTAGATTTCTCTCATTAAGCTCTGTCCAACACAACAGTATCCAACACTTTCTATTGTAAAGTGACTCATACGAAGCCATCTGGATACTGGACTGATAACTGTTATTGTAAGTGAAATCCATCAATGGTAGATACCTATCCCAACTTCCCTTAAACTCAATCAAACAACATATCATCATGTCTTCTAAGATCTGAATAACTCTCTTTGGCTGACCATCTGTTTGGGGATAGAAAGTCGTATTGAAGTTGAGCTTAGTACTCAAAGCTTGCTGTAGACTACCCCAAAACTGAGGATCTCAATTTGAAATGATGAAGACTAGAACTCTATAAATTCATACTATCTCATTCATGTACAACCCTACCAACATGTTTAAAGGATAGTCTCTCCAAATAGGTAAGAAGTGAGTCGACTTCGTTAACATATCCACTATCATCCATTTGGCATATTACTTTTTCGATGTTAAAGGAAATCCAATTACAAAATCCATAGTGATTCTCTCTAATTTCTATTTCAGAATTGTGATTGGCTAAAACAGATCTGAAGGTACCTAATGTTTAACCTTTACCTGGTGACCTGTAAGACTTCTAGTTGTGAACTCTGTGATGTCTTTCTTCATCCCTGACCATCATTACAACCTTTTTAGGTTCTGATACATCTTGTTACTCCCTGGGTGCATTGAAAATCTCATCTCATAGGCCTCTCTCATAATCTTTTATCTTAACTCTGAGACATCTGAGACACATAACCTGCCTTGGTAATGTAAACTACCATCTGGCTTGATTGAAAAACCTGGTATCTCCCTCTTATAAGACCAAAATGACCAACTCCACTAGCTTTCCATCAAGCTTCTATGCATCTCTAATCTCTTGACCCAAGGTCAGTTGGATGTGCAACTATGCCAAAGTCTTCCTACTAAGTGCATCGGCCACCCCATTGGTCTTTCCTATATGATAATCGATCACACATTCATAATTGTTTATCAACTCTAACCTTCTTCTCTACCTAAAATTCAAATCCTGCTATGTAGGAAGATACTTTAGACTCATATGATTAGTGTAGATGTAACACTTCTTTCCGTATAGATAATGACTCCATATCTTCAATGCAAAGACAATGGCCACCAATTTTAGATCATGTATTGGGTAATTCTTTTCATGAGGCTTTAATTGTCTTGTAGCATAGGTGACGACTTTCCCTTGTTATATCAAAATGTAACCCAATCTATTGTGAGAAGCGTCACTATAAACGACATATTCTATGTCTGAAATTGGGTTGTATCAAAACTAGAGCTTCAGTCAAAAGACTCTTAAGCTGGTCAAAACTGTTTTGATACTTGTCCATGCAGTTGAACTTGATATCTTTCTATAATAACCTAGTCAATGGAGAAACTATCATAGAAAATCCCTTGATGAACCTTATATAGTAACCTGCTAAACCGAGAAAACTCTTGATTTTAGTCACATTTTACGGGGGTTTCCAATCCAAGATTGGCTCAACCTTGCCTATGTTGGGTTCTTAACATGCATCACATACATGACACAATAGAAAATTAAAATTAATTTAACTCAAAACCATGGAACTCCCTATGAACATTAAAATCGGATCATACCATCAATATGGAAGAAGTTGAATACCTTTGTTTGCAACTCCTAAACTTCCAAGTTGAGAGCTTTTCTTTCTTTATTGGGTTGTAGCAAACCACAACAATCTAAAGCTAGGATTGCCTCTAAGAGTATCCACATGAAGGAAGAAGAAGAAAACCTCCAAGGAGATGGGGTAACAAAGGTTCAAAGTGCTAGCTATGGAAAATTGTCTTATGAAAGAGAAAAGGGAGAGAAGAAAATAACTCTTATTTTTCTTAATGGAGCAGCCATAAAATTGACTCCTTAAAAGGAGCATTTATACTTTTTAATCCCTTTTAGGGTTGGAAAAGGAAAAGCCCTAATGGGCCCGTTTCCCTAAAGTATAAGGCACAATGTTGATTATGTCAAAATTCCTAATCCAATTTGGATTTGACCCATTTTTCTAACTTTTATAAAAGGACCAATTATTTTTCTTTCTCATTTGGATCTTATCCAAAGCCCATTTTACATTTTGTTCATTCCTTCTATGTGTGTGACCTAATAGGTTTTTTGGTCATGTTGGTAACTTAAGTCTCAAGAGGAATCTTAATCCAATTAGGATTCTACAAATCAAACACTTTGACCCACAATTGATTTCTAATCAATTTCCTTGACTTAGCAGATCATGAATGGTATTTTGCAACACATCATGACCACCCAATTAATAAGAATGTCAGTGGTTTGACTTTTAACCCTTTTATAGACAATTACTATACAATTTGTCCTTTCACCAAACTATACCTCATTTGGTTTAGAGTATAGACTGTGTCAAATTCTACTAGATTGACTATATCACATATAGTCCAAATGATATTAGTTCTTATCTATGAGACTCATTACTTTGTTCAGATATGTCCTTGAAGATCTTCTTTAAGACATGTCCACCTTGGCCAGGGATTTTCGAGTAATGATCTCTACAAAAGGCCATAAGTATACTCTCATTTTATTAGGAGTGATGAATCCTTTGTTGACCACTCAACTACCTTTGAATGCCTTATGCTATACCCAATCACCACCTTATGAGCAACCTATTTAGAAGCAATAAGGAATGCAGTCAAAGTATAGGATTCAGTATCTAAGATAACCTTGAGTATCTCAAGTCTAAAGATACTTACACCATTGCTATGATGAGACTATCATTGACATTGAATAGATATCCATGTGATTGTCTCATTACAGGTCATCCAATGTACTTGCTACTTTTAGTAGACATCCATATACTAACTCTAAACATCTCATGTTATTAGCTTATGAGATTAATTGCTTGACCTAGTCAAGGAGTATAACATGTGCTAGTCTATCCTGATTAACAATGTCCTGTCTTGTTAATCCTATGACTAGAGATTATTTAGGTATAAACACAATTACACATGATATAAATCTCATCATCATGATCTCATCATGAGTTCCTTCTTGTTGTGTTACATACCAATGACTTCATTAAACGATTTAAGATCTATATAAATTCATATGCAATGAATACCATATAATGAAAATGCCTTTTATTAATAATAAATGAGTACATTAAGTGCCTAAGGTGATTGCCTTTAGGGCACCTCTCTAATAAACTCCCACTTATACTAAAGCTAATCACCTTTAAACATTACACCATAGACGAATACATGACTATCATGTTTCTTTTGGGGAAATGATTTAGTGAGAATATAAGCTATATTCTGATTAGTGGGAACTCTTTCAATCATTTCTTCATGTCTATCAATGATCTCCAAAATCAAATGGTAATGTTTGAGTACATGTGTGGTCTTTTGATGGGACTGTGATTCCTTTTCTTATGAAATAACTCCATTGTTATCTCAATACCAGGGTATTAGATCAACAATTCTAGGAACCATATCCAATTATGTGATGAAATTTTCTTATCCAAATTGCTTCTTTAGCTACCTTAAAAGCTGTAATGTACTATGTTTCGATTGTGGAATCTGCAGTCATCTTCGATTAGAACTATTCCAACTGACTGCCCTGTCATTTAACTTGAAAACATAACCTAACTGAGATTTGGAGTCATCCTTGTTAGTTTGAAAACTAACATCTGTATACCCACTTGCTTTAAGCTCACCCTCTCCATAAACCAAGCATGCATCCTTAGTTCTTCTTAAGTACTTAAGGATATTCTTGATAACCACCCAATGCCCCTCACTGAGATCTGACTAATATCTACTTGTGGCACTCAGAGCATATGATATATTAGGTCTAGTACATTACATAGCATACATGATTGATCCAATAGCTGAAGCATATGATATCATACTCATGCGTGTTCGTTCATCATATGTTTTTGGACACATGGACTTAGAGAGGATAATCCCATGAGTCATTGGAATTAATCCTCACTTGAACTGTTCCATGCTAAACCTCTTTAGCATCTTATCTTGTATGTTGACTGAGAAAGACCAAGTAACCTTTAAGATCTATCTCTATAGATCTTTATCCCCAGTATGTAGGTCGTTTCTCTAAGGTCTTTCATGGAGAAATTCTTAGAAAGCCAAATTTTGACTGGTTAAAGAATTGAGACATCATTTCTTATAAGAAGTATGTCATCTATATACAATACTAGGAATATGACTGCACTCCCACTAACCTTCTTGCAAACACAAAGTTTATCCACATTTTGTAAAAAACCAAACCCTTTGATTGTCTCATCAAATTAGATGTTCCAACTCCTGGATGCTTGCTTCAATCCATAAATGGATCTTTACAATTTGCATACCTTTTTGCCATCACTTGATGTGAAACCCTCAGGTAGTGTCATGTACACATCCTTAGTTATATTTCCATTAAGGACAACTATTTTCACATCCATTTGCAAAATCTCATAGTCATTATGAGTAGTAATGGCTAGGAGTATCCTGATGGATTTAAGCATAGCAATTGGAGAAAAAGTTTTGTCATAGTCAACACCTTGTCTTTGATGATATCCTTTAGCTACTAGCCTAGCTTTATAGGTAACTATATTACCTTCCATATCAGTCTTCTTCTTAAAGATCCATTTGCACCCAATGGGTTTAATCCCTTAAGGCGAGTCAACCAAATTCCACACTTGGTTTTTAAACATGGAATTCATCTCTGACTGCATGGCTTTTAGCCATCTATCAGATTCTAAACTATTCAAAACTTCTTCTTAGGTAGCAGGATCATCAACCTCTATGAGCAATACGTCATTCTGTTTGCTTAAGAGAAATCCATATCGCTCAAGAACCACATGTATCCTACTTGATCTATGAAGGACTTGTGCTTTAGAAGGTGTAGTTGTTACTTCATCTCTATGAGTAACAAATTCGGGTTCTGTCAGTTGATCTGCATTTGTTTGAGCATCTTGAATTTCATCAAGTTCAATCTTGCTTCCACTAACTTATTTTAGAAGAAAATCATTCTCTAATAAGACAACAAGTTTTGAAACAAACATCTTTTGTTCCAAAGTGTGGTAGAATTGATATCCGAATGACTTTTTTTTTGGATATGCCATAAACAAACACTTATTAGACTTAGCTTCTAGCTAATCTCACATTGTCCGCTTCACATAAGTAGGACAACCTTATACTTTCAAGTGAGAAAGAATGTCTCTTGATACCACTAGGGAGAGAATCAACATTAATCCTTATTAGTTCGTGGCATTGTACAGAAACACAGTGGTGTCCACCTAGGTTTCAGTTTCCAGCCTATAAACCTTATAAGGACTAATACTGAATCTTACTGTGAAAAACATAAGAGAAGACATGAATCAAGAACCAAAGTATGACTATCCCTTGAAGGCTCTTTCTTGGCCACTAGTCGGATTGTCCTGTTATGATACTTAATTCAAGAAATCTCAAATAATTTTTAGATCTAGTGATTACTATACAATCATAGACTTTTTGGTATGGTTGATTTAAAGATTAGAGGAAGAGAAAAGTTTAAGCAAACAAATTTTTATTTCACAACTGGTAGATTACAAGGCCAAAACTCAGGATACCCCCTATTTTGTCTATTAAAAAGGTTTATATAATACTTATGCAGTGGATACACGCATCACTACTTACATCCTTAAAGGATAAGATTCCTAAATAGTACCATAATTATTTTGAGAAAAACTTAAAGCAAAAAAACAAACCACACTATTCAGTTATCATGTTAGCTTAATTATTATATCTTTTTACAAAGTGACAAACTTAGTGGCAAACATATTACTATTTCCTAATCGGTTCATGCGATGGTGAAAGATTCAAATCTTCAAGTGTTGGTTCCGGATCATACTGGGGCCAATCATCAAGATCATTCGGTTCTTCAATACTTTCAGGTGGAAGATCTGGATATTGAGCAAATTCTTGATTCTGATTATAATTGAAATTTGGAAATACTGGAAAGCCAGTTCTTAGTAGAGAATTTTCTTCAAAGTTGGGTCTGGGCAATGGTTCAGTCCTGGGCCTGGCTTCTTGTGTGATCGTCACATCTTCTAGATTTGGCTGATGTATCTGATCCTCTTCCTGTGGATCTTGATCAAGGACATGGTCTTCATCCTTTTCTCTGAGTTTAGGTTTAAGAGTAAGAGGCCATGAAACCATCTTGATCCTCTTGCAAGGATCTAGTCCTAGAGAAGTAAAACTTGTTGGTGATAAATGAAAATAATTATTCCTTTTCCTTAGCTCTAAGTGAAGTGCTGACTTAAGTTCCTCCAAACACATAAGATCTTCATGACACACTATTCTCCATAACTAAGAACTTCCAAAAGCCATAACTGTAGTAGTTCTTACGATATGAGTGTATGCACGATGGAATATGAAAATTCCCCCAATATGTTTTGGAACTCTGGGAGTCGAATTATCTGCAATCAGTTTTGCAAATAATTTTTTCCAATAATTGAGTGGCTGAAACCATGTTAAAAACTTAACCTGTGGAGATTGAATGTTTTCTCTGTTACATATGAATGGGAGAAAATTTATGAGAGAAATCTAAACTGCATGATAGTATAATGTTGATTGACACCATAAATACCATAACTGTTCAAGTAACATTAACTCTGTGGAGAGTCTATAGACAATCACCCAAGAGTACTTCACAGGGCAATAAACAATCTTCCTTAGAAGTCCCAACTTATCCTGGAACAACATAATGTACGTGAAAAGCATATTCTGGGCAAAACTCCTAATCTGTTTGAGGTTTGGACCTCTTGGACAATTTGGAGGAAAGTCTAAAAGACTGAGAACTGATGTGCTTGACTGGGAACTGGAAGCAAACTGAGAACTAGAAGCCATGAAGATGAGGGATATCTCTGATTATGATGAGATAAGATCGATTTGAGAAGGTGAAGATTGGATAGAAAATTAGGGATGAGATTTTTATCCCCTTTTATATGCTAAACTTCAAAACTGTAGCAGCTAAACCACTCTTTCCATCTTAGCAATTGTGGATGTGGAATAGTCTTCTGTCTGAAATCTAGCATAAGTCGAAAAGATGAGCAATCCATGACAAATGTAAAGTGATGACCAATCAGATGGAATTCAAATTTTTTAATTCCATATATCACAACTAAGATCTCTTTGAATGTTGAATGATTGTGAAGCCCACTGTCTTTGAAATGACCACTTGCATATCAACACATTTCTTTCTTATCTCCATTGATCTCAAAGAGTACTGCTCCCCAATATTCATCTGACGCATTTGTCTACAACAATCTTTTTCCTATAGAAGGAATCTGCAAATAAGTTAAACTCTGAGTAACTGATTTGATCTATTGAATTGATTTGGTGTGATTGGCCAACCATGGTGGGGGCTGCTTTTTCAAAAGTTGATATAATGGTTTTACCAACTTGTTATATCCTGATATGAACTGTCGGATATAATTAGCTATCCCAATGAACTGTTGAATCTATTTTACTGCTAAATTCTCGTCTAGGAATTTTAACAGTTCTTGGGCCAAATGGGGTTGAAGCCTGTAAGTTCCATTAGAAAATTGCATCCCTAGGAAATCAATAGTCGTCTGGGCCAGCTGCACCTTTGTTGGGCAGAGCATCACTCCATGGGCCTTTGTTAAATCTATAAACTTTTTAACCGTCTCATGATGAGAGTTGATATCTGGGTTGAACAACAAAATATCATCAATTTAAATTAGGGTTATATGCAACAATGGTTCATAGATTTGGATCATAGCCTTTTGAAACAATGAGGGTGCCACATTGAGTTCAAATGGCATCACTGTCCATTCATAGTGATGATTAGGAATACATAATATCGTCTTGTATCTATCTTTTGGAACAATGCCTAGGTGCCAGAATCCTGCCTTCAAGTTAAACTTCAAAAATATCTTTGCTGAAGCCATGAAAGGAAACATGGAATCTTTCCTTAGCAAAGGATACTTGTCATCTTTTAGAAATTGATTCAATGGTTTGTAATCAATAACAAGTCTTTTTTTCCCAATAACTTGTTTTGATCTTTTGTTAACATAAAATGCTTGGCATGTCCAATTTGACTTTGTAAGTTGTATGAGACCTTCTGCTAACAGCTGAGAACATTCTTGAATGCAAGCTTCAAATCTACTGGAGACATTCCTGGGTATGAAGCCTTTGTTGGATTTAAATCTTTTGAATTCTTAAATGGAAATGTGATGAAGAGTTCTGGTCTAGTCCAAAGAGGTGAATGGTGTTTCTGTGCAAATTCTGTATGAGAAAGAGCATAATAAGAATCTTGAAGCTCCTTTATCAATTCTGAGGACAATGAAGGAAAGTGTAGGGAAGGTTGCAAAGTAAATAGGGAAGGTATGGTAGTGTAGGGTAACAACTAGTTCTTAAATCGCAAACCTGTACGTAAGATGGACAATTTATTCAGTTTGAAATAAAGATCAAATCCTAGGACCAAATCTTTATCTAGAAGTTTTGATCCAAGGACATGTGTCCATATGATAAGCTCAGGAAAGATTTGCAATTTAATAGGGTTTCTGGTTTTTAGGGTTGTAGTAAAAAATTTTCCATCTGCTGCTTGAAAATGTTGATCATGCTAAATCCAATATCTTTCTAGAAGAATAGAAGGATTCATCATAGACTTGTGAGCACTAGTATCTATGAGTGCAATGATCTTTATGGGTTTGGCATATTTATGGGGAAAACCTATAATTGGGACTAATGGGATCGGGTGTAGTGTTTAGGTAGAACAAACAGTTGGAAAAGTGGATAAGGTTAAATCTATTAAAGGGATGGGTTTTGGAATAAGGGGAAATGTTTCAATGGTATAGGTAATTGGAATATAATGGTCTGGAAAAATTGAATTCTGAGAAGGTAATTCTTCAAGTTGTTCCTCATCTGTCTCTAATTCAAAGTCAGAGAACTCAACAGAAAACAATGCTCTTGAATCTAATTCATCATCCAAAAAGAACAATGATTCAATATCAGCATCTTCTAAATCCACTTGTGAGACTTGATGGATCTTCTGAATGATCTTAGCTGCTTTATTTGGCTTATTAGGGCAATTTTTTGCAAAAAGACCCTTCTTTCCACACACATAGCATCTATCACTCTTCTTGAATTTGTGCTTCCTTATTTTAAAGAATTTGAATTTCTTTCTTCTTTGCCTTCTTGACTTGTAATCATCTGGTGGCTTCCATTTATGGTATCTTTTGGATTTCCGAAAGGGGCACGTACACTTCTTGTCTTTACACTTAATCTGCAAATCTGGTCTTTTACAAGCCATCTTCCAAGAAGAATCATGATCAAAAGTCATCAATTCTTTGACAAACATTTTCTGTTGAGCACAAATCTTATCAACTGATAATAAGATTCTTTGATAAATTTCTCCAAGACTGAGACAATTCAAATCAATATTCTTCTCCTGGAGTTGAAACTAAATATAACTGGAAATGCTTTCTGGAAAAGACATTAGAAATGCTTGCTTCAAATTCACATCATTAGCTCCACCAAGCAAATAGAATCTTTTTGTCATTTGTTGATAATGTCTATCAAGGTCTTTTCTCAGAAGAGAACAACATTTTATTTTAAAATACTCATCTCTGTTCATATCATCATACTCCGCTGTAGTGCCAACAAACTCTTGATGAAGAGTTGTTAGTATCTCCGCAATCGACTGGGCATGATAAAATCTTAACATTGCTGCTTATGGTAGTCTAACAAACCAATCTCTTAATGCTCCTGTAAATCTGGAAGTGAATTCCAAGATTATTGCTGGAAATCTGGAATTAGGGCGTCTTTGTTGAACTTCAATCCAAGCATAAAATTCTTGGATCCTATCTCTCCATTTATAAGGAGGAATATCATCAAAAGTATACCACAGACCATTCTGTGGTATAGGAGGAATTTGAGGATCAGCTTCTGGAACATTTGTTTCCATTTCCTCTTCAGGTTCTTCTATGTGATAAGCAGGCTGCTCATGAGTTGTACCACTCTGCTATGAAGTGGCTAGATCTGCCATAAATTGAATGGGAGGAAGAAAATGTTTTAGGTCCAACTCATTATTTGAGATTTCAGATTCTGAGCTTTCAAAAGAAGGTAAGGTATTTCAGGAGATGGGCTTTCAAGCTGAGGAAGAGTTTGAATGGCTTGTTTTTCTAAAAAAGCTATAATAGCATTTGGCTTGGGTTGTTGGGGTTGTTTAACCATATGAGAATGGGCAACTTCTTTCTATTTCTGAGATTAGGAGGTTGTTTGAGAAACAGGGATTCACTGATCCGGTCCAGTAGTAATAGTAGGTGGGGTTTCAGGCCTTATAACAATAGGTGTTTGGGTTGGAATAATGTTAGGCTGAGTTGAAACAGTAATGGGCTTAGGCTTAGGAATAGGTTTTGGGACAAGATTTAACTGTTCCATAAACTATTTATGGAATAATTTTGATGCAAGACCAAACCTTTCCAATTCTCTCTATGAAGGCTGGTAAACAGGTGGTGGTGTATACAATGGTTGGTGTGAGGTTGGAAGATGCAGATAGGTGAACAAACCTAGAGGATATGTGAGTTCAGGAGACCTGGGATAGTCCTGCTTGAGATCTTGCTTTAAAGAAGCAATTTCTCTTTCCAGCTTCTGTAACTTTACTGCCTTTGCATCAAAAGTTGAATCATACATCCTGGTGGAAATCATATTCATCAATTCATTCATCAATTCTACCTTATGCCTTTCAAGCTATCTCAACGACTTATACAATGCTTCATATTTTGTTGTTTGCCTGGTATCCAGATTAGAGACCTTGCTTGTAACCTTATTGACTTTAGTCTTTATCCTTTGAAGCACTTTGTTTTGCACTTGTGCATTTTGAGTCTGCCAATTCAACACTGATTCTGCTGCAGAAATAGACTTAGAGGTTCCTTCATGTGTTACCATCATAGGTTTAACATATGGAGCAATCCTGACTTGTGATACAGGATCTATGTGGTCTTGAAGTGGGGGAAATTTTGTATCATAAGAAGTTCGAGAAGAGGGTGGTTGGTACATTGCAATCATTGGTATAGGTTCAGGTGTAACAGGCTTAGGTTTTGAAATAAGCTTATAACAAGATAAATGCTTTGGTTTTTCTGGTGGTCTTGGTGGCAAATAATCTGAGTGATCATCCCATGATGGTGGTGATGGTGGTAAAGGATTTTTATAGTGAGATGGTGGTGAATAAGAGACCACATAATAATATTTACCTGATGGTTGTCCTAACATACCAACAGAAGGATCTCCATTTTCATATTTCTCAAAGAACTGTTGTTCTAAACATTTCCCTTTCTTTTTGGACTTTCTGGCCTTTCTATTCCAATCTTCACTTTCTTTTTCCATGTGATCTGCATAACAGTCATCACAATCACATATGTCAAAGTAATTGTGATTCCCATTATGAGACTTATAAATATGTCGTGCTGAGCTTGAGAAAGCAAGAATAGGAATTTTCTCATGAGAGGAGACCGGCTGCATCATAAACTGTGTAGAAAACTCTATCGGTGTACTAGCCTGAGGTTCATTCTCATCAGGAGAGAAGGACTGAGTCTCAACCCTTCCATCTTTATGCTTTAAAAAAATTGGCTTTTTTAAACTCACTAGCTGATTCTTCTGATGAAGAAGTTCATAGTTTGTCAACCAAGACTGAGGAAAGATCTGAAGAAGGTCTTCCTTATTCAACATCTTTGGAATCTGTACCACTTTTGGAACTTGAGTGGAATCCACCGTAATACTCAAAACATATGTAGATGCTGGAATACAAAGATCCATTGCATGATTTTGAACTCTGTAAATCATCTGGTAGTGAAGAGTAGCTATATCTGTAGTAGCTACGTTATTTACTCCAGTGATCTAAACTTGCACCTTCGGAGGAAGAAGTTAAGTCAGCACTTCACTTGAAGCTTAGGAAAAGGAATAATTATTTTCATTAACCACCAACAAGTTTTACTTCTCTAGGTCTAGATCCCTGCAAAGATGGCTTGTAAAAGACCAGATTTGCAGATTAAGTGTAAAGACAAGAAGTGTATGTGTCCCTCTCGGAAGTCCAAAAGATACCATAAATGGAAGCCACTAAATGATTACAACGTCTTCCTTCTGCAGTCTACCACTGCACCCTACTGAAATAACCAATCCATACCTAGGATAACATCATACTCATGGAAAGGTAGTTCGATAAGATCTTAGACAATGATGGAACAATCTTTGTATACTTGGTTCACCACAGTGCTATACCCTAGAGGGCTAGTCACCTTTATCTCATAATCTAATCTCTCAGCTAACATGCCATACCACTCATCTATATTGGAACATATACAAGAATGCATAAGACCTAGATTAATCAAAGCAATTAAGCCTAAGTCAAAGATAAAAAAATGTACCAACAACCACATTTGAAGAACTCAGATCCTTTCTGGCCTTCATAGCATAGGCCCTTGCTGGTGCTCTACTAGCTTCTGACCTATTCATTGGATCAAATATGGCCTGTCTAGGTCTACCTCTATCCCCAGGGTCTATTCCTACCCCGTGCCTTGAGTTGGCACTAAACTTTGAACCTGAGCTAGTTCCTTATCTGTCTACAATAAACAATCTCTCCGGTAGTGGTCTTGAGACCTATACTTGTAACAAAACCATATGCATCCCTAGTGCTCTCCTCTATGGAACCTCCCATATGCTACACATTGAGGTACTGGCTCTCTCTATGTCTGAGCCTAACTACTAACAGTAGTAGAAATGACTCATGATGATGGCACCTGTATGGCATAGTTTGACTGACCTTGATCCTATCCCTATCCTTTAGACTAGACGGGTCCATAACTGGTGCTAGCCTTTTTGGTCTTTGACTGTGTAGCAATGTAAGCTGACCCTCTAAAGTCTCTCCTGGATGCTCCTCTGCTCTCTTCAGCTTTACCCTCTTCTTTGTCATAATAGAAGAAAATACCAACTTTGCGAAGTCCTCATACTCATATGAGAGCACATGGAACCCAATCTCATCTCTTAGACCATCCTTAAATCAGTAACACTTATATGCCTCATCCCTAATGATACCAATCACACACTTGCTCAACTGGATAAACTTTCTCTCATATACAGTCACTATCATATTTTCCTATCGCAAGTTCAGAAACTCTCATTTCTTCTCATCTATATATGCCCTCGACAGATACTGTTTCTTGAACTTAGCTGAAAAGAAATCCCAAATAAGCGATTCTGAGGTCTACGGCTTCTACAGAACTAACTTCCACCAATCATAGGCATGCTTCTGCAGAAGTGAAACAACATACCTAGCCCTATGCTCCTCAACACAATCCAGCTCCTCAAAGACCCTTTTGGTTTTCTCTAACTAGAACTCAACAGTTATCAGATCATCCTCAATATTGCTTGTGAAGTCCGTAGCTCCATACTTCCTCAGTCTATCAATATGAACCCTACATCTTGGTGGAAACTAAAGAGGTGGTGGAGGTGGCAGCAGCATAGCCTGTACCAACTACTGCAGTAGAGCAATAAGAATATGTGTAAGAGCATCCTAAGCTTGATCTACCTAACTAGCCATTGGCTGCTGTAGAGGGAGTGCACCAGCTGGCCCTTGCACACTAGCTTGGCTCGACTGATTCTAAGCCTCAATGTTTGGAGGACTATTATTCTTAGCCACATCATGCAGTTCAATCTCCATACTTGCTCTTTAGCATACACATCGATAGAAAATAGCCCATAGTAGAGTCATACAGGACAACACTCGTACAAGTGATACAACCTTTCCCACCTGGGTTCAAAATAGCCTAAACCTAGGCTCTGATATCACTAAATGTAACACCCTTTGATACAATTAAGAATAATCCCAATTATATCAAAAGATGTTACGGTGCTTATGAATTAAAATGTCATAATTTAAAACTTTCATGCACCATGGCCATAATGACTTAAATAAAAATAAAACATTATAAAAGGCTTAACGAAATAAAGTTAAATACATTAATCAAATGGAAAACACTAGCACAAAGTTTATACAAAACGAGAAGTTATAAAACTATCGTCTAGGAAATACAACTTGAAAAACTATAACTACCCAACCCAACAAACTTATCAAAACCAAAAGTATAATAAGCGTATCACCCACCCCACTCGCGTATCCTTAACTCTTATCCTTAGGCGTCCTTCTCTGATGATCAATTCTTGGGCTCCGAACTTGCACATGGAAAGCCCATATGCTAAGCAACTAGTGCTTAGTAGTACATAATGATAAGCAAGGCACACACACATGTTATATATACAATATGCATGATATGCTCATTGAGCTACTATAGCAATTTATTTCAAAGTCAGCACATGCACTAGCTCACATACTACATGACATACCATAAAGATCTCATATATAATGCACACATCAAACATGGTATATCAAACAACTAACCAGAATCATAAAAGTGTATACCACACTTAGAAGTATTTACTTGCCATTCTGTTGCTCGCCATACTCATATCTAGACTAAAATGGATACAGGTACTTTAAGATTCTCACTAGAGCCCTCAGGACACCTACTTGAGCTTCCAAAAATACTTGTTTGAGAAAAATGAAAGCACATAACAACTATGAGGGAAGCTCACCTGGCTTAACCTCAAGCCTTCAAAACATCTCATATATAACCCAACCTTGGTAGCTATCATTGCTTACCCTTGGGCCTCAAATTTAACCCAACTGAGGTAGCTCTCATTGCTTACCCCTAGGCCTTCAAAATATATTGTTCACAAATCAACAGAAGAAAAATGAGAGCACAGAACAACTACTGAGAGAAGCCCATCTGGTTTAAACCTGAGCCTTCAAAACATCTCGTTAATTTTCAAAATATCTTAAACATGACCAATATATATCACCAATACCGATCTCCCCCTTAATGGCATGCTATCTATCCTAGCTTTAGTCCTAGTCAGAGTAGTGGACTTATAATTTCACAACACGTACCACATATGTTTCATATTATTCATCAACCATGATTTCTCATAAATCACAACCACAACATGTATTATCATACAATGTTATAACATACATTAGAGGTACTCCTAAAGCATACAATTTCTCAAGTTAAGCAGCTTCACGCCCGTGAACACTCTTTTCATGGCTGTGATTAACCTCTTCAGGGGTAGCTTTCCTGTGAACCAAACCGTGATTCATGTGAATCAATACACATTCACGACCGTGATCACCTCTTCATGAGCGTGAACCAACTGTGAATCCATCTGTGAAACTATATGTGAACAGGTTTGTCTCAACAACAAAATTCATTTTCATGACATTCATGCCCGTTAACCCTTAATTAACGGTCATGAATCTAGAAAAATTTCCAAAAAACAGAACATCACATTTCATACCTCTTTCACATGCAATACTCTTTATGGTTGACCAATGTCAGTTACACTATCAACACTCTAGTATGAATTTTGGACATTTATCACAACCATATACTTTCTAATATCCACATTAACAAAATTAACTCATCAAACATCTTAATATGACCATGTTAACATAATAATTCCATCATGCATATCAATCCCACATTCTGGCAATTAATAACTCAATGAATATAGACATCATGCATCAAAAGCAAGGAACACATAAACATGTCTTACAAAGCCTTGGATGTGGTTATGTACAAACCTTACACCTAGAATGGAGATTAGCTAAAGCTTGTGCTCTTCAAGCTTGTTGTCTCTCTTGAGATGGAATCCTAGCTCATCTACTAGATCTTAGCAAGATGAACAATGTCCTCTGAGCCTCTAGAACTCATTCCAAAATCCAGAAACATAAAAACCAACTTTTCCCCCAAGAGCACAAGCTCTTTCTCCCACTTTTCTCTCTCTTTCTCTATTGAAACAAGGTCTTTGCAATCTTCAACAATGGAGGAAGAAGGGCTCTAGAGGAAGAAGAATATTTAATTAGCATGTTTCATTGGTTAATAGGGAGTGGGAAGTGGATTTAAAGGGATGGCAAGAAGAAAAATGTGACTGCCTCACCTGCCCTAACTTCCCAAGCTTCACGGTCGTGACTCATCTCTTACGGGAGTGAACCACTCCTTCACGTGCGTGAAGAAACTCTTCACAATCATGAAGAACCTCATCACAACTGCTAACAAAAACTCAATATTCACGACAGTAACACCCATTGTCATGGGCGTGAAATAATTGATTTCAACAACTCTCAAACTTTCAAAACTTCACTTAACCCTAACTCTCACTAATGAATAACATAACTTATAGGCCTTAATTACATGCATTACATAATATGGCCCATGATTAACATTCCAAACTATCCAAGACTTTAGTTATAGGCTAGGTGGTCTAGGGCTTAATCCATGTCATCATTCATACTTATATTTTCTTGTCTCTCTCATAATTATTTTGTTTTCTTCATCACCTACTCTCTTTTTAACACATGGTTCATGAAGTATCACTATTTTCTTGTATGCACATATGAATGTTCACAATTCATTGAATAGCTAACATATCTTAGTCCCTTTACTTGAAATTTCTTACTAAATAACAAATAAATAAATTATAGGAATAAGGCATTCATGACCGTGAATCATTGTTCATGCCTGTGAACAACTCAAGGTGCATTGCCTCATGACTAGGTTGAAAGGTTCACACCCATGGTCCAAACTATGTTTCAAGCCGTGAATGAATATAAAATGAATAGTATCATTTCCATGGAAATGTGACGCCTGTGATGTCATTTAGTCACGCTCGTCAATTTAGTAATTCATGCTTGTAACTAAATCTTCACTTCCATGACTAGTTGTTGGAAAATCACACTTTACTTTCCATATTCATTTCAAGTTTCTAAAAGCCTTAAAAATACATCAACATTCATTCCTAAGGTTTTTAACATACATACAATGTTTTTATCATCATTTACATGCTTCTAATATGCTTAAATTCCTAACATGTGATAACCCAATCAACAATTCACATAATGTCACCTTTATCATACCAATTTAAAGTGTTCAAGCAATAATTCATTATCAAAGGAATTTTAAGCACTAACTAACATGACAATTGTTCATGTCATCCAATTTTATACAATAATTTAGGCTATTGCCTTAAGTAATGCACAAACTTTTATCTTATTTTCCTTCACTTCACTAGGTCTCCTTCTCATTTTCTTTACTTGCTTGAGCTTGGTTCTCCTCACCTTGAGCTCTTGTTACACATAGAACAACCATAAGAACCCTTTAGGTTTTTAATATGCATCTCATACGTGGTCAAAACCAAAATCCAAGGAATTCCTTATATATATTAAAATTAGATCATACCATCTAATGGGAGAACCTGATTACCTATTCTTTGATCCTTTGTTTTTCTAAGCTTGTAAGCCTTTTGTTAAAGTTGGGTTATTGTAAACCACAACAATCCAAAGCTGGATTGACTCTAAGAGTAATCCACATGAAGGAATGAAAGAAACAACCATAAGGGTGATGGGGCGATCAACTAACAAAGTATTAGCAATGGAGGTTAATCTCTTGAGAGAGATGGAAAAAGAAGAGAGAATAACTTTTATCTTCTCAAGGTGGCAAAATTCATTTTGAGCCTTTTGAGGGTATTTATAAGTCTTCTAATCATAATTAGGGTAGGACACTTAAAACCTTACATTTGGCTTTCCATTCAGAGTGAAATTCTGCATAATTGTAGATCATCGTCATGCACGATAGCCTTTTGCAAAAGGGTTTGTTGTCACGCGCATATGAGCATACGAGGAATCCTCATGAGTGCAATAGAATGACATGCTGCATATGTCACTTACACACAACAACCATTATATGAACGTGACATCACATTCCTTTTATTCCTTCTATGCATATGACCCATTAGGTTTCTAGTTATATTGGTAACTCAATTAATCACATGATTTAAAGTAGATCATAAGTGGTACCTAGCAACACATCATGACCCTTAATTGACAAAAAGTTAGTGGTTTGTCTATAAACCCTTTCATAGACAATTACCATGCAATTTATCCTTTTACCAAGCTATACCTCATTTGGTTAAGCATATGGACTTTGTGTCAACTCCTATTAGATTGAGTACATCACACCTAGTCTAAATGGTATTAGTTCTTATCTATGAGACTCATTACTCTATCAAATATGTTGTTGAAGACCTTTTTCAAGACATGTCCACCTTGGCCAAGGATTTCTGAGTAATGATCTCTATAAGAGGCCGTAGGAATGATCTCTATAAGAGGCCATAGGTATACTCTTCTTCTATCAGGATTGTTGAATCCTTTATTGACTACTCAACTACCTCTAAATACCTCATGTTATACCCAATCACCACCCTATGAGCAACCTCTAAGAGGAAACAAAGAAAGGAGTTAAAGTATAGATTCAGTATCCAAGATAACCTTGATCATCCCAAGTCTAAGGATACTTGCACTATTGCTATGATGAGACTATCACTAACATTGAATAGACATCCATGTGATTTTCTCTTAGCAGGTCATCCAATGTACTTGACTACTCTAGCAAGCATCCATATGTTAACTCTAAATATTTCATATCTACAGCTAATGAGATCAGTTGTCAGACTTAGTAAAGGAGTATCACATGTTCGAGTCTATCTAGATTAACAATGTTCCTTCTTGTAAATCCTATGACAAGGGATAATTTAGATATAAATACAATTACACATGATAGGAATCTGAACATGATTTTCTTCATGCTATGTTATATACTGATGACTTCATTAAATGATTTAAGATCTTTATCAATTCATATGCAGTAAATACCATATAATGAAAATGACTTTTATTAATAATAAATGAGTACATCAAGTGCCTAAGGTGATTGTCTTTGGGGCACCTCTCTAACAATCTTCCACTTACACTAACGCCAATTGCCTTTATACATAATGCCATAAGCTAATACATGACAATCATGTTTCCTTTGGGGAAGGGGCTTAGTGAGAGGATCAACTATATTATAATTTGTGGGAACTCTCTCTATCTTTACATCACATCTACATATGATTTCTCATATCAAATGGTTACGTCTGAGTACATGATTGGATCTTTGATAAAACTGTGGTTCCTTTGCTTATGCATTAGCTCCTTTGTTATCACAATACAAAGGTATTGGATCAATAATGCTAGGAACCATTTCTAACTTTGTGTCGAATTTTCTTATCCAAACTGCTTCCTTAGCTGCCTCAAAAGCTGCAATGTGCTCTGCCTGGGTTGTGAAATATGCAGTCATCTCCTGTTTGGAACTCTTCCAACTAACTTCTCCCTCATTTAATGTGAAAACATAGCTTGATTAGGATTTGGAGTCATCCTTATCAGTTTGGAAGCTAACATCTATATACCATCTTATTTTAAGTTCACCATCTCTATAAACCAAGATGCATCCTTAGTCTTTCTTAAGTACTTAAGGATATTCTTAACAACCACCCAATGCCCTTTCACTGAGATTTGACTAATATCTACGCATAACACTCGAACATATGATATATTAGGTCTAGTATATAACATTGTATACAGGATAAATCCAATAATTGATGCATATGGAATCCTACTCATGTGTCTTCGTTCATCCTGTGTCTTTGGATACATAGACTTATAGAAGGTATCATGGGATTATTCTTGGACTATTCCATGCTAAACCTCTTTAGCATCTTATCTATGCATGTAGACTGAGAAATACTAAACAACCTTTTAGAATTATCTCTATAGATCTTAATCCCCAATATAAAGGTTGCTTCTCTAAGGTTTTTCATGAAAAATTCTTAGAAAGTCAAATTTTGATTGATTGAAGAATTGAGACATCATTTCTTGTAAGAAGTATGTCATCTACATACAATATAAGGAATACGACTGCATTCCCACTAACCTTCTTGTAAACACAAGGCTCATCCATATTTTGTATTGTGTTAACTGATATTTACAATATATTCATATAATGAAAAATAATTAATCAACTAAATCAAGATATTATTTGTAAAAACCAAGTGGTTTGACATAATATATACATTGATTACATTCTACATAAGCCTAGGAATTTTACATGTCTTGCAAATGCATCCCTAGCTATTGGTTTAGTAAATGGATCTATTACCATTTTGTTTATATAAATGTGTTTTAGAATCATTTTCTCTTCCGCGATCATCTCTCTAATATAGTGATATCTAATTTGGATGTGTTTGGTCTTTCCATGATATTTTGGATCTTTAGCATAAGCTAATCTAGCCATACTATCATAATGGATTGTCACAAGTTTAGATGTTGTCTTGATAATCTTTAAGTGCTGTAAAAACCTTGTCAACCAAATTGTCTCTTGTGTAGCTGAGGAATATGCTACATACTCAGCTTCCATTGTTAATAAAGCTATACAAGATTGATTTTTGCTACTTCATGAAATTGTGCAATCATTAAGTAAGAATACATATCCAGAAGTCAATTTTCATTGATCAATATCACCTCCCTAATCATCATCTGTATAACCAATTAAGCGTAAATCTTTCCCTTGATAGCACAAAACACAGTCTAAAGTTCTTTTAAGTTATCTCAATATTCTCTTGATTGCCATCCAGTGTTTCGGACCTGGATTAGATAGAAATTTGCTTACTAGCCCAACGACATAGCAAATGTCTAGAAGTGTGTACATCATTGCATACATCAGACTACTGATAGCACTGGAGTAGGTTAAGCAAATATTGCTTAGTGGTACATAATAATATGCAAAGTATAATATAACGTGTATGCATGACCATTAGATATCCATGCCAAATAATGTATGCATAAACATGTGAGTCTCATCTCATACTTTATACATTACCTTATTAAATAATTCATGCCTAAACTATAATACACTATCAATCGCATTTTCCATGCTTATATATAAAATTGACAAACATAACATTAAACACATATACAAACACACCAATATACATAACAAGTTAAATTGTTAATAACCACATTGCCCAATAACTATAAGTCGAATTAAAAAGGATACGAGTTATAAATAAATTTCTAGCTCTCACCCTAGCCCCTCAGGACGCTAGCTTTAAATATAGATAAGTATGCATACACTTTATCTCTAAGGGAGCTCTCATGAACATTAACCCTTAAAATATGAATTCCATGTCTGTAATGGCAAACCTAGGCCTCCCAATACTGAATTCCTTTAATGGCATACCATTTATCCTAACTCTAGTCCTTGTCAAAGTGTTAGGAATAATCAAACTTACCATTTTATTTTAAGCATCATGATTTTTAATTCATTAACCCATCATGTGTGTTTATAGACACAATGTCATCCTTTTAACAAATGAAGATCAAAGGTATTCCATAATCATGAAATACCCTTACATGGTTGTGAAACACACATTCATATTTTGTTTGGTTGTGATCCAAGTGGTGACACAACCCGTGAATGATTATGTTCATCGATAAATTAAGCAACCAGATGATTTACAACTGTGAACCCTTAGTTCACCGCTTTGAAACCTGGAATTTTAGCATTAACATAAACAAAGTTGTAGTTGTAACACATGTAAAAGCCTAAGGCTTACCAATATAAACTTCACTACCAACACTCTTTCAAACATATATTCTACCATATGACATACCAATCATCCAATTCCATAGATTAAGAGTACAATCAATATCTTAAACATGTCAAAATCATCTCTTAATTCATTCTTAACATCAATATTCGTTCACTCCTAGAAATCATCATCTTTAGTGAATTTTACCAACCTAGGCATATCATCAACCTTTCAACATTCCAATATCCATTAAACACAACCAAAGTAGCATTAAACACATTATTTTTCATTTATAGCATACTTAACCTCATTAATGTAACATTTATTACCAAATATAATCACATTTCATATACATATACATTAATTCATTTCTACAACCAAGTATTTAACAATTAAAGCACATAAATGCATCAAAATATACTTTGAATGTTGTTATGTACATATTTTGACCAAAAAGGAGCCTCGAGTACACCATTCAAGCTATTTGAAAGCTTTTTCCCTCTCTTGAAGGGGAGCTTCCTCCCAAACAAAAGATCCTAACACACAAATACAATAAAAGCCACATTATAACTAAATTTTCTAATGGTTCCACTTTTTCCCTCACAAAATAAAACAAAGGAAAGGTTTTCCTAACCCAAACACTAACTTAACTATAACCAAACTCAAATCCATGAAAAATGGAATAATAAAAAGATCATGATGGAGAAAGAGACTACTTACTTGAATCCATGAGTTATAGTGGTTAGGATTCAGATTTCTAGCTCAAAACATTGCTCTTTCTCCCACTCATGTTGTTCTCCTTAGGATTCCCTTTCTTCTCTTTGATTTTCTCATAAGATTAATTGTTTTCCATGTTTTTCCATTTAGTTTTAATGGGTTTTGAGTATAGAAATGGGTAGGATGGGGTCTAGTCTCTTGAGGAGGCATAAGGGTTAGGTTTAGATCTGTCACAATTAAGGAAGATGAAAGGTGTTTCACTTTTAAATCCCATGATTAATGGCCATAAATCAATGACTCATGGGTGTTAATCCACTGTAGTCTCACAATTAATATTTCTCTTTTTAGTTCTTGTTCTATCTCCATAATACATTAATCCTTATGCCCACCTACTTGTTAATTAACAACCATATAATTGTATTAACATATAGATCTTATGTTACGGGCGTGACATTTCTTCCCCTATAAGAAAATTTAGTCCTTCAAATTTTACCTGATTGTTCAGCTGAAAACAACTATGGATATTGAGTATGCATTATTTCTTCACTCTCCCAAGTGGCTTCTTCCATAAAATGATTCCTCCATAGCAACTTTACTAAAGGAACTATTTTGTTTCTCAACTCTTTCACTTCCCATGCTAAAATTTCCACTAGTTTTTCCTTATAAATTAAGTTAGGTCACACCTTGATGGTTTCCTCTAAAAACACATGGGCAAGGTCTAACCTATATCTTTGAAGCATAAAGACATGAAAAATATTGTGAATCTTTGTCAACTCTGGTAGTAAAGCAAGCCTATATGCAACTGGCCCAACCCTCTATAGAATCTCATACGGTCCAATCAACCGAGGACTCAACTTCAATTTTTTGCCAAAGCGAATAACCTTCCTCTAGGGAGACATTTTAAGAAAACTTTATTGCCCATATTGTACTCGATATCCTTTCCTTTTAAGTCTGGATAAGACTTTTGCTGGTCTGATGCAGCCTTAAACCTATCTTTGATAATTATGACTTTTTTCAATGCATCTTGCATTAACTAAGGTCCCACAAGTTTTCTTTCATTGAGTTTTATCCAACAGAGAGGTCTCTGACACTTCATGCCATAAAGTGCCTCATATGGCACCATTCTAATGTTTGGAATGATGATTATTGTTATAAGAGAACTCTATAAGAGGTAAGTACTTCTCCCAATTTCCCTCAAACTCAATAGCACAATATCTTATCATGTCCTCTATAATTTGAATAACTCTCTTTGATTGATGATCTGTATGAGAATGAAAGGCCATACTGATATTAATTCTTATACCCAAGGATTTTTGTAGACCACATAAAACTGTGATGTGAACTTGGGATCTCTATTTGGTATGATAGAAAAGGGCACCTTGTTTAACCTATATTAAAAAGGTACCCTAAAGGCAATCACCTTAGACACTTAATGTACATATTTAATATTTAATAAAGACATTTTCATTATATGATATTCATTATTATGAATTGATATAGGTCTTAAATCATTTAATAAAATCCCTGGTATATAACACATCATAAGAGACATCACGATGAGACCATGATTGTGAAATTCTTATAATCTATTATTGTGTTTATACCTAAATGATCCTTACTCATAGGATTAACAAGATGAGATATTATTAATATGAATAGAATAGAACATGTTGAAATTATTGACTAAATCAAGTAGTTGATCTCATAACTCTAGACATGAGATGTTTAGAGTTAACATGCGGATGCTTCTTAGAATAGTTAAGTACAATGGATGACCTAGCTATGAGATAATCACATGGATTATCTACTCAATGTCAGTGATAGTTTCATCATGGCAATCATGCAAGTATCCTTATACTTAAAATGCTCAAAGTTATCTTGGATACTGAATCCTACACTTTGACTCCATTCCTTGTTTTCTCTGAGAGGTCACTCATAGGGTGGCGATCGGGTATAGCATAAGGTATTCAAAGATAGTTGAATAATCAATAGAGGATTCACTACTCCTGATAAAATGCAAGTATACTTATGGTCTCTGGTGGAGATTATTACTTGAAAATCATTAGACGAGGAAGACATATCTTAAAGATAGTCTTCAAGTACATATCTAACAAAGTAATGAGTTTTACAAATAAGAACTAAAACATTTGGACAAAATGTGACATAGTCAGCCTAGCGGGAGTTGACAAATAGGTCATAATCTGGACCAAATGAGGTACAGTATGGTGGAATGATTAATTGCACAAAAATCATCTATGAAGGGGTTATAATCAAGCCACTGAATTTCTGGTTAATTGGGTGGTCATGATGTATTACTAAATACTACTTATGATTTATTTAGAATCATGTGATGATTTGAGTGGCCAACATAACTAGAAACCTAATAGGTAACACAAATAAAAGGTTTGAAGAACATGTGTAATGAGCTTTAGATTGGATTCAAAAGATAATAGAGAAAATCTGGACAGGGTAAAGTCGTAGTCCCGAATTGTCTCAGTCAAAATAATGTATTGCGGTCACTATTTCCTATTAAAGTTTCACAAGATGTTGTCATGATCGCAAAATGCCTGACTTGACATAAGTATTATGTAATCAAGATAACTCGTGGTCATGAATGGGTATTTGTAGTTGCAAGTCATGACGATGCAACCATGCCTAGTTTTGTTTGAAAAGCATGGCTAAGGGATTTAATGTTCCTAGCCCTAAATGGGATCAAGGGACATATAAATACCTCTCTTTAGAGCATTTTTTTCATCAACCTCCATCAAAAAAGATAAGTGTTATATCTCCAAAAGTCTTTGTCTCTCTCACACTATTGATGTTCCATAGCTAGTATTTTGGATCATCAACCACTCATTTCCTTAGAGGTTGTCTTCTTCATACTTTATATGCATACTCTTAGAGACAATCCTAGCTTTGGATTGTTGTGGTTTGCTACAACCCAATAAGAAAAAATCTCACAAATCAAGTGTAACATCTCTTCTACCCAAAAATAATCTTGTCAGGGTATCAAGATGTTCGGACACAAATCACTATGTGTGATACCTGGGCAGGATTTACTGATAAACTTAGATTAATCTATGCACAATATATCATAACAGATAAATATACATGCCTAAAATTTATTTATAAAAATCACAATGATTTAAAAAAAATTATTTACAACAAGTTTCAAACCAATTTGTTTTAAAAAAAAAGATATAATGATAATGTCCTTTACTCGTATGACATGTCTTTCATAAGTACAGCCGCTTCTCTTTCGATGAGACCCCTGGATCAATCACTTTATATTTATTAACTCTACTTTTATTCCTGACTCTAATACATGTGAAAGAAAGAACACTTTCATGTTGAGTTTACCAACTCAGTGGTGCAAAAATTTATAGTAATAGTTATTCAAAATTAAATAGATTTAATATCTACACTTCCTTTCTATAATAATAAGAATATCACTTACTGCCCAAAGTTAAAGATAATCATAAAAAAATTGTTTATGTACTGGTTTAATTAGTAATCTCATACAATATTGTTAAGTATTAAATGAATTAATTATGCCACACAAGAGATTTATAAATGTCCATGCTTTTATTTATTTATACAACTTTTGTCTATATTTAGTAACATTTTACATAAATTTTACTCTTCTCAATATAGTATCCAAAATTGATCTCATATAGCATCAACTATTAATCACCACCTTCGTACCATGTCATTTTATTATCGAGTAACATTTCCTCATTCTCATATATTTTAACATCCTAGACTTTCCCCTAGAGATATAACGGCTACTGTCAATCAACATAAATCTTAGGATCAAAGATAATCATACGACCTAATAATATTATCTAATCCAAGATAACCACATGACTAGATAGATCTAAGATAACCACATAACTAGTATATAAATAAAATGTATGATATTATACTTCTCATGACCAAAATACTCACAGGTCATGGAGTTCTACCCTATTGGTATGCCAACAAATTCCTAGTCTATTGTTTAACCTAATACATGAGTTCAAAATAATCAATTCTCAACTTTTGTTTTTCCAAGTATTTTTTTTATTTTTTCTATTTGACACCATGGCATAATATTTATTTTTTTTCTAAAATATATTTGCAACAAATATTCATTTTTTATTTCATATGCAATTTAAAATATACTAATAATCACATTTCACAAATATATATATATATATATATATATATATATATATATGCTATTTCCAAATTCTTTCATTCAAATATGTCATAAAATTTAATTCATGTCATAAGTAAATAATACAATAATAAAGAAATATTATACTTATCAAATACTCAAGTAAAATATTTTCAGTTTAAAATTAATATATAATCATTTAATGACCAAATATAATAAATTCTTGCACCAATGATAAATTTTCTCATGTGCTTTATTTGACTTTATAATATACTACTTTATTATTTTCTAGTAATAGAAATTTATTTAATATTATATTTGATTAATCACAAATTGCTTATCATGCTTTAATCAATTTAATCACATATAAATCATTTTTATATTATTTTTTAAAAATTCAATTCACAAATAAATATTTATCATATTTGTATTTATTATTTTTCTCTCAATGAAATGCTTACCACTCATTTTGTGCCTTACGAGATTTTAAAAAATTCTCAATTTTACATTATTATTCATAAAATATTTTAACTTTTAGCAAATTCACTAAACTAATTTATTACAATTATTCTTATTAAATATATTAATTATGAAAATCCATCAATTAATTTTTTCACTTTTACTATAAGGATTTTGCACAAATTTTTTTTTTCTTTTAAGAAATTGTTGGAGTCCACCAGTTTTTTTCCCCGATCCGTTCTCGGCTCTAGTTCTAGTCTCATGCATTAACAACAAATAATTTTTAATTAACTACAAAATCATAAAATTCCCCAATAATATTTCGCTCTTTCATATATATCATAATTTCTTATCGATGATATTTCTCGTTATATACGTTCGACGCATAATCTGAAATTTCGATAGCCTGACACATTTTTTTATGAGAAAAAATTTTCAATATTATTTTTTTCATAATAATTTATTTTTCTTATTTTTCCTCCTTCATAAATATTTTCTTCAATTTATTTTCATTTTTCTCCAAAAATTCATTTTCAGCTCAACAATTTCCATTAATTTAATAAATGCACTAAAAATTCCAAATAAATTTCTATAATTACTTTAACCAATTTTTTTATTTTTCCATTATCAATATCACCATAATAACATTCAATAATTTCCAATAAAAGTTTCAATAATTTGACAAAAAATCCACTAAAAATTCTATTAAATATTTCTTCCACTTCAAAAATTATTTTCTACTTCTAAACACCTCAATTAACTCCACTCATGTCATTTTAAGGCATAATTTCTCTAAAATAATTCCTCAAAAAATTGTCCATAATTATGAAAATCTCCAAAAATTCCACAAAAATTTCTAAAAATTATTTTCATGTAGTTTCCACTATATCTGTCATCCTCAAACTCATTTTACTCATTTCTAATTTTTCCATAATATTTCTATGAAATCTTAACTTACCGTTTTCACTAATACAATTCCAAATCACCATCATTCTCAAAATCAACTTAAAGAGGAAGTTAAAATTAGCCTAAATCAAGTAATATTTGAGAGAAAAGTGAATAAATCTCACCCTTATATTTTCTTTGAATTTTGATCAGGTCTCCAAAAATATTTTATTCACTCCTACTTAATTCCTTATGCTCCCTTAAGCTTAGATGATAGTAATTTTTTGCAAAACAAATGGAAGAAACCAAAGAGAGAGAGCTATGGTTGTTGTCCAAAGAAGAAGAATAAAAAGAATTTTTTTTTATCATTTTTAAGTTATGAAAAATGAGAAGAATTAGCCAACTTTAACTTTTATAATCAAATTAGTGACTCATTAATCTTAATTAGCTTAATCTTGCTCTTATTGCTTGATTAAAATAAATCAAGAAGATATTTTAGCAAATATCCAATTAAATCCAAACGAAAGTTTGACTTTTGACCAACAACTTCTCTACTTTTCAATTTATTCATTGAATAAATTTAATTTCTCCAATTCCATATCCCAAATAACTTAGTTTTTCCAAATTGAACATATCAAAATTCATTAAATAATTTTTCTCTTCATACTAGTCTTTTTAATTTCAAAAAATGACCACTAGAGTGAAAATCGGGTTTCAGCGATTTAGTCATTTTTCTAAATCAGACCAGTAAAAATTCATCTAAAATCTTATTTCCAAATTATCTGTTTAAAAATTTTTGTATTAATATGCAATTGCATAAGCACAATCACTATCATGAAGGCATCTCTAACTCTTTATCGATAAAACAGACCATAAATTTGCACTAAGGACTGTATTTTCATAAATTGAAGCTCTTAACCTTAAAATCTTAGCTTATAACTCCACCTATGATCTTGAAATAATGTACTCTATATTTTGGTATGCTTAAATTGAATTCTCACTATCAGGCGAAAACCTTGTATTTTTGACTTGGTATATTGCCTCATTTTGTGTGGATGACTTAAAATCACAACGGATCATCAAACTAACTTAGTATCCATATAAAATATCATAATATTATTTTAAATTAAATTTCTCATATTTATATGTCCGTACATAGACTCTGATCGATACGTATCTATACTGCGATATAAACGACTGCAATACCCGTGTACGATTAAGGTTTAGATCGCGGATGTGACATCAAGGTTAATTCTTCAAGGGTAATATCTTTCATCCATTTAATGGCATATATCCAATTTTGAATTATATAAGCTTAATCAATGGGTTTTAGGTTAAATAAATTTTAATCATCCACTATTTAATTTGTGAGATATATGATCTAAAACCCATCAGTGGTATCAAAGCCTCTCTTTGTAAATCAATTTTGGAATTAATTGATGAATCAATGAGTTTGGTTGAAAAGAATGGATAGTACACCAACAGCTATGTAGGAAATGTTGAACCTTGAGGGGTATTTCCATCATTTTGATGATAACAAATAAAATAGCAATAATGTATTTAACAATGTTTGTGTTCTAAGTGTGTTAAATAAGATATATTTTTATTACAACATGAAACAAGATTGAAAGAAAACTTTTCAAGATAAATATCAAAGAAATAGCAAAGTGTCACGTTTGTGACTACTAATGTCATGCCTGTGAATGTAGCTTAGCACCAATTCTCCACCATTCAAAGTTGATGGCCATGAAGGCTCAAACCAACCATGAATGATCAAACAAGTCACGCCCGTGACCAAACATTTCCAATTCTTCTAGAAAGTGTCATGGCTAGAGTCACCACTTGGACCACGACTTGAAAAAACATTCACGCTCATGACCAAATATTTTCAATTCTTCTAAAGAATGTCACGGCCAGAGTCACCACTTGGACCATGGCTTGAAAGAATATTCAAGCCTGTGACACATATAGTTACGTCCGTGAACGAGGATAAAGAAACATGGCAGATGCGAATTAAGAGTTGGATGAACGACTACTTTCCCACTAAATGCACCTAAACGACTACAATTCATAGAGGGAGTATAAATGCAAGTCATTTATAAATCCCAAAGAAATGAATAAGAATAAGGAGAATAAGAAGAATAACAATTATTTTTTATCTTTAATCTTGTTGTAGCCTTGTGCATTAATTATTTTTCAACAATCCTCTACTTCTTCTGAAAACCTAATTGCTCATAACTTCTGAGCATTTTAGGTTAGTGAGTGTTTTTCATTATAATCAATTACTCAAAAGTAAGCTTGTGTATATTGGATTAAGAGTGAAACACTTTTAAGGGTTTATTGTGTGAGCCATAAAACACAATGAAAGGGTTTATTGTGTGAGCCATAAAACACAAGGAATTTGTTTTTGTGTGAGCCATTGAAAAACACAAGGGAATCTTTGGGTTAGGTGTTAGCCATTGAAAGAAACACCATAGTTGGGAGTGAGCTTGAAAAACTCAATTGTAACACTTAGTGTGTTAGTGAAACACCCAATTAAGATTAGGGAGATGAGTAGGGTTTGTTAATACCCTAACCTCTATAAATCTTATATGTGTTATCTATCGTTCCTTCATCTATTTTATTTATTCTGCACTTTTAATTAAGCAAATTTTTATTTGCTAAACAATTCAACCCCCTTTCTTGGTTCATTGTCTGGGCATCAATTGGTATCAGAGCTTGTCTAGCAACAAAGCCTAATAAGAGCTAGCAAAGATTAAGAAATAGCTAATGAAGGATTTCAATGTCTCAAACCTTACATTGATGGAGCAAACTACACTCATTGGAAATTTCGGATGGAGACATATCTCGATAGTGAAGGAATCGAAGTTTGGGATAGTGTTTGAAAAGAATGGACACCACCAACCAAGAAAAGAGTTGATGGTGAAGAATAAATTTTTTCAAGAGATGATTGGACGGAGCCTTAACGAAGAGCTAATTTCAAAAACAAAAAGGCAATGACAATCCTTACAAGCTCTTTATTTATTGAAGAATGTGGCATAATCCAACATTGTCCTACTGCATATAGCTTGTGGAAAACATTGGAGTATTATCATGAAGGAACCAAGAAAGTAAAATCCAAGAAGATTCAACTTCTTACTTTGGAATATGAACTCTGCAAAATGAAATCCAATGAATCCATCATCGACATGATGAACCATCTTATAGCAATCATCAATAGCATGAGAAAGCATGGAAATCACTTGAGCTTGGAACATGTGAACAACAAAATTATAAGAATCCTTCCTCTCAAAGACTATGGTTCAAGAGTTATAGTAGGAATAGGCCAATAAAGGCATGATCATCATGCCTACGGATGTGCTTATTGGCAAATTTCTAACGCATGAGATGGTGGTAAAAAGAGATAGAGAATTTGAAACCAAACTAGAAAAAATAAAACCTCTACTTCAAAATCTCAAGAGGTAATTAAAGATGATTAAGAGAAGAGTGATAATGAGATTGAGGACATTGCATGCTCTCTGGAAGAATAAAAAAAATGATTGAAAAGAGACTTGGCAATTCTTAAAACTTCAAACAAAGAATCTTCAAACACTCCTCAAATGAATCTCAAAGAAATAAATAGAAGGTAAAGTGTTATGAATGTGGTAAAAAAAGGACATATCAAACTAGAATGTCCAAAGCTCAAGAGACATAAGAAAATATTTCAAAAAGATGTGGGGAGAAAGGTCACAAAACCACATGGGATGATGAAAGCTCATCAAGAGAAAACAATGATAATGAAGGAAAAGAGGTCAACCTATGTTTCATGGCTTTAGAGGATCACTTCACGGATGAGGTAGGTCCTTCTTACTCATACTCTGTTAATGATAATAGTAGTGATAATAAGAGTGATAGTGAAGATGAAAATGATGAACAAAGTTTAATAGAAATGTTGAACCTAGAATTAGAAAAATATAAAAGTAGACTTAAAACTTATAAAAATAATATTTTAGATTTGAAAAATCAAATGGAAGTTTTACAAAAAGAGAATGCTGATTTTATGATTTCTAATGAAACTCTTCAAAAATCTCTAGACGAGTATTCCTCTAGACCCTCAACTAATTCTTTGTTTAAAGAAAACAATATTTTGAAAAATGAAATTGAGGAACTTAGAAACTCAATTTCAAACTTTCATGAAGGGAAAGAGAGTTTAGATACTCTCATAGTCTCTTAAAGACCACCTCTAATAAGACATGGTCTAGGATTTAATAAAACACTATCTTCATCTCACAAGACTATATTTGTTAAGTCTAGTGCACCACAAACCTCCATAATTAAGGTAATAGTCCCAAGGGCTAAGAGCATAGCACACACAAAACCTTATATTCAAAAGAAGAATAGTCATGGGTCACTTGGCTTAAGAGGGAAACCTCAAAATTCCAATCATGTTTTTATGTATAAAAGGCATACACCTAGAAAAACACCTATTTATCATGCATGTGTATGTCATTGCACACAAACTCATTCTAAAAGGATGTTAAGACCCAAAAGCATGTCAAAACTGAAATATATATATATATATATATATATATATATATATATATATATATATATATATATATATATATATATATATATATATAGAGAGAGAGAGAGAGAGAGCTAAACAATGCAATTTGTTAAACCTTGAGGGGTATTTCTGTCATTTTGATGATAACAAATAAAATAGTAATATTGTATTTAACATACTTGTCTTCTAAGTCTATTATACAGAACATGGATTAAAATAGCAAGAATGGAGATTGGAAGAATAATCCTTGAAAAACAAAATTCAAGAAGTAGCATGTTCACTGCCATGACTCTATGAGTCACTCCCGTGAAAGAAGCTAACCGTTACCAAAACGAACATTTGAAGTTCATGGCCATGAAGGAAGAACAAACCGTGAAGTGGGCATTTCAGTCACCCCCGTTAAGGTTCATGCATTTTCATCCAGAGAGCTTCATGACCAAAGTCACCACTTGGATCACGGCCGGGAAGCATGTCACGCCCGTGAATGAGTATGTCACGACCGTGACTCCATATGTCAAAACATTTCAGAGAGCTTCACGACCAAGGTCACCACTTCAGTCAAGGCTTGGGAAGCAATGTCACTCCCGTGACACATATAGTCACGCCCGTGAACAATGAAAGAGAAAAATGTCAGGCGCAATTTTTTGGTTGGTACAACGGCTAGTTTCGTATTTAATGCATCCCAACGGTTATATTCAGCCATGGGAGTATAAATGGAAGTCATTTATGCATTAAGAATAAGAGAATGAAGAGAATAACAATAGAATAGCATATACTTCGAATTTAATTCTTATTACAAGCAATTTGTACTTTCATACTTTGAGAACAAAATCAATTCTCTGTAAAAATCTTTTTGCTCTTCATTTATTGAGCAATTACGATTTGTAAGTGTTCTCTCTGTAATCTTTACTCAAGAGAGCTTTGGGTATTTCTGGGTTAAGAGTAGAACACTTGTAAGGGTTTGTTGTGTGAGCCTCAAAACACAAATTAAAAGGTTGTTTGTGTGAGCCTGTAAAAACACAAAGTGAAGGTTGTTTGTGTGAGACTGTAAAACATAAGGAATTGGTTATTGTGTGAGCCATTAAAACACAAGGGATTTCTGGGTTAGATGTGAGCCATTGTGAGAAACACCATAGTTGGGAGTGAGCTTGTAAAACTCCATTGTAACACTTAGTGTGTTAGTGAAACTCCCAATTGCGATTGGGGAGAGGAGTAGAGTTTGTTAACATCTGAACCTCTATAAAAATCCTTGTGTCAAATTTCTCTATCCCTCCTAAAATTAATTTTTTTATTTCTACACTTTAAAGTTTAATTTTTGAAACTCCAATTCAACCCCCCTTCTTAGCTTATTATCTGGGCAATAATTGGTATCAGAGCTTAGTCTAGCATCGAAGCCTAAAAAGCGCTAGTAAAGTTTAAGATATGACCAGTGAAGGATTCCAAAGTCTCAAACCTTACTTTGATGGAGCAAATTATGCCCATTGGAAGTTTCAATATCTGGATAGTGAAGGAATTGAAGTCTGGGATAGTGTACGAAAAGAATGGACACCACCAACCAGAAGAGGAGGTGATGGTGAAGAAGAAATCTTGTCAAGAGATGATTGGACAGAGCCTCAAAGAAGAGCAAATTTCAAGAACAATACGGCAATGGAATCAAACTTCTGACCAACAGCATACAATATGTGGAAGACCTGAACCTCTATAAATCTTTGTGTCATATTTTCTCTATCCCTCCTAAAATTAATTATCTATTTCCGAACCTTAAAGTTTAATTTTTTGAAACTCCAATTCAACCCCCCTTCTTGGCCTAATATCTGGGCAACAATTGGTATCAGAGCTTTGTCTAGCATCGAAGCCTAAAAAATGCTAGTAAAGAGTAAGATATGGCCCATGAAGGATTCCAAAGTCTCAAACCTTACTTTGATGGAGCAAATTATGCCCATTGGAAGTTTAGGATGGAGACATACTTGGATTGTGAAGGAATTGAAGTCTGGGATAGTGTACGAAAAGAATGGACACCACCAACCAGAAGAGGAGCTGATGGTGAAGAAGAAATCCTATCAAGAGATGATTGGATAGAGTCTCAAAGAAGAGCAAATTTCAAAAAAAAGAAGGCAATGACAATCCTATCAAGCTCATTATCTATTGAAGAATGTGGGAGAATACAACACTGCTCAACATCATACAGCATGTGGAAGACATTGGAGAACTATCATGAGGGAACTAAGCAAGTCAAATCCAAGAAGATTCAACTTCTAACCTCAGAATATGAGCTCTTCAAGATGAAATCCAATGAGTCAATCACTGACATGACCAACCGCCTTCTAGCCATTATAAATGGAATGAGGAAATTTGGGAAGCATCTGAGTTTGGAAGATGTAAACAATAAAATCTTGATAAGTCTTCCTCTTAAAGACTATGGTTCAAGAGTTGCTGCCATAGAAGAAGCAAATGAAGATATGAGCATCATGAATACTGATGTGCTGATTGGCAAACTTCTCACACATGAGATGGCAGTGAAGAGAGATAGAAGCTTAAAGCAAAGCCAGAGAAAAGAAAGCCTTTAGCACTCAAAGCCTCTACTTCAAAATCTCAAGAAGATAGTGAAGATGATGAAGAAATAAGTAATGATGAAAATGAGGACATTGCTATGCTTTCAAGGAGATTAAAAAGAATCATTGAGAAGAAAATGAGCAACTCTAGAAAATTCAGGCAAAGAAACCTCAAACAAACTCTAAATGATACACAAAGAAGTAAGGAAGAGGTAAAATGCTATGAATGTGGAAAGAATGGACATATCAAACCAAAATGTCTAAGGCTCAAGAAGCATAAGAGCAAATACCAAAGAGACAATGGGGAGAAAGGTCACAAAGCCACTTGGGATGACAAAAGCTCTTCAAATGAAAAAGATGATAATGAAAGTGAAGAGGTCAACCTATGCTTCATAGTTATTGAGGATCACGTCTCGGATAAAGTAAGATCACTACACTCATACTCTTTCAATAATGATAGTAGTGATAATGATAGTGATAGTGATGATGATGATGATGAGCAAAGCTTAATAGAAGAATTAAATATAGAATTAGAGAAATATAGAAGTAAATTTAACATTTATAAAAATAACATCTCTAATTTAAAAAAACAAGATAGATGGTTTAGAAAAGGAAAACATAAAGCTTAAATCATCTAATGAATCTCTCCAAAAGTCATTAGATGAATACTCATCAAGACCCTCAACAGCTTCATTGTTAAAAGAAAATAATACTTTGAAAAATGAAGTTGAGGAACTTAGAAATTCCATTTCTAAATTTCACAAAGGTAAAGAGAGCTTAGATACTCTCATTGTGTCTCAAAGATCACCCTTAATTAGACATGGTCTAGGATTTAAGGACACATCATCATCTTCTCACAAAACTATATTTGTAAAGTCTAAAGAATCTCATATCTCCACACCTGTTAGAACAACACCAAGAAATAAGCATGTTAAACCTTCTATACAGAAAAAGAATAATCATGCCTTTATGTATAGGAAGCATGCATCTAGAAAAATGCAAATTAATCATGATTGTGTATGCCATTGTTCTCAAAATCAGTCTAATAGAATTATGGCATTCAAATACATAGTAAGACCAAAAAGCAAGTTTAGACCGAAACAATGTAATTATTGTATGAAAATTGGTCACATAAATAAACATTGCTGGATAAGGAAGGCTCATTGGGAATCTTCATGTGCTAACCCCCAAGGACCCAAACTGATTTGGGTACCTAAAATTCATACTTAAATTGTGATTTTATAGGTATGCCTCAAGTCCACAATAAACAAAAATGCTTGGCTAGTAGACAGTGGATGCTCAAGGCATATGACAGGAGACAAAGAACTTTTCAATGAAATTAAAAGTATTGATGGAGGTAAAGTTACCTTTGGAAACAATGCAAAGGTGTCTTGTGACTACTAGTGATGAATCATGGCTGTGGCATAGAAGACTTGGTCATGCTAACATGGACTTAATACAAAGTCTTAGCATAAGAGAACTAGTAAAAGGACTGCCAAGAGTTAAATATGAAAAAGGCAAGACATGTGATCCTTGCCAAAGAGGAAAGCAACACAAGTCATCCTTCAAAGCCAAAAACATAGTAAGTACTTCAAAACCTCTTCAACTTCTGCATTTAGACTTATTTGGACCTATTAGAATTGCTAGCTTAGGAGGAAAACATTATGCATTTATCATCGTAGATGATTACTCTAGATTTACTTGGGTAATTTTCTTAGCTCAAAAGAGTGATGCTTTTGAAAATTTCAAAAACTTTGCTAAAAGAGTTCAAAATGAAAAAGGTACTGCATTTCAAAAATAAGAAGTAATCATGGGAAAGAATTTAAAAATGAAAACTTTGAAAGCTTTTGTCTTGAACATGGCATTTCACATAATTTCTCATCTCCTAGGACACCTAAACAAAATGGGGTAGTTGAAAGGAAAAATCGAACTTTAATTGAAATGGCTAGAACAATGCTTAATGAATATGAATTACCAACTTATTTTTGGGCAGAAGCCACAAACACTGCATGTTACATTTCAAATTGAGTTTTCAAAAGACCTCTTTTAAACAAAACCTCATTTGAGCTATGGAATGGATGAAAGCCCTTGATATCATACTTTAGAGTATTTGGATGCAAGTGTTTTATATTGAACACCAAGGATAATCTTGGAAAATTTGCCTCTAAGTCTGATGAAGGTATCTTTTTAGGATACTCTACAACCAGCAAAGCATATAGAGTATTTAATAAAAGATCATTAACGGTTGAAGAATCCATGCATGTTGTTTTTAATGAATCTAGTAAACTTGATCTTGTGAAAGGTAGTGTTCTTAATGATGTTGTAGGTAATATGGAATGACTTGATATTGGAAATGGGAAAAAAGAGAATGATCAAGAAAATTTACTACAAAATGATACTCTACCTCAAAATCAAGAACAAAATGATCAAGAACTTCCAAAAGAATGGAGATTGACAAAAGATCATCCAAAAGAGCAAATAATTGGTGATCTATCAAAGGGAGTAAGTACTAGATCTCATTTCAAACATTTAGTCACTGACATTGCTTTTATTTCACAAATTGAGCCTAAAAATATTGATGAGGCTCTTAATGATGAAAGTTGGGTAATTTCCATGCAAGAAGAACTCAACCAATTTGAGAGAAATAAAGTATGGACCCTAGTACCTAGACCCAAGGATCATCAAATCATAGGTAGCAAATGGGTATTTAGAAACAAATTAGATGAACAAGGGTTAATTACCAGGAATAAGGCTAAACTAGTTGCAAAAGGATATAATTAGGAAAAAGGTATAAATTATGATGAAACATATGCACCTGTAGCTAGATTAGAAGCCATAAGAATACTTTTAGCATATGCATGTCACATGAATTTCAAACTTTTTCAAATGGATGTGAAAAGTGCTTTTCTAAATGGTTATATAGATGAAAAAGTATATGTAGAACAACCACCAGGTTTTGAAAGCTATGATTTGCCAAATCATGTTTTTAAACTTTCAAAAGCCTTATATGGTTTAAAACAGGCCCCAAGAGCCTGGTGTGAGAGGCTAAGTTCTTTTTTATTAGAAAATAGCTTTACAAAGGGAAATGTTAACACTACACTATTCATCAAAAAGCATAAGCATGATATACTAATTGTTCAAATTTATGTTGATGATATAATATTTGGTTCTACTAATGAGTTTCTTTTGTCAAGAATTTGCTAAGTGTATGACTAGGGAATTTGAAATGAGCATGATGGGAGAACTTAAGTATTTCCTTAGTCTACAAATAAAGCAAAGCAATGAGGGCATATTCATCAACCAATCCAAATATGCCAAAGATTTAATTAAGAAATTTGATATGGAAGGATGCAAAAATGCCAAGACTCCTATGAGCACATCAACAAAATTGGACAAAGATGAAAAGGGTAAGAGCATTAATGAAAAGCTGTATAGAGGTATGATCGGATCACTTTTATATCTTACTGCTTCTAGACACGATATTATATATAGTGTTTGCTTGTGTGCATGATTTCAATCATGTCCAAAAGAATCTCATTTAAATGCAGTAAAAAAAATTTTAAAATATTTACATGGATCTTTGCATCTAGGTTTATGATATCCTAGGAATTCATCTTTTTATATTATAGGATATTTAGATTCAGACTATGCTGGTAGTCTTTTAGATAGGAAAAGTACTTCAGGTACTTGTCACTTCATTGGAGAATGTTTAGTTTCTTGGTTTAGCAAGAAACAAGTTTCAGTTGCTCTCTCAACTGCTAAAGCAGAATATGTAGCAGTTGGATGTTGTTGTACACAAATTCTTTGGATGAAACAACAACTTAAGGACTATGGTCATGAGATGAACCATATACCTATCAAATGTGACAACACAAGTGCTATAAATCTTTCAAAGAATTCTATTCAACACTCAAGAAGTAAACATATTGACATTAGACACCACTTTATTAGAGATCATGTTCAATATGGAGATGTTGCATTAGAATTTATAAGCACAGAAAATCAATTAGCAGATATTTTCACTAAGTCTCTAAATGAGGAAAGATTTAATTTCATTACAAGAGAACTTGGTATGATTGATGGATTAACCTTGTGATTGCAAAAATATGAAATTTTAATTGTTGGTCTTAAATCGTATCACAAGATATAAGATAGAAATTTTGATGAAAATTCATGTTTTAAGGAATAGAATCTTTGTTGAAATGATTTAGTCTTGTTTTAGGACTTAATTTTATTTGATGAAAATTTTAGGTGAGTCACGCCCGTGACACATATTCACGCCCGTGACTTAAATGGCCCAAAAAGGCAGTGTCGTTCACGACTTGGTTCACATCATGGTTCACGTCTTCAAGTGGTGAAGCTTATCTTTACGGCTTCATTCACTCCCGTGAAAAGAGCCTTTCATGCCCGTGACCAATTCACTCCCATGAACCTTAACACCCCAAGACTCACAGAGGCTTTCACGCCTTAAGTCACGGCTTGCTTCACGGTCATAAGTGGTGAAATTCAACATTTCACGCCCGTTACCGTTTATTCACACCTGTGATGGATGATCATTAACGCCCGTGATATTCAAATATCACGCCCGTGAACATATTCACACCTTCATTCACGGGTGGAACACTCCTTCAGCAAACCGTGAACACGACCATTCACGCCCGCCCGTGAATGTATCAAGTATATAAAAGAACAGCCGATTATATTTTTCATTTCAACTCTCCAGCTCCCAAAACCGCTCTCATTTACACACATTCATTGAGACATTGAAGATTTCGGCCCCCAAGACTCAAACTTTCCCTATAAATACCACCAAAAGTTCGAATCTTCATCAGAAATCTTACATTCTTAGGGTTTCATAAGGATTTTCTATCAAAATTTTTCCAACTCCATCACAAACCGATTTCTTCAAAAATGGAGACTGCTTCATCCAAGGAAAGAGAAAGAAGTCCTATGCTCCTAGGAGGTATGCAGATTACCTCATGAACCACATTCCGGAGCAATGCCATCCTCGGTATGCAACTTTGAAGAAGAGACCTCTACTGTCATCAAGGTCCTTCGAATGGCAGACAGTCCGAAGTCTCGGGCTTGAGACGGCTATGACAGAGCAATTACAAGCCTGTCATCTGAAAGATTTTATGGAAATTCACCAGCCGACCTTGAGGGAGCCAACACTGGAAATCCTCAGCACCTTGCAGGTTTCACATACTGGAGTGGTGAAATTTCAACTCTGCAACAATCCCAACACCCTCAAAGCCACTGAATTTGGAGAATTGTTCAGCCTACCATCTGATGACATCCTGAATGATACTAAGGTAGAATTCTCTTCCCCTCTAGCCTGGACACATTTTGGCTATAATTGTAGTTGGGACGTTAAGAAGACAAATATCACTCATCTCGTGGCCCAGTGCATAGGTATTTGCATAGGTTCCTGACCTATAGCATATTTGCTAGGGGAGAAAGCAATGGGACTATCAGGAAGTCAGAACCTTCCTATTTGAGATGGCTCAGAGAGGACTCACAGTAGCACTATCTAGATGGTTTGCAAACCATCTTCTCTCCATTGCCACCAAGCCTACTAGAGATATTTTGATTGGGGCATATGTCACCCACATAGCCGTGAAGCTTAATTATCTAAAGCTAGATGCGCATCACTTCAATCTCATCCCTGGACATCCTCGAGATCGTTTAGATATCGAGTCCTTCATCAAGATGGGAGCGGCGGTCAGAATCATTTTCCAGAATGATATCTTCTATTGCTTCACTGACACTGCTGGAGAGATCATCTGGGAAGATAATGACACAGAGGATTTTAAAGCAGACCTCCAGGGAGTCCAGCAGAAGAAGAGAGCTCGGGTTGAGGAAGCACCTCTAGCAGCTGAGCAGGATATCGGACAGTCCTCGGCTTCCACACCGACATTAGCGCAGCAGGTGGTTGACCTCTTGGCACCACATTTTGAGCAACTGCAGACTTCGATGGATGAGAGGTTGGAGAACCTCAAAGACTTCATAGAGTCTCCGATGGACAGCCTTGAGACTGAAGTGGCTAGGCTTCGTGATAGCATGTCTGGCTAGGAGTTAGGCTAGAGTTTAGCCTAAATTTGCTTGTCTTTTGCTTGTTTATTTTGTTTATGTTTGCTGGTGTGTAGGAAATTTTCAATTTCCTTTCTGAACATTTATCTTTGTTTGTATCTTTTCCTTTACTTAATGTATTTGCTTTTGCTTATCTCATTGATATTTTTATTTTCCTTTTTGATTGATGACAAAAGAGGGAGAAAACTAGCAATATATTATAGGGAAAATGGTATCAAACTAGCAACAAAAGAAGAGACTAGCAATAAATATTAAGGTAAATGAATTTTGAATCAAAAATTAAAATTGGATTATGAATTGACATTGATATAGATTAAAAGGGATTAGAAACTTTGATTCAAGAATTCATATGCAAAGTATATGATTGAAAAATTGAGCTTTATATACATAAGATATACCTTAAGTATACTTTGCATATACCTTCATGCAAGTTGCAAAAATAAATATGCCATGATATACCTTAAGTATACCTTACATATACTTCATGCCTTAAAAAAGGAATTATGGTATATATTGGATATAATTCTCATATAACTTGCATATACTTAAAATCTAATTAAATTTATTTCAATGCTACATCACTAATTACTATTCTTGCACATTATAAATTTTTTATCCTAAGTATATTTTGAGGGGGAGACTTCTCAAAATCACATATTTCTAGATTATTTGTCACCATCAAAAAGGGGGAGATTTTTAAACCTTAAGGGGTATTTCTTTTATTTTGATGATAACAAATAAAATAGCAATATTGTATTTAACATACTTGTCTTCTAAGTCTATTATACAGGACATGGATTAAAATAGCAAGAATGGAGATTGGAAGAATAATCTTTGAAAGACAAAATTCAAGAAGTAGCATGTTCACTGTCGTGACTCTATGAGTCACTCCAGTGAAAGAAGTTAACCGTTACCAAAACCAACATTTGAAGTTCACAGCCATGAAGGAAGAACAAACCGTGAAGTGGGCATTTCAGTCACCCCCGTGAATAAATATGCCACCCCCGTGAAGGTTCATGCATTTTCATCTAGACAGCTTCACGACCAAAGTCACCACTTGGATCACGGCTGGGAAGCGTGTCATGCCTGTGAATGAGTATGTCACGACCGTGACTCCATATGTCAAAACATTCTAGAGAGCTTCACGACCAAGGTCACCACTTCAGTCACGACTTGGGAAGCAATGTCACTCCCGTGACACATATAGTCACGCCCGTGAACAATGAAAGAGAAAAATATCAAGCGCGATTTTTTGGTTGGTACAATGGCTAGTTTCGTATTTAATGCACCCCAACGGCTATATTCAGCCATGGGAGCATAAATGGAAGTCATTTATGCATTAAGAATAAGAGAATGAAGATAATAACAATAGAATAGCATATACTTCAAATTTAATTCTTATTACAAGCTATTTGTACTTTCATACTTTGAGAACAAAATCAATTCTCTGTAAAAATCTTTTTGCTCTTCATTTATTGAGCAATTAAGATTTGTAAGTGTTCGCTCTGTAATCTTTACTCAAGAGAGCTTTGGGTATTTCTGGGTTAAGAGTAGAACACTTGTAAGGGTTTGTTGTGTGAGCCTCAAAACACAAATTAAAAGGTTGTTTGTGTGAGCCTGTAAAAACACAAAGTGAAGGTTGTTTGTGTGAGCCTGTAAAACACAAGGAATTGGTTATTGTGTGAGCCATTAAAACACAAGGGATTTTCTGGGTTAGGTGTGAGCCATTGTGAGAAACACCATAGTTGGGAGTGAGCTTGTAAAGCTCCATTGTAACACTTAGTGTGTTAGTGAAACTCCCAATTGCGATTGGGGAGAGGAGTAGGGTTTGTTAACACCCGAACCTCTATAAATCTTTGTGTCAGATTTTCTCTATCCCTCCTAAAATTAATTATCTATTTCCGCACCTTAAAGTTTAATTTTTTGAAACTCCAATTCAACCCCCCTTCTTGGCCTAATATCTGGGAAACACAATTATTACATGAAATTTGGTCATATCAACAAGCGTTGTTGGATAAGGAAGGCTTATTGGGAACCTTCAAGTGCTAACCCCTAAGGACCCAACTTTGTTTGGGTACCTAAAAACTAAACTTGAATTGTGGTTTTATAGGTATGCCTCAAGTTCACTATAAAGGAAAATGTTTGATTTGTGGATAGTGAATGCTCAAGGCATATGATTGGAAATGAAGAACTCTTCAATCACATCAAAAGAATTGATGGTGGTAAGGTAACATTTGGGAACAATGCTAAGGGTAATGTAATTGGCATTGGCTCTATTGGTATTAATAATGCAACTTTTATTGAAGATGTTTTGCTTGTTGATGGTTTGAAACATAATTTGTTAAGCATAGTCAATTATGTGATAAAGCGAAAGTCATCCTTTAAATCCAAAAATGTAGTAAATACCTTTAAACCTCTACAACTTTTGTATTTAGATCTTTTTGGACCTACTAGAGTTGCTAGTTTATGAGGTAAACATTATGCTTTAGTCATTGTTAATGATTGCTCTATATTTACTTCGGTAATTTTCTTTGCTTAAAAGAGTGATGCTTTTGAATCTTTCAAAAATTTTGCTAAAAGAGTTCAAAATGAAAAAGGCTATTTTATTTTCAAAAAAAATAAAAAGCAATCATGGCAAAAAGTTTGAAAATGAAAATTTTGAAAAATTTTGTTTAAAATATGGTATTTGCCACGATTTTTCAACTCCTAGGACACCTCAACAAAATGGGATAGTAGAAAGGAAAAAATCTAACTTTAATTGAAATGGCTCGAACAATGCTCAATGAGTATGGTTTACCAACCTACTTTTGGGCCGAAGCCACTAACACTGCGTGTTATATTTCAAAATGAATTTTCAAAAGACCACTTTTAAAAAAAAACTTCTTTTGAGCTGTGGAATGGAAGAAAACCCATGATATCTTACTTTAGAGTATTTGGATACAAGTGTTTTATATTAAACACCAAGGACAACCTTAGAAAATTTGCCTCTAAATGCGATGAAGGTATCTTCTTAGGATACTATACAACTAACAAAGCTTATAAAGTGTTTAATAAAAGGTCTTTAGTTGTTGAAGAGTCTATGCATGTCATTTTCTATGAATCTAGTAAGTTTGATCTTGTGGAAGGTAGTGTTCTTGATGATATTATAGGTACAATGGAGAAGCTTGATCTTGATCATGAGAAAGATAATATGATCAAGAGAAACAATAACAAGATGTCTCTCTACCTTAAGCTCAAGAGCAAGACAACCAAGAGCTTCCAAAGAAATGGAAAATGATAAAGAATCACCCCAAGGAACAAATCATTGGTGATCCTACTAAGGGTGTAAGTACTAGATCTCATCTCAAATTCATAGATTCCAACCTTGCTTTTGTTTCTCAAATTGAGCATGAAAATATTGATGAGGCTTTTAATGATGTAAATTGGGTGATTACTATGCAAGAGGAACTCAACCAATTTGAGAAAAGTAAGGTATGGACCTTAGTTCCTAGATCCAAAGACCATCAAATCATTGGTAGTAAATGGGTATTTAGAAATAAGTTAGATGAACAAGGTTCAATAACTAGGAATAAAGCTAGGTTAGCTGCCAAAGGTTATAATCAAGAAGAAGGTATAAACTATGATGAAACTTATGCTTCGGTAGCTAGATTACAAGCCACAAGAATACTTTTAGCATTTGTATGTCATATGAATTTTAAACTTTTTCAAATGGATGTCAAAAGTGCATTCTTAAATGGTTTTATAGAAAAGGAAGTTTAATTAGAACAACCTCCGAGTTTTGAAAGTCATAACTTGCCTAATCATGTTTTTAAACTTTCAAAAGGCTTGTATGGATTAAAACAAGCTCCAAGAGCTTGGTATGAAAGACTAAGTTCTTTTCTTTTAGAAAATAATTTTTCAAAAGGACATGTTGATACAACCTTGTTTATTAAAAATCATAAGCATGACATTTTAATTGTTCAAATTTTTGTTGATGATATCATATTTGGGTCTATTAATGAATTGCTTCACCAAGAATTTGAAATGAGCATGATGGGCAAACTTAAATTATTCCTTGGTCTACAAATCGAACAAAGCAATGAGGGCATATTCATTAACCAATCCAAGTACACCAAAGAGTTAATCAAAAAATTTGGAATAGAATGATGCAAAAATGCTAAGATTCTTGTGAGCACATCATCAAAATTGGACAAAAATGAGAAGGGGAAGAGTATAAATGAAAAGCTCTATAGAGGTATGATTGGATCACTTTTATACTTTACTGCCTCTAGGCCTGATATAATGTATAATGTATGCTTATGTGCTAGATTTCAATCTTGTCCTAAAGAATCACATTTGAATGATGTAAACAAGGATTTTAAAATACTTAAGTGGCACATTGCATCTAGGCTTATGGTATCCTAGAAATCCATTTTTCCATATCATAGGATATTCAGATGCAGATTACATCTAGTCTTTTGGATAGAAAGATTACCTCAGGCACTGGTCACTTTATTGGTGAATATCTAGTTTTTTGGTTTAGCAAGAAACAAGTTTCAGTTGCCTTATCTATCGCTGAAGCGGGATATGTGGCAATAAGGTGTTATTGCACACAAATCCTATGGATGAGACAATTTAAGGATTATGGTCATAGTTTGGACTATATACCCATCAAATATGACAATCTTAGTGTCATCAACCTATCTAAGAATCTCATTCAACACTCTAAAAGTAAGCATATTGACAATGGACATTATTTTCTTAGGGATCATGTTCAATATGGAGATGTTGTGTTAGAATTTATTGATACAAATAATCAATTGGCATATATTTTTACCAAACCTCTTAATGAAGAATGTTTTTGTTTATAAGAAGAGAGCTTAGTATGCATGATGTATCAACATTGTCTTAATTTTTTTTATGCCAATTGTATGTTGTATGAACCTTGAATGTTAATTCCTTCATATGATGTACTTTACATGATTGATTGTATGGTATGAAGTTGTTAATAGGATAAAAATATGTGTTTTAAGGCATAGAAACTTTTTAGAAATCTTCTAGTTTTGTTTTATACTTATTTTTATTTTTGGGAGATTTGAGGTGGTTCACGCCCGTAACATATATTCACGACATTGAACAAAGATAGCAAAAAGTTTCAAAAGCTTTCATGCCTTGTTTCATGACTTGCCTCATAGGAAGAGGTGGTGAAGACTAAGCTTCACGCCCGTTACTATATTTGTCACACTTGTGAAAAGCCTTCTTCACACCCATAACTGTTTAATGTCACGACCGTGACTGTTTCACTTTCCTTTTCATGGCTAGAGTGGCCCTTTAACAGAGGTAGCAATGTGACATGAATAAGCAATATGCAATGTGTGGTTATATAATGAAATATGCAAATTTTATTTCAATTGATGATATGCATAAGTTATACCTCACATCAACCTCACATATACCTTGCAACTTGAACTTATTTGAACTCATTTTATTTAATGCATAAGATATATTTAACATATATCTCATATATACTTTGAATACACTTGGTTATAGATGTTTTATTTGATGAGATATACTTAAGATATACATTGCATATACTTTATTAGTTTGCAAATACCTTTGCTATATTTATTTTAAATCTTGCACTTTATTATCTTATTTTAAGCACCTTTTGAGGGGGAGACTTCTCAAAAGTACATATACCTAGATTATTTGTCACCATCAAAAAGGGAGAGATTGTTGAACCATGAGGGGTATTTCCATCGTTTTGATGATAACAAATAAAATAGCAATAATGTATTTAACAAATTTTGTGTTCTAAGTATGTTAAATAGGATATACTTTGATTAGAATATGAAGCATGATTTAAAGACAACTTTTGAAGATAAATATCAAAGAAATAGCAAAGTATCCCACCCGTGACTACTAATGTCACGTTCGTGAATGTAGCTTAGTGCCAATTCTCCATCATTCAAAGTTCACGTCCATGAAGGATCAAACCAGCCGTGAATGATCAAACAAGTCATGCCCGTGAAAGATTAGTCACGCCTGTGACCAAACATTTCCAATTCTTCCAGAGAGTGTCACGCCCAGAGTCACCATTTGGACCACAGTTTGAAAGAACATTCACACTCGTTACACATATAGTCATACCTGTGATCAAATATTTCCAATTCTTCTAGAGAATGTCACGGCCAAAGTCATCATTTGGACCACAGCTTAGAAGAATATTCACGCTTGTGAACAAGGACAAAGAAACATGACAGGCCCGAATTAAGAGTTGCTTCAACGACTACTTTCACATTAAATGCACCCAAACGACTATAATTCACAAAGGGAGTATAAATACAAGTCATTTATGAATCCCAAAAATAAGAAACAAATAGGAGAACAACAATTATTTTACACCTTGAATTTTGTTGTAGTCTTGTGTATTAATTATTTCTCAACAAACCTCTATTCTTTGTAAAAACCTAATTGCTCATGATTTTTGAGCATTGTGGGTTAGTGAGTAGTGAAACACTTATAAGAATTTATTGTGTGAGCCATAAAACACAAGGAATTGATTTTTGTGTGAGTCATTGAAAAACACAAGGAATTGATTTTTGTGTGAGCCATTGAAAAACACAAGGAATTGATTTTTGTGTGAGACATTGAAAAACACAAGGAATTGATTTTTGTGTGAGCCATTGAAAAACACATGGAAATTTCTGGGTTAGATGTTAGCCATTGAGAAAAACACTATAGTTGAGAGTGGGCTTGAAAAAACTCCATTGTAACACTTAGTGTGTTAGTGAAACACCCAATCGAGATTAGAGAGAGGAGTAGAGTTTGTTAATACCCGAACATCTTTAAATTTTGTGTGTGATATCTCTCATTCCATACTCAATTTTTATTTATTCTGCACCTTCAATTAAGCAATTTTTTATTTACTAACCAATTCAACCATCTTCTTGGTTCATTGACTAGGCAACAAACTAATACTCATAGTGAAAATTTATCTTTATCTAACACATGTATCAGGACAAGGGCTGAAAGGGCAAGTTAGCTGAAAGAGCCGCTCGCCAATAGATCAATGGGCCTTACTTATGGAACATAGCAGCAGTGGCAACCACCCAGATAGGGTTGGTTTCTTTTTATATCATTTATATATGTATATATAAGAATAGCTATAAATTTTTATGACCAATTTTGTTCAAATGAAATTCTGTAAAAATATAAATATGTAAATTAAAATTTTACCGTAAGCATATATGAGATGCGTGTATATTATATTAAACAAAGAATTGTGATTAGAGTTGAAAAATATATTTATTTGTATATTTAATGATATTATAAAAGTTTGATATTACAGATAGACATGACATCAACTAACTTGTCTGTTATACAGGAGGATTAGAGGGTATTACAAAACACATGTTAAAATGTAAAAAGAATGAATTAATATGTCAATATGTATATACCTCTAACAAAATGGAGTGTTAACTATACTTCAAGTTTCTTCAAGCTTGTTTCCCCTTTTGTTATGTGTTCCCTTACTCACTAACAAATCCTAACATCACAAAAACATTTTCATAAGATCCATATAATAGAGAACTAGCTCAAACTGAGCTACAAACTAAGATCTAACTCAAACTTACAATAATTGTCTTCAAACTCCATTACTTTCAACATTTTCTAGCTTTCAACTATTGTGTTTAGGTCTAAAAAAAGTTAAGGATAGTGGAGAAGAAGTCTATAGGGGTGTCGAAGGAAGATTATGGATGCTGGAGAGCCCTTAAAGCAAATATATGGAGTAGAAGAAAGAGAAAAGTGTGATTGCAATATGGTTAATCGACTTGCATTCACAGGCATGAACCAAAATTCATAGGCATGGGACGCCATTTAAGGTCATGACTAAACTATTAATAGGCATGAATGTCCTATCTACTCAAAGCAATATGATCACATTTAAAATTATGTCTTTTTGAACCTTGACACGACTTTTTTATATGTGTGAAAGCACTCACAACTTAAAAACTTAAGCTTTTAAAACACTCAATACCCAACCTTACTCTCTTTAAAGCAACATAACTTATAAGTTCTAGCCATTTCATTACTTTCAATACATTATAAATCACTTTGCTTTGCCCTGCTTTGACTACGAAGAAGGAAGCAAAAGGCATATCTCATAAGACGACCAAGTACTTTTTAATAATAATAATAATAATAATAATAATAATAATAATAATAATAATAATTATTATTATTATTATTATTATTATTATTATTATTATTATTATTATTATTATGTCCCTTTATTGTTGACTTTCAATAATCTAGTTAGCACATAAACGTTAGTGGTGAATGGAATTGGACAGAGATGAATTGATTTGTCCCGAAAATAAACCTTATAGGCTCAATTGAGCCAAGATGGACCTTGGGGTGCTATTTGGTTTTTAACTTATAACATAGGATGCAATTTGCACCTTTTGTCCAAATTGATCAAGTTGAGGTCCATTGATTAATATAAGTTAAAACTTATTAAATTAAACTTAAATTGAAGTTAAAATGTCCAAATTTGATTAAATTGAATTAATTAATAGAGCTTAATTGGATTAAATTGGAGTTTAATTTAATAAATTGAATTTGAACCCAATCTAATTAATTGAACTCAAAATAATCCAATTAAGCTTAATTGATCAATTTCAAATTTTCAATTGGACCTTAATTAATTAAATTCCAATTTAATCTATTTAAGATCAAATCATCAAATCAACATTTAAACTTCAATTTAATCAATTATAATTCATATCGATAAATTAAATCTCAATTAAATCGATTTAAATTTAATTCTAAATTAATCTAACTAAGTTCAATTAATCATTTTATTTAATTAATTGAAGTTCGATTTCATAAATTCCAGTTCCAATTTAATCAATCGAATTTAAAATTTAATTTTCTTAATTAATAATTAATAATTTAACATTAAAATAATAAGTATAATTAATTAATTTTGAAATACTTAATTTTCAATTGAGACTAATTAGTACTTAATAAATAATAGTTAATACATTACATTAAATTAAATAACTTTTAAATATTAAAATTATTTTTTGAACATATGATTATTTAATTTATCAACTTAAAATAATAAAAGACTATAAAAATAATATATAATCTTCTTTCTTTTTTTTTAAGAAATTATATCATCCCTCTAATTGAACTTGGCCTAAACCTAAAAATTTGGAATAGATTTCAAATTGATCTCTTCGAGTTCTGTTCGAATCACTTTGTTTTTTTGAATGAATTCGAATCGAGATTTCAGGTGGGTGGGATCAGAAATTGCTAATTTATAAACCATGCATGTGGTCATTGAATAAGATTTGTAATCGCATTTCCAATTAAATGTCTCATCTCCATCAATAACCATTCTAATAATAAATAGTGTTAGCTTGGTTTGAACAAAAAAAAAAAATAGTGCTAGCTACTTCCACAAATCTTATGGAAATTCTAGAAGAAAAGAAAAAATTAGAACTTCAAGGCTTCATTAAAATTTCAAAATAAAATAAAACTTCAAATTGAAATTTTCTTATAAAGAATGCGCTTCATAATTACAAGTCACTAATGATTGTGATTCTTGTTTTCCAGCAATAAGCAAAATTGGATGCAACAAAAAAAATCTAATTATGATATAAAAAGCATGAAGGATTTCTTCTTTTTTTTTTCAAAAAAAAAAAGTTGATTTTACATAAAACAATGAGTATTTCCTCTAAATAGCATCCATTCCCTTCTGACCACCGGAATGATAATTGATGGAGCAGTTATTAACTATATTGCTCCAAAGATTTTGAACTGTTGATAAATGTTGCGCTTTTATCAAACCCCTCAAGTAAAAGAATTCGAACAGCTTCTGTGCCTTTTTGAAATGTAAAATCCAACTGAAAGGAGAAGATATATCAACGAACTTTCTTCTTTCACGAGTTATGTAAAATTTTAACATACCTCTTCGCATTCTTGTCTGCTGAAGGGGCGGAGGACAAAGTTGGCTGAGTCCATTTTCCCAGGTGGTCGCCCAATGCCTAGAAAGATTTTTGAAAATACATTACATTACATGAACGAATGTGGAAGGCGCGTATTGAGTATAAGCTTGGGGCTCCGAGAATCAACCTACCAATTTTTAATCGGGGAAACTCACGACTTCCTTTCAAGTGATCAATAACACTCCTCATCCTTAAAGAATAATCATACCATATATATTTATTAGTAAGATACTGGAAAAAAGTTTTTCAGTACTCTCGATTGACAAAAACATATAATTTCAAAGGTCTTACATCTAAATATTCCATTTAATATATTAATAATAAAAAAAATTAACAGTTCAAGAATAAAAAGCATGCCCATAAAAATCACTCGTAATTGAAAAAAGAAAACTGGATAAGCATTGCTACAAAAAAGATAAGTTTACAAAAATGCTGAAACAAACTGCATGCACCCCTATAGGATTATAAATCACATTAACAATCTTATTGCAAGAAACAAAACACGAAAACACAGATTCCAAATCAAAATGAATGGTCTAAATCTTGAGTTGGGGGGAATAGAGATGTTAATTTTAGGTCTGGTCCCCAAACTAGAACTGAAAAGGCAAAAAACCGCATAAAACACAAATTCAAACTTTGAAAGAAAACCATCCATTACCCCCCACCCACCCCCTCCCAAAAAAAAAACAATGTCACTAAAACAATCTGAACGAATTCCCCAGGCAAACCACTAGGCAATTTGACTAAGTTTGACTCAATCCAATTGCGCATCTAGAGGCAACAATACGAGAAAACCATTGTGCCTCACGATGAGGCTTGCATGAAGATCTATAATTCAAACTTTATTCATATCCTTCCTATTCAAAGATGAACTCTGTAAAATGACATGCTTGAAATCAAATAACATGCAAGATCATCTCTATATTGGAAATTCACGGAATAAATGTAAAATATAACCGAATCCGGGACTGCATTCATAACAACAGCTCAAGGCATGAAGAACTATGAAAAAAAGGTACCCATTGTGTCCTCCATGTCCTCCTTTTGGCAATAGTCGCAACTTGGCAAAAGGCAAATCCAAGTCATCGTAAATCTGAAGCAAAGAATTATGACGTCAAAAAAAACCCCAAAAACATCATGCATGAGTCAAGGGCAGAGAAAACACTCTTTTACCAAGAGCACTTGCTTCAGTGGGATCTTGTAATACGAAACAAGATATGATGTCAAAATAAAGCAGGAAAACATCATGCATAAGTCAAGGGCAGAGAAAACACTATTTTACCAAGAGCACTTGCTTCAGTGGGATCTTGTAATACGAAACAATAGCCCCAACCTGAAGAAATGAATTTAGGAATCAACCAATTGCTGTTAGAACTTTAGAAACACAGATCAAAAATGAGATCTTGATCATAAGTACACACAAAAATCCATAGATTAGCTTACTTACAGACTCACCACTTGAATTCATGAAAGTTTGTGGTTTGGCAAGCATTACTGGAATATTTCCAATAAACCCTGGAACATAAAAAATTTTTGGTGTTGTGATTATTGATTGGGAAATGGAATTAAAAAAATACAGTATTTCATATTAATTTTTTCGCACACCGCTAGGATTGCCAAACAAGTAATGAACATAAACTATAGATAGCTTATCTTTAACTAAGTCCATTTTCAAAAGCTGTCACAACAACTGTTACTCTGTTAGTGTTGTGCATAAGAAATCATTATGGAGAAACACCCATTTATATTCCTCAATGTATAATGCAAATGGAAACAATTTGGATAGAGGAAGAGCAAGGCCTACATTTTGTTTGATAATTGCAAAAGGCAACCAGTTTCAAGAAATTTGGCTATCAACTCATTGGCAGCTGTGCAGGAGCAAAACTACATGGTCCTTCAGAGAGGCTACAGCCCTCCCAAAAATTTTTCAAATTAGATTTTTACCTATTGATTTAATTTCTCTCCAAACAATTAGTTATAGCCTCACCAAAATTATTTCTACTTTTGTTATGACCTTATAAATTTACTTAAATAACATTTATATACATTTTAAATTTTAAATTTAACCTTTTAAATTTATATATGTATTTATACTTTATATTTTTATCAGTATTTTTACTTATATCCCTCATAGTGTTTAACTTCAGCCTGTCCAAATATAATTTTCGATTCCTACTCCTATAGCCATTAGAAAGGCCTTGTCATGCAAATGGTGGGAGAAATAAATTGAGGCTAAGATAAAGTCATGATTGATAAGAAAAAGTTGTATGTGAATAAATCTATGAATATTTTGTAGTGAAATATTGATAGAGAAGGGCCAAAAGATAAGAGGAGCAAGGGAACTACAATGGACCAGCCTACACATGATGTTAGTACTTGGAGAGTATATTCCAAGAGAAAGAAAAGAGACACGTAGGCAGAAGTTTGTTATAAAAGGAAGTGGAGCAGAAAGGATTGGACAGCTTGCTATTTTGGAAGTTTTTGAGGTCTCTAGGTTGCTAGAGGAGGGGAATCATCCCCGGGCTGTGTGCTCACACAGATAGTTCATTTTTCCTTTCACTACCTTAGTTTTTCATTGTTTACTTTCTTGTTCTTTTGCTGGAACTATTTCATTTTGTAATCAGTTATAGAACGGTGAATGAAACTATTATCTTTCCATTTGTGAGCTTGATTCTAATATTCTTGTGAGTTTTGTTGTTCCTAATCACTGGGCCGACCTGCCGGATTCCAATGGGGAAGAGTGACAGAACAACGGAGACCCATACACAAGCAAGGTTGGATGCTCAAGATGAAAAGATTACCAGTATCACCAACCATTTGTCTTCTTTGACACAGCAAGTCACCTCCATCCAAGAAAGCCAAGACAAATTTCAAGGCCTGGTTCTTCAGTTGCTTAAAAGGCTAGATAAGCAGCCGGTTGTGGAGGAGGAGAGAGGAACCAACGACCCATCTGGGGACTCACCAGGCATCACAACTCAGTCATTCCCACAACAGCCGATTCATATTGATGGTTACCCCCCACCTGGTTTTGCAGGAACAATACCAATAGCAAATTCCTCTCCAATGGCAAAGAAAGTGAAGCTGCCATCATTCACAGGGTCTGACCCACGGGGATGGCTAACGCGAGCTGAGACATATTTCCAGATACACAGTACACTGGAAAATCACAAAATACCCTTAGCTCATATCTGTATGGAAGGAGTAGCTGTCCATTGGTTCACCATCGTCCGTGAGCTGCATCCTGACTTGGGTTGGGCACATTTCAAGCAAGAACTGTTAAATCGGTTCGGGGGTGTTGCAAATTGTAGTCCCTACGAGCAACTTGCGGCTTTGAGAAAAAAAAGGGCCGGTTGAAGAGTATGTAGATGATTTTGAGCATATTGCTTCTATGATTCCTCATGAATCAGAATCCCTATACTTGGGTTATTTTATGAATGGCTTAGAAGATGAAATTAAGCACTGTGTTCGGCTTTTCGGACCAGAATCGCGTCTCACAGCTATGAATAATGCACGAAATGTCGAAGTGGCGCTGGGCAAAGGGGGGAGAATGGGGTCTGGTTATCGTCAGAGTTCTGATGTAGAGAAGGTCACATGGGGGGCACAAACTTAGGTAAGCAATTGGGCTTGGGCCTTAGAACCACTTCTTTCAACCCAGCTGTTGATTTTAGGCCCACTCCTTTAAGTCCAGTACTGGAGTCATGGCCCAATCCATTTAACATGGCCAGCCATAGTCCCAATTCTACATCCTCTACTCTGCGATCTCCCCAAGCTCATCGTAACCAAGGTCTGAACCACCTCACTAGGGCTGAACTCGAAGAACATCAGCAGAAGAGACTTTGTTTTAAGTGTGGCTAGGCATATACTCCACAACATAAATGTCCGGCTGGACAACTTTGGATTCTAATCCTGAGCGACGATGAAGAACGGGGAGAGGGAGGGGAGCTGGCGCAACTTGAAGAAGAGGGAAATGCCGTTTTAGTGCCGGAAGAAGGGGAATGTCGGGTTCTAGAGCTGAACGGTACATGTTCTTTACAAAACTCTGGTCCTAAAACTTTGAAATTGCATGGGTATTTACTGGGTTTCCCCATTTTGGTGTTAATTGATAGTGGAGCTACTCACAATTTCGTTTCTAGCCGATTAGTAACAACTTTGGGATTTCCTCAACACCAATTTCCTGGAATCAATATTAAATTGGGAAATGGGCACAAGATATGGGTTAACGAGAAGTGCGAAGGGGTGGAACTAGCTCTCGGGTCTTTTTCTTGTATCCTTACTGCTCTGACTTTTGATTTGGGAAACCTGGACTTAGTGCTGGGAATAGATTGGTTAAAAAGTTTGGGTGATGTGGTCCATAATTGGGAAGAGCAGACTATGAAGTTTTGTTATCAAGGGCAGGCTATTGAGTTACAAGGGAGTCAATGTGCCGAGATGTAGCAGCCTTCTCTTCAGGGACTGTTAGCAGGTCTTAATGGGGATCAGATAGGCGAAGCTAGCAGACATAAGAAACTTGTTGAGAATGAGCAGCAATTTAATGATTTCCAACAGCTACAGTTAAATGAGATATTGAGCAGATTCAGGGAGTTTTTTGGAGAACCCCAGGGACTGCCTCCAGCTCGAAATCATGGCCATGCCCACCATCGTCTATCTTTTCATGGCCCTGTAAGTGTGCAGCCATACAGATATTCACATTTTCAAAAGGAAGAGATTCAACATCAAGTGTCTGATAGATTGAAGTTCCCAGCTACATTCAAAATCCATCTGGTTTTCTATGTATCTATGCTTAAACAGGCTATTGTTACTGATACAGTTGATGCTGAGTTGCCTGAAGAGCTAGCAATGGAGGTGACTGAATCATTAGCCCCTATTAAGGTGCTGGCTCTCGGTGAATCTATCCCCCAGCTTTTAATTCAATGGGATGGTATACTGGTTGAGGAATCAACTGGGGAGGATGAGCTGACCATTCAAAGTCAATTCCCCTTGTCCAGCCTTGAGGACAAGACTGTTCTTGAAGGATGGGGCAATGATAGAGAAGGGCCAAAAGATAAGAGGAGCAAGGGAACTACAATGGACCAGCCTACACATGATGTTAGTACTTGGAGAGTATATTCCAGGAGAAAGAAAAGAGACACGTAGGCAGAAGTTTGTTATAAAAGGAAGTGGAGCAGAAAGGATTGGACAGCTTGCTATTTTGGAAGTTTTTGAGGTCTCTAGGTTGCTAGAGGAGGGGAATCATCCCCGGGCTGTGTGCTCACACAAATAGTTCATTTTTCCTTTCACTACCTTAGTTTTTCATTGTTTACTTTCTTGTTCTTTTGCCGGAACTATTTCATTTTGTAATCAGTTATAGAACGGTGAATGAAACTATTATCTTTCCATTTGTGAGCTTGATTCTAGCTAATATTCTTGTGAGTTTTGTTGTTCCTCATCAAATATCCTTTGATCACCTTAGCTTGTGGACCTAGTCATCAAGCTAAACCACATATATACTTGTGTGCCCTTGTTTATTTTTCTTCACTTTTCTTTTCCTTCAAATTGCTGATTATAATATTCTAAGGAGTATCACCATAACTAAGATTGGTATTTGCCACAACAAACTGAGCATGTGGGATTTTATCAATTAGGTCTAATATGAAGAGAACTTTGATTGTAGGAACAATCCAATTCATGACACATCAAGAAGTGGGCCTTGTTGATATAAATTGATTTGCTTAAAGCAGTTAAATGAATATTCTTGTATGAAAAAAAGGAAAAAGATGAAGTTCAAATGAAAAAAAGACTTTTATGACAAGCCATGTGATGCAATTCAACCATTCTTATTCCATAACATGTTGGAAGTAGCATTGAGTCAACCTTCCAATTCAATTCTGCAATCCAATATTTTCTTTCAAATGCCTTGAGTAAACCTGGTTGTACCAACAATCATAAGAGCAACATACCTTTCACACACACACTCGTAGAAAGAGAGGGCAAACCATGTTCAGCTTGTGAGCTTTAACTCCACTTTTTGAAAGCCAAGGATTAAAGAAAAGATTTTACAGATGAAAAAAAAAACAGAGAAATACAGTTGAAAAATAAGTGTCCTTTACTTTAGGAAAAAGAAATCAATAATGAGGACAAATTTCACATACCATCCCTCAACTTAGCACTAATGTACAGTAATGTTCTTCAGCTTTAATTTGTAAACTAATATCTCTCAACTTTAATTCATGTAACAGAAATTTTCCTTCAACTTATTTTTACAAGTTTACAGGTTATCTTGATGTCTAGGCACCACATCACCGCTTACGTGGAATACACTAGATAACTAGGCATCTGCCTAAATGAAATACACAATTTTTTTAAAGAATTGGGTTTAAATGAATTTTTTTTGGCACTCGTGGAGTTATTCTTAGATTTTTTTTTAAAGTTCATTGTATTGTGTGATTATTATAGTATAATACTATCAAAATCAATGGAACATACAAAAATATTTAAAAACAATTCTTTAAAAAAATATGCATTTTATATAAACAGTGATGTGACATCTAGTCATCAAATGTATTTCATGTAGGCGGTGATGCAATGCTTAATCATCAAATGTAACTTGTAAACTTATAATAAAAAGTAAGACGGACATTTCTGTTACATGAATTAAAGTTAGGAAATATTAATGTTACAAATTAAAGTTGAGGAATATTATTGTGCATTAATGCTAAATTGAGGGACGGTCAGTAAAATTTACCGCAATAGTCATGTACCATTTCCAATGTGTGCACCATCAACTATACACTCAAAAATCACTGAAATAGAACCCATCAAAATTCCTGGAAATCTATTTTATCCCACAACAAAAGCAACTGCAAGCCTTAATTCCTAAAGTATAAGCATCATCCTCTGGCAATATACAGTAAAAGCTACATAAAGCCATATGCTGTTAATATTTTTCTTCTTGGCAAAATCCCCATTTTCATTTTCTAAGAACCTTCCAATTTCCTACAGAAATATGGAACAAATTATTCCAAATAGGTTTGACCATGTAATGAAGAAATGGATTAGAACGAGCCCCACTCCTCTTAGAGCATATAGCTATTATCTGGGGAGAAAGCTTTGTTAGTTCTCCATATCTGAAACACATCATTACTTGTAATTTATCAATAATCCAAGAAACTAAACAAAAAGCCCTTGAGTTAAGAGACAACATTGCACACAAAATTGATTTGCGAAGGAATGAAAAAGGTACAATAGTTAGTTAACAAGTTAGATGAGTAAAAAAAATTCAAAATAATATTTAAGAACTGTTCAAATTATTCCTATTGTAAATCTGGAGAAGACCAAAAGGGATAAAGGAGAATTCCTTTATCTTTTTTACCCCATTCAAGGGAAGGGGGAAGGTGATGTTAGGATTTGAACTTTTAAAATATTGACGTACTGCACTACAAGGAAGATGATAAACCCAAAAAAAAAAAAAGGAAAGAAAGAAAAGAAAAGGAAAAAAAAAAAGAAGTTTGCTTAACCTCTTTCTCATAGACTCAAAACATTGATAATCAAGAGTTGGAGGTACTCAACACTGAGGGGGAAAAAAAGGAAGTGGGGGGCAAAGTAATTAAGATGCTTAAAAGGAATATAAAATGAGCATATAGCAAATATCAGACAGAGAGAAACAACCATACCCTAAAGCAACAATGTTTCAAAACATTGAAAAAAAAAAAAAAAAGGCCAAATCCATCTAACCAAATAACAAGCGCAGAATAGAAACATCAGATGGTTGTCTTGTTCATGATGCAGATGTTATTTTGTGATGATATAGTGAATTATGATGTGACAATAACTTTCAAATTTTTTTGTTAATACGCTCAATTTGTATAAGTGAAGTTGAATCAACTGGGATATTTTTTTATGGGTCAATTTTTGGGTTTCATTATTGCTTTTTTGCTTTTAATGTTTGGAACCATGGCATATCGGCTATTGGGACTTATAAATATCAGAAATTCACTATATGCTTTCAAATGCACTCATTTATCAATACAAATTTGGAGCCACACATTCTGTTCTATCTCTTCTATTTCCCTACTAGCATCAGCTCACTCAAAGGCGTCCTGGAATATCACACATAGGACCCTGTCCCTGTTTCATTCATTATAGGTACTCCCCCATTCATATCTAATTTCACAACATCCAAAGTATATGCAGAAAGACATTGACAATCAAACATCTATAGAAACAGCTGACCAGAATTTAGCAGCAATTAACCAACAAACATGGAAAAACAGAACTTGAACATGAAAAACTAATTTCCTCAATTATGAACAATACCAAAAAGGTGCAAACATCGAATATAATTAGTTTTCAGATAAATGTAGAATACATCATAAAGATGCAACTCCTTCAAAAAGAGAGGGAAAGAAGTCAGAATTGAGCAAACCTTTTCCGAAAAGGGCTTTAAAGAAAACACTACTCATAGATATCCCTTCAGCTTCAGCTAGAGCATCCACCATCTCAAAACCCACCTGAAAGAAAAAAAGTAAATCAAGAATCCATTGAATTAGAAAGAAAAAGTTATTGGGGAGACAATTAATTACACAAGTACATAGGAGAGAGCACAGACATTGTGGCGAGTGCCTTGATATTTCTTGCCAGGATTGCCAAGGCCAACAATGAGCCAAGGGTGCTGCTTTGGCTTGACCATAGCCTCGGCGGCGGCGGCGGCGGCGGCGGCGGCGGAAGATGATAGAGAGGCAGCACAATAAATAGACAATTGAGACATGCGCCTCTGCCAACAAAAGCAATAAAGGATAGAAGTAGAAGAAAAATGGAGGCTTCTGTTTGCAAAGTGTATAATGGAGGAAATTGAAGATGTAATTGAACAAACTTTCATGGTTATAATCAAATACTAGTTTTGTTCTGAATCTTTTTTTCAGGGTTTTAGGAAGAAGAGAAGAAGGAACAGAGAAGAAAATCCGACGTGTCTCTAATTTCCTGATAATAATAATAATAATGATAATAATAATAATAATAATAATAATAATAATAATAATAATAATAATAATAATACCGTTCCTCGTGATCGAACACGGGCCTCCAGAGTGAGGCGGGATGCTCACAACAAGTAACTGCAACGACTTGCTGATAATAATAAAAAAGAAATAAAAAAATAAAAAAATTGGTAGACAACTTTATTAATTTGACAAATAAATCAAGAATTCAAACAGTATTAAGGTCTATGGGTGGCAACAGGTAGGGTATCCGTGAAAATTGACATATCCGAACCCGATTATTTATATACATACCCGAATTCGTCCTGAACCCGTTTAAAATTATAATATTAATACTCGTACATGTTCCAAATCCGATTAACATTATCCGATTAATATCTGAATCCGAATAAATACCCGTTTATTATTAAAAAAATTTAAAATAAAATAAAATTCAAACTAATTAAATAATTAAAAATATATAAATATATAAATAATCTACCATAAATCACTATAAAATCAAATAAAATATAAAATTTAATTCAACACATTCAAATTAAAATAATTTATCAAATTGTTCAAAAATAACAATAAAATTAAATATTGTTCATTATGACAGAAAAATTATATTTCACATTTTAAACTTTCATTACATTTTTAATTCATCAATCTATAAAAATATATGAAAAAATAATTATATCATTATATTCAATAAATTAAAATAGAATAAATTGCATAATATATATATATATATATATATATATATATATATATATATATATATATATATATATATATATATATATATATATATATATATATATATCGGATTTATCGGGTAGCGGGTACCTGAAGACCTCTACCTGTACCCTATTCAAATCCATTACGGGTTTAAATATTGCTACCCAAATCCGTCCCAAAACCCTAATAGGGTTATCCATTAGGATTTAAACGGATTCGGATTGACACGGGTACCCGCGAAACCTGTACCATTGCCACCCTTATTCAGGTCATATTCTTCTCAAATGTCCAAGATCCCGCAAATATTCAATGTTTTCAAAAGTGGACCACACATTGAACGGATTGCCAAATGAGTCATGGTAGAACCGGTCTGACCGGGTTCAACCAAATATTCTACTTTTTACTTAAAATAATTATTTACAAAAAATTTGAGAATGAGATATGAACAGCATATAAAAAAGTAAAAATATATTTAAAAATCTAATTATCATAAAATATAAATTTAAAAATATTCATCTCTAGCTGTGCACCTTCAATAATAAAGTTTACAGTTCAAAATAACATAGTAACAAGGATATTAAATTTGTAAAGAAAATTATATATTTTTGGTCCATCATAATTAATAAACTAATTAAAATTTTAAAACAAAGCTGATTTCTAACATGGGAAATATTTTCTTTCTTTTCTTTTTTTCACCAAAACATAATAACTTTAGTGAAGGATCAGATTTGAGAAAAATAAGTTAATCCAACTATGATAATTATGTTTTCAAATATACATATTCATATGAGTTTCCACTACAGGAAATTGCCACTATTGTGACGTATTAAATTGCTACACCTAGTGACGGTAAATCAAAATATAAAATTAGCGATGCTATTAGAGATGTTTTACGATGCATGGCGACAAAATAAATTAGCTATATTTGGCACCAAACCTTGCTACTAAGTTCAACGACGCCAAAGTATGTGTTGCTATATTTGGAGCTACGAGGATGACTTATCTATACATAACTTAGTGATGAGAGTTTGGCATCGCTAAACAAACCACAAAAAGTCAAAACACAAATGGACTTACAGTTTCAAATAGAGAGGCGTTAGCGATCCCATATGCTCGTCACTGACCTTTAAATTGGAATGCCTCGTTTCATGTATTTTATAATGATGTAAGATGTCGTAGTGATGCACTTTTGGCGTCACTAAGGCTCTCGATATAATTTGGAGATTTCCCCCCAAATTGAAAGTGCTAAGTGCACTAATCTACTGAAAACCCACGTCATTACTGCTAAAGAATATGTTCGCCGTCGTTCGCACATGTCTTCCAACATCGTCTACTCGCCTCTATACCCATATCAGTCCTAATTGACATTGTCTCTTCTTCCCCGTCCTAGCAACAATAATTCTTTAGATGCCACTATATCTTTGGCCAACTCTCAGCCTCCTCACACTGACCATCATCCATAGCATCCCAAATGCCACATATTGCTTGCCTTTGCTACCTAGTCAATGCCTTTGAAGTCTCCTCTACCAACAGCACAACTCACAGGTATTTCACACCTTTACGCCTCTTCCTGTCCTTAAGACACTTCATACTTCAGATGCCAAATATGTGATTGGTGTACCAGACTTGATGATATATTTATAGGTTTGAATAACAATAATTCACAAGCTAAAAAAATGCTTTTGGTTTTACAATTTGTAAATATAATGAATTAAATGGAAAATTTTAGTTGCTGCACAATTTTGATTTACAAATTTTTTTACTCAAATGTCCATGAAAATTAAATGCACGAATTAAGAGAAACATGTCAGGTACGAATTAAGAGTTGGTTCAATGACTACTTTCGCATTAAATGCACCCAAACGATTATAACACAGAGGGAGTATAAATACAAATCATTTATGAATCTTAAAGAAAGGAACAAGAACAAGGAGAATAAGAATAACAACAATTATTTTTAATCTTTAATCTTGTTGTAGCCTTGTGCATTAATTATTTTTCAACAATCCTCCACTTATTGTGAAAACCTAATTGCTCATAACTTTTGAGCATTGTAGGTTGGTGACTGTTTTTCATTGTAATCAATTACTCAAAAGTGAGCTTAGGTATGTTGGGTTAAGAGTAAAATACTTTTAAGGGTTTATTGTGTGAGCCATAAAACACAAGGAATTGGTTTTTGTGTGAGTCATTGAAAAACACAAGGGAATCTCTGGGCTAGGTGTTAGCTATTGAGAGAAACACCATAGTTGGGAGTGATCTTGAAAAACTCCATTATAACACTTAGTGTGTTAGTGAAACACCTAATTAAATTGGGGAGAGGAGTAGAGTTTATTAATACCCAAATCTTTATAAATCTTGTATGTGATATGTCTTATTCCTTTCTCTATTTTATTTATTCCGCACTTTCAATTAAGTAAATTTTTATTTGCTAACCAATTCAACTCCCTTCTTGGTTCATTTTCTAGGCAACAGGAAATTTTAAGAACATTTTGATGAGATCAAATGGTTCATTTTATAAAGTGTTTCAAAATATTCATATAAATCATTTAATGAGATTAAATAATGAAGATATGATGAATTTTATTAAAGGCCAAAATGTCCACGACTTGGTTTAAGAGTTGAAACTGGGTTGTGAAAAGGGAACTAAAAATATTGTTTTGTAGATTACCTTATTTAATGCATTAGAGAATGCATGTTAGGGTTGGATGGAATGATATGATGCTATGATTATGGACTTGATCAATGCCATTGATCATGCATTGAAATTTATTTTTAGTAAATAAGGTCTGCTAGTCCTTACCTTCATTTATATTGTATTGTATTTCTCTTTTCATCTCATTCCTCTCAAATGTAACTTGAGGTTTTCTTATAAAGAATCTATGTAATTAGATTACATAGGATTAAGAAGTAACCTTGTGTTGATTTTTTTCTAAATGTAAGTTTGTTCTTTTGCATGTAGAAAAGGAATAAATAAATCAATCAAATTCTGGAAGGCTTCATGAAATGCTTCTTTAGGAGTTAAACTTTGGTGCCAAAGACAAAGATCATTAGAATAGAAAATTGCTTGATAGTTATTAATATTTTATGTTAAACTATTAGATGAATAAGATATCAACTTTAATCCCATAGCTAATCAATATGCTCAATACAAATGAGCTTTTCGTCAAAAAGGAATTGAAAGTTGTGTTGCTGGTGAACTCTACTAGTTCTTCTGAGAAAATGAAGGACAAGAAAAAGAAGAAGTCCATAAAGACTTGAGGAGGTGTAAGGAAGAAGGGAAAATAGACTGCCTCAAAAGGGAGTTACTTCCATTATGGCAAAAGTGGCCATTAGAAGAGTGTTGAACCTTGAGGGGTATTTCCGTCATTTTGATGCTAATAAATAAAATAGCAATAATGTATTTAACATACTTGTTTTCTAAGTTTATTGAACATGGTATGGAATATGATAGCAAGAATGGAGAATGGAAGACGAATCTTAAAAAGACAAAAAATGAAGAAATAGCATGTTCATGCCCATGACCTTATATGTCATGCCTGTGATGAAGTTTAGCGCCAACTATCCAACATTTAAAGTTCACAGTCATGAAGAATGATAGCAACCATGAATGATCATATCAGTCATGACCGTGAAAGAAACTTACGCCCGTGAGAAGACATGACTAATTCTTCCAGAGAGCTTCACGGCCAGAGTCGCCACTTGGACCACGACTAGGAAGGATGTTCACACCACAATACTCTCATTGTGTCTCAAAGACCACCCTTAATTAGACATGGTCTAAGATTTAAGGGTACATCATCATCTTCTCACAAGACTACTTTTGTTAAGTCAAGTGAACCTCACATCTCCACATTTGTTGGAACAACACCAAGGGATAAATGCACAAAATACACTAAACCTTCTATACATAAGAGAGATGTTTAAGGATTGGTAAGCCTAAGAAAGAAACCTCAAAAGGCTAATCATGCCTTTATGTATAATAAGCATGCATCTAGAAAAACACCAATTAATCATGATTGTGCATGCCATTATTCTCAAACTCAGTCTAATATAAATATGATATTCAAAAGCATTGTAAGACCAAAAAGCATTTTTAGACCTAAACAGTGTAATTATTGTATGAAATTTGGTCACATAAATAAACATTGCTCGATAAGAAAGGCTCATGGGAACCTTCATGTGCTAACCCCCAAGGACTCAAGCTCATTTGGGTACCTAAAAACTATACTTGAATTGTGATTCTATAGGTATGCCTCAAGTCCACAATAAACAAAAATACTTGGCTAGTAGACAGTGGATGCTCAAGGCATATGACAGGAGACAAAGAACTTTTCAATGAAATCAAAAGTATTGATGGAGGTAAAGTTACCTTTGGAAACAATGCTAAGGGTAATGTAATTGGCATTGACTCTATTGGTATTAATGGTACTACTTTTATTAAAGATGTCTTACTTGTTGATGGCTTGAAACGTAACTTGTTGAGTGTAAGTCAATTATGTAATAAAGGAAACAAAGTAACCTTTACTTCCAATGAATGTCTTGTAACCTCTATTGATGGTCAAGAGATATTTAAAGGAAGTAGAGATGTCAATACCTACATAATAGACTTACACAAAATATCTAATCATTCCTCTAAGTGTCTTGTGAGTACTAGTGATGAATCTTGGCTGTGGCATAGAAGGCTTGGTCATGCAAATATGGATTTAATTCAAAACCTCAGCACATGAGAGCTTGTAAAAGGACTGCCAAAAGTCAAATTTGAAAAAGACAAGAAATGTGAACTTTGCCAAAGAGGGAAACAACATAAGTTATCCTTCAAATCTAAAAATATAATAAGTACCTCAAAACCTCTACAACTCCTGCATCTAGATTTATTTGGATCTACTAGAATTGCAAGCTTAGGAGGTAAACACTATGCCTTTGTCATCATAGATGATTACTCTAGATTTACTTGGATAATTTTCTTAGCTCAAAAGAGTGATTCCTTTGAAACTTTCAAAAATTTTACTAAAAGAGTTCAAAATAAAAAAGGGAATTGCATTTCAAAAATAAGAAGTGACCATGGCAAAGAATTTGAGAATGAAAACTTTGAAAGCTTTTGTCTTGAACATGGCATTTCGGAGAATATTTCATCTCCTAAGACACCTCAACAAAATGAGGTAGTTGAAAGGAAAAATCGAACTTTAATTGAAATGTCTAGAACAATGCTCAATGAGTATGGGTTACCAACTTACTTTTGGGCAGAAGCCACAAATACTGCTTGTTATATTTCAAATCGAGTTTTCAAAAGACCTCTCTTAAACAAAACTTCATTTGAGCTATGGAATGGAAGAAAGCTCTTGATATCATACTTTAGAGTATTTGGATGCAAGTGCTTCATATTGAATACCAAGGACAACCTTGGAAATTTTGCCTATAAATCTGATGAGGGTATCTTTTTAGGATACTCTACAACTAGCAAAGCATATAGAGTGTTTAATAAAAAGTCATTAATTGTTGAAGAATCTATGCATGTTGTTTTTGATGAATCTAGTAGACTTGATATTGTAAAAGGTAGTGTTCTTGATGATGTTGTAGGTACCATGGAAAGACTTGATCTTGAAAATGGAAGAGAAAAAAATGATTAAGAAGATTCACATCAAGATGATTCTCTACCTCCAGCTCAAGAGGAAAACAGGCAAGAGCTCCCAAAGGAATGGAGATTGACAAAAGATCATCCCAAAGAGCAAATCATTGGTGATCCTACAAGGGGAGTAAGTACTAGATCTCATCTCAAACATTTAGTTTCTAACCTTGCTTTTGTTTCTCAAATTGAGCCTAAAAATATTGATGAGACTCTTAATGATGAAAGTTGGGTGATTTCCATGCAAGAGGAACTCAACCAATTTGAGAGAAGTAAGGTATGGACCTTAGTACCTAGACCCAAGGAGCATCAAATTATAGGAAGCAAATGGGTATTTAGAAATAAACTAGATGAACAAGGTTCAATAACTAGGAATAAGGCTAGATTGGTTGCAAAAGGGTATAATCAGGAAGAAGGAATAGATTATGATGAGACCTATGCTCCTGTAGCTAGATTGGAAGCCATAAGAATACTTTTAGCATATGCATGCCATATGAATTTCAAACTCTTTCAAATGGATGTAAAAAGTGCATTTTTAAATGGTTTTATAGAAGAAGTTTATGTAGAACAACCACCAGGTTTTGAAAGCTATGATTTGCCCAATCATGTATTTAAACTTTCAAAAGCTTTATATGGTTTAAAACAAGCCCCAAAAGCTTGGTATGAAAGACTAAGTTCTTTTCTCTCAGAAAATAATTTTACAAAGGGGAATGTTGACACTACATTATTCATTAAAAAGGATAAGCATAATATTCTAATTGTTCAAATTTATGTTGATGATATCATATTTGGGTCTACTAATGAATTGCTTTGTCAAGAATTTGCTAAGTGTATGACTCGAGAATTCGAAATGAGCATGATGGGTGAGCTAAAATATTTCCTCAGTCTACAAATAAAACAAGGCAATGAGGGCATATTCATCAACCAATCCAAATATGCCAAAGATTTACTTAAGAAATTTGGAATGGAAGGATGCAAGAATGTCAAGACTCCAATGAGCACAGCAACAAAATTGGACAAAGATGAAAATGGTAAGAGCATTAATGAAAAGCTCTATAGAGGTATGATCAGATCACTTTTATATCTTATTGCATCTAGACCTGACATAATGTATAATGTATGCTTATGTGCTTGCTTTCAATCGTGTCCAAAAGAGTCTTATTTAAATGTAGTAAAAAGAATTCTAAAATATTTACATGGTTCATTGCATCTAGGTTTATGGTATCCTAGAAATTCATCCTTTTACATTATAAGATATTCAGATGTTGATTATACTGGAAGTCTTTTAGATAGAAAAAGTACTTCAGGTACTTGTCACTTTATTGGAGAATGCTTAGTTTCTTTGTTTAGCAAGAAACAAGTTTCAATTGCTCTTTCTACCGCTGAAGCAGAGTATGTGGCAGCAGGATGTTGGTGTACACAAATCTTTTGGATGAAACAACAACTTAAGGATTATGGTCATAATATGGACCATATACCTTGATTGATAATTTCATAAGAAGAGAGCTTGATATGATTGATGGATTAACTTTATGATTGCTAAAATTGTCAAACCTTGATTGATAATCTTGTGTTTTTTTGTCTCATCTTATTAGATATAAGGTAGTTAATTTGATGAAAATATATGTTATAAGGGATAAAAGCTCCTTATAAATGCTTTAGTCTTATTTTAGACTTAATTTTAGGCAATTCACGCCCGTGACATATATTCACGGCCGTGATCTAAATCACCAAAAGAACTAATAGCTTTCACGATTTACTTATTGACATGTTTCACGGCTGAAGGTAGTGAAGACTATGTTTCACGACCATAACCTTTTTCTATCACCCCCGTGAAACCCTTTGTTCATGCCCGTGACGCTTTTTCACGACCGTGAACATTTCCACCAAAAACTCACAAAAGCATTCATGCTTTGTATCACGTTCTGTTTCACGATCACAAGTAGTGAAGATTGTAATTCACGCCCGTGACTCATTTGTCACCACCGTGATAGTTCGTCATTCACACTCGTTACCTTTAATTTTCACGACCATGAATAATTTCATCTCTCTCTTTACTGGTAGAACGTCTCTTTAGCAAACTGTGAACATGACATTTCACGCTTGTGACTTAGTTTTTCATGCCCATGAAGATGTCGGCTATAAAACGTTTCTGCCGTTATTTCTCTCATTCCAACTTTCCAACTTCTCTCATTTATCACCATTGAATACCATTTTGAAGATTTCGCCCCCCTAGTAAATCATTCCATCTATAAATATCTTCCAAAACCATTTCCATCTTCAGAAATCATATCACCTTAGGTTTTACTTCAAAATTTATGTTAAAATTTTCTCTCTTCAAAAGTTCATTTCTTAATCAAAATGGAAACCGGCTCCTCCAAGGGTACAAGAAAGAAATCTCATACTCCAAGAAGGTACACAGACTACCTTCTAAACATTATTCTGGAGCATTATCATCCTAGATACTTAGTTCTCAAGAAAAGGCCACTCATTTCCTCTCAATCATTTGAGTGGCAAACCATCCATACATTTGGCCTTGAGACAAGCATGACGGAACAACTACAGGCTTGTTATCTGAAAGATTTCATTGATATCCATCAACCGACACTGAGGGAACCAACTCTAGAATTCCTGAGCACCCTGCAAGTCTCTCCTACCGGCACGGTGAAATTCCAACTTTGCAAGTATCCGAACACCCTCTTTGCCACAGAGTTTGGAGACATGTTCAACTTTCCCTCTGATGGTATCCTGAGAGAGTGAAGTGGAGTTCTATGCTACTCAGGTATGGACTCACTTCGGGCTTGACTGCAGCTGGGACGTCAAGAAGATGAAGTGCACCCACCTTCGATCCCTAGTGCACAAGTACTTGCATAGGTTTCTAACCTATAACATTTTCGCCAGAGGAGACAACAATGGATTGATCAGGAAGTCAGACCTATTTCTCTTAGAGATGGCCCGAAGAGGCCTAACAGTGGCTTTATCTCGATGGTTTGCAAATCATCTTTTGTCAATTGTCACCAAGCCCTATATATTGTGTTTAAAGTTAAAAGCAATATTTATTTTGAATCAAATGAATATGCAAGTATGCAAATGAGCTTCATATACCTTAAATATACCTTAAGTATACTTTGCACATATCTTGATGCAAGTTACATGAATGAATATGCACTTGATATACTTTGAATATACCTTAAATATACTTAGCATAAATATAACTGACTTTAAGGAAACATTTTGGTATACATTGGATATACCTTGCATATAACTTGCAACTAGGAAGCATATTTTTATGCTACACTTCATCATTCTTTACAATTCTTGCACTTCAGCATTTTTTATCCTAAGCATCTTTTGAGGGGGAGACTTCTCAAAAGCACATATTGCTAGATTATTTGTCACCATCAAAAAGGGGGAGATTGTTGAACCTTGAGGGGTATTTCTGTCATTTTGATGCTAACAAATAAAATAGCAATAATGTATTTAACATGTTTGCTTTCTAAGTTTATTGAACAGGGTATGGAATATGATAGCAAGAATGGAGAATGGAAGACTAATCTTAAAAAGATAAAAAATGAAGAAATAGCATGTTCACATCTGTGACCTTATATGTCACGCCTGTGATGAAGCTTAGCGCCAACTATCCAACATTTAAAGTTCATAGCCATGAAGAATGATAACAACCATGAATGATCATATCGGTCACGACTGTGAAAGAAAGTCACGCCCATGAGAAGACATGACAAATTCTTCCAGAGAGCTTCACGGCCATAGTCACCACTTGGACCACGGCTAGGAAGGATGTTCACACCCGTGAAGATATAATGTCATGCCAGTGATCAAACACTTCAAATCCTTCTAGAATGCTTCATGGCCAAAGTCGCCACTCAAGTCACGACTTGGAAGAACAGTCACGACCGTGATAATCATACTCACGACCGTGAAAGAGGAAAGAGAAACATGTCAGACACGAAAATAAGAGTTGGTGCAACATCTATTTCAGTATTAAATGCAATCAAATGGCTATAATTCGCCATGAAAGTATAAATGCAAGTCATTTATGAATCCAGAATAAGAGAATAGCTAATACTTCAAATCCAAATCTTTTTGTAAGCCATTTGTGCATTTGATATTTTCAAAACAAACATTTATTCTCTGTGAAAATCCTTTTGCTCATCATTCTCTAAGCATTATAGATTTGTAAGTGTTTTTCTCTGTAATCTTCTACTCAAGTGAGTTTGGGTAATTTGGGGTTAAGAGTAGAAAACTTGTAAGGGTTATTTGTGCGAGCCTTTAAAAACACAAGGAATTGGTTTATTGTGTGAGCCATTAAAACACAAGGGATTTCTGGGTTAGGTGTGATCCATTGTTAGAAACACCATAGTTGGGAGTGATCTTGTAAAACTCCATTGTAATACTTAGAGTGTTAGTGAGACTCCCAATTGAGATTGGGGAGAGGAGTAGGGTTTGTTAACACCTGAACCTCTATAAAATTTTTTGTGTCATATCTTTCTATCCCTACTCAACTTAACTTTTCTTTCTGCACTTAAAAGTTAAATTTTCAATATCCAATTCAACCCCCTTCTTGGTTCAATATCTGGGCAACTTCCATTATGGCAAGAGTGGCCATTAGAAGAGGAATTGCAAAACCTATCTAGAGTCTTTAAAGAAAGAGAACGATAAGATAATGCATGCACCTTCTACTTTATGTATTTTTATTATTATTGTTAATATTATTTCTAATAATAACATATGGGTATTGAATATTATATGTGTCTCACACATATGTACTGATATGCAGAGCCTAAGGAACAATAGACAACTCAAAAGGGGAAAGAGTCAGACCTATGTGTTGGTAATGGAGTAAGAGTTATTGCATTAGCTGTATAAACTTATTTATTGATACTCCCCAATGGGATTGTAATGGAATTAGACAATTGTTATTTTGTTTCACTTTTAACTAAGAATATTACTTTTGTTTCCTATTTAAATAGAAAATATTTTCATTTGACCATAAATAGCAATAATTGTTTTATTTGGTTGAATGATATTCTTTATGCAACTAGTTCATTATGTAATGGAATTTATATTATCAATATGTTTAATCCTATCCTCAATATCAATAATAAAAGACAAAGATTGGATAACTTAAAATCATCTTATCTATGGCATTGTCGTTTTGCCATATGAATGAGAAATGCATGACTAAGTTCCATAAGAATGGTGACTTGGAGTCATATTATGAATCATATGACACATGTGAGTCATGTTTAATATGTAAGATAAAAAAATCACCTTTTAGTGGAAAATGGTGAACATGCTGATGGACTATTAGGGTTTATAAGTTATATTCTTAGTTAATGAGAGTTGGGAATTAAGTGAAGTTTTGGAAGTTCGAGAATTGCTAAAATCAACTATTTCATGCCCGTGACAATGGGTGTCACGACCATGAATATCGAATATTAGTTAGCAATAATGATGAGGTTTTTCAAGATCGTGAAGAGTTTCTTCATGACTGTCATGGAGTAGTTCATGCCTATGAAAGATGAATCATAGCCGTGAAGTCTAGAAAGTCAGGGCACGTCAGGCAGCCATGTTTTCCTTCCTGCCATCCCTTAAAATCTGCTCCCCACTCTCTATCAACCAACCAAACACACCAATTGAATTGTCTTCTTCATGCATAACCCTTCTTCTTCCATTGTTGAAGCTTGGAGAGACCATATTTCAATAAAGAAAGAGAGAGAGAAGAATGAGAGAATGAGCTTTTGTGAGCTTATGGGAAAAACTTGGTTTTTATGTTTCTAGGTTTGGTTCAAGTTTTAGAGGCTAAGAGGACATTTTTCATCTTGTTAGGATCTAGTAGAGGACCTGAGAGTCCATCTCAAAGGAGAGGACAATCTTAAAGAGCTCAAGCTTTAGCTAATCTCCAGGTTTGTACATAAGCATATCCAAGGCTTTGTATGGCATGTTTTTGTGTTTCTTGCTTTAGATGCATGATGTTTATGGTCATTGAGTTGTTAAATGCCATAATGTAGGATTGATATGCATGATGGAATTATTATGTTAACATGGTCATATTGAGATGTTTAATGAGTTAATTTGGTTAATATGGATAATTAGAAAGTATATGGTTGTGATAAACAGCTAAAATGCATACTAGACTGTTGATAGTGTGGTTGACATTGGTCAACTATAGAGAGTATGGCATGTGAGAGATGTATGAAATGTGATATTCTATTTTCTATAAATTTTTCTAGATTCACGGTCGTGAACTGAGGGTTCACATGTGTGAATGTCTTGAAAATGAATGTTATTGCTGAGGCAAAACCATTAATGGGCAGCTTCACGGTTTGGTTCATGCCTGTGAAGGGGTGATCACAGCCATGAATGTGTGTTGATTCATAGGATGAATCATGGTTTGGTTCACAGGTAAGCTACCTATGAAGATGTTATTCACGACTGCGAAAAGGTTGTTCACAGGCATGAAGCTGCTTAACTTGAGAAATTTGTATGCTTGCATAGATGGCATGCCATTAAAGGAGGAGATTGATATCGGGTGACATGTATTGGTCAAGATTGAGATATATTGAAGGCCAGGGGTAAGAAATGAGAGCTTTCTTGGTTGGGTTATATTGAAGGCCCAAGGGTAAGCAATGGGAGTTTCCTCAATTGAGTTGTATTGAAGGCTAAGGGGTAAACAATTGAAAGCTTCCTTAGTTGGGTTATATTGAAGGCCCAGGGGTAAGAAATGAGATCTTCCTCGGTTGGGTTATATTGAAGGCCCAGGATTAAGAAATGAAAGCTTCTTCGATTGGATTATATACAAGATGTTTTGAAGGCTCGGGGTTAAGCTAGGTGGGCTTCCCTTAGTAGCTGTTATGTGCTCTCTTTTTCCTTAGATAGGTGTTCTGGGAAGCTTAAACAGGTGTTCTAAAGGTTCTAGTGAGAGCCATAGGATACCCATATCAATTTTAGTCTACCACTAAGCACTAGTTGTTTAGCATATGTGCTTCCTATACACAGGTTCGAAGCCCAGGAGTTGATCGCTAGAGGAGGTTGCCCAAGGATCATAGTCAAGGATACACGAGTGGAGTGGGTGATACACTTGTTGTACTTTTGGTTTTGTTGAGTTTTTATTGGGTTGGGTAGTTATAGTTTTACATGTTGTATTTCATAGACATGTAGTTTTATAACTTTTCATTTTGTATAAACTTTGGGTAGTGTTGCCCATTTGATTAATGTATTTAACTTTATTTTTTCAAGCCTTTTAATGATATTATATTTTAATTTAAGTCATCATGGCCATGGTGCATGAAAGTTTTAAATTATGACATTTTAATTCATGTCCATCATAACATCTTTTGGTATAATCGGGATTATTCTTAATTATATTGAAGGGTGTTACAAGATGTATATGCACTAATGTCAGTGTATTCCATAAGTGGTTTTATCTAGTTCATTACCTTCATTCATGATTGTTCATGATTTGGGTATATGTATCATATGGGAAACAAATCTAAAGCTTTATAAAATTTCAAAGACTTTAGAAATGAAGTAGAGAATTAACTTGGCAACAGTATTAAGATCATATCGAGGTGGAGAATACTTAAGTCAAAAGATTCAAGATTATCTAAGAGGGAATGGGATTTCATCCAAGACTCCACCTTACACTCCACAACATAATGGTGCAGCTGAAAGGAGAAACTAAACCTTGTTGGACAAGGTGAGGTCGATGATGAATTTTGTAAAATTAACTAAATTCTTTTAGGGATAAGCATTTGAAATTATTGTCTACATTCTGAACAAAGTTTTGTCAAAGTCAGTTGATGTTACACCATATGAGATATGAAATAACAAAAAACTTATCCTTTCTCACATGAAAGTATGGGGTTGTCCTACTTATATGAAGCAAACAATATCAAACAAGCTAGAAGCAAAGCCTGATAGATGTTCTTTTTGTGGGATATCTAAAAGAATCATTTGGATATTAGTTTTACCACCATTTGGAAAAAAGTTTCTTTCAAAACATGTTGTCTTCTTAGCGATAGAGTTTTTTTAAAAAAAGATAGAGGGAGAAAAGTCGAACTCGATGGAATTGAAGATGCTCAAATAGACATAGATCAACTGACTAATCCCATATATATTACTCATAGTGATGAATGAACTATTATATCTTCTAAAACATAGGAAATGCATATGTCGAGTAGGATATATACTGTTCTTAAGAGATATGGATTTCTAATAAGCGAATAGAGTGATGTATTACTCATAGAGGATAATAAGCCTACTACCTATGAAAAAGTTCTTAATAGTTCAAAATCTAGTAAAGCGTTAAATGCCATGTAGTCAGAGATGGATTCCATATATGAAAACCTAGTATGGACTTTGGTTGACCCACTTGAATGGATAAAACCCATAGGGTGCAAATGAGTCTTCAAAAAGAAGGTTGACATGAGAAGTAATGTTGTTACTTATAAAGTAGACTGGTAGCTAAAGGATCTCATTAAAGACAAGAAGTTAACTATGATGAAACCTTTTCTCCAGTTGTTATGTTCAAATCCATCAGAATACTCTTTCACATTGCCACTCATTACGAATATGAGATTTGGCAAATATATGTGAAGACAACTTTTCTAATTGGAAATCTAACTGAGGATGTGTATGTGACACAACTAGAGGGGTTCATATCTAATAATGTCAATAAGATATGCAAATTGTAAAGATCCATTTATGGATTAAAGTAAGCATCTAGGAGTTGGAACATATGATTTGATGAGAAAATCAAAGAGTTTGGCTTCTTATAAAATATGGATAAATCCTATGTTTATAAGAAGATTAGTGGGAGTACAGTCATTTTTCTAGTATTGTATGTAGACAACATACTTCTTATAGAAAACAATGTCTCAGTTCTTCAACAAGTCAAAATATGGCTCACTAAGAATTTCTCCATGAAAGACCTTAGAGAAGCAACCTATATTTTGAGGATTAAGATCTATAGAGATAGATCTAAAAGTTTGCTTGGTCTTTCACAATATACATACATAGATAAAATGTTAAAGAGGTTTAGCATGGATTAGTCTAAGAGATGATACATTCATATGACTTAAGGAATAATGCTTTCTAAGTCCATGTATCGAAAGACACAAGATGAACAAACATGCATGAGTAGAATTCCATATGCATCTACTATTGGATTTATTATGTATTCTAAGTTATATACTAGCCCTGATGTATCATATGCTCTAAGTGCCATGAGCAGATATTAGTCAGATCCTAGGGAGGGGCATTGGGTGGTTGTCAAGAACATTCTTAAGTACTTAAAGGATTAAAAATGCATTCTTGGTTTATAAAGAATATGAGCTTAAAGTAAGTGGGTATACAGATACTAGTTTCCAATCTGACATGGATGATTCCAAATCCTAGTCAGGTTATATTTTTACATTAAATGGTGGTGCAGTTAGTTGGAAGAGTCCTAAATAGGAGATGACTGTGGATTTCCCAACCAAAGTAGAGTATGTTACAACTTTTGAAGTAGCTAAAGAAGAGATTTAGAAAAGGAAATTCACCATAGAATTAGGAGTGCTTCTAACACCTATCCATACAGTAGGGCAAACCCCACTATATAGACGGATTGCCATATGACTATATCTGTATAAATTGGTTCTAAATAAAAATGTTTCTATCTTATATCAAATATTTGTATAAAATATTTCTCTGTATCAGAAACAAAATCCACATATATGTTGGGTTTTGAAGAATGAATCATATTCATAAACGCAGCGGAAAAATAAAATTTTCAAAACCCGAAACAAAATATCATACTTGTGCCATTAAAACTAATTTATATAAATATAAAAATTAGAAATTATACCTTGTAATTATTTTTTTGTTCTTCAAATCTTCACTTTGTTGGGTTGTAGCACACCACAACAATCCATACTAGGATGTCTCTAATGATAATCCATGCAAAGAATGAAGAAGAAACTATTAAGAGAAATGGTTTGAACAAATTCAAAGTGCTAGCTTTGAAAGTGTTTTTGAGAGAATTTTGTTGTCTTAAAAATATTTTTTCACAAAAAAATATTTTTATATCTATTTTCTGTCATTTGATGTTTTTTCTATTTTAATCAAATTCAAAAAGGTTGAAAAGTCAAAAATGGAGAAAAGGGAAATTAATGAATAGTAATTAGCCATAATTGGCCTAATTAAGGCCAAAATCTACCACTGACCAACAAGTGGGAGGCAGCAGCGCGCTGGGCATGCTGTGGGTTGCTGTTGGGCAGCCCAGCTGGCCTGCTAGGCAGGCCAACAGCCTGGCCTGCATGGGCCCGTGACCTTCCTGAATGATTTTTCTGTGTGATCTCATTGCGATCCATCCCGAAATAATTCTCTCATATTTTGGATCCTATCCAAGACCATTTTACTCATTCTCCATATTTTCAATGCGTGTGACCCATTAGGTTCCTGGTTATGTTGGCCACTTAAATTAACAATTAATTTAAGCAAGTCATGAGTGGTATCTAGCAACACACATGACCCCCAATTGACCGAAAAGTTAGTGGTTTGACTACGTACCTTTCCATAGACAATTTCCGTGCAATTATTCCTTTCACCATTCTATACCCCACTTGGTTCAGAGTATGGACATGTGTGAACTCCCACTAGACTGACTACGTCATATTTAGTCCAAGTACTGTTAGTTCTTGTCCTTGAGGCTCATTACTCTATTAGATATGTCATTGAATATTATCTTTATGACATTTCCACTTTGGCAAGAGATTCCCAAGTAATGACCACGACAAGAGGCCATGAGTATACACTCCTTATATCAAGAGTGGTGAATCCTTTGTTGGTTACCCATTTACCTTCGAATACCTCAAGCTGTATCCAATCACCACCCTATGAGCAACCTCCCTGAGGCAATAAGGAATAGTGTCAAAATACAAAATCAATATTCAAGATATCCTTGAGTACTTTAAGTCTAAGGATACTTGTACCATTTCTATGATGAGACTATCATTGACATTTGAATATATTATCCATATGATTGTCTCATAGTTGGTCATCTAATGTACTTAGCTATACTTAGCAATCATCCATATGTTAACTCTAAAAATCTCATGTTTATAGATTATGAGATCCACTATTCAATCCAATCAAGGAGTGTAACATGTGTTAGTTTGTCTGGATTAATAATGTCCCGTCTCATTAATCCTATGACTAGGGATAACATAATTACACATGATAAGAATCTGAATATTATGATTTCATCATGATTTCCTTCATGCTATGTTATGTATCAAGGACTTAATTAATTGATTTAAGATCACTTATCAATTCATATATCAAATGAACATCAAATTAATGAAAAAGCCTTTTATTAATCAAATAAATTTGTACAATAAGTGCTAAAGGTGATTGTCTTTAGAGACTTCTCTAATAATATATACTATAATCAAATTAAGAATTTACAAAATTCCCATATTCTTAGTTTTGAAGTAACCTAGTTTGGGCATACAAAAGCCCTTATTACAAAATCAACCTTATTAAAATAGACCAATTCAGTTACAAAGTCCGCATGAAATAAATATTTGTTTCTATCTGATGTCATGAGAAATAACCAATGAATGAAATAAAAAAAATCTAACCCAAACATGGATTTCAACTCTGATTGGCGTGAACTCCACTTTACGTCAACTCAATTGTCTAATGACTCCAAACTGCATGTAAGAAAACCCATACGCTATGCTATTGAAAGTTTAGTAGTACATATAAGTATAAAAATTCTAACATGCAATCATACATCATCATAGCATTCATATTCATATACATACCTGTGTGGTATGCCATCATATAACATTATACTAAATTCATGTTGATTTGATTAGATTACAGTACATTAATGACATATATCACATACGTGTATCCACATCATCATATTTATTTAGAAATTCCATCATATAAGACAAGTATCTAACTTCTGGTTTCATATATCTGATTACTGGTTTTTAACATTCCTTTTTTCTATGACATGTATGTATTCAGATTCCAAATTTGTGATTCACATTTTATATTACTAGTTTTACAATTTCACTGTATACTGCTTTACGGTTTAACATGCTCTATTATACAATTATTGTGTACTACCAAATACTTTAGACCTGGACTACTCAAATGTGGGTTATGAAATATGAGCCCTCTAACATGAGCTTAAGCCATCTTGCTCACTACCTGTATTTATTGGTATAGTGCTCAACCAAACTTCTCAAATCAGGAGAACTTTAACCCAAGCTCAAGCCACCTTGATATATAAATGTAATAACTGCATGCATATGACTTCATCATGCTCTAACCTGAGCTTAAGCCACATTATCACTAAATTATTAGGAGCGCTCTAACTTGAGCTTAAGCCATCCTAATTTAACACATAATAATATCCTACAGTGTCGTAACCCCTTTAATGGAATGCCACCTATCCTAAGCTAATCCTTAAATAAAGAATGATAATTTATAATCATAAACTAGTTATGTATATTATTTATAACTCATTCCATGATTTCACATGTTCATCATAAGATACTATATAATTTAGAGTACAAAACGTATATCAACGTAATTCCTTGTGATTTGAAGCATAATCACCTAACTAGGTTTAGTATCCAGTTAACATATTGTATACCATCTCATTTAAATCATGAAAAATGTGTGTGTGTATCAATCTCATAGAATTCATTCATAGAATCCACATAAACAAATTCTGGATACAAGGTATTCACGGGCATGAACCTTTTTTTCATAGGTTATCTACCCATGATTGGCTTTGTGATGTTCACGGGCATAAACATCTTTCATGTATCAACTCATAGGCATAAAGCCTACGTTCATAATTGTGAAACATCAGTTTGTGCCAAATTTCCAGTACTGTTTTAAGGCAATTTTTCACACAACATGCTAAGGTTCTAAGGCTAACTAATGTTAGTCACTCCTATTTTTCATAGGTTATCTACCCATGATTGGCTTTGTGACGTTCACGGGCTAACTAATGTTAGTCACTCCTATCAATACTTCTAAGTATTTTCAGTGTTCAATCAACTATAAACAAAGTTATCTTCCATTCAATCTCAATTGATTAAGAACTTGTCTACCATTACCAATGTCATAACACAATCAATCGTCATATATCAATCTACATTATCCATATCAGAATTAAACATGTCAATTATCTCAATTCCAACATCTACTATATCAACATATATAACATTTGCACAATTCATTACACAAGTAATTAATTAATTGAATTTAGATGCATATATGTACAAACCTTAAAATAGAGCCTTAATCTCAATCTCTCGCATGCCTAATGCCTCTAGTGGTTGTCTCCACCTTTAACCTCAATTCCTAATACAATATTAGAGACCAAAATATAATCTATTTCTTCCATTCTAGTTATTTAAACCATTAACAATGTAAAATTCTAACCTAAACCCCTTAAACATCATATTTCTATCGAAAACGAATTGAACCATTGAAAACGTAATTGAAAACATAATCCCTTACACCTATATTAATGATTATGATTTGTTCTAAGGTTTACAATCGTGTTCAAATACTCCTTAATTTTGACTTCAATTTTTATAATAATAGCCTTGTTTTTAATACATTTGAAAACTCTTTTATGGTGAGGATTTCATGTTTATAAAACCAAAGTTGAAAGAGATTAAAGGGAAAATGATTCTAGAGTTCAGAGGTCTGGTGGCTAGGGTTTAAGGGTGAAACATTGCATTTATGTATCAAAAAGACGAAGTTGTCAAATTTATACTACAAGAATTCACGAGTGTGAAGGTTCATTCATGGCTGTGAATTTACTCAAATCCTAAAAACCTAATTTCACGATTGTTCATGACCATGACTTTACATTCACAGGCGTGAACATTATGTAACTTCATTATTTTTTTATGTCGTTTAAAATATTTTTATGTTTCAAAACCCATAACCACTTATATGCACTCAATATACCCTTATTACATGTTATTTCTAGGCCTTAACTTACAAGCGTTACAATGCTTCCTAGCATTATTGATCCAATACCATTGTATTGTGATAACAATGGAGCCATTGCACAAGCAAATGAACCACAATCTCGTCAAAGATCCAAATATATACTAAGACGTTAGCATTTGATTTGAGAGACCATTAGTAGATATGATGTAAAATAAAAAGAGTTCCCACATATCAGAATATAGTTGATCCATTCACTTAGCCACTTCCCTATAAGAAATATAATAGTCATATATTTGCCTATGGTTTAATGTATAAAAACGATTGGTTTTAGTGCAAGTCGGAGTTTGTTAGAGAAGAGCCCCAAAGGCAATCACCTTAGCACTTGATGTACACATTTAATATTCAATAAAGGAATTTTCATTATATAGTATTCTTTATTTTGAATTGATATAGATCGTAAATCATTTAATGAAGTCTCTCATACATAACACAACATAAGAGTCATTTTGATGAAATCATGATTATGAGATTCTTATAATGTTCAATTGTGTTTATACCTAAATGATCCTTAGTCATATGATTAACAATATGGGACATTATTAATCTAGAAAGACTAGCACATGTTGAACTTCTTGACTAGGTCGAGTAGTTGATCATATAAACTGTAGATATAAGATGTTTAGAGTTAACTTGTAGATGCTTGCTAGATTAGTCAAGTACATCGGATGACCTAACTATGAGACAATCACATAGAATATCTATTCAATGTTAGTGATAGTCTCATCATGGAAATTGAACACGTATCTTTAGACTTGAGATGCTCAAGGTTATGTTGGATACTAAATCCTATACTTTGCCTCCTTTCTTTATTGCCTTTAAGAAGTCACTCATAGGGTGGTGATTGAGTATAGCATGAGGTATTTGAAGATATTTAAGTAACCAACAGAGGATTCACCACTCCTAATAGAAGAAAAATATACCTGTGGCCTCTTATGGAGATCATTAATCGAAAATCCTTGGTCGAGGTGGACATATCTTGAAAATAGTCTTCAAGTACATATCTAATAGATAAATGGGTCTCATAAATAAGAACTAAATTATTTGGACTAAATGTGATATAGTCAGTCTAGTGGGAGTTGACACAGTCCATGCTATGAACCAAGTGAGGTATAATATAGTGAAATGACGAATTGCACGATAATTGTCTATGGAAGGGTTTATAATTTGACATTGAATTTTTTCTCAATTGAGGGTCATAATGTATTGCTCGATATTGCTCATGATTTGCTCAAAATCATGTGATGATTTGAGCGACCAATATAGTCAGGAACCTTATGGGTCACATGCATAGAAGGAATGTAGAAAATTTGAAATGGGTTTTTGATTGGATATAAAACATGAGAGACAAATAATTTGACCAGGCATCATGGGTCACATTTGTGACAAAGTTTTTCACGAGCATGACAACATGGAAGTCACGGCTATGGCACATTAGTCATGGGCATGAAAACCCTGATATCATCTTTTGCAATTTTAGGTTGAACTCCGATGCATAGGAAACTTATGTTGAACCCAAATTATGATTAGGGAACACATAAATAACCCTTTTAAGGGCCAAATTCATGCTTCCACCTTGAGAAATAAAAGTTATTATCTCATCTTCTTCTCTTTCAAGTTGAAACACCATTGCTAGCACCTTAGTGCTTTGACATCTCATATTCTTTGTGGTTGTTTTGTTCATTTCTTTTCGTAGATTACTGTTAGAGAGAATATAGTCTTGGATTGTTATGGTTTTCAATAATCCAATTTGAATAAAATCCCCACAAACTTGGAAGATCAAAAGATACAAATAAGGTAATCAACTTCTCTCATTTGATGGTATGCAATCCGATTTTAAATTACTTGGGGTATTCCATAGGTTTGGGTTCAATTAATTTTGAATTTCCACTATGTTATGTATAAGATGCATGTTACAAATCTAGCAGTGGTATCAAAGATATTGTATGTAAATTAATTTTGGATTGAATTGAAGTACCAATGAGATTGATTGAAAATGAACAATTTGGATTCCCTTTTACCATCAAAAACGAATTTGATTCTATTTGGCCTAAAATTTTAATTTTAATTCAATGAAATTTTTATATGATGATATTAGATGGTTTTTTATGATAATTAAAAGGTTTGAATATGATTTTAACCTGAAATTCAAAATTGTGCATGTTTCTGAATTTTAGGGTTTATGAAACCTAATTTTGCCAATTGAGTTATTTTTGGGGCTGTTTGAATTTATTTTGTTCATTTAACTATTTAAATATGTTTATGATATATTTATAATGTGTTTTAACTTCTGGACAACCACTTATTGATACAAAAATCATTTTTTTTATTATAGAACAAATAAAATTAGTAACTAGGTCAAAAATCTTACCATGTGATGACACTGTTTTTATGTTGTTTGATTTAATGTGTTGTAACTTAATGAATAAAAGCTTAATTCATATTTATGAGATATTGATGATGCTATTTTAAAATCAAATTCATATTAATGTAAAATTTAATTCGTACTTAAAGTTTCTAAAGAATCATAATTCATATATGATTCAATTTAGACAATTTTGAGTAATTAGTATTTTAGTTAAGTTTATAATTATTTAGATTTTCTAATGAACGAATTTAAATAATTAAAACTTATTATAAGTTGAATTTAAGAGAATAAATTCTAAAAATTTTGAAAAACTTTCAAAAAAATTTATTTTAGATTAGAAAAGAGTTTTCTAAATCCTAATTTGACTAAAAGTCTAGTATGCAATTGTAACTAGGATTCTTTAATCATTTTTGAAATCAAACTAATAACTAATTAAGATAATTTAATTATAATTAATTATTAATTTAACTAATGGTCATATTTAATTTAATATTTAATTTGATTTAATTATTAAATTCGGATTTAAATATTACAGGCATCAAATTTGTGGTAACCTAGTGGGCAAATTAGGTAATTATAGAAAACGTTTTGATATAATTAAATGTATGTCTAATTTGCATAATATTTTAAGAAAGTGTTTTTAAATATTCATATATTCATTTAATGAGATTAAATGTATATGAATGATGAATTTCATTAAAGGTCAGACAATCAAAACAATGTTTCAAGAGTTGAAACAAAGAGAATCTAAATTGTTACTTTAATAGATTATCTTTAATTATACATTAAAGAATGCATGCTAGGGGTGTCTGGAATGAAATGATAGCATGATTCTAGACTAGAACAATAAAATTGATTATGCATGAAATTTAATTTTTGATAAATAGGGCTTGTGAGTCCCTGTTGTAGTGTCATCTTGCCTAACCAAGATTAGCCAAATTAAATGAGCAAGTGTCACACAACCCGTATACAGAAAACCTGTAAAAATTTAAAACTTTTTCTTTGAACCATGGTTATGATGACTTGCATAAAATATAAAGCAAAGATAATATTTGACATAACATTTAAAATCACAATTTCATAAAAATATGACTAATCTTTGTCTAGGGGTTTACAAAAATATGTCTTTGACATAAATTATATAATTTTACATTCACATACATGTATACAAATAAACAACCCCATCACTATGACATGTACAAAAATGCAAAAGTCTGACATGTGATATCATCGACCGTCATAGGGTCTAATCTGTTGCCTCTAATGTTGGGCTAGCTTATATTGATCAACTTTTATCTTTTTCTACTAGGCTCCAATCTGCATAGGAAAAATACACGCATGCTAAGCTATTGAAAGCTTAGTGGTACATATAGGCATAAAAATTCACACATGCAATCACACATCATACATAAAGTCATATATAATCATATTATCATATAAAACATCATGGCATGAGTGATAATCATACTGTCATGTAAAATACCTTACCTCAAAAGCATAATAGTTTGCCAAGCTTTGACAACATAACAAGAGCATTAAACTTCTTTTAAAAGCATATATCATATTAACTCTTTTTCCATTTCATTTCTTTCCTTAATCACTTTAAAATCATTGCCTAACAACTCTTAACATGGACTATTCAGATACGAGTTGTGAATAAGGGTGCTCATCCGAGCTAAGTCACCCTGCCACTATCTATAATCATGTTTCAGTCCAAGCTCCTTAAGTTAATGGCGCTCTTTGAGCTTAAGCCACATTGACTGAGTAAATATATAATCTTTGTATGTAATGCCATTGATCATCTTGTGTGTCATTCCAGGCTCCTCAAGTTAATGATGCTCTCTTAGCTTAAGCCATATTGAATATGTAAATATATAACTACGGTACCATAATTCCCTTAATGTTATGCCATCTATTCTACTTTTAGTCCTAGTATCGAGTCTAGGCTTTAATTGTTCATATTATCTTTATTATACTTCATTATAACATTTATATCTCATACATATATATACTTGATCATATGTAAACTCATCGTATACATTCATGCATTGATACCCATAAAAACATACTTAAAGCATATTATCATGAAGGCATATGAATAGCCATTAGGTCATAACATTTAAGAAAACATTATGTATAATTTAAAATAGTTGTTACGGGTGTCAACTATATGTTCACGATTGTGAATGCCTCAGTCATGGGTAAGCTTACCTATGAACCAAATTGTGAACTAAGTCATGAAAGATTCTATCCATTTTATGCACTTTACTCACAGGTGTGAATAAAGAGTCATGAGTGTGACCATATTCTTCTGATGAGATTCACAGTCGTGAACACCTAGTCACTGGCGTGAATATGAGTTTTCCATCAGTTAACAACATTAAAACATGCATTTATTACAAGTCATATACAAGGTCTCTAATGGTTGTCCCATAACAACCTTTTCCTATCAACATTCATCTCAAACATACATTAAGACATGTTAAAGCATCAATAAACATATAATCACTCCACTACCTCTTTCTTATGCTCACAAGCTATCCCATCAAGCATTCATGTTTCCATATATATTTACCCATTTCTTACTTACCTCTTTCACCCATTTGGGCATCATCATTCATTACACTATTTATTATATCTTAGGCACATTTATTACTTATACATAAGAAGTATCATCATTGCTCATTCAAGGCTTACTTGCATTTATGGCACTTCTTATTTCATATAATATCTCATGGCATATACACTTAGCATATAAAACATACAATTCAATTATCACTGAATTAACACACAACATGCCATATTTTGGAAATTTGAATGCATATATGTACATACCTCTAATAGAGCCTCATAAACTAAGCTTATCTCAAGCTTCCTTATCCCTTTGGCGAGTTTCACTACCTCATCTTTCAACTCTTATCATATATAACATATCTATATCAAAATCTATAACCTTTAAACTTAGCTTTTAAAGCCATAAAGATGAAAACCCTAACTTTAACCCTTTTAACTAACTTAATCTCTTATAACTTCTTACTAACACTTGTTATAACCTTTAAATAACTTAAAAAGAGGCCTTTAACCATAAACTCTCAAGATCAAGCCATAGCCTAACCCATTTGGAAATGGATCTCTACCATAAATGAACTAAACATGATTAAAGTTATGGAATCTTGTAAAAACAAAAGGGAAACATGATTCCTTACCTCAATCGAAGGAAACACGAATTCGTCTCCTCTCTTCCTCCTATAGTTCAGCCTTCTCAAGGGAACCTATTCTTTATGTTCCTTTTACATAAGAACTTGCTTAAACTTTTATCTTTTGCTTTAATCATTTCTCTCCCCCTTAAAAGAATTTCATCTTTAGAGGTTTTGAGGTACTTATAATGTTTTTGGATTTGAAGGATGACTTGTTTTGTTTTCCTCTTTAGCAAGGTTTACATGTCTTATCCTTTTCAAATTTGACTTTTGGTAGCGCCTTTACAAGCTCTCATTTGCTGAGGCTTTGAATTAGATTCATACTTGTATGACCAAGCCTTCTATGCCACAACCAAGATTCATCACTAGTAGTCACAAGACACTTAGAGAAAAAGTTATATATTTTGTGTAAGTCTATTATGTAGGTATTGACATCTCTACTTCTTTTAAATATCTCTTGGCCATTAATAGAGGTTACAAGACATTCGTTGGAAGTAAAGATTACTTTGTTTCCTTTATCACATAATTGACTTACAGTTAACAAGTTATGATTCAAACTATCAACAAGTAAGACATCTTTAATGAAAGTAGTACCATTAATACCAATAGAGCCAATGCTAATTACCTTACCCTTAGCATTGTTTCCAAAGGTTACTTTACCTCCATCAATACTTTTGATTTCATTGAAAAGTTCTTTGTCTCCAGTCATATGCCTTGAGCATCCACTATCTACTAGCCAAGCATTTTTATTTATTGTGGACTTGAGGCATACCTATAGAATCACAATTCAAGTATTAGTTTTAGGTACCCAAATGAGCTTGGGTCCTTGGGGGTTAGCACATGAAGGTTTTCAATGAGCCTTCCTTATCCAGCAATGTTTATTTATGTGACCAAATTTTATACAATAGTTACATTGTTTAGCTCTAAACATGCTTTTTGATCTTACAATGCTTTTAAATGCCATGTTTCTATTAGGTAAAGTTTGAGAGCAATGGCATGCACAAACATGATGACTTGATGCTTTTCTAGGTGCATGCTTCTTATACATAAAAGCATGATTAGCCTTTTGAGGTTTCCTTCTTAGGCTTACCAATCCTTGATCATTCCTCTTATGCATAAAAGGTTTAATGTATGTTGTGCACTTAGCCCTTGGGGCTGTTACAGCAAATGTGGAAATGTGGGGTTCACTTTACTTTCCCTTGTGAAATTTTGAAATGGAGTTTCTAAGTTCCTCAACTTTATTTTTCAAAACATTGTTCTCTTTAAGCAAGGATTTAGTTGAGGGTCTTGAGGTGTACTCATCTAATGATAATTGAAAAGATTCATTAGAAGATTTAAGCTCGAGATTTTCCTTTTCTAAAACTTCCATTTTGTTTTTCAAACTAGAAATGTTATTTTTATAAGTATTGAATTTACATCTATATTTTTCTAGTTCTAGATTCAATACATCCATTAAACTTTGTTCATCATCATCTTCACTATCACTATCATTATCACTACTATCATTATTGAATGAGTATGAGTAAAGTGATCTTACCTTATACGAGACGTGATCCTCTATAGCCATGAAGCATAGGTTGACCTCTTCACTTTCATTGTCATCTTTTTCACTTAAAGAGCTTTCATCATCTCATTTGGCTTTGTAGCCTTTCTCCCCATTGTCTTTTCGGTATTTGCTCTTGTGCTTCTTGAGCCCTGGACATTTCGATTTAATATGTCCTTTCTTCCCACATTCATAGCACTTGACTTCCTCTTTACTCCTTTGAGAGTCATTCAAGGCCTGTTTGAAATTTCTTTGCTTGATTTTTCTAGAGTTGTCCATTCTCTTCCCAATAATTCTTTTTAGCCTTCTTGTGAGCATAGCAATGTCCTCATTTGTATCATCATTCTTTTCTTCATCATCTTCAACTTCCTTTTGAGATTTTGAAGTAGAGGCTTTTAGTGCTAGAGGCTTACTTTTTTCTGGCCCAACTTTAAGTTCTCTATCACTTTTCACTACCATTTCATGTATTAGAAGTTTGCCAATAAGCACATCAGTATTCATGATACTCATGTCTTCATTGGCCTCTTCTATACCAACAACTCTTGAACCGTAATCTTTGAGAGGAAGACTTCTCAGAATTTTGTTATTTACATCTTCCAAGCTCAGGTGTTTCCCAAACTTTCTCATGCCATTTATTATGGCTAGAAGATGATTCGTCATGTCTGTGATTGACTTATTGGATTTCATCTTGAAGAGTTCATACTCTGAAGTAAGAAGTTAAATCTTCTTGGATTTTACTTGCTTTGTTCCTTCATGATAGTTTTCCAATATTTTCTACATGCTATATACAGGGCAGTGTTGTATCCTGCCCCATTCTATAATGGATAATGAGGTTGAGCGAATTGTCATTGCCTTCTTGTTTTTGAAATTTGCTCTTCTTTGAGGCTCTGTGCAATCATCTCTTGACATGATTTCTTTTTCATCATCAACTCCTCTTCTAGTTGGTGGTGTCCATTCTTTCCGAACACTATCCCAGACTTCAATATATATCTCCATCCGGAACTTCCAATGAGCATAATTTGCTCCATCAAAGTAAGGCTTGAAACTTTGGAATCCTTCATTGGCCATTTTTTGATCTTTGCTAGCGTTGTTTAAGCTTCGATGCTAGACAAGATTTTGATTCGAAGTATTTGCCATTCTCTTGTTCTGGATTCATAAATGACTTGCATTTATACTTCCATTGCGAATTATAGCCATTTGGTTGCATTTAATGCGACAATAGCCGTTGCACCAACTTTTAATTTCGCGCCTGACATGTTTCTCTTTCCTCTTTCATGGTCGTGAATATGTGTGTCATGGTCGTGACTATTCTTCCAAGTCATGATTTGATTGGTGACTTTAGCCGTGAAACATTCTGGAAGGATTTGAAGTGTTTGATCACGGGTGTGGCGTTATTCTTTCACGGGTGTGAACATCCTTCCAAGCCGTGGTCCAAGTGGTGACTCTGGTTGTGAAGCTCTCTGGAGGAATTTGACATGGTTTCTCATGGGCGTGACTTTATTTCACGGGCATAATTGATATGATCATTCACGGTTGCTTTGATCCTTCATGGTCGTGAACTTTAAATATTGGGTAATTGGCGTTAAGCTTTATCACGGGCATGACATAAAAGGTCAGGGCGTGAACATGCTACTTTTTCAATTTTTGTCTTTTTAAGGTTAGTTTTCCATTCTCCATTCTTGCATCATGTTCCATACCCTGTTCAATAAACTTAGAAAACAAGTATGTTAAATACATTATTGCTATTTTATTGCATCAAAATGATGAAAATACCATTCAAGGTTCAACAGATGGTTTATATGATTATTTGAATCTTTCTTATTCATTATTAGATTTAAGTAATGATGTTAGCATTGATTATATTACTAATGATGTAAACAAATTAATTTGTAATTTATTTATGGAAGTTAGTTTGATATATAATCTTCCTACTACTACTAGTAGTGGCACTACTAGTCAAGGTTCAGGTGAATTAATAAAAATTAGAGGGAGTGATCATTTGATGATGCAAAAACATCAAAAACCAATATCATCCTCCAGTTCACCCAAACTTGACATTTTTCTAACAACTACATTTGAGTTTGGTGATAGTAGGATAGGTAAAAATTTTCTAGTCCTTGATTGGTGGAGTCAACATCAAAATACTTATCTAGTACTCTTTCAAATTGCAAAAAAAAAAAATTCAAGTCTAGTCTCAACTATTGTAGTTGAACAAGTTTTTGTCACTAAATGAGTCATATAACCTTCGATAAGAATGTCTCCTGAAGACAATGGACTGAAGGTGAGAAGCAAACCAGCAGAATAGTGCCATGGGCTCACTCTTTCGAGCCATATCAAATAGAAACAATTCAGACTTTCGAATTGAGTCGTTGCTATCACCCCGAGCAAATATGTTGTAGGTTTGAAACCGATGAATGTAGTTAAGCACTAATGATATCAAATGCGTGCTCTTTGTCTTCTTGACATCCCAGCTGTAGTCACTGCCAAAATAGGACCAGACATCGTGAGGATAAAATCCAGCCTCATTGTCATGCATCAATCCCTCATATGAGAGTTTGAAAATTTCTCTGAATTCAACAGCGGTCAGGGTTTTCTCCTACTTGCCTAGAAGGATACTTTTCTAACCAGAAAGACTTACAGTGTGCTAAGAAATTCTAAAGTCGGCTCCCAAAAGGTGGGTCGATAGATATCAACAAACTCCAATAGGCCACACTTGCATAGCCAAAACTTCATATCAGAGGTAAGGCCTAGTGTCTTGACACACCCCCAATCGAAGGTCCTTGTTGATAAGAGAGGCCATTTTTTGAGGCAAGCATATCTTGGATGAAAATATCTGGGTATGATATTGAGTAAATAATATGTGTGGAGATTTGGGGATATACGCTTCTTCTTCCCTTTTCATTGACCGAATCTTAAAGCTATGAAAGAGTTTGAAGGTTTGAGAGAAAAAGGAAACACAAACTTAAGGTTGAAATCAAACCCTAAATGTTAGAAAAAGAGTGATGAGGTGTTTGGTGATTGATTTCGGCAAAGATATGAGGTAAAATGGTGTTTGGGAGGCCGGATTTGACCGAAAAAGGTGAGGAATCGCGATTGTTATAAGGTTGAAGAGAGAGAAAGTGAGAGAAAATAGTGAATTTTGGGTTATATTTCGATCGATTCATGACCATGAATAAATGTTCATAGGCATGAACGATCATGTTCACAGTTAGGCAAGAAAGTGACTTAAACCGTGACCTAGGGCGTGAACGAGACTGTCTAAAAATTAAGGCATTTTCAAGATCGTGATGCTAAATATTTAGGGCGTGAATAAAGGCTGTCATGGGATCCAACTGTGATCCAAAGTGTGAATACCTAAAAAATTTTATCAAAAATAAGACTGCCTCATTCAAGAGTATGTGATATCTAAAACATTTCCTAAACATTTTAAACATCGAGATAAACACTTTGTCATATAATATGATCTTGCAAATCATCAAATAATCAAAATATTACTCAAGGTTCACAATATAAGAATTATCAAAATATCAAAGCATCCTCATGACATAAGAATTATCATTTAAGACAATGTGATGCCATCAAGCATTCCAAGCTCTCTTCCTATAAAGCAAAACTTTTCATCATTGCGAGGCTTGGTAAAAATATCAGCCAATTGGTTCTTTGTGTCAATGAATTCTAGCATAATATCTCCATTTTGGACATGATCTCTTAAGAAGTGATACCTAATGTGTATATGTTTGCTTCTAGAATGTTGGATAGGGTTCTTAAAAAAATTTATAACACTAGTATTGTCACATTTGATGGGAATATGATCCATAATTTGATAAGATATTTATGGCTTCGACCCAAAAGTAGGTTGGTAGACCATACTCATTGAGCATTGTTCGAGCTATTTCAATTAAATTCCTATTTTTCCTTTCAACACTCCATTTAGTTGAGATGTTCTAGGAGTTAAAAAATTATGAGAAATACCATATTCTAAACAAAAGTTTTCAAAATTTTCATTTTCAAATTTTTTGCTATGATCACTTCTTATTTTAGAGATAAAATATCATTTTTCATTTTGAACTCTTTTGGCAAAGTTTTTGAAGAATTCAAAAGCATCACTCTTTTGAGCTAAGAAATTTACCCATGTGAATCTAAGTAATCGTCAACAATGATTGTAACACCCCTTACCCCACTTCTGTGCAGCAAGGTAAGTGAGTATTACTCGTCTAACTGTTTTATAAAATTAATGAAATGTAGCATAAATATTTTTTACGAAAATATTGCAAATACCCAAAATAAAATTATTTTTTCAACCACAAATATTTAAAATTCTATTTATTTATAAAATACATTAATTTACATTTAAACCATGTTCCTTACATTATAATTCATATATATAATACACACTCGATAAAATAAAAACAATAATTTAATTTACAAAGTTTTCAACAAAATATACCAAAAAGAAATCCAAAGCTTTTAGCTGCTTCTTTCTGGGTACCCTTCTTTTTCTAATAATTCTACTATCTACGACTATCCTTCTAAAATCTGCGCGAGAGAAAACCACTCACGCTAAGCAACTAGCTTAGTGGTGCTTCAATGACAAAAATTTTACATACATATATATTTTCTCACGTATTAATTAATCATTTCATAAATAAGGTATAAAATATGAAAATTATATAAAAACAAATAAATTTATCCTTGCATTTGTCACCCTCTTAAGGGCCTCTCATTGGTTCATTTGTTTTTCCTACACAACCATACCATATCTCAATCCCAATATCCATTTTCAAAGTTTTTCATGTCTACATAATATTCTAATGCTCCTAATATATTTACACCTTAATTTAGCCAAAATGTACTAAGGTTAAAGTTCACTCTTAATATGTCATCACTGCCCAAAAACCTTATCATAGTTCTCAATTCATTTTCTTCAAATCAACACTCAATTCACACTTAATCTATCACCAATTGTTTTGATTCTAGATTAATTTCAATTTCTCCCAAATTACTCTAACTATGGCAGCCCTTCATTCATCTATTAACATCATATTTCTCTAGTTTTTTAAGTTATAAAATAATTAACTAACATTAATTATCATTAATTCAAAGTTTAACTACACTTTTATCAACTAATTACAAACTTAAATTTTTAATTCCAATCTTGCAACATAAGCTTAATCTACCAAACCTAATCACATCTATCATCATTATGGATCTCAAATAGAAGGAAAAAATTTGAATTTAAAAAGAATAACCTCACCTTAAGAGTTCCCAAAGTGGGCCGAAATTTGTCTCAACTCTTCTCCCTTTTTCTTCTTCTTTCTTCTTTTCTTCTTTCTCCTTTGTTCCCTTTGTAGTAAGAATTCTTTAATTATAATTTTTCCTCTTTCAAAACTAATTTATTTTCTCACTTTTTTAAGCTTGGTTTGAAGAGAAATGGTGTCTTATGTAAGGGCTATGGTGGACAACAACTAAGAAGAGAAAAAAAGATTAAGATGACTTATGGAATAATGTGGAATTTCCTTCATCTTTTTGACTTTTATACTCAAATTAAAAGTGTGGGTCTCACCAATTAAAATTAATCGTATTTCTCATTGGTTCATTAAGTTAATTAATTTTGATTAAATTTTAAACTTTAAGAAATTCCTTATTCGTCACATCTTCCTCCATATTCACACTTTTTCCCCCAACAATTTCCATAATATCGATTTTATCCATATAAAATTTTATTTTTTTCTAATTCTAGCACTAATCTTTTTAATTCCCAAATAATAATACCCTTAATTATTTTACCTTATTATTAGGCATTTTTTTATAGGTTCAAATTTAGACTCTGATTGAACCTGTGCACCCCACTACAGTCACGCACAATTGGGGCCTAAATCACTGGATGTTACAATCCTCTCCCCCTTAAGAAAATTTCAACCTCAAAATTTACAGGATTAGCTGGAGCCGAATAGCTGAGGATACTGAGTTTTCATCATTTTTTCACTCTCCCATGTGGCTTTTTCTACTGGATCATTGTAACATCCTTGACCTTCCCCACATGCATAACCACATGCATTTTATTTGAACATATGTATCTTCCATATAATCCAATTGAACACATGCATTTCATACATATTTTATTAGAAACAAGTTCATGGCACGCACTAGCTACGTGTCCTAGTATTTGGAAATTGTGCCGAGTCGCACGTGTGTAATTATAACCTAAATTAGGATAACAAAGCATTAGAAATAAATTGAATAAGGTGACCAAATTAATGTAAGGAAAATGATTAGATTAACATTAGTAAACATTTTACATTGTTAATTTATTTAAATCGGGCCAAATGATTTAGTTGTACTATTGTGTCAATTAGTCAAATTATATATATATGTAAATAATAATAATAATAATAATATAAATAAAATGAAATGAAAATGAAACAAAAGAGAAATAAAAGATAAGATAAGAGAAAAGAGAAGAGAAAGGAGAGAAGGAAATGAGAAAATAGATGAGAAAAAGATAAAAAAGCAAAAAACAAAAAGTTAGCTTTATCTTCCCATTTCTGCCTTCTTCTCCAGCCCATCTTTTTCTTCATTTTCCTCCATTTTAGAATTCAATTATTCCTTGTTTCACTTAGTTTTTGAAGCTAATTGATCCCTTTCAAGGTTTTTCTTGGTAAGTAATCAATTCTTATTGTTATAGGGTTGATTTGAGTTGTTTAGGTTCATTAATAGGCACTGATTTACAACCCGATTTTGATGCACATAGAAGTTTATTATGGAAAAGTTTAAAACACAAAGGTTGTTCTGTTAGGTATTATATTTATGGATATGTAAACGTTTTTGCATGATTTGGTGTATAGGAAGAGAAATCCTCTCTCTACTGAAACTGGTCAGGGTGTGAACCCTAACCAAGTTAGCTACTGTGTGCTTTCATTTCAAATATGTTAAAGCCATTATTTGAATATCTTAAAACATAAAATTTGTATCTATATATGTGTTTTATCTTTATACCAAATTTAAGGTTCATAGGTTTTGTAAAGGTTGAGTTATGGGGAATGGAACCATGACTGTTCCATGGTTTGAACTGCCTACTGAGTGCTGTAGGCAGATCTAGTAACATGTTTGGCTAATTTGAACTTGTTAGAGCTATATTCTATAAGTGATCAAAACTGAAACATTATAGGTATATTTATTAGATAAATGGTGGTACTAATTTTAGCTTAATTGGTTATGTATAGACTAAGTTATGGTCTTTGGAAGTCATGCTGGTCTGGAAGCCAATTCTATTCTAGACCAGTAAACTGTTTGTTATAATTTGAAGACCTTAGAGACATAATTGATAAAAGTTGTAAAGATGAAAAATGTTCCATATGAACCCTTATAATTTTATGTAACTTTTAAGTAAAATAGGACTTATAGATTATAAGTTATGATGAAACCAAATGAGTACCCTGACACTGCCTAAAGGCAGAAAACAGAACACACTTAGCAATTCCACCACAAATTGTACCAGGATCCAATTGGTCTGAAATTTTAATATGTTATATAATTATATGTGAGTTTGAATTCGGAACAAGAATTAGATTAATTGGTCTAGTATAGAAGCAATTATAGGCTAAACAGTCCCATAAGGTCACACTGCCTCATAGGAAAAATCTTAACTATTGACATGAACAATGCATATTAATTTGTTTAAGCCAGATTAAGTCTCCTTAATCTTGAGTTAATCGATTATATTTTCATATTAGGCTCGCAACATATCGGAGACCCACAAAGAGTGGATAGACAATAAGTTAGGGGTCGGAATCAAAGGAGAACGGTGAGTCTAATTATCGATTGAATTCTTTAGTGCAAATGAATGTTGCTTGCTATGTGATTCATATGATTGTCATGATTAGTCCTTGATAGTGTAATGATGGATAATTTGTGACATTGTGGTACATATAAATGGTATATTTGTGGTATATTTGAAGTATATGTTTGACATATGTGATATATATATAAGGTATATGTATAGTATATGCAAGGTATATGTGTGGCATATGAGGTATATATGTGGTATATGTATATTATATTTGATAAGATACAATGGTTGATGAATGCTTAAATACCAGTGCATATTCATATGGACTAAAAAGGTGTTGTGACTAGTTAATCGATATTGTAAAGCAAAAGAAGAGGTCTATGGCCCAATAAATGTGCAAATGAAACAAATGATCAAGCTAGCTAGCAAATGCAAATGCAAATGCAAATGTTCACATGGAAACCCGGGGCAATGTCTGTTTAACTTAGTCACAACAAAATGACATAAGCAAAACATTTGCATACATAAAGAGTAATGATTATATGTTTCAACTTTATTGATACATATATGATACTGATGAATGAAATGGAATATATGGTATATATTGGATTGGTGAGTTATTACTATGAGTTGTTTGGTTCTTTAGAGCTCATTGGATGATTATTCTCACTGAGCCGCAACTCATCAATTTGCATCATTTTTCAGGTAAAGAAAAGTGATAACTCATTTCGAGTAGTGTGTAGAAGACATGGAGCACAGGTCATTGGCCGAGCCTCATCACTCTCTCTCCTTACATTCCACACAAGCATAAAAATATGTCATCTGCATTTTGTATTTATATGGTTGAATATGTACAGTCAGTTTGGAATGGGTTTTAAAAATGTATAAACGAAATCAACTCGTAAATACTTATATGTAAAGTTTATGTTTTAATATATGTGATATATTGTATTGTGGTTTTTAATGTTGACTTGAAAAGTCATTGAGTGATATTACAGGATATGAGACTTGTAAAGTCATTGAATGAAATTACAGGATATAAGACTTGTAAAGTCATTAGTTGATTTTACAGGATATGATATGAAAAAAAATTTACTACCACTGTTATCAGGGTATTTCCTCTTTCCAACATGCAGTATGTGGTTATTTAATACAGAAATAGGTTATACTTAAATGGATATGATGTGGTGTTACAATGATTGTGCCTCAGGACCTTTACCAATGGTACCTTCTTATTCGGTAATTTCTTGACTTATCAAGCTATGATTTTCACTATCTCTTCTATATAAGTCAAGTCTGGTTGTACCTCTATTGATTCCACTAGTATAACACGTGCTGAATTTGATCTGTATCTCATTAATATTGAGACATGAAACACATTGTGGATCTTATCCAATTTTGGTGGTAAGGACAACCGATAAGCCACTGGACCCACACGTTCAAGTATTTCGTATGGTCCAATAAATCTAGGACTCAGTTTTCCCTTTTTACCAAAATGAAGTACTTTCTTCCAAGGTGAGACTTTCAAAAATACCTTGTCTCTGACAGCATATTCAATGTCTTTCCTCTTCAAATCGGAGTAGGATTTTTGTCGATCAGTTGTAACTTTTAATCGATCTTGGATTAATTTCACCTTCTCCTCTGTCTAGTGCTCTAATTCTTGCCCCATTAACTTCGTTTCACCAAGTTCTGTCCAGCATAACAATGTCCTACATCTCCTTCCATAAAAAAGCTTCATATGGTGCCATGCCAAGACTAGTTTGATAGCTATTGTTGTATGCAAATTCCATCAATGATAAATACTTATCCCAACTACCCTCAAAGTCAATTACACAACTTCTAAGCATGTCTTCCAGCAATTGAATAACTTGTTCGGATTGCCCATCTGTTTGTTGGTGAAATGTTGTACTAAAAGTAAGTCAAGTCCCTAATGCTTATTGTAGACTTTTCCAAAATTTACCCCATGCAGTCAAATTATCTCATTAACATATAATTTTGCTAACCGGCTCAATGAATAATCCATCCAAACCAGTAAAAAGTGAGCCAATTTGGTAAGCCTATCAACAATTACCCATACCGTATCATGCTTTTTTTGCATCAAATGCAACCCACATACAAGATCCATTGTAATCCTTTCCCACTTCCATTCTGGGATAGCAATAGGTTGCAACAATCCAGATGGTACTTGGTGCTCTGCTTTCACTTGTTGGCATGTCAAGCATCTTGTAGTTTATTCCACGATATCCTTCTTCATTCCTGACCACCAATAATGAGTCTTTAGGTCTTGATACATTTTATTGCTTCCTAGATGCATGGAATAAGTTGTATTATGAGCCTCTTTTAGAATTATTTGCTTTAATCCGCTATCATTTGGCAGACACAATCTTCCTTTATAACTTATGCTTCCATCATCTTCAACCTTTAATTTAGGTCTCTCCCCCTTTTTAACTGTGTCAACAATTATCATCAATTTCTGATCTTGCCTTTGAGCTTCTCTCACTTATTGCGTTAATGTAGGTTGAACCCGTAACTCTGCCAAAATAAATTATAAGTCTCATTTTTAACTTATTATTAATTTCTATATATTATATTATAATTGAGGAAATTTTAACTATACCTGCCAGTGTTTTTCTACTTAAGGCATCTACTACTACATTAGCTTTGCCTGACTAATAATCAATAATAAAATTATAATCCTTGATTAATTCCAACCAGCGTCTTTGCCTTAAATTCTACTCCTTTTGGGTTGGCAAATATTTGAGTCTCTTATGATATGTATATATGTTGCACACTCGCCATGCAAATAATGTCGTCATATTTTTAAAGCAAACACTATTGCTACCAACTCTAAATCATGCATAGGGTAATTTAGTTCATGAGGCTTCAATTGCCTAGATGGATAAGAAACTACTTTACCCTCTTGCATTAATACACAACCTAGCCCATTATGAGACGCATCACTGTATATCACAAAATCTTTCTCTAGAGTAGGTTGGGTCAATACAGGTGCTTCAGCTAGCATGACTTTTAGTTTATCAAAGCTTGCTTGACACCAATCTATCCACTCGAACTTAGTTTCTTTTCTGAGTAACTTGGTAATTGGTGCAGCTATGCTTGAAAACCCCTTCACAAACCTTCTGTAGTAGCCAGCTAATCCAAGAAAACTTCGGACTTCTGTGTCACATTGTAGGGTGGCATCCAACTTAGAATTGCTTATATTTTGCTAGGATCCACACAGAGTCCTTCAACTGAAACTACATGCCCTAAGAATCCTACTTCTTCTAAGCAAAACTCACATTTTTACAGCTTTGTGTACAATTGATTTTCCCTTAAAGTTTGAAGTACTATTTTGAGATGCCTGTCATGTTCTCCCTTGTCCCTTGAATACATCAGGATATCGTTTATAAAAACTACCACAAACTGATCAAGGTAAGGCCTAAAATTCTATTCATCATATCCATTAAGGCAGCTAGTGCATTTGTTAAGCCAAAAGGCATAACCAGGAATTCATAGTGGTCTTATCGAGTCTTGAAGGCTGTTTTGGACACATCTGATTCTTTGATTTTCAATTGATGATACCCGAATCTGAGATCAATCTTAGAGAATACTCCTGCTCCTTTCAATTGATTAAACAAATCATCAATTCTAGGAAGCGGGTATTTATTTTTAATCATCACCTTGTTCAGTTATCGGTAATCAATACATAATCGAAGGGTGTCATCCTTCTTTTTCACAAACAACCTCAGAGCACCCCATGGTGACACACTGGGTCTTATGAATCCCTTGTCTAGCAATTCCTGCAATTGAACCTTCAGCTCTCTTAATTTTGCATATGCCATTCTATAAGGAGTAATTGATATCAGGGCTGTACCAGGAATTACATCAATAGAAAAATTTATCGCCCTATCTGGTGGTAACCTAAGAAAATCTTTAAGAAACACATCTAGGAACTCACACACTGTAGGGATGTCCTTGAGTTTTGGGCTCCCCTTCCTGTCATTTTTCATATGGGCAAAATATGCCTCATATCCCTTCCTAACATATTTTCGAGCTTTTAATGCAGAAATAATACTGGTCAAACATGTTTGACCTACACCTTGAATGATAGTGTCATCCTGCCCAGGAATTTTAAGTACAAATTTTCTAGATTGGCAGTCGACTATAGCTCCATGCTTTGTCAACCAATCCATACCCAAAATAACATCAAATTCATGGAAAGATAATTCTATTAAGACTGCTCGAAATTCTCTACCCTGAATTATTATTAAACTGTTTCTATAAATCTGATTCACTTTCACATTATGTCCCAGTGGATTGGTCACAACTATCTCATATTCTAAGGTCTCAGGTATCATGTTCCCTTGTTTTAGAGCAGTTGTGCTTATGTATGAATGCGTGGAACCAGGATCTATCAATGCATGTAAATCAAGTCAAATAAAGATAATTTACCAACTATGACGTCTGGTGCATCCTAGACCTCACGAGCTCTCATCACATATGCCCTAGCTGGAGCTCTATTACCTCTGGGTCTGTCAACTGTCTCAGATACCCCCTGACTCTGTCCAGTACGACCACCTCTAAACTAACCTCGACCTCTACCACGGCTCTGTGCTGGCCCCCATAGTTTGTGCTGGTGCCATACTGCCTGTACTAAGTATGATATAATCTCTCTTCATATGGTTAGTAGCTCCACATCTCAAATATGCCCCAATCAACCACCAACACTCTCCTGTATGAGTTCTACCACAATGTTGACACATAGCAGGAGTTGGTCTCTTACAAAATGATGCTGGTGAACTAGCAAATGATGCTACGGGTTTAAAATGCTGTCCCCACCTACTAGAAAATGTCTGCCCAGTAACCCTTTACTGAAATGGTCTAGGTACTATCCGCCCTTTCCTACCCAATGTTTGGGCCACACTAGCTGTTGATTTCTTAAAATGCTCTTCTGTCTTTAGTTTTTTCCTTCTTTCAACACTAATAGTAGATGTTGCCCAGATAATGAACCAAGAAGGGGGTTGAATTAGATATTAAAAATTCTTAACTTTTAAGTGCAGAATAAAAAGTTAAATAGAGTAGGGATAGGAAGATATCACACAAGAAATTTATAGAGGTTCAGTATTAACAAACCGTACTCCTCTCCCCAATCTCAATTGGGAGTTTCACTAACACACTAAGTGTTACATTGAAGTTTTATAAACTCACTCCCAACTATGGTGTTTCTATCAATGGCTCACACCTAACCCAGAAATCCCTTGTGTTTTAATGGCTCACACAATAAACCAATTCCTTGTGTTTTATGGCTCACACAAATAACCCTTACAAGTGTTTTACTTTTAACCCAATTTACCCAAACTTACTTGACTAGTGGATTACAAAGAGAAACACTCACCAATCTATAATGCTCAGAAATTATGAGCAAATAGATTTTTACAAAGAGTTAGAGTTTTGTTGAAAATAATTAATTCACAAATGGCTACAACAAGAATTTAATTTGAAGTAATTGCTTGTTCTCTTATTCTAGATTCATAAATGACTTGCATTTATACTTCCTTAGCGAATTATAGTCGCTTGGATGCATTTAATGCGAAAATAGCCATTGTACCAACTCTTAATTTTGCACCTGACATGTTTCTCTTTCCTCATTCACAGTCGTGAATATGTGTGTCATGATAGTGAATGCTCTTCCAAGCTATGGTTCAGGTGGTGACTCTGACCGTGAAGCATTCTGGAAGAATTTGAAGTATTTGATCACGGGGTGTGACTTTATACTTTCACGAGCATGAAGATCCTTCCAAGCCGTGGTCCAAATGGTGACCCTGGCTGTGAAACTCTTTGGACGAATTTGACATGTTATCTCACGGGCGTGACTATCTTTCACGGGCGTGACTGATTTAATCATTCATGGTTGCTATGATTCTTCATGGCCGTGAACTTTAAATCTTGGAGAGTTGGCTCTAAGTTATATCACGGGTGTGACATAAATAGTTACGGGCATGAACATGCTATTTCTTCATTATTTGACTTGCATAAGTAGTCTTTCATTCTTACATCATATTTCATACCCTGTTCAATAAACTTAGAACCCAATTATTGTTAAATACATTATTGCTATTTTATTTGTTAGCATCAAAATGATGAAAATACCCTTTAAGGTTCAACAATCTCTCCCTTTTTTATGGTGACAAATAATCTAGCAATATGTGCTTTTGAGAAGTCTCCCCTTCAAAAGATGCTTAAGAAAAAAAAAATAATAGAGTGCAAGAATTGAGGAAGTATAGCATGGATCTTTGCTTGTTAGTTTAGGTATATGCAAAGTATATCCAATGTATACCAAATTGTTTCTTTTAACTAGTTAAGTATATGCAAAGTTTATACAAAGTATATTGAAAGTGTATCAAATTTTTGCTTTGAACTAGTTAAGTATATGCAAAGTATATTGAAAGTATATCTCAACACTATATTCAATATCAACACATTTGCATTCATGTACTTGCATATTCATCTATATTACTAGGTTCTCCCCCTTTTGTCATCAACAAAAAGAACATAAAAAATAAATCATAAGGCAAAGAACCGATGCAATTATATTAATACCAAATGTAAAGTACAAAGTTCGGAAAAGTAAATTAAAATTCTACATTTGTAATACTATAAACTAGTAGACAAAGTGAAATAAAAAAGTAAAACTCTAGCTAGACTTGGAGTCGGACAATCCATCTCTAAGGTGAGTTACTTCTGCCTTAAGACTCTCCATATGAGACTCCATGAAATATTTGAGGTTTTCCAACCTCTCATCGATCAAAGCCTGCAGTTAGTCAAAGCGAGGTGCTAAAAGATCAGCCACCTACTGAGCCAAGTTTGGTGTGGAGGCCGAGGATTGACCAACCTCTTGCTCAACCTTTAGGGTCATCGTCTCGACTTGGACTCGTTTTCTTTCCTGGATTCCTTTGAGGCCAGTTTTGAATTCGTCCGAATCCTCATCTTCCTAAATAATTTCACCAGCTATATTGGTGAAGTGGTAATAGACATTATTCTCATAAACTATTTGAACCACTGCTCCCATTTTCATGAAAGAGTCGACATCTAGCTGATATCGAGAATGTTCTGGTATGAGATTGAAGTTGTGCTCTTCTAGCTTCAAATACCCAAGGTTAATAGTTAGGTGAGTCACATACACACCAATCAAGATATCTCCCGATGGATTTATTGCAATTAAGAGTAGATGTTTTGCAAACCATTGAGACAGGGCCACTGTTAGACCTCTTAGAGCCATCTCCAGAAGAAAGAGCTCGAATTTATGAATTGCACCATTGCTATCCCCTCTTGCAAAGATGCTATAGGTCAGAAACCTATGTAAGTATTTATGCACTAGTGATCAAAGATGGTTGCTCTTCATCTTCTTGACGTCCCAGCTGCAATCTAGTTCGAAATGAGTCCATGTCGGATTAGCATAAAACTCCATCTCACTCTCATTGAGGATACTATCAGATGGAAGTTTTAAGATGTCGCCAAACTCCGCTGCTGTGAGGGTGTTCGGATGCTTGCAAAGTTGAAATTTCACTGTGCTAGTGGGAGAGACTTGCAAGGTGTTAAAGAACTCGAGAGTTTGTTCCCTTCGCATTGGTTGGTGAATATCGACAAACTCCTTTAGATGACAAGCCTGTAGTTGTTATGTCATGCTTGTCTTAAGACCGAGGGTCCTAACAACATGCCATTGGAAGGATCGTGAAGAAAGCAATGGTCTCTTCTTAAGAACCGCATACCTCCGATGACAATGCTCTAGAATGATATTGAGAAGGTAGTCCGTGTACCTTCTTGGAGCATGAGACTTCTTTCTTATGCCTTTTGAGGAGCCAGGTTCCATTGTTGAGTTGAGAATGAGTTTTTGAAGATAGATTTTCTGATAGGGATTTTGAAGAATACCTTGTGATGTTGTGATTTCTGATGAAAGAAAGTGTTTTTGAAGGTATTTATAGATGGAAAAGGCTACTGGAGGGCCAGAATCTGTGAGAGGTATTGAATGTGGTGATAAATTAGAGAATTTATAGAGTTAGAAATGAGAGAAAACTGGTAGAAAATATTTTATAGCCAGAATCTGCCAATTAATTATCTGTATTGATAAATTCCAATACAACATCTCCATATTTAACATGATCTCTAAGAAAATGATGTCTTATGTCAATATGCTTACTTCTAGAGTGTTGAATGAGATTCTTAGATAGGTTTATAGCACTTGTATTGTCACATTTGATACGTATATGGTCTAAACTATGACCATAATCCTTAAGTTGTTGTTTCATCCATAGGATTTGAGTACAACAACATCCTGCTGCCACATACTCCGCTTCAGCGGTAGAAAGAGCAACTGAAACTTGTTTCTTGCTAAACCAAGAAAGTAAGCATTTAACAATAAAGTGACAAGTTCCTAAAGTACTCATTCTATCAAAGAGACTTCTAGCATAATCAACATCTGAATATCCTATGATATGAAATGATGAATTTCTAAGATACCTTAAGCCTATATGCAATAAGCTATGTAAATATTTTAAAATTCTTTTCACAGCATTCACATGTGATTCTTTAGGACACGATTGAAAGAAAGCACATAAGCATACACTATACATTATATCGGTTCTAGAGGCAGTAAGATATAAGAGTGATCCGATCATACCTCTATAGAGATTTTCATTAATGCTCTTTCCCTTTTCATCTTTGTCTAATTTTGTTGATGTGCTCATTGGAGTATTGGCATTTTTGCATCCTTTTATTCCAAATTTCTTGATTAAGTCTTTGGCATATTTGGATTGGTTGATGAATATGCCCTCATTGCTTTGTTTTATTTGTAGACCAAGGAAGAACTTAAGCTCACCCATCATGCTCATTTCAAATTCTCTAGTCATACACTTTGCAAATTCTTGGCAAAACAATTCATTAGTAAACCCAAATATGATGTCATCAACATAAATTTGAACAATTAGAATATCATGCTTATACTTTTTAATAAACAATGTAGTATCAACATTTCCCTTTGAAAAATTATTTTCTAAAAGAAAAGAACTTAGTCTTTCATACCAAGCTCTTGGGGCTTGTTTCAAACCATACAAAGCTTTTGAAAGTTTAAATACATGATTAGACAAATTATGGCTTTCAAAACTTGGTGGTTGTTCTACATAAACTTGTTCTTCTATAAAACCAATTAAGAAAGCACTTTTGACATCTATTTAAAAGAGTTTGAAATTCATGTGGCATGCATAGGCTAAAAGTATTCTTTTGGCTTCTAATCTAGCTACTTGAGCATAGGTCTCATCATAATCTATTTCTTCTTCCTGATTATATCCCTTTGAAACTAACCTAGCCTTATTCCTAGTTATTGAACGTTGTTCATCTAGTTTATTTCTAAATACCCATTTACTTCCAATGATTTGATGCTCCTTGGGTTTAGGAACTAAGGTCCATACCTTACTTCTCTCAAATTGGTTGAGTTTCTCTTGCATAGCAATCACCCAATTTTCATCATTAAGAGCCTTATCAATATTTTTTGGCTCAATTTGAGAGACGAAGGCAAGATTAGAATCTAAAGGTTTGAGATGAGATCTAGTACTTACTCCCTTTGTAGGATCACCAATGATTTGCTCATTGGGGTGATCTTTTGTCATTTTCCATTCCTTTGGGAGCTCTTACTTCTTTTCCTCTTGAGTATGAGGTAGAGAGTCATCTTGATGTGAGTTTTCTTGATCATTTTCTCCTTTTTCATTTTCAAGATCAAGTTTTTCTATTGTACCTACAACATCATCAAGAACACTACCTTTCACAAGATCAGACTTACTAGATTCACAAAAACAACATGCATAGATTCTTCAACGACTAATGACTTTTTATTAAAAACTCTATAAGCTTTGCCAGTTATGGAGTATCCTAAAAATATACCCTCATCAGATTTAAAGGCAAAATTTCCAAGGTTGTACATGGTATTCAATATGAAACACATGCATCCAAATACTCTAAAGTATGATATCATGGGCTTTCTTCCATTCCATAGCCCAAAAGAAGTTTTGTTTAAGAGTGGTCATTTGAAAACTTGATTTGAAATATAACATGCAGTATTCATGGCTTTGGCCCAAAAGTAAGTTGGTAATCCATACTCATTGAGCAATGTTTGAGCCATTTCAATTAAAGTTCTATTTTTCCTTTCGACCACCCCATTTTGTTGAGGTGTCCTAGGAGATGAAACATTTTGTGAAATACCATGTTCTAGACAAAAATTTTCAAAGTTTTCATTTTCAAATTCTTTGCCATGATCGCTTCTTATTTTTGAAATACAATATCCTTTTTCATTTTGAACTTAGCAAAGTTTTTAAAAGAGTCAAAAGCATCACTCTTTTGAGCTAAGAAAATTACCCAAGTGAATCTAGAGTACTCATCGACGATGACCAAAGCATAGTGTTTACCTCATAAGCTTGAAACTCTAATAGGTCCAAAAAGATCTAGATGCAAAAGTTGTAGAGGTTTTAAGGTACTTATAGTGTTTTTGGATTTGAAGGATGACTTGTGTTGTTTTCCTCTTTGGCAAGGTTCCTATGTCTTTTTTTTTCAAATTTGATTTTTTGTAGTCCCTTTACCAGCTCTCTTTGGCTGAGGCTTTGAATTATATCCGTGCTTGCATGACTAAGCCTTCTATGCCACAGCCAAGATTCATCACTAGTAGTCACAAGACACTTGGAGGAAATGTTAGATACTTTGTGTAAGTCTATTATGTAGGTATTGACATCTCTACTTCCTTTAAATATCTCTTAGCCATTAACAGAGGTTACAAGACATTCGTTCGAAGTAAAGATTACTTGGTTTCCCTTATCACATAATTGACTTACACTTTACAAGTTATGTTTCAAACCATCAACAAGTAAGACATCTTCAATGAAAGTACTATTATTAATACCAATAAAACCAATGTCAATTACTATCCCTTAGCATTGTTTCCAAAGGTTACTTTACCTCCATCAATACTTTTATTGTCATGAATAGTTCTTTGTCTCCAATCATATGCCTTGAGCATCCACTATCTACTAGCCAAGCATTTTTTTTTGTGGACTTGAGGCATAACTATAAGATCACAATTCAAGTATTGTTTTTAGGTACCCAAATGAGCTTGGGTCCTTAGGGGTTAGCACGTGAAGGTTCCTAATGAGCCTTCCTTATCCAACAATGTTTATTTATATGACCAAATTTCATACAATAATTACATTGTTTAGCTCTAAATATGTTTTTTAGTCTTTCAATGCTTTTAACTACCATTTTCCTATTAGGTAGAGTTTGTGAGGAATGGCATGCACATGCATGTTGACTTGGTGCTTTCCTAGGTGCATGCTTCTTATACATAAAAGCATGATTGGCCTTTTAAGGTTTCCTTCTGAGGCTTACCAACCCTTGATCATTCCTCTTATGTATAGAAGATTTAGTGTATGTTGTGCACTTAGCCCTTGGGGCTATTACTGCTAATGTGGAGATGTGAGGTTCACTTGACTTAACAAAAGTGGACTTGTGAGATGAAGATGATGTTCCCTTAAATCCTAGACCATGTCTTATTAAAGGTGGTCTTTGAGATACAATGAGAGTATCTAAACTCTACTTGCCCTTGTGAAATTTTGAAATGGAGTTTCTAAGTTCCTCAACTTTATTTTTCAAAACATTGTTCTCTTTAAGCAAGGATTTAGTTGAGGGTCTTGGGGAGTACTCATCTAATGATTTTTGAAGTGATTCATTAGAAGATTTAAGCTCGAGATTTTCCTTTTCTAAAACTTCCATTTTGTTTTTCAAACTAGAAATGTTATTTTTATAAGTATTGAATTTACATCTATATTTTTCTAGTTCTAGATTCAATACATCCATTAAACTTTGTTCATCATCATCTTCACTATCACTATCATTATCACTACTATCATTATTGAATGAGTATGAGTAAAGTGATCTTACCTTATCCGAGACGTGATCCTCTATAGCCATGAAGCATAGGTTGACCTCTTCACTTTCATTGTCATCTTTTTCACTTGAAGAGCTTTCATCATCCCATTTGGCTTTGTGACCTTTCTCCCCATTGTCTTTTCGGTATTTGCTCTTGTGTTTCTTGAGTCTTCAACATTCTAGTTTGATATGTCCTTTCTTCCCACACTCATAGCACTTTACCTCCTCTTTATTCTTTTGAGAGTCATTTGAGGAGTGTTTGAGATTTCTTTGCTTGAAGTTTCGAGACTTGCTCATTCTCTTCTCAATTATTCTTTTCAGTCTTCTTGAGAGCATTATAATGTCCTCATTTGCATCATCACTCTTTTCTTCATCATCTTCAACTTCTTCTTGAGATTTTGAAGTAGAGCTTTTAGTGCTATAGGCTTTCTTTTTTTCTGGCTCGGCTTCAAGTTCTCTATATCTCTTTACTGCCATTTCATGTATTAGAAGTTTTCCAATAAGCACATTGGTATTCATGATGCTCATGTCTTCGTTTGCTTCTTCTATACCAGAAACTCTTGAACCATAATCTTTGAGAGGAAGACTTTTTAGAATTTTGTTATGTTGCATAGATAATGAACCAAGAAGCGGGGGTTGAATTATATATTAAAAATTCATAACTTTTAAGTGCGGAATGAAAAGTTAAGTAGAGTATGGATAGGAAGATTTCACACAAGAAATTTATTGAGGTTCGAGTGTAAACAAACCCTACTCCTCTCCCCAATCTCAATTGGAAGTTTCATTAACACACTATGTGTTACATTAGAGTTTTACAAGCTCACTCCCAACTATGGTGTTTCTATCAATGGATCACACCTAACCCAAAAATCCCTTCTTTTTTAATGGCTCACACAATAAACCAATTCCTTTTGTTTTAATGTCTCACACAAATAACCCTTACAAGTGTTCTACTCTTAACCCAATATACTAAAACTCACTGGAGTAGTAGATTACAAAGAGAAACACTCACAAATCTATAATGCTCAGAAATTATGAGCAAAAAGATTTTTACAGAGAAATAAAGTTTTGTTGAAAGTAATTAATGCACAAATGGCTACAACAAGATTTTGATTCGAAGTAATTGTTATTCTCTTGTTCTGGATTTATAAATGACTTGCATTTATACGTCTTTGGTGAATTATAACTGTTTGGATGCATTTAATGCGAAATTAGTCGTTGCACCAACTCTTAATTTCATGCCTAACATGTTTCTCTTTCCTCTTTCACGGTCGTGAATATGTGTGTCACAATCGTGAATGTTCTTCCAAGCAGTGGCTTAAGTGGTGACTCTCACCATTAAGCATTCTAGAAGGAATTGAACTATTTGATCACAGGTGTGACTTTATTTTTTCACAGGCATGAATATCCTTCCAAGCCGTGGTGCAAATGGTGACATTGGCCATGAAGCTCTCTAGAGGAATTTGACATGTTTTCTCGTGGGCATGACTATATTTCACGGGCATGACCGATATGATCATTCACGGTTGCTATGATTCTTCACGGCCGTGAACTTTAAATATTGGATAGTTGGCGCTAAGCTACATCACAGGCGTGACATAAACAATCACAGATGTGAACATGTTATTTCTTCATAATTTGACTTTCAAAGTAAGTCTTTTATTGTTACATCATATTCCATACCCTATTCAAAAACCTTAAAGCATAAGTATGTTAAATACATTATTGCTAATTTATTTGTTAGCATCAAAATGATAGAAATACCCCTCAAGGTTCAAGAATCTCCCCTTTTCTGATGGTGACAAATAATCCAGCAATATGTCCTTTTGAGAAGTCTCCCCCTAGAATGATACTTAAGATAAAAAATAATAAAATGCATGAATTTTTAAGAATTGATGAAGTGTAGCATGGATACTTGCTTCCTATATTAGGTATATGCAAGGTATATGCAAAGTATATCCAATGTATACCAAATTGTTTTTTTTAACTAGTTAAGTATATGCAAAGTATATTGAAGGTATATTCAAAGTATCAACACATTTTCATTCATGTAACTTGCATATAATTTTTGCTTTAAACTAGTTAAGTATATGCAAAGTATATTGAAGGTATATTCAAAGTATCAACACATTTGCATTGATGTAACTTGTATATTCATTTAATTCAATTATATTGCTAGGTTCTCCCCCTTTTGTCTTCAACAAAAAGAACATAAAAGATAAATCATAAGGGAAAAACTAATGTAATTATATTAGCACCAAATGTAAGAGTACAAAGATTTGAAAAGTAAATTAAAATCCTACATTTGCAATACTAGAAACTAGTGAACAAAATGAAATAAATAAGATAAAAAACTAAAGCTCTATTTAGACTTAGAGCTGGACAACCCATCTCTAAGGCAAGCTACTTCCGCCTCAAGGCTCTCCATGCAAGACTCCATGAAATCTTTGAGGTTCTCCAACCTCTCATCAATCGAAGCCTGCAATTGGTCAAAACGAGGTGCTAAAAGGTCTGCCACCTGCTGAAACAAGTTTGGTGTGGAGGCTGAGGATTGTCTAACCTCCTGCTCAACCTTTGGGGTCGCCGTCTCGACTCAAACTCTTTTTCTTTGCTGGATTCCTTAGAGGCCAGCTTTGAAGTTGTCCAAATTGTCGTCTTCCCATATAATTTCACCAGCTATATTGGTGAAGTGGTAGTAGATGTTATTCCCATGAACTATGCAAACAGCCGCTCCCATCTTGATAAAAAGACTCGACGTCTAGCCGATCTCTAGGATGTGCTGGTACGAGGTTGAAGTTGTGCTCTTCTAGATTTAGCTAACCAAGCTTGATAGCAAGGTGAGTCATGTACCTACCGATCCAGATATCTCCTGAGGAATTTGTTGCAATTGAGAGCAGATGGTTTATAAACCATCGAGATAGAGCCACTATTAGGCCTCTTTGGGCCATCTATAGGAGAAAAAGCTCAGATTTTCTAATTGAACCGTTGCTATCCCCTCTTGCAAAGATGCTATAGGTCAGAAACCTATGCAAGTACTTATGCACTGGTGATTGAAGGTGGGTGCTCTTCATCTTCTTGACGTCCCAGCTGCAGTCGAGTCTAAAATGAGTTCATACCGAATTGGAATAAACCCCATCTCACTTTCATTAAGTATACCATCAAAGGGAATTTTGAAGATGTCACCAAACTCCGCAGCTGTGAGGGTGTTTGGATGCTTGCAGAGTTAAAATTTCACCGTGCCGGTGGAAGACACTTACAGGGTGCTAAGGAACTCGAGGGTAGGTTCCCTTAGCGTCGGTTGATGGATATCAACAAAATCTTTTAGATGACAAGCCTGAAGTTATTCCATCATGCTTGTCTCGAGACCAAGGGTCCTAACAGCATGCCATTCAAAGGATCGAGAAGAAAGAAGTGGTCTTTTCTTGAGAACTGAATACCTCAGATGACAGTGCTCCGGAATGATATTGAGAAGGTAGTCTGTGCACCTTCTTGAAGCATGAGACTTATTTTGGGTGCCTTTAGAGGAGCAGGGTTCCATTCTTGAGTTGAGATTGATTTTTGAGAAGAAACTTTTTGAAAGGATTTTTGAAGAGTACCTAGTGATTTTGTGATTTCTGATGAAAGAAATAGTTTTTGAAGGTATTTATAGATGGAAAAATGCTGCTAGGGGGTCGGAATCTATGAGAGGTATTGAATGTGGTGATAAATGTGAGAATATGTAGAGTTAGAATGAGAGATAAAAAATGGTAGAAAACATTATATAGTCAACATGTTCACGGCTGTGAATGCTAAGTCACGGGCGTGAAATGTCGTGTTCACGGTTTGCTGAAGAGGCGCTCTACTCGTGATGAAGAATATGAAATGATTCACGGTCATGACATTTAATAGTCACGGTGGTGACAAAATGAGTCACAATCATGAAGTACAATCTTCACTACTTGTGACCGTGAGACAAAGTGTGAAACAAAGTGTGAACGCTTCTGTAAGTATTTGGTGGAAATGTTCATGGTCGTGAAGAATTGTCATGGTCGTGAACACAGGGTTTCACGGAAGTGACAGAAAAAGGTTATGGGCATGAAACATAGTCTTCACTACCTTCAACTGTGAAGCATGTAGTGAAACAAGTTGTGAAACCTACTGGAGTTTTTGGCGATTATGATCACGACTGTGAATATATGTCACGGGCGTGAATTGCCTAAAATCCTCATTAAGTAAAACTAAGTCTAAAAGAAGACTAAAGGATTTCTAAGGTGCTTCTATCCCCTATAACATATATTTCTATCAAGTTAGCCACTTCATACCTTAAAATATGAGATAATAATACAAGATTAACAATCAAGTTTCAACAAATTTGGCAATCATAAAGTTAATTCATCAATCATACCAAGCTCTCTTCTCATGAAGTTAAATCTTTCTTCATTTAGAGACTTAGTGAAAATATCTGCCAATTGATTGTATGTATTGATAAATTCCAATACAACATCTCCATATTGAACATGATCTCTAAGAAAATGATGTCTTATGTCAATATGCTTACTTTTAGAGTGTTGAATGAGATTCTTAGATAGGTTTATAGTACTTGTATTGTCACATCTGATAGGTATATGGTCCAAACTATGACCATAATCCTTAAGTTTTTGTTTCATCCAAAGGATTTGAGTACAACAACATCCTGCTGCCACATACTCTGCTTTAGCGGTAGAAAAAGCAACGAAACTTCTTTCTTGCTAAACCAAGAAACTAAGCATTCTCCAATAAAGTGACAAGTACCTGAAGTACTCTTTCTATCCAAGAGACTTCCAGCATAATCAACATTTGAATATCTGATAATGTGAAAGGGTGAATTTCTAGGATACCATAAACCTAGATGCAATGAGCCATGTAAATATTTTAAAATTATTTTCATAGCATTCAAATGTGATTCTTTAGGACATGATTGAAAGCGAGCACATAAGCACACACTATACATTATATCGAGTCTAGAGGCAGTAAGATATAAGAGTGAACCGATCATACCTCTATAGAGCTTTTCATTAATGCTCTTACCCTTTTCATCCTTGTCCAATTTTGTTGATGTGCTCATTAGAGTCTTGGCATTTTTACATCATTCCATTCCAAATTTCTTGATTAAATCTTTGTAATATTTGGATTGGTTGATAAATATGCCTTCATTGCTTTATTTTATTTGTAGACTAAGGAAGAACTTGAGCTCACCCATCATGCTCATTTCGAATTCCCTAGTCATACACTTAGCAAATTCTTGGCAAAACAATTCATTAGTAGACCCAAATATGATGTCATCAATATAAATTTGAACAATTAGAATATCATGCTTATGCTTTTTAATAAATAAAGTCATGTCAACATTCCCCTTTGTGAAATTATTTTCTAAAAGACAAGAACTTAGTCTTTCATACCAAACTCTTGGGGCTTGTTTCAAACCATATAAAACTTTTTAAAGTTTAAATATATGTTTAGGTAAATTATGGCTTTCAAAACCGGGTGGTTGTTCTACATAAACTTCTTCTTCTATAAAATCATTTATAAAAGTACTTTTGACATCCATTTAAAAGAGTTTGAAATTCATATGGCATGCGTATGCTAAAAGTATTCTTATGGCTTCTAATCTAGCTACTGGAGCATAGGTCTCATCATAATCTATTCCTTCTTCTTGATTATATCCTTTGCAACTAACCTAGCCTTATTCCTAGTTATTGAATCTTGTTCATCTAGTTTATTTCTAAATACCCATTTGCTTCCTATTATTTGATGCTTTTTGGGTCTAGGAACTAAAGTTCATACCTTACTTCTCTCAAATTGGTTGAGTTCCTCTTGCATAGCAATCACCCAATTTTCATCATTAAGAGCCTCATCGATATTTTTAGGCTCAATTTGAGAGACAAATGCAAGATTAGAATCTAAAGGTTCAAGATGAGATCTAGTACTTACTCCCTTTGTAGGATCACCAATGATTTGCTCATTGGGGTGATCTTTTGTCAATCTTCATTCCTTTGGGAGCTCTTGCTTGTTTTCCTCTTGAGCTGGAGGTAGAGAGTCATCTTGATGTGAATTTTCTTCATCATTTTCTTCTTTTTCATTTTCAAGATCAAGTTTTTCTATTGGACCTACAACATCATCAAGAACACTACCTTTCACAAGATCAATCTTACTAGATTCATCAAAAACAACATGCATAGATTCTTCAACAGCTAATGACTTCTTATTAAATACTCTATAAGCTTTGCTAGTGGTAGAGTATCCTAAAAATATACCCTCATCAGATTTAGAGGCAAATTTTCTAAGGTTGTCCTTGGTATTCAATATGAAACACTTGCATCATACTACTCTAAAGTATGATATCATGGGCTTTCTTCCATTCCATAGCTCCAAAGAAGTTTTGTTTAAAAGAGGTCTTTTGAAAACTCGATTTGAAATATAACATGCAGTATTCGTGGCTTAGGCTCAAAAATAAGTTGGTAATACATACTCATTGAGCAATGTTCGAGTCATTTCAATTAAAGTTTGATTTTTTCTTTCGACCACCCCATTTTGTTGAGGCATCCTATGAGATTAAAAATTCTTTGAAATGCCATGTTCTAGACAAAAATTTTCGAAGTTTTCATTTTCAAATTCTTTTCCATGATCACTCTTTATTTTTGAAATACAATATCCTTTTTCATTTTGAACTCTCTTAGCAAAGTTGATTGAAAGATTCAAAGGCATCACTCTTTTGAGCTACGAAAATTACCCAAGTGAATCTAGAGTAGTCATCGATGATGACAAAGGCATAGTGTTTATCTCCTAACCATGCAATTCTAGTAGGTCCAAAAAGATCTAGATGCAAAAGTGTAGTGGTTTTGATGTACATACAATGTTTTTGGATTTGAAGGATGACTTGCGTTGTTTTCCTCTTTGCCAAGGTTCACATGTCTTTTTTTTTTCAAATTTGACTTTTTGTAGTCCCTTTACCAGCTCTCTTTGGCTGAGGCTTTGAATTATATCCGTGCTTGCATGACTAAGCCTTCTATGCCACAGCCAAGATTCATCACTAATAGTCACAAGACACTTGGAGGAAATGTTAGATACTTTGTGTAAGTCTATTATGTAGGTATTGACATCTCTACTTCCTTTAAATATCTCTTGGCCATTAATAGAGGTTACAAGACATTTATTAGAAGTAAAGATTACTTGGTTCCCCTTATCACATAATTGACTTACACTTAACAAGTTATGTTTCAAACCATCAACAAGTAAGACATCTTTAATGAAAGTAGTACCATTAATACCAATATAGCCAATGCCAATTACCTTACCCTTAGCATTGTTTCCAAAGTTTACTTTACCTCCATCAATACTTTTGATTTCATTGAATAGTTATTTTTCTCCGGTCATATGCCTTGAGCATCCACTATCTATTAGTCAAGCTTTTTTATTTATTGTGGACATGAGGCAGACCTATAAATTCACAATTTAGTATTGGTTTTAGGTACATAAATGAGCTTGGGTCCTTGGGGGTTACCACATTAAGGTTTCTAATAAGCCTTCCTTATCCAGCAATGTTTATTTATATGAAAAAATTTCATACAATAATTACATTGTTTAGCTCTAAATATGCTTTTTGGTCTTACTATGCTGTTAACTACCATTTTTCTATTATGTAGAGTTTGTGAGCAATGGCATGCACATGCATGATGACTTTGTGCTTTCCTAGGTGCATGCTTCTTATACATAAAAGCATGATTAGCCTTTTGAGGTTTCCTTCTTAAGCTTGCCAACCCTTGACCATTCCTCTTATGTATAGTAGGATTAATGTATGTTGTGCATTTAGCCCTTGGGGCTATTACTGCTAATGTGGAGATGTGGGGTTCACTTGACTTAACAAAAGTAGTTTTGTGAGATGAAGATGATGCACCCTTAAATACTAGACCATGTCTAATTAAGGGTGGTCTTTGAGACACAATGAGAGTATCTAAACTCTCTTTTCCCTTGTAAAATTTTGAAATGGAGTTTCTAAGTTCCTCAACTTCATTTTTCAAAATATTGTTTTCTTTAACCAAGGATTTAGTTGAAGGTCTTGAGGAGTACTCATCTAATGATTTTTGAAAATATTCATTAGATGATTTAAGCTCAAGGTTCTCCTTTTCTGAAACATCCATTTTTTTCAAACTAGAAATGTTATTTTTATAAGTATTGAATTTTCTTCTATATTTTTCTAGTTCTAGATTCAATACTTCTATTAAGCTTTGCTCATCATCATCTTCACTATCATTATCATTATCACTATTATCATTATTGAATGAGTATGAGTGAAGTGATCCTACCTTATCCGAGACGTGATCCTCTATAGCCATGAAGCATAGGTTGACCTCTTCATTTTCATTGTCATATTTTTTTTCTTAAAGAGTTTTCGTCATCTCATGTGGCTTTGTGGCCTTTCTCCCCATTGTCTCTTTGGTATTTGCTCTTTTGCTTCTTGAGCCTTGGACATTCCAGTTTAATATGTACCCTCTTCCCACATTCATAACACTTTACCTCCTCTTTACTCCTTTGAGAGTCATTTGAGGCATGTTTGAGATTTCTTTGCTTGAATTTTTGAGAGCTGTCCATTCTTTTCTCAATTATTCTTTTCAGTCTTCTTGAGAGCATTGCAATGTCCTCATTTGCATCACCACTCTTTTCTTCATCATCTTCAACTTCTTCTTGAGATTTTGAAGTAGAGGCTTTTAGTGCTAGAGGCTCTCTTTTTTCTAGCTCGGCTTCAAGTTTTCTATCTCTTTTTACTACCGTTTCATGTGTTAGAATCTTGCCAATAAGCACATCAGCATTCATGACGCTCATGTCTTCATTGGCTTCTTCTATATCAGCAACTCTTGAACCGTAATCTTTGAGAGGAAGACTTCTCAGAATTTTGTTATTTACATTTTCCAAGCTCAGGTGTTTCCCAAGCTTTCTCATGCCATTTATGATGGCTAGAAGACAGTTCATCATGTCGATGATTGACTCATTGGATTTCATCTTGAAGAGTTCGTTCTTTGAAGTGAGAAGTTGAATCTTTTTGGATTTAACTTGCTTTGTTCCTTCATCATAATTTTGCAATGTTTTCACATGCTATATGCAGTTGGGCAGTGTTGTATTCTGCCATATTCCTCAATGGATATTGAGCTTGAGAGAATTGTCATTGCCTTCTTGTTTTTGAAATTTTCTCTTCTTTGAGGCTTTGTCCAATCATCTCTTAACAGTATTTCTTCTTCATCATCAACTCCTCTTCTAGTTGGTGATGTCCATTCTTTCTAAATGTTATTCCAGAATTCAATTCCCTCACTATCGAGGTATGTCTCCATTCGAAACTTCCAATGAGTGTAATTTGCTCCATCAAAATACGGCTTGAGACTTTGGAATCCTTCATTGGCCATTTCTTGATCTTTGCTAGCACTTTTTAGAATTCGATGCTAGACTAAGCTCTGATACCAATTGTTGCGCAGATAATGAACTAAGAAGGGGGGTTGAATTGGATATTAAAAATTCTTAACTTTTAAGTGCGGAATGAAAAGTTAAGTAGAGTAAGGATAGGAATATTTCACACAAGAAATTTATAGAGGTTCGATTGTTAACAAACTTGACTCCTCTTTCCAATCTCAATTGGGAGTTTCACTAACACACTAAGTGTTACAGTGGAGTTTTACAAGCTCACTCCCAACTATGGTGTTTCTATCAATGGATCACACCTAACCTAGAAATCCCTTGTGTTTTAATGGCTCACACAATATACCAATTCCTTGTGTTTTAATGGCTCACACAAATAACCCTTACAAGTGTTCTACTCTTAACCCAATATACCCAAACTCACTTGAGTAGTAGATTACAAAGAGAAACACTCACAAATCTTTAATTCTTAGAAATTATGAGCAAAAAGATTTTTACAGAGAATTAAAGTTTTGTTAAAAGTAATTAATGCACAAATGGCTACAATAAGATTTTGATTCGAAGTAATTGCTATTCTCTTGTTTTGGATTCATTAATGACTTGCATTTATACTTGGAAAATTATAGCCGTTTGGATGCATTTCATGCGAAAATAGCCATTGAACCAACTTTTAATTTAGCGCCTGACATGTTTCTCTTTCCTCTTTCACAGTCGTGAATGTTCTTCCAAGCCGTGGCTCAAGTGGTAACTCTGACTGTGAAGTATTATGGAAGGAATTGAAGTGTGATCACAAACATGACTTTATTCTTTCACGAGCGTGAATATCCTTCCAAGCCATGGTCCAAGTGGTGACACTGGCCGTGAAGCTCTCTGAAAGAATTTGACATGTTTTCTCACAGGCATGACTGATATGATCATTCACAATTGCTAGGATTCTTCATGGCCGTGAACTTTAGATGTTGGATAGATGGCGCTAAACTACATCATGGGCATGACATAAACAATCACGGATATGAACATGCTATTTCCTCATTATTTTACTTTCAAAGTTAGTCTTCTATTCTTGCATCATATTCCATACCCTGTTATAAAAACTTAAAACACAAGTATGTTAAATACATTATTGCTATTTTATTTGTTAGCATAAAAATGATGGAAATACCTTTTAAGGTTTAGCATGTTATTTACATCTTCCAAGCTCAAGTGTTTCCCAAGCTTTCTCATGCCATTTATGATGGCTAGAAGACGATTCGTCATATCGATGATTGACTCATTGGATTTCATCTTGAAGAGTTCATACTCTGAAGTGAGAAGTTGAATCTTCTTGGATTTAACTTTCTTTGTTCCTTCATGATAATTTTCCACATGATATGCGTGGTTGGGCAGTGTTGTATTTTGTCACATTCTTTTAAGGAAAATGAGCTTGAGAGAATTGTCATTGTCTTTTTATTTTTGAAATTTGCTCTTCGTTGAGGCTCTGTCCAATCATCTCTTGACAGGATTTCTTCTTCACCATCAACTCCTCTTCTAGTTGTTAGTGTCCATTCTTTCCGAACGCTATCCCATACTTCAATTCCCTCACTATTGAGATATATCTCCATCTAGAACTTCCAATGAGAGTAATTTGCTCCATCAAAGTAAGGCTTGAGACTTTGGAATCCGTCATTGGCCATTTCTCGATCTTTGCTAGCGCTTTTTAGGATTTGATGCTAGACTAAGCTCTGATACCAATTGTTTCCTAGATAATGAACCAAGAAGGGGGGTTGAATTGGATATTAAAAATTCTTAACTTTTAAGTGCGGAATAAAAAGTTAAATAGAGCAGGGATAAGAAGATATCACACAAGAGATTTATAGAGATTCGGGTATTAACAAACCCTACTCTTCTCTCCAATCTCAATTGAGAGTTTCACTAATACACTAAGTGTTACAATGGAGTTTTACAAACTCACTCCAAACTATGGTGTTTCTATCAATGACTCACACCTATCCCAAAAATCCCTTGTATTTTAATGGCTCACACAATAAACCAATTCCTTGTGTTTTATGGCTCACACAAATAACCCTTACAATTGTTTTACTCTTAACCCAATTTACCCAAACTCACTTGAGTTGTAGATTACAAAGAGAAACACTCACCGATTTATAATGGTCTGAAATTATGAGCAAATAGATTTTTACAGAGAATTAGAGTTTTGTTGAATAATTAATGTACAAATGGCTACAACAAGGATTTAATTCAAAGTAATTGCTTGTTCTCTTGTTCTAGATTCATAAATGACTTACATTTATACTTTCTTAGCGAATTATAGTCGTTTGGATGATTTAATGCAAAAATAGCCGCTACACCAACTCTTTATTTTGTGATTGACATGTTTTTCTTTCCTCATTCACGGTCATGAATATGTGTGTCATGATCATGAATGTTCTTCCAAGCCGTAGCTCAAGTGGTGACTCTGACCGTGAAGCATTCTGGAAGAATTTGAAGTGTTTGATCACGAGCGTGACTTTATACTTTCACTGGCGTGAAGATCCTTCCAAGCCGTGGTCTTTGTAGTGACTCTGGCCGTGAAGCTCTCTGGAGGAATTTGACATATTATTTCATGGGCGTGACTATCTTTCATGGGCATGACTGATTTAATCATTCACGGTTGCTATGATTTATTGATTCTTCGTGGCCGTGAACTTTACATGTTGGAGAGTTGGCGTTAAGCTATATCACGGGCGTGACATAAACAGTCACGGCGTGAACATGCTATTTTTTCATTATTTGACTTGCATAAGTAGTCTTCCATTCTTGCATCATATTCCATACCCTATTCAATAAACTTAGAATACAAGTATTGTTAAATACATTATTTCTATTTTATTTATTAGCATTAAAATGACAGAAATACCCCTCAAGGTTCAATAGTAAGTACACTAATGTAGCAAAATCTGTATGCTGGTGGGAAGCCACTAAATATCCAATCTCCTCATCGAGACCATCTTCAAATCTATGACATTTATCATCTTCATCTCCAATAATCCCCGTGGCATACTTGCTCAGCGTGGTGAACTCCATTTCATACTCAGCTACTGTCATACCCCTCTGCTTCAAATTTAGAAATTCTCATTTTGTTCATCCACATAAACTTTTGGCACATATTCTTTTTAAAATCTGTCATAAAGAAATCCCATGTCTGAGGGTTCGAAGTCTGAGGTTTCGCTAACACCAACTTCCACCAGTCATAGGCATGCTTCTGAAAGAGGGACACTACATATCTAACTTTGTACTCCTCCGGACATTGCAGCTCCTCAAAAACCTACTGTCTTTTCCAACCAAAATTATGCTGTGGCTGGGTCATCCTCTTTCTTTCCCATAAAATTCATAGCCCCATATTTTCTTAATTTATCAATCTGGGGTTTTGGTTGCGGTGGGGGAGGTGGTGGAGCTGGTGATGGAACAACTTGTGCTATCTACTGTAACAAGGTAGCCATCTGTTGCATAAAGGGTACCTGACTGTGATCAAATTATTCTTCAGTAGGTTGTGGAGCTATCGCATTGGGCTCTGAAACTCTAATTGATGCCGACTGTCTATGAGCATCCGAATTAGATATATTATCAACCTTTTGTTCTTTGTGACTTTGTCTTGATTCTGAATCCATTAAAACCAATATTGTCAGAAGAAGGGTCCCTCATCAGAATATAGCAACTTAAAACAATGTAAATGCTGAAAACATGCACTCATTTTACTATACCCACTAAGTAAGAATCGTTAAAACCTATAGCTCTAATATCAAAAATTGTAACACCCTTACCCCACTTCTGGGCAGCAAGGTAAGTAAGTATTACCTGTCTAACTGTTTTATAAAATTAATGAAATGTAGTATAATTTTTTTTTACGAAAATATTACAGATACCCAAAATAATTTTTTTTTTCAAATACAAATATTTAAAATTATGTTTATTTATAAAATACATTAATTTACATTCAAACCATATTCCTTACATTATAATTTATATCTATAATACACATTTGATGAAATAAAAACAATAATTTAATTTACAAAGTTTTCAACAAAATATACGAAAACCTACACGAGAAGAAAACATCGTCGCTAAGCTACTAGTTTAATGGTGCTTCAATGATAAAAATCTTACATACATGTATATTTTCTCACATATTAATTAATCATTTCATAAATAAGGTATAAAATATGAAAATTATATAAAAATAAATAAATTTCATTAAATATTCAACATTTAACAATTTTAATTCATATAAAATTTATCAAAATGACATACTTAAATATTATTATTATTATTATTATTATTATTATTATTATTATTATTATTATTATTATTATTATTATTATTATTATTATTATTATTATTACTATTATTTTCTTTTATTTTATTTTTCTTATACTCATAACACCTATAACCGAACTAACTAATAGGAATAACGGGGTTGTCATTACTGGCTTAATAATTTTGCACCGATCGCATTTATAAATTTATCATTTTCAGCTTTTATATTTGGCACCGAGTGCCTTAAATCCCCTGATTGACATGTCAACTATTCTCTATTCTAATTCTAGATGAGGTGTCATAGGACTTAACTATTTTTATATTAATTCACATTATTTTCAAAAATTGACAATTTTACTAAATTTCACCAATAAGCTTATTTATTTTTATTCTTTGTTTTCATTATTATTACATTAGAATCTCACACATAAATACTTTATATATACTTAACACACCATATGCAAAAACCTAATATTTCAAGTTTTTATCTATAGCAGATTTCGGCCCTGATTTTGGATTTCAATTTTAGCCCATTTATAATTCGAATTTTGAGTTCTTGTCTTCTAACAATTTGTAGCTTATTGTCTTACTTTCATTTTCATTAAATATCACTTAAATCCAAGTTTCTATCAAAAGTTATGGTCAATTAAACACTGAATCATCACTGAAATGGCTGCCTAGAATTTTATGGACAAATTCTAAGTCTGAACTTTATGTATTTTTTTGGGCACATTTAGACATATTTAGGTTTTATGGTTTAAATAAAAATTAAAGCCCTATGTCTAAAATTTTATTTCCAATAAAGAACATACAAAACAGAATTCAATAACTTAACTTATAATCAAAATAGCCAAGACTGTTCCCAGAATTCTGTAACAGATCATCAATTGGCATCAATCCACTTTTCAACCACAATAATCATTTGCATTCATTTTGATACCAAAATTTCCAAATTTCAACTACATTCATATGTTTCAATTATTTCACACCATTTGATCTCATTTCCATATAAAACATCAAAAGCAATAACTAATCACATAACATATCAAAAACATAATCATATCAAACCTTAAATACATAATTCCATACATATGAACATGTAAGATTTTTATTAGCGAAGCACATGCCTAATTAGCCTTAGATCTTCCCTTAATACTAGATTTTTATCAGTGAAGCACATACCTAATCAGACTTAGATCTTCCCTTAATCCTTTTTTTCCTCCCCTTATTAGTTAGCTTTCTTCATGCCTTTGTAACCCTCTTGAGGGTCTCTCATTCGTTCATTTATTTTTCCTTCACAACCATACCATATCTCAATCCCAATATCCATTTTCAAAGTTTTTCATGTTTACATAACATTCTAATGCTCCTAATATATTTTACACCTTAATTTAGCCAAAATGTACTAAAATTAAAATTCCCTCTTAATATGTCATGGCTGCCCAAAAACCTTACTATAGTTCCCAATTCATTTTTTTCAAATCAACACTCAATTAACACTTAATCTATCACCAATTATTTTGATTGTAGGTTAATTTCAATTTTTCCCAAATTACTCTAACTATGACAGCCCCTCTTTCATCCATTAACATCATATTTCTCTAGTTTTTTAAGTCATAAAATAATTAATTAACATCAATAATCATTAATTCAAAGTTTAACTACACTTTCATCAACTAATTACAAACTTAAATTTTCAATTCCAATCTTGCAACATAAGCTTAATCTACCAAACTAATCACATCTATCATCATTATGGATCTCAAATAGAAGGAAAAAATTTGAATTTAAGAAGAATAAACTCACCTTAAGAGTTCCCAAAGTGGGCCGAAATTTGTCCTAACTCTTCTCCCTTTTTCTTCTTTTTTCTTCCTTCTTTCTTGCTCATTTGTTCCCTTTGTAGTAAGAATTATTTAATTCTAATTTTTCCTCTTTCAAAACTAATTTCTTTCCTCACTTTTCAAGATTGATTTGAAGAGAAATGGTTTATTATGGAAGGGCTATGGTGGACAGCAACTAAGAATAGAAAAGAAGATGAAGATGACTTATGGAAGAATGTGGAATTTCCTTCATCTTTTTAACCTTTATACTCAAATTAAAGTGTGGGTCCCACCATTAAAATTAATCCTAATTCTAATTGGTTCATTAAGTTAATTAATCTTGATTAAATTTTAAACTTTAAAAAATTCCTTATTTGCCACATCTTCCTCCATATTCACATTTTTTCTCCCAACAATTTTTATAATACCGATTTTGTCCATAGGAAGTTTTATTTTTTCTAATTCTAGCACTAATCTTTATAATTCACAAACAATAATACACTTAATTATTTTTCCTTATTATTAGTCTTTTTTTTTATAGGTTCAAACTTAGACTCCGATTGAACTTGCGTACCCCATTACGGTTACGCACAATCGATGCCTAAATCACTGGATGTTACAATAACAAATGCATAGTATTTACCTCTTAAACTAGCAATTCTAGTAGGTCCAAAAAGATCTAAATGCAAAAGTTATAGTGGTTTAGAGGTACTTATTATATTTTTAGGCTTGAATGACATTTTGTGTTGTTTTCCTCTTTGATATGGTTCATATGTCTTATCCTTTTTCCAATTTGACTTTTGGTAATCCGTTGACTATTTCTCCTTTGCTAAGGCTTTGAATTAAGTCTATGGTTGCATGACTAAGCCTCTATGCCATAACCAAGACTCATCGCTAATAATCATAAGATACTTAGAGGAGAGGTTAGATATATTGAATAAGTCTATTATATAAGTATTGTCATCTCTATCTCCTTTGAATATCTCTTAGGCATTTAGCGTAGTTACAAGACATTCATTAAAGGTAAAGGTGACTCAGTTTCCCTTATCACATAATTGACTTACACTTAACAAGTTGTGTTTTAAACTATCAGCAAGCAAAACATCTTCAATTAAAGTTGCACCATTTAAAGCAATAGAGCCAATGTCAATTCCCTTACCCTTGGAATTGTTTTCAAAAGTTACCTTACCACCATAAATCCTTTTGATAAGGGTGAAGAGACTTTTATTACCAGTCATATGCCTTGAGCATCCACTATCCACTAGCCAAGCATTTTCCTTTGATGTGGATTTGAGGCATACCTATAAAACCATAATTTATGTTTGGTTTTTAGGTACTCAAATGAACTTGGGTCTTTGGGGGTTAGCACTAGAAAGTTCCCAACAAGCCTTCCTTATGAAACAATGTTTGTTTATATGTCCAAATTTCATTCAATAGTGACATTATTTAGACTTATATATGTTTTTCCATTTTTCCATGTGTTTAGACTTTGTTATTTTCCTAGGTGATGTTTGTGCACAATGACATAAACATGAATTTGAGATAAGTGATTTCCTAGATGCATGCTTCTTGTAAAAGAAAGCATGATTAGCTTTTCGAGGTTTCCCTCTTAAGCTAGGTAACCCTTGATTACTTTTTCTTTTGAGTAAAGGATTTTATGTGTGCATTACCTTTAGCCCTTGGGGCTATTACCTCAATAGTAGAGGTTTGTGGTGGGTTTGATTTAACAAATATGGTTTTAGGTGAGGAGGATGATGATGCTCCATTGAATCCTAGACCATGTCTCACCAAAAGAGGTCTTTGTGAAATAATTAAACCTTTGTGGAATCTAGAAATAGAATTTTAGAGCTCCTCAACTTCATTTTTCAAAGCATTATTTTCTTTTTAACAGAGAATTTGTTGAGGGTTTTGAAGAAATTTCATCTAATGATCTTTTTAAAGAGTCATTTGAAATTTTTAGCTCTTCAACTGCCTTTTGAATATCATTAAAATCATTTCTAAGCTTTGAGCTATTCTTTCTATAAAGTTATAGTTTCTTTTTGTATCTTTCTATTTCAAGGTTTAATACTTCAACTATATCAACATCAATTAAATCACATAGATAATCACAATGTTGGGATGTAGAGCATACATCATCAATGGAGTCATCCTCAATAACCATGAAGCACAAGTTAGCCACATCGTTTTCCTCTTCTTCTTCAATGAATAAGGAGGAGTCATCATCCCAAGTGGCTTTATGACCCTTCTCTTCATCTTCTTTATTGGGTCTTCTCTTGTACTTATTGAGCTTGGAACACTCTGATTTGATGTGACCTTTCTTCCCATATTCATAGAATTTTAATTCCTCATTGCCTTTGTTAGATGAGAAGTTTTTAGGAGGGAACTTTGAAGCCTTTTGCTTGTAGTTCTTGATTGAGAAATATTTGTTGAAGATCAATCTCTTGATCCTTCATGAAAGTAGGGCTATTTGCTCATCTTCTTCATCAACTAATTCTTCATCACTTAGAAGATCTTCATCTATAGGCATGGAAGTTGATTCTTTAAGTGCAATTGGCTTTCTCCTCTCTTTTTCTCCTTCATTCTTTTTATCCCTTACTAGAGTCATCTCATGAGTGAGAATTTTGCCAATTAGTATGTTGGTGGGGATCACACTTAAGTCTTCATTTACTTCTTCTATGCCCATAACTCTTGAGCCATAATCCTTCATTAGAAGACTCTTCAAAATCTTATTGTATAGTGCTTTCCAAGCTTCCTTATGCCATTGACAATGGCAAGAAGACAATTTGTCATCTCGGTTATGGTCTCGTTTGGCTTCATCTTGAAGAGCTCATTATCGGTGTTAAGAAGTTGAACCTTCTTGGACTTAACTTGTTTAGTGCCTTCATGGTAATTCTCCAAAGTCTTCCAAATAGAGTAAGTGGTAAGATAATGTTGAATCCTACCACACTCTTCAAGAGATAAATAGCTTATTTGGATAGTTATGGCTTTCTTGTGTTTGCCATTTGCTCTTTTCTGAATTTCTATCCAATCATCTTTTAGAGTGATTTCTTCTTCTTTAGAATTTTTTCTTATTGGAGGTGTCCATTTTTTTTCGAATGAACTCCCAAACATCTATTCCTTCACTATCAAGATAGATTTCCATCTTGAATTTCCAATTTGCATAGTTAGCTCCATTAAATAAAGGCTTAAGACTATGAAATCATTCATTGTCCATAGTTTGATCTACACTAGCACTTTTTAGGCTTGATTGCTAAACTAGTCTCTAATACCAATTGTTGTCCAAAACAATAGCCAAAAAGGGGGAGTTGAATTGGTTGGAAAATAAAAATTACTTGAAGAAAACAAAAAAAGCTAAATAATGAATGGTGAGTGATTTTTCACGTCTGTGATTATTCTTCGTAGCCATGAATGAAAGTCGTGACTTTGGTTGTGACTCATTCTATCTGAAAATGAATGGTCATTCATGGGTGTGATTTGATCAATCTTCACGGTTGGGCCAATACTTTACTGTCGTGAATGTTTGAATGAACAACCTTAGCACTTACTAGTTTCATGGGCGTGACTAAGTATTCACGGGCGTAAAGAGCTATTTTCACAGGGGTGGTGATTTTTCACCACTGGTGTGACATTAGTCATGGGCCTGACTTTTCGATTCACAAGCATGACTCTTTGCTTATTTTCAATATCTTGAACTTCAGTTCTACTTTTTCAACTTGCTTTAAAGTTTTAAGAATGCATAAACACACTTAGAGTACAAATGTGGTTAAATTCCCTGTTGCCTAATTATTTATTATCATCAAAATGATAGAAATATCCCTCAAGGTTAACATTTTGGATGAGACGTGATCTGGCTTAACTCTCGAACCGCTAGAAACTTAAACATGTATTGATAATTAGACTAAAATGATATTAAGACAACAAGAAATATTATCGACCAATAGAAAACCATATTTAATAGTTGCAATTTAGTGACCACTCTTGTCAATGATCGCTAAATTTAATGACCGCATTATATTGTAGTCGCTAAAATAGTTTAACAACCAGTATTTTAGTGACCACACTTTGTGGTCCCTATTTAGTTGCTAAATCATATAATGACCATTTTTTGTGGTCACTAAATTGAATTATTTTAGTGATATATCTAGCTAGCGCTTAATTGCTTGTTATTGTGACATTTAATATTATTTTAATTTTAAAAGTTTGTTATATCATTGAAAAAAAAAAATCTATATAGTAGACATCGAGAATTGATAAATAATTTAGAGTATTTTTGTACTATTTCCCTTAATTAAACTATATTAAATGAAACCTTTTGTTGTTGAGAAAAAGAAAAATCTCACCTAGTTATATAAAATTGCAAAACAAATTGCATTATGATTAAGGTTTGGGTGAATTATATAGATGATATCTTAAATATTTAACAAATAACAACTCAATATTCAAATTATTATTTGCAACTACAAAATACCTAAAATATTATTTTATAACAATAAAATATCTCTATTAGATTTCACTAAGTAACTTAATCACGATACTCTAATTAAAAATAATGTAACATCATGATATTTCAATTAATCATCTTTACAATAAATACGGTACTGCAATTAATAGTAATTTATTGACGAGATCTGATGGAGATATTTTATTATTATAAAATAATAGTTTAATATGTATTTTGTAATTATAAATAATAATTCGAGTACTAAATTGTTACGTATCAAATATTTAAAATATTGTAAATGTAATTCACACTTAAGGTTCACATTTTAAGCTAATATTTTTCCTCCGCTAACGAGAAAATATAACACTCTCTAGTGAATTTTAGCTACCAAAGATGATATCACATATATATAATTGCCATTTTTCTAATTAATGTGAAGATAACCTATATATACATGTGATATCATCAGCTAAATATCTTTAAAAAGTAATACTAATAATACTGTCTATTTAATTTTCAATATTCATTTTTTAATAAGTTGGTGAGGAAAAAAATAAGATGAGAAAAAAATTATTTAAAAAAATTTCTCTCTCCTCATCTCTATTTTTGTTGCATATTTAACCACCAAATACAATCGCAAAACACAACAAAATATCTCGTAATTCATCAATGAGGTTTCTAAATTAAGAATTTTTCTTATTTAAATTAAATTTTTTATGTATAAATTTATGGATGATTTCAATTATAATTTACAATAAATATAAATAACAACAATATTATATCATAATAATTACATCAATAAAATAGTTTTTTTGAGTATATATATATATATATATATATATATATATATATATATGATGGCTGAATAAGAATAAATCGATATCGAACATTCAACCGAATTGCACGTAATTTTGCCTATTAAATTTGTATATTTGATTTTTCTAATTTATAGTTAGTTTGAAATTTTTGATTGACTAGTTTGGTTTCTTTAATTAATATTGAAAAAATTGCGCAAATGAACTCAAAATCTAATAAATAAAATCAAATCGAATTAAAATGTTTTATTCAATTTTTATCTTAAGTCATTTTGATTTTATTTTATTTTTATGATTTAAGAACTGAAACAAATTGAACCCATGGTTCTTGAAATCGGACTAAACAAACCAATTATATCTATTAAACCGTAAATCAGTGTTTGGTTTAGTCCAATTTGATGAAAAAACTAGAGAGAACTGATTTGAGTAAGTAGCGAAATTTAGTCGTACATTTTTAGCCTTGACAACATGTTTAAAAGCGTGGTTAACAAACCATAATGGATATTTTTCTATAATTTGAAATCCTTAAACTTTAATATGTTGTAATCCAATATAATGGAAAATGTTTCTACAGAAAAATGATTTTTAATTATTTCATTATTAAAAGTATCACATATTATTGATCAATCTTCATTTATATAACTAATTTTAATAAAATATTCAATTATTAATTTTAAACTTAAAATATAAAAATTATTTTTAAAGTTAAACAGACTATTTGTTTATTATTATTATTTAGTATTTTATTACATTAAATGTCATTTTTATATGAAAATTTAAATCAATATTTCTAAATTATATAAAATATTAATATTTGATATAAATTTTCAGATTATAAAATGAATTTTATGAATATATATTTACTATTTTTATAATCATACTATATTTTTATAAATAATTAATAATTAACTGGTTGAAATCATTTGGTTTTTAAAAATTGATTGAACCTATCCATTGGAAGGCCATTTAAAAAAAATGATAGAGACCCACCCATGGGAAGCCCTAAATAGTAAATATATATTTCAATAGAAAGAGATGCAGTGAACAGAAAATATCAACACTGCAACCACACAAAAAAAATATCAACACAATTTTATTATTATTATTTTTAATTTCTTATCAGAAGCATGAAAGCCACTTGCAAGATTATGGCTGAACCCTCTGAGAACCATTCTAGACCCTTCGAGTCCTATCTCCTCTCCACCTGTCGTCTTGATATTTCCTTCCTTTGGATATTTCCTCTTTCCCTCATCATATTCTCGTCATCTTTTCCCATTTCTTTCCTACGCTTTACATTTTTTGGCCGTTCGATTTAATTTCACATCAATGGGTTCCCACGCCATTCATAACGTCTGTTTCAGATAAATTACCATATATATATAGGAAAAGCCATCATGTATTTTTGCATTTTTTTTAAATTATTTTATTTACTACTTTGTGAACTACTTTATCCCCATAAATTACCATATATATATAGAATGGTTTAAACGATTTTTCACAGCTGTTATATCACTTAACACCTTATCAGGACCACTTAATTTTTTTTAAGCAGTAAGGCCACTATAACTTAAAGCTTGTTTTTGGGTACTTAAAGACGGATATTGAACCAAGACTTCCCTCCCATTTTTACCATCACTAGTTCATATTTAATGTGTCAATCGACTAACTCAATTGGCTTTAATGAGTAGGAAAGAGAGAGATAACTGACTGCGGTAGAAGTAAAGATAATTGGAAAGTATCTTCCTGCAACCAAAAAAGTAAAGTATCTTCCCCCATACCATAATGATCCAACGGTTGAGTTCTCTTTAAGAGATAATATCTGATAGTTTCTATCTCCATAAATACTGACCTGCCTTTGCTCTTCTTCCCCGTCTCTTCCTTTCTTCGTTGTCAAAAACCCAAAAGTCACCGTCGTTTAATAGCTAAAAACAATGGCAACTATGGCTGCAGCTCTCACCTCTCTCTCCGCCAAGCCACAAAATCACCCTCTCTTTGATTCCTCCGCCTTCTACTGCACACCGGTTGCCGCACCTTCCATCCGCATGCAACCTACTTTCAAATCAAATGCTATCTCTATGTCAGCATCTACCCCATCACCTCCTCAGTACAATTTGAACAGTTTCAAGTTTGACCCCATCAAAGAATCCATCGTATCTCGTGAGATGACCCGCAGATACATGACGGACATAATCACCCATGCTGATACTGATGTGGTGATCGTTGGCGCTGGCTCTGCTGGCCTCTCTTGTGCTTATGAGCTCAGCAAGAATCCTTCTGTTAAAATTGCCATTGTTGAGCAGTCTGTCAGCCCTGGTGGTGGCGCTTGGCTCGGTGGCCAGCTCTTCTCTGCCATGGTAATCAAAATCTTGAAGTTTCCTTTTCCCATATTTATTTACTTTCTGACTAAGTTCAAAAGATCAAACGTGGATCGGCTGGTTCCATGAGTTTTTGAATTGAAATTCACTAGCAGATTTTGTGTTTTTGAATATATTGTCAGGTGGTGAGGAAACCAGCACATCTGTTCCTTGATGAGTTGGGTATTGAATACGATGAAGCAGACAACTACGTAGTAATAAAGCACGCTGCCCTGTTCACCTCAACAATCATGAGCAAGCTCTTAGCCCGTCCTAATGTGAAGCTTTTCAACGCAGTGGCAGGGGAGGACTTGATTGTGAAGAATGGAAGAGTAAGTGGGGTGGTAACCAACTGGGCTCTGGTCTCTATGAACCACGATACACAATCCTGTATGGACCCTAATGTGATGGAGGCGAAGGTGGTGGTGAGTTCTTGCGGCCATGATGGACCCTTTGGTGCCACCGGTGTGAAGAGGCTCAAGAGCATCGGCATGATTGAGAGTGTTCCTGGGATGAAGGCTCTGGATATGAATACCGCTGAAGATGCCATTGTTAGGCTTACTAGGGAGATTGTTCCTGGCATGATCGTCACGGGCATGGAAGTTGCTGAGATTGATGGCTCTCCAAGAATGGTAACTTAAAAATTTTCCATTTATCATTAAAATTGACTCGTTCTCAATCCATGTAATCTGGCGAATCAGATTTGAACACCTCTATAGCTGATGAAAGTGAATTGGTGATGCAGGGACCAACATTTGGAGCAATGATGATATCAGGGCAGAAGGCAGCTCACCTTGCCTTGAAGGCACTTGGGCTTCCTAATGCACTTGATGGAACATTCACCATGCAACCAGAGCTGATCCTTGCCGCGGCCGAATCTGCTGAGATAGTCGATGCTTAAATGTAAAATGAGATATCAGATTAATAAAAATAGAGTGTAGAAATGGTATTTGGAGAGGAAAGTAAGGGAGTGTAATGGTTGATTTGATGTTGGTTAAGTTTTGTTAATGTTGTTGGTATCTCAAGTCTGCGTAAGGGAGTGTGATAAAAATAGTGTGGAAATGGTATTTGGAGAGGAAAGTAAGGGAGTGTAATGGTCGATTTGATGTTGGTTAAGTTCTGTTAGCCTTGGTGGTATCTCAAGGCTGTTGAAAAAAACTTTGCTAGTGGAAAGAATTACTATTTCGTTCTTTTTTCGTCATTGTCTACTGTATTGGTCTTTTTACCTGCTTACTTTGTTCTCGGATAATTGCTTAGTTGCAATAGCAGGGTCCTAGATTCCATCCGGAATTGAACAATTAATGTATTATAATCCAGATAAAAAAATGTGCAACAAATAAAAAATTATTGGTTTATTATCGGGATCAGGCTTATGAAAAAATTTGAAATTAATTTAATTATAAATGATCATTTATGCAAGATAATTATTATTTTTACATTCTAGCATAATTATTATTTTTACTGGATTTAATTTGTGAGCATATAGATTTATGTGTAATCAAGTGGATTTATAGAATCAGTGAAGGATTTGATTTTGGCAAAAGAAATCGTTTAATTTCTCAGGTAAGCAACTCACCTGCATGGCCCTCTGGTGGAATTATATGGACCATGCATAAATTGCTTTCAGTTCAGAACAGTAACTCATTAACCCAGCTCTATGGCATCTTTAGTCGTCAGGTTTACCCATCTTGAGAATTGGGTTTACCTAGCCCATATATCCACAACTAAATACACTGATATCTCTTTCTTTCTTTTTTTCCTTTTCAATTTTTTTTAATCCACAAAAAACCGAAAGGGAGAAAATATCAATCACATAAATCATTCTTATAACATTTTTATCCTCAAATCATTATACTGAGAGATATTTTATTTTATATGGATTTCAGCCACATTTAGTCTCCAAAAGAAGCCTTCTATAAGCCCTTTTACACATAAAATATAGATCAAAATTAAGATTGCCAATCTAGCTGGATTAGTCCAAATTATGATTTTTGTTTTTAAAAAAAGAAAGCACAACCATAAAAGAAAGCTAAAGACAGAAGCCAATCAAAGGCTGTACTAGCCAAAACTTCTGCAAACCGCGAAGAGACACTAGAAGACACTGAATTGTGCAGATAAATTGGACATCCTGCATAAAAGCCATATTTGCTAGATCTATGAAAAAAAAAAAAAAAAGAATAGAGAGAGACCATCCATTCCTTGGTCAAAAGAGCTCAAATTTACTGAATAATATCATTGTTCCTTACAGTTATGAAAGGGTTTGAACGCATTAGCATTATCTGGACTGCAACACATTTCCACTCTCGTTTCCATACATCTTGAAGGACCACAAGAACCTCCAAAATCCTTTGTGTAAGCCGAAAAAACACCCAGCCAACAACCCCAGCATCCCTAAAAATCAAGTTTTAGCAACCATGAAAAGTGGTTTTTGTGAAGTTTCTAAAACAGTTCAGTAAAAAAAAAAATAAAAGTGATAACTCAATTGCGACCACACTATATAGTCACTATTTTAACCAACACACTATTTTAGGGATCACATTAAAAATGTGATCACTAAATTGACTCAATAACCGGCATTTTTATAAACACGGTCGCTAAATTTTCGCAACCATAACACATTGTCGCTAATACATTGTTTTTTGAATTGCAAATTTTGGTTTCTCTTTTTATTTTTAAATTTTATGTTAATAATTATTGTATATAATAATAATAATAATAATAATAATAATAATAATAATAATTATATACTTATTAATAATTATTAAATAGAAAACAGGATGTCGGGAACAGTACCAAAACAAGAATACAAACCATGGTTTTAAATAACGGCCGTTATTTAACGAAAAATGAATCTTCCGTGACCGTTACATCCGTTTTGTCACGCTATTTATTTTTTATAATGAAAACGGTCATTACAACGTTATGTAACGGATAACACCGTTATATAACCGCAAATAACCGTTACATAATCAATTATTAGATTGATTTTTCATGATGATTTATATTTTGAAATTTCTCATTCCAGTGGTTGTCTAAACCAAACTCTAATCCTAAATCAAGCTTTACATTGTCCAAACCCAATTAACAATTCTTATCATTAACACCTAAATCAAATTCGTTAAGGGAATTGGAAATCAATGTTTGTTTTATATAGTTGCATTTTGTTTTATTTTTAGTAAAATTTAATTACATCAATAGTTCTTAATTCTTATCTACAATAACTTGTTTGTGTGTTAGTTGATGGTATATCACTCATTTTGGTAGTAGTAGCATGTTAGATAATATAATATTCCAAACAGTATTTTGTACTAATTTTAATAATGATATATAAACTAAATGCGTTTTCCTTTCGAATTTATGTTAATTAGATAGTTACATTTCTTGGTAGTCCGTTATCGTTACATTACGCCATTATGCACCCATTTTCGTTACACGCGACTGCGTCCGCAATCACTGCCGTTCCGCGATTTAAATCTATGACAGAGACCTTAAAAAGTACAAAAAGAAATACATCAACTGAAATTATAGACATGGCTTGACTTCAGCAAATCTCTATCAAGAATTGATTATCCACTTATAAATAAACTAAATCTAATAAAAAGACATGCATACCACAAGACAATAACAAACATAAGTTATCCAATGTTAATAATAACATAAGCTATACAATGTTCCTTGCACCTTCTGTTGAAACTCTAGGAGCTTTTTTCACGCTCCGAGTCTTTGAAGGGCTTGGTTTGGACCCATAAAGTGCTTCCTGCTCTGTTATCAGTTGCCCCTGCAATTTCTTCTGAGCCTGTATAGAGGAACAGTGAAGACAAATCAATATTAGCATATAGGTATATGAGAACATAAATATGTATCTGTAAATCACCGAGGCAATTTTTGTCACTCAAATGATAACCTTTTCAGACACTAATTTCATGAAATATATCTTTGACCACATACAGATTGCAAGTCCACACATGTAGAATTTCAAATGTAAACAACAGAATATAGGAATATATTATAAGTAGCCATTAATCAGGGTCTCCTACGAAGACAAATCAAAAGGGAAAAAAAAGTTCAAAGATAGCTGCAATTCAGAACCTACCGTCCAAGTCCTTCCAATCACCGTGTAGGCCTGGATGTGACTGGAAATGGAGATCAGCTCAGACCTATACTTGTCTGCTCCGTCACAATCTAGTTCAAGCTGCTTTTGAATTTCCAAATTTTCTGACAACTGCTTTGAAGCATGAGTTTTGTCTGGCATGGAGTAAGAGATAGCAATAAGTGACTCCTTTGTGACTTCTTCCGGAGCATCCTTGCTAGTTGCTATCTTATCCATAAAACGACAGTCTACTTCCTGCATTCAATTCAAATCATTCCGCTGTGAAATGATCAACTTAAAAAAGGAATATCGTGAGAAAAGGAAAATCAAGTTCCAGCCAACAATCATCAGCCATTTGTGACAATAATTTACTAAAACCCTATTACTCCCACAATCTATAAAGATCAGCTACAAGTTCAATATTATCTGCTAGCAGTTTAAGACTTTGCCGGGTTCAACTTGAATAATGTTATGTAGGATATGCACTTGTTTATGTAGTATATCAATACAATAATTTACAAGTTGCAGATTAGGAAGCATCATTCTTAAACCTCAACAAATATGAATTTCTAAAAGGTCAAAGGTTTAGATAACCCAGAAAATTTAAAAATTCATCCCTCCACCTTGAGAAAATGATGCACATCTATGAAACCTCAAAAGAAAAATATTTTCTTGCCTTGCAAATGCTTAAAAATACAATTTTATGATAAATCTCCAAATTTTTTTTATATCAGCAGTTCATTATGTTCAATGACTAACAAAAGTCAGAAAAAAAAAATTAGGCTCACCCAAAAAAGAATGAATCTCACTAAACCAGATAACAAGGGTTCTCAAAAGCCCATAAAAGAATTAGAAAAAGTAAATGAAGAAACTTCCAAAGAATCAAAAAAGTTCCCAAGAAATTTGTATTTAACCTCAAATGAATACCTGTTATCATGTTTCTGAAAAAGCAAGCCATGATAAATATTGTGCAACGGTTGGATATTTCAGATGAAGTTTTTAAAAACCAACAAACTACCTCGTGTAAAATTATGCAAGAATTGGACTAGCATCATAATAGAAATTTTTTCAATAAGTTTTGAAATTAACTAAATCAAAACTCAAGCTGAAGATGTAACTTGAAACATGCAGAAAATCAAAAAAACTGCAAACATCCATATATTTTTAATAATGAAATAGAATAAGATCACAGGACCACCATAGATACAACATAAACTAGATTATTTTGAATAATAATTAGCGAGAAAAAGGGCACTGACTTTAACGGTTACATATTGTCAGTTTTATCATAGTTTTTGTTATAACTAGCGTTGCACCTAAAATATCAAAAGATGTGTATGACGGAATTCAAGGCAAATTTTATTCAAAAACTATTTAACCCAGTGGACATTATTTCAGCCAATAGCCTCTACAACACTTAAGTTGTCTTTCTCATATGTTGCACATCATATGTGCAAACTTTTATCCTTGAACTATATGTCAGAATTTTAAAAAACTCGCTAAACATAGAACCACCCAACTGATACCATATAAATTAAACATGAAAGCACCATTCCAGTTGCCACTATATCATAAATAAAATGATTGATCCAATACTATTTTCAGGGATGGAAATGCACAAGATGACCCTAGCTGCTCACTCCCCCCATCCAGAACATGTAAAAGAAACATGGAAACTAAACTGTTAGCTTAATAGAGTTGGGGGTCAGCATGAATTCAATAAAGATAACACTCTAATTTTGAATGAATCTAAAATAATCAATCCTCATATTTCTCTAGCTCCCTTTCTCTCTAACCAACACCATTATTACTAACCAGCGGCTCTACACTACTCTATTTTCTTCCTAATACTCCTTAAGCACCATTCTTCATTTAGTCCATTTATTGCCCACATATAGCTCTCATCAACTAAATAGGACAAGGTATGGAAGGGTGGAGACGAAGAAAATAAAGCACTGATCATCCCCAATAATTCTTTCCTTTTTTATTTTTTCTTCACATTTAATGAGATAATATTTATGAAATAATAAACAAGGCAAATGACTGATCGATGAAATCAATTGCAAATAATATAACAGATGCAAACATAACATTAAGATGGGCAAAAATATCAAGCACAGTGCAGCCAAGGCCAAGCTCAATAGTGATCAAGACAATTACTCAAAAGAAAGCCAATTCTTTCAGCAAATGAATGTGAACATGTTCAGCAATAGCCAGAAAGGCTCCTCATTGTTATGATTCCGCATAGAGAATAGTGTCACTGGACGATGAAGAATAAAATTTTGCAGATTATAAGGCACTACTCACACAATCAAGCAAGCAGTTAAACAATTAATAAAACTACATTTAGACACCACGAAAAGGTTAACAGCCAACATTTAAGCCATCAGAGATGGTACACCAAAAAAACCTTATAGAGAGTTCATGTAAATTCCAAAATAATACAGTCAACTATTATAAAGATTAACAAATTTCAGTACATGCTTCTAGCCCTAAATTTTAAGGCCACACTTATTCCACAATTCTAAAACCACAAGAAACAAGCTCATGCTTGGCAGTCACAATTTTCTTCAATTAATCTACAATCTAAGTTGAATAAAGCCAGAATAAAGGGTTAACATCCGAGGAAAAAGCATCCAAAATAAAAAAAACAACCAATTTGCTAACTATTAATCTTTCTTTTTTCTGCATATTTAAAACCCAAAAGACACATTGAAAGCAAAGAGTTAACCTTTATTTTGTTCTTAGCAAACAGATAATAAAACTGAATTGTAGCGATAAAGAAAAAAGAATCCCTCATCCAATCCAGATCCAAGGATCAAGAAATCTAAAAAATAAAAAAATTAAATCCTGGAAAGGAAACCTAAGACTCTGCAATTACTTGTTCAATGATGAACCCGGCAAAATTTCTCGTAATTTAACATAAAATTATCATATTTTTTTCTATTTTACAGCGCTATTAACTATTCTCGAGTAACAAACTTAAAAAAAATACGAGAGAAGTTCACCGAGAGCTTACGGATCTCTTCGGGGGTGGAGAAACGGCGCTGACCGGTGAGCTTACCTTTGAACTTTCCTCTGCCCATCGTAAACGAGAAAGAGCACGCCGATGAGACTAAAAACAATCAGAAATTGGACAATTTTGACTCTGAAGAGAAGCCGATCGAATCGAAGCAGCTTCAATATCTGAAGAATGAATTTCGGGTCTTGCCTGATTTTATCGGGAAGCAGGATTTTTTTTTTTTTTTAATGACGAGCGGAGAGAAGTTAAGCTAGAAAAATGAAAGAAACTGAAACAAAGGGATAGAAAAAAGGAAAGAAAATCCTAGATAGATAGAAAGCCAGGGTTCGAAGAGAAGAGTCGGACGAAAAAACGGGGTGGGAAATAGAAATGAAACAAAGGAGGCTGTTTAATTATATTAATTTAAATTAGCGACAACATTTAAATTTGGTCGCTAATATTATTTTAGTGATCATATCAAGTGTGGTCACTAAAAATATTTTAATTGACAATAACGATCTCCCTATTTAGTTACCATAATATACAGGTCACTATTTAACTACCACAAAATATCATAAAATCGTTACTAAATTTTGTGCCTTTTTATGAGGTATGATTTAGCGACCACTTATATTGGTTGCAATTTGGTAGCTAATGGGTCTCTATTTGGTAGCTAATACAAAATAAAATTTTGGTCTTCTCGTGGTTGCTATATGATCACTATATAGTAGCTATTTAGCAAACACTGACATGTGGTCGCTGAATAGTTGTGTTTTTGTACTGTTAATTTCATATCCATAAGCTAATTTATGTAGTCTTTAAAATTCTAATAAAGGTTATTACAAACTGTGTGAAATGGTGTCTCACTTATACGATTGGTTTACTTGATTTACACTTATACGATTGGTTTACTTGATTTCAACCAAATAATTAATAATCACCATTATCGAGGAGGTGATGAATTCTATGCAAAAGAAACAAGGTGGGACTAGATGGTTATTGATAAAAGTTGATTGACACTAAAAAAATAATAATTTAGCAACACATGTTTAAGGTCGCTAAATAGCTACGAGATAACGACTATAAGGATATCAAGTTTTTTTCTTTTACATTAGTGACCAAATGGCAACTAATTAGTGACCAAATAGCGACATTGTGGACACCAACTTCTATTTTAGTCGCACTTTATTCTTCAAGGCCTTTGTGAATTCACCAAGTATTTAGACTCCAAATGCTATGAAATTTTAAGTCCTACAAAAAAAAAAAATACCCAATAGACACATTAGTAACATTCAATTTGATTATGAAGATCAAAATAGAGGTTTATCAACTTAGGTCAATAATCTTCCTTTTTATTATTTTGTTAATCAAATTGAGTAAAAATTAAAATTAAATGCTCAAATAGTAAAATTGATATACTAGCAAACTCATAAATTAAGTTTGTTTTTAAAAAAAATGTACTTAAATCCAAATTTTGCAAAATACTTCTCCGCCTTTCAAATTTTTGCTTCAATATACCTCTCCCCCTTTTGTCATGATAAAAAAGGGTTAGTGCATCAATTTAAGTCAAGTAGAGATAGAAAGCAAACAAATGATAAGATTTAAATAAAACAAACAATAAAAGGAAATATTTTTTTATCATTTTTTTTAATTTTTGTGTACCACAAATGATACTTTTCTGCTGCAAACATAAAAATGTGTAGATCCTAGATCTTTCAAAGCACATAAACCCAAGTTATGGAGAGAAAACATACCCACAGTGACATCAGTGGCTTCATGATTTGCTTATGCCCTCATGGCATAAGCTCTTACTAGAAACCTGTTGGGTCTTGGTCTATTGACTATCTCTGATGCAATGTAAATAGATCCTCCTCGACCTCCTTAGGTTTGATGTCTACTCTGGATCATAGTCAATCCCACTATTTGTGAAGGTTTTGAACTACTTAACAATGGATAATCTCTCTTGATGTGATCTTAGGCCCTACATATATACACATTTTTATGTTTGCAGTAGAACACCAGGCTAACACAATTTGATAGTTGAGAACTTAAAATATGAGATTGAGGTCACAAAACCTCTAAGCCATAGTGTGGTTGTTAATTGGGTATACAAGGGTTATCCGTTGATTGTGCACGAGGAGTTCTCTGCAAATTTGATCGAGTTACCTTTTCATTATTATAATGTCATCTTAGGCATAGTTTGGATTTCTCAGCATGAGGTAATAGTGAATTACTAGTCTAAGAGGTTAATTCTTAAGACTGTAGAATGAGTAGAGGTAGTAGTTAAAGGTGAGAGATTTTCACAACCGGCCCGAGTCATTTCCATGATGAAGGAACACAAGATGATCAAAAAAAGGTGTGAGCCCTACTTGTCTCTCGTAATTGATACAATGGGGAGAAGTTTAGATTTTAAGGATATCTTGATAGTGGGTGAGTTCCCAGATATTTTTTTAGATGATTTACTAAGATTACCTTCTGATAGAGATATTGAGTTCTCAATAGAACTTGCTTTAGGTACAATGTCGATATCAACTACACCATACAAAATGACACCTATAGAGTTAAAGGAATTGAAGTATTAAGAGCTACTAGATAAGGTTTTTATTAGGCCGAATGTATCTCTATGGAATGCTTCGATATTACTCATTAAGAATAAAGATGGGTTTATGAGGTTGTGCATAGACTACATATAGTTGAACAAAGCAACGATTAAGAACAAGTATTTTTACTACATATTTATTATCTGTTTGATCATGTAAAGGGTGTATGAGTTTTCTTTAAGATAGATAGACCTTAGGTCATAATACCATTAATTGAAGATCAAGGCACATTATGTTGCAAAGACAACTTTTAGGACTTGATATGGTCATTATAAGTTTTTGGTTATGCCATTTGGATTGACCAATGCTCCGATAACTTTGATGGATCTGATGAAATGGATCTTTAGGCCAAATTTGGATCAGTTCATTGTGTTTTTCATTAATGACGTATTGGTTTATTCCAAGGATATGTTTCTTCTCTGGTTAATTTCCTTTGTCATTTTCTACTGCAATCTTAGTTATTAATTAGTTCTCTTATTTTAACTTAATCAATTTAACAAAATTAGTTAGAGTGTTTAGTATCTTAATTTATTATTCACTGGTAATATAAAGTTAGTTAAGAGTTTAATCATACATATAGTTCGTTGAGAGATTGACCTCAAGAGTAACTTGCTAGTATTACAGTTGGCTCGTGCACTTGTGAGTACACTTTGAGTTGCATGAAATTTTTAGCATCATTACTGGGGAACTATTTTCGATTAGATTCTTAGTAAACTTAATTGCCAATATTTTTCTTTTAGATAATTTCATATAATTTTCTACAAGTTTTTATTCTATTTCTTTCTCTTCATTTTTTTTTATTATTGCTTAGTTGCTGACTTTAGTTTTATGCCAGGTACTAGTAAATGACCAAAGTTAGGAAAAGTATTCACTCAAAGAAATTATGAACTAAGATCCAAAACATAGAGACAATAAGAGAAACCTTTTGAAGACAAACAATAAATCTTAGAGAATTTTGAGAATTTGGAAGAAGAGGAAGTGACAAAATTGATGGTGATTCCACCCAGAGAAGTTGAGGCACAAAGACAACTAGCCATGAAAGATTATGCCAGACCAGTAATTAGCAACACTACCTCATGTATCGCGTTATGAGAGGTAGCAAGAAATTATGAGCTGAAAAGTACACATTTGAACATTTTTTTCATCATTTTATGGGCTACCTAATGAAGACCTCCTAACATTCATAAGGGAACTCTATGCAACAATCAATACTTTCCTTTGGAATGGGCTGGATGAAGGCTAACTATGGATGAGGTGTTTTTCTTACGCCTTAAAAGATAGAGCCAATGCTTGGCTAATGATTTTATCCCCTAACTCTCTCAATATCTGGAATGAAGTTTATCACAAATTCATGGTTAAATTTTATTCCCACCAGAAGATGAAGGAGTCGAGAGCAGAGATTACAAATTTTTACCAAAAAAGCTCTAAAACATTCCATGAGGCATGTGATAAGTGTAAAATGCTTCTTTTACCATGCCCTCACCATGGGTAGCCTCTACCAGTAACAAATTAGTCTTTCTATGATGGATTGAGACAATAATATCAATGTATTGTTGATAATGCAGCTGGAGGAGCTATAGGTGAAAGGTCAATAGCTGAGGTCTTTGACATCTTTGAACTACTAGGAGCTAACTCTCAACAAAAAAGTGTGGGAGGAAGGAAAATGGCAACACATGAAGTTTTTCAGTGGTAATAAGTTGGCATTACAAATTGTTGAGCTCACAAAGCAAGTCTGAATGTTAACCAATAAAGGACACACATATGCAAATGAGGTATATGGAATTTGTAGCATTTGTGGACATGAAGCTAATATGTGTTCTTCTTTTGATTCTTTGACAAGAACTGAAGTAGAACATGCTAATGCCTTAAATTCCTTCTAGCCTAGGAAACAAAATAATTCTTATTCAAACACTTAAAATCTTAGCTGGAGGAACCATCCTAATTTCTCTTTGGAGAAATTTTGACCATTACCCATCTCAAGTCCTTAAAAATCAAAATCAAAACTCATTGTACCATTACCATTACCCATCTCAAGTCCTTAAAAATCAAAATCAACCTTCATACCCATATACAAACCAAATTAGACCTACTAGTTCACCTAGAAAACCATCTCTAGAAGAAACATTAAATAGTTTTATACTAGCAACACAAGACAAGTATGAGAGAACAGATAAGAGACTTGATTCAATAGAAGCTTCATTCAAAAGGTTGGAAATTCAGATTGGACAAATATCAAAGGCAATGCAAGAAAAAAAAAGGGAAGTTACCAAGCCAAATAAAGCAAGCCAAGTCTATATCTATGAATGGTAACACTTCTAATGATGAAGTAAATTCTAAAACTAACATGGAGTACTATTCTTTTATAGGTACACATGAATTAAAAACCAAATAATTGAAATTTCTAGAGATGGAAGGAAAAAGGATGAAAAGCTAAAAGAAGTCCCACCACCTCAATTATACAAAGCACCTGAGCCCTATAAGCCACCTTTTCTCAAACAAAAGGAACATCATAAGGGTAAGACATATTCTCAATATAAGAATGACTTATTTTCATTCAATTCTATAAAAAAAAAATATCAAAATCAGTGAAAGAGGAATCTTCAAACATGAAAAATGACATGGAAAAACCTATAGTGACATCACCATTACCTAAAAAAAAATAGGACTCTGGAAGTTTTACTGTGAACATTACCTTGGGAAAAGGAATAAAAGCAAAGGTTATGTTAGATTTAAGTGCTAGTGTGAATTTAATGCTCCACTCAATTTATAACCATCTAAGTTTATGGGAGTTAAAACCAACTAACATACGACTTTAGTTAGTGATAGTTCAATAAAACTTCTTTCAAGTATAATAGAAAATCTCATGGTCCATATTGGTAAGTTAACAGTGCTTGTTGATTTTGTGGTCATGGAAATTGATAATGCAAGCTTAAGAAAAAGTTCTATAATACTTCTTGGTAGACCTTTTATCACCATAATATATACCCATATTGATGTTAAGTATCGAAAACTAACCATGATAGTATTGGGTGAAAGTAATGACATTGAGGTATGTGACTTTTCAACTTTACCTATTATAAATCAATGTTGTTTTTTGTTTATGGTCGATAAGTTTGTCTCTGAAGGAAACTCAAATATACATGAGTATGGTGAAATTGTGAGAAGTTCAAAAGTGGATACGCAACATCAAATGATTTTCCATCTACCTTAAAAGGACCATAGTCAACAATGTCTAAAGTGGCCTTCTTAGGAGGCAATCCAAGTTTGTTTCTATTATTTTTAGTTTATTAGCTTCAATTTTAGTTTTTGTTTTAGTTTTTTAAAGTTTATATTTGAATTCTAACTCTAACTGATGTTTAGAAATGCATATACCAAAGACAAAGGGAGATAGAAGAGGAAATGAGATAAATCTATAAGGCATAGAGGTGTTATGCACATGAGGATTGCCTCATGCACGTGACACCACAAGGTAATTCAAGTGTCATGGACATGAGGATGCCCTCACGTGCATGACACTTAGTTTTTTTCATAGTGTTGCTCATGTGTTCTTTAAATTGTGTAGGTATCATAACTCTGTCATTTCCCTCTCAAATTTTCTTCTCATTCTTCATTTTCTTTTAACTTTTCCTAAACCCTAACTTCTGATAACTTCCCAATTTCCCATATTTCTTGAAATTAGCACCAAATCTCACAAACCCATAATATTTTTGCCCATCCTTTACATTTTTCAGCAAAATTAAGGATGCCCAAGTTTAGAAGCTCATCACAGAGGCGTGGAGAGTTGTCATGTGTGTGTGACCCAACACCACCATGTCACGAGCATAGGAATGAAGATGCTTCATATGAAGTTGTGAGGAAGTTTCAGAACATCTAGAAATAGACATCTTTTTTAGGTACAATGCTCATTTTCTAATTTATTCTATTGAATAAGGATGAAGATATGAACATTATGTGTCTAGAACTATGATTGCATACAAATTTTTTGATTTTGACACTTTAAAGAAGTTAAATAGTTTGGACACTATAAAGGCATATGCTAGGTGCTTAGGTTGAATTGGTTTTATAATTTTACAACACTTTGTGTTAGGTACTTAACATGAATCACATACATGGCATAGTGGAAATATAAATTTTAATTGAACCCAAAACTCATGGAACATCCTATGTAATTTAAAATTGGATCATAACATCAATATGGAGAAAGATGATTACCTTGTTTTCAATTCTTGTTCTTTCGAGTTTGTTAACCTTTTCTTCAAGTTGGGTTGTTTCAAACCACAATAATCCAAGGATGGTTTGTCTCTATCAGTAATCCATGCAAAGGAACAAATGAAACAACCATAATGGAGATGGGGTGTCAAAGCACCAAGGTGCTAGCAACGGTGTTCAATTTGAAAGAGATGAGGTAGAAGAAATAATTCTATTTCTTAAGATGGCATAAACAAATTTGGTCCTCAAAAAGGTTATTTACATGTCCTCTAATCATAATAAGGATTTGACATATGTAAAATGCATAAGATTTCTATTCAAAATAGAAAACCTAAAATCGCAATTGCTATTCTCAGGGTTTTCATGCTCGGGATGAATGTGTCATGGTCGTGACATCATACTATCACGCTTGTGACAACTTTTATCATGACCATAACACATAATGCTAAAACTACTATCTCGTGTGTGCCATGGTCAGCTTGTGCACGATATGCAATACATCCTTCATGCCCGTGAAACAACTTTCACGCTCGTGAAGGAGCTTTTGTCAAAATGTTTCTCTCTCAATTCTGGGATTTAATCCAAGGTCCATTTTATGTTTTCTTCATTCCTTATATGCGTGTGACCCATTAGGTTCCAAGCTATGTTGGTAGCTCAAATCATTATATGATTTCAAATAGATCATGAGTGGTATCTAGCAACACATCATGACCTCCAATTGATTGGAAAGTCAATGATCTGACTGTAAACCCTTTCATAGACAATTCTTGTGCAATTTGTCCTTTCACCATGCTATACCTCATTTGGTTCAGAGTATGGACTATGTGTCAACTCCCACCAGATTGACTACATCACATCTAGTCCAAATGATATTAGTTCTTATCTATGAGACTCATTACTCTATTAGATATGTCCTTGAATACCTTCTTTAAGACATGTCCACCTCAGCTAAGGATTTCTAAGTAATGATCTATACGAGAGGCCATAGGTATACTATCCTTCTATCAAGAGAGGTGAACCCTCTATTAACTACTTCACTACATTTGAATACCTCATGCTATACCTAATTATCATTGTATGAGCAAAGTTTGAGTGGCAACAAGGAATAGAGTCAAAGTATAAGATTCAGTATCTAAGATAAACTTGAGCATCTCAAGTATAAAGATATTTACACCATTGCTATGATGAGAATATCACTAACATTGAATAAATATCCATGTGATTATCTCATAGGAGGTCATCTAATATACTTAGCTACTCTAGAAAGCATCCATATTTTAACTCATTTTGGATTTAATTCAAGTACCAATGAGATTAATTGAAAATTGCACTTTGAATTCCTTTATATTTGTTAAGAGCGAATTTGATTATTTTTTGCCATAAATTTATTTATTCATTCAATTACATGTTAATATGATGATATTATATTTTTTAATGATAAAGTATAGATTTAAATTGGATTTATATGTGAAATTCAAAATTATGCATTATTGCTAAAATTCTAGGGTTTTGAGAAACCTAGTGTAACCAATTAAGTTCTTAGAGTGTATGTTCAAATTTTTTCTTATTAATTGGATTAATCAAACATGTTTAAAGCATATTTTGAATATTTTTAAGATCTAAATAACACCTTAATTGAATATAAAAATCATTTTTTATCATGTCACAAACAAAATTTAAAATTATGGCACAAACTATTAGAGAGGTGCCCTAAAGGCAATCACCTTATATACTTGATGTACTCATTTATAATTAATAAAAGGAATTTTTATTATATTGGTGTTCATTCATATATGAATTTGATTTAGATCTTAGACCATTAATGAAGTCCTTGGTATGCAACATGAACATGAAGGAAATCATGATAAGATCATGATTGTGAGATTCCTATCATGTGCAATTATGTTTATATCTAAATAATCCCTAGTCATAGGATTAACAAGATGGGACATTATTAATTTGGATAGTCTGACACATGTTATGCTCCTTGACTAGGTCAAACAACTGATCTCATAAACTAAAGACATGATATGTTTAGAGTTAAATAGGGATGTTTGCTAGAGTAGCAAAGTACATTAGATGACTTACTATGAGACAATTACATGGATTTCTATTCAATGTTAGTGATACTCTTATCATAGCAATGGTGTAAGTATATTTAGATTGAGATGTTCAAAGTTATCTTGGATACTGAATCCCATACTTTGGCTTCATTCCTTATTGCTTCTCAGAGGATGCTCATAGGGTGATGATTGGGTATAACATGAGGTATTTGAAGGTAATTGAGTAGTCAATAAAGGATTCACTGAGTGTACATATGATCTATTGTAGAGATCATTACTTAGAAATCCTTAGCTGAAATAGACAAGTCATGAAGAAGGTATTTAAGGTCATGTCTAATAGAGTAGTGAGTCTCATAGAAAAGAGCTAATATCATTTAGACTAGATGCGATGTAGTCAATCTGGTGGGAGTTAAAATACAATCCATGCTCTGAACTAAATGAGGTATAGTTTGATGAATGGATGAATTGCATAGTAATTGTCTATGGAAGGGTTTATAGTCAGACCACTGACTTTCTAGTTATTTGGTCATGATGTGCCGCTGGATACTACTCATGGTCTGCTGGGAATCATACGATGATTTGAGCTACCTATATAACTAGGAACCTAATAGGTCATAGGCATAGAAGGAATGAATGAAATATTAAATGGGATTTGTATTGGATCCAAAACATGAGAGAGATATTTGTGCAAAAGAATTTTGCATTTATGTTCAAAGAGTTGCATGTCGAGTGCATGACACCAATGGCACACACACAATATAAGCCAGTGCCAATTGGCATGCAACAACTAAACAGGCTGTCATAGGAATTATGATTTGTCATGGGTGTGATAGAAGCTTGATAGCTTTTACATGCCCATGCTCTAAGGCATATCACACGCATGAAGTTAGCAATGCACACAGGTCGAGATGCAATTTTACAATTTTTTTATTATGAATAGGAAGCCAAATGTAGGATTTTAAGTGTCTAACTCTAATTATGATTAGAAGACATATAAATACCCTAAAAGGCTTAGAAAGTGGGTTGCCTCCTTAGAGAAATAAAATTTATCTCTTTCTCATCTCTCTCTATGATGGTTTGAGTAAACAATATCAATGCATGGTTGACAACACAACTGGAGCAACCATGGGAGAAATGACAGTAGACAAAGTGTATGACATATTCGAACTTCTAGCAGGTAATTAATAAAAAGAGAGTGTGAGAGGAAGGAAAATGACAGTGCAGAAGTTTCCAGTGGTAATGAGTTGCCTTCAAAGATTGTTGAGCTCACAAAGTAAGTCCAAATGTAAACAACTAACAAACATGCATCTATAAATCAAGTATGTGCAATTTGCAGTATTCATGGACATGAAGCTAATATGTGTCCTTCTTTTATAGGAAATGACATGGAGCAAGCAAGTGCCTTAAACTCTTTCCAGCCAAGGCAACAAAATAACCTTTATATAAATATTTGCAACCCTAGCTAGAGAAACCACCCAAATTTCTCTTAGAAAAATTCTAATCAAAATTCTCTACAAATTTTTAAGAATCAAAATCAAAATCCATAGTTTTATTACCAAGAGCTTTCAAATAAATAGTCATACCCACATCCAAACCAAATTGGACATACTAGTACATCTAGAAATCATCCTTAGAAGTAACATTAAATAGTTTATACTAGCAATTCAAGACAAACAATAGAGAATGGATAAGAGGTTGGATTCAATAAAAGCTTTATTTAAAAGGCTAGAGATTCAGATTGGGAAAATTGCAGAGGCTATACAGGAAAATAAAAAAGAGAAATTACTAAGCCAAATAGAACAAGCCAAGTCTATAACTTCGGAAGGTAATCCCTGTAATGATGAAGTAATTTTATCAATTAACATGAAGAACTTTTCTCTTACGTACACAAGAATTTTAGCTCTAAGAATTAAAATCTTTGGAAATAAAAGAAAAGTGGAAGGACAAATAGGTTGAAGTTCCAACACCTCAATTACATAAATAAACTAAGCCTTAGAAGCCACCTTTTCTAAAATAGAGGGAAAGTAATAATGGTAAGACATCTCTACAAGGTAAAAGTGATTCACATTTGATTAATTTTTTCAGACAAGAAACTCCACTTACAAAGTTTGTACAAGAACATATTTAATTATAAAAAATAAGATGGAGGATCTTAAAAAGACATCACCATTACCTAAAAAGAAGAAAAACCATAGAAGTTTCACTGCTAACATTACCTTAGGAGAAGAGACCAAAGCAAAGGCTATGCTGCATTTAGGTGCTAGCATTAATCTGATGCCTTATTCCATTTTTAAGCAATTGGGTTTAGGAGAATTGAAACCAACTACCATGGGTCTCCAGTTACCTAATGGTTCAATAAAACTTCATTTAGGTGTAGTTGGAAAGCTCAGGGTTCAAATAGATAAGGTAACTGTGCTTATTGATTTGTGGTCATGGCTACTGAAAATGGAAGTTTAAAAGAAAGTTAAATAATATTATTGGTAAACCTTTTATGGTCACAACAAACACCCAGATTAATGTGAAAGATAGAAAATTAACTATGACAATATGAGGTGTAACTAAAGAAATTGAGGTGTGTGACCTTTTAACTTTATCTACATAAAATCAATGTTTTTCTATTTTTTCCATCTAATAAAATTATTCTGAAATAATTTTAGATGTGTATGAGTATGGCAAATTTGTGAGTACTATAGGGATGGATGACAAGCTCCAAATTACTTTCCAACCACCTTAAAACTAATCATAGTCAACAATGTCTTGCCTAGATAATAAATGTAGTGTTTCTTGGGATACAACTCATGTTCTTTATGTTTATTAGTTTCAATATATTTTTTTTAGTCTTTAAGTTTCTGTTTGAAGTCTAACTTTAATTTTTATTTGGTAATACATTCATGAAAGAGAAGGCATTCAGAAATTTTCAGAAGAAAGAATTGAAGCAAAATAGGAGGAGGAAATGGTGTCATGCCTATGAAGAGCCCTCATGTACGTTACACCCTTAAGGTATGAATTAGTCTCATACTCGTGAGGCGTGCCTCACATGCATTGTTGGGTTTTGAAGAATGAATCAGATTCATAAACATAGCAGAAAAATAAAATTTTCAAAACCCGAAACAAAAGATCATATTTGTCCTATTAAAACTAATTTATATAAACATAGAGGTTAGAAATTATACCTTGTAATTTCTTATTTGTTATTCAAATCTTTACTTTGTTGGATTGTAGAAAACCACAACAATCCACACTAGGATGTCTCTAATGATAATCCATGCGAAGAATGAAGAAGAAACTATCAAAAGAAATGGTTTGAACAAATTCAAAGTGCTAGCTTTGAAAGTGTTCTTGAGAGAATTTTATTGTGTCTTAAAAATATTTTTTCACAAAAAAAAATTTTCATATGTATATTCTGCCATTTGATGTCTTTTCTATTTGAATAAAATTCAAAGAAAAGATCAAAAGTCAAAAATGTAGAAAAAAGAAACGAATGAATAGTAAATTGGCCATAATTGGCCTAATTAAGGCCAATTCATCCGTTGACCAATGGAAGGCAGCAGCGCCCAAGCTGGGCCTGCTGCGGGCTACTGCTGGGTAGGCCAGCTGGCCCACGCGGGTCCGTAAGGGCTCGTGATCCTCTCAAACTATTTTTTCCATGCGATCTCATCGCGATCCATCCTGAAATAATTCTCTTATATTTTGGATCCCATCCAAAACCATTTTACTCATTCTCCATATCTTCAATGCGTGTGACCCATTTGGTTCCCGGTTATGTTGGCCACTTAAATTTAACAATTAATTTAAGCAAGTCATGAGCGGTATCTAGCAATACATCATGACTCCCAATTGACCGGAAAGTCAGTGATTTGACTACAAACCTTTCCATAGACAATTTCCATGCAATTATTCCTTTCACCATTCTATACCCCACTTGGTTCAGAGTATGGACATGTGTCAACTCCCACTAGACTGACTACATCACGTCTAGTCGAAGTAAAGTTAGTTCTTGTCCTTGAGGCTCATTACTCTATTAGATATGTCATTGAAGACTATCTTTATAACATTTCCACTCCGGCCAGAGATTCCCGAGTAATGACCATGACAATAGGCCATGGGTATACACTTCTTCTATCAGGAGTGGTGAATCCTCTATTTGTTACCCAATTACTTTCAAATACCTCAAGCTGTATCCAATCACCACCTTATGAGCAACCTTCCTGAGGCAACAAGGAATAGTGTCAAAACACAGAATCAGTATCCAAGATATCCTTGAGTACCTTAAGTCTAAGGATACTTGTACCATTGCTATGATGAGACTATTGTTGACATTTGAATAGATTATCCATATGATTGTCTCATAGCTGGTCATCTTGTGTACTTAGCTCCACTTAGCAAGCATCCACATGTTAACTCTAAACATCTCATGTTTATAGATTATGAGATCTACTACTCAATCCAATCAAGGAGTGTAACATGTGCTAGTCTATCCGGATTAACAATGTCCCGTTTTAGAGCACTCCTCTAACATGCATGGCACCCCATTTTTTCTCTTTTAATTGCTCACATGCTATATATTTGTGCATATATTTTTCCTTTTACTCATGACTGTGCCCCCTATTCCCAAATTTACTTCTTTTTCTTCTTCATTTTCTCTCAACCATTCCTAAACCCTAACTCCTATTTTCCATTTAATTTCCCATTTTTATTCCAAATTAACACTAAATTTCAAAAAAACAATAGAATTTTTGGCCCCATATATCAAATTTTCAGCAAAATCAAGGATGCCAAGGTCTTGAAGTTCATCTCACAGGCATGGAGAGACTTCGCGTGCACATGACCTTTCACCACCACTGCATCATGAATGTGAGGATGAAGATGTTTTACATGACTATGGAAAGAAGCCTTATTGCTTTAAGGTATAATACTCATTTTCCTATTTCTTCTCCTAAAGAAGGGCAAAGATATGAACATTATTTTCTAGAACTATTACTACATGTAGATTCTTGGATTTTGATACTTTAGAGCAATTGAATAGTTTAGACACTATTAAGGCATATGCTAAGCAACTAGGATGGACTGAATTCATAACTATGATAGATCATAGTTTTGTTGAGTTGGTTTAAAAATTTTATAGCACTTTGATTATTAACAAAGCATGTATTCAAATAAACTTCAGATTATTAGGTAGATGGTGCTTAGTGACCCATAAAACTATGAGAATAATTTTTAAATTCTTTATTGAAAGAGTTCAAGAAATGCCTGATAATTTTAATGCTGATAAAATTTGGCAAGTGCTGATTGAAGTACCTCATTTTTGCCCTAGGAATGCTTCCACTATGAGCTTAAAGGATTCATATGTTGATCTTTTTCATAAATTCATGTGTCATTCTATCTTTAGAAAATTTGAGAGTAATAAGGTTTCTAAAGTTGAATTATTCCTGTTATGGTGTATACACTTAAGAACTAGACTTTGCACTTCTGTATTTATTTTTAAGCATATGTTCTACACCATTAGGCACCCTAGGACTACACTTGGTTTAGGCCATATTATCACTACATATGCTAGGAATTTTTGTGTTTTTGATGCCTCTAATAATAATTTAACATTAATTCCTAACCAAGGAAATTTTGATAGTATTTCTTTACAGATATCTAACCTTGTTATTAAAGAAGGAGATACTATTCAATGGTCTATGCTACTAGTGATGAGGGTGAGCCTTCACAACAAGAAAGTGATGAAGAGCAAGTTGAGCAACAAACTCCTCCACAGCCAACTGAGCCAAAACAATATTCTTTACCTATTATGCAGTGGGTTATGCAACATTTAGACTGGATGGGTCATAGATGGACCACTTGGAGTGTACTAGTGCCAACACACCATAGTGTTGTGCTAGATTTTGGAGTGTTTTCCTCCTCCATCTCAAAGAGGCATTATTTTAGGGGAGTTTTTCCTTTCCTTTTGCTTATTTTCTTTTTGCTTTCTTTGATAAGCTATTGAGGACAATGTCTATAATAAGTGTGGGGGAAAGGATTACATTTCCTGAGGAAGTTTTGGATTTGGATTTGGTGTGTTAGTTTTGTTAGTATTAATTATTTATCTTTTAAAAAAGAAAATAAATAAACAAATAAACAAATAACATGTTACCTATTATGTTTTAATTAATATGTTGAATTTCTTTTCTTTATTTTCTCATGAACAAGTTAATGAAGGAATGTTAGATTTTGATTTCATGTTAAATGTGCTTAGTTTGAGCAAGTTTTAAATGGTTTTAATGCTAATTTCATACTTTAGAAATTATAGACATTTCAATTTAGTTATTTAGTTACGTCATGTATATAGTATCAATAAATTATTTAGGCTACGAATTATAAAATTTTATTAACCTATATATTAGGTCTTTAATCATTGAAAAGTAAATAAAAAGCTCAATTAAAATGTAGAGTAAGCAAAAATAGCAAGATGAAGCATAAAATGCACTGGCCTTATCTACTCCGTTGTCTTACCTGTTAGAGAAGTGTTCTAAAGGCAATCACCTTTAGCACTTATTGTACAAATTTATTTAATTAATAAAGGCATTTTCATTAATTTGATGTTCCTTTGATATATGAATTGATAGTATCTTATCATGTGAGATAATGATATTGAGATTCTTATCATGTGTAATTATGTTAGTATATAAATTATCTCTAGTCATAGATTAATGAGATGGGACATTGTTAATCTGAACAGATTAGCACATGTTATACTTCTTGATTAGATTAAACAATAGATCTCATAATCTATAAACATGAGATGTTTAGAGTTAACATGTGGTTGCTAGCTAAGTGTAGCTAAGTATATTGGATGGCCTGCTATGAGATAATCATATGGATAATCTATTCAAATGTCAATGATAGTCTCGTCATAGCAATGGTGCAAGTATCCTTAGATTTGAGATATTCAAGGATATCTTGGATACTAATTCTGCACTTTGATACTATTCCTTATTGCCTCAGAGAGGTTTCTCATAGGGTGGTGATTGGGTGTAGATTGAGGTATTCGAAGGTAATTGGGTAACCAACAAAGGATTCACCACTCCTGATAGAAGGAGTGTATACCCAAGGCCTCTTATGGAAGTCATTACTCGGGAATCTCTGGTCATAGTGGAAATGTCATGAAGATAGTCTTCAATGACATATCTAACAGAGTAATGAGCTTCAGAGACAAGAACTAACATTACTTGGGCTAGATGTGATATAGTTAGTTTAGTGGGAGTTGACATATGTCCATACTTCGAACCAAATGGGGTATAGAATGGTGAAAGGAATAATTGCATGAAAATTGTCTATGGAAAGGTTCATAGTCAAACCACTTAATTTATGTTCAATTAGGGGTCATGATGTATTGCTAGATACCGTTTATGACTTGCCTAAATTAATAGTTAATTTAAGTGACCAACATAACAAGGAACCTAATGGGTCACAACATTAGAAATGTGGAGAATGAGTAAAATGATATTGGATATGATTCAAAAATATGAGAGAATTATTTTGGATTGGATCGTGATGAGATCACATGAAAATTGCTCAGAAGGGGTCACAGGCACGTGCAGGCCCGCTGGCCAGACTGACCCATGCTACGCGCTGTGCTGTGCGTATCAACGCATAACAATTGTTGGCCTTAATTAGGCCAATTACTATTCATTAAGTTTCCTTTTCTCTATTTTGACTTTTGATCTTCTTTTCGAATATGATTCAAATTAAAAAAATATATAAAATGGGAAAAAAGAGACAAATTATTTTTGGTGAAAAATAATTTTTAGACAAATAATTCTCTCAAGAAAATATTTGTCCACACCATTTTATTTTGATAGTTTAATCTTCATATATTCACATTGATTATTGTTAGAGACATTCTAGTATGTATTATTATGGTTTGCTACAACCCAACAAGGTAAAGATTTGAATAACAATCAATAAATTACAAGGTATAATTTCTAACCTCTATGTTTGATAAATTAGTTTTAATGGCACAAATATAATTTTTTGTTTCAGATTTTGAAAATTTTTATTTTTCTACTGCATTTATAAATGAGATTCATTTTCAAAATCTAACAGTGGTATCAGAGCCCCCTTGTATCCATTAAAATTTATTTTAATTGAAAGTGCAATGAGATTGCACGGTTTTGATGATTTTGGATCAATTGGTTTGAAATTTTGAAATTAATTTGTAAAATTTGTTTTAAACATTTTTCTTTAATTTGATAATGGAATGATTCAGGATGATTATTTTGATTGAAAAATGGTTTGAATGAAATTAAAATAATTAATTTTGGATTTATTTCAAAAATGTTAAAAATTACATTGTTTAAGTACTTGTGTTATTGTTTGGGTTAATTGATGGGATTGTTTATATTTTTTTTTGTAATTTAATTATAAAAAAATTATTTATACATATTAAAAATTTATTTAAAATTGAAAATGTATTAAGCCTCTAGAAGTATCTAATAATTAATTAAAAATTAATTTGATAAAATTTTCAAACAAATATAAAACGAAAGAGTTTTAGCTTACACAGTGGGGATTGTTTTGTTTGATTTTTTTATATGTGATTATTTTATTTCCAATACCTTGAAATAATTTTTATATGATTAAAAATATGTTATTTTGATGTTAGATGCATGCAAAAATTATTTTGTTCGAATTTAAAATTGAAAACAATTCTAGATGTTGAATGAGTCCTTTTGAGCATTTAGGTGTGTTAGTTTCTTTGTCTTAATAATTGTAACTTGTGCCAAAAATATTTTGATGAACTTGAGCTGATCTAAAGATGCTTAGAATGATGATTTGAGGTTCTGAAAATTTTTGCAATTTTTAAAAATTAATTTTGAATTAATTTAAGTTGAGCAATAACAATTCTAGTTTAACTAGAAATTGCTATGAATATTAAAATTAAATTATTTAATTTTAACATCATAATAATTGGATTTTAATGTGAGTTAATTTTGAATTAAATCTGAAAATATGAAATTTAATTTAATTTGATTAAGTATTAGATTTCACATTAAAATGATATACAAAATTAAAATAACACAAATAGACAATTTTTGTTCAAGTGTTGAATTAATTTTCAAATTGAAATCCAAAATGGTCTATTTTATTTTATTTTATGCATTAGAGAATGCATATTAGGCTTGTATGGAAAGACATGATGGATGATTATGGACTAATGCCTAATGTGATTGAACATGCAAAGAATTGTTTTGTTTTATGGTAAATAAAGCCTGCGTGTCTTGACCTCTCTTTTTTTCTTATGTATTTATCTGCTTATCTTACTTTCCTCAAATGTAAATTGAGATTTTCTATAATTTTAAATATGTAATTAGATTACATAGAGTTATGATAGAATGAAGATACAAATGAGCAAGAAGCAAAAGAGGTGGTGTTATAAACAAGAATACTTAGAAATAGGAATTTGATTTCTATTTTGGGTTGTAAATTTATGCATAAACTTAGGTAAGACCTAATCAATCTCTCATTGGCTCAAGAGATTGATTTTAGTATTGTCATAATTATGTCATTTAGTTAATGTAACTATCCTTATATATCCATGTGAAGAATGTATAATATATAAAAATATGCAATAATAATATTATGAGACTTAACAAAGGAATCTCTCGCTAAACAAATAATTAAGTCTTATACCTTCCATTAATATAGGGAGAACAAGAGTTTTTCTAAAGTTAAGGTTGTTGAGTTGCCACAAGATCGATCTATAAAAATATGTTCAAACCATTGAAATTATATTTCACGATTAATGGGTTGAACTTAACCGATATCATTAGCTTGTTGGATTTGTGCTAAGGTTAATATGTATTGGAGGCAAGGTTAGGTTAGTGTACATGAGACGTACATATATCAAGAGTTGATAGCCCAATATATGTGCACACCTTAATTAGTTGATAGCACAAGATTCGATAGTTTTATGAATAATGCATAGATACCTACCAACCAAACTAGGGATGGCTTGTTGAGTTGCCTCAATGTTATTCTTAGCTAGTTGGATATCAATCCACTAGGAGAACTTCCATATAGATTCTCTTGGGTTCATAATGAGGGCTATGGATTCGCAATAAAATAGTGGAAGTCATAATATGATTTATTAAAGACCTAATAAAAATGCATTTTCATGTATATTCTAACATGATTTATTTTACATCTAAGTTGCTAGAATCACCATCATGTAAACGAGTGTGAATTTGCAATCACTAATGGAGTCCAATAAATGGACTAGGCTTAACTTTTTGGATTCATTAAGGAATTTGAGAATAGTTCTCAAATCTAAAAAGATTGGCTATATCCTAGATGAGGCACTTCCCAATCCCCCTATTTCTAATACTTCTGAAGATGTTCAGGAGGTATATCAAAAAAATCTTAATGATAGGGAGATGGCAAGATGCATTATGCTTGCCACTATGTCAGCTGAGTTGCAAAAGCAACATGCTGCTATGGATGCTAATTCCATAGTCTATCATCTAAGGGAACTTTTTGATGAGTAAGCATGTTTTGAAAGGTTCAAAACTTCAAGGTTTCTCTTCCACACCAAGATGGTTGAAGGGACATCTCTAGTGTAATATGCATTGGAGATGAATGGCTATATTGAAAGGTTGGCCACCTTGGGTTTGTGATGGATCATGAATTAAGTATTGACTTTATTTTCACTGGTTTGTCCAATAGTTTTTCACATTTTGTCCTTAACTATAGAATGAACCAAATCTCTACCATTATTCCTGAGTTGATCAACATGCTCAAGACAGCTAAGCCATATGTCAAGAAAGACAGTAAGGCTGCGATACTGGTGGACTCTTTTAGTTCTAAGAAGAATAACCTTTAAGATGAAGAAGAAATCCATGAAGCCTAAAGGAGGTGTGACCAAGAAGAAGACCTAGGAGACTTCTCCAAAGGGGACATGCTTTCATTGTGGCAAGGATGACCATTGGAAGAGAAACTGTAAAGCCTACTTGGAGTCCTTGAAGAAAAAGGCATCTGATGCCCCATCTACTTCAGGTATTTTTATCATTGAAATTAATATTGTTTCTAATAATAATATATTGGTATTAGATACTAGTTGTGGCTCACACATATGCACTGATATGCAGGGCCTAAGGAACATTAGGCAGCTCAATAAGGGAGAGTCAAACCTGTGCATTGGAAATGAAGCAAGGGTTGCTGCATTAGCTATAGGAATTTATGTATTGACCCTCCCTAATGGGCTTATGTTAAATTTGGATAATTATTATTATGTACTTGCTTTAACTAAAAATATTATTTATGTTTCTAGTTTAAATAAAAATAGTTTACATTTAGCTTTTAGTAACAATTGTTGTTATATTTTGTTGAATAGTATTCTTTATGCTAGCGGTACATTATGCAATGGAATATACATATTAAATATATCAAATTCAATTTTAAACATCAATGATAATAAAAGGCAAACATAAGATATGTTGAAATCATCTTATAGGATTGTCGGCTTAGTCATATAAGTGAGAAACGCATGGCTAAGCTACACAAGAATGGTAGTTTGGGGTCATTTGATTATGAATTATATGACACATGTGAATCTTGCTTATTAGGGAAGATATGGAAGAATGCTACACTGCATGAGACTAAAAAGCTGTTAAAATTAAAAACCTTTTTATGCACTATGACCATGATGACTTTCAAAACTATAATACATAAAAAAACTATAATAGGAAGTTTAAATTTGCATTTATAGAATGAGGGTTAACACATGCCCAAAGGTTTACAAAAGAACATAGAAATGATTAGTTAAAAGATTATGTATCCTTACACATTAAAGTATGTACACGAGTAACTAATACAATTTGTAGCAAAATAAACAAAAAGTATTATGTTACCAACCCTCAGATACTTGTCCTTTAGCTCTTCCTCTCAGGCTTCTTCTCTATCTCCTCTATTCTTGGCCTCAAACTGCATGTGAGAGACAAAATACCGACACGCTAAGCTTACCTCGCTTTATGGTACAGAACAAAATAATAAAAGTAATAAAAAGTGTATGCATGATCATTTTTTTCCGCATGCCAATATGTATGTATGAACATGTGAATTTTCTACAAATATAAGCATTTATCACTACACATAAACCATACCACCACTTACCAAATGTTTTAACTAATTACCTTCTTTTTTTATTTGTTTAATTATTTCATTATTCCATTATTTCACTATTTGCCCACTAACTCTAGACAGGAATAAAAATGGTTATGGGCATATACCAGCTCACTTCGGAGCCATTTAGGTCATCTGCCTAAGGAAAAACAACACTATGCTCATATACCTCTTAGAGGGAGCTTTGTCAAGCCTTACCTCGATTTCATAGGTCTTGTTCCTATATGGTTAATCCTAGGCCTTTCAGTACCATAAAACTTTTAATGATATATTATCTCTCCTAACTTTAGTCCTAGTTCGAGTATTGGGCATTAAAACTCACATTTTAAATTCTCAAATTTCTCAAATCAATATATAATTCATGCAAGTATATATTCTCAATATGAATTCTCTTGCAATAATAGTTCAAATGCACAATATTCTCTTTGAAAACATTTTAACAATTATATACCTGCAATTTAATATTTGGATATTGTAACATCCTTGACCTTCCCCCACATGCATTTCATTGAACATAAGCATCTTGCATACAATTCAATTGAACAAATGCATTCCATACGTATTTTCGTAGGAACAAGTTTATCACACGCACTAGCTACGTGTCCTAGCATTTGGCACTTGTATCGAGTAGCACATGTGTACTTATAACCTATATGAGGATTATCAAGTATTAGAAATGAATTGAATAAGTGACCAAATTAAAGTAAGCAAAATGATTAGATTAAGATTAGTAAACATTTTGCATTGTTAATTTAGTTAAACCGGGCCAAAAGATTAAGCGGTATTATTGTGTAGATTAGTCGAATTATATATATATGTAAATAATAATAATAATATAGATAAAATAAAATGAAAATGAAACAAAAGAGAAATAGAAGAGAAGAGAAGAGAAAAGAGAAGAGAAATGAGAAATGAGATGAGAAATGAGATGAGAAAAAGATAAAAAGACAAAAACATAAATCTGCCTTTATCTTCATCTTTCCCATTTCTGCCTCCTCACTCCAGCCCGACTTCTTCTTCAATTTCCTCCATTTCAGACTTCAATTATTCCTTGTTTCATCTAGTTTTTGAAGCTAATTGATCCCTTTCAAGGTTGTTCTTGGTAAGTAATCAATTCTTATTGCTATAGGGTTGATTTGAGTTGCTTAGGTTCAATATTAGGCACTGAATTGCACCCCGATTTTGATATTAATAGAAATTGATTCTGGAAATGTGTAAAACACAAAATTTGTTCCTTTATATCTTAGATTTGTGGATATGTAAACATTTTTTCAAGATGTTATGTATATGGAGAGATATGCCCTTCGTACTGAAACTGGTCAGGGTGTAAACCCTAACCAAGTTAGCTACTGTGTGGTCTGATTTAGAATATGTTAAAGCCCTTATTTGAAGTCTATCAAAACATAAAATTTGTATATATATGTGTTTTGTATCTGTATACCAAATTTCAGGTTCATAGGGCTTGTAAATGGTGAGTTATGGTGAATGGAACCATGACTGTTCCATGGTTTGAACTGCCTACTGAGTGCCCTGGGCAGCTCCAGTACATTAGTTGGATAATTTGAGCTTGTTAGAGCTCGATTATGTAATTTCTCAAAACATGAAAGTTAGATGTATATGTCTTATCTAAATTATGGTACTAATTGGAGCTTAATTGGTTATCTATAGACTAAGTTATGGCCTTGTGAAGTCATACTGGTCCGGAAGCCAATTCTATTCTGGAACAGTAATATGTTTGGTATAATTAGAAGACCTTAGAGACATAATTGGTACAAGTTGTAAACATGAAACATGTTCCATATGAACCCATATAAGTTTCTGTAAAGTTTAATTAAAATAGGACTTATATAGTGTAAGTTGTGATGAACCCAAATGAGTACCCTGAAACTGCCTAAAGGCAGAAAACAAGGCAGAAAACAGAACACTCTTATAAATTCCACCAAATATTGTACAATGATCCAATTGGTCTGAAATTTTAATATGTTCTATAATTATATGTTAGTTTTAATTAGGAACAATAATAAGACTAATTGGTCAATTATAGAAAAAGTTAAAGGCTAAACAATCCCATAAGGTCACACTGCCTCATAGGAAAAATCTCAACTATTGACATGAACAATGCATATTAATTTGTTTAAGCCACATTAAGTCTCCCTAATCATGAGTTAATTGATTAACTTTTTCATATTAGGCTTGCAACATATTGGAGACCCACAAGGAGTGGATAGACAATAAGTTAGGGGTCGGAATCAAAGGAGAACGGTGAGTCTAATTATCGATTGAATTCTTTAGTGCAAATGAATGTTGCCTGCTATGTGATTCATGTGATTGTCATGATTGGTCCTTGATAATGTAATGATGGATAATTTGTGACATTTTGGTACATATAAATGGTATACTTGTGGTATATTTGTGGTATATATTTGACAAATGTGATATATATACATGGTACATGTATAGTATATACAAGGTGTATGCTTGACATATGAGGTATATAGGGAATATATGTATGTTGTATATGATAAAGATGCAATGGTTGATGAATGCTTAAATACAAGTGCATATGCATATGGGCTAAAAAGGCGTTGTGACTAGTTAATCGACATTGCAAAGCAAAAGAAGAGGCCTATGGCCCAACAAATGTGCAAAGCAAAAGAAGAGGCCTATGGCCCAACAAATGTGCAAATGAAACAAATGATCAAGCTAGCTAGCAAATGCAAATGCAAATGTTCACATGGAAACCCGGGGCAATGTTCGTTTAATCTGGTCACAACAAAATAAAATGTACAAGCAAAGCATAAGTAAATAACAATTATTGAGTACTTGATTTTATCTATATTTATATGTTATTGACTGATGAATGGAATGGAATACATGGTATATATTGGAATTGTGATTTATGACTATGAGTTGTTTGGTACTTTAGAGCTCATTGGATGATTATTCTCACTGAGCCGCAACTCATCAATTTGCGTCATTTTTCAGGTAAAGAAAAGTGATAGCTCATTTTGAGTAGTGTATAGAAGACATGGAGCACAGGTCATTGGCCGAGCCTCATCACTCTCTCTCCTTCCATTCCACACAAGCATAAAAACATGTCATCTGTATTTTGGACTTATATGCTTGAATATGTATAGTCATTTTGGAATGAGTCTAAATATGTATAAATGAAATCAACTCGGAAATACTTATGTGTAAAGTTTATATTTTGATATATGTGATATATCGTATTGTGGTTTTAATGTTGACTTGAAAAGTCATTTAGTAATTTTACAGGATATAAGACTTGTAAAGTCGTTAGTTGATTTTACAGGATATAATATGAAAAAAAAATTTACTACTATTGTTAACAGGGTATTTTGCCTTTTCAGTATGCAGTATGTGACTATTTGATACAGGGATAGGTTATACTTAAATGCATAAGAGGTGTGATGTTACATTTTTAATGTTGTTCATGTTCTCCCCTATTCTTTGAGTACACCAATATGTCATCAATAAATACTATCACAAACCTATCCAAACATGGTTGAAACACCTTATTCATTAAAGCCATAAATGCAGCTGGAGCATTAGTCAATCCAAATGGCATTACTAAAAATTCATAATGCCCATACCTGTTCGAAAGACAGTATTTGGAACATCCGCTTCTGCTACCTTCAACTGGTAATAGCCTGATTTCAAATCAATCTTGGAGAATATTTGGGCTCCTTGCAACTGATCAAACAAATCATCTATTCTAGGTAACGAATATTTGTTCTTCACCGTCATTTTGTTCAGTTGCCTATAATCGATGCACAATCTCATTGTTCCATCTTTCTTTTTAACAAATAACACTGGAGCTCCCCATGGTGATACACTGGGTCTGATATACCCTTTATCAAGTAACTCGTGCAATTGGGCCTTCAGTTCTTTCAACTCAACTGGGGCCATTCTGTAGGGTGACCTTGATATTGGTGCTGTTCCTGGTACTAGTTCAATAGTGAATTCTATCTCTCTATCTGGTGGTAAACCAGGTAGATCATCTGGGAATACATCAGCAAATTCCCTTACTACTGGTATATTTTCAAGCAAGCTATCAGTGGTTCTAATATCAGTCACATATGCCAAATTGAGTAAATGTGAATTCTGGTTAGATCATTTGGTGTTTCTTGGACATGTGGTGTCATGTAAGGGCATAGAGGTTGACCCAAAGAAAATTGAGGCTATGGTAAATTGGGAAGCTCCTAAAAACATTTCAGAAATGCGTAGTTTTCTGGGTTTAGCCGGATATTATCGTAGATTTGTTGATGGATTCTCCTTAATTGCTAACCCTTTGACTAAATTGTTGAGAAAGAATGTGTCTTTCAAGTGGACTCCAGAATGTCAGAGGAGTTTCGATGAACTAAAGCACAGGCTAACCTCAGCACCAGTGTTAACCATCCCTACAGGTACAGGTGGGTTTACAGTATATAGTGATGCTTCTCACCAAGGCTTGGGATGTGTGTTGATGCAACATGGTAAGGTGATAGCTTATGCATCCAGACAACTGAGACCACATGAGATCTCCTATCCAGTGCATGATTTAGAATTGGCTGCAGTCGTATTTGCATTGAAGATTTGGAGGCATTATCTGTATGGTGAGACATTCCAAATCTTCACAGACCATAAAAGCTTGGGTTATTTGCTGACACAGAAAGAATTAAACATGAGGCAGAGACGGTGGTTAGAGCTATTGAAAGATTATGACTGTACGATTGAATACCATCCAGGGAAAGCCAATGTGGTAGCAGATGCATTGAGTAGGAAGGCTAGTGGCAGTGTAGCTCACTTGCAAGTATCATCTTTTCCATATTTGATTCAATTACGATCTATGAATGTTGAATTAAATATACATAATGAAGGATCACTGATTGCTACTCTTCGAGTTAAACCTATACTAAAGGAGAGGATCAAAGAAGCACAAAGCAAAGATCCTAAATTGTGTGAGAAAATTGAATCAGTAAGGCAGGGAAACAGTAAAGGTTTTCAATTGCAGGATGATGTACTGATGTTAAAGTCACGCATATGTGTTCCAGACACTGAGAACTTGCGTCAGGAAATAATGGAAGAGGCACACAATGCACCATATGCAATGCACCCAGGGATGACAAAGATGTATCACAGTTTAAGGCCTCATTACTGGTGGCCAAGAATGAAGAAAGACATAGCAGAATATGTTTCCAAATGCTTAACATGTCAGCAGATCAAAATTGAACATCAGGCACCAATTGGTAAGTTACATCCATTGCCAGTGCCAGAATGGAAATGGGAAAGAATAACGATGGATTTTGTCTATGGATTGCCAAGAACTCCACGGAAAAATGATGCAGTATGGGTAATTATTGACAGATTAACCAAGTCAGCACATTTTCTACCTATCAGATGGGGTTGTACACTTGAGAGTTTGGCCAAATTATATTTGAATGAGATAGTCAGATTGCATGGCATTCCAGTGTCCATTGTGTCTGATAGAGATCCACGGTTTACTTCACATTTTTGGGTGAGTTTACAGAATGCATTGGGAACAAAATTGAACTTTAGCACTGCATTCCACCCACAGACTGACGGACAATCAGAAAGGACTATACAGACATTGGAAGAAATGCTTAGGGCATGTTCTATGGAATTCAGAGGTGCTTGGGATGAATATATAGCATTGATTGAATTTGCTTACAACAACCAGTATCATAGCAGTATCCAGATGGCACCATATGAAGCATTGTATGGCAGAAAGTGCCGAAGCCCTATCATTTGGGATGAAGAAGGAGCACGTGCATTAGAAGGACCAGAGATAGTGCAAGACACAGTGGATAAGATCAAAGTTATCAAGAACAAGCTAAAGGCAGCCCAAGATAGACAGAAAAGTTACGCTGATCAACATAGAAGGGAGATGGAATATGAGATAGGTGAAAAGGTATTTCTTCGTGTATCTCCATGGAAAGGGATAATTCGATTTGGCAAGAAGGGTAAATTGAGCCCAAGATACATAGGGTCTTATGAAATTCTTGAGAAGATTGGTCCATTGGCTTATAGGTTGGCTTTACCACCCGAGATGGCTCAGATACATAATGTGTTTCATGTGAGCATGCTTAGAAGATACAAGTAAGATCCTACACATGTACTTAAAGATCAAGCCATTGAGATTGCAGAGAACATGAGTTATGTTGAGGAACCAGTGCAAATCATTGGATACAAGAATAAACAACTAAGAAATCGAGAAATACCTTTGGTTAAGGTATTATGGCGTAACCATTTACAAGAAGAGGCAACATGGGAAACAGAAGAAAATATGAAAAAGCAATATCCACAACTGTTTTCAGGTATTAATTTCGAGGACGAAATTTTAAAAGGAGGGGAGAATTGTAACATCCTTGACCTTCCCCCACATGCATTTCATTGAACATAAGCATCTTGCATACAATTCAATTGAACAAATGCATTCCATACGTATTTTCGTAGGAACAAGTTTATCACACGCACTAGCTACGTGTCCTAGCATTTGACACTTGTATCGAGTAGCACATGTGTACTTATAACCTATATGAGGATTATGAAGTATTAGAAATGAATTGAATAAGTAACCAAATTAAAGTAAGCAAAATTATTAGATTAAGATTAGTAAACATTTTGCATTGTTAATTTAGTTAAACCGGGCCAAAAGATTAAGCGGTATTATTGTGTAGATTAGTCGAATTATATATATATGTAAATAATAATAATAATATAGATAAAATAAAATGAAAATGAAACAAAAGAGAAATAGAAGAGAAGAGAAGAGAAAAGAGAAGAGAAATGAGAAATGAGATGAGAAATGAGATGAGAAAAAGATAAAAAGACAAAAACATAAATCTGCCTTTATCTTCATCTTTCCCATTTCTGCCTCCTCACTCCAGCCCGACTTCTTCTTCAATTTCCTCCATTTCAGACTTCAATTCTTCCTTGTTTCATCTAGTTTTTGAAGCTAATTGATCCCTTTCAAGGTTGTTCTTGGTAAGTAATCAATTCTTATTGCTATAGGGTTGATTTGAGTTGCTTAGATTCAATATTAGGCACTGAATTGCACCCCGATTTTGATATTAATAGAAATTGATTCTGGAAATGTGTAAAACACAAAAGTTGTTCCTTTATATCTTAGATTTATGGATATGTAAACATTTTTTCAATATGTTATGTATAGGGAGAGATATGCCCTTCGTACTGAAACTGGTCAGGGTGTAAACCCTAACCAAGTTAGCTACTGTGTGGTCTGATTTAGAATATGTTAAAGCCCTTATTTGAAGTCTATCAAAACATAAAAGTTGTATATATATGTGTTTTGTATCTTTATACCAAATTTCAGGTTCATAGGGCTTGTAAATGGTGAGTTATGGTGAATGGAACCATGACTGTTCCATGGTTTGAACTGCCTACTGAGTGCCCTGGGCAGCTCCAGTACATTAGTTGGATAATTTGAGCTTGTTAGAGCTCGATTATGTAATTTCTCAAAACATGAAAGTTAGATGTATATGTCTTAGCTAAATTATGGTACTAATTGGAGCTTAATTGGTTATCTATAGACTAAGTTATGGCCTTGTGAAGTCATACTGGTCCGGAAGCCAATTCTATTCTGGAACAGTAATATGTTTGGTATAATTAGAAGACCTTAGAGACATAATTGGTACAAGTTGTAAACATGAAACATGTTCCATATGAACCCATATAAGTTTCTGTAAAGTTTAATTAAAATAGGACTTATATAGTGTAAGTTGTGATGAACCCAAATGAGTACCCTGAAACTGCCTAAAGGAAGAAAAAAGAACACTCTTATAAATTCCACCAAATATTGTACAATGATCCAATTGGTCTGAAATTTTAATATGTTCTATAATTATATGTTAGTTTTAATTAGGAACAATAATCAGACTAATTGGTCAATTATAGAAAAAGTTAAAGGCTAAACAATCCCATAAGGTCACACTGCCTCATAGGAAAAATCTCAACTATTGACATGAACAATGCATATTAATTTGTTTAAGCCACATTAAGTCTCCCTAATCATGAGTTAATTGATTAATTTTTTCATATTAGGCTTGTAACATATTGGAGACCCACAAGGAGTGGATAGAAAATAAGTTAGGGGTCATAATCAAAGGAGAACGGTGAGTCTAATTATCGATTGAATTCTTTAGTGCAAATGAATGTTGCCTGCTATGTGATTCATGTGATTGTCATGATTGGTCCTTGATAATGTAATGATGGATAATTTGTGACATTTTGGTACATATAAATGGTATACTTGTGGTATATTTGTGGTATATATTTGACAAATGTGATATATATACATGGTACATGTATAGTATATACAAGGTGTATGCTTGACATATGAGGTATATAGGGAATATATGTATGTTGTATATGATAAAGATGCAATGGTTGATGAATGCTTAAATACAAGTGCATATGCATATGGGCTAAAAAGGCGTTGTGACTAGTTAATCGACATTGCAAAGCAAAAGAAGAGGCCTATGGCCCAACAAATGTGCAAAGCAAAAGAAGAGGCCTATGGCCCAACAAATGTGCAAATGAAACAAATGATCAAGCTAGCTAGCAAATGCAAATGCAAATGCAAATGTTCACATGGAAACCCGGGGCAATGTTCGTTTAATCTGGTCACAACAAAATAAAATGTACAAGCAAAGCATAAGTAAATAACAATTATTGAGTACTTGATTTTATCTATATTTATATGTTATTGACTGATGAATGGAATGGAATACATGGTATATATTGAAATTGTGATTTATGACTATGAGTTGTTTGGTACTTTAGAGCTCATTGGATGATTATTCTCACTGAGCCGCAACTCATCAATTTGCGTCATTTTTCAGGTAAAGAAAAGTGATAGCTCAGTTTGAGTAGTGTATAGAAGACATGGAGCACAGGTCATTGGCCGAGCCTCATCACTCTCTCTCCTTCCATTCCACACAAGCATAAAAACATGTCATCTGTATTTTGGACTTATATGCTTGAATATGTATAGTCATTTTGGAATGAGTCTAAATATGTATAAATGAAATCAACTCGGAAATACTTATGTGTAAAGTTTATATTTTGATATATGTGATATATCGTATTGTGGTTTTAATGTTGACTTGAAAAGTCATTTAGTAATTTTACAGGATATAAGACTTGTAAAGTCGTTAGTTGATTTTACAGGATATGATATGAAAAAAAAATTTACTACTATTGTTAACAGGGTATTTTGCCTTTTCAGTATGCAGTATGTGACTATTTGATACAGGGATAGGTTATACTTAAATGCATAAGAGGTGTGATGTTACAGATATGTTGAGGGTTCATGTCCATAAATTATCCTTCACACCCATGAAACTCCCTTTTCACAACTGACCTAGCTATAAACCATGTGGTGACTATTCTCGTGAACACTTCTGTCCAAAATCACCACATGACTCATAGTTATGAACAATGGTTCATATTCGTGAACATATAAAATTTACATAATTAATGCATAATCCCATTCCAATCACAATGTAAGTTACTCAACATACTTATAATCAACTAATTGCTATTAAATAACTCAATTATCATTTATGACATGCATTAATCCTTATAAATGCATCACAAATACCATAACCTACTCATTTTTCAACAATGCAAGCCTCAATTTAAATTGATCAACATTCAATTTGACAATTTAACTTACAAATTTAGTCATTACACTAAATATAGAATTAATACAAACATCACACCAAAATGGAGACTAAAAAACATTTAGCTCATTCTTTTAAGCCTTTTCCCTCTCTTGAGGGGGAGCTTCCTCTCCAACAAGAGTCCTTAACAAAAGATAACAAAATAATGGTTTTCTAATCCTAACCCTAGGTTACTTTTACCCACCCTCAAAATCCATGATTCTAACACTGCCAAAGGAAGATTTGGAGGAAAAAAAAAAGCAATTTGCTCAAAACTAAGAGTTGTTATAGCTGGATCCTAAAATTCCTATGTCAAGCCTCAAACTTCTTTCTCTCCTAGCTATAACCTTGTTAATCCTCCTTTCAATTTGATCTCCTCACAAGATCTTGGGATTTTCCACTTATTTTGGGTGAGTTTTAACAAGATTTAGGTTAATAGGTCTCGGACTCCTTGGAAGATGATTGAGAGTAGAGTTAATTTCTATCACCCATGGAGAAAATGAAAGGTTTCTGACTTTTATAACTCCTGATTCACAGTAGTGACTGACTCTTTAAGGGCAAGAATCACACTTCATGACATAGAGTAAACTGTGATCTGAAACTTGCCAACCATGAAACTCATGATTCACGGCTATGACCTTTTGTTCATGGGCGTCAATCACTAGCAGACACACTTTCTCTTATTCAATATCATTCTCTCCAAAACCTTAACCTCTCTACCCTAAGACTTGTCAAAACATAATTTGGCATACATAAAAACATCTAGACCCTATCTTAAGGACATGAAAATTCTTCCCCCTTAAGAAAATTTCATCCTTGAAATTTTACATGAGGATTTGATGGCAAACAACTATGGGTATTGAGCTCGCATGATTTCTTCACTCTCCCAAGTAACTCCTTCTGTAGCGTGGTTCTTCCATAGCACTTTCACCATGGCTACTCTTTTATTTCTCAATTATTTTTCTTCTCATGCTAAGATCTCTACTGATTCTTCCTTATATGCCAAATTTAGATGTACCTCTATTGTATCTCTCATAATCACATGCGTTGGATCCGATTTGTATCTTCTAAGTATTGAGACATGAAACACATTATGTACCTTTGCCAACTGTGGGGGGTAAGGCAAGCCTATATGCTACTATCCCCACCCTTTGAAGAATCTCATATGGTCTAATAAACTAATGACTCAATTTCCCCTTTTTGCCAAAATGAAGAACCTTATTCCATGGAGATACCTTGAGAAAAACTTTGTTACCCACACCAAACTCAATATCATTTCTCTTCAAATATGCGTAAGACTTTTTTCTATCTCATGCAACTTTCAGTCGATATCTAATGATCCTAACCTTTTCCTCTGTTTCCTATACCAACTCCGATCCACAATCTTTCTCTCACTAAGCTCTATCAAACAGAGAGTTGTTTGACACTTTCTACCATAAAACGCCTTATAAGGTGCCATGCCAATGATGAATTGATGATTGTTGTTATAAGCAAACTCCACAAGAGGTAGGTAATTCTCCTAACTTCCCTCAAACTCCAAAACGCAACATCTCATCATATCCTCCAAAACCTGAATGACCCTCTCCGATTGGCCATTGGTCTATAGATGGAAAGTTGTACTAAAGTTAAGCTTGGTGCCTAAAACTTAGAAGTAAACCTAGGATCTTGGTCTGATATGATAAAAAAGGGCAACTCATGCAACTTAACTATCTCATTGATATACAACTTTGCCAGCTTACTTAGGGAGTAATCCTTTCTGATAGGTAAAAAGTGAGCTAATTTAGTCAATCAATCAATAATGACCTATACGACATCACACTTCTTGGGAGTCAAAGGTAACCCAATTACAAAGTCCATTGTAATCCTCTCCTATTTCCACTATAGTATGGAAATTGGTTGTAGTAATCCTGAAGGAAGCTAATGTTTTGCCTTAAGCTACTGACAAGTTAAGCACTTAGTAGTAAACTCTGTGATGTCCCTTTCCATACCCAACCACCAGTATCTCTCCCTTAAGTTTTGATACATCTTGTTACTTCCTAAATGCAAGAAGTATTTAGAGTCATGAGCCTCTTCCATGATTCTCTGTTTCAACTATTTTACATTTGGCATACATAGCCTATCTCAAAAGTATAAGTTTATATCCTTCTCCACTTGAAAATTTGGTCTTTGTCCCTCAAAGACCATTTTTACAATCTCTACAAGCTTTGGATCCTATTACTGAGCACTTTTCACTTCTTGACTTAAAGTTGGTTGTGTAGCCCCTTCTTTGTCTAACTAGGATTAACTTGATTAAATGAGTGATGCTACATGACCTGTGTGCGGAAAACGTGTGAAAATTTAAAACTTTTCTTTGCATCATGACCATGATGACTTGCATAAAACATACAGTAAAAGAAATTATCGACTTAATATTTCAATTCCATTTCATAATTAAAACATGTTAACCCTTGACAAAGGGTTTACAAAAACACATGTCCTTAATAAGGAATTTTATAATTCTTCAACATTTACATGTATACAGTAAAAAACCCCCTTGCTATAACACGTACACAAAATGCAAAAGTGTAACATATGACATCACCGACCCACATAGGGTCTGATATGATGTCTCTGATGTTTGGGTTGCTTCTCTTGTTCAACTTCTACTTATCTACAAAGCTCCAACGTGCATGGGGAAAATATCTGCATGCTAAGTTACTGAAAGCTTAGTGGTACATATAGGCATAAAAATTCACTTATAATTATACATCATACATATTTCATGGCATTATGTATGAATATTATGGCATGAAAATAGAATCATAATATCATAAGACTATCTTACCTTTGGGAAATATAATTCGTTGAACATATATAATGATAACTATAGCATGTAACATTTCCAATTTGAATATAAACATACATGCATACTTATGCCTTTTTCATTTCATGTTACTATATGCTTTACTTACTTTAAAACATATTTGATATTATTGTCCAACAACTCTCAACATCGACTGTTCGGATACAGGTTGTGAATAGGGGTGTTCTTCGAGCTTAAGCCACCCTACCACTATTTGTAAACATATGCCAATCACATTAAAACATGCATTCATTACAAGTCACATACAAGGCTCTAAGGATTCTCCCATGACAACCTTTTCCTATCAATATTCTTATCACATCATGCATTAAAACATGTTAAAAGATCATTTAATGTATATAATCACTACACTTACCATTTCTTTATTAACCAATTATTCTTTTCAAAGCATTTATACTTTCATATACATTTAATCATTCTTACTTATCTATTTCACCCATGAGGCATCATCATTTATTATCTCATAAATGCCTATTTAGGTACATTTATTACATATACATTAACATTCTTTATCAAGGCAATTCTTGCCTAACTTAGCATTCATGCTCATATCCTTTTTTCAATTATGAGAAAACCTTAAATTCTAGGGTTCCCTTTTGAGTTTTAGGTCATGGATGGAAGAAAGAACAACTAATATGATTTTATATCTGATGATGTTCATAGGCGTGACAACCCATGCCAAGGCGATGAGTATGTTAAATCCCAGAATTCCATCTCGCGATGGTTCATGCTCGTGAAAGAGCAGTGACGGGTATGAACCTTGTAACATTTCATTTTCTTGTTTCTTTTCAACTCTTGTCCTATAACTTTTAAACATACTTATATTTTCTAAATCTATATTAATTACTAGGCCCTAATTATGGGCGTTACATTTCTATCCCCCTTAAAAGAATTTTGTCCTCAAAATTACCTGTAGTGCCATGTTGAAACAGATGGGGGGTACTGTGCTTTTATCACTTCTTCGCTTTCCCACATAGCCTCTTCCTTTGCATGATTCCTCCTTAAAAATTTGACTAATGGTACTCACTTGTTTCTAAGCCCTTTAATCATCTGAGCCAAAATCTCGATCAACACTTCCTCATATGTAAGGTCATGTCTGACCTTTATGTTTTCTGTTATGATGACATGTGACGAATCTAACCTATATCTCCTCAACATAGAGACATGAAAAACATTATAAAACTTTTTTAACTTTGGAGGTAATTCAATTCTATAAGTGACTGGCCCAAACCATTCTAAAATCTCATATGGCCCAATGAATCTAAGGTTTAACTTGCCCTTCTTTTTGAACCTTAAGACCTTCTTCCATGGAGAAGCTTTGAGAAACACTTTGTCTCCCACTTTATATTCTACATCTCTTCTCTTGAGATCTGCGTATGATTTCTGCCTATCTAAAGCTACCTTTAGCCTTTCCTATATGATCTTCACCTTTTCCTCTGTCTCTTGTGCCAACTCTGGCCCCACTAACTTTTGCTCACTGAGCGTTGTCCAACATAATAGTGTTCGACACCTCCTACCATACAATGCCTTAAAAGAAGCCATCTGGATGCTAGATTGATAGTTGTTGTAGGTGAACTCTATTAATGGTAGGTATTTCACCTAACTACCTTTAAACTCGATAACACAACTTCTCATCATGTCCTCTAGTATCTGTATCACCCTCTCTAATTGACTATTAATTTGTGGGTGAAAATCTGTGCTGAAACTGAGCTTGGTACCCAAAGCTCAATGTAGACTTCCCTAAAACTGATATGTAAACCATTATCTTTGCCTCAAGTTGATTTTCTTCTATGTCAGAAGATACTTAAATTCACAGGTGTGAACTACATGTTCACGACCGTGAAGGTTCATTAATGGGCACCCCTATCTGTGAACCAAACTATGAACTATATCGTGAATGCTTCATTCCATTTTGTGCACTTTCTTCACAAGCATGACATTATATAGTCACAGGCATGACATTGTTCATAAGATGAGATTCAAGGTCATGACACCTAGTCATGGGTGTGAATCTGAGTTTTCTAGCAATTGACAACATTAAAACATGTATTCATTACAAGTCATATGTAAAGCTTTAAGGATTGTCCCATGACAACCTATCATCCATTAAAACATGTTAAAGGATCATTCAATATACATAATCACTAAACTTACCATTTCCTTATTCACCAACTATTTTTTTGAAAGCATTTATACTTTCATATACATTTAATCAATTCTTACTTACCTCTTTCACCCATTAGGCATCATCATTTATTATCTCATAAATGCTTATTTAGGAACATTTATTACATATACATTAACATTCTTTATCAAGGCAATTCTTATTAAACATAGCATTCATGCTCATATCCTTTACTCAATTGCATTTTTCATGGCATTCATTACTATTTTTTATCTTACCATAGTCATTAACTAGCATTTAAAGCTTTCAATTCATTTATCGCACAACATGCCATATTTTGGAATTTAAATGCATATAGGTACATGACTCTAATGAGGCCTCACAAAACTAAGCTTCTCTCAAGCTTGTTTATCCTTTTAGGTGGATTTCACCACCTCCCCTTTCAACTCCTATCACATATAACATATCTTTATCAACATAAAAAATGCATATGTTTAGCCTTTAAATCCATAAGGGCAAAAACCCTAACTTTAGCCCTTTCAACATTCTTAACTCACATAATCCCTTACTAACACATGTTACAACTTTTAAACAACTTAAAAGGGGTCTTTAATCTTAATCACTCAAGATTAAACCTTAACCTAACCCATTTAGAAATGGGTATCTACCGTAAATGAATAATGATTAAAGCTATGAAAGCTTGAAAAGAAGGAGAAATGTGATTCTTTACCTTATTTGAAGGAAACACAGATGGGATAGAAGATTCAACTTTATCTTCCTTCGAGGGTTTGTCCTACTTAAGAACACCACTTTCCTTGAGCTCTCTTTTCCTAAGAACTTGATGAAATCTTGATATTTTTCTTTGGTTTAGATATCTAGGGTAGGAAATCAAAGAGAAACATCAGTTATTGGCCTCTAGTATGAGCTCGAATTCTAGGGTTCCCTTTTTAGTTTTAGGTCATGGATGGAAGAAAGAACAACTGATACAATTTTATATCTAATGATGTTCATGAGTGTGACAACTCTTGTCATGACCATGAATATGTTAACTCCCAGAATTCCATCTTGCGATGGTTCACGATCGTGAAAGAGCGGTCACAGGTGTGAACCCTATGACATTTAATTTTTTTTTTGTTTCTTTTCAACTCTTATCTTATAACTTTTAAACATGCTTATATTTTCTAAATATGTATTAATTACTAGGGCCTAATTACGGGCATTACAGGTCGTATGTGAAAATCCACTAGAGACTTTCTACTCAAGGCATTTGCTACCATATTAGCCTTATCGAATGACAGTTGATAATGCAATTATAGTCCCTGATTAGCTCTAGCCATCTCCATTGTCTAAGACTTAACTCTCTCTAAGTAGGGAGGTGTTTCAAACTTTTGTGATCAGTGAAAATGTAGCACTTCTCCCCATACAGGTAGTGTTGCCATATTTTCAAAGCAAACACTATCGCCATAAGCTCAACATCATAGGTAGGGTAGTTTTTCTCATGCGGTTTCAGCTGCTTAGAAGCATATGCCACAACTTTTCCTTTTTGCATCAAAACATAGCGCAACCTGTTATGTGATGCATCACTATAAATGATAAAATCTCTATCAAGTATTAGTTATGTCAAAATTGGAGCCTCAGTCAACACACTCTTAAGCCTATCAAAACTAATTTGGCACTTGTCATTCCATTCATATTTTACATCTTTAGTCAACAACCTTATTAACAAAAAAGTACCTTACCAATTGGGTTTCGTAGGTGAATTTCATTCATAAAATGGAGTAAAAAATAAAATTTCAAAACCCAAGAGAAGAATCTTGTTTGTAACATTAAAACTAATTCATTAAATCATATATATTAGTAATTATACCTTGTAATTTCTTGATTTATTCTTCAAGTTTCACTTTGTTGGGTTATAGAAAATCACCAAAATCCACTCTAGGATGTCTCTAATGATAATCCATATAAAGAATGAAGAAACAATTAACAAGAGGAATGGTTTTTAACAAATTTCAAAGTGCTAGCTTTGAATTTGTTCTTGAGAGAATTTTTATGTCTCAAAAATTATTTTTCACTAAAAATAGTTTTCATGTCTCTTTTCTACCATTTGATGTCTTTTCAATTTGAATCATATTAAAAAAAAAATTAAAAGTCAATATTGGAGAAAATGAAACTTAATGAATAGTAATTGGCCATAATTGGCCTAATTAAGGCCAAAGATGGTCGTTGGCCAACGGGGTGCATTAGCAAACTATGCCGTGTGTGTTTGGTTTGCTGATGGGAAGGCGTAGTTAGCCAGCGGGTCCTTAGGAACTAGAGGGCCCGCATGGGCCCGTGACCCCTCATGAGTATTTTTTCCTGATCCGACCCTAAATAATTCTCTCATATTTTTGGATCATATCCAAGACCATTTTACTCATTCTCCATATCTCTAATGCATGTGACCCATTAGGTTCCTAGTTATGTTGGCCACTTAAAATAATAATTAATTTAAGTAAGTCATGAGCGGTATCTAAAAACACATCATGACCCCTAATTGATCAACATGTCAATAGTTTGACAACGAACCTTTACATAGATAATTTCTGTGCAATTATTATGTTGCCCAGATATTAAGCCAAGAAGGGGGGTTGAATTGGAGTTTCAAAAATTAAAATTTTAAGTGTGGAAATAAAAAATTAATTTTAGGAGGGATAGAGAAATTTGACATAAGGATTTTTATAGAGGTTCGGGAGTTAACAAACTCTACTCCTCTCCCCAATCGCAATTAGGAGTTTCACTAACACACTAAGTGTTACAATGGAGTTTTACAAGCTCACTCCCAACTATGGTGCTTCTCACAAAGGCTCACACCCAACCCAGAAATCCCTTGTGTTTTAATGGCTCACACAATAACCAATTCCTTGTGTTTTACAGGCTCACACAAACAACCTTTACTTTGTGTTTTTACAGGCTCACACAAACAACCTTTACTTTGTGTTTTTACAAGCTCACACAAACAACCTTTAATTTGTGTTTTAGAGGCTCACACAACTAACCCTTACAAGTGTTCTACTCTTAACCCAGAAATACCCAAAACTCACTTGAGTAAGAAATGATTACAGAGAGAAACACCCATAAATCTTTATTGCTCAATAAATAAAGAGCAAAAAGATTTTTACAGAGAATAGATATTGGTTCTCAAAGTATTGAATGTACAAATATCTTGTAATAAGATTTTGATTCAAAGTATTTGCTATCCTCTTGTACTGAATGCATAAATGACTTCCATTTATACTCCCTTGGCTGATTATAGCCGTTAGGATGCTTTTAATATGATATAAGCCGTTGTACCAACCAAATAATCGCGCCTGACATTTTTCTCTTTCATCATTCACGGGCATGACTATGTTTGTCACGGGCGTGACATTGCTTTCCAAGTCGTGACTGAAGTGTGACCTTGGTTGTGAAGCTCTCTAGAATGTTTTGAAACATTGGGTCACGGGCGTGACAAACTTTCCATCCGTGATCCAAATGGTGACTTTGGTCGTGAAGCTCTCTGGATGAAAATTCCATGAACATTCACGGGCGTGACATTTTATTTCACAGGCGTGACTTAAATGTCCATTTCACGGTTTATTCTTCCTTCATGGCCGTGAACTTCAAATGTTGGTTTTGGTGACAGTTAGCTCTTTCACGGGCGTGACACGTAGGATCACGGGCATGAACATGCTACTTCCATAATTTTGTCTTTCAAGGATTATTCTTCCAATCTCCATTCTTGCTATTTTATTCCATACCCTATTTAATAGACTTAGAAAACTAGTATGTTAAATACAATATTGCTATTTTATTTGTTATCATCAAAATGATGAAAATTCCCCACAAGGTTTAACAATCTCCCCCTTTTTGATGGTGACAAATAATCTAGCAATATGTGCTTTTGAGAAGTCTCCCCCTCAAAAGATACTTAGGATAAAAAATTGCAAGAATTGTAAAGAGTGATGTAGCATTGAAATAAACTTCTTAGTTTTTAAGTATATGCAAGTTATATGTGAAGTATATCCAATATATACCAAAATTCTTTTTAAGGCATGAAGTATATGTAAGGTATATTTAGAGTATATCATGACATGTTCATTTATGTAACTTGCATTAAGGTATATGCAAAGTATACTTAAGGTATATCTAATGTGTATAAAGTTCAATTTCTTAATTTAATACTTGCATATTAATTTTGAATCAAAGTTTGAGTATTTCTAATTTATCCTAACCTAATTCAATGTCAATGTATTTTTAGGTTCTTATTTTTTATTCAAATAATTCATTTTAATATATTGCTAGGTTCTCCCCCTTTTGTCATCAATCAAAAAAATATAAAGATACCAAAGGATAAACAAAGCAAATATGTTTGATAAAAGAAAAAAATAAACACCAAAGTTAATTAAAGTTCATAAAGGAAATACAATCAAACAAAAAAACAACAAAATAAACAAGCAACCAAACAAATTTAGGCTACCATCTAGCGTAATCATCTAGCCAGACATCCTATATCGAAGTCTAGCAACCTCTGCCTCAAGGCTGTCCGTCCGAGACTCCATGAAGTCTTTGAGGTTTTCCAACCTCTCATCCATCGAAGCCTGCAGCTGCTCAAAACGTGGTGTCAAGAGGTCAACCACCTACTGTGCTAAATTTGGTGTGGAAGCCGAGGATTGACCAATGTCCTGCTTAACCACTGGAGGTGCTTCCTCAACCCGAGCCCTTTTCTTCTGCTGGATCCCTTGGAGGCCGACTTTGAAGTCCTCCATGTCATTGTCTTCCCAGATTATCTCCCCAGCAGTGTCTGTGAAGCGGTAGAAAATATTGTTCTCGTGAACAATTCTGACAGCCGCTTCCATCTTTATGAAGGACTCAACATCCAATCGATCTCGAGGATGTCCAGGGATGAGATTGAAATGATGCTCATCCAGCTTCAAATAGCCAAGCTTCAAGGCTATGTGGTTGACATAACCACCAATCAGTATATCTCATGTGGGTTTGGTGGCAATGGACAGAAGATGGTTTGCAAACCATCTAGAGAGCGCCACCGTGAGTCCTTTTCTAGCCATCTCAAATAGGAAGAGCTCCGATTTCCTGATGGTCCCATTGCTTTCTCCCCGAGTGAATATGCTATAGGTCAGGAACCTATGCAAATATTTGTGCACTGGGGACCTGAGATGAATGCTTTTGGTCTTCTTGACATCCCAGCTGCAATCGGTGCCAAAATGGGTCCAAGCTTGAGTGGCAAAGAATTCTACTTCGCTGTTAATGAGGATACCATCTGATTGTAAGTTGAATAATTCCCCAAATTCAATGGCATTGAGGGTGTTGGGATTGTTGCAGAGTTGGAATTTCACCACTCCAGTAGGTGACACTTGCAGAGTGCTAAGGAATTCCAGTGTTGGCTCCCTCAATGTGGGATGATGTATGTCCATAAATTCTTTCAAGTGATAAGCCTGGAGTTGCTCTATCATAGCCGTTTCGAGCCCGAGAGTTTGGACGGTTTGCCATTCGAAAGACCTTGATGAAAGGAGAGGCCTTTTCTTCAATGTGGAGTACCGGGGATGGCATTTCTCTGGAATTCGGTTCATGAGGTAATCTGCATACCTCCTAGGTGCATGAAACTGCTTTCTCTTTCCCTTTGATGAGGCAGTCTCCATTTGAGTTGAAGAAGTGAACTTTGTGAGGTTTGAGAAAAGTATTTGACATAAATTTGATAAAAACCCTAAAAGAGTATGATTTTTAATGAAGGAATGGACTTTTGATGGTATTTATAGGAAAAGTTTATGACTTGGGGGCCGGAATCTTCAATAACTCATTGAATGTGTGTAAATGAGATTGGTTTCAAGGAGTTGAAAGGTTGAAATGAGAAAAATAACCGACTGTTCTCTTATATACTCGATACATTCACAGGCGTGAACTATGTCTTCACAGGCGTGAATGGTCGTATTCATGGTTTGCTGAAGGGGTGCTCTACCCGTGAGTAAAGGCATGAAACTGTTCAAGGTCGTGACTATTAAATGTCACGGGTGTGAATGATGAACTGTCACAGGGGTGAAATAATAGTCACGGGCGTGAAATGTTGAATTTCACTACTTGTGCCCGTGAAGCAAGGCATGACTCGAGGTGTGAACGCCTATGTGAGTTTTGGTGTGTAAAGGTTCACGGGCGTGAAAATGCATCACGGTCGTCAACAAGGCTTTTCACGGGAGTGAATGAAGCCGTGAATATAAGCTTCACCACTTGAAGCCGTGAGCCATGTCGTGAATCAAGTCGTGAATGACACTGCCTCTTTTGGCTATTTAAGGCACGTGTGTGAACATCTGTCACGGGCGTGACTCGCCTAAAATTTTCATCAAATAAAATTAAGTCCTAAAAACAAGACTAAATCATTTCAATAAAGATTCTATCCCTTATAACATAAATTTTCATCAAAATTACTACCTTATATCTAATGATATGATACAAAATTAAGATCATCAATTAAGATTTCATAATTTAGCAATCATAAGGTTAATCCATCAATCATACCAAGTTCTCTTCTAATGAAATTAAATCTTTCCTCATTTAGAGACTTAGTAAAAATATCTACTAATTGATTTTCTGTGCTTATAAATTCTAATGCAACATCTCCATATTGAACATGATTTCTAATAAAGTGGTGTCCAATGTCAATATGCTTACTTCTTGAGTGTTGAATAGGATTCTTTGAAAGATTTATAACATTTGTATTGTGACATTTAATAGGTATATGGTTCATATCATGACCATAGTCCTTAAGTTGTTGTTTCATCCAAAGAATTTGAGTACAGCAACAACCAATTGCTACATACTCTGCTTTAGCAGTTGAAAGAGCAACTGAAACTTGTTTCTTGCTAAACCAAGAAACTAAGCATTCTCCAATAAAGTGACAAGTACCTGAAGTACTTTTTCTATCTAAAACACTACTAGTATAGTCTGCATCTGAATATCCTATAATATAAAAGGGTGAATTTCTAGGTTACCATAAACCTAGATGCAAAGATCTATGTAAATATCTTAGAATCCTTTTTACTGCATTTAAGTGAGATTCTTTAGGACATGATTGAAATCGTGCACACAAGCAAACACTATACATTATATCGGGTCTAGATGCAGTAAGATATAAAAAAGATCCGATCATACCTCTATAAAGCTTTTCATTAATGCTCTTACCCTTTTCATCCTTATCCAATTTTATTGATGTGCTCATAGGAGTCTTGGTATTCTTGCATCCTTCCATACCAAATTTCTTAATTAAATCTTTGGCATATTTGGATTGGTTGATGAATATGTCCCCATTGTTTTGCTTTATTTGTAGACCAAGGAAATAATTAAGCTCTCCCATCATGCTATTTTCAAATTCCCTAGTCATACACTTCGCAAATTCTTGACAAAGCAATTCATTAGTAGAACCAAATATTATACCATCAACATAAATTTGAACAATTAGTATATCATGTTTATGCTTTTTAATGAATAATGTGGTGTCAACATTTCCCTTTGTAAAGCTATTTTCTAATAGAAAAGAACTTAGCCTCTCATACCAAGCTCTTGAGGCTTGTCTCAAACCATATAAAGCTTTTGAAAGTTTAAAAACATGATTTGGCAAATCATAGCTTTCAAAGCCTGATGGTTGTTCTACATACACTTCTTCTTCTATATAACCATTTAGAAATGTACTTTTCACATCCATTTGAAAAAGTTTGAAATTAATGTGACATGCATATGCTAAAAGTATTCTTATGGCTTCTAATCTAGCTACAAGTGCATATGTTTCATCATAATCTATACCTTCTTCCTGATTATATCCTTTTGCAACTAATCTAGCCTTATTCCTAGTTATTAAACCTTGTTCATCTAGTTTGTTTCTAAATACCCATTTGCTACCTATAATTTGATAATCCTTGGGTCTAGGTACTAAGGTCCATACCTTACTTCTCTCAAATTGGTTGAGTTCCTCTTGCATGGCAATTACCCAACTTTCATCATTAAGAGACTCATCAACATTTTTTGGCTCAATTTGAGAAATAAAAGCCATGTCAATGACTAAATGTTTGAAATGAGATCCAGTACAAATGATTTGCTCTTTTGGATGATCTTTCATCATTCTCCATTCTTTTAGGAGTTCTTGTTCGTTTTCTACTTGAGTTTGAGGTAGAGAATCATTTTGATGTGAATTTTCTTGACCATTTTCTTCTTTCCCATTTCCAAGATCAAGTCTTTCCATGTTACCTACAACATCATCAAGAACACTACCTTTCACAAGATCAAGTCTACTAGATTCATTAAAAACAACATACATTGATTCTTCAATAGTTAATGATCTTTTGCTAAATACTTTATATGCTTTGCTATTTGTAGAGTATCCTAAAAAGATACCTTCATCAGATTTAGAGGCAAAATTTCGAAGATTGTCCTTGGTATTCAATATAAAGCACTTGCATCCAAATACTCTAAAGTATGATATCAAGGGCTTTCTTCCATTCCATAGCTCAAATGATGTTTTGTTTAAAAGAGGTCTTTTGAAAACTCGATTTGAAATATAACATGCAGTGTTTATGGCTTCTGCCCAAAAATAAGTTGGTAAATCATATTCATTGAGCATTGTTCTAGCCATTTCAATTAAAGTTCGATTTTTCCTTTCAACTACCCTTTTTTGTTGAGGTGTCCTAGGAGATGAGAAATTATGTGAAATGCCATGTTCAAGACAAAAGCTTTCAAATTTTTTGTTTTCAAATTCTTTCCCATGATCACTTCTTATCTTTGAAATATAGTACCCTTTTTTCATTTTGAACTCTTTTAGCAAAGTTTTTGAATTTTTCAAAAGCATAACTCTTTTGAGCTAAGAAAATTATCCAAGTAAATCTAGAGTAATCATCTACAATGACAAATGCATAATGTTTTCCTCCTAAGCTAGCAATTCTAGTAGGTCCGAATAAGTCTAAATGCAGGAGTTGAAGAGGTTTTGAGGTACTTACTATATTTTTGGCTTTAAAGGATGACTTGTATTTCTTTCCTCTTTGGCAAGGTTCACATGTCTTGCCTTTTTCATATTTAACTCTTGGCAGTCCTTGTACTAGTTCTCCTGTGCTGAGGCTTTGTATTAAGTCCATGTTAGCATGACCAAGCCTTCTATGCCACAGCCAAGATTCATCACTAATAGTCACAAGACACTTAGAGGAATGGTTAGATAGTTCATCTAAGTTTATTATGTATGTATTTACATCTCTATTTCCTTTAAATATCTCCTGACCATCGATAGTAATCACAAGACATTCATTTGAAGTAAAGATTACTTTGTTTCCTTTATCACATAATTGACTTGCACTTAACAAATTATGTTTCAAGCCATCAACAAGTAAGACATATTTAATAAAATAAGTGTCATTAATACCAATAGAACCAATGCCAATTACCTTACCCTTTGCATTGTTTCCAAAGGTAACTTTACCTCCATCAATACTTTTGATTTCATTGAAAAGTTCTTTGTCTCCTGTCATATGCCTTGAGCATCCACTGTCTACTAGCCAAGCATTTTTGTTTATTGTGGATTTGAGGCATACCTATAGAATCACAATTCAAGTATGATTTTTAGGTACCCAAATGAGCTTGGGTCCTTGGGGGTTAGCACATGAAGGTTCCCAATGAGCCTTCCTTATCCAGCAAAATTTATTTATGTGACCCATTTTCATACAATAATTACATTATTTTGGTGTAGATTTGTTTTCTGGTCTTACAATATTTTTGAATACCACTTTTCTATCAAACTTATTTTGAGAATGATGACATGCACATTTATGATTAATTGTAGATTTTCTAGATGCATGCTTCCATATATAAAGGCATGATTATTCTGTTTATGTATAGAAGGTTTAATATGCTTATTTCTTGGTGTTGTTCTAACAAGTGTGGAGATGTGAGGTTCACTAGACTTAACAAAGATGGTTTTATGAGATGATGATGATGTGTCATTAAACCCTAGACCATGTCTAATTAAGGGTGATCTTTGAGATATAATGAGAGTATCTAAACTCTCTTTACCTTTGTGAAATTTAGAAATGGAATTTCTAAGTTCCTCAACTTCATTTTTCAAAGTATTATTTTCTTTTAGCAAGGAGGCAGCTGAGGGTCTTGATGAGTATTCATCTAATGACTTTTGGAGAGATTCATTAGGTGATTTAAGTTTTATGTTTTCCTTTTCTAAATCATCTATCTTATTTTTCAAATTAGAGATTTTATTTCTATAAGTACTAAATTTACTTCTCTATTTCTCTAATTCTAGATTTAATTCTTCTATTAGGCTTTGTTCATCATCATCATCATCACTATCATCATCATTATCACTACTATCATTGTTCAAAGAGTATGAGTGTAGTGATCTTACCTTATTCGAGACATGATCTTCAATAGCCATGAAACATAGGTTGACCTCTTCGCTTTCATTATCATCTCTTTCACTTGAAGAGCTTTCGTCATCCCATGTGGCTTTATGACCTTTCTTCCCATTGTGTCTTTGGTATTTGCTTTTATGCTTTTTGAGCATTGGACATTCTGGTTTGATATGTCCTTTCTTTCCACACTCATAACACTTTATCTCTTCCTTACTTCTTTATGCATCATTAGAAGTTTGTTTGAGGTTTCTTTGACTGAATTTTCTGGAGTTGCTCATTTTCTTCTCAATGATTCTTTTTAATCTTCTTGAAAGCATAGCAATGTCCTCATTTTCATCATCACTTATTTCTTCATCATCTTCACTTTCTTCTTGTGATTTCGAAGTAGAGGCTTTGAGTGCTAAGGGCTTTCTTTTCTCTGGCTCTGCTTTAAGCTCTCTATCTCTTTTCACTGCCATTTCATGTATGAGAAGTTTGCCAATCAGCACATCAGTATTCATGATGCTCATATCTTCATTTGCTTCTTCTATGCCAGCAACTCTTGAGCCATAGTCTTTAAGAGGAAGGCTTCTTAGGATTTTGTTGTTTACATCCTCCAAACTTAGATGCTTCCCAAATTTCCTCATTCCATTTATAATGGCTAGAAAACGGTTCATCATGTCAGTGATTGACTCATTGGATTTCATCTTGAAGATCTCATATTCTGAGGTCAGAAGTTGAATCTTCTTGGATTTGACTTGCTTAGTTCCTTCATGATAATTTTCCAATCTCTTCCATATGTTGTATGCTGTTGGTCAGAAATTTGATTCCATTGCCGTATTGTTCTTGAAATTTGCTCTTCTTTGAGGCTCTGTCCAATCATCTCTTGACAAGATTTCATCTTCACCATCACCTCCTCTTCTGGTTGGTGGTGTCCATTCTTTTCGTACACTATCCCAGATTTCAATTCCTTCACTATCCAGATATGTCTCCATCCGAAACTTCCAATGGGAATAATTTGCTCCATCAAAGTAAGGTTTGAGACTTTGGAATCCTTCACTGGTCATATCTTAATCTTTACTAGCGCTTTTTAGGCTTCGATGCTAGACTAAGCTCTGATACCAATTGTTTCCCAGATATTAAGTCAAGAAGGGGGGTTGAATTGGAGTTTCAAAAATTAAACTTTAAAGTGCAGAAATAAAAAAAAATTAATTTTAGGAGGGATAGAGAAATTTGACACAAGGATTTTTATAGAGGTTCGGATGTTAACAAACCCTACTCCTCTCCCCAATCGCAATTGGGAGTTTCACTAACACGCTAAGTGTTACAATGGAGTTTTACAAGCTCACTCCCAACTATGGTGTTTCTCACAATGGCTCACACCTAACACAGAAATCCCTTGTGTTTTAATGGCTCACACAATAACCAATTCCTTGTGTTTTACAGGCTCACACAAACAACCTTTACTTTTTGTTTTTACAGGCTCACACAAACAACCTTTAATTTGTGTTTTAGAGGCTCACACAACTAACCCTTACAAGTGTTCTACTCTTAACCCAGAAATACCCAAAACTCCTTTAAGTAAGAAATGATTACAGAGAGAAACACCCACAAATCTTTATTGCTAAATAAATAAAGAGCAAAAAGATTTTTATAGAGAATAGATATTGGTTCTCAAAGTATTGAATGTACAAATATCTTAGAATAAGATTTTGATTCAAAGTATTTGCTATCCTCTTGTACTGAATGCATAAATGACTTCCATTTATACTCCCTTGGCTGATTATAGCCATTAGGGTGCTTTTAATATGAAACAAGGCGTTGTACCAACCAAATAATCGCGCCTGAAATTTTTCTCTTTCATCATTCACAAGCGTGACTATGTTTGTCACGGGCGTGACATTGCTTCCCAAGCCGTGACTAAAGTGTGACCTTGGTCATGAAGCTCTCTAGAATGTTTTGAAATATTGGGTCACGGGCGTGACATTGCTTCCCAAGCCGCGACTAAAGTGTGACCTTGGTCATGAAGCTCTCTAGAATGTTTTGAAACATTGGGTCACGGGCGTGACATACATCTTAACGGGCATGACAAACTTCCCAGCCATGATCCAAGTAGTGACTTTGGTCGTGAAGCTCTCTGGATGAAAATGCCATGAACATTCACGGGCGTGACTTAAATGTCCATTTCACGGTTTATTCTTCCTTCATGGTCGTGAACTTCAAATGTTGGTTTTGGTGATGGTTAGCTCTTTCACGGGCGTGACACACAGGATCACGGGCGTGAACATGCTATTTCCATAATTTTGTCTTTCAAGGATTATTCTTCCAATCTCGATTCTTGCTATTTTATTCCATAACCTGTTTAATAGACTTAGAAAACTAGTATGTTAAATACAATATTGCTATTTTATTTGTTATCATCAAAATGATGGAAATACCCCTCATGGTTTAACATATTCCTTTCACCATGCTATACCCAACTTGGTTTAGTGTATGGACATGTGTCAACTCCCACTAGACTAACCACATCACATTTAACCCAACTAATGTTAGTTCTTATCCCTAAGGCTCATTACGCTGTTAGATATGTCATTAAAGACTATCTTCATGATATTTCTTTTGGGTTTTGAAGAATGAATCATATTCATAAACGCAACGAAAAATAAAATTTTTCAAAACCCAAAAACAAAAGATCATACTTGTACTATTAAAATTATACCTTTGTAATTTTTATTTGTTCTTCAAATCTTCACTTTGTTGGGTTGTAGCAAACCACAACAATCCACACTAAAATGTCTCTAATGATAATCCATGTGAAGAATGAAATAGAAACTATCAAGAGAAATGGTTTGAACAAATTCAAAGTGCTAGCTTTGAAAGTGTTCTTGAGAGAATTTTTGTTGTCTTAAAATATTTTTTTTTCACAAAAAGTATTTTCATGTCTATTTTCTGCCATTTTTTGTCTTTTCTATTTGAATCAAATTCAAAAATAAGATGAAAAGTCAAAAATGGAGAAAATGGAATCTAATGAATAGTAATTGGCCACAATTGGCCTAATTATGGCCAAAAACAGTCGTGCCAATGGATGGGAAGCTGCAGGCGTGCTGGGCCTGCTGCTGGGCAGCCTAGCTAGCCCGCAAGGCTGGCCAGCAGCCTGCCTAGCCCACGCGGGCCAGTACGGGCCCGTGACACTCTCGAACGATTTTTTCGTGTGATCTCATTGCGATCCATCCTAAAATAATTCTCTCGTATTTTGGATCCTATCCAAGACCATTTTACTCGTTCTCCATATCTTCAATTCGTGTGACCCATTAGGTTCCCGGTTATGTTGGCCACTTAAATTAACAATGAAATTAAGCAGGTCATGAGTGGTATCTAGCAACACATCATGACCCCCAATTGACCGGAAAGTCAGTGCTTTGACTACAAACCTTTCCATAGACAATTTCTGTGCAATTATTCCTTTCACCATTCTATACCCCACTTGGTTTAGAGTATGGACATGTGTCAACTCCCACTAGACTGACTATGTCACGTCTAGTCCAAGTAATGTTAATTCTTGTGCTTGAGGCTCATTACTCTATTAGATATATCATTGAAGACTATCTTTATGACATTTCCACTTCGGCCAGAGATTCTTGAGTAATGACCATGACAAGAGGCCATGGGTATACACTCCTTCTATCAAGAATGGTGAATCCTTTGTTGGTTACCTAACTACATTTGAATACCTCAAGTTGTATCAAATCACCACCCTATGAGCTACCTCTCTGAGGCAACAACTAATAGTGTCAAAATACATAATCAATATTCAAGATATCTTTGAGTACCTCAAGTCTAAGGATACTTGTACTATTGCTATGATGAGACTATCATTGACATTTGTATAGATTATCCATATGATTGTCTCATAATTGGTCATCCAATGTACTTAGCTACACTTAGCAAGCATCCACATCTTATCTCTAAACATATCATGTTTATAGATTATGAGATCTACTACTCGATCCAATCAAAGAGTGTAACATGTGCTAGTCTGTCTGGATTAATAATATCTCATCTCATTAATCCTATGACTAGGGATAATATTGATACTAACATAATTACACATGATAAGAATCTCAATATCATGATCTCATCATGATTTCCTTCATGCTATGTTATGTATCAATGACTTCATTAATTGATTTAAGATCACTTATCAATTCATATATCAAATGAACATCAAATTAATGAAAAATCATTTTATTAATCATATAAATTTTTACAATAAGTGCTAAAGGTGATTGCCTTTAGAGCACCCCTCTAACAAGCTCCCGCTTGCACTAAAGCCAATCGCCTTTGTATTTAATTCCATAGGCGAGTACATGAGAATCATATTTCTTTTTGAGAAGTGGCTTAGTTAAAGGATCATCAATATTCTGATCAGTGGGCACTCTTTCTATCTTTACATCATTCCTACCAATGATTTCTCTAATCAAATGGTATCTTCTGAGTACATGTTTGGATCTCTAATGAGACCGTGGCTCCTTTGCTTACGCAATGGCTCCATTATTATCATAATACAATTGTATTGGATCAATAATGCTAGGAACCACTCCATTGTCTGTGATGAATTTTGGTATCCAAACTACTTCCTTTGCTGCTTCAGAAGCTGCAATGTACTCTGCTTCAGTTGTAGAATCAGCAGTCGTTTCCTATTTGGAACTCTTCCAACTAACTGCTCCACCATTTAGTGTGAATATATAACCTGACTGAGATTTTGAGTCATCCTTGTCAAATTGGATGCTGGCATCGATATACCCGCTCACAGTAAGATCTCTATCTCCATATACCAAAAATACATACTTAGTTCTTCTTAAGTACTTAAGGATATTCTTGATAGCCACCCAATGACCCTAACCAGGGTCCGATTGGTATCTACTCGTGACACTCAGAGCATATGATACATCGGGTCTTGTACATATCATAGCATTCATGATTGATCCTATAGTTGAAGCATATGGAATCAAACTCATGTGTGTCCGCTCATCTTGTGTCTTTGGACACAAAGAGTTTGAGAGAGTAATCCCATGGGTCATGGGAATATATCCCCTCTTAGACTGCTCCATGTTAAACCTCTTTAGCATATTATCTATGTATGTAGACTGTGAAAGACCAAGCAATCTTTTAGATGTATCTCTATAGATCTTTATCCCTAAAATATAGACTGCTTCTCCAAGGTATTTCATAGAGAAATTCTTGGATAACCAAATTTTGACTGATTGTAAGGCTGAGACATCTTTTCCCATTAACAATATTTCATCTACATATAACACAAGAAATACGATTGCACTCCCACTAACCTTCTTGTAAACACAAGGTTCATCCGGATTTTGTAAGAAACCAAACTGTTTGATTGTCTCATCAAACCGAATATTCCAACTCCTGGATGCTTAATTTAATCCATAAATGGATATTTGAAGCTTACATACCTTTTTGCCATCTTTGGATATGAAACCTTCTGGTTATGTCATGTACACATCCTCAGTCAGATTTCTATTAAGGAAAGCTGTTTTCACATCCATTTGCCATATCTCATAATCATAATGAGTAACAATGGCTAGGAGTATCCTTATGGATTTAAGCATAGCTACTGGGCTAAATGTTTCATCGTAGTCAATTCCTTCTCTTTGATGATAACCTCTAGCAACAAGTCTAGCCTTATAAGTAATCGCATTACCATCCATGTCAGTTTTCTTTTTGAAAACCCACTTGCACCCTATAGGATTTATTCCTTCGGATGGGTCAACCAAAGTCCATACTTGGTTTTCATACATGGAATCCATTTCTGACTTGATGGCTTGAAGCCATTTGTTAGATTCTGAACTATTTAGAACCTCTTCATAGGTTGTAGGCTCATCATTTTCTATGAGCAATACGTCGTTCTATTCACTAATGAGAAATCCATATCTCTCTAGAATAGTACGTATCCTACTTGACCTACGAAGCTCTTGTGCTTCAGCAGGTTGAGCTGTTATATCATCTGTATGAGTAACAAGCTTGGGTTCAGGCAGTTGATCAGCATATGTTTGAGCATATTGAACTTCCTCAAATTCAATTTTGCTACCACTATCTCCTTTTAGAAGGAATTCTCTCTCTAAAAATATAGCATGTTTTGAAACACAAACCTTTTGTTCCAAGGGGTGGTAAAATTGATATCCATATGATGCTTTTGGATATCCCACAAACAGACATCGGTCAGACTTAGCTTCTAGCTTATCTGGCATTGTCCGCTTCACATAAGTAGGACAACCCCAAATTCTCATGTAGGAAAATGTGGGCCTCTTGTTATACCATATCTCATATGGAGTAACATCAACTAACTTTGAAGGAACTCCATTTAATATATAAATGGCGGTCTCTAGTGCATAACCCCAAAAAGATTTAAGCAATTCCGCAAAACTCATCATAGACCTCACCATGTCTAACAAGGTTCGGTTTCTTCTTTCAGCCACACCATTGTGTTGTGGCGTGTAAGGTGGAGTTCATTGAGATAAAATCCAATTATCCCTAAGATAATCTAGAAACTCTTGGCTCAAGTATTCACCTCATCGATCTAATCGAAGTGTTTTAATACTTTTGCCAAGTTGTTTCTCTACTTCATTTCTGAATTCTTTGAACTTTTCAAAAGCTTCAGATTTGTATCTCATAAGATACACGTATCCATATCGTGAGTAGTCATCGATAAAAGTAATGAAGAAGATGAAACTACCTCTAGCGTGTGTAGACATTGGACCACATACATCTGAATGTATTAAGTCTAAAAGTCCATTAGCACGTTCACCCTTTCCCTTAAAGGGTAATTTAGTCATCTTTCCTAGTAAACAAGATTCACATGTGTCATATGATTCATAATCAAATGACCCCAAACTACCACTTTTGTGTAGCTTAGCCATGCGTTTCTCACTTATATGACCAAGACGACAATGCCATAAATAAGATGATTTCAACATATCTTGTTTTTGCCTTTTATTATCATTGATGTTTAAAATTGGATTTGACATATCTAATATGTATATTCCATTGCATAATGTACCATTAGTATAAAGAATTCCATTCAACATAATAGAACAACAATTGTTACTAAAAGCTAAAAGGAAACCATCTTTATTTATACTTGAAACAGAAATAATGTTTTTAGTCAAAGTAGGTACATAATAGCAATTATCCAAATTTAATATAAGCCCACTAGGGAGGGTAAATACATATGTTTCTATAGCTAATGCAACAACCTTTGCTCTATTTCCAACCCATAGGTCTGACTCTCCCTTATTGAGTTGTCTACTGTTCCTTAGGCCCTGCATATCAGTGCATATGTGTGAGCCACAACCTGCATCTAATACCCATATATTATTATTTGAAACAATATTAATTTCAATGACAAAAATACCTGAAGTAGATGGGGCATTAGATGCCTTATTCTTAAAGGACTCCAAGTAAGCCTTGCAGTTTCTCTTCCAATGGCCATCCTTGCCACAATGGAAGCATGTCCCTTTTGGAGCAATCTCTTTGGCCTTCTTCTTGGCCACACCTCTCTTAGGCTTCATGGACTTTTTCTTCTTCTCAAGGTTCTTCCTTTTAGAACTTGTAGAGTCCACCAGCATCACAACCTTATTGTCCTTCATGACAGATGGCTCAGCTGCTTTAAGCAAGTTAATCAGCTCAAGAATAGTGGTAGAGATTTGGTTCATCCTATATTTAAGCACAAAATGTGAATAACTATTAGACAAACCGGTTAGAATTAAGTCAATATTTAATTCATAGTCCATCACAAATCCCAAGGTGGCCAACCTCTCAATATAGCCATTCATCTTCAATGCATATTGCACTGGAGATGTCCCCTCAACCATCTTAGTGCGGAAGAGCAACCTTGAAGTTTCGAACCTTTCAGAACGTGCTTACTCATCAAAAAGCTCTCTTAGATGGTATACTATGGAATTAGCATCCATAGCCTCATGCTGCTTTTGCAACTCAGCTGATATAGTAGCAAGCATAATGCAGCTTGCCATCTCACTATCATCAAGTTGCTTTTGATATGCCTTCTGAACATCTTCAGAAGCATTAGCAGTAAGGGGATTAGGGAGTGCCTTATCTAGGACATAGCCAATCTTTTTGGATTTGAGAACTATTATCAGATTCCTTAGCCAATCCAAAAAATTGGGCCCAGTCAACTTATTTGATTCCATTAGCGATTGCAAATTCACACTTGTCATGATGATGATTCTAGCAACCTAGATGTAAAATAGAACATGTTAGAATGTACATAAAATGCATGTTTATTAGGTCTTTAATAAATCGGATTATGGCTCCCACTATTTTATTGTGAATCCATAGCCCTCACTATGAACCCGAGAGAACTTATATGGAAGTTCTAGTGGGTCGATATCTAACTAGCTAAGAATAACCTTGAGGCAATTCAACAAGCTATCCTTAGTTTGGTTGGTAGGTATCTAATCTATACCAATTGCATTATTCATGAAACTATCGAATCTTGTGCTATTAACTTATTGATGTGTGCACATACATTGGGCTATCGACTTTTGATATGTGTACATTTCATGTATACAACCCAACTTCACCTCCAATATACATTAACCTTGGCGCAAATCCAACAAGTTAATAATATCAGTTAAGTCTAACCCATTAATCGTGAAATCTAATTTCAATGGATTGAACATATTCTTATAGAGTGAGCTTGAAGCAACTCAACAATTCTAACTCTATAAGAACTCTGGTTCTCCCCATATTAATGGAAGGTGCAAGACTTAATTGTTTATTTAGTGAGAGATTTCTTTGTTAAGTCTCATCAAGTTATTATTTCATGCTTTTATATATCATACATTCATCACATTGATATACAAAGATAGTTACATTAACTGTAATACCCGATAATTTAGGCCACGGTCGCGGTTGACTGAAATCCGGTGTACCGAACCGATCGAGGTCTAAATTCGGACATGAAAGAAATAAATTAAAATAATAATAAGATGGGAGAAAAATATTTTAGATATTATTAATTGAGAATTTTGAAGTTTGGAATTAAAATTGAGAAAAAAATAATTTTTCGCTGAACGAAATTGGAAATTGCAGTGTTTTTGGCACAGATATTTTAAGAAGGCATAAAAATGGAATATTCTTTATCTAAGGAAAGGAATATTCTTTTGATTAAAATAAAGTAAGAGTGATTTAAATTAATGGACCAATAGGAAGCAAGATTAGTAACTAATCCTAACCACCCACCTAATCCAACTATAAAAAGTCAAATTTCCACTTTTTTAACCATTCTTCTTCTTCCTCACCTTAATTACACCCATTTCTCTCCCTTTTTCTCTCTTTGCCGTGAGCTTCTCCTCCTCCCTTGATGTTCTTCTTTTTGTTCTCCAATTAAAGCAAAGATTAGATGAAAAAAAGTGGGATTAAGGCAAGATCATGAAGAAAGTGAAGTAAAGTGAGCAAAACCAAGGAAGAGGAAGGAAGAAAGGAAGAGAAAAAGAGAGAAAGAAGTTTTTAGCCATTTGGAAGATCTTCAAAGGTGAGTTTAGATTTTCCATCTCCTTACTTTCTTCTTCTCATTTCTTTGAGTTTGGGGTTAGTTGCCATTATAGCTAGTAAATTAGGGTTATTAGTATGTTAATGGTGATTAAGGGTGGATTAGTATGATTAGTGTAAAATTTGTTGTTAGGACAAAGAAGTGAACAAACTTTAAACCAAAATCAAAGGGGAAGTAAGGGCAAGGAAAAGGCTATCTAAGAGGAAGAGAAAAGTGAAGAAAAATAGAACTTTGAGGTATGTACATTTGGCAAAAATTCAATATAGAAAAGTATTGATTTTGATTTTGTGATGTAGTGAATTTATGTATGAAATTCTGAACATTTGATTGAGTGATTAAATGATGCCATGAATGTGAAAATAAAGACTAGAAAATGAGGTTGATGCATGAAAATGGAAAATGTATGAATTATTTGATGTGCTGGAAAATTCGTCTTATGAACAGTATCTAGTGTTTTGGTCATAACTTGAGTTCTGGAAATCATTTCTGAGTGATTCTTGCTGGATTGGAAAGTTAAGACATAGGGCTTGAACTTTCATTCAGACCATTAGACCTAAATATTCCTGGAATTAGGTGGAAAATGGACTCAAACTTTGAACTAGAAATCTGTCCAGAAAAAAAAATACTGGGCAGATTGCAGTGAACATAGGTTGAAACAAAAATTCATAACTTTTGCTAAGAAATTATTTTTAATGTGATTCCAGTTGTAAATTAAAGATAAGACATGTACCTGAATTTTTCTAGTTGATCACTTGTCCAAATGCCATCTAGAAATGGATGAAAAAGATATAGAAAGATAAGGCAGAAATCTGTCCAGTAAAATACTGGGCAGATTGCAATGAACGTAGCTTAGGAGAAAATTCATAACTTTTGCTACGAAATTCGTTTTAATGTGATTCCAGTTGGAAATTAAATTTAAGACATTTAATTATATTTTGTTAGTTGATAACATGTCCAAATTCTGTCTAAAAATAGACGAAAAATACAGAGCAATATAAGGCTGAAATGCTGTCCAGAATAGGACTGCTGGTAGAAATGTGTTGATTGTGGATTTTTGTGTTAGAAAATGTATTAAGTGAATTTTTCTTATAGTTATAATGATTAAATGAGCTAATATGAGGTTGTAAAATATTGAATGGGAATGATTGCATTTATATTAATGTTTCCCTACATAATTTATGCAAATATGAATAAAGGTAACAAATGTAATTTAAGCCCTATAACATCTAGTCGAGAACTAGAAATTAGGATAAGTTGGCATGCCAATAAAAGGGTAGAAATGTAGGCACTAAAAATAATAGTGCTGAGTTAAAATTATGTAGGCACTAAAAATAATAGTGCTGAGTTGAAATTTACGTAGGCACTAAGAATTAGTGCTGAGTTCGAAATTTACGTAGGCACCAAAAAGGTGCTGAGTTGTTATTGAAAATGTAGGCGTTAATCGCCGAGTTATAAATAATTATGTGGGCGCCGAGTATACTGCCGGAGAGCAGAAACCCTATATCCAGTGTTTAGTTCCGGTCTAAGATGTCGTGGGCTATTAAATAAATAACAAAAAAAAAATGATGTGAAGTATGAAATTGATATTGTAAATTTTATATCTTGTATTGTTAAAATTTCAAGCATGCTTAATGAATAAAATGTCATAATTGATGAATTAAATATTTTTGCATGAAGAAAATAGTGTATTATTAATTGAATATTTGGCATGCTAAATAGATTAATTGTAGTTTCTAAAATTTCATTTTAGAATTATTATGTAATTATTGGATAGTTGTCAAACGTACCACTAAGCTAGTAGCTTAGCGCGTGTGTTTCACGCGCAGATAAATAGAAGTAGCTGTTCCGATAGGGCGACCGAAGAAGAGGGAACCCCAAGATCAGATTGCAGCAGTCTAGTTTTTTTTGTATGTTTTGAAAATGATGTTGTAAAAATTAAGTTTTAAGAATTTTGTTGATGTAAATTTGTGGCTTGTAATATTTATAAGTAATGGATTTGGTAATTATATATATCTAGAATTATTGTAGTTATATTTTTAAATATCATGGTTTAATGAATAAGTTATTTTGAATCACAATATTCCCATCACTAGATATATATTTAAATGGAAAAAAAATATGGTGATAAATATTCCGCTAATAATAAACTCAAAAATTGAAATAAAAAAAATATTTATACAAAATTGAGCGTTGGTTTTAAATTAAATGAGCTTAGTAGCACTTCCATATCCTATTAGCGATTAGTAGGGTAAGGGAGCGCTACATTTAGTGGTATCAGAGCCCAGGTTAATGATTCTTAATCAGTGGGTGTAAAATAGAATATGTGTCTCATGCATATGCATAAAATGCTGCAATTTTCTGATTTGGGTCCCTTCTTTTGGTTTATAGGTAGATATGGATTCGGAATCGAAACAAGATTTCTCAGAAGATGAACTGAGCAATAGTCCTTCACGCACAGCCAATCCCAGACAACCTCAATCTGTGAGAGATTCCGGGCCGAGTGTAGTAGCTCCTCCGAGAGCAGAGAGACAGGATAATTTAGGACAGGAGCCTCTTATGGAGCAGATAGCTAATTTATTGCAACGGATAGTACAAGCAGTTCCACAACCAGCTCCACCTCCTCCTGCACCTCAGCCAAAACCCCGGATTGATAAGCTGAGAAAATATGGGGCCACAGATTTTATGGGAAGGAGAGAGGATGACCCAGCAGCTTCAGAGTTTTGGATGGAATCCACAGAAAGGGTGTTTGAGGAATTGGAGTGTCCAGAGGAACAGAAGGTTAGATATGCAGTGTCCCTTTTAAAAGATCATGCCTATGATTGGTGGAAATCAATTTTATCAAAGCCCCAGACACCGAAGCCACCTTCCTGGAATTTCTTCAAGGCAGAATTTAGCAAGAAATATGTGCCAAGAGTTTATGTGAATGAAAAGAAAAGGGAGTTTCAAGACTTGAAGCAGGGAAGCATGTCAGTCACCGAGTATGAGATGGAATTCACCCGACTAAGTAAATATGCAACTGGAATCATCGCTGATGAGGCAGACAGATGCCGAAGATTTGAGGATGGGCTTAATGATGATATTGGGAATATGGTGACCGCCCTTCAGCTTGAGGATTTTGCTACACTAGTATCCTCAGCCATTAGTGTGGAAAAGAGGTCAAAGAGAAAGAGGATAGAAGAGCTACCACGGAGACAGACATTTATCATGGGCCAGACATCAGGTAAAAGGGGGCGGACAGCGCCTAGGTTTTTCCAGTCACAGGGTACTAGATCAAACTTTTCAACTAGGCAAAGCCAGCGGTCGAGGCCAGAGGGATCTACAGCTAGTGCACCAGCTTCGGGTAATAGGAGATTCATATCTGTCACATGTCAACATTGTGGGAGATCACATCCAGGTGATTGCTGGTGGATTACTGGAGCATGCTTACGATGCGGATCTACTGAGCACAAACAGAAAGATTGCCCGAGAGGAAGAGGTACAGGTGGTGTAATATCAGTTCAGCTTCAGAATGTCACTCGAGGCAGAGGCAGGGGACAAGGACAGTCTAGAAGTGGCAGAATTGGGCAGAGTATATCAGAATCAGTGAATAGAGCAGAAGGTAGTCGAGCCCCAGCCCGAGCATATGCCATGAGAGCTCGTGAGGAGCAGGATGCCCCGGATGTGATAATTGGTAAATTTTCTCTTTATGATACTGATTTATTTGCACTGATAGATCCGGGTTCTACACATTCATATTTATGTATGTCACCACCTAGTCACGGTAATATGGTAGCAGAGGAATTAGATTATGATATATTAGTGACCAATCCTTTGGGTCATGGAGTGAAAGTTAGTCGAGTCTATAAAAATAGTCCAATCAAAGCTCAAAATGTAGAATTCCCAGCTGATCTAATAGAGTTGCCATTCCGTGAGTTTGATGCAATCTTGGGGATGGATTGGTTAACTCGGCATAAGGCAGTGGTGGATTGTCAGTATAGGAGAGTGACTTTCAAGAATTCAGGGCAGGATGACGTGATTGTCCTAGGCGAGAACCGACCATACTTGACTAATGTCATTTCTGTGACGAAGGCAAGTAAGCTTATCAAAAAAGGATGTGAAGCATTTTTGGCACATATTGTAGATACCAAAAAGGAGAGTCTAGATCTCAGGGAGATTCCAACAGTATGTGAATATCCAGATATATTTCCTGAGGACTTGCCTGGGTTACCACCTGTCAGAGAGATAGAGTTTGCCATTGATGTTTTGCCAGGCACAGCCCCAATATCGATCACTCCCTACAGAATGGCACCTGCTGAACTAAAAGAATTAAAGGTCCAGTTGCAAGAGTTGTTAGAGAAAGGGTTTATCAGGCCTAGTGTCTCACCTTGGGGTGCTCCTGTTCTATTTGTGAAAAAGAAGGATGGCACCTTTCGGTTGTGTATTGATTATCGTCAGTTGAATAAGATGACAATTAAGAACAGATATCCCTTACCGAGAATAGATGACTTGTTTGATCAGTTGAAAGGAGCAGGGGTATTTTCTAAAATTGACCTCAGATCAGGTTATCACCAATTGAGAATTAAAGAATCAGACATTTCAAAAACAGCATTTAGGACTCGGTATGGTCATTACGAGTTCTTAGTAATGCCTTTTGGCTTGACGAATGCCCCAGCAGCATTTATGGATCTAATGAATAGAATCTTTAGGCCTTATTTGGACCAGTTCGTGGTGGTATTCATAGATGATATCTTGGTGTACTCTAGAAGCAAAGAAGAGCATAATCAACATCTTCGTATTGTCTTTCATATCTTGAGAGAGAATCAATTATATGCAAAGTTGTCAAAATGTGCATTCTGGTTAGATGAGGTAGCCTTTCTAGGGCATATTGTCTCAGTCGATGGGATCAGAGTCGACACTAGTAAGGTAGAGGCAATCCTCAACTGGAAACCGCCTCGGAATGTGACAGAAGTGAGAAGTTTTCTTGGTTTGGCTGGTTATTATCGGAGATTTGTGAAAGGATTTTCAATGATAGCCTCACCACTGACAAAATTGCTTAGAAAGGAGACCAGATTTGAGTGGTCAGAACGATGCCAGACTAGTTTTGATAAGTTGAAGAAAATGTTGACAGAGGCACCAGTGTTGACACAACCTACTGCGGGAAAAGATTATGTGGTGTACAGTGATGCTTCCCTTAATGGTTTGGGCTGTGTACTAATGCAAGAAGGCAAAGTGATTGCTTATGCTTCCAGACAACTGAAGCCTCATGAGAGAAATTATCCGATACATGATCTGGAACTAGCAGCTATTGTGTTTGCATTGAAAATATGGCGACACTACTTGTATGGTGAGCAATGTTATATCTATACAGACCATAAAAGTTTGAAATATTTGCCTTCACAAAAGGAACTCAATCTGAGACAGAGGAGATGGCTAGAATTGATCAAAGACTACAATTGTATCATTGACTATCAGCCCGGTAAGGCCAATGTGGTTGCTGACGCGCTGAGTAGAAAAACTCTTGCAGGTAAATGTTAAAACTTAAATGTATTAAGTGAAAAAAAAAATGGAATAATAAGTTCTTTATATATTATTTTGGCAGAATTGCGGATTCAACCCACATTGATCCAACAAGTAAAGGACAATCAGAAGCAAAACACGAAATTAAAGGAAATCTTTGAAATGGTGAAAAAGGGTGAAAAACCAGAATTTACTATTGAAGCAGATGGGAGTATAAGGCATAAGGGCAGGTTGTGTGTGCCAGACATACCAGAATTGAAACAATATATTTTGAAGGAGGCTCACAACGTTATTTATGCAATGCACCCAGGAAGCAACAAAATGTATCATGACTTGAAGGCATATTACTGGTGGCCAGGAATGAAAAGAGATATCACGGAGTATACTACCAGATGTTTAACTTGTCAGCAAGTGAAGGCAGAGCATCAAGTACCAAGTGGATTATTGCAGTCTATTTCAATTCCGGAGTGGAAATGGGAAAGAGTCACAATGGACTTTGTTTCTGGTTTGCCCTTGACACAAAAGAGGCATGATGCAGTATGGGTAGTAGTAGACCGGCTCACCAAATCAGCTCACTTTCTACCGATCAAGATGGATTATCCACTTAACCGTTTGGCAGAGATCTATGTTAATGAGATAATCCGTTTACATGGTGTGCCAGTTTCAATCATTTCAGATCGAGACCCGCGGTTCACTTCACAATTCTGGAAAAGTTTGCATCAAGCCATGGGTACTCGACTCAATTTCAGCACAGCGTTCCACCCACAAACAGATGGACAATCAGAGAGGGTCATACAGATATTGGAAGATATGTTGAGGAGTTGTGTGATAGAATTTGAAGGCAGTTGGGATAAACATCTTCCATTGATAGAATTTGCCTACAATAATAGTCACCAAGCCAGTATCGGTATGGCACCATATGAAGCCTTATATGGGAGAAAATGTAGAACGCCTCTAGGTTGGACCGAGCTTAGCGAAAAGAAAGTAATGGGTCCCGATCTAGTCCAACAGACAGAGGAAAAAGTCAGAGTAATAAGAGATAGACTGAAAGCTGCTGCTGATAGACAGAAATCATATGCAGATTTAAAAAGGAGAGATATTGAATATACAGTTGGTGACAAAGTGTTCTTAAAAGTCTCACCTTGGAAAAGGATTTTCCGATTTGGAAAGAAAGGAAAGTTGAGTCCTAGGTTCATTGGACCATACGAGGTACTTGAACGCATAGGTCCAGTGGCGTACAAATTAGCTCTACCACCAGAGTTAGACAAGATTCACAACGTATTCCATGTGTCCATGTTGAGAAGATATCGATCAGATCCATCTCATATCATATCAGCAGAACCTATAGAGATACGACCAGATCTAACTTATGAAGAGGAGCCAGTGAAAATTTTAGCTCGAGAAATGAAAGAGCTACGAAACAAAAAGGTACCATTGGTGAAGGTCCTGTGGAAAAATCATAAGTCAGAAGAGGCAACTTGGGAAAATGAAGAGGTGATGAAGGCTCAGTATCCACAATTATTCCACTCCAGCTAAACAGGTAAATTTCGAGGACGAAATTTTTTTTTTAGGAGGGGAAAATTGTAATACCCGATAATTTAGGCCACGGTCGCGGTTGACTGAAATTCGGTGTACCGAACCGATCGAGGTCTAAATTCGGACATGAAAGAAATAAATTAAAATAATAATAAGATGGGAGAAAAATATTTTAGATATTATTAATTGAGAATTTTGAAGTTTGGAATTAAAATTGAGAAAAAAATAATTTTTCGCTGAACGAAATTGGAAATTGCAGTGTTTTTGGCACAGATATTTTAAGAAGGCATAAAAATGGAATATTCTTTATCTAAGGAAAGGAATATTCTTTTGATTAAAATAAAGTAAGAGTGATTTAAATTAATGGACCAATAGGAAGCAAGATTAGTAACTAATCCTAACCACCCACCTAATCCAACTATAAAAAGTCAAATTTCCACTTTTTTAACCATTCTTCTTCTTCCTCACCTTAATTACACCCATTTCTCTCCCTTTTTCTCTCTTTGCCGTGAGCTTCTCCTCCTCCCTTGATGTTCTTCTTTTTGTTCTCCAATTAAAGCAAAGATTAGATGAAAAAAAGTGGGATTAAGGCAAGATCATGAAGAAAGTGAAGTAAAGTGAGCAAAACCAAGGAAGAGGAAGGAAGAAAGGAAGAGAAAAAGAGAGAAAGAAGTTTTTAGCCATTTGGAAGATCTTCAAAGGTGAGTTTAGATTTTCCATCTCCTTACTTTCTTCTTCTCATTTCTTTGAGTTTGGGGTTAGTTGCCATTATAGCTAGTAAATTAGGGTTATTAGTATGTTAATGGTGATTAAGGGTGGATTAGTATGATTAGTGTAAAATTTGTTGTTAGGACAAAGAAGTGAACAAACTTTAAACCAAAATCAAAGGGGAAGTAAGGGCAAGGAAAAGGCTATCTAAGAGGAAGAGAAAAGTGAAGAAAAATAGAACTTTGAGGTATGTACATTTGGCAAAAATTCAATATAGAAAAGTATTGATTTTGATTTTGTGATGTAGTGAATTTATGTATGAAATTCTGAACATTTGATTGAGTGATTAAATGATGCCATGAATGTGAAAATAAAGACTAGAAAATGAGGTTGATGCATGAAAATGGAAAATGTATGAATTATTTGATGTGCTGGAAAATTCGTCTTATGAACAGTATCTAGTGTTTTGGTCATAACTTGAGTTCTGGAAATCATTTCTGAGTGATTCTTGCTGGATTGGAAAGTTAAGACATAGGGCTTGAACTTTCATTCAGACCATTAGACCTAAATATTCCTGGAATTAGGTGGAAAATGGACTCAAACTTTGAACTAGAAATCTGTCCAGAAAAAAAAATACTGGGCAGATTGCAGTGAACATAGGTTGAAACAAAAATTCATAACTTTTGCTAAGAAATTATTTTTAATGTGATTCCAGTTGTAAATTAAAGATAAGACATGTACCTGAATTTTTCTAGTTGATCACTTGTCCAAATGCCATCTAGAAATGGATGAAAAAGATATAGAAAGATAAGGCAGAAATCTGTCCAGTAAAATACTGGGCAGATTGCAATGAACGTAGCTTAGGAGAAAATTCATAACTTTTGCTACGAAATTCGTTTTAATGTGATTCCAGTTGGAAATTAAATTTAAGACATTTAATTATATTTTGTTAGTTGATAACATGTCCAAATTCTGTCTAAAAATAGACGAAAAATACAGAGCAATATAAGGCTGAAATGCTGTCCAGAATAGGACTGCTGGTAGAAATGTGTTGATTGTGGATTTTTGTGTTAGAAAATGTATTAAGTGAATTTTTCTTATAGTTATAATGATTAAATGAGCTAATATGAGGTTGTAAAATATTGAATGGGAATGATTGCATTTATATTAATGTTTCCCTACATAATTTATGCAAATATGAATAAAGGTAACAAATGTAATTTAAGCCCTATAACATCTAGTCGAGAACTAGAAATTAGGATAAGTTGGCATGCCAATAAAAGGGTAGAAATGTAGGCACTAAAAATAATAGTGCTGAGTTAAAATTATGTAGGCACTAAAAATAATAGTGCTGAGTTGAAATTTACGTAGGCACTAAGAATTAGTGCTGAGTTCGAAATTTACGTAGGCACCAAAAAGGTGCTGAGTTGTTATTGAAAATGTAGGCGTTAATCGCCGAGTTATAAATAATTATGTGGGCGCCGAGTATACTGCCGGAGAGCAGAAACCCTATATCCAGTGTTTAGTTCCGGTCTAAGATGTCGTGGGCTATTAAATAAATAACAAAAAAAAAATGATGTGAAGTATGAAATTGATATTGTAAATTTTATATCTTGTATTGTTAAAATTTCAAGCATGCTTAATGAATAAAATGTCATAATTGATGAATTAAATATTTTTGCATGAAGAAAATAGTGTATTATTAATTGAATATTTGGCATGCTAAATAGATTAATTGTAGTTTCTAAAATTTCATTTTAGAATTATTATGTAATTATTGGATAGTTGTCAAACGTACCACTAAGCTAGTAGCTTAGCGCGTGTGTTTCACGCGCAGATAAATAGAAGTAGCTGTTCCGATAGGGCGACCGAAGAAGAGGGAACCCCAAGATCAGATTGCAGCAGTCTAGTTTTTTTTGTATGTTTTGAAAATGATGTTGTAAAAATTAAGTTTTAAGAATTTTGTTGATGTAAATTTGTGGCTTGTAATATTTATAAGTAATGGATTTGGTAATTATATATATCTAGAATTATTGTAGTTATATTTTTAAATATCATGGTTTAATGAATAAGTTATTTTGAATCACAATATTCCCATCACTAGATATATATTTAAATGGAAAAAAAATATGGTGATAAATATTCCGCTAATAATAAACTCAAAAATTGAAATAAAAAAAATATTTATACAAAATTGAGCGTTGGTTTTAAATTAAATGAGCTTAGTAGCACTTCCATATCCTATTAGCGATTAGTAGGGTAAGGGAGCGCTACATTAACTATATGACATGATTATGGACATACTAAAGTCAATCTCTTGAGCCAATGAGAAATTGACTAGGTCTTACCTAGGTATATGCATGAATTTACAACCCAAAATAGAAATCAAATTCCTATTTCTAAGCCTTCTTGTTTATGGTACCATCTCTTTTGCTTCTTGCTTCTTTGTATCTTCATTCTATCCTAATCCTATGTAATCTAATTACATATATGAAATTATAGAAAACCTCAATTTACATTTGAGGGGAGTAATATGAGAAGAGAAATACATAAGAAAGAAAAAGAGGTAGAGATACGCAGACCCTATTTAACATAAAAAAAAATAATTTTATGCATGCTCAATCACATTGGGCCTAAATCCATAATCATCCATCATGCCTTTTCATACACCCTTAACATGCATTCTCTAATGCACAAAATAAAAATGACAACTTTGGATTTCAATTTGTAAATCGATTCAACACTTGAATTGAAATTGCCTATATGTGTTCTTTCAGTTAATTTAATTTTGTATGTCATTTTAAAGTGAAATATAATATTTAATCAAATTAAATTAAATTCCATATTTCCATAAATAATTCAAAATTAATTCTCCTTAAAATCAGAATAATATGATGTTAAACTTAAACAATTTAATTTTAATATACATACCAATTTCTAGTCATACTAGAATTACAATTGCACAACTTAAATTAATTCAAAATTAATTTCCAAAAATTATAAAAATTTTCAGAATATCAAATCACCATTCTAATTATCTTTAGGTCAGCTCAAGTTCATCAAAATATTTTTTTGCACAAGCCAAAATTACTAAGACAAACAAACCAACACACTTAGACGCTCAAAATGACTAATTCGACATCTAGAATTTTTAAAATTTCAAATGCTTGAAAAATAATTTTGGCATATATCTAACATCAAAATAACATATTTTTAATCACATAAAAATTATTTCAAGGTGATGGAAATAAAATAAACACATATAAAAAAATCAAACAAAACAGCCTCACCGGGTATGCTAAAACAGTCATGTTTTTGTGTTTGTTTGAAAAATTAACTAAATTAATTTTTAATTAATTATTAGACACTTCCAGAGGCATAAACATATTCTCAATATGTCTAAATAAGTTTTTTCATAATTAAATTACAAGAGCCTTATCAATTAAGCCAAACAACAACACATGTTCATAAAAATGCAATTTTAGGAATTTTTGAAATAAATCCGAAATTAATTATTTGAATCACATTCAAATCATTTTTCAATCAAAATAATCATTCTTAATCATCCCATGATCAGATTAAATAAATAAAAATATGTAAATTATATATTACAAATTAATTTCAATTTTTCAAAACCTATTGATCCAAAATCATCAAGAACATGCAATCCCATTGCACTTTCAATTAAAATTACTTTTAATGGATCCAAGGAGGCTCTGATACCAATGTTGGGTTTTGAAGAATGAATTATATTCATAAACGCAGTGAAAAATAAAATTTTTCTAAACCCAAAAATAAAAGCTCATACTTGTACCATTAAAATTATTTTATATAAATGTAAATGTTAAAAATTATACCTTATAATTTTTATTTGTTCTTCAAATCTTCACTTTGTTAGGTTGTAGCAAACCACAACAATCCACACTAGGATGTCTCTAATGATAATCCACATGAAGAATAAAGAAGAAACTATCAAGAGAATTTTTTCGTAGCCTGCCTAGCCCGCGCAGGCCCGTGACATTCCCGAACGATTTTTTCGTGCGATCTCATTGCGATCCATCCTAAAATAATTCTCTCGTATTTTGGATCCTATCCAAGACCATTTTACTCGTTCTCCATATCTTCAATGCATGTGACCCATTAGGTTCCCGGTTATGTTGGCCACTTAAATTAACAATTAATTTAAGCATGTCATAAGCAGTATCTAGCAACACATCATGACCCCCAATTGACTAGAAAGCCAGTGGTTTGACTACGAACCTTTCCATGGACAATTTTTGTGCAATTATTCCTTTCACTATTCTATACCCCACTTGGTTCAGAGTATGGACACGTGTCAACTCCCACTAGACTGACTACGTCACGTCTAGTCCAAGTAATGTTAGTTCTTGTCCTTGAGGCTCATTACTCTATTAGATATGTTATTGAAGACTATCTTTATGACATTTCCACTCCTGCCAGAGATTCCTGAGTAATGACCACGATAAGAGGTCATGGGTATACACTCCTTCTATCAAGAGTGGTGAATCCTTTGTTGGTTACCCAATTACCTTCGAATACCTCAAGCTGTATCCAATCACCACCCTATGAGTTATCTCTCTGAGGAAACAAGGAATAGCGTCAAAATACAGAATCAATATTCAAGATATCCTTGAGTACCTCAAGTCTAAGGATACTTGCACCATTGCTATAATGAGACTATCATTGACATTTGAATAGATTATCCATACGATTGTCTCATAGTTGGTCATCCAATGTACTTAGCTACACTTAGCAAGCATCCACATGTTAACTCTAAACATCTCATGTTTATAGATTATGAGATCTACTACTCGATCCAATCAAGGAGTGTAACATGTGCTAGTCTGTCTGGATTAATAATATTCCGTCTCATTAATCCTATGACTAGGGATAATTTTGATACTAACATAATTACACATGATAAAAATCTCAATATCATGATCTCATCATGATTTCCTTCATGCTATGTTATGTATCAAGGACTTCATTAATTGATTTAAGATCACTTATCAATTCATATATCAAATGAACATCAAATTAATGAAAAAGCCTTTTATTAATCAAATAAATTTGTACAATAAGTGCTAAAGGTGATTGCCTTTAGAGCACTCCTCTAACAATTTCCACTTCGGCCAGAAATTCCTAAGTAATGACTCAGATAAGAGGCCATAGGTATACACTGCTTCTATCAAGAGTGGTGAATCATTTTTCAGTTACCCAACTACCTTTGAATACCTCAAGTTGGACATAATCACCACCCTATGAGCAACCTCCCTGAGGCAATAAGGAATAGTGTCAAAATATAGAATTAGTATCCAAGATATCTTTTACTACCTCAAGTCTAAGGATGCTTGTACCATTGCTATGATGAGACTATCATTGACATTTGAATAGATTATCCATATGACTATCTCATAGTAGTTCATCCAATGTACTTAGCTATACTTAGCAAGCATCCATATGTTAACTCTAAACATCTCATGTTTACAGATTATGAAATCTACTTCTTGATCCAATCAAGAAGTATAACATGTGATAGTCTATCCGGATTAACAATGTCCCATCTCATTAATCCTATGAGTAGGGATAATTTATGTAACATCCTCGACTTCCTACATATGCATTTTTACATGCATATCATTTGGACATATGCATTTGCATATATTTTACTTGAATACGTACATTTCATATATATTTTTATAGGGACAAGTTCACAAAATACATTAACTATATGTGTGTGTATTTTGCAATTGTACTGTATTGAACTTGTGCATTTTATAATTTAGTTGAGGATGACATGAAATTGAAATTTATCAGAATAAAATTATTATATCAAATTAATGAAGAAAAATGAAAAGAAACAAAAGAAAGAGGGGAAAGAAAAAGAAAAGAAAGGATAAAAAAAATAGGGAGAAGATGAAAAAAGTGAGGAGGTGGGAGGTGGACCTTATCTTCCTCCTCACCATTCCGCCTCCCTCACTCCAATTTTGTTTCTTCTTCTTCTTCCACCATTTCAACCTTATTTTCTTCCTTATTTCACTTAGGTTTTGTATCAAATTTTTTTTCAAGTTCGTTCTTGGTAAGTAACATTCTCTCCATTATTCTTGTGTTGGTTTGAACTGTTAGGGTTATGTTGCAGCAGTGTATTGCACTCTAATTTGGATGATCTTAAGAACAAAATTTGGAGAATTTTCAAACATAAAAGTTGTTCATTTATATCTTAATTTTATGGATATATAAATATTTTTGTAATATATGGTGTATATGAAAAGATATTGTCATATCATTTGAATTGGTCTAGGTGTGAACCCTAGTTGAGTTAGCTACTGTGTCCATTTGTTTTAAATATGATAGAGCCCTTATTTTAAGTATCTCAAAACACAAAAGTTGTAGATACATGTTTTTATCTATGTGTATACCAAATGTAAGGTTAATATGTCTTGTGTATGTTGATTTATGGTAAATGAAACCATGATTGTTCTATAGTTTGAGCTGTCTGCTTAGTGCCCTAGGCAGATCCAACAAATGTTTTGGCCATTTTGAGCACCTTATAGATTGATTCTATAAATCATCAAAAAATTAAAGTTATAGGTATATATCTTAGCTTAAATTTGGTAGTAATGTTAATATGTTATGTATAGAGTAAGATATAGCCTTCTTAAGTTATACTGGTCCAAAAGCCAACTCTGTTATGTACCGGTGAAATATTTTTTATAATTTGAGGACCTTAGACACATAATTGATAAAAGTTGTAAACATAAAAAATATTCCATTTGAACCTATCTAAGTGTCTACCAATGTTTGTTATAATCTAACTTACATATTGTAAGATATGAAGGACTACATTTGGTACCCTAAAATTGCCAAAGGGCAGAAATAGGGTAGAAAACATAATACAATTGGGAATTCCACCAAATATTGTACAATGATTCAATTTCTCTGAAATTTGAGTAAGTTATAGAATTATATGTTAGATTTAATTAGAAATAAGAATCACATAAATTAGACAATGTTAGAAAAATTTTAGGGGTTAATCAGTCCCATAAGGTCACACTGCCTTAGAGAAAAACAAACCCTAACTATATATATGGACTATGTACATTAATTTGTTTAAGCCAAATTAAGTTTCTTTAGTCATAAATTAATCAATTATATTTCCATATTAGGCTCACAACATATTGGAGACCTATAAGGAGGGGATAGACAATAAGTTAAGGGTCGGAATCAAAGGAGAAAGGTGAGTACAATTATCAAACGATTTCTTTAGTGCATATGAATATTGGTTATTATGTGATATGTGAGATGATTTCTGGTTATGTGATTAATATGATTGTCATGATTTGACATTGATAATGAGATAATGGATAATTTGTGACATATGTAGTACATATAAGTGGTATATGTGTGGTATATTTGCGATATATGTTTGGCATACGTGATACATACATGGTTTATGTATAACATATGTGAAGTATATGCACGGCGTATGTGGTATATATGTGATAAAGATACAATAGTTAATGAATGCTTAGTTACAAATGCATATGCATATAGACTAAAAAGGCATTGTGAGTAGTTAATCGATATTGTAAAGCAAAAGAAGAGGCCTATAACCCAACAAATGTGCAAATGAAACAAATGATCAAGCTAGCTATCAAATGCAAATGTTCATATGGAAACTCGGAGCAATGTCTATTTAACTTGGTCACAACAAAATAAAATGGGCTAAGCAAATATTAGTGATTATATGTTTAAATTTTACTCATAATTATATGATAATGGTGAATGCAATGGGTTGTGATTTGTTACTATAAGTTGCTCGGTACTTTAGAACTTGTTTGATGATTACTCTCACTAAGATGCAACTCATCAATTTGCATAATTTTTCAGGTAAAGGAAAGTGATAGCTTATTTTGGGTGGCAAATAGAAGACATGGAATACAAGTTATTAGCCGAGCCTCACCGCTCTCTCACCTTGCATTCCATACGAACATGGAATCATGTCATCTACATTTTGGATTTATGTCAATATACATGTATATTTACTCGAAGTTGTAGAATGATATATAAATGGATGCAACTAGTAAATCGTAGATGTAAAGTTTATGTTTTAATATATGTGAAAAATGTTGATTTGCAGATTTATTGAATGATGATATGGATATGATGATAAAAAATTACTATTAATGTTGATAGGTTCGTTTAACTTATCTGTATGCCATATGTGATTACTAGACATAAAGATAGGTTTTATTAAAATGTATAAGGTATGATATTACAATTTAGATACTAACTTAATTACACATAATAAGAATCTCAATATCATGATCTCATCATGATTTCCTTCATGCTATGTTATGTATCAAGGACTTCATGAATTGATTTAAGATCACTATCAATTTATATATTAAATGAATAAGAAATTAATGGAAATGCCTTTTATTAATTAAATAAATTTGTACAATAAGTGCTAAAAGTGATTGCTTTTAGAGCACTTATCTAACACTATGAACCCTAGAAAACTTCTGATCTCAGTCACATTTTTAGGTGGTTGCTAATTCATGATTGCCTCTATCTTATTAAGATCTACTCTAATCCCCTCTACCGATACTATATGCGCAAGAAAAGCAACCTCATTAAGCCAAAATTCACACTTGCAGAGTTCGAAATACAACTTATGTTCCCAAAGAATCTGTATTATAACCTTATAGTGTTGATGATGTTCCTCTCTACTTTTGGAATATACTAGTATGTCATCAAGAAAAACCACCACAAATTGATCCAAATATTGTTGTAATATCTGATTTATTAAATCTATAAACGTTGTAGGAGCATTGGTCAACCCAAAAGGCATAACCAAAAACTCATAATGGTCGTATTTAGTTTGGCAAGTTGTCTTAGCAACAACTTCTCACTTAAGTCTCAATTGCTGATACCCTAACCATAGATCAATCTTAGAGAACACTCTAGCTCCCCTCAACTGATCAAAGATATCCTTTATCCATGGCAATAAATATTTGTTCTTTATAGTCACTTTATTCAGTTGTCGATACTCTATCTATAACCTCATAGACCCATAGTTCTTCTAAACGAAGAGGATTGGCACACCCTACGGAGAAACACTCGATGTGATGAAACCCTTGTCCAATAGCTCTTTCAACTGTTCTTCCAATTTTCTCATATCGGATGGTGCCATTCTATATGGTGTTGCTGAAATAGAGGTAGTACCTAGTAAAAGTTCTATTGAAAACTCTACCACTCTTTCTGGTGGCAACCTTGGTAGTTCCTATGGATATTCATTCACTATCAAAACACTATCCAAACTTGGACTCTCTCTCATCGAGTCCATCACATGGGATAACTAAGCCTTGCATCCCTTTTAAATCATTCTCAATTGTTGTGAGAACCTTTCACCTTGAACTATAATTGCCTTTCTTGTAACACTCGCCGATATAGCCAGAAAAACCCTCACCAACTTTACCAATGGATGCTATAATGTTGTTTTGCAGAAAACTCATTAACTTAAAACTTTTCATATTTAAAATATGTTTAACATAAATAAGTATAAAACCATCATAATATTAAAATCTTGATCAATCGATCCATATTATAGTATATAATGTATGTTTCCAGCTTCATTAGCCTTATATTACAAAACTCCATTAAGAAATAACATTACATGTTCTTAAACATCAATGACATGTAAAACAAAACACACAATCCCATGACATAAACAATAATACATAAATTCCATGTATGATAACAGACCCTAAACTGGGTGCACTCTAACTAATCTTTGGTGGCTCGTAACTCTTCCAGTCAACTCTTGTCTATTGTCTTTCAACATATGTGCAAGAAACCCACATGCTAAGCAAACTAATGCTTAGTGGTAGATATGTTCATAAAAATTTTAAATTTAAATAATGTCATACAATGTCATCCCATTCAGCTCATGATCATTTCTAAAATCATACATTCTAGTTGTTACATGTTTTGATGTAATATCACCATGTCTATCTTATCGTAGACATAACATATAAACCATGTATATTATACACATACACATATATTTCATTTCCAATTACCATATCACCTACCTAATATAAACATTACATTTATTTTACTTAGCTCAAGATTCTCTAAACAATAAATAGTAGGTCACATAACAACCATACAAAAGCTTCCATTTTATATTCATTTAACTTCTATTTTTATATCACCCGAGACTATTTAAGCTTTTATTATTACACATGTTTCTACCCCAGAACTGTAAACTTGACTATCCATATGCGGGACATGAGATAGGAGCACACACAATCCAAGCTTAAACCACCCGACTGAACCTGTAATAGCTCATCTAGCTACTTAACTCAATGGCACTCCATAATCTGATCTTAAACTACATTAACTAAAAATAATATCACATGCTAGCAAATCCAAGATCAAGTGCACTCATATATTGAGTTTTAACCACTTCCTTTTATCTTTCAATTCATTTCATCACATTCTATAACTGTCACTATATCCCATTTAAGCATAGTCATACCAATGCATAAATGTCAAATCATAAATTCCAAATGTGATTTTCCATGTATACATACATCCCATAATATGTATTTTACAAACGATCAATTAAGATCATAAACCAAAATGTGTATAAAATACATTCATCCTGCTTCACGGGCGTGAACTACTTATTCATGGTTGTGATGGTATATTTTCACGGTTACCTTATCTGTGAACCATCACATGAAACAAATAGAGCATTCAAGGGCGTGATGCCACATCATTCACAGCTTCCTAACCATGACACTAAACCATAAAATTATTGGTTCATGCAAGTTCATTAGTCTCGACATTCATGACAATGTTTATATGTTCACAGTATGGATGCTAGAACTTCATGATTTCTCTAGCCGTGAAACAAAGTGTGAACTCTACTGTCTGATTTGGACACCCCATTCATGGGTGTGACACCCTTGTCATAGGAGTAAATCATGCATTTCCAGTAAACTCAAAACAAAGCATTTTCATGCATTTCATGCAAAAGTTATATGATTAATCAATGTTAATCACTCCTATCAATACTTTCATACATATACCATGTCCACAACATATTTAAACAACATTCAAGTCATTCCAACCTCATTTTAGGTCATTTGAAACCATAACATATCATATATGTCTTCTAACTTATTTACCCATGTTATTAATTATCCATAATATGTATTTTCATAATTTTACAATTCACAACATGTAAAACATACTAAGATGCATGGAAAGCGAATTTAAATGCCAGTATGTACTAACCTTTCACCAAAATGGAGTCTTAATTACTTTACAAGCCTTTCAAGCTTGTTTTCCCCTTTGTGATGTGTTCCTTTACTCACTAATCGAACCTATCATCATAAAATATTCCTATCATAATCCAGGATCTATTAAAGCATATAAGCATAAGCCACAAAGAGAAAATGTACCCACGATAACATTAGTGGCCTCAAGATCCACTCATGTCCTCATGGGACAAGCTCTTGCTAGAGCCCTATTTAGTCCTAATCTATTGACCATCTCTGATATAGTATGACTAGGTTTTGACTGACCTTTTCGGTTTTGCTATTGTCTCTATACTAGAATCGATCCAATCTCTATGTAGGCACTATACTACCCAATAACAGACAATCCCTCCTTAAATGATCTCAGAACCCACATTTGTAACAAGCCCTGACAGCTACCTAACATTTGCCCTAATGGCACATACAACATATCCCATATACTAGTACAACTCCACTCAAGTTTTGCAGCTATGAAGTGGCAGTAGTAGAAGTAGCTCTAGGGGATGGTCCTCTTCCATAGGAATTAGGTGGTGAAAATCCCTAGTTGTTTCCCCTAAATTGTGACTACCAAAGAAAAAGCAACCCTTATTGCCTAAAGGCTATCCATGCTAGCTAATGGCTTCCTGGAATACTCATTTGTCTTATTCCCTTTATTTTTCTCAACACTGATGGCTGCAGATACAAACTTCACAGAGTCCTCAATCTGAAAAATTGTAACTTGATAGCTAATATTCTCATGTAAACCATCCTCAAACTGGCAACAATGACCTATCTCATCCTCAAGAATCCCGACTACATACTTGCTCAACCTGATGAACTCTCACTCATAATTTGTAACAGTTATATTTCCATGCTATAAATCTTGGAATTCCTTCTTCTTCTTGTTCACATACACTCATAGTACATATTTCTTCTTAAATCCTTCCATAAAAAAGACTCATGTCGGTGGCTATGGTGTTTGTGGCTTCAACAAAATTGTCTTCCACCAATCGTATAAATGATTTTGAAGCAAAAAAATTGCATACCTTAGCTTGTGCTCAAAAATACACTTTATCTCTTTGAAGACTCTCTCTGTATTTTCTAACCAAAAATTAGCAGTTGTTGGATCATCCTCACTCTTACTAGAAAAATCGATAGCCTGAGCTTACATATTTGTATCTATAGTCTCGGTGATAGAGGAGGTGGAACTAGAAGTGGTATTGGCTATGGAGCTACCTGTGGCATATTTTGCACTAGTTGTTGTAGCAAGCCTGCTATCTACTACATAAATGGTATCTAGACCAGCTCAGCCTATCTAGTGGTGTGTTGAGAAGGAAATGGTACAACACCCAGAATATGTATGCTAGCAACACTAAACTGATCCTGAGCACGAGCATTGCTAGGACTATTGCTTTCTGCAATGTCATAAAGATCTATTGCATCACTTTCTATAACCTTTCACTTACACATAGAAGTTGATAGAGAAGTAGCCCATGTCAAAGTCAGATGAGACACAATGAATGCATGATTAAAAACAAACCCCTTTTACCCTATTTTGGTTAAAAAACACCTAAACCTAAACTCTGATACCAATAAATGTAACACCCACCGATATAATCGGGAAAACCCTCACCAACTGTATTGATGAATGCTACAGTGTTGTTTTGTGAAAAACTCATTAACTTAAACTTTTTATATTTAAAATCTATTTAACATAAATAAGCATAAAACAATCATAATATTAAAATCCCAATCCATTAATCAACATCATAGTATATAACATATATTTCCAGCTTCACCAGCCTTATGTTACAAAAATCCATTATGAAGTACCATTACATGTTCTTAAACATTAAAGACATGTAAACCAAAACCCACAATCCCATGACATAAAAAAATACATAAATTCCATGTATGATAACACACCCCAAACTGCGTGCACTCTGTTTGATCTCTAGTGGCTCATAACTCTTCCAATCAACTCCTATCTACTGGCTCTGAACCTACATGCAAAAAACCCATATGCTAAGCAAACTAATGCTTAGTAGTATATATGTGCATAAAAATTCTATATTTAAATAATGTCATGCCATTCACCTCATGATCATTCCTAGAATCATACATTCTAGTTGTTACATGCTTCGATGTCATATCGCCATGTCTATCTTACCATAGACATAACATATAAGCCATATATGTTGTACACATATACACATATTACATTTCCAATTACCATATCACCTACCTGATATAAACATTACATTAATTTTACTTAGTCCAAAATTCTCTAAACAACAAAGAGTAGGTAACATAACAACCATATAAAACCTTCCACTTAATATTCATTTAACTTCCATTTTTATATCACCTGAGACTCTCTAAGCTTTTATTATTATATATGTTTATGCCCTATAACTCTAAACTTGACTATCCAAATGTGGGATACAAGATAAGGGTGCTCACAATCCAAGCTTAAACCAGTCGACTCATAACTGGTAACAACTCATCCAAGCTCTTTAAGTCAAAGGTGCTCCACAGTTTGAGCTTAAGCCATATTGACTGAGAATAATATAGCATGCTAGCAAATCCAGGATCAAGTGTGCTCATATACTGAGCCTTAACCACTTATCATTGTATCATATCAAAGTAACTCATACGGTACCATTCACCTTCCTCAATGGTATACCATCTATCCTATTACAAGCATAAGACTAGAGAACTACGCATATAACTCATAACCTTTTATCTTTCAATTCATTTCATCACATGCTATTACTAGCATTGTATCTCATTTATGCATACTCATACCAATGCATAAATGTCAAATAATATATTCCATATGTTATTTTCCATGCATACATACATCCCATACACATGAATTTAACAAACCATAAATTAAGATTGTAAATCAAAATGTGCATATAATACATTCATTTTGCTTTATGATCTGGAACTACTTATTCATGGCTATGAAAGTATACTTTCATGATTACCTTACCCATGAATCATCACATAAAAGAAATAGAGCATTCACGGGAGTGAATTACCTATTCAGGACTGTGACACCATGTCATTCATGGCTTTCCAAACATGACACCAAATTGTGAAATTCTCGGTTCATGCAAGTTCATCAGCCTCGACATTCATGACCGTGACTTTATGTTCATGGGTGTGGATGCTTGAATTTCATTACTGTTGCCTAGACGATGAGCTAAGAAGGGGGTTGAATTGGTTAGCAACTAAAAAATTGCTTAACTTGAAAGTGCAAAATAAATTAAATAGAGTAAGGAAGTAGAGATATCACACACAAGATTTATAGAGGTTCGAGTATTAACAAACTCTACTTTTCTCCCCAAGAAAACTGTACGTGAAAAAAAGATGAAAATGAATTTTGAATCTCTCAATTGGATGTTTCAGTAACACACTAAGTGTTACAATGGAGTTTTTGAAGCTCACTCCCAACTATGGTGTTTCTTTCAAAGACTAACACCTAACCCAGAAATTCCTTTGTGTTTTTCAATGGCTCACACAAAAATCAATTCCTTGTGTTTTATGGCTTCACACAATAAACCCTTACAAGTGTTTCACTCTTAACCTGAAATACCCAAACTCACTTTTGAGTAATTGGTTATAATGAAAACACTCAACAACCTATAATGCTATGAAGTAATGAGCAATTAGGTTTCCACAATGAATAGCGGTTTGTTAAGAAAAATAATTAATGCACAAGCCTATAATAAGATTAATGATGCAAAGTAATTGTTGTTCATCTTGTTTGGATTCATAAATGACTTGCATTTATATGCCCTCTATGAATTATAGACGTTTAGGTGCATTTAATGCCAAAATATCTGTTGAACCAACTTTTAATTTCGCACCTGACATGTTTCTTTATCCTCATTCACAGACGTGAATATATGTATCATACTCATGAATGTTCTTCCAAGTCATGGTCCAAGTGGAAACTCTGGCTGTGAAGCTAGCTGGAAGAATTTGGCATGTTTGGTCATGGGCATCACTGTCTTTCATGGGCATGACTGGTTGATCATTCATGGTTGGTTTGATCCTTCATGGTTGTGAACTTTGAATGTTGGAGAGTTAGAGTTAAGCTATATTCACGGGCGGGACATTAGTAGTCACAGGCGTGATGTTGCTATTTCTTTGATTTCTTTTTATCTTCAAAAGATGTCTTTCAATCTTGTTTTAGGTTCTAATCAAAGTATATCTTGTTTAACATACGTATAGCACAAACATTATTAAATATATTATTGTTATTTTATTTGTTATCATCAAAATGATGGAAATACCCCACAAGGTTCAACAATTACTTCTCTAACCATGAAACAAAGTGTAACTCTATTGTCCGATTTGGACACCCCATTCACGAGCATGACACCCTTGTCACAGGCGTAAATCATGCATTTCTAGCAAACTCAAAACAGAGCATTTCATACATTTCATGCAAAATTTCTACGATAAACTAGTGTTAATCACTCAACACTTTCATACATATACCATGTACACAACATGTTTAAACAACATTCAAGTCATTCCAACCTCATTTTAGGTCATTTGAAACCATAACATATCATATATGTCTTCTAACTTAGTTATCCATGTTATTAATCATTCATAATGTGCCATTTTCATCATTTTATAGTTCACAACATGCAAAACATACCAAGATGCATGGAAGTGAATTTAAATGCCAATATGTACTAACTTTCACCAAAATAGAGCCTTAACTACTTTACAAGCCTTTCAAGCTTGCTTTCCCCTTTGTGATGTATTCCTTTGCTCACTAGTCGAACCTATCATCATAAAATATTCTTATCAGAACCTTATAACTATAAATGAGCTAGACAAAACCCTAAAAACTGAGTTCTACCTCTATGTTGGCAAAACTCTATCAAGCCTTCATTTTTTTCAAACTTTCAAGCTTCAACAATGGTGTTTAGGGCTCATTTATGGTGGAAACAATGACTAAGATGTCTTGAGTGTGTCAGAGGTGATAAAGGGGTGGTGGAACTGGTTTCAAAGTAAGATTTGGTGTAGAGGAAAGAGAAAACTACAACTGCACTTGGCCAACCGACCTTTGTTCATGGACATGACCCTTTCCTTCATTGGCGTGAAATGCCATTCACGGCTATGAGTAATCCATTCATAGGAATAAATATTCTCTCTTCTCAAAACACTCATTCCATGTCCAAAACTCTACTATTTGAACAATAGCACGACTTCACATGTGTGAAAGCTTTCTTTTTCACAACTCTTAAACTTTAAAAAACTTTAAACCCCATTATTTCCCTTTGAAATACATATAACTCACATGCCCTACTTTACATGCGTTACACCTCCTGTCAGGTTTTCAAACTAATCATCTTCTTTTTGTAGTCAACACTGCATTATGTTAAGAGAGCCAATCCATACCCATGATGGTATTATACTATTGGAAAGGTAGTTCAATCAAGTACGTAGGAAATTCTCTTCCTTAATCATTATAAGATACTTTTTATGGACGATTTACTATAGCCTTATGCCCCAGAGGATTTGTGATTTCTATCTCAAAATCTAACTCTTTTGCTAGCAAGTTATACCATTTGACTAGTCTAGTACATATATAAGAGTGGGTGGAACTCAGATCTATCAAAGAAAATAATTCAGAATGCAAAAAAAGAAATGTACTAACAACTACATCAGTGGCACTCTGATATTCCCAGGCTCTCATAGCGTAAGCCCTAGTTAGTGTCCGACTAGATCCTAGCCTATTCACTATCTCTGAAACTGTCAGCTTATACCCACCTCTGCCACTTCTAGCTTGACTTTGGCTCCTGCCTTGAGCTGATCCTAATGTCCGTGTCTGAGTTAGGGCTTCACTAATCTGGATGGGATAATCTCTCTTGTAATGGTCTATACAACCACACCTGTAATAATCCTTAGATGGTCCCTAACATTTCCTTTTATGTATTCTACCATATGATGAGCATTTTGGAGCTGACTCTTTTTGAGACTGACTGCTACTAGGAGTAGAAAGGGTTCTAGAAGATGGTGTCTGCCCAATGGGCACTGAATAACCTTGATTCTAACTTTGTCCCTTGACCTGAAACTGTTCAAAACCCATATCAGCCTTTTTGCTCGAAGAATATGTAACACTATGAAAGGACTTCCTATGATCCCTCCCTGATGGTTCCCTAGGCCTCTTAAGGCTCTTCATTTTCTCCACACCAATTGTTGAAGATACTAAATTGGAGCAATCTTGATATTGGTGGGAGACCATATGGAACCCTATATCAAAATCGAATCCTTCCTCAAAATAACGGCATTTGTTTGTCTCATCAAGAATTAAACTGACTGTATACCTACTCAGCCTAATAAACTCTTGCTCATATTCAATTACTATCTGACCCCTCTGTCTTAGGTTCAAAAATTCTTGATTCTTCCCATCCTTATAAATTTGTTGCACATACTTTTTCTTGAATTGCGCCGCAAAGAATGCCTAAGTAAGTAGCTATAATATATGTGGATTCATTGCTACAGATTTCCACCAGTCATATGCATCCTCTTGGAGTAAAGAGATTGCATATTTAGCCCAAAGCTCTTCTAGACACAGGAGCTCCTAAAATACTTGTTCAGTCTTTTCCAACCAGTACTCTGCAACTGCAAAATCATTTTCATTCTTGCCCAAAATATTTGTACTCCCAAATTTTTGTACCTTATCCATCTGTACTATTGGTCGTAGTGGAGGAGGTGGCGGTGGAGGTGGCAATGGTGTTTGTTGCACTACCTGTGCTATTCTTTGGATGAGTACAACCAAATGTTGCATCACTAGATGTAGAAACTGACTTGCCAACCCTTCCATATGTGAGGGTCAAGGAGGCTATAGTGGTGGAGAAACATCTGGCCCTTTTACACTAGATTGGCTCGATGGATTTTGAGCCTCATAATCCATGGGGCTATTACTGCCATCACGATTCTGAGGATCACCCTCTATAAGCTTTACCTAAACCTACACATCGATAGAGAAAAACCCACATTATAGTCATATAGGACAATCCTCACATTAAATGATGTAACACTTTACCTTGCTTAGGTTCAGAACCGACTAAACCTAAGCTCTGATATTACTAAATGTAACACCCCTTCATGTAACTTGAAAACTCTTCTAATTATATGGAAGAATGTTACAATGCATAAGACCAAAAAGTTGTTAAAATTAAAAACCTATTCAAACACCATGGCCAAGATGACTTTTAAAACTATAATATATATATATATATATATATATATATATATATATATATATATATATATATATATATATATATATATATATATATATATATATATATATATATATATATATATATATATATATATATATATATATATATTTATATATAATTGCAGTAGGAAATTTAATTTTGCAATTATAGAATGAGGGTTAAAACATACCTAAAGGTTTACAAAAGAGTATGGAAATGATTAGTTACAAGATTAAATGTCCTTACACATTAAATCATGTACTTGAGTAACTAATCCCATCCCCAACAAAATAAACAAAAGGTATTATGTTACTAACCCTCAGATACTTGTCCTTTAGCTTTTCCTCTTGGGCTTCTTCTTTATCTCCTTTATGCTTGACCTCAAACTGCACGTGAGAAACAAAACACTCATATACTAAGCTTACGTCGCTTAGTGGTACATAATAAAACATTAAAAGAAATAACAAGTGTATGCATGATCATTTTCTTCCGCATGCCAATATGTATGCATGAACATGCGAGTTTTCCACAAACATAAGCATTTATCACTACACATAAACCATACCACCACTTACCAAATGTTTTAACCATTTTCGTTCTCTTTTTTTGTTTCATTATTCCATTATTTCACTATTTGCCCACTAACTCTAGACAGGACTAAAAATGGATACTGACATATACCAGCTCACTCTAGAGCAACTCAAGTCACCTACCTGAGGAAAAACAACACTATGGTCATATACATCTCTGAGGGAGCTTCTCTGAGCCTTACCTTCAATTTCATAAGTCTCATTCCTATATAGCCAATCTTAGACCTTGCGATACCATAAAACGCTGAATGATATGTCATCTCTTCTAACTCTAGTCCTAGTCTGAGTATTGAGCATTAAAATTCACATTTTAAAATCTCAAATTTCTTAAACCCACATATAATTCATGTAAATATATCTTCTCAATATGCATTCTCTTCCAATACTAGCTCAAATGCACATTATTCTCATTTAAAACATTTTAACATTTATATAACAACAATTTAATATTTGGATATGCCGAGGGTTCATGCCCTTGAATAACCCTTCACACCTGTGAATCTCACCTTTCATGAATCACCTGGCCATAAACCATGTGTTGACTATTCCTATGAACGCTTCTGTCCAAAATCACAACATGACTCACAGCTGTGAACCCTGGAAAATTTATAGAATTAATGCTTAAATGCCAATTTCCCAATCCAATCATAATGTAAGTTACTCAACATGCTCATAATCAACCAATTGTCATTAAATAACTTAATTCTCATTTATGACATGCATTAATCCTTATAAATCCATCGTAAATACCATAACCTACTCATTTTTCAATAAATGTGTAACACCCCTTATCCCACTTTCGTTCAACAAGGTAAGTGAGCATTACCCGTCTAACTGTTTTATAAAATTAATGAAATGAAGTATAAATTTTTTTTTTGCAAAAATATTAGAGACACTGAAATAAAAGTTTTTTCAAGCATAAATATTTAAAATTTTATTTATTTATATAATATATTAATTTACATTCAAACTATGTTCAATACATTACAAGTTCACACTTCTAATTCACATTAAATGAAATAAAACTATAATTTAATTTACAAAACTTTTGATAAAAATATACCAAAATAAATCCAAAGCTTTTAGTTAGTTTCATCCGAGTGCCCTTTTCTTCTGACAATTTTATTATCTATGGCTACCCTTCTAAACCTGCGCGAGAGGAAACCACCCGCGCTAAGCTATTAGTTTAGTGGTGTTTCAATGATAAAATTTTTACATACATAGATTTTCTTACATGTCATTTATAAATTTAACAAATAAGACATAAAATAAAAAATTATATAAAATCAAACAAATTTCATCAAACATGTAATATTTAACAATTTTAATTAATATAACATTATCAAAATGACATAATTTAATATTATTATTATTTTTCATTTCTTTCTTATGCCCATAACACCTATAACCGAACTAACTAATAAGAATAACGGGGTTGTTATTATAAACTTTCATAATATTGCACAAAGCGCTTCGTAATAATGTCATTACCGACTTTCATAATATTGTCATTACCGGCTTAATAATTTTGAGCCAAACGCATCTATAAATTTGCTATTTTCGGCTTTTATATTTGGCACCGAGTGCCTTAAATCCGCTGATTGGAATACCAAACTATTTACTATTCCAGTTCTAGATTAAGTGTCATAGGGCTTAACTACTTTTATTTTAATTCAGATTATTTCTAAAAATGACAATATTATTAAATTATCACAATTATGCTTATTTATTTTTTTGTTTTTTATTCCCATTATTATTGCACTAAAATCTCACACATAAATAATTTATTGAACATCTACAATTACCATTAAAGTAAAAATTCACACTAATTATTACATATACTTATCACACCACATGCACATCCCAATATTTCAAGTGTTTAGTTATCGCACATTTCGGCCCTGATTTTGGGATTCATTTTTAGTCCATTTATAGTTCGAATTTGAAGTTATAATCTCTAGAAATTTGAATTATATTGTCTCAATTTTCATATGAATCCAAAATACTCAAATCTAAGTTTTCTATCAAAAGTTATGGCCAAATAAACACTGAATCATCACTATAATTTCTGTCCAGAATTTTCTGGATAGATTTTAGGTTTGAACTTTATGTATTTTTCTAGGCCAATTTAGACATTTTTAGATTTTATGGTCTAAATAATTAAATCCCTATGTCTTAGCTTTAAATTCCAATAAATAAAACAAAATTCCAAAACTCAAGTTATAATCAAAATAGTCATGACTGTTCCAGAATCCCTACAGCAGGGTCATCAATTGGCATCACTCTATATACTACTTACATTTATCATATGCATTCTTTATCACAATTACATTCACATATCTTAATGATTTCACACCATTTGGTCTCATTACCATATAAAACATTTAAAACCAATACTTAGCCACATTATGATGAACCACATTCATATCACACGCATTAAAACATAATTTCATACCATTAAATCACTTGTAAGATTTTTTATCCATGAAGCACATACCTAATCAGCCTTGGATCTTCACTTAATCCTTCTTTTCCTCCCCTTATTAGTTAGCTTTCTCCTTGCCTTTGTCACCCTCTTGAGGGTCTCTCATTTGTTCATTTGATTTTCCTACACAACAAATCCCATATCTCAATCCTATCATCCATTTTCAAAGTTTTTTCATGTCTACATAATATTCTAATGCTCATAATATATTTGACACCTTAATTTAGCCAAACTTTACTAAGGTTAAAATTCCCTCTTAATATGTCATGGATTAATATGTCATGGCTACCCAAAAACATTATCATAATTCCCAATTCATTTTCTTCAAATCAACACTCAATTCACATTTAACTTATCACCAATTGTGGTGTTTCTATGTTCATTGCAATTTCCCCTAAATTACTTTAACTATGGAAGCCCCTCATTCCTCCATTAAAGTTATATTTCTCTAATTTTTAAGTCATAAAACAATTAACTAACATAAATTATCATTAATTCAAACTTTAACTACACTTTCATCAACTAGTTGCAAACTTTAGATTTCTAAGTTCAATCTTGCAGTATAAGCTCAATCTACCAAACCTAATCCCATCTATCATCATTATGGATCTCAAATAGAAGGAAAAAGGTTGAATTTAAGAAGAATAAACTCACCTTAAGAGTTCCCAAAGTGGGCCGAAATTCCCCCTAACAAATCTCCCTTTCCTTTCTTCTTTATTGCTTCCTTCTTGCTTCTTTGTTCCCTTTGTAGTAAGAACTCTTAAATTCCGATTTTTTTTTTCTCAAAACTAATTTTTTTCCTCACTTTTTCAAGCTTGATTTGAAGAAAAATGGTGGCTTATGGAAGGAAGAGGTGTGCAGCCAAGGTGGATGAAGGAAGAAGAAGAATTAGACTTATGGAAGAATGTAGAAATTCTTCTTCCTTGTTGACTTTTATACCTAAATTAAGGAGTGGGTCTTACTAATTAAAATTAATCCTAATTCTCATTGATTCATTAAGTTAATGAATCTTGATTAACATTTAAACTTTGAGAAATTCCTTATTTGCCACATCTTCCTCCATCTTCACACTTTTTCCCCCGACAATTGCCATAATACCAATTTTTTCCATAGAAAATTTTATTTTTTTCTAATTCTAACACTAATCTTTTTAAGTCCCAAATAATAATACCATTAATTATTTTTTTTCTTATTATTGGTCATTTTTTTATGGGTTCAAATTTAGACTCTAATTGAACCTACATGCCTCATTACGGTCACGCACAATCGAGGCCTAAATCACTGGATTTTAGAAATTCAAGCCTCAATTTAAATTGGTCAATATGCAATTTGAAAATTTAACATAAAAATTCAGTCATTACATTTAATATAGAGTTATGTACAAACTTCACACTAAAATGGAGCCTAAAAAACATTTAGCTCATTCTTTCAATCCCTTTCCCTCTCTTAAGGAGGAGTTTCCTCTCCAACAAAGGTCTTTAACAAAAGATAACCAAACATCAACAAAAAATAAATTTTCCTAAGGATTACATCTTTACCTTAACCCATAAATAACAAAGAAAAAGGATTTCTAGCCCTAACCTAGGTTACTCTTGCCCACCCTTAAAACCCATGAATCAAACAATGCTAAAGGAAGATTGGGAGGAAGAAAAGAGAAATTTAGTCAAAACTGAGAGTTGTTATAGTTGGTTCCTAAAGTACCCATGCCAAGCCTCAAACTTCTTCCTCTCCTAGCTATAACCTTGCTAATCCTCCTTTTCAAATTGATCTCCTTACAAGCTCTTGGGATTTTCCATTTGTTTTGGGTGAGTTTTAACAAGATTTAGGTTAATGGGTCTTGAACTCCTTGAAAGATGATTGAGGGTACGGTTAATTTCTATCACCTATGGAGAAAATGAAGGGGTTTTTACTTTTATAACTTTCAATTCACGGTCGTGACTGACTCTTCATGGGCAGAAATCTCACTTCATAGCATAGAGTAAACCATGATCCAAAGCATGAGAGAGAAACAATTTGGCCAAACATCATGTGTCACAATTGTGACAAAAGTTGTGCATGTTGCTAAATTTTAGGGTTTATAAAAACTAGTTTTTCCAACTAAGTTCTTTTTAGGGATGTTCGAATTTAGATTGTTAATTTTATTTTCAAACATATTTATGACATATTTACAATGTGTTTTAACTTTTACATAACACCTATTATAATGCAAAAATCGTTTTTGATTATGGAACAAATAAAACTAGTAACTAAGTCAAAAACCTTACCATATGATGGTACTATTTTATGTTGTTTGATTTAATAGGATATAACTTAATGACCAAAACCATAATTTTATATTTATAAGATATTTATGATCTTATTTTGATGTCAATTGCATGCTGAAATCAAATTAAATTTGTAGTTAAGTTCCTAATGAATCCTAATTCATGTGTAATTCAATTTAGGAAATTTTTAAGTAATTGGATTACTAGTTGAATTATTAATAATTTAGACTATCTAATGAATGAATTTAATTGGCATAAACTCTATATAAGTCGTTTATAAAGATGAGAATGAATTCTAGAAATTTTGGAAAATTTTAAAATGAAATTTGATTTGAATTAGAAAATGGTTTTATAAGTCCAAGTTTTATTAGGATTCTAGTATTCAATTGTAACTACAATTGTTTAATCCTATTTGGCATCAAACTAATCACTAATTATGGTAAGTTAATTATGGATTAATTACTAATCATATTTGGATTTAATATTTAATGTAATTTAATTATTAAATTATGATTTAATTGTTGCATATATTAAATTGGTAATAACCTACACTAGTACAAAATAGTGTTATATGTGTCTGTTATTTTGCATTTTATGCGTCTGTCAAATAGTAGAAACATATATAGGAGATGCATATGATATAAATTTTACGTGTCTATCGTTTTGACAGACACATATAATCAGTTATACACGTCTGTCATTTAATAATAGCAGATGCATATAATAGTTATATGCGTCTGTCGTTTATTAATAGCAGACGCTTATAACCTGATTATATGCATCTGCTATTAATAAATGACAGACGCGTATAACTATTATATGTGTCTGCTATTATTAAACGACAGAAACCTATTGTCTTTTGTTTTTAAAAATTTAGGTTCATATTATAATGCTACCATTCACATATATAACCTGCGCGCTTCCAAATTCATAATAATTTGGCTTCAATAAGCAACAATAGGCATCCAACATTGAAGTCACAAATACTCAATAATCAATAATTCACAGGACAACACAAACTAAAAAATTTAAATAAATCAAAGCAATATCATCATGGCTAAAATAATTCACATTAAATAATTAATCCACAAGTTCTTCAAAATTCTTTAATTTAAAATTGTATTTCTCATTAATATGAAATATTTTATAAAAGTAAATAAAAAGATTACATACACTCTCTCATAAAGTAATTTGACCACATATGTCGAATTTCATCTATTTGTTCTTGACTATATGATCCTTTTTCAAAAGCCTACAAGACAAATAAACAGATAATAGAAAATATATTAGAAATGAAAAACATTAATAGCTAGTTATGTATCATACTTGTAATATAAACTGACTAGTATTTGAAAGAACATACCTTAGGCAATGTTGTATCACTGTTATGATATACGACAATTTCGTACATATACCTCATGATGTAATATCCGCATTCAACACCTCCTTATTGTTGAGGGCACTTAAAATAGAAAAAACAACAAAGGCCCATGTTAAATAAAGGATTATAAAATCATAAAAACTTTAATTTAACTAGTAATTCATAACATAAAATTCTCACCGAAATGTCATTCCATTTTAACCTGACACCTTTATTTTTTCCACCTTCTATAGCATAAGTTCTATAGGCTCTAAAAAATAAGTGTATATCAAAATCGACATTAATATTGAAAATGATACAAACATTGTAGAAACTATTAGCTAGTAGTATTATAACTTATAGGTTCATATAAGGTTTCAGACTTATATCGCGGCTACCACGAGATAGAGGATCCATGAAAAATGCCTCACTCCATCACAGAAAAATACAATCAACATCCAATGGTTACTAGAGATATACAAATATGTTACAAGTTAGTAAAAATGTTGAGAATAAAAATTATGCAAACATGAATGTAAATATTTCTTACTTCTCGAAATATGGTAATATAATGAAATGTTTATCTCTTTGTTCCTTCAAAGCTTCTAAAATATATATTTCTGCTGAGTTAGTCTCTATGAACATCAAACGAAGCATTGTTGGACAAAGAAATCCGATCGACGATATGAAGAATGTATCGCACAAGTTATGAAGGTACCTGCTTGCATGAATCACAATACATACATAAGTATTATTTTTGTATTTTTTAAATCAATCTTATAATACTAGTAATAAATAGTATAATCTTACATCATAAATATTCGAATGATCGAGACATCAAGCCATTCCATGGAGATGAGTTGAGCGATGTCTTCCATACCAACATGAATCATCTGATTATCTACTGGATACTTAAACACTGTAATGTCTGCAGGAACTTCAAAAATATACACTGTAGGCAATTTAGCAACCCTCTCATGCATCAACCTCATGTCACCACTCAAAGTTGCCAAAATGTTCTCATTAACTAAAGGCCCATGTTGCTTTGTAGCTGATTCTTTCGATAAACTGCTACCTTGTTTATTCTTTAGAGCCTTCTTTAATGGCTTGGATTTAAGTTCCTATCAATTAATAATAAATTATGATATATGAAATGCGATAATCTATATTTTATTGTTTTATAAGTTTAGGAATTATTACCTCTCCAAGAACCACGAGATGTTGTGGCCATTGAACAAAGCTACCTTCTACTTTTCCAACTGTAGTTAAGTATTCAGTAGGCACAGGAAGTTCGGCTTTTATGACAGCCAGATAATACTTCATCTACAGATACCTTGACGTGATTGGGCATGATAGGTCGATTGTGCACCATAGCATCAATAAGGGATGGATAAACCATACCCTTTGCCACAATCACCTGCTTACCTTCATTAATGGTAGCAAGTTTGCATGATGTAGGTGTCTGCAAAAACATAAAAAATCAATATTAGCTAGATTAAAGTGGAAGTGGAAGTAATGAAATTCAAAATTTTTACCTGTAATTCTAATAATGGAAATGGTGGGTCCACATAGTGACAACTACTAGGAGTTGGGCGAGCAAATGAAGGACCCATCTCCACCTCTATATCAGGGCCAATTTGAGAGGACTTCCTAATTCTCTCCTCTATCATATTCTCAAGATGTGCAATATGTGCCGAGAATTTAGCAAATAATCTAGCCTATATTTTAGTCTCAAGCTCTTCTATAACTTCAAGTGAGACGGATGTTACTAGTTTCCTTTTTCCAGGATTACCATAAAATGTTTTGATGGTCACAACACTTCCAACAACTCTCACATAGCCAGAATGTTCAGACTTTTCAAGTGCATGTGACAATATATCATCATGCCTCTCTGGCACCCAGCTACCTTGGGCTACTTCTCCCCGTAATCTGTCCTATTCATCAGATAAACAATATGTTATAAGCAATCATAGATAAAAAAATATATTCCTTGAGATCATTGTTTGTTTAGCAAGTTATACTTATGATTTCTGTTGCCACCTCTTTTGTCTTTTCTACTGGGATTATATAATTTCCTTCTTCTGTCTTTTTTGTTCTAGCTCTTACCCAATCTAGGCTTAGATCATATGATGATGTAACATCAGAGCTCATAGATGGTGATGATGAAAAAGAAGAGATGGGATCTTCAATAATCCATTGAGTCCTTTTTCCCAGTATAGCCCACACGACCCAAGAAATGTGGATGCACATTCTTTGCTTGCTTTGCCTTCGCTTTGGCACTGATTTGCTGTTAACAAAGTAATGAAGATCCCATTATCATGCATTGCATAAATGTAAATATAAATTGCATTAATCTACTTCATAATTAGTACCTCATATTCTTCAGATTCATGTGCTTGTTTAAACTCCTCCCAATCTTTCTCGGTGATGAAGTCATATAATTGCAATGGTGACTTTTGCACTGATTTATTCTTTATGTACTTGACCACCAATCGATACTTAAAATCCTTCCACCACATTCCAACAGTTTTGAGTACAATATTTTTCTTATCATCCGGAATGTTAAACTCTTTCTGCAAAATAATATTTTAGATTAATTAGTTTTACTTCTTTACAATCAAATTTGTTAATAGATTTGAAGGAAACTTACCTTGATATCTTCCGAAATTGTATTTTTAAGACCCTTATCAACCGGATCCCAGCTTTGTGTCGTGATGTCCACATGGGAACGTGGTACAAAGCCAACGTAGGAACTAAATATATCGGCGTATGTTCCTGTTGGGCAATCAAACTCATCGAACTCTATTGTCTTTTGTTCATTCCCTTGCTTCTTCAATTTTTTGCACGTGGTAGCGCCTTAAGAGACTGAGGAATGCCAATAGGTTTAACACCTGATAAGTAGTCTGTACAAAATTCAATACCTTCCTCAACCGAGTAACCTTCAATAATACTACCTTCAAGTCGATATCGGTTCCTCACATACCCTTTTAAGATACCCATGTATCTCTCAAAAGGATACATATACCTCAAATACACTGGACCACACAATTTAATCTCTCTCACAAGATGAACAACCAAATGCACCACTATGTCAAAAAAGGAAGGTGGAAAATACATTTCAAATTGACATAGAGTAACAAAAATATTGGCTTGCAACTCATCGAAATTCTCTAGATCAATGACCCTACAACAAATTGCATTGAAGAAAAAACAAAGTCTTGTGATAACATTCCTCATATGATTTGGTATTATTCCTCGAATTGCTATCGGTAAAAATTGTTGCATCAAAACATGACAATCATGAGACTTCATACCTATCAACTTTAATTCTTTCATTGACACAAGACTTTTAATATTTGATGAAAATCCATATGGAACTTTAACACCATAAAGACACTCATAAAAGCTTGTTTTCTCTTTTTTAGACAACGTATAACAAGCTGGGGGAAGATATGTTCGTTTCCCTATATCTTGAGGCGCTAACTTTATTCGTATGCCCATTTCTAACATGTCCTTTCTTACTTTGATACCATCTTTTATTTTTCCCGGTATATTCAACAATGTCCCTATTATAGCATCACAAACATTTTTCTCCACATGCATAACATCAATACAATGACGAACCGGTAAATATTCCCAATATGGAAGATCCCATAATATAGATCTCTTTTTCCAAGGACCCTTTTGAGCAGGTTTAAAAGGTTTACCAAATGCATTATCAATATCTCTAACTCGTTCAAAAATCTCATTTCCTGTTAATGGCAAACGAGCTACTCGCATTTTGGTATATCCATTGAAAGACTTTTTCTTCTTACGATAAGGGTGATTAGGAGGGATAAATGTTCGATGACTCATATAAACATTTTTCTGGCTATGATTTAAATGTTGGTCCATTGTGTTGTCCTCATAAATCGGACACGCTTTTGCTCCTTTCACGGTGTACCTAGATAAGTTACCATAAGGTAGAAAATCATTTATAGTGCAAAATATCATGACATGTAAGGTAAACATGCTTTCACTGTATGCATCATACACTGACACACCTTCATCCCACAACAGTTTCAAATCATCAATAAGTGGTGCAAGGTAAACATCAATATCATTTCCCGGTTGTTTAGGCCCTGATATCAACAATGACAACATAATATACTTACGCTTCATAGTCAGCCAAGGAGGCAAATTGTAAACCGCAAGAAGAACTAGCCACGTGTTATGTTTACTACTGAGTGTGCCATGGGGGTTGATTCTATCCCAAAGTCCAAGCCTCAGATTCCTAACTTCACCACCAAATTCTGGGAACGTTCTATCAATTGTTCTCCGTTGAGGAGAATCTACAGGATGTCTAAGTTTTCCATCATGTTTTCTTCCTTCTACATGCCATATTAAGTTTTTTGCATCTTTTGCATTTGCAAACAGGTGTTTGAATCTTGGTATTATAGGTAAATACCATAATACTTTAGCTGGAGGACCTTTTTTATCCTCAGAAGAAACTTTCCCATGTTTGTAGCATGACGCTCCACACCTTGGACACTCATGCAAGTCCTTATATTCATTTCGGTATAATACACAATCATTTGGACATGCATGTATCTTCTTATATTCCATACCCATGGGACACAACATTTTCTTAGCCTCATATGTAGATGTGGGAAGCTCATTTCCCTTCGGAAGCATGTCTTGCAACAATTCTAATAGTGTCGTGAAACTCTTATCACTCCATCCATTTTTTGTTTTCATGTACAAAGTTTAAAAATGGCTGAAAATTTTGTGAAATTACTGCAACTAGGATACAAAGGTTTATCAGCATCGTTTAACAATCTCTGAAGGTATTTCGGCCTTTCCACAAAATGTTTCGTATCATCTATCATCTCATCTACACGATCATTCTCTTCATCATCAATGTTATTTTCTCCTTGCTGATCAAATTCATTATTATTAGAATGTGTCCCAGTTAAAACATTCTCACCATGCCATATCCACCGTGTGTAACCTTCCTTAAAACCACGCCTTATTATATGAGATTTCACTATATGAACATCTCGAAACTTTTTCATGTTCTTTCAATAAACATAAGGACATACAATCATTTCTTCTCTTTCCCTTATTTGCTTTTCCTCCATAATTCTAATAAATTCTGCAACTTCATTCAAATATTCAAATGTAGTGCGTCTACCATACATCCAACTTCGATCCATATCTAACCGCACAAAAAAAGGTTCAATATATATAAGCCTTATTGTTTTTTAATCAGGAGAAATATTATATATAATATCCTTAAACATCTAATGAGTAAATCTTGAATGGGTATTGATGATTTTGAATCCATTGTTGATTGAAAATATCGATTTAATATCATTGCTAAACTGTATATATATATATACATATATATATATATATATATATATATATGTATTTGGAAAATTTATATACATATGAAATTCAAGTAGGAATTATGCAACCATAATGACTAAAATCAATAGAAGGTTGATGATATTAAGATGAGGAAAATATACCTTGAGTGTTCCTGTATTTCAGTATAGAAAACTTGATGTGAGGAATGAAGCCTGATCCGAGATCAAAATCTATCATATTATCAAGTGATGATCAAGATTAAAAATCATAAACTGGCATTGGGCACTCCCAAAATCAAAGCTGTCAACCATAATAGAGATACGTTGCAAGCACATACAATGTGGCTACTTGTAAGAAACCAATGTTGAATGGAATCTCTCCTGTTAGCTGGTTGTAGGACAAGTCCCTATCAATAGAAGCCATAATTGTAAAATTCAATCAATCAAACATTATGACCTAAACTGGATTATTACTTTGGCTATCCATCTATAACCATAAAAGAATGCCAAATTAAATTATGCATTGAATGCAATTTTTTTGTTGTCATTCAAATCAGAAAAATGAGGTGATGATGATAATTAAGGACCAAGTATCATTATAGAGCAAAGAATGTATTGGAAAGAAAGATTTACAGATTAAGTCTAAATTAGTTTGACTTTGAAGACATAATATTTTATGATAAATTTGGCCAAAAAAAATATATTTATATATTGATTTAGTAACTGGGTTAATAAAAATTCAAAATATTTCAAGTATTTAGTAAACTGGCAATCAATTAAACAAAGTATTACAAGTATTTCAGTTTGTTGAGTTGGATGAAGTACATACAAGACCTGGAAGGAAGTATAGTTGTCTATATTTTGTGGAATACTCCCAGTCAAGCTGTTGTTTCTCACATCACTACAGTGATAATAAGAATCAGACTAAATAGGCAAACACGTGGCAAAATGATGACTAAAATAATTAAGCGCTCACAAAATCTAGAATTTGGTACTGGAAACTTACAAATACCACAGCCCAGTCAGCTGGCACAAATATGGAGAACATATTTTGGCTCAGGCTAAGGAGGAAAGCACAAAGATGCTCAGGCTCAAATTCATGAGACCACATGAAACATTATGACCCAAATTAGGAACCAAAAATGAAACTGATTCAGCAAATTTGCATTTTTAAGTTTAGATCAATATGGTTAATAAATATATTGATAAGGAAAATTATTCAAACTAGAGTTTTTCCATGATTGTACTGTGTGAATGCAGTGCATATAACAATGAAAATATCGATTCCAAAATTACCTAATTCCTAAATTCACCTTCAACCATTGATAACATGTGCTACTAAAAGGCATGACTCAGTTTTATTATAAACACTTTTACTATTTTCACCTTTTCTAAAGGACTCAACCAAGCTGAAATGATACTAATATAATTTTTATATCGCTAATGGCAGTCTAATATCTGCATTACTAATGAAAAGGAAAGTATAAACTCCATAAATAATAAATGGAAGGACGAACTCTCATGGACCATGACAGAAAACCAAACAAGCCAAATTCCAACAATGACAATTCTGAAAATATTGAACCTGCTTAAGATCACGTTGTATTATCACTGTCAAGGAAAGAAGTATGAAAACATACAAAATACACTTGCCAACTTACATGCCTACTACATCAAAGCAATCCCCACTGATATACTTCAAACCCTACAAAGCATAGTGCTTGGTGCACTAATCCAATTGTTACTTCAGGTACCTATAGAACAAATACAATAAAAAATTAATTCAAAATGGAGATTCCTTATTCTACCTCTGACATTCATATAAACAAAAAAAGTCACAATAAATTCGAAGACATGACAGAAAAATAGAGAGCATAGGTCTAAATAGTGAGCATAAAAGGTAATCCCAAGGTTTACCAAATCCCTTTCCCTACACATTTGCACCCACTTTTCCCTTACAAGACATGACAATTTTCTCACTAAGTGATCATGTTCTTAATCTAGTTAGGAATATATTATCAATCAAAACAATGATGCCTGAGCCCACATTCACTGTTATTTTGGCATCATGCAATTTAAAGGGTCAGTAGTAACAATATATAGCTAGCAGTACCCCTCAGCCTCACTCAACCCAACAATCCCTTTCTATCAATTTCCAAGCTAAAAAGGCTTCTAAACAAAATGAAAACTAAGTTGAAAATGTATATTTCTATCAACAGTTTCAAATCTCACCTAATTAAGTCTGTAAACCAAAATTTGGAGTCATATTAGCCTCTACTACTATTAACCATATCATCAAAAACTATCGAAAGCAAAAGATTAAATAATAACCAAAAGAAGCAGAAATATCATTGAAAGCAAAAGATTAAATAATAACCAGAAAGATTAAAGATTAAAGCAATATAAAAAAAATCATCGAAAGCAAAAGAAAGAAGCAGAAATATCAAACAACCCATATCATCAAAAACCAGAAGAATAAATAATAACCACAGAATTAAAATTAAAATTCTAAGGTTTTAAGTTTTTACCCTTTTCTCTTAGAATGTCAGATTGGACTCCCCCCTCCCCATGCTACCTTGTTTAACAAGCTTGATTTGTTGATGAGATGAAATGTATGAGAGAGTTTCAGTAAAAGTTGCAGACGATGAACACTGTGTAAGACGCTCGTTTTAGGTTTTTAAGAAACTTATATGCGTCTATCTAAAATAATAACTGACGCCTATTATATAGCATATGCGTCTGTTATTATTTAAGACAGACGCCTAAACATTTATATGTCTGTCATTTATAATGACAGACGCATATAACTGAAATAGAATATGCGTCTGTTATTATTTAAGACAGATGCATATAATTATTCAGATAATTATAAAAAAGCCACTGCCTATTATATATAATATGCGTCTGTCATTAATTAAAGCCAGACGCCTATTATATCTTTTTTTAATATATAATATATAAAATAAAACTTAATTATCTGCATAATAATATAATTAAGTAGGTTGCCTTTAATATATATATATAACTAAAATTAATAAAAAATTAAATTAATATTAATTTATTCATTCATTCATCATATATGTATTATATATTAGTTAACCAAACCTGACATATATTTAATTAATTAATTTAAATATTATTTGGTTAAATATCAAATTATCTTTTTTTTTAATTCAATTTATTTTAGACGAAAATATAATATAATATATATATATATAAATAGTACTGAAAAATTTATATGCGTCTGTTATTTATAATGACAGACGTCTAAACTTTATATGACTGACATTTGTAAATGACAGACGTATATAACAAGTAACATATTTACAAAAATTCCACCGCCTCCATTTTAAGTGTCTGTCATTTACACAACAGACATATATAACTTTTAACTTAAATTAGTTATTGTACTCGTGCTAGTTGGCAATGTACACAATTTTAGGAAACTTTTTTATATGATAAAATGTATGTCTAATTTGCCTAATTTCCATTAAGAAAGTGTTTCTAAATTTTATATGATTATTTAATGTGATTAAATAATGATTTTATGATGAATTTCATTGAAGGCCAAACAATCAAAAAAATGTTACTATAGTTAAAACAAAGGGAACCCAAATTGTTATTTTAATAGATCACCTTTATTTATGCATTAGAGAGTGCAAGCTATGTTGGGTTCTTAACATGCATTACATACATGGCATAGTAGAAATATAAAATTTAATTGAACTCAAAACCCAAGGAACGCCCTATGTAATGTAAAATCGAATCATACCATCAATATGGAAGATGATGATTACCTTATTTTCAATTCTTGTTCTTCTATGTTTGTGAGCCTTTCCTTCAAGTTGGGTTATTGCAAACCACAACAATCCAAACTTAGATTGTCGCTAATATAAAACAACCACAATGGAGATGGGGTGTATAAGCACCAAGGTGTTAGCAATGGTGTTTCAACTTGGAGAGAAGAGGTAAGAGAAATAACTTTTATTTCTCAAGGTGGTAGCCATGAATTTGGCCCTTAAAAAGTTATTTATATGTCCTTTAATCATAATTAGGGTTTGACATATGTAACCCATGTGTAGGTGTTCTATTCGTAATAGAAAATCTATAATTGTACAAGTTGTTATCGCGAATGTCAGGCCTATGACTAACTTGTCATGACCGTGACTCTCATATGGTCATGCCTGTGACAAACTTGTCACGAACCTGACATATAATGTGATAGCTACTGTTATGTGCATGTCGTGGCTAGTATGCAATTAATGTGCAACACATCATTCACACCTATGAATGTGCTTAGCCTAATTTTTATTTTTCTTCTTTTTGGTTCTAGTCCAAAGCCCATTTCAAATCTCATTCATTCCTTCTATGCATGTGACCCATTAGGTTTCTGATTATATTGGTAGCTCAAATCATCATATGATTTTAGGAAGATCATGAGTAGTATCTAGCAACACATCTTGACCCCCAATTGATCAAAAAGTTAGTAGTTTGATTGTAAACCCTTCCATAGAAAATTATGGTGCAATTCATCCTTTCACCATTCTATACCTCATTTGGTTCAAAGCATGGTCTGTGTCAACTCCCACTAGACTGACTACCTCCTATATAGTCCAAATAATATTGCCTTTTATGTATGATACTCATTACTCGATTAGACATGCTTTTAAAGACCTTCTTTAAGACATATCCACCTCGGCAAAGGATTTATGAGTAATTATCTCTACAAGAGGCCATAAGTATACTCTCTTTCTATCAGGAGTGGTGAATCCTCTATTGACAACTCAACTACCTTTGAATACCTCATGTTATACCCAATCACCACCTTATGAGTGACCTCTAAGAGGCAACAAGGAATGAAGTCTAAGTATAGGATTCAATATCTAAGATAACCTTAAGCATCTCAAGTCTAAGGATACTATTAGAGAAGTGCTCTAAAGGCAATCACCTTTAGCACTTATTGTACAAATTTATTTGATTAATAAAAGGATTTTTCATTAATTTGATGTTCATTTGATATATTAATTGATAAGTGATCTTAAATCAATTAATGAAGTCCTTGATACATAACATAGCATGAAGGAAATCATGATGAGATCATGATATTGAGATTCTTATCATATGTAATTATGTTAGTATGAAAATTATCCCTAGTCATAAGATTAATGAGACAGACAGGATATTATTAATCCAGACAGATTAGCACATATTACACTTCTTGATTGGATCGAGTAGTAGATCTTATAATCTATAAATATGAGATGTTTAGAGTTAACATGTGGATGCTTGCTAAGTGTAGCTAAGTACACTGGATGACCAACTATGAGACAATCATATGGATAATTTATTCAAATGTCAATGATAGTCTCATCATAGCAATGGTGCAAGTATCCTTAGACTTGAGGTACTCAAGGATATCTTGAATATTGATTATGTATTTTGACACTATTCCTTATTGCCACAGAGAGGTTGCTCATAGGGTTGTGATTGGTTACAGCTTAAGGTATTCAAAGGTAATTGGGTAACCAACAAAGGATTCACCACTCTTGATAGAAAGAGTGTATACTCATGGCCTCTTGTCATGGTCATTGCTCGGGAATCTCTGGCCGGAGTGGAAATGTCATAAAGGTAGTCTTCAATGACATATCTAATAAAGTAATGAGCCTTAAGGACAAAAACTAATATTACTTGGACTAGACATGACATATTCAGTCTAGTGCGAGTTGACACATATCCATACTCTGAACCAAATGGGGTATAGAACGGTGAAAGGAATAATTGCACAAGAATTGTCTATGGAAAGGTTTGTAGTCAAATCACTGACTTTTCGGTCAATTGGGGGTCATGATGTGTTGCTAGATACCGCTCATGACTTGCTTAAATTAATTGTTAATTTAAGTGGCCAATATAATCGGGAACCTAATGGGTCACACGCATTGAACATATAGAGAATGAGTAAAATGGTATTGGATAGGATCCAAAATATGAGAGAATTATTTTGGGATGGATCACGATGAGATCGTATAGAAAAATCGTTCGAAAGGGTCAGGCTAGGCAGGCTGCTGGCCTACTTAGCAGCCAGTTGGGTTACTCAGCAGCAGCCCACAGCAGGTCTAGCCCGCTACTGCCTCCCACCCGTTGGTCAGCGGCAGATTTTGGCCTTAATTATGGCCAATTACTATTCATTTATTTTCCTTTTCTCCATTTTTGACTTTTCATGTTTTCTTTGAATTTGATTCAAATAGAAAAGACATCAAATGGTAGAAAATAGACATGAAAATATTTTTTTTTGTGAAAAAATAGTTTTAAGACATAACAAAATTCTCTTAAGAACACTTTTAAAGCTAGCACTTTGAATTTGTTCAAACCATTTCTCTTTATAGTTTCTTCTTCATTCTTTGCGTGGATTATCATTAGAGACATCCTAGTGTGGATTGTTGTGGTTTGCTACAACCCAACAAAGTGAAGATTTGAAGAACAAATAAGAAATTATAAGGTATAATTTCTAATCTTTATATTTATATAAATTAGTTTTAATGGCACAAGTATGATCTTTTGTTTCGGGTTTTGAAAATTTAATTTTTCTGCTGCGTTTATGAATATGATTCATTCTTCAAAACTCAACAAATACTTAGACCATTTCTATGATGAAATTGTCACTAACATTGAATATATATCCATATGATTGTCGCATAGCAGGTCATCCAATATACTTGGCTACTTCAGCAAGCATCAACATGATAACTCTAAACATCTTATGTCTTCAGCTTATGAGATCAGCTATTTGACCAAGTCAAGGAGTATAACATATGTTAGTCTATCCAGACTAATAATATCTTTTCCTATTAATCCTATGACTAGGGATAATTTAGGTATAAATACAATTACACATGATCTGAATCACATTGTCATGATCTAATTATGATTTTCTTCATTTTGTGTTGCATACCAAGTATTTCATTAAACGGTCTAATATCTTTTTCAATTCATATGCAATGAATACCATATAATGAAAATGCATTTTATTAATAAAAATGATTACACAGAGTGCCTAAGGTGTTTGCCTTTAGGGTACCTCTCCAACAATCTCCCATTAGAGCTAAAGTCAATTGCCTTCATACATTATACTAGAGTCCAGTATATGACTATCATATTTCTTTTTCGGAAAGTGGCTTAGTGATAGGATCAGCTATATTCTAATATGTGGAAACTCTCTCTATCTTTACATCATGTCTACCTATGATTTTTTTAAATCAAATGGTAACATCTGAGTACATGCTTAGATCTTTAATATGATTATGACTCATTTGCTTGTGCATTGGCTCATTGTTATCACAATACAAGGGTATTGGATCAACAATGCTATGAACCACTTATAACTCTGTGATGAATTTTCTTATCCATACCGCTTTCTTAGCTGCCTCAGAAATAACAATGCACTCTGCTTTGATTGTGGAATCTGCAGTTGTCTAATTTTTGGAACTCTTCCAACTGACTGCTCCACCATTAACATGAAAACATAGCCTAATTGATAGCCTGATTCAGACTTTGAGTCATCCTTATCAATTTGGAAGTTGGCATCCATATACTCGCTTACCTTAAGCTCACCATCTCCACAAACCTAGAATGCATCCTTTGTTCTTCTCAAGTACTTAAGGATGTTCTTGATAGTCATTCAAAGCTTCCTAGGATTTGGCTAATATCTGCTCGTGACACTTAAAGCATATAATACATTGGGTCTAGTACATAACATAACATACATGATGGATCCAATAGCCAAAGCATATGAAATCCTACTCATATGTGTATGTTAATCCTGTGTCTTTAGACATATGGACTTAGAGAGGGTAATCTCATGAGTCATAGGAATTAATCATCTCTTAGATTGTTCCATGCTAAACCATTTTAACATTTTTTTTCTATGTATATAGACTGAGAAAGGCCATGCAACCTTTTAGATCTATCTTTATAGATCTTAATCCCTAATATATAGGTTGCTTCTCTAAGGTCTTTCATGGAAACATTCTTAGAAATCCAAATTTTGACTAGTTGAAGAACTAAGAGGTTGTCTCCAATAAGAAATGTGTCATGTATATACAATACTAGGAATATGATTGCACTCCCACTAACCTTCTTACAAACACAAGGTTCATCCATATTTTGTGAGAAACCAAACTCTTTATTTGTCTCATCAAATCAGATGTTCCAACTTTTAGATGTTTGCTTCAATCCATAAATGGATCTTTGCAATTTGCATAACCTTTTTGCCATCACTAAATGCGAAACCCTTTAGTTGTGTCATGTACACATCCTCAATTAAATTTTCATTAAGGAGAGTTGTTTTCACATCGATTCTCCAAATCTCATAGTCATAATGACAAATAATGGCTACGAGTATTCTGATGGATTTAATCATAGCAATTGGAGAAAAAGGTTTTGTCATAGTCAACACCTTGTCTTTGACTATGTCCTTCAGCTATGAGCCTAACTTTATCGGTAGTAATATTACCTTCCATGTCGGTCTTCTTCTTGAAGACTCATTTGCACCCAATGGGTTTTATCCCTTTAGGTGGGTCAACCAAAGTCCATACTTGGTTTTTATTGAACCTTGAGGGGTATTTCCATCATTTTGATACTAACAAATAAAATAGCAATAATATATTTAACATACTTGTTTTCTAAGTTCATTGAACAGGGTATGGAACATGATAGAAAAAATGGAGAATGGAAGACTAATCTTAAAAAGATAAAAATGAAAAAATAACATGTTCACATCTGTGACCTTATATGTCACGCCCGTAATGAAGCTTAGCGCCAACTATCCAACATTTAAAGTTCACGACCATGAAAAATGATAGCAACCGTGAATGATCATATCAGTCACACCCGTGAATAAAAGTCACGCCCATGATAAGACATGACAAATTCCTCTAGAGAGCTTCACAGCCAGAGTCACTACTTGGACCACGGCTAGGAAGGATGTTCACGCCCGCGAATATATAATGTCACGCCCATGATCAAACACTCAAATCCTTCCAGAATGTTTCACGGCCAAAGTCACCACTCAAGTCACAGCTTGGAAGAATAGTTACAACTATGACACTCATACTCATGACCATGAAAGGGGAAAGAGAAACATGTCAGGCACGAAAATAAGAGTTGGTGCAATGGCTATTTCCGCATTAAAGGCAACCAAACGGCTATAATTCACCATGGAGGTATAAATGCAAGTCATTTATGAATCCAGAATAAGAGAATAGCCAATACTTCGAATCCAAATCTTGTTGTAAGCTATTTGTGCATTTAATACTTTGAAAACAAAAATTTATTCTTTGTAAAAAAAAATTTCTCATTATTCTCTAAGCATTATAGATTTGTAAGTGTTTCTCTTTGTAATCTACTACTCAAGTGAGTTTGGGTATTTTGGGTTAAGAGTAGAACACTTGTAAGTGTTATTTGTGTGAGCTTTCAAAACACAAGGAATTGGTTTATTGTGTGAGCCATTAAAACACAAGGGATTTCTGGGTTAGGTGTGATCCATTGTTAGAAACACCATAGTTGGGAGTGAGCTTGTAAAACTCCATTGTAACACTTAATGTGTTAGTGAAACTCCCAATTGAGATTGGGGAAAGGAGTAGCGTTTGTTAACACCCGAACCTTTATAAAAATTCTTGTGTCATATCTTCCTATCACTATTCAAATTAACTTTTCTTTTCGCACTTAAAAGTTAAAATTTTTAATATCCAATTCAACCCCCCTTCTTGGTTCAATATCTGGGCAACAATTGGTATCAAAGCTTAGTCTAGCATCGAAGCCTAAACAGTGCTAGCAAAGATGAAGATATGGCCAATGAAGGATTCCAAAGTCTCAAGCCTTACTTTGATGGAGCAAATTATGCTCATTGGAAGTTTTGGATGGAGACATGTCTAGATAGTGAAGGAATCAAAGTCTAGGATAGTGTTCGAGAAGAAATGATACCACCAACTAAAAGAGGAGTTGATGGTGAAGAAGAAATCTTGCCAAGAGATGATTGGCCATAGCCTCAAAGAAGAGAAAACTTCAAAAACAACAAGGCAATGACAATTCTCTCAAGCTCATTATCCATTAAAGAATGTGACATAATACAACATTGTCCAACTGCTTATAGCATATGGAAAACATTGGAAAACTATCATGAAGGAACAAAGCAAGTTAAATCCAAAAAGATTCAACTTCTTACTTCAGAGTATGAGCTCTTCAAGATGAAATCCAATGAGTCAACATGACCAACCGTCTTCTAGCCATCATAAATGGCATGAGAAAACTTGGGAAACACCTGAGCTTGGAATATGTTAATAACAAAATCCTGAGAAGTCTTCCTCTCAAAGATTACGGTTCAAGAGCTGCTGGTATAGAAGAGGCAAATGAAGACATAAGCATCATGAATACTGATGTGCTTATTGGCAAGCTTCTTACACATGACATGGCAGTGAAAAGAGATAGAGAGCTTGAAGCAGAGCCAGAAAAAAGAAAGCCTCTAGCACTAAAAGCCTCTACTTCAAAATCTCAAGAGGAAGTTGAAGATGATGAAGAAAAGAGTGATGATGCAAATGAGGACTTTGCTATGCTTTCAAGAAGGCTGAAAAGAATTATTGAGAATAGAATGAGCAACTTTAGAAAATTCAGGCAAAGAAACCTCAAACAGACTTCTAATGATGCACAAAGAAGTAAAGAGGAGGTAAAGTTATATGAATGTTGGAAGAAAGGGCATATTAAAACGGAATGTCCAAGTCTCAAAAAGCACAAGAGCAAATACCAAAGAGACAATGGGGAGAAATGTCATAAAGCCACATGGGATGACGAAAGCTCTTCAACTGAAAAAGATGACAATGAAAGTGAAGAGGTCAACCTATGTTTCATGGCTATAGAGGATGACGTCTCGGATAAGGTAGGATCACTTCACTTATACTCTTTCAATAATGATAGTAGTGACAATGGTAGTAATAGTGAAGATGATGATGAGCAAAGCCTAATAGAAGTATTGAATCTAGAATTAGATAAATATAGAAGTAAATTCAATACTTATAAGAATAACATTTCAAATTTTAAAATTAAAGTTGATGATTTAGAAAAGGAGAACTTTAAGCTTAAATCATCTAATGAATCTCTTCAAAAGTCATTAGATGAATACTTTTCAAGACCCTCAACCAAATCTTTGCTTAAAGAAAACAATACTTTGAAAAATGAAGTTGAGGAACTTAGAAACTCCATTTCAAAATTTCACAAGGGAAAGGAGAGTTTAGATACTCTCATTATGTCTCAAAGACCACCCTTAATTAGACGTAGTCTAGGATTTAAGGGTACATCATCATATTCTCACAAGACTACTTTTGTTAAGTCAAGTGAACCTCACATCTCCACATTTGCTGTAACAGCCCCAAGGGCTAAGAGCACAAAATACACTAAATCTTCTATACATAAGAGGAATAATCAAGGATTGGTAAGCCTAAGAAAGAGACCACAAAATACACTTTCAATAATGATTGTATAAGAAGAATGCACCTAGAATAGCACCAATTCCTCATGATTGTACATGCCATTGTTCTCAAGCTCAGTCTAATAGAAATATGGCATTCAAAAGCACTGTAAGACCAAAGAGCATATTTAGAGCTAAACAATGTAATTATTGTATGAAATTTGGTCACATAAATAAACATTGATGGATAAGGAAGGCTCATTGGGAACCTTCATATGCTAACCCCCAAGGACCCAAGCTCATTTGGGTACCTAAAAAGCATACTTGAATTGTGATTCTATAGGTATGCCTCAAGTCCACAATAAACAAAAATGTTTGGCTAGTAGATAGTGGATGCTCAAGGCATATGATAGGAGACAAAGAACTTTTCAATGAAATCAAAAGTATTGATAGAGGTAAAATTACTTTTGGAAACAATGCTAAGGGTAAGGTAATTGGCATTGGCTCTATTGGTATTAGTGGTACTAATTTCATTAAAGATGTCTTGCTTGTTGATGGCTTGAAACATAACTTGTTAAGTGTCAATCAATTATGTGATAAAGGAAATAAAGTAATCTTTACTTCCAACGAATGTCTTGTAACCTCTTTTAATGGCCAAGAGATATTTAAAGGAAATAGAGATGTCAATACCTATATAATAGACTTACACAAAATATCTAACCATCCCTCTAAGTGTTTTGTGACTACTAGTGATGAATCTTGGTTGTGGCATAGAAGGCTTGGTCATGCAAGCATGGATTTAATTCAAAGCCTCAACATAAGAGAGCTGGTAAAGGGACTGCCAAAAGTAAAATTTCAAAAAGACAAGACATGTGAACGTTGCCAAAGAGGAAAACAACACAAGTCATCCTTCAAATCCAAAAACATTGTATGTATTTCAAAACCTCAACAACTCCTGCATCTAGATTTATTTGGACCTATTAGAATTGTAAGCTTATGAGGTAAACACCATGCCTTTGTCATCGTAGATGATTACTCTAGATTTACTTGGGTAATTTTCTTAGCTCAAAAGAGTGATGTCTTTTGAAACTTTCTGAAATTTTACTAAAAGAGTTCAAAATGAAAAAGGATATTGTATTTCAAAAATAAGAAGTGACCATGGCAAAGAATTTGAAAATGAAAACTTTGAAAGCTTTTGTCTTGAACATGGCATTTCACAGAATTTTTCATCTCTTAGGACACCTCAACAAAATGGGGTAGTCAAAAGGAAAAATTGAACTTTAATTGAAATGGCTCGAACAATGCACAATGAGTATGGTTTACCAACTTCCTTCTGGGCCGAAGCCACAAATACTGCGTGTTATATTTTATATCGAGTTTTCAAAAGACCTCTCTTAAACAAAACTTCATTTGAGCTATGGAATGGAAGAAAGCCCTTGATATCATACTTTAGATTATTTGGATGCAAGTGCTTCATATTGAATACTAAGGACAACCTTGGAAAATTTGCCTCTAAATATGATGAGGATATCCTTTTAGGATACTCTACAACTAGCAAAGCATATAGAGTATTTAATAAAAAGTCATTAACTGTTGAAGAATCTATGCATGTTGTTTTTGATGAATCTAGTAGACTTGATCTTGTGAAAGGTAATGTTCTTGATGATGTTATAGGTACCATGGAAAGAATTGATCTTGAAAATGAAATAGAAGAAAATGATCAAGAAGATTCACATCAAGATGATTCTCTACCTCCAACTCAAGAGGAAAACAGGCAAGAGCTCTCAAAGGAATGGAGATTGACAAAAGATCACCCCAAATAGCAAATCATTGGTGATCTTGCAAGGGGAGTAAGTACTAGATCTCATCTCAAACATTTAGTTTCTGACCTTGCTTTCTCAAATTGAGCCTAAAAATATTGATAAGGCTCTTAATGATGAAAGTTTGGTGATTGCCACGCAAGAGGAACTCAACCAATTTGAGAGAAGTAAGGTATGGACCTTAGTACTTAGATCCAAGGAGCATTAAATCATAAGAAGCAAATGGGTATTTAGAAATAAACTAGATGAACAAGGTTTAATAACTAGAAATAAGGCTAGGTTGGTTGCAAAAGGATATAATCAGGAAAAAGGAATAGATTATGATGAGACCTATGCTCCTATAGCTAGATTAGAAGCCATAAAAATACTTTTAGCATATGCATTCCACATGAATTTCAAACTCTTTCAAATGGATGTAAAACGTGCCTTTTTAAATGGCTTTATAGAAGAAGAAGTTTATGCAGAACAACCACCAGGTTTGGAAAGCTATGATTTGCCCAACCATGTATTTAAACTTTCAAAAGCTTTATATGGTTTGAAACAAGCCCCAAGAGCTTGGTATGAAAGACTAAGTTCTTTTCTCTTAGAAAATAATTTTACAAAAGGGAATGTTGACACTACATTATTCATTAAAAATCATAAGCATGATACTCTAATTGTTCAAATTTATGTTGATGATATCATATTTGGGTCTACTAATGAATTGCTATGTCAAGAATTTGCTAAGTGTATGACTAGGGAATTCGAAATGAGCATGATGGGTGAGCTAAAATTCTTCCTTGGTCTGCAAATAAAACAAGGCAATGAGGGCATATTCATCAACCAATCCAAATATATGCCAAAGACTTACTTAATAAATTTGGAATGTAAGGATACAAAAATGTCAAGGCTCCAATGAGCACATCAACAAAATTGGACAAAGATGCCAAGGGTCCAATGAGCATAAGCATGATACTCTAATTGTTCAAATTTATGTTGATGATATCATATTTGGGTCTACTAATGAATTGCTATGTCAAGAATTTGCTAAGTGTATGACTAGGGAATTCGAAATGAGCATGATGGGTGAGCTAAAATTCTTCCTTGGTCTGCAAATAAAACAAGGCAATGAGGGCATATTCATCAACCAATCCAAATATATGCCAAATACTTACTTAATAAATTTGGAATGGAAGGATGCAAAAATGCCAAGGCTCCAATGAGCACATCAACAAAATTGGACAAAGATGAAAAGGGTAAGAGCATTAATGAAAAGCTCTATAGAGGTATGATCAAATCACTTTTATATCATACTGCCTCTAGACCCGACATAATGTATAGTGTATGCTTATGTGATCGCTTTCAATCATGTCTTAAAGAGTCTCATTTAAATGCAGTAAAAATAATTTTAAAATATTTACATAGCTCATTGCATCTAGGTTTATGGTATCCTAGAAATTCATCCTTTAATATTATAGGATATTCAGATGCTGATTACGTTGGAAGTATTTTAGATAGAAAAAGTACTTTAGGTACTTGTCACTTTTATTGGAGAATACTTAGTTTCTTGGTTTAGCAAGAAACAAGTTTCAGTTGCTCTTTCTACCGCTGAAGCGGAGTATGTGGCAGCAGGATGTTGTTGTACACAAATCCTTTGGATGAAACAACTTAAGGATTTTGCTCATAGTATGGACCATATACCTATTACATGTGACAATACTAGTGCTATAAATCTATCTAAGAATTCCATTCAACACTCTAGAAGTAAGCATATTGACATAAGACATCATTTTATTAGAGATCATGTTCAATATGGAGATGTTGTATTGGAATTTATAAGCACAGACAATCAATTGGTAGATATCCTCACTAAGTCTCTAAATGAGGAAAGATTTAATTTCATAAGAAGAAAGCTTGGTATGATTGATGGATTAACTTTATGATTGTCAAAATTGCCAAAATTTATAAGCACAAATAATCTTGTATTTTTTGTCTCATCTTTTTAGAAGTGAGGTAGCTAATTTGATAGAAATGTATGTTATAGGGGATAGAAGCTCCTTAGAAATTATTTAGTCTTGTTTTAGACTTAATTTTATTTAAAGAGGATTGTAGGCAATTCATGCCCGTGACATATATTCACGGCCGTGATCAAAATCGCTAAAAGCTCCAGTAGCTTTCACGCCTTACTTCACGACATGTTTCACGGATGAAGGTAGTGAAGACTATGTTTCACACCCATAACCTTTTTCTATCACTCCCATGAAACCGTTTATTCACGTCTGTGACTATTACTCACGACCATGAACATTTCCACCAAAAACTTAGAGAAGCATTCACGCTTTGCGTCACACTCTATTTCACGATCACAAGTAGTGAAGATTGCACTTCATGCCTGTGACTCGTTTGTCACCACCGTGATAGTTCATCATTCATCCCCGTTATCTTTAATTTTCATGATCGTGAATAGTTTCACCTCTCTCTTCACAGGTAGAGCGTCTCTTCAGCAAACCGTGAACACGACATTTCACGCCTGTGACATTGTTTTCACTCCCGTGAAGATGTCAGCTATAAAACATTTCTGTCGTTATTTCTCTCATTTCCAACTCTCCAACTTCTCTCAACTTCTCTCATTTATCACCATTGAATACCATTTTGAAGATTCCGACCCCCTAGCAACTCATTCCATCTATAAATATCTTCAAAAACCTTATTCATCATCAAAAATAAAAACACCTTAGGTTTTACTCAAAAGCTTCCATCAAATTTTCACTCTTCCAAAATACATTTCTCAATCAAAAATGGAAACTGGCTCCTCCAAAAGTACCAGAAAGAAGTCTCATGCTCTAAGAAGGTACACGGACTACCTTCTAAACATTATTCTGGAGCATTGTCATCCAAGATACTCAATACTCAAGAAAAGACCACTCATTTCCTCTTGATCATTTGAGTGGAAAACCATCAGAACACTTGGACTCGAGATAAGCATGACGAAACAACTTCAGGCTTGTCATCTGAAAGATTTCATCGATATCCATCAACCGATGCTAAGAGAACCAACTCTAGAGTTCCTGAGCACTCTGCAAGTCTCTCCTACCGGCACGGTGAAATTCCAAATTTGTAAGCATCCGAACACCCTCTCTGCCATAGAATTTGGTGACATGTTTAACCTTCCCTCTGATGGTATCCTGAATTAGAGTGAGGTGGAGTTCTATGCTACTCTGGCATGAACTCACTTCGGGCTTGACTGCAACTGGGATGTCAAAAAGACGAAAAGCACCCACATTCGATCCTCAGTGCATAAGTAGCATAGGTTTATAACCTATAGCATTTTTTCCAGAGGGGACAAAAATGGATCGATTTGGAAGTCCGAGCTCTTTCTCCTGGAGAAAGCCCGAAGAGGCATAATAGTGGCTTTATCTCAATGGTTTGCAAACCATCTTCTATCAATTGCCACCAAGCCCTTCAGAGACATTCTGATTGGTGGGTATGTTACTCACCTTGCCATCAAGCTAGGGTACTTGAAGCTAGAGGAGCACCACTTCAACCTTGTACCAGTACATCCACGAGACCGACTAGACGTCGAGTCCTTTATCAAAGTGTGAGCGGTTTGTTTGTATAGTACATGAGAACAACATCTACTACCACTTCACCAACGCTGCTGGTGAAATTATTTGGAGGACAATGACTCGGATGACTTTAAAGCTGGCCTCCAAGGCTCATTGGACAATCCTTTGCCTCAACACCAAACTTGGCTCAGCAAGTTGTTGATCTCTTGGCACCACGGTTTGAGCAATTGTAGGCTTCGATGGATGAGAGGTTAGAGAACCTCAAGGATTTCATGGAGTCTTGCATGGAGAGCCTCGAGGCGGAAGTAGCTCGCCTTAGAGATGGGATGTTCGGCTCAAAATCTAGCTAGACTAGATGTTAGCTATGTTATTTTTTATTTTAGCTTGATTGATGTAGGACTTTCAATTTCTTTTCAAATCCTTGTATTTGTCTTTCTTATATTAATATAATTGCCTTGGTTTCCATTATGATTTTTTTTTGGTTGATGACAAAAGGGGGAGAACCTAGCAATATATTATATTTAAAGTTAAATGCAATATATTTGAAACACATAATTTAAATGAATATGCAAGTATGAAAATAAGCTAATATACTTTGAATATACCTTAAGTATACTTTGCATATACCTTGATGCAAGTTACGTGAGTGAATATGCACTTGATATACCTTGAATATACCTTAAATATACTTTGCAGATACTTAACTTGTTTTTAAGTAAACATTTGGTATACATTGGATATACCTTGCATATAACTTGCATATACCTAAAACTGGGAAGCATATTTTGATGCTACTCTTCATCATTCTTTACAATTCTTACACTTAAGTAATTTTTTTTTATCTTAAGCATCTTTTGAGGGGGAGACTTCTCAAAAGCACATATTGCTAGATTATTTGTCACTATCAAAAAGGGAGAGATTGTTGAACCATAAGGGGTATTTATGTCATTTTGATGCTAACACATAAAATAATAATAATGTATTTAACATACTTGTTTTCTAAGTTTATTGAACAGGGTATGGAACATGATAGCAAGAATGGAGAATAGAAGACTAATCTTAAAAAGATAAAAATGAAGAAATAGCATGTTCACACCCGTGACCTTATATGTCACGCCCGTGATGAATCTTAGCACCAACTATCCAACATTTAAAGTTCACAGCCATGAAGAATGATAGCAACCATGAATGATCATATCAGTCACGCCGATGAATAAAAGTCACGCCCGTGATAAGACATGATAAATTCCTCTAGAGAGCTTCAAGGCCAGAGTCACTACTTTGACCATGGCTAGGAAGGATGTTCATGCCCGTGAATATATAATGTCACGCCCGTGATCAAATACTTTAAATCCTTCTAGAATGCTTCATGGCCAAAGTCACCACTCAAGTCACGGCTTGGAAGAACAGTCACGACCATGACACTCATACTCACGACCGTGAAAGAGGAAAGAGAAACATGTCAAGCGTGAAAATAAGAGTTGGTGCAATGTCTATTTCCGCATTAAATACAACCAAATGGCTATAATTCACCATGGAAGTATAAATGCAAGTTATTTATGAATCCAGAATAAGAGAATAGCTAATACTTCGGATCAAAATCTTGTTGTAAGCCATTTGTGTATTTAATACTTTGAAAACAAACATTTATTCTCTGTAAAAATCTTTTTTCTCATTATTCTCTGAGCATTATAGATTTGTAAGTGTTTCTCTTTGTAATCTACTACTCAAATGAGTTAGGATATTTTGGGTTAAGAGTAGAACACTTGTAATGGTTATTGTGTGAGCCATTAAAACACAAGGGATTTCTGGGTTAGGTGTGATCCATTATTACAAACACCATAGTTGGGAGTGAGCTTGTAAAACTCCGTTGTAACACTTAGTGTGTTAGTGAAACTCCCAATTGAGATTGGGGAGAGGAGTAGGGTTTGTTAACACCCACCCTTTATAAAACTTCTTGTGTCATATCTTCCTATCCCTACTCAAATTAACTTTTCTTTTCGCACTTAAAAGATAAAATTTTTAATATCCAATTGAACCCCCCTTCTTGGTTCAATATTTGGGCAACTGTTTTCATACATGGAATCCATCTCTAACTGTATGACTTTTAGCCATCTTTCATATTCTGAACTATTTAGAACTTCTTCATCATAGTAGGCTCATCATCCTCTATGAGCGATACATTATTCTATTCACTTATGAGAAATCCATATCTATTGAGAATAGTGTGTATCCTACTTGATCTACAAAATTCTTGTATTTCAGAAGGTGTAGCTATTACTTCAGCTATGTGAGTAACAAATTCAAGTCCAATAAGTTGATTAGCATCTGTTTAAGCTTTTTGAACTTCATAAAGTTCAATCTTTCTCCCACTATCTTCTTTTAGAAGAAACCCCTTCTCTAATAAGACAACATGCTTTGAAACAAATACCTTTTGTTCCAAAGAGTGGTAGAATTAATATCTAAATGACTATTTTGGATATCCCACAAACAAACATTTATCAAATTTAGCTTCTAGCTTATTTGACATTGTCTACTTCAGATAAGTAGGACAACCCATACTTTCATATGTGAAAGAATAGGTCATTTTCCCTTCCATATCTCATTTGGAGTAACATCAACTAACTTAGAAAGGACTCTATTCAGTATGTAAATAGCAGTCTCTAAAGCATGACACCAAAAGGCCTTAGGTAGTTCTTCAAAGCCCATCATTGTCCTCACTATGTCTAACATGGTTCAATTTCTCCTTTTAGCCATACCATTATGTTGTAGTGTGTAAGGTGAAGTCCATTGAGATAAAATCTCATTATCTCTTAGATAACCTTGAAATTCTGACTTAAGTATTCTCCACCCCGATCAGATCTAAATGTTTTAATACTTTTGCCAAGATGTTTCTCTACTTCATTTCTGAATTCCTTGAAACTTTCAAAGGCCTTAAATTTGTATCTCAGTTGCACTAGAGAGGATTAATTCCTATGACTCATGGGATTGCCCTCTCTAAATCCATGTGTCCAAAGACACATGATGAATGAACACGCATGAGTAGGATTTCATATGCTTCAGCTATTAGATCCATCATGTATGCTATATTATGTATTAGACCTTATGTATCATATACTCTGTCACATGTAGATATCAGTCATATCTCGGTGAGGGCCATTGGGTGGCTTTCAAGAAGATCCTTAAGTACTTGAGAAGAACTAAGGATGCATTCTTGGTTTATGGAGATGGTGAGCTTAAGGTAAGTGGGTATATAGATGGTAGCTTCCAAACTGATAAGGATTACTCCAAGTCCTAATTAGGCTATGTTTTCATATTAAATGGCAAAACAGTCAATTGGAAAAGTTCTAAATAGGAAATGACTGTAGATTCTGCAACCAAAGCTTAGTACATTATAGCTTTTGAGGTAGCTAAGGAAGTGGTTTGGATACAAAAATTCAACACAAAGTTAAAGGTGGTTCCTAGCATTATTAATCCAATACCCTTACATTGGGATAGCAATGGAGTCATTGCACAAGAAAATGAACTACGGTCTCATCAAATATCCAAGCATGTACTCAGACATTACCATTTGATTCAAGAAATCATGGGTAGACAAGATGTAAAGATAGAAAGAGTTCCCAAGTATCATAATATAGTTGATCCTTTCACTAAGCCACTACCCCAAAAGAAATATGATAATCATGTACTTGTCTGTGGTATAATGTATAAAGATGATTGGCTTTAGTGCTAGTGGGAGATTGTTATAGAGGTACCTGAAAGGCAATCACCTTAGGCACTTGATATACTAATTTATTATTAATAAAAGATATTTTCATTATATTTTAATCATTGCATATGAATTGATATAGATCTTAGATCGTTTAATGAAGTTCTTGGTATGTAACATAATATGAAGGAAATCATGATGAGATCATGATGATGAGATTCCTATCATGTGCAATTGTGTTTATACCTAAATAATTTATAGTCATATGATTAACAAGATGAGACATTATTAATCCGAATAGACTAGCACATGATATACTCATTGATTAGGTTAAGCAACTAATATCATAAGCTGAAAAATGAGATATTTAGAATTAACATATGGATCATTCCTAGAGTAGCCAAGTACATTGGATGACCTAATATGAGACAATCACATGTATATCTATTCAATTTTAGTGATAGTCTCATCATAGCAATGGTGCAAGTATCCTTAGACTTGAGATGCTCAAGGTTATCTTGGATACTGAATGTTATACTTTGAGTCCATTCCTTATTGCCTTTTAAAGGTTGATCATAGGGTGGTGATTGGGTATAGCATGAGGTGTTCAAAGGTCGTTGAGTTGTTAATAGAGGATTCACCACTCCAGATAGAAGGAGAGAATACTTATGCCCTCTAATAGAGATCATTACTCAGAAATCTTTGGTCGAGGTGAACATGTCTTGAAGAAGGACTTCAAAGACAAATCTAATAGAGTAATTATAAACAAGAACTAATATCATTTGGACTAGACATGACTTAGTCAGTATAGTGAGAGTTGACACATAGTCCATGCTCTGAACCAAATGATGCATAGCTTGGTGAAAGAACTAATTGCACAATAATTGTCTATGGAAGGGTTTATAGTCAAACCAGTGACTTTTTGATCAATTGGGGGTCATGATTTGTTGCTAGATATCGCTAATGATATGCTCAAAATCATGTTATAATTTGAGTTGTCAACATAGTTGGGAACCTAATTGGTCACATGCATAGAAAGACATGAAGAAAATGTGAAATGGGCTTTAGTTTGGATTTAAGACATGAGAGATAAACAATTTGACCAAGCATCATGTGTCACAGTCGTGAGTAATGTTGTCATAGGGGATACAACATAGAAGTCATGAACGTGAAGGCCCCGATATCAGCTTTTGAGATTTTAGGTTTTCTATTCGGAACATAACTCCTATGCATGGATTACATATGTCCAACCCTAATTACGATAATATGACATATAAATAACCTTTTAAATGGCCAAATTGGGGTTTCCACCTTGGGAAATAAAATTTATTTCTTCTACCTCTTCTTTTCAAGTTGAAACACCATTATTAGCACCTTAGTGCTTTGACACCCCATCCCCATTATGATTGCTTCACTCGTTCCTTCATGTGGATTACAGTTAGAGACAATCTAGCCTTCGATTGTTATAGTTTTCCATAACTTTACTTGAAGGAAAGGCTCACAAACTTGGAAGAATAAGAATTGAAAACAAGGTAATCATCTTCTCCCATATTGATGGTATGATCAAATTCTAAATTACATAGAGTGTTCCATGGGTTTTGGGTTCAATTAAATTTTATATTTCCATTGCGCCATGTATGTAATGCATGTTAAGAACCCAACAATAGTCTCATCATAGCAATGGTACATGTATCTTTAGACTTGATATGCTCAAGGTTATCTGTGATAATGAATTTTGTACTTTGATTCCATTCCTTGTTGCCTCTCAGAAGTCAGACATAGAGTTGTGATTGGGCATAACATGAGGTATTCAAAGGTAGTTCAGTAGTCAATGAAAGATTCACCAATCCTAATAGAAGGAGAGTATACATATGGCCTTTTTAGAGATCATTACTAACACATAATTGGCCGAGGTGGATAAGTCTTGAAAAAGGTGTTCAAGGAAATGTCAAATAGTGTAATAAGTCTCATAGATAAGAACTAATATCATTTGGATTTAATGTGATGTAGTCATTTTGGAAGGAGCTAATGAACAGATCATGGTCTAAACCAAATGAGGTATAGTATAGTGAAAAGATGAATTGCATAATAATTGTCTATGGAAGGCATATAAATAGCCTCATTAAAGGTTAATTTTGTGGCTATCAACTTAGAGAAATAAAATTTATCTCTCTTCCATATCTTTCACAAGACAATTTACCATAGGTAGCACTTAAGTTGATTATGACCCCATCTCCATTGTGGTTTTCATCCATGGGAATATAAATGCAAGTCATTTATGCATTCAGTACATGAGGATAGCAAATACTTTGAATCAAAATCTTATTACAAGTAATTTGTACATTTAATACTTTTATAACAAATATCCATTCTCTGTGAAAATCTTTTTGCTCATCATTTATTGAGCAATAAAGATTTGTAAGTGTTTCTCTCTGTAATCATTTATTACTCAAGTGAGTTTTGGGTATTTCAGGGTTAAGAGTAGAACACTTGTAAGGGTTAGTTGTGTGAGCCTTTAAAACACAAAGAAAGGTTGTTTATGTGAGCCTGTAAAACACAAGGTAAAGGTTATTTGTGAGAGCATGTAAAACATAAGATAAAGGTTGTTTGTGTGAGCCTGTAAAACACAAGGAATTGGTTATTGTGTGAGCCATTAAAACATAAGGGATTTCTGGGTTAGGTGTGAGCCATTGAGAGAAACACCATATGTAACGTCACACCTTATGCATTTGAGTATAACCTATCCCTGTATCAAGTAATCATACATGGCATACTGGAAAGGTAAAATACCCTGTTAATGATAGTAGTAAATTTTTTTTTCATATCCTGTAATATAATTCAATGACTTTGCAAGTCTCATATCCTATAATTTCATTCAATGACTTGCAAGTCGCATATCCTGTAATATTATTCACTGACTTTGCAAAGTTAACACTGAGGTTTTCACCACAATATAATATATCACATATATCAAAACATAAACTTTACACCTAAGTATTTTCGAGTTGATTTCATTTATACATTTTTAGACTCATTCCAAAATGACTATACATATTCAAGCACGTAAATACAAAACACATATGACATATTTTCATGCTTGTGTGGAATGCAAGGAGAGAGAGTGATGAGACTCGGCCAGTGACCTGTGCTCCATGTCTTTTATACACTACTCAAAATGAGCTATCACTTTTCTTTACCTGAAAAATGATGCAAATTGATGAGTTGCGGCTCAGTGAGAATAACCATCCAATGAGCTCTAAAGTACCAAACAACTTATAGTAATAAATCACAATTCCAATATATACCATGTATTCCATTCCATTCATCAGTATCATATAAGTATCAATAAAGTTGCAACATATAATCATTACTCTTTATGTATGCAAATGCTTTGCTTATTTCATTTTGTTGTGACCAAGTTAAACAGACATTGCCCCGGGTTTCCATGTGAACATTTGCCATGTCAACCTTTGCATTTGCATTTGCTAGCTAGCTTGATCATTTGTTTCATTTGCACATTTGTTGGGCCATAGGCCTCTTCTTTTGCTTTACAATATCGATTAACTAGTCACAACGCCTTTTTAGCCCATATGCATATGCACTTGTATTTAAGCTTTCATCAACCATTGCATCTTTATCATATACAACATACATATATTCCATATATACCTCATATGTCAAGCATATACCTTGCATATACTATACATATACCATGTGTATATATCACATTTGTCAAACATATACTTCAAATATACCATAAGTATACCATTTATATGTACCAAAATGTCACAAATTATCCATCATTACATTATCAAGGACCAATCATGACAATCACATGAATCACATAGCAAGCAACATTCATTTGCACTAAAGAATTCAATCGATAATTAGACTCATCGTTCTCCTTTGATTCCGACCCCTAACTTATTGTTTATTTGCTCCTTGTGGGTCTCCAATATGTTGCGAGCCTAATATGAAAACATAATCGATTAACTCATGATTAGAGAGACTTAATGTGGCTTAAACAAATTAATATGAATTGTTCATGTCAATAGTTAAGATTTTTCCTATGAGGCAGAGTGACCTTATGGGACTGTTTAGCCTATAACTTTTTCTATAATTGACCAATTAATCTGATTCTTATTCCTAATTAAAAATAACATATAATTATAGAACATATTTAAATTTCAGACCAATTGGATCATTGTACAATATTAGGTGGAATTTCTAAGAGTATTCTGTTTTCTGCCTTGTTTTCTGCTTTTATGCAGTTTCAGGGTACTTATTTGGGTTCATCATAACTTATAATCTATATGTCCTATTTTAATTAAACTTTACAGACAATTATAAGGGTACATATGGAACATGTTTAATGTTTACAACTTTTACCAGTTATGTCTCTAAGGTCTTCTAAATATACCAAACATTTTACTGGTCCAGAATAGAATTGACTTCCGGACCAGTATGGATTACAAAGGCCATAACTTAGTCTATACATAACCAATGAAGTTTAAATTAGTACCAAATTTTAGCTAAGACATATACCTATAAATCTCATGTTTTTATCATTTACATAATCTAGTTCTAACAAGCTCAAATTAGCCAAACAAGTTACTGCATCTTCCCAGGGCACTCAGTATGCAGTTCAAACCATGAAACAATCATGGTTCCATTCACCATAACTCACAATTTACAAGGTCTATGAATCTGAAATTTGGTAGACTGATACAAAACACATATATATACAACTTTTATGTTTTTAGAGACTTCACATAAGGGCTTTAACATATTCGAAATCAAACCACACAGTAGCTAACTTGGTTAGGGTTTACACCCTGACCAGTTTCAGGACGAAGAGCATATCTCTCCCTATACATAATATCTTGCAAAAATGTTTATATATCCATAAATATAAGGCATAAAGGAACAACCTTTGTGTTTTACACATTTCCATAATCAATTTCTATTAACATTAAAATTGGGGTGCAATTCAGTGCCTAATATTGAACCTAAGCAACTCAAATCAACCCTATAGCAATAAGAATTGATTACTTACCAAGAACAACCTTGAAAGGGATCAATTAGCTTCAAAAACTAGGTGAAACAAGGAAGAATTGAGGTCTGAAATGGAGGAAATTGAAGAAGAAAACGGGGCTGAAGTGAGGAGGCAGAAATGGGGAAGAAAGATGAAGATAAAGCCAACTTGTTTTTTGTCCTTTTCTCTTTTTCTCTTTTTGTCTTCTCTTTTCTCTTCTCATTTCTCATTTATCTTCTCTTCTATTTCTCTTTTGTTTCATCTTCTTTTCATTTTATATTTTTATTATTATTATTTACATATATTTATAATTCCACTAATTCACACAATGATACAACTTAATCATTTGACCCGATTTAACTAAATTAACAATGTAATTGTTTACTAATCTTAATCTAATCACTTTCCTTACTTTAATTTATACACCTTATTCAATTCATTTATAATACTTTGTTATCCTCATTTAGGTTATACACGTGTGACTCGATATAATTGCCAAATACTAGGACACGTAGCTAGTGCATGCCATGAACTTGTTCCTACAAAAATACGTATGAAATGCACGTGTTCAATTGAATTGTATGCAAGATGCTTATGTTCGATGAAATGCATGTGGGGAAGGTCAAGGATGTTACACCATAGTTGGGAGTGAGCTTATAAAACTCCATTGTAACACTTAGTGTGTTAGTGAAACTCCTAATTGCGATTGGGGAGAGAAGTAGGGTTTATTAACACCCGAACCACTATAAAAATCCTTCTGTAATGTTTCTCTATCCCTCCCAAACTTAATTTTTTATTGTCGTACTTTAAAGTTAATTTTTTAAAACTCGAATTCAACCCCCCTTCTTGGCTTAATATCTGGGAAACAATTGTTATTAGAGCTATGTCTAGCATCGAAGCCTAAAAAGCACTAGTAAAGATCAAGATATGGCCAGTGAAGGATTCCAAAGTCTCAAGCCTTACTACGATGGAGCAAATTATGCCCATTGGAAGTTTCAGATGGAGACATATCTGGATAATGAAGGAATTGAAGTCTGGGATAGTATTCGAAAAGAATGGACACCATCAACTAGAAGAGGAATTAATGGTGAAGAAGAAATCCTGTCAAGAGATGATTGGACAGAGCCTCAAAGAAGAGCAAATTTCAAAAATAAGAAGGCAATTACAATTCTCTCAAGTTCATTATCTATTGAAGAATGTGGCAGGATACAATACTATTCAACTGCATATAGCATGTGGAAAACATTGGAAAACTATCATGAAGGCCACAAAGTCACATGGGATAATGAAAGCTCTTCAAGTGAAAGAGATGATAATGAAAGCAAAAAGTCAACCTATGTTTTATGGCTATTGAGGATCACATCTTGGATAAGGTAAGATCACTACACTCATACTCTTTCAATAATGAGGAAAGATTTAATTTCATTAGAAGAGAACTTTGTATGATTGATGGATTAACCTTGTGATTACCAAATTGTCAAATATTATGTGATAATCTTGTTTTTATATCATATTACTAAATATAAGGTAGTAAATTTGATGAAAACTTTATGTTATAAGGGATAAAATCTTCATATAAATGATTTAGTCTTGTTCTAGAACTTAATTTTATTTTATGGAAATTTTAGGCAATTCACGCCCGTGACATATGTTCACGCCCGTGAATTAAATAGCCAATATATCCAGTAGCTTTCACGACTTGATTCACAACATCGTTCACGACTTCAAGTAGTGAAGCTTATGTTCATGGCATCATTCACACCCATGACGAATTTTCATGCCCGTGAATATTTTCACCTAAAACTCACAGAGATGTTCACGCCTTGAGTCACGCTTTATTTCACAGGCATAAGTAGTGAAATTCAACACTTGACGCCCATGACTCATCTTTCACCACCATGATAGTTCATCATTCATGACCGTGAACCTTTTCACACCTTTATTCACGGGTAAAGCACCCCTTCAGCAAACCGTGCACACGACTCTTCACGACCGTGAACACATATTTCATGCCCGTGAATGCATCGGGTATATAATAATCAACCGGTTATTCTTCACATTTCAACCTTTCAACTCCTTGAAACCGCTCTCATTTACACACATTCAATGATATATTGAAGATTCCGGCCCCCAAGTCACAAACTTCTCCTATAAATACCATCAAAAGTCCCTTCAATCATCAAAAATCATATTTCTTTAGGGTTTCCTCAAAATGTCTATCAAAATTTTCCAAACTCTACAAAGTTCATTTCTTCAATCCAAATGGAAACTGGCTCATCAAAGGGTACTAGGAAGAAATCTCATGCTCCTAGGAGGTACTCAGACTACCTAATGAACCAAATCCCTGAGCATTGCCATCCTAGTACTCAACCCTAAAGAAAAGGCCTCTCATTTCATCAAGATATTTTGAGTGGCAAACCATACGCACTCTCGGGCTTGAGACGGCGATGACAGAGCAACTCCAGGCCTGTCATTTGAAGGAGTTCGTGGACATTCATCAGCCCACTTTAAGGGAGCCAACCTTGGAGTTCTTGAGCACTTTGCAAGTGTTTCCCACTGGAGTGGTGAAATTCCAACTCTACAACAATCCGAACACTTTCACTGCCATAGAATTCGGGGACTTATTCAATCTACCCTTGGAAGGCATTCTCAATGACAGCGAAGTGGATTTCTTCGCAACTTGAGCATGGACTCATTTTGGCACGGATTGTAGCTGGGATGTCAAGAAGATCAAGAGCACTCATCTTCAGTCCCCAGTGCACAAATATTTGCATAGGTTTCTAACCTATAGCATATTTTCTCGGGGAGACAGCAATGGTACCATTCAGAAGTCTAAGATATTTCTTTTTGAGATGGCCCGATGAGGTCTCACAATGGCGTTTTCTCGATGGTTTGTGAACCATCTTCTGTCCATTGCCACCAAGCCCTCTGGAGATATACTCATTGGTGGATATGTGACCCATATGGCCTTGAAGCTTGGATATTTGAAGCTAGATGAGCATCACTTCAATCTCATCCCAGGGCATCCTCGAGATAGATTGGATGTCGAGTCCTTCATTAAGATGGGAGCGGTTGTTAGAATTGTTCATGAGAACAATATTTACTACCGCTTCACAGACACTGCTGGTGAAATTATATGGGAAGATAATGATTCGGAGGACTACAAAGTCGTCCTCCAAGGAATCCAGCAGAGGAAAAGGGCTCGGGTTGAGGAGGCACCTACAGCGGATGAGCAGGACATCATGCAATCCTCGGCTTCCACACCAAATTTGGCACAGCAGGTGGCTGAACTTCTAGCACCACGATTTAAGCAGCTGCAGGCTTCCATGGATGAGAGGTTGGAGAACCTTAAGGACTTCATGGAGTCTAGGATGGATAGCCTTGAGGTTGAAGTTGCTCGTCTTAGGGACAGGATGTCTGGTTAGGTGTTAGGATAGATGGTAGCCTTAATATGCTTGTTTCTTATTTATTTACTTTGTTTATGTGTTTTTAGGAAATTTTAAATTTCCTTTCTGACTTTTATTTACTTTGGTTTGTACTTCTCTTTTAATATTAATATAATTGTTTTGTTCTTCTATTATGATTAATCTTTATTCTTTTTGTTGATGACAAAAGGGGGATAAACTAGCAATATATTAAGATAAGTGCAAGCAATGCTTAATTTTGAATCAAAATGAAGAACCTATAAATATATTGAGTTAAGTGGGGAGAAAATAGCAATATTTTAAGTTTAAGTGCCATACTTAAAATTTGATTCAAAATAAATATGCAAGTATGCAAATTGAGTTTTAAACACCTTAAATATATCTTAAGTATACTTTGCATATACCTTAATGCAAGTTACATAAATGAATATGCCCTTGATATACTCTAAATATACCTTACATATACTTCATGACTTAAAGAGAATTTTGGTATATATTGGATATACGTTGCATATAACTTGCATATACTTAAATCTAGAACGTTTATTTCAAATGCTCCATCATTCTTTACAATTATTGCATTTCATCAATTTTTATCCTAAGTATCTTTTGAGGGGGAGACTTCTCAAAAGCACATATTGCTAGATTATTTGTCACCATCAAAAAGGGGGAGATTGTTAAACCTTGAGGGGTATTTCCATCATTTTGATGATAACAAATAAAATAGCAATATTGTATTTAACATACTTGTTTTCTTATTCTATTAAACAAGGTATGAAATAAAATAGCAAGAATGGAGAATATAAGATTAATCCTTGAATGATAAAATTAAGGAAGTAGCATGTTCACGCCCATGAATATATGAGTCACGCCCGTGAAAAAGCTAACTGTTCAACAAAACCAACATTTGAAGTTCACGACCATGAAGGAAGACAACAAACCGTGAAATGCACATTTAAGTCATGCCCGTGAACCTTCTTGACAAATTCATCTAGAGAGCTTCACGACCAAAGTCACCACTTGGATCACGGTTGGGAAGTTTGTCATGCTTGTGAATATATATGTCACGCCCGTGACCCAATATTTCTAAACCTTCCAGAATGCTTTACAACCAAGGTCACCACTTTAGTCACGGCTTGGAAGAACAGTCACGCCCGTGACAAACATAGTCACGCCCGTGAAAGATGAAAGAGAAAAATGTAAGGCGCAATTATTTGGGTTGATGTAATGGCTAGTTTCGTATTAAATGCATTCTAACGGCTATAATTCACCATGGGAGTATAAATGCAAGTCATTTATGCATTCAGTACATGAGGATAGCAAATACTTTGAATCAAAATCTTACTACAAGTTATTTGTACATTTAATACTTTCATAACAAATATCTATTCTCTGTGAAAATCTTTTTGCTCATCATTTATTGAGCAATAAAGATTTGTAAATGTTTCTCTCTATAATCATTTATTACTAAAGTGAGTTTTGGGTATTTTAGGGTTAAGAGTATAACACTTGTAAGGGTTAGTTGTGTGAGCCTTTAAAACACAAAGAAAGGTTGTTTGTATGAGCCTGTAAAACACAAGATAAAGGTTGTTTGTGTGAGCCTGTAAAACACAAGGAATTGGTTATTGTGTGAGCCATTAAAATACAAGGGATTTCTGGGTTAGGTGTGAGCCATTGTGAGAAACACCATAGTTGGGAGTGAGATTGTAAAACTCCATTGTAACACTTAGTGTGTTAGTGAAACTCCCAATTGCGAATGGGGAGAGGAGTAGGGTTTGTTAACACCCGAACCTCTATAAAAATCCTTGTGTCAAATTTCTCTATCCCTCATAAACTTAATATTTTATTTCCACACTTTAAAGTTAAATTTTTAAAAGTCCAATTCAACCCCCTTTCTTAGCTTAATATCTGGGCAACATTACTCATAAATTATTAGCTGAGATGGACAAGTCTTGAAGAAGGTCTTCACATTCATATCTAATAAAGTAATGAGAATTTTAGACAACAACTAATATAATTTGGACTAGATGTGATGTAGTCACTCTAGTGGGAGTTGACACACAGACCATACACTGAACCAAATAAGGTATAGTTGGTAAAAGGAATAATTGCACAATAATTGTCTATAGAAGGGTTAAAAGTCAAATAACTGACTTTCTAGTTAATTGGGTGGTCATGATTTGTCGCTCGATACCGCTCATGATCTGATAAGTTAAGGAAAATTGATTAGATTTCAAGTATGGGTCAAAATAGTTTGGCTTGTAGAATTCTAATTGGATTAGGATTCCTCCCAAAATTTGAGCTGCCAACATGACTAAAACATCTCTTAGGTCTCATACATAGAGGGAATGAAGGAAATGTAAAATATGTTTTGGATAAGATCCAAGTGAGAAAGAAAGACAATTTGACCTTTTATATGAGTTTTAAAAATGGGCCAAATCCAATTTGAATTAAGATTGTTGACTTGGACAACATTGGGTCGTATACCTTAGAAAAAGTGACTCATTAAAGCTTCTCCTTTTCCAACCCTAAAAAGGATAAGAAATAGTATAAATAATTTTTTAAGGAGTCAATTTATTGGCTGCCCATTTAAGAAAAATAAGAGGTATTTTTCTCTTCTGTCTTTTCTCTTTTATAAGATAATTTTCCATAACTAGCACTTTGGACCTTTGTCACCCCATCTCCTTGGAGGTTTTCTTCTTCTTCATTAATGTTGATACTCTTATAGGAAATCCTAGATTTGTATTTTTGTGGTTTTATACAACCCAACAAAGAAAGAAAGCTCACAACTTGAAAATTTAAAAGTTGCAAACAAGGGTAATCAACTTCTCCCATTGAATGGTTCAAACTGATTTTAATATACATAGGGCATTCTATTGGTTTTGGTTTTGATTAAATTTTAAATTTTTACTGCCATATATATAAGATGCATATTCAAAGTGCAATAGTAGTATCAGAGCCATCCTATGTCAATTAATTTTGGATTTAATTGAAGTACCATTGAGATTGATTGAAAATGAACTACTTGGATTCATTCATTCTGTTAAAATCCTAGTTCATGTATGATTCAAATTAGGTAATTTTTTAGCAATTGGTTTGCTAGTTAAGTTTTAATGATTTAGAATGTCTAGCAAATGAATCTAATTATCTTAAACTGATTATATGTTGCTTATAATGATGAGAATGAATTCTATAAATTTTGGTATGTTTTCAAGTAGAATTTGATTTGAATTAGAAAAGAGTTTTATATTCCTAGTTTAATTAGGATTGTTTAATCTTATTTGATATCAAACTAATAACTAATTAAGATAATTTAATTATGAATTACTTATTGGTCATAGTGAATTTGATATTTAATGTGCTTTTAATTATTAAATTTGGATTTAAATGTTGCATGCATTAAATTGGTAGCAATCTAGTTGGCAATGTAGGTAATTTTAGGAAACTTTGTTATAATGATCAAATGTATATTTAATTTGCATGAGTTCCTTTTAGAAAATATTTCTGAATATTCATATAATCATATAATGAGATTAAATGTTTAATATACAATGAATTTCATTAAGGCCAAATAATCAAAACAAAGTTTTAAGAGTTGAAACAAAGGGAACCTAAATTGTTACTTTAATATATTACCTTTATTTATGCATTAGAGAATGCATGCTAGGGGTGTATGAAATAGCATAATAGTATGATTATGGAGTTGACCAATGTGAATGATCATGCATGAAAATTTTATTTTTGGTAAATAAGGATTGCGAGTCCTTTCTTTCTCTATTCTCTCTAATTAGATTATATAGGATTATAATAAAATTAAACTACAAAGGAACAAGAAGCCACAGAGATGGTGCCAAAAGCAAAGAAGCATTAGAATAAGAAATTATTTTCTACTTTGATGCTGTAAATTCATGCATTTACCTAGATGAGACGTAGTCAATCCTTTCATTTCTCGAAGAATTGATGTTAGATATGTCCATAATCATGACCATACACTACTACAGAAAAACGTTGTACATGTTTGTCGTTTTGTACTTTATACGTCTGTTAAATAGTAGACACATATACAAAAGACGCATATGATATAGATTTTATGTGTCTGTCATTTTGACAGACTCGTATAATTTGATTATATGCATCTATCATTTAGTAAAAGCATACATATATAATCAAGTTATATGCGTCTGCCATTATATAATGATAGACACATAATCAAGTTATACGCGTATGCTATTACATAATGACAGATATGTACAATCAAGTTATACACATTTGCTATTACATAATGACATACACGTATAATAAAATTATACGTATCGCTTTTACTCAATACACGTCTTTCACAAATAAATGATAGACATCTATTGTTTTTTTTTAAATTGAGCTCATATTATGCAATAACTATTCATAATCTACTTCAAATTTCATAATCTATTAGTATAAATATTGCAACCCACAATAGGCATCCAACACACAAGTCACAAATACACCGGACAATCAATAATTCACAAAATATTCACAATACAATACAAAAACAGAAATTCAAGTAATCGAAGTAATTGGACTAAAATGTTCTTTGACCAATATGATCTATCACAACATGCCTAAAATAATTTAAAGACAATATGATTCATTTGATCTCTTATATACACTCTCTTATAAAGTAATTTAACCCCTATTTATCAGAAAAAATAAATTAACATTTTTTGAGCAAATAGTCTAAGACATTAAAAAATGGCATATTTCTTAGTTCCACATCTAAAAATTTTAAATTTATTTTATTGAGCTCTTTGATTTATAATTTATATTCAATTTGGCCTTTGAAAATATGCAATTGTTAAGCTTCATAAACTACAACTTCATGCAATATGTGCTAATTACTTTCATAATTAAAGGTTTAAGAGGTGCTATTAAATAAAAATTTAGTTTGAAGAATTTTGATAAGTTGAGAGACAAATAAATTTATTTACTCAATTTTTTTTTTGTTATCACCACATGAAAAATTTTACCTATATAAGATACAATGCAAGAATTAGCCAAAAACAATTATAGATGTAATGCCCACTAATTAGAGTCTAGTTATAATAAGTGTGTGATATATAGAAACCACAAGATAGACATTAGAAATTAAAATAAATTGAATAAATGACTAAATTATAAATTAAAATGAATTAAATTGATTGATTAAGTAATTTGGTTAGATAGATCCCATAATTAAATTATAATTTAATAAACACTAGTGGAATTAAGTATATGTAAATAAACAAAAAGATAAAAATAGAAAAAAAAAAGAAAGAAGAAGGAATAATAGAAAATAAATAAAATATAATTAAAAAATAAAAAAATGATGAATAAAAGTAAAAAAAAAAAATGCAGAAAGTGGACCGAAGAAGAAGAGAAAGGGGAGTCAGTGGTGGCAAATTGGCCCTATAAAAACTATGCTCTACACCATTCTTTCATCTTCCTCCTTATTCCTCTTCTTCCTCCAATAATTAGCCTTTATTTTTGAATCCTTACACTCAAGATTTGCATCAAAATTACTCAATTAATCCTCTCTCCATTGTTTTTGTGTCATTCAGAGCTAATAGAACTGCGTTATAGCAGTATTTTGCACTCTAATTTTGATGACCTTATGAACTGAATTTAGAGAAGTGTCAAACACAAAATTTCTCTATTTATGTCTTTTTTATATGTTTATAAAATGATATTTAATGGTTTTGAGTATATAAAGAGATAAACTCTTTTGAGTGTATAAAGAGATAAACTCTTTTGAGTGAGATTGGTTTGTGGACAAGTATCAACAGAGTATTCTATAGTATTTGCTTGTTTTGATCATTTTATGTGTCAAATTAAAGGAAACTCAATACATAAAAGTTATAGCCCTATGTATCATCTAGTTTTATACCAAAGTTATTATAAATATATTTTGTTTAGGTTGAGTTATAGTGAAATGAACCATGACTATTTCTTAATTAAGCTACTTCATTGTATCTATACAGATCCGGTGATTTCATCCTTATTTTTGATCTATTTATAGACCTAATTAACCAAAGTAAAAATATAAAATTTTTAATTCTATGTCTTAGCTAACTTTATATGAAATTATTACCTTAAAATATTATATATTTTGTGAGTTATGATTATAACAATGGACACAGATCTGGTTGTCACTCTATGTTAAACTAGATATAGACTGTCTAGTGTTTGACGATATTTGATACAAAATTTGGAAAAGTGGTAAAAAGAAACAATATTCCAAATTACCTTATCTAAGTCTATAAAAAGTTTATAATAATTAAATGTACAAGTTGAAAGCTATGAAGTTTTAAATATTATACCCCAAAACTATCTAAGGGCAAAAAATAGGGCAATAGTTAAAATTTTACTAAAACCTGTGTAATAATGAAAAAATTCTAAACTTTTAATATGTCATATTCTTATATGTTAAATTTAATTACAAGTAAAAATCACATAAATTGGATATGTGTAGAAAAATATATAGAGCCAATAGTACTAAAAGGTCATATGACCACTTAGGAGAAATTTTAGTTATTTATTTAAACTATAATAAAAATAAGTATTTTAACAAGGTATTAATCAATTATATTTTTAAATTAGATCCTCAATAAGTGGAAGAGCAACAAAAGTATATAAGGTCCAGATTTTAGATTTTGGAAAAGCTCCATTGAGATTTGTACATATATGTATTTTAGTTTACCTTTATTGCATACTTGTCTGTTAATTGAATAAATTGCATATTTGAATGAGATATTAAAATGTATAAATATAAAATGGTTGTCGAGGGATAAGATGACATGCTAGAAAATATAAATGAGTGGAAAATGTATGTGGCATATAAAATATGATAAAGAATACATTAAAAAATATATAAATGGTTGTTGTAATGGAAGGTTTGTTAAACGTGTCTGTGAACCTTGATTTACTGCTAATATGTTGTATGATTGTCATAACATGCAACCTAGGTTGAAGATTAAATGGAATGCATTATGTTTAGAAATAGAGGTTAATCATTTATTAATAAAATATATAAAATGTTATTATAAGATTGTAAGGTGTGTGAATATGAAATATGTATCATACTATATTTTTCAATATGGATTAGCACATGATTGATTAAAATGTGATAATTTTTCATAGTTGGTTATTGAATAATTATAATAATAAAAAGTTAAGTTTGAAACTTATGTGTAACATATGCATTTGGTATGAAAAAAAGAGTTATACGGCATACTTAGAGTCAAAAAAATATTATTAATTATGGTTATGTATCAAAGATTTGTTGGCTTTGATTGTATGGAAAATTAATTAAAGTATGCTAATATTATTTAAATGGTTATATATAATAAAATATCATACCATTTTACGATTTCAAATTTTATAATCATATTGTCATTATAAATGTAAAGTGAACATCGATTCCGACAAAATAATATATAAAGGAAATATATAAGTAATAACCTTAATTTCTCAATTCTTAACTTATTGACTAATTAGGGATAGATGATGCACAATTGCATGGGAAATATGGTACTAATATTGATATGATTTAGGATAGGGTGGCGATAGCTCCGAGAGCGCCTCTGATCCTAATTACACACATAAATGATGTGATTATACTCTGTCAAGGGGCTAAAGCTCCGAAAACACCCCCAATCCTAATTACACACATAGATGAAGTGATTATACTCGATCAATGGGTTAAAGCTCTACGACCATGCTTGACTTGAGACTATGGTGAGTAGGGTCCGCGAAAGGCCCTATTTCATACCCTATATCAGGATAGTATGGAAATGAGATTTGGGCTACTTATATTAAAATATTATATAGAAATTAATTAAAAGATATAAAGATATATGTTAAGAGGTAAATGTGTGAGGTAACATGACTTGTTTATATGAGTTTTGGCATGAATTATATGAATTATAAGTATTTAATAAGGTAAGTTAAAATTAAGAATTGAGTTATATATATATATATATATATATATATATATATATATATATATTATCATTGAATATAGTAATATTGCATAGTCAGTGTTTATTCTTGTACAATACATGTTAGATTATTGTGAATCGTAGTGTGAATTATCTGTCATGCATCCTTGTAATTGTATGTGAAAACTTTAACGCTTATATGGAATGAGAGTTGATTTAACTAAATTAAAATAATTTTTGAAAAATCAATTAAATTAAAATAAAAATATGAAAACTAATTAAATTAAAATAATAGGTAAAATTTTATTTAAATTGAGTCTATATGTGGAAATTTAATAAATAACCTAAAGAATAGGGTAAGAAAGGTGATAAACTATGGTAATACGAGATGAGGTAGTATATTTAATATTTTATATATTATGTATGGTTGAATATATGCAATTCATGTTTTGACACTAATATAATGATAATATAATGGGATAAGAATTTTATTTTTTTATATAACATTTTCTAAATTTTGTGCAATGATTTATTTAAATTATGTCATGATATTTATGTCACAAGTTTGTGTGATTGCATTGGAAAACTTAAATGCACATATGTACCACTAAGCTAGAAATGACTTAGCGTGGATTTTTTCCGCACAGGAACTAGAGCTTGCAGATAGTAGACTGTAAAAGTTGATAGAGGAAGTATAAGCTCATCCTAGAGGAGATGTCAAACTCGATTTGAGGATTAGATATAAGTTATTTTTTCATTTTCTCCATGATCGTGTATATAGATTTGATAGACATATTTTGTATATAGTTAAGAATATGTTTTATATTTGATATTGTATATATAAATAGTTAGATATGAGGTTGGGTAAGTAAGAAGCCAATTAATTTTGGATTGTTATATCAAGTATAATATGTTTATATAACATGATAGTGTGTTTTGCTAATTGAACTCATATGTATATTTGGATATTAAAAAATCAATTAAGTTAGTAAATGAAAAGTTTTAACTCAGATTAGTTTTATTTAGCTCATCCATGTCATTCTATTTATGTAATGAGATTAATCATATTATATAGGTAGGGTGTCACAATAGAACTATATATAGAATATGATTAAATTTAATTAGGAATTTGACTAATGGTAATAGATGAATATGAGGGAAACCAGGCTGCCATCTAATGATTTTGGTTTTTAACCATGGATTTAACACGAAATTAAATATAATTACCATACATAATCTCCATGATCATAAACATACATAATCAATATTCCAATCACATTAAAATGTAATGAATTGAAATTAGAGTTTCACAACTTAAATGACTTACCTTTTTAAGCAATTCACATAGGAAGAATAGAAATTTTAATACTTCAATTTTTCAGAAAATAAGTTTTTCTTAGAGAGAGTTAGGAGAGAGATCCAATTATGAGAGTAACCTAATGGGAGTTACTTTGTCTTAAATAATCATTAAAAATAAGTTATTTTCACATAGAAGTAACTCCCCACTTCATAATGAGTAACTTCCCATTGCAGAACTCTTCACTTTATTTTCCATCATGGGTGTAACCAATACATCCCACTCATATATGATGGGATTGACTCTTTGATCAATAAATGAGGTTCATATTTGTCAAATAAGTAGTGTGACCATGTATACTTTGATAGCACATTTGATATATATTTGTTAGGAGTATATAACATTTGGATTAATATATCTTGTAGTATGATTAGTATGTTATATTTTAGACCATTTATCCCATATTCTTTCATGAGATCTCATTTCTTATTCAAATTTATTTGTATTTATAATAATGTTTCATTATTGAGATGAACATAACTGATCGACCATTTATTATATATTAATGTGATAATTTAAATATGATCTACCTCTTTCTCGATTTCCATAATTCTTACTTAACCCACTTTTCCAGAAATGTTCTAGTAGACTGAATTATTCATGATATTTTGGTAAAATTCTCAGATAGGAAATATTAAATACCAATTACGGAACCAAAATTGAGTAAGAATAGATTACCTTCAATTATGCAATAGCGAATGCATGCTAGAGGTATATAGAATGGCATGATGGTATGATTATAGAGTTGATCAATGTGATTGATCATGCATGGAAATTTTGTTTGCAGTAAATAAGGTCTGCAAGTCTCTACTTTTTCTATTCTCTCTATTGTATTTATCTTCTTATCTTGCTCCCCTCAAATGTAACTTAAGATTTTCTTATGAAGAAATTATGTAATTAGATTATATAGGATTATAATAGAATTTAAGTACAAAGGAGCAAGAAGCCACAAATATGGTGCCAAAAGCGAAAGAGCATTAGTGAAACACCCCTTTACACTTTTGTACCTCAGTTAGGTAAAGTGATATTTCCTACTAACTAACTGCGCATGACTTATGGGCATACAACGTATGTAAATCCACTTATAACTAAAAATGAGAATAAATAATTCTTTTAAATATATGTCAACTGTATTTTTACAAACTATAAACTAGTACATAATTTTATTTACAAACATATATTTATTTTATAATATAACTAATGCATAAAAAGAAAAAAAATCCTTTATAAGCATGTAATGATTATTACTGCTTTTGTAAATATTGTGCTCCTTTAATGGAATTACTGGATCTACAATTCTTTCGACTTCTACGTTGATCTAAGATTTATGTTTATTATCTCACACTAAGTTTTAACTCAGCCGTGCAAATCTTTTAGTAACAATCTTTTAAAATTTAATATTGGAACTATAATTCAATTTAATAAAACTTCGCAGGAAGAAATAATTATAAATAAATCTTCACTTTTAAAATAAAAATTTATTTAACAATAAATGGATGCATCACATTATCGTTTAACATAAATGTTTATCTCACATATATAGAGCATTTAATCATTTGAATTTTGAAGTTCATTTTACTAATGACGTCATAAATCATAAGAAATTCGCTTAAAAACCACATTCATTCACTTAGCAAATCTTTGATTATACCAATTTATCAAATAATAATTCCATTATTTCTTTGTCCATATAGCACACCATATACTAGTCCCTAGGGAACCAAGGGGTACCGTTATATGATGGAAATCTCAAGATCAAAGATAACTACATGACCTAAATAACATTATCTGATCCAAGATAACTACAGGACCCGACCCAATCCAAGATAACTACAGGACCAGACCCAATCCAAGATAACTACAAGACCAGTATATATATGCATGATCCAAGATAACTACATGATCCAAACTATAACTCTTATGACCAAGATAACCACAGGTTATGAATTTCTTACCCTATTGGCATGCCAACAAATCCTATATCATTGTCCATATTTTTATATGGGCTAAAAACTGTAAATTTTATAATTATATACTCAATATCATTTTTCAAGCCAAAACAAAATTTCGCTTTTCATAAGCAAAAATCTCAAACCATAACATTGAATTTTTTGAAAGAAACATAACAAATTCTATTTAAAAATCCTTTAATAGTTCATTTCCATATAATTTCAAATAAAATTTGATTTAAATATATATATATATATGGTCGGTATTATAATTAAAATACGCGCATACAAGGTTATTTCATAAAACTTGTCCAAACTCATTTTATATTAGAATATAAATTATATTTAATATTATAATCAAATTAAGTGCGTATTTAGCCATTACTATAAGATTTTGCACAAACCTGTCTATCGTTTTTCTATCATTAATTCAGTCCTTTCCCTTGATTGACTCCAACCTTCATGGCATTAGCACGTTTGACATAAAATTACCAAATGATTAGTCAACGAGACTGATCACCCCTTCTAATTTTTATCGATTCATCCAAACATTAACTAAGAGTAGCACTACTACTAGTAGTGCCACTACTATTAGTAGTAGTAAGAATATTATAAATCAAACTAAATTATATAAATAAATCAGAAGTTAATTTTTTATATCATTAATAATAGTATCAATACTAATATCATCATCTAAATCTAACAATGAATAAAAAATACTCAAATAATCATGTAAATTATCTATTTTACATCTAGATTAAAAAAAACACAATATACACTTGTACAAAAGCAACATTAAGTTAAATATTATACGTGTCTGTTGTGGAAATGATAAACGCTTAAAATATAAGCGGTTACATTTTTGTAAATATGTCATCAAGTTATTAGTTATATGCATATGTTAATATAAATAATATAGATATAAAATGCAAGTTGTACTTTAGGTGTCTGTCTTTAGAAATAACAGACATATATTATGGAGAATAGATATCTGATAAGAATAAAGAACAAACATCTATTGTTTACATGTAAATACCATTAACAATTTTGAAATTATTCATTTTTGTCCAAATTAATTTGGAGAGTGTTAATTAACAAATTTAATTAAAATAAGACCAATTGATATTTAACCAAATAATATTTAAATTAATTAAATGTCAGACTTTGTTAGCTAATAATATATACATATATATAGCAAATTATAAAAACTATAGGCAAATATTTATAGCAAATAATTATTTAATATTTCAATCAAATTTAATTAATTAAGGCAAAATTGAATTGAGTTTTTTTATTTTTTAGTCTTTTTATATATATAACAAATATTAAAGGTTGCCTATTATAATTATAGGTTTGTAATAATAATAGTTATTATTATATATCAAAATTAATATATACAAATGCAACTTTAAGTTAAAGGTTAGATGTCTGTTGTGAAAATGACAGACGCTTAAAATATAAGTGGTAATATTTTTATAAATATCATAAATTTGTTAAGCAAATGTGTTTGTTAATATAAATGACAGACATATAAAATGGAAGTTGCACTTTAGGCATATGTATTTAGAAATAACAGACACATATTATGGAGAATAGATGTCTGACAAGAATAAAGAGCAGATACCTATTTTTTATATGTAAATACCATTTACAATTTTAAAATTATTCATTTTTGTCCAAATTAATTTGGAGTGTGCTAATTAACAAATTTAATTAAAATAAGACAAATTGATATTTAACCAAATAATATTTAAATTAATTAAATGTGAGGCTTTATATATATATACCAAATTATAAAAGCTATATATAAATATTTATAGCAATTAATTAATTAATATTTCAATGAAATTTAATTAATTAAGGCAAAATTGAATTGAGTTTTTATTTTTATTTTTCGTGTATATATATATAACAAATATTAAAGGTTGCGCCTATTATAATTATAGGTTTGTAATAATAATAATTATTATTATATATCGAAATTAATATATATAAAAACAAATTTAAGTTAAATGTTATATTTATCTATTGTAGAAATGACAGACACCTAAAATATAGGCAGTGATATTTTTGTAAATATGTCATAAAGTTGTTAGGTAAAAGCGTCTGTTAATATAAATGACAGATATATAAAATGCAAGTTGTATTTTAGTCGTCTGCCTTTACAAATAGCAGACACATATTGTGGATAATAGATGTCTGACAAGAATAAAGAGCAGACACTTATTACTTACACGTAAATATCATTAACAATTTTGAAATTATTCATTTTTGTCCAAATTAATTTGGAGAGTACAGTATTATTTAAAAAGTTAATTAAAATAAGGCAAATTGATATTTAACCAAATAATATTTAAATTAATTAAATTTCAGGCTTGGTTAGCTAATATATATATATATATATATATATATATATATATATCAATTTATAGGCAAATATTTATAGCAATTAATTAATTAATTAATATTTTAATCAAATTTAATTAATTAAGGCAAAATTGAATTAAAATTTTTTATTTTAGTTATATATAATAATAATAATAATAATAATATTATTATTATTATTATTATTATTATTATTATTATTATTATTATTATTATTATTATTATTATTATTATTATATATCAATATATATATATATATATATATGAATGGTCATACATATGTGGCATGTGGCCATATTTACTAATTAATTAATTAATAATGACTCGGCCCATGCATGCATATATATAATTATAATAATTAAAAAGATAGTGATGCGAATAGATAAGTTTAATTTATATGATATATTAAATATTAAATAAAGATAAAATAGGTGTCTAGTTTTATCTAATGTCATTCACATAAAACAATTTTAGGCGTATAGGTTTATCTAATGTCAGACACATATGTTATACAATAGACGTTTATTTTACTTTAAGACAAACACCTATAATTTTTTTTAAAACCAAAATACGAACGTAAATTTCATATGTCATCTTTAACAGTTAACATATATACATTTCATCTACAACTAAGCTCATGCTACTCTCTCCATGAAACTCTCTCTTTGAATTATATGCAGCAAATGGGTCTGTGCCATTGATTGATAATGAAGCTGTGCTCGACCATCGTTTCTTCCATACCAAAGACCTACTCGCCGACACATGTACCCGCACAGGCCAACAAAGCACTCTTACTCCATCAGTCATAAGAATTCTCCCATTTCAAGGTTTTTGATTTATTATTTTTTTTATTTTTTAATGGGTATGATTTCTTTTTCCACCGAATATTGCCTTGTGTTAATGGGTATGATTTATTTTATTTTTCTTATTGATGCTACTTTTATTATTATTTAATAGGTATAAAAAAATGCATTTCAAGAACAAAAGTGGAGTATGAATGGCTAAAAAAAAATTATTTAAAATTATTAATTATTAATATTTATATATTAAGTATTTTATAAATAATAATAAATTAAAATTTTGTTTTATTTAAGTTGATGAAATATTTTAATTATATATTTATACCAAGTATATGAACCTACACTCAAATATATTATTATTATTATTATTATTATTATTATTATTATTATTATTATTATTATTATTATTATTATTATTATTATTATTATTATTATTATTATTATTATTATTATTATTATTAACTTTGAAATATATTCGTCCCTTATCAGATTTTGAAATAAAATATCACATATAATGTTTTTCAATTTATTCTTATTTTGACTTGAAAGTTATAGAGAATTGAAAATGTTCACTAAAAGATTTACATGCAACCTAATTGATTAAAAAAATATAATTATATCATATTAGTATTATATCACATGTGGCCTAGTCGATTATGTTCATTCAATTTATGTCATATTATATCATTATATCATATTAATGAAATTAATGAAATCATAAAATCAATAATTAGAAATAAGTGGTTTCTTGATATAGTATTTTCTTTCAACTTAAATTTAATTGACCCATTTGCATTGAGAACATAAACAATATGAAAATTTTAATTAGCCTAGATACTCATTCAAGATTTACTCATGTGGAGTAAGTCTTGAATAGTCCTCAGTTTTGGACTATTCTTAAACATCAAATCTCACTTAAGATGTGAATGCATATATAGTTTTTGGTTCCAATAAAAATTTTGGTGTCATTTTTCTAATGTTCTCTGTATACATGCATGTAAATGGATCATTTTATTTGCATTGTGCACTTGGAGAACTGAAGAGAAATGCTATTGAATTTTTTTGGAATCTGAAAACTAAATATGCATTCATTAGTGAGATTAGATGTTTAAGGATGAGTTAGGTTGGAGCGATAAGGACCTTATATATAATGTTTCTCTTGATTAAAAGCAATGAGGTTTATATATATTGAACCTTCTTTTTGTGTAGTTAGATATAGATCGAAGTTGGATGTATGGTAGACACACTACATTTGAATTTTTTAATGGAGTTGCAAAATTTGTTAGAATTGTAGAGGAAAAACAAATAAGGAAAAGAGAAGAAATGATTGTATATCCTTGTGTTGATTGTAAGAACATGAAAAAATTTCATAATGTTCAGATAGTGAAATCTCATAAAATAAGGCGTGGTTTTAAGGAAGATTACACATGATGGATATGGCATGATGGTAGTGTTTTTACTAGGACACATTCCAATAATAATGAATTTGAAAGTCAAGGAGAAATTAACATTGATAATGAAGAGAATGATCGTGTATACGAGATGATAAATGATACAAAATATTTTATGGAAAGGCCAGAATACCTTTAGAGATTGTTAAACGATACTAATAAACCTTTTGTAACCCAGTTGCACTAATTTCACAAAATTGTCCACTATTTTTAAACTCTGTAATATGAAAGCAAAAAATGGGAGTGAGAAGAGTTTCACGGAGCTATTAGAACTGTTGCAAGACATGCTTTTGGAGGGAAACGAGCTTCCCACATCTACATATGAGGCTAAGAAAATGTTGTGTCCCATGGGTATGGAATATAAGAAGATACATGCATGTCCAAATGATTGTGTATTGTACCAAAATGAATATAATGACTTGAATGAGTGTCCAAGGTGTGGGGCGTCACATTACAAATGTGGGAAAGTTTTTTCTGAGGATAAAAAAGGGTCTTCAGCTAAAGTATTATAGTATTTACCTATAATACTAAAATTCAAATGCCTATTTGCAAATGGAAATGATGCAAAAAACTTGAGGTGGCATGCAGAAGGCAGAAAACATGGTGGAAAACTGAGACATCCTGCAGATTCTCTATAATGGAGAACAATTGATAGAATGTTCATTGAATTTGGTGGTAAAGTTAGGAATTTGAGGCTTGGACTCTGTACGGATGGAATCAACCCCATGGCACACTTAGTAGTAAACATAACACATGACCCGTTCTTCTTATGGTTTACAATATGCCTCTTTTGATGACTTGAAGCGTAAGTATATTATGTTGTTGTTACTAATATCAGGGCCTAAACAACTAGGAAATTATATTGATGTTTACCTTGCACCACTTATTGATAATTTGAAATTGTTATGGGATGAAGGTGTGTCAGTGTATGATGCATACTGTGAAAGCATGTTTACCTTACATGTCATGATATTTTGCACTATAAATAATTTTTTGGCTTATAGTAACTTATTTGGGTACACCATGAAAGGAGTAAAGGTGTGTCCGATTTATGAAGACAACACAATGGACCAACATTTAAATCATAGCCATAAAATATGTATATGAGTCATCGGACATTTCTCCCTCCTAATCACATTTATCATAAGAAGAAGAAGTCTTTCATGAAATACGAGTAGCTCGTTTGCCATTAACAGGAAATGAGGTTTATGAACGGGTTAGAGATATTGATAATGAATTTGACAAACCTTTTAAGCCTGCTCAAAAGGGTCATTGAAAGAACAGATATGTATTCTAGGATCTTTCATATTGGGAATACTTACCAGTTCATCATTATATTGATGTGATGCACATGGAGAAAAATGTTTGTGATGTTATAATAGGGACATTATTGAATATACCGGGAAAAACAAAAGATGATATTAAAGTTAGAAAGGACATATTAGAAATGGGCATACGAATGGAGTTAGCGCCTCAAGATATGGGAAAACAAATATATCTTCCCCCAACTTGTTATACATTGTCTAAAAAAGAGAAAATAAGCCTTTGTGAGTGTCTTTATTGTGTTAAAGTTCTATACAGATTTTCATCAAATATAAAAAGTATCGTGTCAATGAAAGAATTGAAGTTGATAGATATAAAGTCTCATAATTGTCATGTTTTGATGCAACAATTTTTACCGATAACAATTCAAGGTATATTACCAAATCATGTGAGGAATGTTATTACAATACTTTATTTTTTCTTCAATGCAATTTTGTTGTAAGGTGGTTGATCGAGAGAATTTGGATGAGTTGCAAGCCAATATTGTTTTTACTCTATGTCAACTTGAAATGTATTTTCCACCTTCCTTTTTAGACATAATAGTGCATTTGGTTGTTCATATTGTGAGAGAGATTAAATTGTGCAGTCTGATGTATTTGAGGTATATGTATCCTTTTGAGAGATTCATAGGTATTTTAAAAGGATATGAGAGGAACCGATATCAACCAAAAGGTAGTATTATTGAAGATTACTCGGTTGATTAGGGTATTGAATTTTGCACAGACTACTTATCAGGTGTTGAACCTATTGGGATTCCTAAGTCTCATCACGAGGGAAGACTTGGAGGTAAAGATATGCATGAGAAAGCACATCTCCTTGTGTTGCACCACCTTACATAGGTTCATCCATATTTAGAAAAGCACATGTTCATTTTAAGGCATCTAAATCCATACACAGGTGAAATATGGTTGACAAATGAACATAATCATTTTGTATTGGATGGTTTAAAGATCGAGTGATGTGTCAGTTATCAGAAGTGCTAGAGGATGTAACTAATACCATAAAATGGTTAGCCTATGGCCTTGGGTTGAATATACAGTTTTATGAAGGATATGACATCAATGGATATATCTTTTACACTAAACATCAAGATGACAAAAGCACAATGCAAAATAGCAAAGTTACTTTGACATCTTCATCAAAAGAATTTTCTAGTGCGAAAGACACCATGCCAATAGATGTTACGATATCATATTATAGTGTAGTTAAAGACATTTTGGGAGCATGATTATAGGGAATTCAGGATTCCTCTCCTCCAATGTAAAGGGATTGAAAATCGACACGGTGTTTGAGTGAATGAGTTAGGAATCACTTTAGTCAATTTTAGCCAATTGGGTTATCAAGATGATCCATTCATTCTTGCTTCATAGGCCAAATAAGTATTTTACATTGTTGACCCTTACGATAGTAAGTGGTCTATTTTTCTTCAAGGTAAAAGGCATATTGTTGGTATCGATAATGTGATAAATGAGGAAGAATATGATCAGTTTGATGAGACACCCCCGTTTTCTATCGGGTTACCTATGCCAGTAACGAAAAATATTTTAGATTCAAATTACATGCGTGATAATCATATTGAAGGCTTATGGATTGAAAATTGACAATAATTGATGCACACGTGTCTATGGTAAGTTTATTTAGAAATATGTGATATGATTAATGTGGTTTATACTCATAATTACCAACTTTTGTTATTGTTTATCAACTAAATCTATTGTTTTTATTTCCCATTGAAATAAAGTGTTATTATTGCGGATTATACTAACATATTTATTTGATATGCTTATGTTACAGGAAATCATATCAAATGAACAAGTAGATTCTAAGCCATCAAGTAGCATGATAAAAAGGAAAACTATGAGAGCTACCACGTGCAAATAAATGAAGAAGAAAGGGGTGAACAAAATACAATAGAGGTCGATGAGTTTGATCGCCCAATAGGAACATACACTGACATATTTAGTTCTTATGTTGGCCTTGTACCACGTTTCCATGTTAACATCACAATACAAAGTTGGGAAATGGTCGTTAAAGGTCTTAAGAATATAATATGGAAAGATATCAAGAAAACTTTCCTTCAAAATTATTAACAAATTTGATAAAAATGATTAAAACTAATTAATCTAAAATATTATTTTACAGAAAGAGTTCAACATTCTAGATGATAAGAAAAATATTGTACTAAAAACTGTGGAAATGTAGTGGAAGGATTTTAAGTACCAATTAGTAGTTAAGTACATAAAGAATAAATCCATGCAAAAGCACCATTGGAATTATATGACTTCATCACTAAGAAAGATTGGGAGGAGTTTAAACAATCACATGAATTTGAAGAATATGTGGTACTAATTACGAAGTAGAATGCAATTTACATTTACATTTATGTAAGGCATGATAATGACTTCTTCATTATTTTTGTTTTTGTTAACAGCAAATCAATACCAAGGTGAAGGCAAAGCAAGCAAATAATGTGTATCCACATTTCTTGGGTCGTGTAGGCTATGCAGGGAAAAGGACTCAGTAGATTATTGAAGATCCTATCTCTTCTTTTTCATCATCACCATCTATGAGCTCTGATGTTACATCATCATATGATCGAAGTCTCGATTGGGTAAAAGCTAGAACAAAAAAGATAGAATAAGGAAATTATATAATCCCAATAGAAAAGACAAAAGAGGTGGTAAAAAAATAGCAAGTATAACTTGCTAAACAAACATTAATTTCAATTATCTTTGTTTATCCGTGATTGCTTATTAACATATTGTTTATCTGGTGAATAGGAGATATTACGAGAAGAAGGTTCCCAAGGTAGCTAGGTACCAAAGAGGCATGATGACATATTGTCACATGCACTTGAGAAACCCGAACATTCTAGCTTTATGAGAGGTGTTGGAAGTGCTGTGACTATTAAGAAAACCATAAATGTCCGTCTCACCATAAGTTATAGAAGAGCCTGAGACTAAAATAAAGGCCAAATTATTTGCCAGACTCTCAGCATATATTGCACATCTTGAGAGTATGATAAAGCAGAGGACTAGGAAGTCGTCTCAATTTTGCCCTGATATAGTGGTGGAGATGGGTCCTACATACGCTCACCCAACTCTTAGTAGTTGTCACTCTGTGGACCACCATTTTCAACATCCGAACTATAGGTAAAAATTTTGAATTTCATTACTTCCACTTCCACTTTAATCTAGCTAATATTGATTTTTTGTGTTTTTGCATACACCTACATCATGCAAAGTTGCTACTATTAATGAAGGTAAGTAGGTGATTATGGCAAGGGGGATGGTTTATCCATCCCTTATTAATGCTATGGTGCACAACCAATCTATCATACCCAATGACGTCAAGTTATCTATAGATGAAGTATTTTCTGGCTGTCACAAAGCCAAACTTCTTGCCTACTGAATTCCTTACTACATTTAGAGAAGTAGAAGGTAGCTTTGTTCAATAGCCAAAACATCTCGTGGTTCTATGAGAGGTAATAATTTCTAAACTTATAAAATAATAAAATTTAGATTATCGCATTTCATATGTCATAATATGTCATAATTTATTATTAATTGATAGGAACTCAAATCTATCCCATTAAAGAAGACTCCAAAGAATAAATAAGGTAGTGGTTTATCGAAAGAATCAACTACAACGCAACATGGGCCTTTAGTTAATGAGAAACTTTTGGCAATTTTGAATGGTGACATGAGGTTGATGCATCACATACTTGTAAAATTGCGTACTGGGTACATTTTTGAAGTTCCTGTAGACATTACAGTGATTAAGTATCCAGTAGATGATCTTATGATTCATTTTAGTATGGAAGACATCATTCAACTCTTCTCCATGGAATGGCTTGATGTGTCAATCATTCGTATATTTATGATGTAATATTATACTATTTATTACTAATATTATAAGATCGATTTAAAAAATATGAAAATAATTACTTATGTATGTTTTGTGATTCATGAATATAGGTACCTTCATAATTTATGCAATAAATTCTTTATATCGTTGATCAGATTTGTTTGTCCAACAATGATTCGTTTGATGTTCACAAAGACCAACACAACGTAAGGATATATTATATAAGCTTTGAAGGAACAAAGAGACAAACATTTCATTCTACTACCACACATCCAGGAATAAGAAACATTTACATTCATGTTTGCATAATTTTTATTTTCAAAATTTTTACTAACTTCAACATATTTGTATATCTTTAGTAACCATTGGATGTTGATTGTATTTTACTGTAAACATAATGATGTATTTTTCATAGATCCTCTAGCCCGTGGCAGCTACGATATAACTTTGAAACCTTATCTTAACCTGTTATAATACTACTAGCTAATAATTTCTACAATGTTTGTAGAGTTTTCAATATTAATGTCCATTTTGATATACATTTATTTTTCAGAGCATATAGAAATTATGACATAGAAGGTGGAAAAAATAAAGGTGCAAGGTTAAAATGAAATGACATTTCGGTGAGAATTTTATATTCCTAATTACTAGTTAGATTGAAGTTTTTATGATTTTATAATCCTTTATTTGAATTTTTCTTTGTCATTTGTTTTCTATTTTAAGTGCCCTCAACACAAAGAGGTGTAGAATGCAGATGTTACATCATGAGGTATATGTACGAAATTGTCGTATATCATAACAGTGATACAACATTGCTTAAGGTACATTCTTTCAAATATTAGTTAATTTATATTACAAGTATGATACAAAACTAGCTATTAATTTATTAATTTTTAACATGTTTTATATTCTTTGTTTGATTTGTCTTGTAGGCTATATGTGGTCCAATTACTTTATAAGAGAGTGTATGTAATCTTTTTATTTACTTTTGTAAAATATTTTATATTAATGAGAAATGCAATTTTAAATTATTGAAATTTTAAGAACTTGTGGTGTAATTGTTGTCTTTGTATTGTTTTAGGCATGTTGTTTTGCTTTGATTTATTGAATTTTTATAGCTTGTGTTGTCTTGTGAATATTTTGTAAATTATTGATTATTGAGTATTTGTGACTTGAATGTTGGATGACTATTGTGGCTTGCAATATTGAAGCATATTTATTATGAATTTTGAAGCAGATTATATGAATGGTAGCAACATAATATGAGCTCTAATTTTAAAAAAACAATAGGTGTCTGTCAATTCATTGTGATAGACACGTATAACTTGATTATATGTGTTTGTCTTTCAAAATAGTAGACGCGTATAACTTGATTATATGTGTCTGTCGTTAAAAATAGCAGACACATATAACTTGATTATACGTGTCTGTCGTTAAAAATAACTCATGTGTATAACTTGATTATATGTGTTTGTCGTTAAAAATAGCAAACGTGTATAACCTGATTATATACGTCTACTATTACTAAATGTTACACATATAATTAAGTTATACGCTTTTATCCCAACGACAGACACATAAAATTCATATAATATGTGTCTATCATTTAACAGACGCATAAAGTACAAAATGATAGACAAGTATAACTCTTTTTCTATACTAGTGATACAAGATTAATAAAAAGAAATAAATTTAAAATAATTTAACCTTTTATTTTTCATCATACAAATAGAATCATGTAAAATTATATCATTAATATAATCTTGAAATACATCAACAATATTAATACATTCACACTATAATAAATGACATGTCGAATAGTAAATAATATTTAAAACATATGTTACATTATTAAAAACTTTTAAAATATCAAAAAGTTATTGACAAGCTTCCCAATGTTATGGATACAAATTAATTTGTGGTATATTTTTGGAAATAAATGTGCATAATAATTCGCTATATCCATATGACTTATTGAGTAATTCATAAGTTGAATTCCAATGAATAAGAACATCTTTTAGAAATCTTTTAGTTTTTTTTTTGTCATTTTCATGATAAATTGAGTCCATTATTTTGTTGTTTGTGAATGTGACCATAAAAATGAAATTACTACTTTAATTGGAGCAACTATACTATGCAAAGATTTCAAACCATCTCGAACACATAAATTTAACCATGATATGCACATCTAACATGAAAAAAATCTACTTCTAATGTTAAATTGACATAATGCATGAAGATCTTAAATTGAGCGGATATTTGTCTCTGTATTATTAAAAGAAATTGAAAAAAATTATAAATTAATCCATATTCTTCCAAAATAATTTTTATCATTTTAAAAATATTATCGGCAATATGCTGATCATCAAAAACTCTAAATGCAAGTAATCTTTTTTATAATTGTCATTCACTATCAATCCAATACAATGTAAGACCTATGTAAGAATGAAATTGTCAATGATTACTCCAAATATAAAACACATCCATTCGAAGAGGCAAATATTTTGTGCAATTTTTTTATATTTTCTTTGATAAATTAAATAAAGCACATTACGGGTATTTCTAGTTACGTTTAACATAAGGATTTATTGCATTTTAACAATAATTAACAAAATCTACTTTTTCACAAAAATTAAAAGATAAATGTTCCAAATTTATCATTTTTGTCAATTTCTTTTTTTAATCATTGTATCAAAATAAATGAGAAGTAGAAAAACATGTAGCGAACTCAGAAATTTGAGTTTGCTTTTTATCAATTCCAATTTGAGTAATATGTTTGTTTTGCAAGTACTTTACAATTGTATTATAACCACCTTCAGTTTTAAATTTGTATATTTGTGTATAATAATTGCACACAACATCAAATGACCCATTATTTATTTGAATTGAAATTAAAAAATGTCGGATATTTGAATTTTTGATTCATATGATATTGTCGTTGGACCCGAACTCAATTGTTCATCACTCTCATTTCTTTGGCTTTCTTCAGTTCAAATTTCAAACTCTCTCATCATCCAAATTTTCAATAAAATTTTCCAAATCAACGACAATATTTTCACCCAAAAATTTGCTCATTGGCTTAACATTATTTATGATTAAATTTTGTAAAACAATTGGAGAATATTAAAAAATTATAAAGAAAGATAATTAAAAAATAATCGTAGGATTAAAGAAAAATTAAGAATTAGATAGAATTAAAGAATTTAAAACAATTGAGATTATATATAGAGTATAATTAGAAAACAATTAGAGAAAAAAAAATAATTTAGAGTGTAATTAGAGAAAAATTAGGAATATATTTAGTGATAATTGAGATTGAATTGTAAAGAGATTTTGAGAAATTGAGAATTGAAATTGTGAAGGAAGTGAAAAGAATTGAAATGAATTTGGTAAATATGTAGGTGTTATTTTTTTGTTATAAGGAGTATTTTTGTCTTTTCATTATATGTTTATTTTAATATATTTAATTATTTAAATAAAAAACTAAAAAGGGGCTCTATTGGGTTGTGAGGCCCAGGCGCCCAGACCATTACCCTATATAAAAATAATAATAATGTTTTAATTATCTGGGTTAGAATTGCGAAACAACTAGTTTTGAAACATGGGAGAAGGGTATGAACTAGACCATTCCCCTACCGAGTCATAGTCTGAGATGGGCTCGAAACTGGTCTAGCCCTGTCCGGGTCTATTCCATAGGCCCAATCTACCTGTGGCTTGACCTTACAAGAAGGCCATTGTTTACCTTTTGGAAATTCTATAATTTCATGTGCAAAACATCTCAAACTTCTATACATAGATTTTGGGTAGGTCTTATCTCTACTGATTCTTTTGATAATTTTTATTCAATTGGGTTTCCTTATAAGGTTTTAATAAAGCAGTTATGCCCAAAACATTCATTTAAACCTACACACTCTAAAAAACTGACCATTAAATATATGTGTCTCACCTTCAATATCCCAAAAAGAACTTTTATTCTTAATGCATGCAGTATGCATGAAGTCATTTAAAGTGTGTATATGAGTCATTTCAATCTCTAACCCATTTGCCAATAGCTCTCTACTTTCCATACCATACTTTTTTATATGATTGAATTATATTAAATTTATGCCTCAAGCCTTGAACAAGTGCCTTCACCATAATATCATATTTCTCCAATAACATGCTATTAACATAGCATGAAATCAATAACCCAATCAAAATTCTTGTGGTCTTACAATTCCATAAGAGCACTACATATGTGAGGGACATTGGATCTAGTTATCTCCTAAAACTCAATTTTTTTCTCAGCATAGCTCGCAATCTCTAATTACAACCTTCTCCAATATTGCTAACTTTGGTGATTGTATTTGGTTTTGTTTTACAATTTTTAAACTGATATTTAACTTTCATTGAGTACACTTTTTTCGCATACTTCACTTCATCTCATAACTCAAACTACATTCCTATGCATATCTCCTAAAAAAAATCCTAATTATATCTACATTTATCTCATCGAGGTCACAACTAGTAATAGGAGTCCAATGATCTCTATCAACCATATATTCACCTCTTTATAAACTACCCTCAATCAACTAATTATATTCATTTTCTTCTTCATTTTCATTTTCATCTTCATCATTATATTTGTTTTATTTATCATCCTCATTAAAATCAGTGTCATTCCCTTCATTTGCATCAAAATTCTCATAGTCATAATGTAACATCCAGTGATTTAGGTCCTGATTGTGTGTGACCGTAGTGAGGAGCGCAGGTTCAATCGGAGTCTAAATTTGAACCCATAAAAAATTGACTAATAATAAGGAAAAATAATTAAGGGTATTATTATTTGGAAATTAAAAATATTAGTGCTAGAATTAGAAAAAAAAATAAAATTTCCTATGGACAAAATTAGTATTATGGCAATTGTTGGGGAAAAAAGTGAATATGGAGGGAGATGTGGTAAATATGGAATTTCTCAAAGTTTAAATGTTAATTAAGATTAATTAACTTAATGAACCAATGAGAATTAGGATTAATTTTAATTAGTGGGACCCACACCTGAATCAAAGTATAAAAGTCAAAAATGGGAGGAATTCTTCATTCTTCCACCCAAAATATCTAAGTCATCTTCATCTTCTTTTCTCCTCTCTTTGGCTGTCCACTTTAGCCTTCCATAAGCCACCATTTTCCTTCAAATCAAGCTTGAAAAAGTGAGGAAATAAAGTAGTTTTGAGAGAGAAAAATTCGGAACTAAGGAGTTCTTGCCATAAAAGGAGCAAAATAGCAAGAAATAAGAAAGAATGAAGACAAGAAAAGGGAGATTTGTTAAGGGGAATTTCGACCCACTTTGGGAACTCTTAAGGTGAGTTTATTATTCTTAAATTCAACATTTTTTTCCTCCATTTTAGACTTATAAGGATGATATATATGATTAGGTTTGATAGATATAGGTTATGTTGCAAGATTGAACTTAGAAAATTAAGTTTGTGATTAGTTGATGAAAGTGTAATTAAACTTTAAATTAATGATAATTGATGTTAGTTAATTGTTTTATGGCTTAAAAACTAAAGAAAATATGATGTTAATGGATGAATGAGAGGCTGCCATAATTAAAGAAATTTAGGAAAAATTGAAATTAGCATAGAAGCACAGCAATTGGTGATAAATTAACTATGATTTGAGTGTTGAATTGAAGAAAATGAATTGGGAACTAGGATATGGTTTTTAGGCAGCCATGACCTATTAATAAGGAATTTTAACCTTAGTACATTTTAGCTCAATTAAGGTGTAAAGCATATTATGGGGCATTAGAAGATTATGTAGACATGAAAAGCTTTGAAAATGGATATTGGAATTGAGATATGGTATGGTTGTGTAGGAAACTCAAATGAACAAGTGAGATGCCCTCAAAAGGGTGACAAAGGCAAAGAGAAAGCTAGCTAATAAGAAAAATAATATTTAAGGGAAGAGCCAAGGCTGATTAGGTATGTGCTTCATTGATAAAAAATTTACATGTTGTTAATATGTATGGAATTATGTGTCAAGGTTTGATATATTGTGTTTGTGATATGTTATGTGATTTATTGTGACTTTTGATATTTTATATGGCAATGGGATCAAGGGATGTATAATAATTGAGACATGTGAATGTAGTTAAAATCTAGAAATTTTAGAATCAAAATGATTGCAAATGATGAATGTGTGCGGGTGGTTTCCTCTCGCGCAAGATTTAGAAGGGTAGCCGTAGACAATAGGATTGAAAGAGGAAGAAGGGTACCCGAAAGGAAGCAGCAAAAGCTTTGGTTTCTTTTTTTGGTATATTTTATCAAAATTTTAGTAAATTAAATTATGGTTTTATTTCCTATAGTGTATATTATAGACATGAATTATAATGTAAATTAAGGTACTTTATAAATAAATAAAATTTTAAATATTTGTACTTGTAATAATTTTTATATCAGTGTCTGCAATATTTTTGTAAAAAAAAATTTACTTCACTTCATTAATTTTATAGAACAGTAAGACCGGTCATGCTCACTTGCTGAACTACAGTGGGGCAAAGGGGAGTTACAATTTTTGGTATCAGAGCTATAGGTTTTAACGATTCTTACTTAGTGGGTATAGGAAAATAAGTGCATGTTTTCAACATTTGCATTGTTCTATGCTGCTATATTCTAATAAGGGACCCTTCTTCTAACAATATAGGTTTTAATGGAAACAGAATCAAGGGAAAGTCACAAAGAGCAAAATGGTGATAATATAGTTAACTCGGCTGCTCAAAGACAGTCAACATCAATTAGAGCCTCGAAGCCTAGTGTTATAGCTCCACGACATACTAAAGAACAAATTGATCCGGGTCAGATACCTTTTATGCAACATATGGCTACTTTGTTACAGCAGATAGCACAAGTTGTGCCACCACCAGCTCCACCACCTCCCCCACAACAACCAAAACCCCAGATTGATAAATTAAGAACATATGGGGCTACGAATTTTATGGGCAAGAAAGAGGATGAACCAGCCACAACAAAATTTTAGTTAGAAAAGACAGAACGGGTTTTTAAGGAGCTATAGTGTCAGGAGGAGTACAAGGTTAGATATGCAATGTCCTGCCTTCAGGAGCATACCTATGACTGGTGAAAGTTGATGTTAGTGAAACCCCAGACTCCAAACCCTCAGATATGGGATTTGTTTATGGCAGAGTTTAAAAAGAAATATGTGCCAAGAATTTATGTGGATGAGAAAAAACGAGAATTTCTGAATCTGAAGCAGAGGGGTATAATAGTAGCTGAGTACGAGATGGAGTTCACCAGGCTTAGCAAGTATGCAATTGGGATTATTGGAGATGAAGCTGACAAGTGTTGTAGATTTGAAGATGGCCTTGATAAGGATATTGGATATTTAGTGGCTTCCCACCAACGTACAAATTTTGTTATGCTAGTTTCCTCTGCCATTAGTGTTGAAGGAAGGAAAAAGCTGAAGATAGAAGAGTTCTCTAAGAAATTGACAGCTAGTGTGGCCTAGACATCTAGTAGGAAAGGGCGGATGTTACCTAGACCATTTCAGTCATGGGTTGCTGGACAGACGTTTTCTAGTAGGTGGATCAGTATTTTAGATGCGCAGCATCATCTGCTAGTTCACCAACATCATTTCCCAAGAGACCAGATTCGGCTATGTGATAACATTATGGTAGAGCTCATACAGGAGAGTGTTGGTGGTTTACTGGGGCATGTTTGAGATGTGGAGCTACTGACCATATGAAGAGGGATTGTCCCAGACTTGGTACAGGCAGTATGGCTCCAGCACAGACTATGGCACATGTACAGAGCCGTGGTAGAGGTTAAGGCCAGTTTAAAGGTAGTCGTACTGAACAGAGTCAAGGGGTATCTGAGACAGTTGACAGACTTGGAGGTAGTAGAGCTCCAGCTTGGGTATATGTGATAAGAGCTCGTGAGGACCAAGATGCACCAAACGTCATAATTGGTAAACTTTCCTTATTTGATTTTGATTTACATGCAATGATAGATCCCGGTTCCATGCATTCATACATAAGCATAGTTCAATAATAATTCAAGGGAACATGATACCTAAGACCTTAGAATATGAAATTGTTGTAACTAATCCGCTGGGACATAGTGTGAAAGTGAATTAGATTTATAGAAACAGTTCAATAATAATTCAAGGTAGAGAATTTCCAACAGACTTAATAGAATTACCTTTTCATGAATTTGATGCTATTCTGGGTATGGATTGGTTGACAAAGCATGGAACTGTAGTCGACTGCCAATCTAGAAAAGTTGTACTTAAAATTCTCGGGCAGGATGACACTATCATTCAAGGTGTAGGTCAAACATGTTTTACCAGTGTTATTTCTGCATTAAAAGCTTGGAAATACATTAGAAAAGGATGTGAGGCATATTTGGCCCATGTGATAGATACCAGGAAGGGGAGCCCATAACTCAAGGACATCCCCACAATGAGTGAGTTCCCAGATGTGTTTCCTAAAGATTTGTCGGGGTTTCCACCAAATAGGGAGATAGAGTTTGCTATTGATGTAATTCCTAGTACAACCCCGATATCAATTACTCCTTATAGAATAGCACCTGCATAAATGAGAGAGCTGAAGGTTCAATTGTAGGAATTGCTAGACAAGGGGTTCATAAGACCCATTGTATCACCATGGGGTGCTCTAGTGTTGTTTGTGAAAAAAAAGGATGGCACCCTTCGATTATGTATTAATTACCGAAAATTGAACAAGGTGACAATTAAAAATAAATACCCACTACCTAGAATTGATTATTTGTTTGATCAATTGAAGGGACCAGGAGTATTTTCTAAGATTGATCTCAGATCTGGGTATCACCAATTGAAAATCAAAGAATCAGATGTGTCCAAAATAGCCTTTAGGACTCGATATGACCACTATATGTGACGCCCCACTTATATAGTAGGAATAATCCCACATATATAAGAGGGATGTCACAAGCTTAACTTGATAAATCTGCTCGAATTAAATTTTTTTTTTCATTTTAAATAACTTAATCTATTTATTTATTTATATTGGTTTAGGCAGGTCATTCTAATTAATAATATATATCATTATATTGTTCACACATATGGCACCCGATTATATTACTTAACAATATGAACATATGAGTCAAGTCCACCACAAACCATATACATAGTCAACCAAGAAAAGAAAAGAAAAAAAACTATTAAATAACCAACCCTCTAACTATATCTCTTGTGTCTCTGCTGATATGGGCTTGGATTTCCTTCCTGACCACTTCACTTTCTACCGTCTATAGTTCCAATTCCTGCGTGATAAAAACCCACACTAAGCTATCTCTAGCTTAGTGGTACATATAGGCATTAAGTTTTTCCCAAGCAGTCACACAAATGCATGTCTCAAATAATTCATGACACACTGAAATTTTATTGCATATTTGTCATATAAAAGAATTAACCACATCACATAGCAGTATAAGCATAATAATCATATTCAATAATTAAGTTCTCACTACCTCATATAAGCATTTCATTTCTTAATCACTTATGTCAATAATATAATTCCCACATTTCATTCCAAAGTCTTTAATTGGTATCAGTCCAAATCTCATTCCCGGACTGTCCGGATATGGGGTGTGAAATAGGGGCGCTCGCGGAGCTTAAGCCACTATACTCACCATAATCTCAAGTCAAGGGCGCTCGCAGAGCTTAAGCCACCTTGACCGAATATAATCATGTCATATGTGTGTAATCAGGATCAGGGGCGCTCCCAGAGCTTAAGCCACCCTGTCCTTAAATCATATCCATAGCGATACCGTAACATCCCCCATAATGGTGCACCATCTATCCTATGTTAGTCCTCAGGTAAAGAAATGGGCAATTAACACCATTAATTTCTTGTTTCTATAACCAATACTCAGTTCACATTAACACAATCATATACTCAACATTTATTTCAAAACCAAGTGATAACATGATATTTTATCAAATATTAGCATAATGTTAAGTTTATAGTCAATAACATTTCTATAATTTTAAAACGTGTTATAATATACAATTTCATCATTGTGACAAATAATTCATGTCATGCACACACAATCATGCATAAGGGCAAGATATAATACATATATGTACAAACTTCGACAGTATTTTCCTTTTCCAAAATATAAGTTCAGAGCTTGTTCACTTTTGTTGGTCTTCTTCTTGTTGAAATCCTAATTTAAAAATATAATTAATCAATAGATTGATAAAATATTTATTTTTAATATAATTTAAATAAATAACTAGAATTTCTATTAAGCTAGAACAAGACCTCTAAGGACTGTTGGATTAATAAATTTTTCTATACTTAACCAATTTATATGATTCTTACTCCTAATTAAATATAACATGTAAAGCTAAACTATACTAAAATTTCAGAATTTTTGAACCTTTACATAATTTGTGGTATAATTTTAAATATTTCCCTATTTTCTGCCCTTAGGCAGTTTCGAGGTACCCAATTCAAAAATTCATAGATTTCAAGTTTTAGCTTCAATTATTCTAAAACGTTTTATACAATTATATAGGTTAATATGGAACATTTCTCATGTTTAACTCAGTTCCAGATTCGGTCTCTAAGATTCTCAAATATTGGCGGATCTATAACTGGTTCAACATAGAGTATCAACCCGACCAGTTTAATTGTTCAGCTCATAACTCACAAAATACATGATAGTTTAAGGTGAAACTTTTATAGAAATTTAGATAAGACATATTAGTAAAACTTTTATGTTTTCAACTTTGGCTAAGTCAATCTAAAAATAGGTGAAATATAAGGACGAAGTTACTGGAACTGAATAGGTATATAAAACTAGCTCAATCAAGGAACAATCATAGATCATTTCAGAATAACTCCACCTACACAAGAGCAATTTATACGAACATTTTCAGAGACCTCAATAACATATGTACCTAAAACTTTCATGTTTTACAAAACCTCGGATTAAGCCACTAAGATAATCAATTTGTACAAGAACCGTAGGTCATTTAGTTGATATGTCTCCCTGAACCGGTTTCATTCCAATAACCATATCTCTTCATATACTCCAAATAATTCAATAACCTTTGTCAAAGAGATACAAAAGACATATATGAACAACTTTTATGTTTTATACTTCTTCAAATTTGGTTGATAACTCACTCGAAAATCAAGTTCCAAATACTGATAATATACAGTCCTAATACTCTAAAAATACAAGAATAATTGAGAGATGATCACTTACCAAGAACAAATCTATTTGGAGTGAACTTCTTGAAAATCATGAAGGCTGGTGGTTGGAGGAAGAAGAAGAGTGGAGATAAGATTGGTGTGGAGATAAGGTTGATGTTATTATGACGTTAAATGCATTTAACTCAAATACACTCCCCCCTTCCACAAAACCACATTCGGCCCTCCTATCCTCTTTTTTTTTTTTAACTTGTTCTATTTTAATTAATTAATTATTTATTTTTTTACATGTATTAAATTCCACTAATTTTTATTAAACTGTAATTTTACTACGATATGCCTAACCAAATTAAATTTTATCAATCTATTTAGTTCATTTTTATTTCTTATTTAATAATTTACTCAATTTATTTTAATATCTAATGTCAATCATATAGTTTCTATGCATATCAAACTTATTCTAACTAGATGCTAATTAGTGACCATTACACTATCAGTTATTGGTTATGCAGTTCAGCTTAACGAATGCACAAACGGCCTTTATGGATATGATGAATAGGATTTTTAGGCCATACCATGATCAGTTTGTGGTAGTTTTTATAGATGATATCTTGGTGTATTCGAGGGACAAGAAAAACATGACAGGCATCTCATAATAGTACTTCAGAATTTGATGGAAAATCGATTGTATGCAAAGCTATCAAAATGTGAGTTTTGGTTGGAAGAAGTAGGAGTTTTAGGGCATATTGTGTCAGTTGAAGGAATCCGTGCGGATTCTAGCAAAATAGAAGTCCAGAGTTTCCTTAGATTAGCTGGCTACTACAGAAGGTTTGTGAAGGGATTTTTAAGCATAGCTACACCAATTACCAAGTTGCTTAGAAAAGAAACTAAGTTTGAGTGGACAGATCGGGGTTAGGCAAACTTTGAGAAGTTAAAAGTCATGCTAATCGAAGCACATGTTTTGACCCAACCTACTCCAGGGAAAGATTTTGTGATATACAGTGATGCCTCTCATAATGGGCTAGGTTGTGTATTAATGCAAGAGGGTAAAGTAGATGATTATGCATCTAGGCAATTGAAGCCACATGAACTAAATTACCCTACTCATGATTTGGGGTTGGCAGCAATAGCGTTTGCTTTAAAAATATGGCGACATTATTTTTATGGCGAGCGGTGCAACATATATACAGATCATAAGAGCCTTAAATATTTGCCCACACAAAAGAAGTTGAACTTAAAGCAAAGATGCTGGTTGGAGTTAATCAAAGATTATGATTGTATTATTGATTATCAACCAGGCAAAGCCAATGTAGTAGCAGATGCCTTAAGTAGAAAAACACTAGCAGGTATAGTTTAAGATTTCCTCAATTATATATAATATATAGAAATTAATAATAAATTAAAATGAGACTCATAATTTATTTTGGCAGAGTTACGGGTTCAACCTACTTTAAGGCAACAAGTGAGAGAAGCTCAGAGGCAAGATCAGAAATTGATGGTAATTGCTGAGGCAGCAAAAAAAGGGGAGATACCTGAATTTAAGATTGAAGATGATGGAAGCATAAGTTATAAAGAAAGATTGTATGTGCCAAATGAAAGCGGATTAAAGGAAATAATTCTAAAAGAGGCACATAATACAACTTATTCCATGTATCCAGCTAGTAATAAAATGTATCAAGACCTGAAAACTTATTATTGGAGGCCAGGAATGAAAAACGATATCGTGGAATACACTACAAGATGCTTGACATGCCAACAAGTGAAAGCAGAGCACCAAGTACCATCTGGATTGGTGCAACCTATTACTATCTCGGAATGGAAGTGGGAAAGGATTATAATGGATTTTGTATCTGGCTTGCCCTTGACACAAAAGAAGCATGATGCAGTATGGGTAATTGTTGACAGGCTTACCAAATCGGCTCACTTTTGTTGAGTTCGGATGGATTATTCGTTGAGCCGGTTAGTAGAAATATATGTTAATGAGATAATTCGACTGCATGGGTTGCCAATATCTATTATTTCTGATCGAGACCCACGGTTCACATCAAAATTTTGGAAAAGTCTACAGTAAGCATTGGGGACCTGACTTACTTTTAGTACAGCATTTCACCCACAAACAGATGGGCAATCTGAACAAGTTATTCAATTGCTGGAAGACATGCTTAGAAGTTGTGTAATTGACTTTGAAGATAGCTAGGATAAGTATCTATCATTGATGGAATTTGCATATAACAATAGCTATCAAACAAGTCTTGGCATGACACCATACGAAGATTTGTATTGAAGGAGATGTACAACACCGTTATGTTGGACAGAACTTGGTGAAAAAAAGTTAAGCCGGTAATGGAAAAATTATTAAGCCGGTAATTACATTATTATAAAAGCGCTCGGTGCAATATTATGAAAGCCGGAAATGACAATCTCGTTATTCATATTTGTTAGTTCAGTTATAAGTGTTATGGGCACAACAAAAGAAAAATGAAAAATGAAAAAAATAATAATAATGTTAAAGTATGTCATTTTGCTAATGTTGTATGAATTAAATTTATTAACTATTACATGTTGAATGAAATTTATTTGATTTTTTATAATTCTTTATTTTATGCCTTATTTATTAAATGGTTAATTAATATGAAAGAAAATATGTGTATGTAAAATTTTTATCATTGAAGCACAACTAAGCTAGTAGCTTAGCGAGGGTGGTTTTCTCTCCCGCAGGATTTAGAAGGGTAGCTGTAGACAATAGGATTTTTAGATGAAGAAGGGTACCCGAAAGGATGCAACAAAAGCTTTAGTTTCTTTTTTGGTATATTTTATCAAAAATTTTGTAAATTAAATTATGGTTTTATTTCCTATAGTATTATAGACATGAATTATAATGTAAATTAAGGTACTTTATAAATAAATAAAATTTTGAATATTTGTATTTGTAATAATTTTTATTTCAGTGTCTGAATATGTTTGTAAAAAAAATAATTTACTTCACTTTATTAATTTTATAAAACAGTAAGACGGGTAATTCTCACTTACTTGCTGAACTACAGTGGGATAAGGGGGTGTTACACATCAATATCTACATGTTGCATTGCAAGATTCACAACAATATCTTCATTGTCACCACCTCCATGTTGACTAGACCCACCCATCTCAAATCTTGGATTTGAAGATTCACATCCTTCAATTATGTTCAATGGGTGCACTAAAAGAGTACTCAACAAACAATCTAACAAATTGCAAGCTAGGAAATTGGCTAATAATTTGATGCATCATTAAAACTTTATTTTCTCCCATATTTGAATTAGCAAAAAAAAATATTAATTACCTCCTTGATTATAAATTGGGGCCCTATGCAGAATTTTGGTGATTACTAAGTTATTATCAATTTCCAAAGTGGTTTTAATTTATTTGTTTAGAGTGATAATTTTTGTATTTTTATTCACAAAATAACACCAAGTTGAGTGTGAATTATCGTAAATGGTATTTTATGCATTGTACTGTTTTCATAATTAAAACAATTATATTTCAGCATGCATTGTTTAATGTATGCTAATTTCACAAAAATAATAAGTCAACTAACACATAATTTAACTAAGCATACATGACATATTGAATAACCTAATTCGAATATTGATTAATAAATATAAATGTAACTCATACAACACATATAACTTGGCATACTATAATCAAAATATAAATAAAAATAGTTTTTATTAATTTTTGACGATCAACTATTACATATTATTAATGCAACTTTAAAACGCATTAAGATAATTTTCGGTAGTTATGGATACTTAATGTGTACAAGAATAGACTTTATAAGTCTTTTCATGTTTTTATTTAATCTAATTGATACCCAACATTCTGTTTTAGATTTAGTTATTTGAATAATTATAATAAATAATTAAATATTTATTATTATTATTATTATTACTATTACCACATTATTAATTAATTTTATTTTATAATTTCATTAATGACCTCTATTGCTTGACTAGGTTCACAGATTTTAAAGAGTATACTTTAATTGTTTGATGGTTGAACTAATTGGTCTCGCACTCATTGAAATATTTAGAACATTATTAATTAATTTTCTCATACTCAAGACAATATGATGTTTTCCATTTCTGAATTTCATGCGCAGCCAATATTAGTTATTTTATTTTATGACAAATATCATACTACAATCAAATTCACACGAACAAATTAGCTAAATTTTATATTAAATATCATACTAAAATCAAACTAAAATTTTATATTAAATATCACACTAAAATCAAACTAAAAGTATCATAACAAATACCATGTTACACCATGACAACAAATTAATATTATGTTCATGAAGTAATTAAATAGCAAAAGATAATAACAAAAATATACGATTAAAATTACTAATTTTAGTGCTAAAATTATTTTCTTTTTGAACCTTTCTCCTACAATCACAACCAAAATTCTAAAAAATTATTTTGACACAAGAATTTATTTCATATTATGTTTTAAAACTTATGATCAGCATATTAATGCCTTGATGGGCAATATGTTCAGAAAATGCATTTAATGCCCTGATGGGTAATCATGTTCCCCAATATCCTACCACTTAGTTCTTGATCTTAGTTGTTTTTTTTTGGAAAACTAAAATGAAAAGCAAGTTTATTAATGCTAATTGAAAATTGTTTGAATTAAAGCATACTTAAGACAAGCTCTGAAATACTTAATGTTTTTGAATACTTAATGTTTTTGAATAAAAAGTATTATTCTACTTTTGGTTCTTATTATACAAAAGCTTAAATCATATGTCATCATCTGAAAACTCAATATCAAATATGTATTCACGAGAATTTCTCCATTCTCTAAACCTTACAGTTTGTTATTAATTTTTATCTTCAATGGACTCGATTTCTCGTCGACGAATATACTCTCTATCTAAACATATTTTAGTTCGATTATTCTCTTCTCTTAATTGATATAAAACATTCCAAAGTTGAGTAATATTTGTGCATTGCATAGTTACTGCATGTGCACAAGGTACTCTGGTTTTAAGTTCTAATACCTTTTTACAAAGCAATTCTGGTTGACAATAATAAAGATACCAAATTTAAAATGGCATTTTTTTTGCATTATGTAATATTACAATTATTTTTCTTTTTCATTTTATTATGATCTGCAATCTAGTCCATGTTAGAGAAGTGTTCTAAAGACAATCACCTTTAGCACTCATTTTACAAATTTATTTGATTAATACAAGGTATTTTCATTAATTTGATATTCATTTGATATATGAATTGTTAGTGATCTTAAATCAATTAATGAAATCCTTGATACATAATATAGCATGAAGAAAATCATGATGAGATCATGATATTGATATTCTTATTATGTGTAATTATGTTAGTATCTAAATTATCCTTAATCATAGAATTAATAAGACGAGACATTGTTAATTCAAATATATTAGTACATGTTAATACTCCTTGATTGAATCAAGCAGTAGATCTCATAATCTGTAAATATGAGATATTTAGAGTTAACATATGAATATTTACTGAGTGTAGCTAAGTACATTAGATGACTTGTTATGAGACAATCATATGGATAATCTATTAAAATGTTAATGATAGTCTCATCATAGCAATGATACAAGTATCTTTCGACTTGAGATACTCAAAGATATCTTGAATACTGATTCTGTACTTTAACACTATTCTTTATTGCCTCAGATAGGTTGTTCATAGAATGGTGATTGGGTACAGTTTGATGTATTCAAAAGTAATTGGGTTACCAACAAAGGATTCACCACTCCTGATAGAAGGAGTGTATACCCACGGCCACTTGTTAGGGTCATTACTCGAGAATCTTTGGTCGAAATGAAAATGTCATGAAGATAGTCTGTAATGACATATCTAACAATGTAATGAGTCTTAAATATAAGAACTAACATTACTTAGGCTAGATGTGATATAGTCAGTCTAGTAGAAGTTGACACATGTCTATACTTTGAACTAAGTAGCGTATAAAATAGTGAAAGGATTAATTGCATGGAAATTATCTACGAAAATATTCGTAGTTAAACCACTGACTTTTCGGTCAATTTGGAGTCATGATGTGTTGTTAGATACCGCTCATGACTTGTTTAAATTAATTGTTAATTTAAGTGGCTAAGATAACTAGAAACCTAATGTGTCACATGCATTAGAGATATGAAGAATGAGTAAAATAGTCTTGGATAGGATCTAAAAATATGAGAGAATTATTTCAGTCGAATCGCGATGGGATCGTATGGAAAATTCACTCTGAGAAATCATGGGCCAGCACGGGCCCGCACGGGCTACTAACCTAATTGGCCTTAATTAGCTAATTCAAGCAATGTAATATCACACCTTATGTATTTTAGTAAAACCTATCCTTGTGTCTAGTAAGCACATATGACATACATGTAAGTTAAACGAACTTGTTAACAATGATAGTAATTTTTTTATCATCACATTTGTATCATCATTCAATAAATCTGCAAATCAGCATATCTCAAATATATTAAAACTTAAACTTTACATCTAAGGTTTACTAGTTGCATCCATTTACATATCATTGTATAACTCCGAGTAAATGTACACGTATATTCACATAAATCCAAAATGTATATGACATAATTCCATGTTCATATAGAATGCAAAGATAGAGAGCAGTGAGGCTCGGCAGGTGACTTGTGTTCCATGTCTTTTATATGCCACTCAAAATAAATTATCATTTTTTTTACCTGAAAAATTATGCAAATTGATGAGTTGCGGCTCAATGATAGTAATCATCATATAAGCTCTAAAGTACCAAGCAACTCATAGTAACAAATCTCAAATCTAATGCATACCACGTATTCCATTTCATTAATCAGTATTATATAGTTACCAGTAAAATTAAAGCACATGATCGTTATTCTTTGCTTATGCTTATGCTTTGGTCATTTGATTTTGTTATGACCAAATTAAATATATATTGCCCCAGGTTTCCCTGTGAACATTTTTCATGTGAATATTTGCATTTGCTAGCTAGCTTGATCATTTGTTTTATTTGCACATTTGTTGGGTCATAAGCCTCTTCTTTTGCCTTAAAATATCAATTTACTAGTCACAACACATTTTTAAGTCCTTATGCATATACATTTATAACTAAGTATTCATCAACCATAGTATTCTTATCACTTATACCATTCTTATACCATATATATACCTCATTTACCACGCATATACCTTGCATATACTATACATATATCATGCATACATCATGTATGCCACACATATACCTCAAATATACCATATATATACCACTTATATATATCACATACATCACAATTATCCATCATCTCATTATGAAGGTCAATCACAACAACCATATGAATCGCATAATCACAAGTCAATTCACATTTCACATAGTAAACTGTTAAACCTTAAGGGGTATTTCTGTCATTTTGATGATAACAAATAAAATAGCAATATTGTATTTAACATACTTGTTTTCTAAGTCTATTAAACAGGACATGAAATAAAATAGCAAGAATGAAGATTGGAAGAATAATCCTTGAAAGACAAAATTAAGGAAATAGTACGTTCACGCCCGTGACTCTATGTGTCACACCCGTGAAAGAGCTAACCGTTACCAAAACTAACATTTGAAGTTCACGACCATGAAGGAAGAACAAATTGTGAAATGGACATTTGAGTCACGCCCGTGAATTAAAATGTCATGCCCGTGAATGTCCATGGCATTTTTATCCAGAGAGCTTCACGACCAAAGTCACCACTTGGATCACGGTTGGGACGTTTGTCACGCCCGTGAATATGTATGTCACGCCCATGACCCAATGTTTCAAAACATTCCAGAGAGCTTCACGACCAAGGTCACCACTTCAGTCATTGCTTGGGAAGAAATGTCATGCCCGTGACAAACATAGTCACGCCCGTGAAGGATGAAAGAGAAAAATGCCAAACGCAATTATTTGGTTGGTACAATGGCTAGTTTCATATTAAATGCACCTCAACGACTATAATCAGCCAAAGGAGTATAAATGGAAGTCATTTATGCATTCAGTACAAGAGAATAGCATATTCTTTGAATTAAAATCTAATTACAAGCTATTTGTACATTCAATACTTTGAGAACAAAATATATTCTCTGTAAAAATCTTTTTGCTCTTCATTTATTGAGCAATTAAGATTTGTGAGTGTTTCTCTTTGTAATCATTACTTAAGTGAGCTTTGGGTATTTCTGGGTTAAGAGTAGAACACTTGTAAGAGTTAGTTGTGTGAGCCTCTAAAACACAAATTAAAGGTTGTTTGTGTGAGCCTATAAAAACACAAAGTAAAGGTTGTTTGTGTGAGCCTGTAAACACACAAAGTAAAGGTTGTTTGTGTGAGCCTGTAAAACACAAGGAATTGGTTATTATGTGAGCCATTAAAACACAAGGAATTTCTGTGTTAGGTGTGAGCCATTGTGAGAAACACCATAGTTGGGAGTGAGCTTGTAAAACTCCATTGTAACACTTAGTGTGTTAGTGAAACTCCCAATTGCGATTGGGGAGAGGAGTAGGTTTTGTTGACACCTGAACCTCTATAAAATCCTTGTATCAAATTTCTCTATCCCTCCAACAATTAATCTTTTATTTCCACCCCTTAAAGTTTAAATTTTTTAAAACTCCAATTCAACCCCCCTTCTTGGCTTAATATCTGGGAAACAATTGGTATCAGAGATTTGTCTAGCATCCAAGCCTAAAACGCGCAAGTAAAGATTAAGATATGGCCAGTGAAGGATTCCAAAGTCTCAAACCTTACTTTGATGGAGCGAATTATGCCCATTGGATGTTTCGGATGGAGACATATCTGGATAGTGAAGGAATTGAAGTCTGGGATAGTGTACGAAAAGAATGAACACCACCAACCAGAAGAGGAGCTGATGGTGAAGAAGAAATCCTATCAAGCTCATTATCTATTGAAGAATGTGGGAGAATACAACACTGCCCAATAGCATACAGCATGTGGAAGACATTAGAAAATTATCATGAAGGAACTAAGCAAGTCAAATCCAAGAAGATTCAACTTCTGACATCAGAATATGAGCTCTTCAAGATGAAATCCAATGAGTCAATCATTGATAGGACCAACCATCTTCTAGCCATTATAAATGGAATGAGGAAACTTGGGAAGCATCTGTGTTTGGAGGATGTAAACAACAAAATCCTGAGAAGGCTTCCTCTTAAAGACTACGACTCAAGAGTTGCTGGCATAAAAGAAGCAAATGAAGATATGAGCATCATGAATACTGATGTGCTGATTGGAAAACTTCTCACACATGAAATGGCAGTGAAAAGAGATAGAGAGCTTGAAGCAGAGTCAGAGAAAAGAAAGCCCTTAGCACTCAAAGCCTCTACTTCAAAATCTCAAGAAGAAAGTGAAGATGATGAATAAATGAGTGATGATGAAAATGAGGACATTTCTATGCTTTCAAGAAGATTAAAAAAAATCATTGAGAAGAAAATGAGCAACTCTAGAAAATTCAGGCATAAAAACCTCAAACAAACTTCTAATGGTGCACAAAGAAGTAAGGAAGAGGTATAGTGCTATAAGTGTGGAAAGAAAGCACATATCAAACCAGAATGTCCAAGGCTCAAAAAGCATAAGAGCAAATACCAAAGAGATAATGGGGAGAAAGGTCACAAAGCCACATGGGATGATGAAAGCTCTTCAAGTGAAAAAGATGATAATGAAAGTGAAGAGGTCAACCTGTGCTTCATGGCTATTGAAGATCATGTCTCAAATAAGGTAAGATCACTACACTCACACTCTTTGAACAATGATAGTAGTGATAATAATGATGATAGTGATGATGATGATGATGATGATGATGATGATGAGCAAAGCCTAATAGAAAAATTAACTCTAGAATTAGAGAAATATATAAGTAAATTTAGTACTTATAAAAATAACATCTCTAATTTAAAAAATAACATAGATGGTTTAGAAAAGGAAAAGATAAAGCTTAAATCATCTAATGAAACTCTCCAAAACTCATTAGATGAATACTCATCAAGACCCTCAACTGCTTCCTTACTAAAAGAAAATAATGCATTGAAAAATGAAGTTGAGGAACTTAGAAATTATATTTCTAAATTTCACAAAGGTAAAGAGAGTTTAGATACTCTCATTGTATCTCAAAGATCACCCTTAATTAGACATGGTCTAGGGTTTAATGACACATCATCATCTTCTCACAAAACCATCTTTGTTAAGTTTAGTGAACCTCACATCTCCACACCTGTTAGAACAACACCTAGAAATAAGCATATTAAACCTTCTATACATAAACAGAATAATCATGTCTTTATATATAGGAAGCATGCATCTAGAAAATTTACAATTAATCATAATTGTGCATGTCATCATTCTCAAAATAAATTTGATAGAAAAGTGGAATTCAAAAATATTATAAGACAAAAAAGCAAGTTTAGACCGAAACAATGTAATTACTGTAAGAAAATGAGTCACATAAATAAATATTGCTGGATAAGGAAGGCTCATTGGGAACTTTCATGTGCTAACCCCCAAGGACCCAAACTCATTTGGGTTCCTAAAAATTATACTTGAATTGTGATTCTATAGGTATGCCTCAAGTCCACAATAAACAAAAATGTTTGGCTAGTAGACAGTAGATGCTCAAGGCATATGATAGGAGACAAAGAACTTTTCAATGAAATCAAAAGTATTGATGGAGGTAAAGTTACCTTTGGAAACAATGCAAAGGGTAAGGTAATTGGCATTGGTTCTATTAGTATTAATGGTACTACTTTTATTAAAAATGTTTTACTTGTTGATGGCTTGAAACATAACTTGTTAAGTGTAAGTCAATTATGTGATAAAGGAAATAAAGTAATTTTTACTTCAAATGAATGTCTTGTGATCTTTATCGATGGTCAGGAGATATTTAAAGGAAATAGAGATATCAATACATACATAATAAACTTACAAGAACTATCTAACCATTCCTCTTAGTGTCTTGTGACTACTAGTGATGAATCTTGGTTGTGGCATAGAAGGCTTGGTCATGCTAACATGGACTTAATACAAAAGTCTCAGCACAGGAGAACTAGAAAAAGGACTGCCAAGAGTTAGATATGAAAAAGGCAAGACATGTGAACCTTGCCAAAGAGGAAAGCAACACAAGTCATCCTTCAAATCCAAAAACATAGTAAGTACCTCAAAACCTCTTCAACTTCTGCATTTAGACTTGTTTGGACCTACTAGAATTGCTAACTTAGGAGGAAAACATTATGCATTTGTTATCGTAGATGATTACTCTAGATTTACTTGGGTAATTTTCTTAGCTCAAAAGAGTGATGTTTTTGAAAATTTCAAAAACTTTGCTAAAAGAGTTCAAAATGAAAAAGGGTACTGTATTTCAAAGATAAGAAGTGATCATGGGAAAGAATTTGAAAATGCAAACTTTGAAAGCTTTTATGGGCATTTCACATAATTTCTCATCTCCTAGGACACCTTAATAAAATGGGGTAGTTGAAAGGAAAAATCAAACTTTATTTGAAATGTCTAGAACAATGCTCAATGAATATGATTCACCAACTTATTTTTAGTAAAAAGCCACAAACACTGCATGTTATATTTCAAATCGAGTTTTCAAAAGTCCTCTTTTAAACAAAACCTCATTTGAGCTATGGAATGGAAGAAAGCCCTTGATATCATACTTTAGAGTATTTGGATGCAAGTATTTCATATTAAACACCCAGGACAATCTTGGAAAATTTGCCTCTAAATCCGATGAAGGTATCCTTTTAGGATACTCTACAACCAGCAAAGCATATAGAGTATTCAATAAAAGATCATTCACTGTTGAAGAATCCATGCATGTTGTTTTTAATGAATCTAGTAGACTTAATCTTGTGAAAGGTAGCGTTCTTGATGATGTTGTAGGAAATATGGAAAGACTTTATCTTGAAAATGGGAAAGAAGAAAATGATCAAGAAGATTTACATCAAAATGATTCTATACCTCAAACTTAAGAATGGAGAATGACGAAAGATCATCCGAAAGAGCAAATCATTAGTGATATCTCAAGGGGAGTAAGTACAAGATCTCATTTCAAATAGTTAGTCACTGACGTTGCTTTTATTTCTCAAATTGAACCTAAAAATGTTGATGAAGCTTTTAATGATGAAAGTTGGGTAATTGTCATGCAAGAGGAACTGAACCAATTTGAGAGAAGTAAGCTATGGACCTTAGTACCTAGACCCAAGGACCATTAAGTCATAGGTAGCAAATGGGTATTTAGAAATAAACTAGATGAACAAGGTTCAATAACTAGGAATAAGGCTAGATTAGTTGCAAAAGGATATAATTAGGAAGAAGGTATAGATTATGATGAAACATATGCACCTATAGCTAGATTAGAAGCCATAATAATACTTTTAGCATATGCATGTCACATGAATTTCAAACTTTTTCAAATGGATGTGAAAAGTGCATTTCTAAATGGATATATAAAAGAAGAAGTGTATGTAGAACAACCACCAGGCTTTGAAAGCTATGATTTGCCAAATCATGTTTTTAAACTTTCAAAAGCTTTGTATGGTTTGAAACAAGCCCTAAGATCTTGGTATGAGAGGCTAAGTTCTTTTCTATTAGAAAATAGCTTAACGAAGGGAAATATTGACACAACATTATTTATTAAAAAGCATAAGCATGATATACTAATTGTTCAAATTTATGTTGATGATATAATATTTGGTTCTACTAATGAGCTGCTTTGTCAAGAATTTGCTAAGTGTATGACTAGGGAATTTGAAATGAGCATGATGGGAGAGCTAAAGTATTTCCTTGGTCTACAAATAAAGAAAAGTAATTAGGGCATATTCATCAACCAATCCAAATATGCCAAAGATTTAATTAAGAAATTTGGTATGAAAGGATGCAACAATGCCAAGAATCCTATGAGCAGATCAAAAAAATTGGACAAGGATGAAAAGGGTAAGAGCATTAATGAAAAGCTTTATAGAGGTATGATCGGATCACTTTTATATCTCATTGCTTCTAGACCCAATATAATGTATAGTGTTTACTGGATATTGTTGTACTCAAATTCTTTGGATGAAACAACCACTTAAGGACTATGGTTATGAGATGAACCATATACCTATTAAATGTGACAATACAAGTGCTATAAATCTTTCAAAGAATCCTATTCAACACTCAAGAAGTAAGCATATTGACATTAGACACCACTTTATTAGAGATCGTGTTCAGTATAGAGATGTTGCATTAGAATTTATAAGCACATAAAATCAATTAGCAGATATTTTCACTAAGTCTCTTAATGAGAAAAGATTTAATTTAATTAGAAGAGAACTTGGTATGATTGATGGATTAACCTTGTATTTGCTAAATTATGAAATCTTAATTGATGATCTTAATTTTGTATCATATCACAAGATATAAGATAGAAATTTTGATGAAAATTTATATTTTAAGGGATAGAATATTTATTGAAATGATTTAGTCTTGTTTTTAGGACTTAATTTTATTTGATGAAAATTTTAGGGGAGTCACGCCCGTGACTTAAATAGCCAAAAAAAGGCAGTGTCGTTCACGACTTGATTCACGACATGGTTCATGGCTTCAAATGGTGAAGCTTATTTTCACAGCTTCATTCACTTCCGTGAAAAGACCTTTTCATGCCCATGACGAATTTTCACGCCCGTGAACCTTTACACCCCCAAAACTCACAGGTGTTCACGCCTTGATTCACGGTTTGCTTCACGGGCATAGGTAGTGAAATTCAACCTTTCACGCCCGTGATTATTGTTTCACCCCCGTGATAGTTCATCATTCACGCCCGTGATGTTCAAAGGTCACGACCGTAAACATATTCACGCCTTCATTCATGGGTGGAACACTCCTTCAGCAAACCGTGAACACGACCATTCACGTCCGTGAATGCATCGAGTATATAAAAGAACAGCCGATTATTTTCTCATTTCAACTCTTCAACTCCTTAAAACCGCTCTCATTTACACACATTCAATGAAACATTGATGATTCTGGCCCCCAAGTTACAAACATTTCCTATAAAAACCATCATAAGTTCAATTCCTCATCAAAAATCATACATTCTTAGGGTTTCCTTAAAATTTTTCTATCAAATTTTTCTCAAATTCCTCACAAGTTCACTTCTTTACTTCAAATGGAGACTGCCTCATTAAAGGGAAAGAGAAAGAAGTCTCATACTCATATGAGGTATGTAGATTACCTCATGAACCGAATTCCGGAGCAATGCCATCCCCGGTACTCGACTTTGAAGAAATGGCCTCTACTGTCATCGAAGTCCTTCGAATGGCAAACCGTCCGAACTCTCGGGCTTGAAACGGCTATGACAGAGCAACTCCAGGCATGTCATTTGAAAGAATTTATGGAGATTCACCTACTGGAGTGGTGAAATTCCAACCCTGTGACAATCTCAACACCTTCAATGCCATTGAATTTGGGGAATTGTTCAATCTACCATCAGATGGCATCCTAAATGACAGTGAAGTAGAATTCTCCGCCCCTCGAGCTTGGACTCATTTTGGCACCGATTGCAGCTGGGATGTCAAGAAGACCAAAAGCACTCATCTCAGGTCCCCAGTGCACAAGTATTTGCATAGGTTCCTGACCTATAGCATATTCGCTAGGGGAGAAAACAATGGGACCATCAGGAAATCGAAGCTCTTCCTACTTGAGATGGCTCAAAGAGGACTCACCATGGCACTTTTTAGATGGTTTGCAAACCATCTATTGTCCATTGCCACCAAACCCACAGGGGATATACTGATCGGTAGTTATGTCACCCATATAGCCGTGAAGCTTGGCTATTTGAAGCTGGATGAGCATCATTTCAACCTCATCCCTGGGCATCCTCAAGATCGCTTGGATGTCGAGTCCTTCAAAAAGATAGGAGCGGTTGTCAGAATCATTTACGAGAATGATATTTTCTACCGCTTCACAGACACTGCTGGGGAGAGCATTTGGGAAGATAATGACATGGAGGACTTTAAAGCAGGCCTCTAAGGAATCCAGCAGAAGAAAAGGGCTCGGGTTCAGGAAGCACCTCCAGTGACTGAGCAGGACATCGGACAGTCCTCGGCTTCCACACGGAATTTAGTGCAACAAGTGGTTGACCTCTTGGCACCACGTTTTGAGCAACTGCAGGCTTCGATGGATGAGAGGTTGGAGAACTTCAAAGACTTCATGGAGTCACAGATGGACAACCTTGAGGCAGAAGTTGCTAGGCTTCGAGATAGGATGTCCGGCTAGGTGTTAGGCTAGATTGTAGCCTAAATTTGCTTGTTTGCTTCTTTATTTACTTGTTTTTCTGTTGTGTGTAGGAAATTTTAAATTTCCTTTCTGAACTTTATTTAACTTTGTTTGTATTTTCCTTTAATTAATATATTTGCTTTTGTTTGTCCTTTTGATATCTTAATATCCGTTTTGATTGATGACAAAAGGGGGAGAAACTAGCAATATATTAAGATAGAATCAAAAATTAGAAATGAATTATGAATTGACATTGAAATAGGTTAAAAGGGATTAAAAATTTTGATTCAAAATTAATATGCAAAGTATAAAATTGAGAAATTGAGTTTTATCCACTTTAGATATACCTTAAGTATACTTTGAATATACCTTAATGCAAGTTAAGAAAAATGAATATGTCATGATATACTCAAAGTATACTTTACATATACTTCATGCTTTAAAAAAAATATGGTATATATTGGATATACTTCTCATATAACTTGCATATACTTAAAATCTAGTAAGTTTATTTCAATGCTACATCAATCTTTACAATTCTTGCATTTTAAAAAAAAAATTATCCTAAGTATCTTTTGAGGGGGAGACTTCTCAAAAGCACATATTGCTATATTATTTGTCACCATCAAAAATGGGGAGATTGTTAAACCTTGAGGGGTATTTCCATCATTTTAATGATAACAAATAAAATAGTAATATTGTATTTAACATATTTGTTTTCTAAGTCTATTAAACAGGACATGGAATAAAATAGCAAGAATTCAGATTGGAAGAATAATCCTTGAAAGATAAAATTAAGAAAATAGCATGTTCACGCCCATGACACTGTGTGTCACGTCCGTGAAAGAGCTAACCGTTACCAAAACCAACATTTGAAGTTCACGACCATGAAGGAAGAACAAACCGTGAAATGGACATTTGAGTCACGCCCGTGAATGTTCATGGCATTTTCATCCAAGGAGCTTCACGACCAAAGTCACCACTTGGATCACAGCTGGGAAGTTTGTCACGCCCGTGAATATGTATGTCATGCCCGTGACCCAATGTTTCAAAACATTCTAGAGAGCTTCAGGACCAAGGTCACCACTTCAGTCATGGCTTAGGAAGAAATGTCACGCCCGTGACAAACATAGTCACACCTGTGAAGGATGAAAGAGAAAAATGTCAAGTGCAATTATTTAGTTTGTACAATAGCTAGTTTCATATTAAATGCACCCCAACGGCTATAATCAGCCAAGGGACTATAAATGGAAGTCATTTATGCATTCAGTATAATAGAATAACATATTCTTTGAATTAAAATCTAATTACAAGTTATTTGTACATTCAATACTTTGAGAACAAAATTTATTCTCTGTAAAAATCTTTTTGCTCTTCATTTATTGAGCAATTAAGATTTGTGAGTGTTTCTCTCTGTAATCATTACCCAAGTGAGCTTTGGGTATTTCTGGGTTAAGAGTAGAACACTTGTAAGGGTTAGTTGTGTGAGCCTCTAAAACACAAATTAAAGGTTGTTTGTGTGAGCCTGTAAAAACAAAAAGTATAGGTTGTTTGTGTGAGCCTGTAAAACACAAGGAATTGGTTATTGTGTGAGCCATTAAAACACAAGAGATTTCTGGGTTAGGTGTGAGCCAATGTGAGAAACACCATAGTTGGGAGTGAGCTTGTAAAACTCCATTGTAACACTTAGTGTGTTAGTGAAACTCCCAATTGCGATTGCGGAAACGAGTAGGGTTTGTTAACACCCGAACCTCTATAAAATCCTTGTGTCAAATTTCTCTATCCCTCCAACAATTAATCTTTTATTTTCGCACCTTAAAGTTTAAATTTTTTGAAACTCCAATTCAAACCCCTTCTTGGCTTAATATCTGGGCAACACAAACGATATCAATGTGCACTAAAGAAATCATTTGATAATTAAATTCACATTTCTCCTTTGATTTTGACCTTTAACTTATTGTCTATCCCCTCCTTTTGGGTCTCTAATTTGTTTTGAGCTTAATATGAAAATATAATCGATTAATTTATGACTAAAGACTCTTAATGTGGCTTAAACAAATTAATGTCCATAGTTCATTTGCATGGTTATGGTTTTTTCTTTAGGGTAGCGTGACCTTATGGAACTGATTAACCCATAAATTTTTCTAAAATTGTTTAATTTATGTGATTCTTATTTCTAATTAAATATAACAAATAATTATATAACATACTTAAATTTCAGAGAAATTGGAGCATTGTACAATATTTGGTAGAGTTTCAAATTGTGTTCTATTTTCTGCCCTTTACCAGTTTTAGAGTACCAATTTTAGTCCTTCATATCATACAATCTGTAAGTCAAATTATAATGAAACTTGGTAAAAAATTAGATAGATTAAAATGGAACATTATTTAGTTTTACAACTTTTATCAATAATATCTCTAAAATCCTCAAATTATAAGAAATATTTCACTAGTCTGGAACAAAGTTGGCTTCCAGACGAGTATAACTTGTGATCCATATCTTACTCTATACATAACATATTAAGGTAAAATCTTTACCACATTTTAGGTAAGACATATCCCTATAACTTTTAGGTTCTTACAAATTAGAGATTCCATCTAGAAGGAGTTCAAAATGACTAAAAATCCTGCTAGACCTGCCCAGGGCACTAAATAGACAGGTCAAACTATGGAACAATCATGGTTTAATTCATCATAACTCAATATTAACAAGATATATGAATCTAAAATTTGGTATTAAGGTATAAAACATATGGATCTACAATTTTCATGTTTTGTGCTTCTTAAAATACATGCTCTATCATATTAAAAATAAATAAACATAATAGCTAACTTAGCTAGGGATCACACCCAGACCAGTTCCAATTAGATGCCAATATCTTTTCATATACACTAAAGCTTGTACAAAAATTTGTATATACATAAACCTAAGATATTAATGAACAACCTTTATGTTTGAAACTTCTCCAAATTCGATCCATAAAGTCATCCAAATCAAAGTGAAATACACTGCTACAATATAACCCTAACAGTTCAAACTAATACTAGAACAAAGGAAAGAAGATTACTTACCAAGAACGAACATGAAAGGGATGAATTTAAAATGGACATTTTCCCATTTTCTCAAATGGGGGAAGAAAAAGAAGAAATAAATCTAAAGTGAGGGAGGCAAAATAATGAGGAGGAAGATAAGGTCCACCTCCCACCTCCTCACTTTTGTCATTTTCCCATTTTTGTTTTTTCCTTTATTTTCTTTTTATTTCCGTCTTTTTTTTTTGTTTTTATTTTATTTTTTTCATTTTTCTTCATTAATTCGATCTAATAATTTTATTCACATTAATTTCAATTTCATATCATCCTCTACTAAATTATAAAATGGAAACGTACAATTCAGCTCAATGGAAACAATACTCAGACACATAGCTAGTGCATGTCGTGAACTTGTCCTTATAAAAATACATATGAAATTCACATGTTCAAGCAAAATATATGCAAATGCATATGTCGAAATGAAATGCATGTAAAAATACATATGTGAAAAGTCGAGGATGTTACAATTCTTCCCTCCTTTTAAACATTTCATCCTCGAAATTTAATACCTGGAAATAGGTGTGGATATTGCCTTTTCATATTTTCTTCTATTTTCCATGTTTCCTCTTCTAGTGAATGGTTATGTCGTAATACCTTAACTAATGTATTTCTCGTCTTCTCAACTGTTTAGTCTTATATCCGACGACTTCCACTAGTTCTTCGACATAACTCATGTCATCTGCAATTTTAATGGCTTGATCCTTAAGCATATGTGTGGAGTCTGATATGTATCTTCTAAACATGCTCACATGAAACACGTTATGAATCTAAGCCATCTCTGGTGATAAATCCAATATGTATGCCAATAGATCAACCTTCTCAAGAATTTCATAAGGCCCTATGTACCTTGGGCTCAATTTACCCTTCTTGCCAAATCGAATTATCCCTTTCCATGGAGATACTCATAAAAATATTGTTTCACCTAACTCGTATTCGATCTCCCTTCTATGTTGATCAACGTAACTTTTTTGTCTATCTTGTGCTGGCTTTAACTTGTTCTTGACAACCTTGATCTTATCCACTGTGTCTTGTACTATCTTTGGCCCTTCTAATGCACGTGCTCCTTCTTCATCCCAAATGATGGGGCTTCTGCACTTTCTGCTATATAATACCTCATATGGTGCCATCTGGATACTGCTATGATATTGATTGTTATATGCAAATTTTATCAATGTTATGTATTCATCCCAAGCTCCTCTGAATTCCACAAAATATGCCCTAAGCATTTCATTCAATGTCTGTATAGTCCTTTTTTTATTGTTCGTTAGTCCGTAGGTGGAATGCATTGCTGAAGTTCAATTTTGTTTCCAATGCATCTTGTAAACTCACCCAAAAATATGAAGTAAACCGTGGATCTCTATCATACATAATGGACACTGGAATGCCATGTAATATGATTATCTCATTCACATATAATTTTGTCAAACTATCGAGTGTGCACCCCCATCTGATAGGTAGAAAATGTGCTGACTTGGTTAATCTATCAATAATTACCCATATTGCATCATTTTTCCATGGAGTTCTTGGCAATCCATAAACAAAATCCATCATTATCTTCTCCCATTTCCATTCTTGCATAGGCAATGGATGTAACTTACCAACTGGTGCCTGGGGTTCAATCTTAATTTGCTAACATGTTAAGCATTTAGAAACATATTATGCTATGTCTTTCTTCATTCTTGGCCACCAGTAATGAGGTCTCAAATTGTGATCCATCTTGGTCATCCCTGGGTGCATTGCTAGGGTGAATTGTGTGTCTCTTTCATTATTTTCTAGTGCAAGTTTTCAATATTTGGAACACATATGCGTGACTTTAACATTAGTGCATCATCTTGCAAATAGAACTCTGTACTATTTCCCTGCCTTACCATTTCAAATTTCTCATATAATTGAGAATCTTTTCCTTTTGATTTTTTGATTCTTTCCTTTTGTATATGTCTGACATGAAGAGTAGCAATCAATGATCCACCATCATGCATATTCAATTTAACATTCATTGATCGTTATTGAATCAAATATGAAAAATAGGATGCTTGCAAGTGAGCTACATTGCTACTGGACTTCCTACTTAATGCATCTACTACTACATTGGCTTTCCCTAGATGGTATTCAATTGTGCAGTCATAATCTTTTAATAGCTCTAACCATCATCTTTTTCTCATGTTTAACTCCTTTTGTGTCAGTAAATAACCCAAGCTCTTTTGTTCTGTGAAGATTTGGAATGTCTTACCATACAGATAATGCCTACAAATCTTCAATGCAAATACAACTGCAACCAATTCTAGATCATGCATTGGATATGAGATCTCATGTGGTCTCCACTGTCTAGATGCATAAGCTATCACCTTACCATGCTGCTTCAATACACATTTTAAACCCTGGTTAGAAGCATTAGTATATACTGTAAATCCGCTTGTACTCGTAGGAATAGCTAACATTAGTGTTGAGGTTAACCTCTATTTTAGCTCATCAAAACTCCTTTGGCATTCTGGAGCCTATTTGAAAGACATATTTTTCCTAAGTAATTTAGTCAAAAGGCTGGCAATTAATGAAAATTTGTCAATAAATTTGTGGTAGTATCATGTTGTACCTAGGAAACTACACATTTCTCAAACATTTTTAGGAGTTTTCCAATTTACAATGGCCTCTATTTTATTTGGGTCTACCTCTATGCCCTTTCTTAATACAACATATCCAATAAACACCAAATGATCCAACCAGAATTCACATTTACTCAGTTTGGCAAGCAGTTGTTTCTCCCTTAAAGTATGCAACACAATTCTTGAATGTTGTTCATGCTCTCCCCTATCCTTTGAGTACACTAATATGTCATCAATAAATACTATCAAAAATTTGTCCATATATGGTTGCAACACTTTATTCATTAATGCCATAAATGTAGCTGGAGCATTAGTTAACCCAAATGGCATTACTAAAATATCAAAATGTCCATACCTGGTCTGAAAGGCAGTCTTTGGATATCTGTTTTTGCTACTTTCAGCTGGTAATAGCCTAATTTCAAATCAATCTTGGAGAATATTTGGGCTCCTTGCAACTGGTCAAACAAATCATCTATTCTGGGCAACGAATAATTGTTCTTGACTGTCATTTTGTTCAGCTGCCTATAATGAATGCACAATCTCATTGTTCTATCTTTCTTTTTAACAAATAATACTGGAGCTCCCCAAGGTGATACACTAGGTCTGATACACCCTTTATCAAACAATTCCTACAATTGGGTGTTCAATTCTTTCAACTTAACTAGGGCCATTCTATAAGGTGACATTGATATTAGTGTTGTTTCTAATACTAATTCAATAGTGAATTATATCTCTCTATCTGGTGGTAAACCAAATAAATCATCTGGAAATACATCAAAAAATTCCCTCGCCATTGGTATATTTTCCAGCAAGCTATCAGTGGTTCTAGTATCAGTCACATAAGCCAAATATGCCTCACATCCTTATTTTATCATCTGAAATGCTCTTATAGCTGACATTAGACATGTAGGCACAATTTTTCTTTTAACCAAAAATACAACCCTTGGCTAATTCGGTGATTCTAAAATTACTTCCTTAGTAAAGAAATTCACTATTGCATGATGTCTACTTAAACAGTCCATTCCCATTATCACATTAAATTCATATAGTGGCAATAAGATCTGATCAGCTATCAATTCAGTTTTATCAATGTATATCAAGCAATCACGACAGACACTTTTCACAACTACTACTGTCCATAGTGGAGTACTCATATTTATGTCAATCCCTAAAGGCTCGTGCTTTTGATGTAATTTGGATACCATATGCAATTATATAAAAGAATATGTGGAACTAGGTTCAATCAATGCATATGCTAATATATCAAAAATATAAATATTATTGGTGATTACTTCTAGAGCATCAACTACCTCCTACCTAGTCATGGCAAACAGCCTAGCCTATGTAGAGAGTTTAGAACTCTGACCTTCAGATCTGGTCACTCTTCTGCCTGTTGTACCAATTCTGTCCCTGCCTATGCCTTGCCTCTGCCTTGTGTCCCACTGGTAGGGTAGACCCTCAATGCTTCAATCGTAGTCTCGGACACTTATCTTCCTCTACTGGTTTCTGCTAGTTTGGATTTTTTTGGTTAGTCTCTATATATATGCTCCAATAACCCATAAAAATTACATGCTCCTGTGAGCCTTCTGCATTTGCCCGTATGTTGTCTACCATAATGAGTACACGTAGGCCTCTGTTTTCTATATTGGCTCAGTCATCTGCCTAAATAAAAGAAAGTAGTGGCATGACCTCTAGAACTCGAGTATCCACCTCTGTTACCAGACTGTGCTAGCATGTATTTTTCTTTTTTTCCCTGCCTTTTGTTAGACTCTCCAGAAAACTCTCGTGATGCCTTTTTAAATTGTTGTTCTCCAGCTTCTTTCATTAACTTTTTAGCTCTAATTGCTGCAACTATAAGTCTGGTATAGCTATCAAGATTAGTAGTTGTGATTTTATTTCTAATCTCATATTTAAGGCCTTCCTCAAACTTCTTCCATTTGTCTCTTTCAATAGAGACCATAAAAGTGGTATAGTGAGAAAGTTTGTTGAGCTGCACCTTATAATCAACAACAGACATGTTGCCTTGTTTTAGATATAGGAATTATTTTATCTTCTCATCTTTATTTCAACATGCATATAATTATTCTGGAATTCCCGAAAGAAATCATTCTACATCGGGACTGGTGGTTATGCACCACTATCTAGAATTGTCTCCTACCATTCATAGGTATTGCCTTGAAGCAAGAACACTGCATAATCAAATTTCTCCTCTGGTGTGCATCTTATCATATTGAGTTCCCTCTGTGTTCTTTTAAGCCATGTCTCTACTTCTGTTGGGTCTGTTATGCCATTGAAATCAACTACACCTTATTTTCTCAACTTGTCATAACATCTTTCCCTATATATTTCAAGCCCATGTACTTCATGTTCTGGGTTTTCATAGGGTACTTTGGCACTGATGATTGTGATGCATGTACTAGAGCCCTAGCCCCTAGTGTTGGTTGATCTCTATGTAAGTGACGTAATGCCTTATGAGAATGTATTTATGTCGGCCTCTCTCTTCTTGGTGATTCATGTCTTATGATGGCCCTAAAATACATAGAATTATGTCACTACATAATGTGCAACACATATGATGCATATGTTATCATGATTTTATGCAAATGCATGTTCCCATGGAACCTATCCCTTCTTTCATATCAAAATTTAACATCATACCTTATGCATTTTAGTAAAACCTATCCATGTATTTAGTAATCACATATGGCATACATGTAAGTTAAATGAACTTGTTAACATTAACAATAATTTTTTTTAATCATCACATCCATATCATCATTCAATAAATCTGCAAATCAACATATCTCGAATATATTAAAACTTAAATTTTACATCTAAGGTTTACTAGTTGCATCCATTTACATATCATTGTATAAATCCGAGTAAATATACATGTATATTCACATAAATCTAAAATGTAGATGACATAATTCCATGTTCGTATGGAATGCAAGGAGAGAGAGCAATGAGGCTCGGCGGGTGACCTGTGTTCCATGTCTTTTATATGCCACTCAAAATAAGTTATCACTTTTCTTTACCTAAAACATGATGCAAATTGATGAGTTCCGGCTCAATGAGAGTAATCATCAAATAAGATTTAAAGTACCAAGCAACTCATAGTAACAAATCACAAATCCAATGCATACCACGTATTCCATTTCATTCATCAGTATTATATAGTAACCAGTAAAATTAAAGCATATAATTGTTATTCTTTGCTTATGCTTATGCTTTGGTCATTTGATTTTGTTGTGACCAAGTTAAATAGACATTGCCCCGGGTTTCCATATGAACATTTTCCATGTAAACATTTGCATTTGCTAGCTAGCTTGATCATTTATTTCATTTGCATATTTATTGGGCCATAGGCCTCTTCTTTTACCATGCAATGTCAATTTACTAGTCACAATGCCTTTTCATGTCCTTATGCATATTCATTTATAACTAAGCATTCATCGACCATTATATTCTTATCACATACACCATTCATATACAACATATATACCTTATCTGCACCGCATATACCTTGCATATACTATACATATATCATGCATACATTATGTATGCCACACATATATCTCAAATACATCATACATATACCACTTATATATACCACATATGTCATAATTATCCATCATCTCATTGTGAAGGTCAATCATGACAATCATATGAATCGCATAATCACAAGTCAATTCACATTTCACATAGCAAGCGATATAAATGTGCACTAAAGAAATCATTTGAGAATTAAACTCACATTTCTCCTTTGATTCTGACCCTTAACTTATTGTCTATCCCCTCCTTATAGGTCTCCAATTTTTTGTGAGCCTAATATGGAAATATAATCGATTAATTTCTGACTAAAGAAACTTAATTTGGTTAGGTTTTTTCCTATTGGGCAGTGTGACCTTATGGAACTGCTTAGCCCATAACTTTTTCTAAAATTGTTCAATTTATGTGATTCTTATTTCTAATTAAATGTAACATAAAATTATATTACATACTCAAATTTCAGAGAAATTTGAGATTTGTACAATATTTGGTAGAATTTTCAATTGTGTTCTATTTTTTGCTCTATTTATGCCTTTTAGTAGTTTTAGGGTACCAATTTTGGTTCTTCATATCTTACAATCTATTAGTTAGATTATAATGGAACTTGGTAGAAAATTAGATAGATTAAATTGTAACAATTTTTTAAGTTTATAAATTTTATCAATTATGTCTTTAAGGTCCTCAAATTATAAGAAGTATTTCACTGGTCCATAACAGAGTTGGCTTTCGGACCAGTATGGCTTGTGAATGCCATATCTTACTCTATATATAACATAATAAGCTGATATTTTTACCAAAGTTTAGGTAAGACATAGCCCTATAATGTTCCTATTTTTATGAATTAGATATACCATCTAGAAGGAGTTTAAAATGACCAATAAATTTGCTAGACCTGCCTAGGGCAATAAACATGCAACTCAATGTATGGAGTCATCATTGCATTCATCATAACTCAATATGCACACGACATATGAATTTGAAATTTGGTGTCAAGATATATAACATATGTGTCTACAAATTTAAGTTTTGAACTTATTAAAATATGTGCTCTATCATATTCAAAACAAACAAAAACAGTAGATAACTCAGTTAGAGTTTGCACATGGACCAATTCCAATCAGATACCAATATCTTTTCATATACACTAAAGCTTGGAAAACTAGTCATATATACTTAAACCTAAGACATAAATGAACAACCGTTATGTTTTAAACTTTTCAAATTCTATCCATAAGGTCATCCAAATCAGAGTGCAATATACTGTTGCAATATAACCCTAACAGTTCTCAGATACATAGCTAATGCATATCATGAACTTGCTCCTATAAAAATTCATATGAAATGCATGTGTTCAAGTAAAATATATGCAAATGCATAATTCCAAATGAAATATATATAAAAATGCATATGTGGAACGTTGAGGATGTTATAGGCAAAATCCCCCAAATTTGTCCCATTGTCTTGTGCACTTTGTACTCAGACCAATTTTGGGATAAAAATATTTTTAAAGAGTTCAAAAGTCTAAAAATTATTTTTGGAAGTTAAGAAATTCAAAAAGAAAAATAATAGTTATTTTTCATATTTTCTCAAATTGATTATACACCATTGCTTGCATTTTGATGTGTGTTCAACCAATTCTCTTATAATTTCTTCTCATATTTTTGCATGGATTAACATTAGAGACATCCTAGTATGGATTGTTGTGGTCTGCTACAACCAATAAGGTGAACATTTGAAGAAAAAATAAAGAAATTATAAGGTATAATTTCTAATATTCATGATTTCATGAATTATATTTAATGGCACAAGCAAGATCCTTGTTTCATATTTTAAAAATTTTCTTTTTTCACTGCATTTATGAATAAAATTCGCCTTCAAAATTGCGCAGTCCATTTTTCCCATCAACCTCTTATCAATGTTTCTAAAATCGACTAGACCGAACTAGTTAAGATGCCATAACAGGTTCGCTTTAGTTCATTTAGAGAAGAGAAAATAACATAATACAAGTTTAGGGTATAAATAAAAATAATTTTAGTTTTTGTAACACCCCTTACCCTTTTGTACACCCATCTGTATACCGGACGGATAAGAGGTGCTACAGAAAATAAAACTTTTCAAAAATACTTCTTTAATTTTAAACATATTTAATATAAGAAATTTAAAATATATACTAAAATATTATACATACACACATTTCTATTTTATTTATATACATACTGTAATGAAGTTTAAAAACTTGTATATATGAATATCAAAATATTATAAAAGACCAACCCGCTCTGGGTGGCTACCACTGCTACTGTTGTGCTCCATTTTGTAGGTCCCTAGTCAGCGTCCCTTATCTACAAGTCCAAACGTTGTCTGCTACTTCTGTAACCTATGCGAGAGAAAACAAACTCTCGTGCTGAGTATATAACTCAGTGGTGCAAAAATTCTTATAATAATAGTCATTAAAATAAAATATGTTCTTAAAATATAATCAATTCAAATTTTGAATCTCCTTTTTATAAATAAATATAATAGCTTTTTTATATACCCACATATTATGACATTCTAGACTTGCTTCTAGGGACTTAAAGGGATATCATATTACATCTTAATTTAGAATCCACAGAAATGCACAGGATCCAAATGTAATATAACTCAGTCCACAAAAACGCACAGGACTGAAAAATGTATCAGGTGATCCATAGAAATGCACAGGATCACAATATTTCATAGGTCCACAGAAATGCACAGGACCATCATTTCTACCCTATTGGCATGCCAACAATACCCTAGCTCACGTCTAGACTAATATGTGGACTAAATTTCTCAAATTCATAATTCAATTCATTTTTGCATTTCAAAGCAGAATAATAATTTCCGCAAAAATACTTTACTGTTATTTTCTTAATCATTTTCCATAAAATCGATAAATATTATTTTCATGTCAAAATAAAAATTATCATAAAGTATATCAAACTTTTTATTTTTTTTGAAATACAGATAAAATATTTCAAACTCAATAATTGCAAAAATTCCAATTTTTCACATAAAATATATAATATATTTTATGTAATATATAAATTATTTGAATATAATAATTTCCTTATTACTTCATACTTTTATTTAATTACTTACATATATATATATGACTAATATTATAAGGACAATCGCACTAACCTCTTTATGCTCTGCCGGTATCGGCCGGCTCTTTCCCTTTATCTCGGGCTGGCGTTTGGTCCGACGTCGCGCTTAGAGATAGAAAATTCTCAATTAGCTATTGAACCCCTTACGACATAAAATCTAGTAAAATTTAAATTTTCCGCTAATTTATCGGTCTCACGTATATCGAAATTCTATATTTAAAATTCTCCTCATTATGCGTGTTTAACGCATAGATCACAGTTTTGGTTATCAACATACTTTTTCGTGCAACAAAAAATTTCAAATATTAGTTTCCTTAATAATATTTTATTTTCTTTATCTTTCCTCCAAAACTATTTTTCTCAATTTATTTCCCTTTATTCTTCTAAGGTCCCTTTCTAATTCAAAAATTCTCATTAATTCAATAAATACTCTAAAAATTCCAAATAAATTTATATCATCACTTTAACTCATTTTCTTTCATTTTCCATCATCAATTTCACAAAAATAATATTCAATAACTCCCAATAAATTTTTTTATAATTAGGCTAATAATCCAAAAATTCTATTAAATATTCATTCTACTCTAGAAGTTATGTTCTACTTCTAAACACTCCAATTAACTCCATAATTAATAATCATCGATTATTAATTTAATTACCTAATATATTAATATTCTAACTTAACTAATAATCACCTCCATTTAATAATATAAAATTCAATTATTCCCCAAATAATCTTCAATAAAATCAAATAATTATGCAATTCAACTAAATTAATTAATCACTTTAATAATAAAAATATACTTAAAATTCACAAATAAATTCATATATCACTATCTAAAAATAACTAGGAGGTGCGGTTTATACCAGATGACTTGGTTTAACAAGCCGAAGATTCTGTCCAAAATACTCGATTAGTGGTCGTCGGACTCCGGTCGGCGGAAAATTTTCAACGGCGGCGGATCGACGGTCGGCTGGTACCAAAAGAAAGCTTGAAGTGTGAGGAGTCCAAATATATAAGTTTTATGGCTTGGAAGTAGCTGAAAAAGTGTAGATCTACAAAAATTCGCACGGCTCCAGCGAGGAATTTTGACTCCGATCAGCCCCTAAACCGCAGTTTTCGGAGCTTAAATTACACATATAAACGTTTTTCGACGTCCTGAGTCCATTTCCGGTGTCATATTTAAGAAAAGAAGTTGAAAAATACGCGAAATGGGAGGGCAGCCCGGAATCCGATTTTTGCTGCTCCGATCTCGAAAAGCCGACCAGTTTTTGGAAAAGTAGACATCGCCGGAGTGATAAGAATATGGAGAACTACTTCTGGTTCGAATTTGTCAAAGATCAGATGTCGTTTGGTTGATGAACGGAGATGGGGATCGTGTAGAAAAAATGAGAGAGAATGAAATTTTTTTTTTACTTAAATCTTTGAAATCTCCATATATATATATATATATATACTCAAGGGCAATTTCATATTTTTTTACAAATTTCAAATTTGTAATAAAATTTTACTCAAATAAAATTATTAAGTTACCAAAATAATTAAAAAAAATCTTAATTGAGCAAAATTAATAAAATCTGGAGTGTTACAGTTTTATGATAGTTGTAAATGTTATTTTGATTTTAGGATAGTTTTTGTTGATGTGCCACAATAAAAGATAGTGCGACACATCAAATGACACAGAAACTGAGTGCCACTTAAAATGATGCATATATTGTTCAAGTGGCACACAACTATTTTGTATCACTTCAACTAGTACACAAAATTCTAATTATTTAATATTGTAATTAATTAATTTTATTTTATCTTAATTAATTTAATTTTATAATTAATTAATAAATTGTTAGCTACTTTTTTATACCAGGTAAAATATTTTAACTCATTTGAAATATTAGCTAATTTTTTAGATATAATCTATTGTTGATAATTATAGTAATATATAAATATTTTTTATTCGATGATTAGATACAAATAAATAACTAAAAATATATAGATACAAAAAAACAAATATACAAATCCCATAATGCCTATTTCACTAAATTTGTTATTTAAGTTTTCGTCCTCGTCTAATATCAATTCCTCTAGCACTCATATCCACAAAATCAAAATCTCATATCTGGTTAATATCATCGTTCATCAACAATAGTATTAGGACTAACACCAACATCAACATCATTAGATGTCTTATTATCATCACCGGTAGTAAGAGCAGGAACATATGATTGAAAGAAACTCTACGAAATATTTGCATTAAAGGTGACCAAAATTGATCTTGGAAAGTGAGCTCTCTGTGTAGAAATAAAGTCTAAGAATAAAGGTTGAAAGATGGATGGACCCATCAAATCTAATGGCCTCTGAGAATACAAGCACTCATAAGACTAAAAAAGAGGAGGCAACCCATGGTGTAAATGAACTAGAAGAGGGGAAGTTTGGTGCTGATAATGTCTTGTCCACTAATTTAGGCTACAAGTCACATGTATCCTAATATCGGATGTGTCAAGTTGACCGACATCTAAATTCGGACCAATGGAAAATAAAAATAATAAAGGAAAATTTTAATTGGGAGTTAGGAAGTGAAATTGAGAGAAAATAAATTCTAATTATGGATTTAATTGAAAGAAATTAGAAGATTTTAGGTGGAATTAAAGCAAAGAGAAAGAATAAAGGATCAAAATGGATAATACAAACATCATATAGGTCGGTGGAGAAATAAAGGATCAATTTACTACACCAGCATATTATTCATGAAAATTAGCTACATAAGTTTATAGGATATACTGATCCATTCCTTACACGCAATATGTTTGCAAATGCTTTGGTTTTAATTTACAAAATTGAGGTAAGGCAAAATGTGATATGAGAATTATTGACACGTGTGTAAAAGTGATTTTTGATAATGTCAGTTATTTTGGGATTATGGACTCAGAAAAAACAACAATGAGAACTGCCTAAAAGAAGAGGTACTTCAAGCAACTATACTTGACATCTTGATTGGAATAGCCATTAGAATAGATCATTGAAAATTATACTTCTCATGAAAATCAATAACTGAATCGAGGTTTGTGTCTGAATGTTCTGGCAGTTGCTTTAAATGTTTTACTGTTCTTGTCTTGGATTGGTTGTTGTTTCTATTTATCGATATGCATTTCTTATTGAACATAACATATTTCAAAATGCACACAGAAAACTAGAAAATGGGAAAAAAAAAATTTTGGATATCTTGCACCAAGAGCTTTTCAACCAACAGTTGCTGAATTATATAAATGCTCTCTTTCTCAGCCATTTCAATTAGTCTGGATTCCCACTTTGCACACTAGATTCCTGCTCATACTTTTAACTTTCTATTGTTTTGGGGGGCTTACTGTATCTGCTTTATTATAGCATGCAGAAACTGTTGATGATAGTGATGATGAAGCTGCTGCTGGTGAATATCCTGAGGCTATGGTATCAAAGAAGAAAGAAAAGAAACGTCAAGAGAGGGAGGCACAAAGGCAGGTGCAGCATTTTAAATCATTTTGCAAAAAATTCTTATTTGGTTCATTTTGAATTTATTTATTCTATTTTGGGTTTCTTGTTATTAATATTATAGCCAAATCACCCATCAGACCTCGAATCTAGTGAAATTAAAAGTTAAATCTCTCCAATTTGAGGCTGTTGAAGAAAAAGTATTTTCTTGGTAAAATTTAGGTTGCCATGAAGACCTTAGCATTCATCAGTAGCTATGCATTGTATGTAAAATAATTGAGGATACGGAAAGTGTGAGCAGCAGAAAATTAGTATTTAATAGTCATTCCTTTTATTCTTTGCATTTTCATGTCGTCCTTTTTTCTTTTTTACTCTTTTCTTTTTACTTGCTTTTGGATTTTCAGTATTTTTCTCTACTGAGTTGAACATGATTGTTCTGAAGGCTGAGGTAGCTGCAAGGGAATCAAGGCAAGCCAAACAAGACTGTTATGCAGACATGCGGAGGAGGAAGGACGAAGAGCATGAGGCACGGGAGCAGATGCTGGTGGGTTTGTTTTCTTTCCTATTTGTGGTGTTTCATAGTATTTATAGTAATTTCACATGATTGACATAGGAAGAAGAAGCCAAGGCTCGAAAGGCCAAAGAAGAGGAAGCCGCTGCACTAGAGTTTGAGAAATGGAAAGTAGAATTCTCATTTGATGCTGAAGGAACAACAGAAAATGAAGTGCATGATGGAAATCAGGATTTGCTTTCTGATTTTGTTTAATACATAAAGGTACTATGAATCCTGCATTTACCATTTAACTTGTATTGTTAACTTGTCAAAATTGAACATGGCAATTATCTTCAATTTTTTGTTTCTCCATTAACCATCAAATATGAATTGCTGTTGTTATAATAAGCACTGATAAAACCTTTTCATGCATGCATTTGCTGTTGTATGCAAATACCATATTCTCAATCTATAAGTACTGTCATTGTTAATGATAAAGGTTTATGGGTCCGAGATGTTATGTTGCTGAATGTTTTCTTTGCTTTATGCTGAATGTCATCTTCCGGACACATAAATGTGTTCCGTTAGAAGATCTTGCTGCAGAATTTAAGCTGAGGACTCAGGTACTTTCTCGACTCTCCTGTGAAGACGCAATAATGGAACAATTATATCTATATGTTGAATTTCATTACTTTATCCTTATTAATAATAAATATAAAATATGAAATTGATTCTCATTTCCATTTTTATGTTCAACCAAACATATTCAAATGGAATCTAATTCATATTCCACAATAGAACAAAATAAACCAAACAACATGTTAAAACTAACTATGAACATTCTCATTCACGTCCATTCTTATTTTCATTCTCATACCCAATCTTGAACCAAACTGACCATAAGTCTAATGCTCTTCATAAAAGTTGTAGTCCCATCTTAAAACTTCTATTTCCAATTTGAATTATATCAATATGATTTCCAAAAAGGAACTTATGGCAAAAATATCACACACTGATCTAACTGAAAATCAGATTATCTCTCCAAGTTTGTAAACACATAACATGTCATAAATTTTAAACCATTTCATAAGAGAATTCGAATTCATTATTTAAAAGTATAAATCAAACATTACATAGCATATACTATGTAACTTTTTAGCTTTTAAAAGAAAAAAAAAAACCTCATTCTAGTATCTCAAAGTATCTCTTGTATGAAGTATGGTTAAAACCCTTTCTTTAGCTTATTTGGAGTATGATTTGAGATATGGTTCTATTCTTCCATGTATTTTTAATTTCTTTTCGGACTATGGGATCTTTTTCTCCATGTTTTCCATCATCACTAAGAGTTGCTGGGTTAGTGTGTTCTGTTCTTGTGTGATTTAGTTCAAGTGTGATCCGCTTCTTTTTAGGCATAGGATTGTCTTTTCTCCTACATGCTTTAGTTTGTGCAACCCACATATCTTTTTGGCGTGGGATAAACTATACCGACCTTTTTATTTTCTGATATAGAAGCAAACTATATATTCACTGTAGCATTATATTTTTTTCTGGTTCAAAATTGGATTTGTAAATATTCTTGATGAGAAATTCAATGTTGATGTATTTTTCTGTGTTAGGCGACTTTCTGGTGTCATGGATGACGGAGGAAAATACGCATACATATCTCTGGAAGATATGAAAGTTGTTGCCGACTATATTAAGTGGCAAGGGAGGGTTAGCATTTCACATCTAGCAAGCAAATCAAATCAATTTATAGATTTGGAGCCAAAAGCGCAGATTGTTGAGGAAATCAGCAACACGGAGGAGATAACTGCCGCATAATGTTTTATGCTCCTCACTTCTGTAGCACCATTCTGATAGAAATTACAGTAGGAGCAAGATCAGAAGAAGTGATAAATCCTGAAAAGATCATGCATAGTAAAAAAATAAAAAAAATAAAAAGACGATGAGGCTCCCTGTATACAGGCAAACTATCCTAAACTTATAATAGTTTTGTTTCTACCCCAATTTTGTAATACCTTTTTATAACTACACCAAACTGATCATTTTTCCTATAGAAAACCAATAATAGCCAAAAAATGGGAGCTAACATCAAAAAATTGGTTGAACCATATTATAATTGGCGTGAGCTCAAAAATAGAATTGTCATTCGAAAATGACATATTGGTAAGAGATGAAAATCAATTCAGTTTTCAGGAGGACATCGATCATCAATCTTTAAAAATGAGAGTTCAGAATTAACAATTTACTTAGTTGCAACTTATAGACATACATAAGTCATTATACAATAATATTCATCATCCAAATCACAAGAAGCATATAATGTATATAAGAACAAACAAGGATTTTTAAATATCTTTTTATATCCCAAAAATAATAAAATCTAAAACTAATTGAAATTATATCATTTAAAATAACATACAAGAAAATTATAAATTAAAAATCTCTCCTAATCCTATAGAATGAACAAACATTATCTAAACATACATTCATCATATACAATCATCATTCATATATTCATTAAAGTAATATTACAAGTCATAATTAAATAAATTCTAAAACTTCATCTACAGAAAGAGGATAGAAGAAAATGAATATGCATGAAATGTAAAAAGGAAAAAAAGTAAATTTATCTTATTATTTTAATCTTTTAGAGAACATTAAGTACCTGATTTTCATGTACATATTTTGATTTAAATAGAATAAAAGGAAGAAATCATATACATGCCTTTAAAACTTACCGATATTGATGATCACAAGCACTCTTTAAAGAAAATCCATTTTTGGAACTGAAGGGAGTTGAAACAAATCTAGAACTCCTCTTTTATAACTCCTTCATGCTCCAAAATCAACAACCAAACCTCGTTTGATTAGCTCTAACTCCAAAGCATAGATTCTATCCTAATTAGTTTAATAACTCTCTCTTTTTGTGCTGAATTACTTCTAAAATTATCAAACCAATAAATTAGAACTAATTGATAATAAATTTGAGCCTTTCACTAGAATTTCTCTTTATGAATTAGTGCCTTAAATTATCAAATAATGCCTCCTTTTATATTAGAAAACTCCTAGTTTAATTATGCAGAAACTTGAATTATAGGAAGTTTGATTCATAAAACACTTTCAGTTCTAGTTGAAGTTCTTTTTAAGTTTGAAGCCTCTAGAATAGTCATTTTTAATATTTCTACCCGTTTAGAATTTTTAAAAATCTACCTAAACTAAAGCAAATACAAAATAGAAATAAAATCATATTCTGAAAATTATGCCTAGCAATCCTATGAAATGTATGATCAGACTTAAAATAATGTTTGAAAACACACAACCCTAAAGATGTTCGGACGAACTTCATTTATGTCCCCACGATATTCTTTAATGTTTGGCTAGACTTATTTTTCAACCACTTAAAGATTTTTGCCATTTTTGTCATTCTCGCTCATTTTTTCAATTTTTGGCTTTCCATTTCATTTCTTGTATAATTCTATTTCAATTCCCTGGTGTTTTCCACTATTTTCCTTATGCAAAAATCCAAAAATATATTTATGGAATTCACTACAATCCTCTTCTGGTAATCACAGATTAGATGAAAAAAAATAAGTGCTACAGTTTGCCTCCATTTTTATAGGATTTGTAAAAACATTTTCAATATGAAATCAACAACAAAGTAATTTCAACACATAAAATGCATACAAACATAACATGAAGGATAATGGAAGAATGTTGTCTTTTATGTTGATTTGTTGTATGCATTTTTCAAGGTAAGAATAAAAAAATCCCCCTCTTTATGTGGTAAAGAGATAAACTCAACCTTGCTATGACGAAAAGCATCTCCTTCCGCGGTACAGATATAAATATGTCATTGTTATATGGTGAAGAACAACCATTCCATTTTTGAAGTAAACAAACAAACCTACCTCCCCTTTGTCAAATATTAAAAAATTCCCGCCCTTTAAATATTTGCTTTTAAATAAACTCTTTCCTTTTTTGTCAAGATCAAAACCTTTGCTCCCAATATTTCTCCTCATTTGCAAATTTTTGCTCATCAATATTTCTCCCTCTTTATCAAAATCAAAAAGGGTTAATGCACTATTTAGGTTAAAGAGAGATGAAAAGAAATAAAAGAGAGTTATAAATAAAAGAGTTTTTTTAAAAGAAAAAAACAAAGAGGAATAAAAACTCATTTGATCATTTTAAAAATATTGTTTGTGCCACAATATGATACCAATTGTAAAACAAAGTTAAAAATGCATGAGGATGTTAATGATACCAACAAAATAAATCTTCGCAATTTGTGGCTTGTTCCCCATTTTTGGACTTGCTTTACCTCAAATTGAACATCTCATTCTTATTGGTACATTTTCTTATCCTTGTTCCCCCTCAATTGTTGCTCAAACTAATTGTTGGATAAAATTCTTGATGCCAATTGATGAAGGTGTTCAATATCAAATGTTGAGATGCCAATTGATGGTTATGTGCCTTAATCATCTACTTTTCTACTAGTTGATACAAATTGAATTTGTTGTGGATGTAAGGCATACCTACCAAAATCAAATAATAAAGCCTTTTGGTACCCATTTAAACTTGGGTCCGTAAGTACTTGAAGATTTACTTTTGTTAAAATGAGTCCTCCTTATAAAACAAAACATATTTACATGACCAAAATCTCATGCAATAGTGCCATTATATATTAGATTTAAAAGACTTTTTGCTTAATGCCATTTTGCATTAGGTTTGGGCCTCACCGCATTCCTATAACTACCATGAATGCATAAACATTTATTACGTGGTATGTGAGATTTTCTAGAAGCATGCCTCTTATAAATATATGCATGATTTTGCCTATAAGGCTTAGCTCTAGGAGCATGTGAGCCTTTTCCAATTCTCATTTGAATTGGAGGTTAGATGTGTGCCTTTCTGTAAGCCTCATTGTAGCACCCTCTCACCTAACCAGGGTAGCGCGACTAAATGAGCGAGTGTCACACATCTTGAATGCAAAAAACTTGTAAAAATTTAAAATTTTTTCTTTGCACCATAGCTATGATGACTTGCAGAAAATATAATGTAAAATATAATTTTTGACATAACATTAAAATTATAAATTCATAAAATGTGACTAATCCTTATCTAGGGTTACAAAAATACATGTCTTTGACATAGATTACATAATTCTTACATTTACGGACATGTGTACAAGTAAATAACCCATTTACTATGACATGTACAAAATGCAAAAGTGTGACATAAGATATTCTCGACCCTCATAGGGTCTGATCTTTTGTCTCTGATGTTGGGCTAGCTTCTCTTGATCAACTTCTATCTTTATCTATTGGGCTTCAATCTACGTAGAAAAAATACTCGCACGCTAAGCTACTGAAAGCTTAGTGGTACATATAGGCATAAAAATTTGTACATGCAATCATTCATCATGCATCAAGTCTCATATAATCATATATCATATAGAATTCATGGCATAAGAATGAATATATCAAATCATATGAAATACCTTATCGTATGAGATTATATAACATCATTAGACATAATACTATAACCATATAGTATAAATATTAATGAATGTAATCACGTACATTTATGTCTTTAAACCTTTTTTTTTCATTTCATTTTATTCCTTAATCACTTTAAAATTAGTGTCTAACAACTCTCAACAATGACTATTCAGATACGGGTGAACAGAGGCGCTCATCAGAGCTAAGCCACCCTACCACTGTCTATAATTATATGCCAGTCCAAGCTCCTCAAGTCAATGACACTCTCTAAGCTTAAGCCACATTAACTGAGTAAATATATAACTTCTGCATGCAATATTATCGATCATTATGTGTGTTAGTCCAGGCTCCTCAAGTCAATGACACTCTCTGAGCTTAAGCCATATTAAATGAGTAAACATATAACTATAGTACCGTAAACCCCTTTAATGACATGTCACTTATCCTACTTCTAATCCTAGTATCGAGTTTGGGCCTTACTTATTCATATTATCTTTATTATACTCCATTATAACATTTATATCTCATAACATTTATATATTTGATCATATGTAAACTCATCATATACATTTATGTACTGATACCCATAGAAACGTACTTAAGACATATTATTATAAAGGCATATGAATAGCCATTACATTAACATCATTTAAGAAAACATCAAATTTCGTTATAACAGGCTTCACGGGTGTGAATTATGTGTTCATGGTTGTGAATGCCTCAATCATGGGTAACCCTACCCATGAATAAAATTGTGAACTAAGTCATGAAAGCTTTTATCCATTTGTACACTTTCCTCATGGGAGTGAAGAAATAGTCACGAGCATGACCTTATTCTTCTAATGATATCCACGGTTATGAACATCAAGTCACAAACGTGAATCTAGGTGTTCTAACAGTTAACAACATTAAAACATGCATTTATTATAAGTCATATATAAAGTCTATAATGATTGTTCTATGAGCATATTTTCCTATCAACATACTTATCACATTATACATTTCACTATGTTAAAGCATCATTTACACACATAATCACTCCATATACCCTTTTGTTCTCATAAACCATCATATTAGCATTTATATTTCTTTATGCTTATAAACATTCTTACTTACCTTTTTCACCTATCAAGGCATCATCATTCATTACTCCATTTAGTACATCTTTGGGCACATTTATTGCATGTAATACCACAAACATCCTCAATACTCATTTAAGGCATACTTACACTTCTCATATAATTACTCCTATCTTATGGCATTAATTACATAATTGAACTTTGCATTTAGCATATTAAGCATGCAATTCAATTATCACTTAATTAACACACAACATTCCATAATTTGGAATTTTGAATGCATATATGTATATACCTCTAATGAAGCCTCAAAAATCAAGCCTTTCTCAAGCTTACTTATCCCTTTGGTGGATTTCACTACCTCCTCTTTCAACTCCTACCACATATAACATATTTATATCAAATTCTATAACATTTAAACTTAGCTTTTAAAGCCATAAAGATGAAAACTCTAACTTTAACCTATTTAACAATCTTATTTTCATATAACTCTACAAACACTTACTATAACCTTTAAATAAATTAAATACAGGTCATTAACCATAAACTCTCAAAATTAAAAGTTCACACTCCTTAAGAATACCACTTTTTTATGCTCCTTTATCCGAAGAACTTGCTTAAACTTTGATCTTATACTTTTGTTTAGGTGTGTAAGGCTAAAAAGCAAAGAAAAACATAAGGCATTAGCTTTTGCTTATGAGAAAACTTTGAATTTTAGGGTTCCTCTTGAGTTTTAGGTCGTGAGAGAAAGAAAGAACAACTAATGAAATTTATATCTGACAATATTCACAGGCGTGACATCTACTACCACAATTGTGAATCTGCCTAAACCCATAATTTCATCTCAAGATGGTTCACGGTTGTAAAAGTATTGTCACAAGTGTGAACCCTGTAACATTTCAATTTCTTATCTCTTTTCAACTTTTTTCTTATAATCCTTAATCATATACTTATATCTCTTAATCCATATTAATTACTAAGCTCTAATTACAGGCGTTACACTCATAACTTGTCATCTATACTGAAGAAAATTTATGTAACACATGTTAATTTAGAACTTGAGTCGCGAACGCGTCATGAGGCACAATTGCACTAATTGAATTCTAATAAAAATAATAATTGGGATATTCAAAATGAATATTAAAAATATTAGGTATGGTTGTTAAGAAGGAAAAAATAAATTAAAAGGCATCATTGGAAAAATACAAGTATAGTGGCATAATGATAATATTTTACAAATGCATAGTTTTAAATTAATCGGTTGACAAAAACTTTAACATGATCTGTACAATTAAACAAATGGTCACGATTTAAAGGTATATGTGGCTTAATATTAGCCCTTCAAATGAAAGAGCAAGTTGGACTTTAAGAACGGATTAAATGACATTTTAGGCATATGGGTATAAATACCCATTTTCTCTCATCTTCCTCCTCATTTTCTCATATGAAACCCTTTTCTCTCTACAACTATTTCCTTATTCCTTTCATTCCTCATATTTTCTCCATATAAAGCATAAATTCATATTTTTAACAAATAAATCACATACTACAACTGGCAAATGAGAATGAGAGTGAAAAAGGATTGATTTTCGGTTATAGCAGTAGAAGTATAGGAAAGAAAGAAAGACAATGGCCGCAAAACTTGGAGAAAATGTCCAAATAAAAAGAAAAACATGGGTATGACTAGAATTTGAAAGAAGGAAAGAAAAAGAGAAGGTTTGAACAAGGAAAAATAGTTTTGGAAGAAAAAAAAAGAAGGAAAGGGTTAAAAACCCACACCTATGCCTACATTCCTAAAAGCTTGGTAATGGATAGTATATATGTGTATTCAACCCCAAATATGTTAACTCTATGAATGATTTAAAATTGCATGCTTGATAATTAATAGTATTTGAATATATATGGAGGTGATTGAGAATGGAATAGTTGAAATATTTGGGTAAAAAGTTGATTTGTGTTGTGTTGTTATGATTTGAGGTTCCAAATCTATTTAATTGGTATAATGGCATGAAAATAATATTAGGAGTTCATTTGTTCTCAATAGAAGTGATTGGCATTGGCCAATTTAAAATTGAAAGAGTGACATATGAGGATGCCCTATTTTCTATATGATTTCACTACACTGGAATTTCCAGATTCACATTTATGACTACCTATTCATGACCCTAAATCATAAGGCACAAGTTGTGGCTTTGGGTAGACTCGTTCACATCCAAAGTCACAACATATTTCAGAGCCATAAGTCATAAAGCTAGGCTTCACATCTATGAACCAGTTGTTCACCATTTTGATCAATGTTTCATGACTGTGAATGAGAAATTGCATGTTATAACTTATCCATAAGCCTTCACAAGTAAGGTCACAACATGATTCACTAGTATCAACCTGTGAAAGGTATGTTCATAGCTATGAAACTACTTTCATGGTCGTGAACTAGGATGTTACATGATTAGGCGTGATTACAAACATCATATGCTATCACAACTATCATGACTAAAAGCATACTATGAGTAAGGAATGCACATGAATGGACACATGTTGATGATCTTATGAATAGATGTCCATGCTTTTATATTGTGGAAAAGTGAATGTTGTTTCACATGAACTAAGGTTAAATTATATCGTGATGATATGTTATGATTTTATACTATCCTACAATACATGTTATTAATATGAATGTGTATGAAATTTAATGGCTCAATTTAAGAGGATCAAATGCTAAACAAGAAAGATGTTACGTGCATAAGTATGTGTGCATACATGAAATGTAGAATTACTACTAAGCTCAGGTGAGCATGTAAAATTTATGATTGTGATTGGCTTTTGAAAAGAAAGAAATATGATGACGTCAACTATATACAACTTGTGTGAGCAAATTTATGTGTATCTATATAGATTAATAATGAGAATGATGCTGACATGAAATACAGTGTAAATATTAAAAATCATAAATGCCCATTACTCTAGCCTAGGACTGGGAATAAGATAGATAACATGCCATTAAAGGGCTAAAGGGTACCGTAAAATAAGGATAACAAGGGAAACTAATACAATATAAGGATAATGGGTCTTAAGCTTGTGTGAGCACCATTAATCTGTGGATGCACACTATGATTATATATATACTCAGTCAAAGGATCTTAAGCTTATGTGAGCGCTCCTTACTAGAGAAGTTTGGATGATCATATATAGAATGTGGACAAGGGGTTTTAAAATTATGTGAGCACTCATAATCCATAACCTATTTTTGGTTAGTCCAGCTTAAAGCCTTGGGTAAAATAAAAAGGATATGATAAATCAATTTATAGATGTTACTATAGAAGTGGATGATATGAAAGTTATGATTTATTTGAGTGAACATGACTACGATTATTGGAATGCTATAATGTGAATGTTGATATATTAAATGACACGTCTATATAAGAAATAAACTATGCATTGATATGAATGATATGAATTTTTTTCATTGCATTTTATTTCTTTCGATCTAGTTGTAAAATACAATCTCTTTTTGTTTCTTTAAGAACCACTGTGAAAATTGATGATTTTTCTTAGGACTTATGGCAAATGATGCTATTTTACTTCTTCATTTTCTCTGTAATTTTAAGTTCACAATTTTGAAAAAAAAAAAGTGAGTAAAAATGAGGATGGTATGGTTTGATTGGTTAATGAATCTAAGGCACTAGAATGTCTTTACTTTCTCCTTGTTCAATTTCTCTATAGTTATTTTAATGGTAAAGTAGCCAGTTTCCCATGATAAAATTTCAGTTTGAATCTTTTTGATCTTGTTCTTTGTTAGCATTGAGTGAGTTTATATTAAAAAAAATACACCATATGCTCATTTGATATGTTGCGGGAAAGTTTTGTTGCTAAATCTTTTCTTTTTAGCATATATTTTTCTCACAACAAATACATATAGTCAATTTTTTTTAAAACAAGTATACTTTAGACCTTTGTCATTATATTTTAACAAATGTCTATACTTTATATTTTAAAAAAAAAAGACGTTTTGTGTCTACTTTAACTAAACGATAGATACATAAAACTATATTATATGTGTTTGTCACTTCTACAGACGTATAAAATTCAACTCATATACTTCTCTTTCATAGACGTCGATCATTTAACAAATGCATAAAAGAAAAAATGACAGACATGTATAACTCTTTTACTCTATTAGTGTTTATTCATAAAGTAACATATAACAATTGTTCACACAATGCACAACAACCTAGTTCATAAAAACTGGCACACTAATAAAACCATTTGAATCTACATCATCTTTTATTTTCCACATGCTTTTCCATTTTATTCAGTTACCAATATTATTTGTAAATTTTTTTTTTTATGTTTCAAACACGTTTAACAATCAACATTGAAAACTAAAACCACCAACTCACATCACATCCATTTAGAATGATCTTTAAATCCTACCAAAATTATATTAGACTAGAAACATACCAAAATAGATTTGTTGGACTAAAATAAAAGGTGAATCCCATATCTCATGATCTCCTTCCACGTCTTCCATGAAACTTCCTCATTGTTATCAAAATTTTATTTGTCATTACTTTCTCTATCACAAAGAGTCATTGGTAATAATAATTATTTATATCAGCACAAATATAGAATAAAAATATTGCAATTCAATATCTAGTATCATCTATTTTCTTCTACTTGAAAGGAGAAATTATTATTGTGTAAATAATAACTATTGAAGCAATAATTGTTGTACTAAAGGAAACCCAAATAAGATATTCAACTATTGACTAATATAAATAGAAAAGCAACATGATACGAGTCAACAATAAGACATAAAATCAGTAGAGTACAATCCAAAGAAAAGTACAACAAATCAAATACCTTTGCCTTGTTAGCCAAAAGAACAGTTTTCATCCTAAATGACTTTGCTATAGGGATGGCAACAAGGCGGGTTCGGGGCAGAGTTCCCTATCTCCATTTTTTACCTCGACACCCCGCCCCGTACCCTGACACAGCCCCAAACCCCAACGAGAAAAATTTTTGAATCCTTGTCCCTGCACCACACAGGGACATGGATTCTCAACCTCATCCCGATCCCCAAATTTTATTAAAATTTTTTATTTTATTTTTTAATTTTAATTAATTAGTTAATTATATAATTTTTTTTAAATAAAAAAATAATTTTTACTTAAAATAAGTGTTATATTTTATTTTACTATTTTTTAAAAAATATTAATTATATTAAAATATAAAATAATTATTATATATAAATAATAAAAATATATGAATATATTTTTATGGGGGATATATATACCATCCCCGCTCCGTTTCAGACACAAAAAATTTGAGGTTAAGGAGGAAAAAATTTTTATTTGAAAAAACCGTCCCGTTTAGGCCGAGGTCAGGACAAGGAAAAATTGTCATCCCTACTTTGCTACAAGTTTTGAGTGGTAATCTTTTGGAAAAATATAAAGCACATCACAATCATCTGAATCCTATTAAAACAATCTTGAACACAAATGCATTCATTAAAATAGCTTTAAGAAGATTAAAAATAGAAGTGAAAGTAACATATAATATGTTCCATTAAATTCCTAGAAAATGGCGAATCGTAAAATTGATTTGTTATCTAGAAAATGATGGAACATTGATCTAATGAGCAAGAAAGAGAATAACAATTAGTTTCATTTTAATATATACATATAGCTTCACGGTTGATTAAATGGATATAATAATATGTCTAAAGCACTCAAGAAATACCAATAAATAAATGGCTCAGAAAGAATATCTATTAGTCACTTCTATATATAAGATCCAAAATATGGTTATTAATCATGGCAAATGCTTTTAAAACTATGAAGCTCATGCAAGATAATCCATATGCACATTCCATGCATTACAAAAGTGCTTCATTCTTTTCCTTCACATGCATCCATTAAATCAATTAATAAACATAAATATTATACAAATATGTTAGTTCATAGCAAATAAAATAAAAAACTTTATCTTACATCCCTAGAATTTTAAGTATTTATTTGGAAAAACCTAAAATATGAAAATAAATTTCATAAAACCTAAAAGAAATGCAAGATACATAAAATCTAAGCTATATTTTAGATTTGAATGAACTTAGCATCTATTTGATACCAAATGCAAGACACATAAAATCTAATTTCAATTTGTAATGCACAAACCAAAAGAGAATATATGTAACAACTTATATACCACTTTAACAACAATAGAACTCATTTCTAACTTCATAAATTTTGAATTTAACATTATATGCATAAAACTAAAAAACAAACATTTGAAGAATATCTAAAATACAATAAATTGAAATGCAAAATTTACTTAAAATGAGCAAAAGGGGATATTGTAGCTGTTGGAATTCCAAGCTTGTCGAAGGTGGGAATTTGGCAATGAGAAGAGGCAAAATAGAAGAAGACTAAGCTGCTGAAACATAGAGAAATTGCCCTTATTTTGCTAGTGCTACTTTATGGTATGACTCCTTTGTTCCATCATCGATATTGGTTGGTCGTTTGGTGGTGGCTAGTCGGAGGTGTAGAGATGGTGCACAAGGTGGAGTAGTAAAGGAAGAGGAGAGTGAAGAAAGAGGCTGTAATGCCCGATAATTTAGGCCACGGTCGCGGTTGACCAAAATCCGACGCGTCGAACCAATCGAGGTCTAAATTCGGATTTGAAAGAAAAAAAGTAAAATGACAATAAAATATGAGAAAAATATTTTGGATATTATTAATTGAGAATTTTGAAGTTCAAAAATAAAATTTAGGAAAAAATAATTTTTTGCTGAACGAAATTAGGAATTGCAGTGTTTTTGGTACATATATTTTAAAAAGGCATAAAAATGAAATATTTTTTATCTAAGGAAAGAAATATTATTTTGATTAAAATAAAGTAAGAGTGATTTAAATTAATTGACCAATGGAAAACAAGATTAGTAATTAATCCTAACCACCCACCTAATCCAACTATAAAAAGTCAAATTTCCACTTTTTTTGTCATTTTTCTTCTTCCTCATCTTAATTAAACCAATTTCTCTCCCTTTTCTTCTTCTTTTGCCATGAATTTCTCCCCCACTTATTCTTCTTTTTGTTCTTAAAATCAAGCTAAGATTAGATGGGGAAAAAAGTGGGATTAAGGCAAGATCATCAAACAAGTGAAACTAAGTGAGCAAAACTAAGGAAGAGAAAGGAAGAAAAGAAGAGAAAAAGAGAAAAAAGACTTGGGTCATTTTGAAGATCATCAAATGTGAGTTTAGATTTTCTATCTTCTCACTTTTTTTCTTCTCTTTTCTTTTATTTTGGGGTTAGTTGCCATTAAACTTAGTAATTTAGGGTTATTATTATGTTAATGCTGATTAAGGGTGGATTAGTGTGATTACTGCTTGATTAGTGTAAAATTTATTGTTAGGACAAGGAAGTGTACAAACTTTGAACCAAAATCAAAGAGGAAGTAAGGGCAAAGAGAAAGCTAGCTAGGAAGAAGATAAAAGTGAAGAGAAGTGAATTTTGTGAGGTATGTACAATTAGCAAAAATTAAATGTAGAAAAATATTGATATTGATTTTGTGATGTTTGTGAAATTGGGTTTGAATTGGTGATTAAATGATGTCATGAATGTGAAAATAAAAATTAGAATATGAGGTTGATGCATGAAAATGGAAATTGTATGAATTAATTGATGTGCTAGAAAATTCGTCTTATGAACAGTATCTAGTTTTCTGAATATAACTTAAGTTCTGGAAATATTTTTTGAGTGATTATTGTTGGGTTGAAAATTTAAGACATAGGAATTCAATTTTTATTCAAACTATTAGACCTGAATATGACTGGAATTAGGTGAAAAATTGACTCAAAATTTCAACTAGAAATCTGTCCAGTAAAATATTGGACAGATTACAGTGAACGTAGTTTAGAAGCAAATTCATAACTTTTGCTAGAAAATTCATTTTAATATGATTCTAGTTGAAAATTAAATATAATATATGTACCTATATTTTGTTAGTTAATCACCTGTCTAAATTCCATCTAAATATGGATAAAAAAGATAGAGAAATATAAGGTAGAAATATGTCCAGTAAAATACTAGGCAAATTGGAATAAACGTAGCTTAAACGAAAATTCATAAATTTTGCTAAAAAATTCATTTTAATGTGATTAAAGTTGGAACTTAAAGATAAGACATGTAATTATATTTTGTTAGTTGATCACTTGTCCAATTTCTATCTAAAAATAGACAAAAAAAAAATACAGGGCAACATATGGTAGAAATGCTGCCCGGAATAGGGCAGTTTGCATATATGTGTTGATTGTGGAATTTTGTGATAGAAAAATATATTATTTGATTTTCTTATAGATAAAATGATTAAATGAGCAGGTAAGAGGTTGTAAAATATTTAATGAAAATTATTGCATTTATATGAAATTTATATTAATGTTACCTACATAATTTATGTAAATAATCATAAAGGTAACAAATATAATTAAGCCCTATAACATCTAGTCAAGAACTAAAAATTAGGATAAATTGACATACCAATAAAAGGGCAGAAATATAGGCACTAAAAATAATAGCGCTGAGATTTAATTTACATAGCCACTAAGAAATAGTGCTGAGTTGAAATTACGTAGGCACTAAGAAATAGTGCTGAGTTCAAAATTACGTAGGCACCAAAAAATGTGTTGAGTTGTTATTAAAAATGAAGGAATTAAATGTTGAGTTATAAAATAGTTATGTAGGCGCCGAGTATACTGCCAGATAGCAGAAACCTTGTATCAAGTGTTTAGTTCCGGTCTAAGATGTCGTGGGCTATTAAATAAAAAAAATGTGAATTATGAAATTTATATTGTAAATTTTATATTTTGAATTGTTAAGAAATTTGAAGCATACTTAATAAAACGAACGTTAAAATTGATGAATTGTATATTTTTGCATGAAAAAATAGTTTTAATATTATTTGAACATTTGGCATGCTTAGTAAGTTGATTGTAGTTTTTAAAGGTTTATTTTAGAAATATTTATATAATTATTGGATAGTTGTCAAACGTACTACTAAGCTAGTAGCTTAACACGTGTGTTTCACGCGCAGATAAATAAAAGTAGATGTTCTGATAGGGCGACTGAAGAAGAGGGAACCCCAAGATCATATTGAAGCAATCTAATTTTTTTTTGTGTGTTTTGAAAATTATATTGTAAAAATTAAATGTTAAGAATTTCTTTTGCTGTAAATTTGTGGCATGTAATATTTATAAGAAATGAATTTTGAAATTGTAAATGTCTAGTATTATTTGTAAATATATTTCTAAAAATTATGGTTCAATTGAATGAGTTCTTTTAAATCAAATTATTCACATCACTAGTTACATATTTAAATGCAAAAAAAATATATGGTAATAAATATTCCACTAGTAATAAACTCAAAAATTGAAATAAAAATATTTATATAATAAATTGAGCGTTGGTTTTAAAACAAATGATTTTAGTAGCACTTCCATATTCTGTTAACGATTAGTAGAGTAAGGGAGCGCTACAGGGGCTATTTCTCTATAAGTTTTTTCTTCTCAAGTGTTAGAGACATTTAGGGCTGCTGGCCTATAAATTTTTGCTTCTTCATGAATGATTTCATTTTTTTCTATAGCAAAAATAACGTAGTTTAAGGCACACAAAAAACAACATCGTTTTTGCATATATTTTAAAAATTAAAAACTATTTATCTATGACCCAATTTTATTGGTAATCTGTTGGTAATTACTAATATAATATAACTCATTTGTAATTACCAACAAAATTATCTATTCCTAAATCTATTAGCACGTACCAACATATAATATCTGTTAGTCTTTACCAACTGTTGGTATTTACCATCAAATATATTTTTGTTAGTATTTACAAGTTTATCAATAGACAAGAATCCGTTGGTAATTAGTAATGAAAAAATTTGTTGGTTATGTAAAAGAATAAATATCATATCATTTTTTTACCGTATTCTACCAACGGATTCAAATCCATTGGTATGTTCCATTAGTAATCCATAGGTAAATTTCCATTGGCAAATTTTTACAAAATTTTTTTAATCAATTTCCATTGGAAAAAAGGGATTTAGTCCATTGGTAAAATCTATTGGTAAATTAATGTTGAAGTGACTTGTTAGAATCTTCCCTAGTTGCAAAATTATAATATAGCAATTTGATCTTTTGACAGGAAAATTCCTTTTTAATGTAACAAGATATGTGACTAATAAAGATTAATGCATCCCCAATATGAGATCTTAAAATACTATTGAAAGAAATTTGATGTAATTATGTATATTATATAAAATTTACAAATTCATGTCACATGGATTGTTCATCTACCATATTCGTGACTTGTGAAATAATATTCATATATTATTTGTTGGAAATTTTGGGTTAATAAGTCATTTTAAAAGTGATATTCGGGTATATTCTATAATTCGATTTTAGGAAGATGACCCGAATATGTGCTCTTTGACATGAGGACTATGAATTATGATATGCTCAGATGGTGAATGTGTGAATAAGAAATTGAAGCTCAAAGTAAACTCCTTGATAAGAAGAAAGAAAAGTGGAAAGTGAGTTATCCCATATAAGAAAAATGAGAAGTTAGGGGGAAGAGTTTATATATAAAAACTTATCATTTCAATGTTAAGTGAGTAGTTTGGAAGACCTCTATCGTGTGCATAAGTTTAGTCCCAACCCAACTTATACATTTTTTTATTTCTGCAAAATTAAAGACATATGCCTTAGTGATAGGTGAGTTGTAACGTGGATGACATATATTTTTTTCAGAATTCGACGTTTGAGCTTCTGCAGTTTTATTGAGTTATAGAAATGAATAGACTGATGTTACATATTTAATTTTGAATAAATTGCAACCTTAATGGAGGATTAAATCACAATTATTCTCTCTCCCCCCTTTAGTATATATACATATTTATTTTCATGTTGAAGAGAATCAGCTCTTGAAAAATTCTTCTTCTCCTCCTTCTTTCTTACCTTCATGTGGTAGAGTAATCATATATCCAGTACATTGTGAGTGGGGTTTATGGTATTCAACTTCTACTCTTTTATCTGTTGTATCTTGATAGACAAATATTGATGAACCTCAACACCTATGGCAGGGGGCGAATTTATCTTAAGGACACTGTATGAAACAAGCTTCAGATTGTCTGTCTACTTTTAACCTTTCACCTTATATGAGATTAACAATATCGCCATATTATTTTCATAACAATCTCAAGAAAAATTCTTAAACTTGTTAATCTTAGTATTTGGCTCTACTAAATTTAATATTTTCGTTGTTTTGTATCAGAAATGGAGAACACAGTAATTATTACCAATGTTTAGGATGATTCCCAAGGGCCATCAATTATTGTTGCACAAGTTGTCTCTCTTGTTATACCTATAATAGTGTTTGTGAATCATAGAGATAAACCAAAAAAATTCAATGGTTTGAACTTTAAGAGGTGGCAACAAAAAATGATATTTTATTTTACCACCTTGAACCTTGCACGATTCCTGACTGATGATACTTCTACTTTAAATAAGGATGAGAAAAATGTCCAAGTGAGGATGGCTTATGATCTTTGGCATCATTCAAATTTTATATGCTAGAATTATGTCATGAATGGGATGCATGATTCTCTGTACAATGTGTATAGTGGGATAAATATTGCCAAATAGTTGTGGGTTTATTTGGACCAAAAATACAAATTTGAGGTTGTCAGTGCCAAAAAGTTTATAGTGGGACATTTCTTTGACTATAAAATGGTGGATTCCAAAACTGTGGTGAGTCAAATGCAAGAGCTTCAAGTTATTATTTATGATATTCATGCAGAATGAATGAACTTGAGTGAAACTTCTAAGTGGCTGCCATTATTGAAAAATTATCCTCCGATTGTAAAGATTTCAAAAACTGCCTTAAGCATAAACGAAAAGAGATGAACATTGAAGAGTTGAGTGTTAGACTTCGAATTAAGGAAGACAACATAAGCTCTAAAAAAAGGTAGTTAAATTCTTTTGAGGCAAAGGTGAACATTGTCGAATACGAACACAGTTCCAAGAGAAAGAAAACCAAATAGTCCAAGACAAGATCCAAAGGTGAAGTTTCTAAGAAGAAATTCCAATGCAAGTGCTTCAATTGTGATAAGATATGTCATAAGGCTTCTGACTGCAAGCTCTAAAATAAAAGGAAGAGCAATGAAGCCAATCTCTTGCAAAATATTACTCAAAAGGTCTCTAATATTAATTTTACTATTGTTATATCAAATGTGAACTTGGTTAGGCTTAACCTAAAGGAATGGTGGATTAATATTAGTGCCACAATGCACATTTACTCAGAAAGTGAGGTATTCAATACCTTCAAACCGAAAAGTGAAAAAAGTTGTATATGAGCAATTTTGTCACTTCTAAAGTTCTTGGTGAAGGACAAGTGGTGTTGAAGATGACTTTTAGAAAGTAGTTGACTCTAAAAAATGTCTTGTTTATTTATGATATTCACAAGAATTTGGTGTCATGTTCACTGCTAAACAATCACAAATTTTGAATGGTTTTTAAGTTAGACAAAGTTATTTTGTCTAAAGATGGAATGTATATGGCTAGAGGGTATGCTTTTGATGGGCTTTTTAAGTTGACTGTAACTACTATTAAGTATGAATGAAAATATCTTTTCTGCTTAATTGTTTGAGTCTTCTTTTATGGCATGGCAGCCTAGGATATTTTAATTATAATGTGTTGAGAAGGCTAATTGAATTAGATCACATACCTAATTTTCATATAAATTCAAAACATAAATGTGAAATTTGTGTTGAAGCAAAATTATTTAGGTCATCTTTCCAAATAGTCGAAAGGAAAGCTGAACGAATTGATCTAATACACAATGATGTATGTGATTTAAAATTTATAACAAGTGGTGGTAACAAATATTTTATCACATTTGTTAATGATCACACGAAATACTATTATGTATATTTTCTTAAAAGCAAGAATGAGGCTATAGAGAATTTTAAACTTTATAAAATTGAAGTTGAAAATTAACTCAATAGGAAAATCAAGGTATTGAGAAGTGATTGTTATAATGAATATGAAACACCATTTGGAGAATTTTGTGTACAACATGGAATTATACATGAAATCACTACACTTTATTCTCTTTAGTTAAATGGTGTGGCTGAAAAGAAGAATTGTACCTTGAAAGAAATGATGAACACAATGATGATAAGTTGTGGAACACCTCAAAACATGTGGGGGAAGCTATTTTATTGGCTAATTATATTTGAAATAAGGTTTTCTGAAGTAAATAAGATAAAACTACTTATGAATTATGGAAAGGAAGAAACCCGTCCTATAAATATTTGTGAGTGTAAGAATGTATTGCTAAAGTGATTGTTCATATTCCAAAGAAAGTAAGAATAAGCACAAAATCAGTTGACTATATTTTCATTGGTTATGCACAATATAGTAATTCTTATAGGTTATGGACATAATAGTAATTCTTATAGGTTTCTTATGCATAAATCAAAAATTCTAGACATACACAAGAACATGATAATGGAATCTAGGAGTGTGTTGTTCTTTGAAGATATATTTCCTTGTAAAACTTCAAAAGAGGCAAATGTATCCAAACGAGCTCTTGAGACTATTACCAAAGATAGTCAAGATTAAGATCAAGTTCAAAAAGAAGAACTTAGTTTTGAAGTTGAGTCAGCTGAAATAGAGCTTTGGCATAGTAAACAAGCAATGAAAAATCTTTTGGACTAGATTTTCTGACTTACATGTTAGAGGTAGAACCTCAAACTTACATTGAGTCTGTAAACTTTTCAGAAGGTATTCTGTGGAAAAAGGCCATTGACTCTATTATGCAAAATCATACTTAAAAACTAGTGAATTTACCTTCAGGATGTAAACTGCAAGAATCCAAATGGATCTTCAAAAGGAAGATGAAGACAGATGGTTCAAGTAATAAATATAAAGCTAGGCTTGTAATTAAATGTTATAGAAAAAAGGAAAGTCTATATTATTTTGATACAAACTCTCCTATAACCATAATAAATTCTATTAGAATGATTATTGTGATTGATGCATTACGCAATCTTAAAATACATCAAGTGGATGTAAAGACAACTTTCTTAAATGAAGATTTAGATGAATAAATTTACATGATACAACCTGAAGGCTTTATTATCCCTAGACAAGAAAGGAAAATTTGTAGATTGGTTAAATCTCTATATGGATTGAAACAAACAGCAAAACAATGGCATAAAAATTTTGATGGTGCAATGTTGTCTAATGGTTTTAAAATCAATGAGTGTAATAAATGTATCTATGTCAAAGACATTGGTGATGGTTATATCATATTGTATCTGTATGTTGATGACATTTTGGGTTGCAATGACAAAATGGTCAAGTCTCCCAAGGATATGTTAAATTCAATGTTTGACATGAAAGATATGGAACTAGCATATGTGATTCTAGAAATAAAAATCTCAAAAATATTAGACACATTATGTGGATAAAAACTTGGTAAATTCAATAAGAATGATACAAGTATTATTAGAACCCCATTGGACATGAGTATTGATCTATCTAAGAATAAAGGAGAAAGTGTGTCTCAAGCAGAATATACATGTGTCATTGGCAGTCTCATGTACTTAATGAGTTTTACAATATCATATATTGTTTATATAGTAAATAAATTGAGACAATATACAAGTAATCTAGAAACTGATCGCTAGAAATGAATTGTAAGAGTGCAAAGGTACTTTAAGTATACTTATGAGTATGGACTGCATTATACCAGATATCCAGCGGTCCTAGAAAGATATAGTGATGTAAACTAGATTTCTGATGAAAAACATTCAAAATCTACTAGTGGTTATATGTTCACACTAGTTGGTGTAGTTGTGGCTTGGAAATCTTCTAAACAAACAGTTATAGCTAGATCTACAATGGAATCTAAGTTTATTGCATTAGATAAATACACAGAAGAAGTTGAGTGGCTACACCATTTTTTAAAAGATGTTTTGAAATAGGAAAGTCTCATGCCACTAATTTGTGTACATTATGACAGTCAATTTGTAATTAGAATAGCACAAAGTAATAAGTATAATGGTAAGTCTAGACACATTCGTCATAGACATCATATTATAAGGCAACTACTCTCAATTGAGATTATCACTATTGATTATGTAAATCAAATGATAACATTGTGGATCTGCTAACAAAAAGGTTAAATAGTGAGTTAGTTGATAAATTATTAAGAGGAATGAGAACCCAATATAGTTGATTGGAGATCTCAAGATTAAAGTTCAATAGGACAACCTAATTGTAAAGACATGGTGAGATCACTGTAGGAGTTAAACCAATAATATTATTGAAGTAATATTAAACTATGTTTTTAATGATACTTATGAGTAAGATATCATCTATGTAAAAGAGAAGTTGGATAACTTCAAAGAAGAATTATATAAAGCTCAATTCTATAAAATTCTCATATAACTAGACAGATGTTCAGGGCCAAAATGAACATAACAATGAAAACTGAATTGTGTTAAGAAAGATTTGTGTGGAGTATATCATTATTTACTGAAGTAGTTTAAAATTCAATGATATCATGTCAACTATTTACTGGGTAAATAAATATCCTTTCATAAGACAAGGTTCAAAGGACAACATCTACTTATCTTATGCAAGTTTCAATCGCCAAACTCTATCACATAGTAAAGTTTTATTCGTCTTAATTTTTAGTCCAATTTTTATTCATGTGGGTGATAGTTGGAAAATTATGGTTAATGAGCCATTTTGAAAGTTATATTCAAGTGGATCTCATAAACTCTATTTTGGGATGATGACTCGAATATTTGTTCTTTGACATGAGAACTATAAATTATGATATTCATATGTTTAAAATAGTGAATGTGTGAATAAAAAATTGAAACTCAAAGTAAGTTCTTTGCTAAGGAGAAAGTGGGTTATCTCACATAAGAAAAATAAGAAATTGGGGAAAAGATTTATATAGAAAGGCTTATCCTTTCAATGTTAACTGGATAACTTATAAAGCTCTCTCTCGCATGCACATGCATAGGGGGTGCAAATCCATGGATAAAACCAATGTCAATGTGTGAGTGCACAATCTGCATATATGAATGTAGAGCTGAAATATCATGGTCCAAACTCAATACAAATTTTACATTTTTTATTTCTGGAAAATTAAAGACATGTGACTTAGGGATGGGCGAGCTATCATGTGTCACATTCGTGAGTTAGACCCTGACCATATACGCGTACTGCGGTCGTTTATACTGCAGTATAGAGGCATACGATCGGAGTCTAAACACGGATAAATACATAAAAAAATTTAATTATATTAATATGATAAAATGAATAAGAATTTTATCAAATGAAACAATGCAATTTTATGTTATGCAGGCAAATTGAGATGACAGCCGATGACGGATATTCGGTAGTGAAATTATAATTTAAGCATATCAAAATATGAAAAATATTATTTTAAGGTCATAGGTAGAGTTATAAGGTGAAATTTTAAAGTTAAGGGTTTGAATTGTAGAAATAAGATCCTTAGTACAGGTTTACAACCTGATATTTCTGATCATGAGCTAGAGAAATGCGATCACGATCACAATGGAGTCGATGTGATCGAAATTTAATTTTAAGATTTTTAAAACTGATAAATTAGAAATCGGACGACAGATGAATTTTTACATGTCAAATTAAGAAAAATGATTAACACATAAAAATTCGATTTTTGAACCGGTGGTTATTTTGCAAAATTGAAGAGACCGTTTCGAAGAGACAATTATTTTATAATTTTTGGAATATTTAATTTGATGAAAATAAGTTGTTTGGAGGTTGAATTTTGGAGAATTAAATTTAATTATGAATATAAATGAAGAAAAATTGTGATTGGTTGGAAAATTTTTAAGACAAAATTAATTGAATCTTGATTGGGCCATGTGTCAATATTAAGAGATAATTAATTTTTCTATTGGCCAATGAGGAAGTTGATTAAGAAATTAATTGGGATTAATTAAGTTAATTGGGGTATATATAGAGAATTAATTAGAAATTCAATAAAAAAATCACAAATCTCATCTTCTTCCTTCTCTCCTCCATGGCCGAGAATCTCTAAGCCCCAAATTTCTTGAGTTCTTCAATTTTTCTTCTTCCAATCATATTAATCACCAATTAAAAGGATAAAAATAAGATTGGTGTGAAGAAAAAAAGATAAAGGGTAAAATTTTAGCAAAAAGAAATCAAAGAATTTCTTGATACCCATTTGAAGAAGGTGAGATTTTGTTCCTTTCTCCATGTGATTTTCTTGGTTTAATTATTTTCATAATTATTTATTGAATTGTAGTGTGATTTTGTTGATATTTGGTTGATAGAAAAATTAGGGTTTATGACAAAAATCTTGCACAATTAGAGAAAAATAGGAAATGAAGAGAATAAGGCTTGAGGATTATGGATTGAGTGAAGAATTGATGAAAATAAATTTTAGGAATTTTTGTGGAATTTTTAGAGAATTTCCATAATTATTGTTAAATTTTGGAAAAATTATTTTGGAGGAATTTTGCCTTAAATTAAAGATAATGGAGTTAATTGGAGTGTATGGAAGTGGAAAATAAATTTTGGGATGGAAGAAAAATTTAATAGGATTTTTGGTGAATTTTTAGATTTTTGGCCTAATTATGGAAAAATTTATTGGGAGTTGTTGAATATTATGTTGGTGAAATTGATGATGGAAAATGAAAGAAAATGAATTAAAGTGATGATAGAAATTTATTTGGAATTTTTAGAGTATTTATTGAATTAACAAGAATTTTTGAATTGAAAATGGACATTAGAAGAATAAAAGAAAAAAATGGAGAAAAATAGTTTTGGAGGTGGAAAAATAAAGAAAATTAATATTTGAATTTTTGGTTGCACCGGAAAGCGTAATGACGACCAAAATTGTGATTTATGCGTTAAAAATGCATAATAAGAAAATTTTTAATTATATAATTTTGATATTCGTGAGAGCGGAAAATTTCAATTTTGCTAGATTTTATGACATAAGGGGTTCAATAGCTAATATAAAATTTTTTTATCTCTAGGCGCAACGTTGGACCTGACGCCAACCCGAGATAAATGGAAAGAGTCGGCCAATACTGGCAGAGCATAAAGAGGTTAGTGCAACTATCCTTATAATATTAGTCATATAAATATATTTTATGTGAAAATTGGAATTTTTGCAATTTTTGAGTTGGAAATATTTTTTTGTATTCCAGAAAATTTAAATATAAAAAAAAATTATATATGATGATAATTATTCTAGTATAGAAAGAATATTTATTAATTTTATAAAAAATGAAATGAATTATGAATATGAGAATTTTTTCCACATGTTAGCCTAGACGTGAACTATGGTATTGTTGGCATACCAATAGGGTATAAATTATGGTCATGTGCATTCCTATGGACCAATAAAATATTGTAATCCTATGCATTTCTGTGGATCGCCTGATACAAATGTCAGTCCTGTGCATTTTTGTGGGCTGAATCATATTACATTTGGATCTTGTGCATTTCTGTGGATGCTAAGTTGAGATATAATATGATACCCATTTGATTCCCTAGGAGCAAGTCTAGGATGTTATAATATGTGGGTATATAAAAAATATATTATTAAGAACTCAACGATATATTGAATTATAAAAATATTGTATTGTGGTATTTACAGAAAAAGACGTAAATTTTGAATTGATTTCATTTTAAATGTATGTTTTATTTTAATAATTATTATTATAAGAGTTTTTACACTGCTGAGTTACATACTTAGTGCGAGAGTTTGTTTTCTCTCGCGTAGGTTACCAGAGTAGCAGAGAGCGTCCTGACTTGTAGATAAAGACACTGATTGGGGACCCGCATTATGGAACACAACAGTAGCAGTGGTAGCCACCCAGAGAGGGTTAGTCTTTTGTTATATTTTGTTATGTATATATATAAGTTTTTAAATTTCATTACAGCATATATATAAATAAAATAAAAAGGTGTATGTATAATATTTTAGTATATATTTTAAATTTCTTATATTAAATATGTTTAAAATTAAATAAATATTTTTGGAAAGTTTTATTTTCTATAGCATCTGTTATTCGTCTGGTATACGGATGAGTGTACGAAAGGGTAAAGAGTGTTACATCATGTATGTGACAGAAGGTCGTATGCCATTGTCAAAGTCGCGACGTTGTGGCACATTCGAGACATTGAACTATAGAAAACTGTCACACATGTAATATTTTGCCATACTTGCGATAGTAAGGCAACTAGTATGGACTATCACACTCATGACCATATCTCATGCGTTTGACATGAATTTTTCTAGAACTCTAATATATATACATATTTCTTTTCATGTTGAAGAGAATCAACTCATGAAATTTTTTTTCTCCTCCTTCTTTCCTACCTTCTCGTGATAGAGTAATCATATATTTAGTTCACTCTGAGTGATATTTGTAGTGTTCAATCTCTACTCTTTAATCTGTTGTATTCTGGGAGATAAACACCGATAAACCTAAACACATGTGGTAAGGGACAAATTTGTCTTAATAACATTATATAAGACACAAGCCTCTTTTTGTCCTTTTGCTTTTGACCTTTCACCTTATGCGAGATTAACAATATCACCATATTATTTTCATAACATCGTATTCATTCTAAATTTGAATATTATTTAATGAAGATTCAGAATTTCACTTTAAATTATAATACAATCCAATATTAATTAGGGGCAGAGCTTAATGAGGACATAGAGGGACAGTGTGCCCCCACCCCAAAAAATTTTAAATTTTTTTTATATATATAATATATTTAAAAATTATGAGAAATATTTATTTTTTTAATATTTGACCCTCCTATAATAAAGAAAAAATAAATATGTACTAATGTTAAAGTGATATGTAGTTACCTAATTTTTATTGAATTATTTATATTAAGTTATAAACATATATGATTAGAGCTTCTAACAAATTAGATTTTTTTTAATTTTTTGAAAATATATAAAAGGTTACAAACTACATTTTCAATAGAAGAATAAAAAGCAGTATAAATATTTCTCAACTGTTAGAATTTTCATTACAAGTGTAAAGAGCAATCCAAAAATTAGCAAAAAGGAAAATACTTTTTTAGTCTTCTTTATTCTATTTTAATTTTTGAGGTAAGTTCAAGTTAAAATTATTTTTTTTTTAATTGAATATGATCAAATGTTAGTTGCTTGCTTATTTAATTTAGAGAAAGAAATACATTTTTTATTTTTTTTATTAATTTTAATTGATTTCAACATGGAATTTAACTTCTTATTTACTATTATTTTTTCATTTATTTTCGATAGACTTTGAGATCAAGTGCTATACTTAATGTTTATTAAATCTTTTAGGTTTTCTCATAATTAAACCAAAAATTATTAAAGCATTTTTCAAGAGAAAGAATGTCGATGATTCTAAAAGTTCAAGACATTTATCCTTAACACAAATTCATGATTTTTCAAATAAAAATGAACACTAATTATAATTTCAAAATGAAGAAATTAATTTTGAAAAACATCTTTTTAAGTTTCAAAGGGTGAAAACTAAATAAATTTATGTTAGATCTTTAGAACATGATATAGGATTATGTTCGCAAATTTACTTTTAGTGCACGACTAGTTAAGATACTTTTAGTTTACTCCCCCAAAATTTGGAGTCCCACCACTTATTTCAATTACAGTAAAAAAGTTGACTATACAATGTGATTATATATATAATAGATTATGTTAAAGTGATATTTACAATTCATCAAAAATTAACAGTTAAGATTGAATCTTATAATATTTTGTTTCCTTTTAAATTTTTATAAGATTTAATTTTATTTTTTAATGAATGATTAAGAAAATAAATAGTTAAAATCACTCTAATATAACCTATAATGTTGTGTAAAAGCTTGAAGTGTTCTTAATCCTTTTCCTTAAATACTTTTGGTATGTTTATATGAGATTTAAAATTTGTGTGATGCACTGGTAAAAGCAAATTAACTTTTAGAATATATCATATTATTAATAATAAAATATAAATGAAGTGAAAATCCAAAATTGTTGGATTGCCATTTTGAATATTGTGGATAGGGTTGGGTTGGGTTGGTCAAGTTCCTACCATCACCACAAACATGTAAATTAACCATCATTTTCCCCACTTGCACAGCACTTCCATAAATTTCACGTGTGGCAAGGATATATCTGTCCTTATCTTTAAAATAATTGAGTCGTATTTTATTGATCTCCCATAAAAGTTTTATTTATAATTACAAATTATAGTAAAAGCCTCAAAACTGATATATAGAATAGGAAGTACAAATAAAATTGAAAACTAGTATAAATATGAATGATATATCAACATGTAAAGTATCCTAAATGATTTCATTATCCTTACGAGATTGTAATATATTTTATCATTCTTTAGTTTCCTTTACCATTTTTCCCATTTCCCTTGAGAAATTCTTCCATTATATATTAGGATAGTGGGAAAAAATCAAGAGAAAGATAATATGTAACATGCATATGAATATTAGATACCAGATTAATCTAAGAAAGAAAAAAAAATTCTTGAGGTTATAAACTGACCTATATATACATCTTTTGCTTTAACAGGAAAAAAAAAAGACATCAATGCATATATATCAAATCATAAAATATCATGTATTTAAGTATTTATTAATTTAGCATTAATTTAGAGTTAAGGTTGAAGCCAATTTTCTTAATCTTTTTCTTAAATACCCTTTTCAAATTTGTCCTTCGAAATTTTAATTATTTGTGTATTCGTCAATAAGACTTATATAATATAAGTCAATAAATTTGAAACTTATTCCGAGCGTTTAAGGGCTTCTGAAACCACTTGGTCATAGAGAAGAGATTATAAACCACTATTATTATTATTATTATTATTATTATTATTATTATATCTCCACTCTTCTAGTTACCATTATATAGACTCCACTTATTAAGAAACTAAACTCGCATACATATATGAGACTTCTTAAGCAACTATTTAAAGCACACCCTTTTATACACAGGGCATTAGATAGCAGCAAATTAATACAGCATTAGCCCAATCTTCAGAATCGGAAGCAAATACTGGGAGGCTGGGAATACAGTACAAGCTTTTCGAAGAATTAGAGTCCTTCAGTATAAGAAACTCCAGTGGAACTTAGCCAAACTTGTCCCTGTATTAACTCTGCAACAGTAAATTTCCTAGCCTCATTTGTATCTGTAATAACATGATAGCCAGGCCATTTCACTCTCTTACTAGTACCAGCACCAGGCCCCCTATTTGCAAACTCACCATAATACAAAGTGCTCAATGCAAAATCCTTGTTCCACTCTGCCCAACCAGCAGGATCAATATGCCCACCAATGTATGATTGCATCACTACAGTCCTTGAATACTCTTTCCATGGCCTACCCAGATACGTTGGGAACGAATTCTGGACCGGTTCAAGGTCTGAGCTAGCAATAATCTCACAAGCCTGGATTGAAATCCCAGTGTTCTGATTTGGGTCTATTCTGCCTTGTGCAGTAACCATGTTTTTCTGGTTTGCCATAGGCTTTCTAGCTATAAGTTCACAGTTTTGGAGTACCGCAGCTGAGTTACCAAAGATGAAGTCGACGGTTCCAATTATATAGCAGTCTCTGAAGAATTGCCTATAGGTGTGTGTATAAAGGGTATCTTGGTATGCATCAATTCGGCAACGATTTATCACAGATTGGTCAGCACTCACTCGTAGTGCCACTGCTTGGTGTTTTTCTGGCCCTGCTGTGTTTTCAACCCCAATGTCTTGTAGTATAAATCCATCCCCTGCAACAGCTGCAATTGCGAACAAAGATTTTCAAAATCAAACATCAAGGGATCCAAATGAAGAATTAATGCTATAAAAAATTGTAGGAATTATTACCAAGAGTGGCAGATTTGAAGGTTGTTGATCCATCCACAACATTGAGGCTACCAGTAATAATAGTTGAATCCATACCATCACCAAGAATCATCACATTTTGCTTTTTCTTCCCCACTTCTACATTCTCCTTATATGTCCCTCTCTTCACGTATATCACATACCGGCTTTTGCTTTTATCTGGTGCTGATGATACTGCTTCTTGAATTGTTCCGTAATCTCCGCTTCCATCTTGTGCTACCACCACATTGGCCTTAATATTGCTCGACCTGCTTTCCAACAATTTCCTATCTCTACTCAAGATCCACGAGGGGAATCCTCCGTTCAATGGCCCTAGAATGTCCTTGTCCAAGGCTGAGAGGCCAGCAAGAACGGCTAAAGATGTTCTTGTTCTTGAGATCAGGTCTTGAACCAACACTTTTATGGGTGATAATTGGATTTTATCAGCTATCCCATCTAAGCATGTGAAATGGTTAGTGAGTACCCCACTGAGCCAAGTATGTGCATTATCAGCATCAGATTGAGTTCTCCAGTTAGCTAGAGCAGTAAGTGTGGAATTCACTCTGTCAATACACATGTCCATCAGCTCTATGCAATCATCTACAGCTTCATCCTTGTGACTATTGATCTGGATTTGCCGGTTTTTATATGCAGCAACTTCCATTGCCAATCTCGTCTGTGAGAGAGAGTTGATCAAGAAATACTTCAGTAAGCTGATGCCATTATGTTCTTCTAGTTGATCATTTGCGACGGCTTCAGATACCATGGTCAAGCATGCTTGATGATCATGAGCTTGATCACATATATATACAGGAATAGATGGATTAGAATGGATAAAACTGACCAGATTGGGAGCAAAAAAAACACTGGAAATTATAATTGCAGATAGGGAAATAACAAAGATAAGGATCTTGGTGCTGAAATTTGTGGTGATGGTGGTAGAGTTTAGTATAGGTTGATGGATGTTTGAAGTCATGATGGATCAAGTATGCAGGGAAATCTTCTCTTGCTCTGTTGCTACTTCGCAATTTATACAAGGCACTTGAAAGCAAAAAGAGATACAAGCGAAAAATTCGCCTTAATTAAGAATCAGAATTTTGATTAAAAAAACGTGAAATTTGGAAAAATCTTTAAGATCTGAATTTGGAGCTATATCAATTATTATTATTATTATTATTTTGGGTGAAAGAGCTATATCAATTATTAGTGCTTAGGCGTTAGCACTACTTTAGATCCTCAGTGCAACGGGTACATATGAAAGACGTATCATCTGCAACTTAAAAATTGGTAGGAGCAGGTCCCACAGTCAAATGCCGTCAATTATACGTTGGAATTCTTAATTCTTAGTCGCTAATGGAACGTTTGTGTACAAAAATATAATTTATTATATCAACTGATATTTTAGATTATTAATAAAAAAAATTAATTTTTTTATTTCAATTTTATCTCTGTTTTAGTTTTTTAACAGTGTCACGTATTATTAATAAATAGTAGAGAAATGAGATTTATTCAATTAATTATACTTATTACTATTTTTAGTTTTTTTTTAAAAGAAAGTAATATAGTTATTTTATACTTATAATTATACATTTAAATGACATTCTTAATTTTTGTAAAAAATTTTAAACAATATTTAGAACATAATGGAGAGAATAATTTTTTGTTATTAATATAAAGTTGTGTTGAGGACATCCATTAAGGAGAAAATAATTATCTTCTAAATTTTAAAAATATTTATAATTTAGAACTCAAATTTAAAACTTCTAATTAAGGATAAAAATTTATCATTCTACTTGATCTGGTAGAAGTAATTTTCATAAAGCATTTTGACACATTATTATATAAATAAAATTTATATAATAAATAAACCACGGATATATAATAATAATAATAATAATAATAATAATAATAATAATAATAATAATAATAATAATAATAATTATTATTATTATTATTATTATTATTATTATTATTATTATTAATTAATCACGATTTTATTGTAATAATTATAATAAAATATTCAAACTGTTGAACTACTCCGCAGTAATATAAATAAATATAACACCTATATATTAATCCATGGGCATTAATTGAAAATTGTAATTTTAATACACATTATAATACCGCGACATAACATTTTAGATTTGGAACGGAGAAAAAAATTTATAAAAAATCTGTTTGGTTGGGAGCGGATTCAGATAAACTCTAATTGTCATACCTGGCATGCACATGGATGGAAAATTAAATTTGATGACCTACATACCATATGGCCAGTTGTCCAAAGAAAAAAAATTGAAAAAAAAAAACTGTTGTGTAAAACCTTGAAAAAGAAAATCACTACAATATATAGAAGAGCTAAAAGTCTTTAAAGTTAAAGCTAATAATCCATTGGCTAATCATCAAAGTATGTTCCCTATTAAATATGTGTCCACGTAATGCCCTACCTCTGTAATCAATTTATAGACCCAATTGTCACTCTCTTTTTCTTCTTTGGCGAGAAGAAATCATTAACTAGATAAAGAAGTCTCAAAGGACAACATACAGCTTAAAGACTGAGGAGGGTTTATCAACCAGTTAGTCAAGAGGAGCGCGCTCTGCTTTACAGAGATTAGCCATTAGGTCTCTGCTACCTTATTTACACTATTATTTACATATCAAAAAGACAGATTCAAATGCAGAGGTTAACATCTTAAACATCCTGCAAAATAGCAAAATATCCTTTCAGATTTTATTCAATTTCTTATCGGATCAAAATTTATCAGGTCTGTAAATAATATTTATCTAAAACTCAATATAAAATATATCGGATTAATAATAAAATATTATATTAATTAATGTGATTTATAAAATTTGAAAAATTTTCCAAACATTAATATCACTCCGTTGTAATGAAAAGCAAAAAAAAAAAAAAGAATATCCTTGAAGTTCAAAGACGTGAAGAAATAGAAAATGAGATTCAAAATGTAGGTAGTTGGTGTGGTTTGAATTTTGGTGGATCTGAATCATAATCCCATCCAATAAATACGCATGCAACTTGAAAAGTGATAAAATTTGAGACTTGTCACTGCTACGTAAAAGGTTTATTGCAGCACTAACCGTTATATCTCTGACCCTATTAAAATAAATTAATATGACGCTTTATTCTAACTAATGCAGGGATACAGAAAGCATTGCATAAAATATTTCATATGTTATGTCTTTTGCTGCACTTTATATATTTTAGCAGATATTTATTATATATTGTAGCGCTTTTACGTAAGGAATATGTAATGTTTTTTCATACTATTGCAACAATTTTGTATTTGTAATGCTTTTCAAAATATATTGTCAAGGTTTTACATATAGATTTTGCAACACTTTTTGCTTGTATTACAGAGGTATGGAATACAATTTGCAACGAATTTTTCCTTCAAAAATTTGCGCCAGATTTTTAGCTACCAAAATTCCGTCACTAATCCCTTGATCTCGTTTTATATTTTTAATATTTTTCTAATTCAATATATTTTTTAAATTTAAATTTCAATGGAATGAAATAAAAATACTTTTCAAATTGAATCAAGAAGTAAATATTAAAAATATTTATTAACACTTGTATCATTTAATAATAATAAAGTTGCATCATTCAATAAATCATGTATAATATGTTATCGATTCCTAAATAAAACTATTAAAAGTTAAAAACAATGATATTACAAATTGACAAATAAACAACATCTGTGATCACAGTTCCATCCACAAGTATTGCATGAATCCTTTCCATGACCTACACAAAAAATTACATTTGTCACCATATCTAATAAGTATCAAAACAATTAACATGTACAAACATGATCATTAAGTTCACCCAAAATACTACTTACTCATTTGTCTGATCATGTAAATTAAATAATCAATTAAGTAAAAGATATTAATATCAATTTAAAAGTTTCACTTGTTCCAGCTCCTACTAGCATTAGCAAAAAATTTCAAAATGTTCCCAACAGCCATCCATGAATAAAATACAATATTCGCTGAATTTCATTGATCAGGACCTATTACATGGTAATAAAAAGTACCATTCTATTTAGCATTAAAATGAAACAAAAAATCTACAAGATAAACATATAAATAACATATGGTTGCTAGTTCTTCTAGATAAACATTGACTTTCAACATATAAACTGTGGCATCACCAAATTACCTTCACACCAGCATTTTCACAAAGTTCCACAACGTCTTTGACTCCTTGTCGACATGGATCCTGCACTCATTATCAACTTGATTTAGCATGCTAATCCCATGTTCAAGCATCAAAGTGTTTGAAAAAACTTGAATCCACATTTTCACAAAATCCAATTAACATCCCATGATCATCATATTTAGAACTATAGGACCTTAAAAAGCATACATTTCATAATCTGAATTCCTACATGCTGTTGAAAACTCCATATAAAATGGACAACTCCTAAATCCCATCACAAGTTAAAACTATACCACTAAAGCAGGAATTTCTCTCTCTAATCTACAACAATTAACCAATTCAAAACCAAAAAATAAAAACACTAAAGGAAATAAATAGAAAAAATTGGATCACAAAATTCTAGAGCCAGAGTTCTCTTCTAATAAGTGAATGAGAATTAATACCTTTAAACTAATAATAGCAAGCAAAACTATATCATCCTTAGGTAATGGCCATTGGCTTAGCTCTTGTTCATTAACTGGGGCTTTATCTACCTCATGAGATTGATAGGCAATGGCAATACAATGTAAAATACGAGCTGCCATATCTTCAAAAGCTTTCTTGAAGAATAATGCCTGCAGACAGTAGCCAGTTACATGACCAATTATGTTTCATCAATATTAAGCATGAACTCATGTAACAAGCACTTCTGCTACAGGTTTTAAATAAAAATATAATAGGAGTTAATGAAGGATCCTATAAAATAATAATTACGTCTCATCCCTTAATATTCTCCACCTATAAAGTACTTTAATTTATAGCTAATATTATAATAAAAATAACACATGTCATTTAGTTGGATAAATTTATTTTAAACAATATAGTCTTTTCTCTACCAAATTACACCACCAGATAAGGGTATTAGGATTCGAATCTAAACTAGTTGTCTAATGCATACAAACTAGTCATTAAACTAAAACTAAAATGTGATATCATTGTACAATAATCTTTTCTTTACTGAAAAAATTTATTGCATTTTAATTTTTTTCTTATGCAAGGAGATTAGCAGAATCACACCATTATTATTATATGATAAGTATGATGTTGAACCTTAAAGGGTATTCATGTAATTTTGATAATAACAGATAATTGGACAATAGAAAAATTAACCATGTTTTTGTATTCTAAGTGTTTTGATAGGTTAAATATTTCTTAAACAACAAAAGTTAGTTGATTCAAGTGGAATGAAGTTAAAAGAATGAAATTAAGAAGTTGTTCACTCCCATGATATAAAGGTCATGCCCTTGAAAATAGTCACGCCCTTTAATGCAAACAACCACTCTCTTGAAACTAAATGTTTATGCCCATGGAAGACAAGATCATGTTCATGAAGCTTGTGCACGCCAAACCTTGACATTCAATTTTCAATATAGTATTTTCCTTATCAAATTACACCACCGGATAAGGGTATGAGGATTCGAATCTAAACTATTTGTCTAACACATACAAACTAGTCATTAAACTAAAACTAAAATGTGATATCATTGTACAATAATCTTTTCTTTACTAAAAAACTTTATTAAATTTTAATTTTTTCTTATGCAAAGAGATTAGGAGAATCACATTTTCATTATTATAAGATAAATATGATATTGAACTTTGAGAGGTATTTCTATAATTTTGATGATAACAAACAATTGGACAATAGAAAAATTAACTATGTTTTAGTGTTCTAAGTGTTTTGATAGGTTAAATATTTCTTAAACCACAAAAGTTAGTTGATTCAAGTGGATTGAAGTTAAAAGAATGAAATTAAGAAGTCATTCACACTCGTGAAAATAGTCACGCTTGTTAATGCAAACAGTCACCCTCGTAAAACTAAATTTTCACGCCTGTGCAAGACAAGATTATGCCCGTGAAGCTTGTGTGCGCCAAATCTTGACATTCAATTGTTAACGGTTGTGAAGCTTTGGCTAGCCCGTGAAACATAAGTAGTCATACCCGTGAAAAAATGTCAAACCCGTGAAGTATTATACAATCTCTGAACAAAAGCATTCATGACCAGTTTCATCACTTCAATTACGATTTCATCAAGAACAATTAGGCCTCTTAACTTGCACATTTAATGTTGACAAGCGCGAACAAAAAAATGGTTAAGCAACTAGTTTTGCATTGAATGAAATTATTTCTTAGTGGAAGTATAAATAAAATCATTTATAAACTTCCAAGTGTTAGACAACAAGTTATCAAGCATCAAATCTTTGTAAAGCTATTTTGTGCATTAATTCAATTTTCATTTTTATAATCTCTATTGCAAAAACTATTATTGCTCAATTTGTTGAGCTCTTTTGGTTAATGAGTGCTTTCATTTTTATAATCAAATACTCATTAGTGGGTTTGAGTGATATGTGAGGCATAAAAAAATATAAAGATTTGGTTGTTGTATTAGCCATTAAAACATAAGGGTTGTTATTGGGTTAAGTGTTAGCTAAAAGAGTAAAACACCATAGTTGGGAGTGAGTTAGAAAAATTTCATTGTAACACTTTGTGTGTTAGTGAAATATTTAATTGAGATTGGAGAGAAGAGTAGGGTTTGTTAACATCTGAACCTCTATAAATCTTATGTCTCTATCTTTACTTCTTCTTCTTACTAATTCTTTGTCATTTTCTTAGAGCAAAATTTTATTTACCAACTAATTCAACCCCCCTTCTTGGTTATTGTTTTGGGCAACAATTGGTATTAGAGAAAAGTCTAGTATTCAAGTCTAACAAGTGCTCGTAAAGATTGAACTATGGCCATTGAATGATTTCATAACCTCAAGCCTTTCTTTGATGGGGCAAACTATTCAAACTGAAAATTCAAAATGGAAACTTTTCTTGATAGTGGGAGAATATATCGAACTAGTTTTCATCATCCAAACACTCTATACTCGTTTTCCCCTTGTTTTTCTTCAATATTTCTCAATTTTTATCAAGTTTTCCAAAGTTCTTAAAGGATTTCCTGGAGCCTTAAGTCTCACTAATTATGGTTTTTAGCATTTTCTTCTGTTTTCATTGGTTTTTGACATCTACCATGGCTTCATGAGTGGGTTCTTCTAAAGGCAAGAAGAAGAGCACCGCACCTTGATGTACGACAAAATCAATGTACACAATTCTAAGTAGCCACTACCATTCCAGGTACAACATTCTCAAGAAATGTCTCATTCTCTTTACAAAATATTTGATTGGGATTGCATCAGGACTCTAGGCCTGGAATTAGATATGCAAGTATAGTTGAAAAAGTGTGATTTGTTGAAATTCATCAATATTTACAAATCTACTTTCAATGAGCCAACAATGGAATTTCTAAGTACCCTACAAGTCTCCCTAATAGGTAAGATTTCATTTCAGTCATGCAGACACGAGACATTTCTTTCTGCCATGAAATTTGCCAACAATTGCAAGTTACCATATGAAGGCTTGATTCATGAGATTCAAGCAAAAGACTTCTATCCCACTTCATTTTGGGGAACCTTTGGTACTGAATGTAGTTGGAACGTGAAAGAGACCAAGAGGATGTGGTTCATCTCTACATTCACTAGTTTCCCACATACTCCATCTTTGCTCGAGGGGACAACAATGACTCAATACATAAGTCTAAATTGCTCTTGCTGGAATGGGCTCAAAATAATGAGAAAATAGCCTTATCGAAATGGTTTACCTCACTTCTCCTTTCCATCGCCATGAAGCCTATCGGTGATATTCTTATTGGAAGCTATGTTACTCATTTAGTGGAGATTCTTGGTTATTTGGACCTTTAAAATTATTCCTACACCATGATCCCGGCTTCTCCTCATGATTGTCTTGATGTTGATTGCTTTGTCAAGATGGGAGGTGTTGTTTGCATCCTCTATAAGGATAAAATCTTCTACAAGTTTACCACACCTACAGCAGAAATTACATGGGAGGCCAATGACTCTTATGTGTTCAAATCGGGTTTTAACTGTAAGAGAGCTCGAGTGGAGCTTCCTAAGGCCCCCAACAAGTGGTACTGAAGCCCCTACAACTGGTGAGCCAACCTCTCATCAACACAAGACTTGGCTCAGTAATTGAAGGCTTTGATCACTCCTTGCTTTGACATGTTTCAAAAAAGCATTGATGTTTTTCAACAGTCCATTGATCAGAAGATGGAAGATCTCAAGGTCTTTATTGAGTCTCGTGTAGAAAGCCTTGAGGAGAAAGTGGCTCATCTATGTGATCAGTTATTTGATGACAATGCATGATTATCCTAGCTTTAGTTTTTATCTTAAAAGCAATAAGATAACAAATACATCTTTTGATATGTAATCAAACTCCTTAAGTTTGATATCAACTCATGTAACTTTTTGATTTAGTAATACATATGTTTTTGCTTTCATCTTGTTTATTGCTTATTTTCTTGTCTTTTTACTTGTATCTTTTTTATTATGTCAAAAGGGGGAAAAGCATATGAAATATGTATTATGTATGTATTAAATGTCATATATATGCCATATGTCTTATGTATGTCTTATATAAGCCATATTTTTGTCATATACGCATGAGCTATGCTCTTTTGATATGGTATAAGCACTTTGTATTTGATTAAAATATACATAGTATATTGATGGGCTAAGTGAATTCATTTGTACTTCTTTATACTCATGTTTTTTGTTTAAGTTGTGGCATGCTTGTAATCATATGTATTAAATTCTTTATAAGCATATTTTGAGGGGGAGAAAATAATTTCTCCTTAAGTCACATATTGCACAATTGTTTGTCACTATCAAAAAGAGGGAGATTGTTGAAAGTTGAGAGATATTTTCATAATTTGATGATAACAAATAATTGGAAAATAGGAAATTTAACCATATTTTTGTGTTCTAAGTATTTTAACAAGTTAAATATTCCTTAAACTACAAAAGTTAGTTGATTCAAGTGGATTGAAGTTAAAGGAATGAAATTAAAAAGTCATTCACGCTCGTGATATAGAGGTTTTGCCCCTTAATGCAAATAGCCACCCTTATAAAACTAAAATTTCATGCTTGTGGAAAACAATATCACACCCGTGAAGCTTGTGCACGCCAAACCTTGTCATTCAATTGTTCACGACTATGAAGTATTAGCTTGCCCGTGAAGCATAAATAGTCATGCCCGTGAAGTATTATGCAATTTTTGGACAAAAGTGTTTACGACTAGTTTCACTATTTCAGTCACGACTTCACTAAGAACAATCATGCTCGTGAAGCCTCAGCCACGCCCATGAACATATGCATTTAATATTGACATGCTCTAACAAGGAAGTAATTGAACAACTAGTTTTACATTGAATACACCCCAAACAACATTATTTCCTAGATGAAGTATAAATACAATCATTTATGAACTTCCAAAGGTTAGACAACATGTTATCAAACATCAAATATTTGTAAAGCTATTTTGTGCATTAATTCAAATTTTGTTTTTATAATCTTGTGAAAACCATTATTGGTGAGTTTGTTGAGCTCTTTTGATTATTGAGTATTTTCATTCCTGTAATCAAATACTCTTTAGTGGATTTAAGTGATTTGGGTTGTGAGTGAAACACTTGTAAAAGTTTTTATGTGAGACATAAAAAATATAAGGATTTAGTTATTGTGTTAGTCATTAAAACACAAGAGTTGTTATTGGGTTAGGTATTAGCTAATAGAATAAAACAACATAGTTGTGAGTGAGCTAGAAAAGCTCAATTGTAACTCTTTATGTATTAGTGAAATACACAATTTATATTGAGAAAATAAGTAAGATTTGTTAATATTGGAACCTTATTTTTAAATCTTGTGTCACTATGTCTTCTTCTTCTTGCTGCTTTTTTGTCATTTGCTTAGAGCAAAATTTTATTTACCAACCAATTCACTCCACTTCTTGATTATTGTTTTGGACAATATATGACAAATTTAAAATGATGGCTAACATATGAGAATTTAGGCAACTTTCCTACTAATACTATGGTCGTGGTATTTGACAATAATTTATTCGTGAGACCTTGCTGTGATAATTTTATATACATGAGGGGAATAATTTGCAATACATAATAATGATATTAAAAAAATAATTTTAAATATTTGTTTGTAATAAATTATTAATTTGATTTATAAATATAAAATATAGATCCATATTGCAGTAAGAATTTTGGATACATGCATCAATACTCTTCCTGAAAATCAGCAAAAATAAATTAATCTTAACTTTTTAAAATGTCATCCATTCAAATAAGCAGTGCAATAGAAGCAAAAATTATATCTCATAGTCCTTATAAGCCACTTGCTAGCTGGCCCAATTAACATTAGACAAATGATTATTATATATAACAGTCGTTGATATGGTTGGACATCAATGCACTTTAGAGAGAAGATGGAAGAGAAGGTAGCATTTCTTGGGCCCTCAAGTTTCTTAGCCTAATTGAATGATCGAAAACGAGATGATGCAGGTGTAATAGTATGACTCGATAGTTATTCATTAAACCAATAAGACCTTATTTAGCCACAACTTGAAAATTCTAGGTAAAATCATTTAAATCGTGAAAGTCTCCTAAAGAATATTGAAGTGCAGATGGAATTGCGCGAACTTTGGCAGATTAAGGTCCATCAATTTGCTCGGTCAGACTCCTACCAGATTTTTTAGGCAACAGTTGAAATACAAATTCTCTTTTTGGAGGGACAGATATAGAATTTATTAGAAAAATTTAATTTAATAGATAATAAATTAAAAATTATATAAAGACAGCTAAAGTATAAAAAATACAAATTTTTAAGAATTCATATATGTTTTAGTAAAAAAAAAAACTCAATATTTATAGTGATATAATAATATGATTCTAAATTATTTCAATTTTTCTTTTCGAATACTCATATTTTGATATTTTTGCATAATTTCTTCTTTGTCATTACTAAAACAGTCTCACTTCTATTCTAATTGCCACTAATTCTATGAAATCAATTCACCAAAAAATTATTTTATTTCAATTTTTATGAAATTACTCAATTAATTCAATTACTTAAAAATTTTCCAATTTTTGTTAAATTTCTCACTATTAAGAATAAAGATTGCACAAACTCATCAAAATCTTTATAAAAAAAACAAAATTAGAAGAAAAATTTTACTCACTTAATTCTAATTTTATATTTGGCCGAACCACTTTATTAGTCTCTTTTTCTATTCATTCATTCATTCTAGTCTCTTTCTCTCTATTCGTTCATTCATTTCTCTCTTCTTCTTCTTCTTCTTATTCTTCTTTATTTTATTTCAATTTTTATCAAATTACTCAATTAATTCAATTAATTTTTATTTAATTCCATTAATTAAAATTCCTCCAATTTTTGTCAAAATCTTCTTAAAAAAACTAAATTAGAAGAAAATTTTCACTCACTTAATCTTATTCTTATTCTTCTTCTTCCTCTTCTTCTTATTCTTATTTTTATCAAATTACTCAATTAATTCAATTAATTTTTATAATATTCCATTAATTAAAATTCCTCCAATTATCCTAATTTTATGCTTTGCCAAACCACTTTATTAGTCTCTCTCTCTTCATTCATTTATTCTTCTTCTTCCTACTTCTTTGTATCTAGATTAAGTATTCATTTTTATCCCGTGTTTTGGCTATCTTCCTACATCTGTGTATCCAAATTAAGTATTCATCTTTATCCTGTGTTTTAGCCATGCTTTAGTGCAAGAAAATGGTTTGGTTTGCTTTAGGTTATGGTAGGAGTGGAGAAAATGGTAGTAGAGGAAGATTAATAAAAAAGATGAAATTTATTTAATTGTAATAGTTTTACTTTTATATGTGTATTATATATTAGTTTAATATTTGTTAATGAGAGAAGATGTTGATTAGAAAGATGGTAAATAAAATATTAAATTAAATAAAAAAAATCTCTCTTTTTATATTTTTTTAATAATTTACTATATAAAATATATAAAACTAAGATTTATTTTTTCAAATGGGGGCAAGAAACTATATATATAAGAAAATTTTCTAAAAATTAAAAGGGTACTATGAAATATTTTAGAAGCCAGTAGAGGTAAGTGCCTCCATTGCCCTCATACTGCAGCCATCCCTGCTCTTTTGACTATGATTATTTTTTTTACCTAGTTAATTATTATCCCTAGCTTAAATAATTTCGTTTTATGTCCTTTTCCTAGCCAGTTTTGTTCCTATTTCAAGTAGCTTTATTGTTCCTATTTTAGTTATGTTTTCCTTATAGCTTAGGATTAAAAAACCTATAAGTAGGCCTCTTTTGTACTCTTAAAGACATCCTTTAATAATAAGAATTGAGTTTTCTCTTCAAAGTAAATTGTGCTACTCTGTTTTTATGTTGGATTTCCTAAGGATTGAAATCTGCATCCTTGGATAGGCCTTCCAAGGTGGTGTTTCAGCTACTATTTCTATTCCTCAACAGTGGGATTTAAAATCTCACTGTAATTGGAGTTTCACTTAATGTCATTCACTAAAATTCATTCCCATTGCATTTCTGGTGTCATCAGCTATCATAAGCAGCAAACTGAGCAGGAAGTTTAATACAAGTAGCAGAATAGTGTAGATATCAACAAAGTTCTCCTCAGCAAAATACAGAATGAATTGTTTTGTTCAAACCTTTTGATCAATATTTATGAAAATTAATACACAACTAACAACACTACTTTAATACACAATTAGGCCAATTCCAAGCACTACTTGGACTACTAAAAACTCATCATGTAATATTGCAGACATCAATGCCGTTAATTTTTATTTCTCTTTTACCTATGCCACATGGATAAGAAGTAACAAAATTATAGAGTACCAATGCACCTGCTTTCAATGGAAAATCATGCCTATATTGATAAAAAATACACTAATAATAAATTCAATGAAGAGCTACATTCACCACCATCTTTTCTTCAACATATTTCCATGCTTCTCATTGCGAGTTGTTCACATACAAAATGAATTGCATGAAGTTGTTTTGTCTCCTTCTTCTAGGTCTTAAAGCTCTGCCAACTCTACTAGCACCAAAGTACATAAAAGGAAAAAAAAAACAATCATGAGCAAATAAAGAAGGAATTAACAGCTATAGTAGGACAGAAACAAAGCAATGACAAGATATCCACATTGACAGCTGGGTGCTCTACTTCCAACATCTTCAGAGAATTGTGGCACCATCATTGGTGATTATTACATCATCAATATCATCTACTAGCATCTGCAACAAGTAGCTAATAAATGAAGGCATGCTGCATAATTAAGACAGGCCAAGAGAAATAAATGAATGTAAGAGCCTACATAAATTTGACAATAAATTTGTGGATAAATATTTAAGCCACAAATTTCCAGTGGAACCAAACAACAATACAAAACAAACATCAAAGAATTTAACGAACAATTGCCTGTTGAAGGTTATGAAACGCAAAAAATAAAATAATATTTGGTCGTAGGAGGCAAGCACTCAAGCTTTTTCATTAAGCAGGCCATTAGTACGCCATTTCAGATTATAATATGATTTTTAGTGTAAGCTAGGAAAACTTTAGACTGCTACAGAATTCCTGTTTAAAAATCTAAAAAAAATGAACCGTAAGAAGAGATACCTCGTCGAGATCAACTGGACCAAGTGAAGATTTGACAATATTGGCAACAGCTTGACAGGCAACCGCTAAAATTAACACCAAAGCAAAAGATCAACGAATTACTTTAGTCAATTCACTCATAACATAGAATCTATGTAAGCCAAAAAAAAAAATCCATATATCAATAAAAACTAGTGGATGTATATAAATGAACAACTAGATGGAGAGAGAACCATTTTGACTGCAAACGTCCTGGCCGGATTTCTGTTCACCTAGAATATCAGGAGTTTGAGCTGCGATCGCCATTTCTACTTCGAGTGAAGAAAAATAGGAAACCGTAGATATAATATGCGAGTGCTGGTATGTGAAAGGGCTTTATGTTCTGCAAGCTCAGGGGAAATGATGAAGTTCTCTGAACTAGTAAAAACCTCTCTTGAATGTTCAAAAAGAACTTTTAATAGAGGTTTCATGCTACGCGACGTCGATTCATTTTTCTAAGTTTGTCGTTAAACCCTAGCATGGGACGACTTCAAAAATTAAGGAACTAAAAAAAAGTTTGATTTGGCCTAATAATTTATATGTTCGAGATAAGGGATCCCATTTTCTGATTTTATATAAATAGCCAATATTTTTTTTTTTTTACTTTTTTTAGTTTTACTTTTAAAGGCTAAAATTACTAAAAAAAATTAAAAATCTATGCTTTATAAAAAAATTGCTAAAAATCTCTCAAAAACTAAAATTTAGTGTAATGTATTTTTTTATTTTAATTTTAATAAAATTAAAACTAAATTAAAATTAAGGGTTCAACATTATTTAATATTATTTTTAGTTTAGCAAAATTATAGTATAAAATACTAAAATAAAATTGAATTATAATTATAAAAAATAAATTGTAATATTAGATTAGGAGGAAAAATAATATTAAATTTGAGAAAAAATTATACATATTGTAGTGATTTATTTTTATTGCATTATAATAAATATGCAACAATTTTAACAAGTGTTGTATATAATATTTATTGCAACAACTTTTTTATTGTTATATTATGATAAATATATAGTGCTTGTAACGATTGTATATTGTTACATTATACTAAATTTTACAACATTTGTTAAAAGCAATGTATATAACTAATATTGTAGCGATTGTCATCCATTGCATTACGATAAATATGTAGTGCTTGTTAATAACTGCTGCATATTAAAAAATATGCAACAATTTTTGCAGCGATTTATGTCTAATGAAACACTTAGTTGACAAATTTTCTGTAATAATATTATATCGTTGCAAAACTGCAGTAATAAAAGGTTTATTGTGCTTTTAAATATGATTGTAAATGAACTAAGCCGCGAGTTATTTGAATTTTAGATTAAAAAAAACTCATTCGAAATCATTTTATTACTGTTAATGGGTCGATCTCAAGTTCAAATTTAATATTGTTTGATATATTAGCTATCAAACATGTTTAATTACGAGCATGCAAATATATTCATTTAAGATATCGCAAATGTGTCGTTTAAAAATTAATAAATACGTTCGTTTAAGGGTTGTTTAAGACTTGTTTATATTATATTTTTTGTTATCGAGTTTGAATTCAAAATTGAGTTTTTATCATTATTAGTTAACAAACCGGACTCGAGTTTTTATTATTATTAATTAACGACTTGAATTCGAGATAAATTTGTTAAATATAACAAATTAGTTTTTTACGAACTGAGTTACAACCACTCACGAGTTTAATAATTTTGAAATAAACTGAGCTCGAGTTCAAATATAAAATCTTGAATCGAATTTGAGTCATTCAAATTTGTAATAAATTTAAACGAGTCAAGCTTGAACTTATTAATATTTGTTTAAACTCGATTTATTTATAGCCCTAATTTTACAAGTGATGTTAGAGAGACGCTGCAGTATAACCTTTATACAGTAGTGTATATTGATAGCAGAGGCGCAAACTATTTTTTTTATTTACTTATCTGGTTTGTTTTTGGATCACTTGTATTATTGCTACTCGATTTGAGAAAACATTGCTATTTTAGAGTACAACAACTGTACTTGAATAATTTATCATTAGTGGAAAACTATTATAACTCAAATAATTTATATGATCACATGAAGAAGGATTGCAGCAATTTTTAAGGATATCACTGCGTTTTTTAGGGATATATAAGAATCGAATATAATTGTTCCATATTGTTAAGTTTTTTCTTTGCTTTCATTTTGGTTTATTATTATCATTATTATTATATTATTCAAGGGGATATGTTAATAATTACTATATTATTTATCCATTTTTGGATACTATCTTTTAACCATTAAATAAAAAATATAATTATTCTAATTTATTCTATAATAATTATAATAATTTAATGCAATAATATTTAACGTTATTTAACGCTGATATAATACTCTCTTACCCCACTAAATAATAGTAAAGCAAGAGAATACTACTAAACTCTTAATTTTATATCTAATTTGGTTAATAGAATTATTTTGTATATTTTCACCTATAAATATATGAACACAAATTTAAAATATAGTCTCTTATTTAATTTTTTTATTATTATATTTTTTATCGATATATTAAAATTTTGTATCAATTTAAATAACTCATCAATTATAAAATATTTCATCTCCTAAACGATTATATACAAAAATTTACTAATTAATATTTTATTTACAAACCTAAAGTATAAATATCACTCAATATGAGAATAATATATATATATATATATATATATATATATATATATATATATATATATATATATATACACACACACCAAAACGAAAAGATCCTCAGAAGTTGCTATCAAATTTTTGGCGTTCTTCTCTTTTTGGTAGCTACTATCTTTATCTACCGGCTATCTCAATAAAAAAAATCCTACACGCTAAACTACTAGTTTAGTGGTACTTTATATAACAAAAATTTAATATGCAATTCATAATATCTCACACATTCAAGTATTTTATGTCAAATAAAAGAAATAACACATATTTAACATTAATAAATTGCTCCCAAAATATATTCTTTTATGATTTCATGGTACATAAATTTCTTTTACATATAATAATTGTGTTAGTTGCTAATATCATCATTATTGTTGATACTGTTTTAATCATAGCTATTGTATATATTTTACTTATTTTATTTAAGTCTGTAGTTAATTATAAGAAATAAATTTTATCATGCATAACTCTATCTTATTTACTCAACTTTATACCCCTAACACCTATAATTAGAACTATCAAATAAAATACATGGTAACATCTATCGATAATTTTAATTCGGCACATAGTGCCTATACAAATATACTCAAGGTTATATTGGATATTGAATCCCATACTTTGACTTCATTCCTTGTTGCCTCTCAGAAGTTGCTTATAGGGTGGTGATTGGGTATAACATGAGATATTCGAAGGTAGTTGATTAGTCAATAAAGGATTCACCATTCCTGATAGAATGAGAGTATACATATGACCTCTTATAGAAATCATTACTCAGAAATCCTTAGCCGAGGTGAATATGTTGTTAGGGAGACCATGGCAATTTGATAGAAAATTTATGCATACTGGGTACAGAAATAGGTATTCTTTTAGTTGGAAGGGAAGCTAATTACCTTAGCACCTTTATCTGCAAAAGAGGTGTACAAAGACCAATTAAAAATTATGCAATTTGTAAATGGGGATTCGGGTATTGAGGAAACTAAAAGAAAAGAGAAACAAAAGGCAAAAAAAAAAAAAAAAGAAACAGATTGTTGGCCCAAAGGTCAGTGACTGCACAAGTAAGGAAAAGAAAGTGAGATGTGCAGGACATAATAATTTGAGGCATGTAGAAAAGAGTGAAAATAAGAGTTATTTCTATGCAAAGCAGAGATAACTTAAAAGTGCTTATCTAGGTGGGAAATCACTTATAGTGATTAGGTTCAAGGAGAGCTTGTTTTCTATGACTAACCTTGACCTGAGTTTGCTTAGTTGTTTTATGTCTCTATTGCAGGAATTTAAAGATGTGATGCCTGAAGAATTGCCAAGGGACTACCACCTTTAAGAGGCATAGAGCATAAGATAGATTTTGTGCATAGAGCTATTATTCCAAATAAGCTAGCCTATAGAAACAACTCTAAGGAAACAAAGAAGCTTCAAAGGCAACTGGATGAGTTGTTGAAAAAGAGGTACGTGAGGGAGAGCCTTAGCCCATATGCAGTACTAGTACTTTTGGTACCCAAGAAGGATGGAACTTGGAAAATGTGTGTGGATTGTAGAGCTATCAATAAGATCATTGTAAAGTATCGTCATCCCATTCTTAGATTAGATGACATGTTAGATGAATTGCATAATGCTTGCATTTTTACTAAAATTGAATTGAAAAGTAGATATCACCAAATTAGGATGTTTCCTAGTGATGAATGGAAAATAACATTTAAAACAAAATATGGTTTGTATGAATGGATGGTAATGCCTTTCGGCTTATCTAATTCACCCATACCTTTATGAGGTTAATGAATCATGTTTTGCATAATTTCCTTGGTAAGTTTGTTGTTGTGTATTTTGATGACATTCTTATGTACAACAAGTCATTAGAATAGCATGTTAATCATATTTGGACTGTTTTAGAAGTGCTGAGGAAAGAACAGTTGTATGCTAACTTAAAAAAAATGCACTTTTTGCATGGAGAAGGTCATTTTCTTAGGATTTATTGTGAGTGACAAAGGGGTTGAGGTAGACTCTTAAAGGGAGAAGGTTATCCATGAATGGCCAATACTTGAGACTGTTTCTGAAGTGAGAAGTTTTCATGGATTAGCTAGCTTTTATAGGCGATTTATTAAGGACTTCTATATTATTGCTGCTCCTTTGACTACATTAGTCAAAAAGGTGGTTGAATTTAAATGGAAGGAGGAATAGGAACTTGCATTTAGGACTTTAAAATATCAATTACGTTATGCTCCTATCTTGCATTTACCTTATTTTGAGCAAATTTTTGAAATTGAATGTGATGCTTCTGGGATTGTTATATGTGCTGTTTTGATGTAGGAAAAATGCCTAATAGCATACTTCAGTGAAAAATTAAATGGAGCTCAATTAAAGTACTCCACATATGACAAGGAACTCTATGCCTTAACGAGTGCATTTGATGTTTGGCAGCATTACCTACTCCCAAAGGAGTTTGTGATTCATTATCATAATGAGTCTCTAAAGCACCTAAAAAGGCAAGGGAAGTCGAATCGAAGGCACAGTAAATGGGTAGAGTTCATCAAGACCTTTTCATTTATGATACAGTGCAAGCAAGGTAAAGACAATGTGGTTGTTGATGCATTGTCAAGAAGGTATGCCTTAATCACTACACTCAGTTTTAGACTTATTGGATTTGAGCAATTAAAAGAGATGTATGCAACTGATGCTTATTTTGGTAATATATTCAATGCGTGTGAGCATGTTGCATTTCAAAAATTTTATAGTCATGATGGGTTTTTTTTTAGTGGTAATCAATTGTGTGTACCTATTTGCTTTATGAGAGAGTTTCTTGTACGTGAGTCGCATAATGGTGGATTGATGAGACATTTTGGTGTGCATAAGACATTAGATATGTTGTTTGAACACTTTTATTGGCCTAATATGCATAGAGATGTTAAACGTGTGTGTTTTAGGTGTATTGCTTGTAAACAAGCTAAATCCAAGTCTATGCCACATGGAAGTATACACCCTTACTTGTACCTCATAAGCCATAAACGGATATCTCTATGGATTTTGTGTTGGGTTTGCCAAGGACTAGGAAGGGTAGAGATAACATATTTGTTGTTATGGATAGGTTTAGCAAGATGGCTCATTTTATTACATGTCATAAACAGATGATGCAACATCCATTGCTGATATTTTTTTAGGGAAGTGATTCAATTATATGGGGTTCCTAAAACTAGATGTGAAGTTTTTGACTCACTTTTAGAGAGTCTTGTTGAGTAAGTTAGGAACTAAATTGCTTTATTATACTACTTGTCACCCACAGACTGATGGTCAAACAAAAGTGGTCAATAGAACATTAGGGGCTATGTTGCGTGCCATTGTTGGTAAAAATGTAAAAACTTTAGAGGATTGTCTGCCTTTTATTGAGTTTTCTTAAAACAATTCTGCACATTAATCTCTGAGTTTTCCCCATTTGAGATTGTGTACGACTTTAATCCTTTAACTGTCTTAGATTTGATGCCTTTACTTGTGAATGAAATTTCTTGTTTGAATGGAAAGAAGAAGGTAGAATTGGTTAAAGCTTTGCATGAGAAGACACGACAACAAATTGAAAAGAATAATCATTTGTATGCTCAAAAGGCCAACAAGGGGAGAAAACAAGTGTTATTCGAACCTGGTGATTGGGTTTTGGTGCATTTGAGCAAAGAATGATTTTCTAACCAAAGGAAGTCCAAATTGGATCCTAGAGGAGATGGAACATTCTAAGTGCTGGAGTGACTTGGTGATAATGCATACAAGATTTACTTGCTATGTGAGTATTAGGTGTCTACCACTTTTAATGTATCTGATCTTTCTCCTTTTGACATGGATTCTGATTTGAGGAAAAATATTTTGAGGAAGAAAGGGTTTATTTGGACTCGACTAATTATCAACAAAACTGTGACATGAAACAGCACAGGGCCACTAGAGATGAGCACTTAAAGATGCCAATTGGTCCAATTACAAGATTGAGGGCCTAAAGACTTAAAGAAGCATACCAAACCTTTATCGGGCCATTTGTCGATGAGCTCTTTGGAGAAAAGGCCTTTACCCATAAAAATGGGTCAATGGAACTCAAAATTAAAGAGAAACAACCCCTTATTTGTTAGAGGAATGCTATAAAGGCAATCATCTTTAGCACTTATTGTACAAATTTATTTGATTAATAAAAAACTTTTCATGAATTTGATGTTCATTTGATATATGAATTGATAAGTGATCTTAAATCAATTAATGAAGTCCTTGATACATGACATAGCATGAAGGAAATCATGATGAGATCACGATATTGAGATTCTTATCATGTGTAATTATATTAGTATCAAAATTATCCCTAGTCATAGGATTAATGAGACGGTACATTATTAATCCGGACATACTAGCACATGTTACACTCCTTGATTTGATCGAGTAATAGATCTCATAATCTATAAACATGAGATGTTTAGAGTTAACATGTGGATACTTGCTAAATAAAGCTAAGTACATTGGATGACCAACTATGAGCCAATCATATGGATAATCTATTCAAATGTCAATGATAGTCTCATCATAATAATGGTGCAAGTATCATTAAACTTGAGGTACTCAAAGATATCTTGAATATTGATTTTGTATTTTGACACTATTCCTTATTGCCTCAGGGAGGTTGCTCAAAGGATGGTGATTGGATACAGCTTGAGGTATTTAATGGTAATTGGGTAACCAACAAAGGATTCACCACTATTGATAGAAGGAGTGTATACCCATGGCCTCTTGTCATGGTCATTACTCGAGAATCTCTGGTCGGAGTGGAAATGTCATAAAAATAGTCTTCAATGACATATCTAATAGAGTAATGAGCCTTAAGGACAATAACTAACATTAATTTAATTAAACGTGATGTAGTCAGTCTAGTGAGAGTTGACACATGTCCATACTCTGAACCAAGTGGGGTATAGAATGCTGAAAGGAATAATTGCATGGAAATTGTCTATGGAAATGTTCGTAGTCAAACCACTAACTTTCCAGTCAATTAGGGGTCATGATGTGTTGCTAGATACCTCTCATGACTTGCTTAAATTAATTGTTAATTTAAGTGGCCAACATAATCATGAACCTAATGGGTCACACGCATTGAATATATGGAGAATGAGTAAAATGGTCTTGGATAGAATCCAAAATATGAGAGAATTATTTCGGGATAGATCGCGATGAGATCGCATGAAAAAATCATTCGAGAGGGTCACATGCCTATACAGGCCCACGCAGACTAGACAGGCTACTGGCCTACCTAGCGGGCCAGTTGGGTTGCCCAGCAGCATCCTGCAGTAGGCCCAGTGCGCTGTTGCCTTCCACTCATTGGACAACGGCATATTTTGGCCTTAATTAAGCCAATTATGGCAAATTACTATTCATTCATTTCTCTTTTTTCCATTTTTGACTTTTCATCTTTTCTTTGAATTTTATTCAAATAGAAAAGATATCAAATGACAGAAAATAGACATAAAAATATTTTTTTGTGAAAAAAATATTTTAAAACAACAAAAATTCTCTCAAGAATACTTTCAAAGCTAGCACTTTGAATTTGTTCAAACCATTTCTTTTGATAGTTTTTTCTTTATTCTTCACATTGATTATCATTAAAGACATCCTAATGTGGATTATTGTGGTTTCCTACAATCCAACAAAGTGAAGATTTGAAGAACAAATAAGAAATTACAAGGTATAATTTCTAACCTCTATATTTATATAAATTAGTTTTAATGGCACAAGTATGATATTTTGTTTTGGGTTTTGAAAATATTTTTTTTTCGCTGCATTTATGAATATGATTCATTCTTCAAAACCCAATATTCTTATTATGCATGCATGTGGGCTTAATTAGAATGTCTATGTAGTAGTTTTTAAGACCATTTTTAATCCAGCCCGTATATTGAAAACACAAGGGCCTTGTTTGGTTAGCATCTAACTAATGTTTTGTTTGCTTCTTTGGATTTAATAGGCATCCACACATACCCTTTATTTCTGGTTAGGGTTAGGCAACATATTGAAAGTATAAATAATCTCTTAGGTCATGCTTCAAGAGTGTGAAAGACTTTGTAATAAGATTTTCTTAGCTTAGCCAAACTTTGTGTGAAAGAGGATTTTTCTTCTTATGTTGCATCAATAATTAAGTGAACTTATCGAGATATTTACTTTGTGGTGTTTATTCTCTTCTTATTTTCTTCTATCCAATCATTGAAGTTTATGATTGCATGTCAATAAGGAGTTTAGTAGGATAAATCCATTTTTATCTAGGATTTGTGTTTTGTGTTGAATTTGTGTATTGGAGTTTTGAATTCTTTATAATCTTGGGGTTCTGCATCAGGAAGGGTTAAAATTCAAATCATTGATTTTATGGTTAATTGGGTGGTCATGATGTATTGCTAGATACCACTTATGATCTACTAAATCAAGAGAAAATTATTGGAAATCCATTATGGGTCAAAAGTGTTTGACTTGTAGAATCCTAATTGGATTAGGATTCTTGTCGAGACTTGAGCTGCCAACATGGCCGAAAAACCTATTTGTTCATACGCATAGAAGGAATGAAGAAAATGTAAAATGGGTTTTGGATAAGATCCAAATGAAAGAGAAAAAGAATTTAGTATTCCATAAGAGTTATAAAAATGGGTCAAATGCAACTTGAATTAGGATTGTTGATTTGGTCAACGTTGGGTTATATACCTTATGAAAAGAGGATCATTAAGGCTTTTCCTTTTCCAACCCTAAAATGGATTAGAAAGAGTATAAATACTCTTTTTATGGAGTAAATTTCGTGGCTACCTCCTGAAGAAAAAAAAAAGAGTTATTTTTCTTCTATCCCTTTTCTCTTTCATAAGACAATTTTTCATAGCACTTTGGACTTTTGTCACCCCATCTTTTTAGAGGTTTTCTTCTTCTTCCTTCGCATGGATACTCTTAGAGGCAATCCTAGCTTAGATTGTTGTGGTTTGTTACAATCCAACAAAGAAGAAAAAGCTCACAACTTGGAAGATCAAGAGTTGCAAACAAGGGTAATCAGCTTCTTCCATTGAATGGTTCAATATGATTTTAAATTACATATGGTGTTCTATGGATTTTGGATTTAATTAAATTTTACGTTTCCACTACCATATGTATGAGATGAATATTCAAAACCCAACATTTAAGTCACCCTACCACTATCTATAATCATGTGTGTTTGTCTAGGCTACTCAAGTCAATGACGCTCTCTAAGCTTAAGTCACATTGACTAAGTAAATATATATAAATTTTGCATAAAATACTTTCATTCATCATATGTGCTAGTCTAAGTTCCTCTAGTCAATGGTGTTTTTTGAGCTTAAAGAACATTGACTGAGTGAATATATATATATATATATATATATATATATATATATATATATATATATATATATATATATATATATATATATATATATATATATAACTATGGTATTGTATGCCCCGTTAATGGTGCACTATCTATCCTACTGTCAGTCTTAATATCGAGTCTGGGCATTACGTGTTCATACTGCCTTTATTACATTTCAATAAAGCATTCATAACATATATCATTTATAATTTTTTTCATGTGGAGATTTATCATATAACATCCTTATATTGGAATTCATATAAGTATACTTTAATCATTTCATTATGAATCATGTACATAACCATTGCATTGAAACCATTTAAACAGTGAGCATATTTCATTAACAAGAAGCTTCACAGGCTTGAACCAAGTTTCACAATCGTGAAGTTTCATTCACAGGCACACCCTACCTATGAACCAAATCATGAAACCCTTTATCCATTTTGTGTAACTTTTCACAGGCATGAAGAGCATAGTCACGGGCATGACATTGTAGATTTATGGTCATGAGCACCTAGTCCTGGGCATAATTCCTAGTTTTCCAACATTTACAGTATTAAAAACATGCATTCATTACAAGTCACATATAAAGTCTCTAAAGATTGTCTTATGACAATTTTTTCTTATCAACATTCATCCTAAACATGCATTTCAAGCATGTTAAAGAATCATTTAAACACAGAAAAGCATAATTCAATTTAACTTATCCTATCAATTCATTTAATAATATTTTATTGCATTTATGATTCAAAAACATCTTCTTACATTTTCATCCATCATAACTTTATGTTCATTAATACTTATTTCACCCATTATAGTGTTATCATTCCATTTAATACATCCCAGGCACCTTTATTGCATATACACAACATACATCAATGCTCATTCAAGGCATACTTGCATTTATAGCACTTCCTATTCAATCTTCTATCTCATAACATTAATTACATCATTTGAACTTTGCACTTTGCATATAAAACATACAATTTATTTAACATATATTTACCACACATAACATGCTATATTTTGGAATTTAGATGCATATATGTACATACTTCTAATAGAGCCTCAAAATTAAGCTTGCTTATCCTTTTGGTAGATTCCACCACCACCTCTTTCAATCCCTAAAACATATAACATATCCTTATCACAATCTATAACCTTTAAACTTAGCTATTAATGCCTTAAAGATGAAAACCCTAACTTTAACCCTACTTTCAACCTTAATCTCATATACCATCTTACTAATACTTGTTATAACTTTTAAACAACTTAATGAAGGGTCTTTAATTGTAAACTCTCAAGATCAAGCCATAATCTAACCCATTTAGAAATAGATCTATACTATAAACGAACTAGACATGTTCAAAGCTAGGAATACTTGTAAAAACAAAAGGAAAACGTGATTCCTTAATCAAAGGAAACACAGCTGGAGAGGGAGATTCGTCCCCTCTCTTTCTCCTATAGTTTGACCTCCTCAAAACAACTATTCTTTACGCTCCTTTTGCATAATAACTTGCTTAAACTTTGAGTTTTTTTTTTTACTTTGGCTTAGGTGTTTAAGGTTGGGAATCAAAAGAAAAGAATAAGCTTTTGGCCTTTGGTATGAGAAATCTTTCGAATTCTAGGGTTTCATTTGATTTAGGTCGTCGAAGAAAGAAATAATGAATAATGCAATTTATAGCTGACAATGTTCATAGGTGTGACAACTATTGTCATGACAATGAATTTGCTTAAATCCAGAACTCCATTTCATGATGGTTCACGTTCATGAAAGTGTTGTCACTAGCGTGAATCCTATGACATTTCACTTTCTTGTATCTTTTTACTATTTTCTCATAGCCCTTAATCACATACTTATATCTCTTAATTCATATTAATTACTATGCACTAATTAAGGGCATTATAATCCCTATGTCTTAAGTTTCCAATACAACAAAGAACACCCAAAACCGAGTTCCATATTTTAAGTTACGGATTTTGTTATATAAGTTGTTCCATGTAGATTTTCAACAACACATAGAACAATAAAACTATTCATTTAATCATACAATTAACAAAAGATATAGCAATTAAATCGTCAATTTAAGTTTTTACCATACAAACACATACCTTATTAGTTTCTTCACCCCTTACGAAGCTTTTTCTTTTGTTTTTCTTCTTCAAACTTGTTTCTTCCCTTATCTTTGGCTTGGTCTATAATATTCTAACATTACTCATTTAATTTCTCATTTCTCTAATTAATTTGTTTTTGTGCCAATCCACCACACCTAGGCAACCCCTCCTTCCTCACTTCTACTTTATTATTTCTTGAATTTTATATCATAAAATATTTTTTATTACTAGTTAGAATATTATTTCTCTTTTTTTCCTAAATTACTCAAAATTCCAAACCCTAATAGCCCTACCTCATTTAACCCTTCTATCAATTATAATTTCTTATTTCTAACCTTAATTGACATTAACTTAAATCTCAATTGATAAAGAAACTTAAGAGAATTGAAGAAGAAAACTCACCTTAATAATTTCCCCCCTTTTCTTCCTTTTTCTTTCTTCCTTTCTCTGCCTTTTTTCTACTTTTTAAAGTAATTTTCCTTCACTTTTTTGGGCTTTCCCTCTCTTGGGTTATTTTTTCTCTTTTTTCTTGCTTGAAATGAAATAAAAATGATGGACAAAATGGTGAGGGAGTGGATGAAAAATGGAGGTTGAAGGTGAAGAAGACAAAAAAAACAAATTTTGTTGATTTTTATTACCATTTTATGGAGAAATCTAGATTTCTCTCTTATAGACTACATTTTTTTGCTTTTGCTTAATTAGATTATGACTAATATTTCATCTTATTGCTCCATTTAATAATTAATTTTAGTCTTTGTATAATTTCTCTTTTAGCCCACAATTTTCTCTTTTTACATAATAACTCCAAACAATTCTATAAATCCTCATTTAGTTCATAGGGTATTTTATTTTTTTCAAGTGTTGGCACTAAACTTATTAATTCCCAACTAATAATACATTAAATAAATCTTTCTCAAATATTGTTATTTTTTTGAGTGTCCGAATTTATACTCCAATCAATCCAGAGTGCCTGACTCGATCACACACGATCAGTGTATAAATGGTTGGACATTATTGTCCCCCTTAAGAAAATTTTTTTCTCGAAATTTACCTGATTAATTGATGTTGAATAATTGAGGATATTGAGCCTTTTTTAATTTTCACTCTCCCAAGTGGCTTTTTCCATTAAATGGTTGCGCTATAAAACTTTCACTAGAGGGTACCTTTTTGTTCCATAGTTCTTTAACTTCCTTGGCTAAAATCGCCACTGGTTCTTTCTCATAAGTCAGATCTAATTGTACTTTTATAGATTCCATTTATATTATATGTAATAGATCTTACCGATATCTTCTTAGCATGGATACATGGAACACATTTTAAATTCTTTCTAACTCTGGTGGTAATGCCAATTTGTATGCCACTGGACCCACACACTCAATCACCTCATATGGCCAAATAATTTGGAGACTTAACTTTCCTTTTCTGCTAAATCTGAGGATCTTCTTCCAATGTGAGAATTCAAAAATACGTTATCACCAACCTCATATTCTATGTCCTTTCTCTTTAAATCTGCATAGGACTTTTATCTATCAATTGCTGCTTTTAGTCTATCTTTTATCACTCTCACCTTTTTCTTCTATCTATTAAACAAATTCCAACCCCATTAGATTCTTTTTACTAAGTTCTATCCAACAAAGAGGTGTCATATATTTCATTCCATACAAAGCCTCGTACAGTGCCATCCCAATGTTTGATTGAAAATAGTTGTTATATCCAAATTCTATTAATGGAAGATACTTATCCCAGCTACCTTCCAACTCAATTACACAACTTCTCAACATATCTTCCAATAATTGTATAATCTATTCTGATTGACCATCAGTTTGTAGGTGGAATGTTATACTAAAGTCGATTTGATTACCCAAGGCTTGTTGTAAACTATTTTAGAATTGTGATGTAAATCGTGGGTCTCAATCGAAAATTATAGAAATTGGGATACCATAAAAGTCAGACTATCTCATTGATATATAATCTTGCCAGTTGAATGAGTGAGTAGTCCATTCTAATTGGTAGAAGATGAGTTGATTTCGTAAGCCTATCTACGATGACTCATATAGCATCATGCTTCTTCTGTGTTAATGGCAAGCCAGAAATAAAGACTATTGTAATTCTTTCCCACTTCCATTATGGAAAAGAAATTGGTTGTAACAAACTGGATGACACTTGATGCTCCGCCTTCACTTATTGGCACATAAGACATCAGATGGTATAGTCTATAATATCTCTTTTCATTCTAAGCCACCAATAACATGTCTTTAAATCATGATACATTTTGTTGCTTCCTAGATGCAACATATATGTAGTGTTGTGTGCTTCTTTCATAAATTCTTGCTTCAATTCATGGATATCTAGTACACACAGTTTGCCTCTATAGCTTAGACTTCCATCATCTCCTTTAGTAAACTCTGATCACTTCCCCTTTTTTCACCTGCTCAGAGATTTCCACCAGTTTTGTGCCTTGCATATGACTTTCTTTCACTTCTTGAATCAAAATGGGTTAAACTTTCAATGCTGGCAATATAAAGTATAATTGCATAATTACTTGTTATTCATTATTAAATATTATTTTGTAATTGAATTTTATTTAAGTATACCTATCAGAGTCTTTCTACTAAAAGTGTCAACCACTATATTGGTTTTTCCTGGCTGGTAATTAATGATGCAGTTGTAATCTTTGATTAATTCTAACCATAGTCTTTGCCTTAACTTGAGTTCTTTTTATATAGGTAAATACTTCAGACTTTTGTGATCTGTATAAATGTAGCTTCTGTCTCCATATAAATAGTGCCTTCATATTTTTAGAGCAAATACAATAGTTGCAAGCTCTAAGTCATGTGTAGGATAATTCTTCTCATGCGGCTTTAATTGTTTAAAGACATATGCAATTACTTTACCTTCATGCATTAATACGCAACCTAGCCATTACATGAAGCATCAGTATATACCACATAATCCTTTCTTAGGGTAGGCTATGTCAGAACTAGTGCCTCAGTTAACATTGACTTTAATTTATCAAAGCTAGCCTGACGTCGTTCTGTCCACTTAAATTTAGTATCTTTTCTAAGAAACTTTATCAATGGTGAGGCTATAATTGAGAATCCCTTCAGAAATCTCCTATAATATTCTACCAAGCCAATAAAGCTTTTCACTTCTGTCATATTTTGGGGAGTTTTCCAATCAAGGATTGCTTTTACCTTACTTTGGGTCTGCCCTAATTCCCTCTGCTGATATGATATATCCTAGAAAAGCTACCTCATTTAGCCAAAAGGCACATTTTGATAACTTTGCATATAATTGTTTCTCTCTCAACGTCTGAAGCACTATTCAAAGATGATGGTCATGCTCCTCTTTATTCTTGGAGTACACTAAAATTTCATCATAAATACCACTACAAACTGATCTAGATAAGGTCTGAAGACCCTATTTATCATATCCATAAAAGTTGTTGGAGCATTTGTCAGATTGAATGGCATAACTAAGAACTTGTAGTGGCCATATTGAGTCCTAAATGTTGTTGGAAATGTCTGACTCCTTAATTTTTAATTGATGAAACCCCAATCTAAGATCAATTTTGGAGAATACCTCTACTCATTTTAATTGATTGAACAAATCATATATTTTTGGTAGTGGATATTTATTCTTGATATTGACCTTATTCAACTTCTGATAATCAATATAAAGTCATAGGATGTCATCTTTCTTTTTCACAAATAACACCGGAGCACCCCCAAGGTGACACACAGGGTCTAACGAATGCCTTATCTACCAATTCTTATAGTTGAACTTTCAATTCTTTCAATTCAATGGGTGTCATTCTGTATGGAGTAATAGATATTGGAGTTGTTTCTAGAATAACATCTATGAAAAATTCTATTTCTTTATCCGATGATAACCCTAGTAAATCATCTGGAAAGACATCCAGGAATTCACATAGAGTGGGCATGTATATGAGATTAGGACTTCCTTTGCTGACATCCACTACATGTGTTAAATACACCTCACATCCCTTTCAATAAGTTTCCTAGATTTTATAGTAGAAATGGCATTAGTTAGTATGGTCGATTCTCACCCAAAACAATCATGTCATCTTGCCCTGGAATTTTAAGTATCACTATCCTAGATCAGCAATCAACAATCACTCCATATTGAGTTAACCAATTCATCCCTGAAATAGCATCAAATTCATGATAAGGTAATTCAATAAGTCAATTGGGAATTCCCTACCCTGAATTTTCATTGGGCAACTTTTATACACCTTATTAACTTTAACATTATGGCCCAAAGAATTTGTCACTAGTATATCATAATCTAATTTTTCTACTATTGTCTTGCCCTGACTAGGTGGTGATGTGCATAAATAGGAATGTGTAGATCTCAGATCAATCAATGCAAATAAATTAGTGTCAAATAGAGAAAATTTACTAACAATCACATATAGGGCATCATTCTCTTCACGAGCTCTCATAGCATAAGTACAGGTCGGTGTTCGACCTCCCTCTGTTCTGTCAACTATCTATAATACTTCATAACTCGATGTTCCTTGGCCTCTTCTCATCAAACTATGACCTCTACCTCTACCCTGGACTAAACCTCCTATTTGAATTAGTGCTACGCTACCTATGCCCCTACTAGTAGTCCATTTCAGATAGTCCGTTTGCTTATTATTTGTAGCACCATAGCATAAGCAAGCCCCTATCAGCCACCAACACTCTTCTACATGTGTCCTCCCACAATGTTGATAAATCTCTAGAACTAATTTCCTAGAACTGGATGCGGTAGCACTAGCTGTGGATAATGTAAGTCTTATTGTTGGCCTCGTATAAATGTAGAAATTCTTCCAACGCTTCTTACATAAGGTTGACTCCTTGCTAACCTAGCCCTCTTACTGCTGGATAGGCCTGCACCAAATTGTGATAGAGGTCTTTTAACACTTTCCTATAGTAGGGTTTGGTGTCTATGGCCTCCTTAAAATTGTCTTACACCAATCAGATGCACTTTCCTATAGTAGTGACATTGTGTATTGATATTTCTAATTAGGAATACACTCCAACTACTCAAACACCCTATCATTCCTTTTCAACTAGTACTCTACTGCCGCTGCATCTTCTTTTCTACAACCATAAAAATCTATAGCCTCGTACTTTCAGAGCTTGTCAAAGCATAGCCTCGAAGTGATAGGTCTAGCAATTTATTGGACAAGTTCCATTGCATTTTCTATTAAATGCCCTGATATGCACCTTTAGTTGCAGCATGACTTTGAATAGAATCATATTCATTATCTCTAGCGGCTCTTTGTCATTGCCTTGAATGAAAAGGTGCTTCTATGCTGAAAGGCTCATTACTTTCAGCACCCTCTCTTAGGGTTCGCTAAGAACGTGAATCCATAACTACCTAAATTCAGAAAGAGAAACCCTTATTGTAAGATAGCAATAGATTTATATGATGCATATGCATGAAACACACATTTTATTTAGTCACCTACTTAAATTAGAATCGCCCTAAGCCTGCTCTAATACCAAAAATTATAACACCCCCTTACCCCACTAAATAATAGTAAAACAAGTGAATGCTACCAAACTCTTAATTTGATTGATTGATACAATTATTTTTTATATTCTCACCTACAAATATATGCATACAAATTTAAAATACATTCTCCCATTATTATTATTATTATTATTATTATTATTAATTTATACCAATTTAAATAACTCATCAATTATAAAACATTTCATCTCTTAAAAGATTATATACAAAAATTTACTAATTAATATTTTATTTACAAATCCCAAAATATAAGTATCACACAATATGAAATATATATATATATATATATATATACACACACACACACACGACAAGAGTTTATATATAAAAATGGAAAGATCTTCAGATGTTGTTGCTGCTATCAAATTTTCGACGTTTATCTCTTTCTGGCAGCTACTATATTTATCTACCAGCTATCTCAATACCAGCGCATGGGAAAAAAACCACATGCACTAAGCTAATAGCTTAGTGGTACTTTATATGACAAATTTAATATGCAATTCATAATATCTCACACATCCAAATATTTCATGTCAAATAAAAGAAATAACACATATTTACCAATAATAAATTTCTTCCAACATATATTCTTTTGTGATTTCATAGTACATAAATTTCTTTTACATATAATAATTATGTTAATTGCTAATATCATCATTATTATTGATATTGTTTTAATCATAACTATTGTATATATTCTACTTATTTTATTTAAGTTTGTAGTGGATTATAAAAAATAAATTTTATCATGCATTGCTCTATCTTATTTACTCAGATAGGATACGGGGTATTAGCTGCCGATAATTTTAACTCGTCCTATAGCGTCTACATAAATCAACTCGGTACAATGTGATGCCAACGTAAATCAACTTAGAACATCTAATGCTTACGTATATAATCAACTCAACATATGTAGTGCCTACATCAAGTAATTAATTTAGCATTTCGACGCCTATGTATCAAGGAGCTCTACCTTTCTTACCCTTTATTGGCATGACAATTTATCCTATACTCTAGTTCTATGCTAGGTGTTTTAGGTCTTAATTATTTTATATCAATTTATTTCAATATATATATATACACACACACACTCTAATTTTTTAATGAAAATTTGTATTTTTGTCATATAATATACATTATGTATTTATTAGTTCATAATTATATTTTTCATAAATTTTATGGGTCTAATGACTCATTTGACTTATATAATTACTCATGTAACCACCATTCATACGAAATCATAAGGTCCAATTTAATTTACATTTTAATTTTTCAGATTTTTGAGTAGCCCTATTATCAACCGAATTTGATTAAGCGGTCTCTAAGAAATTGTAGCATTAGATCTTATCTGTAATTTTCAACTTGAATCACTTTATAATGAGTTTTTTTAGCAAAAGTTACAGTTATTTGAATGCTGACTATTTAGTGCAAATTTTGCCCAAAATTTTGGGGCAAATTTTAGGTCCAATATTTATACCAAATTTTAACATAGTTACAATTAAAATTATGTCTTATGTTCTCATAAAATTTTTATCTTATGTCTTAAGTTTCCAATACAACAAAGAACACCCAAAACTGAATTTTAGATCTTAAGTTATAGATTTTTTTATACAAGTTGTTCCATATAGATTTCCAACAATACAAACAACAATACAACCATTCATTTAATCATGAAATTAACAAAAGATATATCAATTATATCATCACATTAAATTTTTTCCATACAAGCACATACCTTATTCGTTTCTTCTCCCCTTACTAAGATTTTTCCTTTTCTTTTCCTTCCTCATGCTTGTTTCCTCCCTTGTCTTTGGTTTGGCCTAAAATATTCAAACATTACTCATTAAATTTCTCATTTCTCTAATTAATTTCTTTTTGTACCAATCCACCATCACCTAGGCAATCCTTTTTTCCTCACTTCTATTCATTATTTCTTGCATTTTAGATCACACAATAGCTATTATTACTAATTAGAATATTATTTCTATTTTTCCCTAAATTACTCCAAATTCCAAACCCTAATAACTCTAACTAATTTAATATTTCAATCAACTATAATTTCTCATTTCAAACCTTAATTAACATCAACTTAAATCTCAATTGATAAAGAAAATTAAGAGAATTGAAAAAGAAAACTCACCTCAAGAATTTTCCACATTTTTTTCCTTTCTCTTCCTTTTTTCTACTTTTTAAGCGATTTTCCTTTAATTTCTTGAGTTTTATCTCTTTTTCCTTGCTTGAAATAAAATAAAAATGATGTAGAAAATGGTGAGGGAGTGAACAACAAAAAGAGGTTAAAGGTGAAGAAGACAATTTTTTTATCACTATTTTATGGGGATCTAGATGTCTCTCAAAGCCTACATTTTTTACTTTTGCTTAAATAGATTATGACTAATCTTTCATCCTATTGCTCCATTTAATTAATTAATTTTAATCTTTGCATAATTCCTCTTTTAGCCCACAATTTTCCCTTTTTACATAATAATCCCAAATAATTCCATAAATTCCCATTTAGTCCTTGAGGTGAATTTAGTTTTTTCCATTTTTGGTATTAAAATTTTTAATTCCCAACTAATAATTCCTTAAATAAATCTGTCTCAAATATTTTTATTTTTTTGTACATTTAAATTTAGATTCCGATCGATCTAATGTGTCTGACTCGATCGCGCACAATCGGTGTCTAAATGGTCGAACATTGCAACTAAGGTTTATAATAGTTACTCATAAAACTATAACCATTGAAAAATCTTATATATATATATATATATATATATATATATATATATATATATATATATATATATATATATATATATATATGTGTGTGTGTGTGTGTGTGTGTGTGTGTGTGTGTGTGTGTGTGTGTGAGGTTTTAATGATTACTACATTATTTACCCATGCAATCTCTGCAAGTTAGGACTTAGAAATAATATATTAATAAAGATATATAAAGGGTATATGGGAAGTATAAGTGTGCTATGGGTTTGGAAACATTAAAATAATTAAAAAGATATGAAAAAAGGAGTTTCCGGTGTTCACTATCATGATAGAAAAAATCACTATTGTGAATGCCATGGAATTCAGATTCTAAAACTGAGGATCTTCACAGTCGTAACATATATATTCATCCCCATGAAGCCATGTAGTTTAAATTGGGTAGTTATGTATTTTGATAGAAACTAATAAATTTTCATTCCAAAACTCTAGCCACTAGACCTATGATTCCCATAACCAATTCTCCCTCATTACCTTTCAATTCTGATTTATAAAATATGAATCCTCATCATAAAAAAAGATTAAAAATGGATTCAAAATAAGGTTTTTGCTATAGATATCAAAATGTAAACCAAAGGGATATAAAACATGTTATAAACCATTGAACCTATTCTTAAATCTACAAAACAGAGGTAAAAAATCATGTTCTCCTTTGTCCTTTTGATTTGATTTAATTTGATTTAATGGAGATTAAGGTTTATAGGCTTTAAACCAATTAAAAAGTTAATGGTAAAATAGATTATAACATGGTCATAGATTTCATGATTAAGGTTTGAAACTGAGGGTGGAGATAACCCTCAAAGGCCATAGATGCAAAAGGAATTGAGTGTAAGGCTCCAATAGTCGAGGATTGTACATATATACATTCTAATTCGAAATATGGTATATTGTGTGCTATGTGATGACATAGATATGTTATTAGCCTATATGATATTATTAGAGTCGCTGGAAATTTGTATAAGACATGTTAAATATGTTATACACTATAATTATGGATAATTGAGATGTATGGAAGTTATGTTTGATGATTTGAAGTATAAAATCTAATTGTGTTGTTGAATGATTTAATTTGCTTGAATATAGTTGAAATATGTTTATGAATATTGGAAAATATTGATAGGAATGACTGACATTGGCTAATTGTAGTTCTAATGTATGTTGTGTGTGATTTTGGCTTAAATAGTGTTGGAATATTGACATAGACTGATAAGTTATGGCTATGAAGGTAGGCTTCATGCCTATGAAAGTATTGCATGATCGTGAATGTATTGCATGCCCGTAAATTATTGCACAGAAGTTTTCACACCTGTGAATGCCCCTGTAGCAAAAAAATTGATATTTGAATTCTATCATAGAATTACATGAGTTTGTTGTACACACACTTGACATGATTAATTGATATAGTATACAATATGATACTTGACTATGAACAATGATTATGCACTAGGTGCTCTATATTACAAAGTGTTGTGAAATGGACATGTTAAACCATGAATGACTTATAAATGATACATATAACCAAAATATGATTATATAGGCCCATTCTATATTCGAGGACTAGCTTGGATAGGTGGCATGCCACTAGGGGGTTTGCAGTACGGTAGGATATTATTAATGATTTAATTAGGGTGGCTTAAGCTCAAGTCGAAATGCTCATGATTTTTTAGAGACAAGGTGGCTTACGCTTAGGTTAGAGCGCCTTTGTACCCATATGCATGCAGATATTATATTTACTCATCAAGGTGGCTAAAGTTCATATTAGAGTGCTCATGATTTGAGAAGATCAGGAATAGTGATACAAATAGATATAGTTAGTAAGCAGAGTGGCTTAAGCTCAAGTTAGAACGCTTTTATTTTACAACCCACATCTGGGTAGTTTGAATATGGAGTTTGGGTGGATCATAGTAAATTATTGGGAAAGCAAACAAACATTGAAATATTGTAATACAAAATACAATAAATTGTAATACAATACACAGTGATATCGTAAACTAGTAATATAAAAGTAAATCAAAATTATGAAATCAGAATGCAGTTTCATCCTAAAAAAGGGATGTGGAAACCAATAATTAGATATATGGAACAAGAAGTTAGATAATTATAATATATGATTAAATTCACTACCATTATGATGATGTAGAAATTCTTTAAATGAAATTTATTATGAATTTGATGACATCTATTCACTTATGTGATATATGCTAAGAATGTGTTGAAATAAAATCAATTCTAGATGAATGAGGTATTATGTGGATATATATATATATATATATGACAATATGGTCAAGCACATAGGTTTGGTTATGTATATGAATACTTAGTTAATATGTGAATGCATGTAAGAATTTTAATGCTTATTTATACCACTAAGCTTTCAAAAGCTTAACATGTGGGTTTCCCTTCATTTAGGTTTATAGCCAGTGGATAGTTGAGTTGATGAAAAGAGAAGACCGAGCCAGTTAAAATTGACTTATCTTAGGTCTGTTTACTTATTTATGCATTTCATTTATTTGATTATCTTTTATGACATGGGATAGAGATTCTATCTATTCATGTTTTAATAATGACTTGTAATGACATGAGTTCATATTATCTAAGGATGGATTTTGTAATAAGGGATGTTGTTGCCCAAGACTGATTTTGAATTATCTATCAATTTCTTCAGACGTAGATGGGTATTTATGTGATAAATAAAATATGGCTATTAAAAAGATGCATGTTATATGGATACAGTGATATAAGTTAGAAAAATTTTAATTCAGAATAGGATTATATAGATTAAGTCATGTGACATGCAGTTATATAGTGGGTTTGTTATATTGTACAAAGGATATTACATTTAGTGGTATAAGAGCTTAGGTTTAGGTGGTTCTAGATCTAGGTGGATTATGGGTTATTATGCACGCATATATATGTCTCGTCTGACTCTGACTTAGGCTACTTCTCCGTTAACTTATAGAACTAAAGTGAGAGTTATAGAGATAGCACCATGCAGCATTGCTGAGAGCAATAGTTTTCCTAACACTAGGGCTTAAGATTAGCCTAGTGTAGCTAGTATTCAAGGTCTAGGTGATGCTTTAGTCCCTTTATGTGCACATCTAGACTGAATAATATGATTAACAAAAACTTGACTATGAAATTGAGGTTACAAATCCCTTAGGGCACAGTATGATAGTGAACTGGGTTTATAGAGGATTTCCTTTAATTTAACATATATTTCCATCAAATTAGCTACCTTATTTCTAGTAAGATGAGACAAAAACAAGATTATCAATCAAGGTTTGACAATTTGGCAATCACAAATTTAATCCATCAATCATGTCAAGCTCTCTTCTTATGAAGTTAAATCTTTCCTCATTTAAAGACTTAGTGAAGATATCTGCCAATTGATTATCTGTGCTTATAAATTCCAATACAACATCTCCATATTGAACATGATCTCTAATAAAATGGTGTCTAATGTCAATATGCTTACTTCTAGAATGTTGAATGAGATTCTTAGATAGATTTATAACACTTGTATTGTCACATCTAATAGGTATATGGTTCATATTATGACCATAATCCTTAAATTGTTATTTCATCCAAAGGATTTGTGTACAATAACATCCTGCTGCCACATATTCCGCTTCAACGGTAGAAAGAGCAATTGAAACTTGTTTCTTGCTAAACCAATAAACTAAGCACTCTCCAATAAAGTGACAAGTACCTGAAGTACTTTTTCTATCTAAAAGACTTCCAGCATAATCAGCATCTGAATATCCTATAATATAAAATGATGAATTTCAAGGATACCATAAACCTATATGTGATGAGCCATGTAAATATTTTAGAATTATTTTTACTGCATTTAAATGAGATTCTTTTGCACACGAATTAAAGCGTGCACATAAGCATACACTATACATTATGTTGGGTCTAGAAGCAGTAAGATATAAAAGCAATCCGATCATACCTCTATAGAGCTTTTCATTAATGCTCTTACCCTTTTCATCCTTGTCCAATTTTGTTGATGTGCTCATTGAAGTCTTGGCATTCTTGCACCATTCCATTCCAAATTTCTTAAGTAAGTCTTTGGCATATTTGGATTGGTTGATGAATATGCCCTCATTGCCTTGTTTTACTTGTAGACCGAGGAAATATTTTAGCTCACCCATCATGCTCATTTCGAATTCTCTAGTCATACACTTAGCAAATTTTTGACAAAGCATTTCATTAGAATATGATATCATCAACATAAATTTAAGCAATTAGAATATCATGCTTATGCTTTTTAATAAGTAATGTAGTGTCAACATTCCTCTTTGTAAAGTTATTTTCTAAAAGAAAAGAACTTAGTATTTCATACCAAGCTTTTGGGGCTTGTTTCAAACCATATAAATTTTTTGAAAGTTTAAATACATGATTAGGCAAATCATAGCTTTCAAAACCTGGTGGTTGTTCTACATAAACTTCTTCTTCTATATAACCATTTAAAAAGACACTTTTTACATCCATTTGAAAGAGTTTAAAATTCATATGGCATGCATATGCTAAAAGTATTTTTATTGCTTCTAATCTAGCTACAGAAGCATAATTCTCATCATAATATATTCCTTCTTCTTGATTATATCCTTTTGCAACCAATCTAGCCTTATTCCTAGTTATTGAACCTTGTTCATCTAGTTTATTTCTAAATACCCATTTGCTTCCTATAATTTGATGATCATTGGGTCTAGGTACTAAGGTCCATACATTCTCTCAAATAGGTTGAGTTCCTCTTGCATGGCAATCACCCAACTTTCATCATTAAGAGCCTCATCAATATTTTTAGGCTTAATTTGAGAAATAAAAGCAAGGTCAAAAACTAAATGTTTGAGATGAGATCTAGTGCTTATTCCCCTAGTAGAATCACCAATGACTTGCTATTTGGGGTGATCTTTTGTCAATCTCCATTCCTTTGGGAGCTCTTGCTTGTTTGACTCTTGAGCTTGAGGTAGAGAATCATCTTGATGTGAATCTTCTTGATCATTTTCTTCTTTTCCATTTTCAAGATCAAGTCTTTCCATGGTACATACAACATCATCAAGAACACTACCTTTCACAAGATCAAGTCTACTAGATTCGTCAAAAACAACATGCATAGATTTTTCAACAGTTAATGACTTTTTATTAAATATTTTATATGCTTTGTTAGTTGTAGAGTATCCTAAAAAGATACCCTCATCAGATTTAGAAGCGAATTTTCCCAGGTTGTCCTTGGTATTCAATATGAAGCACTTGCATCCAAATACTCTAAAGTATGATATCAAGGGCTTTCTTCCATTTCATAGCTCAAATGAAGTTTTGTTTAGGAAACGTCTTTTGAAAACACGATTTGAAATATAACAAGCAGTATTTGTGGCTTCTTCCCAAAAGTAAGTTGGTAAACCATACTCATTGAGCATTGTTTGAGCCATTTCAATTAAAGTTCGATTTTTTCTTTCAACTACCCCCATTTTGTTGAGGTGTCATAGGAGATGAAAAATTCTACGAAATGTCATGTTCAAGACAAAAGCTTTCAAAGTTTTCATTTTGAAATTCTTTGTCATGCTCACTTCTTATCTTGAAATGCAATATCCTTTTTCATTTTGAACTCTTTTAGCAAAATTTTTGAAAGTTTCAAAAGCATCATTCTTTTGAGCTAAGAAAATTATCCAAGTAAATCTAGAGTAATCATCTACGATGACAAAGACATAATGTTTATCTCCTAATCTTGCAATTCTAGTAGGCCCAAATAAATCTAGATGTAGGAGTTGTAGAGGTTTATAGGTATTTACTATGTTTTTGGATTTGAAGGATGACTTGTATTGCTTACCTCTTTGACAAGGTTCACATGTCTTGTCTTTTTCAAATTTGACTTTTGGGAGTCCCTTTACTAGCTCTCTTGTGCTGAGGCTTTGAATTAAATCCATATTTGCATGACCAAGCCTTCTATGCCACAACCAAGATTCATCACTAGTAGTCACAAGACACTTAGAGGAATGGTTAGATATTTTGTGTAAGTCTATTATGTAGGTATCAACATCTTTATTTCTTTTAAATATCTTTTGACCATCAATAGAGGTTACAAGACATTCATTGGAAGTAAAAGTTACTTTATTTCCTTTATCACATAATTGACTTACACTCAACAAGTTATGTTTCAAACCATCAACAAGTAAGACATCTTTAATAAGAGTATCACCATTAATACCAATAGAACCAATGCCAATTACCTTACCCTTAACATTGTTTCCAAAGGTAACTTTAGCTCCATCAATACTTTCGATTTCATTGAAAAGTTCTTTGTCTCCTGTCATATGCCTTGAGCATCCACTGTCTACTAGCCAAACATTTTTGTTTATTGTGGACTTGAGGCATACCTATAGAATCACAATTCAAGTATGGTTTTTAGGTATCCAAATGAGCTTGGATCCTTGGAGGTTAGCACATGAAGGTTCCCAATGAGCCTTCCTTATTCAGCAATATTTATTTATGTGACCAATTTTCATACAATAATTACACTGTTTAGGTTTAAAAGTGCTTTTTGGTCTTACAATGCTTTTAAATGTCATATTTCTGTTAGACTGAGTTTGAGAACAATGGTATGCACAGTCATGATTAATTGGTATTTTTCTATATGCATGCTTCTTATACATAAAGACAAGATTAGCCTTTTGAGGTTTATTTCTTAGGCTTACCAATCCTTGATTATTCCTCTTATGTATAGAAGATTTAGTGTATTTAGTGCACTATCCCTTGGTGCTGTTCCAGCAAATTTGGAGATGTAAGGTTCACTTGACTTAACAAAATTAATTTTGTGAGAAGATGATGATGTGACTTTAAATCCAAGACCATGTCTAATTAAGGGTGGTTTTTGAGACACAATAAGAATATTTAAACTCTTCTTTCGTTTGTGGAATTTTGAAATGGAGTTTCTAAAGGTTTATCCAACAAGAACTTCTGGCTTGTAAGCCAATTCTCACACCACGGTGGGTAATTTTCTTTTGACTGTATTAAGGTCTATAATTTGTTAGACAAAAACAACATGCTAATGAGTGATCAAGTTTGGATCCTTTTACACAGGTGATTTCTGCATTCATGCTTGTTAGCATCATCTTGATTCCTATTGCAATTGTATCCCTATATGCATCACAAGATGTAAGCTTTTAGTTGACCTAGTTATTGCTTCTTCTTTTTTTAATACAGTTCCATTTTGTAGTAGTTCTTAAATTTCATATCGATTTATCAGGTTATTTAAATTATTGACTGATATGAGACTGAGTGCATCCCCCCTCAAAATAGAAGTGATAAGGTTGGATAAAGTCAAAGCTCTGCAGATAAAACTTGCATTAGAACATTAAGAGTAAGGTTCCTCTGCATAATCGTACTATTGTTATCATCAATGTTGATTATTGTTATTGAATTGTTTTTTGCAGATAATTCATAAGTGGCACTGTTTTTACTGACTTTTCTTTGACTTTTTACCATGTTATGCAGTATTATATCACCTCATTTATGAAATATTAGCATAGAAAGCAATGACAATATTATTTTCTGTTTCATGCTCCTTATATATCAAATAATCAAGTGTAAATATTGGAAATCATGATCTGTGGCTAGTGTATTGATACACCCATCTGTTTTTGCCCTAATCGTTTTATCCTGTAAGGTTAGAAGCATGTGTAGAAACCATATTATGTGTGCTATCAGCTTGACAACTTTTACCAGAATCATCGCAGGTTTGTTGCCAACTACTGTAATATCTTCTATCATTGTATAGTTTTAAAGTTTAAAAGAACTGTTTAAGAATTCATGGAACAGCAGTGTAATTATTCATTGCCATCTTATTTTGGCGGTAAGTGTTTAAGAACATCAAGCTGCAGCAAAATTGGTGCTGCTGTGAATTTAGTGATCCTGAGAATGGGCATGTAATGCTGGGTGTTATTCAAATGCTACTTCCTTTGGATGTTATTTTATGCTGAAACCATTTCTGTTTAAAATAATTAATTTCTGTTAGGTATAGCTGCAGCTTGTAATTGTGTAAAGCAAATTTGTTTGCTCATACCAATTTCAATCTATTTTGTTTTCCAACTAGTTTATATGAAATTTTAAGTATCGAGGGCGAATTTGGACATTTTCTGATATGCTGGCTGTACCTTATTTCAATAGGAATCTTACAAAATGCAAGATAAATGGTTCAAAGAAAGTTTAAGTAAGGTTAACTGAGTTTGCGATTATTTGATAACACAGTAGCAGTTGTTCACTAATTCAGGTATGTAAGGAGCCGAAGCAATCAGCAATTGAGAAGTCATAGTGGGGAGAATAAAATTGAGAATTGTAAGCCAGAGGATATGAATGGAGGAACAACAATTGTACTGGTCTGATAGCTTGGAGTTTGTATAATAGTACTTACTGCTTCTTCTGCAACATGGAATTACAGGTGAATAAGAACGGCATCTCATGGAAAAGTGATAGGGAGCCCAAATTTGGCAAAGATGTCTTTCCTAAGAACTTTCTGGGTGGAGGTCTCGTAGGTGGTACTAATCTTAGTACATCAATACCAGTAAGTCTTTGATTAATGCTCACTTTATCAAATTAATGCATTGATAATGGATTAATTTTTTGTGCATAATGGTGTCTGTTAACTAAGCCATAGGATTTATAAGTAATGTTTCTAAAGGACATGTTTCTGGGATTATCTGGTGATGTTTTTTTATATGAAATTTCTGGCCCCCTATTTGAAAAATGTATTTTGTCCTGGAAGCTTCATTACCTATTCCAACATGTCCACTTGTTGGCAGGAAGCTAGAGCTAACAACTTGAAAATTAACTTTGTCAAAGCTCGTATCTAACATGGATCAAAGATAAGATATTATTCATTTCATCCCTTGCAATTTGCCCAGCAACTCCACGTCCAGAAAAACAATAATTTTTATTCTTATTTTTTCGTCATTGTTAGGGATGTTGAATTTGAAAGTAATGTTGACACTTCCCCTAAATTTTCATAACAACCTGTTGAAGATGGACTTATCCTGCTCTTTAGGTTGGGTTTACTTTATATTATATAAAACTGTAACTCTTTATAACATGAAAGTACGTTATGTTAAATTTTATTAAAGTTATTAATATTTATGAATGTTCCACTGAAGGGAGAAGATGATATTATGCGAATATACTTAAAATATAATTTATTTGCTATTTTTTTTATAATTTTATTGTTCTTCCTGTTATTTTATTTTACCTCTTTGAAATTAACTGTTGATCTTATTCAACCTTAATAAAGTTAGGGATGAAGTCAATATCAGAAAAGTAAAAACTCATGAAACTACCAGTTCCTTTTTGTATAAAGCTTTTATTACTCTCATTAACTGATGGAAAGTTTCATTTCAATTAAAGTAAATAATACTTACTTTTTCATGCATATGTCTATCATTTGTTGAATTTTCTTCAACCCTAATTTATGCTGTTCGTGGCCCCATGAGAACTCATTTTTAATTGTTGTTTCAAACAATTGGTATGTAGCTTATGCAGTTGAATATGTTGTGTAATAGTTAAGTGAGGAGGATCTGATTGTTTGGATGCGAACTGCAGCTCTGCCAACTTTTAGAATGCTATATGGGAAAATAGAGCAGGATCTACAGCCCAATGATTCAATAACTGAGACATTGCAAAATAACTATAATACATACAGTTTTAATGGCATGAAGAAATTGGTGCTTTCAACTGAAAGCTGGCTTGGAGGAAAAAAAATTACTTTCTTGGAATAGCTTATCTCACTGTTGGAGGACTCTGCTTCTTCCGGGTAATGTGTTTCATTATTGTATGTCTCGTCAAGCCTAGGTAATATTCTTCATCGTATTTACTGAACTTACTCTTAAAACTGAAGTTTTAGAAGTGGTGAGGCTGTTTTAAGTACCTTCCACCTTAGCCTCCCTGTTTAAGTGGAGGATTTAGTATTTGTGTCGTATATGGGAGAAAAACAATAGATTGATCCCGTCTTAAGAACTGGCTACTACTGCTAGTTAAAATTGGTAAAAGGAATTAGGAAAAAGAAAAAGACCGTTTATTTTGGACCAAACACAAATATATGTACCAGTTGAAATAATCTCTCCATGGTAATCGTGTGGTGTATTAATTCCAGTATATGTTCTTGAGGATCTGATGCTATCTTCAGATTGTGCTTCTGCTTCCTATTTGTTATATGGCGTTTTTTTTGTCTGAATTAACAGTTCAGTCTTTGTCAAGTTGATTGATTTTAAGGCATTTGCAAGATATTGGCATATTTCTAACATCTATCCGGTGAATATTATCTAACTGTATAACTCTGATGACATATCAAACAGCTCAGGGATCCTTCTCATTTATCATGGAACGAAATACCTGGATATTGCTGAAATCACGCTTAGAAACTCATTGAGGTTGATGTAGTTTTTTGTGTTAAATTCTTAAAATATAGTTAGAAGGCTGAGGGTTGAAATTCAAATTTTTGAGCAGGTGTAGGACACTGCTAACGTTTATGTGTAACTTGAACAATAGAATTGAGTCCGATCACTTTTGTCAATGTATGACATTAAGTAGTGTCAAAATATACGGTCTGCTACTGTACAAACATCGAGTTTGAATGCAGGATTTATTATAGTACTCTAACTAAAATATTAGTAAGGTATGCGCCTTCTGGGTAGGATGGATCAATAGGATGGTCAGAGGCTGCGCTGGCTTGTCGAACCACTGTTATTTTTCGTCCAGCTGCTGAAGCTGCACCCTGATTATCATTAAAGAGAACAACAAAGCAATTATTAGAAAAGAATAACCCTCCTCAAGGCAGTCATTCTGGATCTCACTTAATGTTAAAATATATTAAAAAAGGGGAAAAATATCCTTTATATAACTACTCTACTAGGGGTGTCAAAATAAGTTATGACACGTGAACTTGACACGCGTAACACGTAAATTTAATGGGTTACTGTTTAGTTTATATGGATTCGTGTCATAAACAGATCGACCTGTTTATGACACGGGTTGACACGTGAATCTGTTACAATCCATTTATGACAGTCATAATTTATACTAAATATTAAAATTAATATTGTAATTTTATAAAAAATAAATATTTAAATGTATCAAATATTTAAATATGATACAAGCTGTGTGATATAAATTACTGTTTGATTATCAACAAGTCATAATTTTATTAAATAATATTTAATTCAATTTATTTTTTTAAGATTAATGAGTTAAATTTATTATTTTTTCAAACTTATTTAATCAATTAACTAAAACTCAAATCATAAAATTTTCAAATTAATTAGATTAGTAAGTAAATAGATAATTTTTTTTTCTTATTTTAAATTTTTAATAGTTAAATATTTACTTATTATTTATATATAAGGATATTTATTTAAAAAATTTATCAAAAAAATTATAAGTCTTAATTTAATAATGTATATTGATATATAAAATGCCTAAAATTATGTTAACTCGTGTAAAATATTGGTGGTTGAACTATTTTTCATTGATCATAATGTGAATGTTATAGTGAGAATAAAATTTAATACAAATTAATACATATATTGAGCAAATTTAAATGCATCAATTAAAAAAATTTTGAATTAAATAAGATTATCAAAATATAAATAGGTCAAACAACAAATTAAAATATTAAATTTGTATATTTGTATTTATTTACAAAAATATTTAAATTTTGGTATTGTAATAATTTAATTTGGGTCTTGCTTTAGATATATTTTCAATTATTTTAGAAATATTTGTTAATTTTTAGGTTATAGTTGATATACAAATTAAATGAATTAAGTGACTCGTATCGGGTTAAATGAGTCATGTCAGATTAAGTGGATAAAAATTAAACGTATTATACGTGTCGTGTCGTATAACCTATTTAATTTTCGTATCGTGTTCGTGTTGACACGATTAACAAATGAGTCGTGTTCGTGTCAAGCCTAATTGTGTCACTAAAGCAGGTTGACACGATCCATTTATGACTCGCGAACCCATTTTGACACCCCTATCTACTATACTCTTAATTAGGACATCTCTCTTACTTGCTCTTGGTATTCCATCCTTCTGTAAGTATTTGCAGATTTCGTTGTGTCTGAGTGTCAGTGAGCAAAGAAATTTTTTTCCCCTCAAAAGAGAAGCAGATTAAATTCGCTCGTAATAACAAACATCTCGGAAATGAGAACAAATATGAAAAAGTAAAAAAAAATGCATTATACTGTCTTAATGGTAAAACAGAACTTGCCTGTAGAATACGCAGGAATGTTCCACTTCGGGTCATGGCTCCGGAACATGAACAAGTCATGAGAAGACCACCTCTCTTAGTCAATTTCATCGCTAACATATTCAAATATCTATACATGCCTGACGCACTTCGTAGAACCTGATCAACAAGAGCTAGAAAATTAAGTTGAGTACTTTTACAAGTAACAGGCTAAGTCATGGTGGTGGTAAAATAAACTGACTTGATAAATGCGTATACCTTAGACTAGTAGAGACACTCATAGTGAGTGAACTTGGCAGATTAGATACGAAACAAGTAGTTCCTTTAGTTATCATGTAAGTTGAATAATAATCTATCCAAATGGCCAAGTAACTAACACTAGTTATATTGATTTATTCCTGGACAATGGGCTATCTAATTATAAAATTTATTTTCGTAACGGTTACCAAAATCCCCGTCAGTGTCTCCACATAATGATCAAATAATGAGAACATCACTCAACTCCAGATTCTGTATTTCTACTAATGAATTATGATCATCAAAAAGAAAAATGAAATGACTACTTTAAGACAAGTACTACAGTCCATTTCTCACTGCAAAAGGGAACCTATCTCCACAGAAGATCAAATTTGCATAAACAATGTGACAGCCATGTTCATAAATAACTAAGACGATGTTATTCCAGTCCCTTGTAATCAATCTGATCAACAAGCAAAATGATCCGAATTTGTCAACTTTAACTTGGATAGTTACACCATAGGAGTCTAGATTTTGAAAAGTTTACCCCAAGACAACAGAATGTGAAAAATTCCCAACGGAACCAGCAGTAAGCTGTATCTGGCGTAAATTAGCATGAAGTAACTCAAGTTAGATACACAATAGTATATGCATGTTGTTCGTACCTTCTTTGTTGGTGCAAACTTAGGAGGATCCAAAATAACTATATCCCATGATTCATTTCTGGAAAGGGCACCCTTCATAAACTCAGTTGCATCTTCTCTCAAAAATGAAATTCTTCCTGGGTCCATGCAGTTAAGAATGATATTTTCCCTAGCAAGCTCTAGAGCAGGTAATGACGTGTCGACACCTACAATATTGTAAACAAATAATTAGAAAAATTTTGGGCCTTTAGCTTAGTTATTGGTTTGGTGAGACTTGATAACTAATAGTTGTTACTTATAGCTGCTAGCTAATGACTAACATCTGTGAAATAAATATATAAACGGTTAGGTTTGTTGCAATCTGCATGTTACTATTTTGCTACTTGCATTACACGTGTATTTCACTTTATTTCTATATTTGCAATTTATATATAGTATAAATGCCCATTAATACACACACACAATATGTATACATATATACAAATCATACTTTCAAATCATACGAATCATAGTTTATAATTATTTAATACTTCATAAAATTTAATAAGTATTTTAATTGAAATAGGATTATTATATTAATATAATTATTTATTCAATACAACAGACAAATGATATATTAACAAAGTTATATTCTAATTATATATATGCATATATCTAAAAGTCAAACTTCAATAACATGTTATATTACTTAAGTTCAAAATAATCAAACATTAAATATAGCATTCTTGCAATTAAGGAAATAATACATTCTAATTAGGATGCTGAAATTTCAAGTTGAAAAGTCTGAAATTACAAATTAAATAGCTATTAAAATGTTATTTGGTGATGAAATCCTAATAGATTTAACATTTATAATTTTTAAAGTTAACATGACTCTTATCTCATTTTTTATTTTCATGTCATATGAATCAAATAATAATAAGAAATATTAAACAAAAAACTATAATTGATTTTATTTAAATAAACATAAATTTTGGCCTATAAATATAAATAATATAAATTCATAATTATTGTAAACATTATTCATAAAACTTCAACTAATATTTATTATTTTTAACTAGTAAACAATTGAGTATCATACCAAAAACAATTTAAAAATAAGGATAACATTCAGTGTAATTAAAAACAAAAAACGCACTCAAAGCAATATACTTTTCTATTGCCTAAAGGCAAAAAAAGTGTTTGCTTCATTGAAGCAAGACCTAATTTATCTAAAACAATTAAAAAATAATATAAAATGCCAAAAAAAAATCAGAAATCCTTTAGCAAACAAAAATTTAAAAAAAAAAACTAGAAACATTATGAAACATCACTTCACATGTCAAAAAAGACTATGACTTTAAAGTTTATTATATAAAATTAATTGAAAAAATTACTTAATTTTAAAACTAATAAAGCAAATAGCTAAGAACTAAAATTCATTATCAGACTCCTCACTTAAATCTTCAACACTTTGATTATCAAATTCAGATTCATATCCTTCAACATCTGTTTCATAATCATCCAAGTAATCCTCAAGATCTTTGAATTGAAGTTGTGAAGTAGAGTCTTTTGAACTAGCACTTGACTTTACTAACTTAGTTTGATTTCTTATGATCCTACTTGGCTCTCTAACACCTGCTGTTTTTAACACAGCACCCCAAGTTTTTAGGATTATAAAGAATCTCATAACCAAATAAAAATCTATTCTTACTATAAATACTGATTAACAAATTTTTAAAACGTGAAAAAAAAGGCGAGCACTTTTCTCTTTGCAGTGCGCTAGCTTAAGTGCAAAAAACGTGTGTTTCATTAAAGGAGTGTACTTCGAACTATCAAAAAGCGGTAGACCTATACTGCATTTTGCTTCAGCGCTTTAAGCGCTTTTGACTACACTTATAACTTTCCAATGAAATTTTAAGAGTAACTTAATCTAGATATAAAAGAAAATCAAATGAGTTATCAACTATTAGAAAAAAGGCTTCAAAATGGAATTTTTCAAATAAGTAGCCATTTCACATCCTATCAGGTAATAAGTTATAGTTACCATGGTAAATATATAAAATATAATGACAGTTTAATAGGCTGAAGTATAATATACTATAGTTTAATGGAACAAAATGTAATAAGAAATGGGAAGTAAAAAGCTGAATCTAGGCATTATTAACATCACTTTCAAAATTGGTCAAACCAGCCATGGATCAACCAGGTCATGGTCCGACCAACCAGTTCAACGGTTTTTTCCCAGTTATTTCTCAAATATGGTTTTAAAGTCTGACCGGACAGCACCAGTAGCTGGTGCCCGGCTTTTCCTGCCGAACTGGCTAGTTTGGTCCAGTTCTCAAAATATTGATAGTTACTAATTTTGTTTAGTTTACCCTACTAGTTGACCTAATTGGAGTCACCAATTAATTCCCAATAGCTAAAACAAATACCCTTAAGGATCTAATATAATATACCTCTTTGAGCTCAGCTGCCAAATTAACATTTTGGCTACGTTTTTTTTTTTTAAAACAAAAGGAGAAAAAAAATTTAGTGATCTTTTAATCTTTGAATAACTTATTTTCAGAAAAAATGGCTCATACATTTTACATATCATTTCAAGATTTGTAGATGAGGTATTAGAGGAAGCAATGGGGTAAATACCTAAGAAAAGTTAGGTCAGGGAATAAGGAGGGGCATTGGCAGAAGAGTTGCAAACCTATAAGTCAGGCAACAACAAGGAGCATTCGCAGAAGAGATGCAAACCAAATGAGGTCATTTATACATGACAGGTGATGAGAACAATAATAGCACTGGAATAGTCTTGGAATTGGTGATGTATGTGAGGGAGATGACTGGAGAGTATGTCTCCTGGTAATCAAGGAATGGTTAGGAGGGTATGCTTATCGGTTGTAATTTGAGGAACAAGGTATGGAAGACAAACAAAAACACTTTATAATAAGCATAAGGAAGTCCTACCCATGTCAACTAATGGAATCAAAAGATAACTAAACGATGTCATAATATACCAACTTTAACTTTTCTTTGGATATTGAGATTTAACAAATGAGCTTAAGTTAGTTAGAATGAAAGTAGACTGAGATTCAATGCTTTTAATCTAGCAACTTCCTAGATATCGTCTTTCTTTGTTTTTAAATATTTAGCAAAAACATTTAATGGAAGAAAATTCAAGTGGAGAAAATTGCAATAAATCTATTCTCAGGCCAATGGTTTATTCTCTTTAAACCTTTGATAAATATTTGAAAGATTAAAGGTAGGGAAAAAAAGGTCAAACAAATTCAAATTTTTGCCCAAAATCAATTGATCTAATCAGAAGAGAAAACCTAGAAACTTGCTCAATATGCCTACAGTTCAAGAAGCCATTCATAAAATATGACTGCTAAGAGGGAAGGGGAGAGGGTGATATCACCTAAGATATTTCTGCCTAATGTGGAAGCCGGAAATTTTGGAATTAAAAAAAAAAAAAGAGTCAGCCAAGGGTTGTCACAATCAAGTTAGTAGAATATTAACACTATGATCTTACAGTGAAGATTGTGCCAAGAGTTGAGTTAAAAATTGAAGGAAAGGACAAACTAGTACCTAAGACATCAACTGCACCTCCACGTACTGCATTTAGGGCAAAGCCACCACTGTAGCAGCAAATATCAAGAACCCTCTGACCAGTTGCAATTGATGATATAAATTGGCGACTTTCACGTTGATCAGTATAAAATCCAGTTTTTTGGCCAGTATGTGATATTGCAAAAGAAATCCCATTTTCCACAACCTGCAGCATGGAGATTAGGTGGCATAAAATGGATAAGGATTCATGTGGAAGCAGAAAGGGTTCTGCAATAAAGTATACCAACATAGATTGTGTAAGTAAGTTGGGTTTTATTATAATGTATGCATGGGTTTTCATTTACAGAATAAGTTTGTGTGCACAAATATCTCTAGACTACAGATTATAATAACATGGAACAAAATCACTTATATGGCACAATGTCTTGGACAGCCATCAGGCCAAAACTGAGAAGTGAATACCACGATTGAATGACAATAAAAATTCAGAGCAATAATGGCGCAGTTACCAGTGATATTGGAATAATTGAAGTTCTTACAAGGGTACAATGGACGTTCAGCTAAAACACAGTAAAATAATACATTTTGCAGGTAGTAGCCAATATAGTACTAAATACCAAGCACGAATTAGAGAACATCAATAGTCACTTGCAAATAGTTGGTGCTAACTATTTCGTTGAATATTTTATTATATAAAATTTTCTCTCTGCCAGTCTTTATAATTTAACTTTGACTACCTTAAGTAGACTATTAGTGTTAATATATAGGGCAGATCGCAGAAACCAATAGGAGGAAAAGGAGGGACTCAGAAGGAATAGAAATCCATTCCTGAGACAATGGTAAGAGATGTTATTTATAAATGACTTTACAGAAACATTCAACTGCAAGTCTACAAAACTTTTTAAGAGGGTGTTTAGGATTGTTGTCGGTTGTCAAAAAAGCAAAATTAGATTTTTTTTTCTTTAATTAACTGATTTTTTAATTTTTTATAAACTGTTTTTTTCAAACTTAATTTTGGAAAAAACATATTTTGAAAAAAACATTTATTTACTTACTTTTCTTTAAAAGTAATTTTCCAAACTCAAAAAAAAATTATAAATAAGAATTTTTTTCCAAAAAACGTTTTTCCAAATGCAATGTCAAACAGGGTCTAAGTTTGAATCACTATTAAGGAAGTTTGAATAACAAAACTGACAAACAAATGTAATATGCAACCATTTAAAGGCATATTCTACCTTTGTCCTTTCATGACGAATAGATGAACGAAGTTCGAAATTTGACAAATCCATTCCTTCTTTTAAAATTTCAACAGAAGGTCTCCAGTTTATATGATTAATTTCGTCAATACTATTGATGCAAGCCTCTATTTGTGGTTTGTATTTCTCAACCCATGCAGCAGATGATGCTATTACAGCTAAATCTCCAAAGATATCAACTATTAACCCAGACAATCTGCAGTAACCAAATGAAATGCAATTTGCAAATAAGTGTCCTATTTGGCACACAGGCAATCAATTAGTAAAATGGATGAGATAACAAACTAAATGATAGGTCATAGAACATAGTCAACAACCAAACCATACTTCCATAAATGAGTTCAATTTTGTTTCCTTTCCACTTTTTTATATTTTCTGCAACAATATTTATTTGAGTCTGTGGATGAGCTTCCCTATCATCATAATTTCAAAGATTTTCTCATCAAGTTGAAGTGTCATATTGTCACACATTTAAATACTTATACGACAGACACTTTTGGAAAGTGAAAAATCAAACTATCTATAATTCAGAGTGGGTATTGGTTTAGTATACGATGAAAAATTCTGCTTTAAAAAAGCATTAGAAAAATATATCAAGGACCTAGCATGCAACACTTCTACCTGATTGCAACAAGATTCAAACAATCAACAATATGCAATTTGCATTTAAGACCTACAAATATCTGTAACAGTTCAATCTGACTATCTTGTACCTCAAATAGCTGCATCAAAAAACTCAAACATCTCTTTGGGAGATCGATTAACCTAAAGTGCACTTTCACATATACACACAGATGCACATTTACAAGAACAGATAAAAATAAATAAATATTGTAGAAAATCATAAAGAGTTCCACCATCCGACATATAAATTATATAAAGAATCAATCAACGTAAACAATGTTCTAGTAAATTAAGAATATTAATGAAAAAAAAAACAAACCTATCGTATCTATCTGGTGCTCAAGCTGACATACCTATCTCCTTCACTATTGACAAGACGATATGCATTTGTATGGGCTGAGGGCAGACCCAATCTCCTACGCAGCTGTATGGCTGCCTCAATTCTTGTTTCAAGTAGCTTCTCCATGTTTAATGCACAAGAAGGATCTCTGCACCACAATAGTGAAGAACTTGATGACTGAAATTTCATGAAGGAAATTAAATTATAAAAGTCCTTTGTTAACTTACCTCATTGCTTCCTCTTCTAATTGCATAAGCCTAACAATAAACATGGATGTGGAATTATACATTCCCCAACCAATAGGTTTCTCTGTCCCATCAGCAACCAGCACAATATCTCCAGTCTTCGGAGGCGGTCTACCAATAACTCTATCCACTGCTCCACTGTACACCATTGGGCTTCCATCCTTAAAAAGTTGTGTTTTCCCCTTTCTTAATACAACCTTTGCAATGCCTACGAAATCCAAATTAATTGCAAGAAAAAAGGTAAAAAATTGAAAAAAAAAATTGATCAATAATAAGACCCACAATCCATAATCAGAAAATAGAAAAGGTATAGAGAGAGAGAGAGAGAGCAATAACATTCTAAAGAAAATTACATTGGAAAACAAAACAAAATTTAAAATTGCATACAAACAATTGTTGATAAATTGGTAAAAGAAAATGCCAAACAATAACAAATCCAAACATTGACAAGCTTACTGCTCAGTAAGTATGAAATTTCAATAAATTATATCAACGTTTCGAAGAAAAAGCCCACAATTCCATAATGAAACTACAATAACAAAATAATAATGAGCATATAATAAACAAATAAAATGAAGTGCATATAATAAAAAATGAAGTATTAAGTGAAGACCTTTATTAGTAGGATGAGAAGAAGCAATTTCTTGCAGGTTGGAAGCTGATGGCATTGAACAAAGCGGCAGAGGCTTAACGAGGCGTGACGGAAGCTTCAGCAGCAGCATCTTTTGCGGTTTTGAGCTATCCAATAATGCTGCTCTTTTTGCTTCCCCCCTCTCCTTTTCGTTAGCCGTCAAGCAGATTTTGGTTTCTTCATTTAAGGGCTAAGGCCAAAAAAAAACTTGTTTTCTTTTTGTAATTTTATTTTATACTTTCTTTTAAATAGGTATATTTCCAGAAAATAATGTGTAAAATAAAATATTAATAAAAGTAATATTGAGGGATAAAAGAGGAAAGACAAAATTGATGCCTAGTCAAAAAACTTGTTTTCAAAATATACATCATAAAATGAACTAGCTCTTTCAAAATTTTAAAAAGAAGCAATTAGTGATTAACTAGAAGCAAAGAAAAACCTTAACAAAAGAGGCAAGAGCTTCTTCTCTAGCAGCATAAAGGGCTTTGCCTCCAGTGGAGAGTCTCAGATTCAAGACTTCCACCCCACCCCACCAACAATGGTAAAAAAGCAACCCCCTCCACAGTATAAAAAAATATTAAAGAAACATGAAAGTTCTAAAAAGTTAAATCTTAAAAAAGAGGATTTAAAGTTAAAGATGAGAAAAAATTGCCATTCTAATCCTTAATTTTGATAAAAGAAGACAATATGGATAACAGTAACTTGGTTTAAGATCTTAAAGGAATTCGTAAGTTTGGTAGATAATATAACACTTTCATATAGGTAGAATATTCGTAACTAAATATAGAAGTGTCACATGATCTTATGCTCCTGATTAGTGAAATTACAACTTTAAAACATGATTTACATAATGTCAAAACCTTTCCTTTCATTATTACCGGAAAATATATATTGTTAAGAATTAACTTCATTTGAAAATCAACTTTCAATAAATATCATGGGAATAACAATTCCATCTTAAAACATAAAGTGTGGAGGCTATAAACAACACAAAAATTATCATGAAGAAAAATATATAGGAATATCCTTTAAATATAGCAAAATGTGATGTTTGAGCTTACACTAGCCCTTAACAATACAAAAGATGTTTAATTCAAATTATATTTTGTATAGCATGAATATACCCAAATAGAATCTCATGTTCATAAAGACATGGACAAAAACCAATATATCAAAATATATTCCTATACCCTTTTCCCATATTACATGAATAAAAACAAAAGATGTATGTATGTAGTATCACAAGCCCAATATGAAATGGGCTTGTCTTGTATACTCTTTGGTAGGGCTTTCTCTTTCTTTGTTAGCTTTCTCTATTTACACGGCTTCGACCTACTAGTGATAAAATAACCCACACACTAAATGCTTAGTGGTACGTAATGATATATAACATACATACACACAAGATAACAAACACGATTGTATATACATACACATTACATACTTGCATCATTTTATCATAATATTTTACATAGCATAATATGTTCGTGGCATTCAACATCATACAACAATTCATATAACTACTATCTTTTTAAGCCTTAGTTTCAAGGTATAGAAGCATGTTACTTTCTCTTTCACATATAACACAAATGTTGTTCAAGAAAACTAAATCAAACAAGAATATCACATCATATATGCTTTGCTCATATTAAACTTGTAAATCTTTCATAGCATCCAACATATGGTTAAGTTCACTTATTCTTTATTAGTTGTTTATAATACTCTAAGTTGGACTAACTAGGATAACAAAATGTCTTATCACAGCCTAGATATTGCTCACATAAGTTTTATAATTATTGATCATATATAACAAACTTTATAATTGTCTGATCACAGGTTGTGGCCCAAAGTTTCATTCATGACACACACATGCCATTTTTGTGACAAACACGTCTTTTTTTGTGGCACATACTGTAGCACGCAACGCAAGCTCACCCGACCAACAACGTGCCCGGATAAAGGAGCGTTGCTGCCTATCTTCTTTGCTTCTTCAAATCGCTATTATTATTATTTTACCTTTATTTTTTCAACACTCATGTATATATAGGTATAAACAAAAATCAGGGTACAATTTATTTACATAAGATAGTAATTTTAAACATCAAATTAATTCTTAAACAAACTTTAAAAGTAAGTTTTACAACTTTAAAACTCTTTAAAATAAAAATCCAAATACAAAAATTTCAAAGCTTGTAACCCACTTTCTTAAGGTTCGACTACTTTATTTGAATAGGATCACCATTTGCTTTATCTATCACCTTCAGCTACCTTTCTATATCTGCGCGGAAGGAAACTCTCACGCTAAGCTCTAAGCTTAGTGGTGTATATAAATAAGGCAATATACTATATCATGCAACAAACATTAACATGCATCATTTTATGCTTTAAATGTTTGCATGCTATTTCTATCAACATGTTACTATTTCATACAAGTATACATATCATGCTCACATATACAATGTTATTCTCATTTATCTTTGATGGTAAATTACTCTGTTAATCTCTTTATCATTATATCTCAATCTCATATCATCATCATTTTCTTATTCTTTTCTTTTCTTAATTTTCGATATATCCTCATTATCTTGCCCACATCACTCTAATTTTGGACTAACTGGATATGGGTTATGGATCAGGAGTGCTCCCAGAACTTAAGCCACCCTGTCCACTATCAGGCTCATAAGAGCTTCTCAAATCAATGGCGCTCCCAGAGCTTAAGCCACATTGATTGAGTATAATTTCATCATAGATGAATAACCAGACCAAGAGCGCTCCCCGAGCTTAAGTCACCTTATCCTTATTTACATGTGCTCATCAGAGCTTCTCAAGTCAATAGCGCTCCTAGAGCTTAAGGCACATTGACTGAGCATCTCAAACCAATGACGCTCACAAAGCTTAAGCCATATTGGTTGAGGAATAGTACGGTACCGTTCGCCCCCTTAATGACATGTCATCTATCCTGATTCTAGTCCGCAGGTAGAGTAATGGGTTTCTTTATATTTCCACATCAATCATATATCTTTAATTAATTTTTATTTTACATCCATTTCATCATCCTCATATTATACATCACATCATCATCATTCTCAATTTCAACACATCAATATTCTCATCTTTATCATTCGTATTAGTTCACGTATTTCATCCATATCAGATTTCATATATCATCCATGTCATCATTCATTTTTCTATATCACAACATAACACGATCTCACATCAATATTTATATATATGATTATTCTTATTTCCCTGGATAGACAATGACTTTCATTTATTTACCTGAATTCCTCATTTGATAACCACATTCATAATTACAAATGCAGAGCATTCACGATTGTGATTACTAATTTCACACCCGTGACTTAGTTCACGCCCATAATCCCAAACCATGAATGCTACTGGAATGAATCGCCCAAAAGCATTCACGGTCGTGATTACTCATTCATGCCCGTGAATAAGCTCACATCCGTGATTCCAACCTGTGAACGCTTCTGGAATGAATAGTACCATTTCCACCCAGAAGTCACAACTGTGATACAATCAGTCACAACCGTGAACCCTCAAGTTCACGCCCGTGACTCAATAGTCACCCCCATGACTTTCAGCAGGAAATCTGCATATTCACTTTTCATTCATTCTAACATCATCCAAATCATACCAAATTCTATTTCATGCATTTCTAAGGTTCTTTACTCAACTTATTACTTTTTAATACATGTAAATGTCTTGATTATACAAGATTTTCTAACATGCATCATTAATTCAATGTCACATAAGGCTCTCATTCATACATGTCTAAACCTATGGTTTCATTCCATAATCATCATCAATCATGTTTAGCATGCATTATTTCAAACAAAAATAGGTTATTGCCTTAAGTTATGCACAAACCTTAATCTTTCTCCTTCACTCTTCTAGGTAGCTTTCTCTTTTCCTTTGCTCCTTAGAGCTTGTTCCTTGTCACTTGGAACTCTTACAACATCATAAATCATTATCATCATTTGATTTCCTCAAGACCCTAAACTCTCTTATTCTCTCTCAAAACCCTAGTTTCTCTCTCTTTCCACATAAGTCTTGGATGAGCTCAAAATTCGAACTTCCTTTAAGAAAATATGATGAAGAAGAAGAAATGCTTCTTACCATACACTTTTCTTCACTAAATCACCACTTTGGAGATTTTCTCTCTCTACCAAACTTGATTTTTCTTCCTCTTTCTTGTTCTTTCTAGCTTTCTTAGGAGTTATGGACCATAAAGATCACTTTGTCTTGCTCTTTCCCTTCTCTTCCCTTCCTTTCTCTTTCTAGAAATCAATATTGGTTATGGAGGAGATGAAATGGCTGGCGTGACTGGTAGAGAAGAAGGCAGAAAATGAAGAGAAGAAGAAGAAGAAGAAGAAGAAAAGAAAGCATTAAATAGGGTACCCAAAAAGTCTTCATATGGGACCCAACATTTGACCATCTTCCTCCAATTTTATACTTAATCAATATTAACCCTCTTTCTTTAATGTCATGGCCGGCCAACCCAAATTTTAAGTGTCCAAATTTCCTAGGTTAATTAGCAATTAAATCTCATTAATCTTCTAATTTTTGGTAAATTGCAATTTGACCCCAAAACTTATCAAATTTTACAATTTAGTCATTTCCGTAAATCAACTTCTTTAAACTTTAAAATCACTTAATGAGGCATTTATCATTTAATTTAGCCATTATTTGATCAATTTTTGTAAAAATCCGAATTTAGACTCCGATCGGTCAAACGCATCAACTTCGCGACACGTGCGAGTCAGGGCCTAAATTAGCGGATATTACACATACATGCCTTTATATCTACATTATCATTTATCCCTTAATGACATATCATTTATTTTGACTCTAGTCCTAGGTTAGAGTTATGGGCTTACGTTATCTGGATTCATAACTTTATCATATCATCAATATGTGTTACATATGCTCACACAAGCTTTATAACAAAATAGGCATTCATTTTATCAACATGTTTCATATCATACACTATCATCACTATATTTGCATGAATTTTATAGTAGATAATCGTATACTTGATTGCATATTTCATATCACATGACATCATCTCTTTATTATCATTTATATCATGCCTTTTCATAAACAAATATTGATCACAACATGCATCATAATATCATTGATTTTATGTTCAAGGTTATTTACAACACATTCATGAATGGTCAATTGAAGCTAGAAGTATGTGATTTAATTCATTTTAAGCATACCAAAATTGTAGTCACTACTTTCAAATCGCAGTCGTGATATTTCTTTCGTGACTAGTTTTCACAATTGTGCTTCAAATTGCGAATTGTTTTGTTTACATAGGCCATTTTAGTTAATTTATACCGATTGCAAATCATAATCATGAAACAATATTGCAGCTTTGGTCTCATTCATGCTACTCCTCGCAATTTGTACTGATTTTCCAGCCACATTAGGTGTGTTCACGAAAAGGACAACATGATCGCAGAAGACCTCTCATAACTAAAATCAAGTCAACTACTCCCTATGAACTATTTTATTTATTAAGCCATACAGTGGAGCAATCACGAATTCCAAAAAACCTTCATTTTTTTCTAGCATTTTAAACATATTTGTTACATCCAATTTATTGGTTCCATCATCCCACACATTATCAAGCAAATCTTTTAACTTTACCATTTCTCATTTCTTAGTAATCGTTTAATCAACAAGCATACATCATTCAATTCAATAATGGCATTTTCATCACATTATGCATAGCTCATCAATAGACCTCTCATAAGGCATTTTATACTTCTTAAACCACAAACTCACACATCAAGCCTCTTGTAAGGCCATCACACATCATTAGCGCACATCAAGTAATTTCAACAATTATTGCACTATCAAAGCAAATACACACAAATTACAATCAAACATGTCGTAAACATATTCAAGTTTTGTCATTGTGTACATACCTCTATGGAGCCTTAAACCTTCTTTATTGTCCTTATTCAACTCTTCCTTCTTCTTAAAGGTTGCCTTCACCTTCCCTTGATGTTCCTAACACATAAAACATCATTTTTTATACTTCATACTAACTTTAATGTATCACTCCTTACCCTAGTAATCGATAATAATGTATGGAAGTGCTACTAAATTTATTTTTGTAAAAATAACCAATTCTTAACTTATTATAACATTTTTTTTAAATTTTCGAGTTTATTATCAGTGGAATATTTCTTACTGTATTTCAAGTTTAATGTAAATATGTCGATTTAGAAGAACTCATTCATTAAACCATAATATTTAGAAATACATTTACAAATAATACCAAATATATAAATTACAAAAGCTATTCCTCATAAATCTTACATGCCACAAATTTACATCAAAAGAAATTCTTAAATTTTAAATTTTACAATACAATATCCAAAACATACAAAAAGGAAATAAACTACTGCAATTTGATCTTGGGGTTCCCCTTATCTTCAGTCACCTAATGTAACATCTACGTCTATTTATCTGCATGTGAAACACAAACGCTAAGCTATAAGCTTAGTAGTACGTTTGGCAACTATCCAATAATTATATAAATACTTCTAAAATAAAATTTTAAAAATCTCAATTAATTTACTAAGCATGCTAAAATATTCAAATAATATTAAAAATATTTTTGTCATGCAAAAATATACAATTCATCAATTATAACATTTCATTCATTACATATGTTTGAAATTGTTTAATAATACAAGATATACAATTTAATAATTTATATTTTTTTCAATTATTTATTGGATAGCACATGATATCTTAGACCGAAACTAAACATTGGATATAGGGTTTCTACTCTCCGGCAGTATACTCGGCGCCTACATAATTATTTTATAACTCGGCGTTTAACGCCTACATTTTCAATACTAACTCAGCACATTTTTCGTGCATAAGTAATTTCGAAGTCAGCACTATTTCTTAGTGTCTACATAATTTCAATTCAACATTATTTCTTAGTGCCTACATAAATTAAGTCTCAGCGCTATTTTCTAGTGCCAACATTTCTACTCTTTTATTGGCATGTCAACTTATCATAATTTCTAATTCTCAGCTAGATGTTATAAGACTTAATTATATTTGTTACCTTTATTATTATTTACATAAATTATGTAGGTAACACTAATATAAATTCCATATAAATGCAATAATTTCCATTAAATATTTTACCACCTCATACTTGCTCATTTAATCATTATAACTATAAGAAAAGCCAATTCATATATTTTTCTATCACAAAATTCCACAATCAACACATATTTACAAGTTGTCCTATTCTGGACAACATTTCTGTCTTATATTTTTCTGAATTTTTTTTTATCTATTTTTAGATGAAATTTGGACAAGTAATCAACTAAGAAAATGTAAGTTTCCAACTAGAATCACATTAAATTGAATTTTGTAGCAAAATTTATGAATTTGTTTCTAAAATACATTCATTCCAATATGCCCAGTATTTTACTGGACAGATTTCTAGTTTGAACTTTGAGTCCATTTTTCACCTAATTACAGACATATTCAGGTCTAATGGTCTAAATGAAAGTTGACACCCTATGTCTTAAATTTCCAATCCAATAAGAATCACTTAAAATGCATTTCCAGAACTCAAGTGATAACCAAAAAAATAGACACTGTTCATAAGATGAATTTTCCAGCACTTTAATTAATTCCTACAATTTCCATTTTCACGCATCAACCTCATATTCTAATTTTTATTTTCACATTCATAGCATCATTTAATCACCAATTCATCACTTAATCAAATTTCCAGAATTTCATACACAATTTGCCAAATGTACATACCTCAAAAATTCACTTCTCTTCATTTTTATCTTCTTCCTAGCTAGCTTTCTCCTTGCCCTTACTTCCTCTTTGATTTTGGTTCAAAGATTTTTTACCTCATTGGCCTAACAACAATTTTCACACTAATGAAGCACTAATCACACTAATCCACCTTTAATCATCATTAACATAATAATAACCCTAAATTACCACATTTAATGGTAACTAACCCCAAAATAAAAGAAAAGAGAAGGAGAAAAGTGAGAAAATGGAAAATCTTATCTCACCTTTGAAGATCTTCAAAATGACTAAAATTTTTTTCTTTTCTTCCTTCCTCTTCTTTTCTTCCTTCCTCTTCCTTGGTTATGCTCACTTTGCTTCACTTTCTTGATGAGCTTGCCATAATCCAACTTTTACCATCTAACTTTAGCTTTAATTGAAGAAAGAAAAAGAAGAACTGGGGGGAAAGGAGGGTCACGGCTACAAGAGAGAAAAAGGAGAGAGTTTTCTTTGGTAGATGAGGAAGAAGAAGAATAATGACCAAAAAAGTAGAGTTTGACTTTTTATAGTTGGATTAGGTGGGTGGTTAGGATTAATTAGATAATCTTGTCCCTTTATTGGTCTATTAATTTAAATCACTCTTAATTTATTTTAATCAAAAGAATATTCCTTTCCTTAGATAAAGAAAATTCAATTTTTATGTATTCTTAAAATATCTGTGCCAAAAACATTACAATTTCCAATTTCGTTCAGCGAAAAATTATTTTTTTCCAAATTTTAATTTCGAACTTCAAAATTCTCAATTAGTAATATCCAAAATATTTTTTTCATATTTTATTATCATTTTAATTTTTTTTCTTTCATGTCCGAATTTAGACCCTGATCGGTTCGGAGGGCCAGATTTTGGTCAACCGTGACCATGGCCTGAATTATCGGGCATTACATTTAAACACTTAGTTTTTTGACTTTTTAGGTGTGAACCTATGGTTCCATATTCAAGCTTCCTACTTTATCTCAAAAATCTCCTCAAGCTCTTACTTTTATCAACTCTATGAACATACTAGTTGGGTTTTCCAACTTAAAATCCTAGCTTAAAGAGATCTTTCTTTAGATTTCCATGCGTATAAAACAAAAATAAAGAAAAAAGGAAAGATTTTAGCACTTGCCAATGATTTCCATCAAATCTGGGATTGTACATCTTCTACAACACTCATTTCTTTCCTATTTCCCAAATCTCTCTTCTTTTAGCCTATATCCAATCTCCTTCCTTTGATTCCTTTAGTGCTCTATCAAAAGCATAAGATTTTTTTTTAGTTGGTTTGGTTTTTTCTTTAAAGTGGAGGAGAAAATATAGAGGGAGAAGAGAAAAATGGTGGCTATGTGTAAGGGAATGATGGATGAAAAGGGTGCAAAATTTTCTACATATGGAGCCCGAACTTCCTTTTTTTTTTTATGATAAGATTATAGGCCTAGATTGAACCGCATCTTCCTTTTAATCTCCACCACACATTTCATCCTTTAATATGATTTTAGTCTAAGGTCAATCAAATATTATTTTACTTTGCACTCGTGAAATTCTAATTATGTCATCATTACTTTATTCTCTTCCAATATTGCCCTTGATTAAAATTCACCTTTTGTCAATTTCATCCTCAATTTAATTTTCCCCTTCTTATTAATTAAAACTTAAAAATAAATGTTCACTTATTATTTTGAATTTTCCTTTGGTTCAAACTTAGACTCTGATTAGTGCAGTTGTGCTCAATTGGATGCACTCACGATTCAAGCACTAAATTAGCGAATGTTACAATTCTCTCCCCCCTAAAAATTGTTTTCTCAAAATATAATTGGTAGGTTGGTTCAAAACAATTGTGGATATTGTGTTCTCATCACTTTTTCACTCTCTCGTGTAGGCTCTTTAGTAGTGGTTTTTCCATAAGACTTTTACCAACGGTACTCTCTTATTTCTTAACTCATTGACTTCTCAAGCCATTATCTTTGTTGGTTCCTCTTGATATGTCAAATATGGTTGCACCTTAATGGTTTATGATGGTATAATATGAGTGGGGTCCGACCAATATCTCCTCAACATGGAAACATGAAACACGTTATGAATCTTATATAGTACCGCTAGTAGTGCAAGTCTGTAAGCTATTGGTCCCACTCTTTCTAATATTTTCATATGATCCAATGAACTTAGGGCTCAACTTCCTTTCTTTCCAAATTGAAGAACATTTTTCCATAGTGATACTTTTAGTAACGCCCGTCAATTTAGGCTCCGGATCGCAAACACACCTTAGGGTTGTAATCACAATAATCAGAGTCTAAACTGAGGTTAAAAATAATTATAGGATATTTAAACGGATGATAAAAGTTTTGGATATGATATTAAGAGAGGAAAATATAATCAAAGGCATATATTTGGGGTAAGTAAAAGGATAATGGTAATATTTTACAAGAGCAGTATATTAAAATAATAGTTTGACCAAATAAAAAGGGTTTTTTTTCATCATCATCTTCTTTTTCCTTTTTTTTTTCTTATTCCCATTTTTGTATCTCTAAAGACCTATTTCAAATGGGTTAGGTATGAGCTTTAAGTAAAGGCTTTTAGTTATTAAAACCCTTCCTTTCAACATATAGAAGAGAGAAAAAAAGACCTGAAGAGATTTAAAATGTTAAATTCCTTGATGAGTAATATAGAGTTTATGTTAAGAGAGTTGTTTTTACTTCTTGTTGTGTTATCAAAAGGATTAAAATAAGTATTTTGATGTCTTATGAGACTCTAAAGAGGGTGGAAAGCGACCTTAAGGGGAAGGCAAAACTTGAAACAAGTTTGAAGGTATTGAAAAAGGCTAATTCATTCAAGATTAGTACATATGTGCATCCAAAATTCCTTTTGAGTGATGTTATGGGTCGCTTGATGTTATGGCTCATTCAATAAAAAGATATGTTTGATGAGTATAAATAGATAAATAATGAGATATAGCATGAGTGCTATGTGGCTTTGATGTGTGGTAGATGGCCTAGTAATGTTGTTATAATGTAAAAATGGGTTTTTGGTATAAAATATGAAATGCATGAGATGATATGTTCACTTAAGTTTGTGTATTGTGTTTGTGATATGGGATTGGAAAACATGTTAGAAAGTGTTTTAGGTTTGTTTTCACTATGGTTTTTGTGTGAAAATGTGTTAAAATGCGAGAGAGTATTTTTGACACGCTAGTGATAGCTCATTATGTGTGCGTCGTGTACAAAGAAAGGCTCAATCGCACATGTAGTAGGCTATTGCATGCTCGACATAGCCTGATGTAGCCTCTATTGCACTTACAACAGGGAATCATGCATGTGACATTGACCACAATAGGGCACTATTGCACACGCGAGAAGCATTAGCTCCCTTCGCAAATCTCCCAAGACCTTGATTCATATGTAAAAAATTCACTGGCTATTGCATGCTTCTAAGACCTTCGATTCACATCCCTTTATCCTAGCAGTAAGTGCCTGAACAAGGTAATGGCATAATTATTGAAGTCGGTAATGACACTATTATTGAAGCCAGTAATGACACTTATATGTGCATATCATATTTTCTGGGTGGCACTCCTAAGTGTCTAAATGACAACTCCATTATCCTAGTAAGTGGTTCATAGGTGTTTTGGGCATAAATAAAGTTATTATGGAAAACAAATGGATTATTGAAAATAAAAATGGAATTATGAGTTATGATATGGATAATAATGACGATTTGATAAAGTAAAACAAAAATAAGATATAATAATATATTTTGATGCTTATGTATGCTAGAATACTATGAGATGTATATTTTCATGGAAAGATGATGTGAGCATAAATTGATATATGGCAATGCATGTTGCATAAAATAGTTTATTGCATTATTTATATACACCACTAAGCCAATATCTTAGCGTGAAAGTTTCTCTCGTGTAGATATAGTAAAGAATAAATAGAAGATAGTAGATAAAGCTAGCAATGACCTGATCCAGTATAGTAGGTTATTTCAACCACCGTGGATCACACAACTTTTGTATATTATCTTTTGAATTTTATTTTATAGTATTGTAAATAAACAACATGTTTTGTAAAGAACATGTTATTATATAAAAATGTATTTTATCTTTCATGTTATGATTTTCTTTTATACTGCAAAGTAAATAAATAGTAAATAAAGAAAAAAATTAATTAATATATGATTGTCTTTTATTTTCATATATATATATATATATATATATATATATATATATGAAACAATGATTTTAATCAATGAAGTCAGCATAGCACTCCCTTATCCGGGCACGTGTTGTTGGGGTAAGGGGGTGTTACATATATGATATAAGTGTTTTAATATTTTTCCCAAATTATTTCTCTATTTCATTTTTAAATTCTTTGAACTTCTCAAAGACTTCAAATTTGTATCTCATCAGATACAAGTACCCAAATCGTGAGTAATCTGTTAGAGAAGTGTTCTAAAAGCAATCACCTTTAGCACTTATTGTACAAATTTATTGGATTAATAAAAGACTTTTTCATTAATTTGATGTTCATTTGATATATGAATTGATAGTGATCTTAAAACAATTAATGAAGTCCTTGATACATAACATAACATGAAGGAAATTATAATGAGATCATGATATTGAGATTCTTATCATGTGTAATTATGTTAGTATTTAAATTATCCCTAGTCATAGGATTAATGAGACAAGACATTATTAATCTGGATAGACTAGCACATGTTACACTTTTTGATTGGATCGAGTAGTAGATCTCATAATCTGTAAACATGAGATGTTTAGAGTTAACATGTGGATGCTTGCTAAGTTTAGCTAAGTACATTGGATGACCTGCTATGAGGCAATCTATGAATAATCTATTCAAATATCAATGATAGTCTCAACATAGCAATGGTGCAAGTATCCTTAGACTTGAGGTACTCAAGGATATCTTGGATATTGATTCTATATTTTGACATTATTCATTGTTGCCTCAGGGAGGTTGCTCATAAGGTGGTGGTTGGATACAACTTGAGGTATTTAAAGGTAATTGGGTAACCAACAAAGGATTCACCACTACTGATAGAAGGAGTGTATACCCATGACCTCTTGTCGGGGTCATTAGTTAGGAATCTCTGGCTGGAGTGGAAATGTCATGAAGGTAATCTTTAATAACATGTCTAATATAGTAACAGGCCTCAAGGACAAGAACTAACATTACTTGGACTAATCATGAAGTAGTTAGTCTAGTGGGAGTTGACATATGTCCATGCTTTAAACTAAGTGGGGTATAGAAAGGTGAAAGAAATAATTGCATGAAAATTGTCAGTGAAAAGGTTTGTAGTCAAACCATTGACTTTTCATTCAATTGATGGCCATGATGTGTTGCTAGATACTACTCATGACTTGCTTAAATTAATTGTTAATTTAAGTGACCAATATAATTGGAAACCTAATGGGTCACACGCATTGGAAATGTGAAAAATGTGTAACATGGTCTTAGATGAGATCCAACAATATAAGAGAATTATTTTGTTACGGATCGCGATGAGATTGCACAGAAAAGTCGTTCGGAATGGGTCACGGGCTCGCGCGGGCTGCTAGCCTACCCAGCAAGCCAGCTGGGCTACTGGCCAGCAGCTAGCCTAGTTGGCTAATTAAGGAAAAAATTCCAAAATTTCTCCATTTGTCTTGTGCACTTTGTACCTAGACTATTTTTGGGGTAAAAAAATTTTAAAAATATTTAAAAGTCTAAAAATTATTTTTGAAAAAAAAATTAAAAAAGAAAAATAATAGTTATTTTTTCATATTCTCTCAAATTCAGCATATACCATTACTAGCACTTTGAGGTATGTTCAACCATTTCTCTTCTAGTTTTTTCTCATATTTTTGAGTGGATTAACATTAGAGACATTCTAAAGTGGATTTTCGTGATTTGTAACATCCTAACAAGATGTAAATTTGAAGAATAAATCAAGAAATTATAAGGTATAATTTCTTACCTCTATGTTTTGATAAATTAGTTTTAATGGCACAAACAAGATTCTTATTTCGGATTTTGAAATTTTTTTTTGCTGCATTTTGTAAATGAGATTTATCTTCAAAACCCAACAGTTGTATTAGAGTCCCCTTGTGCCCATTAAAATTAATTTTAATTGAAAGTGCAATGAGATTGCATAGTTTTAATGGTTTTGGATCAATAGGTTTGAATAATTAAAATTAATTTTTAAAATTTGTTTTACATATTTTTCTTTCTGTAATATGATCGTGGGATAATTAAGAATGATTATTTTGATTGAAAAATGATTTGAATGTGATTCCAATAATTAATTTTGGATTTATTTCAAAATATTGAAAATCACCTTGTTTATGAACATGTGTTGTTGTTTGGATTAATTGATGGGCTGTTTATATTTTTCTTTTAATTTGATTATAGAAAAATTATTTATACATATTGAGAATGTTTCTATGCCTTTGGAAGTATCCAATAATTAATTAAAAATTATTTTAGTTAATTTTTCAAACAAACACAAAAATGAGACTATTTTGTCATACCTGGCGGGACTGTTTTATTTGATTTTTTTGTATATGATTGTTTTTGTTTCCAGAACTTTAAAATAATTTTTATGTGATTAAAAATATTTTATTTTGATGTTAGATGCATGCAAAAAAACTTTTCATGAAATTAAAATTTTAAAAATTCTAGATGTCGAATGAGTCGTTTTGAGTGTCTAAGTGTGTTGGTTCATTTGTCTTAGTAATTTTGGCTTGTGCCAAAAATATTTTGATGAACTTAAGCTGACCTAAAGATAATTATAATGATTATTTGAAGTTCTGGAAATTTTTAGAAAATAATTTTGAATTAATTTAAGTTGAGTAATGGTAATTCTATAAACATGAGATGTTTAGAGTTAACATGCAGATGCTTGCTAAGTGTAGCTAAGTACATTGGATGACCAACTATGAGACAATCATATGGATAATCTATTCAAATGTCAATGATAGTTGCATCATAGCAATGGTGCAAGTATCCTTAGACTTGAGGTACTCAAGGATATCTTGAATATTGATTCTGTATTTTGACACTATTCTTTGTTGCCTCAGAGAGGTAGCTCATAGGGTGGTGATTGGATACAGCTTGAGGTATTCGAAGGTAATTGGGTAACCAACAAATGATTCACCACTCTTGATAGAAGGAGTGTATACCCATGACCTCTTGTCGTGGTCATTACTCAGGAATCTCTGGCCGGAGTGGAAATGTCATAAAGATAGTCTTCAATGACATATCTAATAGAGTAATGAGCCTCAAGGACAAGAACTAACATTACTTGGACTAGACGTGACGTAGTCAGTCTAGTGGGGGTTTGACACATGTCCATACTCTGAACCAAGTGGGGTATAGATTGGTGAAAGGAATAATTGCACAGAAATTGTCTATGGAAAGGTTCGTAGTCAAACCACTGACTTTCCGATCAATTGGGGGTCATGATGTTTTGCTAGATACCGCTCATGACCTGCTTAAATTAATTGTTAATTTAATTGGCCAACATAACCGAGAAGCTAATGGGTCACGCGCATTGAAGATATGGAGAATGAGTAAAATGGTCTTGGATATGATCCAAAATATGAGAGATTTATTTTAGGATGGATTGCGATGAGATCGCACGAAAAAAATTGTTCGGAAGTGTCACGGGCCCGCGTAGGCTAGGCAGGCTGCTGGCCAGCCTTGCGGGCCAGCTGGGCTACCCAGCAGTAGCCTGCAGCAGGCCCAGTGTGCCTGCAGCTTGCATCCATTGGCCAACGGCTGTAATTGGCCATAATTAGGCCAATTATGGCCAATTACTATTCATTAGTTGCCATTTTCTCTATTTTTGACTTTTCATCTTATTTTTGAATTTGATTCAAATTGAAAAGACATCAAATGGCAGAAAATAAACATGAAAATATTTTTTATGAAAAAAACAATATTTATAAGACAACAAAATTCTCTCAAGAATACTTTCAAAGCTAGCACTTTGAATTTGTTCAAACCAATTTTCTCTTGATAGTTTCTTCTTCATTCTTCGCGTGAATTATCATTAGAGAGATCTTAGTGTGGATTATTGTGGTTTGCTACAACCCAACAAAGTGAAGATTTGAAGAACAAATAAAAATTACAAGGTATAATTTTTAACATTTACGTTTATATAAATTAGTTTTAATGGTACAAGTATGATCTTTTGTTTTGGGTTTTGAAAAATTTTATTTTTCGCTGCGTTTATGAATATGACTCATTCTTCAAAACCCAACAGTGACAACCTTCCAAGCCATGGTCCAAGTGGTGACTTTGGTCATGAAGCTCTCTGGAAGGTTTTGAAATGTTTATTCACGGGCGTGACATTTTATATTCACGGGCGTGACATTTTATATTCACGGGCATGACAATCTTCCAAGTATGGTCCAAGTGGTGACTTTGGTCGTGAAGCTCTTTGGAATAATTTGTCATGTCTTTTCACGGGCGTGACATTTCTTCATGGGTGTGACATTTCTTCATGGGCGTGACTGAAATGTTCATTCACGGTTGCTATCTTCCTTCATGGCCGTAAACTTTAAATGTTGGTTTGTTGGTGTTAGGCTTCATCACAGGTGTGACACATAGAGTCACGGGCGTGAACATGCTACTTCTTCAATTTTATCTTTTTAAGATTAATCTTCCATTCTCCATTCTTGCTATCATATTCCATATCCTGTTCAATAGACTTAGAAAACAAGTATGTTAAATATATTATTGCTATTTTATTTGTTATCATCAAAATGATGAAAATACCCCTCAAGGTTTAACAAGATTCTTATTATGTATAATTATGTTAGTATCTAAAATATCCCTAGTCATAGGATTAATGAGACAAGACATTGTTAGTCCAGACAGACTAGCACATGTTACACTTCTTGATTGGATCGAGCAGTAGATCTCATAATCTCTAAACTTGATATGTTTAGAGTTAACATGTGGATGCTTGCTAAATGTAGCTAAGTATATTAGATGACCTGCTATGAGACAGTCATATGGATAATCTATTCAAATGTCAATGATAGTCTCAACATAGCAATGGTGCAAGTATCCTTAGACTTGAGGTACTCAAGGATATCTTGAATATTGATTCTATATTTTGACATTATTCCTTGTTGCCTCATGGAGGTTACTCATAGGGTGGTGGTTATACCAAGAGTGAGCCTTCAGGGTTACTCATACTTTGATCCTTGATTCTTGTCTTCTCTTATAGTTTTGATAATAAAAATCAGTATTATTCCTTATAAGGTTTATAGGCTGGAAACTGGAACTGCTAGGCCTATTGGGTAAAAGGGCGGATATATGAGGTTTTAAAGCTGTAATGCTTTAAGCTACAATGCTATATTCCTGTACAATGCCACAAACTAAATAAGGATTAGTGCTTTGGAATTTGTACCACATTTGGAACTTGAGTGGAATCCACTATAATGCTCAAGGCATCTGCCAATGCTAGAATATAAAGATCCATTGCATGGTTCTGCACTCTGTAAATCATCTGGTAGTGAAGAGTAGATATATCTGTAGTAGCTACATTCTTTCCTCCAGTGATATGAACTTGTACCTTCAGAGTAGTAAACGTATGTGGATCCTAAAGGCTCATGTTGAAATTAGGATAAAAAGTATAGAGAACTGTTCCTACATTGAGAGTAGTTTAAAAGACAGGAATCAAGGATCAAAGTATGACTAACCCTGAAGGCTCACTCTTGGCCATAGATGGGTCTGTCCTGTTTTGATACTTGATTCAAGAAATCTTAAACACAATTTTCATCCTTTTGTTGGTCTGTTAGGACAACCGTTAGGTCAATATGATTATGTGGTTTCATATTCCCCACCTTCTCACTATAAAAATCCTTTACCACCTTCACCACCTTTATGGGATGATCATCCTGATCCCCTGCCACCAAAACCACCAGAAAAACCAAAGCCTTTACCCTGTTATAAGCTTGTTTCAAAACCTAAACTAGAGGGGGGGATCAGCACTAATCCTTATTTAGTTCGTGGCATTGTACAGGAACATGGTGGTGTAGCTTAAAGCATTACAACTTTAAAACCTCATGTATCCGCCCTTTTACCCAATAGGCCTAGCAGTTCCAGTTTCCAGCCTATAAACCTTATAGGGACTAATACTGATCTTGATTATGAAAACTATGAGAGAAGACAGGAATCAGGGACAAAGTATGACTAACCCTGAAGGCTCACTCTTGGCCACAGATGGGTCTATCCTGTTATGATACTTGATTCAAGAAATCTCAAACACAATTTTCAAACTAGTGATTACTATACAATCGTAGACTATTTGGTATCGCTGATTTAAGGATCAGAGGAAAAGAGAAAAATTTAAGCAAACATATTTTTATTTCATAGGGGAAATACAAAGCTAAACATTTGATGCCCTCTTCCATCTATTGAAGAGGTTTATATAATACTTAGGTAGTGGTTACATGCATCACTACTTACATCATTAAAGGATAAGATTCCTAAACAGTAGTGATAAGGACTTAAAGCAAAAGTATAAAGCAAACCACACTATTCAGTTGTTATCATACCAACTGAATTATTACATTTTTTTATAAAAGCATAACATAACAAACTTAATGGCAAACACATTTCTATTTCCTAATTGGCTCATGTGATGGAGACATGTTTAGATCTTCAAGATCAAGATCCTAATCATACCGGGGCCAATCATCAGGATCTTCTTGTCCTCTAAACCTTTCGGGTGGAGGATCCGGATATTGAGCAAATTCTCTGTCTTGATTACAGTTGAAATTTGGAAATACTGGAAAACCAGTTATTAACAAGAAACTTTCTTCAAAGTTGGGCCTGGGCATTGGGTTGGACCTAGGTCTGGCTTCTTGTGTGATCGCCACTTCTTCCATATTGAGCCTATGTATTTCATCTCCTTGTGAGTCTTGATCAATAACCTGGTCTTCATCCTCTTCTCTAAGTTTAGGCTTAAGAGTAGGAGGCCATGGAACCATATTGATTTTCTTGTAGGGATCTGGACCAAGAGAAGTAAAACTTGTAGGAGGTAAATGAAAATAATTATTCCTCTTCCTTAACTTTAAGTGAAGTGCTGACTTTACTTCTTCCAAGCTCATTGGATCTTTGTGACACACTATTCTCCATAACTGAGAGCTCCTAAGAGCTACAACTGTAGTAGTTCCTACAATGTGAGTGTAAGAATGATGGAATATGAAAATTCCAACAATATACCATGGAGCTCTAGGAGTTGAATTATCTGCAATTAGATTCGCAAATAATTTCTCCCAATAGCTAAGTGGCTGGAACCATGTCAAAAACTTGACCTATGGAGATTGTATATTTTCTCTGTTGCATATGAATGGGAGAAAGTCTATTAGTGAAATTTGAACTGTATGATAATATAGTGTCGATTGACACCATAAATACCATAACTGTTCAGGAAACATATGCTCAGGGGAGAGCCGATAAACAATCACCTAAAGGTATTCTGCAGGGCAATAAACAATCTTCCTTGGAAGTCCCAACTTATCTTGGAACAACATCATATATGTTAAAAGCATATTCTGGGCAAAACTCCTGATCTGCTTGAGGTCTAGACCTGGGAAGTCTGAAAGACTAAGGACTGGAGTGCTTGATTGTGAACTGGAAGCCATAAAGATGAGAGATATCTCTGATGTTGATGAGATAAAATCAATTTGTGAAGGTGAAGGTCGGGATAAGAAATCAGGGATGAGATTCTTAACCCCTTTTATATGTTGAACTTCAAAGTTGTATCTGCTAAACCACTCTTTCCATCTCAGCAATTGTGGCTGTGGAATAGTTTGCTGTCTAAAATCTAGCATGCGTGGAAAAGATAAGCAGTCCATCACAACTATAAAGTGATGACCAATCAAATGGAACTCAAAGTTTTTGATTCCATATTTAACGGCTGTTGGCTAGATAATGAACGAAGAAGGGGGGTTGAATTGGATATTAAAAAAATTCTTAACTTTTAAGTGTGGAATAAAAATTAAATAGAGTAGGGATAGAAAAATATCACACAAGAAATTTATAAAGGTTAGGGTATTAACAAACCCTACTCCTCTCCCCAATCTCAATTAGGAGTTTCACTAACACAATAAGTGTTACAATGGAGTTTTACAAGCTCACTCCCAACTATAGTGTTTCTATCAATGGCTAACACCTAACCCAGAAATTCCCTTGTGTTTTAATGGCTCACACAATAAATCAATTTCTTATGTTTTATGGCTCACACAAATAACCCTTACAAGTGTTTCACTCTTAACCCAATATACCCAAACTCACTTGAGTAATAAATTATAAAGAAAAATCAAGAGGGACACGTACACTTATTGTCCCTACACTTAATCTGCAAATCTGGTCATCTGCATGCCATCTTCCAAGAAGAATCATGATCGAAAGTCATTAATTCTCTAATAGATTTTTTTTTACAGAGAATAAGAGTTTTGTTTGAAAGTAATTAATGCACAATGGCTACAACAAGATTTTGATTTGAAAGTAATTATTGTTCTCTTGTTCAGGATTCATAAATGACTTACATTTATACTTCCTTAGCAAATTATAGCCGTTTGGATGCATTTAACGCGAAAATAGCCATTAAACCAACTCTTAATTTTGTGCCTGACATGTTTCTCTTTCCTCATTCACGGTAGTGAATATGTGTGTCACGGTCGTGAATATTCTTCCAAGCCATGGCTCAGGTGGTGACTCTGACCGTGAAGCATTATGGAAGAATTTGAAGTGTTTGATCATGGGTGCGACTTTATACTTTCACGGGCATGAATATCCTTCCAAGCCGTGGTCCAAGTGGTGACTCTGGCCGTGAAGCTCTCTAGAAGAATTTGACATATTATCTCATGGGCGTGACTATCTTTCATAGGCATGACTGATTTGATGATTCATGGTTGCTATGATCCTTCATGGCTGTGAACTTTAAATGTTGGAGAGTTGGTACTAAGCTATATCACGGGCGTGAACATGCTATTTCTTCATATTTTGACTTTCAAAGGTAGTCTTCCATTCTTGCATCCTATTCCATACCCTGGTCAACGAACTTAAAACACAAGTATTGTTAAATACATTATTGCTACTTTATTTATCAACATCAAAATGACAAAAATACCCCTCAAGGTTCAACAATCTCCCCTTTTTTGATGGTGACAAATAATCTAGCAATATGTGCTTCTGAGAAGTCTCCCCCTTAAAAGATGCTTAAGACAAAAAATAATAGAGTGCAAGAATTGAGGAAGTATAGCATGGATCTTTGCTTGCTAGTTAGGTATATGCAAAGTATATTCAAAGTATATCAAATTGTTTGCTTTTAACTAGTTAAGTATATGAAAAGTATATTCAAAGTATATCAACACATTTGCATTCATATATTTGCATATTCATATATTGCTTGCAAAAATTGAGGAAGTATAGCATGGATCTTTGCTTGCTAGTTAGGTATATGCAAAGTATATTCAAAATATATCAAATTATTTGCTTTTAACCAGTTAAGTATATGTAAAGTATATTCAAAGTATATCAACACATTTGCATTCATATATTTGCATATTCATATATTGCTAGGTTCTCCCCCTTTTGTCATCAAAAAAAAGAATATAAAAATAAACCATAAAGAGAAAACGATGCAATGATATTAATATCAAATAGAGGAAGTACAAAGTTTGGAAAATTAAATTAAAATCCTACATTCACAATACTAGAAACTAGTAAACAAAATGAAAAAATTAGACTCTAACTAGGCTTGGAGCTGGACAATCCATCTCGAAGGCGTGCTACTTCTGCCTCGAGGCTATCCATGCCAGACTCTATGAAATCTTTGAGGTTTTCCAGCCTCTCATCGATTGAAGCCTACAATAGGTCAAAATGAGGTGCCAAAAGATCAGCCACCTGCTGAGCCAAGTTAGGTATAGAGGCCGAGGATTTTCCAACCTTCTGGTCAACCTCTAGGGTCGTCGTCTCGACTCGGACTCATTTTCTTTGTTGTATTCTTTGGAGGCCAGCTTTGAATTCATCTTAATCCTCATCTTCCCAAACAATTTCACCAGCTGGAGTGGTGAAGCAGTAATAAACATTGTTCTCATGAATTATTTGAACCACTGCTCCCATTTTTATAAAAGACTCGACATCTAGCCAGTCTCGAGGATGTGCTGGTATGAGGTTGAAGTTTATCTCATCAAGCTTTAGGTACCTGAGCTCAATTGTAAGGTGAGTCACGTACCCTCCAATCAAGATATCTCTCGATGGCTTTGTTGCAATTGAGAGAAGATGATTCCCAAACATCAAGACAGGGCCATCGTTAGACCTCTTCGAGCCATCTCTAGGAGGAAAAGCTCTGATTTACGGATTGCACCATTGCTATCACCTCTTGCAAAGATACTATAGGTCAGAAACCTATGTAAATATTTATGCACGGGAGACCGAAGATGGGTGCTTTTTGTCTTCTTCATGTCCCAGCTATAATCTAATCCAAAATGAGTCCATGCCAAATTGTCATAGAATTCCACCTCACTCTCATTGAGGATACCATCTGAGGGAAGTTTGAAGATTTCACCAAACTCTGCCTCTTTGAGAGTGTTGGATGCTTGCAAAGTTGGAATTTTATTGTTCCCGTGGGAGAGACTTGTAAGGTGCTAAGGAACTCGAGAGTTGGTTCCCATAGAATTGGCTGATGAATATCGATAAACTCTTTAAGATGACAAGCTTGTAGCTGTTCCATCATACTTGTCTCAAGACCGAGGGTCCTGACAGCATTCCACTCAAAGGATCGTGATGAAAGCAATGGCCTTTTCTTAAGAACGACATATCTCGAATGACATTGCTTCGGAATGATGTTCAGAAGGTAGTCCATGTAGCATCTCGGAGCATGAGATTTTTTTCTTGTGCCTTTTGATGAGTAGGGTTCCATTGTTGAGTTGAGAATGGGTTTTTGGAGAGAATTTCTGATAGGGATTTTGAGGATAACTTTGTGATGTTCTGATTTTTGAAGAAAGAAAGGATTTTGAAGGTTTTTATAGATGGAAAAGGCTATTAAGGGGCCAGAATCTATGAGAAGTATTGAGTGAGGGTGATAAATGAGAGAATTTATAGAGTTTGAAATGAGAGAAAATGACAGAAACTGTTTTATAGCCGACATAGTCACGATCGTGAATAGTAAATCACGGGCATAAAATGTCGTGGTCATGGTTTGTTGAAGAAGCGCTTTAGCCATGATAAAGAATATGAAATGATTCACTATCGTGGCATTTAATAGTCATGGGGTGAATAGTGAATTTTCATAGTGGTGCCAAAATGAGTCACGGTCGTGAAGTACAATCTTCACTACTTGTGACCGTGAGACAACGCATGAAACAAAATGTGAATGGTTCTATAATTATTTGGTGTTAATGTTCACGGTCATGAACAAGTGTCACGGTTGTGAACAAAGAGTTTCATAGGAGTGAAAGAAAAGAGTTATGAGTGTGAAACATAGTCTTCACTACCTTTAGCCGTGAAGTATGCGTGAAGCAAGACGTGAAAGCTACTGGAGCTTTTGGTAATTATGATCATGGTCGTGAATATATGTCACGGGCGTGAATTCCCTTAAATATTTAATAAATAAAAGTAAGTCTAAAACAAGACTAAAAGATTTCTAAGGTGCTTCTATCCCTTATAACATATATTTCCATCAAGTTAGCCTCTTCATACCTTAAAGATTAGACAATAAAAGAAAACATATGAAGGAAATTAACATTCAAGGTTCGACAAATTTGACAATCATACTTAAATAAGGTTAATCCATCAATCATACCAAGCTCTCTTCTTATAAAGTTAAATCTTTCTTCATTAAGAGACTTAGTGAATATATCTACCAATTGATTGTTTGTATTGATAAATTCCAATACAACATCTCCATATTGAACATGATCTCTAAGAAAATGATGTATTATGTTAATATGCTTACTCCTAGAGTGTTGAATGATATTCTTAGATAAGTTTATGGCACTTGTATTGTCACATCTAGTAGGTATATGATCCAAACTATGACCATAATCCTTAAGTTGTTGTTTCATCCATAAGATTTGAGTACAACAACATCCTGCTGTCACATCCTTAGGTCTAGGAACTAAGGTCTATACCTTACCTCTCAAATTGGTTGAGTTCCTCTTGCATAACAATCACCCAACTTTCATCATTAAGAGTCTCATCAATATTTTTAGGCTCAATTTGAGAGACAAAGGCAAGATTAGAATCTAAAGGTTTGAGATGAGATCTAGTACTTACTCCCTTTGTAGGATCACCAATGATTTGCTCATTGGGATGATCTTTTGTCATTTTCCATTCCTTTGGGAGCTCTTGCTTGTTTTCCTATTGAGATTGAGGTAGAGAGTCATCTTGATGTGAATTTTCTTGATCATTTTCACCTTTTTCATTTTCAAGATCAAGTTTTTCCATTGTACCTACAACATCATCAAGAACACTACCTTTCACAAGATCAAGCTTACTCGATTCATCAAAAACAACATGCATAAATTCTTCAACAACTAATGACTTTTTATTAAAGACTTTACATGTAACGTCACACCTCTTATGCATTTAAGTATAACCTATCCCTGTATCAAATAGTCACATACTGCATACTGAAAAGGCAAAATACCCTGTTAACAATAGGAGTAAATTTTTTTTTTTCATATCATATCCTGTAAAATCAACTAACGACTTTACAAGTCTTATATCCTGTAAAATTACTAAATGACTTTTCAAGTCAACATTAAAACCACAATACGATATATCACATATATCAAAATATAAACTTTACACATAAGTATTTCCGAGTTGATTTCATTTATACATATTTAGACTCATTCCAAAATGACTATACATATTCAAGCATATAAGTCCAAAATATAGATGACATGTTTTTATGCTTGTGTGGAATGCAAGGAGAGAGAGTGATGAGGCTCGGCCAGTGACCTGTGCTCCATGTCTTTTATACGCTACTCAAAATGAGCTATCACTTCTCTTTACCTGAAAAATGATGCAAATTAATGAGTTGCGGCTCAGTGAGAATAACCATCCAATGAGCTCTAAAGTACCAAACAACTCATAGTCATAAATCACAATTCCAATATATACCATGTATTCCATTCCATTCATCAGTCAATAACATATAAATATAGATAAAATCAAGTACTCAATAATTGTTATTTACTTATGCTTTGCTTGTACATTTTATTTTGTTGTGACCAGATTAAACGAACATTGCCCCGGGTTTCCATGTGAACATTTGCATTTGCATTTGCTAGCTAGCTTGATCATTTGTTTCATTTGCACATTTGTTGGGCCATAGGCCTCTTCTTTTGCTTTGCACATTTGTTGGGCCATAGGCCTCTTCTTTTGCTTTGCACATTTGTTGGGCCATAGGCCTCTTCTTTTGCTTTGCAATGTCGATTAACTAGTCACAACGCCTTTTTAGCCCATATGCATATGCACTTGTATTTAAGCATTCATCAACCATTGCATCTTTATCATATACAAGATACATATATTCCCTATATACCTCATATGTCAAGCATACACCTTGTATATACTATACATGTACCATGTATATATATCACATTTGTCAAACATATACCTCAAATATACCACAAGTATACCATTTATATGTACCACAATGTCACAAATTATCCATCATTACATTATCAAGGACCAATCATGACAATCACATGAATCACATAGAAAGCAACATTCATTTGCACTAAAGAATTCAATCGATAATTAGACTCACCTTTTTCCTTTGACTCCAACCCTTAATTTATTGTCTACCCCCTTCTTGTATATCTCCAATTTGTCTTGAGCCTAATATTGAAATATAATTGATTAATTTATGACTAGAGAAACTTAATGTGACTTAAACAAATTAATATACATTATCCATATCAATAATTAAAATTTTTCCTATAAGGCAGTGTGACCTTAAGGGACTGTTTTGACTATAACTTTTTCTGTACATGACCAATTAATCTGATTCTTGATCCTAATTAAAATTAACATATTTATATATAACATATTAAAATTTCAGACCAATTGGATCACTGTAAAATTTTTGATAGAATTTCTAAACGTGTTCTGATTTCTGCCCTGTTTTCTGCCCTTAGGCAGTTTCAGGGTACCAATTTAATCTCATCATAACATATGATATATAACTCATATTGCAATGAAACTTTACAGAAACTTATATGGGTTTAAATGGAACATTTTTCATGTTTACCACTTTCACCAATTATATATCTAAGGCCCTCAAATTATAGGCAACATTTTACTGCTTTAGAACATAATTGGTTTTCAGGACAATATGACTTGTAACAGACATAACTCAGTCTATACATAACATATTAAGATGAAATTAGTACCAAAATTTAGCTAAGACATATACCTATAACTTTCCTGTGTTAATCATTTACATAATCGATCTGTAAGAAGCTCCGAATACTTAAACAAGTTTCGAGACCTGTACAGGGCACTCAGTAGGCAGTTCAAATTATGGAACAGTCATAGTTCAATTTACCATAACTCCAAATTTACAGGACCTATGAACCTGAAATTTGGTATAAATATCCATAAAACATATATCTACAACTTTTATGTTTTGAGATACTTAAAATATTGACTTTAACATATCCAAAACTAACAAACACAGTAGCTAACTTACTTAGGGTTCACATCTAGACCAGTTTCAGTACGAAGAGGATATCTCATTCTATACATCACATCTTGCAAAAATATTACATATCCATAAATCTAAGACATAAATGAACAACTTTTGTGTTTTACACTTCTAAAGATTCGACCTCTAAGATCATCAAAATCATAGTACAAAATACTGCCTATTTATGAACCTTAAACACCATAATCAAGCTTAACACAAATTAATTGTTTACTCACCTATAATCACCCTTGGCTAACCTTGTTGCTGTAATTTCTGGAGTGAAAAGAGAAGAAGATGTTGCTGGAATTCAAAAAAATGGAATGAAGCAAAGAGAAAGAAGAAGAGGAATAGGAAGAAGAAGAAGACTTTACCTAATAAGTTAAAAACACTTTCCTTTTCTCCTCTTCCTTTTCTCCTCTTCCTTTTCTCCTCTTCCTTTTCTCCTTTTCTACCCGACCCCCTTTTTTTTTTACTTTTCTTTTTCTTTTTCTTTTCCTTTTTATTTTCTGACTTTTATATTTTTTATATTTTTTTAATTATTCTTATTATTATTATTATTATACAATTACATGTATCTAGACATACTAGTCAATACCAAAATACAACTTAATCATCTACTTCAATTTAATTAATTAACTATATTAAATTTAATTAATTCAATCTATTTATTTATTCAATTAAATATTAATTTCATATCATTTTATCTATATTATAAAACAGACATGTGCATTTCTATATAATTGCAAAATACTTGAAAATAAGCTAATTGTATGTCATTAATATATTTAAATAAAAATGCATATTATGCATGTGTTCAAGTGATATATATATATATATATATATGCAAAATACATATGCACAAATGAGATGCTGCAAAAATGCATATGGAAAAACTAAAGGATGTTACATTACAAGCTTTGCTAGTGGTGGAGTATCCTAAAAAGATACCCTCATCAGATTTAGAGGCAAATTTTCCAAGGTTGTCCTTGGTATTTAATATGAAACACTTGCATCCAAATACTCTAAAGTATGATATCATGGGCTTTCTTCCATTCCATAACTCAAAAGAAGTTTTGTTTAAAAGTGATATTTTGAAAACTTAATTTGAAATATAACATGCAGTATTGGTAGCTTCGACCTAAAAGTAAGTTGGTAACCCATACTCATTGAGCATTGTTCGAGTCATTTCAATTAAAGTTAGATTTTTCCTTTCGACCATCCCATTTTGTTGAGATTCCTAGGAGATGACAAATTTTGTGAAATGCCATGTTCTAGACAAAAGTTTTTAAAGTTTTCATTTTCAAATTCTTTGCCATGATCGCTTCTTATTTTTGAAATACAATATCCTTTTCATTTTGAACTCTCTTAGCAAGGTTTTTAAAAGATTCAAAAGCATCACTCTTTTGAGCTAAGAAAATTACCCAAGTGAATCTAGAGTAGTCATCGACGATGACAAAAGCATAGTATTTACCTCATAGGCTTGCAACTCTAGTTAGTCCAAAAAGATCTAGATGCAAAAGTTGTAGAGGTTTTGAGGTACTTACAATGTTTTTTGGATTTAAAGGAGGATTTGTGTTGTTTTCCTCTTTGGAAAGGTTCACATGTCTTGTCCTTTTCAAATTTGACTTTTGGTAGTCCCTTTACCAGCTCTCATTTGCTAAGGCTTTGAATTAAATCCATGCTTGCATGACCAAGCCTTCTATGCCACAACCAAGATTCATCACTAGTAGTCACAAGACACTTAGAGGAAATGTTAGATATTTTGTGTAAGTCTATTATGTAGGTATTGACATCTCTACTTCCTTTAAATATCTCTTGGCCATTAATATAGGTTACAAGACATTCGTTAGAAGTCAAGATTACTTGGTTTCCCTTATCACATAATTGACTTACACTTAACAAGTTATGTTTCAAACCATCAACAAGTAAGACATCTTCAATGAAAGTAGTATTATTAATATCAATAGAGCCAATGCCAATTACCTTACCCTTAGCATTATTTCCAAAGGTTACTTTACCTCCATCAATACTTTTAATGTCATTGAATAGTTCTTTGTCTTCGATCATATGCCTTAAGTATCCACTATCTACTAGCCAAGCATTTTCTTTTATTGTGGACTTGAGGAATACCTTATTCGAGACGTGATCCTCTATAGCCATGAAACATAGGTTGACCTCTTCACTTTCATTGTCATCTTTTTCACTTGAAGAGCTTTCGTCATCCCTTATGGCTTTGTGATCTTTCTTCCTATTGTCTTTTTGGTATTTGTTCTTATGTTTCTTGAGCCTTGGACATTCTGTTTTGATATGTCCCTTCTTCCCACACTCATAACATTTACCTCCTCTTTATTCCTTGAGAGTCATTTGAGGAGTGTTTGATATTTCTTTGCTTGAAGTTTCGAGAATTGTCCATTCTCTTTTCAATTATTCTCTTCACTCTTCTTGAGAGCATTGCAATGTCCTCATTTGCATGATCACTTTTTTCTTCATGATCTTCAACTTCTTCTTGAGATTTTGAAGTAGAGGCTTTTAGTGTAGAGGCTTTTTTTTTTCTGGCTCAGCTTCAAGTTCTCTATCTCTCTTTATTGCCATTTCATGTGTTAGAAGTTTGCCAATAAGCACATCTATATTCATGACACTTATGTTTTCATTGGCTTCTTCTATACCAGCAACTCTTGAACCATAATCTTTGAGAGGAAGGCTTCTCAGAATTTTGTTGTTTACATCTTCCAAGCTCAAGTGTTTCCCAAGCTTTCTCATGCTGTTTATGATGGCTAGAAGATGGTTCATCATATCGGTGATTGACTCGTTGGATTTCATCTTGAAGAGTTCGTACTCTAAAGTGAGATGTTGAATCTTCTTGGATTTAACTTGCTTCATTCCTTCATGATAATTTTCCAATGTTTTCCACATAATATACGCGGTTGGGCAGTGTTGTATTCTACCACATTCTTCAATGGATAGTGAGCTTGAGAGAATTGTCATTGCCTTTTTGTTTTCAAAATTTGCTCTATGTTGAGGCTATATCCAATCATCTCTTAAGAGGATTTCTTCTTCACCATCAACTCTTCTTCTGGTTGATGGTATCCATTCTTTATCCCAGACTTCAATTCCCTCACTATCGAGATATGTCTCCATTCGGAACTTCCAATGAGAGTAGTTTGCTCCATCAAAGTAAGGCTTGAGAATTTGGAATTTTTCATTGGCCATTTCTTGATCTTTGCTAGCACTTTTTAGGCTTTGATGCTAGACTATGCTCTGATACCAATTGTTGCCCATATAATGAACCCAGAAAGGGGGTTGAATTGGATATTAAAAAAATTATTAACTTTTAAGTGCAGAATAAAAATTAAATAGATTAGGGATAGAGAGATATCACACAAGAAATTTATAGAGGTTCAGGTATTAATAAACCCTACTCCTTTCCCTAATCTTAATTGGGAGTTTCACTAACACACTAAGTGTTACAATGGAGTTTTACAAAGCTAACTCCCAACTATGGTGTTTTTATCAATGGCTAACACCTAACCTAGAAATTCTTTTGTGTTTTAATGGCTCACACAATAAACCAATTCCTTATGTTTTATGGCTCACACAAATAACCCTTACAAGTGTTTCACTCTTAACCCAATATACCGAAACTCATTTGAGTAATAGATTACAAAGAAAAACACTCACCAATCTATAATGCTCAAAATTTATGAGCGAATAGATTTTTGAGAAAGAATAAGAGTTTTGTGGAAAGTAATTAATGTATAATGGCTACAACAAGATTTTGATTCGAAAGTAATTGTTGTTCTCTTGTTTAGGATTCATAAATTACTTGCATTTATACTTCCTTAGCGAATTATAGCCGTTTGGATGCATTTAATGCGAAAATAACCGTTGAACCAACTCTTAATTTCGCATATGACATGTTTCTCTTTCCTCATTCATAGTCATGAATATGTGCATCACGATCGTGAATGTTCTTCCAAGCTGTGGCTTAGGTGGTGACTCTGACCATGAAGCATTCTAGAAGAATTTGAAGTGTTTGATCACAGGCATGACTTTATACTTTCACAGGCATGAATATCCTTCCAAGCCGTGGTCCAAGTGGTGACTCTGGCCGTGAAGCTCTCTGGAAGAATTTGACATGTTATCTCACGGGCGTGACTATCTTTCATGGGTGTGACTGATTTGATCATTCACGGTTGCTATGATCCTTCATGGCCATGAACTTTAAATGTTGGAGAGTTGGCACTAAGCTATATCATGGGCGTGACATAATCAGTCATAGGCGTGAACATGCTATTTTTTCATATTTTGACTTTCATAGGTAGTCTTCCATTCTTTCATCATATTTCATACCCTGTTCAACAAACTTAGAACACAAGTATTATTAAATACATTATTGCTATTTTATTTGTGAGCATCAAAATGATGGAAATACCCCTCAAGGTTAAACAACGACTAAGATTTCTTTGAATGTTGAATGATAATAAAGCTCATTGTCTTTGAAATGACCACTTGTATATCCACATACTTCTTTCCTATCTCCATTGATTTCAAAGAGTACTACTCGCCAATATTCATCTGACGTATCTATCTGCAACAATCTTTTTTTTGTAGAAGGAATTAGCAAATAGGGCAAGTTTTGAGTGACTGATTTGATCTGCTGGACTGATTTGGTGTGAATGGCCAACCATGGTGGAGGTTGCTTTTTCAAAAATTGATATAATGGCTTTACCAACTTACTGTATCCTGATATGAACTGTCATATATAATTAGCTATGCCGTGAAACTGTTGAATCTGCTTAACTGTTAAATTTTCATCTGGAAATTTTAACAGTTCTTAGGCCGAATAGGGCTGAGGCCTGTAAGTACCATTTGAAAATTGCATCCCTAGAAAATCAATAGTCGTCTGGGCTAGCTGCATCTTTGTTGGGCTGAGCATCACTCTATGGGTCTTTGTTAAATCCATAAATTTTCTGACCGTCTTATGATGAGAGCTAATATCTGGGCTAAATAGTAGAATATCATCGATATAGAACAGGGCCGTATGCAACAATGGTTCATAGATATGAATCATAGCTTTTTGAAACAATGAGGGTGCCACCTTGAGTCCAAATGGCATCACTGTCCACTCATAGTGGTGATTAGAAATACAGAAAGTTGTCTTGTATCTATCTTCTGGAACAATGCCTAACTGTCATAATCCTGCTTTAAGATCAAACTTTGAAAATATCTTAGTTAAAGCCATGAAAGGGAACATGGAATCTATCCTTGGCAAAGGATACTTATCATCCTTCAGGAACTGATTCAATGGCTTGTAATCAATAACGAGTCTTTTTTTTCCTTGAACTTGTTCTGATCTTTTATTGTCATAAAATGCCTGCCATGCCTAATTTGACTTTGTAAGCTGAATGACACCTTCAGCCAATAACTAGAACATTCTTGAACTACAAGCTTCATATCTTCTAGAGACATTCCTAGGTGTGAAGCCTTTTTTGGATTCAAATCTTCTGAATTCTTAAATGGGAGAGTGATGAAGAATTTTGGTTTGGTCCAAAGTGGGAAATGATGTTTCTGTGCAAATTCTATATGGGAAAGAGCACAACAGGAATCTTGAATCTCCTGTACCAATTCGGGGGACAATGAAGGAAATTGTAAGGAAACTTGTAAAACAAATAGGGAAGGTATGGTAGTGTAGGGTAACAGCTGGTTTTTGGATCGTAAGCCTGTGGGTAAAATAGGCAATTTTTCCAATTGAAAATAAATATCAAATCCTAAGACCAAATTTTTTATTTGGAAGGTTTGATCCAAGGACATATGTCCATATGGTAAGCTTAGGGAAGATTTGCAATTTGATAGGATTTCTAGTTTTCAAGGTTATGGTAAATAGTTTTCCATCAGCTACTTGGAAATGCTGATCATGCTAAATCCAATATCTTTCTAGAAGGATAGAAGGATTCATCATAGATCTGTGAGCACCAGTATCTATGAGTGCAATGATCTTTATGGGCTTGGCATACTTGTGAGGATAAACTGTAATCGAGACAAATGGAATTGGGTGTAGTGTTTGGGTATAATAAATAGTTGGTAAGGTGGATAAAGTTAAATTTGTTGAAGGAATTGGTTTTGGAATGAGGGGAAAAGGTTCGATAATATAGATGGGTGGAATGTAATGGTCTAGGAAAATTGAATTTTAGGATGGTAATTCTTCAAGTTCCTCATCCGTCTCTGATTCATAGTCTAAAAATTCAGCTGCAAATAATGCTCTTGAGTTTGATTCATCATCCAAAGAGAAAAATGATTCAATATCAGCATCCTCTAAATCCACTTGAGAAACTTAATGGATCTTATGAATAATCTTCGCTGCCTTCTTTGGCTTATTGGGGCAATTTTTTTTGCAAAATGACCCTTCTTTCCACACACATAACATCTGTCACCCTTTTTGAATTTGTGCTTCCTTCTTTTAAAGAATTTGAATTTCTTTCACCAATGCTTTTTTGACTTGTAATCATCTGAAGGTCTCCATTTGTGATATCGTTTTGACTTTCGAGGAGGACACATACACTTTTTGTCCTTACGCTTGATCTACAAATTTGGTCTTATATATGCCATCTTTCAGGAAGAATCATGATCAAAAGTCATAAATTCTCTGACCATCTTTTGTTGAGCGCAAATCTTATCAATTGATAATAAGATTCTTTAGTAAATCTCTCCAAGGATGAGAGGGTTCAAATAAATATTCTTCTCACGAAGTTGGAATTGAATATGATTAGAAATGCTTTTTGGAAAAGACATCAGAAATGTTTGCTTCAAGTTTGCGTCATTAGCTCCACCAAGTAAATAGAATATTTTCATCATCCGCTGATAATGTCTATCAAGATCCTTTCTCAAACGATAACAACATTTCATTTTGAAATACTCATCTCTGGCCATATCATCTTATTCTGTTGTACTGCTAATAAACTCTCGATGAAGAGTCATGATTACTTCTACAATAGACTGAGCATGGTACAATCTTAACATTGCTGCTTTAGGGAGTCTAACAAACCAATCTCTTAACGCTCATGTAAATCTGGAAGTAAACTCCAAGATTATTGCTAGAAATATGGAATTAGGGTGTCTATGTTGAACTTCTATCCAAGCATAAAATTCTTGGATCCTATCTCTCCATTTGTGAGGAGGAATATCATCAAAAGTGAACCACGGACCATTCTGTGGCATGGGTGGTATCTGAGGACTAGCTCATGGAACATTTGTTTCCATTTCCTCTTCAGGTTCTTCTGTGTGATAAACAGGTTGTTCACGAGTTGTACCACTCTGTTGTGAAGTAGCTGGATCTGAAATAAATTGAATTGGAGGAAGAAAATGCTTTGGGTCTAACTCATTATCTGAGAATTCAGATTCTGAGCTTTCAGATGAGAGGTAAGGTATTTGTGAAGATGGGCTTTCAAGATGAGGTAAAGTTCAAAAAGCTTGTTTTTCTAAAAAGGCTGTAATGGTATTTGTAGGCTTGGATTGCTGTTGGGCCATATGGGAGTGGGCTATTTCTTTTTGCTTTTGGGATTAAGAAATTGTTTGAGAAATAGGGATTGGCTGATCTGGGCCAATAGTAACAGTAGATGGAGTTTTAGACCTTATAACAATAGGTATTTGGGCTGGAATAGTACCGGGCTGAATTGAAACAGTACTGAGTTTTGGTTTAGGAATAGGTTTTGGGCCTAAATTGAGCTGTTCCATAAATTGTTTATGGAATAGTTCTGATGCAAGAACAAACCTTTCTAATTCTATCTGTGAAGGTTGGTGAATGGGTGGTGGTGTATACGGTTGGTGTAATGTAGGAAGATGCAGAGAAGTGAACAAACCTAGAGGATCTGAAAGTTCAGGGGACCTAAGATAGTCCTGCTTGAGATCTTACTTTAAAGAAGCAATCTCTCTTTCCAGCTTCTGTAACTTTACTGCCTTTGCATCAAAGGTTGAGTCATACATCCTGGTAGAAATCACATTCATCAATTCGGTCCCCTGAACTTTCAGATCCTCTGGGTTTGTTCATTTCTTTGCATCTTCCTACATCACACTAACTACTGTATACACCGCCGCCTATTCACCAACCTTCACAGAGAGAATTGGAAAGGTTTGGTCTTGCATCAGAACTATTCCATAAACAGTTTATGGAACAACTCAAAGGATTCACCACTCCTGATAGAAGAAGTGTATACCCATGGCCTCGTATCGGGGTCATTGCTTTGGAATCTCTGCCCAGAGTGGAAATGTCATGAAGATAGTCTTCAATGACATGTCTAACAAAGTAATGAGCCTTAAGGACAAGAACTAACATTACTTGGACTAGACATGATGTAGTCAGTCTAGTGGGAGTTGACACATGTCCGTACTCTAAACCAAGTGGGGTATAGAATGGTGAAAGGAATAATTGCATGAAAATTGTTTATAGAAATAGTCAAACCACTGACTTTTCAGTAAATTGTGGGTCATGATGTATTGCTAGATATCACTATGACTTACTTAAATTAATTGTTAATTTAAGTGGCCAACATAACTAGGAACCTAATAGGTCACACGCATTGTAGATGTGAAAAATGAGTATAATGATCTTGGATGGGATCCAAAAATATAAGAAAATTATTTTGGTACGAATTGTGATAAGATTGCATGAAAAAATTGTTCAAGGGGTCACAGGCCAGTACAAGCCTACGCAAGTTACTGGTCTCCCAATAGGCCTGCCAGGCATGCCAGCTGAGCTGTTGGCTAGCAGCTGGCCTAATTGGCCTTAATTGGTCAATTAAGGCCAATTAAGGCAAAAACCCCAAAATACCTCCCCTTGTCTTGTACACTTTGTACCTATATTATTTTTGGGATAAAAATATTTTTGAAATATTTAAAAGTCTGGAAACTATTTTTGAAAAACAAAATCAAAAAGAAAATTAATAGTTATTTTTTATATTCTCTCAAATTGAGCATATACCATTGCTAGTTCTTTGAGGTGTATTCAATCATTTATCTTGTAATTTTTTCTTATATTTTCATGTGGATTAATATTAGCCTAAAGTGGATTGTTGTGGTTTGCAATAACCCAACAAGGTAAAAATTTCAAGAATAAATAAGTCTGAAAATTATTTTTGAAAACAAAATTCAAAAAGAAAATTAATAGTTATTTTTTATATTCTCTCAAATTGAGCATATACCATTGCTAGTCCTTTAAGGTGTGTTAAACCATTTCTCTTGTAATTTCTTCTTATATTTTCATATGGATTAACATTAGAGACATCCTAAAGTAGATTGTTGTGGTTTGCAACAACCCAACAAGGTAAAAGTTTCAAGAATAAATCAAGAAATTACAAGGTATAATTTTTTACCTTTATGTTTTGATAAATTAGTTTTAATGGCACAAGCAAGATTCTTGTTTTGGATTTTGAAAATTTTATTTTTTTGCTGCATTTTATGAATGAGATTCAACTGCAAAACCCAATATAATTATCAATAAAAGTAATGGATTAGATAAAACTACCTTTGGCGTCACTAACAATAGGCCACATGCATCTATATGTATAAGGTCCAATAGCCCATTAACACATTCACCCTTTCAACTAAAACATGATTTTGTTATCTTGCCTCATAAAAAATTTTACATGTGTCATATGATTCGTAATCAAATGACCCTAAGTCACCATTCTTGTGTAACTTAGTCATGCACCTCTCATTTTGGCCAAATGACAATACCATAAATATGATGGTTTTAGGTTATCCAAATTTTATCTTTTGTTATTATTGTCATTGAGGATTGAATTAGATATGTCAAGAATATAAATTCCATTGTACAATGCACAAATTTCATAAATGAAAACCATAAATAATATTTTTTGGTAAGATTGGAATATAATAGCAATTGTCTAATTCTAAAATAAGCCCATAAGGATTGTTAATACGTAAGTCCCTACAGCTAATGCAGCAACTGTTGCTCCATTGCCAACACGTAGGTCTGACTCTCCTTTCTTAAGTTGTCTATTATTCCTTAGGCCCTACATATTAGTACATATGTATGAGACACATCTAGTATCCAATACCCATGCATTATTACTAGAAATAGTATTTACACCAATAACATAAATACCTGAAGTAAAAGGTGCATCCAATGTCTTATCCTTCTTCTTCTTTAAACACTCCAAATAGGCCTTACAGTTCCTCTTCTAATGGCAAGTCTTGCCATAATGAAAGCAAGTCCCATCTGAAGCAGTGTCTTTACCCTTCTTCTTCATGCCCCATTGGGTCTTTATGGAATTCTTCTTCTGTTTCTTGTCTTTCTTTTTATTAGAAGAACCAAAAGTGTCCATCAGCATCACAACCTTTTGCTTTTTTTTAACAGAAGGCTCAACTGCCTTGAGCGTTTTGATCAATTCAAGGATCAAGGTGGATATCTTGTTCATCTAATAGTTTAGCAGGAAGTGTGCATAACTAATTAAGTCTATACTTAACTCATGATCCATAATGAAACCTAAAGTGGCCAACCTCTCAATGTACTCATTCATCTTTGTTGCCCAGATATTAAGCCAAGAAGGGGGGTTGAATTGGAGTTTTAAAAATTAAACTTTAAGGTGTGGAAATAAACAATTAATTTTAGGAGGGATAGAGAAAATTTTTCACATAGATTTATAGAGGTTCGGGTGTTAACAAACCCTACTCCTCTCCCCAATTGCAATTGGGAGTTTCACTAACACACTAAGTGTTACAATGGAGTTTTACAAGCTAACTCCCAACTATGGTGTTTCTCACAATGGCTCACACCTAACCCAGAAATCCCTTGTGTTTTAATGGCTCACACAATAACCAATTCCTTGTGTTTTTACAGGCTCACACAACACCCTACACTTTGTGTTTTACAGGCTCACACAAATAACCTACACTTTGTGTTTTACAGGCTCACATAAACAACCTTTTAATTTGTGTTTTGGAGGTTCACACAACTAACCCTTACAAGTGTTATACTCTTAACCCAGAACTACCCAAAGCTCACTTGAGTAAAGATTACAGAGAGAACCACTTATAAATCTTTATTGCTCAAATATGAGGAGCAAAAAGATTTTTACAAAGAATATATTTGTTCTCAAAGTATGAAAGTACAAGATAGCTTATGATTTGAAGTATATGCTAATCTTTTGTTTTTCTTATCATTCTCTTGTTTCTTAATGCATAAATGACTTTCATTTATACTCCTATGGCTAAATATAGCCGTTGGGGTGCATTAAATAAGAAACTAGCCGTTGTACCAACCAAAAATCGCGCCTGACATTTTTCTCTTTCATTGTTCACGGGCGTGACTATGCTTGTCACGGGGGTGACAGTTCTTCCCAAGCCATGACTGAAGTGGTGACCTTGGTCGTGAAGCTCTCTGGAATGTTTTGACATATTGAGTCACGGGCGTGACATACTCATTCACGGGCGTGATAATTTTCTCAGCCATGATCCAAGTGGTGACTCTGGTCGTGAAGCTCTCTGGATCAAAATGCATGAATCTTCACGGTGGTGACACCTTTATTCACGGGGGTGACTGAAATGCTTACTTCACGGTTTGTTTTTCTTTCATGGCCGTGAACTTCAAATGTTGGTTTTTGGTAACGGTTAGCTTCCTTCACGGGAGTGACCCCTAGAGTCACGACAGTGAACATGCTACAACTTGAATTTTGTTTCTCAAGGATTATTCTTCCAATTCTCCATTCTTGCTATTTTAATTCATGTCCTGTATAATATACTTACAAAAATAAGTATGTTAAATACAATATTGCTATATTATTTGTTATCATCAAAATGACATAAATACCCCTCAAGGTTTAACAATCTCCCCCTTTTTGATAGTGACAAATAATTTAGCAATATGTGATTTTTGAGAAGTCTCCCCCTCAAAATATACTTAGGATAAAAAATTTATCATGTGCAAGAATAGTAGATAATGATGTAGCATTTAAATAAACTTTAAGTATATGCAAGTTATATGAGAAGTATATCCAATTCATACCATAATTCCTTTTCAAGATATAAAGAATATGTATTGTATATTTAAGGTATACCATGGCATATTTTTATTTGTAACTTGCTTTAAGGTATATGCAAAGTATACTTAGGGTATATCTAAGATATATAACAAACTCAATTTTCCAATTATATACTTTGCATATGAAATGTTGAATCAAGATTTTTAAACCATTTTAAAGTCCATTCACTTTTTGATTCAAAGTTCTTATATTGCTGGTTTGATACCAATCCCTTATCATATATTGCCTATCATATATTCCTAGTTTTCTCCCCCTTTGTATATAAAATTTTGAATCAAGATTTTTTAAACCATTTCAAAGTCAATTCAATTTTAATTATTTGATTAAAATTCATTTACCTTAATATATCAAGTTTGATCTTATGTTGCCTATCATCTATTGCTTATCATATATTGCTAGTTTTCTCCCCCTTTTGTCATCAATCAAAAAGGATATGAAAATTGAAGTAAACAAAAGCAAATATAAATATCATAAATGAAAGGATACAAACTAAGTTAAAATATTCAGAAAGGAAATTTAGAATGCCATCAGATGGTAGGTTGAACAATTCTCCAAATGCGATGGCGCTGAGGGTGTTAGGATTATTGCAGAGTTGGAATTTCACCACTCCAGTAGGTGAAACCTGCAAGGTGCTAAGAAATTCCAGCGTTGGCTCCCTCAGAGTCGGCTGATGAATTTCAACAAACTCTTTGAGATGACAGGCTTGTAGTTGCTCTGTCATAGCCATCTCAAGCCCGAGACTATGGACTGTCTTCCAATCGAAGGACCTTGATGATAAAAGAGGTCTCTTCTTCAAAGTTGCATATCGAGGATGGCAATGCTCCAAAATGATGTTCATGAGGTAATCTGAATAACTCTTAGGTGCATGGGACTTCTTTCTCTTTCCCTTAGATGAAGCAGACTCCATATTTGAAAAAATTTGTTGTTTGATGGAGTTGAAAATAATTTTGACAGAAAATTTGATGTAAAACCCTAGAAATGTATGATTTCTGCTGAAGATTCGAACTTTGGGTGGTATTTATAGTGAAATTTCAAGTCTTTGGGGTCGGAATCTTCAATGTCTTAATGAATGAGAGTAAATGAGAGCAGTTTTGAGAGATGATAAGTTGAAATGAAGGTTGTAACCGGCTGTTTTCTTATATATTCGATACATTCACGGGCGTGACTTATGATTTCATGGGCGTGAATGGTCGTGTTCACGGTTTGCTGAAGCAGTGTTCCACCCGTGAATGAAGGCGTGAATAATTTCACGGGCGTGATCGATGAATATCACGAGCGTGAATGATCATATGTCTCGGGGGTGAATAAATCGTCACGGGCGTGAACTGTTGAATTTCACTACTTATGCCCGTGAAGCAAGCCGTGACACAAGACGTGAAAGCTTTTGTAAGTTTTGGGGTGTAATTTTTCATAGGAGTGAAAAATTGTCACTGACGTGAAAATCCATTTTCACGGGCGTTCCTCAAGCCGTGAAACTAAGTTCACCACTTGAAGCCGTGAACCATGTCGTGAAGCAAAGTCGTGAAAGATTCTGTGAGTTTTTGGGGCGTAATTGTTCACGGGAGTGAAAATTCATCACAGGAGTGAAAGTCCATTTTCACGGGCATGACTCAAGTCGTGAAACTAAGTTTCACCACGTAAAGCCGTGAATCATGTCGTGAACCAAAGTCGTGAACGACACTGCCTCTTTGGGCCATTTAAATCATGGGCGTGAATATATGTCATGGGCGTGACTCCCCTATAATTTTCATCAAATTGAAATTAAGTTCTACAACAAGACTAAATCATTTCAACAAAGATTCTACTTCTTAAAACATGAATTCTCATCAAAATTTCTATCTTATAACTTGTGATATGATTTAAGATCAACAATAAAAATTTCATATTCTTGCAATCACAAGGTTAATCCATCAATCATACCTAGTTCTCTTCTAATGAAATTAAATCTTTCCTCATTTAGAGACTTAGTGAAAATATCTGCTAATTGATTTTCTGTGCTTATAAATTCTAATTCAACATCTCCATATTGAACATGATCTTTAATAAAGTGGTGTCTAATGTCAATATGTTTGCTTCTAGAGTGTTGAATAGGATTCTTTGAAAGATTTATAGCACTAGTATTGTCACATTTTATAGGTATATGGTTTATCTCATGACCATAGTCCTTAAGTTGTTGTTTCATCCATAGAATTTGTGTACAACAACATCCAACTGCTACATATTCAGCTTCAGCAGTTGAGAGAACAACTGAAACTTGTTTCTTGCTAAACCAAGAAACCAAACATTCTCCAATGAAGTGACAAGTACCTGAAGTACTTTTCCTATCCAAAAGACTACCAGCATAGTCTGCATCTGAATATCCTATAATATAAAAAGATGAATTCCCAGGATACCATAAACCTAGATGCAATGATCCATGTAAATATCTTAAAATCCTTTTTACAACATTGAAATGAGATTCTTTAGGACATGATTGAAATCGAGCACATAAGCAAACACTATACATAATATCGTGTCTAGAAGCAATGAGATATAAAAATGATCCGATCATACCTCTATAAAGCTTTTCATTAATGCTCTTACCCTTTTCATCTTTATCCAATTTCGTTGATGTGCTCATAGGAGTCTTGGCATTTTTGCATCCTTCCATACCAAATTTCTTGATTAAATTTTTGGCATATTTGGATTGGTTGATGAATATGCCCTCATTGCTTTGCTTTATTTGTAGACCAAGGAAATACTTAAGTTCTCCCATCATGATCATTTCAAATTCCCTAGTCATGCATTTAACAAATTCTTGACAAAGCAACTCATTAGTAGAACCAAATATTATATCATCAACTTAAATTTGAACAATAAGTATATCATCCCTAGTCATGCACTTAACAAATTCTTGACAAAGCAACTCATTAGTAGAACCAAATATTATATCATCAACTTAAATTTGAACAATAAGTATATCATGCTTATGCTTTTTGATGAATAGTGTAGTGTCAACATTTCCCTTTGTGAAGCTATTTTCTAATAAAAAAGAACTTAGTCTCTTATACCAAGCTCTTAGAGCCTGTTTTAAACCATACAAAGCTTTTGAAAGTTTAAAAACATGATTTGGCAAATCATAACTTTCAAAACCTAGTGATTGTTCTACATACACTTCTTCATCTATATAACCATTTAGAAATGCACTTTTCACATCCATTTGAAAGAGTTTGAAATTCATGTGACATGCATATGCTAAGAGTATTCTTATAGCTTCAAATCTGGCTACAGGTGCATATGTTTCATCATAATCTATACCTTCTTCCTTATTATATCCTTTTGCAACTAGTCTTTCTTTATTCCTGGTTATTAACCCTTGTTCATCTAATTTATTTCTAAATACCCATTTGCTACCTATGACTTGATGATTCTTGGGTCTAGGTACTAGATTCCATACCTTATTTCTCTCAAATTGGTTCAGTTCCTCTTGCATGGCAATTACCCAACTTTCATCATTAAGAGCCTCATCAATGTTTTTAGGCTCAATTTGTGAAATAAAAGCAATGTCAGTGACTAAATGCTTGAAATGAGATATAGTACTTACTCCCCTTGATAGATCACCAATTATTTGCTCTTTTGGATGATCTTTCGTCATTCTCCATTCTTTTGGAAGTTCTTGTTCCATTTGTTCTTGATTTTGAGGAAGTGAATTTTCTTGATCGTTTTCTTCTTTTCCATTTTCATTATCAAGTTTTTCCATATTACCTACAACATCATCAAGAACACTACCTTTCACAAGATCAAGTCTACTAGATTCATTAAAAACAACATGCATGGATTCTTCAATCGTTAATGATCTTTTATTAAATACTCAATATGCTTTGCTGATTGTAGAGTATCCTAAAAAGATACCTTCATCAGACTTAGAGGCAAAATTTCCAAGATTGTCCTTGGTGTTCAATATAAAACACTTGTATCCAAATACTCTAAAGTATGATACCAAGGGTTTTCTTCCATTCCATAGCTCAAATGAGGTTTTTTTTAAAAGAGGTCTTTTGAAAACTCGATTTGAAATATAACATGCAGTGTTTGTGGCTTCTGCCCAAAAATAAGTTGGTAATTCATATTCATTAAGCATTGTTCTAGCCATTTCAATTAATGTTCGATTTTTCCTTTCAACTACCCCATTTTTTTGAGGTGTCCTAGGAGAGGAGAAATTATGTGAAATGCCATGTTCAAGACAAAAACTTTCAAAGTTTTCATTTTCAAATTCTTTCCCATGATCACTTCTTATTTTGAAATGCAGTACCCTTTTTCATTTTGAACTCTTTTAGCAAAGTTTTTGAAATTTTCAAAAGCATCACTCTTTTGAGCTAAGAAAATTACCCAAGTAAATCTAGAGTAATCATCTACGATGACAAATGCATAATGTTTTCCTCCTAAGCTAGCAATTCTAGTAGGTCCAAACAAGTCTAAATGCAGGAGTTAAAGAGGTTTTGAAGTACTTACTATGTTTTTGGCTTTGAAAGATGACTTGTGTTGCTTTCCTCTCTGACAAGGATCACATGTCCTGCCTTTTTCATATTTGACTCTTGGTAATCCTTTTACTAGCTCTCCTGTGCTGAGACTTTGTATTAAGTCCATGTTAGCATGACCGAGTCTTCTATGCCACAACCAAGATTCATCACTAGTAGTCACAAGACACTTAGAGAAATGGTTAGATAGTTCATGTAAGTTTATTATGTACATATTGATATCTCTATTTCCTTTAAATATTTCTTGACCATCGATAGAGATTACAAGACATTTATTTGAAGTAAAAATTACTTTGTTTCCTTTGTCACATAATTGACTTACACTTAACAAGTTATGTTTCAAGCCATCAACAAGTAAGACATCCTTAATAAAAGTAGTACCGTTAACACCAATAGAACCAATGCTAATTACCTTACGCTTTGCATTGTTTCCAAAGGTAACTTTACCTCCATCAATACTTTTGATTTCATTGAAGAGTTCTTTGTCTCCTGTCATATGCCTTGAGCATCCACTGTCTACTAGCCACGCATTTTTGTTTATTATGGACTTAAGGCATACCTATAGAATCACAAATCAAGTATGATATTTAGGTACCCAAATGAGTTTGGGTCCTTGGGGGTTAGCACATGAAGGTTCCCAATGAGCCTTCCTTATCTAGCAATGTTTATTTATGTGACCCATTTTCATACAATAATTACATTGTTTAGATCTAAACTTGATTTTTGGTCTTACACTGTGTTTAAATTCCATAATTCTATTTGACTGAATTTGGGAACAATGGCATGCACATTCATGATTAATTTTCATTTTTCTAGATGCATGCTTCATAGACATGAAGGCATGATTATTCTTTTTCTGTATAGAAGGTTTAACATTCTTATTTCTTGGTGCAGTTCTAACAGGTGTGGAGATGTGAGATTCTTTAGATTTAACAAATATAGTTTTGTGAGAAGATGATGATGTGTCCTTAAATCCTAGACCATGTCTAATTAAGGGTGGTCTTTGAGATACTATGAGAGTATCTACGCTTTCTTTACCTTTGTGAAATTTAGAAATGGAATTTCTAAGTTCCTTAACTTCATTTTTCAAAATATTATTTTCTTTTAACAATGCAATTGTTGAGGGTCTTGATGAGTATTCATCTAATGACTTTTGAAGAGATTCATTAGATGATTTAAGCTTTATGTTATCTTTTTCTAAACCATCTATCTTATTTTTCAAATTAGAGATATTATTTCTATAGGTATTAAATTTAGTTCTATATTTCTCTAATTCTACATTTAATTCTTCTATTAGGCTTTGCTCATCATCATCATTATCACTATCACTATTACTATCATTATCACTACTATCATTATTGAAAGAATATGAGTGCAGTGATCTTACTTTATCCAAGACGTGATCCTCAATAGCCATGAAGCATAGGTTGACCTCTTCACTTTCATTATCATCTTTTTCACTTGAAGAGCTTTTGTCATCCCATGTGGCTTTATGACCTTTCTCCTCATTGTCTCTTTGGTATTTGCTCTTATGCTGCTTAAGCCTTGGACATTCTGGTTTGATATGTCCTTTCTTTCCACATTCATAGCATTTTACCTCTTCCTTACTTCTATGTGTATCATTAGAAGTTTGTTTGAGTTTTCTTTGCCTGAATTTTTTGGAATTGCTCATTTTCTTCTCAATGATTCTTTTTAATCTCCTTGAAAGCATAGCGATGTCCTCATTTTCATCATCACTCATTTCTTCATCATCTTCACTTTCTTCTTGAGATTTTGAAGTAGAGGCTTTGAGTGCTAAGGGTTTTCTTTTCTTTGGCTCTGCTTCAAGCTCTTTACCTCTCTTTACTGCCATCTCATGTGTGAGAAGCTTGCCAATTAGCACATCAGTATTCATGATGCTCATATCTTCATTTGCTTCTTCTATGCCAGCAACTCTTGAACCATAGTCTTTAAGAGGAAGACTTCTCAGGATTTTATTGTTTACATCTTCCAAATTCAGATGCTTCCCAAGTTTCCTCATTCCATTTATAATGGATAGAAGACGGTTGGTCATGTCAGTGATTGACTCATTGGATTTCATCTTGAAGAGCTCATATTCTGAGGTTAGAAGTTGAATCTTCTTGGATTTGACTTGCTTAGTTCCCTCATGATAGTTCTCCAATGTCTTCCACATGCTATATGCTGTTGAGCAGTGTTGTATTCTCCCACATTCTTCAATAGATAATGAGCTTGATAGGATTGTCATTGCCTTCTTGTTTTTGAAATTTGTTATTCTTTGAGTCTCTGTCCAATCATCTCTTGATAGGATTTCCTCTTCACCATCAGCTCCTCTTCTGGTTGGTGGTGTCCATTCTTTTTGTACACTATCCCAGACTTCAATTCCTTCACTATCCAAGTATGTCTCCATCCTAAACTTCCAATGGGCATAATTTGCTCCATCGAAGTAAGGTTTGAGACTCTGGAATCCTTCACTGGCCATATCTTACTCTTTACTAGCGCTTTTTAGGCTTCGATACTAGACAAGGCTCTGATACCAATTGTTGCCCAGATATTAAGCCAAGAAGGGAGGTTGAATTAGAGTTTTAAAAATAAAACTTTAAGGTGTGGAAATAAACAATTAATTTTAGGAGGGATAGAGAAAATTTGACACATAGATTTATAGAGGTTCGGGTGTTAACAAACCCTACTCCTCTCCCCAATTGCAATTGGGAGTTTCACTAACACACTAAGTGTTACAATGGAGTTTTACAAGCTAACTCCCAACTATGGTGTTTCTCACAATGGTTCACACCTAACCCAGAAATCCCTTGTGTTTTAATGGCTCACACAATAACCAATTCCTTGTGTTTTTACAGGCTCACACAACACCCTACACTTTGTGTTTTACAGGCTCACACAAATAACCTACACTTTGTGTTTTACAGGCTCACACAAACAACCTTTTAATTTGTGTTTTGGAGGTTCACACAACTAACCCTTACAAGTGTTGTACTCTTAACCCAGAACTACCCAAAGCACACTTGAGTAAAGATTACAGAGAGAACCACTTATAAATCTTTATTGCTCAAATATGAGGAGCAAAAATATTTTTACAGAGAATAGATTTGTTCTCAAAGTATGAAAGTACAAGATAGCTTGTGATTTGAAGTATATGCTAATCTTTTTTTTTCTTATCATTCTCTTGTTTCTTAATGCATAAATGACTTTCATTTATACTCCCATGGCTGAATATAGCCGTTGGGGTGCATTAAATAAGAAACTAGTCGTTGTACCAACCAAAAATTGCGCCTGACATTTTTCTCTTTCATTGTTCACAGGCATGACTATGCTTGTCACGGGGGTGACAGTTCTTCCCAAGCCGTGACTAAAGTGGTGACCTTGGTCGTGAAGCTCTCTGGAATGTTTTGACATATTGAGTCACAGGCGTGACATACTCATTCACGGGCGTGACAATTTTCCCAGCTGTGATCTAAGTGGTGACTCTGGTCGTGAAGCTCTCTGGATCAAAATGCATGAATCTTCACGGGGGTGACACCTTTATTCACGAGGGTGACTGAAATGCTTACTTCACGGTTTGTTTTTCTTTCATGGTCGTGAACTTCAAATGTTGGTTTTTGGTAACGGTTAGCTTCCTTCACGGGAGTGACCCCTATAGTCACGGCAGTGAACATGCTACAACTTGAATTTTGTTTCTCAAGGATTATTCTTCCAATTCTCCATTCTTGCGATTTTAATTCATGCCCTGTATAATATAGTTACAAAAACAAGTATGTTTAATACAATATTGCTATATTATTTGTTATCATCAAAATGATGGAAATACCCCTCAAGGTTTAACAATCTTCATTATATGTTGCACTAGAGAAGTCTCCTCTACCATCTTAGAGAGAAAATGCAATTTAGATATCTCATGTCGCTTAGTTCGAGCTTTCTCATTGAAAAGCTCTCTTAGATGATACACGATGGTATTAGCAACTATGTTCTCATGCTAGTTTTGAAGCTTGGGAGATATTGAGGCAAGCATAATGCAACTTGCCAACTATTCATCAATAGGTACATCATCATTAGGAGGGGAGGGAAGCAGTTATTCCAAGACATAGGCTATCTTTTCATCTTTTAGAAGTATTCTCAAATTCCTTAGCTAATTAAGGAAGTTTGGGTCAGTCTATTTGTTGGATCCAAGAATTGAGTGTAGGTTCATGTTTGATGATATGATTCTAGCAACCTAGATGTAAAGAAAGATCATGTTAGAGTACGTACTACATACATGAATATTAGGTCTTTAACAAATGCATATTATTACTCTTAATTATTTTATTACGAACCTATCGCCCTCACTTTGAATCCAAGAGAACCCATTGAAAGCTTTCCTAGTGGGTCAGTATCCAACATCACTAAGAATGACCTTCGGTGTGTCCAACTAGCCACCTTATGTCAATTGCTAGGTATCTCATACCAATTGCATTTTTTTATTCAACACTGAATTATTGTGCTATCAACTCTTGATACCTGTGTATCTCATATGCATTGGCCCAATATTTCCTCTAATTCACATTGACCTTATATGTTCCTAACAAGCTAATGTAACTAGTTAAAACTGATTCATTAATCATGAAATCATATTTTGATGGTTTGAACATATTCTTGAACATATTTTTGATGGTTTGAACATATTTAATTGGTTCCAACCCCATTGCTTCTTACTCTAATGAAATTCAATTATAATCTACTACTATGTAATCTAATTACATAATTTCTTCATAAGAAAACCTCAACTTATATTTGAGGGGAGTGAGATAAGAAGAGAAATATAATAGAGAGAATAGAGAAGGCAGAGACTCGCATATTCTTTTTACCAAAAACAAAATTTCCATGCATGATAAATCACATTGTTCTAGTCCACAATCATATCGTCATTTCATTCCATACACCCCTAGCATGTGTTCTCTAGTGTATAAATAAAGGTAATCTATTAAAGTAATAATTTGGGTTCCCTTTGTTTCAACTCTTGAAACATTATTTTGATTGTTTGGCCTTAATGAAATTCATCATATATTCAATATTTAATCTCATTAAATAATCATTTAAATATTTACAAACACTTTCTAAAAGAAAAATCATGTAAATTAGGCATACATTTAATCATATAAAAAAGTTTCCTAAAATTGCCTACTTTGCCAACTAGGTTACTACCAATTTAATGCATGCAACATTTAAATCCGAATTTTAATAAATAAATCACATTATATATCAAATTAAATATGAACATATTTAATTCATAATTAAATTGCCTTAATTATTTATTATTTTGTTGCCAAATAGGATTAAACAATCATATTTATAATTGCATACTAAAATCCTAGTGAAACAAGGATTAGAAAACTTTTTTCTAATTCAAATTAAATTTTGTTTGAAAAATTCTCAAAATTTGTAGAGTTTCTTTTTATCATTATAACAAGCTAATAATCAGTTTAAACTAATTAAATTCATTCTTCAGACATTCTAAATCATTAAAAACTTAACTAGCAAACCAAGTTCTTAAAATTGCCTAAATTGAATCATACATGAACTAGGATTCTTTAGAAAATTTAAGTACGTATTTAATTTGAATTTACCATGAAATTGATGTAAAAATACATCATTAATATCTCATAAACATGAAATTAAGTTTCTGGTCATAAAATTATATCACATTAAATTGAACAACACAAAATAGTCCCATCACACGGTAAGGTTTATACCCTAGTTACTAGTTTTATTTGTTCTATAATGAAAAATGATTTTTACATCAATTAAGTAGTTGCAAACAAGTTAAAAAAGATTATAAATATGTTATAAACATGTTTGATTAATTATATTAATAAACCAAAATCGAACATCCCCAAAAAGGATTCAATTTGCAACACTAGGTTTCATAAACCCTATAAATACCAGCAATATGCACAATTTCGAATTTTATTTTTAAATCTAATTTAAACCATTAAATTCTTATCAACAACATCTTATATCATCATATAATGGAATGAAAAATAAAATTTGAGGCCAAACACAGTCAAATTCATTTTTAACGGAAGGAGGGAATCCAAGTTATTCATTTTCAATCAATCTCATTCATACTTCAATTAAATCAAAAATTAACTTACATAGGATGGATTGATACCACTGTTGGGTTTTGAACATGCATTTCACACATATGGTAGTCAAAATTTAAAATTTAATCAAAACTAGAACCTATGAAATGCCCTATGTATATTAAAATCGATTTGAACCATTCAATGAGAGAAATTGATTATCTTTGTTTGCAACTCTTGAATTTCCAAGTTGTGAGCCTTTCCTTATTTGTTAGGTTGTAGCAAGTCATAAAAATATAAAGGTAGAATTTCCTCTAAGAGTATCCATATGAAGGAAAAAGAAGAAACCTCCAAGGAGATGGTATGACAACGATCCAAAATGCCTAGCTATGAAAAATTATCTTATGAAAGAGATAAATGAGACAAGAAAAATAACTCTTATTTTTCTTAAAGGTTCAACCACAAAATTGACTCCTTTAAATGATTATTTATACTATTTCTAAACCTTTTCAGGGTTGGAAAAGGAAAAGTTCTAATGGACCTCTTTCCCTAAGGTACATAGCCTCATGATGACCAATTAAGTCAACAATCTTAATCTAAATTAGATTTGTCCCACTTTTATAACTCTTACAAAAGGCTCAATTCTCTTTCTCTTTGACTTGGATCTTATCCAAAACCCATCTTACATGTCTTTTATTCCCTCTATGCATGTGACCTAATAGGTTTTCTAGACATATTGGTACCTCAAGTCTCGGAAGGAATCCTAATCTAATTAGGATTCTACGAGTCAAACTCTTTTATCCCATAATTGATTTCCATTCAATTTTCCTTAACTTAACAAATCATAAGCAGTATCTAGCAACACATCATGACCACCTAATTAACCAGAAAATCAGTAGTTTGGCTTTTAACCTTTCCATAGATAATTATCGTACAATTCATTCTTTCACCATATTATACCTTATTTGGTTCAGAGTATGGATTATGTGTCAACTCACATATAGTCCAAATGATATTAGTTCTTATCTATGAGTCTCATTACTCTACTAGACATGACCTTGAAGACCTTCCTTAAGACTTGTCCATGATGGCTAAGGATTTCTGAGTAATGATCTCTACAATAGGCTACATGTATACTCTTCTTCTATCAGGAGTTATGAATCCTTTGTTGACTACTCAACTACCTTTCAGTGTCTCATGTTATACACAATCACCACCCTATGAGTAACCTCTTAAAGGCAACAAGGAGTGGAGACAAAGTATATGATTCAGTATCCAAGATAACCTTGAGCATCTCAAGTCTAAGGATACTTGCACCATTCCTATGATGAAACTATCATTGACATTGAATAGGTATCCATGTGATTGTCCCATAGCAAGTCATCCAATGTACTTGGCTAATTTAGCAAGCATCCACATGTTAACGCTAAACATCTCATGTCTTCAACTTATAAGATCAGTTGTTTATCCGAGTCAATGAGTATAACGAGTGCTAGTCTACTTGGATTAACAATGTCTCATCTTGTTAATTTGGGTTAACAAGATGAGACATTGTTAATCCAACGACTAGGGATCATTTAGGTATAAACATAATTGTACATGATATGAATCTAACTATTGTGATCTCATCATGATTTTCTTCATGTTGTGTTAGATTCCAAGAACTTCATTAAACAGTCTAATATATAAACCAAATTCATATATGAATGAACACCAATATAATGTAGAGTTCTCCAAAGAACTCCTACTAGGTACTGCTCCCATTTTAATGGCACTATATAGATTTAGAGATGAGAGAATTGAAGGAACAATTATAGGAGTTGATGAACAAGGATTTCATCAGGCCGAGGTGTCCTTCTGGGATGCATCAATCCTTTTTGTTAAAAAGAAATATGGGTCTATGAGGTTGTGCATAAACTACAAACAACTAAATAAAGCGACTATAAAGAATAAATATATGTTACTGTGTATTGATGATTTATTTGATCAGTTGAAAGGAGTTAGAGTGTTTTCTAAAATCAACCTACAGTTAGGATATCATTAGTTGAGAATCAAATGAGAAGATATTGTCGAGACTAATTTTTGAACCAAATATGGCCATTATGAGTGTTTGGTTATGCCTTTTAGGCAAACCAATGCTCCTACGACATTTATGAATTTAATGAATAAGGTTTTTTGGCCATATTTGGATATGTTTGTGGTGGTTTTTATTGAAGACACATTGTGTAACACCCCCTTACCCCACTTTAGTTCAGCGAGGTAAGTAAGAATTACCCGACTAACTATTTAAAAGATTAACTAAATGAAGTAAAATTTTGTTTTTTTACAAAAATATTACAAACACCAAAATAAAATTATTACAAGCACAAATATTCAAAATTTTTATTTATTTATAAAATATATTATTTTACATTCACATTATGTCCATTATACTAGATGTACAATCCCTGATATGTACTAGATGAAATAAAATTATAATTTAATTTACAAAGTTTTTAACAAAATATACCAAAAATAAGTCCAAATCTTTTAGCTGCTTTCGTCCTACTACCCTTCTTCTTCTGACAATTATACTATATATGGCTGCCTTTTAAAACCTACGCGAGAGGAAACCACTCGCGCTAAGCTACTAGCTTAGTGGTGCTTGAAGGATAAAAATTTTACATACATATATTTTCTTACATATCATTTATTCATTCACAAATAAGATATCAAATAAAAGAATTATATGAAAATAAATAAATGTCAACAAACATTTAATATTTAACTATTTTTATTTATCACAACTACATATTTTTATATTATTGTTATTTTTTTTATTTTTTTGTGCCCATAACACCTATAACCGAACTAACTAATAGAAATAATGGGGTTGTCATTACCTGCTTAATAATTTTGTGTCGAGCACATTTATAAATTTGTCATTACCGAATTTTATATTTGACATCAAATGCCTTAAATCGCCTTATTGGCATGTCAAACTACTCTCTATTCTAGTTCTAGATTAAGTGTCTTAGGCCTTAACTATTTTTATATTTATTCACAATATTTTCAAAAAATGATAATTGTACTACATTTTCACATATTTGTATATTTATTTTTGTTCTTTGTTTCCATTGTTATTGCATTAAAATCTCACACATAAATAATTTATTAAACATTTATAATTACTATTAAATTCAAAATTCACATTAATTACTACATATACTCATCACACCATACCCAAATTTCAAGTTTTCATATATGGTATATTACAGACATGACTTTGGCCTTCATTTTTAGCCCATTTATAATTTGAATTTGAAGTTATAGTCTTCTGATATTTCATAGGCTATTGTCTCAGCTTTTATATGGATCAAAAATCACTCAAATCCAAGTTTTCTATCAAAAGTTATGGTCTTTTTACTGAAGAGCGTTGCATTAATTTTACCCAATATTTTCTAGGTACCTACAGGTTTGAGAATTTATGTCCAATTTTTAGCCCTTTTTCCATCAGAATTTGAATCAGGTTCTGAATGTAATTTTTAGAATTATGAGTCCACATTCATTTCCAACTAATTTCACCTCAATATCATTACCACATAATTAGTTATGATCAAAATAGTCAAGATTGTTCCAAAATTTTTGCAGCAGGGTCATCAACTAACACAACCCTATCTACCAATTACAATCATCATATGCATTCATTTTTATGCCAAAGTTTCCAGATCTATCACAATTGTATTCACATATCTTAATGATTTCATAGCATTTGGTCTCATTACCATATAAAACATCAAAAGCAATAACTAATCATATTCCATATCAAACCACATACATATCAACCTTAATACATAATTACACACATTTGAACAACATAAAATTTTTATCAAAGAAGCACATACCTTGTAACTTCCACTAATTAGAGTTTAATTAGAATAAGTATGTGGTATACATAGGAAATATATGATAGACAATAGAGATTAAAATTAATGGAATAAATGACTAAATTAGAAATTAAAATGAATTAATGATTGACATGATAAAATTGAGCAAATTAGACCGCATAATTAAATTGTACTTTTGGTAAAAAATTTTAAAGGGACTAGATATAAGTAAATTTGTAAAAAAAAAATTAAAAAAACAGAAAAGTGCTCAACAAAAAAATAGAAAAAAGGCACAACAGAAAAAAAAGGGAAAAAAATGAATAAAACGGGCGAAGGGAGGGGAAGGGGAAAGTCAATTAAGACTTTGCCCTATTTTATTCTAACTTCTACATTCTTCTTCTTAACATCATCATCCATTTCCTTCCTCCATACAACAGCCCCAATTATTCATCCTCTCCTTCATGATTTGCAAGATATTCACTCCAAATAAATATGTTCTTGGTAAGTAATCTCTTTTCCATAGTTATTGTGTTATTAAAGCTTTTTGGGTTATGTTTCTGCAGTGTATTTCACTCTATTTTTTATTATACTATGAACTAAATTTGGAGAAGTGTAAAATATAAAAGTTGTTCATTTATGTCTTATGTATTTTCCTGTTAAATTTTATTGAATTATCTTGAGTATATGAAGAGAAATGGTCATTTGAGTGAGACTGATTCCTAGAAGAGCATCAACAAGATACTCCACCATTTTTGCTTAATTGGATCATCTTAATTGCTGAATCTAAGGTGACTTAAAACATAAAAGTTGTTTCCCTATTTATGGGCTAGGTTTCTACCAAAATTAGTAAAAATATATCTTGTGTAGGTGGAGTTATAGTGAAATGAACTATGATTGTTCCTTGATTGAGCTGATTTCACCTACCTGTGCAGCTCCAGTAAATTCGTGTTCCTTTTTGAGCTTTTTAAAGGTCAAAATTTCCAAAGTATAAAACCTAAAAGTTTTTTTTATATATCTTATCTAAGTTTATGTGATAGTCTCACCTTAAAATGTCATTTATTTTGTGAGTTATGACCTGAACAATTGAACTAGTCGGGTTGGTACTCTATGCTAAACTAGTTCTAGATTATCTAGTGTTTGAGGACCTTAGAAATAGAATATGGAAATGAGGTAAACCTGAAAAACGTTCCAAATTAATTTATATAAATGTATAAAAATTTACATAATATTTGAATATACATGTGAAAGATATAAATATTTAAATATAGTACCCCAAAACTGCCTAAGGGCAGAAAATAGAGCAACATTTAAAATTATACTAAAAATTGTGTAATAGTTAAAAAATTATGAAATTTTATTATGTTTTATTTTTACATGTTAAATTTAATTAGGATCATGAATTATATAAATTGGATAAGTTTAGAAAAAGTTATAAATCCAATAGTTCTAAGAGGTCCTGTTCAGCTTAAAAAAATTGTAGTTATTTATTTAAACTATATTAAGAATAAATATTTTATCAATGTATTAATTATTTATATTTTCAAATTAGGATCTCAACAAGAAAAAGAACAATAAAAGTGAACAAGCTCTGAGTTTATATTTTGGAAAAGAAAAACACTATCGAGATTTGTACATATATGTATTCTGGTTTGCTCTTATGCATAATTATGTGTGTATGACATAACTTATATGTCAAAATGATGAAATTATATATTATGGCATGTTTTAAAATTATAGAAATGTTACTAAATATGAACTTAACATTATGCTAATATTGATAAAATATCATGTTATTGCATGGTTTTGAAATAAATTGTGAGTATATTATTATATTAATATGAAATAAGTATTGGTTATAGAAACAAGTAATTAATGGTGTTAATTGTCCATTTCTCTACCTGAGGATAGACTTAGGATAGATGGAACACCATTAAGGGGGATTTACGATACCGATATTGATATGATTAAAGGATAGGGTAGCTATAGCTCTGATAGCACCTTGATCTTAATTACAAGATAAATGTTTATACTAGGTCAAGGTGGCTAAAGCTCCGCGAGCACCCTTGACTTGAGATTATAGTGAGTAGGATGGCTTAAACTCCACGAGTGCCCCTATTTCACACCCTATATCTAGACAGTCCGGGAATAAAATTTTGGGCTAATAAATCATAGAATGAAATATGAACATTTATTAATTGATGTAAGTAACAAAGTACAAAATGCTTACATAAGGTGGTGCAAATGTAATTATTGAATAAGGTTATTATGTTATCCTTTTATGTTATGTATTTATTTATTTTATATGACCAATACATAATAAAATTTGATGGGCCATGATTTTATTTGAGACATGCATTTGTGTGACTGTCTAGGGAAAACTTTAATGTTTATATTTACCACCAAGATAAAGATAGCTTAGCATGAGTTCTTCTCATGCAGGAATTGGAGCTGTAACTAGTAGAAATCCAAGCCCATATCAACGGAGGCACAAAAGACGAGTCAGAGGGTTGGTTACTTATTATATTTTTTTAGTTTGACCATTTATATGGTTTGTGGTAGACATATCTCATATGTTAATGTTGTATATGTAAATAATTATGTAATATAATCCGGTGCCATATGTGTATACACATAATGATCAATATATATTGTTAATTAGAATGACTAGCCTAAACCAATACAAATAAATAGATTAAGTTATTTAAAATTAAAAAGTTTGAATTCGATCAAATTTATTGAGTTAAGCTTGTGGCATCCTATTTATATATAGGAGATTATTCCTAATATATAAGTAGGGTGTCACATACCTAATCAGCCTTGGAGCTTCCCTTTATCCTTTTTTTCCTCCCTTTACTAGTTTGCTTTCTCCTTGCCTTTGTCACCCTCTTTAGGGTCTCTCTTTTGTTCACTTGGTTTTCCTACACAACCATACCCTATCTCAATTCTATCATTCATTTTCAAAGCCTTTCATGCCTACAAAAAAATACTAATGCTCATAATATGTTTTATAATTTAATTTAGCCAAAATGTACTAAGGTTAAACTTCCTTCTTGATATATCATGGCTGCCCGAAAATCTTATCATAGGTCCCAATTTTGTTTTTCAAATCAACACTATTATCACACTTTATCTATCACCAATTGTATTGCTTCTAGGTTATTTTCAATTTTTCCAAATTTAACTTAATCAAGGTAGCCTCTTATTCCTCCATTAGAGTTACATTTCTCTATTTTTTAAGTCATAAAAAAATTAACTAACATCAATTATCATTCATTAAAAGTTTAACTACAATTTTCTTCAACTAGTTATTCCAAGGGTAGAGAGGAACACCATTTCTAGTTCCAATCTTGCCACATAACCTTAATCTATCAATCTTAATCATATCTATCATCCTTATGGGTCTCAAATGGAAGGAAAAAGTTTGAATTTAAGATGAATAAACTCACCTTAATGATTGTCCAAGGTGGGCCAAAATTCCCCCTAAAATTTCTCCATTTTCTTGTCTTCTTTCTTCTTTCCTTCTTGCCCTTTTGCTCCCTTTATGGCAAGAACTCTTTAATTCTAAATTTTTCTCTCTTAAAACTATTTTTTTCTCTCTTTTTCAATCTTGGATTGAAGCAAAATGGTGGCTTATTGAGGGACTAAAGTGGACATCCAAATGGTGGGAGAGAGGAAGAAGAAGATAAGTTAAACTTTTTGTGGAAGAATGTAGAAATTGGTCATCTTTTTTACTTTTATACCCAAATTAAGGAGTGGGTCCCACTAATTAAAATTAATCCTAATTCTCATTGGTTCATTAACTTAATTAATCTTGATTAACTTTTAAACTTTGAGAAATTCCTTATTTGCCACAAATTTCCTCATTTTCACATTTTGCCCCTAACAATTCCCATAATATCGATTTTTTCCATAGGAATTTTTTTTTTCAATTCTAGCACTAATATTTTTAATTCCCAACTAATAGTACCCTTAATTATTAGTCATATTTTTATGGATTCAAATTTAGACTCCGATTGAACCTGCGCACCCCACTGTGGTCATGCACAATCAGGGCCTAAATCACTGGATGTTGCACATTGGTATATTCCAAGGGTAGAGAGGAACACCGGTTGTATGTCAAACTCTCTAAGTGTGAATTCCAGCTTAACAAAATTGCTTTTCTTAGGCATATAGAGTCAATAGAGGGTATTAGAGTGGATTCCAGTAAGATAGTCGCGATCATGTGTGAGCAACCACAAAGAAATGTAACTGAGATCAAAAGTTTTCTAGGCTTGGCAGGGTTCAACAGGAAGTTTGTGAAAGATTTTTCCATCGTTACTTCTCTATTGACACAGTTGTTGAGAAAAGCTATGATGTATGAATGGGATGACAAGTGTCAAGTTAGTTTCAATAGATTCAAATGTATCTTGATAAAGGCTCTAGTTTTGACACAACTAATACTTGATAGAGATTATGTCATGTACAATGATGTCTTGCACAATGGGTCAGGTTGTGTCTTGATAGAGGAAGGGAAGGTTGTGGCATATGCTTCTAGGCAACTTAAATTGCATGAGAGGAACTATCCTACCCATGATTAAGAGCTAGTAGCAATTGTGTTTGCTCTGAAATATGGCAACACTACCTTTATAGGGAGAAATGTCACATCTTCACCGACCGCAATGGTTTGAAATATCTCCCTACCCAAAAGAAGTTGAACATTAGGAAATGGAGATGGTTAGAACTGATTAAGGATTATAATTATATCATTGACTATCATCCGGACAAGGTTAATATGGTAGTAGATGCATTGAGTAGGAAGTTTTTAACAGAGTTTCACTGTGATGCTCACTATGATGCCTCATTTATATATTAGGGATAATCCCATATATATAAGAAGGATGCCACAAGATTAATTAGATAAATTTGTCTAAATTAAAACTTTTCCATTTAATAACTTAATCCATTTATTTATATTAGGTTAGGCATGTCATTCTAATTATCAATATATATCATCATGTTATATATGCACATGGTACTTGATTATATTACATAATTGATCCCTTGTGGTATACTAACCTTACATATAACTATTTACATATACAATATCAAAATATATGACATGTCTACAAAACACATGCATGCTCAAAATCGAAAAGAAAATTGATAAGTAACCAACCCTCTAACTAAATCTTTTGTGTCTACTCTGATATAGGCTTGGATTTCTTATTGACCAACTTCATGATCTACTATCTAAAACTTCAATTTTTGTGTGAAAAGAACTCACGCTAAGCTATCTCTAGCTTAGTAATACATATAGGCATTAAAATTTTCCCCGATTAGTCACACAAATGTATGTCTCAAATAAATTATGGCACAATTAATTTTATTACATATTTTTCATATATAAGAAATAAGTAGATAACATAAAAGAATAACATAATAATCTTGTTCAATAATTAAATTCTCACTACCTCATGTAAGCATTTCATACCTTGTTACTTATGTAAATAAATAAAATTTTATATTGCATTTCATAGTTCATTAGCTAAAAATCTTGTTTTTGGATAGTCCGGATAAAGGGTGTGAGATAGGGGTATTCGCAGAGCTTAAGTCACCCTACTCACCAAAATCTCAAGTCAATGGCGTTCACAGAGCTTCAGCTACCTTGACCAAATATAATCACATCATTTGTGTGTAATTAGGATCAAGGGTGCTCTCAAAAGTATAGCCACCATGTTCCTAAATCGTATTAATATCGGTACCGTAATTCTCCTCTCAATGGTACACCATCTATCCTATGTCAATCCTCAGGTAGAGAAATGAGCGATTAAAATCATTAATTAAATGTTTTTATCATGTCTTGATTTGCCATAACCAATAATCATTTCGTATTAATATAATTATATGTTCAGAATTTGTTTCAAAACCATGTAATAGTATGATATTTCATCAAATATTACCATAGTATTAAATTCCAAATTATAACATTGTTATAATTTTAAAACATGCTATAATATATCATTTCATCATTTTGACACATAATTTATGTCATGCAACACAATCATGTATTAGGGAAAACCAAAATATATATTTGTACAAACCTCGATAGTCTTTTCCTTTTCCAAAATATAAACTCGAAGCTTGTTCACTTTTGTTTCTCTTACTCTTGATGATAGCCTAATTTGAAAATATAATTAATCAATACATTGTTAAAATACTTATTCTTAATATAGTTTAGATAAATACTATAATTTCTCTTAAGTTGGAATATGATCTCTTAGAACTTTTGAATCAATAAATTTTTCTACACCTATCCAATTTATGAGAATCTTATTAAAATTAACATGTAAGACTATAACATACTAAAATTTCAGAATTTTTATACTATTACACAATTTTTAATGCAATTCTAATAGCTGCTCTATCTTCTGCCCTTAGATAGTTTTGGAATATTGTATTTAAAAATTCATATCTTTTAATGAGTACATTTAATTATTTTGAAACTTTTCAAAATTTTAGATAAGGTAATTTGGAACATTTTTCATGTTCACCACTTTTCCAAAATTTTCCTCTAAAGCCTTCAAATATTAAAGAGTCTATAACTAGTTCAATATAAAGTGACAACCAGACCCGTATCCATTGTTATGATCATAACTCACAAAATACATAACATATTAAGGTAAGACATCCACATAATCTTAGACAAGATATAGACTTAAAACTTTTATATTTTGCATTTTGATTAATTCGATCTACAAAAAGCTTATAACTCTTATAATTAGGGCTTAGTAATTAATATGGATTAAGAGATATAAGTATATGATTAAGGGTTAATGAAAGAGTTAAAAAGAGACAAGAAAGTGAAATGTCATAGGGTTCATGCCTGTGATAATACTTTCATGACCATGAACCATTGCAAGATGAAATTTTAGGTTTAAACAGATTCACAGCCGTGACATAGTTGTCATACCCGTGAACATTGTCAGATATAAATTTGGGTTGTTCTTTCCTTCTTTGACAACCTAAAATAAAAATTAAAAAAAGAACCATAGAATTTGAAGTTTCTCATACCAAAGGCTAATAATGCCTTATGTTTTCCTTTAATTCCCAACCCTAAACACCTAATCTAAAGTAAAAGATCAAGGTTTCAACAAGTTATTGGGAAAAAAAAAAGCATGAAGAAGTGATATTCTTGAGGGGTCCGAACCTGAGAAGGAAGATAAATCTCCTTTTCCTGTTGTGTTTCCTTTGATTAAAGTAAAGAATCACATTTTCCTTTCATTTTTACAAGCTTTCCTAGCTTTGAACATGTCTAGTTCGTTTATGGTAGAGACCCATTTCAAATGGGTTAGGTTATGGCTTGATCTTGAGAGTTTATGGTTAACGACCTCTCTTCAAGTTTTTTAAAGGTTATAACAAGTATTAGTAAAATGGTATATGAGAATAAGATTAAAAAGAGGGTCAAAGTTAGGGTTTTCATCTTTATGGTTGTAAAGGCTAAGTTCAAAGGTTATAGACTATGATATATAAATGTTATATGTGATAGGAGTTGAAATAAACCCACCAAAAGGATAAGCAAGCTTGATTTTGAGGCTCCATTAGAGGTATGTACATATATGCATCTAAATTATAAAATATGGCATGTGTGATTAATGTGTGATAAATGAATTATAAACTTTAAATGCTAGTTGATTATTGTACTAAGATGAAAAGTAGTAATGAATGCCATGATAAATGTAATTAATTGAATGACATGAGCATGAATGCTAAGTTAGGAAAGAATTGCCTTGATAAGGATGTTTGAAAGGAATTTTATTGCTAAATGATATGAATGTATCTTAAGAGGTATTAATGAGCACAAGTTATGTTGATGGAAAGGTAAGAAGAGGTTATTGAACCAGAAATCTTAAAAAGGTATTAAATGAATTGATAGGATAAGTTAAGTTGAAATATGCTTTTATGTGTTTATATGATGCTCTAACATGTTTTAAATGTATGTTTGAGATGAATGTTGATAGGAAAAAGGTTGTCATGGGACAAGCCTTAGAGACCTTGCATGTGACTTGTAATGAATGCATGTTTGTAACGTTGTTAACTACTAGAAAACCCAAATTCACATATGTGACTAGGTGTTCATGACCATGAATCTCCAATGTCACATCCGTGACTATATTCTTCACGATCGTGAAGAAAGTGCACAAAATGAATAGAAGCATTAAATTACGGGTAGAGGTGCTTATGAATGAACCTTAATGATCATGAACACGTAGTTCACACCCGTGAATCTTGATTTAAAGGTAATATGCCAATTATTTCAATGGTTACAATACAATGGCTATGCACATGATTCAAAATGATATGATTGAAGTATGCTTATACAATTTCCAGCACAAGGATGTTACATGATGAGTTTCCATATGAAAAAGTATATATGCGATATGATATAAATGTTATATTGAAGTGTAATAAAGGTAATATGAACAAGTAAAGCCCATACTTGATACTAATACTACAGTATGATAGATGGTGCACCATTAAAGGGGCATACGGTACTATAGTTATATATATTTACTCAGTCAATGTGGCTTAAGCTTGGAGAGCGCCATTTACTTAAGGAGTTTGGACTAGCACATATGATTACAGACAGTGGTAGGGTGGCTTAAGCTCACAGAATGCTCTTATTCACAACCCATATCCAAATAGTCCATATTGAGAGTTATTGGGAAATCAATCTAAAATGACTAAAAGATAAAGGAAATGGAAAGGAAGTTCAATGACATAAGTATACATGTTTTATTGTTAAGATTATATGCAATGGTTACCATGATATGTTTAATGATTTTTGCTTAATATCATAAAGTAAAGTATTTAATATGATTTGATGTATTCAATGCCATACCATAATCTAATATAAGATGCCATGATATTTTCTTAGGATGCTAAGTATATGTTAATGTTTAATTGCACGTGGAATTTCTATGCCTATATATACCACTAAGCTTTCAAAAGCTTAGCATGTGGGTGTTTTTCAATGCAGGTTGGAGCCTAGTAGACAAAGGTAGAGATTTATCATGAGAAGCTAGCCCAACATTAGAGACAACAGAACAGGCTCTAAGAGGTCAGTGAAATTTTATGTCATGCTTTTGCATTTTGTACATGTATTTTCTTATAGGGTTTTTTTACCCACATATATGTCTGTAATGTAAGGATCATGTAATTTATGCATATAATTTTGTAAACCCTTGGATAAGGGTTAGTCATCTTAATGAAATTGTAATTTTAAATATTAAGTTAATGTTTTATCTGTGTTTTATGTTTTATGCAAGTTATTATGGTCATGGTGCAAAGAAAAAGTTTTAATTTCATAGGTTTTCTATATAAACATTGTGTGGCATTTGCTCGTTTAGTCGGGCTAAGTTAGGTGAAAGGGCGCTACATAGCTCAAATATGAGGACGAATTTAGCTGCACATGTATAAGGAAATAGCTCAATCAAGGAATAATCATGGTTCATTTAACTATAACTCAACCTGCACAAAATAGATTTATACGAAATTTGGTATAATACTAGATAATGCATAGGGTATAACTTTTATGCTTTGAGTTTCCATTAATTTGGCCTTTAAGATAATCAAAATAAGCAAACACAATGGGGTGTCTTGTTGATACTCTTATGGGGACCAACTCACTCAAATGACAATTTCTTTATATACACAAAAATCATTTAATATTATTTGGCAAGCATATAAACAAGACATAAATGAACAACTTGGATGTTTAACACTTCTCCAAATTAAGTTCATAAAGCCATCAAAATTAGAGTGTAAACAACTTCTGCAATATAACTCTAATAGCTTTAAATAACATAAGAATTGTTGCCCAGATATTGAGCCAAGAAGGGTGTTTGAATTGGATATTAAAAATTTAACTTTAAAAATGCAGAATGAAAAGTTAAGTTTAGGAGGGATAGAGAAATTTGACACAAGGATTTTTATAGAGGTTCGAGTGTTAACAAACCCTACTCCTCTCCCCAATGGCAATTGGGAGTTTCACTAACATACTAAGTGTTACAATAGAGTTTTACAAGCTCACTCCCAACTATGGTGTTTCTAACAATGACTCACACCTAACCCAGAAATCCCTTGTGCTTTGATGGCTCATACAATAACCAATTCCTTGTGTTTTACATGCTCACACAAACAACCTTTACCTTGTGTTTTATAGGCTCACACAAATAACCTTTACCTTGTATTTTACAAGCTCAAACAAACAAACTTTCTTTGTATTTTAGAGGCTCACACAACTAACCCTTACAAGTGTTTTACTCTTAACCCAGAAATACCCAAAACTCATTTGAGTAAATGATTATAGAGAGACACACTTACAAATCTATATTACTCAATAAATGATGAGCAAAAAGATTTTTACAGAGAATAAATATTAAATGCACAAAATGGCTTACAACAAGATTTTGATTCAAAATATTAGCAATTCTCTTGTTCTGGATGCATAAATGACTTGCATTTGTACTTCCATAGCAAATTATAGTCGTTAGAATGCATTTAATATGAAACTAGCCATTGCACCAACCCTAATAATCGCACCTGACACTTTTTCTCTTTCATCTTTCACGGGCGTGACTCTGTGTGTCACGGTCGTGACTGTTCTTCCAAGTCGTGACTTAAATGGTGACCTTGGCTATGCAGCATTCTAGAAGATTTTGAAATGTTTGTTCACGGGCATGATATATATCTTCACGGGTGTGACAACCTTCCAAGACGTGGTCCAAGTGATGACTTTGGTTGTGAAGCTCTCGGGAAGAATTTGTCATGTTTTTTCATGAGCGTGACATTTCTTTCACGGGTGTGACTGAACTGCTCATTCACAGTTACTATCTTCCTTCATGGTCGTGAACTTTAAATGTTGGTTTATTAGCGCTACGCTTCATCACGGGAGTGACACATAGAGCCACGGGCGTGAACATGCTATTTCTTCAATTTTATCCTTTAAAGATTAATCTTCCAGTCTCTATTCTTACTATCTTATTTCATACCCTGTTTAATAGACTTAGACAACAAGTATGTTAAATATATTATTGCTATTTTATTTGTTATCATCAAAATAAGGGAAATACCCCTCAAGGTTCAACAATCTCCCCCTTTTTTATGGTGACAAATAATCTAGCAATATGTGCTTTTGATAAGTCTCCCCCTCAAAAGATGCTTAGGATAAAAAATGATGAAGTGCAAGAATTGTAGAGAATGATGAAGTGTAGCATCAAAATAAACTTTCTAGTTTTAAGTATATGCAAATTATATGCAAAATATATCCAATGTATACCAAAATTTTCTTTAAAGCATGAAGTATATGTATGGTATATTTAAAGTATATCAAGTGCACATTCATTTACGTAACTTGCATCAAGGTATATATGCAAAGTATACTTAAGATATCTTTAAGATGTATAAAGCTCATTTGCATACTTGCATATTCATTTTGAATCAAAATTTAAGTACTGCACTTAACTTTAAACTTAACTTTAAACAATATATTGCTAGGTTTTTCCTACTTAATTTTGCATTTAACTTTAAAACAATATATTGCTAGGTTCTTCATTTTGATTCAAAATTAAGTATTTCTTGCACTTATCTTATTGCTTGCACTTATCTTAATATATTGCTAGTTTCTCCCACTTTTGTCATCAACAAAAAGAATATCAATAAAGAAAAACCATAATGGAAAAGAAAGCAAACATATTAATTAAGTAAGAAAAGTACAAACACAAAAGTAATTAAAAGTCAGAAAGGAAATTAAAATTTCCTACAAACAAACAAGCATGCAAGGAACAAACATAGCAAGGCTAACAGAAACATCTAGCCTATCATCTAACCGGACATCCTATCCCTAAGACGAGCAACTTCTGCCTCAAGGCTGTCCATCCGAGACTCTATAAAGTCTTTAAGGTTCTCCAACCTCTTGTCCATCGAAGCCTACAGCTGCTCAAATCGTGGTGCTAAGAGGTCAACCACTTGCTGAGCCAAATTTGGTGTGGAGGTAGAGGATTGTCCGATGTCCTGCTCAACTTCAGGAGGTGCCATCTCAACTTGAGCCCTTTTCTTCTGCTGGATACCTTAGAGGCTAGCTTTGAAGTCCTCCGAGTCATTGTCTTCCTATATGATTTCGCCAGCAGTGTCGATGAAATGGTAGTAAATATTGTTTTCAAAGACAATTCGAACAGCCGCTCCCATCTTGAAGAAAGACTCGATGTCCAGTCGGTCTCGAGAATGCCCTGGGATAAGGTTGTAATGATGTGCATTCAGCTTTAGATATCCAAGATTTAAGGCAATATGGGTCACATACCCACCAATCAGTATGTCTCCAGAGGTCTTGGTGGCAATGGACAAGAGATGGTTTGCAAACCATCGGGATAAGGCCACTGTGAGGCCTCTTCGGGCCATCTCTAAGAGAAAAAGCTCAGACTTCCGAATTGTGCCATTGCTATCTCCTTAGGAAAATATGCTATAGGTCATAAACCTATGCAGATATTTATGCACTGGGGACCGAAGATGAGTGCTCTTTGTCTTTTTAACATCCTAGCTGCAATATAACCCGAAGTGAGTCCATGCCTGAGTAGCATAGAATTCCACTTCACTATCGTTTAGGATGCCATCTGAGGGAAGATTGAATAAATCTTCAAATTATGTGGCAGAGATGGTGTTTGGATTCTTGCACAATTCAAACTTCACCATGCCAGTAGGTGATACTTGCAGAGTGCTCAAAAACTCCAAGGTGGGCTCCCTCAAAGTTGGTTGATGAATGTCAACAAAATCCTTCAAATGACAGGCTTGAAGTTGCTATGTCATTGCTGTCTCGAGGCTAAGAGTACGTACTGTTTGCCACTCAAATGATCTTGAGGAAATAAGTGGCCTTTTCTTGAGCATAGAGTACCTAGGATGGCAATGCTCTGGAATGATGTTCATTAGGTAATCCGTGTACCTTCTGGGAGCATGAGATTTCTTCCTAGTACCCTTTGATGAACCGGTTTCTATCTGGATTGAAAGAATGAAACTCTTGAAGAGTGGAAAAGATTTGACAGAATTTGTGAGGAAACCCTAAGGAAAGATGATTTGTGATGATGGAAAAAGTTTTTGATGGTTTTTATAAATGAAATTTGTGATTAGGGGACCGGAATCTTCAATGTGACAATGAATGTTGATAAATGAGAGCAATTGCAAGAAGTTGTAGAGTTGAAATGTGAAAAATAACCGGTAGAAACGTTATATAGCCGATCTCTTCACGGGTGTGAAAAATGTAGTCACGAGCGTGAAGTGTCGTGTTCACGGTTTGCTGAAATGGTGTTGTACCCGTGAAGCAAGGTGTGAAATTACTCACGATCGTGACATTATCACGGTGGTGAAACAATAAGTCACAGGCGTGAAGTGTTGAATTTCACTACTTAGGCATGAAATTGCTCACGGTCGTGACATTTGAAGCTCACAGGGGTGAATGAAGTCGTGAAAATAGTCTTCACTACTGTAAGTTGTGAACCAAGTCGTGAACCAAGTCATGAAAGTTATTGGTTCTTTTGGCTACTTAGTTCACGGTCATGAACATATGTCACGACGTGATTTCCCTAAAATTCTCATTAAATAAAATTAAGTCCTAAAACAAGACTAAAGCATTTCTATGAAGATTCTATCCCTTATAACATAAATTTCTATCAAATTAACTACCTTATGTCTAGTAAGATGAGACAAAAACAAGATTATCAATTAAGGTTTGGCAAATTGGCAATCACAAAGTTAATCCATCAATCATACCAAGTTCTCTTCTTATGAAATTAAATCTTTCCTCATTTAAAGACTTAGTGAAGATATCTGCCTATTGATTTTCTATGCTTATAAATTCCAATACAACATTTCCATATTGAACATGATTTCTAATAAAATGGTGTCTAATGTCAATATGCTTACTTCTAGAATGTTGAATGGGATTATTTGATAGATTTATAGCACTTGTATTGTCACATCTAATAGGTATATGGTTCATACTATGACCATGATCCTTAAGTTGTTGTTTCATCCAAAGGATTTGTGTAAAACAACATCCTGATGCTACATAATCTGCTTCAGCAGTAGAAAGAGCAAGTAAAACTTGTTTCTTGCTAAATTTGTAAGTTTGTCCACTATGACCCATACAATTTCATGCTTCTTTGATGTCAAAGGAAATCTATTCATAAAATCTATGGTAATTCATTCCCACTTCCATTCTAGAATAGGGATTGGATATAGCAACCCTGAAGGTACTTAATGTTCAGTTTTGACCTGCTGACAAGGCAAACATCTTAAAGTATATTCTATGACATCTTTTTACATACATGCCCACCAGTATATACTCTTCAATTCTTGATACATATTGTTACTCTCTGGGTGCATAACATATTTGCTTTCATAGGCCTTTCTAAGAATCCTTTGTCTAAGATCATCTACATTAGGCACACATAATCTGCCTTGATAGAATAGTCCACCATTTGACTCTATAGCGAACCTAGGTCGCTCCCCCTTGGAGACCAACTCAATCAATTAGCTTTCTATCATGTCTTTATGAATCCTTTATTTCCTGGGTAAGAGTGGTCTGAATGTGCAACTCTACCAGTCTTTTTGCTTAAAGCATTTGCCACAATATTAGCCTTACCTGGATGGTAGTCAATCACACAATTATAATCCTTTATCAACTCTAGTAATTTTCTCTGCCTCAAATTCAATTATTTCTGTGAGGGAAGATATTCAAGCTCTTATGATCTATGTAAATGAAACACCTCTCCTCATATAGATAATGGCGCCAAATCTTCAATGCAAAAACTATAGCAACCAGCTCCAAATCATGGGTAGGATAATTCTTCTCATACGACTTTAATTGCCTAGAAGCATAAGCAACCACTTTTCCATCTTGCATCAACACACAACCCAATCCATTATGAAGAGCATCACTATAAATGATATACTCCTTATTAGGAATAAGTTGTGTTAAAATAGAGGCCTCAGTGAGCATACTATTAAGCTTGTCAAAATTAGCCTAACACTTATCTGTCCATTAAAATTTAACATTTTTTCTTAATAGTTTTTTCAAAGGAAAAGTAATCATTGAAAAACCTTTGACAAACCTCTGATAATATCCAGTTGAACCTAAAAAACTTCTGACCTCAGTCACATTCCGTGGGGGCTTCCAATTCATAATTGTCTCAACCTTGCTAGGATCCATCTTAATGCCCTCTACCAAGACAAAGTGTCCCAGAAATGTCACTTCCTTCAACCAAAACTCACATTTTGAGAGTTTGGCATAGAGCTTTTATTCTCTAAGAGTACGCAACATTATTCTCAAATGCTTTTCATGTTCTTCTGGATCTTTAGAATACACAAGATATCATCAATGAAAACGACCATAAATTTATCTAGATTCGGTCTGAAGATCCAATTCATAAGATCCATAAAAGCTGCTAGTGCATTGGTCAGCCCAAATAGCATAACCAAAAACTCATAAAGGCCATATCTGGTTCTAAATGTTGTTTTAGCTATATCCTTCATCTTCACCCTTAACTAGTGATAACCTGATCTCAAGTCTATCTTAGAAAATACTCTTGCACCATTAAATTGGTCGAAGAGATCATCAATTCGTTGCAATGGATACTTGTTCTTGGTGGCCACTTTATTCAAATGTCGATAATCAATACATAGTCTCAAAGATTCATCCTTCTTTTTCACAAACAATATCGTGCACCCTAGGGAGATGTACTCGATCTAATGAAACCCTTTTCAAGAAGGTATTGCAATTGTGCCTTAAGTTCTTTCATTTTTTATAGGGCCATTCCACACGACGACTTTGATATAGGCATAGTTCTTGGAATAATATGAATAGCAAACCCTACCTCTCCTCTAGTGGTAGTCCAGGTAAATCATCAGGAAATACATCTCATAATTCATTTACCACCAGAATATCTTTAAGATTTGGTCCTCCCTTTCTAGTGTTAATCACATAGGACAGATAAGTTTCACACCCTTTTCCTCATCATTCTCTGAGCTTCCATTATAGATATGACTCAAGGATGCTATGAAAATAATTCACCTTTCACAACAATTTCTTCTTGATTTGTTATCTTAAGTACATAAATTTAGACTTGTAATCTACCACTGCTCCATAGCGTGAAAGTCAATCCATGCCTAAGATGGCATCATACTCATGAAAAGGAAACTCAATCAAATATGCAGGAAACTCCTTTCCATCCACAACTAAGGATAATTCCTGAACACTTTATTTATTATTACATTGTGACCCAAAGGGTTCCTAACTTTAATTTCATATTTTAGGTTCTTTTTAATCATGTTATTTGGCTAGGTGTACTAGTTCACATATAGGATTGTGTGGAACTCGGATCTATAAGTGCACAGATGTCAAAATCATATAATGAAAACATGCCAGTAATAACATATGTTATTGCCTGATCTTCTTTGCCTTTCATGGAATAGGCTCTGGCTCGAGCTCTTCTAGATCCACATCTATTCACTATCTCTAAAATAGTCTGTCTAGGTTGACCTGGTCCTCCCCTAGACTGAACTCTAGGTTGAGTCGAAGCTATTTCAGCCATCTGAGGATGAGTACTACTTGTCAAAAGTGGGCAATCCTTTTGTTTGTGTTCCTTAGTCTCACATCTAAAGCAAACACCTATGACACACCAACATTCCCCCCTAATGGCTTCTATTGCAAATGTTACATTATGGTATAGATTCATTGCCAACTTGAGGCTGTGATAGCCATAGCAAAAGGTGCCTTAGAGGGCAGTCCCCTCTATAACACCTATAAATTAGGGCTTGTGAGTTATATTATTTAGAGAGGGAAAGAATAGGGCTTAAAGTATTTCAAAGTTTAAGTTTTGTGAAAAAGAAATTTTTCACACCTGTGAAGGTCATGTTGTGGTTCAAACAACAGAGTTTTAAAAATGGTAAAAGTGTTTTGAGAAGAAAGGACATTCATGCCCGTGTAGGATTAGTCATGGCTGTGAATGGCATTTCACGCCCGTGAGGTTAAGGGTCATGCCTATGAACTTAGGTCGGTTGGCAATGTGCAGTCCCACTTTTCTCTTTCCTTTGCACCAAATCTTGCTTTAAAACCATTTTCCACTGCACCTTATCACCTCTGACACACTCAAGATGTTTGAGTCATCTTCTCCACCTTAAAGGAACCCTAAACACCATTATTAAACTTGAAAGCTTGAGAGATATGAAGGTTGATAGAGTTTTGCCAAAGATAGAGGTAGAACTCAATTTTTTAGGGTTTTGTTTAGCTTGTTTATGGTTGTAAGATTCTGAAAGGAATATTTTGTGATGATAGGTTCGGATTGAGCAAAAGAACCCATGACAAGAGGGAAAACAAGTTTGAAAAGCTTGTAAAGTTAGTTAAGGCTCCATTTTAGTTAAAGGTTAGTACATATTGACATTTAAATTCACTTTCCATGCATCTTGATATGTTTTACATGTTGTGAACTATAAAATGATGAAAATACATGTTTTGAATGATTAATAACAAGGGTAAATAAGTTAAAAGACATATATGATATAATGTTGTTTAAACATGTTGTGGACATGGTACATGTATGAAAGTGTTGATAGGAGTGATTAACACTGGTTAATGAAAGAGATTTTGCATGAAATATATGAAATGTTATATTTTGAATTTGCTAGAAATGCATAATTCACGCCCATAACAAAGGTGTCACACTAGTTAATAAGGTGTCCAAATCGGACAATAGAGTTTACGCTTTATTTCACGGTTGGGGAAGTCATGAAATTCAAGCATTCATGCTAGTGAACATATAGTCACGACTGTTAGTGTCGAGACTAATGAACTTGTATGAGCCCAAAAAATCATGGTTTTGTGTCATGGTTGGGAAGCTGTGAATGACATGATGCCATGGCCATGAATAAGTAATTCATACTTGTGAAAGCTCTGTTTCTTTCATGTGATTGTTCATAGGTAATGTAACTATAAAAGTATATCTTCAAGGTTGTGAATATGTAGTTCATGCCTGTGAAGTAGAAGGAATGTGTTATATGTATATTTTGTTTAATGATTTTATGTGATAAGTTGGTTATATATGTGTTATGGGATGTATGTATACATGGAAAATAATATGTGGGATATATGATTTGACATTTATATATTGGTATGAGAATGCATAAATGGGATATAATGCTGGTAATAGCATGTGATAAAATGAATCGAAAGATAAATGACCATAAGATATAAGCCCGGTTCTCTAGTCTTGGAATTGACATAGGATAAATGGTATACCATTAAGGGAGGTGAACAGTACCATATGAGTTACTTGATATGATATAAGGATAAGTGGTTAAAGCTTGGTAACTGAGTGCACTTAATCCTTGATTTGCTAGCGTGCTATGTTATCTCAATCAATGTTGCTTAAGCTCGGATTAATGAGCTCCATTGACTTGAAGAGCTCAGATGAGCTATTATAAGTTTTGATCCAAGTGGTTTAAACTCGGATCATGAACACCTCTGTCTCATATCCCACATTCGGATAATCAAAGCTTAAAAAGTCTCGAGCGATATCAAAATGTAAGTTAAATGAATATAAAAAGGAAGCTTGTATGGTTGTTATGTGACCTACTATTTGTTGTTTAGAGAATCTTAAGCCAAGTAAAATTAATATAAAATATGTATATGTGTATAATATACATGGTTTATATGTTATGTCTACGGTAAGATAGACATGTTGATATGACATTGAAGCATGTAACAACTAGAATGTATGATTCTAAGAATGATCATGAGGTGAGTGGCATGACATTGTATGATATTTTTAAATGCAGAATTTTTATGCATATATGTACAACTAAGAATTAGTTTGCTTAGTGTGTGGGATGCAAGTTTGAAGCCGATAGACAAAAGTTGACTGGAAGAGTCGCAAGCCACCAGAGATCAGTCAGAGTGCACCCAGTTTGGGGTGTGTTATTATACAAGGGATTTATGTACTTATGTTTATTTTATGGGGGTTTTGAATCATATTTTACATGTCTTTGATATTTAAGAACATGTAATGGTATTTCATAATGGATTTCTGTAATGTAAGGTTAGAAAAGCTGGAAACATATGTTATATATTGTGATATCGATCAATGGATCAGGATTTTTATGTCATGATGATTTTTATGCTTTAAAATGCATCATAATGTTTTAAATAGATCTTAAATGTGAAAGTTTTAATTTATTAAGTTTTTTGCAAAACAACACCTTGGCATCCATCGGACAATTGGTGAGGATTTTTTGGTTGTGTCGGTGGGTGTTACACCCTCTTAATAGACCATGTGTGTGAATAGCTAGGTCCCTTTCCTTATCCTCTTTTCTATAAATGGCTTGCAAAGAAACGACTCTCTTTCCCAGTGGATTGAGTCTCAAAAGTAGCTGGCTTTTTAAAATATTCTTCTATTTTTCTTTTTCTCTTTTTCTCCAGGCTTAGCACTGCAGAAAATAACTGAGCAAAATTGGTATGCTGGAAAGCAATCACAATATCTCTAACCTTTTCATTAAGGCCACCCTCAAATCTTCTGATTTATCTCTTTCCTTTCCATTTCATACTTGCTCAGTCTGGTAAACTCTCATTAATACTCAATCACTAACATATTACCTTGCTTGAGATTTATGAACTCTTTCTTCTTTTCATCAATGGAATGTACTGCTTTCTAAATTCATAAAGAAATAAATCACAAGAAATAGGTTCCACCACACCTGGCATAATAAGGACCAATTTCCACCAATCATATGCCTCCTCTTGGAGAAGAGAAACAGTAAATCTAGCTTTGTCCTTGACATCCACTTGCAATTCTTTAAAAATTCTTTTAATCTTTTCCAACCAATACTTAGCTGAGGTTGGATCCTCATTTTTCTTTCTATAGAAATCTGAAGCCCTATACTTACAAAGTTTATCAATTGTTACTTTTTGGTTTAGGTGCTAGCACTGAGGTATGCTGAGGAATGGCTCATACCATTTGTTGAAATAATCCAATCATCTAATGTATAAATGGATTCTGACCAGGATCAATTTGTTCTGTTGCCTGCTGTGGGTGATTTGGAGTAGCACCATGCCCCTACATGCTTGTTGCACAAGGCTAATGAGGAGTCCCAATATCAAGAGAGCTAGTACTCTCATCCATATCCCATTCTTCAGAAGACATCTTCTTGTAATCTTACAAGTTGTCAAAAAGAAATCTTGTATCAAAATTATATAAGACACATATGTTTTTATGTCTAATATCCCTTTACCCACTTAAGCCTAGAAACACCTAAACTGGGCTTTGATACCACTAAATGTGACACCCCACTTATATATTAGGGATAATCCCATATATACAAGGATGCCACAAGATTAAATAAATAAATATGTCTGAATTAAAACTTTTCCATTTAATAACTTAATCCATTTATTTATATTGGGTTAGACATGTCATTTTAATTATCAAAATATATAACATGTCTACCAAAATCCATATGCATGGTAAAAATCAAAAAGAAAAGTGATAAGTAACCAACCCTCTAATTAAATCTTTTATGTCTCCTCTAATATGAGCTTGAATTTCTTCTTGACCAAATTCATGATCTACTATCTACAACTTCAATTCCTGTGTGAGAAGAATCCACGCTAAGCTATCTCTAACTTTATGGTACATATACGCACTAAAATTTTCCCCATGCAATCACACAAATGCATGTCTCAAATAAATTATGAAACATTTAATTTCATTACATATTTTGTTGGGTTTTGAAGAATGAATCATATTCATAAACACAACGAAAAATAAAATTTTTCAAAATCCAAAACAAAAGATCATACTTGTACCATTAAAACTAATTTATATAAATGTAAATGTTAAAAATTATACCTTGTAATTTTTATTTGTTCTTCAAATCTTCACTTTGTTAGGTTGTAGCAAACCACAACAATCCACACTAGGATGTCTCTAATGATAATCCATGCGAAGAATGAAGAAGAAACTATCAAGAGAAAATGGTTTGAACAAATTTAAAGTTCTAGCTTTGAAAGTGTTCTTGAGAGAATTTTTGTTGTCTTAAAAATATTGTTTTTTACAAAAAATATTTTCATGTCTATTTTCTGTCATTTGATGTCTTTTCTATTTGAATCAAATTCAAAAATAAGATGAAAAGTCGAAAATGGTAACTAATGAATAGTAATTGGCCATAATTGGCCTAATTATGGCCAAAAACAGTCGTTGGCCAACAGATGGGAAGCTGCAAGCACGCAGGGCCTGCTGCGGGCTGCTGTTGGGCACCCAGCTGGCCCGCAACGCTGGCCAATAGCCTGCCTAGCCCGCACAGGCCCGTGACACTCCCGAACGATTTTTTGTGTGATCTCATCGCGATCCATCCTAAAATAATTCTCTCATATTTTGGATCCTATCCAATACCATTTTACTAATTCTCCATATCTTTAATTCATGTGACCCATTAGGTTCCTGATAATGTTGGCCACTTAAATTAACAATTAATTTAAGCAGGTCATGAACGGTATCTAGCAACACATCATGATCCCCAATTGACCGGAAAGTCAATGGTTTGACTACGAACCTTTCCATAGACAATTTATGTGCAATTATTCCCTTCACCATTCTATACCCCACTTGGTTCAGAGTATGGACATGTGTCAACTCCCACCAGACTGACTATGTCAAGTCTCATCCAAGTAATGTTAGTTCTTCTCCTTGAGGCTCATTACTCTATTAGATATGTCATAGAAGACTATCTTTATGACATTTCCACTTCGGCCAGAGATTCCTGAGTAATGACCACGACAAGAGGCCATGGGTATACACGCCTTCTATCAAGAGTGGTGAGTCCTTTGTTGGTTACCCAATTACCTTCCAATACCTCAAGTTGTATCCAATCACCACCCTATGAGCTACCTCTTTGAGGCAACAAAGAATAGTGTCAAAATACACAATCAATATTCAAGATATCCTTGAGTACCTCAAGTCTAAGGATACTTGCACCATTGCTATGATGCGACTATCATTGACATTTGAATATATTATCCATATGATTGTCTCATAGTTGGTCATCCAATGTACTTAGCTACACTTAGCAAACAACCACATGTTAACTCTAAACATCTCATGTTTATAGATTATGAGATCTACTACTCGATCCAATCAAGGAGTGTAACATGTGCTAGTCTGTCTGGATTAATAATGTCTCATCTCATTAATCCTATGACTAGGGATAATTTTGATACTCACATAATTACACATGATAAGAATCTCAATATCATGATCTCATCATGATTTCCTTCATGCAATGTTATGTATCAAGGACTTCATTAATTGATTTAAGATCACTTATCAATTCATATATCAAATGAACATCAAATTAATGAAAAAGCCTTTTATTAATCAAATAAATTTGTGCAATAAGTGCTAAAGGTGATTGCCTTTAGAGCACTCCTCTAACAAGCTCCCACTTGCACTAAATCCAATCACCTCTGTATTTAATTCCATAGGCGAGTACATGAGAATCATATTTCTTTTGGGGAAGTGGCTTAGATAAAGGATCAGCAATATTCTGATCAATGGGCACTCTTTCTATCTTTACTGTTGGGTTTTGAAGAATGAATCATATTCATAAACACAGCAAAAAATAAAATTTTTCAAAACCCAAAATAAAAGATCATACTTGTACCATTAAAACTAATTTATATAAATGTAAATGTTAAAAATTATACCTTGTAATTTTTATTTGTTCGTCAAATCTTCACTTTGTTGGGTTGTAGCAAACCACAACAATCCACACTATAATGTCTCTAATGATAATCCACATGAGCAATGAAGAAGAAACTATCAAGAGAAAATGGTTTGAACAAATTCAAAGTGCTAGCTTTGAAAGTGTTCTTGAGAGATTTTTTTGTTGTCTTAAAAATATTTTTCTCACAAAAAATATTTTCATGTCTATTTTCTGCCATTTGATGTCTTTTCTATTTGAATCAAATTCAAAAATAAGATGAAAAGTCAAAAATGGAGAAAAGGGTAACTAATGAATAGTAATTCGTGATAATTGGCCTAATTATGGCCAAAAACAGCCGTTGCCCAACATATGGGAAGCTGTAAGCTTGCTGGGCCAGCTGCGGGATGCTGCTGGGCAGCCCAACTTGCCTGCAAGGCAGGCTAATAGCCTGCCTAACCCATGCGGGCCCGTACGGGCCAATGACACTCCCAAATGATTTTTTCGTGCGATCTCATCGCGATCCATCCTAAAATAATTCTATCATATTTTGGATCCTATCCAAGACCATTTTACTCATTCTCCATATCTTTAATGCGTGTGACCCATTAGGTTCCCATTTATGTTGGCCACTTAAATTAACAATTATTTTAAGCAGGTCATGAGTTGTATCTAGCAACACATCATGATCCCCAATTGACCAAAAAGTCAGTGGTTTGACTACGAACCTTTCCATAGACAATTTCTATGCAATTATTTCTTTCACCATTCTATACCCCACTTGATTTAGAGTATGGACATGTGTCAACTCCCACCAGAATGACTACGTCACGTCTAGTCCAAGTAATGTTAGTTCTTCTCCTTGAGGCTCATTACTTTATTAGATATGTCATTGAAGACTATCTTTATGATATTTCCACTCCGGCCAGAGATTCCTGAGTAATGACCACGACAAGAGGCCATGGGTATACACTCCTTCTATCAAGAGTGGTGAATCTTTTGTTGGTAACCCAATTACCTTCGAATACTTCAAGTTGTATCCAATCACCACCCTATGAGCTACCTCTCTGAGGGAACAAAGAATAGTGTCAAAATACACAATCAATATTCAAGATATCCTTGAGTACCTCAAGTCTAAGGATACTTGCACCATTGCTATGATGTGACTATCATTGACATTTGAATAGATTATCCATATGATTGTCTCATAGTTGGTCATCCAATGTACTTAGCTACACTTAGCAAGCATCCACATGTTAACTCTAAACATCTCATGTTTATAGATTATGAGATCTACTACTCGATCCAATCAAGGAGTGTAATATGTGCTAGTCTGTCTGGATTAATAATGTCCCGTCTCATTAATCCTATGACTAGGGATAATTTTGATACTAACATAATTACACATGATAAGAATCTCAATATCATGATCTCATTATGATTTCCTTCATGTTATGTTATGTATCAAGGACTTCATTAATTGATTTAAGATCACTTATCAATTCATATATTATATGAACATGAAATTAATGAAAAAACCTTTTATTAATCAAATAAATTTGTACAATAAGTGCTAAAGGTGATTGCCTTTAGAGAACTCCTCTAACAAGCTCCCACTTGCACTAAAGCCAATCGCCTTTGTATTTAATTCCATAGACGAGTACATGAGAATCATATTTCTTTTGGGGAAGTGGCTTAGTTAAAGGATCAGCAATATTCTGATCAGTGGGCACTCTTTCTATCTTTACATCATTCCTACCAATGATTTCTCTAATCAAATGGTATCTTCTGAGTACATGTTTGGATCTCTGATGAGACCGTGTCTCCTTTACTTGCGCAATGGATCCATTATTATCACAATACACTTGTATTGGATCAATAATGCTGGGAACCACTCCAAGTTCTGTGATGAATTTCTTTATCCAAACTGCTTCCTTTGCTGCTTCAGAAGCTGCAATGTACTCTGCTTCGGTTATGGAATCAGCAGTCGTTTCCTGTTTGGAACTCTTCCAACTAACTGCTCCACCATTTTGTGTGAATATATAACCTGACTGAGATTTTGAGTCATCCATGTCAGATTGGAAGCTGGCATCGGTATACCCGCTCACAGTAATATCTCCATCTCCATATACCAAGAATACATCCTTAGTTCTTCTTAAGTACTTAAGGATATTCTTGACAGCCACCCAATGACCCTCACCACGGTCTGATTGGTATCTACTCATTACACTCAGAGCATATGATACATCGGGTCTTGTACATATCATAGCATACATGATTGATCCTATAGCTGAAGCATATGGAATCAAACTCATGTGTGTCCTCTCATCTTGTGTCTTTGGGAATATATCCCATCTTGGACTACTCCATGCTAAACCTCTTTAGCATTTTATATATGTATGTAGACTATGAAAGACCAAGCAATCTTTTAGATCTATATCTATAGATCTTTATCCCTAAAATATAGGCTGCTTCTCCAAAATCTTTCATAGAGAAATTCTTGGATAACCAACTTTTGATCGATTGTAAGGCTGAGACATCATTTCCCATTAACAATATGTCATCCACATATAACACAAGAAATACGATTGCACTCCCACTAACCTTCTTGTAGACACAACATTCATTCGAATTTTGTAAGAAACCAAACTGTTTGATTGTCTCATCAAAACGAATATTCCAACTCCTGAATGCTTGCTTTAATCCATAAATGGATCTTTGAAGCTTACATACTTTTTTGCCATCTTTGGATATGAAACCTTCTGGTTGTGTCATGTACACATCCTCAGTCAGATTTCCATTAAGGAAAGCTGTTTTCACATCCATTTGCCATATCTCATAATCATAATGAGTAGCAATGGCTAGGAGTATCCTTATGGATTTAGGCATAGCTACTGGGCTAAAAGTTTCATCGTAGTCAATTTCTTGTCTTTGACAATAACCTTTAGCAACAAGTCTAGCTTTATAGGTAATCACATTACCATCCATGTCAGTTTTCTTTTTGAAAACCCACTTGCACCCTATAGGCTTTATTCCTTCAGGTGGGTCAACCAAAGTCCATACTTGGTTTTCATACATGGAATCCATTTCTGACTTCATGGCTTGAAGTCATTTGTTAGATTCTGAACTATTCAGAACCTCTTCATAGGTTGTAGGATCATCATTTTTTATGAGCAATACGTCGTTCTGTTCACTAATGAGAAATCCATATCTCTCTGGAACAGTACGTATCCTACTTGACCTACGAAGCTCTTTTGCTTCAGAAGGTTGAGCTGTTATATCATCTGTATGAGTAACAAGCTCGGGTTCAGGCAGTTGATCAGCATCTGTTTGAACATCTTGAACTTCCTCAAGTTCAATTTTGCTCCCACTATCTCCTTTTAAAAGGAATTATCTCTGTAAAAGGATAGCATGTCTTGAAATAAAAACCTTTTATTCCAAGGGGTGGTAAAATTGATATCCATATGATGTTTTTGGATATCCCACAAACAAACATCGATCAGACTTAGCTTCTAGCTTATCTGACATTGTCCGCTTCACATAAGCAGCACAACCCCAAATTCTCATGTAAGAAAATGTGGGCCTCTTGTTATACCATATCTCATATGGAGTAACATCAACTGACTTTGAAGGAACTCCATTTAATATATAAATGGCGGTCTCTAGTGCATAACCCTTAAAGGATTTAGGCAATTCCCCAAAACTCATCATAGACCTTACCATGTCTAACAAAGTTCGGTTTCTTCTTTCAGCCACACCATTGTGTTGTGGAGTGTAAAGTGGAGTCCATTGAGATAAAATTCTATTATCCCTAAGATAATCTTGAAACTCTTGGCTTAAGTATTCACCTCCTCGATCTGATCAAAGTGTTTTAATACTTTTGCCAAGTTGTGTCTCTACTTCATTTCTAAATTTTTTGAACTTTTCAAAAGCTTTAGATTTGTATCTCACAAGATACACGTGTCCATATCATGAGTAGTCATTGATATAAGTAATGAAGTAGAAGAAACCACCTCTAGCGTGTGTAGACATTGGACCACATACATCTGAATGTATTAAGTCTAAAAGTCCATTAACACGTTCACCCTTTCCCTTAAAGGGTAATTTAGTCATCTTGCCTAGTAAACAAGATTCACATGTGTCATATGATTCATAATCAAATGACCCTAAACTACCACTTTTGTGCAGCTTAGCCATGCATTTCTCACTTATATGACCAAGACAACAATGCCATAAATAAGATGATTTCAACATATCTTGTTTTTGCCTTTTATTATCATTGATGTTTAAAATCGGATTTGACATATCTAATATGGATATTCCATTGCATAATGTACCATTAGCATAAAGAATTCCATTCAACATAATAGAACAACAATTGTTACTAAAAGCTAAAAGGAAACCATCTTTATTTAGACTTGAAATAGAAATAATGTTTTTAGTCAAAGCAGGTACATAATAACAATTCTCCAAATTTAATATAAGCCCACTAAGGAGGGTCAATACATATGTTCCTATAGCTAATGCAATAACCCTTGCTCCATTTTCAATGCGTAGGTCTGACTTCCCCTTATTGAGCTGTCTACTTTTCCTTAGGCCCTGCATATCAGTGCCTATGTGTGAGCCACAACCGGTATCTAATACCCATATATTATTATTGAAAATAGTATTAATTTCAATGACAAAAATACTTGAAGTAGATGGGGCATTAGATGCCTTCTTCTTCAAGGACTCCAAATAGTCCTTGCAGTTTCTTTTCCAATGGCCATCCTTGCCACAATAGAAGCATGTCCCTTTTGGAGCAATCTCATTGGCCTTTTTCTTGGCCACGCCTCCCTTAGGCTTCATGGACTTTTTCTTCTTCTTCTTAAAGTTCTTCCTTTTAGAACTTGAAGAGTCCACCAGTATCACAGCCTTACTGTCCTTCTTGATATATGGCTCAGTTGTTTTAAGCAAGTTAATCAGCTCAGGAATAGTGGTAGAGATTTGGTTCATCCTATAGTTAAGCACAAAATGTGAATAACTATCAGAAAAACCGATTAGAATTAAGTCAATACTTAATTCATGGTCCATCACAAATCCCAAGGTGGCCAACCTCTCAATATAGCCATTCATCTTCAATGCATATTGCACTGGAGATGTCCCCTCAACCATCTTAGTGCGGAAGAGCAACCTTGAAGTTTCGAACCTTTCGGAACGTGCTTGCTCATCAAAAAGCTCTCTTAGATGGTATACTATGGAATTAGCATCTATAGCCTCATGCTACTTTTATAACTCAGCTGACATAGTAGCAAGCATAATGCAGCTTGTCATCTCACTATCATTGAGATGCTTTTGATATGCCTTCTGAATATCTTCAGAAGCATTAGCAGTAGGGGGATTAGGGAGTGCCTCATCTAGGACATAGCCAATCTTTTCGAATTTGAGGACTATTCTCAGATTCCTTAGCCAATCCAAAAAATTGGGCCCAGTCAACTTATTTGATTCCATTAGCTATCGTAAATTCACACTTGTCATGATGATGATTCTAGCAACCTAGATGTAAAATAGAACTTGTTAGAATGTACATAAAATGCATGTTTATTAGGTCTTTAATAAATTGCATTATGGCTCCCACTATTTTATAGCGAATCCATAGCCCTCACTATGAACCCGAGATAACTTATATGAAAGTTCTTCTAGTGGGTCGATATCCAACTAGCTAAGAATAATCTTGAGGCAACTCAACAAGCTATCCTTAGTTTGGTTGGTAGGTATCTAATCTATACCAATTGCATTATTCATGCAACTATCGAATCTTGTGTTATCAACTTATTGATGTGTGCATATACATTGGGCTATCGACTCTTGATATGTGTACATCTCATGTATACAAACACAACTTCACCTCTAATACACATTAACCTTAGCGCAAATCCAACAAGTTAATAATATCGGTTAAGTCTAACCCATTAATCGTGAAATCTAATTTCAATAGATTGAACATATTCTTATAGAGTGAGCTTGAGGCAACTCAACAACCCTAACTCTAGAAGAACTCTGGTTCTCCCCATATTAATGGAAGGCATAAGACTTAACTGTTTATTTAGTGAGGGATTTCTTTGTTAAGTCTCATCAAGTTATTATTTCATGCTTTTATATATCATACATTCATCACATTGATATATAAAGATAGTTACATTAACTATATGGCATGATTATGGACATACTAAAGTCAATCTCTTGAGCCAAAGAGAGAATGACTAGGTCTTACCAAGGTATATGCATGAATTTACAACCCAAAATAGAAATCAAATTCCTATTTCTAAGTCTTCTTGTTTATGGTATCATCTCCTTTGCTTCTTGCTCCTTTGTATCTTCATTCTATCCTAATCCTATGTAATATAATTACATATTTCAAATTATAGAAAACCTCAATTTACATTGGAGGGGAGTAAAATGAGAAGAGAAATACATAAGAAAGAAAAAAAAAAGGTAGGGACACGCAGGCCCTATTTACCATAAAACAAAATAATTTCATGCATTCTCAATCACATTGGGCCTAAGTCCATAATCATCCATCATGTCTTTTCATACACCCCTAACATGCATTCTCTAATGCACAAAATAAAAATGACAATTTTTTATTTCAATTTGTAAATCGATTCAACACTTGAATCAAAATTGGTTATCTATGTTCTTTCAGTTAATTTAATTTTGTATGTCATTTTAAACTGGAATTTAATATTTAATCAAATTAAATTAAATTATATATTTCCAGAAATAATTCAAAATTAATTCTCCTTAAAATCATAATGTTATGATGTCAAAATTAAACAATTTAATTTTAATATACATACCAATTTCTAGTCATACTAGAATTACAATTGCACAACTTAAATTAATTCAAAATTAATTTCCAAAATTCTAAAACTTTCTAGAACATCAAATCACCATTCAAATTATCTTTAGGTCAGCTCAAGTTCATCAATATATTTTTGGCACAAGCCAAAATTACTAAGATAAACAAACCAACACACTTAGACGCTCAAAATGACTAATTCGATATCTAGAATTTTTAAAATTTTAAATGCTTGCAAAATAATTTTGGCATGCATCTAACATAAAAATAACATATTTTTAATCACATAAAAATTATTTTAAAATGCTGAAAATAAAATAAACACATACAAAAAAAAAATCAAACAAAACAGCCCCACCGGGTAAGCTAAAACAGTTTCATTTTTGTGTTTGTTTGAAAAATTAATTAAAATAATTTTTAATTAATTATTGAACACTTCCAGATGCATAAAATTATTCTCAATATGTGTAAATAATTTTTTCATAATTAAATTACGAGAAAAATGCAACCAGTCCCATCAATTAAACCAAACAACAACACATGTTCATAAATAAAGCAATTTTAGGTATTTTTGAAATAAATCCGAAATTAATTATTTGAATCACATTCAAGTCATTTTTCAATCAAAATAATCATTCTTAATCATCCTATGATCAGATTAAAGAAAGACAAATGTATAAATTATATTTTACAAATTAATTTCAATTTTTAAAAACCTATTGATCCAAACTCATCAAAAACATGCAATCCCATTGCACTTTCAATTAAAATTAATTTAAATGGATACAAGGAAGCTCTGATACCAATGTTGGGTTTTGAAGAATGAATCATATTCATAAACACAGCGAAAAATAAAATTTTTCAAAACCCAAAACAAAAGATTATACTTGTACTATTAAAACTAATTTATATAAATGTAAATGTTAATAATTATACCTTGTAATTTTTATTTGTTCTTCAAATCTTCACTTTGTTGGGTTATAGCAAACCACAACAATCCACACTAGGATGTCTCTAATGATAATCCACGCAAAGAAAGAAGAAGAAACTATCAAGTGAAAATGTTTTGAATAAATTCAAAGTGTTAGCTTTGAAAGTGTTCTTGAAAGAATTTTTGTTATCTTAAAAATATTTTTTTCACAAAAAATACTTTCATGTCTATTTTCTGCTATTTGATGTCTTTTCTATTTGAATCAAATTCAAAAATAAGATGAAAAGTCAAAATGGAGAAAAGGGTAACTAATGAATAGTAATTGGCCATAATTGGCCTAATTATGGCCAAAAACAGCCGTTGGCCAACGGATGGGAAGCTGCATGCACGCTAGGCCTGCTGCAGGCTACTGCTGGGTAGCCCAGCTGGCCCGCAAGGCGGGCCAGCAGCCTGCCTAGTCCGCGCGGGCCCGTGACACTTTTGAACGATTTTTTTGTGCGATCTCATCGCGATCCATTCTAAAATAATTCTCTCATATTTTGGATCATATCCAAGACCATTTTACTCATTCTCCATATCTTCAGTGCGTGTGACCCATTAGGTTCCCGGTTATGTTGGCCACTTAAATTAACAATTAATTTAAGCAGGTAATGAGCGGTATCTAGCAACACATCATGACCCCCAATTGACCGGAAAGTTAGTGGTTTGACTACGAACCTTTCCATATATAATTTCTGTGCAATTATTCCTTTCACCATTCTATACCCCACTTGGTTCAGAGTATGGACATGTGTCAACTCCCACTAGACTGACTATGTCACGTATAGTCCAAGTAATGTTAGTTCTTGTCATTAAGGCTCATTACTCTATTAGATATGTCATTGAGATGACATTTCCACTCTGGCCAGAGATTCCTGAGTAATGACCATGACAAGAGGCCATGGGTATACACTCCTTCTAACAAGAGTGGTGAATCTATTGGTTACCCAATTACCTTCGAATACCCTAAGCTGTATCCAATCACCACCCTATGAGCTACCTCTCTAAGGCAACAAGGAATAGTATCAAAATACAGAATCAATATTTAAGATATCCTTGAGTACCTCAAGTCTAAGGATACTTGCACCATTGCTATGATGCAATTATCATTGACATTTGAATAGATTATCCATATGATTGTCTCATAGTTGGTCATCCAATGTACTTAGCTACACTTAGCAAGCATCCACATGTTAACTCTAAACATCTTTATGTTTATAGATTATGAGATCCACTACTCGATCCAATCAAGGAGTGTAACATGTGCTAGTCTGTCTGGATTAATAATGTCTCGTCTCATTAATCCTATGACTAGGGATTATTTTGATACTAACATAATTACACATGATAAGAATCTCAATATCATGATCTCATCATGATTTCCTTCATGTTATGTTATGTATCAAGGACTTCATTAATTGATTTAAGATCATTTATCAATTCATATATCAAATGAACATCAAATTATTGAAAAAGCATTTTATTAATCAAATAAATTTGTACAATAAGTGTTAAAGGTGATTGCCTTTAAAGCACTCCTCTAACATATTTATCATATAAAAGAAATAAGTAGGTAAATAAAAGAATAAACATAATAATCTCGTTCAATAATTAAATTCTCAATGCCTCGAGTAAGCATTTCATACCTTGTTACTCATCAATAATTTTTAAATTCATTTCATAGTTCATTAGCCCAAAATCTCGTTTTTGAATTGTTCGGATACAGGATATGAGATAGGGGCACTCATAGAGCTTAAGCCACCCTGCTCATCAAAATCTCATGTTAAGGGCTCTCACGGAGCTTTAGCAACCTTGACCAAGATTCACGTGATCTGTGTGTAATTAGGATTAGGGGCACTCTCGGAGCTATAGCCACCGTATGCCTAAATCATATCAATATCGGTACTATAATTCCCCCCTTAGTGGTGTATCATTTATCTTATGTTAGTCCTCAGGTAGATAAATGGGCAATTAAAATCATTAATTAAATATTTTTATCATGTATTTAGTTTCCATAACCAATACTCATTTCATATTAATATAATTACATGTTCACAATTTATTTCAAAATCATGTAATAGCATGATATTTCATCAAATATTACCATAGTATTAAATTCCAAATTAATAACATTTTAAAATTTTAAAACATGTCATAGTATATCATTTCATCATTCTGACAAATAATTTATTCTAGCACACACAATCATGCATTGGGGAAAACCAAAATACATATATGCACAAATTTCAATAGTGTTTTTCTTTTTCAAAATATAAACTTGGAGTTTGTTCACTTTTGTTGTTCTTCCTCTTGTTAAGAGCTTAATTTGAAAATATAATTAATCAATACATTATTAAAATACTTATTTTTAATATAGTTTCGATAAATAACTAGAATTTCTCTTAAATTGGAATATGACCTTTTAGGACTTTTGATTCAATAAATTTTTCTAAACATATCCCATTTATGTAATTCTTATTTCTAATTAAAGTTTATATTAATATTATAACATACTACAATTTCAGAATTTTTGGACCATTACACAATTTTTAGTGGAATTATAATTGTTGCTCTGTCTTCTACCCTTAGATAGTTTTGGAATACTATATTTAAAAATTCATATATTTCAATGTATATATTGAATTATTATGATAATATAAGATAAGGTAATTTTGAACATTTTTTATGTTTACCACTTTTCTAAATTATGTCTCTAAGGTCCTCAAATATTAGAAAGTTTATAACTGGTTTAGTATAGAGTGACAACTGGATCCGTGTCTATTGTTATGATCATAACTCACAAAATACATAACATATTAAGGTAAGACTTCCACATGAACTTATATAAGACAGACCTAAAACTTTTATATTTTGGACTTTGGTTAATTCGATCTACAATAAGCTCAAATATGAGGATGAATTTGCTAAGGTTGCATAGGTATAAGGAAAAAGCTTAATCAATGAACAACCATGGTTCATTTAACTATATCTCAATCTACACAAAATAAATTTATATGAAATTTGGTATAAAAATATATATATTGATACTCTTTTAGGGACCAATCTCACTCAAATATCCATTTCTCTTTATATACTTAAAATCATTCAATACCATTTGGTAGACATATATAAAGACATAAATGAACAACTTTAATATTTAACACTTCTCAAAATTCGATTTAGATGACCATAAAAATTAGAGTGCAAGACACTACTGCAATATAGCCCTAATAACTCTAAATAATACAAGAACAATGGAAAAAAGATTACTTACCAAGAACAAATTTATTTGGAGTGATTTTGATGCAAATCTTAGGAGGGAGGATGAAAAAATGGAGGTTGTTGTTGGGAGAAAAAAGAGGAATGAAGATAAATTTGGTAGAATTATGTGGAAGTTAGATTTATAAAGAAAAGACCAAAAAAAACCTTCACCGACTTCAGCTCCTTTTCTTTTCCGGTCCATTTGTTTTTTTTTCAGTGCCCATTTCTTCTTTTTTTCTATTTTACTTTTTATTTCTCTTTTTTTTTTATTTTTTTAATTATTTCTTCTTCTTTTTCTATTTCTATTTTTTTCTTTTTTTTTCTTTTTTTATATATACCTAATTCCACTAGTCTTTATTAAATTGTAAATTAATTATGTGATCTATCCAATTGAATTTGCTCCATCAATCAAGTTAACTCATTTTAATTTCTAATTTAACCATTTATTCATTTTGATTCCTAATGTCTTTCATATGGTTTCCATATATATATATATATATATATATATATGATTATATATGATACCCTTATTCTAACTATGTTCTAATTAGCAAGCATTACATTCACAGTCGGCCAACATTGAGTCAAAAGGTGAAGAATGCTCAATAGCAAAGCCTGAAGAAAATGTAGAAATGGTTTCTAAGGGAAAGAGACCAGGTTTCCAAGTGAAGGTAGATGGAAACAGATTGTGTGTACCTTGTGTGGAAGAGTTGAGAGAGGCTTATGACTCCAAATACGCCATACATCCGGAAAGCAACAAGATGTATCAAGATTTGAGGGAGCAGTACCAATGGTTAAGGATGCTACTAGGTGTCAAACTTGTCAATAGGCTAAGGTGAAGCATCAGATGCCTTCCAATCTACTACAACTAGCTACCATATCAAAGTGGAAAAAGGAAAGGATTACAATGGATTTTTGTAATCAATTTGTCTTTGACTCCTAGGAAGTGCAATGTTGTGTGGTTCATTATAAACCAGTTAACCAAATTGACTCACTTTCTACCTATTATGAAGGATTATTCCTTAAGAAAATTGGCAGAGTTGTACATGAGTGAGATAGTTAGGTTGCATGATATTCTCCTTTTTATCATATCAGACAGAAATCCTAAGTTTAACTCGTAGTTTTGGTGTAGCCTCTAGAAGGCCTTAGATACCAAACTTAACTTCAATATGGCCTTCCATTCTTAGACAAATAGTCAATCAGAGAAGAGCCATTCAGATTTTTGAGGACATGATGAGGTGGTGTATTTTGGAGTTTGAAGGCAGTTGGGAGTAGTACTTACCTCTTATGGAGTTTGTGTATAACAACAGTCATCAGTCCAGCATTGGCAAGGCTTCATACATGGCACTTTATAGTGGAAAGTGTCAGACACATCTTTGTTGGACAGAGCTTAGTGAGAGAAAACTTATAGGGCCTCAGTTAATGCAAGATATAAAAGAAAAGGTCAAAATCATTAGGGACAAGTTGGAAGATGCTTTGAATTGAAAAAAAGTCTTATATAGATTTGAAGAGAAGGGATATCAAGTATAGTGTGGGTGACAAAGTCTTCCTCAATGCATCTACATGGAAAATATTTGTTTTAGCAAGAAAGGGAAACTTAGTCCTTGGATTATTAGACCATATGAGATTCTTGAAAGGGTTGGGTCAGTTGTTAAAAAGGTGTCCTAAAGGCACTCATCCTAGACACTTGGTGTACTCATTTATAATTAATAAAATGCATTTTCACTATATTGGTGTTCATTTACATATGTCTTTATACCTAAATGATCCCTAGTCATAGGATTAATAAGACAAGATATTGTTAATCAAGGTAAACTATTACATATTTTACTTTTAACTAGGTCAAACAGATGATCTCATAAGCTGAAGACATGAAATATTTAGAGCTAACATATGGATGCTTACTAGAGTAGCCAAGTACATTGAATGACCTACTATGGGACAATCACATGGACATTTATTTAATGTCAATGATAGTCTCATCATAGCAATGGTGCAAGTATCCTTAGACTTGACATGCTCAAAGTTATCTTGGATATTGAATCCTATATTTTGACTTCATTCCTTGTTGCCTCTTAGAGGTTGCTCATAGGGTGGTGATTGGGTATAGCATGAGATATTCAAAGGTTGATGAGTACTCAATAAAGGATTCACTACTCTTGATAGAATAAGAGTATACCTATGGACTCATGTAGTGATCATTACTCAGAAATCTTTGGTTGAGGTGGACAAGTTTTGAAGAAAGTCTTCAAGGACATGTCCAATAGAGTAATGAGTCTCGTAGTCAATAACTAATATCATTTGGATTAGATGTGATGCAGTCAGTCTAGTGGGAGTTGACATATAGACCATGCTCTAAACTAAATGAGGTATAGTTTGGTGAAAGGAAGAATTGCATGATAATTGTCTATGGAAGGGTTTATAGTCAGACCACTGACTTTTCGGTCAATTGAAGGTTATAATGTGTTGTTAGATACTGCTCATGATCTACTTTAAATCATGTAATGACTTGAGCTTCCAAAATAATCGAGAACCTAAAGGGTCACATGCATAGAAGGAATGAATGAAATGTCAAATGGGCTATGGATTGGATCCCAAAGCCTAAGAGAGAAAGTTGCTTAAAAAATTTTCGCATTTGCAAATAAAATGGGTTACATGACACTGGTAATGATAGTTGTCGCGTGCATGTGACAAGTGTAGAGTGACATTATATCACCTATGCAAAGGCATCCTCGTCTGCACAGGATAGGAGGGAATTTTTTTATGCCCATTAGGGCATCCTTGCGCACACAACAGAGGCCACTCTGCATGCATGCCCACAATTGGCCATATGGCTATCGTGCCTATGGCACTATACAATTTTAAGGTTTTCTATTTTGAATAGGAAGCCAAATGTAAGGTTTTAAGTGTCCAACTCTAATTATGATTGGGGAACCTATAAATACCCTTTTAAAGCACATAAAACTAAGTTTCCTTATTAGAGAAAATAAGAGTTATTTTCTTCTTCTCTCTCAAAGAAATTCTCCCATTGTTAGCACCTTGGTAGAATATCACCCCATAACCTTTAAGGTTATTTCCTTCTCTCCTTCACATGGATACTACTATAGCAATCCATAAGTTTTGGATTGTTGTGTTTGCTACAATCCAACTATAAGAAAAGCTCACAACTTGAAGATTGAAGTTGCAATCAAACAAAGGCAATTCTACTTCTTCCATGTGATGATTATTGCGACTTTAAATTACATAGGGCATTCCATGAGGTTTTGGTTTCAATTAAATTTTAAATTTTTGCCACCATTTATATGAGATGCACGTTCAAAATCCAACACCAGCTCCGAAGTTGGCAAAGATTCATAATGTATTTTATATCTCAATGCTTAGGAGATATAGATTAAATCCTGCACATATGATTGCAAGGAATACTATTGAGGCAAATCCTGATTTGATATATGAGAAAGAACCGACAGAGATCTTAGCATAAAAAGAAAAAGAATTGAGAAATAAAAGAGTTATTTTGGTGAAAGTGCTATGAAGGAACCACACTACCAAAGGAGCCACTTGGGAGAGTGAAGAAATCATACGAGCTCAATATCCACAAAATCATATGAAATTTTGAGGACAAAATTTTCTTAAGGGGTGAAGAGTTGTCATGCCCATAAGATAGCATTTAGATGTTATATGGATGTGATGTTGTTAATTAACAAGTATTTGGGTTTAGGAGTTAAGGCTTTGGAAAGAAAGATAAGAAATAAGAGAAAAATGAATCTACAGGTGATTCATGCCTATGAAGATTTAGTCGCGGTCATAAATCAGGTATTTCACACCTTGCAAGTTTGATTAACGGCTTGTTTTATACCCATGAATAGTGATCCATTTTTTATAGAAACAAATTCTAATTTCTATCACCCCTCGAGAGATCAGAGACCCTTCTACCCATCCCTTCACTCTAACTTACCTAAATCAAATGGAGAACACATAATCTTGCGAAAATATCAAAGTGAAAGGAAAATTCACTAAGAATAGCTTGGAGATGAAGTAGAGTGAGCTTGGAGTGGGGATTTCAAAACTCCAACCACTATAACTCTTGGATTCAAGTAAGTTGTTTTATCCTTCTCTCAATCTTCCTTTGATACTATTTTTATTCGTAGGTTTGAGGTTAGGTAAGTTAAACTGTGACAACCTTATAACATTCTATACGTACGTTGCGTGGGTAAATACAATTATAACTGATGTATGCCAAATTTTTTTAATCTTAATTTAATGACTATAATATTGTCAATACTTAAAAAATTAATCATTTTTATTTTTTCAAAAATTTCGGCAGCATAACGGTTATAAAATAACTAACTCACCTACAAGGCAAAACATCCACAGCCCATTTTTTTTTGGCACAACAACACACATATAATACCAAATATTTCACATTGATCCACAAATCATTTTTTCATTCTTCACATATATAATAATTTACAAATACTATTTATCATAATATGTACAAGGTTCATTCTTACAACTTCATATCTATACCTATATATACATATCATTATTAGTAATATCTTATTACTATTTTGTTCTTCCATCTGCTCCCAAAAATTGTATACTTACTCTTTTTTTTCCTACTACTACCTGCACGCAGTCAAATAATTACGTGCTGAGCATTAATAATGTTAGTGGTGATTACTAATCTACAAATTTCCACTAACTATATTTTCATGCAATTATATTTTTAATATATTATTCAATGTTTTCTTTAATATAAAATTCATTTTATCAATACTTTATTTTTAATTACTCTTAATTCACTATTTAAGCTTTTAATTAATTTTGTCAATTTTTTCAAATAAATCTTTTTTTTTTAACGTTCAAAATTTTTCAATTTTCAAAATTTTTCAATTTAATCATTCTTTTCTTTCTTCTTTTTAATTTTTCATTTAATTAGCTACAAATTTCACTTTAATTCTTAAATTTCTATTTAATTACAATTATGCCACTAACTATATATTATTTACCCTTTTTCCACTAACATTATTTATTTATTTATTTGTTTTTACTACCCAACTTAATATCTATCCTCCACTTCTTTTACATTTTTCAACTTTATTATATTTTTCACTTATTTCATATTTATCATATTTTTCATTTTAATCACTTTTCTTATATGTTTCACTTATTTCATTTTTATCATATTTTATTCACAATTGTCACTTTTATCATTTCATTCACATTTATCATTTATTTTTTATTTGCCCCTAGATTCAATCCGATAAAAAATCTTAAGACTAGATACATGGAACGTGGACCCAAAAGTCCACTACATTGAAGAGTAATCCTGAAGGATCACTCGAGTACTACATTATATACTGAATCACTGAGTCACAATCACTGAAGTAGACTATCATTGGCCTACATAAGCGAGTCGTTATAACCCGCACCGCAGTAATGATGTCCCTATGACTAGCCAATTATATTCTGGGCTAGATTTAACCATCAGAAAAATAACTAAGGGTATTATTTTATTTCTTCAATTCAATTTCTATTAAAATCATAAATTCCATTATTTTTACATTATTAATCACTTAATATTTTATTCTTTCATAACAATTTTATCACTACCAAAATTTTTCTCATTTTTCATTCTAATATATCAATATTTCATTATGGATAATCAATTAAGTTATAAACTCACTAAACACATTTTATTCATTATTTTTCATTTCATACATAATATCATCAATAAATAGAAAAATATTGAATATTTAATTTAAAAATTTTCAATAAATTTCTACACACTTACAATCATATTTTCATGCATTTCATGAGTAAATTTTCATTTAATTAGCAAAGAAAATATTAATTTCTCCTTCTTCATTTTTCGGCCTATATTTAATTTTCATCATTAAAATTTTTCTTTCTCTTTCTAATTATTAATTTCACTAATTAATACATTCATTATTCCATATGTACCATAATATTACACTAAAATATATTTATTCCTTAATATTCATTGTTCACATAATAAGGTCATATTTTACAATTTCCACTAATTATTGTTTTAATTGAAATTAATCATTCTAATTCACTTTTCATAATTCATTAATAATGTTTTAAGCATTCATTAGCAATTACATGCAACACACACAGTTTTCTAAATTTTTATAATCCTAAATCATGCTTAATTAATAGAAATAATTAGATTATGGAATCACTAACCTTAATTGCTTGTTTTGGCCTTCTTAAGCTTCCTTTTTCCTTTTCCTTGGAAGCACCTTCACCTTCTCTTGAACCTACCATGGCCAAAAAAATTTCTTCATTAATCCACTATTAATTTACTTTCTTAACTCAAATAAACTTCATATTTATTATCTATATATCTTTAACTACCTATTTGAACCATTAAATTAATTTAAAACCATAAATTTTGCTTACCTCAAATTAATATCCTAAACTTTCTCCTTTGATTTCCTTCCACTTTAGCCTTCCAAATGAAGATTAAAAACTTCTATTAGCTATTAGAGAGGCTAAAATTATTTTGGGGTGGTTGATTTTGGTGTGAGAATTGAAGAAAAATGAAGAAATTTGAAAGAGAAAAAGGGAGAGAGTGGTTCAGCCAAGAGGGAGGGGAAAAGGAAGAAGATTAAGCAGAATTCTCTCTAAAAAATTCCGATAATTTGGGTATTATATAGTAGGTTAATTTGGGTGGGCTTGAGCCAAATAAAGTCCAACCCATTAGGCCCAATTATGCACTATAAATTATTTTTCGCACTTTCCAAGCTCAATTTCACCCAAATTTAATTCCATAATTCTTAAAATATTTTTATATGTCTACATAAAAATTTTCAACTCAATCGGCGTTTTCTGTCTAGCTCCCTCAAACTGAACTGATAAGATATATAAATTTTTTTAACTCAATTGGAGTCCGTTTTCTATCTAGCTCCCTCAAACCGGACTGATAATTCAATTTTCGGTATTACCATAAAATTCCTTTTCATTATCAAATAATCCTAAATATTATTTAAAGTTTATCCATGACTTAAAATAAATTTTTAGATGTCATTTGCTATTTTTTATAGCCCGGTCAAAATACGATCAACCAACTATTTAATTAAACTGGATCTCATTTTTTTCTTAGTTTTGACTTTTGAAGGCTTATTTGACTTTATTTTTACTCTAAATTTTACACTCAGACTAGTCATAACCTATACTTTCCGATAATCAAATACAATATTCTTCACCCATGGGTGTATTTTTGACATTCGGGTATACTGATCAATCTCAGAAACTACAGTTTACAACTAACTCGGTATTTGAGCCATCATATAAACTTAGGGTTAAGGTTAGAAAAACCACTCTTTTGTTAAATGTGGGTTAGGGTAAGGTGGAACCTTTAGAAAATCTTGAGTTATAATATTGTTTTGATTGTTATTATGTGTTAAGGACCATTGTTGAAGAAGAGGCTCCCCCTTAAGAGAGAGAAAGAACTTGAAGGAAGAGGTTAAAAAGTTTTGAGGCTCCCTTTTTTTAGTGAGGTTTGTGCATCACATATATGGCACAGTGGAAAATTAAAATTAATTGAACCCAAAAATCATAGAACACCATCTGAATATTAAAATCAAAGCATGCCATCAATATGGAAGAAGTTGATTACCTTGTTTGTTTCTTTTCAATCTTCCAAGTTTGTGAGTCTTTCCTTTAAGTTAGGTTATTGCAAACCATAACAATCCAAGGCTAGATTATCTCTAACAGTAATCCATATGAAGGAATAGAAGAAACAACCTCAATGGGAGATGGGGCGTCAAAGCACCAAAGTGCAGCTATGGTGTTTCAACTTCAAAGAGAAGAAGAAGAGATAATAAATTTTTTATTCCTCAAGGTTGTAGCTGCGAATTTGTCCCTTAAAAGGGTTATTTATGTGTCCTCTAATCATATTAGGGTTGGATATACGTAACCCATGTATAGGAGTTCCATTCGAAATAGAAAAACCTAAATCATAAAAGCTGATATCGAGGCTTTCACAACCATGAATAGTAATGTCACGGGCATGATAACCTTTGTCACATCTCATGTCTTGGATCCACCCTCTTACCCCTGCCACACATGCCCGGATGAGTGAGTGCTACGCTGACTTCATCAGTTGAAATATCATTTTTAAATTATGTATAAATGAAAATAACTCATATATTTTTTTATTTATTATTTATTTACTTTATAGTGTAAAAGAAATCAAAGTAAGGAAACACAATACATTTTGTAAATTATTATTTACAAAATGTTCTATTATTATATAACCATTATAAAATAAAGTTCAACCCAAAATATACAAAAGATGTGTGACCCACAATTCGAAACAGACTGCTCTACTATATCAGACCACCACTACCTTTGTCTACTATTTTCTACTTATTCTTTGTTATACCTGTGCAAGAGAAACTCTCACGCCAAGCTCTAGGCTTAGTGGTGCATATAAATAAGGTAATAAACTATTTTATGCAACATGCATTGTCATATATCAACTCATGCTTAATCATCTTCTCATGCAAATATACATATCATGGTATTCTAGCATGTATAAACATCAAATTATATTCTTTTATCTCATACTTGTTTACTTTATTAAAACATCATTATATAACACATCAAAATTAACCATGTTACAAGTCATTATTCCTTTTATTTTCCTCAACCTTTTTATGCCCACAACACACAATCATCTTTTCATGCAAACATACATTTCATAAATTTTATTATTTTATATCTTATATTTATTTTACTTTATCAAATCATTATTATCCATGGCCTTTTATTGCCCATAACATCTATGAACCCCTGACTAGGATAACAGAGTTATCATCCAGGCACTTAAGAGTGTCACCCGGGTAGTATGATTTGTGCATATAAGTGTCATTAACGGCTTTATACTAGTATCATACCCAGCATCGATAATAATGTAATGCCCGACATAGATAATAGTGTCATACCCGGCGTAGATAATAGTGTCATACCCGGTGTAGATAATAGTGTCATACCTGGCATAGATAATAGTGTCATACCCAGTGTAGATAATCATACCATTAATGGATTTAATCATACTCTCCCCTACTTGGCATGTCAAACTATCTTAAGTCTAGTTCTAGTTAGGTGTTCTAGGACTTACTCAATATCATTACAATTCATAGTTATTAAATTCACCCATTTCATGCATGTAAAGCTTCAATTAATCACACAATTACTCAATAAAAATAGTATTTGTATAATATAACAAGATTCACATCATTTTACTTTTTTAATTCCACAACTCATATGTTGTCCTGTCACTGGCAGATTTCGTTCTCTGTTTTGAACCTTAATTTTAGTCCTGTTACAATCTGAAGTTAGTTATATGGTATTCTTAACAATTTAAGGTCTAGATCTTAGATTTAATATACAACTTGAATCACTTAATTATGAGCTATGTATCAAATGATATGATAAAATGAACACTGACTGGTCACTAACAATTCTGCCCAGAAATTTCTAGACAGATTCTAAATCCAAACTTTATAAATTTTTCTGGACAATTACAGAAATATTCAAGTTTTATAGTCTAAATTAAAGTTATATTCTTATGTCTTATCTTTCAAATCCAACAAATAACACACAAATCCGAACACTAGAACTCAAGTTATAATAGTTGAAGTACTCACTGCTCATCAATTCCAGCAAAAAACATACAAACTAATCTCATTCAATTTTTTTTCCAAAATTAATCCGAAGTCTAACAAACATGCATCCCCAAGATTTTCATCACAATATATCATTAATTTACAATTATTAACATGTCAAATGCTCAAATCATGCAATTGAAAACAACACATAAGCTATTGTCTTAAGTTATACACAAACCTCTACTTTTTCTTTTTCTTTCTCTTTACTTATAAAATTTTATATAAATTAATATTTATTTTATATAATTTATTTTATTTTATATAAATTAATATTTATTTTTATATAATTTAATATTTATTTTATATAAATTAATTTTTATTTATTTTATATAATTTTATATATTATATATTTATAAAATATCTCTTTCTCTTTTCCTTTGCTCCTTTGAGCTAGCTCCTTGTCAATTTGAGTTCCTAAAACATAAAAGAGATAATTAAAACTTAATAAACCCTAATATCTCTCTCTTGCTTTCTCAAGCTTCCTTAGGCTCTTTTTTGCATGAAAACCTACTCTTCCATGGCTTTCTCCCTCTCTTTCTCACTTTCTCTTTTTAGCATCAAGTTTTGTCCATGGTGAACAAGGGGAAACGTGGGCTGGTTTTATAAGATTAGAGAACTCTAGATGTTAAGTGATAAGGAAGAATGAGAGGTAATTAAGAGGAATAAGACAAATTTAATCAATAATGGGACACCTAAGCCCATAAATATCTAGATATTTTGGCTAATTAATTTGTTCATCTCCTTTGGTGTATGGTGTTTCAAAGGGAAATGTGAGAGACAATTAAAAGATAGAAAATTCTGGATCAAGAATGATAATGAAGAAAGGATAAGCAATTAAGAGCAAGGTGATAAAATTAATTAATTAATGGAGACACCTAAGCCATAATCTAGATATTTTCATTAATGTCTAATTCATGCACATCACTTGGCTAATTGTTGCATGCCACTTGGTGTGGCCAGCCCATTCCATGTGTTTAATATCCCAATCATGCATTTAATTGATGGTTATCCCCATTAATCCTCCAATTTTTGGTAAATTATAAATTGACCCCTAAACTTTTTAAATTTTGCGATTTAGTCCCTTATTGTAATTTAACATTTTTAAATATCTTAAACACTTTATTAAATATCTTCCATAATTATTTACCATTATTTTAATTATTGTTTGGTCAAAATCCTAATTTAGACTTTGGTCAAACCTATGCATCAATTTAATGACACATGCAGCAACCCATTAAGTTTCCAATTATGTTGGCAACTCAAATCATCACATAATTTCAAGCAGACCATGAACAATATCTAGCAACACATCATAACCCTCAATTGATCAAAAAGTCAGTAGTCTGACTGTAAACCCTTCCATAAATAATTATCATGTAATTCGTCCTTCCACCAAACTATAACTTATTTGGTTACGAGCATGGTCTGTGTGTCAACTCCCACTAGACTAAATACATCACATCTAGTCCAAATGATATTATTTCTTGTCTATAAGACACATTGCCCTGATCAGATATGTCTTTGAAGACATTCTTCAAGATATGTCCACCTCGACTAAAGATTTCTGAGTAATGATTTCTACAAAAGGCCATAAGTATACTCTCCTTCTATCAGGAATGGTGAATCCTCTATTGACTACTCAACTACCTTTGAATACCTCATGTTATACCAAATCACCAGCCTATGAGCGACTCTTCAGAGGCAACAAGGAATGGAGTCAAAGTATAGAATTCAGTAACCAAGATAACTTTGAGCATCTTAAGTCTAAGTATACTTATACCATTGCTATTATGAAATTATCACTGACATTGAATAGATATCCATGTGATTGTCTCATATTAGATCATCCAATGGACTTGCTACTCTTAGCAAGCATCCACATGTTAACTCTAAACATCTCATGCTTTCAGCTTATGAGATCAGTTGTTTGACCTAGTCAAGAAGTATAACATGTGCTAGTCTATCCGGATTAACAATATCTCGTCTTGTTAATCCTATGACTGGAAAAAATTTAGGTATAAATACAATTGCACGTGATATGAATCTCATCAAGAATTCCTTCATGTTGCGTTACATATCAATGACTTCATTAAACGGTTTAAGAACTATATCAATTCATATGTAATGAATACAATATAATGAAAAATGTCTTTTATTAATAATAAATTAGTACATCAAGTGCCTAAAGTGATTACCTTTAGGACACCTCTCTAATAACAGGTATGAATCATGTGGTGATTTTGGACATATATATTCAAAGGATGTCGGCCAGGCAAGCTGTGTATGTGGAATTTCACAGTCATGAATGAATATTCACGACCGTGAACTACCTACATGTTAATTTTTGAATTTTATGTTTTGATGAATCCTAAAATGTTTTAATAAAAATAATGTGCATTTGAGCTGTTATTATAATAAAATGCATATTGAGAGGCTAAACATATATAATTCATATATGAGGGTGAGAAAATTGATATTTAAATGAGAATTATTATGTTCAATACTCTGACTAGGACTAGAGCTAGGAGAGATGATATGTCATTGAGAATTTTACGATATGAAGAAGCCTAGGTTGGCTAATACAGAAACGAAGTTGTACAATTAAGGATAAGGCTCAGGTGAGCTCCCTTAGAGATGAAATGGGTTTAATACATGTTCCTCATGCAGGTGTCCTGAGTTGCTCTAGAGTGAGTCGTAGAATACTCGTATCCATTTTATTCCTTTCTAAAGTTTGTGGGTAATTATGTAAAAGAAATGAATGGTTATGAGCTTTGTTGGTTGTATGAAATATAAGTACTATATATGTGGTGCAAATATGAGAAATATATATATATTGAGGCATGATATGTAAAATGAGGTATTCTATAAAGTACGTGATAAAACTTACATGTTTATGCATACATATATTGGCATGCAAAATTATTGCTCATGCATACATTTTTATTATACTTATTATGCTGTTATGTACCACTAAATGAGGTAAGTTCAGTGTATGGGTGTTTTGTCTTTTACATGCAGTTTGGAGCTATAAATAGGTTTGGATAGAGCCCAAGAGAAAAGGAAAGGACAAACACTTTAGGGTTGGTGATATATAGCTTTTTGTTTTGTTTTTGTTTTGGAAATTTGGGATTAGTTACTTATATACTTGTTTTAAGTTTTGTAAGGACATATAATTTTTTAATTAATTATATTGATATTCTTTTGTAAACCTTTTGGGCATGTATTGGCCCCAAACTTTATTAATGTGAGATTGAAATTTTAATTTTAATTTTGTTCTTTATTTTATATTTTTATCAAAGTCATTATAGCATGCTGCATAAATGAATTTTAAATTTAACTTGTTTTTATCTCATGCATTTTAATATTATTTTATGTAACGGGGAAGATTTTTGGTTACGTAAAAAGGTATTACTGTTTATGAAATGTAGCTTATATTCTGATAATTCAAGTTTAGTTTCTCTCTTCTTCAATTCCCTTTTTTCTTTCTCTATTATGGATAGATCAGTTAGTAATTGTTATACTTTTATTGCCCAAATAGGTTTAGTGGTCTCTTTTCATCATACTAGCAGAACTATAAATTTTGCTGCTCATTATGTAGCTTCATTAGCTCTATTGTTCCTTGAGCCTGTTTCTTGGTGGGATTCTTGCTTTGTGTGGCTTGGTGTATTGATTGAGTCTTCCTCATAGGATTAATACAATGTTTTTTTTTTCTAAAAAATATTTAGATAATAGCCTAAAGTAAGTGGAACAAATATTCTAGAGTCAAATGAACATCAAATACAAAATTATAGAGAACCATCAAGCCTTTCCAATAAGCATGTACAACGGAAAGGTAACTTAGAAAAATTTAAATGACATTATGTAAATAGCATAAAACATAAAGAATCTATCAAAGTCCACAATGTTTTACTATTTTCTTGAGGGAATATCTGCAGCAAAAAGAGCTTATATAATGCAACCCCTTGATGAAATAGCGACACAGGAACCATAAGAATCAGTCAAAACAAGCAGTCGATCCCTGATGCTTCCATTTTTCTGACAGGATTAAGCTCAAAAACGTCTTTTTTTCTTCTGATCTTTTAAAACTTTTTCCAATTTTTAGTCCTTACCTTTTTATTTTTAGGTATCCTATAATTTCCTTTGTCGCAAGGGAAGAATTTTTAGGGGAGAGAGAGTGATCCCGGGAGAGAGTGAAGAGAAAAAAGTGAGGAATAAGCAGAGAAAAAAGGAGTTAAAGAGAGAAGATTATACAACCCAAAACGACGTGTCAATTTTTTAATAGAAATTAAAAATTCATTCAGCAGTCAAAAGTTAGGGAAAACGACTTCAGACAGGAATTAATTCATCACAGAATTGAACCATTGAAGCTCAATTGTGAACTTAGTGTGATAATTGATTTTAGAATCAATTTGCACCTTTTGCCTTTGATAAATATAAAATTAGATCAATTTGATAAATATAAAATTAGATCACTAAGCCGCCAAATAAATATTCCACCAGTTTATACATACATATATATATATATACACGCATGTATGTATATGCACACTTGATATTCTATCATTATTATTATTTTGTCCCTATAATGTTCCTATAATTCATGCAATATTCAGCTCATTTTTCCATCTTTTTGTCTTCTTAAAAGCATCCTCTTCAATATCACCGATGCCATAATTTACATGAAATATTGCAGCATTTATTTTTCCTCCACTGAATTCCCTCCGAAACTTGAATTCCTTCTGAACAAAAAGTAAGTTGAGCGATTAATTACTCAAACTAACAATTATTTATTTGATACATGAGAAACAATTGCATTCACACACAAAAATGAACTTTGCGCTGGGAAATTTCAGATATTATAGAGCATTACTTACAGTTCATGGAAAGAGATAGGTTGATTAAGTACTGCATTTGCAGTATTTATCATCTCATTTGAAGTGAATCCGTCATCCTTCGAGTAAAACATGTGCAATACTTTGATCATTTTCCAAAACAAATCCTTGCAAGGTCTAGGGATATTACTATCCTTTTCCTGCAAAACTAGTCTCAAAAGTTGTCTCCTTTGATATTCAATTAAACCCTTCATTTTTTTGACAGCCTCTTCTTCAGTTACAACACCATTTCCATGAATCATATGCAATGACAAAGCATTTAATTTCCCTTCTTCAGATTCTCTCTGCAACGTAGCAATGAACAAGTAACAGTTAAAATTGTATTAGGCATGGCTGCAGAAATATATTGCTTCTGTTCCATCGAAAAGCATCACCCACCTTAAAGCTTCTCCAGTCATTGAGTAGACGTCCACAAGTACTCATACATTTGAATAAATCATGTAATTCAGGGCTTCTAACATCCTCCTCTGTAAGTTTAGGCCCAACAAAAAAAAGAGCTGGAAGGACAATTGGTCCTAAAGCAAATGATATATATCCATTAGTCATATATTCTTCAAGTGTGGGCGTTGAGTTGCTTTGCGACCAGAGAGTCTCTGTCAACATTGACTTCAGCAAATCCAACCACTGCAATGCAAAAAGTCACACCATATCTACGGTTTAGGAAATGATACAAATGAAGTCACCTCCTTTATTCCTAGGTTATCCTATGAACCCCCGTGTCACAGAAAATTGATGGATTTTATAATTAAATTATGAACCTGTTAAAAGTCAACTTAGTGCAGATATATGAGCACGAATTGATTATCATTGACAAAAACTTAGGTTGTATTAAGCAATTTTATTATAGTTTCCAATAGGTACTTAGTCATAGCAACAAAATGTAACGAAACAAAGGATTTGATCTCACAATCTTGATAACATCACTTGTCACTCTACGTCCTTGATATCTGAATGCTTTTTCTCCAATCTCACAAATGGTACTGTGAAGTGCTGTAAATATGATCTCAACTTGCTCAGAAAAGATGTGAGTGTTTCCATCTACATCCCACCTGTGTTTCAGTTCCCATAAGCCCTGTCTTCTAGTTTGGGGAGAGAGATCTAACAGGAGTCTGGAAGCAAAAGAAAAAAAGGAAATACCTTTCAATCAATTGGACAAGGTTTATTAGTTCCTCTTCAGAGCCTCCAACATCAAAGAAATCATCTACAACAGTAGTAAGCACACTATTTTTTGCCCATGATATGCGAGCATCAGACAATTCAGGCGCAAAGAGAGTAGCAGCACAAGAAAAGTAACAGTAATCCAGCTTCTGTCTGGCAAACTTTAGCTTGTCCAATCTTTTCTCCACAATCCATCTGTTAACATCAAGTGCATACATATCGCTTCAGAAATACAGCAGTTCTATTCAGAGTTCCACACAACATATGACTGCATCTCTATATGACTGTTATTGGTGAATGTCAGGATTACTACAAGAACCAGGTCAAGTTGTAAACAACAGCAACCAACCATAGGAAAAAGCAGAAAGTCCATCTTGAAAAGGAAAAAGAAATATATTAGAAGGCAAGACCCAAAAAGAGCTAACTTTCAGTTGAGCTGGTTAGCTTCTAAATAAATTTCATTAACCTCTCATTAAATTTCAACTATTCCCTGTAAGTTTTTAGTAATATTAGATGTCAAAAATTGACCTTGACGTCATGACTCCAAGAAAAATCCAGCTATGACATCATGATCCAAGAAAGGTGTGAAGAACACCTACCTGCCAAGATGTTTATGTTCTTCTTGGTGTATTGATTGGCAGATGTTGAAGTCTTCTACCGCCATTTTAAGAAAATGTTCATTCGCAAGGTTTGAACAACTAGTATATTAAAGAAAATGAAAATGAAGCAACACAAAAAAATATTCAATAAAACGAAAATTTTTATCTAAAAATATTCTGAAAGAACAAGAAAGCACGAAGAGGGAAAAAAAAAAGAGAAAAATTAATGTAGTATTACCTGTATGAGGTTTTCAATATCCTTTTCTCATCCACGCTATAATGCTCAATGCTCCTCCTGTTAGTTAAGCGTTCCAAACCTGCATGCACCTGAAAAATGAAAGGAATCCAAGTTAGGAATTCTACATAAAATGGCCAGTTCAATAATTGCCAACAAGCCAGAAAAAACTACATCTTCAGTAACATGTTCATTGAGTCCGTCACCATGGCTTAAACCACTGTCTAACTTCTGTTTCAAGAAATGACTTGGCCACCAAATTTGTTTTTCCAAAAATGATTCATCTGGGTAAACCATTTGTGAAGCTCTAAATAAATCTAAGGCAGCCCTTTTATCCTTTAGATATCCTCCAAGTGAATTAAAGAAGTTATCCTCCGTCAATTGATTCAATATGTCTGCATCATATGTTAACCTTATTAAAGTTACTGATTAATAATTATAAAAGAACCAAAAACCAGTTCTCCTACCCTATCAGGATACCTGAAGAGACATTGTATCCATGAGCACGTAACATTCGAAATGCCATTGCACAGGTGGTACAATCTAAAAATATCTCTTCATTTCCTTGCAACCAGTATCTGTTCTTGCAAATTTAATGGTTTTAATTAATAAAAAATGACAGATTAGCTAAAAATTGAAGCGTCTCTTTATTTTGCACAAACTTTTTAATATTTAAAGAAGAAGCCAAGGTAAATTTTAAATGAAAATCAGATTTATTTATAGGATTTTTCCAATAAGAACTAATACAGCCTAATGGTGTAATTTTATTTTTAAAAACCCTGTAAAAAACCTGAAAAAAACTGGTCATGAGTTCTATGCTGCTATGCAATTTGAAATAAAACGAAGCAGATCCATTGAGCTAGCAAGAATTTTAACAAATAAATTGAGTAAAACGGTGGTAATTGCTAAATTCAATTCTCACAAAGTTACTTTGTTCAGACCACAACATAATGATATTTGCATTGCAAACAAAAAATGGAACATTACCTGTATGTTTCATCCAGAACTATTTTTATTTCCTCCTGGAAATGCCGGTCAATTCCCAACCTTTCAAGAGTGTCAACCATACTAAGTTGCACAAATATATCATAAGGATAAACAGTGGGAACTGTAAGATCAAAGGAAAGTCAGTACTATAAAAATCAGAGAGATATAAGAGCATACATGGTACTTTGTAAAGTTGCGAATGGACCTGCATTTCCAAACTTTTGTAAAGCACACTGCAGGTAATGAAGACAATCAGAATCTTTAAGATGAATAAAAGCAGCTGCAGTGGCGGATGGTGAATTGAAAAGCGATCCATTCTTTCTTTGGTATCGCCTGATCATATCCCAATCCTGTAATTTTCCAATTCCTTCTGAAACATATGCTAGGTAAGCTTTCCTTCCCTCTGCATTGCTGCAACAGCCAGTATACATATACCACACCATGTCTTACAGTGCTTTTAAAAATAAATACATATTTCTTTTGACAGCATTATTATCTATCCATCCTAGGTTAAAAATGACTCAAATCAATGCTCAAATATGAATATAGCTAAACATCATGGTTTTAAATAACCGTTATTTAAAGAAAAATGACCCTTCTATAATGCAAAGGCATTTTATTTTTTGCAAAGAAAATGGCTGTAACAGAATTATATAACAGATAACAGCCGTTACTTAACATTTTTTTAGTTTTTTAGTAAAATATATTCGGATTTTTTTAATAAGATAACTTAAATGGGTCATTTAGTCTTTAAGCTTTCAAGTTCAAAGCCAACAAGACACTCATTTTGGTGGTAGTAGTAAGTTAGATGATGTAATATTCTGAGTATTTTGTGCTAGCTATAGTACTTATTGTGTAATAATGACTTATATCTTTGAACTAAATGTGTTTTCCTTTTGAATTTATGCTAATTAGATAGTTATATTTCTTAATTTTAGTAAATTCCTTTAAAATACATTAATTCCATGAGTTTTGCAATTTTTACAAAAAAAAAAAATTTTGCACTGTAACGGTCCGTTATCATTACGTTACGCCGTCACAGACAAGTTTCCATTGCATGCAACTGCGTCCGCGATCACAGTTGTTACCGCAATTTAAATCCATGCTAAATATACAATAAAGAAATACTATTGAGGCCTAAAAGGACTATCAGTTCAATAAAAAAGTATGGTTTCCTTGAACACAGTTACTTAGATGAAATAAGTTTGAACCTCCATAACAAAACCAGAAATCACTTCTCAGAAAATACAAAAGATTTTTCCAATTCACACCAAAATATATCTTAAAAAGATTCATCTAGCGATAACAATAATTAAAATTGGCAGCCAAATTTAAATTTAAATTGTAAAAAAATTAATTTAATGATTGAAACTAATTTTTAAAGAATTTTGTACAAGGTCATTTTTCTTTCATAAAAATAAGCTGAGAGTTATACTTAAAAGAGAGAGAGAAAGAGAGAGAGGTTTAAGTTTCATCAACCTAAACATAAACTTTGAACATTTAACATTTGTTTGTTTCTAAAAAAGTTTTAAGTCCCAAGTATCAAGAACAAAGGCTTTAATCACCAAAAAACCACCAATATGCTCAACCTAACAAATGATTAAGCAATGAAATTTCTTTTCAAGCTTAGATGTGCTTAAATAACATCATACATATATTTCTATGCTAATCTCCTAAAATTTGATATACAATGTTATCAAAAGTTTCTTTCAGAACAGATAGATAAAAGTCAAACTTAATGTGAGATTATCAGTAGACATACCTTCTAAGATCCAAATCTCTCCTGCAGAGCATTTCATCTATATATTTGGGTTCCAAAGGCAGGTTCAAAGCCAAATGTTTAGCTTGTTCGAGCATACCAGGAAATATTATATCAAATCCAATTGGTGTGTGTTGCTTCTCATCATTTAATGAAGCTGAATTTAGCTCAATAAACTCGAGACCTGCAACACAAGAAGGAATATTTGTTCACATTTTGTTTGTGGTGAAATTTTTAATTTAAATCAGAATAATACCTCTATTCACTTGTTTTTCACCAATACCCCATTGCTTCAATGCAAGAACACATGCTAAAGTAGACGATAGAGCATCCTTAACTGACAATGGATCACGACAAGGAAGACCCCAAGAGCCATCAGTGAGTTGATGATCAACTATCCACTTTGCACACTCTGGAAAACAAGGAGCTTCTTGCGAATCCAGAGAGGGAATCATTGCAACCCAAGCAGTATCATATGGAGAAACAGAAAGTTCAATTTTTTCAAACATCTTCTTAATTCTTTCTTTAGTGTCACCAAACTGATAAATTGAAGGGAGGAAGGGGAAAAAAAGCAAATCATTAAATACAAAAAAAAGCAAATCATTAAATACAATATTTGCTCTAGTTCATAATACAAGAACATAAAAAGGAATGATAATAAAATATGGGAAATTATCGTTAGACACCTGAACTGCAGTATTGCCTTCTGTGACTGATTGTAATCTAGGATGTCTCAAATGTGCTTTTAGCGAATATTAGGCACAGAAAACAGGAAATCAGTAAAATAAAAATAAATTAAAAAAAACAATATTGTCATGAATTTGATAATATAAGTCCAAGCTAGCATCTCAATAGCCCTGATACATTGATTCCATAATTTTTAACAGTAAATACCAAACACATCATGATAAAAATTCATGTTCGCTTAAGGGTACCTATCCAGAAAACTGTTGAAAAATCCCAAAATTCCTAATGCAGAATAAAATATAGAAACTGTATTTCTTGTCGGGTACAAAATTCCCATCTGTAGTATGACAATCAAATAGTAGCAGTTCAAAGAAAAAACAATAATAATAATAAAACGCCACATGTTAGATTAAACAAAAAAAGGTCAATTTTGTTCAAGCTTTCCCCTAATTATTCTCCAATTTAAAATTCATTTACTTTGCCCTTTTCCAAAATTTATTTTGTATGCAGGAATGAAAAAGAGTGTTATTAAAATTTAAAGAGTAGTAATATTAAAAAAAATTTAAAAATTTAAAACAACAAACAAGAAACAAAAGAAAACTAGAAGCAGCTATTCTTCATAGTTTACACAGTATTAAATTGTCCTTAAAAAGCTTCAAGAAGAAAAAAAAAACCTTTAAAAAAATAAATAAATAACAAAAAGAAAATACAAAATTGCTTGAATATGTAAATTCAAATTAATCAACATTAAAATAAATAAAGGATAAGAGAGAAAAAGAAAAACCTGATATGGAAGAAGCGAAGAAGGTGGAACGGGTAGACATGGTTTGCAGAAAGAATAATGAATACATGTGAGAGAGACAGAGAGAGTAAGAATGAGATGCAGAAAAATCTTATAATGGGAGAGAAATATAAAAGGAATTGTGGATGGGACACACAAATGTTGAAAAGCCCAACCCAATACAAACAATCCGGAATCAAAATGTGTTTAGGATCTGTTTGCATTTGACTATTTAAAAAAGTCAAATTTCATTGATTTAATCTTTAACAATCAAATTTTGATTTTCCCACCTGGCAAAGTCCAAAATTCATTTTTTTATTAATGAAAAATTATTGTTGGATCTTTATTAGTAATATTCCAAAACTGAATTGCGTTGCTTAATCATTTGTTTGGTCGAGCATATTGTTGGGTTTTGGGTGAGTAAAGCCTTTGTTCTTGATACTAGGGGCTTAAAACTTCTTTAGAAACAAACAAATGTTACATATTCTAAGTTTATGTTCAGGTTGATGAATCTTAAACCTCTCTCTCTCTCTCTCAAATAAAACTCTCAGCTTATTTTTATAAAAAAAAAAATGACTTTGTCCAAAATTCTTTAAAAATTAGTTTCAATCATTAAATTAATTTTTTTTACAATTTAAATTTAAATTTGACTGCCAATTTTAATTATTGTTATTCCTATATGCATCTTTTTAACGGTATAATGTAACGATTAAATTCATAAAATTAATGTATTTTAAATAAATTCGCTAAAATTAAAAAATATAATTATCTAATTAGTTTAAATTTTAAAAAATATATTTAATTTAAAATTTTAAGTCATTATTACACAATAAATACTAATTAGTACAAAACACTCTAAACATTACATTATTTAAAATACTCATCCCATCAAAATGAGTGTCTTGTTGACTTTGAGCTTGAAAACTAAAAAACTAAATTACCCCTTTAATTTATCTTATTAAAAAAATCAGAATATATTTTACTAGAAAAAATAAAAAAATATTAAGTAATGGCAGTTATCCTTATACAACATTCGTTACAGCCATTTTCTTTGCAAAAAATAAAATGCCTTTTCATAATTGAATGGTCATTTTTTCTAAATAATGGTCGTACATAGTAGCATGTATGCTCTTATATTTCTCTGATTTTTATAGTACTGACTTTCCTCTGATTTTACAGTTCCCGCTATTTATCCTTTTGATATATATGTGCGACTTAGTATGGTCGACACTCTTGAAAGGTTGGGAATTGACCGGCATTTCCAGGAGGAAATAAAAATAGTTCTGGATGAAACATCAGGTAATGTTCCTTTTTTTTTTTTTTTGCAACGCAAATATCATTATTTTGTGGTCTGCACAAAGTAACTTTGTGAGAATTGAATTTAGCAACTACCACCGTTTTACTCAATTCATTTGTTAAAATTCTTGCTAGCTCAATGGATCTGTTTGGTTTTATTTCAAATTGCATAGCAGCATAGAACTCATGACCAGTTTTTTTTTTTTTTAAAAAAAAAATATACCATTAGGCTGTAGCAGTTCTTATTGGCAAAATCCTATAAATAAAACTGATTTTCATTAAAAATTTACTATGGCTTGTTCTTTAAGTATTAAAAAGTTTGTGCAAAATAAAGAGACACTTTAATTTTTAGCTAATCTGTCATTTTTTATTAATAAAAACCATTAAATTTGCAAGAACATATACTGGTTGCAGGGAAATGAAGAGTTATTTTTAGATTGTACCACCTGTGCACTGGCATTTCGAATGTTACGTGCTCATGGACACGATGTCTCTTCAGGTATCCTGATAGGCTAGGATAACTGGTTTTTGGTTCTTTTATAAGTTTATTAATCAATAAATTTAATAAGGCTAACATATGATGCAGACATATTGAATCAATTGACGGAGGATTACTTCTTTAATTCACTTGGAGGATATCTAAGGATAAAAGGGCTGCCTTAGAGTTATTTACATATTTACAAACGGTTTACCCAGACGAATCATTTTTGGAAAAAACAAATTTGGTGGACAAGTCATTTCTAGAAACAGAAATTAGACAGTGGTTTAAGCAATGGTGACTGACTCAATAAACATGTTACTGAAGATGTAGTTTTTTCTGGCTTGTTGGCAATTATTGAACTGGCCATTTTATGTCCAGTTAAAACCATTAAATATATAAAAATACAGATTCAATGAGATATATTCTATAAATTTTTAATTAATATAATATTTTATTATTAATCCGATATATTTTATATTGAGTTTTAGATAAATATTATGTACAGACCTGATAAATTTTGATCCGATAAGAAATTGAATAAAATCTGAAAGGATATTTTGCTATTTTGCAGGATGTTTAAGATGTTAACCTCTGCATTTGAATCTGTCTTTTTGATATGTAAATAATAGTGCAAATAAGATAGCAGAGACTTAATGGCTAATCTCTGTAAAGCAGAGCGCGCTCCTCTTGACTAACTGGTTGATAAACCCTCCTCAGTCTTTAAGCTGTATGTTGTCCTTTGAGACTTTTTTATCTAGTTAATGATTTCTTCTCTGGTGCCAAAAAAGAAAAAGAGAGTGACAATTGGGTCTATAAATTGATTACAGATGAAGGGCATTATGTGGACACGTATTTTAATACGGATCATACTTTGATGATTAGTCAATGAATTATTAGCCAACTTTAAAGACTTTTAGCCTTTCTATATATTCTAGTGATTTTCTTTTTCAAGGTTTTACACTATAGTTTTTTTTCTTTCTTCTTTTTTCTCTTTTTCAATCTTTTTCTTTGGACAATTGGTCATGTAGGTCCCTCAAATTTAACTTTCCATCTACGTGAATGAATGACAATTAGATTCAACTCTAAGGTTTTGGTCTCAATTTGCTTTGAATGAAGCAATTTTTTTATAAATTTCTTTTGCACCTTTCCGAATCTTTTGTTATGTGGCGGGAATGACACACATGTATAATTTATAAAAAATTATAATATATATTTATAAATACATAAAAAGGATTTTAAAAAAATTATGTAATTAAAAATATTTTTTAATATTAAAATAAACTAAAAAATTTTAATAAAAATCAGACACCAGGATCTTACTGTCCTCGTATAGTGCATGGACGGGGACAAAAAATTTCTCTCCGTTAAAAAATGGAATGATATCAAAACTGGATAGCATTTTTGGAATTGGACATAAAGATGGAAACATTTGTGCTAAACCCGCCTCATTGCCACTAGTGCCTAATATACATATAGCGGCGGTGTATAATATAATTAGAACTTTTCAATATTTTATGTACTATTTTGCTACTAATATACATATAGCGGTGGTGTATAATTTTTATTATAATGTGTATTAAAATTATAATTTTCAATTAATGGCCATGGATTAATATATAGGTGTTATATTTATTTATATTACTGTGGAGTAGTTCAACAGTTTGGATATTTTATTATAATTATTGTAATAAAATCGTGATTAATTAATTATCTTATGTTTAATATAATAATAATAATTTTATATCCGCAGTTTATTTATTGTATAAATTTTATTTATTTAATTATGTGTTAAAATGCTTTATGAATGATAATTTTTTCCCCTTATTTTAAATTCGAATTATAGGTATAAATTAATTTTAAAATTTAGAAAAAAAAGTATTTTCCCTTAATGTACCAATTCAACACAACTTCATATTAATAATACCAAATTAAGAATTATGAATCCCAACATATAATTGATTGCATTTGAATGCTGGGACCTCCTCCTAGCAATTTTGAAGTTACAGATGATATTTCTTCCATATGTACCCATTGCACTGAGAATCTAAAGTAGTGCTTACTCCTTAGCACTAATAATTGATATAGCTCCATATTCAGATTTTTAAGATTTTCACAAATTTCATTTTTTTAAATCAAAATTTGGAATTCTTAATTAAGGCGAATTTTTCGCTTGTATCTCTTTTTGCTTTAAGTGCCCTAAAATTTCATTTTTTTTAAATCAAAACTTGGATTCTTAATTAAGGCAAATTTTTCGCTTGTATCTCTTTTTGCTTTAAGTGCCCTATATAAATTGCAAAGAAGCAACAGAGCAAGAGAAGTTTCCCCTGCATACTTGATCGATCATGACTTCTAACATCCATCAACCTATACTAAACTCTACCTCCATCACCACAAATTTCAGCACCAAGATCCTTATCGTTGTTATTTCCCTATCTGCAATTATAATTTCCAGTGTGTTTTTTGCTCCCAATCTGGTCAGTTTTATCCATTCTAATCCATCTATTCCTGTACATATATGTGATCAAGCTCATGATCATCAAGCATGCTTGACCATGGTATCTGAAGCCGTCGCAAATGATCAACTACAAGAACGTAATGGCATCAGTTTACTGAAGTATTTCTTGATCAAATCTCTCCCACAAATGGGAATGGAAATAGGGATAGGACCTACCTCAAAATCAATGTATAGAAGTTCGAGATGTTTTGCACATGAAATTATAGAATTTCCAAAAGGTAAGAAAACAATAACCTTCATTGCACAGAGAAGAATTGAAATGACTAAGGGTAGGCTCAGGGACAGGAGAAGATTTACAAGATATAAGACTCTTAGGAATTTTCATCGACAAATTACCAAGGCAATGATGCCACATGCAAGCCTACAAATACGGAAGAGAATAAGAAAGATAACATATGAAAATCTACAGCATTTGAGTTTGTTCAAATCTAATTGCTGTTGGAGATGTTGGAACTGATATTTCCTTTATATATACATGTAATGTAAAGATAACAATTCAGATGGTAAACATTCAAATATATGAACACTATCAGTGGAATTTAATCCCCACGTTTAGTTTTGCCCTTGTGCTGTTTGTTAAATGACTTCAGCGTTGAGAACAACGTTCTACTAAATACCTGGAATCCTGCTTGATGTATGCTGAACAAGAGAGAACAAAAAAGAGCATAAGAGCAAAAAATTCTCTATATTTCATCAGATGATTATGAACAACAAATGTGATACAAATTTGGATTTGTATCGAACATTACAAATTGCAAAGAATGTTTCTTATACACAATTACTTCAGATTGATTTTCACTACAAAATACATTTATATATATATATATATATATATATATATATATAGGACCATATTTCAGATTGGAATAATTGTACAATTCCATAAATCTCCAAAATTTGCGTGGAAGTGGAACTTGTTTATTATCCCTTCGCCAAATCAGCCCATACCGAGTGCAGCAGCAATCCGGCATTTCTTGAATGGGAAATAAAGAATTCTATTTTTCATTATATACTATTGTGTCTTCTTGGCCTGCACACACAAACGACCCAAGACAAAGAAAAATGAATCATATACCCAACTAAATCTAGCCACATTATTTCATCAATTAGAGGTGATAAAAGCATAAATAATATGTAGCTTAATTTCTTTCAGCTAATATAGACAATTTGTTAAGAAAAATCTTCATCATGTAACCATTATAAAATACACTTGTCCTGCTTTCTTATTCTTTTATCGCTCATTGCAGATTTTGAGTGCAACATTATGATGTCAATCCAAGCTATGAGAAAAACCTTTTTTAAGTATTTCTTGTGAAGTTTCATTGCTCCACTGCATGCTTTTCTAGCATCTAGGTTTCCCGTTATGTCATTCAATATCTGCACAGCATAATAAAATTACAGTGAGGAAGAAAACTCATCATATTATAAACAAATTAAAATCTGAACATAAAATCATGAGATTCACAGCACAGAAGCAAATGCCCTCTAAAATGCAAGCATGATCTACCAAACATATAAAGTTTTATATTGTCTTTGCCACCTGGCCTCGCTACAAAATTAGCACACGCAAGTCCAAGTTTTTTATGGAAATATCTATATGCCAGTCAGTGTTGGGCTGTTGGCTCCATAAAAGCTCTAGTATGACTAGCATGGGCTTCAGAATCCTGTCCTGAAATTCCCACAGAAAATTTAAGATCTGGAAAATTCAATTGAGAATGATAATGCAAGTATTTTTATCAAATGTTTTAAATATTTTATGTTCTCTTGCCAGTCTCACTGCAAAACCACATGCAACTCCAAGTTTTGTTTCAGAATATCTTCAAGCTCGTCAGTTTTAGGCCTGTGAGCTACATCAAAGCTTAAAGTTTGACTAGCACAAGCTTCACCATCCTGTCCTGATATTTCCACATAAGCATTCAAGATTCAATACCTCTCCATTGGAGACTAGAATTGAAAAACTTACTTTAAGACCCTTCTTCATGCAACAGAAAAAAAAAGGATCACTCTTCAAAAACCATTATAGAGTGGATATCTTTTCACCTATTACTATTCTTTTGTAAACAGCAAAAGTATGCATCTCATAAGGTTCCCATCAACCTCCTACCCACGGAAACAGGGTTTGTCTATGACTTTTTCCACTAGACACATGCTTCTCTAGTTTTCCTCTGTCCTCTCTACTGACTGTTATAAGGTTTTTCCTAGAGTATTTCATATAGCAATATGAAGTATCCGATGCATGATGAAATATAATAAATAATGAAAACTCATTTCGTTGACCTTAACAACATCATCTAGGCCCCGAGCCTCATGCAATAGCTTGGAGCTCTTATCTTTGAGGACGCTGGCAACAAGGAAAACAGAAATGGGCAGTGGGGCTTCTGAATTTCCTGTCCCATTTTTCATATTATCCCTCTCAAATTTGCCATATTGACGAATTGACTTTCCCTTTCCTTTAGATCCCTCGGACTTTTCACCTGTTGATCCAGGCTCTTCATACATAGAGAACAAGTCAGGGTCATATTCAAGGGCCCACATCATCTGTTGAATGTTAAGAAAACAGAAATCATAATTTTGAGAAATAGAATTTAATGTTCAATATGTGGGAAGGCAAGATCAAAAAATGAAAAAATTAAACACAAATAGAACATAAAACAAAAAGCAACAAAACCAAATAATGAATTGAAATGAATAGGCCTAGTAAACCAATGAGGTACCTGGAATTGCAGGAAATTCCACAGCCATATAGATCAAACTTAATTCAACTATCCTACCTTTCTACCTGTGGAATAACTGTGTCTAACCCCAATCAGAAAGGAAATTGCTTTCAGTTGTTGAGTGAGCATTGTGCTCATAAGTTGGCAGCATTAGAATCAACTAGGGATGATTGAAGGGTGCTGGCCTGTGGAAAGGCCCTTGCAGTTTCAGTTCCAGACCAGCAACCATAGATCAATCAGATTCAGAAAGCTGGCCAAACAGAATTTTTGCAAGCACCTAGAATTTTCCTTCACTATCATGTCAGATGACATAAATAAAACAGAAAAAAACAACAGGCAGGAGCTAAAGTGCAAGATAAAGTAAATAAATAGTCTAAGCTTGAATCTATGCCATCAACTTTAGAGACAGTATTTTATGCACATCTCTGAAATTAGAGTCCATATTTCAGTAAATCTAGAAGCACTTGATCACAAAGGTTTTAAAGTTGAATTATACCTCCCAGAGGTAGAGCGAGTCACAAAAGGAGAATTCTCGGCGGAATAAAACCATGAGCATCCTAAAAGCAAACAAATAATCACCTCCACCAAGCGCATCTGTAGTCCAAGATAAAAGGGCAGATTTCTTGTCATTTTCTTTTATGAGAATAAACCTAGAAATACAAAATAAAAATATGAAAATGTAACACGATAACTAATGCTAAAAGTGAAATCATAGCACACTGCAATTATTGTCAAATGCAAAAGAATCATAGTTGAGAAACTGCATTTAACATGGGAAGCCACAAAATAAGTATAGATTCATATCCAAAATTGCGAATTTTTTTTTATTTTACCATTTAAATTTAATATTAATAACTCATAATCATTAGACCATTTGTATCTATATGCATTAGGATCCCAATTCATGGATCTCTCGGTTGGTTATCGCATGTTAATCAGAGGAGACATACATTGACAAAATTTTATCTTTACATGGACACCTAGAGATGAGTTGTCTTTCTCCCTTATCATTGTTTCTATCACATTCTGTAGATACAGAAAAATATATTGGGGAAATGCATTCTCTCTCTATTTTATTTTGTGTCAGTGTGGCAGAGGGGGAGTGGCAGAAAACATATTGATGACAAGAAGCTAAACTTACTATAGTATAGAATATCTTCCATTTTTACTATAAAGCCTATTTTTCATTCCAACAACCTCCTATATGCCACCTATGATCTCAAACTTAGATAAGCCAAGCAAGCATGCTCCAACATAAGAAATCAAATATTGAATTCTTTCTGGTGTTCTCTCTTGTCTTCAACATAACCTCATCAAGAATATATTTTCAGGGCTATTTTCATTTATAAAAATAAATAAATAAATGGCATAGTAAGTCCTTTTTTATTTCTTTGCTTGCTTTTGTTAGATGCCCTAATACTTCTTTTGATAACAACCAAAAGTTCAAAATTCCAAACTAATCAGTACAGTGCACTGCCTTGAACTGAGAAAGGACTAACAATCATTAATCAATACAAACAAAAAAAAAATGATAGAAATTAAGAATGGCAAAAATTTGTATCCCAGGAAATACCTAAATGCTGATGTAGTTTTGGATCAATGACTTGAGTTACTGCAGCCAAATTACTAAGCTGCGTCTCCACCCCAACAGAGCTCTCAGTGCATCTGAAATTTCCTCGCTTTAAAATTTCAATAAGAAGAATCATAAGAAACTGGAAATCAAATTAAAAACAGAAAAGGTGGAACTACAGCTATGGAAACTTCAATAGAACCACTTTAATTGGATATGTAGAATATTAGAAACTAGAAAGAAAACTATTACAGCTATTTCTAATCACCAGTATGAAACAATCAAATGAAGTATGACACAATAATAGATCCCCACAAATAACACTGAGAATTGAAAAGCACCATTAATAAATCAGTGGCAACATAACCTGTTGATGGAAGAAGAATAAGGTAATACACCCACAGAAGGATTTATTACAGATGACCTCTTTGTAGCCAGTGAAAGAGATTAAAGTCAGGAGAGGCAAATATGGCTACAACCATCAGGTATTAATACTTTTCCCAAATATCATATTGAAAGAATCAAGAAACCCCTCCAAAGATATGAGAAGTGAGAATTCAAAAATTGAAATGCATTGGAAATTTAGACAATCAAAATAGAATACTTATTTAAGTGTGGTGCAGTAGGAGCATCATCAAGAATGGTAAGCAATAATGTACAACAAAGATAAATAACAAAATAGCAAACAGTTGTTTAAATAATAAACTGGAAAGAGCAAGGGAAATATGAGAAGTACCAATCTACGCATCAAACGTTCAAAGCACCAAAATGCATCAGCTTCATCTTCAAGAAGAATTATCATGGGGGAACAAAGATCACTCATCCCTGCATGCCATCAAATCCAGAATTCAAGATATTTCACATCATTGCACTGCTAATGGCAGAAAATTATAATCTTAAAAGACTCAGATAAAGCAAAGTACAAAGAATTGTTTAAGGAGAAACAGAACCACATAGTTCCTATCCATTTGAGGTCAGCAACCAGAAGTATGTCCAGACCTTTTGCATCTCAATGCAGCAATTTGAAGTTATGTATGCATAACATGTCTTCCATTCTACATTACTTCTCCTACCAACTGGATTTTGGTAGAGGAAAGAGAAGAAAAAAGCAAAAAAGCAGGAACTAAACTATTCTTATATATTATTCATATGCATGCATGTATGTCATTATTCTATATCAATTGTCATGATGCCAACTGAATTTTCAATAAATATGCGATTTATGTTTAATTTTGAATAAGTTAGTAGTTCGATTCAAAAAATTGACCATTATTTTTCACTATTTTTCTGTGATTAAGAAGAAGATTTTTTTATATTAAGATAAAGATAGATCTTAATTTGTATGAGCTCATACTTTCTTGACACAGAAAATACTTATAAATATAAAAGTTGCAAGAACATAAAAAGGAGGAATGGAGAAAGGAAAAGGTATAGAAAAGAAGGGTGGCGAGGAGGAGAAAACAAGAGTAAATGAAACCATTTTCTACCTAAGATTGTTAATATTCATGTGGTCTAGTTGCTAATAATCCAGAAAGCTCCAGGACGGAATTGTCTTTCCCAAAATCAAACAGAACTTGAACATTGAAAATGAATTATACTTATGAATTCATTTTGTCTAAATCTACATGTTCATTTCTTCACTTAATGTTTATAATAGAGTAATCTGAAGAGGCCATGGCTCCAACTCAAGTATTAAAATTAGTTTTTACAAATGCCAAGTAGTAATCTAAATTATCATTTACATCTGTGCAACCCAATGCCTAATGATGTCCATTCCATAGAGCCAAATTGCACATATTGTAAGCAGATACCAAAAAAAGACATAGATGAAAATTTTAAAACATTAACTACACAATCAAACAAAGTGCCAAAGATTGTTTTTTCTTATTATTTTGCCCTTCACAACAAAGGAAAATTTCAAATAATCACGTACCTTGACAATAACCTACATCGGTATCAATCCATGCATAAACAGCCAGAATATCCCATAGTTTTGACAAGTTTTTTTGCTTCTCATAGAAAACCAATGTCCTGTCAGTGCGAACCACATCTAGACCTGAAAACATGAATCCAAGCATAAAGACTGACAACTAATGCAGAAACTACAAAATAAACCATAATTTAGAATTATGATGTTTTAAAGCAACATAAGTTTTGAAAAGTTCAAATAAAGATCTGGATATGCATGTTTCAATTTCTATGCAGTGACATTTTTTCATCATGCAACATGAATAAGAACCAATCTGTATGAATCATTTAACTCAAAATAGTTGAACTTCAAAAAAGGGAGAAAAAAAATATAAATTTGACTATCAAAGTCAAGCTTTTTGGGATCGTTCAGTGTTATTAAGGCCAAAATCTTTAGTTCTCAAGGTGATATGTGCATTTCAGATAAAACAGAAAACTTGCAACTTACTAATCATTTTTGTTTATTGGTATGCATGTTTTTATAATTATTGATTGCTTGAAAGATAAAAAAATGTGGTGCACATCTTTTAATCAAAAAATAAAATGCTAGGGAAAACAAAGCATGGATCGAAGATATGAATTTTGCATTAAGAAAGAGAGAGAGAAATGTCCATATAAATGTCAAAACTTCACTGACCTATTTGATGTAAGGTCAGTAACCATTGGATTACTTTATTGTCCAAAGGACCATGACTGGTAAGGTCTTTCACAAGCTCTGAAGTAGAAGCAATGGAATTAGCACCTGGAGAACCGGCAGTTTCAGCAGGATTACCATTTCCAGTAGATTGGCCCTTGTCTTGATTTGTCTCTAAAACTACTAATGGGTCCTGAATGGGTTGACCATCTTCAGTAATTACAGGTGCTGTAATAAACCGCCCACTTCCAACAATTGGAAACATTTCTCGCCGCTCTTCCTTCCACCTAGCATATTGCACCCTGAAGTTTTGACATAAGAACAACTATTAATCCTAAAATGAGAAGAAGGGAAAGGCAGAAGTTTAATCATTTGTGCACAGAAAAACAAGAGTGATTACAGAATTCAACTTGAAATTAAGATACTGTGCTATAAGTGCTAAATAGTATCTGATTATATGTCATACACGCAAAATAAGTCACTCAATATTATCTTGAAGATAGGATACCCATTGCAAGAAATTAAAATAATAACAAATTTATGTTCGCCCAAATGATGATAGGGCTGATACAGCCAAGCCCTATCATGGCAAGTCTCCTTGTCAATTAGGATTATCTTGGTCATATCACAGAAATATAATTCTCAATTTCCATGATACAGAAATAAATGCAATATACCTATTGCAACTGACACCCTAAACAAATATTTGTCATCTTTCTGATTATTTTTCCACTATGTATGCCAACATCTACAAAAATGGATTACCTTCTATGTTGCCGTATCTGTTCTCGTTCATCAAATGTACTCTTAGGATCATAACAACCAAGCAGAAATTCCCAAACTTCTCCTCTAATTGAAGGATGGATCCCCTAAGTAAGAAGGAAAAAAAAAGGACAGAGTGAGACTTAGTCTTGAGCTTTAAATCATAAAGGTTGATCAGAAGATTCCATTCAAAATATGCACTTACTCCATGTTGAATTCGACTTAGAGTCTTGCCAATATCAAGATATCCTTCTGGAGAAAAAGCACTGTGCCATTTCCTTGCACTTAGTGTTTTACCAGCCTAAGTACCAAGAATTTGTTATTTCCATAACAAAATTTATTCCACTTTTAAATAGGCCATGCAGGCCAATTCTTAACTGTCAAGCATATAAATTGAATATGAATGTACAGCAATTTGCCATAATCAGAAATCTTAAATATACATATGGAAAGAAACCTGCCATCTACTCACAGGCAAATTTAGCAGGCAAGAAACTGAAATAATTAGAATGGCAGGATTCCAATTCATCATGGTTATATTATGATTGTTACTAAAATTGCTTCTCTCCATTTCAATCCACTGATCTCATTTCTAACAAGAAAAGCAGCCAAGAAAATAAAAAATAAAAATAGAGAGAACTGCTTTAAAGTTTGAACATCAAAACTTAATTACAAATCATAATTGAATTGCTATACGTATCAGGATACATCTTTTATTTAAATTGATTGTTCTTATGGAAAATTATACAATTATACTAGATGTTTTTAGGACTGGCCAATAATCTTTTGGAAAAACAATTCAATAGGACCCATACGCCATGTATAATAAATAATAAATTAAACAAAATAACCGAATCATCTCCTATTCAAAGATAACCCATGTGAGCAACATTCCTGACTACATAAAAATGATCCCAATAACATTATAGCAGATCCATATCCATGATAATTATTTTTATTATTAATCCATAATGGTATATTGTGCTTTTATTTTTCCTTCAAGACCTTGATCTAGATCAACACCATGGATACCATATTTATCCAAAATCAAATGGGAACTTATCTAATGTCAAAGTAAAGCCATAAGAAAATAAATTGAGCATTGATCCAAATTAACAAAATGAGTACTGATCAATCATCAAAATACAAAATGGGAAAATATCTAATATAAAAGTAAAGCTATAAGAAAACAAAATGAGTATTGATCCAAATTAACGAAATGGGTATTGATCAAACATTAAAATAAAACGATGAAGAACCAAATTGTGAAAGCAATGGTTCAAAATGACAAAATGGGTTTTAAACAATGCAAACCTTGATTTTGAATCTGGTTTTGGGAACATCCATGCACTCAGGCCGGACTTCATAGTAAGAATCAGCAGGTTCTCCAGCGTCCCTCCACATTTACAAAATCAAACTCAAACTCAAAATCAAAAGGAAAAAAAATCCTTGAACAAATCAAAACGAGAAATTTTCTTTCGAAAGACCCTAATTAGCAGCCGCCAGAACTGGCCCTCCAAATGCGAGAGATGTAAGAAAATTGAAGGTTCAAAGAGGAACAAGGTTCCAACAACCAAAGCGACAGCTTCAAAGCAAGGAGAACCGGTAATAAGTTGTTTCTTTTTCTTAATTAATTTCTGTTTTTGTTTTCAACAATAGTATAAAAATAAATAAGTGGACATTTTTTGGTGGGGTTGTTACTTTGTTAGTTGTTTGAACTTTGAAGATGCTTTGATCATGTCGATTAATGGTTTACCCTGTCAAACCAGTCTTCCCATCTTCCGTCAACTAATTTCTATTTTGTTTTGTCTAGCTTTATATAAATAGTTTTTTTGCACGTAGTGTAAAATATTGCATAAATATTTGTTATTAAAAATAAGTTAAATTGTTTAATTAAATATCAATTTAATCAATTGATTTGGTTAACTCCTAATTTAATCATCTAATCCAATTAATTTCAATTTAAATTTAATTTAATCAATTAAACTCTAATTTATTCAATTCACCACTAATTAAACTATAATTGTTGTTGTCATCAATCAACTTGTATACAAAATGTAAACTTTGATAGATAAATTAAATAAATTAAGAAATATCTTCCTCACGTAATTTTGGTTAAAAAAATTGAAAAAAATAGAAAATTTTTAAGTTATAATCTATATGTAATATTAAAGTTCGGTTTCACATCACTGTAGCTATTACAATGCATGGAAGGAACTACCCAACATTGAAATTGCGTCGTTTAAATTTTTTTTTTGTTGCACAATTTCTAAATAAAACGGCATCGTATGGGATTTTTACCAGACAGAAGTGGCATGTCATTTGGTTACCTTTCTTTTCCCATAGGCTCTAAACAAAATGACAGTCTCATAATCTGTTTTCCCCAAGAATCCATACAAAACACCGTTGTCTTTGTGCCCATAATTGGTTAGCAATGAGAAATACCATTTTACCTCCTTTTTCAAACCATCATTTCCAACACACTTTATTGTAACACCTCCTTACCTCCACAATAAGTAGTCGAATAATAGAATGTTAAGTTACTTTCTGTTCAGAAATGTCACTTATTAGATATTTAAAGCGGATATTTTTTTTTCTAAAACTTTACACATAATAATAGCATAAAAAAAAAAGAACTCATATACATTATATATATAAAAGTATTATCAAAAAAATAGTTGCACTTGTACAAAATATAAAGTTTACTATACATATAACATAAAAAAGAAATTTTATAACAAAAAGATACAAAAGATGTGAAATCCACGATGTCGAGATTATACTACTTCACTATATTAGGTCACTGTTAGTTTTTTCTACTTTTCTTCACTCTATCTTCTCAATATTTATGCAAGAATAACTCTCATGCTATGTAATAGACTTGGTGGTGCATATAAAAAAGACAATATACTATATTTGTACAATATGCAATTATATGTTATTTTATACATATCTCATGATTTCATGCATTTACTACACTTACATGCGACACATGATTGTTTTACACAAACACATCATCATATTATGTTCATTTGCATATATAAGAAATTAACATATTTATGTATTATATATAACACACCTCTTATTATTCTCTGTGTAATTATGCCCATAAAATCTATGACTGAACTAATAATCAGGATAACAAGATTGACTATCCGGATATAATAAAAATTATCACTCGAGTATAGTAGTATACACATACAAGTGTTATCATTGACATAATGTGAGTTTTATTACCAACATAATAAATGAGTCATCACCAACATAATATATGTGACATCACCAGTATAATTTAACCCCTAATTGACATATCAAATTATCCAATATTTTAGTTCTAGACTAGGTGTTATAGGGATCATCGTTGCCTTTATACCATTCTTGTCTCTTTTATTTCCTAAGTCTCATGGTCATTTAGCTCTATTGGTTTCATCACACACATTATGCAATACGTTGCATACTCACTTATATAAACATATAGATATATACACAATTTCATTGGATAAAATTTCATATCTTGATCATTCACTTGAAATTCTTTGTTAAATAACAAATAAACATATTGTTGAAAATAGGGCATTCATAGCTATGATTCATTCTTCACACTCGTGAACAAGTTAAGTCATATTGTTTCACGACTGTGACCACAATCTTCATGCATGTGAACAAGTTGAACCCCGTGATCCCTATTGTGCCTCAAGCTGTGAACAAATCTAGAAAGAATAGTACCATTTCAAATGAAAGTCACATCCATTTGCCATTGTTTCATGCCTATGAATTTGGCAATTCACACCCGTGACTCAAATTTCATATATGTGATTAGCTGGTGGAATCACATTCCACTTTCCCCATTCACTACAAGTTTTCCAAAATCATCCTAACACTAGCAAACATCCATTCACTAGACTTTCAACATAGTATACAACTTCTTTACAATTATGTAGATGCCTCTAACATGATTAAATTCCTAACATGAGTTAAACAAACCAACAATTCCTATAATGTCACATTCATCTTGCCAACTTAGAACTTCATGCAACACTTCATAATCAAATGCATTTTAAATACTACTTAACATGCTACATGCTCATATCATATAATTTTATAAAATTATAGGCTATTGCCTTAAGTTATGCATTTGTCTCTTTGTTTTCCTTTCCTTTCACTCGTTAAGTCTCTTTCTCTTTCCCTTTGTTTCCTTGCACTTGATCATTTTCAACTTGTGTGCCTAAAACACACAAAAATACCATAAGAACCTTCCTTTATCATACCTCTCTAAACCCTATTTTCTCTTTCCTAAAACCCTAAACGCGCGCGCGCACACACACACACACACTCTCTCTTTCTCTCTATTAAAAAACAAGTTCTAAATGAGCTCAAAATCTTATTTTTCTTTAGAGAAAATTGTAGAGACAAGGAAATAGGTGTTACCTTCACTTTTTTTTAAAATTATGGCCAACCTATAGAGATATTCTATCTCTTCTTTGTTTGCTTGTTTCCACTTCTTCTTACTCCCTCTATGTAATACCCACGTGTTAGATAAGTGCTTTAAAGGCAATCACCTTTAGCACTTATTGTACAAATTTATTTAATTAATAAAAGACATTTTCATTAATTTGATATTCATTTGATATATGAATTGATATTGATCTTCAATCAATTAATGAAATCCTTGATACATAACATAACATGAAGAAAATTATGACGAGATCATGATATTGAAATTCGTATCATGTATAACTATGTTAGTATCTAAATTATTTCTAGTCATAGGATTAATGAGATATGATATTATTAATCTGGATAGACTAGCACATGTTATACTCTTTGATTGGATCAAACAGTAGATCTCATAATATGTAAACATGAGATATTTAAAGTTAACATGTGAATATTTGTTAAGTGTAGTTAAGTATATTGGATGATCTGCTATGAGACAATCATATAGATAATCTATTCAAATATCAATGATAGTCTCAACATAGCAATGGTGCAAGACTTGATGTACTCAAGGATATTTTGGATATTAATTCTGTATTTTGACACTATTCCTTGTTGCCTCAGAGAGGTTGCTCATAAGGTGGTGATTGGGTATAACTTGAGGTATTCAAAGGTAATTGCGTATGTTAAAGGAGTGTTCTAAAGGCAATCACCTTTAGCACTTATTGTATAAATTTATTTGATTAATAAAAGGTTTTTTCATTACTTTGATGTTCATTTGATATAAGAATTGATAAGTGATCTTAAATCAATTAATGAAGTCCTTGATACATAACATAACATGAAGGAAATCATGATGAGATCATGATATTGAAATTCTTATCATGTGTAATTATGTTAGTATCAAAATTATCCCTAGTCATAGGATTAATGAGACATGACATTATTAATTCAGATAGACTAGCACATGTTACACTCCTTGATTTGATCGAGTAGTAGATCTCATAATCTATAAATATGAGATGTTTAAAGTTAACATGTGGATGCTTGCTAAGTGTAGCTAAGTACATTGGATGACCAACTATTAGACAATTATATGGATGATCTATTCAAATGTCAATGATAGTCTCATCATAGCAATAATGCAAGTATCCTTAGACTTGAGGTACTTAAGGATATCTTAAATATTGATTATGTATTTTCACAATATTCCTTGTTGCCTCAGGGAGGTTGCTCATAGGGTGGTGATTGGATACAACTTGAGGTATTTGACGGTAATTGGATAACCAACAAAGGATTCACCACTCCTAGTAGAAGGAGTGTATACCCATAGCCTATTGTCGTGGTCATTATTCGGGAATCTCTGGCCAGAGTAGAAATTTCATAAAGATAGTCTTCAATGACATATCTAATAGAGTAACGAGCTTCAAGGACAAGAACTAATATTACTTGGACTAGACGTGACGTAGTCAGTCTAGTGGGAGTTGACACATGCCCATACTCTGAACCAAGTGGGGTATAGAATGGTGAAATGAATAATTGCAAGGAAATTGTCTAAGGAAAGGTTCGTAGTCAAACCACTAACTTTCTGGTCAATTGGGGGTCATGATGTGTTGTTAGATACCGCTCATGACTTACTTAAATTAATTGTTGATTTAAGTGGTCAACATAATCGAGAACCTAATGGGTCACACGCATTGAAGATATAGAGAATGAGTAAAATGGTCTTGGATATGATCCAAAATATGGGAGAATTATTTCGGGATGGATCGTGATGAGATCGCATAGAAAAATCGTTCGGGAGGGTCATAGGCCCGCACGAGCTAGGTAGGCTACTGGCCTGCCTAGCGGGCTAACTGAGCTGCTAACAGCAGCCAGTAGCAGGCCCAGTGTGCTGCTGCCTCCCTCCCATTGGCCAACGGCAGAATTTGGCCTTCATTAGGCCAATTATGACCAATTACTATTCATTCATTTTCCTTTTCTCCATTTTTGACTTTTCATCTTTTCTTTGTATTTGATTCAAATAGAAAATATATCAAATGATAGAAAATAGACATGAAAATATTTTTTTATGAAAAAATATTTTTAAGACACAACAAAAATTCTCTCAAGAATACTTTCAAAGCTAGCACTTTGAATTTGTTCAAACCATTTTCTTTTGATAGTTTCTTCTTCATTCTTCGTGTGAATTATCGTTAGAGACATCAAAATGTGGATTGTTGTGGTTTGTTACAACCCAACAAAGTGAAGTTTTGAAGAACAAATAAGAAATTACAAGGTATAATTTCTAACCTCTATATTTATATAAATTAGTTTTAATGGCACAACCATGATCTTTTACTTTCAATTTTGAAAATTTTATTTTTTTGTTGCGTTTATGCCCAATATTGGTATTAGAGACCCCATTGTGTGTATTAAAATTAATTTTAATTGAAAGTGCAATGAGATTGCATTATTTGAATGATTTTGGATCAATAGGTTTTGAAAAATTGAAATTAATTTATAAAATATGTTTTACACATTTTTCTTTCTCTAATATGATCATGGGATGATTATTTTGATTGAAAAATGATTTGAATGTGATTTAAATAATTAATTTAGGATTTATTTCAAAAATGCCTAAAATTGTCTTTTTTTATGAATATGTGTTGTTTGGTCTAATTGATGGGGCTGATTATATTTTTCTTATAATTTGATTATAAAAAAAATTATTTAGACATATTGAAAATATTTTTATGACTTTGGAAGTGTCTAATAATTAATTAAAAATTATTTTAATTAATTTTTCAAATAAATACAAAAACGAAACTGTTTTGGCATACTCGATGAGATTGTTTTGTTTGATTTTTTTGTATATATTTATTTTATTTCCAGTACCTTGAAATATTTTTATGTGATTAAAAATATATTATTTTGATGTTAGATGCATGCCAAAATTATTTTACAAGTATTTGAAATTTTAAAAAATTCTACATGTTGAATTAGTCTTTTTAAGCGTCTAAGTGTATTGATTCGTTTGTCTTAGTAATTTTGGTTTGTGCTAAAATATTTTGATGAACTTGAGCTGACCTAAAGATGATTAGAATGATAATTTGAAATTTTGGAAATTTTTAGAATTTTTGAAAATTAATTTTGAATTAATTTAAGTTGTGCAATTGTAATTTTAGTATGACTATAAATTGGTATGTATATTAAAATTAAATTGTTTAATTTTAACATCATAATATTATGATTTTAGGGAAAATTAATTTTGAATTATTTCTGAAAATATGAAATTTAATTTAATTTGATTTGATTAAATATTAAATTCAACTTTAAAATGACAACAAAATTAAATTAACCAAAAGAACACATATAGACAATTTTAGTTCAAGCGTTGAATCGATTTACAAATTGAAATCCAAAATTGTCATTTTTATTTTGTACATTGAAGAATGCATATTAGGGTTGTATGAAAAGACATAATAGATGATTATGGACTTAGGCCCAATGTGATTGAGCATGCATGCAATTGTTTTGTTTTATGGTAAATAGGACATGTATGTCCCTACCTCTCTTTCTTTCTTATGTATTTCTTTTTTCATCTTATTCCCCTCAAATGTAAATTGAGGTTTTCTATAATTTGAAATATGTAATTAGATTACATAGGATTAGAATAGAATGAAGATACAAAGGAGCAAGACGCAAAGGAGGTGGTACCATAAATAAAAAGACTTAAAAATAGGAATTTGATTTCTATTTTGGATTGTAAATTCATGCATATACATAGGTAAGACCTAGTCAATTTTTCTTTGGCTCAAAAGATTGACTTTAGTATGTCCATAATCATGTCATATAATTAATGTAACTATCTTTATATATCCATGTGATTAATGTATAATATATAAAAGCATGAAATAATAATTTGATGAGACTTAACAAAGAAATCCCTCGCTAAATAAATAATTAAGTCTTACGCCTTCCATTAATATGGGGAGAACCATAGTGCTTTTAGAGTTAGGGTTATTGAGTTGCCTCAAGCTCACTCTATAAGAATATGTTCAATCAATTGAAATTAGATTTCACGATTAATGGGTTAGACTTAACTGATATTATTAACTTGTTGGATTTGCGCCAAGGTTAATGTGTATTGGAGGCGAAGTTGGGTTTGTATACATGAGATGTACACATATCAAGAGTTGATAGCTCAATGTATGTGCACACAACAATAGGTTGATAGCACAAGATTCGATGGTTGCATGAATAATGCAATTGGTATGGATTAGATACCTACCAACCAAACTAAGGATAACTTGTTGAGTTGCCTCAAGGTTATTCTTAGCTAGTTGGATCGACCCATTAGGAAAACTTCCATATAAGTTCTCTCGGGTTCATAGTGAGGGCTATGGATTCGCAATAAAATAGTAGGAGTCATAATGAGATTTATTAAAAACCTAATAAACATGCATTTTATGTACATTCTAACATGTTCTACTTTACATCTATTTTGCTAGAATAATCATCACGACAAGTGTGAATTTGCGATCGGTAATGGAATCAAATAAGTTGACTGGGCCTAATTTTTTGGATTAGTTAAGGAATATTAGAATAGTTCTCAAATCCGAAAAGATTGGCTATGTCCTAAATGAGGTGCTCCCTAATCCTCCTACTGCTAATGCTTCTAAAGATGTTCAGAAGGCATATCAAAAGCATCTCGATGATAGTGAGATGGCAAGCTGCATTATGCTTGCTACTATGTCAGCTGAGTTGCAAAAGCAACATGAGGCTATGGATGCTTATTCTATAGTATACCATCTAAAAGAGCTTTTTGATGAGCAAGCATGTTCCAAAAGGTTCGAAACTTCTAGGTTGCTCTTCCATACTAAGATGGTTAAGGGGACATCTCCAGTGAAATATGCATTGAAGATGAATAACTATATTGAGAGGTTACCTACCTTGGGATTTGTGATGGACCATGAATGAAGTATTGACTTAATTCTGACCAGTTCATCTGATAGTTATTCACATTTTGTGCTTAACTATAGGATGAACCAAATCTCTACCACTATTCCTGAGCTGATTAACTTGCTCAAAATAGCTGAGCCATCTATCAAGAAGGATAGTAAGGTTGTGATGCTGGTGGATTCTTCAAGTTCTAAAAATAAGAACCTTAAGAAGAAGAAGAAATCCATAAAGCCTAAGAAAGGCGTGGCCAAGAAGAAGGCCAAGAAGATTGCTCTAAAGGGAACATGCTTCCATTGTGGCAAGGATGGCTATTGAAAGAGAAACTACAAGGCTTACTTGGAGTGTTTGAAGAATAAGACATATGATGCCTTATCTACTTCATGTATTTTTTTCATTGAAATTAATACTGTTTTCGATAATAATATATGGATAGTAGATATTGGTTGTGGTTCACACATATGCACTGATATACAGGGTCTAAGGAATAGTAGACAACTCAATGAGGGAGTGTCAGACCTACACGTTGGAAATGGAGCAAGGGTTGCTGCATTAGCTGTAGGAACATATGTATTGACCCTCCCTAGTGGGTTTATATTAAATTTGGATAATTGCTATTATGTACCTGTTTTGACTAAAAACATTATTTATATTTCAAGTATAAATAAAGATGGTTTCCTTTTAGCTTTTAGTAACAATTGTTGTTCTATTATGTTGAATGGAATTCTTTATGCTAGTGGTACATTATGCAATGGAATATACATATTAGATATTTCAAATCCAATTTTAAACATCAATGATAATAAAAGGTAAAAACAAGACATGTTGAAATCATCTTACTTATGGCATTGTAACCTTGGTCATATAAGTGAGAAACACATGGCTAAGCTACACAAAAGTGGTAGTTTAGGGTCATTTGATTATGAATCATATGACACATGTGAATCTTGCTTATTAGGCAAGATAACTAAATTACCATTTAAGGGAAAGGGTGAACGTGCTAATGGATTTTTAGACTTAATACATTCAGATGTATGTGGTTCAATGTCTACACATGCTAGAGGTGGTTCAATGTCTACACATGCTAGAGGTGGTTTCATCTACAACATTATTTTTATCAATGACTACTCACGATAATGGTACATGTATCTTATGAGATACAAATATGAAGCTTTTGAAAAGTTCAAAGAATTTCAAAATGAAGTAGAGAAACAACTTGGCAAAAGTACTAAAACAGTTCGATCAGATCGAGGAGGTGAATACTTGAGCCAAGAGTTTCTAGATTATCTTAGGGATAATGGGATTTTATCTCAATGGACCCCACCTTACATGCCACAACACAATAGTGTGGCTGAATGAAGAAACCGAACCTTGTTAGACATGGTAAGGTCTATGATGAGTTTTGCAGAACTGCCTAAATCCTTTTAGGGTTATGCACTTGAGACTGCCATTTATATATTAAATGGAGTTCCTTCAAAGTTAGTTGATATTACTCCATATGAGATATGGTATAACAAAAGACCCACATTTTCTTACATGAGAATTTGGGGTTGTCCTGCTTATGTGAAGCGGACAATGTTTGATAAGATAGAAGCTAAGTTTGACCCATGTCTGTTTGTGAGATATCCAAAAGCATTATACGGATATCAATTTTACCACCCCTTGGAACAAAAGTTTTTTGTTTCAAGACATGCTATCTTTTTAGAGAGAGAATTCCTTCTAAAAGGAGATAGTGGGAGAGAAATTGAACTGGAAGAAGTTCAAGATGCTAAAAGAGCAAAATTGAACTTGAGGAAGTTCAAGATGCTCAAACAGATGTTGATCAACTGCCTGAACCCGAGCTTGTTACTCATGCCTATAGGGTGCAAGCGGATTTTCAAAAAGAAACTGACATGGATGGTAATGTGATTACCTATAAAGCTAGACTTGTTGCTAAAGGTTATTGTCAAAGACAAGGAATTGACTATGATGAAACTTTTAGCCCAGTAGCTATGCTTAAATCCATAATGATACTCCTAGCCATTGCTACTAATTATGATTATGAGATATGACAAATGGAGGTGAAGACAATTTTCCTTAATGGAAAAGTTTTTCTTAATGGAAATTTGACTGAGGATGTGTACATGACACAACCAGAAGGCTTCATATCCAAAGATGGCAAAAAGGTATGTAAGCTTCAAAGATCCATTTATGGATTAAAGCAAGCATCCATGAGTTGGAATATTCAGTTTGATGAGACAATCAAAAAGTTTGGTTTCTTACAAAATCCGGATGAACCTTGTGTTTACAAGAAGGTTAGTGGAAGTGGAATCATATTTCTTGTGTTATATGTAGATGACATATTGTTAATGGAAAATGATGTCTCAGCCTTACAATTAGTCAAAATTTGGTTATCCAAGAATTTCTCTATGAAAGACCTTGGAGAAGAAATTTATATTTTGGGGATAAAGATCTATAGAGATAGATCTAAAAGATTGCTTGGTCTTTCATAGTCTACATACATGGATAAGATGCTAAAGAGGTTTAGCATGGAGCAGTCCAAGAGGGGATATATTCTGATGACCCATGGGATTACTCTCTCAAAGTCTTTGTGTCTAAAGACACAAGATGTAAGGACACACATGAGTTTTGATTCCATATTCTTTAGCTATATGATCAATCATATATGCTGTGATATGTACAAGACCCGATGTATCATATGCTCTGAGTGTCACGAGCAGATACCGATCAGACCCTGGTGAGGGTCATTAGGTGACTGTCAAGAATATCCTTAAGTACTTAAGAAGAACTAAGGATGTATTCTTGGTATATGGAGATGGAGATCTTATTGTGAGCGGGTACACTGATGCCAGCTTCCAATCTGACGAGGATGACTCAAAATCTCAGTCAGGTTATATATTCACACTAAATGGTGGAGCAGTTAGTTGGAAGAGTTCCAAATAGGAAATGACTATTGATTTCATAACCGAAGCAGAGTACACTGCAGCTTCTGAAGCAACAAAGGAAGTAGTTTGGATAAAGAAATTTATCACAGAACTTGAAGTGGTTCCCAACATTATTGATCCAATACAATTGTATTGTGATAATAATGGAGCCATTGCGCAAGCAATGGAGCCATGGGCTCATCAGAGATCCAAATATGTACTCAGAAGATACCATTTGATTAAAGAAATCATTGGTAGCAATGATGTAAAGATAGAAAGAGTGCCCACTGATCATAATATTTCTGATCCTTTAGCTAAGTGACTTTCCTAAAAAAAATATGATTCTCATGTACCACCACCTATGGAATTAAATACAAAGGCGATTGGCCAATAAAGGATTGGGTAACCAACAAAGGATTCACCACTCCTGATAGAAGGAGTGTATACCCATGGCCTTTTATCAAGATTATTATTCGGGAATCTCTAGCCGGAGTACAAATTTCATAAAGATAGTCTTCAATGGCATATCTAATAGAGTAATGAGCCTCAAGGACAAGAACTAACATTACTTGGACTAGACGTGATGTAGTCAGTCTAGTGGGAGTTGACACATGTCCATACTCTGAACCAAGTGGGATATAGAATGGTGAAAGGAATAATTGCACAAAAATTGTATATGGAAAGGTTCATAATCAAACCACTGACTTTTCGGTCAATTGGGGGTCATGATGTGTTACTGGATACCACTCATGACTTGCTTAAATTAATTATTAATTTAAGTGGTTAACATAACTAGAAACCTAATGGGTCACATGCATTAAAGATATGGAGAATGAGTAAAATGGTCTTGGATAGGATCCAAAATATGAGAGAATTATTTCGGGATGGATCGCGATAAGATCGCATGGAAAAATCGTTCGGGATGGTCACAGGCCCGTACGAGTTTGAGCAGGCCTGTGCGGGCTTGGCAGGCTGTTAGCTTGCCTAGTGGACTAGTTAAGCTACCCAGCAGGTCCAGCGCGCTGCTGCCTCCCTTCCGTTGGCCAACGACAGAATTTGGCCTTAATTAGGCCAATTATTGCCAATTACTATTCATTCATTTTTCTTTTTCTTCATTTTGACTTTTCATCTTTTCTTTGAAATTGATTCAAATAGAAAAGACATTAAATGGCTGAAAATAGACATACAAATATTTTTTTGTAAAAAAAATATTTTTAAGACAACAAAAATTCTCTCGAGAACACTTTCAAAGCTAACGCTTTGAATTTGTTCAAACCATTTTCTTTTGATAGTTTCTTCTACATTCTTTGCGTGGATTATCGTTAGAGACATCCTAATATGGATTGTTGTGGTTTGCTACAATCCAACAAAGTGAAGTTTTGAAGAACAAATAAGAAATTACAAGGTATAATTTCTAACATCTATATTTATATAAATTAGTTTTAATGGCACAAGTATGATATTTTGTTTCGAATTTTGAAAATTTTATTTTTCTACTACATTTATGAATATGATTTATTCTTTAAAATGCACAGGGTAATCAACAAGGGATTCACTACTCCTAATAGAAATAGTGTATACCCATAGGCTCTTGTTGGGGTCATTACTCAGGAGTCTCTGGTCGGAGTAGAAATATTGTGAAGATAGTCTTCAATGAAATGTCTAATAAAGTAATGAGTCTCAAGGACAAGAACTAACATTACTTGGGTTAGATGTGATGTAGTAAGTCTAGCGAAAGTTGACATATATCCATACTTTGAATTAAGTGGGGGTATAGAATGGTGAAAGGAATAATTGCGTGACAATTGTCTATAGAAAGGTTCATAGTCCAACCACTGACTTTTCGGTTAATTGGAGGTCATGATATGTTTTTAGATACCACTCATGACTTTTGTGAATAATCATTAATTTAAATGGCTAATATAATCAGAAATCTAATGAATGACACACATTGGAGATTTGGAGAATGAGTATTAGATAGGATCCAAAAATATGAGAGAATTATTTTGGATCAGATCGTAATGAGATTATAGGAAAAAATTATTCGGGATGAATAACGGACCCGTGTAGGTCTGCTGGCCAGGCAGGCTGTTGGCAGACCCATGCGGGTTGCACTACACACAGTGTTGTTAGGCCAATTTTGGCCATTACTATTCATTTTACCTTTCTTTTCTTTCTTTTTGATTTTTGTTCTTCTTTTTGAATTTGATTAAAATCAAAAAGATAACAAAAGGAAGAAAAGACACATGAAATTATTTTTGGTAAAAAATTATTTTTGTGACACAATAATTCCTTTAAGAATAAATTCATAGCTAGTACTTTGAAACTTGTTCAAACCATTTTCTTTTGATATTTTCATCTTCATATCTTCACATGGATTATTATTAGAGACATTCTAGTGTGAATTATTATAGTTTGCTATAACCCAATAAGGTAAAGATTTGAATAACAAATCAAGAAATTACAAAATATAATTTCTAACCTATATGTTTGATAAATTAGTTTTAATTGTAAAAGTATGATCTTTTTGTTTCAGATTTTGAAAACAAATTATTTTTCTGCTGCATTTATGAATGAGATTCAGTGTCAAAACCCAACACCACCCAATTAATCAGGATTACTCTCAACTAATTAGGTGGATGCTACCAGTTGTTGTTTTATAAAACTTGTAAAATTAAAATTTTTTCATGCAAAACTAGTTTTCATAAACCTATTTGAACATGAAGAACCATTTATAAACTTACATCAATTTGATCCAAATGATCTTTTTCATAAACTTTCATGCTTAGGCTAAAACAACCCCCTATTTACAAAAAAACAACCTTTTATCCAAATACAAGCTTTTAACATAAAAAGGTTTATACAAAATGCTAAAACCCAAAACCATGTTATGTACAAAGAAATCAACAAGGATGACATGTGCACTGACTTTTTAAAATGGGTGCTTATTCTCATAAGTCAACTTCTGCTATCTCTTAGGCTCATACTTGCATGTGAAAATCCACACACTAAGCTACTAAAAGTTTAGTAATACATATAGGCATAAAAATTCCAGCATGCAACTATACAGTTCATAGTAAGAAATATTATGCATTTTCATGTATATTATCATACCATAAACATTATCCTAATGCATGACAATACAATCACCATATCAATCATCATCATTAAGCATAACAAACTTTCTCATACAATCAGTTTATAGTAACCTTACATCTTCCGTAGTTCATTTTATTTTACTCATGACTTACCACTTTGCCAATTTTTGTTTTCTTTTTATAATTGTCATGATTTTACCCAAAACTTACCATAATTCCTTTTTAAATTTATTTTCATCCAAAACTATAAGCCAAACTATCTAGATATGGGTTGTGGAATAGAGGCGCTGCTAGAGCTTCAACCACTATGTCCACCAATTGTAAAAGCTCACTTGAGCTCCTCAAGTCAAAGGCACTCCCAAAGCTTTAGCCATCTTGATTGAGTATAAACTAGATGAAGGGGCACTCCAACCTGAGCTTTAGCCATCTTGCCTTTAAAATCGCATGGAACCGAAGATCATAGGTGCTCTAACTTGAGCTTAAACTACCAAGGCCTCATATAAAAGAATAGTCTACTGTACCATAACTCCCTCAATGACATGTCATCTATCCAAGACCAAGTCCTAGATTAGAGAAAATGGCTTTTAAAGTCTTGACTTTTATCTTTCATTTATTTTTTTAATACCATCATCATATATAACCATGCTTATAGCATCAATACCAATATATAACCTCATCATCATCACTTACATGTGATTTACCCATATTGGTATATAAATAATAACATGTGATCTATTCACCCATCATATAGTATCAAAAACCAAAACTGCATATAATACAATTATCAGGATTCACGGGCTTAAAAGACATTCACAAGTACTTCCTTACTTGTGAGCCAAACTGTGATCATTCACATGAAGCTAACAACATGCCTTTAACATAAAAAGGAACATTCATAACACATATCATGCTAAAATCTCTCTTAAGCATCATAACAAATATAATATATTTTTATGACATTTCTAACAATCAACTTGTGCAACCATTATACATTTACATAACCAGAAACCCCATATATATCATTTATCACATTTTAAATAATCTCATGGCACAAAAAATGGCATCATACAAGAAAGAGGGAATTAAGATGTATATATGTACTAACCTTAACACTGGAGCCTAAACCCTTTAAGCTTTTCAAGCTTGCCCCCCTTCGATGATCCTCTCCACTAGCTCTAGCATCTACCACATAAAAAATCCATATTTTACAACCATAGAATAGAAAATAAATCATTAAACTTACTCTCTAACCCACATTTGGTTTAAACCTCAAGAACTTCTTTTATCTCTTAGGTACAACTTCCTCAAGGATAAAAAATGGTGATTTTTGTGTAATAGGGAAAGAAGAAGCTTAAGAAAATGAATGTAACATGTAGACTTGGGTTATAAGGGTGGTGGAGTAGCTGAAAAAGCATGAGAGAAAGAGAAAAGTTCGGTTATGCTCAACAACTCTGTTGACTATCTTTCACAGGCATGAAGAAATCTTTCAGGAGCATGAACATTCTTCTGTCATAGGAGTGACAAACCTTTCACAAAAAAACCTAACACACGATAGTCATGGATGTGAAACCCTTATTCGCGGCCGTGAACAACCTCTCTATCACTATATTAAAATTTCAAACTCTAATCCCACGACACCCTCTCTTAACCAACCTAACTAACTTATAGACCCTAAAAATTGGGTGTTACACTTTAGTTTTTCCTTGGTCAAATATGCATGAAAACCTAATTTTTCATACCTTTCTCTCTCTCTCTTTCTCATTTTCTCTCTCTTTACAAGGTGTAGCTATAGAGAAAAGGCAGTGGAACGATTGAGACTAGTTTCTAAGCAAAAATTAGAATAAAAGAAGGAGATAAGGAAGAAGAACAAGAAGAAGAAAAGAAAAGAAGAAAGAAGATAAGTCTTCAATGGGGTCCCACCACTTGACTTAATACATGATATTTTGGACTAACTAACATATTAATCTCTTTCTTTCCTATGCTGGTAGGCCAACATCTTCCTTAATGTCCACATTATACATTTAACTGGTAATTATCCTAATTAATTCTCTAATTTTTGGTAAATTATAAATTTATCCCAAAAGTCTCTTACCGTAGTCTAACATCTTTAAACACTTTAAACACTTTACTAGGCATTTTCATAATTATTTGCCATTATTTCGATTATTCTCCAGTCAAAATTTGAATTTAGACTCTGATCGGTCTAACTATCGATTTAACAACATGCACAACTCGAGACCTAAATTAGCAAGTATGACATCCTCTCTCCTTTAAAATGAATTTCATCCTTAAAATTTTTATTTGCTTATTCAGTACTGAACAACTGTGGATAATGCCTCATCATAATCTCCTCACTCTCCCACTTAGCTTCTTCAATAACATGGTTCCACCATAGTACCTTAACTAATGGAACTTTTTTTTATTTCATAGAACTTTTTCTTCACGTGCTAGACAACCACTAGTTCCTCTTCATATGACAAATTTGTTTCCACTACTATATCCTTGACTAGAATAATATGAGTCGGGTATGATCTATACCTCTTCAACATTGACACATGAAACATATTATGAATTCCATCTAACTCTGGTGGAAGGCTAATTGATACATCACTGGTTCAATTCTTTCCAAAATTTGACCAATGAATCTCAAACTCAACTTTCCTTCCTAACCGAACCTCAACACTTTCTTCCAAGGCAAAATATTAAGAAATTATTTATCTCCCATAACATACTTTATATATCGCATATTTAGGTCAACATATGATTTCTATCGATCTTAAGCTACTTTCAATATTTCCTTGATAACTTTAACTTTCTCTTCTATCTGATGTACTATCTCCGGCCCTATCAATTTTTTCTCACTTAACTCAGTCCAAGAAATTAGCGTGCTACACTTCCTTTGGTACAATGCCTTATAAGGAGTCATATCTATGCCCTTATGATTACTATTATTATAAGTAAATCCCATAAGAGGTAGATATCGATCCCAACTTCCTTCAAATTCAAGCACACAACTTTGCATCTTGTCCTCTAACAACTGAATAACTTGCTGTGATTGTTCATCTGTCTATGGATGGAATGTTATGCTAAATTGAGTTGGGTTCCCAAGACTTGTTGTAATTTTTTCTAGAATTGAGAAGTAAATATGGGATCTCTATAAAAAATGATGGACACTGGTACTCCATGTAATCTCACAATATCATTTACATAAATCTTAACTAGCCTGTTCAATGGATAGTCCATCTTGACTAGTAGAAACTATGATGACTTTGTCAATCAATATATTATTATCTATACTATGTTGTGTCTCTTTTGAGTCACTAGTAAACTGGAAACGAAATCTATGGTGACTCTCTCCACACTACTATTCTTGTATGGGTATTGGTTGTAACAATCTTACAGGAAACTAGTGTTTGACTTTCATTTGTTGGCATATCAAATATCTCACAGCTTACTCACTAATATCCTTCTTCATTCTTGGCCACTAATACTGAGCTTATATCTATCTTGATGCATGGTATATGATGTCTCATGTGTTTCTTTCAAAATGTCTTATTTCAATCCTTCCACACTTAGCACACACTCTATTCCTTAAATATACTTTGCCATCTTCCTTCACCGAATATTCAGTCCTTTCTCATTTTCAATAGATTTAGCTATCTTTACTAATCTTTCATCTTATTTCCGAGCCTTTTTAATTCTCTACATTAAAATAGACTCCACTCACATCTCAACTAGAATCTTTCTACTTATGCGTTAGCAACTGCATTAGCTTTCCCTGGTTGGTAGTTGGTCACATAATTATAATCTTTTTATCAATTCCAATTATCTTCTTTGTCTCAAGTTCAGCTCTTTTTATGAGGAAAGATATTTTAAGACTCTTATGATCAGTATAAATATAATATCCTTCCCCATAAAAATAATGTCACTAGATCTTTAAAGAAAAAACTGTAGCTACTAACTCGTGTGTCAGATAATTAAGTTCATGTAGTTTAAGTTATCTAGAGGCATACACAATCACCCTTCTTTCTTACATAAAGACATAACCTAAACCATTATAGTTGACATCACTATACACCATAAAATCTTTCCCTAAATATGTTGAGTCAAAACTAGTACTTCAATCAACATTGCCTTAAGTCGATCAAAATTTGCTTGACATTTATCTGTCCATTTGAAACTAATATATTTTCATAGCAATCAAGTCAAATGAGTCGTTATAGATGAAAAACCCTTCACAAACCTCCTATAGTATCTGGATAATCCAAGAAAACTCCTCACTTCTGTCACATTCTGTGGTAGTTTGCAATTAAAAATAGCCTTGATCTTGATAGGTTCAACCCAAATACCTTCAGCTGAAACTACATAACCTAAAAAACTAACTATTTCAAGCCAAAACTTGCACTTTGATAACTCTGAATATAATTGTGTCTCTCTCAATGTCTGTAACACTAGTCTAAAATGATGATCATGCTCTTATCGATCTCTAGAGTACACTAGGATATTATCAATAAACACCATTATGAATTGATTAAGGTAAGGTCTAAACACTCAGTTCATCATGTCCATAAATGTTGTTGGTGCATTCGTAAAACCAAATGACATTACTAGGAATTCATAATGACCATATTGAATCCTGAATGTTGTCTTGGGTATATCTAACTCCTTGATTTTCAACTGATGATACCCTAATAGAAGATCTATATTTGAAAATGCGTTTACACCTTTCAACTAATCAAATAAATCATCGATCCTAAGAAATGGGTACTTATTCTTGATAGTCACCATATTAAGTTGTCTGTAGTCGATGCAAAGACGTAAGTTGCCATCTTTCTTCTTCACAAATAGAACTAGAGCACCCCATTGTGATACACTAGGTCATATGCAAATCCTTATCTAACAAATTTTGCAACTGCACCTTCAATTCTTTTACTTCAGTAGGTGCCATTCTATAGGGCCAAACCCGCTGTATAGACAGATGGCACACGACTATAACTTAATCTACCTATCTGAATTAAAACTTTCAACATATTTCCATATTAATAGTTTCACTTCTAAATCATTCTCATATATATATATACACAAATATTCCTCATATATATGGATCACATCCATAATCATAACAATAATGATAACTTGGCATAAAAATCCCATATTACAAAATCTATGCTAATTAAAACTTATAATCCCAAATACATGTCTTTATTAAAACATGAATTTATTGTCTCTGTCCCATGATATGCGGAAAAAAATGTATGAAAAAAATAATAGACCCAACTTAAGTCAATTCTGATTGCTCTGACTAATTTTGTCTTCTTTTCTCATCAACCACATTCTACGACTCCAAATCTACGTGCAGGAAAAACCTACACTTTAAGCTACTGAAAGCTTAGTGGTACAAATAAACGTTTAAATTCTACCATGCATTCACATATTACTGTATCATTTATGTTTAATAACATACTTGTATGCTTGGCCATAATATCAACATGCAATATTCATAGGATAACTTAAACATATTAATTTGCATCAACATACATAATTGAGTTCATTATTAGAATAGCATTACATGTCATCAAACATATCCATATATTATCATGTACTCAAATTTACTGATTCATGTATTCAACTTCACTGATCTCTATAAACTGTGATCCACTTTCTACATTAATGGCTTCTAGTTTCATAACCCAATACTCTAAACTTGGAATACCCAAATGCGAGTTGTGAAACAAGAGTGTTCTAACATGAGTGAAGCCACACTGCTCATTACTATATTTGTCTATATTGCTACCACTAAGCTTCTCAAATTAGGAGTGTACTGACACGAGATTAAGCCACCCTGATAAGCAAAGACTGTAACACCACATCTTATGCATTTAAGTATAACCTATCTCTATATTAAATAATCACACATAGCATGCTGGAAAAACAAAATGTCATGTTAATAGTGATAGTAATATTTTTTTCTTATATCCTATAATATTATTCAATGCCTTTGAAAAGTTAACACTGAGGTTTTCACCACAATATAATATATATCACATATATCAAAACATAGACTTTACACATAAGTATTTTCGAGTTTCTTTCATTTATACATTTTTAATCTCATTCCAAAATGACTATACATATTCAAGCACGTAAATACAAAACATAGATGACATAATTTTCATGCTTGTGTGGAATGCAAGGAGAGAGAGTGATGAGGCTCGACCAGTGACCTGTGCTTCATGTCTGTTATACGCTACTCAAAATAAGCTATCACTTTTCTTTACCTGAAAAATGATGCAAATTGATGAGTTGCGGCTCAGTGAGAATAACCATCAAATGAGCTTAGAAGTACTAAACAACTCATAATAATAAATCACAAATCCAATACATACCATATATTCCATTCCATTCATCAGTATCATATAAATATCAATAAAGTTGAAACATATAATCATTACTCATTATGTATGCAAATGCTTTGCTTATTTCATTTTGTTGTGACTAAGTTAAACAGACATTGCCTCGGATTTCCATGTGAACATTTTCCATGTGAACATTTGCATGTGCTAGCTAGCTTGGTCATTTGTTTCATTTGCACATTTGTTGGGCCATAGGCCTCTTCTTTTGCTTTACAATATCGATTAACTAGTCACAATGCCTTTTTAGTCCATATGCATATGCACTTGTATTTAAGCATTCATCAACCATTGCATCTTTATCATATACAACATACATATATTCCATTATACCTCATAAGTCACGCATATACCTTGCATATACTATACATATACCATGTATATATATCATATATGTCAAACATATACCTCAAATATACCACAAGTATACCATTTATATGTACCACAATGTCACAAATTATCCATCATTACATTATCGAGGACCAATCATGACAATCACATGAATCACAGAGCAAGCAACATTCATTTCCACTAAAGAATTCAATCGATAATTAGACTCACCGTTCTCCTTTGATTATGACCCCTAACTTATTGTCTATTCACTCCTTGTGGGTCTCCAATATATTGCGCACCTAATATGAAAATAAAATCAATTAACTCATGATTAGGGAGACTTATTGGGGCTTAAACAAATTAATATGCATTGTTCATATCAATAGTTAAGATTTTTCCTATGAGGTACTATGACCTTATGGGATTGTTTAGCCTATAAATTTTTATATACTTGACAAAGTAATATGATTCTTGTTCCTAATTAAAAATAACATATAATTATAGAACATATTCCAATTTCAGACCAATTGGATCATTGTACAATGTTTGGTGGAATTTCTAAGTGTGTTCTGTTTTCTGCTTTTAGGCAGTTTCAGGGTACTCATTTTGGTTCATCATAACTTATAATATATAAGTCCTATTTTATTGAAAATTTATAGACACTTATATGGGTTCATATGGAACATTTTTCATGTTTACAACTTTTATTAATTATGTCTCTAAGGTCTTCAAATTATAACACACATTTCACTAGTCCAAAATAGAATAGGCTTCCGGACCAGTATGATTTCCAGAGGCCATAACTTAGTCTATACATAATATATAAAGCTAAAATTAGTACCCAATTTAGCTAAGACATATACCTATAACTTTTATGTTTTGATAATTACAGAATCTAGCTCTAAGAAGCTTAAATTAACTAAACAAATATCTAGATTTGCCCAGGGCACCCCGTAGGCTTTTCAAACTATGGAACAATCATGGTTCCATTCACCATAACTTAATATTTACAAGACCTATGAATCTGAAATTTAGTATACTGATACATAACACATATATCTATAACTGTTATGTTTTTAGATACTTCAAATATTGACTTTAACATATCAAAAACTAACAAACACAGTAGCTAACTTACTTAGATTTCACATTCGGACCAGTTTCAGTACAAAGAGGATATCTAATTCTATACACCACATCTTGCAATTATAATTATATATCCATAAATATAAGACATAAAGGAACAACATTTGTGTTTTAATATTTTTCAGAATCAATTTCTATTGATATCTAAAGTGGGGTGCAAATCAGTGCCTATTAATGAACCTTAGCAACTCAAATCAACCTTATAGAAATAAGAATTGATTACTTACCAAGAACAAACTTGCAAAGGATCAATTTGCCTTAAAAAACAAGTGAAACAAGGAAGAATTGAGTTCTGGAATGGAGGAAGATGAAGAACAAAACGGGGCTGAAGTGAGGAGGCAGAAATGGGGGAGGAAGATAAAGCCAACCTTTTTGTTTTTTGGCTTTTTATCTTTTTCTCTTCATCTCCTCTTTTCTCTTTTCTTTTCTCTTCTCTTTTCTCTTCTCTTTTCTTTTATTTTCCTTTTGTTTCATTTTCATTTTATTTTGTCTATATTATTATTATTATTATTATTATTATTATTATTATTATTATTATTATTATTATTATTATTATTATTATTATTATTATTATTATTATTATTATTATTATTATTATTATTTACATATATTAATAATTCCACTAGTTCACACAATAATACAGCTTAATCATTTGACCCGATTTAACTAAATTAACAATGTAAATGTTTACTAATCTTAATCTAATCATTTTGCTTACTTTAATTTAGTCACCTTATTCAATTTATTTCTAATGCTTTGTTATCATCATTTAGGTTATAAGGATACAATTGCCAAATACTAGGACACGTAGCTAGTGCATGCCATGAACTTGTTTCTAAGAAAATATGTATGAAATGCACGTGTTCAATTGGATTATATGGAAGATGCATATGTTCAAATGAAATGCATATGGATATGCATGTGGGGAAGGTCAAGGATGTGGATATTATCCCATTCTTTTAAAAATTTCATCCTCGAAATTTAATACTTGGAAATAGGTGTGGATATTGTTTTTCCATATTTTCTTCTGTTTCCCATGTTGCCTCTTCTAGTAAATGGTTATGCCATAATACCTTAACTAAAGGTATTTCTCGGTTTCTTAGCTGTTTAGTCTTGTATCCAATGATTTGCACTGGTTCTTCAATATAACTCATGTCCTCTACAATCTCAATAGCTTGATCTTTAAGTACATGTGTAGGATCTGACCTGTATCTTCTAAGCATGCTCACATGAAACACATTATGAATCTGAGCCATCTCTGGTGGTAACGCCAATCTGTATGCCAGTGGCCCAACCTTCTCAAGAATTTCATAAGGCCCTATATACCTTGGGCTCAATTTCCCTTCTTGCCAAATCAGATTATCCCTTTCCATGGAGATACACGAAGAAATACCTTTTCACCCAACTCGTATTCCATTTCCCTTCTATGTTGATTAGCATAACTTTTCTGTCTGTCTTGTGTCACCTTTAGCTTATTCTTGACAATTTTGATTTTATCCTCTGTGTCTTGTACTATCTCTAGCCCTTCTAATGTACGTGCACCTTCTTCATCCCATATGATAGGGCTTCGGCACTTTCTTCCATACAATGCTTCATATGGTGCCATCTGGATACTGCTATGATACTGGTTGTCGTAAGCAAATTCAATCAATGTTATATATTCATCCCAAGTACCTCTGAATTCCATAGAACATGCCCTAAGCATTTCTTCCAATGTCTGTATAGTCCTTTCTGATTGTCCATTAGTCTGTGGGTGAAATGCAGTGCTGAAATTCAATTTTGTTCCCAATGCATCTTGTAAACTCACCCAAAAATGTGAAGTAAACTATGGATCTCTATCAGACACAATGGACACTAGAATGCCATGTAATTTGACTATCTCATTCATATATAATTTTGCCAAACTCTCGAGTGTACACCCCCATCTGATAGGTAGAAAATGTGATGACTTGGTTAATCTGTCAACAATTACCCATACTGCATCATTTTTCTGTGGGGTTCTTGGAAATCCATAAATAAAATCCATCGTTATTCTTTTCCATTTCCATTCTGGTATTGGCAATGGATGAAGTTTTCCAATTGGTGCCTAATGTTCAATTTTAATCTGCTAACATGTTAAGCATTTGGAAACATATTATGCTATGTCTTTCTTCATTCTTGGCCACTAGTAATGAGACCTTAAACTGTGATACATCTTTGTCATCCCTGGGTGCATTGCATATGGTGCATTGATTTTAACATCAGTGTATCATTCTGCAAATGAAACTCTGTACTCTTTCCCTGCCTTATCATATCAACTTTCTCACATAATTGAGGATCTTTGTTTTGTGCTTATTTGATCCTCTCCTTGAGTATAGGTCTGACTTGAAAAGTAGAAATCAGTGATCCTACATCATGTATATTTAATTCAACATTCATAGATTGTAATTGAATCAAATATGGAAAAGAGGATACTTGCAAGTGAGCTACACTGCTACTAGCCTTCCTACTCAATGCATTTGCTACGACATTGGCTTTTCCTGGATAGTATTCAATTGTACAGTCATAATCTTTCAATAGCTCTAACCACCATCTCTGCCTCATGTTTAATTCTTTCTGTGTCAGCAAATAACTCAAGCTTTTATAGTATGCGAAGATCTAGAATGTCTCACCATATAGATAATGCCTCCAAATCTTTAATGCAAATACAACAGCAACCAATTCTAAATCATGCACTGGATATGAGATCTCATGTGGTCTCAGTTGCATAGATGCATAAGCTATCACCCTACCATGTTGCATTAATTCACATCCTAAGCCTTGGTGAGAAGCAACACTATATACTGTAAACCCACATGTACCTATAGGGATAGTTAACACTGGTGCTGAGGTTAGTTTGTGTTTTAGTTCATCGAAACTCCTCTGACATTCTGGAGTCCACTTGAAAGACACATTCTTTCTCAACAATTTAGTCAAAGGGCTAGCAATTAATGAAAATCCATCAACAAATCTGCGATAGTATCCGGCTAAACCCAGAAAACTATGCATTTCAAAAACATTTTTAAGAGCTTCCCAATTTACCATAGCCTCAATTTTCTTTGGGTCAACCTCTATGCCCTTACACGACACCACATGTCTAAGAAACACCAAATGATCTAACCGGAATTCACATTTACTCAATTTGGCATATAATTGTTTCTCCCTCAAAGTTTGCAACACAATTTTTAAATGTTGTTCATGTTCTCCCCTGTTCTTTGAGTATACCAATATGTCATCAATAAATGTTATCACAAACCTATCCAGATATGGCTGAAACACCTTATTCATTAATGACATAAATGCAGCTGGAGCATTAGTCAACCTAAATGGCATTACTAAAAATTCATAATGTCCATACCTGGTTCAAAAGGCAGTCTTTGGAACATCCGCTTCTGCTACCTTCAGCTGGTAATAGCCTGATTTCAAATCAATCTTAGAGAATATTTGGGTTCCTTGCAACTGGTCAAACAAATCATCTATTCTGGGCAACGAATATTTGTTCTTCACTATCATTTTATTTAGTTGTCTGTAATCGATGCACAATCTCATTGTTCCATCTTTCTTTTTAACAAATAATACTGGAGCTCTCCATGGTGATACACTAGGTCTAATATACCCTTTGTCAAGTAACTCCTGCAATTGGGCCTTTAGTTCTTTCAACTCAACTGGGGCCATTCTGTAGGGTGACCTTAATATTGGTGCTATTTCTGGTACTAGTTCAATAGTGAATTCTATCTCTCTATCTGGTGATAAACCAGGTAGATCATCTGGGAATACATTAGCAAATTCCCTTACCACTGGTATATTTTCAAGCAAGCTATCAGTGGTTCTAGTATCAGTCACATATGCCAAATACGTTTCACATCCCCCTTTGATCATTCAAAATGCCTTAACAGCTGAGACTAGACATGTAGGCACAAGTTTTCTTTCACCTATAAATACTATCCTTGGCTGGTTTAGTAATTCCAAAATTACTTCCTTAGTAAAGCAATTCATTATTGCATGATATCTAGTTAACCAGTCCATTCCCAATCTCACATCAAATTCATATATTGGCAATAAAATCAGATCAGCTATTAACTCAGCTCTATCAATGCATATCAAGCAATCACGACAGAGATTATTCACAACTACCACTTTTCCCAATGGAGTACTCATATTTATGTGAATCCCCAAAGGCTCATGCGTTTGATTCAGTTTAGATGCCATATGCAATGATATAAATGAATCAGTGGAGCCTAGGTCAATCAATGCATATGCTAATATTTTAGAAATATAAATATTATCAGTGACTAATTCGGGAGCATCAATTGCCTCCTGTCTAGTCATAGCAAACACCCTGGCCTAAGTAGGGGATCTAGAACTCTGACCTTCAGATCTGGTTACGCCTCTGCCCATTGTACCAGTCCTGCCCCTGCCTCATCCTCTGCCCTGTGTCCCATTAGTAGAGTAGACCCTAGGTGCCTCAACTGTAGTCTCAGATACTCCTCTATCTCTGCTAGTTTGGCTCTATTTAAACAGTCTCTATACATATGCTCCATCAATCCATAGAAATAACATGCTCTTGTGAGCCTTCTACATTCACTCGTATGTTGTCTACCACAATGACTACATGTGGGCCTCTATTCAACATATTGGCTCTGCCCTCTACCTGGGTAAGAGAAATCATGCCTCGACCTCTAGAACTGGAGTACCCACTTCTGTTACTAGATTGTGCAAACATATATCTAGCTTTTTTTCCCGACCTTCTGCTAGACTCACCAAAGAACTCATGTGTTACCCTTTTAATTTGTTACTCCCCAGCTTCTTTCATTAACCTTTCAACTCTGATTGCAGCAGCTCTGAGTCTGGCATAATTATCAAGATCAGTAGTTGTGATTCTGTTTCTGATCTCATATTTGAGACCCTTCTCAAACTTCCTGAATTTGTCTCTTTTAGTAGAGACCATGAAGGTGGCATAATGGGAAAGTTTGTTGAACTGTACTTCATACTCCGCAACAGACATGTTCCCCTGTTTTAGATTTAGGAATTCCTTCCTCTTCTCATATTTATATGCTTCAGGCATGTAATTGTTCTGAAATTCTAGGAGGAAATCATTCCATGTCAACACTGGTGGTTATGCATCACAGTCGGTGACTGTCTCCCACCATTCATAAGCATTTCCTTGCAGCAAGGATACTGCATAATCGAATTTCTCATCCAAGGTACATCTCATCATATTCAGTACCCTCTGTGTCCTTTTTAGCCATGTCTCAGCTTCTTCTAGGTCTGTTGTGTAACATCCTTGACCTTCCCCACATGCATACCCACATGCATTTCATTTGAACATGTGCATCTTCTATATAACCCAATTGAACACGTGCATTTCATACATATTTTCTTAGAAACAAGTTCATGGCACGCACTAGCTATGTGTCCTAGTATTTGGAAATTGTGCCGAGACGCACGTGTGTAATTATAACCTAAATGAGTATAACAAAGCATTAGAAATAAATTGAATAAGGTGACCAAATTAATGTAAGCAAAATGATTAGATTAAGATTAGTAAACATTTTACATTATTAATTTAATTAAATCGGGACAAATGATTAAGTTGTACTATTGTGTCAATTAGTCGAATTATATATATATATAAATAATAATATTAATATAAATAAAATAAAATGAAAATGAAACAAAAGAGAAATAAAAGAGAAGAGAAGAGAAAAGAGAAGAGAGATGACAAAAAGATAAAAAGACAAAAAACAAAAAGTTAGCTTTATCTTCCCATTTCTGCCTTCTTCTCCAGCCCGTCTTCTTCTTCAATTTTCTCCATTTCAGACTTCAATTCATCCTTGTTTCACTTAGTTTTTGAAGCATATTGATCCTATAACATTCAGTGATTTAGGCCCCAATTGCGCGTGACCGTAATGGGATCCACTGGTTCAATTGGAGTCTAAATTTAAGCCCATAAAAAAATGACTAATAATAAGAGAAAATAATTAAGGGTATTATTATTTAGGAATTAATTAGTTTTGAGAGAGGAAAAATCAGAATTAAAGAGTTCTTACTACAAAGGTACCAAAGGAGCAAGAAGGAAGGAAGAAAGAAGAAGAAAAAAGGGAGAAGAGTGGGACAGATTTCGGCCCATCTTGGAGACCACTTAAGGTTAGTTTATTCTTCTTAAATTAAACCTTTTTCCTTCCATTTGAGATCCATATTTATGATAGATGTGATTAGGGTTGGTAGATATAGGTTATGTTGCAAGATTGAACATAGAAATTTAAGTTTGTTATTAGTTGATGGAAGCTGTAATTAGACTTTAAATTGATGATATTTGATGTTAATGAATTTTTTATGGCTTAAAAACTAAAGAAAATATGATGATAATGGATGAATTAGGGGCTGCCATAGTTAAAGAAATTTGGAGAAAATTGAAATTAGCATAGAAGCACAACAATTGGTGATAAGTGAAACATGATTTGAGTGTTGAATTACAGAAAATGAATTGGGAACTAGGATATAGTTTTTGGGCAGCCATGACATAGTAAGAGGAAAGTCTAACCTTAGTACATTTTAGCTCAATTAAGGTGTCAAAATATTAGGAACATTAGAATACTATGTAGACATGAAAAGCATTGAAATTGGATATTGGAATTGAGATGTGGTATGGTTGTGTAGGAAAAATAAGTGAACAAGTGAGAGGCCATCAAGAGGGTGACAAAGGCAAGGAGAAAGCTAGCTAATAAGGGAAGGAAAAGAAGGTTCAAGGGAAGAACCAAGGCTAATTAGGTATGTGCTTCATTGATAAAAATTTTGCATATTTTTAATATGTATGGAATTATATGTTAAGGTTTGTTATGTTTGTATTTTTGAGATGTTATGTGTTTTGTTATGACTTTTGATATTATATTTGGAAATGGGACCAAATGGTGTGAAATAATTGAGACATATGAATGTATTTGTAATTTTGGAAATTTTAGTATTAAAATGAATTCAAATGATGAATGTGGTTGAAATATGGATTGATGCCAATTGATGGCTCGGGTACAGAATTCCAGGAACAACTCTGTCTATTTTGATGATAACTTGAGTTATGGAACTCCTTTTTGTATGTTCTTTGTTGTAAATGAAAGCTCAGACACAAGGCTTTAATTTATATTTAGACTATAATATCTAATTATGTCTATATTTGTCCAGTTAAATGCACGAAGTTTAAACCTAGAATCTATCCAGAAAATTTTGGGCAGAAAATTCTGTGATGATGCATTAGTGAATTGATCATAACTTTTGATAAAAAAAATGTGATTTACGTGATTCTTGATGCATTTGAAAGCTAAGACAATAAGTTAAAAATTGTTAGAAGTCTAGAACTTCAAATTCGAATTATAAATGGGCTAAAAATGAAGCCCAAAAATAGGTCCGAAATCTGCCATAGGTAAAAACATACAATATTGGGCTTTTTGCATGTGTTGTTATAATTATATGTAATAATCCATGAAAATATTTATTTTGATGGTAATTATAAATGTTAAAAAATTATTTATGTATGAGATTTTATTGCAATAATAATGGAAATAAAGAACAAAAATAAATAAGCATAATTATGATAGTTAAATAATATTATCATTTTTGAAATATAGTGAATTAATATAAAATAGTGAAGCCCAAAAACACCTAGTCTAGAACTAGAATAGGAAATAGTTGGCATGCCAATCAGGGGATTTAAGGCACTCGGTGCCAAATATAAAAGTCGGTAATTGCAATTTATAAATGCGCTCGACGTAAAATTATTAAGCCGGTAATGACAATATAACAATAGCCGGTAATAGCATTTTTGTAAAAGCGCTCGGCCCTATATTATAAAAGCTGGGAATGACAACCCCGTTATTTCTATTAGTTAGTTCCGTTATAGGTATTATGGCCACAAATAATAATAATAATACTAATAATAATAATAATAATAATAATAATAATATCGAAGTATGTGATTTTTATAAATGTTATATGAATTAAAGTTATTAGATATTGAGTATTTGCAGAAATTTATTGATTTTATATAATTCTTTATTTTATTCCTTATTTATTAAATGGGTAATTAATATGTGAGAAAATATATATGTATGCAAAAATTTTATCATTGAAGCACCACTAAGCTAGTAGCTTAGCGCGGGTGGTTTCCTCTCGCGCAAGTTTAAAAGGGGAGCCATAGAAAATAAACTGTCAGAAAAAGAAGGGTACCCGGAGGAAAGCAGCAAAAAGCTTTGGGTTTTATTTTTGGTATATTTTGTTAAAAGCTTTGTAAATTAAAGTATCGTTTTTATTTCATATCATGTGTATTAAATATGTGAGTCACCATGTAAAAGAATATGATTTGAATGTAAATTAATGTACTTTATAAATAAATAAATAAAATTTTTAATATTTAGGCTTGTATGGAATTTTATTTTAGTTTATGCAATATTTTCGAAAAAAAAATATTAACTTCACTTCATTAATTTTATAAAACAGTAAGACGGGTAATGCTCACTTACCTTGCTGAACTATAGTGGGGTAAAGGGGGTGTTGCAATTTTTGGTATCAGAGCCATAGGTTTTAACGATTCTTATTTAGTGGGTATGGGAAGATAAGTGCATGTTTTCAGTATTTGCATTGTTTTAAGCTGCTATATTCTAATAAGGGACCCTTCTTCTGATAATATAGGTTTTAATGGATTCAAAATCAAGACAAAGTCACGAAGAACAAGAGGGTGATAATAAGAGGGTGATAATATAGCTAATTCGGCTACTCATAGGCAGTCAGCATCAATTAGAGACTAGGAGCCTAGTGTTATAGCTCCACAACATGCTGAAGAATAGGTTAACCCGGGTCAGGTACCCCTTATGCAACAAATGGCTACCTTGTTACAGCAGAGAGCACAAGTTGTGCTGCCACTAGCTTCACTACCTCCCCCACCTCAACCGAAACCCCAGATTGATAAATTAAGAAAATATGGGGCTACGAATTTTATGGGCAAGAAAGAGGATGACCCACCAGCAGCAGAATTTTGGTTGGAAAAGACAGCGAGTTTTTGAGGAGCTGCAGTGTCCTGAGGAGTACAAGGTCAGATATGCAGTATCCCTCCTTCAGGAGTATGCCTATGACTGGTAGAAGTTGGTGTTAGCGAAACCTTAGACTCTAACCCCTCAGACATGGGATTTCTTTGTGGTAGAGTTTAAAAAGAAATATGTGCCAAGAATTTATGTTGATGAGAAAAAGTGAGAATTTTTGAATTTGAAGCAGAGTGGTATGATAGTAGCTAAGTACGAGATGGAGTTCACCAGGCTGAACAAGTATGCTACTGGGATTATTGGAGATGAAGTTGATAAATGCCATAGATTTGAAGACGGTCTCAATGAGGAGATTGGGTATTTAGTGGCTTCACACTAGCATACAGATTTTGCTACACTAGTGTCCTCTTCCATTAGTGTAGAAAGAAGGAAGAAGCTGAAGACAAAAGAGTTTTCCAAGAAATCAATAGGTAGTGTGGCCCAGACATCAGGTAGGAAAGGATAAATAGTACCCAGACCATTTCAGTCAAGGGTGGCTAGGCTGACATTTTCTGGTAGGCAGGGTCAACACTTTAGACCCGTAACATCATCTGCTAGTTCACTAGTATCATTTCCCAAGAGACCAGCTCCGGCTTTGTGTCAGCATTGTGGTAAAGCTCATACAGGAGAGTGTTGGTGGTTGACTGGGGCATGTTTGAGATGTGGAGCTACTGACCATATGAAGAGAGTTTGTCCTAGACTTAGTACAGGCAGTATGGCACGCACAGACTATGACACCAGTACAGAGCCATGGTAGAGGTCGAGGCCAGTTTAGAGGTGGTCGTACAGGACAGAGTCAGGGGGTATCAGAGATAGTTGATAGACTCGGAGGTAGTAGAGCTCCAGCTCGGGCATATGTGATGAGAGCCCGTGAGGACCAGGATGCACCAGACATCATAGTTGGTAAATTATCTTTATTTGATTTTGATTTACATGCATTGATAGATCCTGGTTCCACGCATTCATATATAAGCACAACTGCACTTAGACAAGGGAATATGATACCCGAAACCTTAGAATATGAGATAGTTGTGACCAATCCGCTAGGACATAGTGTGAAAGTGAATTAGATTTATAGAAACAGTTCAATAATAATTCAGGGTAGAGAATTTCCAACCGACTTAATAGAATTACCTTTTCATGAATTCGATGCTATTCTGGGTATGGATTGGTTCACAAAGCATGGAGCTATAGTTGATTGCCGATCTAGAAAAGTCATACTTAAAATTCCTGGGTAGAATGACACTTTCATTCAAGGTGAAGGTCAAACATGTTTGACCAGTGTTAGTTCTGCATTAAAAGCTCAGAAATACATTAGAAAAGGATGTGAGGCATACTTGGCCCATGTGATAGATACCAGGAAGGGAAGCCCAGAACTCAAGGATATCCCCACAGTGTGTGAGTTCCCAGATGTATTTCCTGAAGATTTGCCGGGGTTACCACCAGATAGGGAGATAGAGTTTGCTATTGATGTGATTCCTGGTACAACCCCGATATCAATTACTCCTTATAGAATGGCACCTGCAGAATTAAGAGAGTTGAAGGTTCAATTGCAGAAATTGCTCGACAAAGGGTTCATAAGGCCCAGTGTGTCACCATGGGGCACTCCGGTGTTGTTTGTGAAAAAGAAGAATGGCACCCTATGGTTATGTATTGATTACCAACAATTGAACAAGGTGACGATTAAAAATAAATACCCACTACCTAGAATTGATAATTTGTTTGATCAATTAAAGGGAGCAGGAGTCTTCTCCAAGATTGATCTCAGATCCGGGTATCACCAACTGAAAATCAAAGAATCTGATGTATCCAAAATAGCCTTTAGGACTCACTATGGCCACTATGAATTTCTGGTTATGTCGTTTGGCTTAACGAATGCACCAGCTGCTTTTATGGATATGATGAACAGGATTTTTAGGCCTTACCTTGATCAGTTTGTGGTAGTTTTTATAGATGATATCCTGGTGTATTCGAGGGACAAGGAAGAACATGACAGACATCTCAGAGTAGTACTGCAGACTTTGAGGGAAAATCAATTGTATGCAAAACTGTCAAAATGTGAGTTCTAGTTGGAAGAAGTGAGATTTTTAGGGCATATTATTTTAGTTGAAGGAATTCGGGTTGATCCTAACAAAATAGAAGCCATTCTAAGTTGGAAGCCACCTCACATTGTAACAGAAGTCCGAAGTTTCCTTGGATTAGCTGGCTACTATAGAAGGTTTGTGAAGGGATTTTCAAGCATAACTGCACCAATTACTAAGTTGCTTAGAAAAGAAACTAAGTTTGAGTGGACAGATCGGTGCCAGACAAGCTTTGAGAAACTAAAAGCCATGTTAACCGAAACACCTGTTTTGACCCAACCTACGCTAGGGAAAGATTTTGTGATATATAGTGATGCCTCTCATAATGGGCTAGGTTGTGTATTAATGCAAGAGAATAAAGTAGTTGCTTATGCATCTAGGCAATTGCAGCCTCATGAGCTAAATTACCCTACTCATGATTTGGAGTTGGCAGCAATAGTGTTTGCTTTGAAAATTTGGCAACATTATTTGTATGGCGAGCGGTGCTACATATATACAGATCATAAGAGCCTCAAATATTTGCCCACACAAAAGGAATTGAACTTAAGGCAAAGACGCTGGTTGGAGTTAATCAAGGATTATAATTATATTATTGATTATCAGCCAGGCAAAGTCAATGTAGTAGCGGATGCCTTAAGTAGAAAAACACTGGCAGGTATAGTTTAAATTTTCCTCAATTATAATATAATATATAGAAAGTAATAGTAAAATTAAAAAAAAATTAGACTCATAATTTATTTTGGCAGAGTTACGGGTCCAACCTACTTTAAGGAAATAAGTGAGAAAAGCTCAGAAGCAAGATCAGAAATTGCTGAGGCAGTTAAAAAGGGGGAGAGACCAGAATTTAAGATTGAAGATGATGGAAGCATAAGTTACAAAGGAAGATTGTGCGTGCCAAATGACAGCGGATTAAAGCAAATAATTATAAAAGAGGCACATAATACAACTTATTCCATGCATCTAGGGAGCAATAAAATATATCAGAACCTGAAGACTCATTATTGGTGGCCAAGAATGAAGAAGGATATAGTGGAATATACTACAAGATGCTTGACATGCCAAGTGAAAGCAGAGCACCAGGTACCATCTGGATTGTTGCAGCCTATTGCAATTCTAGAATGGTAGTGGGAAAGAATTACAATGGATTTTGTATCTGGGTTGCCTTTGACACAAAAGAAGCATGATGCAGTATGGGTAATTATTGACAGGCTCACCAAATCGGCTCACTTTCTGCCAGTTCGGATGGATTAGTCGTTGAGCTGGTTAGCAGAATTATATTTTAATGAGATAATTCGACTGTATGGGGTGTCAGTATCTATTATTTCTGATCGAGACCCACGGTTCACATCAAAATTTTGAAAAAGTCTACAACAAGCATTGGGGACCCGACTTGCTTTTAGTACAACATTTCACCCACAAACAGATGGGCAATCCGAATGACTAATTCAATTGTTGGAAGATATGCTTAGAAGTTGAGTAATTGATTTTGAAGGTAGCTGGGATAAACATTTACCATTGATGGAATTTGCATACAACAACAACTATCAAACTAGTCTCGGCATGGCACCATATGAAGCTTTGTATGGAAGAAGATGTAGAACACTGCTATGTTGGACAGAACTTGGTGAAAAGAAATTAATGGGGCCAGAATTAGTGCAACAGACAGAGGAGAAGGTGAAATTAATTCAAGATCGGTTAAAAGCTGCAACTGATCGACAAAAATCCCATGCTGATTTGAAGAGGAAGGACATTGAGTATGCTGTCGGAGATGAGGAATTTTTGAAAGTCTCACCTTGGAAAAAAGTACTTCGTTTTGGTAAAAAGGGCAAACTGAGTCCTAGATTTATCGGACCATACGAAATACTTGAATGTGTGGGTCCAGTGGCATATAGGTTGGCCTTACCACCAAAATTGGATAAGATTCACAATGTGTTTCATGTCTCAATGTTAAGAAGATATAGATCGGATCTGATACATGTCATACCTGTGGAATCAATAGAGGTACAACCAAACTTGACATATGGTGAAGAGCCAGTGAAAATCATAGCTCGAGAAGTCAAGGAACTACGGAACAAGAAGGTACCACTGGTAAAGGTCCTATGGCGCAATCATGCAGTAGAAGAAGCCACCTGGGAGAGTGAAGAAATGATGAGAACTCAACATCCTCAGTTATTCAGCTCCACCTAATCAGGTAAATTTCGAGGACAAAATTTTCTTTAGGGGGAGAGAATTGTAACATTCAGTGATTTAGGCCCTGAGTGCGCGTGACCGTAATGGGGTCCACTAGTTCAATCGGAGTCTAAATTTAAGCCCATAAAAAAATGACTAATAATAAGAGAAAATAATTAAGGGTATTATTATTTGGGAATTAAAAAGATTAGGGGTAGAATTAGAAGAAAATAAAATTTTCTATGGACAAAATCGGTATTATGGAGATTGTTTGGGGAAAAAGTGTAAATATGGATGAAGATGTGGCAAATATGGAATTTTTCAAAGTTTAATTGTTAATCAAGATTAATTAACTTAATGAACCAATAAGAATTAGGATTAATTTTAATTAGTGGGACCCATACCTTAATCAAGGTATATAAAGTCAAAAAAGAAGAACAAATTCCACATTCTTCCATAAGCCATCTTCATCTTCTCTTTTTCTCCTCTCTTTGCTGTCCACCATAGGCTCCCTAAAGCTCCATTTTTCTCTGCAAATCCAGCTTGAAAAAGTGAGGAAATAAATTAGTTTTGAGAGAGGAAAAATCAGAATTAAAGAGTTCTTACTACAAAGGTACCAAAGGAGTAAGAAGGAAGGAAGAAAGAAGAAGAAAAAAGGGAGAAGAGTGGGACAGATTTCGGCCCATCTTGGAGACCACTTAAGGTTCATTTATTCTTCTTAAATTAAACCTTTTTCCTACCATTTGAGATCCATATTGATGATAGATGTGGTTAGGGTTGGTAGATATAGGTTATGTTGCAAGATTGAACATAGAAATTTAAGTTTGTGATTAGTTGATGGAAGTTGCAATTAGACTTTAAATTGATGATATTTGATGTTAATGAATTGTTTTATGACTTAAAAACTAAAGAAAATATGATGTTAATGGATGAATGAGTGGCTGCCATAGTTAAAGAAATTTGGAGAAAATTGAAATTAGCATAGAAGCACAACAATTGGTGATAAGTGAAACATGAATTGAGTGTTGAATTACAAAAAAAGAATTGGGAACTAGGATATAGTTTTTGGGCAGCCATGACATAGTAAGAGGAAAGTTTAACCTTAGTACATTTTAGCTCAATTAAGGTGTCAAACATATTAGGAACATTAGAATACTATGTAGACATGAAAAGCATTGAAATTGGATATTGGAATTGAGATGTGGTATGGTTGTGTAGGAAAAATAAGTGAACAAGTGAGAGGCCATCAAGAGGGTGACAAAGGCAAGGAGAAAGCTAGCTAATAAGGGAAGGAAAAGAAGGTTCAAGGGAAGAACCAAGGCTAATTAGGTATGTGCTTCATTGATAAAAATTTTGCATGTTTTGAATATGTATGGAATTATATGTTAAGGTTTGTTATGTTTGTACTTTTGAGATGTTATGTGTTTTATTATGACTTTTGATATTATATATGGAAATGGGACCAAATGGTGTGAAATAATTGAGACATATGAATGTATTTGTAATTTTGGAAATTTTAGTATTAAAATGAATTCAAATGATGAATGTGGTTGAAATATGGATTGATGCCAATTGATGGCTCGGGTACAGAATTCCAGGAACAGCTCTGTCTATTTTGATGATAACTTGAGTTATGGAACTCCTTTTTGTATGTTCTTTGTTGTAAATGAAAGCTCAGACACAAGGCTTTAATTTGTATTTAGACTATAATATCTAATTATGTCTATATTTGCCCAGTTAAATGCACGAAGTTTAAACCTAGAATCTATCCAGAAAATTCTGAGCAGAAAATTATGTGATAATGCAGTAGTGAATTGATCATAACTTTTGATAAAAAAAACTGCGATTTACGTGATTCTTGATGCATTTGAAAGCTAAGACAATAAGCTAAAAATTGTTAGAAGTCTAGAACTTCAAATTCAAATTATAAATGGGCTAAAAATGAAGCCCAAAAATAGGTCTGAAATCTGCCATAGGTAAAAACATACAATATTGGGCTTTTTGCATGTATTGTTATAATTATATGTAATAATCCATGAAAATATTTATTTTGATGGTAATTATAAATGTTAACAAATTATTTATGTTTGAGATTTTATTGCAATAATAATGGAAATAAAGAACAAAAATAAATAAGCATAATTATGATAGTTAAATAATATTGTCATTTTTAAAATTTAGTGAATTTATATAAAAATAGTGAAGCCCAAAAACACCTAGTCTAGAAATAGAATAGGAAATAGTTGGCATGCCAATCAGGGGATTTAAGGCACTCAGTGCCTAATATGAAAGCCGGTAATGACAATTTATAAATGCGCTCAGCGCAAAATTATTAAGCCGGTAATGGCAATATAACACAAGCCGGTAATGACATTATTATAAAAGCGCTCGACCTATATTATAAAAGCCGAGAATGACAACCACGTTATTCCTATTAGTTAGTTCGGTTATAGGTGTTATGAGCACAAATAAATAATAATAATAATAATAATAATAATAATAATAATAATAATAATAATAATAATAATAATAATAATAATAATAATAATAATAATAATATCAAAGTATGTGATTTTTATAAATGTTATATGAATTAAAGTTATTAGATATTGAGTGTTTGCAGAAATTTATTGATTTTATATAATTCTTTATTTTATGTTTTATTTATTAAATGGGTAATTAATATGTGAGAAAATATATATGTATGTAAAATTTTTATCATTGAAGCACCACTAAGTTAGTAGCTTAGCGCAGGTGGTTTCCTCTCGCGCAAGTTTAGAAGGGGAGCCATAAAAAATAGACTGTCAGGAGAAGAAGGGTACCCGGAGAAAAACAGCAAAAAACTTTGGGTTTTATTTTTGGTATATTTTGTTAAAAGCTTTGTAAATTAAAGTATCGTTTTTATTTCATATCATGTGTATTAAATATGTGAGTCACCATGCAAAGAATATGATTTGAATGTAAATTAATGTACTTTATAAATAAATAAAAGTTTTAATATTTGGGCTTGTATGAAATTTTATTTTAGTTTATGCAATATTTTCAAAAACAAAAAATATTTACTTCACTTCATTAATTTTATAAAACAGTAAGACGGGTAATGCTCACTTACCTTGCTGAACTATAGTGGGGTAAAGGGGGTGTTACAGATTCCTTGCAAGGTCGTTCTTGGTAAGTAATCAATTATTATTGCTATAGGGTTGATTTGAGTTGCTTAGATTCATTGATAGGCACTGATTTGAAACTCGATTTTGATGCACATAGAAATTGATTCTGGAAAAATTTAAAACAGAAAAAGTTGTTCCTTTATGTCTTATATTTATGGATATGTAAACAGTTTTGCATGATTTGGTGTATAGGAAGAGAATGCCTCTCTCTACTGAAACTTAGCTACTGTGTTCTTTGATTTAAAATATGTTAAAACCATTATTTAAAGTATATCAAAACATAAAAGTTGTAGATATATGTGTTAGCTATCTGAATACCAAATTGCAGTGTCATATGAATTGTATATTTTGAGTTATGGTGAATGGAACCATGACTGTTCCATGACTTGAACTCCCAACTGAGTGCCCTAGGCAGATCCAGCAACGTGTTTGGCCCATTTCAGCTCATTAGACTGTAATTTTCAATAGAGTCAAGTTATAGGTATATGTCTTAGCTAAATTTGGGTACTAATTTTAGCTTAATAGGTTATGTATAGACTAAGTTATGTCCTTTTGAAGTCATACTGGTCTGGAAGCCAATTCTATTCTGGACCAGTAAATTATTTGTTATAATTTGAAGACCTTAGATACATAATTGATAAAAGTTTAAAACATGAAAAATGTTCCATATGAACCCATATAAGTGTCTATAAATTTTCATTAAAATAGGACTTATATATTATAAGTTATGTTGAACCAAAGAGGGTACCCTAAAACTGCCTAAAGGCAGAAAACAAGGCAGAAGATAGAACACACTTAGAAATTCCACCAAATATTGTAAAATGATGAATATATTATAAAATTATATGTTATTTTTAATTAGGAACAAGAATCAGATTAATTGGTCATGTATAGAAAATGTCATAGGCTAAACAGTTCCATAAGGTCACACTGTCTCATAGGAAAAATCTTAACTATTGATATGAACAATGCATATTAATTTATTTAAGCCACATTAAGTCTCCCTAATCATGTGTTAATTGATTATATTTTCCTATTAGGCTCATAACATATTGGAGACCCACAAGAAGCAGATAGACAATAAGTTAGGGGTCGAAATCAAACGAGAAAAATGAGTCTAATTATCGATTGAATTATTTAGTGCAAATGATTGTTGCTTGCTATGTGATTCATATGATTGTCATGATTGGTCCCTGATAATATGATGATGGATAATTTGTGACATTGTGGTACACATAAGTGGTATACTTGTCATATATTTGAGGTATATGTTTGACATATGTGATATATATACAGGGTATATGTATAGTATATGCGAGGTATATGAGTGACATATGAGGCATATATGCGGTATATGTATATTATATGTGATAAGATGCAATGGTTGATGAATGATTAAGTACAAGTGCATACGCATATGGACTAAAAAGGTGTTGTGACTAGGTAATCGATATTATAAAGCAAAAGAAGAGGCCTATGGCCCAACAAATGTGCAAATGAAACAAATGATCAAGCTAGCTAGAAAATGCAAATGTTCACATGGAAACCCGGGGCAATGTCTGTTTAACTTAGTCACAACAAAATGAAATAAGCAAAGTGTTGCCTAGATATTAAGCCAAGAAGGGGGGGTTGAATTGGAGTTTCAAAAAAAATTAAACTTTAAGGTGCAGAAATAAATAATTATTTTTAGGAGAGATAGAGAAAATTTAACACAAAGATTTTTATAGAGGTTCAGGTGTTAAAAAATCCTACTCCTCTCTCCAATCGCAATTGGGAGTTTCACTAACACACTGAGTGTTACAATGGAGTTTTACAAGCTCACTCCCAACTATGGTATTTCTCACAATGGCTCACACCTAACCTAGAAATTCCTTGTGTTTTAATGGCTCACACAATAACCAATTCCTTGTGTTTTACAGGCTCACACAAACAACATTTACTTTGTGTTTTTACAGGCTCACACAAACAACTTTTTAAATTTGTGTTTTAGAGACTCACACAACTAACCCTTACAAGTGTTCTACTCTTAACCCATAAATACTCAAAGCTCACTTGAGTAATGATTACAGAGAGAAACACTCACAAATCTTAATTGCTCAATAAATGAAGAGCAAAAAGATTTTTACAGAGAATAAATTTTGGTTCTCAAAGTATTGAATGTACAAATAGCTTGTAATAAGATTTTGATTCAAAGTAATTGCTATCCTCTTTCTCTGAATGCATAAATGACTAATCAGCCATGGGGTGCATTAAATACGAAACTAGCCGTTGTACCAACCAAATAATCACGCCTGACATTTTTCTCTTTCATCATTCATGGGCGTGACTATGTTTGTCACGGGCGTGACATTTCTTCCCAAGCCGTGACTGAAGTGGTGACCTTAGTCATGAAGCTCTCTGGAATGTTTTGACATATTGGGTCACGGTTGTGACATACATATTCACGGGCGTGACACACTTTCCAGCCGTGATCCAAGTGGTGACTTTGGTCGTGAAACTCTCTGAATGAAAATGACATAAACATTCATGGGCGTGACATTTTGATTCACGGGCGTGACTAAGAATGTTCACTTCACGGTTTGTTCTTCCTTCATGGCCGTGAACTTCAAATGTTGGTTTTGGTAACGGTTAGCTACATAGAGTCACAGGCGTGAACATGCTACTTCCTTAATTTTGTCTTTCAAGGATTATTCTTCCAATCTCCATTCTTGCTATCTTATTCCATGTCCTGTTTAATAGACTTAGAAAACAAGTATGTTAAATACAATATTGCTATTTTATTTGTTATCATCAAAATGATGGAAATACCCCTCAAGGTTTAACACAAAGCGTTTGCATACATAAAGAGTAATGATTATATGTTTCAACTTTATTAATACTTATATGATACTGATAAATGGAATGGAATACATGATATATCTTGGATTTTTGATTTATTACTATGAGTTATTTGGTACTTCAGAGCTCATTTGATGGTTATTCTCACTGAGCCACAACTCATCAATTTGCATAATTTTTCAGGTAAAGAAAAATGATAGCTCATTTTGAGTAGCGTATAAAAGACATGGAGCACAGGTCACTGGTCGAGCCTCATCACTCTCTCTTCTTACATTCCACACGAGCATGAAAATATGTCATCTATATTTTGGACTTATATATTTAAATATGTATTGTCACTCTAGATTAGTTTTGAAATGTATAAATGGAAGCAACCCGTAATTCTTCAGATGTAAAGTTTATGTTTTAATATATGTGATATATCGTATTGTGGTTTTTAATATTGATTTGAAAAGTCATTGAGTGATATTACAGGATATGAGACTTACAAAGTCATTGACAGGTATTACAGGATATGAGACTTGCAAAGTCATTAGTTGATTTTACAGGATATGATATGAAAAAAAATTTTACTACCAATGTTAACAGGGTATTTTGCTTTTCCAGTATGTTATGTGTGACTACTTGATACAGGGATAGGTTTTACTGAAATGCATAAGGTGTGACGTTACATTTTGTGCCATTGAAATCAGTTGCACCATGTTTCCTCAGCTTGTCATAACATCTTTCCTTGTACATTTCAGGACCATATACTTCCTGTTCTAGGTTTTCATGGGGTACTTCTGCATGAGATGACTGTGATGCATGTGCTGGAGCTCCTAGTGCTGTTTGATCTCTATGTAAATGAGGCGATGCCTCATGAGAATGCATTTTAGCCAGCCCCTCTCTCCTTGGTAAATAATGTCTTATGATGGCCTTAAAATAAATGAAATTATGTCACTACATAATGTTCAACACATATTATGCATATGTTATCATACTCTTATGCATATGTATGTTCCCATGGAACTTATCCCTGCTCTGATACCAAAAATGTAACACCACATCTTATGCATTTAAGTATAACCTATCTCTGTATCAAATAATCACACATAGCATGCTGGAAAAATAAAATATCCTGTTAATAGTGATAGTAAATTTTTTTTCTTATATCCTATAATATTATTCAATGACTTTGCAAAGTTAACACTGAGATTTTCACCATAATATAATATATATCACATATATCAAAACATAAACTTTACACATAAGTATTTTCGAGTTGCTTTCATTTATACATTTTTAAATGCATTCCAAAATGACTATACATATTCAAGCACGTAAATACAAAACATAGATGACATAATTTTCATGCTTGTGTGGAATGGAAAGAGAGAGAGTGATGATGCTCGGCCAGTGACCTGTGCTCTATGTCTTTTATACGCTACTCAAAATGAGCTACCACTTTTCTTTACCTGAAAAATGATGCAAATTGATGAGTTACGGCTCAGTGAGAATAACCACCAAATGAGCTCTGAAGTACTAAACAACTCATAATAATAAATCACAAATCCAATACATACCATGCATTCCATTCTATTCATCAGTATCATATAAATATCAATAAAGTTGAAACATATAATCATTACTCCTTATGTATGCAAATGCTTTGCTTATTTCATTTTGTTATGACTAAGTTAAACAGACATTGCCCCGGGTTTCCATGTGAACATTTGACATGTGAACATTTGCATTTGCTAGCTAGTTTGGTCATTTGTTTCATTCGCACATTTGTTGGGCCATAGGCCTCTTCTTTTGCTTTACAATATCGATTAACTAGTCACAACACCTTTTTAGTCCATATGCATATGCACTTGTATTTAAGCATTCATCAACCATTGCATCTTTATCATATACAACATACATATATTCCATATATACCTCACATGTCATACATATACCTTGCATATACTATACATATACCATGTATATATATCACATATGTCAAACATATACCTCAAATATACCACAAGTATACCATTTATATGTACCACAATGTCACAAATTATCCATCATTACATTATCAAGGACCAATCATGACAATCATATGAGTCACATAGCAAGCAACATTCATTTGCACTAAAGAATTTAATTGATAATTAGACTCACCGTTCTCCTTTGATTCCGACCCCTAACTTATTATCTATCTGCTCCTTGTGGGTCTCCAATATATTGCGAGACTAATCTGAAAATAAAATCAATTAACTCATGAATAGGGAGACTTATTATGGCTTAAACAAATTAATATGCATTGTTCATATCAATAGTTAAGATTTTTTCTATGAGGCAGTGTGACCTTATGGGATTGTTTAGCCCATAACTTTTTCTATACTTGAAAAATTAATATGATTATTATTCCTAATTAAAACTAACATATAATTATAGAACATATTCCAATTTCAGATCAATTGGATCATTGTACAAGTTTTGGTGGAATTTCTAAGTGTGTTCTATTTTCTGCCTTATTTTCTGCCTTTAGGCAATTTCAGGGTACTCATTTTGGTTTATCATAACTTATAATATATAAGTCCTATTTTAATGAAAATTTACAGACACTTATATGGGTGTATATGGAACATTTTTTCATGTTTACGACTTTTATCATTTATGTCTCTACAGTATTCAAATTATAACACACATTTCACTGGTCCAGAATAGAATTGGCTTACGGACCAGTATGATTTCCAAAGGTCATAACTTAGTCTATACATAACATATAAAGCTGACATTAGTACCCAATTTAGCTAAGACATATACCTATAACTTTCATGTTTTGATAATTATAGAATCTAGCTCTAAGAAGCTCAAATTAACTAAACAAATATCTAGATATGCCCAGGGCACCTTGTAAGCAGTTCAAACCATGGAACAATCATGGTTCCATTCACCATAACTCAATATTTTCAAGACCTATGAACCTGAAATTTGGTATACCGATACATAACACATATATATACAACTTTTATGTTTTTAGGTACTTCAAATATTGGCTTTAACATATCAAAAACTAACAAACACAGTAGCTAACTTACTTAGGGTTCACATCCACACCAGTTTTAGTACGAAGAAGATATCTCATTCTATACACCACATCTTGCACAAAGATTGACATATCCATAAATATAAGACATAAAGGAACAATGTTTGTGTTTTAAGATGTTCTAGAATCAATTTCTATTGATATCAAAATTGGGGTGCAAATCAGTGCCTATTAATGAACCTTAGCAACTCAAATCAACCTTATAGCAATAAGAATTGATTACTTACCAAGAACAAACTTGCAAGGGATTAATTTTCCTCAAAAAACAAGTGAAATAAGGAATAATTGAGTTCTATAATGGAGGAAGATGAAGAAGAAAATGAGGCTGAAGTGAGGAGGCAAAAATGAGGGAGGAAGATAAAGCCAACCTTTTTGTTTTTTTGGCTTTTTATCTTTTTCTCTTCATCTCTTCTCTTCTATTTTCTTTTCCTTTTGTTTCATTTTCATTTTATTTTGTCTATGTTATTATTATTATTTACATATATTTATAATTCCACTAGATCATACAATAATACAACTTAATCATTTGACCCGATTTAACTAAATTAACAATGTAAATGTTTACTAATCTTAATCTAATCATTTTGCTTACTTTAATTTAGTCACCTTATTCAATTTATTTCTAATGCTTTGTTATCATCATTTAGTTTATAAGGATACATGTGTGACTCGATACAATTGCCAATACTAGGACACGTAGCTAATGCGTGCCATGAACTTGTTTCTAAGAAAATATATATGAAATGCACATGTTCAATTGGATTATATGGAAGATGCATATGTTCAAATGAAATGCATGTGGATATGCATGTGGGGAAGGTCAAGGATGTTACAAAGACTGCATGCATATGGGTACAAGGGCAATCTAACACGAGATTCAGCCACCTTGTCCCTAATCTAGATATGCTACCACTAGCTTCTCAAATCAAAAGTGCTTTGACACAAGCTTAAGCCATTCTGATGAGCAAATATAATAACTGCATGCATAAATATTTATGTGGTACCATAACCCCATTAATAACATGCCACATATCCTAACTAGTCCCTAGATAGAGAATGGACATTATTATTCATATTCAGGTTATCGGTATCAATTATGCCATATTTCATAATTTCATAAGATCATTACATATCATGTTGTGATCTAAAAAACCATGTGCATAATCAAGTTCCTCAGTCATGTTATCATATTGAATACAAGCTCATTTAATTATGTCAAAGGTGTATGCATGTCATACCCAAGTAACATCATCATATGAATCCATTTATTATTTTCTGGAAACAGGACATTCACAGACGTGAATGGTATATTCACAGGTGTGAAAACCTCCTATCACAATTTGTCTACCCGCTCTTAAACCTTCACAAGCATGAACCTTTATCCATAGGTATGAAATTCATACTTTCACAGGAGTGAAACTTGGCTTCACGGGTGTGAATTCCATTGATGGGTGTGAAGCTTGTCTTCACAAGCATGATTCATTACATAGAAACAATATTTCAGCATTAATTTCACTCAATTTCACACACAACATGCATAAGAAATAATGTTAGCCCCACCTATCAACACTTTACATAATTTCAGCATTTGAACACAACCAAAAGCATCCATTTAATCAGAATTAACCATTTATTTTAGGCTGAATGCCTTAATTATCAACACATAACAACATTTCGTATTCATCTTCCCTAACATCAACCTCAACATGATTTCAGAATATTACCATCCATTTATACCATTAACATCAATTAAAATATCAACTTGAATTGTCATTTAATATACCACAATAGTATCTCATATTACAAGTACAATAAAATCGAATAAAAATATTTATATGCTCAAATCTTAATGTTGGAGCCATAATACTTGACACTATTGCATCTACGGCCTCTGATGGACTTCTCCACCTTCTATTTCAACCCCTAATATGAAATCAAAGGCTATATTAATACACAAATTCTGATATTCATCTAATTCTTCCATAAACAAACCAAAGCCTTAACTTTTTATTGATCTAAAGCTTATAAACCTAACTCTCCCATTAATCCAAAGTGAAACTATTAAAGTTTAATGAAAACAACCCCTCTTACCTCTGTTTGGATAATAATAGATCGGTTATCTATGTTTCAGAGTGTGTTCCAAAGCTCCTTGTCATACACCTCGATTTATATACCAAATTTCTTATTTTTATTTATTCCAAACTCATTTTTGGGTGGTTATTTTAGGTCTAATTAATCAGCGTTGAAAATGGAATAAGGGAAATATGTTTCTGAGGTTTCAGAGTGTGGTGGCTAGGGTTAGGAATGATTTTACACGAGTTTTTGCTAAAAATACAATGTTGCCATATTTAAACTTGCAGGTCTTTATGGCCATGAACATTTGTGTCATAGTCGTGAAGATTCTCAGCTTTTAAAACTGAAATTCACGACATTCATGGCTGTGAATGATATAAACCTCACTTTTTCTTATCTTTTTTCTTTATTTATGGTTTCTAATACCTATAGCCTCACATATATTTCCTATATACCCTTAATGTACCTTATTTAACACTTAAATTTCAGGCCCTAATTTGCGGGTATTATATTTCTCTCCACCTTAAAGAAATTTTGTCCTCGAAATTACCTGATATGTTGTCTCCAAATAGTTATGGATATTGGGATTTCATCACTTCTTTACTTTCCCATGTAGCCTCCTCTGTAGCATGGTTTCTCCATAATACCTTGATTAATGGTACTCGTTGTTATGGAGTTCCTTGATCTCTCTAACTAGAATCTGAACTAGTTCTTCTTCATAGGTCAAATCCAGTCTCACCTCAATGTCCTCTACTGAAACAATATGAGAAGGATCAAACCAGTATCTCCTCAGCATGGAGATGTGGAACACATCATAGATCATGCTTAACTCCGATGGTAGAGTAAGCCTATAAGCAACTGATCCCAATCTCGCAAGTACCTCATAAGGCCCAATGAATATCGGTCTCAATTTACCTTTCTTTTTGAATCTCAGAACCTTCTTCCATGAAGATACTTTAAGGAAAACCTTGTCTCACACTACATACTCGACATCTTTCCTCTTGATATCTGAATAAGAATTTTGTCTATCTGAAGCTGGCCTCAATCTTTCTTGAATAACCCATACTTTTTCTTCGGTCTATTGTACCAAGTTTAGCTCCACTAGTCTTCTCTCACCGTGTTCTATCCAACACAAAGGTGTTTGACACTTTTTGCCATATAGTGCTTCATACGGAGCCATCTTGATACTAGACTGATAAATGTTGTTATAAGCAAATTCCATCAATGGAATATATTTATCCCAACTACCCTCAAATTCAATTACACAACTCATTATCATATCCTTTAGGATCTATGTTACCCTATCTGATTGACCATATATCTGGGGATGAAAAGTTGTACTAAAACTGAGCTTGGTAACCAAAGCTCTCTATAGACTACCCCAAAATTGAGAAGTAAACCTGGGGTTACTTCTGAAATAATAAAGACTGGCACTCCATAAAGTCATACTATCTCATTGACATAAAGCTTTACTAGTTTGTTCAAAAGAATATCCCTCCTAATAGGTAAGAAGTGAGCTGACTTCATAAGCCCATCCATAATAACCCATACGACATCAAATTTCTGAGGAGTTACTGGCAACCTAATCATGAAATCTATAGTAATCTGCTCCCATTTCCATTTTGGCAGAGTAATAGGTTATAGCAATCCTGATGGTACCTGGTGTTCTGCCTTGACCTGCTAACAAGTCAAACATCTAGTAGTATACTATGTGATATCTCATTTCATACCTATCCACCAATACTTATTCTTCAGGTCGTTATACATTTTTGTGCTTCTAGGATGCATAGTATACTTTGTCTCATGTGCTTCTTGTAGTATCTCCTATCTCATCTCAATAACATTGGGCATGCATAAATGGCCCTGATAATATATTCCACCATCAGATTGAACCGTATAATATGATCTCGCCCCCTTATAGACCGACTTGACTATCTTAATGAATTTACTATCCTATTGTTATACATCAATAATCTCCTGATTAAGTGTCGGTTAGAGGTGCAATTCAACCACCATCTTCCTACTCAATGCATTAGCCACTACATTGGCTTTGCCTGCGTGATAATCAATAACACAGTTGTAGTCCTTTATCAGCTCTAACCACCACCTCTGTCTCAAATTGAGATCTCTTAGTGTAGGCAAGTATTTTAGACTCATATGGTCTGTATAAATGAAATATTTCTCTCCATAAAGATAATGACACCATATCTTCAACGCAAAAACAGTGGCCGCTAATTCTAAATCATGTGTGGGGTAATGCTTCTCATGAACCTTCAACTGCCTGGATACGTATGCCACTACCTTACCTTCTTGCATGAGTACACACCCCAATCTATTGTAAGAAGCATCACTGTATATCACATATTCCTTATCAGGAACTAGTTATGTCAAAACCAGAGCCTCTGTTAACATCTTCTTTAAACCATCAAAACTCTGCTGGTATTTCTCAGTCCACTCATATTTCACATCCTTTCTTAGTAGTCTGATTAAATGAGAAGTAATCATAGAGAATTCTTTAACGAACCTCCTGTAATAACTAGGTAACCTAAGTAAACTTCTAATATCTGTCACATTGTGAAGAGGCTTCTAACACATAACAGCCTCTACCTTGCTACGATCAACTCGAATACCATCTAACGACATAGTGTGTTCCAAAAAAACTACCTCATAAAGCTAGAATTCACATTTCAAAAACTTGACATACAGTTTTTACTCCCTAAGTGTTTGTAACACTGTTCTTAAGTGCTGATCATACTCCTCAAGTGTTTGGAAATACACTAGAATTCATCAATAAAGACTACTACACACTGGTCTAAGTAGGGTCTGAACACCATGTTCATTAAGTCCATAAAGACCACTGGGGCATTGGTAAACCTAAAAGGCATAACCATAAATTTATAATACCTGTAACTAGTTATGAACATCGTCTTGGCTATATCTTCTACTCTAACTCTCAACTGGTGATACCTTAATCTCAAATCAATTTTTAAAAACACATGCACCTTTCAACTAATCAAATAGGTCATCAATATATGGTAACGGATATCTGTTCTTGATTGTAACACTATTCAACTGTTTGTAATCTATACATAACCTTATAGACCTATCTTTTTTTTTACAAATAACACCGGTGCACCATATGGAGATACACTCGACTTGATATAACTCTTTGCTAACAGTTTATGTAGTTGAGCTTTGAGCTCTTTCAGCTCAGATGGTGCCATTCTATATGGCACTACTGATATGGGTGTTGTGCCTAGAGTGAGTTTGATAGAGAACTCAACCTCTCTATGAGCTGGTAATCCCGGTATATCATCAGGGAATACATCTGGTAACTCATTTACTATGAGGATATCTTGAAGCTCTAGATCTCCCTTTCTAGTATCAACAATATGAGCCAAATAGGCTTTGCATCCCTTCCTCATCATTTTATCTACCTTCATCATTAAAATAACTCGTGGAAGCTGTGGGAACAACTCCCATTCTGTGGCAGCCGCCTCCCCACACCCAAACCGCAAACACGGGCTCGGATGAGGGAGCGCTGCTACCTGTATTCTTTACTTCTTTACTTCTTCAAATCACTGTATATTTTTTTTTCAACACTCATGTATATGTAGATATATATACACAAAAACCAGAGTACCATTTATTTACATAAGATAGTAAGTTTAACATCAAAGTAATTCTTAACAACTTTAAAAGTTTTACAAACTAAACATTTCTTTAATATAAAAGCCAAATACAAAAGTTTCAAAACTTGTAACCTACTTTCTAAAGGTTCAGCTGCTTTACTTGAATGGGATCACTGCTTGCTTTATCTATCACCTTCAGTTACCTTTCTATATCTGCGTGGAAGGAAAACTCCACGCTAAGCTCCAAGCTTAGTGGTGCATATAAATAAGGCAATATACTATATCATGCAACAAGCATTAACAAATATCATTTTGTGCATTAAAATGTTCTCATGCATGACTATCAACATATTCCTATTTCATACAAGTATAAATGTCATGCTCATATAGACAATGTTCTTTTCATTTATCTTTAATGGTAAATTACTCTATTAATCTCTTTAACATTACATTTCAATCTCATATCATCATCATTTTCTTTTTCTTTTCTTTACTTATTTTTCCAACATATCCTCATTATCTTGCCCACATCACTCTAAATTTTTGGACTGACTGGATACGGGTTATGGATCAGGAGTGCTCACACAAGCTTATGCCACCCAGTCCACTATCTGGCTCAAAGAGCTTCTCAAATCAATGGCGCTCTCCGAGCTTAAGCCACATTGATTGAGTATAATTTCATCATAGATGAATAACCGGACCAAGGGCACTCTCCGAGCTTAAGCCACCTTGTCCTTATTTATGTGTGCTCATTAGAGCTTTCTCAAGTCAGTAGCGCTCTCCGAGCTTAAGCCACACTAACCGAGCATCCCAGACCAATGGCGCTCTCCGAGCTTAAGCCACATTGGTTGAGGTATAGTACGGTACCGTTCGCCCCCTTAATGACATATCATCTATCTTGATTCTAGTCCGCAAGTAGAGTAATGGGCTTCTTTATATTTTCACATCAATCAAAATTCTCAATGTCAACACATCAATTTTCTCATGTTTATCAACATCTCATCAAATTTCATATATCATCCATGACAATTCATTTTTCTTATATCACAATATAACACGTTCTCACATCAATATATATATACATATATATATTCATATCAATTTTATTTCGCTGAGTAGACAATGACTTTCATTTACTTACCTGAATTCTTCATTTGATAACCACATTCATAATTTCAAATACAGAGCATTCACGGCCGTGATTACTAATTTCACGCCCGTAATCCCAAGTCGTGAACGCTACTAGAATGAATTGCCCAAAAGCATTCACGGTCGTGATTACTCATTCACGCCCGTGAATAAGTTCACTTCCGTGATTCCAACCCGTGAACGCTTCTGAAATGAATAGTACCATTTCCACACAGAAGTCACAACCGTGAAACAATCAGTCAGAACCGTGAACCCTCAAGTTCACGCCCGTGACTTTCAGCAGGAAATCTGCATATTCACTTTTGATTCATTCTAACATCAACCAAATCATACCAAATTGTATTTCATGCATTTCTAAGGTTCTTTACTCAACTTATTACTTTTCAATACATGTAAATGCCTTGATCATACAAGATTTTCTAACATGCATCATTAATTCAAAGTCACACAATTATCTCATTCATACATGTCTAAACCTATGCTTTCATGCCATAATCATCATCATTCTTGAAATGTATTTATCTCATATCATGTTCAGCATGCATTATTTCAAACAAAAATAGGCTATTGCCTTAAGTTATGCACAAAGCTTAAATCTTTCTCCTTCACTCTTCTAGGTAGCTTTCTCTTTTCCTTTGCTCCTTAGAACTTGTTCCTTGTCACTTGGAACTCCTACAACATCAGAAATTATTATTTTCATCTGATTTCCTCAAAACCCTAACTCTCTTTTTCTCTCTCAAAACCCTAGTTTCTTTCTCCTTCAACATAAGTCTTGAATGAGCTCAAAATTTAAACTTCCTTTAAGAAAAGATGAAGAAGAAGAAGGGATGCTTCTTACCTTACACTTTTCTTCACCAAATCACAACTTTGGAGATTTTCTCACTATATCAAACTTGATTTTTCTTCCTCTTTCTTGTTCTTTCCAGCTTCCTTAAGAGTTATGGACCATGAAAATCACCTTGTCTTGCTCTTTCACCTCTCTTCTCTTCCTTTCTCTCTCTAGAAATCAAGATGGCTATGGAGGAAAGAATGGTTGGCATGACTGGTATTTTGAGAGAGAGAGGAAGGCAGAAAATGAAGAGAATAAGAAGAAGAAAAGAGTCTTATATAGGGTACCCAAAAAGTCTTCATGTGGGACCCACCATTTTACCATTTTCTCCCAATTTTACACTTAATCAATATTCATTCTCTTCCTTTAGTGTCATGGCCGGCCAACTATCAAAATATGCCCAAAATTAATATGTTGATTAGCAATTAATCTCATTAATCCTCCAATTTTTGGTAAATTGTAATTTGACCCCAAAACTTATCAAATTTTGTAATTTAGTCCTTTACCATAAATCAACTTCTTTAAACTCTATAATCACTTAATTAGGCATTTATCATTTAAGTTAGCCATTATTTTGATCGATTTTTGTAAAAAATCCGAATTTAGACTCCGATCGGTCAAACACGTTAACTTTGCGACACGTGCAACTCGGGGCCTAAATTAGCGGATATTACACCTTCTACCTTCACATACCCCTATTCTACAGTTTTCAGCATTACAAATTTTTCCTTGTAGTCCATAGCTGCACCATGCTGGGCTAGCCAATCCTTGCCCAATATGGCATCAAATTCTCAAAAAGGCAACTCTATCAAATCTGCTGAGAATTCTCTCTCTTGTACAGACAAAGGACAACCTTTATATACTCAATTCACAATCATACTGTGCTCCAAGGGATTTGTAACCACAATCTCATATTTAAGATTTTCACTAACCATATTGTGCTGCCTAGGAGTGCTTGTGCATATGTATGAATTTGTAGAACCTGGTTCTATTAATGCACATATATCAAAATCATAAAGAGAAAACATACCGACTATCACATCTATAGCCTCTTGATCCTATTTGGTCCTTATGGCAGAAGCTTTAGCGGGCGCTCGGCCTGGTCCTGACCTGTTGACAGTTTCAGAGACTACCTGGTTGGATCTTGTACAACCTCATGTTTGCTGCCTGGTCTGAGCTGGAGCAGACCATGTAGTCTATGCTAGTGCACTACCGGTCATCAGAGGATAATATCTCCTCATATGCTCATTGGATCCACATCTGAAACATGCATCTGTATTCTTCCAATAGTCTCCTATATGACTCTTGTGGAAGATGCCACAAATTGGAATACTATCTATGGTAGCAGAGTCATCATCCTTTGTTCCCAAAAATTAGTAGCTCCAAATTTTTAGAGCTTGTCTAGTTGTACCCTTGCCCTTGGTGGTGAAGGTGGAGGAAATGGTGCTAATGCGAGTGGCACTGCTCTAACTATTTGTTATAGTAGACCTGCCATCAGCTGCATTAAGAGAATTTGGTCTAGGTTAGCTTGTTTAGGAGCCGATGGGTCAGGGATTTGTTCTACACCTGGACTCTAAATACTAGTTGCATTAGGCTAGTTCGATGCCCCATTATGTGGAGAGCTCTGGCTCTCAATAATTTCATTCGATTCTGACACCATCTCATTTTAGTCCTACAAGTTGACAGAGAAGTACCCAAAGTCAGAGTCAGACGAGACATATGTATGCATGAATGATATCCCCATAATCCACTTAGGTCTAGAACCACCTAAACTTAAGCTTTGACACCACTAAATGTGGTACCCTTTGCATAAATAGGGCAAAACCCATTGTATAGACAGATGACACACGACTAGAACTGAATCTAGCTATCTGAATTAAAACTTTTAATGTAATTCCATGTTAATAGTTTCACTTCTGAATCATTCTCATATATATATATATACACAAATATTCCTCATATATCTAGATCACATCCATAATCATAACAATAATGGTAACTTGGCATAAAAATCCCTTATTATAAAATTTGTGCGAATTCAAACTTATAATCCCAAATACATGTCTTTATTAAAACATGAATTTATTGTCTTTATCCCATGATATGTGGAAAATAGATAAAATGCATGAACAAAATAACAAACCCAACTCGGGTCGACAATGACTAGCTTTGTCTTATCTTACCGTCAACCACAATTTACGACTCCAAACCTGTATGTAGGAAAAATCCACACGCTAAGCTAGTGAAAGCTTAGTGGTACATATAAACATTTAGATTCTAGCATGCATTCACATATTACTATATCATTCATATTTAATAACATCCCTGTGTGTTTGACCATAATATCAACATGCAATATCCATAAGATAGCTTAAACATATTAATTTGCATCAACATACATAATTGAGTTCATTATCAGAATAACATTACACGTCATTTAACATATCCATATATTATCATGTACTCAAATTTATTGATTCATGTCCACTTTCTGCATTAATGGTTTATGGTTTCATAGCCCAATACTCTAAATGTGGACTACCCGGATGCGGGTTGTAAAATAGAAGTGTTCTAACACGAGCTTAAGCCACCCTTCTCACTACTATATTTATTTGTATTGCTACCACTGAGCTTCTTAAATTAGGAGCACTCTGACACAAGCTTAAACCACCCTAATGAGCAAAGACTGCATGCATATGGGTACAAGGGTGCTCTAACATGAGTTTAAGCCATGTTGTCCCTAATTTGGATATCCTACTATTGAGCTTCTCAAATCAGGAGCACTCTAACATGAGCTTAAGCCACCCTGATGAGCAAATATAATAACTGCATGCATAAATATTTCTACAGTACCGTAACCCCCTCAATGGCATGTCGCCTATCCTAACTAGTCCCTAGATAGAGAATGGGCATTCTTATTAATTTTCAAGTTATCAGTATCAATTATGCCATATTTCATAATTTCACAAGATAATCACATACCATGTTGTGATGTAGAGCACCGTGTGCATAATCAAGTTCCTCAATCATGTTATCATATTGAATATAAGCTCATTTAATCATGTCAAAGGTGTATGAATGTCATACCTAAGTAATCTCATCATATGAATCCATTTATTCTCTTATGCAAATAGGGCATTCATGGGTATGAAACCTATTGTCATGGTTTGTCTACTCATGACTCAGCCATAGCTAGCTTTTGAACCTTCACTGACGTGAACCTTTATTCATGAATGTGAAATTCATACTTTTACGAGAGTGAAGCTTAGCTTCATAGGCATGATTCATTGCACAGAAAAAATATTTTACCATAAGCTTGTGTGAGCTTATAGTCTAACACATCATGACCATCCAATTATAGTCTAATTATAATAAGTATACGGGATAAATAGAAACCATATGATAGATAATAGAGATTAAAATAGATGTAATAAATGACTAAATTAGAAATTAAAATAAATTAAATCAATTTACATGATAAATTTGATTAAATTAAACCACATAATTAAATTATACTTTTGGTAAAAAAAATTAAAGGTACTAGATATAAGAAAATGTGTGAAGATAATAATAATAAAAAAATAAAAAAATGAATAGTAAAAAAGGGGCACAACAGGAAAAAAAATTAAAACGGGAGAAGGGAGGGGGAGGGGAAAGTCAATTAAGACTTTGCCTCATTTTATCTTAACTTCTACATTTTTCTTCTTAGCATCATCATCCCTTTCCTTCCTCCATATAACAGTCCCAATTCCTCATCCTCTCCTTCATGATTTGCAAGAAATTCACTTCAAATAAATATGTTCTTGGTAAGTAATCTCTTTTCCATAGTTATTGTGTTATTAGAGTTTTTTGGGTTATGTTTCTGCAGTGTATTTCACTCTAATTTTTATTATCCTATAAACCGAATTTGGAGAAGTATAAAACATAAAAGTTGTTCATTTATGTCTTCTGTATCTTTTTGTCAAATTTTATAGAATGATTTTGAGTATATGAAGAGAAATGGTCATTTGAGTGAGAATAGTCCCTAGAAGAGTATCAACATGATACTACACGGTTTTTGCTTAATTTGATCATCTTAAGGGCTGAATTTGAGGTGACTTAAAACATAAAATTTTTTTCCCTTTTATGGTCTATGTTTTTGCCAAATTTCGTATAAATATCTCTTTCTTAGGTTGAGTTATAGTGAAATGAACTATGGTTGTTCCCTGATTGAGCTGGTTTCACATACCTACGCAGCTCCAATAAATTCATGTTCCTTTTTGAGCTTCTTAAAGGTCGATTTTTCCAAAGTACAAAACATAAAAGTTTTATTTATATGTCTTTTCTAATTTTTTGTGAAAGTATAACCTTAAAATGTCATTTATTTTGTGAGTTATGACCTGAACAACTAAACTGGTCGGCTTGATACTCTATGCAAAACCAATTATAGATTATCTAGTGTTTGAGGACCATAGAAATAGAATCTGGAAATAAGTTAAACATAAAAAATGTTCCAAATTAACTTATATAACTTTATAAAAATTTTCATAATAATTTAATATACACAATAAAAGATATAAATTTTTAAATATAGTACCCCAAAACTACCTAAGGGTAGAAAACAGAGTAACATTTAAAATTATACTAAAAATTGTGTAATGGTTTAAAAATTCTGAAATTTTAGTATGTTTTATTCTTTCATGTCAAATTTAATTAGGATAAGGAATCATATAAATTAAATAAGTGTAGAAAAAGTTATAGATCCAATAGTCCTAAGAGGTCCTGTTCCAGCTTAAAAGAAATTGTAGTTATTTATTTAAACTATATTAAGAATAAGTATTTTATCAATGTATTAATTATTTATATTTTCGAATTAGGATCTCAACAAGAAGAAGAACAACAAAAGTGAACAAGCTCTAAGCTTATATTTTGGAAAAGAAAAACACTATCGAGGTTTGTACATATATGAACTCTGGTTTGCTCTTATGCATGATTGTGTGAGCATGACATAAATTATATGTCAAAATGATGAAATTATATATTATGGCATGTTTTAACATTATAGAAATGTTATTAACTATGAACTTAGCATTATGCTAATATTTGATAAAATATCATGCTATTACATGGTTTTGAAATAAATTGTGAGTATATTATTATGTTAATATGAAATGAGTATTGGTTATAAAAACAAGTAATTAATAGTGTTAAGTGTCCATTTCTCTACCTAAGGACATACATAGGATAGATGGTGCACTATTAAGGATAAGGTGGCTATAACTCCGAGAGCGCCTCTAATCATAATTACACATAGATAAATGATTATACTAGGTCAATGTGCCTAAAGATCCGCAAGCGCCCTTGACTTGAGATTATAGTGAATAGGGTGGCTTAAGCTCTGCAAGCACCCCTATTTCACACCCCGTATCCGAAGAGTCCGGTAACGAGATTTTGGGCTAATAAATCATAGAATGAAATATGAAAATTTATTAATTGATGTAAGTAACAAAGTGCAAAATGCTTACATGAGGTGGTGCAAATTTAATTATTGAATAAGGTTATTGTGTTATCCTTTTATGTTATGTATTTATTTATTTATATGACAAATACGTAATAAAATTTAATATGCCATAATTTTATTTGAGACATGCATTTGTGTGACTGTCTGGAAAAAAACTTTAATGCTTATATGTACCACTAAGCTAGAGATAGCCTAGCATGGGTTCTTCTCATGTAGGAATTGGAGTTGTAGCTAGTAAATAGGGAAGTTGATCAAGAATAAATCCAAGCTCATATTAGCGGAGGTACAAAAGATGTAGTTAGAAGGTTGGTTACTTATTATGTTTTTTTTTAGTTTGACCATTTATATGGTTTGTGGTAGACATGTCTCATATGTTAATATTGTATATGTAAATAATTATGTAATATAATCGAGTGCCATATGTGTATACACATAATTATAAATATATATTTTTAATTAGAATGACTTTCCTAAAGCAATATAAATAAATAGATTAAGTTATTTAAAATGAAAAAGTTTTAATTCAAACAGATTTGTCGAGTTAAGCTTGTAGCATCCTTCTTATATATGTGGGATTATCCCTAATATATAAGTGGGACATCGTGAGGTATATAAATACTCCTTTTAATGAGTCAATTTTGTGGCTGCTCCATTAAGAAAAATAAGAGTTATTTATCATCTCATTTTTCTCTTTCATAAGACAATTTTCCATAGCTAGCACTTTGGACTTTTGCCACCCCATCTCCTATGAGATTTTCTTCTTCTTCCTTTGCGTGGATACTCTTAAAGGCAATCCTATCTTTGGATTATTATGGTTTTCTACAACCCAATAAGGAAGGAAAAGCTTACAACTTGGAAAATCAAGAGTTGCAAACAAAGGTAATCAACTTCTCTCATATTGATGGTATGATTCAATTTTAATGTTCATAGGGCATTCCATGGTTGTGGGTTTAATTAAATTCAATTTTTTGCTATTCCATGTATGTGATGCATCTTAAGAACCCAACAACTATGCAATAATGATTCTCAATAATGAATTAAAAAAATTGTTGAAAAATAATGAATAACAAGGTTTTACAAAGATTAGAAGTTTGATAATTGGTTTTCTAACCTTTTGAAGTTATAAATATGTTGTATTTATACTTTGCCTAAGAAATATAGTCATTGGGGATCAATAATTGCAAAAATAGATGCTCAACAATTTTCCCATTCGAACCTGGCATTTTCTCTTTCCATATTCACAGGCATTGTTGAACATTCACGTGCGCGAATGTTCTTAGTGAAGCCATGACTAAAGTGGTGAAGCTGATCGTGAATAGTTTTGTCCAAACTTTGCACGATCTTCACAACTATGACATTTGTTCTTCACAAGTAGGCCAATGTTTTACAATCGTAAACAATTGAATATGAAACTTTAGCGCATTGAAGTATTCACAGGAGTAACCAATACTTTCATGGGTGTGAAAATCATTCTTCATGGGGGTGGCTATTTGCGTTGACGGGTGTGAACTCTATTCACGATCGTGACCATTGTGTCACGGGCATGAATTCCTTCCAAATTTCATTTTTTAAACCTCAATCTACTTAAATCAACTAGTTTTAGTGGTTTAAGGAACTTTTAACCTGTCTAAACACTTAGAATGCAAAAATATGGTTAAATTTCCTATTGACCAATTATTTGTTATCATCAAAATTATGGGAATACCCTTTAAGGTCCAATAGCTTGGATCTTTGATGAGATCATAGCTCTTTTGCTTGTGCAATGACTCCATTTTTATTACAATACAAGGTTATTGCATCAACAATGCTAAGAACCACTTCTAACTTTGTAATGAATTTCCTTATCCAAACCGCTTCCTTATCTGCCTCAGAAGCTATAATGTACTACACTTCGGTCTTGGAATCTGCAGTTATCTTCTATTTGGAACTCTTCCAATTGACTGCACTGCCATTTAATGTGAAAATATAACATGACTAGGATTTGGAGTCATCCTTATCAAATTGGAAGTTGGCATCCATATACCTATTTACTTTAAGATCACTATCACCATAAACTAAGAATGCATCCTTAGTTCTATCTCAAGTACTTAAGGATGTTCTTGACCACCACCCAATGCCCCTCATTGGGATCTTACTAATATTTGCTCATGATACTCAGAGCTTATGATACATTGGGTCTAGTACATAATATAGTATACATGATGGATCCAATAGCCGAAGCATATGGAATCCTACTCATGTGTGCCCGTTCATTTTGTGTCTTTGGACACATGGACTTAGAAAGGGTAATCCTATGAGTCATAGGAATAAATCAACTTTTGGATTATTTCATGCTAAACCTCTTTAATATCTTATCTATGTATGTAGACGGATAAAGACCAAGCAACCTTTTAAATCTATTTCTATAGATCTTGATCCCCAAAATATAGGTCGCTTCTCCAATATTTTTCATGGAAAAATTCTTACAAAGCCAAATTTTGTCTGATTGAAGAATTGAGATGTCATTTCCTATAAGAAGTATGTCATCTACATAAAATACTAGGAATATGATTACACTCCCATTAATATTCTTGTAAACACAAAGTTCATCTATATTTTATGAGAAACTTTCATCAAAATGGATGTTCCAACTCTTGGATGTTTGCTTCAATTTCAAAATGAATCTTTCCAATTTGCATACCTTTTTACCATCACTAAAAATGAAACCCTCAAGTTGTGTCATGTACAATTCCTCAATTAGATTTCCATTAAGGAAAGTTATTTTCACATCCATTTGCCAAATATTATAACCATAATGAGCAGTAATTGTGACGCCCTCTGATATAGCCAGAAAAACCCTCTTGAACAATACAAGAGAATTCTATGAAACCTTTTTTGTGGGAAACTAATTAAATTAAAAAATCATATTTAAAAACTTGATTAAGAAACAACATGCAATTTTAAATTAAAAGGTAGCATGAATGTAAAAGCTCAATCTGACCTACTAATATAATAAAATAAATCTAATTCGGGCTTATACTAGCCTAAGTTACAAAAATAGATCATAAAAATAAAATTACATGATCTTAAAATAAAGACATGTATAAACCACCCTATAACCCATGACATGTACAAAATAAAAAATAAAAAATGATGCCAACAATGAATCACCAACTCCAAACGGGTTGCTCTGACTGCTCTATGTATGGGCTTGCTACTCTTCAGTGAAGTTCTGTCTACCGGCTCTAAACCTGCATGTAGAAAACCTGCATACTAAGCAACCTAATGCTTAATAGTATATATGTGCATAAAAATTTTACAATATATAATGTTGTGTCACATCTTCATTATGTTATGCTCATGCCTAGAATCATACATTCTAGATGTTACATGTCTTAATGTCATATCAACATGCCTACTTGTATCATAAATATAACATATATACACATATATCCATAGTCATTTCCATAAAACCATATTCAGAATCCATATATATAACAATCCATAAGTTTCCTTTTTAATTTCACCTAAGACTCTAAGCCTGACTATTCAAATATAGTTGTGAAATAAGAGGCTCCTAACCCAAGCTTAAGCCAACCTGCTCACTATTTGTATCAACTCATTTGATCCCTTTAAGTCAAGAGCACTCATAACTTAAACTTAAGCCACCTTGATTGAGAAATATAAACGATGCTATCAAACCATGATCAAAGGTGCTCATAACCTGAGCTTAAGCCACCATATCCTTATATCAATATTAAAATATCATATAGTACCGTAAACTCCCTCAATGGTATACCGCCCATTATATGTCAAGTCTAATATTAGAGAACTGGGCATAGGTCATTACCTTCATCTTTTAATTTATTTCATAACATGTTATTACTCAGCATTCAACACAGACACCTGACCTCATACACGTGTGTACATTTATGTATTAATGTTAGCATATATCATATGATTAAACAAACCATCATATAAGATCATAATTCTTTAATGCAAGTGGAAGATTATTAGAGAAGTGCCCTAAAGGCAATCACCTTGGACACTTTATGTACTCATTTATTATTAATAAAATGCATTTTCATTATATGGTATTCATTGCATATGAATTGATAGAGATCTTAAACCATTTAATGAAGTCATTGGTATATAACACAGCATGAAGGAAATCATGATAAGATAATGATGATGGGATTCCTATCATTTGTAATTGTGTTTATACCTAAATTATTCCTAGTGATAAGATTAAAAAGATGAGACATTGTTAATCCAAATAGACTAGCACATGTGATACTCCTTGACCAGATCAAGTAACTAATCTCATAAGCTGTAGGCATAAGATGTTTAAAGTTAACATGTAGATGCTTGCTAAAGTAGTCTAATACATTGGATGACCTGCTATGAGACAATCACAAGGATGTATATTCAATGTCAATGATGGTCTTATCATAGCAATAGTACAAGTATCCTCAGACTTGAGATGCTCAAAGTTACTTTGGATACTGAATCTTATACTTTAACTTCATTCCTTGTTGTCTCTCAGAGGTTTCTTATAGGTTGGTGATTTGGTATAGCATGAGGTATTTAAAGGTAGGTAGTTGAGTAGTCAATAAAGGATTCACCACTCCTGATAGAAGGAGAGTATACATATGGCCTCTTGTAGAGATCATTACTCAGAAATCCTTGGCCAAGGTGGACATGTCTTGAATAAGGTATTCAAGGACATATTTGATAGAGTAATGAGTCTCATAGCAAGAACTAATATCATTTGGACTAGGTGTGATGTAGTCAATCTAGTGGAAGTTGACACATATTTCATACTTTGAACCAAATAAGGTTTAGCTTGGTGAAAAGATAAATTGCATAATAATTGTCTATGGAATGGTTCATAGTTAGACCACTAACTTTCCGATTAATTGAGGGTCATGATGTGTTGCTAAATATTGCTCATGATTTTCTTTAAATCATGTGATGATTTGAGCTACCAACATAACCAAAAACCTAATGGGTCACACACATAGAAGAAATAAAGGAAATGTGAAATGGGTCTTGGATTGGATCAAAAAACATAAGAGAGAAAGTTTTGTGAAAGAGTTTCACGTATGAGAGAAAAAGGGCTTACGTGTCACGTGCACGTAATAATAGTTGTGTGCAAGTGATATGTGTATAATGTCATTCTAGTGTGCATGCAAGGATTCCTCACATGCACGCAATGATACAAGGGCATTCTGTCGCACGCGTAAGGATGCCCTTGTGTGTGACAGCAAACCCTTTTGCATAAGGTTGTAGTGCGTGCAATGACCTCTTTCCATGCACGACAATCTGTGACTATGCATAATTTCACTTTGAATGGAAAGCCAAATGTGGGGTTTTAAATGTCCTGCCCTAATTATTATTAGAGGACTTATAAATACCCTCAAAAGGGCTCAAAAAGAGTATTGCCACCTTAAGAAAATAAAAGTTATTCTCTCTTCTTCTTCCATCTCTTTCAAGAGATTAACCTCTATTCTATCACTTTATTGGTTGATCAACCCATCACCCTTGTGGTTGTTTCTTTCATTCCTTTGCATGGATTACTATTAGAGATGATCCAGCCTTGGATTGTTGTGGTTTATGACAACCCAACTTGAAGGAAAGGTTCACAAGCTTGGAAGAATAAAATATAAAAAAAAAAGGTAATCAGCGTCTCCCATTAGATAGTATGATCCAACTTTAATATATATAAGGCATTCTTTGGGTTTTGGTTTTTATTGATTTTTATATTTTCACTATGTCAGGTATGAGATACATGTTCAAAATCCAACATCAAGTGTTTGTCTTTAGGGCACCTCTCTAACACTTCCTAGTGGTTGCCACTGATGTCCCAACAAGGAACCTGCAACCCGTATAAACTAATCCCTACTATAGGTGAAGATAGACCCCACATTTCGTGCCTGAGTTATCTTCCTACTAATCACCTCTTTTTACTACAAAAGGGATCCACACCATAATGAAGTGTCCATGATATATATATTGAACATAAAATTCTTCCCTAATTAGTCTATGTAAGTGACTAAAAGATACCATCTTCTAACACACATATCACCTTCAACCATTAGCTATTCTAATCAAAAGGGACTTAACATACTCATATTTTTGTTTCACTATACATTGCTTTAACTGGAACACTAGTTTTTGGTACACTAATTTCAGCATTTGTAATACCTATACCACCAGCTACTAGTGAAAGTTAGTTGGTCATTGAAAAGCTCATGCCTCTCATCAAATTTACCGATTCTACAATTAACAATAATGAGGGAAATATTAGTCTCGGTACCAACATATATCAACAAATATTAGGGTGTAATTAGGCATAAGGGAAGAACCCAATCCTTTAGCTCCCCATTTAGGGACTTGTCGTAACCTGAGATCCATCTTATCAGAAACAGTGGTCCATATCAAATAGCAGGAGCCTATCAAAATATTTCATGTCATATAAATGCAGATGTGTACGTACATGCATGCCTAACTCAGACTAAACTTGCTCTGATACCACTACATGTAACACTTTTTTACCCTTCCACTTTGCAATCAGGTAAGATAGCATCGTCGACTATCTGATTAACATGTTTGAACAAGACTTAGAGACACATAACACATAGCCAAAACCACAACCCACGGAACATAATCTTTCACTAATTATATAAATGTTCAAACAATGTTATTACAGACTATTAACTTTTACATAAGTAATATACTAACTTATGTTTTAAAATTGTACATGATGCATGTAGCATATATGACTTATACAAGGAAAAAAGTAAACTATAGAGTCCAGCACTGGCTGTTGGTTAGCACTGCTACTACTTATTTGGTAGGGTCCACTGGATCTTCAACTCTTTCAATTTGTGCTCCGTTAACCGTCTATTGTCTACTACCGATACAAGAGAAACCAAATTGTGGTACAAGTTTTACAGTAATAGGCTAATACTGATTATGCATAAATTACACATGCATCCTAGCATGTCATTTAATTTTTAACACAAAATAAATACTGAAATGTAAACATTATAAACATTTGAATATAATGCTTAAAGCAGAAAATTTTACCTTAAGCATATAGCAAATAGAATACAATATCTTGATAAAAGAACGTTGCTCCCCACAAAAATCAGAGATTATATGCACATACTACATGACAAAGGATTTTAATTAAGAAAATTTTGGAAAACAACCAAAACTTATTTTACACTTTTCTTCTAAAGTTATGAAAACTGTGAAAATAGTTTTCAAATGAGATTTTTGTGAAAATTATTAAAGTAAATACAAAGTTCTATTTTCTATTTTCATTTTAAAAAATTTCTAGAAAACTAGAGTAATTTTCTCTAAGTAAATGCACTCTCATACTCTTTGTCCCATCTCCAAGCTCCTCAAAAACTCTCTCAAAGCTATCAAACATGCCAAAATAAAAGAAAATTACAAAATATTAAAAAATGAATAACTAAATCAACAAGGACTAAAATAGAAATAAACAGCAAAGGAGAAAATTAGTTAGAATGAGATACAAAAAAGAACTATAAAACTGACAAAATGCACAGTCAAATGTTTTACCTGAAAATAGTACATATCTAGCTAGTCTTTTCTAAATATAATACATGGTTGGCCTGTGTTATGTCTACCGAAACAGTAATTTAGCATCCATTCGTACATTTTCCAAGTAAAACAAAGCAAAACATACGAAATTAACACAGAACAAAAACATATATATCCAAAACATACAATAGATAAAGAGATTTTCCTATCATATTTAAAGAATATAAAATTAGAATGGAGGATAACAAAGAGAAATATTCATAATTTGAGTTTTGAATAAATAATAATACTCATAAATAAATTAAAAAAATAACATAAAGTAAGAAGGAAAAACAAATGATGAATAATCAGAATAAATTAAAGAAATTAAAGATGATTATGAGATATTTTTATGGAGGAGAATGGCATGCTAATGTATAAAATTTGGGGCCTCAGAACTATCTTCTATTTCTTTTTGTGAATGGAGGATGAAATACTAAAGTAGTGTCTTTGAACCAAAGCAAAACTGAAAGTGTTTTCAAAAATCAAAGAGATTGTTTGACAAGTTTTTTGTATTGTTCTTATTTTCTGGAACCAAAACCAAACTTGAAAGCACAAATAAAGAATAAGCAAAGAGAGTCTTCGAAGAAACTCTGTAGAATCTTTATAAATTTGGAACCCTTAAAAAAATCTCTTTTTATGGAAGCCAAAAAGGAATCACTTTTCCCTATGATCTTTGTAGATTAGATGATGACTCATTTGAAATTTAAAATCAAAAATCCTTTGCAAATCTTATTCAAAATTCGAATTGTAGGTAAAAGTACGGCCATAAACCCTCGATGTTCTGTTGAAAATAACTTATATCCAGCTAGACTTTTTTCTAGAGAATATCTAACAAGAACCACAATATTTGGGTCAACATTATCCATATCGGCCGAACATAAATCATGTATGGGCGAACATGTCCCTAAAAATCAAAATTTTCACTTTTAAATAAAGTAAAATAATTTTTATAACATCTTTAATATTTTGACTTAGTATCTAGAAAGAACAGTCTCTAATTATTATTGGGCATTCATGCAAATGTAAAATCACAGTGTTCATTATAACCCTTTGTTTATTATTATATGTACATATTAAATCACAGTGTTTATTATATTATTATTACGTCTATGATTTTTCTTTTTTTATCCTTATTTTTTTATCATTTTATAATAATAATAATAATAATAGAATGTTATATGATAAAGATAGATGTATTTATTATATTGAGATGAGATAATTAATATAATTTTTATATTATTTAATATGTATATATATTACATAATTTATTTATATTATGTATTTAAATATATGTTATATAATATTTTTGAATAATATAAACATATTCTTTTATATTATTTTACATTTTTCAACTACATTTTTAGTTAGTTTTATCAAACACTTTTAATTGAATTAGTTAAATTATCAACTACCAAATTTTCAGCTGCTAAATTATCAGCTACAACTAGATTATTAATTTGAAACTAAATTATCAGCTAATTTTACTAAATAAAGTCTTAACCTCGTTATATAATATGATGATAGTACTAATGTGATATATAATTTAATGAATATTCACAATTAACGACACATCATTATATTGTAGTTAATTGAACCCGAAATAGAAAATTTAGAGGATTGATTGTAAAAAAAATATGAAAATAAAAAAAAATCATAGAGCAATATGTATCAAAAATGAGTATATGAGACAAGTACAAGAATCTCCATATACACTAGGCTTAAAAGATGTCTTTATATATATATATATATATATATATATATATATATATATATATGAAATATATATTTTATGAGATATGTCAAAATTAATTTGTAAAACTTAGAATTTGAATCTCAGGGTTTGATATCATATGTAGCTGATGATATGTAACTCAAAATCAAAGAGTTCTTGCAATACTGATCAGTTTGAAGAAACAAATGATTTCACAAATGGGATTTGTAAAACTCGTATTGAGAATCTAATAATTAACTAGACCTCATTCACCACCTCCATGGTGGCAGGAGCATAAACAGCAACATATTAAATTCTAAATTGTCTAAATCCTCAAAACGTGGAATTGATAGAGCTAAATAATCAATTCGACTGATATTAAAACATTGAAAAAAAAAAATGAACGAAACAGTTGGCAAGCTCAAAAGCAACAAAAAGATGAATTATGATATTCCTTTTCTGAAATTAAAGAACAGAGATAATTCTAATAATACCAAACTGAAATTGGGCCAACCCAGCATCAATTCTTCCTTTTACACACCAAAATTGGGCCATTCCATCTCCTTTTTCCTTTTTTTTTTTTCTTTTTTTCCTTAAATTTTTTGGAGTTTCACGTCAGAATGAATACACTAGTAATAGGAATGGAATTCATATGAACACAAAATAGGATGATTTGTACATTTGATGCCAGTAGTTTAACCTAGAGAAGAAGACATGAATATTCTTGATAATAGTCAAAGCAAAGTATTTACCTATAGCCCAAGTTAGCATTAATAATTTATTGAAAAGAACCAATATATATAATACAAGTCCTGGATTATGGTGTTCGCAGATCGGTTTGGTGCAGATTAGATATAATATTCAATCCAATTCATAATTTGCGAATTAAAAAATTTATTAATCAAACTCAATCCACGAATGTAAAAAAATCAATTCAATTCAAACTACAATTGCAGATCAAATCATATCGGTTTACAGTTTAATTTTATATTTTTTTACTTTTTATTTAATAATAATAATAATAATAATAATTTATCACAAATATTCTTAATATCTCAAAAACTTTTAGTTTACTACCTAAATTACTTAATAGCAAGTTATAGTATAAAAATTACAGTAAAAAATTTCTCAAAAAAATGCAACAACAAATTATTAAAATATTTCATTCAAGATCAAGAATTTACAGCACAAAAAATTCAACACTATAAGTGAAATTACAGTAGTAGAGCCTACAATAAAAATAAGTACAAAAAATATAGATTTTTAAAACTGAATTAAACATAAAAAAAATAGTAAAAATGGTCTTTACCATTGCAATGTACATAAATTCAATTTGATTTAAAAAGTATCGTTTACCTTTTTTACCATTCATCGTCATCTTCAATTTCATCCAATGAACTTCATTAATTATACTATGCACAAAAATTTCTATTAAAAAAATATCAATGTTAGAACATGTGCTTCAAATAGATAATTTTACAATTTTATAAAATAAATGAAAAATTCATTACCTTGTGCAATTTCTTCAAAATTTTTCTATATCATTCAACATTTCTTATAAGTCCCGGACTGCAACCAATTTTATGCATACTCAAGAGCCTATACCTTTTTAGGAGCCAATGAATTTCAAAATTGATTTATAATTCTTCCACTTATACTAAAAGCAGATTCGAGACAACCGTTGAAATTGGAATTAGTAAAACATCTCTTGCAATTTTTGAAAATATAGAAAATTTTGAAATATTAAGTTTTCACTAATCTAATATATTTATGTCTTTTAACTAATTGTTTACAAGACTCTATCAAATACGTACCCCACTTTATTTTAATCTCAATTAATGACTCATATGCTAATATTTGAAAATTTTATAATTTCAATTTTGTATCATGGAATATAAAAAAATTATTACAAATATATATATGTGTGTGTGCGTGTGTATGTGTGTGTGTGGATTGCAGGTTGGTTTGCGGATTGAAATATAAAAAATTTAATCTAATCCATAAAATGCAATTTGTAAAAGATATAAATTTTTTAATACACTACAATTATTAAACCACAGTTTAATTGTGTGTTGATTTGAATCGGTGCATTTTAGACGGGTTTGGCATTTAAAACCGTAGTCCTAGATTTGGAAAAAAAATTGAACATATATGCTTTGCACTATCATCTAAGAAATCCAAAGAAAAAGTGTCAGAAGCTTCACTGCCACAGCTTGTAAAGCTAATGCAAATTGGCCTACAAAATCCCCCTCATTATCACACAATTCTTGTCTCGCAGTCTAATTGAGTCATCAGATTTTGGCTGAAAAAACATTTTCATTTTTTTTTCAATGGCCAATTCCATTTTAAGATCAGATTACCAACACAAAGCATTTCATGTTTTTGGGCTTTTTTGTTTAATGCTGTTGTTGCAGAAAGGTAATGCAACTCAGTTCACTGTTGGAGGAGCTAAGGGCTGGACTGTACCTGATAATGCTAGTGCTTACAGCTACAATCAATGGGCAGAAAACACCAGATTTCAGATTGGAGACTCAATATGTAAGTTGGAGTTTATATATATATATAGTAGATCCTATTTCTGATATACCTAACAACGTTTCATTTATTTATATATGGTGGTGGAATTGCAGTGTTTGTATACAATCCAGATCAAGATTCAGTGCTTGAAGTAACCAAGCAAGACTATGACAACTGCACTCCAGCAGCACCTCTATCACCAACCTTCAATGATGGTCACACTGTCTTTACATTGAATCGATCCGGTCCGTTTTATTTCACCAGTGGAAACAAAGAGAATTGTCTCAAGAATGAGAAGTTGGTTGTAGTTGTTTTAGCAGACAGAAGCAATCATTCTTCCAATACTAATCAAACAGGAATTGCTTCACCTCCACCTTCAGGTGATGTGGACATTGTCCCATCCCCTGCTCCAGCAGGCGAGGAAGCTCCTCCTACCGGAATAGTTGAGATAAACCCAACTCCATCCCCGGTTGGTGGGCCGCCTAGTGGAGCCTCTCCCATATTCACGAGTTTCACTGGTTTTATTACAGCATTCTTATCTTCATCTCTTCTTTTAGCATTCTAAGTGGAAAATTTGCATTTTCCTCTTTTTATTACTATTTTTTATTTTATTTTTTACTTTTTTTACCCTCTGGCTTTCTTTATGATTTTCCCACCATCGAGCTCAGTAATCTCAACTGGGTATTTCAAAGGTGTATTGACCTTTGGATATTTGTTTGTTGCACATGATAAATAAGCTGACAATTTATGTACTGTTCGGTGTGTTTAGTGTCTTTTCATGTAAGAATGTTGTATAGATGGAAATAAATAAAACTTACACCGTGAGGTTGCATGACTTTGTTAATTCAATTCAATCCTCACTCGTGCTCATTTTGCAAGGCATTTTTAATGCAGAGCAAAATAAACAATTAAAACAAATCAAATATTCGATTAATTTTTGGGTTAAGTGTTAACCCTCAAATCCCAGGAGTTTCAGATCTGCTGTTTTATTTTTAGGCATCACAATAAATCCACACCAAGAAGAAAACTACACAAGAAAAACTCTTCATACACAATTACACACAACATATTCAATACTGCTAATTATTATCACTAGCATAAACATTTTATATGCAAAAAAAAAACAAAAAATTGCATTATCACTGCCTTCTACTCAAACCATCATGACCAGATGGCCACAGTTGAAAGGCTTTGGTATATGAACAGCGGAAGACTTCCTGGGCAGAACTCACTATCAACCGTGTACCCGAGTGGCATAGTGAGTAAGAAAAACAAGATTCACAAATTATGCTGCTACTGGTTCTGGTTCGGTACTTGAAAAATGTGCCGAAATGGATGTAAGATCAGCGCAAAAGTTACCATATCATGTAAGGAAAAACACGGGATGCAATTGAAATCACAGCTGTGAAGGCAATTAGAATAACTCATCCTGCTTTTAATATATCAAAGGCAGGGATATACTGCAATTGTTCTCAACAATCCCCAGTAACAAATGGAGTACGAAAATTATCAGAATTTTCTTTGTACAGCTTCAAATTTCATTTTCCTGTCAAAAATTTTTTCCTAATTCAACCTTTTTCATCAGTCTAACTGTGTTATGGAAAACCGAATCCAATATCCCAGCAACCTGAAATCCAAAGGGAGAATATCAGAAGTGCATCTACTGCAGGTCAAATCAAAATGCCATAAAACAAAAATACCAACCGTGAAAACACCCCCAATTATGGCACAGATATTGGTGAGAAAATGTGAAAATGATTTCGGAATTTCCGTAATTAGGACCTGATAGCAGATGTTGACTAATGTGTAAGAAACAAAAAAGAATACCAAAAGCATCAAAAAGTTATTAATGTTCTCTTACTACCATAATTAATAAGAAAATCACGCTGACAACAAAAGATTTTGGTTATATATTAAACCTGCATGGGAGAGAGCTCAAAATGGAATTTTGCAGCAGGTATGTAAACACTCTCCACCAAACTACTGTGAGCTGTGTACTCGTACTCCTCAAGCAATTTAAATTCATGAATATATCGCTTTGTAACCACCTCTGTTTTAACTACTTGAAGATAATGCTCTATCTGCAAATACAAGAATAACGCTTGTATATTATGTCACTTCAAAGCACAAAAAAATTATTACTATTTATCTGATAAAAAAATTCCAATTGTCATGCAGAATAAGGAATGCAAAGAACTTAACATAAAGAACCAACCAATCAAGCATCATACGTCCACCCACATTATGGGGTTTTCTGGGATATCCTCATTACCCTAGGAGGGCATGAATTAGTTAACTGGTTCAAGGGCAATTTTTGAATCCATTCCGTTACGTTCAGTTATGTAAAACTAAAAACCTCAACCAATTTGTTAAATTGGTTATTCATTTCTCACATATATACAGATCACAAGATTATGAAGCATCATTTAAAACAAAAATATTTAAAAAAAATACAAAATAAATATATAACAAACAAGAGGTGTGCAAAAACAAACCAAATAACAGAAAAAATAGAATTCGAACCAAACAAAAAATTCCAGCTAACCAGTTCAATGATTTTGGTTTAAATTTAGTTTTGATTTTTTGGTTCAGGTTCAAGTTTCAGTTAACCGTCAGTTTTCGGTTAACTGGTACTTAATACCCCAAGTATTTCTTATTAGATTTTCCAATCTAAAAATAGTATAAAATTTTAATTTAAATCAATATAAATTCTATTTTAATTGCCAAAACTTATATATGGTAAATATTTTAATCCAACACACAGAAAAATATATTCATTTATCTTTTTTACATTATATTCATTTAGAAATATAAATGGATAATCATTTGCGCTTTGTTATATATTTATTTTATATCGTACATATATTTTTGGGTCTGTTTGTCGTTGAATTTGGGAAAAGCGCTTTTGGAGAAAAAAATTTATTTTTAATTTTTTTTTTTTTTAGTTTTGAAAACTATTTTTGGAAAGAAACAGATAAATAGATGTTTTTTCCAAAAATAGGTTTGAGAAAATCAGTTTATAAAAATTTAAAAAATCAGTCAAATCAAAAAAATTTTAAACCTGTTTTTTGGACACCCAACAGCAATCTCAAACACTCCCTTTATTGATGTTTTATAATTTTGAAATTTTCATTGGAGTCTTGTATTTTAAAATAAAATTCTCCAGGTATGAACAATCGCATGTAGTTTGTTATATTTTGTATTTGAAATTGATGACTTCCTAGTTTTTTGTTAAAAACTGAATCACCTAAACCAAAACCAACTGGTTAACAGTTTTTAATAATGCTTAGATATATTGTTAGAAATTTTTAAAAATGCTCACTTCTGTAACATATAACAAGCCATTATCCATTCATATTTCAAAATGAATATAAGGTTAAAAGGATAAATAAATATATACACATATCTATAAGGTTAAAAGGTGCATATAATATTATTTTGAATTAAAATATTATCCAAATAAAAGTTTTGGAGAGAAAAATAAAAATTTTATGGACTTAAAAATAAAACTTTACATAAGTTTTCATGAAGAAAAATTTAATACAAATAACCAAAAACCATAGATTTTTCAAACCAAAAAAAAAATACAAAATACAAAACTTAAAACCTTAAGGTGCGATTTTTATCATTTCGGTTTTAAGGTTCTCATTTTTTTAATTTTTTTCCTTCAGAAAAAAAAAAAAAAAAAAACTAAAAATGTGTTTGGATAAGTTTTCTGTTTTTATCACTTTAAATGAAAGTATTTTCAAAATTAAAAACAAAATTTTTTTTACTATTTTATTATTTTATTATGCTCGTTTAACTCAAAAAATCTTCAATATTTAAAATTTACCAAACTTATAACTATTTATTTAGATTTGATTTGGTAATAAAATATGATTTAGTCTTATTTAATTAAAACTTACCAAATTTAATCCTCCATATTTATGTCACCACATATTCATATATTTGAAAACATAAAACAGTTTCAAAGATCAAATAACAAAAAACAGAAAGCAAATTTTTACTTTTAAAAAACTTAAAGCAAAATACATGTAGCAATACCAAATGCTCCCTTAATTATAGACTTCAAGTAATCTATTTTTCAGTTCGGTTTTGGTTCAATTTTTCTGCTTTTGGTTTTTTTTCCTCTTATTTTTTTTCCAGCCCTTATGTACATGCATCCAGTGCATATGTCGGTAAGCATTGCTGGTGTCATAAACAAAAAAACAGATGTCAACAGTGAAATGCTCATAGGCAAGCATATATCAAGTATTATAGAAACAAAGAATACGACATGCAAGTGACAAACTTACAGTGACATTGGCATCCACATCACGATGATTAATGAATGACTGCCCACTCAACTTGTCATGACTTTGACCAATATAAGGTATCAATCGCTGCACATCATGCATCACATCAGATGCAACTTTCATGCCAAATGAAAGGTGAGATATGACATGTGACATGTTCATTTGAGAAGGATCGAAGGAATGTGCCCCAGAACGAGCTGAGATGATGAGGTTGCCAGGAACCTGCACAATGAGAGAACTCTGAATTGTAGAATAAGCTAAATTAAGACTATGCAGGTAGTTCCTGCTATGACCCATTCTAAGGTTCAATAGACAACTAGCATATTGTGCAAACTGAAGCACAACTCCAGATTTCGTATTAGAACTAATTATATTTTAGTAATCATTAACTGGCATGAAGCAGAACATACTAATGAACAATGTTATTAAGTGGGGAATGCTAAGATCTCTAGTCTGACTGATTCCAAATGAAACGGAAATTCACCTTCTTTACACGAACATATCCCTCAATTCTACATCCTCCTGACAAAGGTGCTGGTCTTTTGGTGCTGTGTGTAAGATTATGATCTTTATAAGGATCCATAAGAATAGGTGCCACCAAACTTTCCATTGTCTGCAAGGACAGTAACTTCAGATTTAGCCCACGTTTAACTACTACCAATGAGACATGGAGATATAAGCCAAGATATGCAGCTGCAAGTAATGCTAGTTTACAGCTAAGATGGGAAATGCAATTATTCATACCTTAACCAGGCTATCGGTATCTCGATCTCCATAATAAGATTCATGGTCATGGTGTCCCTGGTCTTCTCTGTGACAGTTAAAACATCATGTAACAAGGTGGACTAATAAAAGAAAGAATCAAGATCAATGAATAAGATACAACTAGAATGTTAAACTCGGAGAAGATTTATTGTCTAAACCAGAATCAATCATTAAAACAAAACTGCTCTACTAATAGACAAAGCCTTTTAATTCGGACACCAGATAAACAGTGACATTGAGAATGTTAGGCAGCCTCTTAGCAAACACAAGATACCAATTAATCACTTGGTCACATTATATGTATCTTTTTTTACTTATTTACTTACTTCAATGATGTGGGCTTCAATTTTAGCATTCAGCATTAGGTAGTATCTTTTGTTAAAAAAACAGTTGGGAACTTCCACCAAGTGGTTCTAACAGGAGATAGAAAAGAAGGTGGTTAAAATTGTAAAAAGAGAGGATCATTTCAACAACAAACAACTCATTAAGTATATGCTCCGGGAAAGAAAATTTGAAAACAAACAAAGACAAATATTAAGTAACAAGAAAAAATTAGCACCAAATATTAAGACCTGAATCAGATTAATAAAGAAGAAATCAACATAAACCAAAAAACAAAGACAGCCAATAAGGTGGAATATAGAATCATTTACCATGCATGTAATCACAATGGCAATAACAGGTTGATATGAAGCACAATAGAAAACACATTAGGAATGGTTGAAGGATACAAGGTCCCTAATAGCATGCATAGTAGCTGCCACTTCAATTCAGTTCCATAAAGTCATGTAAACAGGCAGAAATAAGTTGGAACAAAGTAAGAGTTTTACAAAGTTCTTTGGTAAGGCTCAGAAAATATGCAATAGTAATTGCCTTAGGATAAAACAGGCAAAATAAAATGATTTAATAGGAAAAGGAAAGCCATGAGAAACAGTCAAAAAGAATAGGAAATTACAGAAGGAGAACAAAACACTCACTTAATATCACTTCCTTTACGAAAGATGCGTATGGAGGGATACCCTTGTATGTGATGCCTGAAATTTTATGACAAAATTCCAATAAATAAAAAAGATGATATGAAATTAGCAAATTTTTATGGCATGGACAACATTGATGGGACAAGACAATCCTAAAATCTCTAGTAAAACTAAAACATCCAAAATCAATCATAAAATTAAAAAAGATATTTCGAGCCATTACAGGCAAAATAATGTTGATCAGAAATGCAAAGCAATTTGTACGTGAATTGCAAGATGCATAAACTATATTGCAGTGGAGTGATGCAATATGGAATGACTGGATGTTGCACATATAATCATATTGTCACACCGATAGAAGATCAACACTTAAAAACGAAGGAACTAGTAAGTACCTTTTACACAAATCAATCTCTTTTGTGCAATCAACACTACCCAAAAGAATCCGCCCATCTATTTGTGGATCGTATCTATTAAAAATGAATAGGCATGTTAGAATTTGTATAGATGTCAAACTAAGGGTAATAAATATAATCAATGAATGGGAGAATAAAGCACATATACTTCAAGGAGAAAATGACTAAAGTTGCAAAGCAAAAGTACCTTTCTCTCATTATTCTAGCAGCAGTTTCCCATGAAGGTTTCTGAAATAAGAAACATAATAATAAGCCAAGAAAACACTACTTCAACTCACCATAGTTTTAATTAACAGGATGAGCATCAAAAATTAATATAAGTTAGTTATTCGACTAGCCAACAAAAAGCCGATTGGAATCCCTTAAATGATGTTTGCTTACTGCTTGCAAACATGGACACATCTAACATGCATAAGCATAGCTCATAGGAGATTAACATGCTTCAGAGAGAAAACTCCATGAGACGTCTACTTCGTAGAACATGGTCAAACCTGAGCCAGTTGTTACTTGATTTCAAAATAAAAATCATAAAGTATGTCATATTATACTCAATCCTAAGCAATTAAAGAAAAGATAGGCCTAGTAAATATTGATAAAAGTCACCGCCCTAAAGTTTGGATATCTGGCACAAATCATTTGTGCGGCCTTATTAGGACGTTCAGTTTACTCAAACCAAGATATACAGTTCAATTCCACACTCTTAAATCCCGTTGGTGGAAAAAGGTCTCCATTATGAGCAATTACTACACTAAATGGAACATTATTTTCCAGAATTAAGAAAAAAAAATTAGCTAATGCATATAACTAAAACATGATCAGAAGTAGGAACATGCAAAGTCATGGATTGCAAAAGACACAATATAACATCCTTGATGATGACCAAATAAGAAAAAGAAAAAAAAAACAGTTATTATGCTCAAAATTATAATAAGATTGGGCTCATTATTATGGCCAATAAGCTCCATTCCTCCAGCAATGACACTCTGTATCCAAATGAAACACCCATTATTGCCAAACATAAAAAAAAAAAAGCAATGCTAATTACATATTTTAACTAGTAAAATGAAAAAAAAAATGTTTACAACATTCATGTAATCATTATTATAGGGTACAAACTGAAAATCTTACACAACATCATTTCAGTGACAAATATCAAGGTTAACACTGGGTAATGAGCCACAACAGAATTACCAGACGATTACTCCAGTAGCACCAAGGAGCATAAAAGTTGACAACCAAAATTGGAAACCTGAAAAAGACATGTTTTATCAGGTACATATATATGGATGCTGTTAAACGTTAATAAAATTAATGTTGAGATAAGAAAAAAGAAGTGAATTTGCAACATTATTTTTATTATCTATAAATACCTATATATTATTACATCCATTCAACTACTTATAACTAAATTTGGATTGATATAACTAAAAATTTATTAAATGAATTTTATCCCTATTACCTATAATTGAAAATTTTGATTGATTGATAGCTCAAGTCTGTAAGCAATAAATTTAAAATTGTCTTATTACATTTAATGGGTTCTTATGTGGGTCATGAACTGTAATATATTCAATTGGAATTGATAGTTAAAGGAAAAATTAATTTTCACTTATATGTTTAAATTTTTAATTTGTTACAGATCATGATGTCAAAAAACACACTACAGATATTCACTTTTCATACTAGTTATGCTATCTTTTAAAGCTTTCTGGATTTAAAATGATACAAAATTAATTAATATAAAAAATATATAAAAATAAATGTATTTACAAGAAAAAAAAAAGTGAATGTTATTATTATACTAATTCAATTTGCACATTACATGTATAAATTTAAATATGCACAAATTCCTACGTTCACCACATAACAAGAAAATAATCTGATATAAGAACCAGAAAACCAATTGGACATGTTTTTGAAACTCAGAATTGGGCCACTTACAGATGTGAGTATTTATCAAAATTGCCATTATCTAGAGGCACAGAGCCTTGAACAACTTCTCCATCAAACTCATCTCCATGCTTAATGTGATGCAAATCTGGTCCCGAATGAAACTCAGAACCAGTGGGATTCAAATGATGATCTATTGAATATTTGCGGACAGTTTTGGTTATATTCAACCTGTTCTGAAAACAGGAGAAAAGAAACTCAGCTTGTCCACATTTTTATTAAAAAATAAATAAGCAAGAGAGCAAAACTAAGACAAAATTACAAAAATCATGCAGAATACACTGGCATGTAGACACAAATGCACCCTTCTTGTGCCAGAGCATTTGAGGCACTACCACATGATAAAAGATAACCAGAACCAAGCACAAAACATCTTGTGAGAACAGGACCCATGTACACAAGTATAACATAGTGCCTTGGAGCTCAAGGGCAGCATATATCGATTTCATTATCACAGTAGTTACAATTCTTATCCTTGCCACAACTTCCTTCCCCTTCTCCTTCCCTCCAAAAACTACATTAAAAAAAGAAAAAACAAAACAAAACAAAAACAACATGCTTTCAAATGAAACAGACTAAAACTTACAGTTCCCAACACGTCGCTCACATCGACTGACGCGAATTCACATGAGATGGCAGGAAAGCTTCATGAAACAGGCATTATTAGTCAAACACAGAAAGAACAAATATAATTTGCTGAAAACTTACATAAGAATATGCTAACAATGTGAAGCCAATTAACTGACATAGACGACACACATGAAAACACTATGGTTAACAAGAACTTCATGAGTGCTTATTCCAGCACATACATAGCTCAACAAAATCTTAATTCCAATAGAAAGAATTCACATATACAATATGAAATATAATATAACTAGAAAAAATGTTGACAAATGCATTGTTATTCCATGCAAACATCAACCAAAAATGATGACAAAAATTACCTTATATTAAAATCAATTCGTAAGAAGTCCCCATCGGAACTTTTATCAACAATAACAGACGTAGCAGTTCTAACAGTTAAATAATTATTCAATTCCTGCAAAATGAAAATTGTGCAAAATGAACATTGTATCTTACAGTTTTGCACTTATCAAAAAGAATATCATGATTTATGTCAAGGTACTAGAAAATACAGCCATTACTAATATTAATATTGGAAAATAAAAAGATCAAAAATTGATGTAATGCAGCATAAAAAGAATTTTGAATTGAATAAGAGAGTTGAAAACAAAAGGAGGAATATAAAAAAATAAAGGAAAACCAAATAGAAAAAAGGGAAGCTTAGCAAGAAGATACAGCCCATTACAGGGGAAAAAATGAAAGGCAACTTTAGAAAGCAGATGGAAGTGGAATTGAATGAATTATCAATACTAAATGCGCCACATATTGAGCCCATGACTCATCCTAATAGAGAGACAAAAAATACCTACCATTCCAAACAAAAAAACCATGGTGAGGGCTGCTACTATGGACAATCCTGCACCTGATAATGATGCCTCAGTCAAGTCTCTCGGAATTTTCCTGAAGACAAAATGAATGAAAAACACAGTTTTCCATAATATAATGTTATGGCTATGAATCATACAACACACTCAAGCAAAGATAGTGCAAAAATAAATCAAAGAACTGAAGGACATAACAAGAAAGATAAGAATATGATAACATGCATGGAACTGTCATTCTGTCATTTTGTCTCCACTTCCACACAACAGAAAATGGTATGAAACTCAAAAGGAAAAAATGAGACGCATCCTCATCTTTCTTTCTAAATATAAATCCTCCAATTACGCCTGAAAAATCAATAGACTGGTTTCATTATGAGTATATGGAACCTCTCTAGAAAATATATCCTTGATTATCCAGAAGCTACGATGCTACATTTAAAGAAATTGATCAATTTTCAGTTTCCATAGCATTTTAAGGAAAGTAGGACCACAAATTGCATACTAAGTGCAAAGCTCCTTCTTTCAAGTAACCTAAGTACTTATCATAAGTAAAATCATTCTCTACAGTCTCAATTCATATGCTAGTCAATTGTTATACTATTCATCCTCGCTTCTTCCCTCATCCTAATATCCATATTGACAGAGATTGAAAAACCTGAACTTTTCCAATAAACAATATAGCTACAAATCACTGAACAACAACTAAACCCATTTCAGCAAGCACCATACTGATTGCGCAGCTTAGTATGCTATTGTGATTGTAACTTACTCCTACTGGCCTGACACCTACTTAATCCAGTAGGCAATATGAGGCTCAATCCCCCAAATGTCCACCTCCACCAAACAAACAGTCAAACACTTGCAACTTACCTAGATTGCTTATTCCAATTACCAGAAAATGTCCAAATACAAATCAAAATATGAACTAGCGGATTCATAACGTCCCAATGATTCAAGTCAAATACATTTGCAATCAATAAAAACAAAACAGACTCCAATACTCAATAAAAATTAAATCTCTAAACAAGGAAACGGCAAGTGTAACACGAATTTACATCTCAGATCCATAAACCATAAAATGCTTCAAGAATAATGAGATAAAAAAACAAAACAAAACACGAAATTAACAAGGAATTAATGGAAAGTAACTGAGAAATGGAGATCTGACCTGTAAAAATCGACGGATTTGAACTTGGTCGAAGAAATCATGGCGACAACTTAGATATCAATCTCGCAGGATACAGAGAAAGAGGGAGTGAGTGTATAGAGCAAAGCAGTTAAGATGAGCACACAATTGGATCTGCTGGTGAGAACTGAGACGCGAAATGGCTTTTTGCCTGCGCTTTTGCTGGTATTCCGCGATTGTTAAATGCACCTCTCTTGCCTCTAACTCCGCGTCCTCTTCGGGATTTTGATTTTATTTTATTTCCCTTTTACTCTTTTTTTTATCTATTTCTTATTTTAATTTTGGAGAACTAAAAAAACACTCATTATATAACTGATTTTTGCAATTCGGTTTCTAATATTTTCTGTGGCAATTTGATTTGAAAAAGTTTCAAAAATTTACAATAACATTATCTATCGGTATTTTTATCAAAAACAAATGGAATTTTATAGTAGCATTTAATTATGATGGATATATTCTTCTCCAAATTTTTATGTATATAAAAAAAAAAATGTGATCCATTTTTTAGAACAGATTCACTAAAGCAAAATCTATGTTAGACGTCATGTGTGATTAATGGGTCTTACAATTAAATATTAAATCAAAATTTTCTTTATTTTTCTAATAAAAAAATAAATGGAATAGTCTAATTATAAATTTTTGAAATATTTAAAATTTAATTGCAATGAAAAAACTATTAGGAATAAATTCACAAAATTCTAAATTTTTAGGGATTCTTTTGCAGTTATGGTCCTTTTTTTTTTCTCTTCCGGCTGCATTTAGAGGGCGCACCGGTGCACTCACTAGTTTGCTACAGAAAGAAGTATTGCTTTGCATGCAGTACGGCAGCAGTATAGGCTTTTTTCTTTTATTATTAAAATAAATAAATGTACTATTCTAAATTAAAGTTTAAAAAATAATAATAAGATATATTTGATTAGTAAATAATAAATAATCACACTGCTCTTTCCTATATTAACTAAATCAAAATTATAAAATATTAGGAATCATTACCCTTAAATGATGCACGTACACTACCATTTGATGAGAATATTGCGGGAGATAAAAATTTTGACTTGAATATGGGTTGTGCATTCTGTCAGTTTAGTTGGATTTGGTTCCAGCGTACTTGTTAACATTTAAAATAGTTTAATGCTTAAATATTCACATTTGTGAAAAAGACTAAATTGGTTGAATTTGGGCTTTAATAGATCCAAAGAGGAGCAATTGTGAAGTATTTGAGGAGCTAAGATGGAGATCATGAAGTTCAACTGGCAAAAGAGGAAGCATACCAAGTTGTGACAAAAAGGCTTAGGTGGTGATCAAGATTGAGGTTGAAGTGATTACAACCTACTGCCCATGCTGCCTCCCAACCTACAGTCAACCTGCAATGGCGTCCTGAAGATGAATTTTAAGGGTTATTTTGGATATTTCAGAATATTTTAATGGTTCTTTTATAAATTTTATAAACTCTGAACTTTTTTTCCTAATACCCCTTTAGGATTTCTTTCTCCTCTTTTTCCCTTTTTGGGAGATTTATGAAGAATAGTCACCTTTCATTTATAGTTTTTAAATATTCTCCATAAGGAAGATTATTCTAGGGATTAGAGCTAATCAAGTGAAGGAATATTCAGTTTTTTATCAAGATTAAGAGTTTGAACCTTCTTTTCTTTGTCTCTCTATTTATTTCTTTGTACTTTTATATTTAAAAGCATGAGTTAAATCTTCTATTAAGTTAGTTTTTTGTATAACTTGGGTTTCGAATTTAATAAGTTGATTATTTTTGTTCTCTTCAATATTGCAATGATTTATAATTGTTCTTAACGTTTTCATGCATAGGAGAAAAAACTTTTGGATAGAATCTATCATAGATTACACTAAAAAAATACTTAAACGGGAGTATTATAGCTTGACTAGTGGGAGATTCTTATTGGAAAATTATAGACTTCTTATGCATTGTTTAGTCCTTATCATACAAGGTTAATTGGGTTTATTTAGTAGAATTAGTATAGTTTGGGAAAACATATCAATTAACTTACGATTTATCTACTTCTTGCTTTGATGATTAAATTTTGATTGTAAATTTGTCTAACTTATTAATCTAAGAACCCAAGTGGCAAGAGAAACTACCCTCATCTTAAATTAATTGAATTTTTATTCCCAAATTTTCTATTGTTTATTTTCCTTTAAATTAAATTGTTTCACTACAAGAAAATAATAAATTAGCGACGAACAAAATCTGTAATGTCTGCTAAATAGGACCTAGTTAATAATACGATTTAGCAAGGCCCTAAGTGTGTTCAAGGGTCGGTTAAGAGAAGATAGACAATAAAAGATGAGAAAAGTGAAGAGTATCATGTTCATGCTCGTGACTTTTTTGTCATGCCCATGAATATTATGGTTCACACTCATAACGTATGAAGTCACACTCGTGAACATCATCAGATATAAAATTTCAATAGTTGTTCTTTTTTTCTCTCACGAACTAAATCCCAAAACTTGCCCATATCAAAAACCAAGTCTTTATGTTTTCTCTTGATTTCTAGACCTTAAACACCAAACCAACACTAAAGATCAAAGTTTAAACAAGTTCTTATAGGAGAAGAGTATAAAGAAAAACTGTTCTTAAGGAAACAGACTCATAGAAGGAAGAAGAGAGTTGAATCTTTCATCCTAACAATGTTTCTTCAATTATGGTAAGGAATCACATTTCCTTTTATTTTTACAAACTTTTATAGTCTTTTTCCATATATAACCCATTTTATTAGAAACTCATTTCAAAATGAGTTAAGATTTCGGGTGATTATGAATTTTCATGATTCAAGACCTCTCTTTAAGTTGTTTTTAGATTATGGTATGTATTAGTAAGGGGTTATATAAAATTAAGATTGTAAAAAGGGTCAAAGTTAGGGTTTTTATCTTTATAGCTTTAAAGGTTAAGTATATGAGTTATAGATTTTGATATAGATGTATTATATGTGTTAGGAGTTGAAAGAGGTAATGGTAAAATCCACCCAAAGAATAAGCAAAGATTAAGAGAAGCTTGGTTTTTAAGACTCCGTTAGAGGTATGTATATATATGCATTAAAATTCCAAATTTGGCATATTGTATGTGTTAAATTCTTTGAATGCTTTTAAATACTAGTTGATAGTTGATTTGAAAGTGAGTGATGCAATGAATGTCATGAGACTATGAGACATGAATGGAAATGGTATGTTTTGTTTTGATGGAAATGCTTGAAAGGAACCTTGTTATAAGTGTGTCGTATGTGCTTTAAATGGAATGCCAAGTTATGATGATAGAAAGGTAAGAGGAAACATTGTTGAGATTATAAAAGAGGTTGTAAAACCATAAATGCATGAATTGGTATTAAATGAGTTAATAGGATAATTTAGGTTGAAATATGTTCTTGTGGGTTTAAATGATGCTTTAAATATTTTAATGCATGATGTGATGAGAATGTTGATATAAAAAGATTGTCATGGGACAATCCTTAGAGCCTTACATATGACTTGTAATGAATGCTTGTCTTTAATGCTGTTAACTACTGAAAAATCCAGACTTTCACCTATAACTAAGTGTTCATGACCGTGAATCTCACCTCACAGACAAGGTTACACCTATGACAATTTCTTCAAATTCGTGAAGGATGTGCACAAAACAGACAAAAGCCTTCATGACCAAGTTCACAATTTAGTTCATGGATAAGGTTACCCATAAATAAGACTTCATGTCTGTGAATACATAGTTCATGCCTGTAAAGCCTACTTTAAATTATATATGTTGTATGTTTAATATTTAATGATTGTAATGTGATGGATATGCACATGCTTTTCAAAATGATATGTTTATAGTATGCTTCTATAAATATTAGAACGTGAATGTTACATGATGAGTTTCCACATGAACAAAGTATATATGTCATAAGATATAAATGTCATAGTGAAGTATAATAACATAATATGAACAAGTAAAGTCATGCTCGGTATTCGGACTAAAAGTAGGATATGTGGCATGCCATTAAAAGGGTTCAGTACTATAGTGATTATGATACAACGATTCTATATTAGTCAATATGGCTTAAGCTCTAAGAGCATCATTGACTTGAGACATCTCGACTAACACATATGTTTATACTTGTCAATGTGGCTTAAGTTTTGGGAGCGCCACTAACTTGAAATGCCTCAATTGGAAAACATAATTATAAACACTAGCATGGTGACTTAAGTTTGGAGAGCGCCCCCTATTCATAATTTGTATCCGAATAGTTTTGTGTTGAGAGTTGTTGGACAATCATATCAAAGTGATTTAAGAACACAATGAAATGAAAAAGATGTTCAAAAACACAAGTATACAAGAATACACAGTTAATATGTTATATGCTTTTAAAAAGGAGTTATATGTTCTCTTTCTTATTATTCAATGTTTAGTGAGTTATCGCTCCCATAAGGTAAAGTATTTCACATGATAATATGATTTTACTACCATTTCATAACGTTTTATATGCTGCTATGAATTTGTTTAATGTATGATTGTATGTTAAATTTTTATACCTATATGTACCACTAAACTCTCAATAACATAATATGTGGGTGTTTCTCCACACAGGTTGGAGCCTTATAAATAGAGTTAAAATTGATCTAGAAAAGACAACCCAATATCAGAGATAATAGTTGTAACACCTGCAAGTTAGGGCCTGAAATTAATATGTTAATAAAGGTATATTAAAGTATATGGGAGGTACATAATGGTTAAGAGTTTTGGTAATATGAAATTAATGAAAAATATAAGAAAAAATTAAGTTCCTAGCATTCACGGTTGTGATTACCCACAACCGTGAATATTGCGAATTTCAGTTTTTGAAGCTAAGGATCTTCATGATCGTGAATACTAGATCACAGTCGTGACACTAGTGTTCACGCTCGTGAAGCTTTGTAGTTTAAATAGAAAATTTTCATGTTTTTGACATAAATTTATGAAAATCAATCCTTAAACCTTAGCCACTAATCCTCTGAAACAATTCCTTATCAATCCCTATCAATTTCTAGTTCATCAAATACTAATCCCCATCATAAAAATAGATTGGAAAATGGATTAGAAACAAGGATTTCAGTATAGAAATCATAGTCATAATCAAATAGCATAAGAATACGATTTTCAGAATGAAAACCCTTCTGAAATCATCAATACAGAGGTAAAAAATGATGTTTCTATTAATCTTTTATTTGGTTCAATTCGGATTAAATGGGGATTAAGGTTTATAGGCTTAAATCTATAAAAAGTTAAGATTTTTATAATTTATGGCTTGCATAGATAGGATGGCAGTATAAGACATTAATATAGTATCTGATTTCCTGTTAGGGACTGAAACAGAGGGTGGAAAATCCCACCAGAGGTAGTAGATGTGAGAGAGTTGCATATTATTAAGGTTTATACATATACACATTCTAATTCGAATATATTTATTTGATGCATGAAACATAATTATGGTATGATAATTGACATGAAATATTGATATGTTAGTTGCTGGAATAGAGATAAATGGCTTACTAATGTTCTAAATTGCATAAAGAAGTGATATGTGATCATTGATTTTATTGAGATATTGACCATGGATGATGGATGCTTAAAATTTGAATTGAATGGTAGATTGTTGATTTATGAATGTTTTAAATATAGAAATATTGGAAAGTGTTGATAGGAGTGACTAACATTGGTTAGTCTTAGAACCAATGCATAATTGTGCGTGAAATTAACTTAAAATAGTGCTAGAATTATGTTACAAATTAATATATCACACCCATGAAGCCAAGCTTCATGCCTATGAATGTATGAAAATAGAATAGTCAAGCTCATGAACCAATGTTCACAGAATAATCACAGAGCTTGTCACAGGTAGACAACCTGTGACAAAAGACCTTACACCCGTAAATATATCATTCATGTTTGTGAATGCCCTGTATCTACATGAGTACTATATACATACACATTTGATATGTTTAAATGAGATTATAAACAATATAATAACATGACTACATAAAATAATTATGCACTTGGTACTCTAAATTACAGAATGACATGTGATATTTATGTGAAATTATGAATGCGACATAATTGATAATGATATTCAGTATGTAAATAAATATATTCATTCTCTACTTGAGGACTAGTTAGGATAAGTGACATGTCATTGAGAGAGTTACGATACCGTAGTATATTATTATTGTTTTAATCAGGGTGATTTAAGATCGGGTTAAAACACTCCTGATTACTTAGGGATAAGGTGACTTAAGTTCAGGTTAGAACGCCCTTGTACTCATATGCATGCAGATATTATGATTCTCATCAGGGTGGCTTAAGCTCGGATTAGAGCACTCATGCTTTGAGATGCATAATTTGCAATACAGTCAGATACAAATAGTGAGCAGAGTGACTTAAACTCGGGTTAGAATGCTCATATTTTACAGCCCGCATCTGGGTAGTCTGAGTCTATAGTATTAGGCTAAAAAACTAGAAATTTGCAATACAATAAATATAAATTTTAAGGCAGAATGTTGTAACATTGTATTACAAAAATCAGTGAATTAGAATACAATCACAATTTAGAAAAGAAATGTAAAAACTAGAAATCAAATCTATGAAATTGGAAAATCGATAATTGCTATAGATGATGATATTTGCTTTATATGCTATGGAATATTTGAAATCAAATTATTTCATATTAAATACAATTATTATGTGAATATATGTAAATGAATATGACAATATAATTAAGCACACAAGTATGTTTATGAATATGAATGTTATGATACTGTTTGAATGCATGCTAGAATTTCAATGCTTATATGTACCACTAAACTTTCAATAGCTTAATATGTGAGTTTTTCTATATGCAAGTTTGAAGCCAATAGATAGCTAAATTGGCAAGATGAGAAGTCAGAGTTGACCGGTATGGGTCTATTCATTTATTTTTTTTTTATTTCATTATTGATATTTCTGCATGAAATGGGATAGAGACACTTTTTAAATATGATTTTAATAGAGAATTGTAATTGATTTTATTTATAGTTTAATAAGCTTAATTTTGTAATAAGGACAGTAATTGTCCAAACTTGTTATTGATTGTTTATGGTTATTATACATATACAGAAAAAAGTTTTTATGCAGTACATTGTAAGTGGATATTTTAATTGCATGTAATATGAGATATGAGGTAAGTTGAAAAGTTTGAATTCAGAACAGTTTAGATAGATACAGTTGTGTGATATCCATCTGTATAGTGAGGTGTGCCTTGTGTGTATAGAGAGGTGTTACATTTAGTGATATCAGAGTATAGGTTTAGACAGTTTTAGATCTAAATGGATTACATGATTATCATACGTACATACATGTATCTTGTCTGATTCTGATTTGTGCTACTTTTCTGTCAACTTACAAAATTAGAGTAAAATGGTATTGGAATCAAATGGTATGGCTGAAAGCTAAAGCTCTCCACTTAATGGGGCACTGAATCAACCTAATGTAGCTAGTATATAAATAAAATTTTACAAGTTATGTGAGATGTATCATATATTACATAAATGAGTGTGTAAGTATAAAAATTTTATATACTTACTATTTACTAATAAATTTTAGTTTATTTATATATTTTAAAATTTATTATTATTATTATGTATAAGTAAAAAAAATTAAAAACTATAATACTTCTTATTTATCTGTTATACGATAATATATACGGAGGAATAAAGAATATTATATGAATACATATTTACGGCACACAAATCATAAAAACTTAACCTTTTTAAAATGTTATTTACCCATCATTTCTCTTTTATAAACTGGTCTTAACTTACAAGCATTATATTCACCCGTCAATCCAACTAGTGACTCAGTTGATTAGATCACGACTTGTCTAAATCAGTCACATTTTTCTAGTTCACCCGCAATCAAAATAGTGGCATTTTTCAGGTTGTACTAGTTGAGGAAATTGGTTGAAAAACTATTAGTTAAGCCCATAAATTAGTTGAAAAACTGTTAGTTAAGTGCAAAAGTGGGGAATCGAACACAGAACCTCATGGCTGAGAGACCCCACTTTCTACCACTAAGCTGCATTCTTATAATTGATTTGTCACAAAATTTGCAATTTGACACTTTTTTATATAAATTTTTTATAATTAATTTGATTTTTATGATATAATCTATAATTTTTAAAAACTGTAATTTATTTTAATTTTTCAAAATTAAAAAAAATGTACGAACGACTAGATTCTATTATTTATTAAAATAATAACTATAGACATTATTAGGCCAAAATCATCACATGACTCTTATATTTTTAATTATATGGTTTATATACTATTATTTTAATAAATTAAGCTCCTGTATATTTATCTTTTTTAAGAATTTAGTCATTAGTTCATCAAAATAATAGTATAGGAGTCATATCAAGTAAGTAATGAAAGTACAAGAGCTAATATACGGTTTTCGTCATATTATTATATTTGAAAATATTTTTAAATATATTATGTATTAATTTGAGTTATATTTTAAATATATAATTATGCATTGAATTGGTTAGCATAAGTTTTTTATATATTTTAATATGTGTGGAATATATTAAATAATATATTTTAAAGAAATTTTCTTTTAAGAGATCAATTAAGGTTGAATCTTTAACCATTCACTCTCCACTTTTTCCGTTCGTTAGCTGGGCTAGGTTTGACAAACATATTTATTTTAGCAAAATTAGCGATGCCTCAGTGGCGATGATTTAAAAATGTGATATTAGCAACGCGTTTTGGGACGCCAGATGACAAAATGAATTAGCGACAATATTGAGACTTCGCTAATTCTAGCGCCAAACATTGGTACGAAAGTTAGCGACGATAAGGCGTTGCTAAAATTAAATAAAAAATCAAAACGCAACAAGTCGATGTGTTCTATATAGCGATGCCATTTTTGGCATTGCTGATTTCAGAATGAAAATGCGACATTTTAATTTACATTTAGCGATGCTCATAGTGATAATATATTTTGCGTCGCTAAATGTTCCTATGTAAAAACCCAGAAAATCCCCAATCCTTGAATCCCTAACCGCTCCATTGCAGACCCACTCCCGCTTCAATCGCAAAGACCGGTGATCCACTCCTGCCCGACGTCGTCTTGTGCCTATTTTTTCCATTGCCAGACACCGATTAATTGCCAGAACCTGAGTTTCCGTCGACACAGTCTGGATGCTGCCCCACCACTAGCAGTGATATTTCATCTTTTTCTCTTCTTTTTATCCTTTTTTTTTTTTTAAGTTGGGACATTTTTAATTTTATCATTTTATCCGTTAATCCTAAAACTGTGGACCACTAAGATTTTTTGTGTTCTAATTACAACTTGATGCTAAAATAATAACTATAAAATAAATAATGTGGTAGAAAATATAAACTTATGCAATAAAAGGGTAGAAACTGTTAGAGAAATAATAATAATAATGCCGTTTTGATGATTGGGTAACTATATTATCAAATAATGAGGTAGAGAAATAATAGTAATAATATAGCAAATAATGAGGGCAAGAAAGCATTTGGGGAGACAGGAGGTGCAGATGCCCGATTGCTGGGGTGCTTCCTACACCTCATTTTATAGGAGAAACAAAATCCCAAGTATTTTTAGATACTTGCGGGAACTTTAGCAGTAGAGGTTGTTGAGGATGCCATTTCTCGATGTAAAGGAAATATAATGATATAATATAGTGGCAGGGCTTAGTTAGTGTTCTACTCTTGGTTAGGAAATTTGGCCATCTCCTGAATTTCTCTTAATTAAATTCAAAGAATTTTGAAATCCCAATTACTGACGAGTTAGGTGATGAAAAAAATAATTTATTAAGTTATTTTGCTTTAATAATAATAATAATAAATTTTGAATAATTAAATAATAGTAACAATGAGTGATGTCAAGATAAAGGATTTTTTTAAAAAAAATATTTCTCTCAAATTTGATACTAAAGCTAATTAAGGTAGAGATGTCTACTTTCTTTTATAAGCAATTAAAACACATCATTAATTAATTAATTATAGATATGGTGCAGTAGATAAGTAGCAAGTGATGACTTTTGTCCAACAGTTAAGTATACAGATAAGCATAAAGAGTTTATGCTTTTATATACCCTCTTTTTATCTATTTATTCTCTGATTATTTTTTTTCTTTTAGCAAATTCTTTAATTAAATTGAGATGATTAAGATTTGAACTATTAGCCTAGCTATTGTAATATGAAACAATGATTCAATCATGGGATTACTTGCTTAATGACTATTAATCCACTTATAATAGAAATGATATAATGATATAATATAGTGGCATGGCTCCGAATTTTCTTTAGATATGTATTGGTAGAGGAGTCTCCTCATCGCTTACTATTGATTATGCTGTGGTAATGTTGAGTGATGGTCAATTGTGGTAGTAACGGAGCTTGATTGATATTTCGATGAAGTTAATTATTTGACGACTATATAGTCGACTTTTTGTGGTGTTTCAATATATGAGCATGTAAGTCAGTCAGCCGTCACATGAGAGAGGTAGATGTTGGTGATGGTTTTTACCTGTAATATTTTTTTGGCATTGGTTGTCTGGACATTTGTGAGTCTGATGGTTGTAGGAGAGATGCTATCTATGCGGTAAATCGGTGTGGATTCTCAATAATCTCTAGTAGTTTTTTTTTTCTTTCCATCTTTTTCAGGTGAGTTTTAGGATCTCACAAGAGGTTCAATTCAATTAAGATTTGAAAAAAAGGGGAATATGATTCTTAGAGTTCTCCAATATGGTTTTGTATGGCTACGTGAAACTGTATTTTGACTTAAACTTACACATAATGCATTTTTTTATATGTTCAAATCTTTGTTGAAAGTCAATATTAACCCAGTTTTGTGCAAAAAATCAGCAGACTAGCAAGAGAAAAATGAACTCATTTAGCCAACAAGCACAACTCGATCATAATTAACAAGAAATATTAGCTTAGGTGGAGAGAATGTACAAGAATCTTATGGATCGTATATATCTTTTCAATAATATAAAAAATAGTTATATTTTCTCTGAATTATTTTTAAGAAAAAAAAATTAAGAATATGATAAGGCGTAGCTGTAGACAGGGAATGAAAAAAGATGATCAGATATATATATATATATATATATATATATATATATATATATATATATATATATATATATATATATATATATTATTGATAAAAATAGAGCATGGGGTATGCCAGTGAAATTTATGTACTATTTGAAGGTGTATTCCTATTCTATAATGGGATGCATAATTATTCAATTATTATAATTGTGATGAAAGAGACAATTAATTTTGAATGATAAGATATAGGGAACTCAATCACCATATCTTGATTAATACACACACGTATTAGCCAGCAAAGCTTGATTAATTAAATAATTCAAAGATTGAATTCAAAATTGATGGCTTTTTCTCCCATTAATTCATATAAAATTCTAAAAAAAAGAAAAAATTCTTATTTAGATTTTTTTAATGTATCAAGATATTATATTATTGTCAGTAACTAAAATATATTTATCTTTTATATTTGAGAAAAACTCATCAGTTTATTTTTCGTCACCTATACATTTATGTTTACTGGTATTCATCTTATCCCAATTATGCTATATGTTAAAATTCTGAATATTTTGCAGAAATTTACTAGCATTACTTGTTTATATGTTAATTAAATTACTATTAGTACAATTTAGTTTTGGATATATTTTTGTATAATTTATATTTTATCTTTAATATATTAAAAATACAAATCAGCAGATTGAACAGATAGATATATCACATATAAAGATGTAGACTGAACAGTGGTATAATTAATCATGGAGAAACGAATGTGTGTTTTGATATGTGATTAGACACAGAGCATTCAGTCCCAATCCAGAAATACAACTCCTGAGTCTTCCTGACTCAAAGATCATCAATCTACTTTTTGATATATATACTGAAATTTTATTATTGTAATTAATTTTGTATTATAATAAATGTTGAATGGTGTGAATATAATAAATTACACGATATTCACATGTTTTATAAACAAATTATTTTATTTCTTATAAGGAGGTTATTTTAAAATTAACCAAATTATTTTGCAAACATTAAGAAAAATAATTAAAAATAGTGACACCAATAGCGATGCTAATTGACAATGCTAAAAATAAAATAATTTAATAATTAATCTCTTAATTTAGCAACTCCAATTTGCATCTCTAAATGTGTAATATGTTCACTTATGTCGCCACTTTTTAGCGATGCAAGTTTTTCAGTAGCGATGCAAATATGTAGTCGCTTATTAGATTATTGCTATGCTGTTCATGCATTGCTAAAGCTAGGTTGCGGCTCTACTGTTTGAGACGCCACATATGCGTCGCTAAATGTGTTTCATTTATGGAGTCGCTAAAATGCTAAAGTGCAAAACTTTTGTGATGCTTATTTTATACCCCTATCTTTACGACTGATCAAATTATATAGGATTAATGACGTACCATATTTCCAATTTTGAATTCCGCTTCTAGGAATTTGAGTTCGGACTCCACGTGCAAAACACACCGTTTTGATCTAATGACTCCGACGTCGTTTTCGAAACAAGATATAATCGCATCTGTTAGCATCATCATCTCCACCTCCATTCTTTTCACATAACCAGAAAGAAGTTCAATCATCAAACGCATAGATGGCAATGCTTAGAGGTTTCGGAACATTCCCTCGAGTTTCCTCTTCGATCTCCCTATATAGATCCGTAAGTTCTCTCTCTCTCTCTTATCTCCTAAACTAATATATAAAATGAAGCTTTTGAAGCTTCAATAAGCTTAGCTTCTTCTTCTTCATCCAGTTCTTCGATAATCGTGTTTTTATAGATTTTGGAATTTGAGGTAGTTATTAATTTTTTGTTGTTAATTATTAGGTGAGTACGCTGATTCTTGCCGAACATGAGGGTGGTGCTATAAAGGCTCCATATATGAGTGCAGTAGAGGCTGCAAAGTCTTTGGGCAATGACAATTCCATTTCTATTCTACTGGCTGGATCAGGTCCTTCCCTTCAGCAAGCTGCTGCCCATGCTGGCTCATGCCATCCCTCAATTTCACAGGCATTCGATTGATCTCCTTCCCCACTTTTTAGTGCTTTAATATCATATGATTTGCATTATTAGCTCTTAACTTTTCGTATAAATACTAAATCTCATTGTTATCAGAATCGAATGTCTTATTGTTGCTAGCAAGATCATCTTTGTGCAGACTTTTAAGGCCACCGATGTATGTTTGTGTAGGTTCTTGTAGCTGATTCAGATAAATTTACATATCCATTAGCAGAACCTTGGGCGAAGTTGGTCCATTTGGTTCAGCAAAAAGGCAGTTACTCGCATGTGATTACTGCTGCCAATTCATTTGGGAAGAACGTACTACCACGTGCAGCTGCTTTATTAGACGTTTCTCCAATTACTGATGTTATTGATATATCAGGTTCAAGTCAATTTGTCAGGTATATACTGTTTCTTTTCCTGCTTTAATCATGGCATTTGATTTTTTTTTCCTAAATTTTTTTTTGGTTGAAAATTGTGGTTTCCTGTTTCTTGTCCTGATTATATGCCTTAGTAGAACTCCCGAAGCCATTACAAACTTCAAGAATCAGGAATTCCTTTATTGTCTCAGTAATTTATAATGTTGGCTTTTTATTTCTAGTTGTTCTGTGTTGACTGGTTCTATAACTATAGAGTGTAAAGGTGTTGATTGCAAGAACCTGAAGTCAATTACTCCACATGACATATGGTTTTCTGGTTATAATTAGAGATTTTTATCTGAGCAGCTTAAAATCAGCTCCTGGTTTTCTGTTTTCTAGCTTGCACATCAATATGACCTACAGTCTGCAGATATGGAATTGACAATTTGACTTTTGTATGTAAAGGTTGATTCATGTGCGACCTGAGCCAAGATTAGGTTAAGTACTTTATTATTTGAGATGTAAGAGTCTGCGGGTTGGCATGATCATCTAACATGGCTAATGTGCTTGTACATCAAGGTAAAAAATTGCAACAAGGAATAACACTTGCTACTTATGGTTTATAGTTGATGAAAGTTTGTCCTTTATTGAAGTTTTGAATTTTAGGATTTTGGCATATTTTTCATGGCAAAACTTAAAGAGCATTATTTTATACTGTTCTTACTGGTACTAAACCATCAAAACAAATTTCGATTCACATTCACCTTTGGTTTCCATTAGGCTCCAACACTAATTTTTTCAACTATTTTGATGTAATATTGAAATGCCTCATCCTTTACAACGAACATATTCTGATTTTCACATGTTTATTTATACATCAAATGCAAGGGGAAATACTTACTGAAAAATATGGTCTCATATTGAAGCATCTTATGTTCTCAGTTTATGAATGATATTCTGCAGGCATAGAAATGAAAACATTGCAACAGGTTAAAAATTAGATTGTTTCCATCAACAGAAATGTTGTGGCTATCAACTGATGAAGCTATTACTGCAATTTCCAGTCCTCTCAAAAAATTAATAAATAAATAGTAAAAGAAAAATGAAGACGAATTTTTCCACAGTAAGCTAATATATCAATTCTTAATTTTATGTCTCTCACCTTTTAGATTTTCATAGGATCAGACATCATGATTTGCTGATGGCAATATCTGCAAGCTAAAATTATCTGGTTCCTAACTTAGGCCTTATTATTATGTTATAGACCAATCTATGCTGGAAACGCACTTTGCACTGTTCGATACACTGGCACCAATCCTTGTATGTTGACTATTAGATCAACATCTTTTCCAGTGCCTGCTGTCGCAGCTGATTCAAAATCTAATGAAGCTTCTATTTCCCAGGTTGATCTCTCAACCTTTGGTGAAGGTCTGTTTATTTTTATCCAATAATTTTGTTGGCTAGTTTCTGCCTTATGACAAAACATGTATTCCTCTTTATTGTTCTTGCTAATATAATCCATTATATTAGATTGTTTTTGGGGTAATTTTACAGATTTGATTCATTCGGCTAAGGAAGCACGTCTCATAGTTTTCTCAATTGTCATGTAGATTCTATTGGTAAATCAAGATATGTACAGCATACATCTCAGGATACAGAGCGCCCTGATCTTGGAGGTGCACGAATTGTGGTCACTGGGGGTCGGGGGTTGAAAAATGCAGAGAACTTCAAAATGATTGAAAAGCTTGCAGAAAAGCTTGGAGCAGCTAGTAGATCCCAGAAATACCTTTTTCATTTTGTTAAATTTATGTTGCTGGAGCATTTGTCATATGTTTTTCAGACATAATAAGTGTCATTATGGCCTTATGTTTAGATACCAGCAAATTTATTTTGGCATTGCTGAGATGACCTCTTACTCTCTCATGTAGCAAAATGACATGATATTCTGTTCATTATTTTGTGGAGTACTTTTCCTGACATTCCTTTTCTGTTCATTTTAGTTGGTGCTACCCGTGCTGCTGTTGATGCAGGATACGTTCCAAATGACTTCCAGGTAACATCTATGTAACTTCAACGCAGTGCTATATTTTCAGAGTACTTTTTGTTGGTATAGAAACGCAAAGCAGCATGAGTCCTTATTTGCTTCCAGTGCTTGCTAATAGCATGATGATATTTTATCTAAAGACATTTTGCATTGCAATGAACTTCTCTGGACTGAAGTATTCGGCTAGCAAAGGAAAAAAAAATTCATTCATGGGCATTTCAGTGACAATCTGCCAAAGAACCTTTAACATGCTTTTCAATAATTAGAAAACCACCTACAGACCATATTATAATTTTCAAACTGTGCTATTCCCAGGATTCATATTTTTCTTATTGGCCTGGTTTGAATGTGGCAACTTTTTCTTCTGACATGTCAGGTTGGTCAGACTGGAAAAATTGTTGCCCCAGAATTATACATGGCTTTTGGTGTTTCAGGAGCCATTCAACATATAGCTGGCATGAGAGATTCCAGGGTCATTGTTGCTGTAAATAAAGATGCAGATGCACCTATATTCCAGGTGATGGTTGAAAATCTCTCTCTCTCTCAGACATTTTCAGTCTATAACAATCATCTATGTTACTTGGACTCGGGTACAGGTATCCAACACAAATACATATTTAGAAGTCCAGTTTCATATTTTTAAAATTTTAGAGTACGTGGGTATAGTTAAAAAGTATCCAAAATTAGGGTACAAATACGGGAATATGTATATATATATATATATATTTTTATTTTTTTAATTTTTATATATAATAATTTAAGTTAAAAGATAAATCAAATTATATTATTAAATTGCTAAATAAAATAAAATTGGATAAAATATTTTAAATTACAAATTTAAAGTTTTAAATTCAGATCACAAACAAATAATAAAATGATAATTCTAAATTTATTTAAATTGTAAATTGGCCCAAATTTGCTATATAATCTATATTAATTTTTGTTACCATCACAAATCACAGTCTTTAATTGTGGGTCATTAAAAAATAATTATTATAATTTTACAAACTTTTCAAAGTCCATTTGATCTGCACTTATAATTCCGGTTTCATTTAAATTGTATGTTTCAAAATGCAGATTTTGAAATGCAAAGCAACATAGACAATCATACCCAAAGGGTATGGATATTTCTTAAAAAATGAAGTGTCGGAGTAACATAGACAATCATTAAATATCAAAAATAAAGTGTCGGAGTAACATAGACAATCATTAAATACGTGCTGGTCTCTGGATTAACATGATCAAAATGATGTCTTTTTGTCGCTAGCATGTGATAGACATTATGTAATGGGAGTTGAGACTTTTATTATGTTAGACCACATCAAATGTTGTGTTATAAACGGGACTGCTGTCATGGCTGTTAGAGATATAAGAACCTTCCTAAATTCTGCAACCTCCTAAGTATATGTTTCATTCAAAATCTGCATTTTGTAACTCATGCATTAATTCTCATAAATATTTTGAATGTAATGTATTCCACTGGGAAAGCAAAGCAAAAAAGGTAAAGTGGGAAAAGCCCGGGTGAAGATTCAAGAAAGTCTGTAAGCTGCATAGTATATAGTTGGAAGTCATCTTGGAGTTTAGTCAATTCTCCACGGGATTTTATTGTTATTCTCTCTGTAAATGTTCTATCTTGGTCATCTTCTTAGGGCTGTACTGCTGTTACTAATATTTTACATTCAAATAAGATTGAGTTATCGTTTTAATTACACTTCTTGCCCCAAATAGGAGTTGTTCTTAAGAGGTGTTACGTGAAGATGAAAGTGGCTCTTGAATGCATAGTATTATTTCTCTGCTAAAGCTAGTGCATCACTTTTAAGAGGAAATTAATGATTGGCACTCAGTTCAATTCCTCTACTGTGTCTAAAGTCGAATTTTGTTCACTCCTTTTGTTTGCAACTCTTGTTTACTGAATGAACGGTCTTTGGTTGCAGGTAGCTGATTATGGGCTTGTGGGTGATCTTTTCGAGGTAATACCAGAGTTGTTAGAAAAGCTTCCTGAGAAAAAGTAGACCTTTGTGCTTGAAGTCTTGGAATGCTGATGGGTATAATTTCTTCATTAAAAATGTTCAAATTCAAAAGGATAAATAATATAAAATAATAATGAAAGGGGAAGTTTGAGCACATTTCTGAATTGTCTTTTCAATAAGAAAAACGAACCTTTACAATGCATATGCTCATGGATCCAATTCTGCAATACATTTTGCATTATTGGTTAATCTGCCGAAACAATTATTACTTAAGGACGCACATGCACTCAAATAATTATGTGATTGATGTGATAATGATGAAATTTTCTTGTTTTGATAGGGTCCATAAGTAGGTACCAAGAGGAGGAAAAACAAGGTTGGTTAAGGGATTCTGTGATCTGTGTTACTGCTTAATTCGGAGGGAATAATGATGAAACTTGATGGGTTTTAGAAGATTTTGGTGTAATTGTGAAAGGATTACGAAAAATATTTAATATGGAATTAGAGGAGGGAATTTGTAGTACATTGATATTAAATGTGGCCAAGGTGCAGCATATTAACATAAATCTCAAGTTATAAGTTACTTTTATGATTTATAATATACAATCATGTGACTAATTTGCCTGCCTCACAAACCACAAATTGGAAATAATATTTTTGAATCTATATGAATCAAATCAAGAGAAAAAAGAAAGAAAGAAAGAAATGCTGATTATCTCGTAGTATGGCATTGTAATATCAAATTCATCAATTGATTTCATTTTTTGATGTGTATAAAATGGTTTTATAGAAAGAAATAAAAAAAAAAGTAATTAGATGTCTGCAATCTGATTTATCTTTGCTTTCTTAATAAAAAGAGAGAATTAATATTTGCCCTCTCAAATTTAATTTAATTTATTATACTAGTATTTTCTGTGATTCAAAAATTATACCTGATTAATATTTGTACTTGTTTTTTTTTGTCCATCAAGTGTTGTCTTTCAAAAAGAGAATCGTAAACTCATCAAAAAGAACAAAGACAAAATCGTTCAGCAATGGACTAAAATTGTTCTGACATGCGGTTGCGAATAAAGAGTGAGGATATAATTTTTTAAAAATATTTTTTATTATAAAGTTAATGATTGTGAAACAATCGTTAAACAAGCGCATCTGGTGTAGTGGTATCATAGTACCCTCCCACGGTACTGACCGGGGTTCGATTCCCCGGATGCGTATGCATTTTTCATTTTCAACCACTGACTTTTCACCTTCTTGAATTGTATTTAAACCCTACTCATATATCGAAGCCAAACATAGGTGTAATAAACTAATGTTGATTTAAAATAGAATGAAAAAGCTATTATGAACATTCTATATAAATTATTTCCAAATGAATAAGAGATGCGACTAAGATCAACGTATAAAAAAAGGTTCTAAAAATACATGGTGGATATTAACTGATTACAAATCAAAAGACTGGTCAGGAAGTGGGGTTAAACTTACTATGACGATTTGTTTAGTATATGATGTTAGAAGTCACTTTGATTGCATAGATATATGTTTTTTTTTTTTAGGAAAATTGCATAGATATTTGTTAATCCATATAAAACGAACAAAATGTTTTCCTCTTTGTTTTTCTACTTCTTTACACAATTACATTTTTAGGCTTATTGTTTCCCACAATTTATATTATGCTCTCTCATTTGAATATATTTTTGTTGGATACAAATAATATACGACAGTTAATAATTATATTTTTCCTTAAACATTCATATATATATATATATATATATATATTTATCAATGGTTGCATTTTATTATTTATTTTTTCTGTTATATTTTACTTGAAATTATTTTAAAATTTTTAATTCAATTGAGCAAACTTACCACCCTTGTAGGGTCAACCCGAAATTTTTATGTTAAGGTCCAAGTTAACTCGATGATAACTCAATAACCCAATTTTGAAAAATATTTATACATATATTTTTATTATTTTAAATTGTCAAATTGAATAGTAATTAGTCTAAAATTAAATATTTAAAAATTAGTAATATTTAATTTATTTACTTTATTATTTCAATATTAAGTAATAATTGCTAATTTAGTAATTTCATTCAAAATTAACCTCTATAAAATATTCATATAATTAAAATTTTTGCATAAAAATTTTATTGATAAATTATTAGTAATTCATGTTCAGTTGATTAAATGCTCTCAATTGATTAATTATGGTTAAATTAAATTTCAATTAATTAAATTGAATTCATTTGATTAAATTGAATAATTGAAGTGCAATCAGTTAAATTGAATAATTTAACTCAATCAATAAAATTGAAATTTAATATTATTCAATTGATTACATCAGGGTTCAATTCATTAATTAAACTCAAATTGAATTTTAATTAATTAAATTAAAAAAATTGAACCCCAGTTAATCATTTTAGAATTTTTAAGTTCAATAAATTAATTTTAATTTAATCAATTGATGTTCAATTGAACTCAATTTAATTAATTGAAGTTCACTTAATCAATTGAACTCCTATTTAATAAATTAAATTTTAATTTAATTCAATTTAGTTCAATTAGTCAATTCCAATTTAATCCATTGATATTTAATTTGAACTCAATTTAATTAATTGAAGTTCACTTAATTAATTAAATCCTAATTTAATAAATTGAATTTCAATTTAATTCAATTTAGTTCAACTAGTCAATTCTGTTTACTCAATATAAGTTCAATCTAACTTCAATCAGATCATTGTGAGTTTAATTAATTGAAATTCAATATTAATTAATCAATTAAACTCTAACTTAATCCAATTAAGTTCAATTAATTAACTTTATTTAATCAATTAAAATTTAATTTATTGCCCAAATAATCATCAAGAAGGGGGATAGATTGGTGGAGAATTAAAATTTTGGTTAAGGCAAAATAATGAACAATAAAAAGAGAAAGAGAAGAAAAGAGAATATACACAATTTTATAGTGGTTCATGCTAAAAAGATCTAAGTCAACTCTCCAATCCTCAATTGGAATTTTACTAATTCACTCTTTAGTTACAATGAAGTTTTCCTAACTAACTCCTAAACATATGTTTTTCTCTCTTGACTCACACCAAACCCAAGTTATGTTGTATTTTAATAGTTCACATAAAATTTAATTTATTGTATTTTTAGTTACTCATACACAAGCCTTACAACAAACTCAAGTGTTTAAAATTAATACTTGAACTAAATAGCTCACAATTAGTACAAAAAATATTGAAAAATAAATTTGCAAAAGTTTGGCCATTTAAGAATAGTTGTTCTATATTCAATGGCCATTTTGGGAGTTATTTATAAAGTTTATCCACCAATTAGCCACTACACACATTGGTCATAACTCTCCCTGACGTTCTAAACGAGATGCATTAAATGTTGTCTATAAAGAAGAAATCACAGTCGTAATATGGTTACTGTAATTGCTATTTTTAATTATCCCACAGTCCATGAATGTGGCAACCTCACATTTATTCCCGCTTTTAACGGCTATGTCAGATGAAAAATCGTGGGCATGCTCATTGAATCACGGTTGCACTTTGCCTTTTGCGTCCAATATTGCAGTCGCTATCTCCATCACAAAACATTCTTTAATTCATGGAGATCTAGCCTTAAACAATCCACAGTCATGCCTCCTAGTATTGCAATCACGAAATTTGATTTTCCAGAACCTTAAAGCTCAGATGAACACGTGGTAGCTTGTGGTTGAGGCACTTTCCAATAATTATGATAAAATGAATTTGATGGTCTTGTCACTGAAACTGTGACCGCTATTTGGCTTTTGTGAGTTGTTTCATAGGCATGATTGACGTTGTGATTCATTATGGAATTTGATGGTGATTATGTTATTTACGCATCATGGTCATGCTCCTCCTATTGCCGTAGCAAAACACCTTTCACTATCGTTATCCTTTTTGAAATTTAAGGCTCATTCCCCATACTTTGGTGTGGTTACGCTCTTCTAGGTGAAGTAGTGAGACTCCTTTCGTGGTTGCATTTTTTTTCGATGGCAAATTATAGGACATATATGTTTCTTGAAAATTTGACTAAGTAAAAGAATTCATATTGACTTGAAACTTTCTGTACTAACAAAATCACATTAAATACACATGTTAGTAATAATTAATTTGATTGTGAATACCAAAATAAAGATCAATCACTATATGGTCGATAATCTTCCACTTTTTGATTTTGACTATCTAACTAAGCAAAAATACAAAATTGAACTAGCATAAATAAAATTGTATTATTAAAGTACATTTGTTCAAAGTTTCAAGGCAATTCATTTAGACGCAAGTTATCATTAAGTCAAAGTTTAATCCTAAAAGTCAACATTTTATACAAAAATTAATTTGAACTAATTTTAATTTATTTTTGCTATTCCTTGCCATATTTCTCCCTTTTTGTCAAGATAAAAAAGAATTAAAGTACGTAGGCACTAACAAGATCAATCACATAAAGTATAAAGAAAGGCAAAGCACAAACATAAAATTTCATTAAATTGAAAGAAAAAAGATACAATATTTGATCATAAACATGTGGTGCCAAACTTAAAATAACAAAAAAAAAGTAAAATGCATGAAAAAAAAACATGAAATGTGGAATGATGGATGGAGGGTGAAATGTATGAAATGGGTGGTTTAAAAGGTGGGTGAAATGTCATTTCCTTCTTGATCATTGCCTCTTTGCACTTCTTCCTCTTCCTCTTGAGATTCCTCCCCCTCAATATTGACTTCCTTTTTTCTTCACTCACAAAATTTTCATTACAAACTTGCATACCTAAGTGAATTTGAATTGCTTTCATATCCATGGGGAGGTGCCTCATCATTCTAAGCAATTTTGGCTCCATGGATTGAGGTGGAGGAGCTTGAGAAGAGGGTGGAATTGCTTCCTCTTGAGAGATAGGTTGTTCTCCTATGGAAATTCATGCTCTTTTCTGACTTTGTTGAGTGGTAGAGGCTTGCACATCTAGTTCTCCCATTGCATAGATATACTCATCATATTTGGCACTTAAAAGATATTGGATATCCATTGAATTATCCCCGTATTCTTAAATTTTAGTATAGTTTTCCAAATTATGAGGAGTGAGGATATTCAAATTGTTAGAGAGGTGCCCTAAAGGCAATTGCCTGAACATTTGATGTACACATTTATTATTTAATAAATACATTTTTCATTATATGGCATTCATTATTCTGAATTGATATAAATATTAAACCATATAATGAAGTCCTTGGTATGTAACACAATATGGAAGAAATCATGATAAGATCATGATTATGAGATTTCTAACTTAGACAATTGTGTTTATACCAAAATGATCTTTAGTCATAAGATTAACAAGATGAGACATTGTTAATCTAGATAGACTAATACATGTTATACTCCTTGATTGGGCCAATCATAAATTGTTGACATAAGTTATTTATAGTTAACATGTGGATGGTTACTAGAATATACAAGTATATTGGATGGCCTAGCCATAAGACAATCACATGGATATGTCAATATATATGTACATTCAATCCCAAAAAATGTTATTGAAGTGTCGTGTGTCGCTTTACGAATAAAAAAATGCATGTTTGATGGTTAGTAAAGCATAAAAATCAAGGGAATGTATAAAGATGGATTTGAGTGTAATGTAGTGAAAATGAAGATATGATGCCTTATTGGGTCTAAAATTGTGCATTGATTTGTTTAAAGACATGAAAATTTATATGGTTTTTACACTTGTGTTGATAAGTGTGATTGACATTGGTTGTCTTTAGATCCTGTCATGTCAATCAGTTTAGGCCCCAATCAACATGTATGTTTTGTGAACAAATGCACCAGATCAATCGAAAATTGAGCGCGTTCACGATCGAAACAGAGTCGATATTACTAGAGCCTAAATTTAGACTAAGAATAAGTGAGAAACATATTATTACAAATATATAATATTAAATTTTCATGAAAACTGATAAAAGCAGGGTCTGACCGTAAAATACGAGATTTTTGCATTGTCAGAAAACCGTGAACAAAGGACACCGCGACGTAGAAAATATTGAGACAAACTTGCAAGTATAATTTGGTGTCAAAACTTTAATTTTTAGTGCATGAAATTTAATAAATAAAATTTGAGATTTGGTTTCGCGAAAATATTGGGAAACATAATTTTTTACCAGTATCTGAATCGTGAAACCAAAAGTACCAGTATGTAGAAAAAATTATTTCATGAAATTTTGGTATACTTAATTGTAAGCGATTAAATTGTTTTGGGCTTGAACATTTAGGAATTTAACAATTGTGTGTAATCTAAATTAAAAGAATAAAAAAAATTAATGGATTAACAATTGAGAAATTGCCAATATTTAACTTAACTAACCTAAATGATGTTATGATAGCCCTAAGTTACCTATACCTCTCAATTTCTTTTCTATTCATAGTTAGATACTCACTAAATAACTTAATGTCATTTCACCTTTCCATTTCTTTTCCCATTATACACTCTTTAGTCTATTTCTTTCTTTCAATCTATCAACTCAGTTGTCCACTCTCTTTCATTCACCAAAACCAAGATTTCAAAGCTATCTTTTATTTCTTCCTCATTTTACCATTCTTCAATAGTTATTGTTAAACCTTGAGGGCTATTTCTGTCATTTTGATGATAACAAATAAAATAGCAATATTGTATTTAACATACTTGTTTTTCTAAGTCTATTAAATAGGGCATGGAATAAAATAGCAAGAATGGAGATTGGAAGAATATTCCTTGAAAGACAAAATTAAAGGAAGTAGCATGTTCACGCCCATGACTCTATGCGTCACGCCCGTGAAAGAGCTAACCATTACCAAAACCAACATTTGAAGTTCACGACCATGAAGGAAGAACAAACTGTGAAATGGACATTTAAGTCACACTCGTGAATTAAAATGTCACGCCCGTGAATGTTCATTGCATTTTCATCCAGAGAGCTTCACGACCAAAGTCACCACTTGAATCACGGCTAGGAAGTTTGTCACGCCCATGAATATGTATGTCACATCTGTAACCTAATGTTTCAAAACATTCCAGAGAGCTTTACTACCAAGGTCGCCACTTTAGTCACGGCTTGGGAAGAAATGTCACGCCCATGACAAATATAGTCATGCCCGTGAATGATGAAAGAGAAAAATGCCAGACATGATTATTTGGTTGGTACAACGGATAGTTTCATATTAAATGCACCCTAACGACTATAATCAGCCAAGGGAGTATAAATGGAAGTCATTTACGCATTTAGTATAAGAGGATAACAAATACTTTGAATCAAAATATTATTACAATCTATTTGTACATTCAATACTTTGAGAACCAAAATCTATTCTCTGTAAAAATATTTTTGCTCTTCATTTATTGAACAATTAAGATTTGTGAGTGTTTTTCTCTGTAATCATTACTCAAGTGAGCTTTGGGTATTTCTGGGTTAAGAGTAGAACACTTGTAAGGGTTAGTTGTGTGAGCCTCTAAAACACAAATTAAAAGGTTGTTTGTGTGAGCCTGTAAAAACACAAAGTATAGGTTGTTTGTGTGAGCCTGTAAAAATACAAAGGAAAGGTTGTTTGTGTGAGCCTGTAAAACACAAGGAATTGGTTATTGTGTGAGCCATTAAAACACAAGGGATTTCTGGGTTAGGTGTGAGCCATTGTGAGAAACACCATAGTTGGGAGTGAGCTTGTAAAACTCCATTGTAACACTTAGTGTGTTAGTGAAACTCCCAATTGCAATTGGGGAGAGGAGTAGAGTTTGTTAACACCCGAACCTCTATAAAAATTCTTGTGTCAAATTTCTCTATCCCTCCTAAAATTAATTTTTTTATTTCCGCACTTTAAAGTTTAATTTTTGAAACTCCAATTCAACCCCCCTTCTTGGCTTAATATCTGGACAACAATTGGTATCAAAGCTTAGTCTAGCATCGAAGCCTAAAAAGCGCTAGTAAAGATTAAAATATGGCCAGTGAAGGATTCCAAAGTCTCAAACCTTACTTTGATGGAGCAAATTATGCCCATTGGAAGTTTTGGATGGAGAAATATCTGGATAGTGAAGGAATTGAAGTCTGGGATAGTGTACGAAAAGAATGGACACCACCAACCAGAAGAGGAGCTGATGGTGAAGAAGAAATCCTATCAAGAGATGATTGGACAGAGCCTCAAAGAAGAGCAAATTTCAAAAAGAAGAAGGCAATGACAATCCTATCAAGCTCATTATTTATTGAAGATTGTGGAAGAATACAACACTGCCCAACAACATACAACATGTGGAAGACATTGGAAAATTATCATGAAGGAACTAAGCAAGTCAAATCCAAGAAGATTCAACTTCTGACCTCAGAATATGAGCTCTTCAAGATGAAATCCAATGAGTCAATCACTGATATGACCAACCGTATTCTAGCCATTATAAATGGAATGAGGAAACTTAGGAAGCATATGAGTTTGGAGGATGTAAACAACAAAATCCTGATAAGTCTTCCTCTTAAAGACTATGGCTCAAGAGTTGCTGGCATAGAAGAAGCAAATGAAGATATGAGCATCATGAATACTGATGTGCTGATTGGCAAACTTCTCATACATGAAATGGCAGAGAAAAGAGATAGAGAGCTTGAAGTAGAGCCAGAGAAAAGAAAGCCCTTAGCACTCAAAGCCTCTACTTCAAAATCTCAAGAAGAAAGTGAAGATGATGAAGAAATAAGTGATGATGAAAATGAGGACATTGCTATGCTTTCAAGAAGATTAAAAAGAATTATTGAGAAGAAAATGAGCAACTTCAGAAAATTCAGGCAAAGAAACCTCAAACAAACTTCTAATGATGCACAAAGAAATAAGGAAGAGGTAAAGTGCTATGAGTGTGGAAATAAAGGACATAGCAAACCAGAATGTCCAAGGCTCAAGAAGCATAAGAGCAAATACCAAAAAGACAATGGGGAGAAAGGTCACAAAGCCATATGGGATGAAGAAAGCTCTTCAAGTGAAAAAGATGATAATGAAAGTGAAGAGGTCAAACTATGCTTCATGGCTATTGAAGATCATGTCTCGAATAAGGTAAGATCACTACACTCATACTCTTTGAATAATGATAGTAGTGATAATGATGATGATAGTGATGATGATGATGATGATGATGATGATGAGCAAAGCCTAATAGAAGAATTAAATCTAGAATTAGAGAAATATAGAAGTAAATTTAGTACTTATCGAAATAACATCTCTAATTTAAAAAATAAGATAAATGGTTTAGAAAAGGAAAACATAAAGCTTAAATCATCTAATGAATCTCTCCAAAAGTCATTAGATGAATACTCATCAAGACCCTCAACTACTTCCTTACTAAAAGAAAATAATGCTTTGAAAAATGAAGTTGAGGAACTTAGAAATTCCATTTCTAAATTTCACAAAGGTAAAAAGAGCTTAGATAGTCTCATTGTGTCTCAAAGATCACCCTTAATTAGACATGGTCTAGGATTTAAGGACACATCATCATCTTCTTATAAAACCATCTTTGTTAAGTCTAGAGAACCTAACATCTCCACACCTGTTAGAACAGTACCAAGAAATAAGCATATTAAACCCTCTATACATAAACAGAATAATCATGCCTTTATATATAGGAAGCATGCATCTAGAAAATCTACAATTAATCATAATTGTGCATGTCATCATTCTCAAAATAAATTTGATATAAAAAAGGTATTAAAAAATATTGTAAGACTAGAAAACAAATTTAGACCAAAATAATGTAATTATTGTATGAAAATGGGTCACATAAATAAATATTGCTGGATAAGGAAGGCTCATTGGGAACTTTCATTTGCTAACCCCTAAGGACCAAAACTCATTTGGGTACCTAAAAATCATACTTGAATTGTGATTCTATAGGTATGCCTTAAGTCCTCAATAAACAAAAATGCTTGGCTAATAGATAGTGGATGCTCAAGGCATATGATAGGAGACAAAGAACTTTTCAATGAAATCAAAAGTATTGATGGAGGTAAATTTACCTTTGGAAACAATGCAAAGGGTAAGGTAATTGACATTGGTTCTATTGGAATTAATGGTACTACTTTTATCAAAGATGTCTTACTTGTTGATGGCTTAAAACATAACTTGTTAAGTGTAAGTCAATTATGCGATAAAGGAAATAAAGTAATCTTTATTTCAAATGAATGTCTTGTGATCTCTATCGATGGTCAGGAGATATTTAAAGGAAATAGAGATGTAAATACATACATGATAAACTTACATGAACTATCTAACCATTCCTCTAAGTGTCTTATGACTACTAGTCATGAATCTTGGCTGTGGCATAGAAGACTTGGTCATGCTAACATGGACTTAATACAAAGTCTCAGCACAGGAGAACTAGTAAAAGGACTACCAAGAGTTAAATATGAAAAAGGCAAGACATGTGAACCTTGCCAAAGAGGAAAGCAACACAAGTCATCCTTCAAAGTCAAAAACATAGTAAGTACCTCAAAACCTCTTCAACTCCTGCATTTAGACTTGTTTGGACCTACTAGAATTGCTAGCTTAGGAGGAAAACATTATGCATTTGTCATCGTAGATGATTACTCTAGATTTACTTGGATAATTTTCTTAGCTCAAAAGAGTGATGCTTTTGAAAATTTCAAAAACTTTGCTAAAAGAGTTTAAAAAGAAAAAGGGTTTTGTATTTCAAAAATAAGAAGTGATCATAGGAAAGAATTTGAAAATGAAAATTTTGAAAGCTTTTGTCTTGAACATGGAATTTCACATAATTTCTCATCTCCTAGGACACCTCAACAAAATGAGGTAGTTGAAAGGAAAAATCGAACTTTAATTGAAATGGCTAGAATAATGCTCAATGAATATAATTTACCAACTTATTTTTGGGCAGAAGCCATAAACACTGCATGTTATATTTCAAATCGAGTTTTCAAAAGACCTCTTTTAAACAAAACCTCATTTGAGCTATGGAATGGAAGAAAGCCCTTGATATCATACTTTAGAGTATTTGGATGCAAATGTTTTATATTAAATACCAAGGATAATCTTGGAAAATTTGCCTTTAAATATGATGAAGGTATCTTTTTAGAATACTCTACAACCAGCAAATCATATAGAGTATTTAATAAAAGATCATTAACTGTTGAAGAATGCATGCATGTTGTCTTTAATGAATCTAGTAGACTTGATCTTGTGAAAGGTAGTGTTCTTGATGATGTTGTAGGTAATATGGAAAGACTTGATCTTGGAAATGGGAAAGAAGAAAATGATCAAGAAGATTCACCACAAAATGATTCTCTACCTCAAACTCAAGAAGAAAACGAATAAGAACTCCCAAAAGAATGGAGAATGATGAAAGATCATCCAAAAGAGCAAATCATTGGTGATCTATCAAGGGGAGTAAGTACTAGATCTCATTTCAAATAGTTAGTCACTGACATTGCTTTTATTTCTCAAATTGAGCCTAAAAATGTTGATAAGGCTCTTAATGATGAAAGTTAGGTAATTGCCATGCAAGAGGAACTCAACCAATTTGAGAGAAGTAAGGTATGGACCCTAGTACCTAGACCCAAGGATCATCAAATTATAGATAGCAAATGGGTATTTAGAAACAAACTAGATGAACAAGGTTCAATAACTAGGAATAAGGCTAGATTAATTGCAAAAGGATATAATCAGGAAGAAGGTATATATTATGATGAAACATATGCACCTGTAGTTAGATTAGAAGCCATAAAAATACTTTTAACATATGCATGTCACATGAATTTCAAAATTTCAAATGGATGTGAAAAGTGCATTTCTAAATGGTTATATAGAAGAAGAAGTGTATGTAGAACAACCACTAGGCTTTGAAAGCTATGATTTGCCAAATCATGTTTTTAAACTTTCAAAAGCTTTATATGGTTTGAAACAAGCCCCAAGAGCTTGGTATGAGAGGCTAAGTTCTTTTCTATTAGAAAATAGCTTTACAAAGGGAAATGTTGACACCACATTATTCATTAAAAAGCATAAGCATGATATACTAATTGTTTAAATTTATGTTGATGATATAATATTTGGTTCTACTAACGAGTTGCTTTGTCAAGAATTTGCTAAGTGTATGACTAGGGAATTTGAAATGAGCATGATGGGAGAGCTTAAGTATTTCCTTGGTCTACAAATAAAGCAAAGCAATGAGGGCATATTTATCAACCAATCCAAATATGCCAGAGATTTAATTAAGAAATTTGGTATGGAAGGATGCAAGAATGCCAAGATTCCTATGAGAACATCAATAAAATTGGACAAGGATGAAAAGGGTAAGAGCATTAATGAAAAGCTTTATAGAGGTATGATCGAATCACTTTTATATCTTACTGCTTCTAGACCCGATTTAATGTATAGTGTTTGCTTGTGTGCACGATTTCAATCATGTCCTAAAGAATCTCATTTAAATGCAGTAAAAAGAATTCTAAAATATTTACATGGATCTTTGCATCTAGGTTTATGGTATCCTAGAAATTCATCCTTTTATATTATAGGATATTCAGATGCAGACTATGCTGGTAGTCTTTTAGATAGAAAAAGTACTTCAGTTACTTGTCACTTTATTAGAGAATGCTTAGTTTATTGATTTAGCAAAAAACAAGTTTTAGTTGCTCTCTCAACTGCTGAAGCAGAGTATGTAGTAGCTGGATGTTGTTGTACTCAAATTCTTTGGATGAAACAACAACTTAAGGATATGGCCATGAAATGAACCATATACCTATTAAATGTGACAATACAAGTGCTATAAATCTTTCAAAGAATCATATTCAACACCCAAGAAGTAAGCATATTGACATTAGACACCACTTATTAGAGATTATGTTCAATATGGAGATGTTGTATTAGAATTTATAAGCTCAGAAAATCAATTAGCAGATATTTTCACTAAGTCTCTAAATGAGGAAAGATTTAATTTCATTACAAGAGAACTTGGTATGATTGATGGATTAACCTTGTGATTGCTAAATTATGAAATCTTAATTGATGATCTTAATTTTGTATCATATCACTAGATATAAGGTAGTAATTTTGATAAAAATTTATGTTATAAGGAATAGAGTCTTTATTAAAATGATTTAGTCTTGTTGTTAGGACTTAATTTTATTTGATAAAAATTTTAGGGGAGTCACGCCCGTGACTTAAATAGCCAAAAGAGGCAGTGTCGTTCACGACTTGATTCATGACATGGTTCACGACTTCAAGTGGTGAAGTTTATTTTCACAGCTTCATTCACTCCCGTGAAAAGACCTTTTCACGCCCGTGATGAATTTTCATGCCCGTGAACCTTTACACCCCAAAACTCATAGAGGCGTTCACGCATTGAGTCACAGCTTGCTTCATGGGCATAAGTAGTGAAATTCAACCTTTCACGCCCGTGACTATTGTTTCACTCCCGTGACAGTTCATCATTCAAGCCCGTGACATTCAAAGGTCATGACCGTGAACATATTCATGCCTTTATTCATGGGTAGAGCATTTTTTCAGCAAACTGTGAACACGACCATTCATGCCCGCGAACAATCATTTCACGCCTGTGAATGCATCGAGCATATAAAAGAACAGCCGATTATTTTTCTCATTTCAACTCTTCAACTCCCTAAAACCGCTCTCATTTACACACATTCAATGAAACATTGAAGATTCCGGCCCCTAAGTCACAAACTTTTCCTATAAATACCATCAAAAGTTCAATTCTTCATAAAAAATCATACATTCTTAGGGTTTCCTTAAATTTTTTCTAAAAGTTTCTCATTCCCTCACAAGTTTACTTCTTCAACTCAAATGGAGATTGCCTCATCAAAAGGAAAGAGAAAGAAGTCTCATGCTCCTAAGAGGTATGCAAATTACCTCATGAACCGAATTCCGGAGCAATGCCATCCTCGGTACTCCACTTTGAAGAAAAGGCCTCTACTGTCATCAAGGTCCTTCGAATGACAAATAGTCCGAACTCTCGGGCTCAAAATGGCTATGACAGAGCAACTCCAGGCTGTCATTTGAAAAAATTTGTGGAGATCCACCAGCCGACTTTGAGGGAGCCAACACTGGAATTCCTTAGCACTCTGCAAGTGTCACCTACTGGAGTGGTGAAATTCCAACTCTGCAATAATCCCAACACCCTCAATGCCATTGAATTTTGGGAATTATTCAACTTACTCAGATGGCATACTCAATGACAGCGAAGTTGAATTCTTCGCCACTCGAGCTTGGACCCATTTTGGCACCGATTGCAGTTGGGATGTCAAGAAGACAAAGAGCACACATCTCAGGTCCCCAGTGCACAAATATTTGCATAGGTTCCTGACCTATAGCATATTCGCTCGGGGAGAAAGCAATGGGACCATCAGGAAATCAGAGCTCTTCCTATTTGAGATGGCTCGAAGATGACTCACCGTGGCACTTTCTAGATGGTTTGCAAACCATCTTCTGTCCATCACCACCAAACCCATAAGAAATATACTCATTGGTGGTTATGTCACCCACATAGCCTTGAAGCTTGGCTATTTGAAGCTGGACGAGCATCATTTCAACCTCATCCCTAGGCATCCTCGAGATCGCTTGGATGTCGAGTCCTTCATAAAAATGGGAGCGACTGTCAGAATTGTTTATGAGAACAATATTTTCTACGGTTTCACAGACATTGCTGGGGAGATAATCTGGGAAGACAATGACACGGAGGACTTTAAAGCCGGCCTCCAAGGGATCCAGCAGAAGAAAAGGGCTTGTGTTGAGGAAGCACCTCTAATGGTTGAGCAGGACATCGGACAATCCTCGGCTTCCACACCGAATTTGGCGCAGCAGGTGGTTGACCTTTTGGCACCATATTTTGAGCAGCTGCAGGCTTCGATGGACGAGAGGATGGAGAACCTCAAAGACTTCATGGAGTCTCAGATGGACAGCCTTAAGTCAGAAGTTGCTAGGCTTCGAGATAGGATGTCCGGCTAGGTGTTAGGCTAGATTGTAGCCTAAATTTGCTTGTTTGCTTCTTTATTTACTTGTTTTTTGTTGTGTGCAGGAAATTTTCAATTTCCTTTTTGAACTTTCATTAACTCTGTTTGTATTTCCCTTTATTTAATATATTTGCTTTTGTTTATCTTTTTGATAATCTTTATATCCTTTTTGATTGATGACAAAAGGGGGAGAATTTAAACTAGCAATATATTATAGGGGAAAACCTAGTAGGAGAAAATAAGAATATATTATAGGGGAGAACCTAGTAATATATTAAGATAAATGAATTTTGAATCAAAAAACCTATAAATACATTGACATTAAATTAGGTAGGAAGAAATTAGAAATATTCAAAATTTGATTCAAAATTAATATGCAAAGTATAAAATTGAGAAATTGAGCTTTATACACTTTAGATATACCTTAAGTATACTTTGCATATACCTTCATGCAAGTTACAAAAATAAATATGCCATGATATACCTTAAGTATACCTTACATATACTTCATATCTTAAAAAGGAATTATGGTATATATTGGATATACTTCACATATAACTTGCATATACTTAAAAACTAGTAAGTTTATTTCAATGCTACATCATTCTTTACAATTCTTGCATTTTATAAATTTTTTATCCTAAGTATCTTTTGAGGGGGAGACTTCTCAAAAGCACATATTGCTAGATTATTTGTCACCATTAAAAAGGGGGAGATTGTTAAACCTTGAGGGGTATTTCCATCATTTTGATGATAACAAATAAAATAGCAATATTGTATTTAACATACTTGTTTTTCTAAGTCTATTAAACAGGGCATGAAATACAATAGCAAGAATGGAGATTGGAAGAATAATCCTTGAAAGACAAAATTAAAGGAAGTAGCATGTTCACGCCTGTGGCTCTATGTGTCACGCCCGTGAAAGAGCTAACCGTTACCAAAACCAACATTTGAAGTTCACGACCATGAAGGAAGAACAAACCGTGAAATGGACATTTAAGTCATGCCCATGAATTAAAATGTCACGCCCGTGAATGTTCATTGCATTTTCATCTAGAGAGCTTCACGACCAAAGTCACCACTTGAATCACGGCTGGGAAGTTTGTCACACCCGTGAATATGTATGTCATGCCTGTGACCTAATGTTTCAAAACATTCCAGAGAGCTTCATGACCAAGATCACCACTTTAGTCACAGCTTGGGAAGAAATGTCACGCCTGTGACAAACATAGTCACACCCGTGAATGATGAAAGAGAAAAATGTCAGACGTGATTATTTGGTTGGTACAACAACTAGTTTCATATTAAATGCACCCTAATGGCTATAATCAGCCAAAAGAGTATAAATGGTAGTCATTTATGCATTTAGTATAAGAGGATGACAAATACTTTGAATCAAAATCTTATTACAATCTATTTGTACATTCAATACTTTGAGAACCAAAATCTATTCTCTGTAAAAATCTTTTTGCTCTTCATTTATTGAGCAGTTAAGATTTGTGAGTGTTTCTATCTGTAATCATTACTCAAGTGAGCTTTGGATATTTCTGGGTTAAGAGTAGAACACTTGTAAGGGTTAGTTGTGTGAGCCTCTAAAACACAAATTAAAAGGTTGTTTGTTTGAGCCTGTAAAAACACAAAGTATAGGTTGTTTATGTGAGCCTGTAAAAACACAAAGTAAAGGTTGTTTGTGTGATCCTGTAAAACACAAGGAATTGGTTATTGTGTGAGCCATTAAAACACAAGGGATTTCTGGGTTAGGTGTGAGCCATTGTGAGAAACACCATAGTTGGAAGGGAGCTTGTAAAACTCCATTGTAACACTTAGTGTGTTAGTGAAACTCCCAATTGCGATTGGAGAGAGGAGTAGGGTTTGTTAACACCCGAACCTCTATAAAAATCCTTGTGTCAAATTTCTCTATCCCTCCTAAAATTAATTTTTTATTTCCGCACTTTAAAGTTTAATTTTTAAAACTCCAATTCAACCCCCCTTCTTGGCTTAATATCTGGGCAACAATTATCATCTTCTTCATTTACCAAGTATACCACCCATATCACCATCTTCAAACTGAGCCAATCCACTCATCTTTCTTCTATTTTATTTCCATTTTCTCTTCATCCAAACATCGATTTAGTTAAGAGAGTCTATGATTTAAAGGAATAAGATCATGTGGGTGGTGTTAATCAAGCAAAACCGAACCAAAAAGTGAAGAAAAAGTGAAGTCCTTAGCTCAGGTAAGGTGACCCTATGACTTTGAGGTCATGCATGAAAGAAAGAGAGGTAGGAAAAGCCTTGTGAGGAGAAAATTGGTCATAGAGAAGAAAAACAAAGAAAAAAAAGTGTGGGAGGTCTCAGGTGGTGAAAAGTCAAGAGTAATGTAAAATTTCTATTTTTATCTCCTTTTTTAGCTATGAGCCATACCATCTTATTCATCATTTTCTTTATATGTTTTCTTCCCAAGTTGCCTTATTTTCATGTTTTAGTGATGGTGGAAAACCTAATTGAATGATTTTTGGTGTTCTTATTTTGGTTGTGGTCTTTGTTAGAGAAAAGGAAATGTTGTCAAGAAGAAAACAAAATGTCCTCAATTTCTCTCTTGTAGTTGAGACCATAAAACCCACCTTTTCTTTCGACTTTCTTCTTCTCTTTTCATTTATTTTATTTCCATGTTAACCTTTATTGTTTACATCTTGGAAGTTTTGGTTTAAGTTGAATATTATGGTGGTTATAAGATAACCAAAATGGGTGTAAAATAGTTTGGATTGTTGGTTGGATTTTAAGGTCAATTTAGTTAGGTTAATGAGTTAATTGAATTAATTAAAGTAACTAAGTAAAATAGATCAAAGGATAAAATTTAGGGAACTTATAGTTGGTAAAACCGTGATTGGAATGAGGTATATAGAACTAATTAAGGTATATTTTAATGGGGTTAGACGAATTTGAGAGATTAAATTCTTGGACCTAAAACTAATTGGAAAAAGCTCAAAGATTGAATTAAATCTCAAACTACTAAACAAAATGGATTAAGGATTCGAGACCTTAATGGCAGAAGGTTGACCGAGAATATGATAGGAATAAAACCTAGACATTGACATTTAAATTGGACTAATTAAAAATGGATGAAGCTTTGAATTCAAAATGGGTTGTACTTAAAATATAAAGAATTAAAAGAAATTAAAATTAAGAAGAAATTTTTGTCATTACTAAGATATGCATAGGCACATTAAGGAACCCTTAATAATAATGGCGAAGCAATTCAAATAGGCAAAATGAAATAAGGAAAATAAACCTAATGTGAAATTTATAAATATATAGCAATAACCTTTAGACGTGCCACAAATAATGATAATCATTGTATATTGTGCTTACTTCGATACATGTGCCACATGATTGAGACTTGAATAGTATGTTAACCACGTGTGATTAAATTGGATAGATATACAGAAATATAAATCAACATAGGAGACACCAAGTTTTATTTAAAAAGGGATAGTGTTTCAATTATTAAAAGAATTATTATACTCCCTAATGCTTAATATTTAAATTATGTATATTTTATTAGGCGCACCCATGATGTCGGTGCCCATGCCGAATAAAGGAAAAGGGTTGACTGACGCGAGAAAAGACTAATCAGGTTTGTGTAAGCTTTATGACAATAACCATTAAAACAGAATTTTCAATATGATAGAAATAAAATGATACGATAATTATATTTTGTATATACATAATTTATGAATGATATGTGGACAATATTTATATCTATATATGGTATATATAAGATATATGCAAAGTATATATATATATATATATATATATATATATATATATATATATATATATATATATATATATATATATATATATATATATATATATATATATATATATATATATGAGATGCATGCACAATATATATATGGTATTTTTGAGGTACATGAATATGTGACTACTATGATATAATAAGGATATAGTGGTTACAGAAATAAACTATACTGATGTCATGATTTAAGCCCATGAATAAGCCTGGACAATATAGGTAACTTATTGGTATGCCAATAGGGTCATATGGCTTTGGTTGGGACATACAGCTTCGGCTGAGATATATGGCTTCGGCCAGGACATACGACTTTGGTCGGGACATTTAGCTTTTAGTTGAAATATATGTATAAGCGCCTTTTTCATACGACCACGAGGTTAGAATACCCCTTTCATGTTTCCCTACGATCTAGTCTAGATGGCTTAATTTATGGGCATATGAGGTAATGTCTTCTAGTTATAAATTTCAATGTTAATGTGTTACTTTATGTAATGGTATGAAATGTCATGATGCATGGACTATGTTATTTTTGAAGAGAACACTAATATAACATGCGTAAATTCTATTTATGCAAAAAGTTGACTTTTTCTAGAAAGCTGGCACCACTGAGCTAAAACTCAGCGCAAGAGTTTATTTTTCTCTCGCATAGGTATTGAGATAAGGGATGTGAGAGACTCGTCAGACCAGGGGATTTAATATGGAGTAGAGCAGTAGTAGTAGCCACCCAAATAGAGTTGGTTCCTTTTTGTACTACTTATATATGTATAAAATTATTTGTAAAATGTATACTAGTTGTATAGAATCTTATAAATATTTACGACCTATTTTGATCATATTAAGTTCTGTAAAATATATGTATGTTAAAATTTAACTCGTTCATATAGGAGATGTATATATTATTTTATACAGGGATTTGAGAATAGAAATGGATATATAGATACATATATGATGATATATATATAATAATATATTAAATATTTTACCAAACAGGTGGACAGTGACATCAACTTACTTGATTATCATGTAAGATGGTAAAGGGGTGTTATATTTAGTGGTATCAAAATGGGATTTAGGCAGTTCTAGGTTAGAAAAGGGTAAAGTTAGAAATGCATGTGTATGTATTTGCATTTAAATAGACGTTACATTTATATGTAAGCTGATGCTTTCTAATATGGCCCACTATTTATGAATTTGTAGAAAAGTGAGGAAACAGGCTCACAGCGAACTCTAACAGAATGACTGAGAGTAATCAACCATCTAATACTGAAATATTCCCCCCTACGACAATAATAGATAGTCAGGGTTAATACATCTTCCTGTAAACAAGCCTTAACTGTGGAATGAGATGAGAGGGATTTGTTGCAGAATATGGTTGAGTTGATACAACTGGCAGTTAGGCTAACACCACCAAAAATGAAGTTTGATAAACTATGCAAGTTTGGGGCTATAGACTTTTACAACTATAATGAAAATGATGTTGCAATGGTTGAATATTGGTTAGAATGAAATGAAAGGGTTTTTGAACAGATGGAGTGTACCCTTGAGCAGAAATATCGATATACAGTATCTCTATTGCAAGAAGGTGCATACTTGGTGGAGAAAAATCTTGTGGAGACTCCAGAGTCCAAATACTCCTACCTGAGACTATTTCTTGAAATAGTTCAAATCAAAGTATGTTCCAAGAGCCTATAGAGACAAAAAGAAGTAAGAGTTCTTGGACTTGCAACAAAACACATTGACAGTAAATGAGTATGAGAAATAGTTGACTTGTCTTAGTAAATATGCAGAGGGTGTCTTTACTGATGAAATTGACCAATGTAGATGGTTTGAGTGGGGACTCAGAGCACTTATTAGATATATAGTTATTGCCTTTCAGATAAAGGAGTTCTCTAGGTTGATATTTTTAACTTAAAATGTAGAGGAGGCACTTGTAAACCAACACTAGATAGTAGTAGAGAGTGGTGTAAGGAGGCCTTTTCTCTGTCCAGTGTAGGACCGTTAGCCAGTAAGAGGGCTAGACCAGCAGGTGGCCATTTCCAGTCAGGGATTAAAGGTCATACCTTATTCATCAGATAGGGTTAACCCGCGAGACTAGTGCCATCATTTCCTAGTGCCCCAACACCATCTACTGTGAGATTAGCAACATACCCTATGTGTCAGTATTGTGGTAGATACCATCCAGGCAAGTGTTGATGGCTATCAGAAGTCTATTACGGGGGCAAAGCTATTGGTCATTTGAAGAGGGATTGTCCCTTGTGAGTTCAAAGTGTAAAAATTACCAATGCAGGATCAGTATAGGTACAAAGTCCAATGCTAGTTAGAGGTAGAGGTTGAGGATAGTTCAAAGAAGTCCATATAAGGTCAATTCAGATTACCTCAGAAACAGTCAATTGGCTAGGAAGTGGTAGAGCAATGTCAACTAGGGTATATGCTATGAGGGATAGAGAAGAGTTGGATGCCCCAATTGTCATAGTAGGTAAATTTTCTCTCCTTGGTTTAGATATATATGCTTTTATTGATCTTAGGTTTACACATTTATATATTTGCACAACACCACCTGATGAGAGGAATATACAGATAGAGACCTTGGGATATGATGTAGTGGTAACATATCCTCTAGGCCATAGTGCAAAAGTGAATCGAGTCTATAGACAATTGCCTCTAGTGATTATGAATGAACAGTTCCTAACATATCTTATAGAACTTCATTTTTATGAATATGATGCTATCTTGGGTATGGATTGGTTGGCTCGACATGGTGCAGTAGTGGATTGTTAAGGAAGAAAGGTAGTGTTTAGAAAACCTGAAAAAGATAACATGGAGATACAAGATGATGGACAAAGATTATTAGCCAATGTGATTTCTGCCATGAAGGCACAAAGATTAATTCAGAAGCAGTGTGAGGTATATCTGGCATATGTGGTGGATATGAGAAAGGAGAATACAAAACTTCAAGATATCCCTATGGTATGTGAAATCCCAAATATTTTTTCCTGAGGACTTGCCGGGTTTACCACTAGATTGGAAGGTAGAGTTCGCAATAGATCCATTACCTAGGACAACTCCTATATCTATCACTTTTTATAGAATGGCTCTAGTCGAGTTAAAAGAGTTGAAGGTTTAGCTATAGGAGTTATTAGACAAAGGGCTCATTAGACCCAGCGTATTACCTTGGGGTGTACCAGTGTTGTTTGTAAAAAAGAAGGATGATACATTATGATTGTGCATAGATTATAGGCAGCTAAATAAAGTGACTGTAAAGAATAAATATATAAATATCCTTTACCTAGAATTGACAATTTATTTGATCAGTTGAGCGGTACAGGGGTATTTTCTAAGATTGACCTCAAATCAGGGAACCACTTGTTAAAGATTAAGGAGATTGATGTGTTCAAGATATCTTTTAGGACTCGTTATAGCACTATGAGTTATTGGTTATACCGTTCAGCTTGACAAATGCATTCGATGATGAGGGGAATATACGAATAGAGACCTTGGGATATGACGTAGGGGTAACATATCCTCTAGTCCATAGTGCATAAGTGAATCGAATGTATAGACAATTGCCTCTAGTGATTATGAATGAACAGTTCCTAACATATCTTATATAACTTCATTTTTATGAATATGATGCTATCTTGGGTATGGATTGGTTGGCTCGACATAGTACAATAGTGGATTGTTAAGGAAGAAAGGTAGTGTTTAGAATGCCTGAAAATGATAACATGGAGATACAAGATGATGGACAAAGATTATTAGCCAATGTGATTTCTGCCATGAAGGCACAACGATTAATTCGGAAGCGGTGTGAGGCATATCTGGCATATGTGGTGGATACTAGAAGGGAGAATCCAAAACTTCAAGATATCCCTATGTTATGTGAATTCCAGATATTTTTCCTGAGGACTTGCTGGGTTTACCACTAGATGGGAGGTAGAGTTTGCAATAGATCCGTTACTTGGCACAACTCCTATATCCATCACTTTTTATAGAATGGCTCTAGTTGAGTTAAAAAAGTTGAAGGTTTAGCTGCAGGAGTTATTAGACAAAGGGCTCATTATACCTAGTGCACTACCTTGGGGTGTACCAGTGTTGTTCGTGAAAAAGAAGGATGGTACCTTATGATTGTGCATAGATTATAGGCAGTTGAATAAAGTGACAATAAAGAATAAATATCCTTTACCTAGAAGTGACAATTTATTTGATCAGTTGAGGGGTACAGGGGTATTTTCTAAGATTGACCTCAAATTAGGGTACCACTTGCTAAAGATTAAGGAGATTTATGTGTTTAAGATAACTTTTAGGACTCGTTACAACCACTACAAGTTATTGGTTATGCTATTCGGCTTAACAAATGCACTCGTTGATTTCGTGGATTTGATGAACATAATCTTTAAACTATATTTAGATCATTTTGTGGTAGTCTTTATTGATGGCATTTTGGTATACTCCATAAGTCAATTGGAGCATGATTAGCATTTGAGGATTGTGCTTCAGACTTAGAGGAAGAAACAATTGTATGCCAAACTGTCAAAATGTGAATTTTAGCTGCAAGAAGTGGGATTTTTGGGTCACATTGTATCATTTGATGGCATCAGAATTGTCCCTAACAAAATATAAGCTATTCTTGATTAGAAGCCTCCCTAAAATGTGATAGAGGTTAGGAGTTTTTTAGGATTAGCAGGTTATTACTTTGTGAAGGGATTTGCATCTATAGCTGCACCCATAACATGATTGCTCTGAAAGGATGCTAAGTTTGAGTGGACAGACAAGTGTCAGGGTAGTTTTGATTGGTTGAAAGCCTTATTGACAAAGGCACATGTTCTGATGCAACGCACTCCAGGGAAGGACTTTGGGTATACAATGATGCCTTACGAAAAGGTTTAGGTTGTGTACTGATGCAAGAAGGCAAAGTAATAATATATGCCTCTAGACAGCTAAAACCACATGAGCTTAATTATCCAACACATGATCTGGAGTTGGCAGCTATTGTATTTTCTTTAAAGATTTGGAGTCATCATCTGTATGGAGAGTAGAGCTATATCTATATAGATCACAAGAGTTAAAGTATTTACCTTCATTGAGGTAGCTTAATCTTAGGTAGAGATGATGGTTGGAATTGATAAAAGACTATGATTGTGTGATAGACTATTATCCAGGGAAGGCAAATGCAGTGGCTGATGCTTTGAGTTCAAAAACTATAACAGGTAAATTTTAATTTTAATTTTAATTTTAATTCTAATTCTAATTCTAATTCTAATAATAATAATAATAATAATAATAATAATAATAATAATAATAATAATAATAATAATAATAAATTAAATACCTTAACCTTTAATAATGATAAGTTGTGTTTTGAGTTAACCCCCCTTAATTGCAAAATTATGGGTCGAACCTACCTTGCTTCAGAGAATTAAGGAAGCCCAAAGGCAAAATCCCAAGATGTGTAAAATAATTGCAGCTATACATAAGGGGGAGAGACTCGAGTATACAATAAAATCTGATGGCATAGTGCATTTTAAAGGCATATTGTGCATACTTGATAAGGTAGAGTTGAAACAAGAGGTACTAAAAGAGGCACATAAATCAGTTTATTCCATGCACCCAGACATTAATAAAATGTATCAGGATCTAAAGGCATGTTATTGGTGCCCTGGTATAAAAAGAGACATCACTAAATTTAACACCAGATGTTTAATTTGCCAGCAAGTGAAAGTGGAACACTAATTACCTTTAGGATTGTTACAGCATATCCCTATACCAGAATGGAAATGAAAAAAAGTCATAATGTACTTTTTATCCGGCTTGCCATTGACCTAGAGCAAACATGATGCAGTATGAGTAATTGTAGATAAGTTGACCAAGTCGGCACACTTTTTACCGGTTCCAAGGGACTATTCTCGAAACAAATTAGCAGAATTATATATACATGAGACATAGTGACTACATGGCGTGCCAATGTTTATCATTTCTAACAGAGACCTCATATTTACCTCCCACTTTTGGAAGGGCATTCAAGAAGCATTAGGCACTTGCCTTAATTTTAGAACAACCTTCTATTCAAAGACAGATGACTAATCAAAGTGGGTGATTCAACTACTAGAAGATATGTTACGGAGCTGTGTGATAGAGTTTGAAGGTAGCTATGACAGATACTTGCCATTGATAGAGTTTACACAGTCATCATACTAGTATAGGTATGGCTCCATATGAAGCTCTGTATGGAAAGAAATGTAAATCTTCAATCCGTTGGACATAACTCAGTGAGCAGAAACTAGTAGAACCAGATTTGGTCCAACAAAGCGAGGAAAAAGTTAGGATTATCTGGGGTAGGCTTAAAGCAGCTAGAGATTGATAGAAATCCTATGCAGACTTGAAGTGAAAGGATATAAAATTTACAGTAGGTGACAAAGTATTCTTGAAGGTATCCCCATAGAAGAAAGTGCTATGTTTTAGCAAGAAAGACAAGCCGAGTCCCATATTTATAGGCCCTTATGATGTGTTAGAGTGGGTGGGACCAGGTTGCATATAGATTAGCCTTGCCTTTAGAGTTGGATAGAATTTATAATGTGTTCCATATGTCAATTCTTAGGAGGTACATGTCTGATCGATCCCATATCATCCCAGTGGAAAGTATAGAGGTAAAGCTAGATTTAACATATGAGGAAAACCAATAGCTATACTGGAAAAAAAGTGAAACAACTTAGAAACAAACATGTACCTCAAGTGAAATTTCTTTGGGGTAGCCATGCAGTCGAGAAGGTGACATGGGAAAGAGAAGACGTCATACAGAGCCAATACCCATAACTATTCAATGGCAATCAATCATTTATAAATTCGTGGATGAAATCTTTCAAGAGGGAGAGAATTGCCATGTTAGTCAGTTTAGGCCCTAGTCAAAACGTGTGTTTCGCAACTAGATGTGCTAAATCGATAGAAAATTGAGCGAATTCATGATCAAAACAGAGCCGATATGACCAGAGTCTAAATTCAGACTGCGAATAAGTGAGAAAAAAATTTATTACGAATATATAATATTAAAGTTTTACAAAAATTGATGAAAGTTGGGTACAACCATAAATATATGCGATTTTCGCATTGTCAGTAAATCATGAATGGAAGACACACGATGTAGAAAATATTGAGATGAATTTGCTGGTATAATGTGGTGTCAAAACATTAATTTTTAGTGTATGAAATTTAAGAAATAAAATTTCAGATACAGTTCCGATAATGATTTTTTTCCCAGTGTCCCAATCACAAAACCAAAAGCATCAGTATGTAGAATAAATTATTTTATAAATTTTGGTATACTTAATTGTAAACGATTAAATTGTTTCGGATTTGAAAATTTAGAAATTTAACAATTGTGTGTAATTTAATTAAAAGAATAAAACAAAATTAATGGATTAACAATTTTGAAATTGCCAATATATAAATTAATTAACCTCAATGATGTTAAGGTAGCCCTGATTTACCTATACAAGTCACAGTTAAGTAATACCTAAATCAAACAATGTTACATTATCTCTCCATTTCTTTTTTATTCATAGGTAGGAAACTAAATAAATAAGTTAGTGTCATTTCACATTTCCATTTCTTTTCCTATTTGTACTTTTTACAGTATTTCATTCTTTCAATCTATCAACTCAGCCGCGTGGCTCTCTTTCATTCACTAAAACCAAGATTTCAGAGCCATCTCTTTTCTCTTCCTCCTCTTACCATTCTTCAATAGTTATCATCTTCTTCATTTACCAAGTATACCACCCACATCACCATCTTCAAATCGAACCAATCCTCTCATCTTTCTTCTATTTTATTTTTGTTTTCTCTTTATCTAAACATCGATTTAGTTAAGAGAGTGTATTATTTAAAGGAAGAAGATCATATGGATGGTGTTAATCAAGCAAAACTGAACTAATAAGTGAAGAAAAAGTAAAGTCCTTGGCTCGGGTATGGTGAGCTTGCGACTTTGAGGTCATGCATGAAAGAAAAAGAGGTAGGAAAAGCCTTGTGATGAGCAAATTGATCATAGAGAAGAAAAAAAAAGAAAAAAAAGTATGGATGGTCTCGGGTGGTGAAAAATCAAGAGTAAGGTAAAATTTTTATTTTTATCTCCTTCTTTAGTTATGAGCCATACCATCTTATTCATCATTTCCCTTATATGTTTTCTTCCCAAGTTTCTTTCTTTTCTTATTTTAGTGATGGTGGAAACCTTAACCGAATGATTTTTAGAGTTCTTACTTTGGTTGTGGTCTTTGTTAGAGAAAAGGGCAAAAGAGGCCAAAAATAGGTCATGGTTTTAAGAGATGTTGCCAATGAGAAAAAAAATTTTCCTCAATTGCTCTCTTGTAGCTGAGACCATAAAACCCACATTTTCTTTCAACTTTCTTCTTCTTTTTTCATTTTCTTTTATTTCCATGTTAACCTTTATTGTATACATCTTGGAAGTTTTGGTTTAAGTTGAATATTGTGGTGGTTATGAGGTAACTGAAATGGGTGTAAAATAGTTTGGATTGTTGGTTAGATATTAAGTTCAATTTAGTTAGGTTAATGAATTAATTGAATTAATTAAATGAAATAAGTGAAATAGATGAAAGGGTAAAATTTTAGAGAACTTATAGTTTGTAATCCGTGGCTAGAATGAGGTATATAAAACTAATTAAGGTCTATATGAATGGGGTTAGAAGAATTTGAGAGATTAATTTTTTGGACCTAAAACTAATTGGAAGAAGCTCAAGGATTGAATTAAATCTCAAACTACTAAACAAATGGATTAAGGACTTGAGACCTTAATGGCAGAAGGTTGACCGAGAACATGAGTGGAATAAAACCTAGACATTGACATTTAAACTGGACTATTTAAAAAGGGATGAGCTTTGAATTGAAAATGGGTTGTACCTAAAATATAAAGAATTAAAAGAAAATAAAACTAGGAAGAAAATTTTGTCATTGCTAAGATATGTATAGGCCTATTAAGGAACCCTTAATAATAATGATGGAGCAATTCAAATAGGCAAAATGAAATAAGGAAAATAAACCTAACGTGAAATTTATAAATATATAGCAATAACTTTTAGATGCGCTGCAAATAATGATAATCATTGTATATTGTGCTTACTTTGATAAATGTGCCATGCAATTGGGACTCAAGTAATATGTTAACCACGTGGGATTCAATTTGGATAGATATAAAAAAATATAAATTGATGTAGGAGATGCCGATTTTTATTTAAAAAAGGACAATGTTTCAACTATTAAAAGAATTATTATACTCCCAAATTCCTAATATTTAAATTATATATATTCTGGTAGGTACACCCATAATGCCATTGCCTGTGCCGGATAAAGGAAAGAGGCCGACAGACACGAGAAAAGAGTAATTAGGTTTGTATAAGCTTTATGGCAATAGCCATTGAAATAAAATTTTCAATATGATATAAATAAAATGATACGATAATTACATGTGGTATATACGTAATATATGAATGTTATGTGCACGATATATATATATATATATATATATATATATATATATAGTGTGTGTGTGTGTGTATATATATATATATGCAAGGTATATATATGGTATATGTGAGATGCATGTACAATATATGGCTGGTATATTTGAGCTAGATGAATATGTTAAGGATATAATGGTTACATAAATAAATTATATTGATATCATGATTTAAGCTCATGAATAAGTCTGAACAGTATAGGGTAACTTGTTGTCATGCTAATAGGGTCATATAGCTTTGTCTAGGATAGACGACTTTGGCTGGGATATATGGCTTCAGCCAGGACTTACGGCTTTGATAGGGACATTCAACTGTTAGCTGAAAATATATGTATAGGCGCCTTTTTCATACGACCACGAGGTTAGGATATCCTTTTATGTTTCCCTAGGATATAGTCTAGACGACTTAATTTATGGGCATAAGAGGTAACATCCTGTAGTTATAAATTTCAATGTTAATGTGTTACTTTATGTAATGGTATGAAATGTCATGATGTATGGACTATGTTATTTTTGAAGAGCACACTAATATAACATGTATAAATTCTATTTATGTGAAAAGTTGATTGTTTTTATAAAGCTAGCACCACTGAGCTAAAACTCAGTGTGGAAGTTTATTTTTCTCTTGCATAGGTATTAAGATAAGGGATATGAGTGGCAAGTTATCTGAAAGACCTGTCAGATTTGTGGATTCCATGTGGAGCAGAGCAACAGTAGTAGCCACCCAGATAGGGTTGGTTTGTTTTTATACTACTTATATATGTATAAAATTATCTATAATATACCTATATATCTATCTATCTATCTATCTATCTATATATATATATATATATATATATATATATATATATATATATATATATATATATATATATGTACATAATAATAATAATAATAATAATGTATATCCACATGTATATTTAATAATGTATTAAATATTTTACCAAACAGGTGGATAGCGACATCAACTTACTTGATTATTACGTAAGAAAGTGGAGAGGGGTGGGGGTGTTGTAGATCCATTGTGTGAAAGTGGAATGCTTGGTTTTAGATATGTTTTAATACGTTTTCTACATCTTGATAAACCCAAATTCATGTTTATGACTAAGGGTTCATGACGCTGAATCCTCTACACAAAATGCTTAGTTTGGATAGTAGCCTTCACAGTTTGTTTCATGACTTCACAATATGGTTCACACTTGTGAATGGGTATTCACAATCATTAATTATTATACCTATAAATCTTCAAATCGAACAAATTCATTCACGCCCAAAGTCACGGTCAATTTCATAACCAAATAAGTTGTGAAGCATGGTTTTATACCTGTGAAGTTATCTTCACAATCGTGAACTAGAGTGAAAGAGAAAAATGAATAATGGTTGAGTTGTATGATTTGATATGTTTCAATTATGGTATATTACGATGTCTTCTATATCTAAAAACATGTTAGGAGTATAAAATGCATTTGAATTAGCATATATGGTATATTGTATGGGATAATGGTTATGTATACATGTTGGTATACAATGGTGTGAACTAGGATACGAATAAGATAATAAATGGTTGAAGTCACATGCTTGTAACACAATTCCATTTATAATATGCTTTGATGTCTTTTTACATGGAAGCATGCTATATGTGTGAGTATACATGAAAACTCATGGTTTAGCATATGATGATAAATTATGGAGAAATATTCACAAATACATATTATAACATGACAAGATGAATTATGTACGGAACTTTACCTGAAGCATGCAATCTATGAAATGTTGTACATATTAATAAGCTAAGGTGAATATTTAAAGGTTATATTTTGTAACAACCGATTATATAGGTACAACATTGCAATTATATAATAAGATGTTACATTAACTAATGCTAAAAGTTAGTAAAATTAAAAACCTTTTTAAAATATAGTTTTGTGAAAATTCTAGCACTTAGTTACATTTTTAGGAAAATATTTTTAAAAATATTATCTTTCCAAGATTATTTCAAAGTTCATTATGTTATCACCTACTTAATCTCATGATGTTCAACTTTTAATAACATGTATCAATAGAGCATTATTAAACCCTTCACGAATTTTAAAATACATATATTGCATGTACTACTTTATTATATAATTATTACATGCCGAAATGAAATATGAAATAAAATGATGAATATGTGTCCACAATTACAAGTTATCACTAATGATATGAGTTATACATATAAACTTAGTGGCAGACTCTTCTCTTCTCTATCAAAGTTGATCAAAATAGTTTCAAACTTGCGTGTGAGGAAACACTCACACGCTAGGCCATAATGGTTAATGGTAAAAAAGGTATCTACAAATATAATCAAATGATCATACATTCTATTAACAAAGACACAAGTACTAATTGTTCATTTGACCATTTAATATCTCTAGTTACCGTTATTTTATTTCAAACATTTCCTTTACTTTTCAACATACATGCTATTCCATTTTTCCAAATCTTAACTATAAGAGTATTATGCCATATGTATAACATTTATCATTCAAGGTGTTTCTTAAATCAAGACATTTACCAATCTATTTGCAAGTTTTATTCCTAAATAAACAATAAAATATTTATATATCTTTAATTTGGTATTACCTTAATTATATCCCTTAACTTCCGTTAAATCACTCATTAATAAGAGAGGTCTAATATTTTGTTATAGCATCATCTATACTCATATCATGTTAAAGATTCCAGGTTTTTAGCATATTATCATCTCCTAGTTATTTTTACTACATGCCTACTTATTCCACTTAAGGTGTTGCCCAGATATTAGACCAAGAAGGGGGGTTGAATTGGAGTTTCAAGAAATTAAACTTTAAAGTGCGGAAATAAATAATTAATTTTAGGAGGGATAGAGAAAATCAGACATAAAGCTTTATAGAGGTTCGGGTGTTAATAAACCATACTCCTCTCCCCAGTCACAATTGGGAGTTTCACTAACACACTAAGTGTTACAATGGAGTTTTACAAGCTCACTCCCAACTATGGTGTTTCTCACAATGGCTCACACCTAACCCAGAAATCCATTGTGTTTTAATGGCTCACACAATAATCAATTCCTTGTGTTTTACAGGCTCACACAAACAACCTTCACTTTGTGTTTTACAGGCTCACATAAACAACCTTTTAATTTGTGTTTTGGAGGCTCACACAACTAACCCTTATAAGTGTTCTACTCTTAACCCAGAAATATCCAAAGTTCACTTGAGTAAAGATTACACAGAGAACCACTTACAAATCTTAATTGCTCAAATATGAAGAGCAAAAAGATTTTCACAGAGAATAGGTTTTGTTCTCAAAGTATGAAAGTACAAATAGCTTGTAATCAGAATTAAATTCAAAGTATATGCTATTCTTTTGTTATTCTCTTCATTCTCTTGTATTTAATACATAAATGACTTCCATTTATACTCCAATGGCTGAATATAGCTGTTGGCGTTGCATTAAATACGAAACTAGCCGTTGTACCAACCAAAAAATCGCGCCTGACATTTTTCTCTTTCATTATTCACGGGCGTGACTAAGCTTGTCAAGTGAGTGACATTTCTTCCCAAGCCATGACTGAAGTGGTGACCTTAGTCGTGAAGCTCTCTGGAATGTTTTGACATATAGAGTCACAGGTGTGACATACTCATTCACGAGCATGACAAGCTTCCCAGCCGTGATCCAAGTGGTGACTCTGGTCGTGAAGCTCTCTGGATGAAATTGTATGAATCTTCATGGGGGTGACACCATTATTCACGGGGGTGACTGAAATCCCCACTTCACGGTTTGTTTTTCCTTCATGGCCGTGAACTTTAAAAGTTGGTTTTTGGTAACGGTTAGCTTCTTTCACGGGAGTGACTATAGAGTCACGGGAGTGAACATGCTACTTTTTGAAATTTGTCTTTCAGGGATTATTCTTCCAATTCTCCATTCTTGCAATTTTAATCCATGTCCTGTATAATATACTTACAAAAACAAGTATGTTAAATACAATATTGCTATTTTATTTGTTATCATCAAAATGACGGAAATACCCTTCAAGGTTTAACAATCTCCCCCTTTTTGATGGTGACAAATAATCTAGCAATATGTGATTTTGAGAAGTCTCCCCCTCAAAATATACTTAGGATAAAAAGTTTATAATGTGCAAGAATAGTAAATAATGATGTAGCATTGAAATAAACTTACTAGATTTTAAGTATATGCAAGTTATATGAGAAGTATATCCAATATATACCATAATTCCTTTTTAAGATATGAAGTATATGTAAGGTATATTTAAGGTATATCATGGCATATTTATATTTGTAACTTGCTTTAAGGTATATGCAAAGTATACTTAAGGTATATCTAAAGTATATAAAGCTCAATTTTCCAATTATATACTTTGCATATGAAATTTTGAATCAAGATTTTTAATCCATTTCAAAGTCAATTCAATTTTAATTATTTGATACAAAATTCATTTACCTTAATATATATTGCTAGTTTCTTCTTATGTTGCTAGTTTGATATCATTTTCCCTATCATATATTGCCTATCATATATTGCTAGTTTTCTCCCCCTTTTGTCATCAATCAAAAAAGGATATGAAGATATATGAATGAAGTAAACAAAAGCAAATATATATAACATAAAGGAATGGATACAAACAAAGTTAAAATATTCATAAATGAAATTTTAAAAATTTCTACACACCAACAAACATAAACAAAATACATAAACAAAGGACAAACAACTTTAGGCTACACTCTAGCCTAACTCCTAGCCGGACATCCTATCACGAAGCCTAGCCACTTCAGCCTCAAGGCTGTCCATACGAGACTCCATGAAGTCTTTGAGATTTTCTAACCTCTCATCCATCGAAGTCTGGAGCTGCTCAAAACGTGGTGCCAAGAGGTCGACCACCTGCTGCGCTAAGGTCGGTGTGGAAGCCGAGGACTGTCCAATGTCCTGCTCAGCTGCTGGAGGTGCTTTCTCAACCCGAGCCCTCTTCTTCTGCTGGACTCCCTGGAGGCCTGCTTTATAATCCTCCATGTCATTATCTTCCCAAATGATCTCCCCAGCAGTGTCAGTGAAGCGATAGAAGATATCGTTCTGGAAAACGGTTCTGATAGCCGCTCCCCTCTTGATGAATGACTCGACATCCAAGCGATCTCGAGGATGTGCAGGGATGATGTTGAAGTGATGTGCATCCAACTTTAGATAATTAAGCTTCACTGCGATATGGGTGACATATGCCCCAATCAAAATATCTCCAGTGGGCTTGGTGGCAATGGAGAGAAGATGGTTAGCAAACCATCTGGAAAGTGCCACTGTGACTCCTCTTCAAGCCATCTCAAGGAGGAAGAGTTCTGACTTCTTGATTGTCCCATTACTCTCTCCCGTAGCAAATATGCTTTAGGTTAGGAACCTATGCAAATATCTATATACTGGGGCCACGAGATGAGTGCTCTTTGTCTTCTTCACGTCCCAGCTACAATTATAGCCAAAATGTGTCTAGGCTAGAGGGGCTGAGAATTCTACCTCAGTATCATTCAGGATGCCATCAGATGGTAGGTTGAACAATTCCCTAAATGCGATGGCGCTGAGGGTGTTAGGATTGTTGCAAAGTTGAAATTTCACCTCTCCAGTAGGTGAAACCTGCAATGTGCTGAGGAATTCTAGTATTGGCTCCCTCAGGGTCGGCTGATGAATTTCAACAAAATCGTTGAGATGATAGCCTTATAGTTGCTCTGTCATAGCCGTCTCAAGCCCGAGACTTCGGACTGTCTGCCATTCGAAGGACCTTGATGACAAAAGAGGTATCTTCTTCAAAGTTGCATACCGAGGATGACAATTCTCCGGAATGCGGTTCATGAGGTAATCTGCATACCTCTTAGGAGTATGGGACTTCTTTCTCTTTCCCTTGGATGAAGCAGACTCCATTTTTGAAGAAATTGGTTGAAGATGAAGTTGGAAAGATTTGGACAGAAAACTCAAGGAAAACCCTAGAAATGTATGATTTCTGATGAAGATTCGAACTTTTGGTGGTATTTATAGGAAAAGTTTAAGTCTTTGGGGTCAGAATCTTCAATGTCTTAATGAATGAGAGTAAATGAGAGCAGTTTTGGGAGATGGAGAGTTGAAATGAAGGTTGTAACTGGCTGTTCTCTTATATATTCGATACATTCACGGGTGTGAAGTAGGTCTTCACGGGCGTGAATGGTCGTGTTCACGGTTTGCTGAAGGAGTGTTCCATCCGTGAATGAAAACGTGAGTAAGTTCATGGGAGTGATCTTTGAATGTCACGGGCGTGAATGATCATCGATCACGGGGGTGAATAAATGGTCACGGGCGTGAACTGTTGAATTTCACCACTTATGCCCATGAAGCAAGTCGTAACTCAAGGCAGGAAAACTTCTGTGAGTTTTGGGGTGTAATTGTTCATGGGAGTGAAAATTCATCACGGGCGTGAAAGTCTCTTTTCACAGGCGTGACTCAAGCCATGAAAATAAATTTTCACCATTTGAAGCCATGAACCATGTCGTGAACCAAGTCGTGAACGACACTGCCTCTTTGGGCCATTTAAGTCACGGGCGTGACTCCCTTAAATTTTCATCAAATTAAAATTAAGTCCTAAAACAAGACTAAATCATTTCACCAAAGATTTTACTCCTTAAAACATGAATTCTCATCAAACTTTCTATCTTATAACTTGTGATATGATTTAAGATCAACAATTAAAATTTCATATTTTTGCAATCACAAGGTTAATCCATCAATCATACCAAGTTCTCTTCTAATGAAATTAAATCTTTCCTCATTTAGAGACTTAGTGAAAATATCTGCTAATTGATTTTCTGTGCTTATAAATTCTAATGCAACATCTCCATATTGAACATGATCTCTAATAAAGTGGTGTCTTATGTCAATATGCTTGCTTCTTAAGTGTTGAATAGGATTCTTTGAAAGATTTATAGCACTTGTGTTGTCACATTTTATAGGTATATGGTTCATCTCATGACCATAGTCCTTAAGTTGTTGTTTCATCCAAAGAATTTGTCTACAACAACATCCAACTGCTACATATTCAGCTTCAGCAGTTGAGAGAGCAACTGAAACTTGTTTCTTGCTAAACCAAGAAAATAAGCATTCTCCAATGAAGTGACAAGTACCTGAAGTACTTTTCCTATCCAAAAGACTACCAGCATAGTCTGCATTTGAATATCCTATAATATAAAAAGATGAATTCATAGGATACCATAATCCTAGATGCAATGATCCATGTAAATATCTTAAAATTCTTTTTACTGCATTCAAATGAGATTATTTAGGACATGATTGAAATCGTGCATACAAGCAAACACTATACATAATATCGGGTCTAGAAGCAGTAAGATATAAAAATGATCCGATCATACCTCTATAAAGCTTTTCATTAATGCTTTTACCTTTTTCATATTTGTCCAATTTTGTTGATGTGCTCATAGGAGTCTTGGTATTTTTGCATCCTTTCATACCAAATTTCTTAATTAAATCCTTGGCATATTTGGATTGGTTGATAAATATGCCCTCATTGCTTTGCTTTATTTGTGGGACCAAGGAAATACTTAAGTTCTCCCATCATGCTCATTTCAAATTCCCTAGTCATGCACTTAGCAAATTCTGGACAAAACAACTCATTAGTAGAACCAAATATTATATCATCAACATAAATTTGAACAATTAGTATATCATGCTTATGCTTTTTGATGAATAGTGTAGTGTCAAACAACCTTTATACCCAGATATTAGACCAAGAAGGGGGGGTTGAATTGGAGTTTCAAGAAATTAAACTTTAAAGTGCGGAAATAAATAATTAATTTTAGGAGGGATAGAGAAAATTAGACACAAAGATTTATAGAGGTTCGGGTGTTAACAAACCCTACTCCTCTCTCCAATCGCAATTGGGAGTTTCACTAACACACTAAGTGTTACAATGGAGTTTTACAAGCTCACTCCCAACTATGGTGTTTCTCACAATGGCTCACACCTAACCCAGAAATCCCTTGTGTTTTAATGGCTCATACAATAACCAATTCCTTGTGTTTTATAGGCTCACACAAACAACCTTCACTTTGTGTTTTACAGGCTCACACAAACAACCTTTTAATTTGTTTTTTGGAGGCTCACACAACTAACCCTTACAAGTGTTCTATTCTTAACCCAGAAATACCCAAAGTTCACTTGATTAAAGATTACAGAGAGAACCACTTACAAATCTTAATTGCTCAAATATGAAGAGCAAAAAGATTTTCACAGAGAATAGGTTTTGTTCTCATAGTATGAAAGTACAAATAGCTTGTAATCAGAATTAAATTCGAAGTATATGCTATTCTTTTGTTATTCTCTTCATTCTCTTGTATTTAATGCATAAATGACTCCCATTTATACTCCCATGGCTGAATATAGCTATTGGGGTTGCGTTAAATACGAAACTAGCCGTTGTACCAACCAAAAAATCGCGCCTGACATTTTTCTCTTTCATTGTTCACGGGCGTGACTAAGCTTGTCACGGGAGTGACATTTCTTCCTAAGCCGTGACTGAAGAGGTGACCATGGTCGTGAAGCTCTCTGGAATGTTTTGACATATAGAGTCACAGGTATGACATACTCATTCACGAGCGTGACAAGCTTCCCAGCCGTGATCCAAGTGGTTACTTTGGTCGTGAAGCTCTCTGGATGAAATTGCATGAATCTTCATGGGGGTGACACCATTATTCACGGGGGTGACTGAAATCCCCACTTCACGATTTGTTTTTCCTTCATGGCCGTGAACTTCAAAAGTTGGTTTTTGGTAACGGTTAGCTTCTTTCACGGGAGTGACTCATAGAGTCACGACACTGAACATGCTACTTCTTGAAATTTGTCTTTCAGGGATTATTCTTCCAATTCTCCATTCTTGTAATTTTAATCCATGTCCTGTATAATATACTTACAAAAACAAGTATGTTAAATACAATATTGCTATTTTATTTGTTATCATCAAAATGACGGAAATACCCCTCAAGGTTTAACAATAAGAGATTTACACCTCTAATAATAAGGGATCCTTTCATTACAATAAGAGACAAAAGTCTCTTCAATATCATAGGAGGCATAGCCTCAAAACAATAGGAGAACATTATGTGACCAACACTCTTTATTAGTCATATGCAAAATCATGAACACACAATACTAATCCAACAATTCCTTTTAATACCATACAATTACCATTTACCTGTAGTATCCTTCCTTAGTAAATCACGATTTTGTCGCCTTTGCAATTTCTTAATAATATCCAATCCATCCTCATAATTTTACAAGCATAACTTGAATACATTACAACATAAATGGTTTCATCCATAGTAAGACATGTTTAATCACATTGGTGCCATGCATATACATCAACTACTTATATGTCATCACAATTTACATAAATATCAACTATTTATACATATACATCAATATAAATGGTCTCATCTGTAGCAAAACATGCTTAATCACATTGGTGCCATACATATACATCAACTATTTATATGTCATCATAATTTATTCACTGCACATATATGAGCATCAATCAAATATGTATATACATTGATATTAAAATGTAAAAAGTAAACAAATAGATATGTATGTCTCACTAGAGGTTTACTCACCTTGAATGTGCATTTCACCTTTGGAAAGCACTTAGGTCCCTAGCTTGAGCTCCATTTTAGTTCTTAGTGCACCTAAAATGATACAATATATACACCATAAGTCACTAAATGGTAGAATTCATATACCCAATAATAAAAATGCTTTACTAGCCCCATATAATGGCACATATCTTTCAATTCCATTGAGCTTTTAATCTAAAATTTTTATGACATCTGGAGGACTCATTTACCTGAATTTTTTTTTAATGTTTTAACCATCCTTGAATTCCCATCCTAAGTGGGTCAAAAATGCTACACAACTTGCTACAAGTGAAAATCGTAATGAACAATACCTAGCATCAAAATTTGTCCATAACTCTCAATCCTCTTATTATTGCTTTTTGAAATTTTATAGCACCTAGAGGGAATTTTACTTATGTTTTTCATATTTTAGCCATCCCAAATTCCCATTCTATAAAGGTAGAAATAACAAACAAATTTCCCATATTTGGTTTGTCATTACACAGAAAGTGTGAAACATAGAGTCATGACTCCTTCATTACTAATCCAAACTATATTCTATTTATTTCATATTAAACTTAAGTTATAAAGTAACATTTTTCTAGTTTATATGATCCTTAAATATGTCTCTAAAGTGTTCAAAAATCCAAGATCAAAACAGGGTTGAGATGGACCCTAATTTTCAAATTTGGGGTAAAAGCGAAATCCACTTGAAATCATTTTTTTTTTATTCTAATGCTTTAAAAAAGAATAAAATCAATAGATAAACTTACTTTATTGAAGATCTAGATCAATCTTGCCTTAGAATCCTCTTACCTTTATTTTTCTCACTTCTTCCTCTCTTCCTTTTCCACTTTCACATGTCTTCCTCTTCCTTAGTCGACTTTCTATTTTTTTATACAGTCTAAGCTCATTTACTTTCTAGCTCCTTTTTAACAATATTCTTCTTCATATGATTCATGCCATCTTTGGTCATTCTACCTTAGATAAAACCCTACTTTGGGATTCTTAACCAATAAATAATTCTTTCCAAAAATGTGCACTATCATATACTCAATGAAATCCTCAATGTATGCTGTTGTATATTCTATAAAAACCTTAATTTATACTATCGTATAATCGATGTGTACTACAGTTTACTCTTTGAAATCCTTAATGCATATTACGGTATACTCGATGTATACACTACAATATACTTTTTGAAATCTTCACTGTATACTACCGTATACTTAATATATACTACAATATATATCATAAGAGACAATTAAATCATACTTTCAAAGTATGGTATTACCCCATTCTAAGCCTATATATATATAAGTTGAGGATGCTTATGGTTAATTCATAAAAAAGGAAGAAACATGTGTGATTAATCATATTCATTTTTTGTAAGCATCCACATACATGTAAGTATGATATATATAAAGACATGAACCTGTTAGAGAGGTGCCTTAAAGGTAATCACTTTAGGCACTTGAGATACTAATTTATAATTAATAAAATACTTTTTCATTATATTGGTGTTCATTCACATATGATTTTTTTAAGATCTTAGACTATTTAATGAAGTCCTTCATATGTAACATGTAACCTCAGGCGATTTAGGCCCCGATTGCACTTGAGTGTAGTCAATTCACTTTTTACCACTTTGGATGGATTATCCATTAAGTTGATTAGAAGAAATATATGTTAATAAGATAATCTGATTGCATGGGGTTTCAATATCTATTATTTTTGATCGAGGTCCACGATTCACATCACAATTTTGGAAAAGTTTGTAACAAGCATTGGAGAATCAACTTGCTTTTAGTATAGTTTTCCTGCCATAGATAGATGGATAATTAGATTGGGTAATTCAATGGTTGGAAAACATGCTTAGAAGCTATGTAGTTGACTTTAAGGGTGGCTGGGATAAGTATTTTCCATTGATGGAGTTTGCATACAACAATAGCTCTCAAGCTAGTCTAGGCATAACACCATATGAAGCTTTATATGGTAAGAGATGTTGAACACTTTTACATTGGACCAAACTTGGTGAAAAAAGTTAGTGGGTTTAGAATTGGGGCAATAGATAGAGGAGAAGGTAAGATTAATAAAAGATCGATTAAAAGCTGCAGTTAACCGATAAAAATTCTACTCTGATTTGAAGAGGAAGGATATTGAATATGCTGTTGGAGACAAAGTATTTTTAAAAGTCTCACCTTGGAAGAAAATACTTCTCTTTAGTAGAAAAGGGAAAATGAACCCTAGATTTATTAGACAAAAATGAAATACTTGAATGTGTGGGACTGTTAGTTTATCGGTTGGCCTTACCACCATAATTGGATAAGATCCACAATGCGTTTCATGTCTCGATCCTAAGATACAAATTAGATCTGACATATGTAATACATGTGAAATCTATAAAGGTGCAACCAGATTTGACCTATGAAGAAGAGCATATGGCAATCTTAGCTCGAGAAGTCAAGGAATTGCGGAATAAAAAGGTACCATTGGTAAAGGTCCTATAGTGCAATCATGTAGTGGAAGAAGCCATTTGGGAGAGTGAAGAAAAGATGAGAGCTTAAGATCCTCAGTTATTTAGCCCTAGCTAATTAGGGAAATTTTGAGGATAAAATTTTCTTTAGGAGGAGAGAATTGTAAGCTCCAGCGATTTCAGCCTCAATCACGCATGATCATAGTTAGGTACACTAGTCCGATTGGAGTTTAAATTTAGACCATTAAAACATGATAAATTATGTAACACCTGCTAAGTAGGGCCTAGTTATAAGATGGTTTAGAGATGTTATAAGTGTGTTTAAGAGTTTGGTTAAAGGAAAAAAGTCAAGAAAAAGGGTGAGAGAAGTATAAAGTACCATGTTCATACCCGTGAATATTATTTTCAAGATGGTTCATTTGTTCTAGAACTCGAAGTTCCTCATACCATAGATCAATTCATTTGTTCTTCCTTGATTTCTAGACCTTAAGCACCTATACCAACATTAAAGATTAAGTTTAAAAGGTTCTTGAGAGAGAAAGGCAAGAGAAAGGTTATGTTCTTGAAAGACTGACCCAAAGAGGAAGAGAGGAGTCTAAAATCCTTCATCCCAATAATGCTTCCTTGATTTGGTAAGGAATCACATTTCTCCTTATTCTTTTCAAGATTTCATAGTCTCTTTTCATGTAGAATCCATTTATGGTAAAACTCATTACTAAATGGGTTAGGGTTTTAATTATTCATGAGTTTTTATGGTTTAAGACCTATGTTTAAGCTTGATTAAGGTTATAGTATGCTTTAGAGATGAGCTAAGTGTGGTTAAGGCTATGTAAAGGGGTTAAAGTTAGAGTTTATCTTGTTTAAGCTTTTGAAGGTTAAGTTATGGTTATATAGATTGATATATATGTTATATGTGATAGGAGTTGGAAGTGGAGGTAGTGAAACCCACCAAAAAGATAGATAAGCTTGAGAAAATCTTAGTCTTCGAGGCTCCATTAGAGCTATGTTTATATATGCATTTAAATTCTAAAATCTGGCATGTTGCATGTTAGATGTGTGATAAATGAATTGTATGCTTTAAATGTGTTGCCCAGATATTAGACAAAGAAGGAGGGCTGAATTGGAGTTTCAAAAAATTAAACTTTAAAGTGCGGAAATAAATAATTAATTTTAGGAAGGATAGAGAAAATCTGACACAAAGATTTATAGAGGTTCGGGTGTTAACAAACCCTACTCCTCTCCCCAATCGCAATTGGGAGTTTCACTAACACACTAAGTGTTACAATGGAGTTTTACAAGCTCACTCCCAACTATGATATTTCTCACAATGGCTCACACCTAACCCAGAAATCCCTTGTGTTTTAATGGCTCACACAATAACCAATTCCTTGTGTTTTACAGGCTCACACAAACAACCTTCACTTTGTGTTTTTACAGGATCACACAAACAACCTTCACTTTGTATTTTTACAAGGTCACACAACCAACCTTTACTTTGTGTTTTTACAGGCTCACACAAACAACCTTTTAATTTGTGTTTTGGAGGCTCACACAACTAACCCTTACAAGTGTTCTACTCTTAACCCAGAAATACCCAAAGCTCACTTGAGTAAAGATTACAGAGAGAACAACTTACAAATCTTAATTGCTCAAATATAAAGAGCAAAAAGATTTTTACAGAGAATAGGTTTTGTTCTCAAAGCATGAAAGTACAAATAGCTTGTAATAAGAATTAAATTCGAAGTATATCCTATTCTATTGTTATTTTCTTTATTCTATTGTTCTTAATGCATAAATGACTTCCATTTATACTCTCATGGCTGAATATAGCTGTTGGGGTGCATTAAATACGAAAGTAGTCGTTGTACCAACCAAAAAATTGTGCCTCACATTTTTCTCTTTCATTGTTTGTAACATCCTTGACCTTCCCCACATGCATTTAATTGAACATAAGCATCTTGCATACAATTCAATTGAACACATGCATTTCATACGTATTTTCGGAGGGACAAGTTTATGACACGCACTAGCTACGTGTCCTAGTATTTGGCACTTGTATCGAGTCGCACTTGTGTAATTATAATCTAAATGAAGATAACAAACCATTAGAAATAAATTGAATAAGGTGACTAAATTAAAGTAAGAAAAATGATTAGATTAATATTAGTAAACATTTACATTGTTAATTTAGTTAAATCGGGCCAAATGATTAAGCTATATTATTGTGTGAATTAGTGGAATTATAAATATATGTAAATAATAATAATAATATAAAGAAAATAAAATGAAAATGACACAAAAGAGAAATAGAAGAGAAGAGAAATGAGAAATGAGAAGAGAAAAGAGAAGAGAAGAAGAGAAAATGAGAAAATGACAAAAAAAAACAAAAGGTTGGCTTTATCTTTCTTCCTCATTTCTGCCTCCTCACTTCAGCCCCGACTTCTTCTTTAATTTCCTCCATTTCAGACTTAAAGTCTTCCTTGTTTCACCTAGTGTTTGAAGCTAATTGATCCCTTTCAAGGTTGTTCTTGGTAAGTAATCAATTCTTATTGCTATAGGGTTGATTTGAGTTGCTTAGGTTCAATATTAGGCACTGAATTGCACCCCGATTTTGATATTAATAGAAATTGATTGTGGAAATGTGTAAAACACAAAAGTTGTTCCTTTATATCTTATATTTGTTTATATGTAAACATTTTTTCAAGATGTTATGTATAGGGAGAGATATGCTCTTCGTACTGAAACTGGTCAGGGTGTAAACCCTAACCAAGTTAGCTACTGTGTGGTTTGATATCGAATATGTTAAAGCCCTTATTTGAAGTCTATCAAAACATAAAAGTTATATATATATATATGTGTTTTGTATTTGTATACCAAATTTCAGGTTCATAGTTCTTGTAAATGGTGAGTTATGGTGAATGGAACCATGACTATTCCATGGTTTGAACTGCCTACTGAGTGCCCTGGGCAGATCCAGTACATTGGTTGGATAATTTGAGCTTGTTAGAGCTACATTATGTAAATTATCAAAACATGAAAGTTATATGTATATGTCTTAGATAAATATTGATACTAATTTTAGCTTAATTTGTTATCTATAGACTAAGTTATGGCCTTTGTAAGTCATACTGGTCCGGAAGCCAATTCTATTCTGGAACAGTAAAATTGTTGTTATAATTTTAAGCCCTTAGAGACATAATTGAAAAAAGTTGTAAACATGAAAAATGTTCCAAATAAACCCATATAAGTGTCTGTAAATTTTCATTAAAATATTACTTATAGATTATAAGTTATGATGAACCAAAATGAGTACCCTGAAACTGCCTAAAGGCAGAAAATAAGGCAGAAAACAGAATACTGTTAGAAATTCCAAAAAATATTGTACAATGATCCAATTGGTCTGAAATTTGAATATGTTCTATAATTATATGTTATTTTTAATTAGAAACAAGAATTAGATTAATCGGTCAAGTATAGAAAAATTTATAGGCTAAACAGTCCAATAAGGTCACACTGCCTCATAGGAAAAATTTTAACTATTGGCATGAACAATGCATATTAAATTGTTTAAGCCACATTAAGTCTCCCTAATCATGAGTTAATCGATTATGTTTTCATATTAGGCTCGCAACATAGTGGAGACCCACAACGAGCGGATAGTCAATAAGTTAGGGGTCGGAATCAAAGGAGAACGGTGAGTCTAATTATCGATTGAATTCTTTAGTGCAAATGATTGTTGCTTGCTATATGATTGTCATGATTTGCCCTTGATAATATGATGATGGATAAATTGTGACATTGTGGTATACATAAGTGGTATACTTGTGATATATTTGAGGTATATGTTTGACATATGTGATATATATACAGGGTATATGTATAGTATATGCGAGGTATTATGTGGCATATGAGGCATATATGCGGTATATGTATATTATATATGATAAGATGCATTGGTTGATGGATGCATAAGTACAAGAGCATATGCATATGGACTTAAATGGCATTGTGACTGTTAATCGATATTGTAAAGCAAAAGAAGAGGCCTATGGCCCAACAAATGTGCAAATGAAACAAATGATCAAGCTAGCTAACAAATGATCAAGCTAGCAATTGCAAATGCAAATGTTCACATGGCAAATATTCAGATGGAAACCCGGGGCAATGTCTGTTTAACTTGGTCACAACAAAACGAAATAAGCAAAGCATTTGCATACATGAAAAGTAATGATTATATGTTTCAAATTTATTGATACTTATATGATACTGATGAATGGAATGGAATACATGGTATATATTGGAATTGTGATTTATTACTATGAGTTGTTTGGTACTTTAGAGCTCATTGGATGGTTATTCTCACTGAGCCGCAACTCATCAATTTGCATCATTTTTCAGGTAAAGAAAAGTGATAGCTCATTTTGAGTAGCGTATAAAAGACATGGAGCACAGGTCACTTGCCGAGCCTCATCACTCTCTCTCCTTGCATTCCACACGAGCATGAAAACATGTCATCTGTATTTTGGACTTATATGTTTGAATATGCATTGCCACTCTTGATTAGTTTTGAAATGTATAAATGGAAACAACCCGTAATCCTTTGGATGTAAAGTTTATGTTTTAATATATGTGATATGTCGTATTGTGGTTTTTAATGTTGACATGCAAAGTCATTAGTTGATTTTACAGGATATGATATGAAAAAAAAATTTACTACCAATGTTATCAGGGTATTTTCTCTCTCCAACATGTAGTGTGTGATTATTTGATACAGAAATAGGTTATACTTAAATGCATATGATATGGTGTTACATTTTTGGTATCAGAGCAGGGATAGGTTCTATAGGAACATGCATATGCATAAGCGCATGATAACATATGCATCATATGTGTTGAACAGTATGTAGTGACATGCTTTCATCTATTTTAGGGACATCATAAGACATGATTCACCAAGGAGGGAGAGGCCGGCTGAAATGCATTCTCATGAGGCATCACCTCATTTATATAGAGATCAACCAGAACTAGGAGCTAGAGCTCCAGTACATGCATCACAGTCATCTCATGCAGAAGTACCCTATGAAAACCTAGAACAAGAAGTATATGATCCTGAAATGTACAAGGAAAGACGTTATGACAAGTTGAGGAAACATGGTGCAACTGATTTCAATGGCACAACAGACCCAGCAGAAGCTGAGACATGGCTGAAAAGGACACATAGGGTACTGAATATGATGAGATGTACTCCAGATGAGAAATTCGATTATGCAGTATCCTTACTGCAAGGAAATGCTTATGAATGGTGGGAGACAGTCCCTGACAGTGATGCACAACTATCGGTGTTGACATGTAATGATTTTCTCCTGGAATTTCAGAACAATTATGTGCCTGAAGCATATAAAGATGAGAAGAGGAAGGAATTCCTGAATCTGAAACAGGGGAATATGTCTATTGCGGAGTATGAAGTACAATTTAACAAGCTTTCCCACTATGCCACCTTCATGGTCTCTATTGAAAGAGACAAATGCAGGAAGTTTGAGGAGGGCCTCAAATATGAGATCAAAAATAGAATCACGACTACTGATCTTGATAATTATGCTAGGCTCAGAGCTGCTGCAATCAGAGCTGAACGGTTAATGAAAGAAGCTGGGGAACAACAAATAAAAAGGCCATCACGTGAATTCTTTGGTGAGTCTAGCAGAAGGTCAGGAAAAAGAGGTAGATATATGCCTGCACAGTCTGGTAACAGAGGTGGATACTTGAGCTCTAGAGGTCATGCTATGACTTCTTTTTACCCAGGCAGAGGGCAGAGCCAATATGTTGAACAGAGGCCCACATGTACTCATTGTGGTAGACAACATGCGGGTGAATGTAGAAGGCTCACAGGAGCATGTTATTTCTGTGGATCAATGGAGCACATGTATAGAGTCTGTCTAAATAGAGCCAAACTAGCAGAGACCAGTAGAGGCAGAGGAGTGTCTGAGACTACTGTTGAGGCACCGAGGGTCTACCCTACTAGTGGGACACAAGGCAGAGGAAGAGGCAGGGGCAGGACTGGTACAATGGGTAGATGAGTGACAAGATCTGAAGGTCAGAGTTCTAGACCCCCTACTCAGGCCAGGGTGTTTGCTATGACTAGACAGGAGGCGGTGGATGCTCCCGAAGTAGTTATCGGTAATATTTACATTTATGATATGTCAGCATATGCATTGATTGACCCAGGCTCCAGTCACTCATTTATATCATTGCATATGGCATCCAAATTGCATCAAAAGCATGAGCCTTTAGGGATTGAGATAAATGTGAGCACTCCACTAGGGATAGTAGTGGTTGTGAATAATGTCTGTCGTGATTGCTTGATATGCATTGATAAAGCTGAGTTAATAGCTGATCTGATTTTATTGCCAATATATGAATTTGATGTGATATTGGGAATGGACTGGTTAACTAGACATCATGCAATAGTGAATTGCTTTACTAAGGAAGTAATTTTGGAATCACCAAACCAGCCAAGGGTAGTATTTCTAGGTGAAAGGAAACTTGTGCCTACATGTCTAGTCTCAGCTGTAAAGGCATTTCGAATGATCAAAGGGGGATGTGAAGCATATTTAGCATATGTGACTGATACTAGAACCACTGATAGCTTGCTTGAAAATATACCAGTGGTAAGGGAATTTGCTGATGTATTCCCAGATGATCTACCTGGTTTACCACCAGATAGAGAGATAGAATTCACTATTGAACTAGTACCAGGAACAACACCAATATCAAGGCCACCCTACAGAATGGCCCCAGTTGAGTTGAAAGAACTGAAGGCCCAATTGCAGGAGTTACTTGACAAAGGGTATATTAGACCTAGTGTATCACCATGGGGAGCTCCAGTATTATTTGTTAAAAAGAAAGATGGAACAATGAGATTGTGCATCGATTATAGGCAACTGAACAAAATGATGGTGAAGAACAAATATCCATTGCCTAGGATAGATGATTTGTTTGACCAGTTGCAAGGAGCCCAAATATTCTTCAAAATTGATTTGAAATCAGGCTATTACCAGTTGAAGGTAGCAGAAGCGGATGTTCCAAAGACTGCCTTTCGAACCAGGTATGGGCATTATGAATTTTAATAATGCCATTTGGATTGACTAATGCTCCAGCTGCATTTATGGCTTTAATGAATAAGGTGTTTCAACCATGTTTGGATAGGTTTGTGATAGTATTTATTGATGACATATTGGTGTACTCAAAGAATAGGGGAGAACACGAACAACATTTCAAAATTGTGTTGCAAACTTTGAGGGAGAAACAATTATATGCCAAATTGAGTAAATGTGAATTCTGGTTAGATCATTTGGTGTTTCTTGGACATGTGGTGTCGTGTAAGGGCATAGAGGTTGACCCAAAGAAAATTGAGGCTATGGTAAATTGGAAAGCTCCTAAAAATATTTCAGAAATGCGTAGTTTTTTGGGTTTAGCCGGATATTATCGTAGATTTGTTGATGGATTCTCCTTAATTGCTAGCCCTTTGACTAAATTGTTGAGAAAGAATGTGCCTTTCAAGTGGACTCCAGAATGTCAGAGGAGTTTTGATGAACTAAAACACAGGCTAACCTCAGCACCAGTGTTAACCATCCCTACAGGTACAGGTGGGTTTACAGTATATAGTGATGCTTCTCACCAAGGCTTGGGATGTGTGTTGATGCAACATGGTAAGGTGATAGCTTATGCATCCAGACAACTGAGACCACATGAGATCTCATATCCAGTGCATGATTTAGAACTGGCTGCAGTCGTATTTGCATTGAAGATTTGAAGGCATTATCTGTATGGTGAGACATTCCAAATCTTCACAGACCATAAAAGCTTGGGTTATTTGCTGACACAGAAAGAATTAAACATGAGGCAGAGACGGTGGGTAGAGCTATTGAAAGATTATGACTGTACAATTGAGTACCATCCAGGGAAAGCCAATGTGGTAGCAGATGCATTAAGTAGGAAAGCCAGTAGCAGTGTAGCTCATTTACAAACATCCTCTTTTCCATATTTGATTCAATTACGATCCATGAATGTTGAATTAAATATGCATGATAGAGGATCACTGATTGCTACTCTTCAAGTTAGACCTATGCTAAAGGAGAGAATTAAAGAAACACAAAGCAAAGATCCTGAATTATGTGAGAAAATTGATGGGGTAAGGCAGGGAAATAATACAGAGTTTCATTTGCAGAATGATACACTGATGTTAAAGTCACGCATATGTGTTCCAAAAACTGAGAACTTATGTCAGGAAATAATGGAAGAGGCACACAATGCACCTTATGCAATGCACCCAGGGATGACAAAGATGTATCACAGTTTAAGGCCTCATTACTGGTGGCCAAGAATGAAGAAAGACATAGCAGAATATGTTTCTAAATGCTTGACATGTCAGCAGATTAAGATTGAACATCAAGCACCAATTGGTAAGTTACATCCATTGCCAGTGCCAGAATGGAAATGGGAGAAAATAAAGATGGATTTTGTCTATGGATTGCCAAGAACTCCACGGAAAAATGATGCAGTATGGGTAATTGTTGACAGGTTAACCAAGTCAGCACATTTTCTTCCAATCAGATGGGGATGTACACTCGAGGGTTTGGCAAAGTTATATGTGAATGAGATAGTCAGATTACATGGTATTCCAGTGTCTATTGTGTCTGATAGAGATCCACAGTTTACTTCACATTTTTGGGTGAGTTTACAAGATGCATTGGGAACAAAATTGAACTTCAGTACTGCATTCCACCCACAAACTGACGGACAATCAGAAAGGACCATACAAACATTAGAAGAAATGCTCAGAGCATGTTCTATGGAATTTAAAGGTGCTTGGGATGAATATATAGCATTGATTGAATTTGCCTACAACAACCAGTATCATAGCAGCATCCAGATGGCACCATATGAAGCATTGTATGGCAGAAAGTGTCGAAGCCCTATCATATGGGATGAAGAAGGTGCACGTGCATTAGAAGGGCCAGAGCTAGTGCAAGACACAGTGGATAAGATCAAGGTTATCAAGAGCAAGCTAAAGGCAGCACAGGATAGGCAGAAAAGTTATGTTGATCAGCATAGAAGGGAGATGGAATACGAGTTGGGTGAAAAGGTATTTCTTCGTGTGTCTCTATGGAAAGGGATAATTCGATTTGGCAAAAAGGGTAAATTGAGCCCAAGGTATATAGGGCCATATGAAATTCTTGAGAAGATCGGTCCACTGGCATATAGATTGGCGTTACCACCAGAGATGGCTCAGATACATAATGTGTTTCATGTGAGCATACTTAGAAGATACAGGTCAGAACCTACATATGTACTTAAGGATCAAGCCATTGAGATTGCAGAAGACATGAGTTATGTTGAGGAACTAGTGCAAATCATCGGATACAAGACTAAACAACTAAGAAACTGAGAAATACCTTTGGTTAAAGTATTATGGCGTAACCATTTACAGGAAGAGGCAACATAGGAAACAGAAGAAAATATGAAAAAGCAATATCCACACCTGTTTTCAGGTATTAATTTTGAGGACGAAATTTTTAAAAGGAGGGGAGAATTGTAACATCCTTGACCTTCCCCACATGCATTTCATTGAACATAAGCATCTTGCATACAATTCAATTGAACACATGCATTTCATACGTATTTTCGTAGGGACAAGTTTATGACACGCACTAGCTACGTGTCCTAGTATTTGGCACTTGTATCGAGTCGCACTTGTGTAATTATAACCTAAATGAAGATAACAAAGCATTAGAAATAAATTGAATAAGGTGACTAAATTAAAGTAAGAAAAATGATTAGATTAAGATTAGTAAACATTTACATTGTTAATTTAGTTAAATCGGGCCAAATGATTAAGCTATATTATTGTGTGAATTAGTGGAATTATAAATATATGTAAATAATAATAATAATAATATAGAGAAAATAAAATGAAAATGACACAAAAGAGAAATAGAAGATAAAATAAATGAGAAATGAGAAGAGAAAAGAGAAGAGAAGAAGAGAAAATGAGAAAATGAGAAAATGACAAAAAAAAAAAAACAAAAGGTTGGCTTTATCTTTCTTCCACATTTCTGCCTCCTCACTTCAGCCCCGACTTCTTCTTCAATTTCCTCCATTTCAGACTTAAATTCTTCCTTGTTTCACCTAGTGTTTGAAGCTAATTGATCCCTTTCAAGGTTGTTCTTGGTAAGTAATCAATTCTTATTGCTATAGGGTTGATTTGAGTTGCTTAGGTTCAATATTAGGCACTGAATTGCACCCCGATTTTGATATTAATAGAAATTGATTCTGGAAATGTGTAAAACAAAACTGTTGTTCCTTTATATCTTAGATTTGTGGATATGTAAACATTTTTGCAAGATGTTATGTATAGGGAGAGATATGCTCTTCGTACTGAAACTGGTCAGGGTGTAAACCCTAACCAAGTTAGCTACTGTGTGGTTTGATATCGAATATGTTAAAGCCCTTATTTGAAGTCTCTCAAAAACTAAAAGTTATATATATATGTGTTTTTTATCTTTATACCAAATTTCAGGTTCATAGGTCTTGTAAATGGTGAGTTATGGTGAATGGAACCATGACTGTTCCATGGTTTGAACTGCCTACTGAGTGCCCTGGGCAGATCTAGTACATTGGTTGGATAATTTGAGCTTGTTAGAGCTATATTATGTAAATTATCAAAACATGAAAGTTATAGGTATATATCTTAGCTAAATTGTGGCACTAATTTTAGCTTAATTTGTTATCTATATACTAAGTTATGTCCTTTATAAGTCATACTGGTCCGGAAGCCAATTCAATTCTGGAATAGTAAACTTTTTGTTATAATTTGAAGCCCTTAGAGACATAATTGATAAAAGTTGTAAACATGAAAAATGTTCCAAATAAACCCATATAAGTTTCTGTAAATTTTCATTAAAATATTACTTATATATTATAAGTTATGATGAACCAAAATGAGTACCCTGAAACTGCCTAAAGGCAGTAAACAAGGCAGAAAATAGAATACTCTTAGAAATTCCACCAAATATTGTACAATGATCCAATTGGTCTGAAATTGGAATATTTTATATAATTATATGTTATTTTTAATTGGAAACAAGAATCAGATTAATTGGTCAAGTATAGAAAAATTTATAGGCTAAACAGTCCAATAAGGTCACACTGCCTCAGGAAAAATTTTAACTATTGACATGAACAATGCATATTAAATTGTTTAAGCCACATTAAGTCTCCCTAATCATGAGTTAATCGATTATGTTTTCATATTAGGCTCGCAACATAGTGGAGACCCACAAGGAGCGGATAGACAATAAGTTAGGGGTCAGAATCAAAGGAGAACGGTGAGTCTAATTATCGATTGAATTCTTTAGTGCAAATGATTGTTGCTTGCTATATGATTGTCATGATTTGCCCTTGATAATATGATGATGGATAAATTGTGACATTGTGGTATACATAAGTGGTATACTTGTGATATATTTGAGGTATATGTTTGACATATGTGATATATATACAGGGTATATGTATAGTATATGCGAGGTATTATGTGGCATATTAGGCATATATGCGGTATATGTATATTATATATGATAAGATGCATTGGTTGATGGATGCATAATTACAAGAGCATATGCATATGGACTTAAATGGCGTTGTGACTGGTTAATCGATATTGTAAAGCAAAAGAAGAGGCCTATGGCCCAACAAATGTGCAAATGAAACAAATGATCAAGCTAGCAATTGCAAATGCAAATGTTCACATGGCAAATGTTCACATGGAAACACGGGGCAATGTCTGTTTAACTTGGTCACAACAAAATGAAATAAGCAAAGCATTTGCATACATGAAAAGTAATGATTATATGTTTCAAATTTATTGATACTTATATGATACTGATGAATGGAATGGAATACATGGTATATATTGGAATTGTGATTTATTACTATGAGTTGTTTGGTACTTTAGAGCTCATTGGATGGTTATTCTCACTGAGCCACAACTCATCAATTTGCATCATTTTTCAGGTAAAGAAAAGTGATAGCTCATTTTGAGTAGCGTATAAAAGACATGTAGCACAGGTCACTGGCCGAGCCTCATCACTCTCTCTCCTTGCATTCCACACGAGCATGAAAACATGTCATCTGTATTTTGGACTTATATGTTTGAATATGCATTGGCACTCTAGATTAGTTTTGAAATGTATAAATGGAAACAACCCGTAATCCTTTGGATGTAAAGTTTATGTTTTAATATATGTGATATGTCGTATTGTGGTTTTTAATGTTGACTTGCAAAGTCATTAGTTGATTTTACAGGATATGATATGAAAAAAAAATTTACTACCAATGTTATCAGGGTATTTTCTCTCTCCAACATGTAGTGTGTGATTATTTGATACAGAAATACGTTATACTTAAATGCATATGATGTGGTGTTACATTGTTCAAGGGCATGACTATGTTTGTCACGGGGGTGACATTTCTTCCTAAGCCGTGACTAAAGTAGTGACCTTGGTCGTGAAGCTCTTTGGAATGTTTTGACATATAGAGTCACGGGCGTGACAAACTTCCCAGCCATGATCCAAGTGGCGACTCTGGTCGTGGAGGTCTCTGGATGAAATTGCAAGAATCTTCACGGGGGTGACACCTTTATTCATGGGGGTGACTGAAATGCCCACTTCAAGGTTTGTTTTTCCTTCATGGCCGTGAACTTCAAAAGTTGGTTTTGGTAACGGTTATCTTCTTTCATAGGAGTGACTGATAGAGTCACGTCAGTGAACATGCTACTACTTGAATTTTTCCTTTCAAGGATTATTCTTCCAATTCTCCATTCTTGCTATTTTACTCCATGTCCTATATAATATACTTACAAAAACAAGTATGTTAAATACAATATTGCTATTTTATTTGTTATCATCAAAATGACGAAAATACCCCTCAAGGTTTAACAATCTCCCCCTTTTTGATGGTGACAAATAATCTAGCAATATGTGATTTTGAAAAGTCTCCCCCTCAAAATATCCTTAGGATAAAAAATTTATGATGTGCAAGAATAGTAGATAATGATGTAGCTTTGAAATAAACTTACTAGATTTTAAGTATATGCAAGTTATATGAGAAGTATATCCAATGTATACCATAATTCCTTTTTAAGACATGAAGTATATGTAAGGTATATTTAAGGTATATCATGACATATTTATATTTGTAACTTGCTTTAAGGTATATGCAAAGTATACTTAAGGTATATCTAAAGTATATAAAGCTCCATTTTGCTAATTATATACTTTGCATATGAAATTTTGAATCAAAGTTCAAAGTTTATAATCCCTTTTATTCTATGTCAATTCATAATCCAATTTTAATTTTTGATTCAAAATTCATTTACCTTAATATATATTGCTATTTTCTTCTAATGTTGCTAGTTTGATACCATTTTCCTATCATATATTGCCTATCATATATTACTAGTTTTCTCCCCCTTTTATCATCAATCAAAAAAGGATATGAAGATATATCGTTCTGGAAAACGATTCTGACAGCCGCTCCCATCTTGATGAATGACTCGACATCCAAGCGATCTCGAGGATGTCCAGGGATGATGTTGAAGTAATGTGCGTCCAACTTCAGATAATTAAGCTTCACTGCTATATGGGTGACATATGCCCCAATCAAAATATCTCCGGTGGGCTTGGTGGCTATGGAGAGAAGATGGTTAGCAAACCATCTAGAAAGTGCTACTGTAAGTCCTCTCCTAGCCATTTCAAATAGGAAGAGCTCCGACTTCCTGATAGTCCTGTTGCTTTCTCCTTTAGCAAATATGCTATAGGTTAGGAACCTATGCAAATATCTGTGCACTGGGGCCTTGAGATGTGTGCTCTTTGTCTTCTTGACATCCCAGCTACAGTCGGTGCCAAAATGTGTCCAGGCTCGAGGGACAGATAATTCTACCTCAGTATCATTCAGGATGCCATCCGATGGTAGGCTGAACAATTCCCCAAATTCAATGGCATTGAGGGTGTTGGGATTGTTGCACAGTTGGAATTTCACCACTCTAGTAGGTGAAACCTACAAGGTGTTGAGGAATTCTAGTGTTGGCTCCCTCAAGGTCGGCTGATGAATCTCAACAACATCTTTGAGATGACAGGCTTGTAGTTGCTCTGTCATAGCCGTCTCAAGCCTGAGACTTTGGACTGTCTGCCATTCGAAGGACCTTGATGACAAAAGAGGTCTTTTCTTCAAAGTTGCATACCAAAGATGGCAATGCTCCAGAATACGGTTCATGAGGTAATCTGCATACCTCTTAGGAGTATGGGACTTCTTTTTCTTTCCCTTGGATGAAAAAGACTCCATTTTTTTTTGAAGAAATTGGTTGAAGATGAAGTTGGAAAAATTTGATAGAATGCTTAAGGAAAACTCTAGAAATGTATAATTTCTGAGGAAGATTTGAACTTTTGGTGGTATTTATAGGAAAAGTTTAAGTCTTTGGGGCCGAAATCTTCAATGTCTCAATGAATGAGAGTAAATGAGAGCGGTTTTAGGAGTTGGAGAGTTGAAATGAAGGTTGTAACCGGTTGTTCTCTTATATATTCGATACATTCACGGGCGTGAAGTATGTCTTCACGGGCATGAATGGTCATGTTCACAGTTTGCTGAAGGAGTGTTCCACCCATGAATGAAGGCATGAATGCATTCATGGGCGTGATATTTGAATATCACGGGCGGGAATGATCATATGTCACGAGGGTGAATAAAGTGTCATGGGCGTGAAATGTTGAATTTCATGACTTATGCCCGTGAAGCACGCCGTGACTCAAGGCATGAAAGCATCTGTGAGTTTTGGGGTATAATTGTTCACGAGAGTGAAAATTCATCACGGACGTGAAAGTCTCTTTTCACGGGCGTGACTTAAGCTGTGAAAATAAGTTTCACCACTTGAAGCCGTGAACCATGTCGTGAACCAAGTCGTGAACGACACTGCCTCTCTAGGCCATTTAAGTCACGGGCATGAACATGTGTCATGGGCGTGACGCCCCTAAAATTTTCATCAAATAAAAAATTAAGTCCTAAAACTAGACTAAATCATTTCAACATAGATTTTATTCCTTAAAACATGAATTTTCATCAAAATTTCTATCTTATATCTTGTGATATGATTTACGATCAACAATTAGAATTTCATATTTTTGCAATCACAAGGTTAATCCATCAATCATACCAAGTTCTCTTCTAATGAAATTAAATCTTTCCTCATTTTGAGACTTAGTGAAAATATCTGCTAATTGATTTTCTGTGCTTATAAATTCTAATTCAACATCTCCATATTGAACATGATCTCTAATAAAGTGGTGTCTAATGTCAATATGCTTGCTTCTTGAGTGTTGAATAGGATTCTTTGAAAGATTTATAGCACTTGTGCTGTCACATTTAATAGGTATATGGTTCATCTCATGACCATAGTCCTTAAGTTGTTGTTTCATCCAAAGAATTTGTGTACAACATCCAGCTGCTACATATTCTGCTTCAGCAGTTGAGAGAACAACTGTAAGTTATTTCTTCCTAAATCAAGAAACTAAACAGTCTCCAATGAAGTGACAAGCACCTGAAGTACTTTTCCTATCTAAAAGACTACCAGCATAGTCTGCATCTGAATATCTTATAATATAAAAAGATGAATTCCTAGGATACCATAAATCTAGATGCAATTATCCATGTAAATATCTTAAAATTCTTTTTACAGCATTTAAATGAGATTCTTTAGGACATGATTTATAGAGGTTCGAGTGTTAACAAACCCTACTCCTCTCCCCAATCGCAATTGGGAGTTTCACTAACACACTAAGTGTTACAATGGAGTTCTACAAGCTCACTCCCAACTATGGTGTTTCTCACAATGGCTCACACCTAACCCAGAAATCCCTTGTGTTTTAATGGCTCACACAATAACCAATTCCTTCTGTTTTACAGGCTCACACAAACAACCTTCACTTTGTGTTTTTATAGGATCACACAAACAACCTTCACATTGTGTTTTTACAGGCTCACACAAACAACCTTTACTTTGTGTTTTTACGGGCTCACACAAATAACCTTTTAATTTGTGTTTTGGAGGCTCACACAACTAACCATTACAAGTGTTCTACTCTTAACCTAGAAATACCCAAAGCTCACTTGAGTAAAGATTACAGAGAGAACAACTTACAAATCTTATTTGCTTAAATATGAAGAGCAAAAAGATTTTTACAGAGAATAGGTTTTGTTCTCAAAGCATGAAAGTACAAATAGCTTGTAATAAGAATTAAATTTGAAGTATATGCTATTCTATTCTTATTTTCTTCATTCTCTTGTTCTTAATGCATAAATGACTTCCATTTATACTCTCATAGCTGAATATAGCCGTTGGGGTGCATTAAATACAAAACTAGCCGTTGTAGTAACCAAAAACTCGCGCCTGACATTTTTCTCTTTCATTATTCACGGGCGTGACTATGTTTGTCATGGGGGTGACATTTCTTCCCAAGTCGTGACTGAAGTGGTGACCTTGGTTGTGAAGCTCTCTGGAACATTTTGACATATAGAGTCATGGGCGTGACAAGTTTCCCGGCCGTGATCCAAGTGGTGACTCTGGTCATGAAGGTCTTTGGATTAAATTGCATGAATCTTCACGGGGGTGACACCTTTATTCACGGGGGTGACTGAAATGCCCACTTCACGGTTTGTTTTTCCTTTGGCTGTGAACTTCAAAAATTGGTTTTGGTAACGGTTAGCTTTTTTCACGGAGGTGACTGATAGAGTCACGGCAGTGAACATGCTACTACTTGAATTTTTCCTTTCAAGGATTATTCTTCCAATTCTCCATTCTTGCTATTTTAATCCATGTCCTATATAATATACTTACAAAAACAAGTATGTTAAATACAATATTGCTATTTTATTTGTTATCATCAAAATGACAGAAATACCCCTCAAGGTTTAACAAAATGTTAAATGTTGGTTGTTAGGAAAATAAATGATGTAGTTTATGCCATGAGTATATGAGTATTGAATGATATATGTACAAATGCTAAGTTGCGCATGAATTGAGTTTGATAAGAAAACTTGGAAGGAAGCTTGTAATAAAGATGTCAAATGTGCTAATATGGGAATAATGAATGATTGTTTGTAGAGGTTAAAGAGGTAAGTAAGGTGACATAAATGAATGAATGAGTATAAATGTGTTCTTGAGATTCGCATATTCATTTATGTTAGAATATTCTCTTGTGGGTTAATTGATGCTCTAATTCATGATAAGGCATGTTTGATAAGAATATGGATAGGAAAATGTTTTCATAGGACATTCATAGAAGCCCTTGGATATGGATTACATTAAATGCCTTGTTGTATGGTTGTTTTGCTCAAAAATCCAAATTCACGCCCACGACAGAGGTTTCATGATCGTGAATTATTGATTTGAAACTGCCTAGATCAGGAAGAATGGGTCTCGACTTAAGTCACCACATAACTCACGGGTGTGAACTTGCAAAGTCATGCTCGTGACTATTTCTTCATGTCTGTGAAGAAATGTATAGTTTTTGGACAGAGATGTTCACGACTTAGTTCACAGTTTGGTTCATAGGTGGGGGTGCCGGTGAATGGACCTTCAAGGTCGTGAACATATAGTTCATGCCTATGACTCATGTTTAAAATATTATATGTTGTTTTTTATATGACTACAATGTAATGGATATGCACATGTTTCCATAATGGTATAAGATGAATGTTAAAACACATGATTATTAGACGGTCCTTGCATATATGATACATGGTGCATTTTCACATGATTCAAAGGTTTATGCTTTAAAACTAAAGGTTTCATATATGAGTATAATAAAGAGGATTTGGAACAAGTAAAGCCCAGGTTCGATACATGGACTAGAAGTAGGATAGGTGGTATGCTATTAAAGGGGCGTACGGTATCGTAGTTATATGTTATATAATGATTCTTTTAAGGACAAAGTGGCTTAAGCTCAGAGAGCGCATTTGATCCTATATTGCATGCAAAAGTTATATATTTACTCAGTCAATGTAGCTTAAGCTTGAATAGTGCTATTGACTTAATGAGCCTAGACTGACACATATGATTATAGACAGTGGCAGGGTAGCTTAAGCTCGAAGAGCACCCCAGTTCACAATCCATTTCTGAATAGTCTGTGTAAAGAGTTTTTAGGCAGAAAATGGTTAAAGAGATCAATTTCTTAATGAGTTATCATAACCATCAGGAATGGTATTTTATATGATACTATGACTTCATCTCCATGCCATAAGATTTTATATGATGCCATGAATATTTATGATTTGATGTATGATATTTGATTGCATGTATGAATTTTTATGCCTATGTATACCACTAAGCTTTCAGTAGCTTAGTGTGCAGATGGTTTTCCAATGTAGGTCAGACCTAGTAGATAAAGTTGAAGTTGATCCAGAGAAGCCATCCAACATCAGAGACGATAGATCATATCTGACAAGAGTCGGTGATATTATCATGTCATCCTTTTGCATGTTATACATGACATTGGGATTAGGTTGCTTACTTTCATACATGTTGTTATTTTAAAGAAATATGTATTTTTGTAAACATCGGGCCAATTGAGGCCAAACATAATGGTTTATATGTAACGATAGATCTTTGGCTCAAGTTTTCTTATGATGTTTAATATTATATGTTTAACAACTTTTATATGAAAAAAAAGTTTATGTGACCAATGGTTTTTCAAAAGAAAAGAAAAGTTTTAAATTTCCACAGGTTATCTGCATATAAGTTATGTGGTATTTGCTCATTTACTTGTGTTTATCTTGATTAAATAAGAAGATGCTACAAATTATAAGGACAAATAATTAAAGGTATTATTATTTGAGAATTAAAAAGATTGGTGCAAAAACTAGAAATAAATAAAATCATCCTGCGCACAAAATCAATATTATTGGAATTATTGGGAGAAAATTTGTGAAAAGAAGGAAATTTGTGGGAAAAGAGGAATTTCTCATAATTAAAATTAATCAAAATTAATTAAGTTAATAAGCCAATAAAAAAAGGATTAAGCTAATTAATGGGACCCATAAATTATCACCTTCAAATAAAAGTAAAAAATGGGAGAAAATTCTACATTCTTCCACTAATTACTAACTCATCTTCATTTTCTTCTCCTTTGTGCCGCCCTACCCTAAATTATTTCTCCACCATTTTTTTTTATCAATTTCAATCTTTGAAAGAGAGAGAAAAAGGATAGAGAAAAAGGATTTAGAGGAAGAAGAACTAAGAAATAAAGGGTTTTCACCACATGTGAGCAAAGAAGCAAGAAATAAAGAAAGAAAGAAAGAAGATAAGTAGAGGGGAATTTTTGCTAGCTTTGGAAAGCCTTTGTAATGCCCGTACAATAAGGCCTATAAGTTATATACGTGTTTAAAGTGGGAAAGGATGGATTTTAAAGTGTTTTAAAGTCTAAGTGTTGTAAAAAAGAAAGTTTTCACGCCCATGAATATTTGTTCACGCTCATGAAAGATCATGTTATGGTTCAAATGGTAGAGTTTTGGACATGGTGGGAGTGTTTGAGAAGAGAGAACTTTCACGTTCGTGAATGTTTTAGTAACAGCCGTAAAAGGTGTTCCACGCTCGTGAAGTAAGGGTCACGCCCGTGAAATGTAGGTCTATTGGCCATGACCAGCCGCACTTTTCTCTTTCCTCTACACCAAATCTTGCTTTAAAACCATTTCAATCACCCCTTATCACCCTCTGACACATGACAAGACTTGTTAGTCATCTTCTCCACCTCAAAGAAACCCTAAACACCATTGCTAAGCTTGGGAGCTTGAGAGACATGGAAGTTTGGTAGAGCTCTTCCTATGTTGAGGTAGAACTTGGGTTTTTAGTTAGTTTGAGTTCGTTTTATGATACAAGGTTCTAATAGGAACGTTTCTGTGATGCTAGGATCCGCTAGAGAGAAAAGAACCATATCACAAAGGGATATGAAAGCTTAAAGAGCTTGAAGTGTTAGTAAAGAATATTTTTTTGATGAAAGGTATATATATATATATAAGCATATTAATTTGATTTTCTTGCATATTAATGTATGTTGTGTTTCTGGAAATGAGAATGAATGGCAAAAAGACATTATGTTATGACTTGATATGATGTAATAGCATATTTGATGAGTTAAATATGGTTTAAACATGTTGTAAACAAGGTATGAGTATTAAAGTGTTGATAAGAGTGATTAACACTGGTTAATCTTAGAAATTTTGCATGAAATACATGATGTGCTCTATTTTGAGTTTGTTGGTAATGCATGATTCATGCCTGTGAACAAGAATGTCACGACCGTGAATGCCATGGGCTGATGAATTGCATGAATCTAGAATTTGACTGGTTAGTGTCATGGTTGGAAAGTCATGATGATATGGTGTCACGACAGTGAATAAGTAATTCACGCTTGTGATGGTTATGTTTTATTCATGTGATGATTCACGGGTAAGGTAACTGCAAAAGTTTACCTTCATAGCCGTGAATAAATAGTTCATACCCATGAAGATGTTTTAATGTATAATATGTACATTTTTGAATTATGATTAATTTGATAAATGGATTAATGGAATTTATGTATTAATATGAGAATACATAAATGAGATATGATGCTGGTAATAACATATACTAAAATTGAATCGAAAGATAAATGGTTATAAGATAAAATGCCCAATTCTCTAGTATGGACTTATCATAGGGTAGATGGTGTACTATTGAGGGAGGAAACAATACCGTAATGAGCTACTTTTATATAAGGACAAAGTGACTCGAGGTTATGAGCTCTTGATCCTGGTTTGGCTTATATGTCATGGTTTACTCAGTCAAGTGGTTTAAGCTCAGGTTGTATGAGTATTGTTGACTTTGAGAGGCTCGAATGAGCTAATACAGATTATGAGTAGGGTGGCTTAAGCTCTAGTTAGAGCGCCCCCGTCTCATGTCCCGCATCCGAATAATTAATCTTAGAGAGGCTTGGACGGTACATATATTAAAATATAATTGCAAACCCAACCAAGAACACACCAATTTTAGTTCTTGAATTCAAGTTATAGAATATTTATACAAACTATTCCATAAATTCTAGCAAAAACACATAACCAACATAATTCAATTTCTACAAATTTCATGCAACAATCATAAAGTGAAAATCTATTCTAATTACAACCAACATGCTAAACATTTAAATTATGGAAACACATAATAAAATTTATAGGCTATTGCCATAAATTATGCATTTACATAAAACTTTATATTTCTTCCTTTCTCTTCTCTTCACTTCTCTTTCTCTTTTCCTTTGCACTTTTGAGCTTGGTCCTTGTCCATTTGAGCTCCAGAAATGTATAAAAACATTGTTAAAACTTCTCTTTCATCATATGTCTCTAAATCATATTTTCTCTCTCTTAAACCCTAAACTCTCTCCCCTCAAAAATAAACTCTAAATGAGGTTTAAACACTACATTCCTTTAAAAAAAACATGGAAGAGAAGAAAAATAACCTGGCCTTCACCCTTTTGCTTCTATGGATGAAACCATATTCCTATTTTCTTGCTTTTTTCCACTTCCTTCTTGCTCCTTTAAGTTTCATCAAGCTTTGTTGTACAAGAAATTGGTCTTATTTTTTTTCTCTATCTAGAACCATGTTTTGGCTATGGTTGAAGGTGAGGGAGGCATATGACTGATTTAACGTGTAGAAATAAGGATAAGAAAATGATAAGTAAGAAGAAATGAAGAAAAAGAAAAAGAAAAAGACATGATAAATAACCAGTTCTCGATCATTTTCAGGATTCCCGAGATCGTTATGAATTTATGATCCAGATCACTCCTCAAGAGTCAACCCGTCAAAATAGGATAACTTCTTTTCTCCAAACTTGCCTGGAAAGTCCTTAGCAAATTCATTAAGTTCATTTGCAATTAGATTCTTCAAAAGTTTTTTTTGAAGTTGAATCTGTCAGTTTAGAAGATACACTTCCATCAATAAAGATGGCAGGACCTACTGAATCATCAACACAATTTGGTCAAACACAATCCAGACCACCGCCACTTAGAACAATTCATATTGTTGAAGAACCACATAAGGAACAAATGGATGAATCTTCCTATGTTCCAAAGGCCTCTAATAGTCATTAGTTTACTATGGATAATATAAATCCAAGTCAAAGAAGAACCAGACTTCTTGAAATGTATGCTTGGTTAGAATCACGAACTCAAGCTGGTTCTCTATTACAAGATGTTCTTCGTGAGTTTACTACTAGATTTGTTGGTAGCCTCAGAGAATGGTGGATTAGGGTACCATATTACCATAAACTTCAGTTCTATCAAACTTCTACAATAGTGCCTGCTTTAGCCTATATTAAAATGGAGTTTATTGGTACATTTGAAGATCCTTTTGAAACAATCAGAAGTGATTTTTTTCAATAAAAGTGTTGTTCTTTCAAGAGGAAAGATCTTGACAAGCATTACAAGCGTATTGTTGAAAGATATTTTCAAATTGGTTTTGGTGATATCAATTTGAAACAATAGTTTGTCAATTCAGTCCTTGCAGAACTTGGAGATGCTACTCTTTGATATTTCAAAAAATTTGGTATAACACTAAAGGATTATTCATTAGCACAAATTTACCAAAACATGTTAATCATCCTTGAAGATCTCTGTTCTAGTAGAAGAAAAATTAAGGAAGCTTTGCGGATGACAAATGATAAAAGCTTCGATCTAGTCTGTTCTAGACCAAACCTCAGAATTAAATGTTCCAATAAAAGAAATTGTGATTGTAAACATTGCAGCAAAGGAAAACACTAAAATAAGTACAAATACAAGGGAATCCATTCCACAAGAAATACAAAAAATTTAAATACTTCAAAAAGAAAAATCAAAGGTTCAAACGGTTTGATCGATACTATCTTTGTGGAAAGAAATGTCATTTTGCAAAAAAAGTCCAAACAGAGCAAAACAAGTTGTTCAGCTTATTCAACAATTGGAACATTAATTTGATGTCAATCTTGAAGATGCAGATATTGAGTCATTGTTATATGTTGATGATGAACTCAATGAAGATTCTCTTATGGGAATTGAAGCTCTATCATTCTCTTCATATTTAGAAGAAGAAGAAGATTGTTTTTCAGTACAAGGCTAAAGCTCAGATCTAGTCCAAGAAATTGTTACAACCCAAAAATCCAAACTACAGGTAGTTCCTTGCCTTCTTGTTCAATTATTTGAAAGAAAATTTGCAAAGCTTGTTAAAGCCATAACTTTTACGGGAGCCCATATAACCATTACAAACCCAAAACTCTTTCCAGACCACTTCTAGAAAGCCCACAAATTTTCATTTTTAAAGTAGTAGATGGTGAATTATTTTCAATAGATTGGATAACATCAAAGACCATTAAAATCCAATTCTTCCCATATTATTTTATTTGGATCAAATTCTTGGGGTTCATATCTTTCGAAAAAAGACATTCTTATTGGTTTTGATGTCATTAGCCAATTACCACAATTGTCAATTATTGCTCAAAGTTTCAAGGCAAAAAAATGGTTCTTACCCTATATCTCCACCCCAAACTTATTCATGGTTCCATTTTTGGCCCATTTGCTGATATTCTGGCCGAAATCATCGAACACAGCTGTGTATGTGATGCCATACTTATATATTAGGAATAATCTCATATATATAAATAGGATGCCATAAGATTTACTAAATAAATTTGTTCAAATTAAAACTTTTTTTATTTTAAATAACTTAATCCATTTATTTATATTGGTTTAGACAAGTCGTTCTAATTAACAATATATATTTATCATTATGTTGTATACACATATGGCACCTGATTATATTACATAATTACTTAAATATACAATATTAATATATGAGACATGTCTACCACAAACCATATATATGGTCAAACTAAAAAAAACATAATAGGTAACTAACCCTTTAAATACGTCTTTTGTGCCTCCGCTGATATGGGCTTGGATTTCTTCTTGATCAACTTCACTTTCTACTAGCTACAGTTTCAATTCCTTTGTGAGAAGAATCCACGCTAAATTATCTCTAGCTTAGTGGTACATATAAGTATTAAAGTTTTCCCCAGGCAGTCACACAAATGCATATCTCAAATAAAATCATGGCACATAGAATTTTATTACATTTTTGTCATATAAAATAAATAAATACATAACATAAAAGGATAACATAATAACCTTATTCAATAATTAAATTTGCACCACCTCACGTAAATATTTTATACTTTGTTACTTACATCAATTAATAAATTTTCATATTTCATTATATGATTATTAGCCCAAAATTACGTTCCCAGACTGTCCGGATGCAAGGGTGTGAAATAGGGGTACTCGCGGAGCTTAAGCCACTCTACTTAGTATAATCTCAAGTCAAGGGCGCTCGCGGAGCTTTAGCCACCTTGACCTTAAATCTTATTAATATCGGTACTGAAACTTCCCCCTAATGGTGCACTATCTATCCTATGTCAGTCCTCAGGTAGAGAAATGGGCAATTAAAAACCATTAATTACTTGTTTCTATAACCAATAATCATTTCACATTAACATAATAATATACTCACAATTTATTTCAAAACCATGTAATAGCATGATATTTTATCAAATATTAGCATAATGTTAAGTTCATAGTTAATAATATTTCTATAATTTTAAGACATGCCATAATATATAATTTCATCATTGTGACATATAATTTATGTCAGGCACACACAATCATGTATAAGGGGCAAACCAAAAAATATATATATATGTACAAACCTCGATAGTACTTTTTTTTTTTCCAAAATATAAACTCATAGCTTGTTTACTTTTATTGTTCTTCTTCTTGTTGAGATTTTAATTCGAAAATATAAATAATTAATATGTTGATAAAATATTTATTCTTAATATAGTTTAAATAAATAACTACAATTTCTTTTAAGCTACAACAAGACCTCTTAGGACTGTTGGATCAATAGCGTTTTCTACACAAGTCCAATTGGTAGGATTCTTAATCCTAATTACATTTAACATGTAAGACTAAAACATACTAAAATTTTAGAATTTTAGAACTATTACATAATATTTAGTGCAATTTTAAATATTTTTCTATTTGCTGCCCCTTAGACAGTTTTGGGGTACCATATTTAAACATCATATCATTCAACGTGTAGCTTTGTTTATTACTAAAATTTTTAAACGTTTAAAACAAGTAATTTGAAATATTTTTCATGTTTACCAGTTTTCCAGATTCTGTTTCTAAAGTCCTCAAACACTAGATAATTTATAACTGGTTCAGTATAGAATATTAACCCGACTAGTTCAATTATTCAGCTCATAACTCACAAAATACATGACATTTTAAGGTGATACTTTCACAGGAACTTAGATAAAACTTTTATATTTTGAAATTTGGCTAATTCGACCTTTAAGAAGCTCAAAGAGGAACACAAATTTATCGGAGCTGTACAAGTACAAGAAAATAGCTCAATCAAGGAACAACTATAGTTGATTTCACTATAACTCAACCTACACAAGAGATATTTAAACAAACTTTGCTAGACACCTAACTAACACATATATCTACAACTTTCATGTTTTATAAAATCTCAATTCTACCATTAAGATGTCTTACAAAGTTATAAAATCAAATTAAGCAAAAACCGTAGGTTGTTCTGTTGACATGACTCCCTGAACCAGTCTCACTCAAACAAGTTTATCTCTTTACATACCCAAAGTAATTTTATAAAATTTGACAGACACATAAATAACATATATATGAACAACATTCATGTTTGACACTTCTCCAAATTCGATTCATTGAATAATAAAAAATAGAGTGAAATATACAGCAGAAATACAACTCTAAAAGCTCCAATAATACAATAACTATGGAAAAGAGATTACTTACCAATAACATGTTTATTTGGAATAAATTTCTTGCAAATCATGAAGGAGAGGATGAAGAATTTGGGGGTGTTATTTGGGAGGAAGGAAATGGATAATGATGATAAGAAGAAAAATATAGAAGTCAGAATGAAATGGGGCAAAGTCATAATTGACTTTCTCCTCCCCCCTTCTCCCGTTTTAATCTTTTTTTTTTCTACTCTGACCATTTTTTACTGTTCACTTTTCTATTTTTTTTAAATTTTTCCTCTTTTTTTAAATTTAATTATTTATTTATTTATTTTTGCATATTTACTTATATATAGTTTCTTTAATTTTTACCAAAAGTACAATTTAATTATGTGGTCTGATTTAATCAAATTTATCATGTCAATCAATTTAATTTATTTTAATTTCTAATTTAAATCAACTATTCCATCTATTTTAATCTATTTGTCAGGTTTTTTCTATTTATACCATATACTTATTCTAACTAAATTATAATTAGTGGACGTTACAGTGTAAACAATCATATAAAATTTCTTCAGAAATGTCAAAATCCTTTGTGGACTAGAGAAGAATTCTATATCTCATTGCTATTTAAGCATAATGAAGACATCAATCCCACAAAGGCAACTCATTCTGAAATAAATTCAAATGATCAATCCATAGCTATTCAAGAATATTCCCAACTGTTACAATAATGTCTCATTGAACCAACAAAATCAGATTGGACATGTCAAATATTTTATGTCAATAAAAGGTCTGAAAAAATTCGTAGAAAAAAGAGATTAGTCATTAATTACAAACTTTTTCATTATTTTTTGAAGGATGACAAATTTCTTTTGCTAAAAACCTCTTCATTGTATTCATTGTTTAAGGATGCTAAAATCTTTTCGAAATTTAATATCAAATTTGAATTTTGATAATTAGAAATACATTCAAATGACCGTTATAACATAACATTTATCAAATCTTATATAAGCTAGACCCAAAAATCTAACTTCTTTTATATTAATGATTTAATTCAAATCATTATTTTTGAGGAGATCCGACTTTCGATAAATAGACATTGAGATTTTGAAAAGTGGGGTTAGGTTGACAGAAAGGACCTTGATTGGACTAATTGTAGCGGGAGCCACTTGAGGATATATAGTAAAAAATGAATGCCCAATTGGGGAGGCAGTATATTTTAGCGTGTCCAAGTGACACATTTTCATTTTCAAATTTGTGGAAAATATTGCCTAATAAAGTTTGCTGAAGATTAAAAATTGTCTCATACAAATGCTTAAATTTGATTTTGAGTGTGAGATTTTTAGCTGCTTAAAAGTACTGTGCATTAGTCTTCCACAGATAAAATTTACATAGATCCGGTCCAAATAAAATTTGAACAAAATCAATCATATAAAATTACATATTTAAAGTTTATAAAATAAATTTTCAAAAATCAATCATATAAAATTATATATTTAAGGTATATAAAATAATAATTATTTTGAATATAAATTTGATTTTGAATGTGAGACTTTTAGCTGCTTAATAGGAAGTTAAGATTAATCTAATAGGCCCTTGAGTATGATAACTTGTTTGAATGCTTAATTATATGGTATAACATGATAAATTTGTGAAATATTGTTGAATGTTGACAAGAGTGATTGACATTAGTCAATCTTAGAGCCCTTGTATATATTTGTGAGATTTGCTCTATTTTAGCACATGCTAAAAAACCCAAATTCAGACATGTGATAGGGTTTTCACAGTCGTGAATCATGCCCAAAAATGAAGTTCAAGTAGAACAAACCATTTCATGGCTTAAGTCACCACTTGATTCACACTTATAACACGGAGTCATGCTAGTGGTTGTTTCTTCATGTACGTGAAGAATGTGCACTTAATGACCAAAAACATTCATGGTTATGTTTATGGTTTGGTTCATAAATAGGGGTACCCATGAATGAAACCTTAACGGCCGTGAACATATAGTACACAGAGTCATGTAAGTGATTGTTTCATCAAGTCCATAAAGACTGTTGGAGCATTAGTCAACCCAAAAGGAATAACTACAAACTCATAATGCCCACATCTGATTCTGAATGTCATATTGACTATATCTTCTGCCTTAACTCTCAGCTAATGATACCCTAATCTCAAATCAATCTTTGAAAACCCACACCCTTCAATTGATCAAATAAGTCATCAATATGTGATAATGGATATTTGTTCTTGATTGTCACCTTATTTTGTTGTCTATAATCTATGAATAGATTCATAGACCCATCTTTTCTTTTCACAAATAACACCAGTGCACCCTATAGAGATACACTCGGCCTGATATACCCCTTATCCAAACAAATCCTGCAACTGAGCCTTAAGTTCTTTCAATTCAGATGGTGCCATTTTGTATGGCACTATTGATATGGGTGTTTTTCCTGGAGTGAGCTCTATAAAGATCTCAACCTCTTTATTAGGTGGTAATCCTGGTATATCTTAGGTAAAAGTATCTAAAAATTTATTCACTATAGAGATATCCTTAAGATCTGAACCTCCATTCGAGTGTCGACAACATTAGCTAAATAGGCTTACATCCTTTCCTCATCATTCTCTCGACTTTCATCATTGAAATGAACTATGGAAACTGTGGGAACAACTCTCCTTCCACTTTTACATCTCCTTATTCAGGTGTTTTGTTGGGAATTACAAATTTTATCTTCCAGTTTACTACTGTTTCATGTTGTAAAAGCCAATCCATGCCCAATATGATATCAAATTCATGAAACGACAATTCTATCAAGTCTTATAGGAATTTTTTCCAATGTACAATTAAAGGACATCCTTTATAAACCTGTTTCACTACTATACTATGCCGTAAGGGGTTTGTAACCTCAATTCATAGTCAACTTTTTGTTTATCATATTATTCTATCTAGGTGTGCTCATAAAGGGATAAAGCAACACCTAGACCTTGAATACTAGTTGCATTATGCTAATCTTGAGCCCCAATGTCAAGAAAATTGTTGCTCTCAGCAACACTGCACAATGCTTTCTTTATAACTCTCACTCAAGTTCTACAAATTGTTGGAGAAGTAGACTAAGTTAGAGTCAAATGAGACACATGTATGTATGCATGAGAACCGTATAATCCAATTAAGTCTAGAACGTCCAAAACTTAGCTATGATACACTAAATGTAACACCCTTTACACAGCTAAGAAACCCCATTATACAAACGCATACCACATGACTGAATCTATATAATCCTATTATGAATTAAATTGTTTTTAACTTATATCATTGTATCTATATAACATGCATTTTTATAATAAACATGTCTTATTTATTGCACAAATACTCAACTGTATCTGAATACCAACAATAAACAGAATCAATAACTAGTTTAAGCAACATTCTACCCTTATTACAAAATCTATCCTTATTAATAAATAAATAAACTCAATTACACGTCCTTATTAAAATATGTTCTAAATATATGTATTTATCCCATATTATGATGAAGAATAAAAAGAATGAAATAAATGAGACAAATGAATAGACCTAATGCAGGTAAACTCTGATTGGCTTGGTTTTCTCTTTGAGTCAACTCAACTATCCCTCAGCTCCAAACCTATGTGCATGGAAGCCCACACGCTAAGCTATTGAAAGCTTAGTGGTACATATGAGCAATAAATATTCTAGCATGCATTCACACATTAACATAGCATTCATATTCATAAACATACCTGGATACTTGACCATATGGTCATATATATAGATATACATATCCCCATATTACCTCATTTATTTTGAATCGATTTGATTTCAATACATTCATAGCATACATTGCATAAATGAATCCATGTCATCATAGCCATAATACATTTCATTCATAGCATTTCTATATCATCATAATCATAGTGAATTTCATCATATATTGCAATTATCTAACTTCTTGTTCCATATATCTGATTATTGGTTTCCATATTCTTTTTCCAAGATGTAACTGTATTTTGATTTCATAATTTTGATTTACTTTATGTATTATTAGTTTATGATACCACTGTGTACTACATTACAACTATATTACAATAATTCACTATTTGTTTGCTTGCCTAATACTCTATACCCGAACTACTGGGTTGGAAATATGAACACTCTAACCTGAGCTTAAGTCACTCTGCTCACTAACTATATCTATTTGTATCATTACTACCGAGCATCTCAAATAAGGAGTGCTCTAACTTAAGTTTAAGCTACCTTGATCATAAATATAATATATGCATACATATAGGTACAAGGGCACTCTAACCTGAGTTTAAGTCATATTGTCCCTAAATAATCATGAGTGTTCTAAACCAAGCTTAAGCCATATTGATTTAAACATAATAATATTTTACAGTATCGTAACCCCCTTAATGACATGCCACCTATCCTAAGCTAGTCCTCAAATAGAGAATGGGCATATATAATCATATTATGGTTATTTGTATTATTTACAAGTCATTCATGGTTCAACATGTCGATTACATGACAATTTGTAATATAGAGCACCTAGTGCATAATCATTGTTCATAGTCATGTATCATACTGCATACCATCTCAATTAATCATGATAAGTGTGTGTGTGTGTATAATATACTCATGTAGTTTCATCTTATAATTAAAATTGTAAATGTTTGGATATAAGGCATCCATGTATATGAATAGTAAATTCATGGGCGTGAAATCTTCTATCACGGGTTATCTACTTGCGACTCAACCGTGTGACATTCATGGGTGTGAACTTCGGTTCACGGGTGTGAACATATTTTGTGCAAAAATTTATAAGCGTGTAATATATTCATGTGTGTGAAGACTACTACCTTCATGACAGTGAAACATCAGTTTGTAAATATTTTCAGCACTATTTAAGCCAAAATCACACACAACATGCATTGGAACTACAACTAAACAATGTTAGCCACTCTTATAAACACTTTCTATATTTTCAACATATAATCAACTATAAACAAGCTATCTTCCATTCATTTTCAATCAATTAAGAACTTGTCTATCATTGACAATGTCATAACACAATCAATTGTTATATATCACTCTTATTATGAATTTTAGAATTATATAAGCCAATTACCTTAATTCCAATAACTAATATATCAACATGTCATGCAAATTAATATACCAAAATTATATTTCATACCACATGCATAATATGTTTGAATTAAAATATGTATATGCACAAACCTTATTAATGGAGCCTAACACTCGATTCCTCTTGCGTCTACTGCCTCTAAGGGTTATCAGACCCTTCAGTTTCAATCCCTAATCACGAAATCAATGACCATATTAATCTATTTCATCATTCAAGCTATTTATGCCATAAACTAATAAAATCTCAACTTTTTCATAGGGTTAACGCCTCTGAACCTTAATCCCCTATTAAACTGAATTGAACTAGATCAAGGGATAAAAGAGAACATGATTTCTTATCTTTGTTTCATGAAAATAGAATGATACTAGAGTTTAAAATCGGGTTTTAACCCTCTTTGCTTTGGATTCCAAAATAAATGATGAAACCAAAATCTCAAATCCGTTCTTAATCTCGTAAATGATAAGAATTTCATATTAAGTCAATCAAAATTGAAAAAAAAGGATGGAGATAATTTGTTTCTAGGGTTTCAAGGAATTTGGTGGCAAGGGTTTAAATTGTGTTTTGTGAGTTGTTATCAAATTTAAATTGCAGGACTTCACGGGCTTGAACACATATGTCACAGCTGTGAAGATCTTCAATTTCAAAAACTAAATTTCACGACATTCACAACCGTAATTACATATGTCACAGCCATGAACAATAGAAATTTCTTTTTTTTCAATTCTTCTTCATTATATTTCATGATTCCAGAACCAATGATCACTATATACCTCCTATATACCCTTCATATACCTTTCATTACATGTAAATCCCAAGTCCTAACTTACGAGCGTTACAATCAATCCTATCTATGTGATCACAATTTCCAACAACCAAAACCTTAAAACAAATAGTAGTAATGTAATGACAAGTCCTATAGGAAAAAGATAGATAACAAAAAGATTGATAACACAAGTTCCCTTCACTTTGTACTTGAAGTCTTTCCTTTATCCTTCACACTCTTGCACTTTTTGATAGGGTTGTAAACATATTTAGTGTCTATGAATCTAGACTTAACAATTCTACCAATTATGGTTGACTGTGGACATGCTCTCTCATGGTCCTGTAGGCTTTTGTTTTCTATTGTAAGCTATGGTTGGTGGCTTATTTAGACTCTCTTGAGTTGGCACAATGTCATGAACTTAGAAGACCTATTTTTTCAGCATTAACAATTGTGTCACCAATAGGTCCATCATTTCCATATTCTTTATTATAACCCTGAATTAATGGCAATGTTATATTAACAATGAGACATCATGTTGAGCAAATAATGCATGTTGATTTATTTTTATCTCTTGTTGATCAAATAATGCATGTTTAAGAACAAGGTTATGTAGGTTGGTCTCTGTACCAATCTGGATATAATTTTATCAATTAATGAAGCATGTGCAATATGCAATTAAATTAAATCATAATGAAACATGTGCAATATGTAATTAACTCAAATTAACTCATTTTAAAGTTCAATTGTGTTACTCATCTCATTCTAATTTCCAGCTACTGCATTTTATGTTGATCTATGTGTTTGTCTAGAAATGAAATTGTGGTGTCCCCTAGCATTATGTCCTAAGAGTTTTCAAATACTATAAATAATCCCAACATTGCCTTTCTAGAAACCCTTTGTATGACCTTTTGTTTTGCCATTCTCTGCTTCTCTTGTTCCCTAACTTGTGTAATTTCCATTGTCTCCTTTATTTTTTTCCTTTGCCTTCCTCTTTCTATTTTTCTTGATAAAAGTAAGAGTCATCACCACTCCACCATCAAATACTTTAGGCCACATATATTATGGGTGTGTTGGGTTACTGAAATAGGAATAGACATTCTTGTCATTATGGACACTATAGTAATCAGAAACATACTTTTATACACTCTCATTATTATGGACAATAGCACATACATCATATGCATAAAAAATTCCAATGAGATCCCATCTTCTACAATCTCATAGGTCTGTTCATTTGCACCTTAGGGCCACTTGAGTAGTCAAGTTGAAACTTGGCAGCATCCTCAGTAAGTTTATGTAATTTTTTGACAACTTTAGGACAAAACCTCCTAGTTAACTTTGTCATTATTTGATTTTTCATGTATATTGTCCTCGTGATCTTAGTCTTTATCATCTTTAGCATGGTGATAATAGGTTTTTCCTTAGCATATATAATGTATCTAAAATGAAAAAAAACCTCATTAAGGTCAAAATCATAAGATTGAGAGAGTGAAAGAAATGATTACATGTTAAAACATTCACATAGATTATTTAGTAGCATATCTCATTTGGTATGTGTGCTAAACAAGATCTGGTCCAAGATTTGAAAGGCATATAAGGGTGATTAAACCACTTTCTAGCCACCTTATCATGTTTTCCTATCTCTTTCAGCTAATATTTAAATCTGACCTCACTTGTAGCCCTTTAAAGTTTTTCCCTTATGCTTTTTCTTGAAATTCTGGTACATATATTTGTCACAATTTATGTGTTTAGAATAAGGGAAAATGTCCTTAACAAAATCTATCAAAATGTGCACACAATAACACAAATTAGATTATTCTGATACATATATTAGTAGACCACTGCATTTGACTATTCATGTATAGTTTTAGTTTCAGTTTTAATACTTTCTGTCTAATTGACATAAGTGAAATGTTATGGTTGTTCCTAATCTCTAAGTCGTCTCTTAGGTTTAATAGAAACCATGTTCATGTCTTTTGACTTTCATTTCCCATTACAACTGCATAAGCAATAGGGAATATGCATTCATTGGGGTCTATACCAATAGTTGAGAATAAATGCCCCCTTTTCGACCAGCATGCATTAAGCCCAATTATTGGCCTATACCTAGATCTCTAAACATTCTTAAATTGGCTTAAACAAACATAGAAACCTAGGAACTTTCCTTCATTTCTCCTTATGGTGATAGTAGATCTTGGATTTGATGGGAGCAGGGTTGCTCTGTATGATAGCAACATTGCATACTGAACATTTTCATCACTAGACACCCACAATAAAGCCATATCTATAGCACACCATGCTTTCATCCTTGAAAGTCTATAGCCAATATCATCCTTTATAGTGGCAATTATGCCATCCAAGCTCCAAGTGTGGTTGAAATTGGAAGACTTAATTTGTATGGTTAGGTTCTTTCTACTTATCCTACTTGTCCATAGTCTAAATGGACAACCTTCGTGTTTGTATGGTTAGGTTCTCTCTATAATCTTCATTTCCATTTGCCTTATGTTCCACATTTTCATATGACACATTATCATGATCATCCTCACTTCCTTCTGATTCACTATCATGTTGACCTTTATTCCCATTTGACACATTTTCTTCCCTACTCATGTCATTATCATTTTCTTCCTTGGCCACATCATCCTCACTTTGGGAAGATTCAAAAGTAGTATTATAATCATCATTGTCATCAACTATGCCTAAACTGGCTATTGCTTGGGATGATGCACCTTTAGAGGAATTCAATTCTTATTTTAGCTTTATGAACTCTAGCAAGTCTACTTGCTTATGCTTCTTTCTTCCATATAACTTCATGGTATTCAAAGTCTTTTTGCAATTGTTTAAGTATGCACACCTTTCTTCAATAGTTTCATTTGTAGAACTCTATAATTTGTATGAGGAACATCATCAATATTGTCCATTTCATAATTTGGGAAATGCTAAACAAATATCTCAACAACTTTTGACTTAGCCACTGAAATACACATTCGAACACTTTTGATTCCGTATCAAGTGGTTTCAAAGACTCATCGTCCCCCAATCCAAATGGTTTATAGAAGTATCTAACAATTCCATCTGTAGATACATGCTGAAGGAACTTATCTATCATAGTCAGGCGTATGATGTCCATATTACACTTATCACAGTAGGATTCATCTTCTGACTAATATTTACCCTTGTCATAGAAGCCATTATAATGTATTGTAATAGAGAAATCCTCACCTATTGGGTATAGCATAAACAATGCAATATAAGTATAAGAAGCTAATACCAGTACAAGACCAATATAACTACATAAAAGCATCATACCAATATCACATAATTACATGACATGTTACACTATGTATAAGACATCATCAGAATCCTATAAGCCTAAAATAATACATAATACATATTAAGAGGGTTTAATGTAATGTAAACAAATCCTAAAACTCTATTACAAAACCCTTATACTAGGCCATTCAGTAAGAAAATAGAATCAGACAATAATGAGTTCAACATTAAAATATAATAAAACCCCTATTGCCATTCAATAAAACAAAAAGTTTTAGTTTCCCCAACTTTACAGATAAAAAAGAACTATTGAATAAGACAATGATATTTGCTTTACCCAAAAACCCCTAAAATTCATAGCAATTTTTGAACACCCATTAAATACCCATGATAGTAAAACAATAAAGTAATGGCAATTTAAAAAATCACTTACCATATTGTGGACCTTGCCCCAAAAATTGATAGATAGGGTGGACCATTTTTTTTTGCATAATGTATGCCTTGCACATGAACTTTCTTTCTTTGTACCCAATAAGTGGATTTTTTTATGAAAAGGTTATTTTTATTCCAATTCAAACTTCAAGAACCCACTTCACCCAATACCCATTAAAAGGCAATCGTTTGAAAGTTGAGATATGGAGATAAACCAATGTAGGTGCAAAAATGATTAACATTGGATTAGTCACTTCTCCCAAAAGTCTAAATTATGAACGTGAAAAAGGGCACAGAGTTAAATGGATAGGAACACGATTACTTTAACAGTGAAATTTGGGGATTTAGAAAACATAGAGATCGTCGATGATAGAAGATAAAGAAACCTAAATCCTAGTTTTCCAATATATAGAAATATTTAAATTGGGAATGAGTGTGATTCTTGGGATGTGATGGTTAATTTTTTTTTATTTTGTCTTTTTTCCACATAATCATATTGACAAGTATGCTGATGTGGCATCTTTTATTGCTTCCGTTGATATGAATGCTTAGGTGTTAGATTTCATGACACTCTAGTTGACATGGGCAGTGATGGGGTAGAACTCAAGTGACAGATCAACTACTAGCACGACTTTCCGGTTATTTAACTCTAGAAAATGACCAACGATGATTTTACTACAACAAAACCATTTTTTGCATTTTTTTTGAATAATTTTTTCTTTTGTAATTTTACCGCAATAAAAGTGAAGTTCAGTAACCATAGATGAATTTAACCCCAACAACAAGTTAGTTAGCCCAACTAATTAAGAATTTGGTGGAAGCAATTTGTAGATTCTTCTATTATTCTTTCTATTACCTAAAGAGTGCAATTATCATAGCTCAATTGCTTTCTTCCTCATTTAGACAAGTTGTGTAATTTTCTTTTGGTCTAATCAATAATTTTTTTTTTAATTTTCTCTTTAATTCTTCACTTTAATACATAAAAAGAGACAAAAAGAGGACATCATAGTAAGAATAACAAACCTATGGAAACAATAAAAAGACCTCCCAACAATGTTTCAAATAAGTCATAAGAAAAAAAAAAGTAAAAAAAAGAAAATCTTATGCAAAGCATTTGGGCTCAACTGCTCTTTTGGTTGAAGCTAAAACTATTATCTTGTTTGTATCCTCAAGGACAAGCCAAAATGAATCTGTCACATATTGATGCCACCAAAACGATGACTATATTAAAACAAGAATCAACAAAATTAATATATATTAAGATATATATTAGTGGATTGGATTCATTTTCTACTCTCATTAATGGATCACACAAATTAGGTATAACATATTTGGCATTAACCTAAACATCAAAAACTTCATTAATTGAGGTTTACTTTAGCTATAACAATTCTCATATATATATATATATATATATATATATATATATATATATATATATATATATATATATATATATATATATATATATATATATATATATTAAAACCTTATAATTAAATCCACATTAAGGTGAAAAATAACTAAAGAAAGGTTTAGAATAGTTTAAGGAGCCCGAACAAGAACAACGAGGACAATAATTAATAAACTTAACCGAGAAAAGAAAATTTGTAAAGTAATAAGGCAAAAGGCCTAAGAAATGGGACAAAAGTGATATGTGATTACCGCGAACAATATGTTTCAAGCAGTAACTAGTTATAATTCATTTTTAGCTGGCTCTTAACATCTTCAGTTTCCTTCGCTTGCCACTGCAGAGAAGCAATTGACGACAAAGAAAAAAATACATTTAAAATTATCAACAATGAACTCAGAGAAAGCATAATATATGTGACTAATTTGAAAACATACCTCAGAGATTGCTGAAATGGCTAATTAGTCAGAGAATGGCTGGAAACTGAGCTAGCCAACAATGTCTGTGACTGCGACGCCGCGATGTGAGGAAAGAGGGTTGGAGAAGATGTGCAGTAGATGCAATCTGTTTGGGGATTTAGGAACGAGAAAATGGTTTTTGCACAATGGAAGAAAAATGGCTAGAGATTGGAACACTGGATCGAGCGATCGAAGAAGAGAGCGATGGAGAAGACGTGAGCGATCGAAGGAGAAGTGAGCATGAATCGATAGAGATGACGTGTTTGGGTTTCTTTAAATTTGAGATTTTTCAACAGATAGGGGAAATGAAATATTTTAATAGAGAGTTCATCTTATTTAATAATAATAATAATAATAACAAAACACATTTTAAGAGAGAGTTTAGTAAAATTAAAACTAGATAAAAATTAAGGGTTCAACATTATTCAACATTATTTTGAATTTAGTAAAATTTTGTTATAAAATATTATAATAAAATTGAATTATAATTATAAATAAATTGTAATATTAGGTTAGGAGAAATAAGAAAATTAATAGGAGGAAAAATTATAACAATGGCAACAATTTATTTTTGTTGCATTATAATAAATATGCAACAATACTAACAAATGTCACATATAATACTTATTGCAGCAATTTTTGATTGTTGTATTATGCTAAATATATCGTGATTATAAAAGACGTTGCACATAATATTTTTTATAATGATTTTATATTTTTGCATTATATTAAAAATATAATAATTTTTAAAATGTGGCAATAACATCTATTGCAACAGTTATCATTAGTTGCATTACAATAAAGATGCAGTGTTTGTCAATAACCATGATATATTAAAAAATATGCATTGCTTTTTGTAATGGTTATTTAATGAAACGGTTATTTGAAATTTTTTTTAAGACAGTATTGTATTGTTGTAAAATTGCTGCGATAAAAAGTTTATTATAGAGCTTTTTACATCACCATTGGGGAAACGCTGCAATAAAATCTTTATGTAATAGTGAGAGTTAATTAATTAAACCTTTTTGCAGGGTAAGAGGAATAAATAGTTATTTTTTAAAATATGCATTAAAAGATTAGTTCGTAGGTCGGAAGATTAAGTGGAAAGATTAGTTTTTGGGCAGGAAGATTAAGTGAGGATGTTAGGTTTATCGTTGAAATTAAGAGATGATTACGAAGGAAAAGAAGCAAAAGCTAATCAGACAAAGGGCTGTTTTTTTTTTTGGAAATTGTTTCCCGAAAGAAAAAAAAAAAAAAAAAAAGAAGCGTTGAAATAAGGAGGGAAAAATAGGTCTAAAATTATATTTGCAAAGAAAGCTGGGCGGTAGGCAATAAATTGGAAAATTTTGGTGGAAATTCTTTCTTATTGTGGACGTGCGGTTGTCAAATTATGCCAAATTGAACTAGACAGAGAATTTTATTGGGAAAAGAAACATAACTGAGCAGTTTATTTTGGTAAATGACCACTTTCATAATAGCTCCAAAATGGGTTACTTTCTTTTCTTTCAACTCAAAATTTAAATGCATGCATGATCTTTTTATAAAAAGAGAGTTTTGATATAGAAAGTTTCCTAATCTCATGACCCGAAGACTGCTTTACCCTACAAGACTACAGAAGGAATAACATTATTTAGCTCCCTATATTATTATGCGGCCCAAATTTTCTTTAAAATCATTCTTAGAAATTTTTTTTTTTTTATCTGAACTTAGTGTTAAGAAATACATGACAATATATTATCTTGGATGTTGTTCTTTTTTTTTCCCTCTCAAATCAAATCAAAGTATAAATAGAAGAGAGAAAATTAGATATCTAAATCGCACACTTTAGCACTCTAATAGCATGTGAGAGTGAATGCCTCTCTTAATGATTATGATTCCTAAGAAAGTATTTATAAAATTACAAGGCATAACAAATAAAGAAATTAATAAACTACAATGGGAAATATATTGACAACAATTTTATATAGGAGTATTATAATATTAATAATATAAGAAAGTGGAATGCTAAATACAATTACTGATCAATTGGACAATTACTTCATTTAGTTGATGAAGAGTGAGAAAATGCAAAAAATAATTTTTTTTTTATCTTCTTATATTTAGAATTTTATTTTTTTATTAATCAATTAGGTGGTAAGTATTTAATAGATACTTGAAAAAGTTACTATCTTTAACATTGTTTTATTAGAAATATTAATCCATTAATGGAACTGTGATAGATGTTGCAGAACAAAATATATGTCAAGCTTGATGTTTGTAAGATAAAAGAGCTTTCCAATAAGTTACCTATGGCTAGAAATATGAACAAGAGGTTTAGAATCCTTTCAATGTTGAGTAATTGGCACCATAGGAGTGTCAATTGGCTTGCTCTCTAAAAAATCAGTTTCTACCAGTAACTCAAGAGTGTATTTTTTTCGGCATAGGTAGATATCAATAGGAGTCCGAGCTATCTTCAATCCTAGAAAGTACTTCAAAGTACCTAAATCTTTGATTTGGAATTTGTCATAGATAAACTATTTGATATGCTGAATTTTAGCTAGATTAATACTAGCTAATATAACATCGTCAACATATATGCATAAAGTAATGAAAATGGTATGAGAATGCTAAGTAAACAAGGAACAATCAGCAACAACTTGTGTGTAACCTTGTAAAATCAATGCTTTTGTTAACTTGGAATGTCATTGTTTGTTGGTTTAATTAAGGCCATATAGTTATTTTCCAAGTTTACAAATAAGAAAGGATCAAAATATGAAAATCCTGGGAGATGCTTCAAATAGACCTCTTCTTAAAGATCTCCACGTTATAAGGTATTATTGTTGTCTAATTGTTGGAGATGCCAACCTTATATAGCAAAGACAACCAATAAGACGCTTATAATTGCCATTTTTGCTACAGGAGAGAGTGTGTCTAAGTAATCAATCCTAGGTTTTTGAGTGAGGCATAAGGCCATTAGTCTGGCCTTATGCCTTTTAATGAAGCCATCAACATGGAATTTTATCTTAAAGACCCGTTTGCAACCCATAGTTTGTTTACATTCTAGCAGTGGTGTAAGCTTCCATGTGTTATTGGATTGTAATGCTTTTATACTTTGGGAATTTAATAGCTTGGTGATAGGTTTTAGAGGTTGTAAATGATCGATAAATGTAATATAAATTGGAATAAGAAAGCATTGAAGATAAAGAATGAAGGGTATTTGTGTTAGAATTTGTAGACAAGAGAAGTTGATTCACATAAGGCTGTTTTCCAAGGATTTGGCAATGGTAATCTCTTAGATAAGAAGTTTGATGTTTGATTCTCGAGGATCTTCTTGTTGGTGATCCATTAGTGATAACAATAGGTTCTAAATTTGTGACAATGGGTTCTAGTTCAATAGGTGTTGATCTGACAAGAGAAGTGGAAGGGCTAACAAGAAATGGGGTAGGTAAAATAAGATGCGACTTAGTTTGATAAAATATGTTCAAGTGACGGAAAAGTAAATTCATTTTCTTGAAAGATTACATACCTTGAGGTAATGAATTTGTTAGTGTTTAGTTCATATAGCCTATAACCTTTTGTTCTTGACACACTTGACAACTTTGGCATTTAGCTTAGACATATGATTCACCAAAGTACTTGCAAATACTAGACAATCAAAGACCTTTAAATAGGACAACCAAGAGGGTGTTTAAACAACATTTCATCGGGTATTCTATTCTGTATGGTAATGAAAGGAACCATATTCAAAAAATGCATAACATAGATAGCAAACTCATTGTAAAACATATATAGCATTTTTCTTTGAAAATTCAAGGCTCTAATTAGATTTTGTATTTCTTGATGGTTTCTTTGAACAATAGCATTTTGTTGTGGATTTTCTACATAAGTAGTTTGGGGTAAAATCCCATTAGCCAAATATAAATTTGTCATACAAAAATCCTTTCCATTGTCATTTCTTACTATTTTGACCCTTTTTTGAAATTGATTGGAAATATATACAATAAAGTTCTACAAATTGTTTCTAGATAGCTTCTAACTTAGTTTTCAAAAAGGAATGCACAAACACCAACAAACACAATGGTGTTATTTAAATTTTAATACTCGATGGTTACGCGTCTAGGCACTTTAGAGCGGGCCGGCAGGTGGGCGATATAACTTGGTAAATCTATTATAATTATCTACAACAGTTAAAAATACTTGTGTTCATGCATTGAACAGTACAAGAGCATCAAATTTCTACATGCAATAATGCAAAAGGCTCAATTGATTTATGTTTACTGTCTAGAAATGACATATTTTTATTTAGCATAATGGTAGACATCACACACATCAGAAACATGAGATATATGCAAATTACAATTGCTTGGCAATTGACATAGCCTTTTATTAGAAATATATATGGCCTAGTTTGTAATGTCACAATACAACACTATCATCTTTTAGATAACAAATATTGGCTTATATGGTATAAGGTTATATTATAAGGGAGTTAGGTCTAGCAAATTGAAAATGATATATAATCATTGGATTTGCCTAGTTGAGCCAATCCTTTTCCCAATCTGAAGTTCCCGAATACCATAGTTATTGCTTGTGAAGGTAAGTGAACAAAAAGAATGTAGGGCTAGTCTTAAAGCTAAAATAAATTAGCTTATAAGTAAATTGTGGAATATGTGAGACATTATGAAAGATTATTCTCATATAGTTTTACAGATCCTATATTTGAAACCTGAACTTGCATATTGTTTGGGAGTTTTACACTAAAGTTTTTGATGGGTGTGTAAAACATAAAAAGAGATAGTGAGCACAATGTGTGATTAGTGGCTCTTGTGTCAAGAATCCTAAGTTTTTCATCTCCAAGAAGTGAATGAATTGAAAAGACCAAACCAAAATTTTGAGGTTGAGAATCTGGTTTAAAAGTTGGTATTAGACTCCCATAATTTTGAACTACTGATGCTGCTGCAATTGAGCTATGCCCTTTAGTGGAAATTCCCTCATCTTGCTTCTACATGTTACCTATAAACATAGACTAAAAAATGGAGAGTAGTTGCTGCTATATCAATCCTAATCTTATTACTTCTGGATACTACAGAACATCATTTCTTGAACAATCTACATCTACTTCAACTTAGCAAAAGTTGTTTGAGTTTTTGCTTATAACCAACAGGAAAACCATACTTGTGATAACACTTATCTATAATGTGTCCCATTTTTCGACAATGTGTGGAATGAGGCCTTATTGCCTTAGAATTGATGAACTGCTTTTGTTTTTGCAAGTTTTTCCCGTGATTACTACAAAGATTCTTCATCTCCTTTCCATTCACAACTCCCTTATTATAACAAGCTATGTGATCCACTATGACTTGCTCACCACCACAAGTTTGAAATTGCCTTTCATGTTGAATCACTAAAGCAAAATTTTTTGTTATGTATGGCAATGGATCTATGATCAAAATTTGTGACCTAAGTCCTTTCAAGAACTTAATTACTCAATCAAAATCATAATATTTTTGAAAATAAAGTTGACCCCACAACTACAGGTAGGATTACAGGAGTAACTTGGTAGAAGTCTATGATTTAGAAACCCATCCCATAACACGTTCATATGTATAAAAAATTTGTAACACTCATCTGCCCTTGGCTCAATTTGAATATTTCTTGTGTAGCTCTGCCACTCAAAATAAATCTCCATCTTGAAATCTTTCTCGAAGATCAAACCACACATCAAGTGCACTATCTAGCCATATGGTACTTTGAGTAATTGAGGGGGATAGAGTTTAAGATCCAAGATATATAATACCATGGTTTTGCATCTTTTCTATATTGGACAAATTGGATCTATCGATCATGGCACAAGAATGCTTCCATCCATAAACTGTAACTTGTTCTTCAAAAGTAGTGCCATCTTTATGGCTATCGACTGAGAATGGTAGTTGGACCCAATGAGAATAGGAGAAAGCAACATAAGTGAGGGATTATCATCTGGACGCAAAAAAAAAAGACTTGAAGATTCCTCTAGTTTATCCATATTTGACAGATTGAGTTCAAATCAAGAATAAAGAATTATTAAGAAAAGAAAGCAACTAAATATTGATGCTCAAGAGAGAAGAAAAAAAGACTTATCAACTACAAAATATTGCTTTGATATCATATGAAGAAAGTAAATTGATAAAATGAAGAATTGAACTTTTATTCATTGATCTATAGAAAAAAATACAATTTCTTTTATATTGAATTTGTAACAAACTAACTAAAAGAGAATCACAAACTAACTATAAAAATAGGCTAACCTAAAGTTACATGAAAGAAATGTTGCTAATGATCTATGTTGTTGGACTCAGGTATAGGTACCTGACTCAGGTATAAGTCCGATTTTTTGTTTTATAAATTTTAGGTTACGTGGGTACGAGGATATATATATATATATATATATAATAATTTAAGTTAAAAAATAAATCAAATTATAACATTAAATTGTTAAATAAAGTAAAATTTGATAAAATATTTTAAATTACAAACTTAAAGTCTAAAATTCAAACCATAAACAAATAATAAAATGATAATACTAAGTCCACTTAAATTGTAAATCATCCTAAGTTTGCAATATAATCTATAATAATTTTTGTTACTACTACAAATCATAGTCTTCAATTGTGGACCATTAAGAGATAATTCTTTTAACTGCGTAAAATCATTATCTTCCAAATCCATTTAATCTACATTTATAATTTAAATAAAACTGAAATTATGAGTACTCAATATTAAAGTGAATGATCTAATAAGGATTTCATACCTATACCAATGTCATACTCGAAGGGTATGAGTATTTCTTAAAAAATGAAGTGTCGGAGTAACATAGCTAATGATCAACCTATGAACAAGAAATAACATAACCCTCAAGTGCATATTGTTAGCTAATATTACAGTTATGGATAGAAAAAGGTTTTATACTATCAGCTATTGAAGGAAACAAATCAATTCTATCTTTGCTACAATCAACTATTGAAGGAAATCGATCAATTTGTAAATGTAATTATTCTATTATTATCATTAGAGAAATTATAGGAGCTGATTATTTAGTTTCCAACAATTCCTTTCTGCCTTCACAAGTACAATAACTACTTTAAGTTAAAGGTTATATATGTCTGTTGTGTAAATGACAGACGCTTAAAATAGAGGCGGTGACATTTTTGTAAATATATTACTTGTTATATGCGTCTGTTAATATAAATGTCAGTCATATAAAGTTTAGACGTCTGTCTTTATTAAATGACAGACGCATATAAAGTTTTTGGAAAACCAAAATAGGGGCATTTTCATTCGTCTAAAATAAATAAATAAATTTAGAAAGTAAGAGTGGTAATTAAAAAATTGAATTAAAAAAATTGATATTTAACCAAATAATATTTAAATTAATTAATTAAATATATGTCAGGTTTGGTTAACTAATAATATACATTAATTTAATTTTTTATTAATTTTAGTTTATATATATATATATATATATATATATATATATATAAATATTAAAGGCAACCTACTTAATTATATTATTATGCAGATAATTAAGTTTAATTTTATATATTAAATTTTAAAAAAAGATATAATAGGCGTCTCTTTTTATCTAGTGCCAGACGCATAAAAATGTTATAGGCGTATGTCTTTCATTAATGACAGATGCATATGATATATAATAGGCAATGATTTTTTTGTAAATGTGTCAATAGTTATATGTTTCTATCATTATAAATGACAGACATGTAAACGTTTAAGCGTTTGTATTTATTTAATGACAGACGTATATGCTATTAGAATAGGCGTCTGTTATTATTTAAGACAGACGCATATAAGTTTTTTTAAAAACCTGAACGAGCGTCTTACACAGTACTATGGCATTTCGTCTGCAACAAAGCGCGATACTCTGAAACTCTCTCATACATTTCGTCTCAACAAATCAAACTTGACCATTGTTTCTCCCACACTAGAGATGTGCTCGCCTACGGTATTGGGTTAAAGAGATTGATGGTTTTGTTTGTACTGCTGCAAAGAAGATCGCGAGTACTGTTGAGCCATTTTTAGGTAATTTCTGATTTTCTATCTTATTTTCTTATTTCTCTTTTACTTCTATCTTATAAGTTCTCCATGTCACTTCTCTCTCTCTATATATATAACCCTTAGCAACTAACTTGGCCTTATATCTTTCAACAGTCCCATATGCTCTATATTTTTTTATATAAACCCACTTGCATCCAATTGGACATTTGTCTGGTGGTAAGTCTGTGAGAATCCATGTTTGATTAATAACCAAAGCAACAAATTTCTTCTGCATAACATGTTGCCATTTGGGGTTCTGAGCAACTTCCTTATATGTTTTAGGTTCAGTGTCATAAGAAATTAAGGTTAATGTTAAAAGATTTATAAATAGGTGATAATTATGAATAAGAAATGTGATTGGAGATATGATAGCGAGTAAAAGTATTCATACCTAATTGTACTGTAGTAGGAAAATGGATAGGTACAGTTGAGTTACAAATAGCTAAATAACAATGATAATATGTGAGGTAGGTTGGAGATCTTGTAGGTTTAGTACATTGTTTGAGTTAAGGATGAGATGTGTTTGTTGAGCAACTGTGATCTGTGAATCTGAAGGATTAGATTGTTGTTCTAAATTGTGAAAAGAGGAATTTGTGAAAGAGGGTAAACAAAGTTTGAATGTATCTAGTTAGATTTTGGGTATGGGAAAACTATTTCATAGAAATGCACATCCCTAGAAATAAACACTTGATGTGTTTTTAAATTTAAAACATTGTAACCCTTTGTGGCAGCTGGATACTTTAAGAAAAGACATTTTTGTGCTCTAGGTTGCAGTTTGGTTGAATGATCAGCTATAGTAGAAGAAAAACATAAGCAGCCAAACACATTGAGATTAGCGTAATCTGTTTTTTTTAATGAAGAATAAGATAAAGTGATTGATTTTGTAATGAATGAGTTTAAATTCTATTTAAAAGGTACACTGCATGCAGTAATGCATAAGACTAAAATTGATTGGGAAAATTACTCTGGAAAATGAGGGATCTTGTGACATTAAGGAGGTGCTCGTGCCTTTTTCAATAATTTCATTTTGTTGAGGGGTGGATACACATGTGGTTTGATGAATGATACCCCTATCATCATAGAATTGAGGCCAATTAAACTCTTGGCCATTATCAGACCGAATTACCTTAATTTGCTAACCAAATTGTATTTCAACGATCAAATAAAATTTTGACATAGATTCTCTGGCTTTTGATTTGGATTTCAAAAGATACATTCAAATATGTCTAGACAAATCATCAACGATGATGAAAAAATATCTATAACCATCAATGGAGTTTACAACTAATCTCTATATATCAATATGTAACAATTCAAAACAGTGAGTTGAACAACTCTTGTTTACTTTGCTAAGTGACATATGTCACAAACATAGGTATTATCTATAGAAATAGTGGGATTTAATTGATTCAAAGTGCTTATTCTATTTTTGGAGGGATGTCCAAGTCTAAAATGTCAAATGTCAAAAGGATGAACTGTGGTTGTGTTAGTTCGATATTAGTCTGTAGAAGGTGTATCAGCTAGGTTGAAATAGTATAAGCCCTTTTGCAACCTAGTTATACCAATCATCTTCTTGTTAAGTAAATCTTGAATTGAACACAACTTATTAGCAAAGGTTACAATACAAGGTGTAATGGTTGTTAGCTTATTAATAGATTTAAAATTATAAGAATAAGCGGGAGCAAAAAGGACTTTATATAGCATAATGGATAATGTTAGTTTAACATATCCAATGTGAGTGACATGAACATGATTTCCTTTTGGTAAGGTGATATTGAAATGTGTGGATGGTTTGGGATTAAGTAAAAACTGTTTATTGCAGACAATATGGTGATATGCACCAATATCTAGTATCCAAATTGCTTTGTAAGAAAAAGTGGAGATTGAAAGGCATATACCAAAATCAGTTGGAGGCTGTTCAGAAACCTTATGGCACTGTGATGCATTTGCAGAAGTAATCATCATTCCTGTAGATCATTTGTAGATCTTTAGTAAAAAAAATTTTAACTGATTACCAAAATTAATACCAAAATTCATCATTCCTGTAGCAAGAACAATAGTTCCTGTACCATTAACATGTTCATCAACCTTCACAATACCTATCTATCTTTGTTGCACAATCAAAGAAAAAACTTTGTTCAGAGATAGAATGGGATCCATGAGCAAAATCAAAGACTTTACAGTTGCAAAGTTGTCATTTAAATCTTTCAAGAATTTCATAACTTGATCATTTTGTTGATATTCTCTCACAATCTCTGTTGCTTTACATTAATAAGAGGGTGTACAAAGTCAGAAAAGCAGTACTCTAACCGTTTTCTAACCTAGTGTTCTAATTATTTAATAGTCAGATTTTCATTAAAAAATAAAATAACAACTAACTTTTGAAAATTTAAAATTTATCTCTGCTACTTAGTTTTTTTGGCACCAAATATATAATTACTTGTTAAAACAATATTTTAAATATTGGAAAAACAAAGATTTCTCAAGATAAAAGTGTTCTTCATTTCTTAGAAAATTTTCCTTCTACTTTAGCTTCATTCTTAGACATATCTCATATTGGCTCTAGTTTCCTTTACAAAATTCATAATCTAAGCATGAGGGTGGTTGATTTTTGTTGAAGTTTGCAAGTTTAGCTTGAAAACTTATGGAACGTTTAATACCTAGGTTCAAAATCTATTAAAGTATTCTTCAAGTTTTATTTTGTAAAAACTTGGGTTTGTGATGGGAGAATAGATAAAAAAAATATAAAGGGTTGTATTTGACTTGATTTTTGCTCTTGAAAAAAAAATCATTAATAAAGAAAAACTCTCAAAATTGTATCTTTATGAGTAGAGATAGGCAAGAAAGCCAAACCACTATAAATCCAAGTATGTTAAGTTATTCTTCATTCTCTTATTTTCATATTTAATATTATGGTTTGTTGATATATTTTTAGTTCTGATTTTTAAATTAGAAAGTGTTATAAGTATTTTTGCAAGAATCCATATGTGTTTAAATTTGTTACCTAAGTCCGCAAGTAAAAAAGGCATTTAATTGCTAACATACTTATTTATGTTTTTGTCAGTTTATTGGATTTCTTGAGCCATACATAGAAGAAGGTCACTCAAAAGGATGGAAGCATTAACTCACTTGAGAGGCATTCCGCTGTCTTTCTAGATCTATGTGGGTATGTTTCTCAACAACATAACCTCCCTGCACTCCATCAGGTCCAATTTTTATCCTCACTTTCTTAAGTTTTATTTTAAATAATGACTGCTTCTACATATTAATTACTTGATAATATGATAGATTATGATCTCGGACTAGGCTTCATTCCTCACATCAAGTTTTCCGTATTGAAATACAAGAACACTCAAGGTATATTTTCCTCATCTTAATATCATCAACCTTCTATTGATTTTAGTCATTATGGTTGCATAATTCCTACTTAAATTTCATGTGTATATAAATTTTCCATATATATATATATTCCTCCTAGTTCTTTGATATATAGGATGTTGTTGATTTTTGTCTATTGAGCTTTTCATTTTTCTTTTATGAAGAAAAAATGATATCATCCTGAAAATGATATTTGCCATATTTATAAATGCAAAATTGATTTTTGTTAATAAATAAATAAATAAATAATAAAGCCATACTTTAGCATATTATGTTTCCTGGTAGTTGCATTAACAGTTTAGCAATGATATGAAACCAATATTTTCAATCAACAATGGATTCAAAATCATCAATACCCATTCAAGATTTACTCATTAGATGTTTAAGGATATTATATGTAATGTTTCTCCTGATTAAAAAGCAATAAGGCTTATATATATTGAACCTTTTTTTGTGTGGTTAGATATGGATCGAAGTTGGATGTATGGTAGATGCACTACATTTGAATATTTGAATGGAGTTACGGAATTTATTAGAATTGCGGAAGAAAAGCAAATCAGGGAAAGAGAAGAAATGATTGTGTGTCCTTGTGTTGATTGTAAGAACATGAAAAAATTTTGAGATGTTAATATAATGAAATCTCATATAATAAGGCATGGTTTTAAGGAATGTTACACATGGTGGAAATGGCATGGTGAGAGTGTTTTAACTGGGACACGTTCTAATAATAATGAATTTGATCAGCAAGGAGAAAATAACATTGATGAGGAAGAGAATGATCGTGTAGACGAGATGATAGATGATACGAAACATTTTGTGGAAAGGCCGAAATACCTTCAGAGATTGTTAAACAATGCTGATTAACTTTTGTATCCCGGTTACAATAATTTCATAAAATTGTCAGTCGTTTTTAAACTCTGTAACATGAAAGCAAAAAATGGATGGAGCGATAAGAGTTTCACAGCACTATTAGAATTGTTGCAAGACATGCTTCCCGAGGGAAATGAGCTTCCCACATCTACATATGAGGCTAAGAAAATGTTGTGTCCCATGGGTATGGAATATAAGAAGATACATACATGTCCAAATGATTCTGTATTATATCGAAATGAATATAAGGACTTGCATGAGTGTTCAAGGTGTGGAGCGTCACGTTACAAACGTGGGAAAGTTTCTTCTGAGGATAAAAAAGGGCCTCCAGCTAAAGTATTATGGTATTTACCTATAATACCAAGATTCAAACGCCTGTTTGCAAATGCAAAAGATGTAAAAAACTTAAGGTGGCATGCAGAAGGCAAAAAACATGATGGAAAACTAAGACATCCTGCAGATTCTCCTCAATGGAGAACAATTGATAGAACATTCCCAAAATTTGGTGGTGAAGTTAGGAATCTGAGGCTTGGACTTTGTATAGATGGAATCAACCCCCATGGCACACTCAGTAGTAAACATAGCACGTGGCCAGTTCTTCTTGCGGTTTACAATATGCCTCCTTGGCTGACTATGAAGGTAAGTATATTATGTTGTCGTTGTGATATCAGGGCCAAAACAACCGAAAAATGATATTGATGTTTACCTTGCACCACTTATTGATGATTTGAAACTATTGTGGGATGAAGGTGTGTTGGTGTATGATGCATACAGTGAAAGCATGTTTACCTTACATGTCATGATATTTTGCACTATAAATGATTTTTTGGCTTATGGTAACTTATCTGGGTACACCGTGAAAGGAGCAAAAATGTGTCTAATTTGTGAGAACAACATAATGGACCAACATTTAAATCATAGTCAGAAAAATGTTTATATGAGTCATTGGACATTTCTCCCTCCTAATCACCCTTATCGTAAGAAGAAAAAGTCTTTCAATGGATATACCGAAATGCGAGTAGCCCGTTTGCCATTAACAAGAAATGAGGTTTTTGAATGAGTTAGAGATATTGATAATGCATTTGGTAAACCTTTTAAACTTGCTCAAAAGGGTCATTGGAAAAAGAGATATATATTTTGGGATCTTCCGTATTGGGAATACTTATCGGTTCATCATTGTATTGATGTTATGCACGTGGAGAAAAATATTTGTGATGCTATAATAGGGACATTGTTGAATAGATCGGGAAAACAAAAGATGGTATCAAAGTAATAAAGGACATGTTAGAAATGGGCATACGGATGGAGTTAGCGCCTCAAGATATAGGGAAATGAGCATATCTTCCCCCAGCATGTTATACGTTATCTAAAAAAGAGAAAACAAGCTTTTGTGAGTGTCTTTATGGTGTTAAAGTTCCATATGGATTTTCATCAAATATTAAAAGTCTTGTGTCAATGAAAGAATTGAAGTTGATAGGTATGAAGTCTCATGATTGTCATGTTTTGATGCAACAATTTTTACCGATAGTAATTCGAGGAATACTACCAAATCATGTGAGGAATGTTATTACAAGACTTTGTTTTTTCTTCAATGCAATTTGTTGTAAGGTCATTGATCCAGAGAATTTGGATGAGTTGCAAGCCAATATTGTGGTTACTCTATATCAAATTGAAATGTATTTTCCACCTTCCTTTTTTGACATAATGGTGCATTTGGTTGTTCATCTTGTGAGAGAGATTAAATTGTGCGGTCCGGTGTATTTGAGGTATATGTATCCTTTTGAGAGATTCATAGGTATCTTAAAAGAGTATGTGAGGAACTGTTATCGACTTGAAGTTAGTATTATTGAAGGTTACACGGTTGAGGAGGGTATTGAATTTTGCACAGACTACTTATCAGGTGTTGAACCTATTGGCATTCCTAAGTCTCATCACGAGGAAAGACTTGGAGGTAAAGGAACAATTGGATTTAAAATGGTATTACCCGGTGCTCAGATGCGTGAGAAAGCACATCTCATTATGTTTCACCACCTTACACAAGTTCATCCATATTTAGAAGAGCACATGTCCATTTTAAGGCGTCTGAATCCATCCAAAGGTGAAATATGGTTGACAAATGAACATAATAGTTCTTTTATTGGATGGTTTAAAGACCGAGTGATGTGTTATGTAACTGATACCATAAAATGGTTAGCCTATGGCCCTGGGTTGAATATATGGTCTTATGAAGGATATGACATCAACAGATATACCTTTTACACTAAACGTTAGGATGACAAAAGCACAATGCAAAATAGTGGAGTTACTTTGATAGCTTCATCAAGAGAATTTTCTAGTGCTAAAGACACCATGCCAATAGATGCTATGATGTCATATTATGGTGTAGTTGAAAACATTTGGGAGCTTGATTACAGAGAATTTATGATTACTCTCTTCCGATGTAAATGGATTTAAAACCAACACAGTGTTAGAGTGGATGAGTTAGAAGTCACTTTGGTTGATTTTAGAGTGGATGAGTTATCAAGATGATCTATTCATTCTTGCTTCACAGGCTAAACAAGTATTTTATATTGTTGACCCTGACGATAGTAAGTGGTCTATTGTTCTTCAAGGTAAGAGGCGTATTATTGGTATCGATGATGTGGTAGATGAGGAAGAATATGATCATTTTGATGAGACTCCCCCATTTTCTATCGGGTTACCTATTCCAGTTGGGGAATATATTTTAGATTCAAATTACATGCGGGAGGATCATACTGAAGGCATATGGATTGAAAATTGCCAATAATTGATGCATATATATTTATTGTAAGTTTATTTAGAAATGTGTAATATAATTAATGTGGTTTATACTCATAATTACCAGCTTTGTTATTGCTTATCATATAAATCTATTATTTTTATTTCCCTTTGAAATAAAGTATTATTATTGTGGATTATACTAACATGTTTCTTTGTTATGCTTATGTTACAGGAAATCATGTCGAATGAACAACCAGATTCTGAGCCATCAAGTATCATGACAAAAAGGAAAACTAGGGGAGCTACCACATGCAAACAATTGAAGAAGCAAAGGAATGAACAAAAGACAATAGATTTTGATGAGCTTGATCGCCCAATAGGAACATATGCCGATATATTTAGTTCCTACGTTGGCCTTGTAGCACGTTCCCATGTGAACATCACGATAAAAAGCCGGGATCTGGTCGATAAGGGTTTTAAAAATACAATTTGGGAAGATATCAAGGTATGTTTACTTCAAATTTATTAACAAATTTGATTGTAAAGAAGTAAAACTAATTAATCTAAAATATTATTTTGCAGAAAGAGTTCAACATTCCGGATGATAAGAAAAATATTGTACTAAAAACTGTTGGAATGCGGTGGAAGGATTTTAAGTATCGATTGGTGGTTAAGTATACAAAGAATAAATCTGTGCAAAATTCACCATTGGAATTATATGACTTCATCATCGAGAAAGATTGGGAGGAGTTTAAATAAGCACATGAATCTAAAGAATATGAAGTACTAATTATGAAGTAGATTAATGCAATTTACATTTACATTTATGCAAGACATGATAATGGGATCATCATTATTTTTTTTAACAGCAAATCAGTGCCAAGGCGAAGGCAAAGCAAGCAAAGAATGTGCATCCACATTTCTTATGTCGTGTGGGCTATGCTGGGAAAAGGACTCAATGGATTATTGAAGATCCCATATCTTCTTTTTCATCATCACCATCTATGAGCTCTGATGTTACATCACCATATGATCGAAGCCTAGATTGGGTAAGAGCTAGAACAAAAAAGATAGAAGAAGGAAATTATATAATCCCAGTAGAAAAGACAAAAGAGGGTGGCAACAAAAATCGTAAGTATAACTTGCTAAACAAACAATGATATCAAGGTATCTTTTTTTTTTATCTATGATTGCTTATAACATATTGTTTATCTGGTGAATAGAGATATTATGGGGAGAAGTAGTCTAAGGTAGCTGGGTACCAGAGAGGCATGATGACATATTGTCACGTGCACTTGAAAAGCCCAAACATTCTGGCTATGTGAAAGGTGTTGGAAGTGCTGTGACAATCAAAAATTTTTATGGTAATCCTAGAAAAAGGAAACTACCAACATTCGTCTCACTTGAAGTTATAGAAGAGCTTGAGACTAAAATAGATGCCATATTATTTGCTAAATTCTCGGCACATATTGCACATCTTGAGAGTATGATAGAGGAGAGAACTAGGAAGTCATATCAAATTGGCCCTGATATGGAGGTGGAGATGGGTCCTTCATTTGCTCGCCCAACTCCTAGTAGTTGTCACTTTATAGACCCACCATTTCCAATATCAGAATTACAGGTAAAAATTTTGAATTTCATTACTTCCACTTCCATTTTAATGTAGCTAATATTGATTTTTTGTGTTTTTACAGACACATACATCATGCAGACTTGCTACCATTAATGAAGGTAAGCAGGTGATTGTGGCAAGGGGGATGGTTTATCCATCCCTTATTGATGCTATGGTGCACAATAAACCTATCATGCCCAATCACGTCAAGGTTTCTGTAGATGAAGTATTATCTGGCTGTCATGAAGCCGAACTTCCTGTGCCTACTGAATACTTAACTACAGTTGGGAAAGCAGAAGGTAGCTTTGTTCAATGGCCACAACATCTTGTGGTTCTTGAAGAGGTAATAATTCCTAAACTTATAAAACAATAAAATATAGATTATCACATTTCATATATCATAATATATCATAATTTATTATTAATTGATAGGAACTTAAATCCAAGCCATTAAAGAAGGCTCCAAAGAATAAACAAGGTAGCGGTTTATCGAAAGAATCAGCTACAAAGCAACATGGGCCTTTAGTTAATGAGAACATTTTGGCAACTTTGAGTGGTGACATGAGGTTGATGCATGAGATGGTTGCTAAATTGCCTACTAGGTATATTTTTGAAGTTCCTGCAGACATTACAGTGTTTAAGTATCTAGTAGATAATAAGATGATTCATGTTGATATGGAAGACATCGCTCAACTCTTCTCCATGGAATGACTTGATGTCTCGATCATTCGAATATTTATGATGTAAGATTATACTGTTTATTACTAAGATTATAAGATTGATTTAAAAAATACAAAAATAATAATTATGTATGTATTGTGATTCATGCATGTAAGTACCTTCATAACTTGTGCGATACATTCTTTATATTGTCGATCGGATTTCTTTGTCCAACAATGCTTCATTTGATGTTCACAGAGACTAACTCAGCAGAAAGATATATTATAGAAGCTTTGAAGGAACAAAGAGATAAACATTTCATTCTACTACCATACTTCGAGAAGTAAGAAATATTTACATTCATGCTTGCATAATTTTTATTCTCAACATTTTTACTAACTTCAACATATTTGTATATCTCTAGTAACCATTGGATGTTGATTGTATTTTGCGTGAACAGAGTGAGGCATTTTTCATGGATCCTCTAGCTCGTGGCAGCCGTGATATAAGTCTGAAACCTCATATTAACCTATAAGTTATAATACTATTAGTTAATAGTTTCTACAATGTTTGTAGCATTTTTAACATTAATGCCGATTTTGACATACAGTTATTTTTTAGAGCCTATAGAACTTATGCTATAGAAAGTGGAAAAAATAAAGGTGCTAGGTTAAAATGGAATGACATTTCAATGAGAATTTTATATTCTGAATTACTAGTTAGATTAAAGTTTTTATGGTTTTATAATCCTTTATTTGGCATGGGCCTTTGTTGTTTTTTCTATTTTAAGTGCCCTCAACAACAAGGAGGTATTGAATGCTGATATTACATCATGAGGTATATGTATGAAATTGTCGTATATCATAATAGTGATACAACATTGCTTAAGGTATGTTCTTTCAAATACTAGTCAGTTTATATTACAAATATGATACATAACTAGCTATTAATTTATTAATTTATAACATATTTTCTATTATTTGTTTGATTTGTCTTGTAGGTTTTGAAAATGAATCATATAGTCAAGATCAAATAGATGAAATTCGACATATGTGGTCAAATTACTTTATGAGAGAGTGTATATAATCTTTTTATTTACTTTTGTAAAATGTTTCATATTAATGAGAAATACAATTTTAAATTAAAGAATTTTGAAGAACTTGTGGATTAATTATTTTCAAGTGAATTGTTTTAGGCATGATGAGGTATTGCTTTGATTTATTTAATTTTTTTTAGTTTGTGTTGTCCTGTGAATTCTTGATTATTGAGTATTTGTGACTTGAATGTTGGATGCCTATTGTGGCTTATTGAAGCGGAATTATTATGAATTTTGAAGCGCGCAGGTTATATATGAATGGTAGCAGTATAATATGAGCTTTAATTTAAAAAAAAAAGACAATAGGCTTCTGTCATTTAATAATAGCAGACACATATAATCAGATTATACGTGTCTGCTATTATTAAATGACAGACGCGTATAACTGATTATATGCATCTAACTGATTATATGCGTCTGCTATTATTAAACGACAGATGCGTATAACTGATTATATGTGTCTGCTATTATTAAATGACAGATGCGTATAACTGATTATATGCGTCTGCTATTATTAAACGACAGACGCGTATAACTGATTATATGCATCTATCACAATGATAGACACATAAAGTTTATATCATATGCATCTCCTATATATGTGTATACTATTTGACAGATGCATAAAATGCAAAATAACAGACACATATAACTCTATTTTGTACTAGTGCTTGTATATATATAAAGGCTTGTAATATTTTTATGAATATACATAATAAAATTATTTTCCTTCTTCATTACTTTATTTACATGGTATCAGAGCTACACCAATCCAATATGGCAAATCAAATCACACCCACTAACACCACCATCAACACAGCCCCAACATCTTTAGTCACAACCAATTATAACTTTTCCATAAAACTTTCTCCAAACAATTTCTTGCATAGAAGACACAATTTCTTCCACTCCTTAACTATTACAATATGAACTCCTTGATCAATGGATCACTTGCACCTGTAGTCACCATTCCTTCAACAAAAAATTTAAATGAATTGGTTTCTAATCCCGAATACTCTCAATGGTTAAAAAAAGATCAACTTCTTCTCTAATGGATTTTGTTTCTTTATCTAAAAATGTTTACTCATATATTATTGGATGGAACACCTCTTTTGCAATATGGAAAGCACTAGAAAATGCTTTTGGTTATGTATCTTAGAATTATCAACTCCAATTGTATGTTGAACTTCAAGAACTCAAAAGGAACGACATGTCAGTTGCTCAATATCTTCAAAAGGCAAAACATCTTGCTGATGAGTTAAAAGCAGCTGGCTGACTAATTTCTCCTGCTAAATTTAATGTTGTTACTTTTTGTAATATTGTATTGAATTCCATCCCCTTGTTTATACTTTAAACCTTTGAACTAAAACCAGTATCTTTTTCTGAGTTATACAACCAACTTGTGTCACATGAAACATTGTTGCAATATTATCAATCATTACCAGGAGCCATGGAAAATTTCACAATTCGGCCACTTTCAAATGCATCAAAATCAACTTATACACATAGTATTCAAGCACCAAGTCCTAATTATCATAGCCAAAACAACAATAAATGCAAGTTGCAAATATGTGGCTACCATAACCATACGGTCGACCATTCTAGGAAAAGATATGCTTCATGCCACAAGAATCCTAATGATCAGCCTCAAGCCAATTATACTTGGCAAAGCAGAACTCCACCACTGGTTCAACATGGTTATTAATAATCTTATTTCAACTCTTCAAATTTGGCCTTCCCTCAACAATATCTAGCTTGGCTTCCAAATACCAATGCCACCCATTACATGACTCTAAATCTTCACCAACTTATGGCTTCTCAAACATATCATGAAGGTGATCAAGTTATTATTGGCAATGGACAATCAATGCCTATATCTCACATTGGTATGGCTCTTTGCCCCTCATGTAAAAATACTACCTTGATATTAAATAATGTTCTTCATATGCCTTAACTTTCTAAACCTTTATTATCTGTTCAACAATTCACTAAAGATAACCATGTTTCTTTGAATTCAGCCATTTCATTTTTTTGTTAAGGACCGGAAGAGCAAGGAAATCCTATTGCAAGGCAAGAGTAACTCGGGCCTATATGAATTTCCATTTTCTCAACCAAAGGCTTTTTTAAGTTCTATGTCTTTTGAACATTGGCATAATAAGCTAGGACATCCACATGTTCAAATGGTTTCCAAAATTATTAGACAAAATAAGTTACCACTTCTGAATTCATTTAGTCACTTTTTTTGGTGAGTCCTGTAAGTTAGGTAAAATGGAAAAATTACCTTTTGCATCTATCGAACATAAAATTTGTAATCCTTTTAATATAATACATTCAAATATTTGGGGATCCTATCATATGATTAGAAATCTGGGATTTAAATATTTTTGTGTTATTTTTTGATGTTTTCACTCACTATACATGGTTATTTCCATTACATAATAAAAGTGAAGTCTTCTCCATTTTTAAAAATTTTGAATCCTTTGTTGATTTACAATTTAATTCTAAAGTAAAGGCTTTTTCATTTCGATTGGAGTGGAGAATTCCAAAAATTACATTCTTATTTTAAATCCAAAGACATTGTTCATCACATTTCATGTCCTTACACACATGAGTAAAATGGCCTATCTGAGAGAAACATTTGACACATTGTCAATATTGGCCTCATTCATTTAGCCTATGCAGTTGTTCTACTAAAATTCTGGTCATATGCTTTCTCACATGCTGTTTTCAATATAAATAATATGCCCAATACAAATGTGCAAAATCATGTCCCTTATGAGCTTTTGCACGGTCACAAACCCAATTATTTGGACTAAAAAACTTTTGGTTGTGTTATCTTTCCTTACATGTGTCCATTTAATGATTATAAGTTTTGTTTTTGAAGCAAAAAGTGTGTATTTTTTGGTTGATCTCCAAATCACTTTGGCTTTTTTTGTCTAGATGCTGATATAGAAAAAGCATACATTGTGCGACATGTATTTTTTAATGAAAATAATTTCCTTTTAAAGATCGTTCTCCACCATCCTTTTCCAGTGATTCTTTATAGGTAAATCCATGACTCGTGATGCAGGTCCCAATTAGTCAATCCTTGCAATTGGGTTTCCCTACAACACCAACTCTCACTTCTCCCATTTACCAATAAACTCATCACCCAACACCTCCAATTCCACCTCCCTAGCACATGAAAGTACCCGTCTCGATTCCTCATCATTACCCATCGTCTCCTAACCAAATAATGACCTTACTCCATAACACTCCATATCCTCATCCTCAATCGGTTTAGACCATAACCTCCGACTTGTAGTGGACATTACAGCCTATCCTAACTAGACCTCCTCTCATGCATATAACTCTACCTGATCCAACTTTATGGAACTAAGACCCTCTATGTAACACCCGTTAATTTAGGCTTGGATAATTAACATATTTAATGATCGTAATTAAAGTTATTTGAGACTAAATTTGGAAATAAAATATAATAAAAATATTTATAAGTGAATTTTTATTAAGTTATGTGTGTTAAATAAAATAAATAGAAAGGTTGGGTAAGTTAATAACAATAAGATAAAAACCAAGGATTTAAGTGGATATTTAGCAAAAACAATGGGGGACTTAATAGGGTATTTACCATGAGTATAAAAATATTATTTTCTTCTTCTTCTTCCAAATTTCAGAACTTTAGCCTCCCTCCCACTCTTCCATACACAAATTTTCTCTTCTTTCACTCATTTTCTTCTTCCTCTCTTCAAAAACTTAAAACAAATATAATAGCTTAAGCTTTGAAGAGGTTAAGACTTCATTATGCCAAGGTTTAGACTTCATTTGTCAAGGTTTATACATATGAGCATATTTATTCCTTTGTGCATTTTATTTGCATAACAATGATGTTTGATGTTGAAGGAAGAGTGAACAAATAACTTGTTGTATTTGCTGATTTTGTTAAAATTTGTTTGGAACAGTATTGATTTATTTGACCATATCTTTTGTTCTGGAACTTGATCAAGATGAAATTAGTTGGAAATGAAAATAGCCACATGGACCTAAAACAGTGTGAAGAGTGTAAATACTATAACTGATTCTAAGTTGGTTTAAAAATTTCTACAAAATCTCGGATTTGAAAGTATTCAGAAAATTCTGGGTAATTAGTTTCTAAACATTCTATGGTATTTTGATTATATCTTTTGTTCTGGAACTTGGATTGGGATTCAATCAGTTGAGAATGAAACTAGACACATATATCTAAAACTTTTATAAAGAGTGTAAATGCTATATCAGACTCTAAGTTGGTCTAAATATTTTACAAAATCTCGGATTTGAAAGTACCCAGAAAATTATGGGTAATTAGCTTCTGAACATTCTATGGTATTTTGATTATATCTTTTGTTCTGGAACTTGATCGAGATGAAATTAGTTGGAAATGAAAATAGCCACATGGACCTAAAATAGTGTGAAGAGTGTAAATACTATAACTGATTCTAAGTTGGTCTAAAAATTTCTACAAAATCTCGGATTTGAAAGTATCCAGAAAATTCTGGGTAATTAGTTTCTGAACATTGTATGGTATTTTGATTATATCTTTTGTTCTGGAACTTGGATTGGGATTCAATCTGTTGAGAATGAAACTAGACACATATATCTAAAACTTTTATAAAGAGTGTAAATGCTATATCAGACTCTAAGTTGGTCTAAATATTTTACAAAATCTTGGATTTGAAAGTACCCAGAAAATTATGGGTAATTAGTTTCTGAACATTCTATGGTATTTTGATTATATCTTTTGTTCTGGAACTTGAATCTGGATGAAATTAGTTGACCATAAAACTAGACACATAAATATAAAACTGTTATAAAGAGTGTAAATGCTATATCTGACTCTAGATTGGTCTAACAATTTCTACAAAATCTTGAATTTGAAAGTATCCAGAAACTTCTAGGTAGTTATTTCCTGAACATTCTATGGTATTTTGATTATATCTTTTGTTCTGGAATTTGGATCGGGATAAAATTAGTTGAAAATGAAACTATACCCATAGACCTAAACCTTTTATAAAGAGTTTAATGCTATATCTGATTCTAGGTTGGTCTAAAAAGTTTTACAAAATCTCAAATTTGAAAGTACCAAGAAAATTATGGGTAATTATTTTCTGAACATTCTATGGTATTTTGGTTATATCTTTTGTTCTGGAACTTAGATCGGGATGAAATTAGTTGGAAATTAACGTAGACACATATATGCAAAAACTTTATGAAGAGTATAAATACTAGTTACGATTTAGTTTGGACCTAAAATTTGATACAAAATCTCATACCTAAGCATATTCGGAAAAATACTGGACAAATGTTTACTGAGCACTATACGGTTATTTGGACATAACTTTAGCTAGAAAATTCATATTTATATGATTATTTCTTTATATGAAAGATAAGACATTAATCTAAATATTCATAAAATACCATAAGGTCAAAGTCGAATCAACAATAGGTGAAAGGTACAATCCAAAATCAGGGCAAGAATCTGTCCAGAAATACAAATTTAGTAATTTGGTATTTTAAATAATGGATGACATATATATATATATATATATATATATATATATATATATATGTTAACCTTGAGGGGTATTTTCATCATTTGGATGATAACAAATAATATAGCAATATTGTATTTAACATACTTATTTTTGTAAGTCTATTATAAAGGACATGAATTAAAATAGCAATAATGGAGAATTGGAAGAATAATCCTTGAGAAACAAAAATCAAGTAGTAGCATGTTCACTGTCGTGACTCTAGGAGTCACTCCCGTGAAAGAAGCTAACCGTTACCAAAACCAACATTTGAAGTTCACGGCCATGAAGGAAAAACAAACCGTGAAGTAAGCATTTCAGTCACCCCCGTGAATAAAGGTGTCACCCCCGTGAAGATTCATGCAATTTCATCCAGAGAGCTTCACGACCAGAGTCACCACTTGGCTTACGGCTGGGAAGATTATCACCCCCATGAATAAAGGTGTCACCCCGTGAAGATTCATGTAATTTCATCAAGAGAGCTTCATGACCAGAGTCACCATTTGGATCACGGCTGGGAAGAGTGTCACGCCTGTGAATGATTAATGTCACGCCCGTGACTCTACATGTCAAAACATTCCAGAGAGCTTCACGACCAAGGTCGCCACTTCAGTCACGGCTTGGGAAGAACTGTCACCCCCGTGACAAGCATAGTCACGCCCATGAACAATGAAAGAGAAAAATGTCAGACATGATTTTTTGGTTGGTACAACGGCTAGTTTCTTATTTAATGCACCTCAACGGCTATATTCAGCCATGGGAGTATAAATGGAAGTTATTTATGCATTAAGAAACAAGAGGATAATAAGAAAAACAAAAGATTAGCATATACTTCAAATCACAAGCTATCTTGTACTTTCATACTTTGAGAACAAATCAATTTTCTGTAAAAATCTTTTTGCTCCTCATATTTGAGCAATAAAAATTTATAAGTGGTTCTCTCTGTAATCTTTACTCAAGTGAGCTTTGGGTAGTTCTGGGTTAAGAGTAGAACACTTGTAAGGGTTGTTTGTGTGAGCCTATAAAACACAAAGTATAAGTTGTTTGTGTGAGCCTGTAAAACAAAAAGTGTAGGTTGTTTGTGTGAGCCTGTAAAACACAAGGAATTGGTTATTGTGTGAGCCATTAAAACACAAGGGATTTCTGGGTTAGGTGTGAGCCATTGTGAGAAACACCATAGTTGGGAGTGAGCTTGTAAAACTCCATTGTAACACTTAGTGTGTTAGTGAAACTCCCAATTGCGATTGGGGAGAGGAGTAGGGTTTGTTAACACCCGAACCTCTATAAATCTATGTGTCAAATTTTCTCTATCCCTTCTAAAATTAACTGTCTATTTCTGCACTTTAAAGTTTAATTTTTAAAACTCCAATTCAACCCCCCCTTCTTGGCTGAATATCTGGGAAACAATTGGTATCAGAGCCTTGTCTAGCATCGAAGCCTAAAAAGCGCTAGTAAAGAGTAAGATATGGCCAGTGAAGGATTCCAGAGTCTCAAACCTTACTTTGATGGAGCAAATTATGCCCATTGCAAGTTTAGGATGGAGACATACTTGGATAGTGAAGGAATTGAAGTCTGGGATAGTGTATGAAAAGAATGGACACCACCAACCAAAAGAGGAGCTGATGGTGAAGAAGAAATCTTATCAAGAGATGATTGGACAGAGCCTCAAAGAAGAGCATATTTCATAAACAAGAAGGCAATGACAATCCTATCAAGCTCATTATCTATTGAAGAATGTGGGAGAATACAACACTGCTCAACAGCATATAGCATGTGGAAGACATTGGAGAACTATCATGAGGGAACTAAGCAAGTCAAATCCAAGAAGATTCAACTTCTAACCTCAGAGTATGAGCTCTTCAAGATGAAATCCATTGAGTCAATCACTGACATGACCAACCTTCTTCTATCCATTATAAATGGAATGAGGAAACTTGGGAAGCATCTGAGTTTGGAAGATGTAAACAATAAAATCCTGAAAAGTCTTCCTCTTAAAGACTATGGTTCAAGAGTTGCTGGCATAGAAGAAACAAATGAAGATATGAGTATCATGAATACTGATGTGCTGATTGGCAAGCTTCTCACACATGAGATGGCGGTAAAGAGAGATAGAGAGCTTGAAGCAGAGCCACAGAAATGAAAACCCTCAGCACTCAAAGCCTCTATTACAAAATCTCAAGAAGAAAGTGAAGATGATGAAAAAATGAGTGATGATGAAAATGAGGACAACGCTATGCTTTCAAGGAGATTAAAAAGAATCATTGAGAAGAAAATGAGCAATTCCAGAAAATTCAGGCAAAGAAACCTCAAACAAACTTCTAATAATACACATAGAAGTAAGGAAGAGGTAAAATGCTATGAATGTGGAAAGAAATGACATATCAAACCAGAATGTCCAAGGCTCAAGAAGAATAAGAGCAAATACCAAAAAGACAATGGGGAGAAAGGTCATAAAGCCACATGGGATGACGAAAGCTCTTCAAGTGAAAAAGATGATAATGAAAGTGAAGAGGTCAACCTATGCTTCATGACTATTGAGGATCATATCTCGGATAAGGTAAGATCACTACACTCATATTCTTTCAATAATGATAGTAGTGATAATGATAGTAATAGTGATAGTGATGATGATGATGATGAGCAAAGCCTAATAGAAGAATTAAATATAGAATTAGAGAAATATAGAACTAAATTTAGTACCTATAGAAATAATATATCTAATTTGAAAAATAAGATAGATGGTTTAGAAAAAGAGAACATAAAGCTTAAATCATCTAATGAATCTCTTCAAAAGTTATTAGATGAAAACTCATCAAGACCCTCAACAGCTTCACTGTTAAAAGAAAATAATACTTTGAAAAATAAAGTTGAGGAACTAAGAAATTCCATTTCTAAATTTCACAAAGGTAAAGAGAGCTTAGATACTCTCATTGTGTCTCAAAGACCACCTTTAGTTAGACATGGTCTAGGATTTAAGGACACATCATCATCTTCTAACAAAACAGTATTTGTTAAGTCTAAAGAACATAACATCTCCACACCTGTTAGCACTGCACCAAGAAATAAGAATGTTAAACCTTCTATACAGAAAAAAAAATCATGCCTTTATATATAGGAAGAATGTATCTAGAAAAATGCAAATTAATCATGATTGTGTATGCCATTGTTCTCAAAATCAATCTAATCAAATTATGGCATTCAAATACATTGTAAGACCAAAAAGCAAGTTTATACCTAAACAATGTAATTACTGTATGAAAATGAGTCATATAAATAAACATTGCTGGATAAGGAAGGCTCATTGGGAACCTTCATGTGCTAATCCCCAAGGACCCAAACTCATTTGGGTACCTAAATATCATACTTGATTTTAATTCTATAGGTATGCCTCAAGTCCACAATAAACAAAAATGCGTGGCTAGTAGACAGTGGATGCTCAAGGCATATGACAGGAGACAAAGAACTCTTCAATGAAATCAAAAGTATTGATGGAGGTAAAGTTACCTTTGGAAACAATGCAAAGGGTAAGGTAATTGGCATTGGTTATATTGGTGTTAATGGTACTACATTTATTAAGGATGTCTTACTTGTTGATGGCTTGAAACATAACTTGTTAAGTGTAAGTCAATTATGTGATAAAGGAAACAAAGTAATCTTTACTTCAAATGAATGTCTTGTAATCTCTATTGATGGTCAAGAAGTATTTAAAGGAAATAGAGATATCAATACGTACATAATAAACTTACATGAACTATCTAAACATTCCTCTAAGTGTCTTGTGACTACTAGTGATGAATCTTGGTTATGGCATAGAAGACTTGGTCATGCTAACATGGACTTAATACAAAGTCTTAGCACATGAGAGCTAGTAAAAGGATTACCAAGAGTTAAATATGAAAAAGGCAAGACATGTGATCCTTGTCAAAGAGGAAAGCAACACAAGTCATCTTTCAAAGCCAAAAACATAATAAGTACTTCAAAACCTCTTCAACTCCTGCATTTAGACTTATTTGGACCTACTAGGACTGCTAGCTTAGGAGGAAAACATTATGCATTTGTCATCGTAGATGATTACTCTAGATTTACTTGGGTAATTTTCTTAGCTCAAAAGAGTGATGCTTTTGAAAATTTCAAAAACTTTGCTAAAAGAGTTCAAAATGAAAAAGGGTACTGCATTTCAAAAATAAGAAGTGATCATGGGAAAGAATTTGAAAATGAAAACTTTGAAAGCTTTTGTCTTGAACATGGCATTTCACATAATTTCTCATCTCCTAGGACACCTCAACAAAATGGGGTAGTTGAAAGGAAAAATCGAACATTAATTGAAATGGCTAGAACAATGCTTAATGAATATGAATTACCAACTTATTTTTGGGCAGAAGCCATAAACACTGCATGTTATATTTTAAATCGAGTTTTCAAAAGACCTCTTTTAAACAAAACCTCATTTGAGCTATGGAATGGAAGAAAGCCCTTGGTATCATACTTTAGAGTATTTGGATGCAAGTGTTTTATATTGAACACCAAGGACAATCTTGGAAATTTTGCTTCTAAGTCTGATGAAGGTATCTTTTTGGGATACTCTACAACTAGCAAAGTATATAGAGTATTTAATAAAAGATCATTAACGGTTGAAGAATCCATGCATGTTGTTTTTAATGAATCTAGTAGACTTGATCTTGTGAAAGGTAGTGCCCTTGATGATGTTGTAGATAATATGGAAAAACATGTCATTGAAAATGGAAAAGAAGAAAACGATCAAGAAAATTTACTACTTCAAAATCAAGAACAAATGGAGCAAGAACTTCCAAAAGAATGGAGAATGACGAAAGATCATCCAAAAGAGCAAATAATTGGTGATCTATCAAGGGGGGTAAGTACTAGATCTCATTTAAAGCATTAAGTCACTGACATTGCTTTTATTTCACAAATTGAGCTTAAAAACATTGATGAGGCTCTTAATGATGAAAGTTGGGTAATTTCCATGCAAGAGGAACTCAACCAATTTGAGAGAAATAAGGTATGGAACCTAGTACCTAGACCTAAGAATCATCCAATCATAGGCAGCAAATGGGTATTTAGAAATAAATTAGATGAACAAGGATTAATAACCAGAAATAAAACAAGACTAGTTGCAAAAGGATATAATCAGGAAGAAGGTATAGATTATGATGAAACATATGCACCTGTAGCTAGATTAGAAGCTATAAGAATACTCTTAGCATATGCATGTCACATGAATTTCAAACTTTTTCAAATGGATGTGAAAAGTGCATTTCTAAATGGTTATACAGATGAAGAAGTGTATGTAGAACAACCACCAGGTTTTGAAAGCTATGATTTGCCAAATCATGTTTTTAAACTTTCAAAAGCTTTGTATGGTTTAAAACAGGCTCCAAGAGCTTGATATGAGAGACTAAGTTCTTTTTTATTAGAAAATAGCTTCACAAAGGGAAATGTTGACACTACACTATTCATCAAAAAGCATAAGCATGATATACTAATTGTTCAAATTTATGTTGATGATATAATATTTGGTTCTACTAATGAGCTGCTTTGCCAAGAATTTGCTAAGTGCATGACTAGGGAATTTGAAATGAGCATGATGGGAGAACTTAAGTATTTCCTTGGTCTACAAATAAAGCAAAGCAATGAGGGCATATTCATCAACCAATCCAAATATGCCAAAGACTTAATCAAAAAATTTTGTATGGAAGGATGCAAAAATGCCAAGACTCCTATAAGCACATCAACAAAATTGGACAAAGATGAAAAGGGTAAGAGCATTAATGAAAAGCTTTATAGAGGTATGATCGGATCACTTTTATATCTCACTGCTTCTAGACCAAATATTATGTATAGTGTTTGCTTATGTGCACGATTTCAATCATGTCCTAAATAATCTCATCTAAATGCTGTAAAAAGGATTTTAAGATATTTACATGGAACATTGCATCTAGGTTTATGGTATCCTAGGAATTCATCTTTTTATATTATAGGATATTTAGATGAAGACTATGCTGGTAGTCTTTTGGATAGGAAAAGTACTTCAGGTACTTGTCACTTCATTGGAGAATGTTTGGTTTCTTGGTTTAGCAAGAAACAAGTTTCAGTTGCTCTCTCAACTGCTGAAGCTGAATATGTAGCAGTTGGATGTTGTTGTACACAAATTCTTTGGATGAAACAACAACTTAAGGACTATGGTCATGAGATGAACCATATACCTATAAAATGTGACAACACTAGTGCTATAAATCTTTCAAAGAATCCTATTCAACACTCTAGAAGTAAACATATTGACATTAGACACCACTTTATTAGAGATCATGTTCAATATGGAGATGTTGAATTAGAATTTATATGCACAGAAAATCAATTAGCAGATATTTTCACTAAATCTCTAAATGAGGAAAGATTTAACTTCATTAGAAGAGAACTAGGTATGATTGATGGATTAACCTTGTGATTGCAAAAATATGAAATTTTAATTGTTGATCTTAAATCATATCACAAGTTATAAGATAGAAATTTTGATGAGAATTCATGTTTTATGAAGTAGAATCTTTGTTGAAATGTTTTAGTCTTGTTGTAAAACTTAATTTCAATTTGATGAAAGTTATAGGGGAGTCACACCCGTGACATATATTCACGCTCGTGACTTAAGTAACCCAAAGAGGCAGTGTCGTTCACGACTTTAGTTCACGACATGGTTCACGACTTCAAGTGGTGAAACTTAGTTTCACGGCTTGAGTCACGCCCGTGAGAATGGACTTTCACGCTCGTGATGATTTTTCACTACCGTGAACAATTATGCCCCAAAAACTCACAGAAGCTTTCACGACTTTGGTTCACGACATGATTCATGGCTTCAAGTGGTGAAACTTAGTTTCACGGATTGAGTCACGCCTGTGCAATTGGATTTTCACGACCGTGACAATTTTTTCACTCCCATGAATAACTACACCCCGAAACTCACAGAATCTTTCACGCCTTGTGTCACGGCTTGCTTCACGGGCATAAGTAGTGAAATTCAACAGTTCACGCCCATGACGTTATATTCACCCCCATGAACATATTCACGCCTTCATTCATGGGTGGAACATTACTTCAGCAAACCGTGAACATGACCATTCACGCCCGTGACACCATAAGTCACGCCCGTGAATGTATCGAATATATAAGAAAACAGTCGGTTACAACCCTCATTTCAACTCTCCATCTCCTAAAACCGCTCTCATTTACTCTCATTCATTGAGACATTGAAGATTTTGACCCCAAAGACTTGAAATTTCACTAGAAATACCACCAAAAGTTCGAATCTTTAGCAGAAATCATACATTTCTAGCGTTTTACATCAAATTTTCTGTCAAAAATTTTCTTCAACTCCATCAACAACTAATTTCTTCAAATATGGAGTCTGCTTCATCTAAGGGAAAGAGAAAGAAGTCCCATGCACCTAAGAGGTATTCAGATTACCTCATGAACATCATTCCAGAAAGTTGCCATCCTCGGTATGCAACTTTGAAGAAGAGACCTCTTTTATCATCAAGGTCCTTCAAATGACAGGCAGTTCGTAGTCTCGGGCTTGAGATGGCTATGACAGAGCAACTACAAGCCTGTCATCTCAAAGAGTTTGTTGAAATTCATCAGCCGACTCTGAGGGAGCCAATGCTGGAATTTCTCAGCACCTTGCAGGTTTCACCAACTGGAGTGGTGAAATTCCAACTCTGCAATAATCCTAACACCCTCAACGCCATCGCATTTGGAGAATTGTTCAACCTACCATCTGATGGCATTCTAAATGAGACTGAGGTAGAATTCTTTGCTCTTCCAGCCTAGACATATTTTGGCACCGGTTGCAGCTGGGATGTCAAGAAGACAAAGAGCACTCATCTAGAGCATTTGCATAGGTTCCTAACCTATAACATTTTTGCTCGGGGAGAAAGTAATGGAACTATTAGGAAGTCAGAACTCTTCCTATTTGAGATGGCTCACAGGGGAGTCATAGTGGCACTTTCCAGATGGTTTGCAAACCATCTTCTCTCCATTGCCACCAAGCCCACAGGAGATATCTTGATTGGGGCATATGTCACCCATATTGCAGTGAAGCTCAATTATTTGAAGCTGGATGACCATCACTTCAACATCATTCCTGCACATCCTCGAGATAAGCTGGATGTCGAGTCATTCATCAAGATGGGAGCGGCTGTCAGAATCATTTTTCAGAACGATATCTTCTACCGCTTCACTGACACTGCTGGAGAGATTATCTGGGAAGATAATGACACGAAGGATTTTAAAGCAGGCCTCCAGGGAGCCCAGCAGAAAAAGAGGGCTCGAATTGAGGAAGCACCTCCAGCAGTCGAGCAGGACATTGGACAATCCTTAGCTTCCACACCATCCTTAGCGCAGCAGGTGGTCGACCTCTTGGCACCACGTTTTGAACAGCTGCAGACTTCTATGGATGAGAGGTTGGAGAACCTCAAGGACTTCATGGAGTCTCAGATGGACAGCCTTGAGGCTGAAGTAGCTAGGCTTCGTGATAGGATGTCTGGCTAGGAGATAGGCTAGAGTGTAGCCTAAATTTGATCATTTTTTAGCTTATTTGTCATTTTTATGTTTTGATTGTGTAGGAAATTTTTAAATTTCCTTTCTGAATATTTTAACTTAGTTTGTATCCTTCTCCTTTATGATATATATATTTGTTCTTGTTTACTTCAATCTTCATATCCTTTTTGATTGATGACAAAAGGGGGAGAAAACTAGCAATATATGATAGGGGAGAATGGTATAGGAATTGGTGAATCAAAAAGTGAATTGACTTTGAATTGGTTTAAAAATCTTGATTCAACATTTCATATGCAAAGTTACTTTGAATTGGTTTAAGTTTTTATATACCTTAGATATACCCTAAGTATACTTTGCATATACCTTATAGCAAGTTACAAATAAAAATATGCCATGATATACCTTAAATATACCTTACATATACTGTATGTCTTGAAAAGGAATTATGGTATATATTGGATATACTTCTCATATAACTTGTATATACTTAAAATCTAGCTTAATGCTACATCATTATTTACTAATCTTGCACATTATAATTTTTTATCCTAAGTATACTTTGAGGGAGAGACTTCTCAAAATCACATATTGCTAGATTATTTGTCACCATCAAAAAGGGGGAGATTGTTAACCTTGAGGGGTATTTCCGTCATTTTGATGATAACAAAAAATATAGCAATATTGTATTTAACATACTTGTTTTTGTAAGTATATTATACAGGACATGAATTAAAATAGCAAGAATGGAGAATTGGAAGAATAATCATTGAGAAACAAAAATCAAGTAGTAGCATGTTCACTGTCGTGACTCTAGGAGTCACTCCCATGAAGGAAGCTAACCGTTACCAAAACCAACATTTGAAGTTCACGGCCATGAAGGAAAAACAAACCGTGAAGTAAGCACTTCAGTCACCCCCGTGAATAAAGGTGTCACCCCCGTGAGATTTGTGGAATTTCATCCAGAGAGCTTCATGACCAGAGTCACCACTTGGCTCATGGCTAGGAAGATTGTCACCCCCGTGAATAAAGGTGTCACCCCCGTGAAGATTCATGTAATTTCATCAAGAGAGCTTCACGACCAGAGTCACCACTTGGATCACAGCTGGAAAGAGTGTCACACCCGTGAATGATTAATGTCAAAACATTCCAGAGAGCTTCACGACCAAGGTCACCACTTCAGTCACGGCTTGGGAAGAACTGTCACCCCCATGACAAGCATAGTCACGCCCGTGAACAATGAAAGAGAAAATGTCAGGCGCGATTTTTTGATTGGTATAATGGCTAGTTTCGTATTCAATGTACCCCAACGGCTATATTCAGCCATGAGAGTATAAATGGAAGTTATTTATGCATTAAGAAATAAGAGGATAATAAGAAAAATAAACATTAGCATATACTTCAAATCACAAGCTATCTTGTACTTTCATACTTTGAGAACAAATCAATTCTCTGTAAAAATCTTTTTGCTCCTCATATTTGAGCAATAAAGATTTATAAGTGGTTCTCTCTGTAATCTTTACTCAAGTGAGCTTTGGGTAGTTCTGGGTTAAGAGTAGAACACTTGTAAGGGTTGTTTGTGTGAGCCTATAAAACACAAAGTATAAGTTGTTTGTGTGAGCCTGTAAAATAAAAAGTGTAGGTTGTTTGTGTGAGCCTGTAAAACACAAGGAATTGGTTATTGTGTGAGCCATTAAAACCCAAGGGATTTCTGGGTTAGGTGTGAGCCATTGTGAGAAACACCATAGTTGGGAGTGAGCTTGTAAAACTCCATTGTAACACTTAGTGTGTTAGTGAAACTCCCAATTGCGATTGGGGAGAGGAGTAGGGTTTGTTAACACTCGAACCTCTATAAATTTGTGTGCCAAATTTTCTCTATCCCTTTTAAAATTAACTGTCTATTTTCGCACTTTAAAGTTTAATTTTAAAACTCCAATTCAACCCCTCCTTTTTGGCTTAATATCTGGGCAACAATATATATATATATGTGTGTGTGTGTGTGTGTGTGTGTGTGTGTGTGTGTGTTTTACTTTTAAATAATATGATAATAGTTATATTTAAAATTCTTATTGTGTATTGTCTAAATTAATATGATGTGTTGTGATTTGAGATTTCAAATGAGATTGAAAATTTTTTTATATGTATAGGGCATGTAAACTGAAAATTATTATGAATATGTGAATTTTGATGATTTATGTAAACAATAAGATGATAGCATCAATTAAGCCCAATTCTCTAATTTAGGACTAGAAATAGGATAGATGGCATGCCATTGAGGGGTTTACGGTACCGTAAAAATTATGATGATATGAAAACTTTCATTATATGGACAAGGTGGCTTAAGCTCGGGTGAGAGCGCCCTTGATCCTAAATGCATGGAATTATTTATTTTACTCAGTCAAGATGGCTTAAGGTCGGGTGAGAGTGCTCTTGAGTTGAGAAGTTCGGTTGAGCATTTATACAGACAGATATAGATAGTGAGCAGGGTGGCTTAAGCTCGGGTGAGAGCGCTCCTGTTTCACAACCCGCATCCAAATAGTCCGGATTAGAGTTTTGGGGCTATAAAATATAAAATATTTAAAAAAAAAAGAAATATGGAAAAAAATTAGTTAGCAGGTAAATGAATACAAGGAAATAGAATTCATAAATAAGGTATGAATATGAATTTACCTTTGTAAATTATGACATGTATATGTGTTGAACCAGTAAACCAGGTATGCAATATTCCATATTGATATATGATAAATTGATTTCTTTTTTTTATATTGGTATAAAAAGGATTGTGATATAAGGATTATTATTTATAATTATTTATATGCGAAATTGGATAATATGAACATGGAATTTTTATGATATATCATAAGTGTATGTATGAATATTTATGCACATATGTACCACTAAGCATTAGGTTGCTTAGTGTGTGGGTGTTTTCCCATGCGCAGGTTCGGAGCCTATATAGAGAAGTTGACAGGAAGAGAAGCAATCCCATATAGAGTCAAATAAAGTAAATCAACATCAGAGGGTTAGTGCTTTACATGACATGCATTTTGTTCCTGTCCATATGTCATGGGTGATGAGTATAATTATGGTTTTCAAAAGTTTTACATGTCTTTTTATGTTGGGAACATGAAATTTTATTTGGATTATATGTATTTTGTTAGCATGGGGATAATGAAAGCCCAAACATATGTTTAAAAAATGTGGTCACAATTTGTTAATTCCGCATATAAAATAGATTCATTAATTGAATGACATATTGCTATCATGAAAAAAAAATAGTTAACATATGAAAATATAATAACTAAAATGGAAAAAACTTTAATTCAAACAAATTTTAAGGTAATAGGCAGGTGACATTCTCCTATATAGTTGGGATTATTCCTAACTATATAAGAGGGTGTTACACTCTACATAGGCCAAATGACATGCTCATCTTTCCACATCTACACACCATCCCACAAAATTTTTGGAACATGAACCCATCACACTTCATCAAGCTAGTAAATACAGTGAATGGAAAAAAGCCATGACAAAAGGGGTAAATGCATTAATGTCCAATAAAACTTGGGATTTGGTGCCTAAACCTTTGCATGCTATTGTTATGTCCAACAAGTGGATTTACAGGATTAAGAAATGATATGATGGAATGATCAATCGCTATAAGGCTTGGTTGGTTACAAAGGGGTTCACTCAATAAGAGGGAGTTGATGACAAAGAAACATTTAGTCTTGTTATGAAGGCTACCACAATTTGAACTGTTATTGCTCTTGCTACTATGAACAATTGGCCTCTTAAACAAATTGATATATCAAATGCGTTTTTACATAGTTATTTGTAGGAAAGAATTTACATGCGCTAACCCATTGGGTTTGAAGATCAAAATTGGCCAGATCATGTATGTAAATTAAACTGTTCATTATATGGTTTAAAGTAAGCTCATAGAGCTTGGTTCTCTTGACTTGGATCCTTCTTACACCAACAAAAATTTGTTTTCTTCTAAATTTGATTCATCATTCTTCACTTATAAAATCCATACTCATATCGTATACATTTTAGTCTACGTAGATGATATTATTATAACAGGTTCTTCTTTGGGTTTGGTCCCTAACATCATTTCAGTTTTGAAAAAGGAATTTCTAGTGAAAGATCTTGGTGATTTACATTATTTCTGAAGCATGGAGGTGTGTTTGTGACAAGAATGTCTCCTTTTTAGACAATCCAAATACCTAAAAGATACACTTGAGAAAGCTGGCTTAAGTGATTCTAATGATTGTCTAACTCCCATGGTCGTTGTAACATCATACCTTATGCATTTCAGTAAAACTTATCTCTATGTCAAATAATCACATATGACGTACTAATAAGACATAAGATCCTATTAACAATAATAGTAATTTTTTTTTCATCATATCCTATAATATCATTCAATGACTTTGCAAGTCAACATTGAGGTTTTCACCATAATATAATATATCACATCTATTAAAACTTAAACTTTTCATTTGAAGGATTACGAGTTGCTTCAATTTAAAAATTTTAAAACTAGTCCAGAGTGACTATATGTTCAAACATATAAGTCCAAAATACAGATGACATGTTTTCATGCTTGTGTGGAATGTAAGGAGAGAGAGTGATGAGGCTTGGTCAATGACCTGTGCTCCATGTCTTTTATATGCCACTCAAAATAAGTTATCACTTTCCATTACCTGAAAAATTATGCAAATTGATGAGTTACGGCTCAGTGAGAGTAATCATCAAATAAGCTCTAAAGTACCAATCCATTCATAATAACAAATCACAAATCCAACGCATATCACATATTCCATTTGATTCATCAAGATCATATAGTTACCAGTAAAATTTAAGCATATAATAATTACTCTTTACGTATGCATATGCTTTGCTTATTTCATTTTGTTGTGACTAAGTTAAACAGACATTGCCTTGAGTTTCCATGTAAACATTTGCATTTACTAGCTAGCTTGGTCATTTGTTTAATTTGCACATTTGTTGGGTCATAGGCCTCTTCTTTTGGTTTACAATATCGATTAACTAGTCACAATGCCTTTTTAGTCCATATGCATATATGTATTTATAACTAAGCATTCATCAACCATTGTATCTTTATCACATATACCATACATATTGTTGCCCAGATATTAAGCCAAGAAGGGGGGGTTGAATTGGAGTTTCAAAAATTAAACTTTAAAGTGCAGAAATAAAAATTAATTTTAAGAGGGATAGAGAAATTTGACACAAGTATTTTTATAGAGGTTCGGGTGTTAACAAACCCTACTCCTCTCCCCAATTGCAATTGGGAGTTTCACTAACTCACTAAGTGTTACAATGGAGTTTTACAACCTCACTCCCAACTATTGTGTTTCTCACAATGGCTCACACCTAACCTAGAAATCCCTTGTGTTTTAATGGCTCACACAATAACCAATTCCTTGTGTTTTACAGGCTCACACAAACCACCTTTTATCTTATGTTTTATAAGCTCACACAAACAACATTTTCTTTGTATTTTTACAGGATCACACAAACAACCTTTACTTTGTGTTTTAAAGGCTCACACAACTAACCCTTACAAGTGTTCTACTCTTAACCCAGAAATACCCAAAACTCACTTGAGTAATAAATGATTAGAGAGAGAAACACTTACAAATCTTTATTGCTCAATAAATGATGAGCAAAAAGATTTTTATAGAGAATAGATATTGGTTATCAAAGTATTGAATGTACAAATAGCTTGTAATAAGATTTTCATTCAAAGTATTTGTTATTCTCTTGTACTGAATGCATAAATGACTTGCATTTATACTCCCATGGCCAATTATAGCCGTTATAGTGCATTTAATTCGAAACTAGCTATTGTACCAACCAAATAATCGCACCTGACATTTTTCTCTTTCATCCTTCACGGGCATGACTATGTTTGTCACGGGCGTGCTTGTTCTTCCAAGCCATGACTGAAGTGGTGACCTTGGTCGTGAAGCTATCTAGAAGGTTTTGAAATATTGGGTCATGGGCGTGACAAACTTCCCAGCAGTGATCCAAGTGGTGAGTTTGGTCGTGAAGCTCTCTAGATGAAACTGTCATGAAAGTTCACAGGAGTGACATTTAATTCACTGTCGTGACTTAAATGTACATTTCATAGTTTGTGTCTTCCTTCATGGCCATGAACTTCAAATGTTGGTTTTGGTGACGGTTAGCTTTTTCACGGGTGCGACACATAGGATCACGGGTGTGAACATGCTACTTCCATAAATTTGTCTTTCAAGGATTATTCTTCCATTCTCTATTCTTGCTATTTTATTCCATACCCTGTTTAATAGACTTAGAAAACAAGTATGTTAAATACAATATTGCTATTTTATTTGTTATCATCAAAATGACAGAAATACACCTCAAGGTTTAACAATCTCCCCCTTTTTTATGGTGACAAATAATCTAGCAATATGTGCTTTTGAGAAGTCTCCCCCTCAAAAGATACTTAGGATAAAAATTGATGAAATGCAAGAATTGTAAAGAATGATGTAGCATTGAAATGAACTTTCTAGTTTTTAAGTATATGTAAGTTATATGCAAAGTATATCCAATATATACCAAAATTCTTTTTAAGGCATGAAGTATATGTAAGGTATATTTAGAGTATATCATGGCATATTCATTTATGTAACTTGCATTATGGTATATGCAAAGTATACTTAAGATATATCTAATATGTATAAAGCTCAACTTCATACTTGCATATTAATTTTGAATCAAGTTTTATGTATTTGTAGGTTCTTATTGTAGATTTCGCCCTACTTAACTCAATGTCAATGTATTTGTAGGTTCTTATTTTTGATTCAAAATTCATTTATCTTAATATATTGCTAGGTTCTCAAAATTCATTTATCTTAATATAATATTGCTAGGAGTTCTCCCCCTTTTGTCATCAACAAAAAGAATATAAAGATTAAACAAAGCAAATATATTAATAATTGAAATACAATCAAAGATAATTAAAATTCAGAAAGGAGATTTAAAATTTCCTACAAAAAAAACAAGTAAATAAACAAATTTAGGCTACCATTTATCCTAACACCTAGCTGGACATCCTATCTCGAAGTCAAGCAACCTCTGCCTCAAGGATGTCCATCCGTGACTCCATGAAGTCTTTGAGGTTCTTCAACCTCTCGTCCATCAAAGCCTACAGTTGCTCAAATTGTGGTGCCAAAAGGTCAACCACCTGCTGCGCCAAATTTGGTGTGGAAGACGAGGATTGTCGGATGTCCTGCTCAGCCGCTGGAGGTGCTTCCTCAACCCGAGCCCTTTTTTTCTGCTGGATCCCTTGGAGGCTAGATTTGAAGTCCTCTGTATCATTATCTTCCCAAATGATCTCCCCAGCAATGTCTGTGAACCGGTAGTAAATATTGTTCTCGTGAACAATTCTGACAGCCGCTCCCATCTTGATAAAGGACTCGACATCCAATCGATCTCTAGGATACCCTGGGATGAGATTGAAATGATGCTCATCCAGCTTCAAATAGCCAAGCTTCAAGGCTATATGGGTGACATATCCACCAATGAGTATATCTCCTGTGGGTTTGGTGGCAATGGACAGAAGATGGTTTGTAAACCATCAAGAAAGTGCCATCGTGAGACCTCTTCTGGCCATCTCAAATAGGAAGAGCTCCGATTTTCGAATGGTCCCATTGCTATCTCCCCGAGCGAATATGCTATAGGTCAGGAACCTATGCAAATATTTTGTGCACTGGAGACCAGAGATGAGTGCTCTTGGTCTTCTTAATATCCCAGCTGCAATCTGTGCCAAAATGGGTCCAAGCACGAGTTGCGAAGAATTGCACTTCGCTATCATTGAGGATGCCATTCGAGGGTAAATTGAATAAGTCCCTGAATTCTATGGCATTGAAGGTGTTTGGATTGTTGTAGAGTTAGAATTTCACCACTCCAGTAGGAGACACTTGCAAAGTGCTAAGAAATTCCAGTGTTGGCTCCCTTAAAGTTGGGCTGATGAATGTCCACGAATTCCTTCAAGTGACAGGCCTGGAGTTGCTCTGTCATTGCTATTTCAAGCTCGAGAGTTTGGATGATTTTCCATTCAAAGGACCTCAATGAAAGGAGAGGCCTTTTCTTCAAGGTGGAGTACCGGGGATGGCAATGCTCCAGAATTCTATTCATGAGGTAATCTGCGTACCTCCTGGGAGCATAAGACTTCTTTCTCTTTCCTTTTGATGAATTGGTTTCCATTTGAATTGAAGAAGTGAACTTTGTGGAGTTTGGGAAAAAATTTGACAGAAAATTTGAGGAAACCCTAAAGAAGTATGATTTTTGATGAAGGAATGGACTTTTGATGGTATTTATAGGAAATGTTTATGACTTGGGGGCCGAAATCTTCAATATCTCATTAAATGTGTGTAAATGAGAGCGGTTTCTAGGAGTTGAAAGGTTGAAATGTGAAAAATAACCGGTTATTCTCTTATATACCCGATGCATTCACGGGCGTGAAATATGTGTTCACGGCCGTGAATGGTCGTGTTCATGGTTTGCTGAAGGGGTGCTCTACCCATGAATAAGGGCATGAAAATGTTCACGGGCGTGACTTTTGAATGTCATGGTCGTGATTGATGAACTGTCACGGGGGTGAAACAATCGTCACGGGCATGAAAGGTTGAATTTCACTACTTATGCCCATGAAGCAAAGGCATGAACGCCTCTGTGTGTTTCGGGGTGAAAATGTTCACGGGCGTCAAAATTCATCACGAGCATGAACAGGGCTTTTCACGGGAGTGAATGAAGTCGTGAACATAAGCTTCACTACTTAAAGTCGTGAACATAAGCTTCACTACTTAAAACCGTGAATGATGTCGTGAATCAAGTTGTGAACGACACTGCCTCTTTTGGCTATTTAAATCATGAGCATGAACATATGTCACGGGCGTGACTTCCCTAAAATTTCCATCAAATAAAATTAAGTCCTAAAAACAAGACTTAATCATTTCTATGAAGATTTTATCCCTTTTAACATAAAATTTTCATCAAATTTACTACCTTATATCTAGTGATATAATACAAAATTAAGCTTATTACTTAAGATTTCATAATTTAGCAATCACAATCATACCAAGTTATTTTCTAATGAAAGCAAATCTTTCCTCATTTAGAGACTTAGTAAAAATATCTGCCAATTGATTTTCTGTGCTTACAAATTCCAATGCAACATCTCCATATTGAACATGATCTCTAATAAAGTGGTGTCTAATGTCAATATGCTTACTTTTAGAGTGTTGAATGGGATTCTTTGAAAGATTTATAGCATTTGTATTGTCACATTTAATAGGTATATGGTTCATATCGTGACCATAATCCTTAAGTTGTTGTTTCATCCAAAAATTTTGAGTACAACAACATCCAGCTGCTATATACTCTGCTTCAGCAGTTGAAAGAGCAACTGAAACTTGTTTCTTGCTAAACCAAGAAGCTAAGCATTCTATAATAAAGTGACAAGTACTTGAAGTACTTTTTCTATCTAAAAGACTACCAGCATAGTCTACATCTGAATATCCTATAATATAGAAGGATGAATTTCTAGGATACCATAAACCTAGATGCAATGATCCATGTAAATATCTTAGAATCCTTTTTACTGCATTTAAATGAGATTCTTTAGGACATGATTGAAATCGTGCATACAAGCAAACACTATACATTATATCGGGTCTAGAAGTAGTATGATATAAAAGTGATCCGATCATACCTTTATAAAGCTTTTCATTAATGCTCTTACCCTTTTCATCCTTGTCCAATTTTGTTGATGTGCTTATAGGAGTCTTGGCATTCTTGCATCCTTCCATTCCAAATTTTTTAATTAAATCTTTGGCATATTTGGATTGGTTGATGAATATGCATTCATTGCTTTGCTTTATTTGTAGACCAAGGAAATACTTAAGCTCTCCTATCATGCTCATTTCAAATTCCCTAGTCATACACTTAGCAAATTCTTGACAAAGAACTCATTAGTAGAACCAAATATTATGTCATCAACATAAATTTGAACAATTAGTATATCATGCTTATGCTTTTTAATGAATAATGTGGTGTCAACATTTCCCTTTGTAAAGTTATTTTCTAGTAAAAAAGAACTTAGTCTTTCATACCAAGCTCTTGGGGCTTGTTTCAAACCATATAAAGCTTTTGAAAGTTTAAAAACATGATTTGGCAAATCATAGCTTTTAAAGCCTGGTGGTTGTTCTACATAAATTTCTTCTTCTATATAACCATTTAGAAATGCACTTTTCACATCCATTTGAAAGAGTTTGAAATTCATGTGACATGCATATGCTAAAAGTATTCTTATGGCTTCTAATCTAGCTACAGGTGCATAGGTTTCATCATAATCTGTACCTTCTTCCTGATTGTATCCTTTTGCAACTAATCTAGCCTTATTCCTAGTTATTGAAACTTGTTTATCTAGTTTATTTCTAAATACCCATTTGCTACCTATAATTTGATGATCCTTAGGTCTAGGTACTAAGGTCCATACTTTACTTCTCTCACATTGGTTGAGTTCTTCTTGCATGGCAATTACCCAACTTTCATCATTAAAAGCCTCATCAACATTTTTAGGCTCAAATTGAGAAATAATTCCTGATTGTATCCTTTTGCAACTAATCTAGCCTTATTCCTAGTTATTGAACCTTGTTTATCTAGTTTATTTCTAAATACCCATTTGCTACCTATAATTTGATGATCCTTGGGTCTAGGTACTAAGGTCCATACTTTACTTCTCTCACATTGGTTGAGTTCTTCTTGCATGGCAATTACCCAACTTTCATCATTAAAAGCCTCATCAACATTTTTAGGCTCAAATTGAGAAATAAAGGCAAGATCAGTGGCTAAATATTTGAAATGAGATCTAGTACTTACTCCCCTTGAGAGATCACCAATGATTTGCTATTTTAGATGAACCTTCGTCATTCTCCATTCTTTTGGGAGTTCTTGTTCATTTTCTTCTTGAGTTTGAGGTAGAGAATCATTTTGATGTGAATCTTCTTGATCATTTCTTCTTTTCCATTTTCAAGATCAAGTCTTTCCATGTTACCTACAACATCATCAAGAACACTACCTTTCACAAGATCAAGTCTACTAGATTCATTAAAGACAACATGCATAGATTCTTCAACAGTTAATAATATTTTTTTAAATACTCTATATGCTTTTCTAGTTGTAGAGTATACTAAAAAGATACCTTCATCAGATTTAGAAGCAACTTTTCCAAGGTTGTCCTTGGTATTCAATATGAAGCACTTGCATCCAAATACTCTAAAGTATGATATCAAGGGCTTTCTTCCATTTCATAGTTCAAATGACGTTTTGTTTAAAATAGATCTTTTGAAAACTCAATTTGAAATATAACATGCAGTGTTTGTGGCTTCTGCCCAAAAGTAAGTTGGGAAGCCATATTCATTGAGTATTATTCTAGCCATTTCAATTAAAGTTCGATTTTTCCTTTCAACTATCCCATTTTGTTGAGGTGTTCTAGGAGAAGAGAAATTTTTTGAAATGCCATGATCAAGATAAAATTTTTCAAAGTTTTCGTTTTCAAATTCTTTGCCATGATCACTTCTTATCTTTAAAATACAATACCCTTTTTCATTTTGTACTCTTTTAGCAAAGTTTTTGAAATTCTTAAAAGCATCACTCTTTTGAGCTAAGATAATTACCCATGTAAATCTAGAGTAATCATCTATGAAGACAAATGCATAATGTTTACCTCCTAAGCTTGCAATTTTAGTAGGTCCAAATAAGTCTAAATGCAGGAGTTGAAGAGGTTTTGAAGTACTTACTATGTTTTTGGCTTTGAAGGATGACTTGTGTTGCTTTCCTCTTTGGCAAGGTTTACATGTCTTGCCTTTTTCATATTTAACTCTTGGTAGTCCTTTTAATAGTTCTCCTACGCTGAGGCTTTGTATTAAGTCCATGTTAGCATGACCAAGCCTTCTATGCCACAACCAAGATTCATCACTAGTGGTTACAAGACACTTAGAGGAATGGTTAGACAGTTCATGTAAATTTATTATGTATGTATTGACATCTCTATTTTCTTTAAATATCTCTTGACCATCGATAGAGATCACAAGACATTTATTGGAAGGAAAGATTACTAACACTTAACAAGTTATGTTTCAAGCCATCAACAAGTAAGACATCTTTAATAAAAGTAGTTCCATTAATACCAATAGATCCAATGCCAATTACCTTACCCTTAGCATTATTTCCAAAGGTAACTTTACCTTCATCAATACTTTTGATTTCTTTGAAGAGTTCTTTATCTCCTGTCATATGCCTTGAGCATCCACTGTCTAGTAGCCAAGCATTTTTGTTTATTGTGGACTTTAGGCATACCTATAGAATCACAGTTCGAGTATGATTTTTAGGTACCCAAATGAGCTTGGGGTCCTTGGGGGTTAGCACATGAAGGTTCCCAATGAGCCTTCCTTATCCAAAAATGTTTATTTATGTGACCCATTTTCATACAATAATTACATTGTTTTGGTCTAAACTTGCTTTTTAGTCTTACAAGATTTTTGAATACCATATTTCTATCAAACTTATTTTGAGAATGATGACATGCACAATCATGATTAATTGTAACATCCTTGACCTTCCCCCACATGCATTTCATTGAACATAAGCATCTTGCATACAATTCAATTGAACAAATGCATTCCATACGTATTTTCGTAGGAACAAGTTTATCACACGCACTAGATACGTGTCCTAGCATTTGGCACTTGTATCGAGTAGCACATGTGTACTTATAACCTATATGAGGATTATGAAGTATTAGAAATGAATTGAATAAGTGACCAAATTAATGTAAGCAAAATGATTAGATTAAGATTAGTAAACATTTTGCATTGTTAATTTAGTTAAACCGGGCCAAAAGATTAAGCGGTATTATTGTGTAGATTAGTCGAATTATATATATATGTAAATAATAATAATAATATAGATAAAATAAAATGAAAATGAAACAAAAGAGAAATAGAAGAGAAGAGAAGAGAAAAGAGAAGAGAAATGAGAAATGAGATGAGAAATGAGATGAGAAAAAGATAAAAAGACAAAAACATAAATCTGCCTTTATCTTCATCTTTCCCATTTCTGCCTCCTCACTTCAGCCCCGACTTCTCCTTCATTTTCCTCCATTTAAGACTTCAAATCTTCCTTGTTTTACCTAGTTTTTGCACCAAATTGATCCCTTGCAAGTTCGTCCTTGGTAAGTAATCAATTCTTATTGCTTTAGGGTTGATTTGAGTTGCTTAGGTTCATTAATAGGCACTGTTTTGCAACCCGATTTTGATGCACATATAAATTGATTCTGGACAAGTATAAAACACAAAAGTTGTTCCTTTATGTCTTATATTTATGAATATGTAAACGGTGTTTCGTGATTTGGTTTATAGAATTAGATATTCTCTTCGTACTGAAACTGGTCAGGGTGTAAACCCTAACCAAGTTAGCTACTGTGTGGTCTGATTTAGAATATGTTAAAGCCCTTATTTGAAGTCTCTCAAAACATAAAAGTTGTAGATATATGTGTTTTTTATCTGTATACCAAATTTCAGGTTCATAGGGCTTGTAAATGGTGAGTTATGGTGAATGGAACCATGACTGTTCCATGGTTTGAACTGCCTACTGAGTGCACTGGGCAGCTCCAGTACAGTGGTTGGATAATTTGAGCTTGTTAGAGCTAGATTATGTAATTTCTCAAAACATAAAAGTTAGAGGTATATGTCTTATCTAAATTATGGTACTAAGTTGAGCTTAATTGGTTATCTATAGACTAAGTTATGGCCTTTTGAAGTCATACTGGTCCGGAAGCCAATTCTATTCTGGAACAGTAATATGTTTGGTATAATTATAAGACCTTAGAGAAATAATTGGTACAAGTTGTAAAAATGAAACATGTTCCATATGAACCCATATAAGTGTCTGTAAAGTTTCATTAAAATAGGACTTATAGAGTGTAAGTTATGATGAACCCAAATGAGTACCCTGAAACTGCCTAAAGGCAGAAAACAAGGCAGAAAACAGAACACTCTTATAAATTTCACCAAATATTTTAAAATGATCCAATTGGTCTGAAATTTTAATATGTTCTCTAATTATATGTTATTTTTAATTAGGAACAAGAATCAGATTAATTGGTCAATTATAGAAAAAGTTATAGGCTAAACAGTCCCATAAGGTCACACTGCCTCATAGGAAAAATCTTAACTATTGACATGAACAATGCATATTAATTTGTTTAAGCCACATTAAGTATCTCTAATTATGAGTTAATCGATTATGTTTTCATATTAGGCTCGCAACATATTGGAGACCCACAATGAGCAGATAGACAATAAGTTAGGGGTCGGAATCAAAGGAGAACGGTGAGTCTAATTATCGATTGAATTCTTTAGTGCAAATGAATGTTGTTTGCTATGTGATTCATGTGATTGTCATGATTGGTCCTTGATAATGTAATGATGGATAATTTGTGACATTGTGGTACATATAAATGGTATACTTGTGGTATATTTGAGGTATATGTTTGACAAATGTGATATATATACATGGTACATGTATAGTATATACAAGGTGTATGCTTGACATATGAGGTATATAGGGAATATATGTATGTTGTATATGATAAAGATGCAATGGTTGATGAATGTTTAAATACAAGTGCATATGCATATGGGCTAAAAAGGCGTTGTGACTAGTTAATCGACATTGCAAAGCAAAAGAAGAGGCCTATGGCCCAACAAATGTGCAAAGCAAAAGAAGAGGCCTATGGCCCAACAAATGTGCAAATGAAACAAATGATCAAGCTAGCTAGCAAATGCAAATGCAAATGTTCACATGGAAACCCGGGGCAATGTTCGTTTAATCTGGTCACAACAAAATAAAATGTACAAGCAAAGCATAAGTAAATAACAATTATTGAGTACTTGATTTTATCTATATTTATATGTTATTGACTGATGAATGGAATGGAATACATGATATATATTGGAATTGTGATTTATGACTATGAGTTGTTTGGTACTTTAGAGCTCATTGGATGATTATTCTCACTGAGCCGCAACTCATCAATTTGCGTCATTTTTCAGGTAAAGAAAAGTGATAGCTCATTTTGAGTAGTGTATAGAAGACATGGAGCACAGGTCATTGGCCGAGCCTCATCACTCTCTCTCCTTGCATTCCACACAAGCATAAAAACATGTCATCTGTATTTTGGACTTATATGCTTGAATATGTATAGTCATTTTGGAATGAGTCTAAATATGTATAAATGAAATCAACTCGAAAATACTTATGTGTAAAGTTTATATTTTGATATATGTGATATATCGTATTGTGGTTTTAATGTTGACTTGAAAAGTCATTTAGTAATTTTACAGGATATAAGACTTGTAAAGTCGTTAGTTGATTTTACAGGATATGATATGAAAAAAAAATTTTACTACTATTGTTAACAGGGTATTTTGCCTTTTCAGTATGCAGTATGTGACTATTTGATACAGGGATAGGTTATACTTAAATGCATAAGAGGTGTGATGTTACATTAATTGATGCTTTTCTAGATGCATGCTTCTTATATATAAAGTCATGATTATTCTTTTTATATATAGAAGGTTTAATATGCTTATTCCTTAGTGCTGTTCCAACAAGTGCAGAGATGTGAGGTTCATTTGACTTAACAAAGATCGTTTTGTGAGATGATGATGATGTGTCCTTAAATCCTAGACCATGTCTAATTAAGGGTGATCTTTGAGACACAATGAGAGTATCTAAACTCTATTTACCTTTATGAAATTTAGAAATGGAATTTCTAAGTTCCTCAACTTCATTTTTCAAAGTATTAGTTTCTTTAAGCAAAGAAGTAGTTGAGGGTCTTGATGAATATTCATCTAATGACTTTTGGAGAGATTCATTAGATGATTTAAGTTTTATATTTTCCTTTTCTAAAACATCTATCTTATTTTTTAAATTAGAGATGTTATTTCTATAAGTACTGAATTTACTTCTATATTTCTCTAATTCTATATTTAATTCTTCTATTAGGCTTTGCTCATCATCATCATCATCATCATTATCACTACTATCATTGCTTAAAGAGTATGAGTGTAGTGATTTTACCTTATTCGAGATGTGATCCTCAATAGCCATGAAGCATAGGTTGGCTTCTTCATTTTCATTATCATCTCTTTCACTTGAAGAGCTTTCGTCATCACATGTGGCTTTGTGACCTTTCTCGTCATTGTCTCTTTGGTATTTGCTCTTGTGTTTCTTGAGCCTTGGACATTCTGGTTTGATATGTCCTTTCTTTCCAGACTTGTAGCACTTTACCTCTTCCTTATTTCTTTGTGCATCATTAGAAGTTTGTTTGAGGTTTCTTTGCCTGAATTTTCTTGAGTTGCTCATTTTTTTTCTCAATGATTCTTTTTAATCTTCTTGAAAGCATAGCAATATCCTCATTTTCATCATCACTCAATTCTTCATCATCTTGACTTTCTTCTTGAGATTTTGAAGTAGAGGCTTTGAGTGCCAACGGCTTTCTTTTCTCTCGCTCTACTTCAAGCTCTCTATCTCTTTTCATTACCATTTCATGTGTGAGAAGTTTGCCAATCAACACATCAGTATTCATGATGCTCATGTCTTCATTTGCTTCTTCTATGCCAGCAACTCTTGAGCCATAGTCTTTAAGAGGAAGACTTCTCAAGATTTTGTTGTTTACATCTTCCAGACTCAGATGTTTCCCAAGTTTCCTCATTCCATTTATAATGGCTAAAAGGTGGTTGGTCATATCAGTGATTGACTCATTGGATTTCATCTTGAAGAGCTCATATTCTGAAGTAAAAAGTTGAATCTACTTGGATTTGACTTGCTTAGTTCCTTCATGATAATTTTCCAATATCTTCCATATGTTGTAGGCTGTTGGGCAGTGTAGTATTCTTCCACATTCTTCAATATACAATGAGCTTGATAGAATTGTCATTGCCTTCTTGTTTTTGAAATTTGCTCTTCTTTGAGGCTCTGTCCAATCATTTCTTGATAGGATTTCTTCTTCACCATCAACTCCTCTTCTGGTTGGTGGTGTCCGATCTTTTCATTCACTTTCCCAGACTTCAATTCCTTCACTATCCAGGTATGTCTCCATCCGAAACTTCCAATGGGCATAATTTGCCCCATCAAAGTAAGGTTTGAGACTTTGGAATCCTTCACTGGCCATATCTTAATCTTTACTAGCGCATTTTAGGCTTCGATGCTAGACTTAGCTCTGATACTAATTGTTGCCCAGATATTAAGCCAAGAAGGGGGTTGAATTGGAGTTTCAAAAATTAAACTTTAAAGTGCGGAAATAAAAATTAATTTTAGGAGGGATAGAGAAATTTGACACAAGGATTTTTATAGAGGTTCGGGTGTTAACAAACCCTACTCCTCTCCCCAATCGCAATTGGGAGTTTCACTAACACACTAAGTGTTACAATAGAGTTTTACAAGCTCACTCCTAACTATGGTGTTTCTCACCATGGCTCACACCTTACCCATAAATCCCTTGTGTTTTAATGGCTCACACAATAACCAATTCCTTGTATTTTACAGGCTCACACAAACCACCTTTTATCTTGCGTTTTATAGACTCACACAAACAACCTTTTCTTTGTGTTTTTATAGGATCACACAAATAACCTTTACTTTGTGTTTTAAAGGCTCACACAACTAACCCTTACAAGTGTTCTACTCTTAACCCAAAAATACCCAAAACTCACTTGAGTAATAAATGATTACATAGAGAAACACTTACAAATCTTTATTGCTCAATAAATGATGAGCAAAAAGATTTTTACAGAGAATAGATATTGGTTATCAAAGTATTGAATGTACAAATAGCTTGTAATAAGATTTGGATTCAAAGTATTTGCTATCCTCTTATACTAAATGCAGAAATGACTTGCATTTATACTTCCATGGCCAATTATAGTCGTTAGAGTGCATTTAATTCGAAACTAGTCGTTGTACCAACCAAACAATCGTGCCTAACATTTTTCTTCCAAGCCGTGACTGAAATGGTGACCTTAGTTGTGAAGCTCTCTGGAAGGTTTTGAAATATTGGGTCACAGGCGTGACATACATCTTTACGGGCGTGACAAACTTTCCAGCCATGATCCAAGTGGTGACTTTGGTCGTGAAGCTCTTTGGATGAAACTGTCATGAAAGTTCACGGGCGTGACATTTAATTCACGATCGTGACTTAAATGTACTTTTCACGGTTTGTGTCTTCCTTCATGGTCGTGAACTTCAAATGTTGGTTTTGGTGATGGTTAGCTTTTTCACGGGCGTGACACATAGGGTTACGGACGTGAACATGCTACTTTCTTAAATTTGTCTTTCAAGGATTATTCTTCCATTCTCTATTCTTGCTATTTTATTCCATACCCTGTTTAGTAGACTTAGAAAACAAGTATGTTAAATACAATATTGTTATTTTATTTGTTATCATCAAAATGACGAAAATACCCCTCAAGGTTTAACATATATATCACATATATACCATATATGCAACACATATACTTAACATATATTATACATAAACCATGTATATATCACATATGCCAAACATATATCTCAAATATACCACACATATACCACTTTTATGTACCACATATGTCACAAATTATTCATCATCTCATTATCAAGATCAAATCATGACAATCATATGAATCACATAACCATAAATTATCTCACATATCACATAGTAAGCAATATTCAAATGCACTAAAGAAATCGTTTGATAACTGTACTCACCTTTGTCCTTTGATTCTGACCTTTAACTTATTGTCTATCCCCTTCTTGCGGGTCTCCAATATGTTGTGAGCCTAATATGGAAATATAATTTATTAATTTATGACTAAAGATACTTAATGTGTCTTAAACAAATTAATGTGCATAGTTCATATACATAGTTAGGGTTTTTCCTATAGGGCAGTGTAACCTTATGAGATTGATTAGCCAATAACATTTTCTAGAATTGTCTAATTTATGTGATTCTTATTCCTAATTAAAACTAACATATAATTATATAACATATTCAAATTTTAGAAAAATTGGAGCACTGTACAATTTTTAGTGGAATTTCCAATTGTGTTATGTTTTCTTCCCTCTTTCTGCCCTTTGGCAGTTTTAGGGTACCAACTTTGGTCATTCATATCTTATAATATGTAACTCATATTATAATGAAACATGGTACACACTTAGATAGGTTAAAATTTCATGTTTACAACTTTTATAATTTATATCTCTAAGGTCCTCAAATTATAAGAAATATTTCACTGGTCTAGAACAGAGTTGGCTTCCGGACCAGTATAGCTTGTGAAAGCCCTATCTCACTCTATACATAATGTATTAAGGGGATATTTATACTAATATTTAGCTAAGAATAAGCTTATAACTTTCATTCTTTGATAATTTATAGAATCCATCTCTAATGAGCTCAAAATGACCAAATAAATTGTTGGATCTGCCTAGGGCACTAAGTAGGCAGTTCAAACTATTGAATAGTTATGGTTCCATTCACCATAACTCAACATCTAAAATATATATATGAATCTGAAATTTGGTATACGCATAGATAATACATGTATCTACAACTTTCATGTTTTTAGATTCCTAAAATTCGTGCTCTATCATATTCTAAACCAATAAATACAGTAGCTAACTCAACTAGGGTCCACACTTGGACTAGTTCTAATAAGATGACAATATATTTTTATATACACCAAATATCAAAAAAATATTTATATATCTATAAACCTAAGACATATTGGAACAACTTTCATGTTTTAAACTTTTCCATAATCAGTTTTGTATTGGTATCAAAATCAGGGTGCAAAACACTGTTGCAACTCAACCCTAACAGTTCAAACAAATACTGGAACAATGGAGATAATATTACTTACCAAGAACAAACTTGAAAGGGATCAATTTACTGCAAAACCTAAGAGAAATAAGGAAGAAATGAAGGCTGAAATGGTGGAAGAAGGAGAAGAAACGAATCTAAAATGAGGGAGGAGAATGGTAAGGAGGAAGATAAGGTCCACCTCCACCTCCTTACTTTTGTCATTTTCCCTTTTTTGTTTTCTTTTCCTTCATTTTTGTTTTTATTTTGTTTCTTTTCATTTTTCTTCATTAATTTGATCTAATAATTTTTATTCACATAAATTTCAATTTCATGTTATTCCCAACTAAATTATAAAATGGACACATGCAATTTAGCACAATTATCAAATACTATGACATGTAGCTAGTGCGTGTTATGAACTTATTCCTATAACAATACATGTAGAATGCACGTGATCAAGTGAAATACATGATAAATGCATATGTTCAAATGATATTCTTATAGAAATGCATATGTGGGAAGTCAAGGATGTTACAATTTTTCCCTCCTTCTAAAACTTTCGTCCTCTTAATTTAATACCTGGGAGCAGGTGTGGATATTTCCTCTTCATATTTTCTTCTATTTCCTATGTTGGATCTTCTAGTAAATGCTTACGCCATAATACCTTAACTAAAGGTATTTTTCAGTTTCTTAACTATTTAGTCTTGTATTCGATGATTTCCACTAGTTCTTTGACATAACTCATGTCATCTGCAATTTCACTGGCTTGATCCTTAAGCACATGTGTGGGGTCTGATCTGTATCTTCTAAGCATGCTCACATGAAACATGTTATGAATCTGAGCCATCTCTGGTGGTAAAGCCAATTTGTATGCCAATGGACCAACCTTTTCAAGAATTTCATAAGGTCTTATGTACCTTGGGATTAATTTACCCTTCTTGCCAAATCGAATTATCCTTTTCCATGGAGATACTTATAGAAATACCTTTTCACCCAACTCATATTCCATTTCGCTTTTATGTTGATCAACGTAACTTTTGTGTCTATCTTATGCTGCCTTTAGCTTGTTCTTGACAATCTTGATCTTATCCATAGTGTCTTGTGCTATATTTGGCCCTTCTAATGCACATGTTCCATCTTTATCCCAAATGATGGGGCTTTGGCACTTTCTGCCATACAATACCTTGTATGGTGTCATCTGGATACTGCTATGATATTGGTTGTTGTATGCTAATTCTATCAATGTTATATATTCATCCCAAACTCCTCTTAATTCCATAAAATATGCTCTGAGCATTTCTTCTAATGTCTGTATAGTCCTCTTTGATTGTCCATCAATTTGTGGGTGGAATGCAGTACTAAAGTTCAATTTTGTTCCCAATGTATCTTGTAGACTCACCCAAAAATGTGAAGTAAACTGTGGATCTTTATCAGACACAATGGACAATGGAATACCATGTAATCTGACTATCTTATTCATATATGATTTTGCCAAACTCTTGAGTGTATATCCCCATCTGATAGGCAGAAAATGTTCTAACTTGGTTAATCTACCAATAATTACCCATATTGCATCATTTTTCCCTGGAGTTCTTGGCAATCCATAAACAAAATCCATCATTATTTTCTCCCATTTCCATTCTGGCATAGATAATGGATGTAATTTACCAACTGGTGCCTGGTGTTCAATCTTAATATGCTGACATGTTAAGCATTTAAAAACATATTATGCTATGTCTTTCTTCATCCTTGGCCACCAGTAATGAGATGTTAAGTTGTGATACATCTTGGTCATCCCTGGATGCTTTGCATATGGTGCATTGTGTGTCTCTTCCATTATTTCCTAGTGCAAATTATCAATATATGGAACACATATGCTCGACTTCAACATCAGTACATTATCCTGCAAATAAAACTTTGTATTGTTTCCCTACTTTACCATCTCAATTTTCTCACACAATGCAGGATATCTACCTTGTGCTTCTTTGATCCTCTCCTTTCGTATAGGTCTGACTTAAAGAGTAGCAATCAGTGATCCTCCATCATGCATATTTAATTCAACATTCATAAATCGTAATTGAATCAAATATGGAAAAGAGGATGCTTCCAACTGAACTAGATTGCTACTGGACTTCCTACTCAATGCATCTACTACCACATTGACTTTTCCAAGATGGTATTCAATTGTGTAGTCATAATCCTTCAATAGCTCTAACCATCGCCTTTGTCTCATGTTTAACACTTTCTATGTCAACAAGTAACCCAAACTTTTATGGTCTGTAAAGATCTGGAATGTCTCACTGTAACACCCCTTCAACCCAGCAGCTCGTGCCCGGATGAGGGAGTGCTACCTCTGACTTCATCGTTTAAAATATATTTATTAAATTTTGAACACTTGAAAATCATTAATTTTTTTTATTTACCATTTATTTACTTTACAGCATAAAAGAAAAGTCATAACATCAAAGATAACAATACATTTTCTTTAATAACATCTTCTTTACAAAGTGTACCATTTATTTTACAAGTACTATAAAATAAAATTTAAAACATAAATACAACATATGTGTGACCCACGGTGGTTGATATACACTGCTTTACTGGGTCAGGTCACTGTTAGCTTTATCTACTACTGTCTACTTATTCTTTGCTATACCTACGCGAGAGAAACTCCCACACTAAGCTCTTGGCTTAGTGGTGCATATAAATAAGGCAATAAACTATTTTTAATGTCTCATGCATTGTCATATAAAAATTTATGATCAAATCAAGCAAACATACATTTCATAATATTCTAGTATGCATAACATCAATTTATTGTATCTCATTTTGTTTAACATAATCAAATCATCATTCTCATGCAAATCATGGTATTCTAGCATGTATAGACATCAAATTATATTATATTATCTCATACTTATTTATTTTATTACCACCTTACTGTATAACACTAAACCTTCTTTTTATCCATGCCACAATTCATAATTCCATTTTTATTATCCATGTCACAAATCATAATTCCCGTTTTACTTTCAATAATTCTTTTATGTTCCATAACTTCTTTATTTATGTTTTCATTTATGCCCAGGACACCTATGAACCACTGAATAGGATAACGGACTTGCCATCCAGGCACTTAGGAGTGCCACCCGGGCAATATGATGTGCGCATATAAGTGCCAAACCCGGCGTAGATAACCATGCTAAACTCGGCATAGATAATCGTGCCAAATTCAGCGTAGATAATAATGTCATACCCGGCATAAATAACAGTGCCAAACCCAGCGTAGATAACATTTCCAAACCTGGTGTAGATAACATTGCTAAACCCGGTGTAGATAATCATACCATTAATGGATTTAATCATTTTCATCATACTCCCCCCCTATTTGGCATGCCAAACTATCCTAAGTTGGTTCTAGTTAGGTGTTCTAGGGCTTATACAATTTCATTAAAATTCATAACAATTACTTTACTACTTTTCATGCATGTAATATCTCAAAATAATCACATAATCACTCAATTAAAATAATATTTACATAATATAATAAATTTCTCATCATTTTACTCATTTCATTTCTCAATTCACATGTTGCCCTGTCACTGGCAGATTCTGTTCTCTATTTTGGACCTTAATTTTGGTCTTATTCCGTTCTGCATTTAATTGCATGATCTTCATACAGATTTTTGATATGGATCGTAGCTTTAATATTCAACTTGAATCACTTAATTCGGAGTTCTGTATCAAAAGATAAGATAATATTAACACTAATTGGTCACTGATAATTCTGCCCAGAATTTTCTGGACAGATTCTAAGTCTAAACTTTATGAATTTTATGGATACTTACAAATATATTCAGATATTATAGTCTAAATAACAATTGTATCCCTATGTCTTAGCTTTCATACAGAACAAAGAACACACAAATCCAAGCTCAAGAACTCAAGTTATAACAGTTTATGTACTTACTGCTCATTATTAAAAATTCTGCCCAGAATTTCTGGACAGATTCTATGTTTGAACTTTATGAATTTTTCTGGAAACTTACAGACATATTCAGATTTTATAGTATAAATACAAGTTATATTCCTATGTCTTATCTTTCAAACCCAACAAAGAACATGGAAAACCGAGTTCCAGAAATTAAGTTATAACAGTTTAAGTGCACACTACTCATCAATTTCCAGCAAAGAACATACCAACCAATCACATTCAATTTTTAGCAAATTAAATCCTAAGTCTAGCAAAAATACATCCCCAAGATTTTTTATCACAATTAATATTAATTCAAAATCATCAACATGCCAAATAATTAAATTATGCAATTAAAACAAAATTAAAATAGACTATTGCCTTAGATTATGCACAAACCTCTCTTTTTCTCTTTACTTCTCTTTCTCCTTTCCTTTGCTCCTTTGATCTAACTCTTTGTCACTTTGAGTTCCTAAAGTTCATAAACAGATTTTTAAAAATTCATAAACCTAATTTCTCCCTTTCTCCTTACTCTCTTAAGCTACCTTAAGCATGAGAATGAGATTTTACCTTACTTTTTCTCTCTTTTCTCACTTTCTCTTTCTAAAATCAAGCTTTAGCTATAGAGGAACAAGGGAAAACGTAGCTGGTTTGAGAGAACAGAATTTTCCTCAATGAAAATGGATAAGGAAGAAAAAGAAGCAATCAAGAACAAAGTGACAAAAGTCATTAAAATGGGGGGACACCTAAGCTTCATCTAGAAGCTTTCATTAATTTTATATGCATGTATCTTAATGAGCTTATTAAACTTTGCCATTTGGTGTGTTATGCTTCAAGAAATGTGGGCTGATTTGAGGAAAAGATAAAAGTCTTCTAGATGTTTAAGTGATAAAGAAGAAGAGAGGCAATTAAGAGAAAATGACAAACTTAATTAATTATGGGACACCTAAGCTTAATTTTAGAAACTTTAATTAATGTTAAATTTATGTATGTCAATTATCTTCTTAAAATGTGACACTTGGTGTGGCTGGCCTCCATATGCATTTTATGTCCCAATTCATGCATTTGATTGATGATTATCCCAATAAATCCTCAAATTTTTGGTAAATTGCAAATTGACCCCTAAACTTTTCAAAATTTGCAATTTAGTCCTTTAATGAAATTTAACATCTTTAAATATTTTAAACACTTTATTGATTATATTACATACTTAATTATAATTATTTTCATTATTTTTCGATAAAAATCCAAATTTAGACTTCGGTCAAACCAACGAGTCAATTTAACAACTCGCGTGGTTTTAGTCTAAATTAGCGGATATGACATTCTCTCCCCCTTAAAATAAATTTCGTCCTTGAAATTTTTACCTGTTCATTCTTTGTTGAACATTTGAGGATATTGCTTCTTCATGACTTCTTCGCTCTCCCATGTGGCTTCTTCAGTAGCATGATTTCGTCATAACACTTTTACTAATGGAACTTTCTTGTTTCGTAAAACTTTTTCTTCCCGTGCTAATATAGCCACTGGTTCCTCTTCATACGTCAAGTCGGTCTGCACTTCTATCTCCTCAGTTGGAATAACATGAGTCAGATCAGACCTATATCTCCTTAGCATCGACATAAGGAAAACATTATGGATTTTATCCAACTCTAGTGGAAGTGCTAACCGATATGCCACTGGTCCGATTCTTTCCAAAATCTCATAAAGACCAATAAACCTCGGACTTAACTTTCCTTTTTTACCGAATCTTAATATTTCTTCCAAGGTGAAACTTTAAGAAATACTTTATCTCCCACAGCATACTCTATATCTTGCCTCTTAAGGTCAACATATGATTTCTGTCGATCTTGAGCTGCTTTCAATCTTTCTTGGATAATTCTAACCTTTTCTTCTGTTTGTTGCACTAACCCTGGCCCTATCAACTTCTTTTCACTCAATTCAGTCCAACAAACTGGTGTCCTGCATTTTCTTCCATACAATGCCTCATACGGAGCCATGCCTATGCTTGTCTAATAACTATTGTTGTAGGCAAATTCCATAAGAGGTAGATGTCTATCCCAACTTCCTTCAAACTTGAGCACACAGCTTCTCATCATATGCTCTAACAACTGAATAACTCGCTTTGATTGTCCATCCGTCTACGGATGAAAAGCCGTGCTGAAATTGAGTTGAGTTCCCAAAGCTTGCTGTAGACTCTTCCAAAATTGTGAAGTAAATCTGGGATCTCTATCAGATATGATGGACATTGGCACTCCATGCAACCTCACTATCTCACTTACATAAATTTCAGCTAGCTTGTTCAATGAGTAGTCCATTCTGACAGGTAAGAAGTGTGTCGACTTTGTCAATCGATCCACTATCACCCATACTGCATCATGCTTTCTCTGAGTCATCAGTAAACCGGACACAAAATTCATCGTGATTCTTTCACATTTCCACTCTGGAAACGGTATTGGTTGCAGCAATCCTGTGGGCAATTGGTGTTCTGCTTTCACCTGTTGACAAGTTAGACATTTAACAACATATTTAGTGATATCCTTCTTCATCCCTGGCAACCAATATTGAGTTTTCAAATCTTGATACATCTTATTCCCGCCTGGATGCATGGTATATACCATTTCATGTGCTTCTTTTAAAATATCGGACTTCAGCTCTTCTACACCAGGCACACAAATCCTATTCTTGAAGTACACTGTGCCATCCTCTATCAATGAAAAATCTTTCACTGCCTCGACTATCTCTACTAACTTTTCATCTTGCTTTTGAGCATCTTTGATCTTCTGCATCAAAGTAGATTGTATTCGCATCGTAGCTAAAATCTTCCTACTTAGTGCATCTGCAACCACATTAGCTTTTCCTGGCTAGTAGTCGATCACACAGTCATAATCTTTAATCAACTCCAACCATCTTTGTTGTCTCAGATTCAACTCTTTCTGTGCGGGAAGGTACTTAAGACTTTTATGATCTGTATAGATATAACATCTTTCCCCATACAGATAATGTCTCCAGATCTTAAGAGCAAAAACTATCGTAGCTAACTCCAAATCATGTGTCGGATAGTTAAGCTCGTGAGGCTTAAGTTGTCTTGAGGCGTAAGCAATCACCTTTCCTTCTTGTATAAGAACACAGCCTAAACCATTATGACTAGCATCACTGTACACAACAAAGTCTTTTCCTGGAATAGGCTGAGTCAAAACTGGTGCATCAATCAACATTGCCTTTAGCCGATCAAAACTTGCTTAACACTTGTCTGTCCACTCGAAACGGACCTCTTTCCGTAGTAGTCGTGACAAAGGAGTCGCTAATGATGAAAATCCCTTCACGAACCTACTATAATATCTGGCTAATCCGAGGAAACTTCTCACTTCTGTCACATTTCGTGGTGGCTTCCAATTAAGAATAGCCTCAATTTTACTAGGATCAACCTGGATACCTTCTACTGAAATTACATGACCCAGAAAACTAACTGATTCAAGCCAAAACTTGCACTTAGATAGCTTTGCATACAACTGCTTCTCCCTCAATGTTTGCAGCACTATTCTAAGATGTTGATCATGTTCTACTCGGTCTCTAGAGTAGACAAGAATGTCATCAATAAACACTACTACAAATTGATCAAGGTATGGCCTAAACACTCGGTTCATCAGGTCTATAAAAGTTGCTGGTGCATTCGTCAATCCAAAGGTCATAACCAGGAACTCATAATGACCATAACGAGTCCTGAATGCCATCTTAGGTACATCTGACTCTTTTATCTTCAGTTGATGATACCCTGATCGAAGATCTATCTTTGAAAATATGGTTGCACCTTTCAATTGGTCAAATAAGTCATCAATCCTAGGCAGCGGGTATTTATTCTTAATAGTCACCTTATTAAGCTGCCTGTAATCGATGCAAAGACAAATAGTGCCATCTTTCTTCTTGACAAATAATACTGGAGCACCCCATGGTGATACACTGGGTCGTATTAAACCCTTATCTAACAACTCCTGCAACTGTACCTTCAGCTCTTTCAACTCTGCTGGTGCCATCCTATATGGTGTAATGGAAATAGGGGTGGTGTCGGGTACCAAATCGATAGCAAATTTAATTTCTCTATCCGGCAGTAACCCTGGCAACTCCTCTGGAAATACGTCGGGGAACTCACTAACAGCAGGAATATCCACCAACTTCGACTTACTTTTTCCATATCAACCACATACACTAAGTATGCTTCACATCCCTTATTGATGAGTTTCTGGGCTTTCAACACTGATATCACACTGTCTAGGTATCTTCTATCCTCACCCATCACCACCATCTCATCATGTTCTAGAATTCTGATGATCATCTGTCTTCTTCCACAATCCACTACCACTCTATAACGAGCTAACCAATCCATTCCCAAGATCACATCGAACTCATGGAATGGTAATTCTATCAAGTCTGCTGGGAATTTCCTTCCTTGAATTTCAACTGGGCAACCCCTAAACACCTTGCTAGCCCTCACACTGTGCCCTAACGGGTTAGTCACAATAATCTCAAATTCTAGAGTCTGTGGTTCTAAACCCTCTCGACCTGGTGGTGGTGTGCATATGTATGAATGCGTCGACCCTGGATCTATCAATGCATGTATGTCAGAGCCAAAGAGAAGGAATTTACCAATTAAGACATCCGGTGCATCCTGCTCCTCTTGGCCTCACATGGCATATGCCCTGGCTGGGGCAGCTCTACTACCTTATGGCCTCTCAACTGTCTTTGATCTGAACTGACTGGACCCTGATCGGCCTCCTCTGCCTTGCCCTTGCCCTCGACCTCGGCCTCTGCCTTGCCCAAAAGCCTATGTCTCCATCAGCTCAGTGCTCCCTGAACCTCTGCCATACTGTAACAAAGGACAATCTCTCCTCATATGGTCTTTTGAGCCACATCTAAAACAAGCTCCTGTCATCCACTAACACTCTCTGGGATGAGAACGGCCACAATGTTGGCATTCTGGTAGGGGTAGAGATCTATATGGTGTCTATATCGGTGCACTGACTACCGAAGAAACAGATCTCGCGGGTTGTCCCCGCTTGAAGGAAGAAGGCCTGTTGGAACCCCTAGCCTGAAATCGGCCACTGAAAGATCTAGCTCTTTTGCCACTTGACTGTACTCTACTCGGTTGTGATATGGGCCTCTTGACTCCATCTTGTGTTGACTGTTGTGTGGCTAGAACTCTCTCAACTGTTCTGGCAGATGATAGCAAACTAGGAAAACCCATCAGACATAGAGCTGAGACTTGTAGCTTGATTGGGTCTCTCAATCCATCTTCAAATCGTCGGCACTTATCTGCCTTAGTGGATATAATGCCTCCAGCATACTTGCAAAGATGTGTGAATTCTCTTTCATATTCTGTTACCGATAAGTTTACTTGTTTCAGCATCAAAAATTATCTTTTCTTGTCATCTGTGTAGATAGGAGGAATATACCGCTCCTTAAACTTCTCTAGAAAGAACTCCCACGTCATAGGGTCAGGAGCCTCTATGCTCTGTGATTCAGATCACCACCAGTCATATGCATGCTCCTGTAGTAAAGATACCGCATACTCATATTTATGCTTGTTTGTGCAATGCAGCTGATCAAAAACTCTCTCTGCCCGTTCTAGCCAAAACTCTGCCACTGAAGGGTCATCTTCCCATTTACCGTAGAAATCGGGTGCCCCTAACTTCCTCAGTCTCTCAAATTGTAATCCTAATAAGGCTGGTTGTGATGCTCTTTGTAGCAAATCTATCATGTTCCTCATAAACTTTGTTTGTCCTGTGCCAGCAATAGACTGCCCTCTTGATAGGCTAGCACTGGATCTAGATACAGTAGCTTGGCGACGACTGGGTCGAGATTAAGCCTATGTTTCAGTAGGCTCATTACTTTCGCCTCCTTCGGCCACAATATGTCGTGACCCTGAAGCCATACTATACCTATATCATAAAATAATGGCCCCAATCAGTAAACAACAACTTTAATACTTAATTGTGGGTACACACATATCATAATTATTTTTGAAAACCATTTTAAAATCCCAAACTGCCCAAACAGAACTTTAATACCAAAATCCAGAAACACCAACCTGGTGCTCTGATACCAAAACTGTAACACCCCCTCAAACTAGCAGCTCGTGCCTGGATGAGGGAGTGTTATCTCTGACTTCATCGTTTAAAATATCTTTATTAAATGTTGAACACCTGAAAATCATTCATTTTTTTTATTTACCATTTATTTACTTTGCAGCATAAAAGAAAAGTCATAACATCAAAGATAAAAATACATTTTCTTTAATAACATCTTCTTTACAAAGTGTATCGTTTATTTTACAAGTACTATAACATAAAATTTAAAACATAAATACAACAGATGTGTGACCCATGGTAGTTGATATACGCTACTTTACTGGGTCAGATCACCGTTAGCTTTATCTACTACTGTCTACTTATTCTTTGTTATACCTGCGCGAGAGAAACTCCCACGCTAAGCTCTTGGTTTAGTGGTGCATATAGATAAGGCAATATACTATTTTTAATATCACATGCACTGTCATATAACAATTTATGATCAAATCAAGCAAACATACATTTCATAATATTCTAGTATGCATAACATCAATTTATTGTATCTCATTTTGTTTAACATAATCAAATCATCATTCTCATGCAAATCATGGTATTCTAGCATGTATAGACATCAAATTATATTATTTTATCTCATACTTATTTATTTTATTACCACCTTATTGTATAACACTAAACCTTCTTTTTATCCATGTCTATTTTACTTTCAATAATTCTTTTATGTTCTATAACTTCTTTATTTATATTTTTATTTATGCCCAGGACACCTATGAACCACTGAATAGGATAACAGAGTTGCCATCCAGATTTAGGAGTACCACCCGGGCAATATGATGTGCGCAAATAAGTGCCAAACCCGGCATAGATAACCATGCCAAACTCTGTGTAGATAACCGTGTCAAACTCGGCGTAGATAATAATGTCATACCCGGCATAAATAACAGTGTCAAATCCGGCGTAGATAACATTGCCAAACCCAGCATAAATAATCATACCATTAATGAATTTAATCATTTTCATCATACTCCCCCCTATTTGGCATGCCAAACTATCCTAAGTTGGTTCTAGTTAGGTGTTCTAGGGCTTATACAATTTCATTAAAATTCATAACATTTAATTTACTACTTTTCATGCATGTAATATCTCAAAATAATCACATAATCACTCAATTAAAATAATATTTACATAATATAATAAATTTCTCATCATTTTACTTATTTCATTTCTCAATTCACATGCTGCCTTGTCACTGGCAGATTCTATTCTCTATTTTGGACCTTAATTTTGGTCCTATTTCGTTCTGTATTTAATTACATTATCTTCATAAAACTTTTATATATGGATCTTAGATTTAATATTAAACTTGAATCACTTAATTCTGAGTTTGGTATCAAAAGATATGATAATATGAACACTAATTGGTCACTGATAATTCTACCTAGAATTTTCTGGACAGATTCTAAGTCTAATTTTTCTGGAAAATTACAAACATATTCAGATATTATAGTCTAAATAAAAATTGTAGCCCTATGTCTTAGCTTTCATAAAAAAAAAAAAAACACACAAATCCAAGCTTGAGAACTCAAGTTATAATAGTTTATGTACTTACTGCTCTTTAGTAAAAATTGTGCCCAGAATTTCTGGACAGATTCTATGTTCGAACTTTATGAATTTTTCTGGAAAATTACAGATATAATAAGGTTTTATAGTCTAAATGAAAGTTATAGCCTTATGTCTTATCTTTCAAACCCAATAAAGAACATGGAATACGGAGTTCCATAAATTACGTTATAACAGTTTAAGTGCACACTGCGCATCAATTTCTAGCAAAGAACATACCAACCAATCACATTCAATTTTTACCAAATTAAATCCTAAGTCTAGCAAACATGCATCCCCAAGATTTTTCATCACAATTAATATTAATTCAAAATTATCAATATGCCAAATAATTAAATTATACAATTAAAACAAAATTAAAATAGACTATTGTCTTAGATTATGCACAAACCTCTCTTTTTCTCTTTTCTTTCTCTTTACTTCTATTTCTCCTTTCCTTTGCTCCTTTGATCTAACTCTTTGTCACTTTGAGTTCTTAAAGTTCATAAACAGATTTTTAAAATTTCATAAACCTAATTTCTCCCTTTCTTCTTACTCTCTTAAGCTTCCTTAAGCATGAGAATGGGATTTTACCTTACTTTTTCTCTCTTTTCTCACTTTCTCTTTCTAAAATCAAGCTTTAGCTATGGAGGAACAAGGGAAAACGTGGCTGGTTTGAGAGAACAGAATTTTCCTCAATGAAAATGGATAAGGAAGAAAAAGAAGCAATCAAGAACAAAGTGACAAAAGTTATTAAAATGGGGGGACACCTAAGCTTCATCTAGAAGCTTTCATTAATTTTATATGCATGTATCTTAATGAGCTTATTAAACTTTGCCATTTAGTGTGTTATGCTTCAAGAAACGTGGGCTGATTTGAGAAAAAGATAAAAGTCTTCTAGATGTTTAAGTGATAAAGAAGAAGAGAGGCAATTAAGAGAAAATGACAAACTTAATCAATTATGGGACACCTAAGCTTAATTCTAGAAACTTTAATTTATGTTAAATTTATGTATGTCAATTATCTTCTCAAAATGTGACACTTGGTGTGGCTGGCCTCCATATGCATTTTATGTCCCAATTCATGCATTTAATTGATGATTATCCCAATAAATCCTCAAATTTTTGGTAAATTGTAAATTGACCCCTAAACTTTTCAAAATTTGCAATTTAGTCTTTTACCGAAATTTAACATCTTTAAATATTTTAAACACTTTATTGATTATATTCCATACTTAATTATAATTATTTTCATTATTTTTCGATAAAAATCCAAATTTAGACTTCGGTCAAACCGACGAGTCGATTTAACAACTCGTGTGACTTTAGTCTAAATTAGCGGATATGACACTCACCGTATAGATAATGCCTCCAAATCTTCAATGCAAATACAACTGCGGTCAATTCTAAATCATGCATAGGATATGAGATCTCATATGGTTTCAATTTTCTGGATGCATAAGCTATCACCTTGCTATGTTTCATCAATATAAATCCTAAACCTAGGTGAGAAGCGTCATTATATATTGTCAATCCACTTGTACCTGTAGCAATAGCTAACACTGGTGTTGAGGTTAACTCCTGTTTTAGCTCCTCAAAACTCCTTTGGCATTCTGGAGCCCATTTTAAAGACACATTCTTTCTAAGTAATTTAGTCAAAAGGCTAGAAATTAAAGAGAATCCATCAACAAATCTGTAATAGTATCCAGCTAAACCCAAAAAACTACACACAACCTCTAGAGCTAGAGTATCCACCTCTGTTACTAAACTGTGCTGGCATATATCTACATCTCTTTCCAAGCCTTCTGCTAGATTTTCTAGAAAACTCATGTTCTGCCTTTTTAATTTGTTGTTCTCCCGCTTCTTTCATTAACCTTTCAGCTCTAATTGCAGTAGCTATGAGCCTGGCATAGCTATGGAGATCAGTAGTTGTGATTTTATTTTTTGATCTCATAGTTGAGGCCCTCCTCAAACATTCTGCGTTTGCCTCTTTTAGTAGAAACCATGAAAGTAGCATAGTGGGAGAGTTTGTTGAATTGCACCTCATACTCAGCAATAGACATGTTCCCCTATTTCAGATTCAGAAATTTCTTTATCTTCTCATTTAGAATTCTCGGAGGAAATCATTCCACGTCAGGACTGGTGGTTGTGCATCACTATTCGGGATGGTCTCCCACCATTCATAGGCATTTCCTTAAAGCAAAGACACTGCATAATCAATTTTCTCATCTAGGGTACATCTCATCATGTTCAGTATCCTCTGTGTCCTTTTCAGCCATGTCTCAGCTTCAGTTGGGTCTGTTGTGCCATTGAAATCAACTGCACCTTATTTTCTCAACTTGTCATAACATTTTTCCCTATATATTTCAGGACCATGTATTTCTTATTCTGGGTTTTCAAAGGGTACTTCTGCATGTGATGATTGTAATGCATGTGCTGGAGCCCTAGCTCCTGGTGTTGGTTGATATCTATGTAAATGAGGTGATGCCTCATAATAATGCATTTCGGCCGGCCTCTCCCTTCTTAGTGAATCATATCCTATGATAGCCCTAAAATTCATAGAATTATGTCACTACATAATGTTCAACTCATAAGATGCATATGATATCATGATCTTGCGCAAATGCATGTTACCATAGATCCTATCCCTACTCTAATACCAAAAATGTAACATCATACCTTAAATATTTTAGTAAAACATATCTTTGTGTCAAATAATCATATATGACATACTAACAAGACATAAGATCCTATTAACAATAATAGTAAAATTGTTTTCACCATATCCTATAATATCATTCAATGACTTTGCCAGTCAACATTGAAGTTTTCACCATAATATAATATATCACATCTATTAAAATATAAACTTTATATCTGAAGGATTACTAGTTGCTTCCATTTATATATTTTAAAACTAATCCAGAGTGACTATGTAACACCCCCTCACCCTAGAGCTTGTGCTCGAATGAGGGTGTGCTACACTGACTTCATCGATTAAAATATCATTATATAAGTTATATATAAAGCAAAATCACTCGTACATTTTTTTTATTTCCAATATTCACTATTTATTTACTTTGTATTTATAAACGAAATATAACATAAAAGTTAAGCTACCTTTTTCTATAGTAACATGTTCTTTACAAAACATACTGTTTATTTTACAAATACTACAAAATAAAGTTTACAAGATAATACACAAAAGTTGTGTAACCCACGATGTGTGCAACAGGCTGCTTTACTAGATTAGGTCATCGTTGACTTTGTCTACTATCTTCTATTTCTTCTTTACAAAATTTGCGTGAGAAGAACTCTCATGCTAAGATCTTGGTTTAGTGGTGCATATAGATAAGGCAATATACTATTTTTAATATCACATGCACTGTCATATAACAATTTATGATCAAATCATGCAAACATACATTTCATAATATTCTAGTATGCATAAAATCAATTTATTGTATCTCATTTTGTTTAACATAATCAAATCATCATTCTCATGCAAATCATGGTATTCTAGCATGTATAGACATCAAATTATATTATTTTATCTCATACTTATTTATTTTATTACCACCTTATTGTATAACACTAAACCTTTTTTTTTATCGGTGCCACAATTCATAATTCCATTTTTATTATCCATGTCACAAATCATAATTTCTGTTTTACTTTCAATAATTCTTTTATGTCCCATAACTTCTTTATTTATGTTTTCATTTATGCCCAGGACACCTATGAACCACTAAATAGGATAACGGAGTTTCCATCCAGGCACTTATGAGTGCCACCCGGGCAATATGATGTGCGCATATAAGTGCCAAACCTGGCATAGATAACCGTACCAAACTCGGCGCAGATAACCGTACCAAACTCGGCGTAGATAATAATGTCATACCCGGCATAAATAACAGTGCCAAACCCGGCATAGATAACATTGCCAAAACCGGCGTCGATAACAATGCCAAACCCGGCATAGATAATCATACCATTAATGGAATTAATCATTTTCATCATACTCCCCCCTATTTGGCATGCCAAACTATCCTAAGTTGGTTCTAGTTAGGTGTTCTAGGGCTTATACAATTTCATTAAAATTCATAACAATTAATTTCATACTTTTCATACATTTAATATCTCCAAATAATCACATATTCACTCAATTAAAATAATATTTACATAATATAACAAAGTTCTCATCATTTTACTCATTTCATTCCTCAATTCACATATTGCCCTGTCACAGGCAGATTATGTTCTCTGTCTTGGACCTTAATTTTGGTCCTATTCCATTCTGAATTTAGTTACATGATCTTCATACAAATTTTATATTTGGATTTTAGATTTAATATGCACTTTTCATCACTTAATTCTGAATTATGTATCAAAATATATGATAACAGTAACACTAACTGGTCATTGATAATTCTGCCCATAATTTTCTAGACAAATTCTAAGATTGAATTTTATGAATTGTTATGGACAATTATAGATATATTCAGATATTATGATCTAAATAAATCTTGTAGCCCTATGTCTTAGCTTTCAAAACGAATAAAGAACCCAAAAATCCAAGCTCTCGAACTCAATTTATAACAGTTTAAATACTTGCTGCTCATTACTAACAATTCTGCCCAGAATTTTTGGACAGATTCTATGTTAATTTTATGAATTGTTCTGGATAATTATAGACATATTCAGGTTTTACGGTCTAAATGCAAGTTATAGACCTATGTCTTATATTTCAAAACCGAATTCCATAAATTAAGTTATAACAGTTTAAGCGAACACAACTCATCAATTTCCAGCAAGGAACATACAAGATAATCACATTCAATTTTTACCAAATTAAATCCTAAGTCTAGCAAACATGCATCCCCAAGATTTTCATCACAAAATAATATCAATTCAGAATCATCAACATACCAAATAATTAAATCATGCAAATAAATAAAATAAATAAAATAGGCTATTGCCTTAGGTTATGCACAAACCTCTTTTTTTCTCTTTTCTTTCTCTTTTCCTTTGCTCCTTTGAGCTAAATCCTTGTCACTTTGAGTTCCTAAAATTTTTCAGATTATTAATATTTCATAAACCCTAATTTTTCTCTTTTTCCTTACTCTCCTAAGCTTCCTTAGGCATAAAAATGGAATTTCCCATGCCTTTCTCTCTCTTTTTCTCACTTTCTCTTCTTAGAACAAGGTTTGGCTATGGTTGTCCAAGGGAAAAACATTGTTGTTTTAGAGAATAGAGTGTTCTAGATCTTAGGATAAGGAAGAAGGATGAGTAATTAAGAGGAGAAAGACAAAATTAATCAATACTTTGACACATAGGCTATAAAAATCTAGATATTTTCCTTAGGTAATTAATATGTTCATCTTCCTGTGATGTATGATAAGAGGAACGTGGAAGACAATGATGGGAAATTCTAGATACAAAGGATTAAGAAAGAAGAAGAAATAATCAAGAAGAAAATGACAAAAGTTATTAAGATGGGAGGGACACCTAAGTATCAATCTAGAAACCTTCATTAATGTTAAACGCATGTATCTTAATTAGCTTACAAAACTTTGCCACTTGGTGTGTTATGCTTCAAGAAACGTGGAAGACACTTAATGATGGGAAAATTCTAGATCAAGGGGGATAAGTAAGAAAGGATAAGCACTTAAGAATAAAGTGACAAAATTACATAATTAATGGAGATACCAAAGCATTTTCTAGAAACTTTTCATTAATTTCTAATTCATGTATGTCAATTGACTTCTTAAAATGTGCCACTTGGTGTGGCTGGCCTCCATATGCATTTTATGTCCCAATTCATGCATTTAATTTATGACTATCCCAATAAATCTTCAAATTTTCGTGGTGGTTTCCAATTAAGAATAGCCTCAATTTTAACATCTTTAAATATTTTGAACGCTTTATTAGATATTTTCCATACTTAATTACCATTATTTTTAGATAAAAGTCCAAATTTAGACTTTGGTCAAACCGACGAGTCGATTTAACAACTCGCGTGACTTTAGTCTAAATTAGCGGATATGACAGACTATACATGTTCAAACATATAAGTCCAAAATACAGATGACATATTTTTATGCTCGTGTGGAATGTTAGAAAAGAGAGTAATGAGGCTCGACCAGTGACCTGTGCTCCATGTCTTCTATATGCCACGAAAAATAAGTTATCATTTTCCTTTACTTGAAAAATGATGCAAAATGATGAGTTGCGGTTCAGTGAGAGTAATCATCAAACAAGCTCTAAAGTACCAGGCCACTCATAGTAACAAATCATAAATCCAATGCATATCACGTATTCCATTTCATTCATCATGATCATATAGTTACCAGTAAAATTTAAGCATATAATCATTACTCTTTACGTATGCACATGTTTTGCTTATTTCATTTTGTTGTGACCAAGTTAAACAAACATTGCTCTGGGTTTTCATTTGAACATTTGCATTTGCTAGCTAGCTTGGCTATTTGTTTCATTTTTACATTTGTTGAGCCATAGGCCTCTTCTTTTGCTTTACAATATCGATTAATTAGTCACAATGCCTTTTTAGTCCGTATGCATATGCATTTGTAACTAAGCATTCAACAACCATTGTATCTTTATCACATATATACCACATATGCCACACATATACTATACATAAACCATATATATATCACGTATGTCAAACATATATCTCAAATATACAACACATATACTACTTATATATACCACATATGTCAAATTATCCATCATCTCATTATCGAGATCAAATCATGATAATCATATGAATCACATAACCATAAATCATCTCACATATCACATAGTAAGCAATATTCATATGCACTAAAGAAATCGTTTGATAACTATACTCACCTTTGTCATTTGATTCTGACCCTTAACTTATTGTTTATCCCCTTCTTGTGGGTCTCCAATATGTTGTAAGCCTAATATATAAATATAATTGATTAATTTATGACTAAAGATACTTAATGTGTCTTAAACAAATTAATGTGCATAGTTCATATACATAGTTAGGGTTTTTCCTATAGGGCAGTGTAACCTTATGATATTGATTAACCAATAACGTTTTCTAGAATTGTAAAATTTATGTGATTCTTATTCCTAATTGAAATTAACATAAAATTATATAACACACTCAAATTTCAAAAAAGTTGGAGAATTATACAATTTTTGGTGGAATTTATAATTGTGTTCTGTTTTCTGCCCTATTTCTGCCCATTGGCAATTTTAAGGTATCAAATTTGGTCTTTTATATCTTAAAATATATAACACATATTATAATGAAGTTGGTATAACTTAGATAGGTTAAAATGGAACAATTTTCATATTTTACAACTCTTATCATTTATGTCTCTAAGGTCCTCAAATTATAAGAAACAATTCACTTGTCCAAAATAGAATTGTCTTCCAGAATAGTATAGAGTGTGAATGCCCTATCTCACTTTATAAATAATATATTAAGGTTATATTTGTACCAAAATTTATATAAGACATAAAACTATAACTTTTATGTTTTGATAATTTACAGAATTTATCTCTAAGAAGCTCAAAATGGCCAAATATATTGATGAATCTGCCCAGAGCACTAAGCAGACAGTTCAAACTATGGAACAGTCATGGTTCCATTCACCATAACTCAATATTTACAAGACATATGAACCTAAAATTAGGTATATGCATAAATAATATATGTATTGTTATAAGAACAACTTTCATGTTTTGAGATCCCTAAAATCCGAGCTCTATCATATTCAAAACCAACGACCACCATAACCTACTCAGCTAGAGTTCACACCCAGACCAATTCTAATAAGATGCCAATATATTTTCATATACACCAAATATTGAAAAACTATTTATATATACATAAACCTAAGACTTAAAGGAACAACTCTCATAACGTTTCCAGAATCAGTTTCTATTGGTATCAAAATTAGGGTGCAAAATACTGCTACAACTCAACCCTAACAATTCAAATGAACACTAGAGCAGTGGAGAGAATATTACTTACCAAGAACAAACTTGAAAGGAATCAATTTTCTGTAAAACCTAAGTGAAATAAGGAAGAAATGAAGGCTGAAATGGTGGAAGAAGGAGAAGAAACAAATTTGAAGTGAGGGAAGCAAAATGGTGAGGAGGAAGATAAGGTCCACATCCATCTCCTCACTTTTGTCATTTTCCCTTTTTTTTTCCTTCCTTTTTGGTTTTCTTTTGTTTCTTTTCATTTTTCTTCATTAATTTGATGTAATAATTTTTATTCACATAAATTTCAATTTCATGTCATTCCCAATTAAATTATAAAATGGACACGTACAATTTAGCATAATTGTCAAATGCTAAGATACGCAGCTAGTGCGTGTCATGAACTTGTTCCTATAACAATACACGTAAAATGCACATGATTAAGTGAAATACAAGCTAAATGCATATGTTCAAATAATATGCCTATAGAAATGTATATGTTGGAAGTGAAGGATGTTACAGTGGTGGCTCCCTCTCTTTCCAAATTGGTCGGTAAACCTAATACACATGATGTCTAATACTGGCAACTTATTAGAGCCTTACAATATCTCACATTGCCATGCCTAGACATTGCCTTTAGTGTTAATAAATTATGTCAATACATGCATGCTCCTACGAATTGCCATTGGAAAGCTTTAAAATGCTTACTTCGTTATCTCAAAGGTTCTTCCAATCTTAGGTTGTTCTTTTCATTCAAATCTTCCTTAGCACTCCATTATTATGTTAATAGTGATTGAAGAGGTTATATTAATGAATGTTGGTCTACTAGTGCCTTTGGTATATTTCTTGACTCAAGTTTCATTTCATGGCAAGCTAAAAAGAAACCCATAATTGCAAGGTCCTCCACAAAGAGTGAGTACAAGGCCATAATCAATGCCACTTCAAAATTCCTATGGATTAAATCATTGCTTCATGAGCTGGGTTTTCCAATCTGTAAAGGAACGCTCTATTGTAATTATATGGGAGCAATCTACTTAACATTAAATCTAGATTTCCATGCTCTTAAACCAAACATATTGAGTTGGATTACCATTTTGTTGGAGAACAAGTAGCTAATGGTACATTAAATGTTCAATTCATATCCACCATTAACAAGCTCAGAGATATATTTACCAGCCTTTATCCTTACCTCGTTTCATCATGTTTTGGGCACAACTTTCACTTCAACCGGTCAAGGACTTATAGGGTGTATTAGCTAATGTTCCTATTTTTTGAGTGTACCAATTGAAGTATTTTGAAATGAGATGAAGAATGAATATTTTCTTAGTAGGCTCGATAAAATCCAAGAGTTATTTTTTATAGCATAACTATAACTTATATAGCATAACTTAATGTTTACTTCCATTGTGGGTAATGTATTTGGGTTCAAAGCTCTACGCGCCCTACGTCTAGAGGATTTGCGAATCCCTACTTCTTATATTAAAACTTTCCAAGGGTCGCCACAGCTTCGGCAGATCGCTTAGCCCCGTTCATCTTCGGCGTAAGAGCGCTAGATTGGAATCACGTGTAACAAAAACGAGAGCGATATCGATATATTGATATTCACATGGAGGCAGTTGTTCGAATTCCTTATGATATGCGATTGAAACAAGTTCTTGCTAATGGTAACACAACAGATTAGTAAAAGAAATTTATAAAATTATCGAAAAAGATATTTTAACAAAAAGTATAGAATGAATCTTTGTGAACAATATGGATATCAAAACCGAACATGAAACTTTGGTTTCGTTCAGCTCTTTTGTGGAATATGGATAAATTTCCAGCTATAAGCCAGAATATAAGACGTGAGTGAAAAAAATTGACCCATAACATCTATGTTAGTTTTTCTATATTCAAAACAAAACATGGGACTCTGGCCATAACATAATTGACAGATCCAAGACGTACTCCTACAAGTAAAGGGGGTTCGAATATATATTGTTTGTGTTCGAAAGGTTATGATTCGATTGGCAAGTCCAATCCCAATATCTTGATTTCAAATGGCAATACATCATAGACCCATATATATATTGTCTGCTAATACACGACCAATTAATGTTTGAATAAAAATCCTTTCCGACATCATCCCATTTTGAGGGATCATAATTGATAATATTAATTTGATTACCTCAAAAGCATAGATCTAATTGAACTTCATTGCACTTCACGCTCCAACTACATTGCCATAATCCATGTTGTATATTTGAAAGAGGTTGACCTCCTTGCTTCCTTCGAAGTTAATGCCAGATAAAAAGGATTTTGGTTATAGTTTTCCTTGCAATGATCCGGGACGCGGTGGTACTTGTGATATTTCAGCTTGGGATGCATTTTATTTGGCGGTAACTCTTCACAACTTATCGATGGATATAACCCTTTTGGTATGAATAGCTTATCGGTCTGGGCATGGATGTTCTTATTTGGACATCTTGTTGGGCTAATTTCCTTCCATACTTCATAAGCAGCAGCTAGTTACAAGAAGCTCATCAAACTATTGAAAATAGCGGAAGCTAACTTGAGGAAAGTGGAAGGCAGGAGACAAATATTTGAGGCAAATCTAGCTCTCAGACATGCTAGGGCTCGAGTAGAGGCTATCATTCCTCGAATGGATCTCTTAGTTGTTGAGAGGGTTGTCCATTCACAAGAATGAAACTCAAAGGAATTGACGGGTCATAAGCAGTGACAATTGCCCTATGAAGACTTGCTCAATTCGAATTAGCAAAAGCAATGTCTCCTTGGATAATATGGATTCCAAACATTCATGATCCGCACAAAGAAAATATTTTGTTGCGAATGAACAAGATATTGAGGAATTATCCATACATAAAATCAGAAAGGAAATAATCGAGTTCGGGCTGTAGCTATGAGTGCTACAGATGGTCTAACGAGAGGAATGGAAGTGATTGACACAGGAGCGCCTCTAAGTGTTCCAGTCGGGGGGGAGGGGGGCGACTCTATGATGAATTTTCAACGTGCTTGGAGAACCTGTTGATGATTTAGGTCCTGTAGATACCTGTGCAACATCCCTTTGCTTTTTTGTTTCCCTATAATTAGAACCCTAAGACTCTATCCATTTATTCACTCGACCCAATTTTGAATTCATTTTTTTTATGTTCCGCACCAAGAATTCAAATAAGGTTTGGACCGATCCGGTAAAAATGAAATATTTTTGAATTCTCCATTGCTACGACATGTTGTTTTTTCCATTCATTCCTTTCAGGATCATTCGTGATCTTACAAACTATGCTGATGGTATGGACGAATCCCTTTCTTCGTACAAATGTGTAAAAGATGTTAGCCACACTTACAAGCCGAGTACTTCGTAGTGTCTTCATTCCATGCCTCATTTCATAGGGAACCTCAAAGTGGCTAATTTTAATTACTATTTATTTAATTTATTTATCTATTTCTATTTACTACTTAATTTTAAATTTTTTCACTTATGCAGCCTTCTTGATCGTTTTGTGCTATATATTAGTTGACGCGGGTATATAAGTCATGTTATACTGTTGAATAACAAGCCCCCCTACCATACTCGAGCTTGGCAGTTTCCACCGCCTGTCCAGGGTTGAGCTCTGGGATTGCGGATTATTCCCCCAACTAACGAAGAGATTTTGGTGGTAGTAGATATAGTCAGGATGCAATAGGTTAGGTCCACCATCGACCTGAGACGAAGAGAATGGTCTATCTATCATATATCAACATCCAATCTCCGGGAAAAGATAAGGTTCCATCAGAACAATTATTAATTTCAGGTACCCCGTCTCTCTTTTTCTTTTTATTTTTTATTTTTTTTGTTATTGATAGAAAAATATTCTATCTTTACTACAATCAGCTATTAAAGGAAACAAATCAATTATATCTTTGCTGCAGTCAACTATTGAAGGAAACCAATCAATTTGTAAATGTAATTATTAGAGAAATTATAGGAGTTGATTATTTAGTTTCCTACAATTCCTTTCTGCCTTGTATATATATAACGGCTTGTATTCTCTTTGTGAATATACATAATAAACTTTTTTTCCCTCTTCATTACTTTCTTTACACATATAGCTACGCTTTTGAGCACTGTTTCTTGAACTTTAACAGCTCCTGTCTCCTCACTTGTTGATCTAGAATTAGTGCTACCATTGGCTGAGTTAGAATCCATGTTGGCAAATAATTTTGCCTCATTAGAAGTTAACTATGAACCAACCGATTTATGATTATATAAATTAACATTCAAAATGTATAATTCACCATTTGAGTAAAGTTGGTTCATTGCTTCAGAATCAAATGTTACTAATTTGATATCAGGATAAGATTTTTCTTACTTAAACCATATTCATAAAAATGTTCATAAATTTACAATCTTTCTAAAAATGAGAAATATATATAATTGCATTATTTATGGTTCTGTTAGTTAAAGACTTTATGAGTCTCTTAAGTAACCCATATTCAAATTACATTCTTTTCTCACCAAAAAAATTCATCTGAGCAAAGATGATTAATTTAAGGTTTATTTATATTTATTTTTTGTTTTTTTTGAAATTGTAGAGAAATACTAAAAAATACTCTCCATTTTTCAACACTCTCTAACACTTAATTCTTGATTGATTAATGCAAAAAGAAATAAAGAAGGGAGAAAAATGAAAATATATTTTTAAAAATTTTTCTCTTCTCACTAATTAATCAGAAAGTGAGTGTTGGAGAGCGTTAAAAGGTGAAAAATGTCCTTAACATTTCTCCTATATCATATGGATAACTTTTATTTTTCTGTAAATACTCTTGCCATTTTCCTTGAGGAATTTAAACTTGAAATGTACATATTTCAAACCTTTATAGCCAATATCTTATCATTCAAATTTTTATTATCATTATTTTTTTAATTTCTCCATTAAATCATGTAAAAATATAGTAAATTTTTGCATCTATATTGATATTGCTTCCCCTAATCGATCTAGAAGCAACTATAAATTAACAAAATTACATGAAAACACAATGTAATCAAATTCTAGAGACCATGATGATTGATGATAGGTCTTAATTAATATCATTACATACAAGGCAACTCTTTTTTTCTTTTTTGGCAGAGCCACAGGTAAAGTGGTCCCTATAGATGGAAATAAAGAGAAATTAAGAAGTGGTAATAATGATCAAATTTTAATATTAATCAACCGAAATAATTCACTACCATGGACAAAGGAACTAAACAAAGACCCCTTTTCTTCAGTTCACTGCTCTCACTTTCCCTTCTGATAAAATCATCACTTCTCTCATCTACCACCTGGCTGCTTGAACCCATATTTCCTTTTTCCTACCAAAAAAAAGTGAATACATAAAATAAAAAGATAATGAAGACCATGAAATATATTAACTTTTGTGATTAATACAAGTTTGATTAACTAATTATCACCTGAGAAATATTCATGCTATGAGCTCTCTGCTGCTTTGTGTTCTTGTTGAACTGGTTCATCAAATCATAAACTTATGTATTCGAATAAAAAAAAAAGGAAAAAGGGTTGAGGTTGACTAAAGAGCAAAAAGAAAATGATAAATTTAATAGAGCTGACATGTACAAAAATTAATAAAAAATGAAATTTCCAGGTATATATAAAAAATAGATATTTTTTTATTTATTGAAATGAAAAGAAAGATTTCTGACCTTAGGGCTATTGACAGGAGAACTAGCAGTATCCTCCAAAGCATCATCAACCAAATGAGGTCCTGTAGTTCTTCTCTTCTTGATCAAACTCAACGTACTATTATAACTTTTACAATAAATATCAGTTGATAATCCAACACTAATTTTCTCATTACCGCAATCATCATCATCAGCATCAGACTTCTTCATAAACAAAGAAGCTGCATCAGAAACTAAATAAGAATTACCAACAGAGAAAGAACTATAATTTTCACCATTATCATCAATATTATTATTAGAAAAGAAATCTTCAAGATACATAGTCCATCCACTCTCTTCAAAATCATCATCACCCCTTCTATCATTGCAAGAATTCACTGAATCTTCCATGAAAAGAAAAAAAGAATGTGAATGCAATAGCAGAAAAGAGAGACAGAGAGAGAGAGAGTTGTTGGCTAATATACTTAACCCTTAATAAGAAAATATATATAGGAGAGTGAAGATATAAGGAATATAAGAAAATTTTGAGTCTTAAGTTCCGGTCGGACCTTGAGAATGATTCGTTAAGTATGTGGCTTATTGTTGGAATCCTGGAATGTGGGCCATAAAAAGGGAGTTGGATTTGGGAAGTTATTTTTTATTTTTTTGTTTTTTAAGAGAGGGAGAGAGGGTTTGACCTTAAATTAATGGTAGTGATCATTTGATATACACCAACTTATATTCATTTGCTATTTTTTCATAATATTATTTTTTTTTTTGTAAAGGGTTTATAATTCCACGATATATAATATTAAACAAATCACTTCAACCCAAAAAGAATTAATTAGGTCCAGGCAAAAAAAATCCTCATTTTTTATTATTATATGAGGAGTTTGTTACTTGTTAATTAATTAGTTAGTACTTCTCTATTTGTAATATTATATATCGTATTGCAAACACAGTGTCAAACTGTAAATACATGATGCTGCAACAGAGTCTTGCTGTTTATTATTATTCTTCTTTGCAACTTAATAATTAATATCGTCATTCATTACTGCATTGATTTATTTTTTTGATAGCGAAAAATTGCTGAAAAGTAGATAGACTATCTCATATTTGTTTCACAAGATCGAAACATTTCGAATCCGTCTTAATTACACACATATTAGGGACTCTAATTGCATTAAAGGAGGTGTAAAGTAACTACTTTTCTTATACTATTTAAGATGAGAAAAGTGGAGGTCCTGATTTCAAATTTTTAAAAATTTACTAATGTGATCATTGATGGAATTTAAAAATTAATAACTCAAATTGTTATTGGCATCAATCATACAACAAGCACAATTTTTATAGATTAACCTAACATTATATTACATAAAAATAATAAGCTATATAAAAAACTTAATCCAATACAAGAACAATAAACTGATATTTCTATATAACTCTTCATATACAAATATCTTAGTCTAACAGAATGAAAATTGTCTTTCAAATGTAAACTTTATATATATATATATATATATATATATATATATATATATATATATATATATATATATATATATATATATATTAAGTTTAAGGCTTCATGTGAAATCGTAATTATTATTGTGTTTTTAAAGGTGTTAATAAATGAACTTTAGATATAATGTAATTCTAAAACTCAATTTAAAAGATGATGATTGTCTAAACTATTGTAAAGCCATTTATAAATTATAATCAGCTGATATAAGATATTTCAATACACATCTCTCATGTTTAGGACTAATCGTATGCGAAAAATTTAGAGCATAAAATTTACAAATATGTAGGAATGACTTAATATTGTAAGACTATTTTAATACCATATGGATAAATTGTCTTCAGATCTAATTCACTCCCAAAATCCAACTTAAGTAGTAAGATTATTCAAACCATGATAAACAATATTTATATGTTATAAGTAAAACGGATGTGAGATATTTCAAACAGTAAGAGATAACATTGTACCAATGAATGCGTAAACGGTTTCTTGACCTAATGTACCAATTCATATTTGTTCACCCCTATTTTTCATTTATTGACCAAAAAAAAATAGGTAAAAGAAATTCATGAGTAGTATTCCACTGGAGTTTATATATATATATATATATATCCAATTTCTAAACTTATGAATTTATGTAATTAATTAAGTTTTTTAATTAAAATTTTGTCCTTAACTATTATTAATTAAAAACTATTACTTGGTAATTCACATTTCGGGATTTATTAATTTTTTTTGAATTGATTATTCTTAATTATTCTTAATTAAATTTTTAGTATTTTATGGATTAAATTACTTTAAAATTGATAGTTAAGGGAGTCAATTGAATAAATATGATAATTAAATTACTATTACTTTAAAATTGATAATTTAGAACTGTAATTGAATAATTTTTTAATTAATAGACTTAATTGCATAAATTTATGAAATTTAAAGAGCAAATTGTGCTTTTTTTTTTCTTTTTACTTATATATAATGATGTATTAGAGAGCTTTGACCTGAGATAAGTATTAAAAGATAAGTTGAGAAGATATTAAATTTTAATGGCTAAATGACCTATCGCTTTGCAGCTTTTGTCACCAATATTTTTTTAAGTGTATTTGTGTGGCAATGGCCAAGTTAACAACTTCAACTATGGATTAATTAGCTTTTTCAATATTACATTTTTAGGTTAGTTATTAATTAATTAATTACATCTACATTTCAATCAACGTGGGGTCACCCCACTTGAATTAAAATAAAAAATGACCCAATTAAACAACCTTAATTAACAACTAAAATAAGAGATAAAATATGGGATAGGTTAGTGGATTAACAACCATTCATAAATTTGGGTTAAGAAGGAATAACAAATGATGTCAAGGTGTATGTTTGGCTAATAAAGGTCAATGATCAGAGAAATAAAAAAATGGGTAAAAACTCTTCCAGACGTAGGAGAGCCCATGTAGCATTCCCATGAATATTAATTTCCACATATTAATTTTATTTTCTTTTAACTATCATATGAAATCAAATTATTAATTGAAGGCTATAATATAGATGATTAGACATGTTTTTGTTTCAATATTGCTATATAGGACATGGAAAGTTGGGATTTAGAAAATTACAAAGAAGAAAGTAAAGATGTATGCATATAATATAGCAAAGGAATGGTAATGGAGGGACAACTGATAGACATGATCACTCACTATTAAATGTCCTAAGCAGAGGACTATCGATGGAGACAAGTCTAGTTGATTCTTTAACCTTTTTTACTTTTTTTTTTTCCGGGAAAATGAATTCTATTATTGGATTCTTGCTGCTCCACATTGAAAATAACTTTAATGGAAACTTCTATCTAGCACTCTTGTACCTCTTTGCATATCTAATCGACATTAAGAATTAATTTGATAGTTTTGCTTTAAATCGACATTGACAACACAAATTAAGTTTGACATGTTGCTCTTTGTATAATTAATATATTTTCCACTTAGGTTATGTTTTGTCCTATTCATGAAAGGAAACCTTAGCTATTTTATCATTCCTCTAGAATCTTTTATTTATGTGTAAACATTTAAAACTAATTTATGTTAGTTAATGGAAATTGATAATTTTCTTTATTTTGAGATAGGATTCTAATAAAAGTATATTCATTTTTTTTTTTTGAATCATTAATAAATTACTATTGACTTAGTATTTCCTTCAAAACATTCTTGAGACCAAAGATTTTGTAAGATCTCATTTTGATTAAGCAAAATTTTTCTAAGTATTAAAGAGGGTTAACTAAGGCTTAAACCTGTTCCCATTCTCTACTCACCGAAGGGGGAACCAAACAAATAGATTCATCATTGAGGAAAATGAATATATTTTTTTTTCAATAAACACCCCTTCCATTTTTGTAAATTATATTATCTTTGTTATCTTTGAATAGTTTAATTAATCAACTAGGATTAATTAAAAGACAAATGAAACGAATGTGGATGACTAATATGGGTACCCTAAATGTCCCATCTTTGATTAGTTCAACTTAAACAAGGAAATAAGAGGGGGAGATGTACTTCATTTTCAAAGACATTTAAAAATTGTTATTGAGACCACTACCTAGTTGGTCGAATAGGACAAAATTCTTCAGGAAAATTGTTGCAAAACCCAGGTAAAATACTTTGTATTTTCCTTTTCGAATATGTAATCTAATCATGATAATTTGGTACAATAGTTAGTTGTAGTTAGATAGATAGCTCTTTCAGTGATCAATAATTTTCATTATCTAGAATAAAAAATATACGTATGAATTATGTCACACATGTGCTATCTATTATTATATCATGCCATTGCCCACGAGTACACTTACACATATATATGCCAACCACACGTCAATTTTCACGCTCAAACAAATTTCATAACTAATACCCATTTATTATGGGTCAAATTATCAAGGAATTTTAATTAGAACACTACTAATATCGCAGGGTGTTTTCCACAAATATTTTGGTGTTTTTTTTAATGTCCATATTAATTAAGTTTGAATTAACGTAATACATTACAAAATGTAGCATTAAACGGATTATTAAAGATAATCTTTATTGATATAACTTCGAGTTCTTCAAGCCAGAATCATTACTTGATACAATATAAATTTTCTTAAGGGGAATTCATGAGTTGTAACTGGACTTAACTTCTAAAGGTAAAATAGGACGGCATAATTTCCATTATTTTTTAATGTTTGAAGATCAAATTTCGAGTATAAAACAATTTTAAAACTTAAAAAAAAAATATTTTATTCCTTTCATGGACTTTCTCGCATGAATCAAGATTAGTCTTTCATCTAATTAACAGTAAATTATTTGAAAATTTTGGAAAAAAGAGTAGTAATTAGATTTACTTTTTATTTTATTGTATTGTATTCAATTGTTATATATGGTTAGTGTTAAGAATATAATTTTTAAATATACAGATTATTTAGATAATTTTACTGAAAATGACATTGAAAGCGAATTGTGCAAAGGCTTTGAAACCATGTGGTATATCTATATTCATGTATGCATAATATAAAGAAATGTAAGTGTGATTTCGTTGTCTTGCTTGTTATGTTAAAATTCCCAATTGAGAAATAAATTAGTACAATTTCACTAAATTATTAGCAATGGAAAAAGTTCTTAAAAAAAAAGATCATGACGAAGAGCTCCATACACATATATCAGTCCCTTTCTTGGATGCATAAAGAAAATTCTTGATCCACAAAATATAAACTGGATACAAATATTATCACATTAATAGAAAGCTTATGATACCAAAAATTTGGCCAATTATAGTACAAAAACAGTACCTAATATATATATATATATATATATAAAAGCCTAACTCTAACTTCTCGAAGCAGGCATGCCAAATGTACATAATTTTTATACGCTAAAAGTATATTTAGCTTAAACTAATGATGAAATAAGGGCCATTACTTCTATATCTTTTTAACAAACCCCAAATGCTTTGCCCTACTATTTCAGTGAATCATCTATTAAATACCAACTTATATATATATATATATTCAAAGAAGCAGTTTTTTCCCTGTATCCAGATATATTAGAAATTCAATTCACTTCGCGGTCCAAATTATACTATTAATTAGTTGTACGATAATTATTTTTTTAGTTATTTAAAAAGCTCAAATAAAATTAATTTAGTTTAATAGTATTGATAAGGTTGTTAGAACTATGAATTTTTTTTTTAATTTTCAAATTTAAGTCGAATCTCTTGTAATTAAAAAAAAAACTCATAATTTATGAGTATGATATCTCATACATACTTTAATTGAAATTATAAATTATAAAAAGTAAATTAATTTTGAACTCTCAATTTTTGAATACTTGCAAGGATAGCAACTATTTCTGTTTCTGCAGCATTAGGGTGCAATTTGTTTGAAAATGATGTTAAATGAATAAAATTTATGAAAAGAGTGATGCTTTGGCAATGGAGAGCGTGAATTGCATGGTTAGGGTAATAGCTAAGAAAATCAGTTTATGTAAGATACGAATTGAAGATGTTTCATTAATTGCAGAAAAATGGTCCCAATATAATCAAGTTTGGGGAGTACTTAGGAGATGGTAGCTTTGCATTTACAGACTGAACAATAATCATATTTCTATTTGGTACAATTTACTCAGTCCACAACAGTTTGCTCTAGGTCTTATTTTTCCAACTAACAATATTATTAATTTCTGCAGCCATCCACTGATGAAGTTGCAGGCACATAATTTAACCTTTTTTTTTCTTTTTCTTTTTTTTTCCCTTTTAGATGCATGCTCTTAGCTCAATCAGTTGATGCGGAATATATATAATTCGGACTTGAACTCATCTGAAAAAACTTAAAATATAAAAATAGTAGGATATATTTGCTGGCTAATAGAAATAAATGAAAAAGTGTTGGTGGCCTAAAATTATAAGAGAGGTGGCTCTCAAATCATATTAAAAAATGTGAAAATATTAAACCTAATTTTCTCTTAAAAAGCTAGTTTAAAGATGAAGATTGCCCATTATATAAGTCGATGCAGAATATATATTTTAACTCATATTGTAATTATGAATTGGGTGAAAAATTCTGCACTTATTTTCCAATGCCAGTAAAATCAAAATGAAAATTAACAAGCTTAAATTTATGATCTTGCATTAAAAAAAATCTCTTTATGATTATATAATATTGACATTTAATTGCTCATTTTGCTGAAACATACATTGTATGTTGTTTCTAAATGGCTCAAGTGAATTGAGTTTTTTTAAATTCTTTTATAATTCAAAAATTGAACTTAACTCTAATTACTTTTGATATGAGTTCTGTAATTTTTTTAAGAATATATTTGAAAAGAAAGAGTTTCTTTGAAACATAAATTTTGGCTTAAATAGGTTTTGTCACTTTTTCAAATCTAAGATTTATTCTTCAATAGATCACCACTGCTATTTGAGCCTAGAGTAAAACAAATTGGAGTTTTAAATAATTGGAAAACTTTGTTTTTATTTTCTTTCAAAACCATATCTAAATGGATATGAGAAACATATATAAAATTAAAGTAGAGAGAAAGATTAGATATAATATCAGAACGAAACTGATTTATCTAGGTTGAACTTTCATTGCTTACATTTAGTCTCAATTATCTTCAAAATTTTCCTCCCCTAAGATTCTATTCAAGGATAATAATCAAGCCGATTTATAATCCTATCTCTTTAATCTATAAATTTCACACACAAATCTAGCTTTCCTCACCAATAATGCTAGATGATCAACCTACAAATCTAGCTTTCCTCACCAATAATGGTAGATGATCAACCTGCTAATTTTGGGCTTAAAATGTGGATTTAGGTTGAAAATGTGTGAGAAAGGATCAGATTGGGCTTAAAATATGTGTATAAGGACTATAGGACTAGACTGGGCTCAATTGGGCCCAAGTTCGTGTGCTATAGCTGATGTCAATAAGACTGCTGCACGATTGCCCTTTATAGTTGCAGGACTTTGACATCTGCACAATTGTCATCTATATTCATATGGATGTACCTTGGTACTGCATGGCAATAGCGCAGCAGCTAGTGATAGCCGCGTGGTGGTCCCTGAAAATACGGCAGTCTTCCTGAAACTTGATAACTGTGGTCATTTTTAAGATAGGAATGGACTTTAGGGATTCCAAAAGCTTCTCATTTGATCTCTACCCACTAGGAGAGATCAAATAGACTTTAAAAAAGCCCTTACCCAATCCATTTTGAGGGTTATAAATAACCCATTTCTCTCACATTTCCATCACCATCAAATATTAATAAGTCTTGAGATCAATTAGAGATAGGCAATATGATTTTGAGAGATTTTTGTAGATTTTTAAATGTTTTTGAAATAAAACACGATAATCAAGGTGTAGGATATCAGTTCTAGATCAATTCAACATTTTTTTTTTTTATATTATGTTGGATTTTGGTTAACTAAGATTCAAGGTAACAAATCTAAGAGTCTTTAGAGTGGATACCACTCCATTTTACGGGTTATAAATAGCACCTTTTCTGCCATTTCCATCACCAAGAATTCTCAACAAGTCTTGATATTAATTAGAGCTAGGCAATTTGATTTTGAGAGATTTTTAAGAACTTTGAGCGTTCAAGAGTTAAGAACACGATATTCAAGGTTTAGGATGTCGATTCTAGATCAATTCAACATTTCTTTGGATATTTTATTGGATTTTGGTTAACTAAGATTCAAGGAAAAATTTAAGGGTAACAAATATCATCTTAAAATCTCAATTTGATCTTTAATTTCATATTGTTATTCTGTTAATTTTGTTTTTATAAATTGATGGCATGATTTCGCCATTTTAATTTGATTATATTAGCTTAAATAAGGTTTGTTTCATATCATTTTCTTATTATTATCATCATGAGGTTATTTTGATCCAATAACATGAGTTACGTATGTTCAACCCTAATTATGATTATAGGACATATAAATAACTCTTTTAAGGGCTAAATATGTGGTTTTCAACTTAAAGAAATAAAAGTTATATCTCTTTCATCCCTCTCTGAGAAGACAATTCATCATAGCTAGGATTTAGGTTGATTGTCACCTCATCTCTATTGTGGCTTTTTTTTTCTTCTTCACTTAGATTTTTCTTAAAGACAATCAAATTTTTGGATTATTGTTGTTTGCTACAACCCAATAAAAATAGAAAAATATATAATTTGGAAAATCAAGAATTGTAGACAAATATAATCAACTTCACTTATTTGATTATATGTAATCTAATTTTAAATTACATAGGTCGTTTCATAGTTTTTTTTTGTTCAATTAAATTAAATTTTATAGTGTCATATGTATGAAATGTATGTTTAAAATCCAATAGTGGCATTAGAGCCATCTTATATACATTAATTTTAAATTTAATTAAAGTATCAATAAAATTATTTGAAAATGAATAACTTACAGTCTGTTTAGTTATTGAAAAAAATGCTTATTTTCCAGAAACTGACTCTAAAAAAAGTGGAAAATGGAATTATCTGTTGTAGAATTTTCTCTTTTAGAAAATTAGAAATTTATTTTCAGAATTTTCCAATATATAAGCATTATTTAGAAAATACAAAAAAGATGTTTTTTTATTTTTCTATTATAAAAGGGAGCATGTTTCCTATAAGGAAAACACGGAAAGCAGCATGTTTTCCTACTGCTTTATTTATTGAAGGGAATTAATTATTCCGTCCCTCATTTTGGCCCACAATAGACAGAAACCGAGAGAATGAGGTAGATTGAATTGACCGATTTTTTTAGTTAACCAGATTACTAAAAAGTTTTCATCAACCCATTCATATAAATTTATTTTATAAAATTGTTAACTATTAATCAGGCCATCGATTTTTCAATTTTTAACCTTTTATTGGTTTTTAAATTTTTTTGCGCAACCCTGCGCCTCCTAAGACCTGATTTTTAGACTATTGTCTGCTTTTCTTAACACATTTTTCTTTCAAATGCCAAAGAAAGATGGCTAAATTTATTGCAGTAACAAATGAAAAAGGGAAATTATGGTTTTTTATAAATTTTATCTAGTAAATTTTACATAATGTATTTAAAATGTTGAGATTGTGGTGTGCAAAAATCGAATTTAATATGTCATAGTTGGATTCAATTTGATTTTATAGTAGTATAATTTAGATTCAATTTAATTTATTTCAATCATTTAATCAACTTTTTTTTTGTTTTATTAAATTGGACATAATAATAATAATAATAATAATAATAATAATAATAATAATAATAATAATAATAATAAATTTCATAGAAAAATCAAAAATCAAAATCATTGAAATATATTCAAACAAACATGATTTTCTATTTTCAAATTTTAGGTTTCAAAAATAGAAAACAAAAAAACTAAAGAAAATAAAATGAAAATTGAAAAAGGAAAACAAAAAATGTTTTCCACAAGTAAAAAGCCCATTGGATTCCCTCATTCTATTAAAAAAAATTGATTGTGTTTGACCTCAAATTTTATTTTTCATTCAATAATATATTAATATGATGATATTTGATATTATAGATGATAATTGAATGGTTAAAATTAGATTTAAAGATGAAATTCGAAATTATGCATATTGCTTAATTTTTAGGATTTATGAAACCTAATATAGCCAATTGAATTCATTTCGGGGCTATTTGAATTTGATTTATTAATATGATTGATCAAACTTGTTTATGACATATTTAGAATTTATTTTAACTTATGGATAATTGATACAAATGTCAGTTTTGATCATGGAACAAAAAAAAACTAGTAACTAGAGCAAAAACCCTACCTTACGATGAGACTGTTCTGTGTTATTTGATTTAATGTGATATAACTTCATTAACAAAATCTTAATTTTATATTTATGAGATATTCATGATATTATTTTGATATCAATTGTATGTCAAATTCAAATTAAATTCATTCTTAAGTTCCAAGAGAATCTTAGTTCATTTATAATTTAATTTAGGCAATTTTTGAGCAATTAGTTTGCTATATTTTAATGATTTATTATAATTGAAACAAATAATAAAAATAAATAAGCATATAAGTAGAAATTTGGTATTATTATCATTTTTTAAAATATTGTGAATACTAATCTTAATATTGGGAGTAAATAGAAAAATAGTTAAGCCCTAAGACACTTAACCTAAAACTAAAATAAAGAATAATTTGACATGCCAATCAGGGGACTTAAGGCACTCGGTGCCAAAACATGAAAGTCGGTAATGACAATTTTATAATTGTGCCCGATGTAAAACTATTAAGTCGGTAAGGGCACTATCATAAAAGTGTTCGGTATAATATTATAAAAGCTGAAAATGACAACCTCATTATTCATATTAGTTAGTTCGGTTATAGGTGTTATAGGCGCAAAGGAAATGAAATGAAATTATAGTTTTATCTCATCTAGTATTTATTTGAGATGTGTACATCTAATATAATGGACATAGTTTGAATATAAAATAATATATTTTGTAAATAAATAAAATTTTGAATATTGGCATTTGTAATTATTTCTTTTGTTTGTACTATTTTTGCAAAATAAAAAAATTATAGTTCATTTAGCTAATCTTATAAGATAGTTAGTAGGGTAATGTTCACTTACCTTGCTGAACTAAAATGGGGTAAGGGGTGTTACAATTTTTGGTATCAAAGTTATAGGTTTAAATGGTTCTAGTTGAGTGGGTATAGGAAGAAAGTGCATGTTTTCAACATTCGCATTGTTTTAGGCTGCTTTATTATGATAAGAGACCTTTTTTTTTACAATATATGTTTTAATGGATTCTGAATCAAGACAAAGTCACGAGGAAGAACAAAGTGATAATATAGCTAACTTGGTTGCTCATAAAAAATCAACATCAGTTAGAGTCTTAGAGCCTAGTGTTATAGCTCCACAACATGCTGAAGAAAAAGTTGATCCGGGTCAGGTACCCTTTATGCAACAGATGACTACTTTGTTACAGTAGATAGCACAAGTTGTGCCACCACCAACTCCATCACCTCCCCCACCTTAGCCAAAACCCTAGATTGATAAACTAAGAAAATATGGGGTGATGGATTTTACAGGTAAGAAAGAGGATGATCCAGTAGCAGCAGAATTTTGGTTGGAAAAGACATAATGGGTTTTTGAGGAGCTTCAATGTTTGGAGGAGTATAAGGTTAGATATGCAGTGTCCCTCATTCAAAAGCATGTCTACAACTGGTGGAAGTCAGTATTAGCAAAACCCATACTCCAAAACCGAAAATATGAAATTTCTTTTTGGCAGAATTTAAAAAGAAATATGTGCCAAGAGTTTATATTGATGAGAAAAAGCAAGAATTTATGAACTTGAAATAGAGGGGTATGACAGTAGCTGAGTATGAGATGGAGTTCACCAAGCTAAGTAAGTATGCAATAGGGATTATTGGAGATGAAGTTGATAAATGTCGCAAGTTCGAAGATGGCATCAATGAGGATATTGGATATTTAGTGGCTTACCACCAGCATACATACTTTGATACACTAGTGTCTTCTACCATTAATATTGAAACAAGGAAAAAGATGAAGACAAAAGAGCTCTCTAAGAAATCAATATCTAGTGTGTCCCAGACATTTGATAGGAAAGGGCGGATAGTACCCAGACCATTTTAGTCATGGGTTGCTGGGCAGACATTTTCTGTTAGGCGAGATCAACAGTTTAGATCCGTGGCATTCTCTGCTAGTTCACCAGCATCATTATCCAAAAAGCTAGCTCATACTTTGTGTCAGCATTGTGGTAGATCTCATACATGATAGTGTTGGTGGTTGACTGGGACATGCTTGAGATTTGGAGCTACTGATCATATGAAGAGAGATTATCCTAGACTTAGGATAGGCAGTATGGCACCAACACATACTATGGCACCTGTACAAAGCTATGGTAAAGTCGAGGACAATTTAGAGATGGTCGTACCAAACAAAATCACGGGGTATCTGAGATAGTTGGTAGACCTGGAGGTAGTAGAGCTCTAGCTCGGGCATATGATATGAGAGCTCGTAAGGAACATGATGCACCATATGTCATAGTTGATAAATTTTCTCTATTTGACTTTGATTTACATCCATTGATAGATCATGGTTCTGTGTATTCATACATAAGCCTAGCTGCACTTAAACAAGGGAACATGATACCTGAGACCTTAAAATATGAGATGTGATCAATCCGTTGGGACATAATGTGAAAGTGAATCAGATCTATAAAAACAACTCAATTACCTTTTCATGAATTCAATGCTATTCTGGGTATGGATTGGTTGACAAAGCATGAAGCTATAGTCGATTGTCAATCTAGAAAAGTTGTACTTAAAATTCCCAGGCAGGATGACACTATCATTCAAGGTGAAGGTCAAACATGTTTGATCAGTGTTATTTCTGCTTTAAAAGATCAAAAATACATTAGGAAGGGATGTGAGGCATACCTGACCCATGTGATAGATACTAGGAAGGGGAGCCCGAAACTCAAGGACATCCCTATAGTGTGTGAGTTCCCAGATGTGTTTCCTAAAGACTTGCCAGGGTTACCACCAGATAGGGAGATAGAGTTTGCTATTTATGTGATTCTTGGTATAGCTCCGATATCAATTACTCTTTATAGAATGGCACCTGCAGAATTGAGAGAGTTGAAAGTTCAATTATAGGAATTGCTAGATAAGGGAAGGGGTTTATAAGACCCAATATGTCATCATGGGGTGCTCCGGTGTTGTTTGTGAAAAAGAAGGATGACACCCTTCGATTATATATTGATTACCGACAATTGAACAAGGTGACAATTAAAAATAAATATCCACTACCTAGAAGTGATGATTTGTTTGATCAATTAAAGGGAGCATGAGTGTTCTCTAAGATTGATATCAGATCCAGGTATCATCAACTGAAAATCAAGGAATTAGATGTACCCAAAACAACCTTCAGGACTCGGTATGGCCACTATGAGTTCCTGGTTATGCCTTTTGGCTTAACGAATGCACTAGCTGCCTTTATGGATATGATGTGTTAAACCTTGAGGGATATTTCCTTCATTTTGATGATAACAAATAAAATAGCAATATTATATTTAACATACTTGTTTTCTAAGACTATTAAACAGGGTATGGAATAAAATAGCAAGAATGGAGAATGGAAGATTAATCATTGAAAGATAAAATTAAGGAAGTACCATGTTCACGCCCATGACACTATGTGTCACGCCCATGAAAAAGCTAACCGTCACCAAAACCAACATTTGAAGTTCACGACCATGAAAGAAGACAACAAACCATGAAATGCAAATTTAAGTCACGCCCATGAATTAAATGTCACACCCGTGAACCTTCATGACAATTTCATCCAGAGAGCTTCACGACCAAAGTCACCACTTGGATCACGGTTGGGAAGTTTGTGACGTCCGTTAAGATATATGTCATGCCCGTCACCCAATGTTTCAAAACCTTTTAGAGAGCTTCACGACCAAGGTCACCACTTCAGTCACGGCTTGGAAGAACAGTCACGCCTGTGACAAACATAGTCACGCCCGTGAAAGATGAAAGAGAAAAATGTCAGACGCGATTACTTGGGTTGGTGCAACGGCTAGTTTCGTATTAAATGCACTCTAACGACTATAATTAGCCATGAGAATATAAATGCAAGTCATTTATGCATTCAATACAAAAGGATAACAAATACTTTGAATCAAAATATTATTACAAGCTATTTGTACATTTAATACTTCCATATTCTCTGTGAAAATCTTTTTCTCATCATTTATTGAGCAATAAAGATTTGTAAGTGTTTATCTCTGTAATCATTTATTACTCAAGTGATTTTTGGGTATTTCTGGGTTAAGAGTAGAACACTTGTAAGGGTTAGTTGTTTGAGCCTTTAAAACATAAAGTAAAGGTTATTTGTGTGAGCTTGTAAAAACATAAAGTATAGGTTATTTGTGTGAGCTTGTAAAACACAAGATAAATGTTGTTTGTGTGAGCTTGTAAAATACAAGGAATTGGTTATTGTGTGAGCCATTAAAACATAAGGGATTTATGGGTTAGGTGTGAGCCATTGTGAGAAACACCATAGTTGGGAGTGAGCTTGTAAAACTCCATTGTAACACTTAGTGTGTTAGTGAAACTCCCAATTGCTATTGGGGAGAGGAGTAGGGTTTGTTAACACCCGAACCTCTATAAAAATTCTTTTGTGAAATTTCTCTATCCCTCCTAAAATTAAATTTATTTTTGCACTTTAAAGTTTAATTTTTAAAAACTCCAATTCAACCCCCCTTCTTGGCTTTATATATGGGCAACAATTGGTATCAGAGCTTTGTCTGGCATCTAAGCTTAAAAAGCGCTAGTAAAGATTAAGATATGGCCAGTGAAGGATTCCAAAGTCTGAAACCTTACTTTGATAGAGCAAATTATACCCATTGAAAGTTTCAGATGGAGACATACTTGGATAGTGAAGGAATTGAAGTCTGGGATAGTGTATGAAAAAAATGGACACCACCAACCAGAAGAGGAACTGATGGTGAAGAAGAAATCCTATCAAGAGATGATTGGATAGAGCCTCAAAGAAGAGCAAATTTCAAAAATAAGAAGGCAATGACAATCCTCTCAAGTTCATTATCTATTAAAGAATGTGGAAGAATACAACACTGCCCAATAGCCTATAGCATGTGGAAGACATTGGAAAATTATCATGAAAGACCTAAGCAAGTCAAATCCAAGAAGATTCAACTTCTTACCTCAGAATATGAGCTCTTCCAGATGAAATCCAATGAGTAAATCACTGACATGACCAATGGTCTTCTAGCCACTATAAATGGTATAAGGAAACTTGGGAAGCATCTGAGCTTGGAAGATGTAAACAACAAAATCCTGAGGAGTCTTTCTCTTAAAAACTATGGCTCAAGAGTTTCTAGCATAGAAGAAGCAAATGAAGACATGAGCATCATGAATACTAATGTGCTTATTGGCAAACTTCTCACACATGAAATGGTAGTGAAAAGAGATAGAGAGCTTGAAGCAGAGCCAGAGAAAAGAAAGCCTTTAGCACTCAAAGCCTCTACTTCAAAATCTCAAGAAGAAAGTGAAGATGATGAAGAAATGAGTGATGATGAGAATGAGGACGTTGCTATGCTGTCAAGAAGACTGAAAAGAATCATTGAGAAGAAAATGAGCAACTCTAGAAAATTCAGGAAAAGAAACCTCAAACAAACTTCTAATGATGCACAAAGAAGTAAGGATGAGGTAAAATGCTATGAGTGTGGTAAGAAAGGACATATCAAACCAGAATGTCCAAGGCTCAAGAAGCATACGAGCAAATACCAAAAAGACAATGGGGAGAAAGGTCACAAAGCCACATGGTATGACGAAAGCTCTTTAAGTGAAAGAGATGATAATGAAAGCGAAGAGGTCAACCTATACTTCATGGCTATTGAGGATCACATCTCGAATAAGGTAAGATCACTACATTCATACTCTTTAAATAATGATAGTAGTGATAATGATGATGATAGTAATAGTGATGATGATGATGATGATGAGCAAAGTCTTATAGAAGAATTGAATATAGAATTAGAGAAATATAGAAGTAAATTCAATACTTATAGAAATAACATCTCTAATTTAAAAAACAAAATAGATGTATTAGAAAAGGAGAACATAAAGCTTAAATAATCTAATGAATCTCTCCAAAAGTCATTAGATTAATATTCATCAAGACCCTCAACTGCTTTCTTGCTTTAAGAAAATAATACTTTGAAAAATGAAGTTGAGGAACTTAGAAATTCCATTTCTAAATTTCACATAGGTAAAGAGAGTTTAGATACTCTCATTATGTCTCAAAGACCACCCTTAATTAGACATGGTTTAGGATTTAAGGACACATCATCATCTTCTCACAAAACCATCTTTGTTAAGTCTAGTGAACCTCACATCTCCACACTTGTTGGAACAACACCAAGGAATAAGCATATTCAACCTTCCCTACTTAAAAAGAATAATCATGCTTTTATGTATAAAAATCTTGCATCTAGAAAAACATCAATTAATCATGACTGTGCATGCCATTGTTCTCAAAATTAGTTAAATAGAAATATGACATTCAAATATATTGTAAGACCAAAAAGCAAGCTTAGACCGAAACAATGTAATTATTGTATGAAAATGGGTCACATAAATAAATATTGTTGGATAAGGAAGGCTCATTGGGAACCTTCATGTGCTAACCCCCAAGGACCCAAGCTCATTTGGGTACCTAAAAATCATACTTGAACTGTGATTCTATAGGTATGCCTCAAGTCCACAATAAACAAAAATGCTTGGCTAGTAGACAGTGGATGCTCAAGTCATATGACAGGAGATAAAGAACTCTTCAATGAAATCAAAAGTATTAATGGAGGTAAAGTTACCTTTGGAAACAATGCTAAGGGTAAGGTAATTGACATTGGTTCTATTGGTATTAATGGTACTACTTTTATTAAAGATGTCTTACTTGTTGATGGCTTGAAACATAACTTGTTGAATGCTAGTCAATTATGTGATAAAGGAAACAAAGTAATCTTTACTTCCAATGAATGTCTTGTGATCTCTATTGATGGTCAAGAGATATTTAAAGGAAATAGAGATGTCAACACATACATAATAGACTTACATGAATTATCTAACCATTCCTCTAAGTGTCTTGTGACCACTAGTGATGAATCTTGGCTATGGCATAGAAGGCTTGGTCATGCTAACATGAACTTAATACAAAGCTTCAGCACATGATAACTAGTAAAAGGACTACCAAGAGTCAAATTTGAAAAAGACAAGACATGTGAACCTTGCCAAAGAGGGAAGCAACACAAGTCATCCTTCAAAGCCAAAAGCATAGTAAGTACCTGAAAACCTCTTTAACTCCTGCACTTAGACTTATTTGGACCTACTAAAATTGCAAGCTTATGAGGTAAACATTATGCCTTTGTCATCGTAGATGATTACTCTAGATTTACTTGGGTAATTTTCTTAGCTCAAAAGAGTGATGCTTTTGAAAATTTCAAAAACTTTGCTAAAAGAGTTCAAAATGAAAAAGGGTATTGTATTTCAAAGATAAGAAGTGATCATGGCAAAAAATTTGAAAATGAAAACTTTGAAAGTTTTTGTCTTGAACATGACATTTCACAGAATTTCTCATCTCATAGGACACCTCAACAAAATGGGGTAGTTGAAAGGAAAAATCGAACTTTAATTAAAATGGCTAGAACAATGCTTAATGAGTATGGTTTACCAACTTATTTTTGGGCAGAAGTCACAAACACTGCATGTTATATTTCAAATCGAGTTTTCAAAAGACCTCTTTTAAACAAAACCTCATTTGAGCTATGGAATGGAAGAAAGCCCTTGATATCATACTTTAGAGTATTTGGATGCAAGTGCTTCATATAGAATACTAAGGAAAACCTTGGAAATTTTTCCTCTAAATTTGATGAAGGTATCTTTTTAGGATACTCTACAACTAGAAAAGCATATAAAGTATTTAATAAAAGATAATTAACTGTTGAAGAATCTATGCATGTTGTCTTTAATGAATCTAGTAGACTTGATCTTGTGAAAGGTAGTGGCTCTTGATGATGTTGTAGGTAACATGGAAAGACTTGATCTTCAAAATGGAAAAGAAGAAAATGATCAAGATGATTCACATCAAGATGATTCTCTACCTCAAGCTCAAGAAGAAAATGGTCAAGAACTCCCAAAAGAATGGAGAATGACAAAAGATCATCCAAAAGACCAAATCATTGGTGATCTCTTAAGGGGAGTAAGTACTATATCTCATTTCAAACATTTAGCCACTAACCTTGCTTTTATTTCTGAAATTGAGCCTAAAAATGTTGATGAAGCTCTTAATGATGAAAGTTGGGTAATTGCCATGCAAAAGGAATTCAACCAATTTGAGAGAAGTAAGGTATGGTCCTTAGTACCTAGACCCAAGGATTATCAAATTATAGGCAATAAATGGGTATTTAGAAACAAACTAGATGAACAAGGTTCAATAACTAGGAATAAGGCTAGATTAGTTGTAAAAGGATATAATCAGGAAGAAGGTATAGATTATGATGAGACCTATGCACCTGTAGCTAGATTAGAAGCCATAAGAATACTTTTAGCATATGCATGTCACATGAATTTCAAACTCTTTCAAATGGATGTGAAAAGTGCATTTCTAAATGGTTATATAGAAGAAGAAGTTTATGTAGAACAACCACTAGGCTTTGCAAGCTATGATTTGCCAAATCATGTTTTTAAACTTTCAAAAGCTTTATATGGTTTGAAACAAGCCCCAAGAGCTTGGTATGAAAGACTTAATTTTTTCTCTTAGAAAATAACTTTACAAAATGGAATGTTGACACTACATTATTCATTAAAAAGCATAAGCATGATATACTAATTGTTCAAATTTATGTTGATGATATAATTTTTGGTTCTACTAATGAATTGCTTTGTCAAGAATTTGCTAAGTGTATGACTACGGAATTTGAAATGAGCCTGATGGGAGAGCTTAAGAATTTTCCTTGGTCTACAAATAAAACAAAGCAATGAGGGTATATTCATCAACCAATCCAAATATGCCAAAGATTTAATTAAAAAATTTGGAATGGAAGGATGCAAGAATGCCAAGACTCCTATGAGCACATCAACAAAATTGGACAAGAATGAAAAGGGTAGGAGCATTAATGAAAAAATCTATAGAGGTATGATCGGATCACTTTTATATCTTACTACTTCTAGACCCGACATAATGTATAGTGTTTGCTTGTGTGCACGATTTCAATCATGTCCAAAAGAATCTCATTTAAATGCAGTAAAAAGAATTCTAAGATATTTACATGGATCATTGCATCTAGGTTTATGGTATCCTAAAAATTCATCCTTTTATATTATAGGATATTCAGATGCAGACTATGTTGGTAGTTTTTTAGATAGAAAAAGTACTTCAGGTACTTGTCACTTTATTGGAGAATGCTTAGTTTCTTGGTTTAGCAAGAAACAAGTTTCAATTGCTCTTTCAACTGCTGAAGCATTGGTGCAAGTATCCTTAGACTTGAGGTACTCAAGGATATCTTGAATATTGATTCTGTATTTTGATACTATTCCTTGTTTCCTCAGAGACGTAGCTCATAGGGTGGTGATTGGATACAACTTGAGGTATTCAAAGGTAATTGGGTAACCAACAAAGGATTCACCACTCTTGATAGAAGGAGTGTATACCCATGGCCTATTGTCGTAGTCATTACTCAAGAATCTCTGGCCGGGTGGAAATGTCATAAAGATAGTCTTCAATGACATATCTAATAGAGTAATGAGCCTCAAGGAAAAGAACTAACATTACTTAGACTAGATGTGACGTAGTCAGTCTAGTGGGAGTTGACACATGTCCATACTTTGAACCAAGTGGGGTATAGATTGGTGAAAGGAATAATTGCACAAAAATTGTCTATGAAAAGGTTCGTAGTCAAACCACCAACTTTTCGGTCAATTGGGGGTCATGATGTGTTGCTAGATACCGCTCATGACTTGCTTAAATTAATTATTAATTTAAGTGGCCAACATAACCAGGAACCTAATGGGTCACACACATTGAAGATATGGAGAATAAGTAAAATGGTCTTAGATAAGATCCAAAATATGAGAGAATTATTTTAGGATGGATCGCGATGAGATCGCACGAAAAAATCGTTCGGGAGTGTCATGAGCCCATACGGGCCCGCGCAGGCTAGGAAGGCTTTTGGCCTGCCTTGCAGGCTAGCTGGGCTACCTAGTAGCAGCCCGCAGCAGGCCCAGCACGTCTGCAACTTCCATCTGTTGGCCAACGGCTGTAATTGGCTATAATTAGGCCAATTATGGCCAATTACTATTCATTAGTTGCCATGTTCTCCATTTTTAATTTTTATCTTATTTTTGAATTTGATTCAAATAGAAAAGACAGCAAATAATAGAAAATAGACATGAGAATATTTTTTGTGAAAAAAATATATTTTTAAGACAACAAAAATTCTCTCAATAACACTTTCAAAGCTAGCACTTTGAATTTGTTCAAACCATTTTCTCTTGATAGTTTCTTCTTCATTCTTCACGTGGATTATCATTAGAGACATCCTAGTATGGATTGTTGTGGTTTCCTACAACCCAACAAAGTGAAGATTTGAAGAACAAATAAAAATTATAAGGTGTAATTTTTAATATTTACATTTATATAATTTAGTTTTAATGGTACAAGTATGATATTTTGTTTTGGATTTTAAAAAATTTTATTTTTCGTTGCGTTTATGAATATGATTTATTCTTCAAAACCCAACATTAGTATCAGAACCTCCTTGTATCTATTAAAATTAATTTTAATTGAAAGTGCAATGGGATTGCATGTTTTTGATGATTTTGGATCAATAGGTTTTGAAAAATTGAAATTAATTTGTAAAATATATTTTACATATTTTTATTTCTTTAATCTTATCATGAAATGATTAAGAATGATTATTTTGATTGAAAAATGATTTGAATATGATTCAAATAATTAATGTCGGATTTATTTCAAAAATGCCTAAAATTGCCTTGTTTATTAACATTATTGTTGTTTGACTTAATTGATGGGGCTGGTTGCATTTTTCTTGTAATTTAATTATGAAAAAATTATTTAGACATATTGAGAATATTTTTATGCCTCTGGAAGAGTCCAACAAATAATTAAAAATTATTTTAATTAATTTTTTAAACAAACACAAAAACGAGACTGTTTTAGCTTACCCGGTGGGGCTGTTTTGTTTGATTTTTTTGTATGTATTTATTTTATTTCCAGCACCTTGAAATAATTTTTATGTGATTAAAAATATTTTATTTTGATGTTAGATGCAAGCCAAAATTATTTTTCAAGCATTTGAAATTTTAAAAATTCTAGATATCGAATTAGTCATTTTGAGCGTCTAAGTGTGTTGGTTCATTTGTCTTAATTATTTTGGCTTGTGCCAAAAATATTTTGATGAACTTGAGCTGATTTAAAGATAATTAGAATGGTGATTTGATATTCTGGAAATTTTTAAAATTTTTTGAAATTAACTTTGAATTAATTTAAGTTGTGTAATTGTAATTCTAGCATGACTAGAAATTGGTATGTATATTAAAATTAAATTATTTAATTTTAACATCATAATATTCTGATTTTAAGGAGAAATAATTTTGAATTATTTCTGGAAATATGGAATTTAATTTAATTTTATTAAATATTAAATTCCACTTTAAAATGACATACAAAATTAAATTAACCGAAAGAACACATACAGACAATTTCGATTCAAGTGTTGAATCGATTTACAAATTGAAATAAAAAATTGTCATTTTTTATTTTGTGCATTAGAGAATGCATGTTAGGGGTGTATGAAAGGCATGATGGATGATTATGGACTTAGGCCCAATGTGATTGAGCATGCATGAAATTATTTTATTTTATGGTAAATAGGGTCTGCGTGTCCCTACCTCTTTTTCTTTCTTATGTATTTCTCTTCTCATCTTACTCCCCTCAAATGTAAATTGAGGTTTTCTATAATTTGAAATATGTAATTAGATTGCATAGGATTAGGATAGAATGAATATACAAAGGAGCAAGAAGGAAAGAAGATGGTACCATAAACAAGAAGACTTAGAAATATGAATTAGATTTCTATTTTGGGTTGTAAATTCATGCATATACCTTGGTAAGACCTAGTCATTCTCTCTTTGGCTCAAGAGATTGACTTTAGTATTCCATAATCATGCCATATAGTTAATGTAACTATATTTATATATCATTGTGATGAATGTATGATATATAAAAGCATGAAATAATAACTTGATGAGACTTAACAAAGAAATCCCTCACTAAATAAACAGTTATGTCTTACGTCTTCCATTAATATGGGGAGAACCAGAGTTCTTCTAGAGTTAGGGTTATTGAGTTTCCTCAAGCTCACTCTATAAGAATATATTCAATCCATTGAAATTAGACTTCATGATTAATGGGTTAGACTTAACCGATATTATTAACTTGTTGGATTTGCGCCAAAGTTAATGTGTATTAGACGTGAAGTTGGATTTGCATAAATGAGATATATACATATCAAGAGTTGATAGCCCAATGCATGTGCACACATCAATAAGTTGATAGCTCAAGATTCGATAGGTGCATGAATAATGCAATTGGTATGGATTAGATACCTACCAACCAAACTAAGGATAGCTTGTTGAGTTGCCTCAAGGTTATTCTTAGCTAGTTGGATATCGACCCACTAGGAGAACTTCCATATAAGTTCTCTCGGGTTCATAGTGAGGGCTATGGATTCGCTATAAAATAGTGGGAGCCATAATGCGATTTATTAAAGACCTAATAAACATGCATTTTATGTACATTCTAACATGTTTTATTTTACGTCTAGGTTGCTAGAATCACCATCATGACAAGTGTGAATTTATGATCGCTAATGGAATCAAATAAGTTGACTGGGCCCAATTTTTTGGATTGGCTAAGGAATATGAGAATAGTTCTCAAATCCAAAAAGATTGGTTATGTCCTAGATGAGTCACTCCGTAATCCCCCTACTGCTAATGCTTCTGAAGATGTTCAGAAGGCATATCAAAAGCATCTCGATGATAGTGAGATGGCAAACAGCATTATGCTTGCTACTATGTCAGCTGAGTTGCAAAAGTAGCATAAGGCTATGGATGCTAATTTCATAGTATACCATCTAAGAGAGCTTTTTGATGAGCAAGCATGTTCCGAAAGGTTCGAAACTTCAAGGTTTCTCTTCCGCACTAAGATGGTTGAGGGGACATCTCCAGTGCAATATGCATTGAAGATGAATGGCTATATTGAGAGGTTGGCCACCTTGGGATTTGTGATGGACCATGAATTAAGTATTGACTTAATTCTAACCGGTTTGTCTGACAGTTATTCACATTTTGTGCTTAACTATAGGATGAACCAAATCTCTACCACTATTCCTGAGCTGATTAAGTTGCTTAAAATAGCTGAGCCATCTGTCAAGAAGGACAGTAAGGCTGTGATGCTGGCAAACTCTTCAAGTTCTAAAAGGAAGAACCTTAAGAAGAAGAAGAAGTCCATGAAGCCTAAGGGAGGCTTGGCCAAGAAAAAAGGCCAAGGAGATTGCTCCAAAAGGGACATGCTTCCATTGTGGCAAGGATGGCCATTGGAAGAGAAACTGCAAGACTTACTTGGAGTCCTTGAAGAAGAACGCATCTGATGCCCCATCTACTTTAGGTATTTTTGTCATTGAAATTTATACTATTTCCAATAATAATATATGGGTATTAGATACCGGTTGTGGCTCACACACATGCACTGATATGCAGGGCCTAAGGAACAGTAGACAGCTCAATAAGGGAGAGTCAGACCTACGCGTTGGAAATGGAGCAAGGGTTGCTGCATTAGCTATAGGAACATATGTATTGACCCTCCCTAGTGGGCTTATATTAAATTTGGAGAATTGCGATTATGTACCTGCTTTGAATAAAAACATTATTTTTGTTTCAAGTCTAAATAAAGATGGTTTCTTTTAAGCTTTTAGTAACAATTGTTATTCTATTATGTTGAATGAAATTCTTTATGCTAATGGTACATTATGCAATGGAATATACATATTAGATATGTCAAATCCAATTTTAAACATCAATGATAATAAAAGGCAAAAACAAGATATGTTGAAATCATCTTATTTATGGCATTGTCGTCTTGGTCATATAAGTGAGAAACGCATGGCTAAGCTACACAAAAGTTGTAGTTTGGAGTCATTATGAATCATATGACACATGTGAATCTTGTTTACTAGGCAAGATGACTAAATTACCCTTTAAGGGAAAGGGTGAACGTGCTAATAGACTTTTAGACTTAATACATTCAGATGTATATGGTCCAATGTCTACACACGCTAGAGGTGGTTTCATCTACTTCATTACTTTTATCGATGACTACTCACGATATGGATATGTGTATCTTATGAGATACAGATCTGAAGCTTTTGAAAAGTTCAAAGAATTTGGAAATGAAGTAGAGAAACAACTTGGGAAAAGTATTACAACACTTTGATCAAATCGAGGAGGTGAATACTTGAGCCAAGAGTTTATAGATTATCTTAGGGATAATGGGATTTTATCTCAATGGACTCCACCTTACACTCCACAACACAATGGTGTGGATGAAAGAAGAAACCGAACCTTGTTAGACATGGTAAGGTCTATGATGAGTTTTGCAGAATTGCCTAAATTCTTTTATGGTTATGCACTAGAGACCTCCATTTATATATTAAATGGAGTTCCTTCAAAGTCAGTTGATGTTACTCCATATGAGATATGGTATAACAAGAGGCCCACATTTTCTTACATGAGAATTTGGGGTTGTCTTGCTTATGTGAAGCGGACAATGTCAGATAAGCCAGAAGCTAAGTCTGACCGATGTCTGTTTGTGGGATATCCAAAAGCATCATATGGATATCAATTTTACCACCCCTTGGAACAAAAGGTTTTTGTTTCAAGATGTGCTATCTTTTTAGAGAGAGAATTCCTTCTAAAAGGAGATAGTGGGAGAAAAATTGAACTTGAGGAAGTTCAAGATGCTCAAACATATGCTGATCAATTGCTTGAACCTGAGCTTATTACTCATACAGATGATATAACAGCTCAACCTTCTGAAGCACAAGAACTTCATAGGTCAAGTTTGAGACGTACTTTTCCAGAGAGATATGGATTTCTCATTAGTGAACAGAACAACTTATTGCTCATAGAAAATGATGAGCCTACAACCTATGAAGAGGTTCTGAATAGTTCAGAATCTGACAAATGGCTTCAAGCCATGAACTCAGAAATGAATTCCATGCATGAAAACCAAGTATGGACTTTGGTTGACCCATCCGAAGAAATAAAGCCTATAGGGTGCAAGTGGGTTTTCAAAAAGAAAACTGACATGGATGGTAATGTGATTACCTATAAGGCTAGACTTGTTGCTAAAGGTTATCGTCAAAGACAAGGAATTGACTACGATGAAACTTTTAGCCCAGTAGCTATGTTTAAATCCATAAGGATACTCCTAGCCATTGCTACTCATTATGATTTTGAGATATGACAAATGGATGTGAAAACAACTTTCCTTAATGGAAATCTGACTGAGGATGTGTACATGACACAACCAGAAGATTTCATATCCAAAGATGGAAAAAAGGTATGTAAGCTTCAAAGATCCATTTATGGACTAAAGCAAGCATCCAGGAGTTGGAATATTCGGTTTGATGAGACAATCAAACAGTTTGGTTTCTTACAAAATCCGGATGAACCTTGTGTCTACAAGAAGGTTAGTGGGAGTGCAATCGTATTTCTTGTGTTATATGTAGATGACATATTGTTGATGGGAAATGATGTCTCAGCCTTACAATCAGTCAAAATTTGGTTATCTAAGAATTTCTCTATGAAAGACCTTGGAGAAGCAGTCTATATTTTATAGATAAAGATCTATAGAGATAGATCTAAAAGGTTGCTTGGTCTTTCACAGTCTACATACATAGATAAAATGCTAAAGAGGTTTAGCATGGAGCAGTCCAAGAGGGGATATATTCCCATGACCCAAGGGATTACTCTCTCAAAGTCTTTGTGTCCAAAGACACAAGATGAGAGGACACACATGAGTTTGATTCCATATGCTTCTGCTATAGGATCAATCATGTATGTTATGATATGTACAAGACCCGATGTATCATATACTCTGAATGCCACGAGTAGATACCAATCGGACCCTAGTGAGGGTCATTGGGTGGCTGTTAAGAATATCCTTAAGTACTTAAGAAGAACTAAGGATGTATTCTTGGTATATGGAGATGGAGTTATTACTGTGAGTGGGTATACCGATGCCAGCTTCCAATCTGACAAGGATGACTCAAAATTTCAGTCAGGTTATATATTCACACTAAATGATGGAGCATTTAGTTGGAAGAGTTCCAAATAAGAAACGATTGCTGATTCCACAATTGAAGTAGAGTACATTGCAGCTTCTGAAGCAGCAAAGGAAGCAGTTTGGATAAAGAAATTCATCACAGAACTTGGAGTGGTTCCCAACATTATTGATCCAATACAATTGTATTGTGATAATAATGGAGCCATTGTGCAAGCAAAAAAGCCACTGTGTAACATCCTTGACCTTCCCCATATGCATTTCATCGAACATAAGCATCTTGCATACAATTCAATTGAACACATGCATTTCATACGTATTTCTATAAGAACAAGTTTATGACACGCACTAGCTATGTGTCCTAGTATTTGGCACTTGTATCGAGTCGCACATGTGTAATTATAACCTAAATGAGGATAACAAAGTATTAGAAATGAAATGAATAAGGTGTCTAAATTAAAGTAAGAAAAATGATTAGATTAAGATTAGTGAACATTTACATTGCTAATTTAGTTAAATGGGGCCATATGATTAAGCTATATTATTGTGTGAATTAGTGGAATTATAAATATATGTAAATAATAATAATAATAATAATAATATAGAGAAAATAAAATGAAAATGACACAAAAGAGAAATAGAAGAGAAGAGAAATGAGAAATGAGAAGAGAAAAGAGAAGAGAAGAAGAGAAAATGACAAAAAAAACAAAAGGTTGGCTTTATCTTTCTTCCTCATTTCTGCCTCCTCACTTCAGCCCCGACTTCTTCTTCAATTTCCTCCATTTCAGACTTCAATTATTCCTTGTTTCACCTAGTTTTTGAAGCTAATTGATCCCTTTCAAGGTTGTTCTTGGTAAGTAATCAATTCTTATTGCTATTGGGTTGATTTGAGTTGCTTAGGTTCAATATTAGGCACTGAATTGCACCCCGATTTTGATATTAATAGAAATTGATTATGGAAATGTGTAAAACACAAAAGTTGTTCTTTTATATCTTATATTTTTGTATATATAAACATTTTTTCATGATGTTATGTATAGGGAGAGATATGCTCTTCCTACTGAAACTGGTCAGGGTGTAAACCCTAACCAAGTTAGCTACTGTGTGGTTTGATATCGAATATGTTAAAGCCCTTATTTTAAGTCTCTCAAAACATAAAAGTTGTAGATATATGTGTTTTGTATCTGTATACCAAATTTCAGGTTCATAGGTCTTGTAAATGGTGAGTTGTGGTGAATGGAACCATGACTGTTCCATGGTTTGAACTGCCTACTGAGTACCCTGGGCAGATCCAGTATATTGGTTGGATAATTTGAGCTTGTTAGAGCTACATTGTGTAAATACTCAAAAAATAAAAGTTATAGGTATATGTCTTATCTAAAATTTGGTACTAATTTTAGCTTAATTGGTTATCTATAGAATAAGATATGGCCTTTGGCAGTCATACTGGTCCGGAAGCCAATTCTATTATGGAACAGTAAGATGTTATGTATAATTAGAAGACCTTAGAGACATAATTGGTAAACGTTGTAAACATGAAACATGTTCCATATGAACCCATATAAGTGTCTGTAAAGTTTCATTAAAATAGGACTTATAGAGTGTAATTTATGATGAACCCAAATGAGTACCCTGAAACTGCCTAAAGGCAGAAAACAAGGCAGAAAACAGAATACATTTAGAAATTCCACCAAATATTTTAAAATGATCCAATTGGTCTGAAATTTTAATATGTTATATAATTATATGTTATTTTTAATTAGAAACAAGAATTAGATTAATTGGTCAAGTATAGAAAAATTTATAGGCTAAACAGTCCCATAAGGTCACACTGCCTCATAGGAAAAATTTTAACTATTGACATGAACAATGCATATTAAATTGTTTAAGCCACATTAAGTCTCTCTAATCATGAGTTAATCGATTATGTTTTTATATTAGGCTCGCAACATAGTGGAGACCCACAAGGAGCGGATAGACAATAAGTTAGGGGTCGGAATCAAAGGAGAACGGTGATTCTAATTATCGATTGAATTCTTTAGTGCAAATGATTGTTGCTTGCTATATGATTGTCATGATTTGCCCTTGATAATATGATGATGGATAAATTGTGACATTGTGGTATACCTAAGTGGTATACTTGTGATATATTTGAGGTATATGTTTGACATATGTGATATATATACAGGGTATACGTATAGTATATGCGAGGTATTATGTGGCATATGAGGCATATATGCAGTATATGTATATTATATATGATAAGATGCATTGGTTGATGGATGCATAAGTACAAGAGCATATGCATATGGACTTAAATGGCGTTGTGACTGGTTAATCGATATTGTAAAGCAAAATAAGAGGCCTATGGCCCAACAAATGTGCAAATGAAACAAATGATCAAGCTAGCTAACAAATGATCAAGCTAGCAATTGCAAATGCAAATGTTCACATGACAAATGTTCACATGGAAACCCGGGGCAATGTCTGTTTAACTTGGTCACAACAAAATGAAATAAGCAAAGCATTTGCATCTGTAAAGAGTAATGATTATATGTTTCAACTTTGTTGATATTTATATGATTCGGATGAATGGAATACATGGTATGTGTTGGATTTGTGATTTATTACTATGAGTTGTTTGGTACTTCAGAGCTCATTTGATGGTTATTCTCACTGAGCCGCAACTCATCAATTTGCATCATTTTTCAGGTAAAGAAAAGTGATAGCTCATTTTGAGTAGCGTATAAAAGACATGGAGCACAGGTCACTGGCCGAGCCTCATCACTCTCTCTCCTTGCATTCCACACGAGCATGAAAACATGTCATCTGTATTTTGGACTTATATGTTTGAATATGCATTGACACTCTAGATTATTTTTGAAATGTATAAATGGAAACAACCCGTAATCCTTTGGATGTAAAGTTTATGTTTTAATATATGTGATATGTCGTATTGTGGTTTTTAATGTTGACTTGCAAAGTCATTAGTTGATTTTACAGGATATGATATGAAAAAAAATTTACTACCAATGTTATCAGGGTATTTTCTCTCTCCAACATGTAGTGTGTGATTATTTGATACAGAAATAGGTTATACTTAAATGCATATGATGTGGTGTTACACACTGTCTCATCAGAGATCCAAACATGTACTCAGAAGATACCATTTGATTAGAGAAATCATTTGTAGGAATGATGTAAAGATAGAAAGAGTGCCCACTGATCAGAATATTGCTGATCCTTTAGCTAAGCCACTTCCCCAAAAGAAATATGATTATCATGTACTCGCCTATTAAGTACAAAGGCGATTGGCTTTAGTGCAAGTGGGAGCTTGTTAGAGGAGTGCTCTAAAGGCAATCACCTTTAGCACTTATTGTACAAATTTTTTTGATTAATAAAAGGCATTTTCATTAATTTGATGTTCATTTGATATATGAATTGATAAGTGATCTTAAATCAATTAAGGAAGTCCTTGATACATAACATAGCATGAAGGAAATTATGATGAGATCATGATATTGATATTCTTATCATGTGTAATTATGTGTGTATCTAAATTATCCTTAGTCATAGGATTAATGAGACGGGACATTATTAATCCAGACAGACCAGCACATGTTACACTCCTTGATTGGATCGAGTAGTAGATCTCATAATCTATAAACATGAGATGTTTAGAGTTAACATGTGGATGCTTGCTAAGTGTAGCTAAGTACATTGGATGACCAACTATGAGACAATCATGTGGATAATCTATTCAAATGTCAATGATAGTCGCATCATAGCAATGGTGCAAGTATCCATAGACTTGAGATACTCAAGGATATCTTGAATATTGATTCTGTATTTTGACACTATTTCTTGCTGCCTCAGAGAGGTAGTTCATAGGGTGGTGATTGGATATAGCTTGAGGTATTCGAAGGTAATTGGGTAACCAACAAAGGATTCACCACTCTTGATAGAAGGAATGTATACCCATGGCCTCTTGTCAGGGTCATTACTCAGGAATCTCTGGCCGGAGTGGAAATGTCATAAAGATAGTCTTCAATGACATATCTAATAGAGTAATGAGTCTCAAGGACAAGAACTAACATTACTTGGACTAGACGTGACGTAGTTAGTCTAGTGGGAGTTGACACATGTCCATACTCTGAACCAAGTGGGTATAGAATGGTGAAAGGAATAATTGCACAAAAATTGTCTATGGAAAGGTTCGTAGTCAAACCACTGACTTTCCGGTCAATTGGGGGTCATGATGTGTTGCTAGATACCGCTCATGACTTGCTTAAATTAATTGTTAATTTAAGTGGCCAACATAACTGGAACCTAATGGGTCACACGCATTGAAGATATGGAGAATGCGTAAAATGGTCTTGGATAGGATCCAAAATATGAGAGAATTATTTTAGGATGGATCGCGATAAGATCGCATGAAAAAATCGTTCGAGAGTGTCACGGGTCCGTACGGGCCTGCGCGGGCTAGACAGGCTGCTAGCCATCCTTGCGGGCCAGCTGGGCTACCCAGCAGCAGGTCCAGCGTGCTTGCAGCTTCCATCCATTGGCCAACGGCTATAATTGGCCATAATTAGGTCAATTATGGCCAACTACTATTCATTAGTTACCATTTTCTCCATTTTTGACTTTTCATTTTATTTTTGAATTTGATTCAAATTGAAAAGACATCAAATGGCAGAAAATGGACATGAAAATATTTTTTTGTGAAAAAAATATTTTTAAGACAACAAAAATTCTCTCAAGAACACTTTCAATGCTAGCACTTTGAATTTGTTCAAACCATTTTCTCTTGATAGTTTCTTCTTCATTCTTTGCATGGATTATCATTAGAGGCATCCTAGTGTGGATTGTTGTGGTTTGCTACAACCCAACAAAGTCAAGATTTGAAGAACGAATAAAAACTACAAGGTATAATTTTTAACATTTACATTTATATAAATTAGTTTTAATGGTACAAGTATGATCTTTTGTTTTGGGTTGTAAAAAATTTTATTTTTTGCTACGTTAATGAATATGATTCATTCTTCAAAACCCAACATTACATACAATGAATGGTGCTTTGAAGATTCCGGCCCCCAAGCCATAAATGTTTGCTATAAATACCATAAAAGTCCATTCCTTCATAAAAAATCATCATTCTTTAGGGTTTCCTCAAATTTTCTGTCAAATTTTTCCAAACTCTACAAAGTTCATTTCTTCAATCCAAATAGAAACCAACACATCAAAGGGTACTAGGAAGAAATCTCATGCTCCAAGGAGGTACTCAGATTACCTCATGAACAGAATCCCGGAGCATTGCCATCCTCGGTACTCAACCTTGAAGAAAAGGCCTCTAATTTCATCAAGGTCCTTTGAGTGGAAAATCATACGCACTCTCGGGCTTGAAACAACAATGATAGAGCAACTCTATGCCTGTCATTTGAAGGAATTCATGGATATTCATCAGCCCACTTTAAGGGAGCCAACCCTGGAATTTTTGAGCACTTTGCAAGTGTCTTCTACTGGAGTGGTGAAATTCCAACTCTACAGCAATCTGAACACCCTCAATGCCACAGAATTCGGGGACTTATTCAATCTACCCTTGGAAGGTATCCTCAATGACAGTGAAGTGGAATTCTTCGCAACTCAAGAATGGACTCATTTTGGCACGGATTACAGCTAGGATGGCAAGAAGACCAAGAGCACTCATCTCCGGTCCCCAGTGCATAAATATTTGCATAGGTTTCTAACCTATAACATATTTGCTCAGGGAGACAGCAATGGTACCATTAGGAAGTCAGAGCTATTCCTTTTTGAGATGGCCAAAAGAGGTCTCACAGTGGCGCTTTCTCGATGGTTTGCAAACCATCTTCTGTCCATTGCCACCAAGTCTTCCGGAGATATACTCATTGGTGGATATGTGACCCATATGGCCTTGAAGCTAGGCTATTTAAAGCTGGATGACTATCACTTCAATCTCATCCCAGAGCATCCTCGAGATCGATTGGATGTCGAGTCCTTCATTAAGATGGGAGCGGCTGTTAGAATTGTTCATGAGAACAATATTTACTACCACTTCACAGACACTGCTAGGGAAATAATTTGGGAAGATAATGATCCGGAGGACTTCAAAGCCAACCTCCAAGGGATCCAGCAAAAGAAAAGAGCTCGGGTTGAGGAAGCACCTCCAGTGGCTAAGCAGGACATTGGACAATCCTCGGCTTCCACACCAAATTTGGCACAACAGCTGGTTGACCTCTTGGCACCATAATTTGAGCAGCTGTAGGCTTCAATGGATGAGAGGTTGGAGAATCTCAAAGACTTCATGGAGTCTTGGATGGACAGCCTTGAGGCAGAGGTTGCTCGACTCAGGGATAGGATGTCCGGTTAGGTGTTAGGCTAGATGATAGCCTTAATATGATTATTTCTTTTGTTTGTTTGCTTGTTTTTTGTTTGTTTTTAGGAAATTTTAAATTTCCTTTCTGACTTTTATTTACTTTGGTCTGTACTTCTTTTTTTAATATTAATATATTTGCTTTGTTTTTCCATTATGGTTTAATCTTTATATTCTTTTGTTGATGACAAAAGGGCAAGAACCTAGCAATATATTAAGATAAATGAATTTTGAATAAAAAATAAGAACCTGCAAATACATTGAGTTAAGTAGGGAGAAATTAGCAATACTTAAAATTTGATTCAAAATGAATATGCAAGTATGAAATTGAGCTTTATACACATTAGATATGTCTTAAATATACTTTGCATATACCTTAATACAAGTTACATAAATGAATATGCCTTGATATACTCTAAATATACCTTATATATACTTCATGACTTAAAGAGATTTTTGGTATATATTGGATATACTTTGCATATAACTTGCATATACTTAAAACTAGAAAATTTATTTAAATGCTACATCATTCTTTATAATTCTTGCATTTCATATATTTTTATCCTAAGTATCTTTTGAGGGGGAGACTTCTCAAAAGCACATATTGCTAGATTATTTGTCACCATCAAAAAGGGGGAGATTGTTAAACCTTGAGGGGTATTTCTATCATTTTGATGATAACAAATAAAATAGTAATATTATATTTAACATACTTGTTTTCTAAGTCTATTAAACAAGGTATGGAATAAAATAGCAAGAATATAGAATGGAAGATTAATTCTTGAAAGATAAAATTAAGGAAGTAGCATGTTCACGCCCTCGAAAAAGCTAACCATTACCAAAACCAACATTTGAAGTTCATGGCAATGAAGGAAGACAACAAATCGTGAAATGCACATTTAAGTCACGCCCATGAATTAAATGTCATGCTCGTGAACCTTCATGACAATTTCATCCAGAGAGCTTCACGACCAAAGTCACCACTTGGATCACGACTGGGAAGTTTGTGATGCCCGTGAAGATATATGTCACACCCATGACCCAATGTTTCAAAACCTTCCAGAGAGCTTCATGACCAAGGTCACCACTTCAGTCACGACTTGGAAGAACAGTCACACCCGTGACAAACATAGTCACGCTCGTGAAAGATGAAAGAGAAAAATGTCAAGGCAATTATTTGGGTTGGTGCAACGACTAGTTTCGTATTAAATGCACTTTAACAGCTATAATTAGCCATTGGAATATAAATGCAAGTCATTTATGCATTCAGTACAAGAGGATAGCAAATACTTTGAATCAAAATCTTATTACAAGCTATTTGTACATTTAATACTTCCATAACAAATATCTATTCTCTATGAAAATCTTTTTGCTCATCATTTATTGAGCAATAAAGATTTGTAAGTATTTATCTCTATAATCATTTATTACTCAAGTGAGTTTTGGGTATTTCTGGGTTAAGAGTAGAACACTTGTAAGGGTTAGTTGTGTGAACCTTTAAAACACAAAGTAAAGGTTGTTTGTGTGAGCCTGTAATAACATAAAGTATAGGTTGTTTGTGTGAGCCTGTAAAACACAAGATAAAGTTTGTTTGTGTGAGCCTATAAAACATAAGGAATTGGTTATTGTGTGAGCCATTGAAACACAAAGGATTTCTAGGTTAGGTGTGAGCCATTGTGAGAAACACCATAGTTGGGAGTGAGCTTGTAAAAGTCTATTGTAACACTTAGTGTGTTTGTGAAACTCCCAATTGCGATTGGGGAGAGGAGTAGGGTTTGTTAACACCCGAACCTCTATAAAAATTCTTGTGTCAAATTTCTCTATCTCTCCTAAAATTAATTTTATTTCCGAACTTTAAAGTTTAATTTTTAAAAACTCCAATTCAACTCCCCTTCTTGGATTAATATCTGGGCAAGATGATGAATAGGATTTTTAGGCCTTAGCTTGATCAATTTGTGGTAGTTTTTATAGATGATATCCTGATGTATTCAAGGGACAAAGGAGAACATGATAGACATCTCAGAATAGTGCTTCAGACTTTAATGGAAAATCAATTGTATGCAAAGCTGTCAAAATATGAGTTTTGGTTGAAAGAAGTAGGATTCTTAGGGCATGTTGTGTTAGTTGAAGGAATCCATGTGGATCCTAACAAAATAGAAACAATTTTAAGTTGGAAGCCACCTCGCAATATGACAAAAGTTCAGGGTTTTCTTAGATTAACTGACTACTACATAAGGTTTATGAAGGGATTTTCAAGTATAGTCGCACCAATTACCAAGCTGCTCAGAAAATAAACTAAGTTTGAGTAGATGGATCGGTGTCAGACAAGCTTTGAAAAACTAAAAGTCATGCTAACCAAAGCACTTGTTTTGACCCAACCTATTCCAGGGAAAGATTTTGTGATATATAGTGATGCCTATCATAATGGGCTAGGCTGTGTATTAATGGAAGAGGGTAAAGTAATTCCTTATGCATCTAGGCAATTGAAGCCTCATGAGCTAAATTAATCTACTCATGATTTGGAGTTAGCAGCAATAGTGTTTACATTAAAAATATCGCGACATTATTTGTCTGGCGAGTGGTGCTACATATATATAGATCATAAAAGCCTTAAATATTTGCCCACGCAAAAAGAGTTGAACTTAAGCCAAATATGTTGGTTGAAGTTAATTAATGATAACAATTGTATTATGGATTATCAGCTGACAAAGCCAATGTAGTAGCTGATATCTTAAGTAGAAAAATACTGACAGGTATAGCTTATAATTTTTTCATTATAATATATTATATAGTAATCATCAATAAATCAATAGAAGACTTATATTTTATTTTGACAGAGTTACGGGTTTGACCTACTTTAAGGCAACAAGTGAGAGAAGCTTAGAGGCAATATCAGAATTTGATGATAACTGCTAAGGGAATTAAAAAGGGGGAGAGACCTGAATTTAAGATTGAATATGATAGAAGTATAAGTTATAAGGGAAGATTGTGTGTACAAAATGATAGTGGATTAAAGCAAATAATTCTAAATAAGGCACATTACACAACTTATTCCATGCATCCAGGAAGCAATAAAATATATCAAGACCTGAAAACTCATTATTGGTGGCCAGGAATGAAGAAGAATATTGTGGAATACATTGCAAGGTGCTTGACATGCCAAGAAGTGAAAATAAAGCATCAAGTACCATTTGGATTGTTGCAACCTATTGCTATCCTAGAATGGAAGTGGGAAAGGAATATGGATTTTGCATCTGGTTAGCCTTTAACACAAAAGAAACATGATGCAGTATGGATAATTGTTGATAGGCTTACCAAGTCGACTCACTTTTTTCCAATTCGGATGGATTATTCGTTGAGTCAGTTAATAGAAATATATGTTGATGAGATAATTCGACTACATGGGGTACCATTTTCTATTATTTTTGATTGAAACCTATGATTCATATCAAAATTTTGGAAAAGTCTACAACAAGCATTAGGGACTCAACTTACTTTTAGTATGACATTCCATCCACAAATAGATGGGCAATCTAAATGGGTTATTCAATTACTAGAAGACATGCTTATAAGCTATGTAATTGACTTTGAGGGTAGTTGGGATAGGTATTTACCATTGATGGAATTTGCATATAATAATAGCTATCAAGCTAGTCTCGACATGGCTCCATATAAAGTTTTGTATGGAAGAAGATGTAGGACACCTTTATGTTAGACATAACTTGGTGAAAAGAAGTTAATGGGCCTAGAATTGGTGCAACAGACAGAGGAGAAGGTGAAATTATTCCAAGATCGATTAAAAGATGCAACAGATAGACAAAAATTCTATATTGATTTGAAGAGGAAGAATATTGAATATGTTGTCAGAGACAAGGTATTTTTAAAAGCCTTGCCTGGGAAGAAAGTATTTCGTTTTGGTAAAAAGGAGAAATTGAGTCCTAGGTTTATTGGACCATACGAAATACTTGAACACGTGGGTCCAGTGGCTTACCGATTGGCCTTACCACTAGAATTGGATAAGATCCACGATGTGTTTCATATCTCAATGCTAAGGAGATACAAATAAGATTTGACACATGTAATACCTGTGGGATCGATAAAGGTACAATCAGACTTGACCTATGCAAAAGAACTTGTGAGAAACTTAGATAGAGAAGTCAAGGAACTATGGAACAAGAAGGTACCATTGGTAAATGTCCTATGGCGCAATCATGCAGTAGAAGAAGCCACATGGGAGAGTGAAGAAATGATGAGAACTCAACATCCTCAGTTACAACTAATTAAGTAAATTTTGAGGACGAAATTTTTTTAAGGGGGAGAGAATTGTAACATACAAGCCCCGATTGCGCGTGAGCGTAATCGGGGTGCACTGATTCAATCGGAGACTAAATGTAGACCCATAAAAGAATGACAAATAATAAGAAAAAATAATTAAAGGTATTGTTATTAATGGAAAAAAAATAAAATTACCCTACGGACAAAATTGATATTGTTGCCCAGATATTAAGCCAAGAAGGGGGGTTGAATTGGAGTTTCAAAAATTAAAATTTAAAGTGCGGAAATAAACAATTAATTTTAGGAGGGATAGAAAAATTTGACATAAGGATTTTTATAGAGGTTCGGGTGATAACAAACCCTACTCCTCTCCCCAATCGCAATTGGGAGTTTCACTAACACACTAAGTGTTACAACGGAGTTTTACAAGCTCACTCCCAACTATGGTGTTTCTCACAATGGCTCACACCTAACCCATAAATCCCTTGTGTTTTAATGCCTCACACAATAACCAATTCCTTGTGTTTTACAGGCTCACACAAACAACCTTCATTTTGTGTTTTGTGTTTTACAGGCTCACACAAACAACCTTCATTTTGTGTTTTTATAGGCTCACACAAACAACCTTCACTTTGTGTTTTTACGGGCTTACACAAACAACCTTTTAATTTGTGTTTTAGAGGCTCACACAACTAACCCTTACAAGTGTTCTACTCTTAACCCAGAAATTCCCAAGCTCACTTGAGTAATGATTATAGATAGAAATACTCACAAATCTTAATTGCTCAATAAATGAAAAGCAAAAAGATTTTTTACAGAGAATAGATTTTGGTTCTCAAAGTATTGAATGTACAAATAGCTTGTAATAAGATTTTGTTTCAAAGTATATGCTATCCTCTTGTACTAAATGCATAAATGACTTTCATTTATACTCCTTTGGCTGATTATAGCTGTTGGGGTGCATTAAATATGAAACTAGCCGTTGTACTAACCAAATAATCGCGCCTGACATTTTTCTCTTTCATCATTCACTGGCGTGACTATGTTTGTCAAGGGCGTGACATTTCTTCCCAAGCCGTGACTGAAGTGGTGACCTTGGTCGTGAAGCTCTCTGGAATGTTTTGAAATATTAGGTCACGGGCGTGACATACATATTCATGGGCGTGACAGCCTTCCCATCCATGATCCAAATGGTGACATTGGTCGTGAAACTTTCTAGATGAAAATGCCATGAACATTCACGGGCGTGACATTTTGATTCACGGGTATGACTTAAATGTTCATTTCACGGTTTGTTCTTCCTTCATGGTCGTGAACTTCAAATAATCTAGTAATATGTGCTTTTGAGAATTCTCCCCCTAAAAAGATACTTAGGATAAAAAATTTATAAAATGCAAGAATTGTAAAGAATGATTTAGCATTGAAATAAACTTACTAATTTTTAAGTATATGCAAGTTATATGTGAAGTATATTCAATATATACCACAATTCAATTCTAAGACATGAAGTATATGTAAGGTATACTTAAGGTATATCATGACATATTTATTTGGTAACTTGCATGAAGGTATATGTAAAGTATACTTAAGGTATGTATAATGTGTGTAAAGCTCAATTTCTCAATTTTATACTTTGCATATTAATTTTCAATAAAAGTTTCTAATCCCTTTTAATCTATTTCAATGTCAATTCATAATTCAATTCTAATTTTTGATTCAAAATTCATTTACCTTAATATATTGCTAGTTTCTCCCCCTTTTGTCATCAATCAAAAAGGATATAAAGATATCAATAAGATAAATAAAAGCAAATATATTAATTAAAGGAAAATACAAACAAAGTTAAATAAAGTTCAGAAAGGAAATTTAAAATTTCCTACACACAACAACAAACAAGTAAATAAATAATCAAATTTAGGCTACAATCTAGCCTATCTCCTAGCCGGACATACTATCTCGAAGCCTAGCAACTTCAGCCTCAAGGCTGTCCATCCGAGACTCCTTGAAGTCTTTGAGGTTCTCCAACCTCTCGTCCATCGAAGCCAACAGCTGCTCAAAATGTGGTGCCAAGAGGTCAACCACCTGTTGTGCTAAATTCGGTGTGGAAGCCGAGGACTGTCCGATGTCTTGCTTAGCCACTGGAGGTGTTTTCTCAACCCGAGCCCCTTTCTTTTGCTGGATTCCTTGGAGGCCTGCTTTAAAGTCCTCTATTTCATTGTCTTCCCAAATAATCTCCCCAGTAGTGTCTGTGAAGTGGTAGAAAATATCATTCTCGAAGACGATTCTGACAGCCGTTCCCATCTTTATGAAGGACTCAACATCCAAGCGATCTCGAGGATGCCCAAGGATTAGGTTGAAATGATGCTCATCCAGCTTCAAATAGCCAAGCTTCATGGCTATGTGGGTGACATATCCACCGATCAATATGTCTCTTGTAGGTTTTGTGGCAATGGACAGAAGATGGTTTGCAAACCATTTAGAGAGTGCCACAGTCAGTCCTCTTTGAGCCATCTCAAGTAGGAAGAGCTACGATTTTCAGATTGTCTCGTTGCTTTCTCCCCTAGCGAATATGTTATACATTAGGAACCTATGCAAAGACTTGTGCACTGGGGTCAGGAGATGAGTGCTCTTTGTCTTCTTAACATCCTAGCTACAATCATAGCCAAAATGAGTCCAAGCTCGAAGGGCGGAGAATTCTACTTAACTGTCATTTAGGATTTCATCTGATGGTAGATTGAACAATTCCCCAAATACAATGGCACTGAGGGTGTTGGGATTATCACAGAGTTGGAATTTGACCACTCCAGTAGGTGACACTTGCAGAGTGCTAAGAAATTCCAGTGTTGGCTCTCGCAAGGTTGGTTGGTGAATCTCCACAAATTCTTTTAAATGACAGGCCTGAAATTGCTCTGTCATAGCCGTTTCGAGCCTGAGACTTCGGATCATTTGCCATTCGAAGGACCTCGATGACAGTAGAGGCATTTTCTTCAAAGTGGACTACCGGGGATGGCATTGCTCCGGAATTCGATTCATGAGGTAATCGGCATACCTCCTAGGAGCATGAGACTTCTTTCTCTTTCCCTTTGATGAGGTAGTCTCCATTTGATGTGAAGAAGTGAACTTGTGAGGGTTTGAGACAATTTTTCACAAAAGTTTTTTTTATGGAAACCCTAAGAGTGTATGATTTTTGATGAAGAATTGAACTTTTGGTGGTTTTTATAGGTGAAGTTTGTGACTTGGGGGCCAGAATCTTCAATGTTTCATTGAATGTGTGTAAATGAGAACGGTTTTAGGGAGTTGAAGAGTTGAAATGAGGAAACAACCGGCTGTTCTTTTATATACTCAATACATTCACGGGTGTGAAATGTGAGTTCACGGGTGTGAATGGTCGTGTTCACGATTTGCTGAATGAGTGTTCCACCCATGAATGAAGGAGTGAATATGTTCACGGTTATGACCTTTGAATGTCATGGGCGTGAATGATGAACTGTCACGGGGGTGAAATAATAGTCACGGGCGTGAAAGGTTGAATTTCACTACTTATACCCGTGAAGCAAGCTGTGACTCAAGGCCTGAACGCCTCTATGAGTTTTGGGGTGTAAAAGTTCACGGGAGTGAAAATTCGTCACGGGCGTGAAAAGCTTGTTTCACGGGAGTGAATGAAGCCGTGAAAATAAGCTTCACCACTTGAAGCCGTGAACCATGTCGTGAATCAAGTCGTGAACGACACTATCTCTTTTGGCTATTTAAGTCACAGGCGTGAACAGATGTCACGAGCGTGACTCTCCATAAATTTTCATCAAATAAAATTAAGTCCTAAAAACAAGACTAAATTATTTCAATAAAGATTTTACAACATAAATTTTCATCAAAATTTGTACCTTAAATTTAGTGATATGATAGAAAATTAAAATCATCAATTAAGATTTCATAATTTAGCAATTACAAGGTTAATCCATCAATCATACCAAGTTCTCTTCTAATGAAATTAAATCTTTCCTCATTTAGAGACTTAGTGAAAATATCTGCTAATTAATTTTCTGTACTTATAAATTTTATTGCAACATGTCCATATTGAACATGATCTCTAATAAAGTGGTGTCTAATGTCAATATGCTTCTTGAGTGTTGAATAGGATTCTTTGAAAGATTTATAGCACTTGTGTTGTCACATTTAATAGGTATATGGTTCATTTCATGACCATAGTCCTTAAGTTGTTATTTCATCTAAAGAATTTGAGTACAACAACATCCAAATGCTACATACTCTGCTTCAGCAGTTGAGAGAGCAACTGAAGCTTGTTTCTTGCTAAACCAAGAAACTAAGCATTCTCCAATAAAGTGACAAGTACCTGAAGTACTTTTTCTATCTAAAAGACTACCAGCATAGTTTGCATCTGAATATCCTATAATATAAAAAGATGAATTTCCAGGACACCATAAACCTAGATTCAAAGATCCATGTAAATATCTTAGAATTCTTTTTACTGCATTTAAATGAGATTCTTTAGGACATGATTGAAATCGTGCACACAAGCAAACACTATACATTATATCGGGTCTAGAAGTAGTAAGATATAAAAGTGATCCGATCATGGTTTTATAAAGCTTTTCATTAATGCTCTTACCCTTTTCATCCTTGTCCAATTTTGTTGATGTGCTCATAGGAGTCTTGGCATTCTTGCATCCTTCCATTCCAAATTTCTTAATTAAATCTTTGGCATATTTGGATTGGTTCATGAATATGCCCTCATTGCATTGCTTTATTTGTAGACCAAGGAAATATTTAAGTTCTCCCATCATGCTCATTTCAAATTCCCTAGTCATACATTTAGCAAATTTTTGACACAGCAACTCATTAGTAGAACCAAATATTATATCATCAACATAAATTTGAACAATTAGTATATCATGCTTATGCTTTTTAATGAATAATGTCGTGTCAACATTTCCCTTTCTAAAACTATTTTCTAATAGAAAAGAACTTAGCCTCTCATACCAAGCTCTTAGGGTTTGTTTCAAACCATACAATGCTTTTGAGAGTTTAAAAACATGATTTGGCAAATCATAGCTTTCAAAGGTTGGTGGTTGTTCTACATACACTTCTTCTTCTATATAACCATTTAGAAATGTACTTTTCACATCCATTTGGAAAAGTTTGAAATTCATGTGACAGGCATATGCTAAAAGTATTCTTATGGCTTCTAATCTAGCTACAGGTGCATATGTTTCATCATAATCTATACCTTATTCCTGATTATATCCTTTTGCAACTAATCTATCCTTATTCCTAGTTATTGAACCTTCTTCATCTAGTTTGTTTCTAAATACCCATTTGCTACCTATAATTTGATGGTCCTTGGGTCTAGGTACTAGGGTCCATACCTTACTTCTCTCAAATTGGTTGAGTTCCTCTTGCATGGAAATTACCCAACTTTCATCATTAAGTGACTCATCAACATTTTTAGGTTCAATTTGAGAAATAAAACCAATGTCAGTGACTAACTGTTTGAAATGAGATCTAGTACTTACTTCCCTTGAGAGATCACCAATGATTTTCTCTTTTGGATGATCTTTCGTCATTCTCCATTCTTTTGGATGATTTTTCTTCTTGATTTTGAGGTAGGGAATCATTTTGATGAAAATCTTCTTGATCATTTTCTTCTTTCCCATTTCCAAGATCAAGTTTTTTCATATTACTTACAACATCATCAAGAACACTACCTTTCACAAGAGCAAGTCTACTAGATTCATTAAAGACAACATGCATGGATTCTTCAACAATTAATGATCTTTTATTAAATACTCTATATGCTTTGCTGGTTGTAGAGTATCCTAAAAAGATACCTTCATCGGATTTAGGGGCAAATTTTCCAAGATTGTCCTTGGTGTTCAATATAAAGCACTTGCATCCAAATACTCTAAAGTATGATATCAAGGGCTTTCTTCCATTCCATAGCTCAAATAAGGTTTTGTTTAAAAGAGGTCTTTTGAAAACTCAATTTGAAATATAACATGCAGTGTTTGTGGTTTCTGCCCAAAAATAAGTTGGTAATTCATATTCATTGAGCATTGTTCTAGCCATTTCAATTAAAGTTCGATTTTTCCTTTCAACTACCCCATTTTGTTGAGGTGTCCTAGGAGATGAGAAATTATATGAAATGCCATGTTCAAGACAAAAGCTTTCATTTTCAAACTCTTTCCCATGATCACTTCTTATCTTTGAAATACGGTATCCTTTTTCATTTTGAACTCTTTTAGCAAAGTTTTTGAAATTTTTAAAATCATCACTCTTTTGAGCTAAGAAAATTACCCAAGTGAATCTAGAGTAGTCATCTACGATGACAAATGCATAATATTTTTCTCCTGAGCTAGCAATTCTAGTAGGTCCAAACAAGTCTAACTACAGGAGTTGAAGAGGTTTTGAGGTACTTACTATGTTTTTGGCTTTGAAGGATGACTTGTGTTGCTTTCCTCTTTGGCAAGGTTCAAATGGCTTGCCTTTTTCATATTTAACTCTTGGCAGTCCTTTTACTAGTTCTCCTTTGCTGAGGCTTTGTATTAAGTCCATGTTAGCAAGCCTTCTATGCCACAGCCAAGATTCATCACTAGTAGTCATAAGACACTTAGAGGAATGGTTAGATAGTTCATGTAAGTTTATTATGTATGTATTGATATCTCTATTTCCTTTAAATATCTTTTGACCATCGATAGAGATCACAAGACATTCATTTGAAGTAAAGATTACTTTGTTTCCTTTATCACATAATTGACTTACACTTAACAAGTTATGTTTCAAGCCATTAACAAGTAAGACATCTTTAATAAAAGTAGTACCATTAATACCAATAGAACCAATGCTAATTACCTTACCCTTTGCATTGTTTCCAAAGGTAACTTACCTCTATCAATACTTTTGATTTCATTCAAACGTTCTTTATCTTCTGTCATATGCCTTGAGCATCCACTGTCTACTAGCCAAGAATTTTTGTTTATTGTGGACTTGAGGCATACCTATAGAATCACAATTCAAGTATGATTTTTAGGTACCCAAATGAGTTTGGGTCCTTGGGGGTTAGCACATGAAGGTTCCCAATGAGCCTTCCTTATCCAGCAATATTTATTTATGTGACCCATTTTCATACAATAATTACATTGTTTTGGTCTTTCAATATTTTTGAATACCATTTTTCTATCAAATTTATTTTGAGAATGATGACATGCATAGTTATGATTAATTGTAGATTTTTAGATGCATGCTTCCTATATATAAAGGCATGATTATTCTGTTTATGTATAAGGGGTTTAATATGCTTATTTCTTGGTGCTGTTCTAATAGGTGTGTAGATGTGAGGTTCACTGGATTTAACAAAAATGGTTTTGTGAGAAGATGATGATGTGTCCTTAAATCCTAAACCATGTCTAATTAAGGGAGATCTTTGAGAAACAATGAGAGTATCTAAGCTCTCTTTACCTTTGTGAAATTTAGAAATGGAATTTCTAAGTTCCTCAACCTCATTTTTCAAAATATTATTTTCTTTTAGTAAGGAAGCAGTTGAGGGTCTTGATGAGTATTCATCTAATGAGTTTTGAAGAATTTCATTAGATGATTTAAGCTTTATGTTTTCCTTTTCTAAACCATCTATCTTATTTTTTTAAATTAGAGATGTTATTTCTATAAGTACTAAATTTACATATATATTTCTCTAATTCTAGATTTAATTCTTGTATTAGGCTTTGCTCATCTTCATGATCATCATCATCACTATCATCATTATCACTACTATCATTGTTCAAAGAGCATGAGTGTAGTGATCTTACCTTATTCGAGACATGATCTTCAATAGCCATGAAGCATAGGTTGACCTCTTTGCTTTCATTATCATCTTTCTCACTTGAAGAGCTTTCGTCATCCCATGTGGCTTTGTGACCTTTCTCCCCATTGTCTCTTTGGTATTTTCTCTTATACTTCTTGAGCCTTGGACATTCTGGTTTGATATGTCCTTTCTTTCCACATTCATAGCACTTTACCTCTTCTTTACTTCTTTGTGCATCATTAGAAGTTTGTTTGAGGTTTCTTTGCCTGAATTTTATGGAGTTGATCATTTTCTTCTCAATGATTCTTTTTAATCTTCTTGAAAGCATAACAATGTCCTCATTTTCATCATCACTCATTTCTTCATCATCTTCACTTTCTTCTTGAGATTTTGAAGTAGAGGCTTTGAGTGCTAAGAGCTTTCTTTTCTCTGGCTCTGCTTCAAACTCTCTATCTCTTTTCACTGCCATCTCATGTGTGAGAAGTTTACCAATCAACACATCAGTATTCATAATGCTCATATCTTCATTTTCTTCTTCTATGCCAGCAACTCTTGAGTCATAGTCTTTAAGAGGAAGACTTCTCAAGATTTTGTTGTTTACATCCTCCAAACTCATATGCTTCCTAAATTTTCTCATTCCATTTATAATGACTAGAAGACGATTGGTCATGTCAGTGATTGACTCATTGGATTTCATCTTGAAGAGCTTATATTCTGAGGTCAGAAGTTGAATCTTCTTGGATTTGACTTGCTTAGTTCCTTCATGATAATTTTCCAATGTCTTCCACATGTTGTACGCTGTTGGGCAGTTTTGAATTCTCCCACATTCTTCAATGGATAATGAGCTTGATAGATTTGTCATTGCCTTCTTGTTTTTGAAATTTTCTCTTCTTTGAGGCTCTGTCCATTCATCTCTTGATAGGATTTCATCTTCACCATCAGCTCCTCTTCTGGTTGGTGGTGTCCATTCCTTTCATACACTATCCCATACTACAATTCCTTCACTCTTCAAATATGTCTCCATCCGAAATTTCCAATGGGCATAATTTGCTCCATCAAAGTAAGGTTTGAGACTCTGGAATCCTTCATTGTCCATATCTTAATCTTTACTAGTGCTTTTTAGGCTTCGATGCTAGACAAAGCTCTGATACCAATTGTTGTCCAGATATTAAGCCAAGAAGGGGGGGTTGAATTGGAGTTTCAAAAATTAAACTTTAAAGTGCGAAAATAAACAATTAATTTTAGGAGGGATAGAGAAATTTGACACAAGGATTTTTACAATGGTTCGGGTGTTAACAAACCCTACTCCTCTCCCCAATGGCAATTGGGAGTATCACTAACACACTAAGTGTTACAATGGAGTTTTACAAGCTCACTCCCAACTATGGTGTTTCTCATAATGGCTCACACCTAACCCAGAAATCCCTTGTGTTTTAATGGCTCACACAATAACCAATTCCTTGTGTTTTACAGGCTCACACAAACAACCTTCATTTTGTGTTTTTACAGGCTCACACAAACAACCATCACTTTGTGTTTTTACAGGCTCATACAAACAACCTTTTATTTTGTGTTTTAGAGGCTCACACAACTAACCCTGACAAGTGTTCTACTCTTAACCCAGAAATACCCAAAGCTCACTTGAGTAATGATTACAATGAGAAACACTCATAAATCTTAATTGCTCAATAAATGAAGAGCAAAAGATTTTTTTACAGAGAATAGATTTTGGTTCTCAAAGTATTGAATGTACAAATAGCTTGTAATAAGATTTTGTTTCAAAGTATATGCTCCCTTGGCTGATTATAACCGTTGGGGTGCATTAAATATGGAACTAGCTGTTGTACCAACCAAATAATCGCATCTGACATTTTTCTCTTTCATCATTCACGGGCATGACATTTCTTCCCAAGCCATGACTGAAGTGGTGACCTTGGTAATGAAGCTCTTTGGAATGTTTTAAAACATTGGGTCACGGGTGTGACATACATATTCACGGGCGTGACAGCCTTCCCAGCCGTGATCCAAGTGGTGACTTTGGTCGTGAAGTTCTTTGGATGAAAATGCCATGAACATTCACGGACGTGACATTTTGATTCACGAGTGTGACTTAAATGTTCATTTCACGGTTTGTTCTTCCTTCATGGTCGTGAACTTCAAAAGTTGGTTTTGGTAACGGTTAGCTCTTTCACGAGCGTGACACATAGAGTCACGGGTGTGAACATGCTACTTCCTTAATTCTGTCTTTCAAGGATTATTCTTCCAATCTCCATTCTTGCTATTTTATTCCATGTCCTGTTTAATAGACTTAGAAAACAAGTATTTTAAATACAATATTGCTATTTTATTTGTTATCATTAAAATGACAGAAATACCCTTCAAGGTTTAATAGATATTATTGGAATTGTTGGGGGAATAAGTGTGAAGATGAAGAAATTGGTTGAAAATGAGGAATTTCTCAAAATTAAAAGTTAATCAAGATTAATTAAGTTAATACACCAATGGAAATGAGGATTAATTTTAATTAGTGTGACCCACTCATTAATTTTAGTATAAAAGTCAAAAAGATGTAGAAATTCTACAATTTTCCATCTATATATCTAACTCATCTTCTTCATCTTTTTCTTCTCTTTGTGCCACCCACTCTAGCCTTCCAAAGCCACTATTTTTACTACATTTCAAGCTTGAAAATAAGTTTTGAGAGAAACAAATTTAGAAATTAAAGAGTTCTTGCCATAAAGATAGCTAAGGAACAAGAAGGAAGGAAAAAAGAAAAAAACAAAAGGGAGAATTTTTTGGGGGAATTTCGGCCCACTTTGGAGAGCCATTAAGGTGAGTTTATTCTTCTTAAATTCAATATTTTACCTTCTATTTGAGACCCATAAGGATGATAGCTATGATTAGAATTGATAGATTAGGGTTATTTGGCATACATGAACTAGGATTTTAAGTTATTGTTGATCTTTGAGAAAAGTTGCAATTAAGCCTCTAATTAAATTAGATTGATATTTTTATGTATTTAAGCTTAATGTATCATGTCTAGAATTGAAGGAAAAGGGGTTGCCTTGATGGAGCCAACTAAGAGAAATTGGAATTAACTTAAGGAAATGGTAATTAATGATGAATAAACGATGATTAGGGTGTTAATTTAAAGAAAATAAATTGGGACCTATGAAAATATTTTTGGGCAACCAAGATCTATCCAAAAGGAAGTTTAACCTTAGTACTTTTTGGCTAAATTAAATTATAAAATATAATAGAAGCATTAGGATTTTATGTAGGCATGAAGAGTTTTGAAAATGGATGATAGAAGTGAGATATGGTATGGTTGTGTAGGAAGATCAAATGAGCAAATGAGAGGCCCTAAAGAGAGTAACAAAGGCAAGGAGAATGCTAATTAGTCAGGGGAGAAAAGAAGGGAAAAGCAAAGCTCCAAGGATGATTAGGTATGTGTTTCCTTGATAAAAATCTTACATGCTATTTAATTTTGTGAAATTATGTATTAATGTTGGATATGAATGTGTCTTGCCATGGAATGTGATTATTAATTACTTTTAATTTTTTTTATTGTAATGGGACTAAATGGTATGAAGATATTAAGATATATAAATTTAATTGTGGTTTGGAAACTTTGGTATAAAAATGAATGTATATGATTGATGTAATTATTAGATAGGTTTGTGCCAATTGATGACCCTGCTATAGAATTCTAGGAGCAGTCTTGACATTTTTTATCATAACTAATGTTATGGTAATGAGATTGAGATGTAATTAGTTGGAAATAAAATTAGACTCATAAGGCTAAAATTTTATTTAGAACCTAAGTTCAAATTCTAATTTCAAATGGAATAAAAATTGGACATAAAATTTTGGACCTATAGGTACCTAGAAAATACTGGGTAAAACTAATAGAACGTCTTTCAAAAAAAAGGGTCATAACTTTTGATAGAAAACTTGGTTTTGTATTATTTTTGATAACTTTGAAAGCTGAGACATTAAGCAACAAAATAATAGAAGACCAAAGATTTAAATTTGAACTATAAATGGGCTACAAATGAGTCCTAAAATCAGGGCCAAATATTGAGCTTTTGCATGTGGTGTGATGAATACTGTTGCCTAGATATTAAGCTAAGAGGGGGGTTGAATTGGAGTTTTAAAAAATTAAACTTTAAAGTGCGGAAATAAACAATTAATTTTAGGAGGAATAGAGAAATTTGACACAAGGATTTTTATAGAGGTTCGGGTGTTAACAAACCCTACTCCTCTCCCCAATCGCAATTGGGAGTTTTACTAACACACTAAGTGTTACAATGGAGTTTTACAAGCTCACTCCCAAATATGATGTTTCTCACAATGGCTCACACCTAACCCAGAAATCGCTTGTTCTTTAATGGCTCACACAAAAACCAATTCCTTGTGTTTTACAGGCTCACACAAATAACATTCACGGGTGTGACAGTTTGATTCATGGGCGTGACTAAAATGTCCACTTAACGGTTTGTTCTTCCTTCATGGCCGTGAACTTCAAATGTTGGTTTTGGTAACGGTTATCTCCTTCACGGGCGTGAACATGCTACTTCCTTAATTTTGTCTTTCAAGGATTATTCTTCCAATCTTCATTCTTGCTATTTTATTCCATGTCCTTTTTAATAGACTTAGAAAACAAGTATGTTAAATACAATATTGCTATTTTATTTGTTATCATCAAAATAACGGAAATAGCCCTCAAGGTTTAACAATCTCCCCCTTTTTGATGGTGACAAATAATCTAGCAATATGTACTTTTTAGAAGTCTGCAAGAATTATAAGGAATGATGTAGCATTGAAATAAACTTAACTAGATTTTAAGTATATGCAAGTTATATGAGAAGTATATCCAATATATACCATAATTCCTTTTTAAGGCATGAAGTATATGTAATATTCAGTGATTTAGGCCCCGATTGCGCGTGACCGTAGTGGGGTCCACTGGTTCAATCGGAGTCTAAATTTAAAAAAAAAGACTAATAATAAGAGAAAATAATTAAGGGTATTATTATTTTGGAATTAAAAAGATTTGGGGTAGAATTAGAAAAAAATAAAACTTTCTATGGATAAAATTGGTATTATGGCAATTGTTTAGGGAAAAAGTGTGAATATGGAGGAAGATGTGGGAAATAAGAAATTTCTTAAAGTTTAAAATTTAATTAAAATTAATTTGTATTTTGGACCAATGGATGATGAGCTTAAAGTAGTCATGGAACCACCAAATACTCACCTAAAAAAAAAAAGATAAATACCTCATTTTCTCCACCAATTAAAACCCATTTCCCTCATCTTCTCTCATCTCTTTGTCATCCACCATAGCTCTCCCAAAAATCTCCATTTGTCTTCAAATCAAGCTTGAAAAAGTGAGGAAAGAAATAAGTTTTGAGAGAGGAAAAATCAAAATTAAAAAGTTCTTACTACAAAGTAGAGTAAAGAAACAAGAAAGGAAGAAGAAATAAGAGAAATAAAAGAGAAAAATTGAGGGGAAATTCGGCCAGCTTTGGAATGATCTTAAGGTGAGTTTATTCTTCTTAAATTCAACATTTTTCCTTCTATTTGAGACCCATAATGATGATATATGTGATTAGGTTTGGTAGATTGAGCTTATGTTGCAAGATTGGAAGTAGAAATTTAAGTTTGTGATTAGTTGATGGAAGTGTAATTAAAATTTGAATTAATGATATTTGATGTTAGGTAATTATTTTATGACTTAAAATCTGAAGAAAATATAATGTTGAAGGATGAAGGAGGGGCTGCTATAGTTAAATAAATTTGGGGAAAATTGAAATTAACATAGAAACACCACAATTGGTGATAGATTAAGGGTGAATTGAGTGTTGAATTGAAGAAAATAAATTGGGAACTAGGATATAATTTTTGGACAGCCATGACATGTGAAGAAGGAAGTTTAACCTTAGTACATTTTAGCTCAATTAAGGTGTAAAACATATTAGGGGCATTAAAATATTATGTAGACATGAAAAGCATTGAAATTGAATGTTGGAATTGAGTTATGGTATGGTTGTGTAGGAAAAATAAGTGAACAAGTGAGAGGCCCTCAAGAGGGTGACAAAGGCAAGGAGAAAGCTAGCTAATAAGGGAAGAAAAAGAAGGATTAACATACAATATTGGGCTTTTTGCATGTGTTGTTATAACTATATGTAATAATCCATGCAAATATTTACTTTGATGGTAATTATAAATGTTTAACAAATTATTTATGTATGAGATTTTATTTCAATAATATTGGAAATAAAGAACAAAAATAAATAAGCATAATTATGATAGTTAAATAATGTTGACATGTTAGAAATATAGTGAATTAATATAAAAATAGTTAAGCCAAAAAATACCTTGTCTAGAACTAGAATAGAGAATAGTTTGGCATGCCAATCAGGGGATTTAAGGCACTCGGTGCCAAATATGAAAGCCGGTAATGACAATTTATAAATGCATTCGGCGCAAAATTATTAAGCCGGTAATGACAATATAACAAAAGCCGGTAATGGCATTATTATAAAAGCGTTCAGCGCTATATTATAAAAGCCGAGAATGACAACCCCATTATTCCTGTTTGTTAGTTCGGTTATGGGCACAAATAAATAATAATAAATAATAATAATATCGAAGTATGTGATTTTTTTTTATAAATGTTATATGAATTAAAGTTATTAGATATTGAGTGTTTGCAGAAATTTATTGATTTTATATAATTCTTTATTATATGTCTTATTTATTAAATGGATAATTAATATGTGAGAAAATATATATGTATGTAAAATTTTTATCATTGAAGCACAACTAAGCTAGTAGCTTAGCGCGGGTGATTTTCTCTCGCGCAGGTTTAGAAATGTAGCCATAGAAAATAGACTGTCAGAAGAAGAAAGGTACCCGGAGGGAAGCAACAAAAAGCTTTGGGTTTAATTTTCAGTATATGTCGTTAAAAACTTGGTAAATTAAAGTATCGTTTTTATTTCATATCATGTGTGTTAAATATGTGAGTCACTATGTAAAAAAACATGATTTGAATGTAAATTAATGTAATTTATAAATAAATAAAATTTTTAATATTTGGGCTTGTATGAAATTTTATTTTAGTTTATGCAATATTTTCGGAAGTAAAAAAAATATTTACTTCACTTCATTAATTTTATAAAACAGTAAGACGGGTAATGCTCACTTACCTTGCTGAACTATAGTGGGGTAAATGGGTGTTACAATTTTAAAAATATTTACTTCACTTCATTAATTTTATAAAACAGTAAGACGGGTAATGCTCACTTACCTTGCTGAACTATAGTGGGGTAAAGGGGTGTTACAATTTTTGGTATCAGAGCTATAGGTTTAGATGGTTCTTACTTAGTGGGTATGGGAAGATAAATGCATGTTTTTAGCATTTGCATTGTTTTTAAGCTGCTATATTCTAATAAGGGACCCTTCCTCTAACAATATAGGTTTTAATGGATTCGGAATCAAGACAAAGTCGTGAAGAACAGGAGGGTGATAGTATAGCTGACTCGGCTGCTCATAGACAGTCAGCATCAATTAGAGCCTCAGAGCCTAGTGTTATAGCTCCACAACATGCTGAAGAACAGGTTAACGTGGGTCAGGTCTCCCTTATGCAACAAATGGCTACTTTGTTACAGCAGATAGCACAAGTTGTGCCGCTACCAGCTCCACCACCTCCCCCACCTCAACCGAAACCCCAGATTGATAAATTAAGAAAATACGGGGCTACGAATTTTATGGGTAAGAAAGATGATGACCCAGCAGCAACAGAATTTTGGTTGGAAAAGACAGAAAGGGTTTTTGAAGAGCTGCAATGTCCGGAGGAGTACATGGTTTGATATGCAGTATCTCTCCTTCAGGAGCATGCCTATGACTGGTGGAAATTGTTATTAGCAAAACTCCAGACTCCGACCCCTCAGACATGGGATTTCTTTGTGACAGAGTTTAAAAAGAAATATGTGCCAAGAATCTATGTTGATGAGAAAAAGCGAGAATTCCTGAATTTGAGGCAGAGGGGTATGACAGTAGCTGAGTACGAGATGGAGTTCACCAGGTTGAGCAAGTATGCTACTGGGATTATTGGAGATGAAGCTGATAAATGTCGTAGATTTGAAGACGGTCTCAATCAAGAGATTGGGTATTTAGTGGCTTCCCACCAGCATACAGATTTTGCTACGCTAGTGTCCTCTGCTATTAGTGTTGAAAGAAGGAAAAAGCTGAAGACAGAAGAGCATTATAAGAAGTCAACAGCTAGTGTGGCCCAGACATTGGGTAGGAAAGGACGAATAGTACCCAGACCATTTCAGTCAAGGGTGGCTAGACAGACATTTTCTGATAGGCGGGGTCAGCAATTTAGACCTGCAGCATCATCTGCTAGTTCACCAGCATCATTTCCCAAGAGACCAGCTCAGACTTTGTGTCAGCATTGTGGTAAAGCTCATACAGGAGAGTGTTGGTGGTTGACTGGGGCATGTATGAGATGTGGAGCTACTGACCATATGAAGAAAGATTGTCCCAGACTCGGTACAGGTAGTATGGCACCAGCACAGACTATGACACCGGTACAGAGCTGTGGTAGAGGTCGAAGCCAGTTTAGAGGTGGTCGTACCGGACAGAGTCAGGGGGTATCAGAGACAGTTGACAGACCCGGAGGTAGTAGGACCCCAGCTCGAGCATATGTGATAAAAGCTCGTGAAGACTAGGATGCACCAGACGTCATAGTTGGTAAATTATCTTTATTTGATTTTGATTTACATGCTTTGATAGATCCTGGTTCCACGCATTCATACATAAGTACAGCTGCACTTAGACAAGGGAACATGATACCTGAGACCTTAGAATATGAGATAGTTGTGACCAATCCGCTGGGACATAGTGTGAAAGTCAATAAGATTTATAGAAACAATTTAATAATTATTCAGGGTAGAGAATTTCTAGCAGACTTAATAGAACTACCTTTTCATGAATTCGATGATATTCTGGGTATGGATTGGTTGACAAAGCATGGAGCTATAGTCGACTGCCGATCTAGAAAAGTTGTACTTAAAATTCCCGGGCAAGATGACACCATCATTCAAGCTGTAGGCCAAACATGTTTGACCAGTGTTATTTCAGCATTAAAAGCTCGAAAATATGTTAGGAAGGGATATGATGCATATTTGGCCTATGTGATAGATACCAGGAAGGGGAGCCCAGAACTCAAGGACATCCCTACAGTGTGTGAGTTCTCATATGTATTTCCTGAAGATTTGCCGGGGTTACCACTAGATAGGGAGATAGAATTTGCTATGGATATGATGAACATAATTTTTAGGCCTTATATTGATCAGTTTGTGGTAGTTTTTATTGATGATATTTTGGTGTATTCGAGGGAGAAGGGAGAACATGATAGGCATCTCAGAATAGTACTGTAGACTTTGAGGGAAAATCAATTGTGTGCAAAGCTGTCAAAATGTGAGTTCTGGTTGGAAGAAGTTGGATTCTTAGGGCATATTATTTCAGTTGAAGGAATCCGGGTTGATCCTAACAAAATAGAAGCAATTCTAAGTTGGAAGCCACCTCGCAATGTAACAGAAGTCCGACGTTTCCTTGGATTAGTTGGCTACTATAGAAGGTTTGTGAAGGGATTTTCAAGCATAGCTGAACCAATTACTAAGTTGCTCAGAAAAGAAACTAAGTTTGACTGGACAGATCGGTGCCAGGCAAACTTTGAGAAACTAAAAGCCATGTTAACCGAAGCACCTGTTTTGACCCAACCTACACTAGGGAAAGATTTTGTGATATACAGTGATGCCTCTCATAATGGGCTAGGTTGTGTATTAATGCAAGAGGGTAAAGTAGTTGCTTATGCATCTAGGCAATTGAAGCCTCATGAGCTAAATTACCCTACTCATGATTTGGAGTTGGCAGTAATAGTGTTTGCTTTGAAAATTTGGCGACATTATTTGTATGGCGAGTGGTGCTACATATATACAGATCATAAGAGCCTCAAATATTTGTCCACACAAAAGGAATTGAACTTAAGGCAAAGACGCTGGTTGGAGTTAATTAAGGATTATAATTGTATTATTGACTATCAGCCAGGCAAAGCCAATGTAGTAGCGGATGCCATAAGTAGAAAAACACTGGCAGGTATAGTTTAAATTTTCCTCAATTATAATATAATATATAGAAAGTAATAGTAAAATTGAAAAAAATTAGACTCACAATTTATTTTGGCAGAGTTACGGGTCCAACCTACTTTAAGGCAACAAGTGAGAAAAGCTCAGAAGCAAGATCAAAAATTGATGATAATTGCTGAGGCAGTGAAAAATGGGGAGAGACCTGAATTTAAGGTTGAAGATGATGGAAGCATAAGTTATAGGGGAAGATTGTGCGTGCCAAATGATAGTGGATTAAAGCAAATAATTCTAAAAGAGGCACATAATACAACTTATTCCATGCATCCAGGGAGCAATAAAATGTATCAGAACCTGAAGACTCATTATTGGTGGCCAGGAATGAAGAAGGATATAGTGGAATATACTACAAGATGCTTGACATGCCAACAAGTGAAAGCAGAACACCAGGTACCATCTGGATTGTTGCAGCCTATTGCAATTCCAGAATGGAAGTGGGAAAGAATTACAATGGATTTTGTATTTGGATTGCCTTTGACACAAAAGAAGCATGATGCAATATGGGTAATTGTTGACAGGCTTACCAAGTTGGCTCACTTTCTGCCAGTTCGGATGGATTATTCATTGAGCCGGTTAGCAGAATTATATGTCAATGAGATAATTTGACTACATGGGGTGCCAGTATCTATTATTTCTGATCGAGACCCACGGTTCACATCAAAATTTTGGGAAAGTCTACAGCAAGCATTGGGGACTCGACTTGCTTTTAGTACAACATTTCATCCACAAACAGATGGGCAATCTAAACGAGTGATTCAATTGTTGGAAGATATGCTGAGAATCTGCGTAATTGATTTTGAGGGTAGCTGGGATAAACATTTACCATTGATGGAATTTGAATACAACAACGGTTATCAAACTAGTCTCGGCATGGCACCATACGAAGCTTTGTATGGAAGGAGATGTAGGACACCATTATGTTGGACAGAACTTCGTGAAAAGAAATTTATGGGGCCAGAATTAATGCAACAGATAGAGGAGAAGGTGAAATTAATCCAAGATCGATTAAAAGCTGCAATTGATCGACAAAAATCATATGTTGATTTGAAGAGGAAGGACATTGAGTATGCTGTCGGAGACAAGGTATTTTTGAAAGTCTCACCTTGGAAGAAAGTACTTCATTTTGATAAAAAGGGGAAACTGAGTCCTAGATTTATTGGACCATACGAAATACTTGAACGTGTGGGTCCAGTGGCTTACAGGTTGGCCTTACCACCAGAATTGGATAAGATCCACAATGTGTTTCATGTCTCAATGTTAAGAAGATATAGATCGGATCCAGACTTTCTTGAAAATCATAGCTGTGGAATCAATAGAGGTACAACCAGACTTGACATATGGTGAAGAGCCAATGAAAATCATAGCTCGAGAAGTCAAAGAACTACGGAACAAGAATGTACCACTGGTACAGGTCTTATGGCTCAATCATGCAGTAAAAGAAGCCACCTAGGAGAGTGAAGAAATGATGAGAAGTCAACATCCTCAGTTATTCAGCTCCACCTAATCAGGTAAATTTCGAGGACGAAATTTTCTTAAGGGGGAGAGAATTGTAATATCCAGTGATTTAGGCTCCGATTGCGCGTGACCGTAGTGGGGTCCACTGGTTCAATCAGAGTCTAAATTTAAACCAAAAAAAAGACTAATAATAAGAGAAAATAATTAAGGGTATTATTATTTTGGAATTAAAAAGATTTGGGGTAGAATTAGAAAAAAATAAAACTTCCTATGGACAAAATCGGTATTATGGCAATTGTTTGGGGAAAAAGTGTGAATATGGAGGAAGATGTGGCAAATAAGAAATTTCTTAAAGTTTAAAATTTAATTAAAATTAATTTGTATTTTGGACCAATGGATGAAGAGCTTAAAGTAGTCATGGAACCACCAAATACTCACCTAAAAAAAAAGATAAATACCTCATTTTCTCCACCAATTAAAACCCATTTCCCTCATCTTCTCTCATCTCTTTGCCATCCACCATAGCTCTCCCAAAAATCTCCATTTGTCTTCAAATCAAGCTTGAAAAAGTGAGGAAAGAAATAAGTTTTGAGAGAGGAAAATCAGAATTAAAAAGTTCTTACTACAAAGTAGAGTAAAGAAACAAGAAAGGAAAAAGAAATAAGAGAAATAAAAGAGAAAAATTGAGGGGAAATTCGGCCAGCTTTGGAATGATCTTAAGGTGAGTTTATTCTTTTTAAATTCAAAATTTTTCCTTTTATTTGAGACCCATAATGATGATAGATGTGATTAGGTTTGGTAGATTGAGCTTATGTTTCAAGATTGGAAGTAGAAATTTAAGTTTGTGATTAGTTGATGGAAGTGTAATTAAACTTTGAATTAATGATATTTGATGTTAGGTAATTATTTTATGACTTAAAATCTGAAAAAAATATAATGTTGAAGGATGAAGGAGGGGCTGCAATAGTTAAATAAATTTGGGGAAAATTGAAATTAACATAGAAACACCACAATTGGTGATAGATTAAGGGTGAATTGAGTGTTGAATTGAAGAAAATAAATTGGGAACTAGGATATAATTTTTGGGCAACCATGACATGTGAAGAAGGAAGTTTAACCTTAGTACATTTTAGCTCAATTAAGGTGTAAAACATATTAGGGGCATTAAAATATTATGTAGACATGAAAAGCATTGAAATTGAATGTTGGAATTGAGTTATGGTATGGTTGTGTAGGAAAAATAAGTGAACAAGTGAGAGGCCCTCAAGAGGGTGACAAAGGCAAGGAGAAAGCTAGCTAATAAGGGAAGAAAAAGAAGGATTAAGGGAAGAACCAAGGCTGTTTAGGTATGTGCTTCATTGATAAAAATTTTGCATGTTGTTAATATGTATGGAATTATATGTTAAGGATTGTTATGTTTGTGTTGTTGAGATGTTATGTGTTTTGTTGTGACTTTTAATATTATATATGGAAATGAGACCTAATGGTGTGAAATAATTGAGACATATGAATGTATTTGTAATTCTGGAAATTTTATTATTAAAATGAATGCAAATGATGAATGTGGTTGAAATATGGATTGATGCCAATTGATGGCTTGGGTACAGAATTCCAGAAATAGCTCTGTCTATTTTGATGATAACTTGAGTTATGGAACTCCGTTTTGTATGTTCTTTGTTGGAAATGAAAGCTAAGACACAGGGCTTTAATTTGTATTTAGACTATAATATCTAATTATGTCTAGATTTTCACAGTTAAATGTACGAAGTTTAAACCTAGAATCTGTCCAGAAAAATTCTGGGCATAAAATTTTGTGATGATGCAGTAGTGAATTAATCATAACTTTTGATAAAAATTGGGATTTATGTGATTCTTGATGAATCTGAAAGCTAATGAAATAAGCTAAAAATGGTTACAAGGCTAGAACTTCAAATTCGAATTATATATGGGCTACAAATGAAGCCCAAAAATAAGTCTGAAATCTGCCATAGGTAAAAACATACAATATTGGGCTTTTTGCATGTGTTGTTATAACTATATGTAATAATCCATGCAAATATTTACTTTGATGGTAATTATAAATGTTTAACAAATTATTTATGTATGAGATTTTATTTCAATAATAATGGAAATAAAGAACAAAAATAAATAAGCATAATTATGATAGTTAAATAATGTTGACATGTTTGAAATATAGTGAATTAATATAAAAATAGTTAAGCCCAAAAACACCTAGTCTAGAACTAGAATAGGGAATAGTTTGACATGCCAATCAGGGGATTTAAGGCACTCGGTGCCAAATATGAAAGCCGATAATAACAATTTATAAATGCGTTCGGCGCAAAATTATTAAGCCGGTAATAGCAATATAACAAAAGTCGGTAATGACATTATTATAAAAGCGCTCGGTGCTATATTATAAAAGCCGGGAATGACAACCCCATTATTCCTATTAGTTAGTTCGGTTATAGGTGTTATAGGCACAAATAAATAATAATAAATAATAATAATATCGAAGTATGTGATTTTTTTTTATAAATGTTATATGAATTAAAATTAGATATTGAGTGTTTGCAGAAATTTATTGATTTTATATAATTCTTTATTTTATGTCTTATTTATTAAATGGATAATTAATATGTGAGAAAATATATATGTATGTAAAATTTTTATCATTGAAGCACCACTAAGCTAGTAGCTTAGCGCGGGTGATTTCCTCTCGCGCAGGTTTAGAAGTGTAGCCATAGAAAATAGACTGTCAGAAGAAGAAAGGTACCCGGAGGGAAGCAGCAAAAAGCTTTGTGTTTAATTATCGGTATATGTCGTTAAAAACTTTGTAAATTAAAGTATCGTTTTTATTTCATATCATGTGTATTAAATATGTGAGTCACCATGTAAAAGAACACGATTTGAATGTAAATTAATGTACTTTATAAATAAATAAAATTTTTAATATTTGGGCTTATATGAAATTTTATTTTAGTTTATGCAATATTTTTGGAAGTAAAAAAAATATTTACTTCACTTCATTAATTTTATAAAACAGTAAGATGGGTAATGCTCACTTACCTTACTGAACTATAGTGGGCTAAAGGGGTGTTACAGTATATGTAAGGTATCTTAAAGTATATCATGACATATTTATTTTTGTAACTTGCATGAAGGTATATGCAAAGTATACTTAAGGTATATCTAATGTGTATAAGGCTCAATTTCTCAATTTTATATTTTGCATATGAATTTTTAAATCAAGGTTTCTAATCCCTTTTAATCTATTTCAATGTCAATTCATAATTCAATTTTAAGTTTTGATTAAAAATTCATTTACCTTAATATATATTGCTAGTTTCTCCTTGTATTGCTAGTTTGATATCATTTTCCCTATAATATATTACTAGTTTTCTCCCCCTTTTGTCATCAATCAAAAAGGATATAAAGATATCAATGAGGTAAACAAAAGTAAATATATTGAATAAAGGAAAAAATACAAACAAAGTTAAATAAAGTTCAGAAAGGAAATTGAAAATTTCCTACACAACAACAAACATAAAAGAAATAAACAAGCAAAAACAAGCAAATTTAGGCTACAATCTAGCCTAACTCCTAGGCGGACATCCTATCTCGAAGCCTAGCAACTTCAACCTCAAGGCTGTCCATCCGAGACTCCATGAAGTCTTTGAGGTTCTCCAACCTCTCATCCATTGAAGTCTACAGTTGCTCAAAATGTGGTGCCAAGAGGTCAACCACCTGCTGTGCTAAAGTCAGTGTGGAAGCTGAGGAATGTCCGATGTCCTGCTCAGCTACTGGAGGTGCTTCCTCAACCCGAGCCCTCTTATTCTGCTGGATTCCTTGGAGGTCTGCTTTAAAGTCCTCCATGTCATTGTCTTCCCAGATGATCTCCCCAGTAGTGTCGGTGAAGCAGTAGAAAATATCATTCTCGAAAACGATTCTGACAGCCGCTCCCATCTTTATGAAGGACTCGACATCCAAGCGATCTTGAGGATGTCCAGGGATGAGGTTGAAATGATGTTCATCCAGCTTCAGATGTTCAAGCTTCACTGCTATGTGGGTGACATATGCACCAATCAAGATATCTCCCCTGGGTTTGGTAGCGATAGACAGAAGATGGTTTGCAAACCATCTAGAGAGTGCCACGGTAAGTCCTCTGCGAGCCATCTCAAATAGGAAGAGCTCCGACTTCCTAATAGTCCCGTTGCTTTCTCCTATAGCGAATATGCTATAGGTTAGGAACCTATGCAAATACTTGTGCACTGGGGACCTGAGATGAGTGCTTTTTGTCTTTTTGACATCCCAGCTGCAATCGGTGCCAAAATGTGTCCAAGCTCGAGGGGCAGAGAATTCTACCTCACTGTCATTTAGGATGCCATCATATGGTAGATTAAACGATTCCCCAAATTCAATGGCACTGAGGGTGTAGAGTTGGAATTTCACCACTCTAGTAGGTGAAACCTGCAGGGTGCTGAGGAATTCCAGTGTTGGCTTCCTCAAGATTGGCTGGTAAATCTCCACAAATTCTTTCAGATGACAGGCTTGGAGTTGCTCTATCATAGCCGTTTCAAGCCCTAAAGTTCGGACTTTCTGCCATTTGAAGGACCTTGATGATAATAGAGGTCTCTTCTTCAAAGTGGAGTACCGAGGATGGCATTGCTCCGGACTGCATATCTCCTAGGAGCATGGGACTTCTTTCTCTTTCCATTGGATGAAGTAGTCTTCATTTGATTTGAAAAAATAGGTTTGTGATGGATTTTGACAAAAATTTTTATGGAAACCCTAAAAATGTATGATTTTTTTTTATGAAAATTTGAACTTTTAGTGGTATTTATAGGAAAAGTTTGAGACTTGGGGGCCGAAATCTCCAATGTCTCAATGAATGTGTGTAAATGAAAGCAGTTTTAGGAGTTGAAGAGTTGAAATGAGAAATATAACCGGCTGTTCTTTTATATACTCGATACATTCACGGGCGTGAAGTGTGTTTTCACGGGCGTGAATGGTCGTGTTCACGGTTTGCTGAAGGAGTGTTCCACCCATGAATAAAGGCGTGAATAAGTTCATGGTCGTGACCTTTGAATTTCACGGGCATGAATGATGAACTGTCACGGGGGTGAAATAATAGTCACGACGGTGAAATGTTGAATTTCACTACTTATGCCCGTGAAGCAAGCCGTGACTCAAGGCGTGAAATCTTCTGTGAGTTTTAGGGTATAATAGTTCACGGTTGTGAAAATTCGTCACAGGTGTGATAAGCTCTTTTTACGGGTGTGAATGAAGCCGTGAAAATAAGCTTCATTACTTGAAGCCGTGAACCATGTCGTGAATCAAGTCGTGAATGACACTGTCTCTTTTGGCTATTGAAGTCACGGGCGTGAACATGTGTCACGGGCTTGACTCCCCTAAAATTTTCATCAAATAAAATTAAGTCCTAAAAACAAGACTAAATCATTTCAATAAAGATTCTATCCCTTAAAACATAAATTTTCATCAAATTTATGTCTTATATCTAATGATATGATACAAAAATAATATCATCAATCATAATTTAGCAATCACAAGGTTAATCCATCAATCATACCAAGTTCTCTTCTAATGAAATTAAATCTTTCCTCAATTAGAGACTTAGTAAAAATGTCCGCTAATTGTTTTTCTGTGCTTATAAATTCTAATGCAACATCTCCATATTAAACATGATCTCTAATAAATGGGTGTCTAATGCCAATATGCTTACTTCTTTAATGTTGTATAGGATTCTTTGAAAGATTTATAGCACTTGTATTGTCACATTTAGTAGGTATATGATTCATTTCATGACCATAGTCCTTAAGTTATTGTTTCATCCAAATAATTTGAGTACAACAACATCCAGCTGCTACATATTCTGCTTCAGCAGTTGAGAGAGCAACTAAAATTTGTTTCTTGCTAAACCAAGAAATTAAGCATTCTCCAGTGAAGTGACAAGTACCTGAAGTACTTTTTCTATCTAAAAGACTATCAGCATAGTCTGCATCTGAATATCCTATAATATAAAAGAATCAATTCATAGGATACCATAAACCTAGATGCAAAGATCTATGTAAATATCTTAAAATTCTTTTTACTGCATTTAAATGAGATTCTTTAGGACATGATTGAAATCGTGCACACAAGTAAACACTATACATTATATCGGGTCTAGAAGCAGTGAGATATAAAAGTGATCCGATCATACATCTATAAAGCTTTTCATTAATGCTCTTACCCTTTTCATTATTGTCCAATTTTGTTGATGTGCTCATAGGAGTCTTGGCATTTTTGCATCCTACCATACCAAATTTCTTAATTAAATCTTTGTCATATTTGGATTGGTTCATGAATATGCCCTAATTGCTTTGCTTTATTTGTAGACCAAGGAAATACTTAAGCTCTCCCAACATGCTCATTTCAAATTCCCTAGTCATACACTTAGCAAATTATTGACAAAGCAACTCATTAGTAGAACCAAATATTATATCATCAACATGAATTTGAACAATTAGTATATCATGCTTATACTTTTTGATGAATAATGTAGTGTCAACATTTCCCTTTGTAAAGCTATTTTCTAATAGAATAGAACTTAGCCTCTCATACCAAGCTCTTGGGGCCTGTTTGAAACCATACAAAGCTTTTGAAAGTTTAAAAACATGATTTGGCAAATCGTAGCTTTCAAAACCTGGTGGTCGTTCTACATACACTTCTTCATCTATATAACCATTTGGAAATGCACTTTTCATATCCATTTGGAAAAGTTTGAAATTCATGTGACATGCATATGCTATAAGTTTTCTTATGGCTTTTAATCTAGCTACAAGTGCATATGTTTCATCATAATCTATACCTTATTCCTGATTATATCCTTTTGCAACTAATCTAGCCTTATTCCTGGTTATTAAACCTTGTTCATCTCATTTGTTTCTAAATACCCATTTGCTACCTATAATTTGATGATCTTTGGGTCTAGGTACTAGGGTCTATACCTTATTTCTCTCAAATTAGTTGAGTTTCTCTTGCATGACAATTACCCAACTTTCATCATTAAGAGCCTCATCATTATTTTTAGGCTCAATTTGTGAAATAAAAGCAATGTCAGTGACTAGATATTTGAAATGAGATCTAGTACTTACTCCCCTTAAGAGATCACCAATGATTTGCTCTTTTGGATGATCGTTCGTCATTCTCCATTCTTTTGGAAGTTCTTGTTCTTTTTCTTCTTGATTTTGAGGTAGAGAATCATTTTGATGTAAATCTTCTTGATCGTTTTCTTCTTTCCCATTTCCAATATCAAGTCTTTCCATATTACCTACAACATCATCAAGAACACTACCTTTCACAAGATCAAGTCTACTAGATTCATTAAAAACAACATGAATGGATTCTTCAACCGTTAGTGATCTTTTATTAAATACTCTATATGCTTTGCTGGTTGTAGAGTATCCTAGAAAGATACCTTCATCGGATTTAGAGGCAAATTTTCCAAGATTGTCCTTGGTGTTCAATATAAAACACTTGCATCCAAATACTCTAAAGTATGATATCAAGGGCTTTCTTCCATTCCATAGCTCAAATGAGGTTTTGTTTAAAAGAGGTCTCTTGAAAACTCGATTTGAAATATAACATGCAGTGTTTGTGGCTTCTGCCCAAAAATAAGTTGGTAATTCATAAGCATTGAGCATTGTTCTAGCCATTTCAATTAAAGTTCGATTTTTCTTTTCAACTACCCCATTTTGTTGAGGTGTCTTGGGAGATGAGAAATTATGCGAAATGCCATGTGCAAGACAAAAGTTTTCAAAGATTTCATTTTCAAATTATTTCCCATGATCACTTCTTATTTTTGAAATACAATACCCTTTTTCATTTTGAACCCTTTTAGCAAAGTTTTTGAAATTTTCAAAACCATCACTCTTTTAAGCTAAGAAAATTACCCAAGCAAATCTAGAGTAATCATCTACGATGACGAATGCATAATGTTTTCCTCCTAAGCTAGCAATTCTAGTAGGTCCAAACAAGTCTAAATGCTGGAGTTGAAGAGGTTTTGAAGTACTTACTATGTTTTTGGCTTTGAAGGATGACTTGTGTTGCTTTCCTCTTTAGCAAGGTTCACATGTCTTGCCTATTTCATATTTAACTCTTGGCAGTCCTTTTATAAGTTCTCCTGTACTGAGACTTCGTATTAAGTCCATGTTAGCATGACCAAGTCTTCTATGCCACAACCAAGATTCATTACTAGTAGTCACAAGACACTTAGAGGAATGGTTAAATAGTTCATGTAAGTTTATTATGTATGTATTGATATCTCTATTTCCTTTAAATATCTCTTGACCATCGATAGAGATCACAAGACATTCATTTGAAGTAAAGATTACTTTGTTTCCTTTATCACATAATTGACTTACACTTAACAAGTTATGTTTCAAGCCATCAACAAGTAAGACATCTTTAATAAAAGTAGTACCATTAAAACCAATAGAACCAATGTCAATTACCTTACCCTTAGCATTGTTTTGGTCTAAATTTATTTTCTAGTCCTACAATATTTTTGAATACCATTTTTCCATCAAATTTATTTTGAGAATGATGACATGCACAGTTATGATTAATTTTAGATTTTCTATATGCATGTTTCCTATATATAAAGGCATGATTATTCTTTTTATGTATAGAAGGTTTAACATGCTTATTTCTTGGTGCTGTTCTAACAGGTATGGAGATGTGAGATTCTTTAGACTTAACAAATATGGTTTTCCGAGAAGATGATGATGTGTACTTAAATCCTAGACCATGTCTAATTAAGGGTGATATTTGAGACACAATGAGAGTATCTAAGCTATCTTTACCTTTGTGAAATTTAGAAATAGAATTTCTAAGTTTCTCAACTTCATTTTTCAAAGTATTATTTTCTTTTAGAAAGGAAGCTGTTGAGGGTCTTGATGAGTATTCATCTAATGACTTTTGGAGAGATTCATTAGATGATTTAAGCTTTATGTTTTCTTTTTCTAAACCATCTATCTTATTTTTTTAAATTAGAGATGTTATTTCTATAGGTACTAAATTTACTTCTACTTTTCTCTAATTCTAGATTTAATTCTTCTATTAGGCTTTGCTCATCATCATCATCACCATCACCATCACCATCATTGTCATCATTATTATCATTATCATTATCACTACTATCATTGTTCAAAGAGTATGAGTGTAGTGATTTTACCTTATTTAAGACATGATCTTCAATAGCCATGAAGCATAGGTTGACCTCTTAACTTTCATTATCATCTTTTTCACTTGAAGAGCTTTCGCCATCCCATGTGGCTTTGTGACCTTTCTCCCCATTTTCCCTTTGGTATTTGCTCTTATGCTTCTTGAGCCTTGGACATTCTGGTTTGATATGTCCTTTCTTTCCACACTCATAGCACTTTACCTCTTCCTTACTTCTATGTGTGTGATTAGAAGTTTGTTTGAGGTTTCTTTGCCTGAATTTTCTGGAGTTGCTCATTTTCTTCTCAATGAGTCTTTTTAATCATCTTGAAAGCATAACAATGTCCTCATTTTGATCATCTCTCATTTCTTCATCATCTTCACTTTCTTCTTGAGATTTTGAAGTAGAGGCTTTGAGTGCTAAGGGCTTTCTTTTCTCTGGCTCTGCCTTAAGCTCTCTATCTCTCTTCACTGCCATCTCATGTTTGAGAAGTTTGCCAATCAGCACATCAGTATTCATGATGCTCATATCTTCATTTGCTTCTTCTATGCCAGCAACTCTTGAGCCATAGTCTTTAAGAGGAAGACTTCTCTGGATTTTGTTGCTTACATCCTCCAAACTCAGATGCTTCTCAAGTTTGCTCATTCCATTTATAATGGCTAGAAGATGTTTGGTCATGTCAATGATTGACTCATTGGATTACATCTTGAAGAGCTCATATTCTGAGGTCAGAAGTTAAATCTTTTTGGATTTGACTTGCTTAGTTCCTTCATGATAATTCTCCAATGTCTTCCACATGCTGTATGCTATTGGGCATTGTTGTATTCTCCCATAGTCTTCAATAGATAATGGGCTTGATAGGATTGTCATTGCCTTCTTGTTTTTGAAATTTGCTCTTCTTTGAGGCTCTGTCCAATCATCTCTTGATAGAATTTCTTTTTCACCATCAGCTCGTCTTCTGGTTGGTGGTGTCCATTCTTTTCATACACTATCCTAGACTTCAATTCCTTCACTATCCAAGCATGTCTCCATCCGAAACTTCCAATGGGCATAATTTGCTCCATCAAAGTAAGGTTTGAGACTTTGGAATCCTTCACTGGCCATATCTTAATCTTTACTAGTGCTTTTTAGGCTTCGATGCTAGACTAAGCTCTGATACCAATTGTTGCCCAGATATTAAGCCAAGAAGCGGGGTTGAATTGGAGTTTCAAAAAATTAAACTTTAAAGTGTGGAAATAAACAATTAATTTTAGGAGGAATAGAGAAATTTGACACAAGGATTTTTATAGAGGTTCGGGTGTTAACAAACCCTACTCCTCTCAACAATCGCAATTGCGAGTTTCACTAACACACTAAGTGTTACAATGGAGTTTTACAAGCTCACTCCCAACTATGGTGTTTCTCACAATGGCTCACACCTAACCCAGAAATCCCTTGTGTTTTAATGGCTCAAACAATAACCAATTCCTTGTGTTTTACAGGCTCACACAAACATTTGTGTTTTTACAGGCTCACACAAACAACCTTTTAATTTGTGTTTTAGAGGCTCACACAACTAACCCTTACAAGCATCATACTCTTAACCCATATATACCCAAAGGTCATTTGAGTAATGATTATAGAGAGAAACACTCACAAATCTTAATTGCTCAATAAATGAAGAGCAAAAAGATTTTTATAGAGAATAGATTTTGTTCTCAAAGTATTGAATGTACAAATAGCTTGTAATAAGATTTGGATTCAAAGAATATCCTATTCTCTTGTTGTGAATGCTTAAATGACTTCCATTTATACTCTCATGGCTGATTATAGCCGTTGGGGTGCATTAAATACGAAACTAGCCATTGTACCAACCAAATAATCGCGCATGATATTTTTCTCTTTCATCATTCACGGGCGTGACTATGTTTGTCATGGGCATGACATTTCTTCCCAAGCCGTGACTAAAGTGGTGACCTTGATTATGAAGCTCTCTAGAATGTTTTGACACATTTAGTCACGGGCGTGATATACACATTCACGGTCGTGACAAACTTCCCAGCCGTGATCCAAGTGGTGACTTTGGTGGTGAAGCTCTGTGGATGAAAACGACATGAACATTCATGGGTGTGACAGTTTGATTCACAGGATGACTAAAATGTCCCTTTCACGGTTTGTTCTTCCTTCATGGCCGTGAACTTCAAATGTTGGTTTTGGTAATGGTTAGCTCCTTCACGGGCGTGACACATATAGTCACGAGCGTGAACATGCTACTTTCTTAATTTTGCCTTTCAAGGATTATTCTTCCAATCTTTATTCTTGCTATTTTATTCCATGTCTTGTTTAATAGACTTAGAAAACAAGTATGTTAAAATACAATATTGCTATTTTATTTATTATCATCAAAATGATGAAAATACCCCTCAAGGTTTAACAAATACATATGTTAATTAATGTGAATTTTGAAATTAATTATAGTTATAAATGTTTAATAAATTATTTATGCATGAAGTTCTAATTCAATAATAATGAAAACAAATAATAAAAATAAATAAACATATAAATAGAAATTTGGTATAATTATCAATTTTGGAAATATAGTGAATAATAATCTTAATGTTGGGAGTAAATATAAAAATAGTTAAGCCCTAAGACACCTATCCTAGAACTAGAATTGAGAATAGTTTGACATGTGAATCAGAGAATTTAAGGCACTCAGTGCCAAAACATGAAAGCTGGTAATAACAATTCTATGAATGCGCTCGGCGCAAAACTATTAAGCCGGTAATGGTAATATTATGAAAGCTGATAATGACACTATCATAAAAGTGTTCAGTGCAATATTATGATAGCCGAAAATGACAACTCCGTTATTCCTATTAGTTGGTTCAGTTATAGGTGTTATGGGCACATAGAAAATAAGAATACCAATAAGTAAAAGTGAGCCATTTTGAAAATGTTAGTTAAATCAAAATTGCTTAATATTAAATATTTGAAAACATTTATTTGATTTCATGTATTTATTTTGTTTTATGTCTTATTTATAAAAACTTTGAAATGACATGTAAGAAAATATATGTATGTAAGATTTTTATCCCTGAAGCACCACTAAGCTAGTAGCTTAGCACAAGTGATTTCCTCTCGTGCAAGTTTTAAAGAATAGCTGTAGATAGTATAGTTGTTAGAAGAAGAAGGGTACCCAGACGAAAAGCAACTTAAAGCTTTGGACTATTTTTGGTATATTTTCTCAAAACATTTGTAAATTAAATTATAGTTTTATCTCATCTAGTATGTATTGGGGATGTGTATCTCTAATATAATGGACATAGATTAGATGTAAAATAATATATTTTATAAATAAATAAAATTTTAAATATTGGCTTTTGTAATAATTTTATTTTGGTGTTTGTACTATTTTCACAAAATTAAAAAAATACTTTATTTAGCTAATCTTATAAGATAGTTAGTCGGGTAATGCTCACTTACCTTGCTAAACTAAAGTAGGGTAAGGAGGTGTTATAGGATTGATGTTAGTTATGTCCATAATCATGACTATATAATTAGTATAATTATCTTATATATATATATATATATATATATATATATATATATATATTATACATGCTAAACAACCATGATGAGACTAAATTGAATAAAATCCCTCAAAATTTATATTAAAATCCATTAATATGACAAGAACCAAAGTTCTTTTAGAGTTTGAGTTTTTGGGTACTAAGCCCACTCTATTAGAATGTTCAAACTATCAAAATATGATTTTATAATTAATGGGTCAATTTTAACTATTTACATTATCTTGTTGGACACACCCAAGGTCAATGTGAATTAGAGGCAATATTGGGCCAATGTACATGAGGTGAATGTGTCAAGAGTTGATAGTCTAGTGATTTAGTAGTTGCATAATAGAATGGAATTGGTATGAGAGACTACTAGTTGACCTAAGATGGTTTGTTGGGCACACCCAAGGTTATTCTTATTGATATTGGATAATGGCCCACTAGGAGAGCTTTAAACAGATTTTGTCAGATTCATAATGAGGGCTAGGGGTTCACAATAAAAAAGTGGAAGTAATTACGCATGTTTATTAAAGACCTAATATTCATGCATGCAGTACATATTCTAACATGATCTTTCTTTACATCTAGGTTGCTAGAATCAATGTCATTAAATGTGAACCTATGCTCAATTATCAAATCCAACATATTGATTGGCCCAAACTTCCTTGATTGGCTAAGGAATTTGAGAATTATTCTCAAAATTGAAAAGATAGCCAATATCTTAGAAGAGCCATAACCTATGTATTGGAAAAGCCACTTCTCTCCCTTCCTATTAATGATGCATAAGTTGATGAAAAATTGGTATACAAGAAGCCAATGGATGATAGTGTGTTAGTGGGTTGCATTATGCTCACCTATATGTCTCTTGAGCTTTAAAAGCAGTATGAGAATAAAGATGCTAACATCATTGTGTATCATCTACGGGAGATTTTTGATGAGCAAGTTCAAACCGAGCGATATGAGATATCTAAATTGCTCTTCTGCTTGAAGATGGCAGAAAGGGGACTTTTCTAGTGCAACATGCATTGAAGATGAATAGGTACATCGAGAGGTTGGCCACTTTAGGTTTTTTTATGGATCATGAGTTAAGTATAGACTTAATTCTCCAAAGTTTGCTTGATAGTTACAGACGCTTCATGCTAAACTATCAAATGAATAAGATATCCTGTAACACCACATCATATGCATTTAAGTATAACCAATTCAGTATAAAATAATCACATACTGCATGTTGGAAAGAGAAAATGTCCTGATAACAGTGGTAGTAAATTTTTTTTCATATCATATTCTGTAAAAATCAACTAATGCCTTTACAAGTCTTATATCCTGTAATTCTATTCAATGACTTTGCAAGTCTCATATCCTGTAATATCACTCAATGAATTTTCAAGTCAACATTAAAAACCACAATACGTTATATCACATATATTAAAACATAAATTTCCTATCCGAAGGATTGCGGGTTGTTTCCATTTATACATTTCAAAACAAATCTATAGTGATAATACATATTCAAGCATATAATTCTAAAATACATATGACATGTTTTCATGCTTGTGTGGAATGCAAAGAGAGAGAGTGATAAGGCAAGACCAATGACCTATGCTCCATGTCTTCTATACACTACTCAAAATGAGCTATCACTTTTCTTTACCTGAAAAATGATGCAAATTGATGAGTTGCGGCTCAGTGAAAATAACCATCCAATGATCTCTAAAGTACCAAACAACTCATAGTAATAAATCACAAATCCAATATATACCATGTATTCCATTCCATTTATCAGTATCATATAAGTATCAATAAAGTTGAGCCTTCTACATTCTCCCGTATGTTGTCTACCACAATGACTACATGTGGGCCTATGTTCAACATATTGGCTTTGTCCTCTGCCTGGGTAAGAGAAAGTCATGCCTCGACCTCTAGAACTGGAGTACCCACTTTTGTTGCCAGACTGTGCAGGCATATATCTGACTCTTTTTCCCAACCTTCTGCTAGACTCACCGAAGAACTCATGTGCTGCCCTTTTAATTTGTTGCTCCCCAGCTTTTTTCATTAACCATTTAGCTCTGATTGCAGCAGCTCTGAGTTTGGCATAATTATCAAGATCAGTAGTTGTGATTCTGTTTTTTATCTCAAATTTGAGGCCCTCCTCAAACTTCTTGCATTTGTCTCTTTCAGTAGAGAACATGAAAGTGGCATAATGGGAAAGTTTATTAAACTGTACTTCATACTCCGCAACAGACATATTTCCCTATTTCAGATTTAGGAATTCCTTCCTCTTCTCATCTTTATATGCTTCAGGCATGTAATTATTCTGAAATTCCAAGAGGAAATCATTCCATGTCAACACCGGTGGTTGTGCATCACTGTCGGGGACTATCTCCCACCATTCATAAGCATTTCCTTGGAGCAAGGATACTGCATAATCAAATTTCTCATCTGGAGTACATCTCATCATATTCAGTACCCTCTGTGTCCTTTTCAGCCATGTCTCAGCTTCTGCTGGGTTTGTTGTGCCATTGAAATCAGTTGCACCATGTTTCTTCAGCTTGTCATAACGTCTTTCCTTGTACATTTCAGAACCATATACTTCCTGTTATAGGTTTTCATGGGGTACTTCTACATGAGATGACTGTGATGCATGTACTGGAGCTCTAGCTCCTAGTGTTGGTTGATCTCTATGTAAATGAGGTGATGCCTCATGAGAATGCAATTCAACCGGCCTCTCCCTCCTTGGTGAATTATGTCTTATAATGTCCCTAAAATAAATGAAATTATGTCACTACATAATGTTCAACAAATAGGATGCATATGTTATCATGCTCTTATGCACATGCATGTTCCCATGGAACCTATTCCTGCTATAATACCAAAAAATGTAACACCACATAATATGCATTTAAGTATAACCTATTTCTATATAAATAATCACATACTGCATGTTGGAAAGAGAAAATGCCCTGATAACAGTGGTAGTAATTTTTTTTTTGATATCATATCCTGTAAAATCAACTAATGCCTTTACAAGTCTTATATCCTATAATTCTATTCAATGACTTTGCAAGTCTCATATCCTGTAATATCACTCAATGAATTTTCAAGTCAACATTAAAAACCACAATACGATATATCACATATATTAAAACATAAACTTCCCATCCGAAGGATTACAAGTTGTTTCCATTTATACATTTCAAAACTAATCTAGAGTGATAATACATATTTAAGCATATAAGTCCAAAATACAGATGACATGTTTTCATGCTTGTGTGGAATGCAAGGAGAGAGAGTGATGAGGCTCGGCCAATGACCTGTGCTCCATGTCTTCTATGCACTACTCAAAATGAGCTATCACTTTTCTTTACCTGAAAAATGATGCAAATTGATGAGTTACGGCTCAATGAGAATAACCATCCAATGAGCTCTAAAGTACCAAACAACTCATAGTAATAAATCACAAATCCAATATATACCATGTATTCCATTCCATTCATCAGTATCATATAAGTATCAATAAAGTTGAAACATATAATCATTACTCTTTATGTATGCAAATGCTTTGCTTATTTCATTTTGTTGTGACTAAGTTAAACAAACATTGCCCCGGGTTTTCATGTGAACATTTTCCATGTGAACATTTGCATTTGCTAGCTAGCTTGATCATTTGTTTCATTTGCACATTTGTTGGGCCATAGGCCTCTTCTTTTGCTTTACAATATCGATTAACTAGTCACAATGCCTTTTTAGTCCATATGCATATGCACTTGTATTTAAGCATTCATCAACCATTGTATCTTATCACATATAATATATATATACCACATATATACCTCATATGCCACACATATACCTTGCATATACTATACATATACCATGTATTTATATCACATATGTCAAACATATACTTAAAATATACCACAAGTATACCATTTATATGTACCAAAATGTCACAAATTATCCATCATTACATTATCAAGTACCAATCATGACAATGATATGAATCACATAGCAAGCAACATTCATTTGCACTAAAGAATTCAATCGATACTTAGACTCACCATTCTCCTTTGATTCTGACCCCTAACTTATTGTCTATCTGCTTCTTATGGGTCTCCAATATGTTGTGAGCCTAATATGAAAAATAATCAATTAATTCATGATTAGGGAGACTTTATGTGGCTTAAACAAATTAATATGCATTGTTCATGTCAATAGTTAAGATTTTTCCTATGAGGCAGTGTGACCTTATGGGACTGTTTAGCCTTTAACGTTTTCTATACTCGACCAATTAATCAGATTCTTGTTCCTAATTAAAAATAACATATACTTATAGAACATATTAAAATTTCAGACCAATTGGACCGTTGTACAATATTTTGTGGAATTTCTAATTGTGTTCTGTTTTCTGCCTTGTATTCTACCTTGAGGCAGTTTCAGGGTACTCATTTGGTTTCATCATAACTTGTAATATATAAGTCATATTTTAATGAAAGTTTACATAAACTTATATGGGTGCATATAGAATATTTTTTATGTTTACAACTTTTATCAATTATGTCTCTAAGATCTTCAAATTATAACAAATAGTTTACTAGTCCAGAATAGAATTGGCTTTCGGACCAGTATGCTTTCCAAAGGCCATAACTTAGTCTATACATGACCAATTAAGCTGGAATTAGTACCAAAATTTCTCTAAGACATATACCTATAACCTATAGGTTTTGATAATTTACATAATCTAGCTCTAACAAGCTCAAATTAGCCAAACAAATTACTGGATTTGCCTAGGGCACTCAGTAGGCAGTTCAAACCATGGAATAGTCACGGTTCCATTTCCCATAACTCAAAAGTTACAAGCCCTATGAACCTGAAATTTGGTATACATATACAAAACACATATATATACAACTCTGTTATTTTGAGAGACTTCACATAATGGCTTGAACATATTCTAAATCAAATCCCACAGTAGCTAACTTGGTTAGGGTTCACACCCTAACCAGTTTCAGTAGAGAGAGGATTTCTCTTCCTATACACCAAATCACGAAAAATGTTTACATATACATAAATATAAGACATAAAGGAATAACTTTGGTGTTTTAAACTTTTCCGGAATTAATTTATATATGCATCAAAATGGGGTTGGAAATCAGTGCCTATTAATGAACCTAAACAACTCAAATCAACCCTATAGCAATAAGAATTGATTACTTACCAAGAAAAACCTTGCAAGGGATCAATTATCTTCAAAAACTAAGTGAAACAAGGATGAATGGAAGTCTAAAATGGAGAAAATTGAAGAAGAAGTCGGGCTGGAGAAGAAGGCAGAAATGGGAAGATAAAGCTAACTTTTTATTTTTTGTCTTTTTATCTTTTTCTCATCTCTTTTCTCCTTTCTCTTCTCTTCTATTTTATTTTTCTTTTGTGTCATTTTTATTTTATTTTGTCTATATTATTATTATTATTTACATATATTGATAATTCCACTAATTCACACAATAATACAGCTTAATCATTTGGCTCGATTTAACTAAATTAAAAATGTAAATGTTTACTAATCTTAATCTAATCATTTTGCTTACTTTAATTTACTCACCTTATTCAATTCATTTCTAATACTTTGTTATCCTCATTTAGGTTATAATTACACAAGTGCAACTCGATACAAGTGCCAAATACTTGGACACGTAGCTAGTGCGTGTCATAAACTTTTTCCTATAAAAATACGTATGAAATGCACGTGTTCAATTGAATTGTATGCAAGATGCTTATGTTCAATGAAATGCATGTGGAGAAGGTCAAGGATGTTACATATCCACTTCAATCCTTGAATTGATCAATAAACTCAAGACGACAAAGCCTTCTATTAAAAAAGAGCAAAAGGTTGTGATGCCAATAAACACTTCTAGTCCTTCTAAGAAAAATAAGGACAAGAAAAAAAGAAGTCTAGAAAGACCTAAAGAAAAGTGACAAAGAAGGGCAAAAAGATTACTTCAAAAGGGACTTGCTTCTATTGTGGCAAGAATGACTATTGGAAGAGGAATTGTAAGGTCTATCTAGAGTCTTTAAAGAAGGAGATGGATAAGACATCAGATACACCATCTACTTCAAGTATTTATATTATTGAGGTTAATATTGTTTCTTATAATGATACATATGTATTGGATACCAGATATGACACACACATATGTAATAATATGCAAGGCCTAATGAACAATAGACACCTCAAGAAAGGAGTGCTAGACTTGCATATTGGCAATGGAGCAAAAGTTGTTGCATTAGCAATAAGAACTTATGTTTTGACACTTCCTAGTGGGCTTGTTTTAAAATTAGACAATTGCTATTATGTTCCAATTTTAACTAAAAATATTATTTATATTTCTTGTTTAAATAAAAAATGTTTTCATTTAACTATTAATGGAAATGGTTGCTCTATATGGTTTAATGAAATTCTTTATAGAATTGGACCATTATGCAATAGTGTCTCTTCTAAGTCAGTTGATATTACTCTATATAAGATGTGGAATAATAAATGATCTATTCTTTCATACATAAAAGTATGGGGTTGTCCTGCTAATGTAAAGTGGACAATATCAGACAAGCTAGAAGCTAAATCTAATAAGTGTCTATTTATGGAAAATAAAAAAGAGTCATTTGCATATCAATTATACCACCCATGGAACACAAAGTGTTTGTTTTAAAGCATGTTGTCTTCTTAGAGAAAGAGTTTATTCTAAAAGAAAATAATGGGAGCAAGATTCAATTTGATGAAGGTCAAGATGCTCAAATATATGTTGATCAACTAAGTGAACTTGACTATGTTACTCATACAAATGAAGTGTTAACCTTGAGGGGTATTTCCGTCATTTTGATGATAACAAATAATATAGAAATATTGTATTTAACATACTTGTTTTTGTAAGTATATTATACAGGACATGAATTAAAATAGCAAGAATGGAGAATTGGAAGAATAATCATTGAGAAACAAAAATCAAGTAGTAGCATGTTCACTGCCGTGACTCTAGGAGTCACTCCCGTGAAGAAAGTTAACCGTTACCAAAACCAACATTTGAAGTTCACGGCCATGAAGGAAAAACAAACCGTGAAGTAAGCATTTCAGTCACCCCCTTGAATAAAGGTGTCACCCCCATGAAGCTTCATTCAATTTCATCCAGAGAGCTTCACGACTAGAGTCACCACTTGGCTCACGGCAGGGAAGATTGTCACCCCCGTGAATAAAGGTATCACCTCCGTGAAGCTTCATGCAATTTCATCCAGAGAGCTTCACGACTAGAGTCACCACTTGGATCACGGCTGGGAAGATTGTCACACCCATGAATGAGTATGTCACACCCGTGACTCAATATGTCAAAAACATTCCAGAGAGCTTCACGACCAAGGTCACCATTTCAGTCACGGCTTGGGAAGAACTGTCACCCCCGTGACAAGCATAGTCACGCCTGTGAACAATGAAAGAGAAAAATGTCAGACGTGATTTTTGGTTGGTATAACGGCTAGTTTCTTATTTAATGCACCCCAACAGCTATATTCAGCCATAGGAGTATAAATGGAAGTCATTTATGTATTAAGGAACAAGAGGATGATAAGAAAAACAAAAGATTAGCATATACTTCAAATCACAAGCGATCTTGTACTTTCATACTTTGAGAACAAATCAATTCTCTGTAAAAATCTTTTTGCTCCTCATATTTGAGCAATAAAGATTTATAAGTGGTTCTCTCTGTAATCTTTACTCAAGTGAGCTTTGGGTAGTTCTGGGTTAAGAGTAGAACACTTGTAAGGGTTAGTTGTGCAAACCTCCAAAACACAAAGTGTAGGTTGTTTGTGTGAGCCTGTAAAACACAAAGTGTAGGTTGTTTATGTGAGCCTGTAAAACACAAAGTGTAGGTTGTTTGTGTGAGCCTGTAAAACAGAAAGTGTAGGTTGTTTGTATGAGGTTGTAAAACACAAGGAATTGGTTATTGTGTGAGCCATTAAAACACAAAGGATTTATGAGTTAGGTGTGAGCCATTGTGAGAAACACCATAGTTGGGAGTGAGCTTGTAAAACTCCATTGTAACACTTAGTGTGTTAGTGAAACTCCCAATTGCGATTGGGGAGAGGAGTAGGGTTTGTTAACACCCGAACCTCTATAAATCTGTGTGTCAAATTTTCTCTATCCCTTCTAAAATTAACTGTCGATTTCCGCACTTTAAAGTTTAATTTTTAAAACTCCAATTCAACCCCCCCTTCTTGGCTTAATATCTGGGCAACAATTGGTATCAGATCCTTGTCTAGCATCGAAGCCTAAAAAGCGCTAGTAAAGAGTAAGATATGGCCAGTGAAGGATTCTAGAGTCTCAAACCTTACTTTGATGGAACAAATTATACCCATTGGAAGTTTCAGATGGAGACATATCTGGATAATGAAGGAATTGAAGTTTGGGATAGTATTTGAAAAGAATGGACACCACCAATTAGAAGAGAAGTTAATGGTAAAGAAGAAATCCTATCAAGAGATGATTGGACAAAGCCTCAAAGAAGAGCAAATTTCAAAAATAAGAAGGCAATGACAATTCTCTCAAGTTCATTATCTATTGAAGAATGTGGCAGGATACAACACTGTTCAACTGCATATAGCATGTGGAAAACATTAGAAAACTATCGTGAAGGCCACAAAGCCACATGGGATGACGAAAGCTCTTCAAGTGAAAAAGATGATAATGAAAGTGAATAGGTCAACCTATGCTTCATGGCTATTGAGGATCACGTCTCGGACAAAGTAAGATCACTACACTCATATTCTTTCAATAATGATAGTAGTGATAATGATAGTAATAGTGATAGTGACGATGATGATGATGATGAGCAAAGCCTAATAGAAGAATTAAATATAGAATTAGAGAAATATAGAACTAAATTTAGTACCTATAGAAATAATATCTCTAATTTGAAAAATAAGATAGATGGTTTAGAAAAAGAGAACATAAAGCTTAAATCATCTAATGAATCTCTTCAAAAGTCATTAGATGAATACTCATCAAGACCCTCAACAGCTTCACTGTTAAAAGAAAATAATACTTTGAAAAATGAAGTTGAGGAACTTGGAAATTCCATTTCTAAATTTCACAAAGGTAAAGAGAGCTTAGATACTCTCGTTATATCTCAAAGACCACCTTTAGTTAGACATGGTCTAGGATTTAAGGACACATCATCATCTTCTAACAAAACAGTATTTGTTAAGTCTAAAGAACATAACATCTCCACACCTCTTAGAACTGCACCAAGAAATAAGAATGTTAAACCTTCTGTACAGAAAAATAATAATCATGCCTTTATGTATAAGAAGCATGCATCTAGAAAAACGTAAATTAATCATGATTGTGCATGCCATTGTTCTCAAAATTAGTCTAATAGATTTATGGCATTTAAACACAGTGTAAGACCAAAAAGCAAGTTTAGACCTAAACAATGTAATTATTGTATGAAAATAGGTCACATAAATAAACATTGCTGGATAAGGAAGGCTCATTGGGAACCTTCATGTGCTAACCCCCAAGGACCCAAACTCATTTCGGTACCTAAATATCATACTTGATTTGTAATTCTATAGGTATAACTCAAGTCCACAATAAACAAAAATGCGTGGCTAGTAGACAGTGGATGCTCAAGGCATATGACAGGAGACAAAGAACACTTCAATGAAATCAAAAGTATTGATGGAGGTAAAGTTACCTTTGGAAACAATGCAAAGGGTAAGGTAATTGGCACTGGTTCTATTGGTGTTAATGGTACTACTCTTATTAAGGATGTCTTACTTGTTGATGGCTTGAAACATAACTTGTTAAGTGTAAGTCAATTATGTGATAAAGGAAACAAAGTAATCTTCACTTCAAATGAATGTCTTGTAATCTCTATTGATGGTCAAGAAATATTTAAAGGAAATAGAGATATCAATACGTACATAATAAACTTAAATCTAACCATTCCTCTAAGTGTCTTGTGACTACTAGTGATGAATCTTGGTTGTGGCATAGAAGACTTGGTCATGCTAACATGGACTTAATACAAAGTCTCAGCACAGGAGAGCTAGTAAAAGGATTACCAAGAGTTAAATATGAAAAAGGCAAGACATGTGATCCTTGTCAAACAGGAAAGCAACACAAGTCATATTTCAAAGCCAAAAACATAGTAGTGCTCTTGATGATGTTATAAGTAATATGGAAAGACTTGATATTGAAAATGGAAAAGAAGAAAATGATCAAGAAAATACACTTCCTCAAAATCAAAAACAAATGGAACAAGAACTTCCAAAAGAATGGGGAATGAAGAAAGATCATCCAACAGAGCAAATAATTGGTGATCTATCAAGGGGAGTAAGTAGTAGATCTCATTTCAAGCATTTAGTCACTGACATTGCTTTTATTTCATAACTTGAGCCTAAAAACATTGATGAGGCTCTTAATGATGAAAGTTGGGTAATTGCCATGCAAGAGGAACTCAACCAATTTGAGAGAAATAAGGTATGAAACCTAGTACCTAGACCCAAGGATCATCAAATCATAGGTAGCAAATGGGTATTTAGAAATAAATTAGATGGACAAGGGTTAATAACCAGAAATAAAGCAAGACTAGTTGCAAAAGGATATAATCAGGAAGAAGGTATAGATTATGATGAAACATATGCACCTATAGCTAGATTAAAAGCTATAAGAATACTCTTAGCATATGCATGTCACATGAATTTCAAACTTTTTTAAATGGATGTGAAAAGTGCATTTCTAAATGGTTATATAGATGAAGAAGTGTATGTAGAACAACCACCAGGTTTTGAAAGCTATGATTTGCCAAATCATGTTTTTAAACTTTCAAAAACTTTGTATGGTTTAAAACAGGCTCCAAGAGCTTGGTATGAGAGACTAAGTTATTTTTTATTATAAAATAGATTCACAAAGGGAAATGTTGACACTACACTATTCATCAAAAAGCATAAGTATGATATACTAATTGTTCAAATTTATGTTGATGACATAATATTTGGTTCTACTAATGAGCGGCTTTGTCAAGAATTTGCTAAGTGCATGACTAGGGAATTTGAAATGAGCATGATGGGAGAACTTAAGTATTTCCTTGGTCTAAAAATAAAGCAAAGCAATGAGGGCATATTCATCAACCAATCCAAATATGCCAAAGACTTAATCAAAAAATTTGGTATGGAAGGATGCAAAAATGCCAAGACTCATATAAGCACATCAACAAAATTGGACAAAGATGAAAAGGGTAAGAGCATAAATGAAAAGCTTTATAGAGGTATGGTCGGATCACTTTTATATCTCACTGCTTCTAGACCCGATATTATGTACAGTGTTTGCTTATGTGCACTATTTCAATCATATCCTAAAGAATCTCATCTAAATGTTATAAAAAGGATTTTAAGATATTTACATGGAACATTGCATCTAGGTTTATGGTATCCTAGGAATTCATTTTTTTATATTATAGGATATTCAGATGCAGACTATGCTGGTAGTTTTTTGGATAGGAAATGTACTTCAGGTACTTGTCATTTTATTGGAGAATGTTTGGTCTCTTGGTTTAGCAAGAAACAAGTTTAAGTTGCTCTCTCAATTGTTGAAGCTGAATATGTAGCAGTTGGATGTTGTTGTACACAAATTCTTTGGATGAAACAACAACTTAAGGACTATGGTCATGAGATGAACCATATACCTATAAAATGTGACAACACTAGTGCTATAAATCTTTCAAAGAATCCTATTCAACACTCTAGAAGTAAACATATTGACATTAGACACCACTTTATTAGAGATCATGTTCAATATGGAGATGTTGAATTAGAATTTATATACACAGAAAATCAATTAGCAGATATTTTAACTAAATCTCTAAATGAGGAAAGATTTAATTTCATTAGAAGAGAACTAGGAATGATTGATGGATTAACCTTGTGATTGCAAGAATATGAAATTTTAATTGTTGATCTTAAATCATATCACAAGTTATAAGATAGAAATTTTGATGAGAATTCATGTTTTAAGAAGTAGAATCTTTGTTGAAATGATTTAGTCTTGTTGTAGAACTTAATTTCAATTTGATGAAAATTATAGGGGAGTCACGCCCATGACTTAAGAAGCCCAAAGAGGCAGTGTCCTTCACGACTTTGGTTCATGACATGATTCACGGCTTCAAGTAGTGAACCTTAGTTTCACGGCTTGAGTCACGTCCGTGAAAATGGACTTTCACGCCCGTGACGATATTTCACTCCCATGAACAATTACGTTATAAAAACTCACAGAAGCTTTCACGCCTTGTATCACGGCTTGCTTCACGAGCATAAGTAGTGAAATTCAACAGTTCATGCCCGTGACGTTATATTCACCACCGTGACCTATGATCATTCACGCCCGTGATATTCATCGATCATGCCCATGAACTTATTCATGCCTTCATTCACGGGTGGAACACTACTTCAGCAAACCGTGAACATGAACATTCACGCCCCTGAAACCATAAGTCACGCCCGTGAATGTATCGAATATATAAGAAAACAGTCGGTTACAACCTTCATTTCAACTCTCCATCTCCCAAAACCGCTCTCATTTACTATCATTCATTGAGACATAGAAGATTCCGACCCCAAAGACTTGAAATTTCACTATAAATACCACCAAAAGTTCGAATCTTCAGAAGAAATCATACATTTCTAGGGTTTTACATCAAATTTTCTGTCAAAAATTATCTTCAACTCCATCAACAACTAATTTCTTCAAATATGGAGTCTGCTTCATATAAGGGAAAGAGAGATAAGTCCCATGCACCTAAGAGGTATGTAGATTACCTCATGAACCGCATTCCGGAGAGTTGCCATCCTCGGTATGCAATTTTGAATAAGAGACCTCTTTTATCATCAAGGTCCTTCGATTGGCAGACAGTCTGTAGTCTCAGGCTTGAGATGGCTATGACAGAGGAACTACAAGTCTGTCATCTCAAAGAGTTTGTTGAAATTCATCAGCCGACTCTGAGGGAGCCAACGCTAGAATTTCTCAGCACCTTGTAGGTTTCACCAACTGGAGTGGTGAAATTCCAACTCTGCAATAATCCTAACACCCTCAGCGCCCTCGCATTTGGAGAATTGTTCAACCTACCATCAGATGGTGTTCTAAATGAGACTGAGGTTGAATTCTCGGCCCCTCTAGCCTGGACTCATTTTGGATATAATTGTAGCTGGGACGTGAAGAAGACAAAGAGCACTCATCTCGTGGCCCCAATACACAGGTATTTGCATAGGTTCCTAACCTATAGCATTTTTGCTTGGGGAGAAAGTAATGTAACAATCAGAAAGTCAGAGCTCTTCCTCATTGAGATGGCTCACAGGGGAGTCACAGTGGCACTTTCCAGATGGTTTGCAAACCATCTTCTCTCCATTGCCACCAAGCCCACAGGAGATATTTTGATTGGGGCATATGTCACCCATATTGCAGTGAAGCTCAATTATTTGAAGCTGGATGACCATCACTTCAACATTATTCCTGCACATCCTCGAGATAGGTTGGATGTCGAGTCGTTCATCAAGATGGGAGCGGCTGTCAGAATCATTTTTCAGAATGATATATTCTACCGCTTCATTGACACTGTTGGAGAGATTATCTAGGAAGATAATGACACGGAGGATTTTAAAGCAGGCCTCCAGGGAGTCCAGCAGAAAAAGAGGGCTCGGATTGAAGAAGCACCTCTAGCAGTCGAGCAGGACATTGGACAGTCCTCAGCTTCCACACCATCCTTAGCGCAGCAGGTGGTCGACCTCTTGGCACCACGTTTTGAGCAGCTGTAGACTTCCATGGATGAGAGGTTGGAGAAACTCAAGGACTTCATGGAGTCTCGGATGGATAACCTTGAGGCTGAAGTAGCTAGGCTTCGTGATAGGATGTCTGGCTAGGAGATAGGCTAGAGTGTAGCCTAAATTTGATCATTTTTAGCTTGTTTGTCATTTTTATGTTTTGATTGTGTAGGAAATTTTTAAATTTCCTTTCTGAATATTTTAACTTAGTTTGTATCCTTTTCCTTTTTGATATATATATTTGTTCTTGTTTACTTCAATCTTCATATCCTTTTTTATTGATGACAAAAGGGAGAGAAAACTTGCAATATATGATAGGGGAGAATGGTATAGGAATTGGTGAATCAAAAAGTGAATTGACTTTGTATTGGTTTAAAAATCTTGATTCAACATTTCATATTCAAAGTATATAATTGGAAAATTAAGTTTTTATATACCTTAGATATACCCTAAGTATACTTTTCATATACCTTAAAGCAAGTTACAAATAAAAACATGTCATGATATACCTTAAATATACCTTACATATACTTTATATCTTGAAAAGGAATTATGGTATGTATTGGATATACTTCACATATAACTTGCATATACTTAAAATCTAGTTTAATGCTACATCATTATTTACTATTCTTGCACATTATAATTTTTTATCCTAAGTATACTTTGAGGGGGAGACTTCTCAAAATCACATATTGCTAGATTATTTGTCACCATCAAAAAAGGGGAGATTGTTAACCTTAAGGGGTATTTTCGTCATTTTGATGATAACAAATAATATAGCAATATTGTATTTAACATACTTGTTTTTGTAAGTATATTATACAGGACATGAATTAAAATAGCAAGAATGGAGAATTGGAAGAATAATCCTTGAGAAACTAAAATCAAGTAGTAGCATGTTCACTGTCGTGACTATAGGAGTCACTCCCATGAAGGAAAAACAAACCGTGAAGTAAGCATTTCCGTCACCTCTGTGAATAAAGGTGTCACCCCCACGAAGCTTCAGGCAATTTCATCTAGAGAACTTCACGACCAGAGTCACCACATGGCTCAGGGCTGGGAAGATTGTCACCCCCGTGAAGCTTCATGCAATTTCATCAAGAGAGCTTCACCACCAGAGTCACCACTTGGATCACTGCTGGAAAGATTGTCACGTCCGTGAATGAGTATGTCACACCCGTGACTCAATATGTCAAAACCATTACAGAGAGCTTCACGACCAAGGTCACCACTTCAGTCACGGCTTAGGAAGAACTGTCACCCCCGTGACAAGCATAGTCACACCCGTGAACAATGAAAGAGAAAAATGTCAGGCGCGATTTTTGGTTGGTACAACGGCTAGTTTCTTATTTAATGCACCCCAACGGCTATATTCAGCCATGAGAGTATAAATGGAAGTCATTTATACATTAAGGAACAAGAGGATGATAAGAAAAATAAAAGATTAGCATATACTTCAAATCACAAGCTATCGTGTACTTTCATACTTTGAGAACAAATCAATTCTCTGTAAAAATCTTTTTGCTCATATTTGAGCAATAAAGATTTATAAGTGGTTATCTCTGTAATCTTTACTCAAGTGAGCTTTGGGTAGTTCTAGATTAAGAGTAGAACACTTGTAAGGGTTAGTTGTGGAAACCTCCAAAACACAAAGTGTAGGTTGTTTGTGTGAGCCTGTAAAACACAAAGTGTAGGTTGTTTGTGTGAGCCTGTAAAATAGAAAGTGTAAGTTGTTTGTGTGAGCCTGTAAAACACAAGGAATTGGTTATTTTGTGAACCATTAAAACACAAGGGATTTCTGGGTTAGGTGTGAGCCATTGTGAGAAACACCATAGTTGGGAGTGAGCTTGTAAAACTCCATTGTAACACTTAGTGTGTTAGTGAAACTCCCAATTGCGATTGGGGAGAGGAGTAGGGTTTGTTAACACCCGAACCTCTATAAATCTGTGTGTCAAATTTTCTCTATCCCTTCTAAAATTAACTGTCTATTTCCGCACTTTAAAGTTTAATTTTTAAAACTCCAATTCAACCCCCCTTCTTGGCTTAATATTTGGGCAACATGAAGTGACATTTACACCTTCTGAAATACAAGAAGTTCATAGATCAATAAGGATACGCACTATTCCCGATATATTTGGATTTCTCATAAGTGAATAGAATGGCGTATTACTCATTGAGTATGATAAGCTTACAATCTATGAAGAAGCTATAAATAGTTCAGAATTTGACAGATGGCTAAAAGCCATGCAACTAGAGATCGATTATGTGTGTGAAAACCAAGTATGGAATTGGCTGACCCACCTAAAGGGTTATCCATTAGGTGCAAATGGGTCTTTAAGAAGAAGACGGACATGGAAGGTAATACAATTACCTATAAAGCTAGTATGGTAGCCAAAGGATATTGTCAAATACAAGGAGTTGACTATTACTAAACCTTATCTCTAGTTGCTATACTGAAATCTATCAGAATAGTCCTGGCCATTGTTGCTCATTATGATGATGAGATTTGGCAAATGGATATGAAAACAACTTTCCTTAATGTAAATTTGACTTAGGATGTGTACATGACACAACTTAAGGATTTCACATCCAGTGATGAAAAAAAGTATACAAATTTCAAAGATATATTTATGGATTGAAGTAAGCATCCAGGAGTTGGAACATCAGATTTGACAAGACAATTAAAGAGTTTGGTTTCTCATAAAATATGGACGAACCTTGTGTATACAAGAAGATTAGTGGGAATGCAATTGTATTCCTAGTATTGTATGTATATGATATAACTTCTTATAGCAAATCATGTCTTAATTCTTCAATCAGTCAAAATTTGGCTTTCTAAGAATTTATCCATGATAAACCTTGGAGAAGCAACCTATATACTAGGGATTAAGATCTATATAGATAAATCTAAATGGTTGTTTGATCTTTCTTAGTTTACATACATAGATAAGATGCTAAAGAGATTTAGCACGAAACAATCCAAGAGAGAATTAATTCCTATGACTCATGGGATTACCCTTTTCTAAGTCCATGTTCCAAAGATACATGATGAATGGACATCCATGAGTAGAATTCCATACGCTTCAGTTATTGGATCTATCATGTATGCTATGTTATATACTAGACCTAATGTATCATATGCTTTGAGTATCATGAGCAGATATCAGTCAGAACCCAGTGAGGGGCATTGGATGATTGTCAAGAACATCTTTAAGTACTCAAGAATAACTAAGAATGTATTCTTAGATTATAGAGATGGTGAGCTTAGGGTAAGCGGGTATACAAATGCCAACTTTCAATTTGATAAGGATGACTCCAAATCCCAGTCAGGATAGTTTTCATGTTAATTGGTGTTGCAGTCAGTTGGAAGAGTTCTAAATAGGAGATGACTGCATATACCACAACTGAAGTAGAGTACCTTAAAGCTTCAGAGGCAGCTAAGAAAGCGATTTGGCTAAGGAAATTCATCATAGAGTTAGAAGTGGTTCCTATTATTGTTGATCCAATACCCTTGTATTACGATAACAATGTTTCCACCAATTAAAATATAGTTGACCCTTTCACTAAACAACTTCCCCAGAAAATATGGTAGTCATGCACTCGCCTATAGTATAATGTATGAAAGTAATTGGCTTTAGTGTAAGTGGTAGATTGTTAGAGAGATGTCCCAAAAGCAATCATCTTAGGCCCTTGATGTACCCATTTATTATTAATAAAATGCATTTTCATCATATTAATTTTCATTCACATATGAATATAATTTAGATCTTACACCATTCAATGAAGTCCTTGGTATGTGACACAATATGAAGAAACTCATAATGAGATCATGATGGTGAGATAACTATCATATGCAATTGTGTTAATATCTAAATAATCCCTAGTCATAGTATTAATAAGATAGGACACTATTAATCTGGATAGACTAGCACATGTTATACTCATTGACTTGGTCAAACAACTGATCTCATAAGTTGAAGACATGAGATATTTAGAGTTTGTTGGGTTCTTAACGTGCATCACATACATAGCATAATGGAAAGTTAAAATTAATTGAACCCAAAACCATGGAATGCCCTATGAAAATTAAAATTGGATCATACCATCAATATGGGAGAAGTTGATTACCTTTGTTTGCAACTCTTAACCTTCCAAGTTGTGAGCTTTTTCTTCTTTGTTGGGTTGTAGCAAACCACAAAAATCCAAAGCTAAGATTGCCTCTAAGAGTACCATGTGAAGGAAAAAGAAGAAAACCTCTTAGGAGATGGGGTGACAAAAGCCCAAAGTGCTAGAAAATTGTCTTATGAAAGAGAAAAAGGAGAAAAGAAAATTAACTTTTATTTTTCTTAAATGGGCAGCCATGAAATTGACTCTTTAAAAGGAGTATTTATACAATTTCTAGTCCCTTTTAGGATTAGAAAAGGAAAAGCCCTAATGGGCCTATTTTCTTGAGGTATAAGGCCCAATGTTGACCAAGTCAACAATCCAAATCCAATTTGGATTTGCCCCATTTTTATAACTCTTATAAAATGTCCAATTTTCTTTCTTTCTCATTTGGATCTTATCCAAAACCTATTTTAAATTTTCTTCATTCCTCTATGTGTGTGACTTAATAGGTTTTCTGGTCATGTTGGCAGCTCAAGTCTCGAGAGTAATCTGAATCCAATTAGGATTCAACGAGTCAAACATTTTTGACCCATAATGAATATCTAATCAATTTCCCTTGACTTAGCAAATAATGAGCAATATCTAGCAACACATCATGACCACCCAATTAACCAGAAAGTCAATGGTCTCAATATAAACCCTTCCATAGATAATTACCATGCAATTCATCCTTTCACCAAACTATACCTCATTTGGTTCAAAGCAGGGACTGTGTGTCGTCTCCCACTACACTGACTACATCACATCTAGTCCAAATGGTATTAGTTATTATCTATGAGACACATTACTCTTTTAGATATGTCCTTAAAGACCTTCTTCAAGATATGACCACCTTGGCCAAGGATTTCTGAGCAATGATCTCTACAAGAGGTCATAGGTACATTCTCATTCTATCAGGAGTGGTGAATCCTTTATTGACTACTCAACTACCTTTGAATACCAAATGATATACCTAATCGCCATCCTATAAGCGACCTTTGAGAGGCAACGAGGAATGGAGTCAATGTATAGGATTCAGTATCCAAGAAAACCTTAAGCATCTCAAGTCTAAGGATATTTACACCATTGCTATGATGACACTATCACTGAAATTAAATAGATATCCATGTGATTGTCTCATAACAGGTCATCCAATGTACTTACTACTCTTAGCAAGCATTCATATGTTAACTCTAAACATCTCATGTCTTTAGATTTATGAGATTAGTCGCTTGACCTAGTCAGGGAGTATAACATGTGCTAGTCTATCCGTATTGACAATGTCCCATCTTGTTAATTCTATGACTAGGGATCATTTAGGTATAAACACTATTACACATTATAAGAATCTCATCATCATGATCTTATCATGAATTCCTTCATGTTGTGTTACATACCAAAGACTTCATTAAATAGTTTAAGCTCTATATCAATTCATATGCAATGAATACGATATAATAAAATTGCTTTTTATTAATAATAAATAAGTACATCAGGTGCTTAAAGAAATTGCCTTTAGGGCACCTCTCTAACAATCTCCCACTTCTTCTAAGGCCAATCACCATTATGCATTATACCATAGGTGAGTACATGACTATTATGTTTGTTTTAAGGAAGTGGATCAGTAAGAGGATCAACTATATTCTGATAAGTGGAAACTCTCTATTTTTTCATCATGTCTACCTATGATTTCCCAAATCAAATGGTAACGTCTGAGTGCTTGTTTGGATCTTTGATGAGACTGTGGCTCATTTTCTTGTGTAATGGCTCCATTGTTATCACAATACAATGGTATTAGATCAACAATGCTAGGAACCACTTCTAACTCTGTGATGAATTCTCTTATCCAAACTGCTTCCTTAGTTGCTTCAAAAGTCACAATGTACTCTACTTCAGTTGTGGAATCTGCAGTCGTCTCCTGTTTGGAACTTTTCCAATTAACTGCTCCGCCATTCAACTTGAAAACATAGCTTGACTAGGATTTAGAGTCATCCTTATTAGTTTGAGAGCTAGCATCCATAGGGCCATTTACTTTAAGCTCACCATTTCCATAAACTAAGAATGTATCCTTAGTTCCATAAACTAAGAATGAATCCTTAGTTCTTCTCAAGTACTTAAGGATGTTCTTGATAGCCACTAAATGCCCTTCTTCAGGATCTGTCTGATATCTACTCATGACACTTAGAGCATATGATACATCGCGTCTAGTACATAACATAACATGCATGATGGATCCAATCATCGAAGCATATAGAATCCTACTCATGCATGTCCATTCATCTTGTGTCTTTGGACAAATGGACTTAAAGAGGGTAATCCTATGAGTCATTGGAATTAATCCTCTATTGGAATATTCCATGCTAAACCTCTTTAGTATCTTATTTATGTATGTAGACTAAGAAAGACCAAAAAACCTTTTAGATCTATCTCTATAGATCTTAATCCATAGTATATAGGTTTCTTCTCTAAGGTCTTTCAAGAAGAAATTTTTAGAAAGCCAAATTTTGACTGATCGAAGAACTAAGATGTTGTTTCCTACATACAATACAGGAATATGATTGCATTCCCACTAACCTTCATGAAAACACAAGGTTCATATATTTTTTGTGAGAAACTAAACTCTTTGATTGTTTCATCAAATCGGATGTTCCAACTCTTGGATGCTTGCTTCAATCCATAAATGGATCTTTGCAATTTTCATATCTTTTCACTTAATGGAAAACCCTCAGGTTGTGTCATATACACATCCTCAGTCAAATTTACATTAAAGAAAGTTTTTTTCACATCCATTTACCAAATCTCATAATTATAATCAGATGTAATGGCTGGGAGTATCCTGATAGATTTAAGCATAGAAATTAGAGAAAAAGTTTTTTCATAGTCAACACCTTATCTTTGAAGATATCCTTTAGCTACCAACCTATATTACCTTCATGCAAGTCTTCTTCTTGAAGACCCATTTGCACCCAATAGGTTTAATCCCTTCATGTGAGTCAACTAAAATCCATACTTGGTTTTCATACATGGAATCCATCTCTGACTGCATGGCTTTTAGCCACATTTCAGATTCTGAACAATTCATAACTTCTTTGTAGGTAGTAGGCTCATCATCCTCTATGAGCAATATGTCATTTTGTTTGCTTATGAGAAATTCATATCTCTCAAGAATAATATGTATCATACTTGATCTATGAAGTTCTTATGTTTCAGAAGGTGTAGTAGTTACTTACTCTCTAAGAGTAATAGATTAGGGTTCTTTTAATTGATCTACAACTGTTTGAGCATATTGAACTTCATCAAGTTCAATCTTGCTCCCACTACCTTGTTTTAGAAGAAACTCTTTCTCTAAGAAGACAAGATGCTTTGAAACAAATGTCGTTTTGTTCCAAAGTGTGGTAGAATTGATATCCAAATGACTCTTTTGGATGTCCAACAAACAGACACTTATCAGACTTAGCTTATAGCTTATCTGACATCGTCTGCTTCACATAAGCAGGACAACCCCATACTTTCAAGTGAGAAAGAATAGGTTTCTTGTTAGTCCATATCTCATATGGAGTAACCTCAATTGATTTAGAAGCGACTTTATTCAATATATAAATAGAAGTCTCTAGTGCATGACCCCAAAAGGACTTAGACAATTTTGTAAAGCTCATCATCGACCTCACCATGTCTAATAAGGTTCAGTTTCTTGTTTGAGCCACACCATTATGTTGTTGTGTGTAAGGTGGAGTCCATTGAGATAAAATCTCATTATCTTTTAGATAGCCTTGAAACTCTTGGCTTAAGTATTCACCCTTTCATATGATCTAAGTGTTTTAATACTTTTACTAAGTTGTTTCTCTACTTCATATTTGAATTCTTTGAACTTTTCAAAAACGTCAGATTTGTATCTCATCAGATACAAATACCCATATCATGAATAATCATCAATGAAAGTAATGAAGTAGATAAAACCACTTCTCGCATGCACTGATATTGGTCCACATACATCTGTATGTATAAGATCCAATAGCCCATTGGCACATTCACCCTTTCCACTAAAAGGTGATTTTGTCATCTTTCCTAAAAAAACAAGAGACATAATCAAATGACCCTAAATCAGCATTCTTGTGTAACTTAGTCATGCGCCTCTCATTTATATGACCAAAATGACAATGCCATAAATATGATGGTTTTAGGTTATCTATCTTTTGTCTTTTATTATTGACATTGAGAATTGAATTAGACATGTCCAGAATGTAAATCCTATTACATAATGTGCCAGTTCAATAAAGAATATTATTCAACCATATAAAGCAATCATTGCCATTAATAGTCAAATGAAAACCTTTTCTATTTAAACAAGAAATAGAAATAATATTCTTTGTCAAAACTGAAACATAATAACAATTTTCTAATTCTAAAACAAGCCCACTTGGGAGTGTCAATATATAAGTTCCTTTAGCTATTGTAGCAACTCTTGCTCCATTGCTAACATGTAGGTCTGAATCTCATTTCTTAAGCTATTTACTGTTCCTTAGGTCCTGCATATCAGTATATATGTGTGAGCCACATCCGATATCCAATACCCATGCATTATTAATAGAAACCGTATTAACCTCAATAACATAAATACTTGAAGTAGAAGGTGCATCCAATGTCTTATCCTTCTTATTCTTTAAAGACTCCAGATAGGCCTTGCAGTTAATCTTCCTATTGCAATTCTTACCATAATGGAAGTAAGTCCCTTTTGATGTTGTCTTTATGCCTTTCTTCCTCATAATCAATGTAGTTGCATTAGTGATGTCCCTTCTACCATCTTGGAGCTAAAGAGCAGTTTAGATATCTCATATCGCTTAGTTTGAGCTTGCTCATCAAAAATCTCTCTTAGATGATACACAATGGTATTAACATCCATGTTCTCATGTTGCTTTTGAAGCTCGAAAGACATAGAGGCAAGCATAATGCAACTTACCAACTCACTATCATCCACATGCTTCTTATATGCCAACTATTCATCAACAAATGCATCATTAGTAAAAAGGGGAGAGAAGCGGCTCTTCCAAGACATAGGCTTTGCTTTCGGTTTTGAGAACTATTCTCAAATTCCTTAGCCAATTATGGAAGTTCAGGCCAGTTAATTTATTGGAATCGAGAATCGAGCAAAAATTCACATTTGATGTCATGATTCTATCAACCTAGATGTAAAGAAATATCATGTTTAGAGAATGTATTTAAATGCATATTTATTAGGTCTTTAATAAACGTGCATTATAACTCCCACTTTTTATTATGAACCCATAGCCCTCACTATGAATCTGAGAGAACCGTTGGAAGCTCTTCTAGTGGGTCAATATCCAATATCACTAAAAATGACCTTGTGTTTGCCTAACAAGCCATCTTAGGTCAATTGGTAGGTATCTCATACCAATTGCATCATATCATGCAACTATTGAATCATTGGGCTATCAACTCTTGATATGTGCACATCTCATGTACACTTACCCAATACTACCTCTAATTAACATTGACCTTGGGTTTGCCCAACAAACCAATGTAACTAGTTAAAATCGGCCCATTAATCATGAAATCATATTTCGATGGTTTGAACATATTCGTGTAAAGTGGGCTTGGGTTTTCCCAACAACCCATACTCTAAAAGAACTTTGGTTCTTGCCATATTCGTGAAAGGCATTGGCTTTAATATGATTTAAGAGGGATTTCTTTATTTAGGTCTCATCGTGGCAATTTGGCATGCATAATATATCCATTCATCACATATAGATATATAATATAATTACATTAATTATATGGTTATGATTATGGACATAATCTAACATCAATCCTTTGATCCTTGAAATGATTGACTAGGTCTCACCTAGGTAGATGCATGAAATTACAACACCAAAATAGAAAATAATTTTCTATTCTAATGCTCCTTTATTTTTGGCACCATCTTTTTGGCTTCTTGCTCCTTCGTATTTCAATTATATTATAATACTATGTAATCTAATTACATAAATTCTTCATAAGAAAACCTTAAGTTACATTTGAGGGGAGTAAGATGAGAAGAGAAATACAATAGAGAGTGTTGTCTAGATATTGAACCAAGAAGGGGGGTTGAATTGGATATTGAAAATTTAACTTTTGAGTGCAGAAAGAAAAGTTAAGTTTAGTAGGGATAGAAAGATATGACACAAGGATTTCTATAGAGGTTTGGGTATTAACAAACCCTACTCCTCTCCCCAATCTCAATTGGGAGTTTCACTAACACATTAAGTGTTATAATGGAGTTTTACAAGCTCACTCCCAACTATAGTATTTCTAACAATGGATTATACCTAACCTAGAAATCCTTTGTGTTTTAATGGCTCACACAATACAATTTCCTTATGTTTTAAAGGATCATACAAATAACCTTTACCTTGTATTTTAAAGGCTCACACAAATAACCTTTACCTTGTGTTTTAAAGGCTCACACAAATAACCTTTACAAGTGTTGTACTCTTAACCCCAAAATACCCAAAACTCACTTGAGTAGATGATTACAGAGAGAAACACTTACAAATATTTCTATAATGCTCAAAGAATGATGAGCAAAAAGATTTTCACACAGAATAAATGTTTGTTTTGAAAATATCAAATGCACAAAATGGCTTACAACAAGATTTTGATTCAAAATATTAGCTATTCTCTTATTCTCTTGTACTCCTCTTGTTCTGGATGCATAAATGACTTTCATTTATACTTCCATGGCAAATTCTAGCCATTAGAATGCATTTAATATGGAACTAGCCATTGCACCAACTCTTATTATCGCGCCTGACATGTTTCTCTTTCATCTTTCACGGTCGTGAATATGTGTGTCACGGTCATGACTATTCTTCCAAGCCATGACTTAAGTGGTGACCTTGGATGTGAAGCATTCTGGAAGGATTTGAAGTGTTGGATCACGGGCGTGACATTATATCTTCATGGGCGTGACATCCTTCCAAGCCGTGGTCCAAATGGTGACTCTAGTCGTGAAGCTCTCTGGAAGAATTTGTCATGTCTTTTCACAGGCGTGACTTTTATTCACAGGCGTGACTGAAATGTTCATTGACGGTTGTTATCATTCTTCATGGCCGTGAACTTTAAATGTTGGATTGTTGGCGCTAAGCTTCATTACGGGTATGACATATAAGGTCACGGGCGTGAACATGCTATTTCTTCAATTTTATCTTTTTAAGATTAATCTTCCATTCTCCATTCTTGCTATCATGTTCCATACCCTATTCAATAGACTTAGAAAACAAGTATGTTAAATACATTATTGCTATTTTTTTTGTTAGCATCAAAATGATTGAAATACCCCTCAAGGTTCAACAATCTCCCCCTTTTTGATGGTGACAAATAATCTAGCAATATGTGCTTTTGAGAAGTCTCCCCCTCAAAAGATGCTTAGGATAAAAATGCTCAGGTGCAAGAATTGTAAAGAATGATGAAGTGTAGCATCCATATATGCTTCTTAGTTTTAAGTATATGCAAGTTATATGCAAGATATATCCAATGTATACCAAAATTCTTCTTTAAAGCAAATTATATTTATGCCAAGTATATTTAAGGTATATGAAGAGTATATCAAGTGCATATTCATTCATGTAACTTGCATCAAGGTATATGCAAAGTATACTTAAGACATATTTAAGGTGTATGAAGCTCATTTGCATACTTGCATATTCATTTTGATTGAAAATAAGTATTGCTCTTAACTTTAAACAATATATTGCTAGGTTCTCCCCCTTTTGGCATCAACAAAAAGAATAACAAAAAGATAAAACATTATGGAAAACAAAAGTAAATATATTAATGTAGAAAAAACCAAATACAAAAGTAGTTGAAATTCTGAAAGGAAATTTGAAATTCCTATAACAAACAAGCTAGAAAATAACACATCTAACATAAAATCTAGATGGACATCCTATCTCTAAGGTGAGCTACTTCCGCCTTGAGGCTCTCCATGCGAGAATCCATGAAATCCTTGAGGTTCTCTAACCTCTCATCCATTGAAGCCTGCAATTACTCAAACCGTGGTGCCAAGAGGTCAGCCACTTGCTGAGCCAGGTTTGGTGTGGAGGCAGAGGATTGTCCAATTTCCTGCTCAACCTCTGGAGGTGCCACTTCAACTCCAACTCTCTTCCTCTACTGGATTCCTAGGAGGCCAGCTTTGAAGTCATCTGAGTCATTGTCCTCCCAAATGATCTCACCAGCAGTGTTAGTGAAGCGGTAGTAGATGATGTTCTCAAACACTGTACGAACAACCACTCCCATTTTGATGAAGGACTCGACATCTAGTCGGTCTCGAGGATGTGCTAGTATGAGATTGAAGTGGTGTTCATCTAACTTCAAGTATATGAGCTTCATGGCGATGTGAGTCATGTACCCACCAATCAGAATGTCTCCAGAGGGCTTGGTGGCAATTGACAAAAGATGGTTTGCAAACCATCGAGATAAAGCCACTGTTAGGCCTCTTCGGGCCATCTCTAGGAGAAAGAGTTTTGACTTTCTAATCGAGCCATTGCTATCTTCTCTGGAGAAAATGCTATAGGTTAGAAACCTATGCAAGTACTTATGCACTGGGAATCGAAGGTGGGTGCTCTTCATCTTCTTGACATCCCAGCTGCAGTCAAGCCCGAAGTGAGTTCATGCCTGAGTAGCATAGAACTCCACTTCACTCTCATTTAGGATTCCATCAGAGGGAAGGTTGAGCAAGTCTCCAAACTCTGTGGCAGAGAGGGTGTTCGAATGCTTGCAAAGATTGAATTTCACCTTGCCGGTAGGAAATACTTGCAAGGTGCTCAGAAATTCTAAAGTTGGCTCCCTCAGAGTTGGTTGATGGATATCAACAAATTCATTCAGATGACAAGCCTAGAGTTGTTCCGTCATGCTTGTCTCGAGGCCGAGTTTACGGATGGTTTGCCACTCAAATGATCTAGAGGAAATGAGTGGCCTTTTCTTGAGCACTGAGTATCTAGGATGACAATGTTCCGGAATAATGTTTAAAAGGTAATCTGTGTAGCTTCTTGGAGCATGAGACTTCTTTCTTGTGCCTTTGGAGTAACCGATTTCCATTTTGATTGAAAAAATAAACTTTTGAAGAGTGAGAAATTGATATAAATTTTGGAGTAAAACCAAAGGTGATGTGATTTCTGATGATGGAAATGGTTTTTGAAGATATTTATAGATGGAATGAGTTGCTAGGGGGCTGGAATCTTCCAATTAGTAGTCAATAGTGATAAATGAGAGAAGTTGAGAGATGTTGGAGAGTTGGAATGAGAGAAATAATGGTAGAAACGTTATATAGCCGACATCTTCACAGGCATGAAAAATGAAGTCACAGGTGTGAAGTGTCGTGTTCACAGTTTGCTTAAGAGACATTCTACCCTTGAAGAGAGAGGTGAAATTATTCACGGTCATAAAATTTAAAGGTAACGGGCGTGAATGATGAACTATCATGGTGGTAACAGATGAGTCACGAGCATGATCGTGAAACAAAGCGTGACACAGAGCGTGAATGCTTCTGTATGTTTTTGGTGGAAATGTTCACAGTCATGAAAAAGCATCACGGGCATGAACAAAGGGTTTCGCGGGGGTGAATGAAAAAGGTTATGGTCGTGAAACATAGTCTTCACTACCTTCAGCCGTGAAGCATGTTGTGAAGCAAGTCGTGAAAGCTACTGGTTCTTTTAGCGATTTAGTTCACAGGCATGAATTTCCTATAATTCTTATTAAATAAAATTAAGTTTAAAACAAGACTAAAGAATTTCTAAGGAGCTTCTATCCCCTATAACATATATTTCCATCAAATTAGCTACCCTATTTCTAAAAATAAGATTATCACTCAAGGTTTGACAATTTTGGCAATCACAAAGTTAATCCATCAATCATACCAAGCTCTCTTTTTATGACGTTAAATCTTTCCTTATTTAGAGACTTAGTTTAGATATCTGCCAGTTGATTTTCTGTGCTTATAAATTCCAATACAACATCTCCATATTGAACATGATCTCTAATAAAATGATGTCTTATGTCAATATGCTTACTTCTAGAATGTTGAATGGGATTCTTAGATAGATTTATAGTACCTGTATTGTCACATCTAATAGGTATATGGTTCATACTATGACCATAGTCCTTAAGTTGTTGTTTCATCCAAAGGATTTGTGTACAACAACATCCTGCTGCCACATACTCTGCTTCAGCGGTAGAAAGAGCAACTGAAACTTGTTTCTTGCTAAACCAAGAAACTAAGCACTCTCCAATAAAGTGACAAGTACCTAAAGTACTTTTTCTATCTAAAAGACTTCTAGCATAATCAACATCTGAATATCCTATAATGTAAAAGGATGAATTTCTATGATACCATAAACCTAGATACAATGAACCATATAAATATTTTAGAATTCTTTTTACTACATTTAAATGAGACTCTTTTGGACATGATTGAAAGCGTGCACATAAGCATACACTATACATTATGTCGGGTCTAGAAGCAGTAAGATATAAAAGTGATCCGATCATACCTCCATAGAGCTTTTCATTAATGCTCTTACCCTTTTCATCCTTGTCCAATTTTGTTGATGTGTTCATTGGAGTCTTGGCATTCTTGCATCCTTCCATTCCAAATTTCTTAAGTAAGTCTTTGGCATATTTGGATTGGTTGATGAATATGCCCTCATTGCTTTGTTTTATTTGTAGACTGAGAAAATATTTTAGCTCACCCATCATGCTCATTTCTAATTCCTTAGTCATACACTTAGCAAATTCTTGACAAAGCAATTCATTAGTAGACCCAAATATGATATCATCAACATAAATTTTAACAATTAGAATATCATGCTTTTGCTTTTTAATGAATAATGTAGTGTCAAAATTCCCTTTTCTAAAGTTATTTCCTAAAAGAAAAGAACTTAGTCTTTCATACCAAGCTCTTAGGGCTTGTTTCAAACCATATAAAGCTTTTGAAAGTTTAAATACATGATTAGGAAATTCATAGCTTTCAAAACCTGGTGGTTGTTCTACATATACTTCCTCTTCTATAAAACCATTTAAAAAGTCACATTTTATATACATTTGAAAGGGTTTGAAATTCATGTGGCATGCATATGCTAAAAGTATTCTTATGGCTTCTAATCTAGCTACAGGAGCATAGGTCTCATCATAATCTATTCGTTTTTCCTGATTATATCCTTTTGCAACCAATCTAGTCGTATTCCTAGTTATTAAACCTTGTTCATCTAGTTTATTTCTAAATACCCATTTGTTTCCAATAATTTGATGATCCTTGGGTCTAGGTACTAAGGTCCATACCTTACTTCTCTCAAATTGGTTGAGTTCATCTTGCATGGAAATCACCCAACTTTCATCATTAAGAGTCTCATCAATATTTTTAGGCTCAATTTGAGAAATAAAAGCAAAGTTAGAGACAAAATGTTTGAAATCAGATCTAGTACTTACTCCCCTTGTAGGATCACCAATGATTTGCTCTTTGGGGTGATCTTTTGTCAGTCTACATTCCTTTGGGAGCTCTTGCTTGTTTTCCTCTTGAGCTTGAGGTGGAGAATCATCTTGATGTGAATCTTCTTGATCATTATCTTCTTTTCCATTTTCAAGATCAAGTCTTTTCATGGTACCTACAACATCATCAAGAACACTTCCTTTCACAAGATTAAGTCTGCTAGATTCATCAAAAACAACATGCATAGATTCTTCAACAGTTAATGACTTTTTATTAAATCCTATATATGATTTGCTAGTCGTAGAATATCCTAAAAAGATACCCTCATCAGATTTAGAGGCAAATTTTCTAAGGTTGTCCTTGGTATTAAATATGAAGCACTTGCATCCAAATACTCTAAAGTATGATATCATGGGTTTTCTTCCATTACATAGCTCAAATGAAGTTTTATTTAGGAGAAGTCTTTTGAAAACTCGATTTGAAATATAACAAGCAGTATTTGTGGCTTCTGCCCAAAAGTAAGTTGGTAAACCATACTCATTGACCATTGTTCTAGCCATTTCAATTAAAGTTTGATTTTTTCTTTCAATTACCCCATTTTGTTGAGGTGTCCTAGGAGATGAAAAATTCTGTGAAATGCCATGTTCAAGACAAAAACTTCCAAAGTTTTCATTTTCAAATTCTTTGCCATGGTCACTTCTTATTCTTGAAATGCAATATCCTTTTTCATTTTGAACTCTTTTAGCAAAAATTTTGAAATTTTCAAAAGCATCTCTTTTGAGCTAAGAAAATTACTGAAGTAAATCTAGAGTAATCATCTACGCTGACAAAGGCATAGTGTTTACCTCCTAAGCTTGCAATTCTAGTAGGTCCAAATAAATCTAGATGTAGGATTGTAGAGGTTTTGAGGTACTTACTATGTTTTTGGATTTGAAGGATGACTTGTGTTGCTTCCCTCTTTGGCAAGGTTCACATGTCTTGTCTTTTTTAAATTTGACTTTTGGCAGTCTTTTTACTAGTTCTCCTGTGCTGAGGCTTTGAATTAAGTCTATGTTTGCATGACCAAACCTTCTATGCCATAGCCAAGATTCATAACTTGTAGTCACAAGACACTTAGAGGAATGGTTAGATATTTTGAGTAAGTCTATTATGTAGGTATTGACATCTCTATTTCCTTTAAATATCTCTTGACAATTAATAGAGATTACAAAACATTGGATGGAAGTAAAGGTCACTTTATTTCCTTTATCACATAATTGACTTACACTCAACAAGTTATGTTTCAAACCATCAACAAGACATCTTTAATAAAAGTAGTACCATTAATACCAATAGAACCAATGCCAATTACCTTACCCTTATCATTGTTTCCAAATGTAACTTTACCCCCATCAATACTTTCGATTTTATTGAAAAGTTCTTTGTCTCCTGTCATATGCCTTGAGCATCCCCTGTCTACTAGCCAATAATTTTTGTTTATTATGGACTTGAGGTATACCTATAGAATCACAATTCAAGTATGGTTTTTAGGTACCCAAATGAGCTTGGGTCCTTGGGGGTTAGCACATAAAGGTTCCCAATGAGCCTTCCTTATCCAGCAATGTTTATTTATGTGACCAATTTTCATACAATAATTACACTGTTTAGGTCTAAATTGCTTTTTGGTCTTACAATGTCTTTAATAATTACATTGTTTAGGTCTAAATTGCTTTTTGATTGCGATATTTCTATTAGACTGAGTTTGAGAACAATGGCATGCACAGTCATGATTAATTGGTGTTTTTCTAGATGCATGCTTTTTATACATAAAGGCATGATTAGCCTTTTGAGATTTCTTTCTTAGGCTTACCAATCTTTGATTATTCCTCTTGTGCATAGAAGATTTAGTGAGGTTCACTTGACTTAACAAAAGTAGTTTTGTGAGAAGATGATGATGTGCCTTTAAATCAGAGACCATGTCTAATTAAGAGTGATCTTTGAGACACAATGAGAATATCTAAGCTCTTATTTCCTTTGTGGAATTTTGAAATGGAGTTTCTAAGTTCCTCAACTTCATTTTTCAAACTATTGTTTTCTTTAAGCAAGGATTTAGTTGAGGGTTTTGAAGAGTATTCATCTAATGAATTTTGAAGAGATTCATTAGATGATTTAAGCTCAAAGTTCTCTTTTCTAAAACATCCATTTTGATTTTCAAATTAGAAATGATATTTTTATAAGTATTGAATTTACTCCTATATTTCTCTAGTTTTAGATTCAATTCTTCTATTAGGCTTTGCTCATCATCATCATCTTCACTATTACTATCATTATCACTACTATCATTATTGAAAAAGTATGAGTGAAGTGATCTTACCTTATCTGAGACATGATCCTCTATAGCCATGAAGCATATGTTGACCTCTTCGCTTTCATTTTCATCTTTTTCACTTGAAGAACTTTCATCATCCCATGTGGCTTTGTGACCTTTCTCCCCATTGTCTCTCTGGTATTTTCTCTTATGCTTCTTGAGCCTTGGACATTCCGGCTTAATATGCCCTTTCTTTCCACATTCATAGCACTTTACCTCTTATTTACTTCTTTCTACATCATTAGAAGTCTGTTTGAGGTTTATTTGCCTGAATTTTCTAGAGTTGCTAATTCTCTTTTCAATAATTCTTTTCAACCTTCTTGAGAGCATAACAATGTCCTCATTTGCATCATCACTCATTTCTTCATCATCTTCAACTTCTTCTAGATTTTGAAGTAGAGGCTTTTTGTGCTAGAGGCTTTCTTTTTTCTAGCTCTACTTCAAGCTCTCTATCTCTTTTCACTGCCATTTCATGTGTGAGAAGTTTGCCAATAAGCACATCAGTATTCATGATGCTCATGTCTTCATTTGCTTCTTCTATACCGGCAACTCTTGAACCGTAATCTTTGAGAGGGAGACTTCTCAGGACTTTGTTATTTACATCTTCCAAGCTCAGGTGCTTCCCAAGTTTTCTCATGCCATTTATGATATCTAGAAGACGATTGGTCATGTCAGTGATTGACTCATATTCTGAAGTAAAAAGTTGAATCTTCTTGGATTTAACTTGCTTAGTTCCTTCATGATAGTCTTCCAATGTTTTCCACATATTGTAAGTTGTTGGGCAGTGTTGTATTCTACCACATTCTTCAATGGATAATGAGCTTGAGAGAATTGCCATTGCCTTCTTATTTTTGAAGTTTGCTCTTCTTTGAGGCTCTGTCCAATAATCTCTTGATAAGATTTCTTCTTCACCATCAACTCCTCTTCTAGTTGGTGGTGTCCATTCTTTTCGAACACTATCCCAGACTTCAATTCCTTCACTATCCAGATATGTCTCCATTTGAAACATCCAATGAGCATAATTTGCTCAATCAAAGTAAGCTTTGAGACTTTGGAATCCTTCATTGGCCATATCTTGAGCTTTACTAGCGTTGTTTAGGCTTTGATGCTAGACTTAGCTCTGATACCAATTGTTGTCCAGATATTGAACCAAGAAGGGGGGTTGAATTAGATATTGAAAATTTAACTTTTAAGTGCGGAAAAAAAAGTTAAGTTTAGTAGGGATAAAAAGATATGACACAAGAATTTTTATAGAGGTTCGGGTGTTAACAAACCCTACTCCTCTCCCCAATCTCAATTGGGAGTTTCACTAACACACTAAGTGTTACAATGGAGTTTTACAAGTTCACTGCCAACTATGGTGTTTCTAAAAATGGATCACACCTAGAAATTCCTTGTGTTTTAATGGCTCACACAATAACCAATTCCTTGTGTTTTAAAGGCTCACACAAATAACCTTTACCTTGTGTTTTAAAGGCTCACACAAATAACCTTTACCTTGTATTTTAAAGGCTCACACAAATAACCCTTGCAAGTGTTCTACTCTTAACCCCAAAATACCCAAAACTCATTTGAGTAGATGATTATAGAGAGAAACACTTACAAATCTATAATGCTCAAAGAATGATGAGCAAAAAGATTTTCACATAGAATAAATGTTTGTTTTGAAAATATCAAATGCACAAAATGGCTTACAACAGGATTTTGATTCAAAATATTAGCTATTCTCTTATTCTTGTACTCCTCTTGTTCTAGATGCATAAATGACTGGCATTTATACTTCCATGGTGAATTATAGCCGTTAGAATGCATTTAATATGGAACTAGCTGTTGCACCAACTCTTATTGTCGCCCCTGACATGTTTCTCTTTCATGTTTCATGGTCGTGAATATGTTTGTCATGGTTGTGACTATTCTTCCAACCCGTGACTTGAATGGTGACCATGGACATGAAGCATTCTGGTAGGATTTAAAGTGTTGGATCACGGGTGTGACATTATATCTTCACGGGCATGACATCCTTCCAAGCTGTGGTCCAAGTGGTGACTCTGGTCATGAAGCTTTCTGGAAGAATTTGTCATGTCTTTTCACGGGTGTGACTTTTATTCAATGGCGTGACTGAAATGTTCATTCACGGTTGCTATCATTCTTCATGGTGAACTTTAAATGTTGGATTGTTGGTGCTAAGCTTCATCACGGGCATGACATATAAGGTCACAGATATGAACATGCAATTTTTTCAATTTTATATTTTTAAGATTAATCTTCCATTCTCCATTCTTGCTATCATGTTCCATACCCTGTTCAATAGACTTAGAAAACAAGTATGTTAAATACATTATTGCTATTTTATTTGTTAGCATCAAAATGACAGATATATCCCTCAAGGTTCAACAGAGAGAAAAGAGAAGGTAGCGACTCGCAAACCCTATTTACCAAAAAAACAAAATTCCATGCATAATCAATCACATTGGTCAAGTCCATAATCATACCATCATGCCATTCCATTCACCCATAGCATGCATTCTCTAATGCATTATTAAAAGAAATCATTGAAGTAACAATTTGGGTTCCTTTTGTTTCAACTCTTGAAACATTATTTTGATTATTTGGCCTTTAATGAAATTCATTATTTAATCTCATTAAATAATCATATGATCATTTAGAAACACTTTCTAAAAGGAAATCATGCAAATTAGGCATACATTTGATCATATTAAAAAGTTTCCTAAAATTGCTTACTATGCAACTAGGTTATTACCAATTTAACGCATGCAATAATTAAATCCGAATTTAATAATTAAATCTCATTTAATATTAAATACAAATATGACCAGTTGTTAATTTGTAATTAAATTACTTTAATTAATTATTAGTTTGATTCCAAATAGGATTAAACAATCCTAGTTACAATTGCATTCTAGAATCCTAGTCAAACTAGGACTTTGAAAAGCATTTTTTAGTTCAAATCAATTTGCATACAAAATTTCCAAAATTTCCATAATTCATTTTCAACATTATAATTAACTTAGAATCAGTTTAAACTAATTAAATTCATTGATTAGATAATCTAAATCATTCGTCATTCAATTACAAACTAATTATACAAAAATTGATTAAATTGAATCATACATGAATTAGGATTTTTTAGGAATTTAACTACGAATTTAATTCAACTTCAACATGAAATTGACATCAAAATAACATCATGAATATCTCATAAACATGAATTATGGTTCTGATCATTAGTTTACTACCATTAAATTAATTTACACAAAATAGTCCCATCACATGGTAAGGTTCTCAACCCAGTTATATATTTTGTTTGTTCTTTGATCAAAAAAATTTTTTGTAGCATTATAGGTGCTTTAAAGAAGTTAAAATACATTATAAATATTTCATAAACATGTTTGATTAATCAAATTAATAAACCAAATTCGAATAGCCCCTCAAACAACTCAATTGGAACAACTATGTTTCACAAACACTAGAAATTCAACCAACTATGCATAACTACAAATTTCATATTCAAATCAAATTCAAACCTTTTAATTATCATCAAAAACATATCTTATTATCATATTAACATGTCATTGAATTAAAATTAAAATTTGAGGCTAAATAGAATCAAATTCTATTTCAATAAAAAAGAGGAAATTCAAGTTGTTCTTTAACAATCAATCTCATTGATACTTCAATTTAAATTTAATTTACATAGGGTGGCTTTGATACCGATGTTGGGTTCGTAACAAACATCATATACATGGTACAGTAGAAAATTAAAATTAATTGAGCCCAAAACCATGGAACACCCCTTGAACATTAAAATTGGATCACATCATCAATATGAAAGAAATTGATTACCTTTGTTTGCAACTCTTGATCTTCCAAAATGTGAGCTTTTCCTTCTTTGTTGGGTTGTAGCAAACCATAACAATACAAAGCTAGGATTACATCTAAGCGTATCCACATGAAGGAAGAAAAAGAAAACCTCTTAGGAGATAGGGTGATAAAAGTCCAAAGTGCTAGTCATGGAAAATTATCTTATGAAAGAGAAAAGGGAGAGAAGAAAAATAACTCTTATTTGTCTTAATGGGGCAGCCACGAAATTGACTCCTTACAAGAAGTATTTATACACTTTTTAATCCCATTTAGGATTGGAAAATGAAAAGCCCTAATGAGCCTATTTTTCTAAGGTATAAGGCCCAATGTTGATTTGGATTTGCCTCATTTTTATAACTCTTATAAAAGGCTCAATTCTCTTTCTTTCTCATTTGGATCTTATCCAATACCCATTTTACATTTTCTTCATTCCCTCTATGCATGCGACCTAATAAGTTTTCTAGTCATGTTGGAAGCTCAAGTTTTGAGAGGAATCCTAATCCAATTAGGATTCTACAAGTCAAACACTTTTGCCCATAATGAATTTCTAATCAAATTTTCTTAACTTAGCAAAACATGAGCGGTATCGAGCAACATATCATGACCACCCAATTAACCAGAAATTCAATGGTCTGACTATAAATGCTTCCATAGACAATTACCATGCAATTCATCCTTTCATCAAACTATACCTCATTTGGTTCAGAGCATGGACTGTGTGTCATCTCCCACTAGACTGACTACATCACATCTAGTCCAAATGATATTAGTTCTTATCTATGAGAGTCATTACTCTTTTAGATATGTCCTTGAAGACCTTCTTCAAGACATGCCCACATTAGCTAAGGATTTCTGAGCAATCATCTCAACAAGAGGCTATAGGTATTCTCTTCTTCTATCAGGAGAGGTGAATCCTTTATTGACTACTCAATTACCTTCGAATACCAAATGCTATACCCAATCACCACCATATGAGCGACATCTGAGAGGCAACGAGGAATGTAGTCAAAGTATAAGGTTGAGTATCCAAGATAACCTTGAGCATATCAAGTCTAAGGATACTTGCACCATTACTATGATGAGACTATCACTGACATTGAATAGATATTTATGTGATTGTCTCATAGTAGGTCATCCAATGTACTCATCCATATATTAACTCTAAACATCTCATATCTTTAACTTTATGAGATCAGTTGCTTGACCTAGTCAGGGAGTATAACATGTGCTAATCTATCTGGATTGACAATGTCCCATCTTGTTAATCCTATGACTTGGGATCATTTAGGTATAAACACAATTACACATGATAAGAATCTCATCATCATGATCTGATCAAGAATTCCTTCATGTTGTGTTACATACCAAGGACTTCATTAAAGAGTTTAAGAACTATATCAATTCATATGCAATGAATACCATATAATGAAAATGCCTTTTATTAATAATAAATAATTATATCATGTGCTTAAAATGATTGCCTTTAGGGCACCTCTCTAACAGAGTTAACAAGCGAATGTTTACTAGAGTAGTAAAGTATATTAGATGACTTGCTATAAGACAAATATATGGATATCTATTCAATGTTAGTGATAGTCTCATCACAGTAATGGTGCATATATCTTAGACTTAAGATGCTTATGGTTATCTTGGATACTAAATCCTATACTTTGACTCCATTCTTTGTTGCCTCTTAGAGGTCATTCATAGGGTGGTGATTGGGTATAACATGAGGTATTTGAAGGTAGATGAGTAATCAATAAGGAATTTACACTCCTAACAAGAGGAGAGTACACCTATGGCCTCTTGTAAAGATCCTTACTTAGAAATCCTTAGCCTTGGTGGACAAATCTTGAAGAAGGTCTTCAAGGACATGTCTAATAGAGTAATGAGTTTTACAGACAAGAGCTAAAATCATTTGGACTAGATATGAAGCAGTTAGTCTAGTGGGAGTTAACACACAGACCATGCACTGAACCAAATATGCTATGAACCAAATGTCTATGAAAGGGTTTACAATCAAACCACTAACTAATTGATTAATTAGGGCAATGATTTGTTGCTAGATACCACTCATGATTGGCTTGAAATTCATATGATGATTTGAGCTGCTAACATAATCAGGAACTAATAGGTCATACGCATAGAAGGTATAACACCCTCCGATATAGCCGAGAAAACCTCCCAACTATACCGATGGATGCTATTGGTTATTTTGTGGAAAATTGATTAAACTAAAACTTTTCATATTTAAAACCTATTTAGCATAATTATGCATTTAAGGTATCAAAATCCATTATAATATTAAAACTTCCAATCCATCGATCGATAATAACATCAAATATGTTTTCGGCTTCATTAGCCTTATTTTACAAATATATTATAATAAATATCATTACATGTTCTTAAAACCAAGACATGTAAAACAAAACCTATAATCCCATGACATAACAAAAATACATAATATGCTATGAATGTAAACACACCTCACACTGGGTGCACTCTGATTGAACTCTAGGGCTCACGACTCTTCTAGTCAACTATTGTCTACTAGCTCCTAACCTGTGTGTAGGAAACCCACACATTAAGTAAACTAATGCTTAGAGGTATATATGTGGATAAAAATTCTATATTTAAATAAAGTCATACAATGTCATGACATTAGCCTTATGATCATTCTTAGAATAATACATTCTAGCCATTTCATGCTTTAATGTCATACCAACATGCATATCTTACCATAGACATACTATAGTAATTCATGTATACCATACACATATACATATATCACATTTCCAATTACCATATCAATTACCTAATATTTACATTACATTATATTTTGTAATTATTATTCATCATTGCACCTATTCCTACCTCAAAACTTATAACTTATTACATTAGTTTTAATTGGCCCAAGCTCTCTAAGCTTCCATTATTACACATGTTTTGCCCTACAACTCTAAACTTGACTATCTGAATGCGGGATATGAGACAGGAGTACTCACAATCCAAGCTTAAGGCACTCAACTCATAACTTGAAACAGCTCATCCAAGCCCCTCAAGTTAATGACACTCAACAACCCGAGCTTAAGGCATGTTGCCTGAGAATAATATAGCATGATAGCAAATTTAGCATCAAGTGTGCTCATATACCAATATTTAACCACTTATCCTTAAATCATATCAAAGTAACTCATACGATATCATTCTCCTCCTTCAATGGTATACCATCTATCATATGACAAGTCCAAGACTAGAGAACTGGACATTTAACTCATAACCTTTTATCTTTCAATTCATTTTTTCACATGTTATTACTATCATTATATGCCATTTAAACATTCTCATACCAATACATAAATGTCAAATCATATATTCCACATGTTATTTTCCATGTATACATATATCCCATAACATGTATTTAAAAAACCATCAATATGTAGGGTTTTGAAGATGAATCTCATTCATAAATGCAGTGGAAATTTAAAATTTTCAAAACACAAAACATGGATTTTACTTATGTCATTAAAACTAATTCATCAAAATATAAAAAATGTCTCTAATATTAATCCATGCACAAATGTGAGAAAAAACTACAAGAGAAATGGTTGAACACATCTCAAAGTGCTAACAATGGTGTATGCTCTATTTTGAGAGAATATGAAAAATAACTATTATTTTTCATTTTGAATTTATTTAATTTCTAAAACCGATATTCTGACTTTTGAATTCTTCAAAATTATTTGTACCCCAAAATTAGTCTAAGTGTAAAGTGCACAAGATAAGGGGAGGAATTTTGGTAGTTTTGTCTTAATTGGCTAATTAAGGCCAATTAGGCTAGCTGCTAGCCATTGGCCAGATGGCCTACGCAGGCATATGAGCCCCCGAAGCGATTTTTCCATATGATCTCATTGCCATCCAATCCGAAATAATTATCTCATATTTTTGGATCCTATCTAAGACCATTTTACTCATTCTTTAAATCTCCAATGTGTGAGACCCATTAGGTTACTGGTTATGTTCGCCACTTAAAATAACAATTAATTTAAGCAAGTCATGAGAGGCATTTAGCAAAATATTATGACCCCCAATTGACCAGACAGTCAGTGATTTGACTATGAACCTTTCCATAGACAATTTTCATCTAATTAATCCTTTCACCATTCTATACCCCACTTGGTTCAGAGTATGGACATATGTTAACTTCCATTAGACTGACTACGTCACATCTAGACAAAGTAATGTTAGTTCTTTTCCTTGAGGCTTATTACTCCATTAGATATGTCAATGAAGATTATCTTTATGACATTTCCACTCTGGCTAGAGATTTCTGAGTAATGACCCTGACCAGAGGCCATGGGTATACATTTTTTCTATCAGGTATGGTAAATCTTTTGTTCATTACCCAATTACCTTCACATACCTCAAGTTGTACCCAATCACCACCCTATGAGAAACCTCCTTGAGGCAATAAGGAATAACGTCAAAGTATAAAATCAGTATCCAAGATATCCTTGAGTACCTTAAGTCTAAGGATACTTGCATCATTGCTATGATGAGACTATCACTAACTTTTGAATAGATTATCCATATGATTGTCTCATAGCAGGTCATCCAATGTACTTAGCTATACTTAGCAAACATCCACATATTAACTCTAAACATTTCATGTTTACAGATTATGAGATCCACTGCTCGATCCAATCAATGAGTATAACATGTGCTCTTTTATCTAGATTAACAATGTCCTCTATCATAATCGTATGACTAGGGATAATTTAGATACTAACATAATTACATATGATAAGAATCTCAATATCATGATCTCATCATGATTTCCTTCATGCTATGTTATGTATCAAGGACTTCATTAATTGATTTAAGATCACTATCAACTCATATATCAAATGAATATCAAATTAATGAAAATGTCTTTAATTAATCAAATAAATTTGTACAATAAGTGCTAAAAGTAATTGGCTTTAGAGCACTTCTCTAACAATCTCCCACTTGAACTAAAACCAATTGCCTTTGTATTTAATTCCATGAGCGAGTACATAAGAATCATATTTCTTTTGGAGAAGTGGCTTAGTTAAAGGATCATCAATATTCTAATAAGTGGGCACTCTTTCTATCTTTACATCATTCCTACCAATGATTTCTCTAATCAAATGGTATCTTCTGAGCACATGTTTGGATCTGTGATGAGACCGTGGCTTATTTGCTTATGTAATGGCTCCATTATTGTCACAATATAGTTGTATTGGATCAACAATGCTAGGAGCCACTCCAAGTTCCGTGATGAATTTCTTTATCCAAATTGCTTCCTTTACTGCTTAGGAAGCTGCAATGTACTATGCATTGGTTATGGAATTAGCAGTCATTTTCTGTTTGGAACTCTTCCAACTGACTGCTCAACCATTTAGTGTGAATATATAATCTGACTAGGATTTTGTGTCATCCATGTCAGATTGGAAGCTAGCATTGGTCCTTCTGAAGTACATCAAGAATACATCCTTAGTCCTTCTGAAGTACTTAATAATATTCTTGACAACCACCCAATGACCCTCATTAGGGTCCTATTAGTATTTGCTCATAACTGTAACACTCCTTTACCCTACTAATAGTAGCAAAGTAAAGGAGTGCTACCTTACTCTTGACTTTCTATCTAACTTGCCTATACAATCATTTTGTATATTCTCATTTTAAAATATCTTAATATAAATTCAGATTATAGTCTACCATTTTAAAATATATGAATATAATTCATCCATAATAAACCATTTTATTTTCTAAAGGATTACATACAAAGTTCTATTAATTAATATTTTATTTACAGACCCAAAATATGAGTATCACACAATATGAAAATAAAACTTACTATTCTATTTTACAAAAGTTAATACATGAGAACAAAAAGATCTTCATATGCTGCTATCCCCTATTTGGCGTTCTTCTCTTTCTGGCAGCTTCATCCTTTACTTACTAACTACTTTAGTACCTACGCATGGGAAAAACCACACACGCTAAGCTACTAGCTTAGTGGTGCTTTATATGACAAATGCTTAATATGCAATTTATAAAATCTCACACATTCATACATTTAAAATCAAATAGAAGGAATATCACAAATTTATCAGCAATAAATTAATTTGCAAGTTAATTACTAGTACACAATTTCTTTTACATATGATAATTATGTTAATCGCATAATATCATTGTACAATATTATTTTTAATATCACCATAATTTTACTCATTTTATTATTCAATAATTATTCACAATAAGTAAATTTTATCATATTTTATTTTGTCTTGTTTATTCAAATTTATGCCCAACACCAATAACTAGAACTATCAGATAGGATACAGGGCATTATCTGCCGGCAAATCTTAACTCGGCACATGGCGCCTACATAAATAAACTCGGCACAATGTGGTGCCAACATATATCAACTCGGCACATTTAGTGCCTACATAAATCAACTCGGCACATGTAGTGCCTACATAAATAAACTCGGCACATGTAGTGCCTACATATCCTACCCCTTATTGGCATGCCAATTTATCCTTTACCTTAGTTCCCAGATAGGTGTTTTAGGGCTTAATTATTTCATTTCAATTTATTCAAGTAATAATTTCATTATGGTCAAAATATACACCAACTAAATATTTCATAGTTTTATTTTCTCAATAAATTTTTATGGACTTAATGGCTTATATCACATAATAATCACTCATATCAATATCATTCATCTCATATCATAAGGCCTAAATCAATTTACATGTAAAACTCTCATTTTTTCAATAGCCCTGTTCTAGACAAGGGGGTTCATGCATCGACATCACGTAGGATTTCTTTCAACAAGAAAGGATTGCTGCTGTGAGTGATCAGATTTTGGGCTCTATCTTGGATCTCCATTTTGATACTGTTATTGGCCGAATTTAATTAAGTGGTCTTCTAATAAATTTTAGCATAGATCTTATCTTAATTTTCATTTTGAATCAACTAATTCGAACCTCTGTAGACAACATTATGATTGATTGAGTACTGACTGCTCAGCTAAAATCTGCCCAGGAAATTTCGAGGCAGATTTCAAGTCTCATATTTGTGTCAATTTTTAACATAGTTTCATTCATAATTAGATCTCATGTCCTTCATGAAAATTTTAGATATATGTCGTATGTTTCCAAGAGTGAGAACCATAGGTTATACCTTTTTTTCCTAGTTCCAACTTCCCTGGTATCGGACTAGGACTTCTGCCATTCTATAGCAGGAACTTATTATTCGGGCTGTCACACATGATCCCCTGGAAGATTAAAAGAAATGAGCATTAGCTCTTTCTTCAAATAAGGAGTCCGTCGAGGAATTGTTGTTCTTTCAGTGTGATAACGAAGGATGTCTTTCTCCCTACCCGGGGTCAAGTGCAGTAGGCGGAAGAAAAATAATTAGTTAGTTAGGGTGTTCTTTTAAGGGCATTCCTTAAAAGAACACGAAATTTAGAGTTTCATAACTTAAGTTATCGAATTTTTAATTCATGCTGCTCCATGATAAAATTTCCAGCAACACATATAACATCACAACGACTCACCTAATCATGAAATTAACACAAGATTTAACAATAAAATCAACATATTAAATTTTTGTCATACAAGCACATCATTATTAATCTCTTCTCTCTTTCCTAGGCTTTTTCCTTTCCTTTCCCTTCCTCAAGATTGCTTCTACCTTTGTCCTTGGTTTGCCCTAAAACCATCAAACATATCTTATATCATCAAACCAATTTCTTTTTGTTTCAACCCACCATCACCTAGACAGCCCCTTCTTTGTCATTTCTAACCTTAATTATCATCACTTTAATCTCAATTAATAAAGAAAAGTAAGAGAATTGAAGAAGAAAACTTACCCAAAGAATTTGTTTTCTCTTTTCTTTCTTCATTTCTCTTTCTTTCTTCTACCCTTTGTAGGGGGCTTCCTTTTTATTTTCTTGAGTTTTCTCTCTTAGATCCTCTCTTCCTCTCTTTTGCTAGCTAAGTTGGGAACAAAATGGTAGAGAATTGGTGGAGAAGGTGGCCGACTATGTAATGTGATAAAGAGGAGATATTTTTGTCAAGTTAAATGCCTCATTAATGAAAAACTTCTAGGCTAATGACAAAGATTAGAAGATAAGGTTCATTAATGTCTCATTAATGAAGAGAATTCTAGAATTGGGTGAGTAGGCGTATGATTCATCAATATTAATTAATGCTCATTAATGTATAAGATGAATATTAGGTTAATATTCCTTAATAATAAAAAAAATTCTAGATTTGTTTCCTATTGGTCAATTTGATTAATTAATCATAATAAATTTTTAATCTTTAAATAATACATCATTTAACTCATAATTTCCTCTTTGTACAAAATAATCCCAAACAATTCCATAAATCCTCATTTAATCCAAAGAGAAATTTTATTTCAATTAATTCTAGCACTAAACTTTTAAATTTCCAATTAATAATGTCCTTAATAAATTTCCCTTAAATATTATTATTTTTCTGTGCATCCGGATTTAGACTCCGATTGATCTGGCGTGCCTGACTCGATCACATGCGATCAGTGTCTAAATGACCAAGCATTACAATAACACTCAGAGCATATGAAACATCAGGACTTGTACATAATATAATGTACATGATTGATTTTATAGTTCAAGCATATTGAATCAAACTCAATTGTGTTTTCTCATCTTGTGTCTTTAGACATGTAGACTTTGAAAGAGTAATCCCATGGGTCATGGGATTATTTTCTCTTTTGGATTGCTCCATGCCAAACCTCTTTAGCATTTTTTCTATGTATGTTGGCTATGAAATACCAAACAATCTTTTAGATCTACCTTTATAGATCCTTATCCCTAATATATCTAAGGTCTTTCATAGAAAAATTCTTGAATAACCAAAATCTAATTGATTGTAAGGATGGGCAATACTTCCTATTAGTGATATGTCATCTACATAAACCACAAGGTGTAATATACTCAACCTTCCCCACATGCATATCCACATGCATTTCATTTTAACATATGCATCTTCCATATAATCCAATTGAACACGTGCATTTCATACATATTTTCTTAGAAACAAGTTCATAGCACGCACTAGTTATGTGTCCTAGTATTTAGCAATTGTATCGAGTCGCATGTGTGTACTTATAACCTAAATGAGGATAACAAAGCATTAGAAATAAATTGAATAAGGTGACTAAATTAAAGTAAGAAAAATGACTAGATTAAGATTAGTAAACATTTACATTGTTAATTTAGTTAAATCGGGTCAAACGATTAAGTTGTATTATTGTGTGAATTAGTGGAATTATAAATATATGTAAATAACAATAATATATATATATATATATATATATAATAAAATAAAAATGAAACAAAAGAAAAATAAAGAGAAAATAGAAGAGAATAAGATAAAAAGATAAAAACAAAAAAACAAAAAAAAGTTAGCTTTATCTTCCTCCCCCATTTATTAGGTTTTGAATATGTTAAAGCCATTATTTGAAGTATCTCAAAACATAAAAGTTGAAGATATATGTGTTATGTATCTTTAGAACAAATTTCAGATTCATATTTCTTGTGGATGTTGAGTTATTGTGAATGGAACCATGACTGTTCCATAGTTTGGGCTGACTGCTTAGTGCCCTTGGCAGTTCCAGCAAATTGTGTAGCCATTTTGAGCTCCTTAGAGATAGATTACGTAAATTATCAAAACACTAAAGTTATATTTATATGTCTTATCTAAATGGGTACTAATTTCAACTTAATATGTTATGTATAAACTAATTTATGGCCTTTGGAAGTCATACTGGTCAGTAAGCCAATTATATTCTATACCAATGAAATGTTTCTTATAATTTGAAAACCTTAGAGACATAATTGATAAAAGTTGTAAACATGAAAACATATTCCATTTTAACCCATATAAGTTTCTTCATTGACATATGACTTATATATTATAAGTTATGATGAACCAAAGTTGGTATCCTGAAACTGCTAAACAGCAGAAAACATAACACATTTAGAAATTCCACCAAACAATGGACAATGCTCCAATTTCTCTGAAATTTGAGTATGTTATATAATTATATGTTATTTTTAGTTAGGAATAAGAATCAAATTAATTGGTTAAGTATAGAAAACTTTATAGGCTAAATAGTCTCATAACGTCACACTGCCTCATAGGAAAAATCTTAACTATTGATATGAACAATGCATATTTATTTGTTTAAGCCACATTGCATCTCTCTAATCATGAATTAATCGATTATATTTTCATATTAGGCTCATTACATATTGGAGACCCGCAAGGAGCAGATAGAAAATAAGTAAGGGTCAGAATCAAAGGAGAACGGTGATTCTAATTATCGATGGCATTATTTAGTGCATATGAATGTTGCTTGCTATGTGATTCATATGATTGTCATGATTTGCCCCTGATAATATAATGATGGATAATTTGTGACATTTGTGGTACTCATAAGTGGTATACTTGTGATATATTTGAGGTATATGTTTGACATATGTGATATATATACATTGTATATGTGTAGTATACGCAACGTATATGCGTGACATATGAGGCATATATGTGATATATGTATGTTATATGTGATAACATGCAATGGTTTATGAATGCTTAAGTACAAATGCATATGTATATGGACTTAAAAGGCATTCTGACTAGTTAATCGATATTGTAAAGCAAAAGACGATGCATATGGCACCATAAATGTGCTAATGAAACAAATGATCAAGCTAGCTAGCAAATTCAAATATTCACATGGAAACCCGGGGCAATGTCTATTTAAATTGGTCACAACAAATTGAAATAAGCAAAGCATTTGCATATATAACGAGTAATGATTATATGTTTCAACTTTAATGATATTTATATGATATGAATGAATGGAATGGAATACATGGTATATATATTGAATTTATGATTTATTACTATGAATTGTTTGGTACTTTAGAGCTCATTGAATGATTATTCTCACTAAGCCGCAACTCATCAATTTGCATCATTTTTCAGGTAAAGAAAAGTGATAGCTCATTTTGAGTAGCGTATAGAAGACATGGAGCACAGGTCACTGGCCGAGCCTCATCACTCTCTCTCATTGCATTCCACATGAGCATGAAAATATGTTATCTGTATTTTGTATTTACGTGTTTGAATATGTATAGTCATTTTGGAATGGGTTCTAAAAATGTATAAATGAAAGCAACTCGTAAATATTTATGTGCAAAGTTTATGTTTTAATATATGTGATATATTATATTATGGTGAAAACCTCAGTGTTGACTTGCAAAGTCACTGAATGATATTACAGGATATGAGACTTTCAAAGTCATTGAATGATATTACAGGATATGAAAAAAATTTACTATCACTATTAACAGGATATTTTGTCTTTCCAGCATGCTATGTGTAATTATTTGATACAGAGATAGGTTATACTTAAATGCATAAGATGTGGTGTTACATTTTTGGTATCACAGCAAGGATAGGTTCCATGGGAAAATGCATATGCACAAGAGTAGGATAACATATGCATCATATATGTTGAACATTATGTAGTGACATAATTCTAAATATTTTAGGAAATCATAAGACATGATTCACCAAAGAGGGAGAGGCTGGCCGAAATGCATTCTCATGAGGCATCACCTCATTTGCATAGAGATCAACCATCACCAAGAGCTAGGGCTCCAATGCATGCCTCCCAATCATCACATGCAGATGTACCTTATGAAAACCTAGAACAGGAAGTGTATGGTCTTGAAATGTACAAGGAAAGACGTTATGACAAGCTAAGGAAACAAGGTGTAGTTGATTTCAGTGGCACAACTGACCCCGCAGAGGCTAAGACATGGCTTAAAAGAACATAGAGAGTACTTAATATGATGAGATGCACTCCATAGGAGAAATTTAATTATGTAGTATCTTTGCTACAAGGCAATGCCTATGAATGGTGGGAGACAGTCCCTGACAGTGATGCACAGCCTCTGGTTCTGATACGGAATGATTTTCTTCAGAAATTTCAAAACAATTACATGCTTAAGGAATATAAATATGAGAAGAGAAAGGAATTCCTGAATCTAAAATAGGGAAACATGTCCATTGCTGAGTATGAGGTGCAATTCAACAAACTTTCCCACTTTGCCACCTTCATGGTCTCTACTGAAAGAGACAAATGCAGAAACTTTGAAGAGGGCCCTAAATATGAGATCAGAAACAGAATCACAACTACTGATCTTGATAGTTATGCCAGACTCAGAGCTGCTGCAATTAGAGCTGAATGGTTAATGAAAGAAGCTAGGGAACAACAAATTAAAAGGGCAGCACGTGACTTCTTTGGTGAGTCTAGCAGAAGGTCGAGAAAAATAAGTAGATATATGTCTACATGGTCTAGTAACAGAGGTGGATACTCGAGCTCTAGAGGTTGTGCTATGACTTTTTTTTACCCAGGCAGAAGGCGAAGCTAATATGTTGAACAGAGGCCCACATGTACTCATTGTGGTAGATAACATACGGACGAATGTAGAAGGCCCACAGGAGCTTGCTATTTTTGTGGATCAATGGAGCACATGTATAGAGACTATCCAGAAAGAGCCAAACTAGCAGAGACTAGTATAGGTAAAGGAGTATCTAAGACTACAGTTGAGGCACTGAGGGTCTACCCTACTAGTGGGACACAAGGCAGAGGAAGAGGCAGGGGCTGGACTGGTACAATGCATAGAGGAGTGACCAGATCTGAAGGTTAGAGTTCTAGGCCCCCTACTCAGGCCAGGGTGTTTGCCATGACTAGACAGGATGCAGTTGATGCTCCCGAAGTAGTCGCTGGTAATACTTATATTTCTGAAATATTAGCATATGCCTTGATTGACCCTGGTTCCACATATTCTTTTATATCATTACAAATGGCATCTAAACTGCATCAAAAACATGAGCCTCTGGGATTTGACATAAATGTGAGTACTCCACTGGGAACAGTAGTAGTTGTGAATAATGTCTGTCATGATTGCTTAATATGCATTGATAAAGCTAAGTTAATAGCCGATATGATTTTATTGCCAATATATGAATTTAATGTGATACTGGGAATGGACTGGTTAACTAGATATCATGCAATAGTGAATTGCTTTACTAAGGAAGTAATTTTAGAATCACCGAATCAACCAAGGGTTGTATTTTTGGGTGAAAAAAAACTTATGCCTACATGTTTAGTCTCAGCTGTAAAGGCATTTTGAATGATAAAAAGGGGATGTGAGGGATATTTGGCATATGTGACTGATACTAGAACCACTGATAGCTTGCTTGCAAATATACCAGTGGTAAGGAAATTTTATGATGTATTCTTAGATGATCTACCTGGTTTACCACCAGATAGAGAGATAGAATTCACTATTGAACTACTACCAGGAATAGCACCAATATCAAGGTCACCCTATAGAATGGCCCCATTCGAGTTGAAAGAGCTGAAGGCCCAATTGCAGGAGTTGCTTGATAAAAGGTATGTTAGACCTAGTGTATCACCTTGGGGAGCTCCATAATTATCTGTATGATGAGACATTCCAAATCTTCACAGACCATAAACGTTTGGGCTATTTCCTGACACATAAAGAATTAAACATGAGGCAGAGATGGTGGTTAGAGCTATTGAAAGATTATGACTGTTCAATTGAATACCATCCAGGGAAAGCTAATGTGGTAGCAAATGCATTGAGTATGAAGTCTAGTGGTAGTATAGCTCACTTACATGCATCCTTTTTTCCGTATTTGATTCAATTGTGATCTATGAATGTTGAATTAAATATGCATGATAGAGGATCACTGATTGCTACTCTTCAAGTTAGACTTATACTAAAGGAGAGAATTAAAGAATCACAAAGCAAAGATCCTCAATTATGTGAGAAAATTGATGTGGTAAGGCAGGGAAATAATACAAAGTTTCATTTGCAGAATGATACACTGATGTTAAATTCACACATATGTGTTCCAAACACTAAAAACTTGTGCCAAGAAATAATGGAAGAGGCACACAATGCACCTTATGCAATGCACCCAGAGATGACAAAGATGTATCACAGTTTAAGGCCTCATTACTGGTGGCCAAGAATGAAGAAAGACATAGTAGAATATATTTCCAAATGCTTGACATGTCAGCAGATTAAAATTGAACATCAGACACCAGTTGGAAAACTACATCCATTGCCAAAACCAGAATGGAAATGGGAAAGAATAACGATGGATTTTTTTTTATGGATTGCCAAGTACTCTATTAAAAAATGATGCAATATGGATAATTGTTGACAGATTAACCAAGTCAGCGCATTTTCTACCTATCAAATGGGAGTGTACACTCGAGGGTTTGGCAAAGTTATATGTGAATGAGATAGTCAGATTACATGGTGTCCCATTGTCCATTGTTTCTGATAGAGATCCATGGTTTCCTTCACATTTTTGGGTGAGTTTACAAGATGCATTGGGAACAAAATTGAACTTCAATAATGCATTTGACCCACAAACTGATGGACAATCAGCGAGAACTATACAGATATTAGAAGAAATGCTCAGAGCATGTTCTATGGAATTCAGAGGTGATTGGGATGAATATATAGCATTGATTGAATTTGCTTACAACAACCAGTATCATAGCAGTATTAAGATTGCACCATATGAAGCATTGTATGGCAGAAAGTGTTGAAGCCCTATTATTTGGGATGAAGAAGGAGCACGTTCATTAGAAGGGCCAGAGATAGTACAAGATACAGTGGATAAAATCAAGGTTGTTAAGAACAAGCTAAAAGCAGCACAGGACAGACATAAAAGTTATGTTGATCAGCATAGAAGGGTGATGCACTATGAGTTAGGTGAAAAGGTGTTTCTTCGTGTATCTCCATGGAAAGGGATAATCTGATTTGGCAAGAAGGGTAAATTGAGCCCAAGATACATAGGGCCTTGTAAAATTCTTGAGAAGATTGGTCCATTGGCTTATAGGTTGGCTTTACCACCAGAGATGGCTTACACACATAATGTGTTTCATGTGAGCATGCTTAGAACGTATAGGTCAGATCCTACACATGTACTTAAAGATCAAGCCATCGAGATTACAGAGGACCTAAGTTATATAGAAGAACCAGTGAAAATCATCAGATCTAAGACTAAAAAATTGAGAAATAGAGAAATACCTTTAGTTAAGGTGTTATGGAGAAATCACTCACAAGAAGAGGAAGCATGGGAAGCGGAAGAGAATATGAAAAAGCAATATCCACACCTGTTTCTAGGTATTAAATTTCGAGGATGAAATTTTTAAAAGGAGGGGAGAATCGTATCCTTGACCTTCCCCATATGCATATCCATATGCATTTCATTTGAACATATGCATCTTCCATATAATCCAATTGAACACGTGCATTTTATACATATTTTCTTAGAAACAAGTTCATGGCACACACTAACTACGTGTCCTAGTATTTTGGAATTGTATCGAGTTGAACGTGTGTACTTATAACCTAAATGAGGATAACAAAGCATTAGAAATAAATGGAATAAGGTGACTAAATTAAAGTAAGAAAAATGACTAGATTAAGATTAGTAAACATTTACATTGTTAATTTAGTTAAATCGGGTCAAATGATTAAGTTGTATTATTGTGTGAATTAGTGGAATTATAAATATATGTAAATAATAATAATAATAATAATAATAATAATAATAATAATAATAATAATAATAATAATAATAATAATATAGATAAAATAAAATGAAAATGAAACAAAAGAAAAATAAAAGAAAAGAGAAGATAAAAAGATAAAAAGATAAAAAGACAAACAAAAAAAGTTAGCTTTATCTTCCTCCCCCATTTCTGCCTTCTCACTCCATCCCGTTTTCTTCTTCATCTTCCTCCATTCTAGACTTCAATTCTTCCTTGCTTCACTTAGTTTTTGAGGAAAATTGATCCCTTTCAAGTTCATTCTTGGTAAGTAATCAATTCTTATTACTATAGGATTGATTTGAGTTGCTAAGGTTCATTAATAGGAAATGACTTGCACCCTGATTTTGATATCAATAGCAATTGATTCTAGAAAATTTTCAAACACTAAAGTTGTTCCTTTATGTCTTATATATATGGATATGTAAATATATTTGCAATATTTGGTGTATAGGAAGATAAATCCTCTCTCTACTGAAACTGGTTAGGATGTGAACCCTAGCCAAGTTAGCTACTATGTTATTTGGTTTTGAATATATTAAAGCCATTATTTGAAGTATCTCAAAACATAAAAGTTGTAGATTTATGTGTTATGTATCTTTAGAAAAAATATTAGGTTCACATGTCTTGTGGATTTGGAGTTATTGTGAATGGAACTATGATTGTTCCATAGTTTGAGCTGACTACTTAGTGCCCTGGGCAGTTCCTGTAATTTGTATAGCCATTTTGATCTCTATAGATATATATTCTATAAATTATCAAACATTAAAGTTATATTTATATTTCTTATCTAAATTTGGGTGCTAATTTCAGCTTAATATGTTATGTATAGACTAATTTATGGCCTTTGGAAGTCATACTGGTTCAGAAGTCAATTATAGTTTGGACCAGTGAATTTTTTCTTATAATTTAATGACCTTAGAGACATAATTGATAAAAATTTTAAACATGAAAAATTTTCCATTTTAAATCATATAAGTTTTTGCAAAGTTTCATTGAAATATAACTTATATATTATAAGTTATGATGAACCAAAGTTGGTATCCTGAAACTGCCAAAAGGCAGAAAACAGGGCAGAAAATATAACAAACTTAGAAATTCCACCAAACATTTTGCAATGCTCTAAGTTCTCTGAAATTTTAGTATGTTATATAATTATATGTTATTTTTAGTGAGGAACAAGAATCAGATTAATTGGTCAAGTATAGAAAATGTTATAGGCTAAACAGTCCCATAATGTCACACTGCCTCATAGGAAAAATCTTAACTATTGATATGGACAATGCATATTTATTTGTTTAAGCCATATTAAGTCTCTCTAATCATGAGTTAATTGATTATATTTTCATATTAGGCTCACAACATATTGCAGACCCACAAGGAACGGATAGACAATAAGTAACGGTTAGAATTAAAGGAGAACGGTGAGTCTAACTATCGATTGAATTCTTTCGAGCATATGAATGTTGCTTGCTATGTGATTCATATGATAGTCATGATTTTCCCCTGATAATATGATGATGGATAATTTGTGACATTTTTGGTACTCATAAGTGATATACTTGTGATATATTTGAGGTATATGTTTAACATATGTTATATATATACATGGTATATGTATAGTTTATGCGAGGTACATGTGAGGTATATGCGTGGCATATTAGGCATGTATGCGATATATGTATGTTATATGTGATCAGATGCAATGGTTGATGAATGCTTAAGTACAAGTGCATATGCATATGGACTTAAAATCCGTTGTGACTAGTTAATCGATATTGTAAAGCAAAAGAAGAGGCCTATGGCCCCACAAATGTGCAAATGAAACAAATGATCAAGCTATCTAGAAAATGCAAATGTTCACATGGAAACCCGAGGCAATGTCCATTTAACTTGGTCACAACAAAATGAAATAAGCAAAGCATTTGCATACGTAAAGAGTAATGATTATATGTTTCAACTTTATTGATATTTATATGATATGGATGAATGGAATGGAATATATATATTGAATTTATGATTTATTACTACGAGTTGTTTGGTACTTTAGAGCTCATTGAATGATTAATCTCACTGAGCTGCAACTCATCAATTTGCATCATTTTTCAAGTAAAGAAAAATGATAGCTCATTTTGAGTAGCGTATAAAAGACATGGAGCACAGGTCACTGGCTGAGTCTCATCACCCTCTCTCCTTGCATTCCACATAAGCATGAAAACAAGTCATTTGTATTTTGTATTTACGTGTTTGAATATATATAGTCATTTTGGAATGGGTTTTAAAAATGTATAAATGAAAGCAACTCGTAAATACTTATGTGCAAAGTTTATGTTTTAATATATGTAATATATTATATTGTGGTGAAAACCTCAGTATTGACTTGCAAAGTCATTGAATGATATTGCAGGATATGAGACTTGCAAAGTCATTGAATGATATTAGAGGATATGCAAAAAAATTACTATCACTATTAACAGGATATGTTATCTTTCTAGCATGCTATGTGTGATTATTTGATACAGAGATAGGTTATACTTAAATCCATAAGATGCAGTGTTACATAAGGAAGATGGTCGTAGTCCCACTAACCTTCTTATATACACAAAGTTCATTGGGATTTTGTAAGAAACTAAACAGTTTCATTGTTTCATCAAACCAAATATTCTAACTCCTAGATACTTGCTTTAATCCATAAATGGATCTTTAAAGCTTGCATACCTTTTTTCCATCTTTGGATATGAAGCCTTCTGGTTGTGTCATGTATACATCATCTATTAGATCTCCATTAAGAAAAGTCATCTTCACATCCATTTTTCATGTCTCATAATCATAATGAGAAACAATGGCTAGGAATGTCCTTATGGATTTAGGCATAGCTACTAGGCTAAAAGTTTCATCATAATCAATTCCTTATTTTTGACAATAATCTTTAGCTACAAGTATAGCTTTATAGGTAGTAAAATTACCATTCATGTCAGTTTTCTTCTTGAAAATCCACTTGCACCCTATATAGGCTTTATTCTTTCAAGTGGGTAAACCAAAGTCCATACTTGATTTTTATACATGGAATCCATTTCTGACTTCATGGCTTAAAGCCATTTGTTAGATTTTAAACTATTCAGAACTTCTTCATAGGTTGTAGACTCATCATTTTCTATGAGCAATATTTCATTATGTTCACTAATGAGAAATCCATATTTCTCTAAAATAGTATGTATCCTACTTGACATGAGAAGCTTTTGTGCTACGGAAGGTTGAGCTGCTATATCATTTGTATGAATAATAGGCTTGGGTTTAGGCAGTTGATCAATGTCTGCTTGAGCATCTTGAATTTTCTCAAGTTCAATTTTGCTCCCATAATCTCTTTTTAGAAGAAATTCTCTATCTAAAAAGATAGAATATCTTAAAACAAACACCTTTTGTTCTAAGGGATGGTAGAATTGATATCCATATAATGCTTTTGGATATCCCACAAACAAACATCGGTCAGACTTAGCTTCTAGTTTATTTGACACTGTCAGCTTCATATAAGCAGGACAACCCTAGACTCTCATGGAGTCCATTGAGATAATATCCCATTATCCCTATGATAATCTAAAAACTCTTGGCTTACGTATTCACCTCTTCGATTTGATTGAAGAGTTTTAATACTTTTTCCAAGTTGTTTCTCTACTTCATTTCTGAATTTTTTAAACTTTTTAAAGGTTTCAGAATTGTATCTCATAAGATACATGTACCCATATTGTGAGTAGTCATCAATAAAAGTAATGAAGTAAATGAAACCACCTCTAGTGTGTGTAGACATTGGACCACATACATCCGAATGTATTATGTCTAAAAGTCCATTAGCATGTTCACCCTCTCTTTTAAAGGGTAATTTAGTCATCTTGGCTAATAAGCAAGATTCACATGTGTTATATGATTCATAATCAAATGACCCTAAACTACCACTCTTGTATAGCTTAGCCATGTGTTTCTCACTTATATGACTAAGGTGACAATGTCATAAGTAAGATGATTTTAACATTTCTTATTTTTTCCTTTTATTATCATTGATGTTTAAAATTGGATTTGACATATCTAATATGTTTATTCCATTGCATAATGTACCGCGAGCATAAAGAATACCATTTAATATAATATAACAACAATTGTTACTAAAAGCTAAATGGAAACCATCTTTATTTAAACTGGAAACAAAAATAATGTTTTTAGTCAAAACAAGTACATAATAACAATTATCCAAATATAACATAAGCCCATTAGGGAGGGTAAGTTTGTACAGCTAATGTAGCAACCCTTGCTCCATTTCCAACGTGCAGGTCGAATGTTTCCTTATTGAGTTGCCTACTGTTCTTTAGGCCCTGCATATTAGTGCATATGTGTGAGCCACAACGGATATCTAATACCCATATATCATTATTGGAAACAATATTAATTTCAATGAATAAAATACCTAAAGTAGATGGGGCATCAAATGCATTCTTGTTCAAGGACTCTAATTAGACCTTGCAATTTCTCTTCCAATGGTCATCCTTGCCATAATGGAAGCATATCCCCTTTGGAGTTGTCTCCTTGGCCATGTCTCATTTAGGCTTTATGGACTTTTTCTTCTTTTTAAGGTTCTTTTTCTTAGAACCAAAAGAGCCCACCAGTATCACAACCTTACTATTGTTCTTAACAAATTGCTCAGTTGTTTTAAGCATATTGATAAGCTCAAGAATAGTGGTGAAGATTTGGTTCATCCTATAGTTAAGCACAAAATGTGAAAAACTATTAGACAAACCAGTTAGAATTAAGTCAATATTTAATTCTTAGTCCATCACAAATCCCAAGATGGCCAACCTCTCAATATAGCCATTTATCTTTAGTACATATTGAATTGGAGATGTCCCCTCAACCATCTTAGTGCAGAAGAGTAGCCTTGAAGTTTTAAACCTTTCAGAATGTGCTTGCTCATCATAAAGCTCCCTTAGATAATGGACAATGGAACAAGCATCCATAGACTCATCTTGCTTTTAGAACTCAGCTGACATAGTAGTAAGCATAATGCAACTTGCCATCTTACTATCATTGAGATGCTTTTAATATGCTTTCTGAACATATTTATAAGCATTAGTAGTAGGGAGATTGGAGATTGCCTCATCAAGGACATAGCCAATTTTTTTAGATTTGAGAACTATTCTCAAATTTCTTAGCCAATCCAAAAAGTTAGGTCCAATCAACTTATTTGACTCCATTAGTGATCATAAATTCACATTTGTTAACATGATAGTGATTCTAGGAACGTAGATGTAAAATAGAACATGTTAGAATATACATGAAAATGTATGTCTATTAGGTCTTTAATAAATGACATTATGACTCCCAATATTTTATTGCGAATCCATAGCACTTACTATGAACCTAAGAAAATCTATATGGAAGTTCTCCTAGTGGGTCGATATCCAACTAGCTAAGAATAACTTTGAGGCAACTCAACAAGTCATCCTTAGTTTGGTTGGTAGGTATCTAATCCATATCAATTGCATTATTTGTACAACTATAGAATCTTGTGCTATCAACTAATTGATGTGTGCACATACATTAGGCTATCAACTCTTGATATTTGTATGTCTCATATACATTAACCCAACTTTGCCTCAAATAATCCTAATGAGTAGTTGAATTGGAAATTCTTTTTGGTCCAATTTGAAAAGAAATACATAGGCTCAGAGTATAAATCAAAGATGTAAGATGCCTTTTGGAGACTCAGGTAAGGAAATAAGACAATGGTGGAATAGAGCATTAGGTTGAATGCTTTAGTGTCTATCTTGATGACTATCAGTTGACTGCGGATAAGTTATGCTAGAGGTTTGAGAGGGGTCTCCATAACAAAATCAGACAGATAGTGGGTGTTAGAGGAGTGCTCTAAGGGCAATCACCTTTAGCACTTATTGTACAAATTTATTTAATTAATAAAAGGATTTTTCACTAATTTGATGTTCATTTAATATATGAATTGATAAGTGATCTTAAATCAATTAATGAAGTCCTTGATACATAATATAGCATGAAGGATATCATGATGAGATCATAAAATTGAGATTCTTATCATGTGTAATTATGTTAATATCAAAATTATCCCTAGTCATATGATTAATGAGACAGAATATTATTAATCCGAACAAACTAGCACATGTTACACTCCTTGATTAGATTGAGTAGTAGATCTCGTAATTTATAAATATGAGATGTTTAGAGTAAACATGTGGATACTTGCTAAGTATAGCTAAGTACATTAGATGATCAGTTATGAGACAATCATATGGATAATCTATTCAAATGTCAATGATAGTCTCATCATAGTAATGGTGCAAGTATCCTTAAACTTGAGGTACTCAAGGATATCTTGAATATTGATTCTGTATTTTGACATTATTCCTTGTTGCCTCGGGGAGGTTGCTTATAGGGTGGTGATTGGATACAGCTTGAGGTATTTGAAGGTAATTGGGTAACCATCAAAAGATTCACCACTCCTGATAGAAGGAGTGTATACCCATGGCCTCTTGTCGTGGTCATTACTCGGAAATCTCTGGCCGGAGTGGAAATGTTATAAAGATAGTCTTCAATGACATATCTAATAGCGTAATGAGCCTCAGGGATAAGAACTAACATTACATGGACTAGATGTGACGTAGTCAGTCTAATGGGAGTTTGTTGGGTTTTGAAGAATGAATCAGATTCATAAATGCAGCGAAAAATAAAATTTTCAAAACCCGAAACAAAAAATCATATTTGTCTATTAAAACTAATTTATATAAACATAGCGGTTAGAAATTATACCTTGTAATTTCTTATTTGTTCTACAAATCTTCACTTTGTTGGGTTGTAGCAAACCACAACAATCCATACTAGGATGTCTCTAATGATAATCCACGCGAAGAATGAAGAAAAAACTATCAAAAGAAATGGTTTGAACAAATTCAAAGTGTTAGCTTTGAAAGTGTTCTTGAGAGAATTTTTATCGTCTTAAAATATTGTTTTCATAAAAAAATTTTCATGTCTATTTTCTGTCATTTTATGTATTTTCTATTTGAATCAAATTCAAACAAAAGATGAAAAGTCAAAAATGGAGAAAAGGGAAATGAATGAATAGTAATTGGCCATAATTTGCCTAATTAAAGCCAAATTTTACCCGTTCGCCAATGGGAGGGAGGCATCAGTGCGTTGGGCCTGCTGCGGCTGCCGCTAGGTAGGCTAGCAACTTGCCTAGACCATGCTAGCTCGTACAGGCCCGTCATCGTCCCTTACATTTTTCCCATGCGATCTCATCGCGATCCATCTCGAAACAATTCTCTCATATTTTGGATCCTATCCAAGACCATTTTACTTATTCTCGATATCTTCAATGCGTGTGACCCATTAGGTTCCCAGTTAAGTTGGTCATTTAAATTAACAATTAATTTAAGCAAGTCATGAGCAGTATTTAGTAACATATTGTGACCTCTAATTGATCGGAAAGTCAGTGGTTTGACTACGAACCTTTCCGTAGAAAATTTTAGTGCAATTATTCCTTTCACCATTCTACACCCCACTTGGTTCAGAGTATTGACATGTGTCAACTCCCACTAGAATGACTACACCACATCTAGTCTAAGTAATATTAGTTCTTGTCCCTGAGGCACATTACTCTATAAAATATCATTGAAGACTATTTTATGACATTTCCACTCTGGCCAGAGATTCCCAAGTAATGACCATGACAAGAGGCCATGGGTATACACTCTTTCTATCAGTAGTGATGAATCCTTTGTTGCTTACCCAATTACCTTCGAATACCTCAAGTTGTATTCGATCACCACCCTATGATCAACCTGTCTAAGGTAACAAGGAATAGTGTCAAAATACATAATCAATATTCAAAATAACCTTGAGTACCTCAAGTCTAAGGATACTTGCACCATTGCTATGATGAGACTATCATTGACATTTGAATAGATTATCCATATGATTGTCTCATAGCTGATCATCCAATGTACTTAGCTACACTTAGCAAGCATCCACATGTTAACACTAAACATCTCATGTTTATAGATTACGAGATCTACTACTCGATCCAATCAAGGAGTGTAACATGTGCTAGTTTGTCCGAATTAATAATGTCCCTTCTCATTAATCCTATGACTAGGGATAATTTTGATACTAACATAATTACACATGATAAGAATCTAAATATCATTATCTCATCATGATTTTTTTCATGCTATGTTATATATCAAAGACTTCATTAATTGATTTAAGATCACTTATCAATTCATATATCAAATCAACATCAAATTAATGAAAAAACCTTTTATTAATCAAATAAATTTGTACAGTAAGTGCTAAAGGTTATTGCCTTTAGAGTACTCCTCTAACAAGCTCCCACTTGCACTAAAGTCAATCGCCTTTGTATTTAATTCCTTAGGTAAGTACATGAGAATCATATTTCTTTTAGGGAATTGGCTTAGTTAAAGGATCAACAATATTATGATCAGTGGGCACTTTTTCTATCTTTACATCATTCCTACCAATGATTTCTCTAATCAAATGGTATCTTTTGTGTACATGTTTGGACCTCTGATGAGACCGTGGCTCCTTTGCTTGTGCAATGGCTCCATTATTATCACAATACAATTGTATTGGATCAATAATGTTGGGAACCACTCCAAGTTCTATAATGAATTTCTTTATCCAAACTGCTTCCTTTACTGCTTTAGAAGCTGCAATGTACTCTGCTTTGATTGTGGAATCAGCAGTCATTTCCTATTTGGAACTATTCCATCTAACTGCTCCACCATTTAGTGTGAATATATAACCTGACTGAGATTTTGAGTCATCCTTGTTAGATTGGAAGTCGGCATCGATATACCCACTCATAATAAGATCTCCATCTCCATATACCAAGAATACATCCTTAGTCCTTCTTAAATACTTAAGGATATTTTTGACAGCCACCCAATGACCCTCACCAGGGTCTGATTGGTATTTTCCTGTGACACTCAGAGCATATGATACATCGAGTCTTGTACATATCATAGCGTACATGATTGATCCTATAGCTGAAGCATGTGGAATCAAACTCATGTGTATCCTCTCATCTTGTGTCTTTGGACACAAAGACTTTGAGAGAATAATCCCATGGGTCATGGGAATATATCCCCTCTAAGACTACTCCATGCTAAACCTCTTTAGCATTTTATCTAAGTATGTAGACTGTGAAAGGCCAAGCAATCTTTTAGATCTATCTCTATTCTATCCCCAAAATATAGACTGCTTCTCCAAGGTCTTTCATAGAGAAATTCTTGGATAGCCAAATTTTGACTGATTGTAAGGCTGAGACATCATTTTCCATTAACAATATGTCATCTACATATAACACAAGAAATATGATTGCACTCCCACTAATCTTCTTATAAACACAAGGTTCATATGGATTTTGTAAGAAACCAAACTATTTGATTGTCTTATCAAATCGATTATTCCAACTCATGGATGCTTGCTTTAATCCATAAATGGATCTTTGAAGCTTACATACCCTTTTTCCATCTTTGGATATGAAGCCTTCTGGTTGTTTCATGTACACATCCTCAGTCAGATTTCCATTAAGGAAAGTTGTATTCACATCCATTTGTCATATCCTTATGGATTTAAGCATAGCTACTGGGCTAAAAGTTTCATCATAGTCAATTCCTTGCCTTTGATGATAACCTTTATCAATAAGTCTAGCTTTATAGGTAATCATATTACCATCCATGTCATTTTTGTTTTTGAAGACCAACTGGTACCCTATAGGCTTTATCCCTTCGGATGGGTCAACCAAAGTCCATACTTGGTTTTCATACATGAAATCCATTTCTGACTTCATGGCTCATGACCCTCTCGAACGATTTTTCCATGCGATCTCATCGCAATCCATCCCAAAATAATTCTCTCATATTTTGGATCCCATCCAAGACCATTTTACTCATTCTCCATATCTTCAATGCGTGTGACCCATTAGATTTCCAGTTATGTTGGCCACTTAAATTAACAATTAATTTAAGCAAGTCATGAGCGATATCTAGCAACACATCATGACCCCCAATTGATCGGAAAGTAAGTGGTTTGACTACAAACCTTTCCATTGATAATTTTCATGCAATTATTCCTTTAACTATTTTATACCCCACTTGGTTTAAAGTATTGACATGTGTCAACTCCCACTAGACTGACTACATCACGTCTAATCCAAGTAATATTAGTTCTTGTCCCTGAGGCTTATTACTCTATTTGATATGTCATTGAAGACTATTTTTATGAAATTTCCACTCCGGCCATAGATTCCCAAGTAATGACCACGACAAGAGGCCATGGGTATACACTCCTTCTATCAAAAATGGTGAATCCTTTATTGGTTATCTAATTACCTTCGAGTACCTCAAGCTGTATCTAATCACCACCCTATGAGCAACCTCCCTGAGGCAATAAGGAATAATGTCAAAATATAGAATCAGTATCTAAAATATCCTTGAGTACCTCAAGTCTATGGATACTTGCACCATTGCTATTATGAGATTATAATTGACATTTGAATAGATTATCCATATGATTGTCTCATAGTTGGTCATCTAATGTACTTAGCTACACTTAGCAAGCATCCACATGTTAACCCTAAACATCTCATGTTTATAGATTATGAGATCTACTACTCGATCTAATTAAGGAGTGTAGCATGTGCTAGTCTATCCAGATTAACAATGTCCCTTCTCATTAATCTTATGACTAGGGATAATTTTGATAGTAACATAATTACACATGATAAGAATCTCAATATCATGATCTCATCATGATTTCCTTCATGCTATGTTATGTATCAAGGACTTCATTAATTGATTTAAGATCACTATCAATTGATATATCAAATTGACATCAAATTAATAAAAAAAGTCTTTTATTAATCAAATAAATTTGTACAATAAGTGCTAAAGGTGATTGCTTTTAGAGCACTCCTCTAACACTTCTAACCATTCATTTCACTAACTCACTCTTTCATTTGCCTTTAGAGCACTCCTTTAACACTTCTAACCATTCATTTCACTAACTCACTCTTTCATTTCCCTTTAGAGCACTTCTTTAACACTTCTAACCATTCATTTCACTAACTCATTCTTTCATTAACATGTATATTCTATAATTTTACACTAAATCATAATTATACCTATAAGAACAAACATACATCAAATGACCTTTTTTTTTAAAGTTCCACTATCTATTTTTTTTAATGAATTTAAACATTCTAATCCACTTTTTTTCCTTAATCATGTTTTAAGGTATACTTTCAATTTAACATGCATAACACATACACATATCCAAATTCCATAATCCTAACTCAACAAAATTAATGAAAATCATTAGATTTTGTAACCACTAAACTTATTTCTTTGCATTTTCCTTTCTAGGATTCATTTTCCTTACCTTTTACCTTTGAAGTTCTTTCTCCTCCTTGAGTTCCTACCATCGCTAAAATTACACAAAAATAAAACCACCATAATTTTACTTCCATAATTCAATCTAACTTCATAAATATAATCAACATGCATTAAACTTCCTATTAGAACCCTTAAATAAATTTAAAACCCCTAAATTCTCTTACTTCAATTTTATACCCTCACTTGAATCTTTTAATTTCTTCCACTTCTACCCATTCAATTGAATATTGGAGACTCAACTAGCTAATATAGGAGTTAAAATAACATTAGAATGCTTGATTTTGATGTTAGAATTAGAAAGAATAAGAGAAATTTGGTGAAGAAAAATGAGAAACCCATTTGGCCAAGGCGGAAGCATGAGAGGAAGAAGAAGATGCAAAATTATCTCTAGAGAATTTTGATATTTTGAGCTTAAATAGGTGGCTGGAATGGGTCGGGCTTAGTCATATCAAAGTCCAGTGCAATTAGGTCCACTTGTAAAATTAAGGCGCATTTAGCAATTCTAAATTATTTCTTTCTTTCCAAGCTCAATTTCTCCAAAATTTGCTTCCATAATTCATAAAATTTATAAATTAGATCACATAAAAATTTTCAACTCAATCAGAGTATGTTTCCAATCCGACTCACTCAAACCGGTCTGATTAGTCAAATTTTGGTGCTATCATAACATTTCTTTTTCACTGTCAAATAATTCTAAATATTATTTAGATTATATACATGTCTTAAGATAAAATTTTAAATGTCATTTACTATTTCTAACAATCCGGTCAAAGTACGGTCAAACCAAATTTATTAGTTAAACCGTATCGTGGCTTTTTTCTTATTTTTGACTTTTGAGGACTTATTTGACCTTTTTCACACTAAATTTTACCCTCAAACTAATTGTGACCTATAGTTTTTGATGATCCAATAAAATATTTTTCATCAATGGGTATATTTTTGACTTCGAGTACACTAACCAAACTCAGAAATTACAGTTTATGGCTAACCCGGTATTTAGGCCATTACAATTCTTCCCTAATAATAAAAAATTTCATCTTTAAAATTCTACCTGTATTGAATAGTAATGGATATTGTTGTCTCATTCTTGCTTCAGGTTCCCACATGGCTTCTTCCATATTATGGTGATTCCAAAGCACATTAACCAGTGGGATTTGCTTGTTTCTGAGCTGTCTAATCTCTCTTGCTAAAATCTTCACTGGCTTCTCTTCATAAGTCAAATCAGACTGTATCATAATTTCTTCTGGCTTGATCACGTTGCAAGAGTCTGACCCATACCTCCGTAACATTGACACGTGAAATACATCATGGATCTTCTCTAACTTTTGAGGTAGCTTCAATCAATAAGCTATGGGTCCCACTCGCTATATAATCTGATAAGGGCCTATGAATCTTGGACTTAATTTGCCATTCTTGTCGAACCTTACAACATTCTTCTAGGGAGATACCTTTAGAAACACTTTGTCTTCAATCTAGAACTCCATATCTTTTCTTTTCAAATCTGCATATGATTTCTGTCGGTCTATGACTTCTTTCAATCTGTCTTTGATCACTTGTATTTTTTTCTTCAATTTCATGGACCAAATTGGAACCCATTATTTTCTTCTCACTTAGCTCTGTCCAATATAAGGGAGTTCTACATTTTCTTCCATAAAGTGCTTCATATGGTGCCATTTTGATGCTAGAATGATAGCTGTTGTAGTCAGCGAACTTAGCCTGTGGCAAATACTTTTTCCAACTATTTTCAAACTCAAGGATGCAACTTCTCAAGTTATCCTCAAGTATCTGAATCACACACTCTGACTGCCCATCAGTCTGGAAATGAAAAGTGGTACTAAAATGGAGCTTTGTTCCTAATGCTTCCTATAACTTATTCCAAAACTGGGAAGTAAATCTTGGATCCCTGTTTGAAATAATGGAGGATGGTACTCCATGGAATCTCACTAATATAGATTTTTGCCAGCCTAGTCAATGGATAATTCATCCATACTGGTAAGAAGTGGGCTAATTTAGTGAGTCTATCAATGACTACCCATATAGCATCGTGCTTCCTTCTAGTCAAAGGCAATCCAATCATAAAATCCATAGTTATGCGGTCTCATTTCCACTCTGGTATTGCAATAGATTGAAGCAAACCAGATGGAACTTGGTGTTATGCTTTCACTTGTTGCCATATCAAGCATTTGGTCATGAATTCCTTCACATCATATTTAATTCATGACCACCAATAGTATGTTTTCAAGTCCTAATACATCTTGTTACCACCAAGATGCATCCCATAGCTGCTATGATGGGCTTCTGTCAGAATGTTCTTCCTCAATTCATCTTGATCCGGTATATATAACCTCTATTTATAATAAAGGTTTCCATCTACATCCAAAGAGTAGTCACCTTCATTGTCATATTTTATTCAGTTCACTATGGAATTCAAACGATCAGCTAGCTTTTGTGTTGCTTTCACTTTGTTGAAGAAAATCTAGTTTTACTTGCATTTCAGCTATAATTTCTCCATCTTGTGCCATACTCAATTTGACATTCATTGCCCGAAAGGCTGCCATAAATTTTCTACTAAGTGCATCAGCCACTACATTTTCCTTTCTTGGATGATAATTTATTACGTAATCATAGTCTTTTATCTATGAATACTCACGATATGGGTACGTGTATCTTATGAGATACAAATCTGAAGCTTTTGAAAGGTTCAAAGAACTCAGAAATAAAGTAGAGAAACAACTTGGCAAAAGTATTAAAACACTTTGATCAAATCGAGGAGGTGAATACTTGAGCTAAGAGTTTCTAGATTATCTTAGGGATAATGAGATTTTATCTCAATGGATTCCAACTTTCGCACCATAACACAATGGTGTGGCTAAAAGGAGAAACCGAACCTTGTTAGACATGGTAAGGTCTATGATGAGTTTTGTGAAACTTCCAATATCCTTTTGGGGTTATGCATTAGAGACTACCATTTATATATTAAATAGAGTTCCTTCGAAGTTAGTTGATGTTATTCCATATGAGATATGGTATAATAAAAAGCCCACATTTTCTCACATGAGAATTTGGGGTTGTCCTGCTTATGTGTAGCGAACAATGTCAGATAAGCTAGAAGCTAAGTCTAACCGGTGTCTATTGGTGAGATATCCAAAAGCATCATATGGATATCAATTTTACCGTCCCTTGGAACAAAAAGTTTTTTTTTCAAGACATGTAATCTTTTTAGAGAGAGAATTCCTTCTAAAAGGAGATAGTGGGAGCAAAATTGAACTTGAGGATGTTCAAGATGCTCAAACAGATGGTGATCAACTGCCTCAACCCAAGCTTGTTACTCATACAAATGATATAACAGCTCAACCTTCTGAAGCACAAGAGCTTCATAGGTCAAGTAGGATACGTATTGTTCCAGAGAGATATGGATTTCTCATTAGTGAACAAAACGATGTATTGCTCATAGAAAATGATGAGCCTACAACCTATGAAGAAGTTTTGAATAGTTCAGAATTTAACAAATGGCTTCAAGCCATGAAGTCAGAAATGGATTCCATGTATGAAAACAAAGTATGGACTTTGGTTGACTATAGGGATAAAAGCTATAGGGTGAAAATGGGTTTTCAAAAAGAAAACTGGCATGGATGGTAATGTTATTACCTATAAAGCTAGACTTGTTGCTAAAGGTTATCGTCAAAGACAAGGAATTGACTATGATGAAACTTTTAGCCCAGTAGCTATGCTTCAATCCATGAGGATACTCCTAGTCATTGCTACTCATTATGATTATGAGATTTGGAAAATGGATATGAAGACAACTTTTCTTAATGGAAATCTGACTGAGGATGTGTACATGACACAACCAGAAGGCTTCATATCCAAAGATGGAAAAAAGGCATGCAACTGGTTTGTACGCTATGATATGCACAAGACCCGATGTATCATATGCTCTGAGTGTCATGAGTAGACACCAATCGAACCCTAGTGAGGGTCATTGGGTGGCTCTTAAGAATATCCTTAAGTACTTAAAAAGGACAAATGATGTATTCTTGGTATATGGGGATGAAGATCTTATTATGAGCGGGTATACCGATGCCAGCTTCCAATTAGACAAAGATGACTCAAAATCTCAGTCAGGTTATATATTCACACTTAATGGTGGAGCAATTAGTTGGAAGAGTTTTAAATAGAAAATGACTGCTGATTCCACAACTGAAGCATAGTACATTACAGCTTCTGAAATAATAAAGGAAGCAGTTTGGATAAAGAAATTCGTCAAAGACCTTGGAGTGGTTCCTAAAATTATTGATCCAATACAATTGTACTATGATCATAATGGAGTCATTGCACAAGCAAAGGAGCCATGGTCTCATCAGAGATCGAAACATGTACTCATAAGATACCATTTGATTAGAGAAATCATTGGTAGGAACGATATAAAGATAGAAAGAATGCCCACTGATTAAAATATTACTGATCTTTTAACTAAGCCATTTCCCTAAAACAAATATGATTCTCATGTACTCACCTATGGAATTAAATACAAAGGCAATTAGCTTTAGTGCAAGTGGGAGCTTGTTAGAGAAGTGCTCTAAAGGCAATAACCTTTAGCACTTATTGTACAAATTTATTTGATTAATAAAAGGCTTTTTCATTAATTTGATATTCATTTGATATATGAATTGATAGTGATCTTAAATCAATTAATGAAGTCCTTGATACATAATATAGCATGAAGGAATCATGATGAGATCATGACATTGAGATTCTTATCATGTGTTATTATGTGAGTATCAAAATTATCCCTAGTCATAGACATTACTAATCTAGACAGACTAGCATATGTTACACTCATTGATTGGATCAAGTAGTAGATTTCATAATCTAAAAATATGAGATGTTTAGAGTTAACATATGGATGCTTGCTAAGTGTAGCTAAGTACATTGGATGACCAGCTATGAGATAATCACATGGATAATCTATTCAAATGTCAATGATAATCTCATCATAGCAATGGTGCAAGTATCTTTAGACTTGAGGTACTCAAGGATATATTGGATACTGATCATATATTTTGACACTATTCCTTGTTGCATCAGGGCGGTTGCTCATAGGTTGGTGATTGGATACAGCCTAAGGTATTCAAAGGTAATTGGATAACCAACAAAGGATTCACCACTTCTGATAGAAAGAGTGTATGCCCATCGCCTTTTGTCGCGGTCATTAATATGGAATCTCTAGCCGGATTAGAAATATCATAAAGATAATCTTCAATGACATATCTAATAGAGTAATGAACCTCGTGGACAAGAACTAACATTACTTGGACTAGACGTAATGTAGTCAGTCTAATGGGAGTTGTCACATGTCCATACTCTAAACCAAATGGGGTATAGAATGGTGAAAGGAATAATTGCACAAATATTGTCTATAGAAAGGTTCATAGTCAAACCACTGACTTTCCGATCAATTGGGGGTCATGACTTGCTTAAATTAATTGTTAATTTAAATGGCCAACATAACCAGGAACCTAATGGGTCACACGCATTGACGATATGGAGAATGAGTAAAATGATCTTGGATGGGATCCAAAATATGAGAGAATTATTTCAGGATAGATCGCGATGAGATCGCACGAAAAAATTGTTCGAGAGTGTCACGGGCCCGCACGGGCTAGGCATTCTACTGGCCTGCCTTGTGGACCAGCTGGACTGCCCAGCAGCAGCCCATAGCAGGCCCAGTGCGCCTACAACTTCCATCCATTGGCCAACGGCTGTAATTGGTCATAATTAGGCCAATTGTGGCCAATTAGTATTCATTAGTTGCCATTTTCTCCATTTTTTACTTTTTATCTTATTTTTGTATTTGATTCAAATTGAAGAGACATCAAATGGCAGAAAATAGACATGAAAATTTTTTTTTGTGAAAAAAAAATATTTTTAAGACACAACAAAAATTCTCTCAAGAACACTTTCAAAGCTAGCACTTTGAATTTGTTCAAACCATTTTCTCTTGATAGGTGCTTCTTCATTCTTCGCATGGATTATCATTAGAGACATCCTAATATGGATTATTGTAGTTTGCTATAATCCAACAAAGTGAAGATTTGAAGAACAAATAAAAATTACAAGGTATAATTTTTAACATTTACATTTATATAAAATAGTTTTAATGGTACAAGTATGATCCATTGTTTTGGGTTTTGAAAAATTTTATTTTTCACTGAATGTATGAATATGATTCATTCTTCAAAACCCAACATTGGTATCAGAGCCTCCTTGTATCCATTAAAATTAATTTTAATTGAAAGTGCAATGGGATTGCATGTTTTTGATGATTTTCGATCAATAGGTTTTGAAAAATTGAAATTAATTTGTAAAATATAATTTACATATTTTTCTTTCTTTAATCTGATCATGGGATGATTACGAATGATTATTTTGATTGAAAAATGATTTGAATGTGATTCAAATAATTAATTTCGGATTTATTTCAAAAAGGCCTAAAATTGCCTTGTTTATGAACATGTGTTGTTGTTTGGCTTAATTGATAGGGATGGTTTCATTTTTCTTGTAATTTAATTTTGAAACAATTATTTAGATATATTGAGAATATTTTTATGCCTCTGAAATTGTCCAATAATTAATTAAAAATTATTTTAATTAATTGTTCAAGCAAACACAAAAATGGAACTGTTTTAGCTTACCCATGGGGCTGTTTTGTTTGATTTTTTTGTATATGTATTTTATTTACAGAACCTTGAAATACTTTTTATGTGATTAAAAATATGTTATTTTTATGTTAGATGCATGCCAAAATTATTTTGCAAGCATTTGAAATTTTAAAAATTCTAGATATCGAATTTGTCATTTTGAGCGTTTAAGTGTGTTGGTTCGTTTGTCTTAGTAATTTTGGCTTGTGCCAAAAATATTTTGATGAACTTGTGCTGAACTAAAGATAATTAGAATGGTGATTTGATGTTCTGGAAATTTTTAGAATTTGTGGAAATTAACTTTGAATTAATTTAAGTTGTGCAATTGTAATTCTAGTATGACTAGAAATTGGTATGTATATTAAAATTAAATTGTTTAATTTTAACATCATAATATTCTGATTTTAAGGATAATTAATTTTGAATTATTTCTGGAAATATGGAATTTAATTTAATTTTATTAAATATTAAATTCTACTTTAAAATGACATACAAAATTAAATTAAACGAAAGAACACATATAGGCAATTTCAATTCAAGTGTTGAATCGATTTACAAATTGAAATCCAAAATTGTCATTTTTATTTTGTGCATTAGAGAATGCATGTTAGGGGTGCATGAAAAGGCTTGATGGATGATTATGGACTTAGGCCCAATGTGATTGAGCATGCATGGAATTATTTTGTTTTATGGTAAATAGGGTCTGCGTGTCCCTACCTCTTTTTCTTTCTTATGTATTTCTCTTCTCATCTTAGTCCCCTCAAATGTAAATTGAGATTTTCTATAATTTGAAATATGTAATTAGATTACATAGGGTTAGGATAGAATGAAGATACAAAGGAGCAAGAAGTAAAGGAGATGGTACCATAAACAAGAAGACTTAGAAATAGGAATCTGATTTCTATTTTGGGTTGTAAATTCATTCATATACCTAGGTAAGACCTAGTCAATCTCTCTTTGGCTCAAGAGATTGACTTTAGTATGTCCATAATCATGTCATATAGTTAATGTAACTATCTTTATATATCAATGTGATGAATGTATGATATATAAAAGCATGAAATAATAACTTGATGAGACTTAACAAAGAAATCCCTCACTAAATAAACAATTAAGTCTTACACCTTCCATTAATATGGGGAGAACCAGAGTTCTTCTAGAGTTAGGGTTGTTGAGTTGCCTCAAGCTCACTCTATAAGAATATGTTCAATCCATTGAAATTAGATTTCACGATTAGTGGGTGAGACTTAACCGATATTATTAACTTGTTGGATTTGCGCCAAGGTTAATATGTATTGGAGGTGAAGTTGGGTTCGTATACATGAGATGTACACATATGAGGAGTCGATAGCCCAATGTATGTGCACACTAGGAGAACTTCCATATAAGTTCTCTCGGGTTCATAGTGAGGGCTATGGATTCGCTATAGAATAGTGGGAGCCATAATGTGATTTATTAAAGACCTAATAAACATGCATTTTATGTACACTCTAACATGTTCTATTTTACATCTAGGTTGCTAGAATCATCATCATGACAAGTGTGAATTTACAATCACTAATGGAATCAAATAAGTTGACTGGGCCCAATTTTTTGGATTGGCTAAGGAATCTGAGAATAGTTCTCAAATCCAAAAAGATTGGCTATGTCCTAGATGAGGCACTCCCTAATCCCCATACTGCTAATGCTTTTGAAGATGTTCAGAAGGCATATCAAAAGCACCTAGATGATAGTGAGATGGCAAGCTGCATTATGCTTACTACTATGTCAGCTGAGTTGCAAAAGCAGCATGAGGCTATGGATGCTAATTCCATAGTATACCATCTAAGAGAGCTTTTTGATGAGCAAGCACATTCCGAAAGGTTCGAAACTTCAAGGTTGCTCTTCCGCACTAAGATGGTTGAGGGGACATCTCCAGTGCAATATACATTGAAGATGAATAGCTATATTGAGAGGTTGGCCACCTTGGGATTTGTGATGGACCATGAATTAAGTGTTGACTTAATTCTAACCAGTTTGTCTCATAGTTATTCACATTTTGTGCTTAACTATAGGATGAACCAAATCTCTACCACTATTCCTGAGCTGATTAACTTGCTTAAAATAGCTGAGCCATCTGTCAAGAAGGACAGTAAGGCTATGATGCTGGTGGACTCTTCAAGTTCTAAAAGGAAGAACCTTAAGAAGAAGAAGAAGTCCATGAAGCCTAAGGGAGGTGTGGCTAAGAAAAAGGCCAAAGAGATTGCTCCAAAAGGACATGCTTCCATTGTGGCAAGGATGGCCATTGGAAGAGAAACTGCAAGGCTTACTTGGAGTCCTTGAAGAATAAGGCATCTAATGCCCCATCTACTTTAGGTATTTTTGTCATTGAAATTAATATTATTTCCAATAATAATATATGGGTATTAGATACTGGTTGTGGCTCACACATATGCACTGATATGCAGGGCCTAAGGAACAGTAGATAGCTCAATAAGGGAGAGTCAGACCTACGCATTGGAAATGGAACAAGGGTTGTTGCATTAGCTATAGGAACATATGTATTGACCCTCCCTAGTGGGCTCATATTAAATTTGGAGAATTTCTAATATCTACCTGCTTTAACTAAAAACATTATTTTATATTTCAAGTCTAAATAAAGATGGTTTCCTTTTAGCTTTTAGTAACAATTGTTGTTCTATTATGTTGAATGGAATTCTTTATGCTAATGGTACATTATGCAATGGAATATACATATTAGATATGTCAAATCCAATTTTAAACATCAATGATAATAAAAGGCAAAAACAAGATATGTTGAAATCATCTTATTTATGGCATTGTCGTCTTGGTCATATAAGTGAGAAACGCATGGCTAAGCTACACAAAAGTGGTAGTTTGGGGTCATTTGATTATGAATCATATGACACATGTGAATCTTGTTTACTAGGCAAGATGACTAAATTACCCTTCAAGGGAAAGGGTGAACATACTAATGGCCTTTTAGACTTAATACATTCAGATGTATGTGGTCCAATGTCTACACACGTTAGAGGTAGTTTCATCTACTTCATTACTTTTATCGATGACTACTTACGATATGGATATGTGTATCTTATGAGATATAAATCTGAAGCTTTTGAAAAGTTCAAAGAATTCAGAAATGAAGTAGAGAAACAACTTGGCAAAAGTATTAAAACACTTCGATCAGATCGAGGAGGTGAATACTTGAGCCAAGAGTTTCTAGATTATCTTAGGGATAATGGGATTTTATCTCAATGGACTCCACCTTACACTCCACAACACAATGGTGTGGTTGAAAGAAGAAACCGAACCTTGTTAGACATGGTAAGGTCTATGATGAGTTTTGTGGAATTGCCTAAATCCTTTTGGGGTTATGCACTAGAGACCGCCATTTATATATTAAATGGAGTTCCTTCAAAGTCAGTTGATGTTACTCCATATGAGATATGGTATAACAAAAGGCCACATTTTCTTACATGAGAATTTGGGGTTGTCCTGCTTATGCGAAGTGGACAATGTCAGATAAGCTAGAAGCTAAGTCTGACCGATGTCTGATTGTGGGATATCCAAAAGCATCATATGGATATTAATTTTACCACCCCTTGGAAAAAAAGGTTTTGTTTCAAGACATGCTATCTTTTGAGAGAGAGAATTCCATCTAAAAGGAGATAGTGGGAGCAAAATTGAACTTGAGGAATTTTAAGATGCTCAAACAGATGCTGATCCACTGCCTGAACCCGAGCTTGTTACTTATACAAATGATATAACAGCTCAACCTTCTAAAGCACAAGCGCTTCATAGGTCAAGTAGGATATGTACTGTTTCAAAGAGATATGGATTTCTCATTAGTGAACAGAACGACGTATTGCTCATAGAAAATGATGAGCCTACAACCTATGAAGAGGTTCTAAATAGTTCAAAATCTGACAAATGGCTTCAAAGTATGGACTTTGGTTGACCCACCTGAAGGAATAAAGCCTATAGGGTGCAAGTGGGTTTCAAAAAGAAAACTGACATGGATGGTAATGTGATTACCTATAAAGCTAGAATTGTTGCTAAAGGTTATCGTCAAAGACAAGGAATTGACTACGATGAAACTTTTAGCCCAGTAGCTATGCTTAAATCCATAAGGATACTCCTAGCCATTGTTACTCATTATGATTATGAGATATGGCAAATGGATGTGAAAATAGCTTTCCTTAATGAAAATCTGATTGAGGATGTGTACATGACACAACTAGAAGGTTTCATATCCAAAGATGGCAAAAAGGTATGTGAGCTTCAAAGATGCATTTATGGATTAAAGCAAGCATCAAGGAGTTGGAATATTCGGTTTGCTGAGACAATCAAACAGTTTGGTCTCTTACAAAATCTGGATGAACCTTGTGTCTACAAGAAGGTTAGTGGGAGTGCAATCGTATTTCTTGTGTTATATGTAGATGACATATTGTTAATGGGAAATGATGTCTCAGCCTTACAATTAGTCAAAATTTGGTTATCCAAGAATTTCTCTTTGAAAGACCTTGGAAAAGCAGTCTATATTTTAGGGATAAAGATCTATAGAGATAGATCTAAAAGGTTGCTTGGTCTTTCACAGTTTACATACATAGATAAAATGCTAAAAAGGTTTAGCATGAGTAGTCCAATAGGGGATATATTCCCATGACCCATGGGATTACTTCCTCAAAGTATTTGTGTCCAAAGGCACAAGATGAGAGGACACACATGAGTTTGATTCCATATGCTTCAGTTATAGGATCAATCATGTATGTTATGATATGTACAAGACCCGATGTATCATATGCTATGAGTGTCATGAGTAGATATCAATTAGACCCTGCTGAGGGCCATTGGGTGGCTGTCAAGAATATCCTTAAGTACCGAAAAAGAACTAAGGATGTATTCTTGGTATATGGAGATGGAGATATTACTGTGAGCGGGTATACCGATGCCAACTTCCAATCTGATAAGGATGACTCAAAATCTCAGTCAAGTTATATATTCACTCTAAATGGTGGAGCAGTTAGTTGGAAGAGTTCCAAACAGGAAATGACTGTTAATTCCATAACTGAAGCAGAGTACATTGCAGCTTCTGAAGCAGCAAAGGAAGCAGTTTGGATAAAGAAATTCATCATAGAACTTGGAGTGGTTCCCAGCATTATTGATTCAATACAATTGTATTGTGATAATAATGGAGCCATTGCGCAAGCAAATGAGCCACGGTCTCATCAGAAATCCAAACATGTACTCAGAAGATACCATTTGATTAGAGAAATCATTGGTAGGAATGATGTAAAGATAGAAAGAGTGCCCACTGATCAGAATATTGCTGATCCTTTAACTAAGTCACTTCCCCAAAAGAAATATGATTCTTATGTATTCGCCTATGGAATTAAATACAAAGGTGATTGGCTTTAGTGTAAGTGGGAGCTTATTAGAGGAGTGCTCTAAAGACAATCACCTTTAGCACTTATTGTACAAATTTATTTGATTAATAAAAGGCTTTTTCATTAATTTGATGTTCATTTGATATATGAATTGATAAGTGATTTAAATCAATTAATGAAGTCCTTGATACATAACATAGCATGAAAGAAATCATGATGAGATCATGATATTGAGATTCTTATCATGTGTAATTATGTTAGTATCAAAATTATCCCTAGTCATAGGATTAATGAGACGGGACATTATTAATCCAGACAGACTAGTACATGTTACACTCCTTGATTGGATCGAGTAGTAGATCTTATAATCTATAAATATGAGATGTTTAGAGTTAACATGTGGATGCTTGCTAAGTGTAGCTAAGTACATTGAATGACCAACTATGAGACAATCATATGGATAATCTATTCAAATGTCAATGATAGTCACATCATAGCAATGGTGCAAGTATCCTTATACTTGAGGTACTCAAGGATATCTTGAATTTTGATTCTGTATTTTTGTACTATTCCTTGTTGCCTTAGATAGGTAGTTCATAGGGTGGTGATCGGATACAGCTTGAGGTATTCGAAGGTAATTGGGTAACCAACAAAGGATTCACCACTCTTGATAGAAGGAGTGTATACCCATGGCCTTTTGTCGTGGTCATTACTCAGGAATCTTAGCCGGAGTGGAAATGTCATAAAGATAGTCTTCAATGACATATCTAATAGATTAATGAGCCTCAAGGACAAGAACTAATATTACTTGGACTAGACGTGATGTAGTCAGTCTAGTGGGAGTTGACACATGTCCATACTCTGAACCAAGTGGGGTATAGATTGGTGAAAGGAATAATTACGCAACAATTGTCTATGGAAAGGTTCGTAGTCAAACCACTGACTTTCCGGTCAATTGGGGGTCATGATATGTTGCTAAATACCGCTCATGACCTGCTTCAATTAATTGTTAATTTAAGTGGCCAACATAACCAGGAACCTAATTGGTCACACGGGCTAGGCAGTCTACTGGCCTACCTTGCTGACCAACTGGACTGCCCAGCAGCAGCCCGTAGCAGGCCCAGCGCGCCTACAACTTTCATCCGTTGGCCAACGACTGTAATTGGCCATAATTAGGCCAGTTATGGCCAATTACTATTCATTAGTTGTCATTTTCTCCATTTTTGACTTTTCATCTTATTTTTGAATTTGATTCAAGTTGAAGAGACATCAAATGGCAGAAAATAGAAATGAAAATTTTTTTTGTGAAAACAAAAATATTTTTAAGACAACAAAAATTCTCTCAATAACACTTTCAAAGCTAGCACTTTCAATTTATTCAAACCATTTTCTCTTGATAGTTTCTTCTTCGTTCTTCGCGTGGATTATCATTAGAGACATCCTAGTGTGGATAGTTGTGGTTTGCTACAACCCAACAAAGTGAAGATTTCAAGAACAAATAAAAATTACGAGGTATAATTTTTAACATTTACATTTATATAAATTAGTTTTCATGGTACAAGTATGATCCATTGTTTTGGGTTTTGAAAAATTTTATTTTTCGCTGCGTTTATGAATATTATTCATTCTTCAAAACCCAACAGTTAGGTGGCAAGTAATGTGGTTATAATAGTTGTTGAAATAATGATAGTTAGCTTATTGAATACTGAAATGCATAAAGAAATTTAAGTAATGACAATTGATAATGAATGGAAGTTATGGCATTGATAATTAAAGCATTGAGCCTAGTTTAATTGATAAAATATGATAATATGTCTGTTTATAGTTGTTCTAATCGCTGAAAATGTTGAGAAGTGTTGATCGAAGTGTTTAACATTGGTTAGCTTTAGAACCATTGCATGATTGTGTATGAAATTGGCTTAAAACATTACTGGAATTATGTTATTGATTGATGTGCCATGCCCGTGAATGATCTTAGATCCAGTCACAGGTAGAGAACCCATGAAAAAAGGCTTCACACCCATGAATTACCATTCATGCTTGTGAATGCCCTGTATCCAAAATTTGGTTAATTGAGTTATATGATTGATCTACATGAGTACAATATACACACAAACCTGAAATGTTTAAATGAGATTACAAACAATATGATAACATGACTATGTAAAATAATTATGCACTTAGTGCTCTAAATTACAGAATGACATGTGATGTTTATGTAAAATTGTGAATGTGATATAATTGGTAATGATATTTAGTATGTAAATAAATATGTCTATTCTCTATTCGAGGACTAGCTAGGATACATGGCATGCAATTAAAGGGGTTATGGTACCGTAGTATATTATTATTGTGTTAATCCATGTGGCTTAAGCTCAAGTTAGAGAACCCTTTATTACTTATGGACAAGGTGGCTTAAGCTCATATTAGAGCACCTTTGTACCCATATGCATACAGATATTATGATTACTCATTTAGGTGGCTTAAGCTCGAGTTAGAGAGCTTCTTATTTGAGATGCAGAATTTGCAATACAATCTGATATTGATAATGAGCAGGGTGTCTTAAACTCGGATTAAAGCGCTTCTATTTTAAACCAGCATTCAGGTAGTCCGGGTCTAGAGTATAAGGCTAACAAACCAAAAATTTACAATACAATAAGAAAAATTTTAAGGTAGAACATTCTAAATTTGTATTACATAAATCAATAAATCAGAATACAGTCACAACCTAGAAAAAAATATGAAAACTAGAAATCAAATCTTTGAATTTGGAAAATAAATGATGATATTTTCTTTAGATGACATGGATGTATTGAAATCAAATCATTTTAGATTGAATTCAATTATTATACGGATATACATAAATGAATATTACAATATGATTAAGCATACATATATGTTTATGAATATGAATGTTATGATACTGTAAATGAATGCTAGAATTTCAATGCTTATATGTACCACTAAGCTTTCAATAACATAGCGTGTGGGTTTCTCTGCACGTAGGTTTGGAGCTAATAGACAACTGAGTTGGCAAGAAGAGAAGACCGAGCTAGTCAAAGTTGACCCATGCGAATCTATTCATTTATTTTATCCATTTAATTATTAGTTATTCCGCAAGGCATGGGATAGAGACTGGTTTTTTTATTATGATTTTAATAAGGATTTGTAATTGATTTTATTTATGGCTAATAAGGTTGATTTTGAAAAAAGGGTAGTAATTGCCCAAACCAGTTATTATTCCAGTTGATAATTATTACTCATAATTCATATGAGTTTTACGAAGTAAGATATGTTTATTATAATGATGCATATTATACAGATTATGTTAGATATGATTTTAAGATTGCATGTTAAATAAATATAATATTTTTGACATAGAAATAAGATAAAAAAATTTTAATTCCGAATAGTTTAGACAAATACAGTTGTATGGTATCCATTTGTATAGTGAGGTTTGCCCTGGCTGTATAAAAGGGTGTTATAATACTTATTATGTTATTATATACCAATAAGTGAGGTCAACTTTGTAACACCCTCGACTTCCCACATATACATTTTTACATGCATTTCAATTAGACATATGCATTTGCATATACTTTACTTGAACACATGCACTTTATATGTATTTTTATAGGGACAAGTTCATGACACGCACTAACTACGTATCTAAGTATTTTGCAATTGTGTCAAATTGCACGTGTCCATTTTATAATTTAGTTAAGGGTGACATGAAATTTAAATTTATGTGAATAAAATTATTAGATTGAATTAATAAAGTAAAAATGAAAAGAAACAAAGGAAAAAGAGAAAGAAAAGAAAGGAAGAAACAAAATGGGAAAAAGACAAAAGTGAGGAATTAGGAGGTGGACCTTATCTTCCTCCTCACCATTCTGCCTCCCCCACTTCAGGTTCATTTCTTCTCTTTCTTCCACCATTCTAACCTAATTTGCTTCCTTATTTCACTTAGGGTTTGTAGCAAATTGATCCCTTTCAAGTTTGTTCAAGGTAAGTAACATTCTTTCCATTGTTCTAGTGTTGTTTGAGTTGATAGGGTTAAGTTGAATCAATATTTTACATCCCAATTTTGGTACCAATAAAGACTGATTCATGAAAAGTTTAAAGTCATTCCTTTATGTCTTAGGTTTATGGGTATATAAATAGTTTTGAAAATTTTGGTGTGTATGAAAAGATATTGGCATCTTATTGGAATTAGTCCAGGTGTGAACCCTAACTAAGTTAGCTACTGTATTCTTTGGTTTTGAATATGATAGAGCCAATACTGTAGTGAGGTCAAAACATGAAATTTGTAGATATATTTGTTATATATATGTATACTAAATTTTAGGTTCATATGTCTTGTGGATGTTGAGTTATGTATACCAAATTCTTGAATCTGAAATAGGGGAACATGTCTGTTGCTAAGTATGAGGTGCAATTTAACAAACTTTCCCACTATGCCACTTTCATGATCTCTACTGAAAGAGACAAATGCAAGAAGCTTGAGGAGGGCTTCAAATATGATATCAGAAATAGAATCACAACTATTGATCTTGATAGATATACCAAACTTAGAGTTGTTGCAATTAGAGCTGAAAGATTAATGAAAAAGGCTGCAGAACAACAAATTAAAAAGGCAGTACATGAGTTTTCTAGATAGTCTAGCATAAATCCGAGAAAAAGATGTAGATATATGCCAGCATAGTCTAGTTGCAGAGGTGGATATTCAAGCTCTAGAAGTCATGCTACGACTTCTGTTTACCCAGGAAGAGGGCAACCACATGTACTCATTGTGTTAGACAACATACAGGTGAATGTAGAAGGCTCACAAGAGCATGTTATTTCTGTGGGTCAATGGTGCACATGTATAGAGATTGTCCAAAAAGAGCCAAACTAGTAGTGACTAGTAGAGGAAGAGGAATATCTAAGACTACTGCTGAGGCACCAAGGGTCTACCCTACCAGTGGGATACATGGCAGAGGTAGAAGTAGTGGCATAACTAGTACAATAGGCAGAGGAGTGGCTAGATCCGAAGGTCAAAGTTCTAGACCCCTCGCATAGGCTAGAGTATTTGCCATGACTAGGCAGGAGGCAGTTGATGCTCCCGAAGTAGTCATTGATAATATTTATATTTTTGAAATATTAGCATATTCATTGATTGGCTCTGGTTCCAAACATTCATTTATATCATTGCATATGGCATCCCAATTGCATCAAAAGCATGAGTCTTTAGGGATTAAGATAAATGTGAGCACTCCACTAGGGACAGTAGTAGTTGTGAATTATGTTTGTTGTGATTGCTTGGTATGCATTGATAAAGCTGAATTAATAGTTGATTTAAGCTTATTACCGCTATATAAATATGATGTGATATTGAGAATGGATTGGTTAACTAGACATCATGCAATAGTGAATTGCTTTACTAAGGAAGTAATTTTAAAATCACCAAACCAGCCAAGAGTTGTATTTTTGGGTGACAAAACTTGTACCCACATGTATAATCTCAGTTGTAAAAGCATTTCGAATGATCAAATGAGGATGTGATGCATATTTGGCATATGTGACTGATATTAGAACCATTGATAGCTCACTTGAAAATATACTAGTGGTGAGGGAATTTTCTGATGTATTCCCAAATGATCTACTTGGTTTACCACCAGATAGAGAGATAGAATTCGCTATTAAACTAGTACCATGAACAACACCAATATCAATGTCACCCTACAGAATGGCCCTAGTTGAGTTGAAAGAATTGAAGGTCTAATTGCTGGAGTTGCTTGATAAAGGGTATATCAGACCTAATGCATCACCTTGGGGAACTCAAGTATTATTTGTTAAAAAGAAAGATGGAACAATGAAATTGTGCATTGATTACCGGCAACTGAACAAAATGATAGTGAAGAACAAATATTTGTTTCCGAAGATAGATGATTTGTTTGATCAATTGCAAGGAGCCCAAATATTCTCCAAGATTGATTTTAAATTAGGCCATTACCAGTTGAAGGTAGCAAAAGCAGATGTTCCAAAGACTGCCATTCGAACCAGGTATGGACATTATGAATTTTTAGTAATGCCATTTGGGTTGACTAATGCTCCAGCTGCATTTATGGCTTTAATGAATAAAGTGTTTTAACCATATCTGGATAAGTTTGTGATAGTATTTATTGATGACATATTGATGTACTCAAAGAATAGGGGAGAACATGAACAACATTTAAAAATTGTGTTGCAAACTTTGAGGGAGAAACAAGTGTATGCTAAATTGAGTAAATACAAATTCTAGTTAGATCATTTGGTTTTTCTTGGACATGTGGTATTGAGCAAGGGCATAAAGGTAGACCCAAAGAAAATAGAGGCCATGGTAAATTGGAAAGCTCCTAAAAATGTTTCAGAAATGCATAGTTTCCTAGGATTAGTAGGATACTACCGCATATTTGTTAATGGATTCTCCTTAATTGCTAGCCTTTTGACTAAATTACTTATAAAGAATGTGCCTAGACAAAGGAGTTTTGAGGAGCTAAAACATAGGTTAACCTAGCACTAGTGTTAGCTATTGCTATAAGTACAAATTGATTTACGGTATATAGTGATGGTTCTCACTGAGGCTTGGGATGTGTATTGATGCAACGTGGTAAGGTGATAGCTTATGCATCTAAACAGTTGAGACCACATGAGATCTCTTACCCAATGCATGATTTAGAATTGACCGTAGTTGTATTTGCATTGAAGATTTGGAGGAATTATTTGTATGGTGAGACATTTCAAATCTTCACAGACCATAAGAGTTTAGGTTACTTGCTCACACAGAAAGAGTTAAACATGAGACAAAGGCACTAGTTAGAGCTATTAAGGGATAATGACTGCACAATTGAATATCATCTGGGGAAAGCAAATGTAGTAGTTGATGCATTGAGCAGGAAATCCAGGAGCAATGTAGCTCACTTGCAAGCATCCTCTTTTTCATATTTGATTCAATTACGATCTATAAATGTTGAATTAAATATGCATGATGGAGGATCACTGATTGCTACTCTTCAAGTCAGATCTATGTTAAAGGAAAAGATCAGAGAGGCACAGGGCAGAGATCCTCAACTTGTAAGAAGATTTAAATGGTAAAGTGGGGAAACAAAATAGATTTTCATATGCAAGATGATACATTGATGTTAATGTTCTGCATATGTGTTCCAGACATTGATAATTTATGCAAAAAATAATGGAAGAGGCACACAATGCACCCTATGCAATGTACCCAGGGATGACCAAGATGTATCACAATTTAAGACCTCATTACTAGTGGCCAAGAATGAAGAAAGACATAACAAAATATGTTTCCAAATACTTGACATGTCAGCAGATTAAAATCGAACATCAAGCACCAGTTGGTAAACTACATCCATTTCCAGTGCCATAATGGAAATGGGAGAAAATAACGATGGATCTTGTCTATGGATTGCTAAGAACTCCACTGAAAAATGATGCAATATGGGTAATTGTTGACATATTAGCCAAGTCAACACATTTTCTACCTATCAAATAGGGGTGTACACTTGAGGGTTGGCAAAATTATATGTGAATGTGTTAGTCAAATTACATGGCATTCCAGTGTCCATTGAGTCTGATAGAGATCTACGGTTTACTTAACATTTTTGGGTGAGTTTACAAGATGCATTGGGAACAAAATTGAACTTCAGCACTGCATTCCACCCACAGACTGATCGAGAATAAGAAAGGACTATAATGACATTAGAAGAAATGTTCAGAGCATGTTCTATGGAATTTAGAGGAGCTTGGGATGAATATATAGCATTGATAGAATTTGCATACAATAACCAATATCATAATAGTATCCAGATGGCACCATATTAGGCATTATATGGAAAAACGTGTCGAAGCCCCATCATTTGGGATGAAAAAGGAGCACGTGCATTAGAATGGCTAGAGATAGTACAAGACACAATGGATAAGATCAAGAATGTTCAGAACAAGCTAAAGGTAGCACATGACAGAAAAAAAAAAAAAGTTACGCTGATCAGCATAGAAAATAAATGGAATACGAGTTAGGTGAACAAGTATTTCTACAAGTATCTCTATGGAAAGGGGTAATTCGATTTGGCAAGAAGGGTAAATTGAGCCCAAGGTACATAGGGGCTTATGAAATTCTTGAAAAGGTTGGTCGATTGGCATACAAATTGGCTTTGCAACCCGAGATGGCTCAGATTCATAATGTGTTTCATGTGAGCATTCTTAGAAGGTATAGGTCAGATCCTACACATGTACTTAAAAATCAAGCCATCGAGATAGCAGATGATATGAGTTATGCTGAGGAACCAGTGGAAATCATCGGACACGAGACTAAACAACTAAAAAACTACGAAATACCTTTAGTTAAGGTATTATGGAATAACCATTTACTAGAAAAGGTAACATGGGAAACAAAAGGAAATATGAAAAGGAAATATCCACACCTATTTCCATGTATTCAATTTTGAGGATGAAATTTTTAAAAGGAGGGGAGAATTGTAACATCCTTAACTTTCCACATATATATTTTTACATGCATTTTAATTGGACATATGCATTTGCATATATTTCACTTGAACACATGCACTTTATATGTATTTTTGTGGGAACAAATTCATGACACGCACTAACTATGTGTCTGAGTATTTTGCAATTGTGCCGAATTGCACTTGTCAATTTTATAATTTAGTTAAGGGTGAAATGAAATTGAAATTTATGTGAATAAAATTATTAGATTGAATTAATAAAGTGAAAATGAAAATAAACAAAGGAAAAGGAAAAAAGAAAAGAAAGGAAGAAACAAAATGGGAAAAGGACAAAAGTGAGGAGTTGGGATGTGGATCTTATCTTCCTCCTCACCATTTTGCCTCCCTCACTTTAGTTTCGTTTCTTCTCCTTCTTCCACTAACCTTTTTTTCTTCCTTATTTCACTTAGGTTTTGTAGAAAATTGATCCCTTTCAAGTTCATTCTTGGCAAGTAACATTTTCTCCCTTGTTCTAGTGTTGTTTGAGTTGTTAGGGTTAAGTTGAATCAGTATCTTTCACCCCAATTTTTATACCAATAGAGACTAATTCTATAAAAGTTTAAATATGAAAGTTGTTCCTTTATATCTTCGATTTATGGGTATATAAATAATTTTTCAAAATTTGGTGTGTATGAAAAGATATTGGCATCTTATTGGAACTGGTCCGAGTGTGAACTGTAGCTAAGTTATCTATAGTGTTCTTTGGTTTTTAATATTATATAGCTAGTATTGTAGTAGGGTCAAAACATAATATGTGTTATATATGTTTATACCAAATTTCAAATTCATATGTCTTGTGGAGATTGAGTTATGGTGAATGAAACCATGACTGTTCTATAGTTTGAACTGGCTGCTTAGTGCCCTAGGCAGATCCAGCAAATAATTTAGCCATTTTAGACTCCTTAGAAATCGATTTTGTAAGGTATGAAAACATTAAAGTTATAGATTTATGTCTTATCTAAATTTTTGTACAATTATAAACATAATATGTTGTGTATAGAGTGAGATAGGGCCTTCATAAATCATATTGGTTTGGAAGCCAACTATTTTCTGGACCAGTGAAATACTTCTTATACTTTGAGGACCTTAGAGACATAATTGATAAACATGTTCCATGTTAACCTATCTAAGTGTATACCAAGTTTCATTTTAATCTGACTTACATATTGTAAGATATGAATGACCAAATTTGGTACCCTAAACTACCAAAGGGCATAAACAGGGCAGAAAATAAAACATAATTGGAATTTCCACTAAATATTGTACAATGCTCCAATTTCTCTGAAATTTGACTATATGTTAATTTTAATTATGATTAAGAATCACATAAGTTGGACAATTCTAGAAAAAGTTGTTGGCTAATCAGTCTCATAAGGTCACACTAGCCCATAGGAAAAATCCTAACTATATATATGAACTATGCACATTAATTTGTTTAAGCCACATTAAGTTTCTCTGGTAAAAAATTCATCAATTATATTTCCATATTAGGCTCACAAAATATTGAAAACCCACAAGGAGGGGATAAACAATAAGTTAAGGGTTGAAACCAAAAGGCAAAGGTGAGTATAATTATCAAACTATTTCTTTAGTGCATATGAATATTGTTTACTATATGATATATGAGATGATTTATGGTTATGTGATTCATATGATTGGTTTGATTTAATCTTGATAATGAAATGATGGATAATTTGTGACATATGTGGTACATATAAGTGTTATATGTGTGGTATATTTGAGATATATGTTTGGCATACACGATATATATATATATATATATATATATATATATATATATATATATATATATATATATATATATATATATATATATATATATATATATATATGGTTTATGTATAGTAAATGTGAAGTATATACATGGAATATGTGGTATATATATGATATATGTATGGTATATGTGATAAAGATGTAATGGTTATTGAATGCTTAGTTACAAATGCATATGCATATGGACTAAAAAGGCATTTGTGACTAGTTAATCGATATTGTAAAGAAAAAGAAGAGGTTTATGGCCCAACAAATGTTCAAATGAAACAAATGATCAAGCTAGCTAGCAAATACAAATGTTCACATGGCAAATGCTCACATGGAAACCTGGGGCAATGTCTGTTTAACTTGGTCACAATAAAATGAAATAAGTAAAGCATTTGCTTACATAAAGAGTAATGATTATATGCTTCCATTTTACGGATATGTATATGCTAATGGTGAATGGAATGGAGTACATAATATGCAATGGGTGGTGATTCATTACTATGAGTTGTTTGGTACTTTAGAACTCATTTGATAATTATTCTCACTGTTGCCCAGATATTGAGCCAAGAAGGGGGTTGAATTGGAGTTTCAAAAAATTAAACTTTAAAGTGTGGAAATAAAAAATTAATTTTAGGAGGGATAGAGAAATTTGACACAAGGATTTTTATAAAGGTTCGGGTGTTAACAAACCCTACTCCTCTCCCCAATCGCAATTGGGAGTTTCACTAACACACTAAGTGTTACAATGGAGTTTTACAAGCTCACTCCCAACTATGGTGTTTCTCACAATGGCTCACACCTAACCCAATATTCCCTTGTGTTTTAATGGATCACACAATAACCAATTCCTTGTGTTTTACAGGCTCACACAAACAACCTTTACTTTGTGTTTTTACAGGCTCACACAAACAACCTTTACTTTGTGTTTTTACAGGCTCACACAAACAACCTTTTAATTTGTGTTTTAGAGGCTCACACAACTAACCCTTATAATTGTTCTACTCTTAACCCCGAAATACCCAAAACTCACTTGAGTAATAAATGATTACAGAGAGAAACACTCACAAATCTTTATTGCTCAATAAATGAGGAGCAAAAAGATTTTTACAGAGAATAGATATTGGTTCTCAAAGTATTGAATGTACAAATAGATTGTAATAAGATTTTGATTCAAAGTATTAGCTATCCTCTTGTCCTGAATGCATAAATGACTTCCATTTATACTCCCTTCGCTGATTATAGCCGTTAGAGTGCATTTAACTTAAAACTAGCTGTTGTACCAACCAAATAATCGTGCCTGACATTTTTATCTTTCATCATTCACGGGCATGACTATGTTTGTCACGAGCGTGACATTTCTTTTCAAGCCGTGACTGAAGTGGTGACCTTGGTTGTGAAGCTATCTAGAATGTTTTGAAACATTGGGTCACGGGCGTGACATATATCTTCACAAGCGTGACAAACTTCCCAGTCGTGATCCAAGTGGTGACTTTGGTCGTGAAGCTCTCTAGATGAAAATGCCATGAACATTCACGGATGTGACATTTTAATTCACGAGCGTGACATTAAATGTCCATTTCACGGTTTGTTCTTCCTTTATGGTCATGAACTTCAAATGTTGGTTTTGATAATGGTTAGCTCTTTCACAGGCATGACACATAGGGTCACAGACGTGAACATGCTACTTCCTTAATTTTGACTTTCAAGGATTATTCTTCCAATCTCCATTCTTGCTATTTTATTCCATACCATGTTTAATAGACTTAGAAAACAAGTATGTTAAATACAATATTGCTATTTTATTTGTTATCATCAAAATGATAGAAATACCCCTTAAGGTTTAACAATCTCCCCCTTTTTGATAGTGACAAATAATCTAGCAATATGTGCTTTTGAGAAGTCTCCCCTTCAAAAGATACTTAGTATAAAAACTTTATAAAATGCAAGAATTGTAAAGAATGATGTAGCATTGAAATAAACTTACTAGTTTTTAAGTATATGCAAGTTATATGTGAAGTATTTCAAATATATGCCATAATTCTTTTTAAGACATGAAGTATATGTAAGGTATACTTAAGGTATATCATGGCATATTCATTTTTGTAACTTGCATGAAGGTATATGCAAAGTATACTTAAGGTATACCTAATGTGTATAAAACTCAATTTCTCAATTTTATACTTTGCATTTTAATTTTGAATCAAATTTTGAGTATTTCTAATTTCTTCCTACCTAATTCAATGTCAATGTATTTGTAGGTTCTTAGTTTTTATTCAAAATTCATTTATCTTAATATATTGCTAGGTTCTCCCCTATATTACTAGGTTCTCCCTCTTTTGTCATCAATCAAAAAGGATATAAAGATACCTAAAGATAAACAAAGCAAATATATTAAATAAAGTGAAATACAATTTAAAGTTCAGAAAGGAAATTTAAAATTTCCTACACACAAACAAAAAACAAGTAAATAAATAAGCAAACAAGCAAATTTAGGCTACCATTTAGCCTAACATCTAGCCTGACATCCTATCTCAAAGTCTAGCAACCTCTGCCTCAAGGTTGTCCATCCGAGACTCCATGAAGTCTTTGAGGTTCTCCAACCTCTCGTCCATCGAAGCCTGCAGCTGCTCAAAAAGTAGTGCCAAGAGTTAACCACCTGCTGCGCTAAATTCGGTGTGGAAGCCGAGGATTGTCCGATGTCCTGCTCAGCCACTGGAGGTGCTTCCTCAACATGAGACCTTTTCTTCTGCTGGATTCCTTGGAGGCCAGCTTTAAAGTCCTCCATGTCATTGTCTTCCCATATTATCTCCCCAACAGTGTCTGTAAAGCGGTAGAAAATATTGTTCTCGTGTTTTATGCCTGTGAATGGTGATTCACGCCTATGAATGGTGATTCACCCCCGTGAATGATTAGTCATAACTATGAATTGTTGTATATAAAAGTGAATAACACTTCTTTTTTTCCATTTGTGACATAAACAAACCTTAATTTCCTTCATCCCTCAAGAGATTAGAGACCTTTCTATCCATCCCTTCATTCAAACTCACCTAAACCAAGTAGAGAACACATAAACTTGTGAGGAGATCAAAGTGAAAAGGAAGATTAGCAAAGAGAATAGCTTGGAAAGGAAGTAAAATAGACTTAAAATGGGGATTTCGAGATCCCAACCATTATAACTTTTGGATTTGAGTAAGTTTCTCTTTCTTCCTTTTCAATCTTCCTTTGACAATGTTTTATTTAATAGGTTTACAGGTCAGTTAGGTTAATCTAAGGTTTGGGTTAGGAAAACCCTCTTTTTATTAAATGTTAGGGATGGTAGTATGGAACCATTAGGAAATCTTGAATTTTAATATTATTTTAGTTGTTATTATGTGTGAGGGACTGTAGTTAGAGAGGAAGCTCCCTCTTAAGAGAGGGAAATAACTTGAAGTAAGAGGTTAAAAAGTTTTTTAGGCTCCTTTTTTTAGTGAGATTTGTACATAACCATATTTTAAGTATAATTTTAGCAATTATGTGTTTTGAATGTGAAATGCATGATGATTGAGGTGATTAAATGTATATAGGTATAATATGTAATATGGTTTGAGTATATGAATTAATGAGGGTTAAGGTATGTCATAAATGCATGATGTGCATTAAATGTTAATTGGCGTGGAAATGAGAATAATGGCATGAAAGCAAGTGAGAATTGACTAATTATATGCATGATTTGTTAGGTGTACATGTGGTTTATTTAGAATGCATGTAAGCGATGAAGTTGAATATGATTAATGTTATTGATTACTTTTTAATGCATGAAATTGGGTAATTGGTGAGTTAATGGAAGGATTTCATGCTTGTATGAATATGGGTAGTGTAGTTTACATTAGTAAACCTTAGAATTTACATGTGTTATGGAAATGTGGTGTTTCAAGCATGATTCCTGCAAAAATTACGAGGTTTAGGGCATGAAGCATGTGGTGATTTTGGATAAATTCATTCACGAGATGTGTTCCCAAATGTTTCACAACCAAGCAAGATGTGAATGAGGAGTTTCACGAGCGTGAATGAGTATTCACAGTCATGAACTACTTGTATGTTAAATTTTGAAATTTCTATTTTTAATGAATCCTGAAATGTTTTAATAGAATAATGTGCATTTTAGTTGTTATTGCAAGAGAATGCATATTAAGATGTAAAAAATGTATAATTCATATATGTGGATGATAAACTTGATATTTAAAGGAGAATTATTATGACCAATACTCTAACTAAAACTATAGCTAGGAGAGATGACATGTCATTGATGGTTTTATGGTACAAAAAGGCCTAGATTGGCCAATACATGAATGAAGTTGTACAATTAAGAGTAATACTCAAGTGAGCTCTTTGAGAGATGAAATGGGTTTAATCCCTATTGCTCAGACAGGTTTCATGAGTGGCTTCGGAGTGAGTCATAGACTGTCTATATTCATTTTAGTCATGTCTAGAGTTAGTGGATAATGATGTTAAGAAATAAATGGTTATGAGCCTTATTGGTTGTAAGAGATGTAATTGTTATATATGTGATGCAAATATGAGAAACATTTTATATATTGGGGCATGATATGTACTATGAGTTATTCTATAAAGTACATAATAAAACTCACATGTTCATGCATACATATACTGGCATTTGGAATTATTGTTCATACATGCATTTTTATTATACTTATTATGTTGTTATATACCACTAAGCGAGGTAAGTTTAGCGTGTGGGTATTTTGTCTCTCACATGCAGTTTGAAGCCATATATAGGTTTGGATAGAGAAGATGCCCAAGAGAATAGCAAAGGACAACTACTTCAAGGGATTGGTGATATACCCTTTTCTGTTTTCTTTTTATTTTGGGAATTTGGGATTAGTTACTGATGTACATACTTTAAGTTTTGTAAAGACATATAATCTTGTAACTAATTATATTGATATTCTTTTATAAACCTTTGACAAGTATTAGCCTTATTTCTATAAATTTGAGTTTTAAATTTTTAATTTTAGCATTAAAGTCATGGTCATGGTGTATATATATTTTTTAAATTTAACTAGTTTTTGTCTTATGCATTGTAATATTCTTTCATGTAATTGGGAAAGTTTCTATTTATGTGAAGGGGTGTTACAGAAGTTAGGAATCTAAGGCTTGGACTTTGTATAGATGGATCAACCCTCAGGGCACACTCAATAGTCGACATATCTCATGGTCAGTTTTTGTCGTTTACAATCTGCTACTGTAGTTGACTATGAAACATAAGTATATTATGTTTTTATTATTGATATCAGAGCCCAAACAACTGGAAAATTATATTGATGTTTACTTTGCACTATTTATTGATAATTTGAAATTGTTGTAGGAGAAAAATGTGTCGGTGTATAATGCATTTAGTGAACACATATTTACCTTATATGTCATTATATTTTGCACTATAAAAGATTTTCTGACTTATGTTAACTTGTCTAGGTATACAGCTAACAGAGCAAAAATGTATCTGATTTGTAAAGACAACACAATTGACCAATGTTTAAATCATTATCGGTAAAATGTGTATGCATCATCAAACTTTTCTCCCTCCTAATCACCCTTATCGTAAGGAAAAAAAATCTTTTAACGAACATTTTAATATGTGAGTAGCTCATTTTCCATTAACTAGAAATGATGTTTATGAATGAATTAGAGATATTGATAATGTATTTGGGAAAACATATTAGCATGCTAAAAAAGGTCCTTAAAAGAAGATATCCATATTTTGTAATCTTCAATATTGGAAATACTTACCGATTCAATAATGTATTGATGTGATACATGTAGAAAAAAATATTTGTGATGCTATTATAAGGATATACATTGCTTAAGATATGTTATTTCAAATACTACTTTATCAATTTATTTAAATGCATTTATGATATCTAGTTATTAGTTTAATTATTTTAAAAATATATGCTCTTATGTATTTAATTTGTTTTGTAAGTTTTTCAAAATTGATCATATAGTAAAGAACAAGTCGATAAAATTTGATATTTGTGGTCTAACTATTTTATAAAAGAGTGCATGTAATCTTTTTAATTTGCTTTGTAAATTAATATCATATTAATTAGAAATTTAATTTGGAATTAATTTCTTCGTAGCTTATGAATTAATATTATTGTTAAATATTTGAGATTGTTGAATATTTAAAACTTATATATGTGTACATGTTGGCTTTGTGGCTTTTATATTGGTATTAATTTATTGGTATTTCTATGTGTTGGCTTTATGACTCTTCAGGATATTGTGTTGGTATTTATAGACTATTGTAACTTTTAAGCATATGATCATGAATAATATGGTTCTGCTGCTTATATATTCTGCAATTTAAAAAAAAACAATAGGTATCAGTTATAAGAAAATACTAAGGATTATAAGCACTATATGTATCAGCTAACAGTATAGAGCCGATGCATATTTTTCATTTTAAAAAGAAAATACTATATGAGTTAGACTTTTTAATTATAGTCAATGCATATAACCACACTATATATATATAAAATTCAATTTATATACGTTTTATTAATATGCATCATTCATTTAATCAATACTTAAAATCTAATAATAAATATATATATATATATATATATATATATATATATATATATATATATATATATTCCAAATTCATCAATCTAATTAATTTTGAAATCTCATAAGATGAAAAAAAAAGGAATAAAAAAAAAATAAAATAAAAATCCACCTGAAGCACGCACTCTTATGAAATGAAACTGACGGTAGCCCCAAACAACCCTAAACCTCCAACCAAATGAAACCAATTTATCACGTCATACAGCCAAGTGGGCCCCACCAGATGAAGAGATAAAGCCCTGCTGGCATTGGCAGTGTGCTTTGCACTTAACACTCTCTACGTGCACACCAAATGCCAAACAAAAATCCTATTTGTGCATCCAACTGATATAATTATGAACGCAGTACACACAGAGATTTATAGATCTGCTCTTCCCCCAAATAATTGTACATAAATATCCACAGATTTTCACTATTGATACAAATTACTTTTTATTTTATTTCTGTTTCTTATAGTTGATTTTCTATCATGTATGTATGAAAAGATTTAATTTATGTCTTTTTTTTTCTTTTTTGATTATCATTGCTGTTGATAATTATAGTGATCTAAGTCATTTTCTGGATGCATGTCGTTTCTGTTCCTTTTGATTTATAAGAATTTTTAACTAATTTTTTTAAATTACTACATATATAACTTAATTCATATTTTATTACAGATAAAAAATGTCTACATCAAACGGGAGAACAAGAAATGATGATATTGAAGAAATTGCTGGTGCAGAAAATGGTGGTGATGAACTCAGAGATATAGAGGAGAAGTACTAATTTGAATTCTCTATTGATCACACACTATAAATTAAGAAATTTAACATGCATCTACTTAATTTTTCAATATTACTTAATTTAAAAAAATAAATATTTTTTGGTTCGTATCAATTTGATGATAAGAAGATTTTTATGCTTATTATATGTTTGATCATTTTTTTTCCTTTTAATTGTAAATCAGTTTTGTGGAGGAGTTGACAGGCCAAGGTGAAGAAATGGGGAATAGAAGAGAATCAGGGTTAGAGCCAGAAATAAATCAACTACAGGTAATTCGCGTTAAACAGATGAGTGAGTAAATATTAATTTGTTTGTAAGATCATATGGCCAATTAATAAGCATTTGATGATCGCACAATTACATGATAATTAATTTGATTAGTAATCTATCTTGTGGAAAATGATAATTAATTGCACAAATTATGCTTTGACTTTTAATTCTAATAAGAAACCCTAAAACCAGCATTCCCATCTAAATTAGGTTTGGATTCTATAATTTATTTTCTAACTGCTATCACTGAATTTATTGATTTTGTTTGATCTTTATTTTCTTTTGTTTTCATTTTTGTTATTGAGTATTATTGAACAGTTAAAGGGATTGATAATTAAGTAGAGATGCTAGGATTTCTTAATTGTTTGAGATAAAGATTATTTTATGTGGAAATCTGTGTTCTGATTTAATGATTATTTTTGTGTCTTTGGCCTAATTTTTGTGTTTTTATGATGGTTTTAGGGTGATTATAATTATATGATGCAAAATAATGAAGATATTGGCTTCCCTTCATATACACCTTCTCAATCTCCACAGCATTCACCTCACAGTGTGGTTGATTCAGTGTCGTCGTCTTCAAACATTCCCCTAGAAATGAACCGAGCAAGTGATCTTTTAATGGCAGTCTCTCTCGTTGCTGAAGAAAATAAGAGTAAGATAATTGAACTTGCAAATTCAGCAATGGAAGAGCTAGAAAGAAAAGTCAATGGAGGAGAACCCCTATGGCAACGCCAAGTCGATAGCAAAATAGAAATCCTAAATGAAGCCGAATATATAAGGGAATTTCGGGCATTTGATGCAACTCTTAAAGAGATAATGAGAATGATTGAAATGGGAGATTCTTCATCTTTCCCCAACTTAGATTGCAATAGTGATTTCACCAATGGAAATCAACATAAATATACATTTCCTCAAGAAGCTGAACCAGATGGTCTTCAAACTGAAGCTTCAAGAGAAATAGGGTTCATTAATATGAATGCTACTAGCATTGTTGAATGGTTCATGGATTTGGTGGGGTTTTTTCTTCTTTTATTCTTTGAGTTACAATTATAATCTATTTGAATTTTGATATTCATATTCCTTAATTAATACATTTTTTTTACTAATAGAAACAATGGTCCTCAGCATTCTCTAAAATTGTTTCAAAAGCAACAATACTCGGAGTCCTTTCACTTGGAATGACTGGGAATTATGATGAAACTCTACAAGTGGTAATTATTTAAATTATACTTTTCGAAATATTAATGATGTCTTTCGTTTATAAATACATCATTTAATTGGAATATGCTAAATAAGAAAACGTCTTTTTATATCAAACTGAATCGGGTTTAGGTTAGAAAAATATGCTATTAATTATAATGTTGATAGAGATGTTTGCTTGGTCTCCACACTTATTATTATGCAAAGTTTCTTTTTCTAATTAATTATTGAATTTCTTCTGATAATGGAAGTGTGTTGAGCAGACAAAGTATCACGATTGGCATCATTGTGCGAAAAAAATTTCACAAGTTTTCATATCCAAATAGTAATTGAATGGCTTATTTTTCAGATGAGGGCAGAATTTCATATGCCAACACCATTAGTTCCTATTCGAGAGTGTCAATTTGCAAGGTATTCTAAACAACTAGGTTCTAACACATGGGGAATAGTTGATGTATCCTTGGAAAATTTATTCCCTTATCCAGCAGTAAGATATCGAAGAAGGCCATCAGGCTGTTTGATCCAACAAATGCCTAATGGATATTCTAAGGTACAAATTTATATAACCTAATTTTATTAATTTCTTTCACCTTTTAGATAACCTGAGAAAGATGTTTATTGTTTTTGTGTTAAATGTTGGTATAGGTGACATGGGTTGAACACGTTGAAGTTGATAATTCACAAGTTCATAGGATTTTTCAGTCATTAGTTCTCTCTGGCTTTGCCTTTAGTGCAAGGCGTTGGGTTTCTACGCTAATCCAACATTGTGAATGGGTTAAATCCCTGATGTCTCAAATTTCTCTTGTCATCGACAAAGGTAATTAAGATCCTATGTAAATTAGAGAGAAGAGCAATGCTAGCGATGTAATGAGTTCAATATTTACTATATGGTTAGTCGGTGCAGTGTTTATCAGATATTGAGTATTGAAAAGTCATTTTAAAAAGAGAATTAAGTTGTTCAGCAACTTTATTATTTTATCTCTTTTTTAAACATAATTATCCTCTTCCCTATCAATCTATTAGTTAATTAAGTTTCGATCAATTTGATACCGGTGCAGGATTAATACCCTTAAAGGGGAAAGAAAGTCTGTTAAGGCTAGCTGAGAGAATGATGAGAAGCTTTTGTCTTGATCTAAGTGCTTCTACTAATTATTTTTGGATGCCATTTCCTTTAAATGGAGATGAAGATTTTAGGGTGATGTGCAAGAGCTTTACTGCTATTTCAGGTTGTCCTATGACTACATCAATAGCCTTCACCTCTTCCCTTTGGCTTCCATCTTCACCAGATCGAGTATTTCATGTTCTCCGTCATGCTGATTTCAGACACAAGGTAATTTGAATTTAAAATATCACTAGTACTGACAATTTTGATTTAAGAAGATAAGATAATGGATTTGACTTGTAAAAATTTTAGTTTAATGATATTTAAATCATTTTCAAGATAGATTACGAGTTTGAATTCCAATAACAACTTTATAAATTTCAAGAAAAAGCAAAAAAGAACAAGCATTACTTCTATTGATGTTTTTTTAAAATTATTTCTGGTTTATAAGCGTTTAGGAGTATTCAATTTTAAGCTATTAATATTATTCAATGACAATTTAAACTAATCAGCAATGTGATGTCAGGACTACAGGCAGGCTCTATTTCCATGTTAATGAAGGGCATATAATCTAATTTATACACAAGTACTGTTGATTTTTCTTGCATTTTTATGAAATTAACTTAATAGGACCCCTTTTTTTCTTTTCAGATCTTTTTATATCAAACAGTAACTTAAGTTGCGTTCTTAGGAAAGTAACACATAAATTTTATATCAATTGAAATCTTTCTATGTTTGGTAAATTACTATTCTATTTTCAAATATATTTTCATTTTTTCTGTTGCTTGAGCAGTGGGATTTGCTGTCCCGTGACCTTATGATTCAAGAAATTGCACATGTTACTATGGGAGAGAATCTAACAAAACGCGTCTCGATCATGCAAGCAAATGTGAGTTGCATTATCATTAAGAAGTCGTAACTTACTGACATTTTCTTCTTTTTTTTTTCCTCAGTATTACAATGATTTAGTCTAAAATTTTTAAAGTCAGAGATTTTACAATCCTAACTAAAAAGGTAATACTATTAAGCTAAAGCTTATTAGTAACTTTCTAACATATTTATTAGGTTTTTTCGTATTTTGATCTTATTAGGTCAAAGTTTGCAATCTTCTTCAACAGATCTTGCAATTAAGAAATGCATACGATTATGCATTTTAATAATTTGTGAAATATATATAATGAATCTTTTGTCCATTGATTGGTGGGATATATAGTAGTTCTTGTGATGGATTTCACCAATCTAATAATCACCTATGAACCTTTTGGATGCCATTGTCTGGTGGGATCTATAGTCGATCTTGCGATGAATCTCACTAATTTAATGGTAATTAATTTTTGTGCAAAATGACATGGATTCTTAATATTAGTAGAGTTAATACATGATAGAAGAATGCCATTCTTTAGCTCGCTAATTAACATTTTGACAACTTGAGAGGAACTTAGGATACTACTAATTTGATGACTAGGACTATGAGATTTCTACTTCAAACCCAGGTTGGACCCCTTATATATAAAAGCTGCTTAATTTTGCAGTGTGATCCAGAGCAGACAGAAATTTTGTACTTGCAAGAGAGCATCAGTGACCCAAGTGCATCATCCTATGTTGTTTATGCTCCAATGGATGTTGAATCCGTTTCTGCAATATTAAGTGGCGGAAATCCTGATAGTGTCAATATTTTACCATCAGGATTTGTGATTCATCCTGATTATAAGCTAGGAATGAATAATAATGGAGATCATGGAGTTTGTGGAAGCATTCTTACCCTTTCCTTTCATATTCTTGATGGCTCTTCCACAGAAGATAGCATTGCTGGTGACTCTATTGATACTGCTTATAGGATTCTCACTGAAACTGCTGCTTCGATAAAGGCTGTTGCTTTATCTAATGAACCATAGACAACTCAAGTTCAAGCTGCTACAGTTCAGTGCTGGTAAGTAAAGCTTATTATGATCCCTAATTAATCTTTTTTATTCTTAAACTAAGACTCTTTAGTCATCTTTGTTGACTAATTTCGCAATTATGGTTAGGGTTTATAGGAATTTTCTTTATCTATTCTTCTTTCACTTCATTGCATGATTCCTTTTGTAAGTTAATTGATATGACTCAAATTTTATTTATTGAAGGGTGTTAATTATTTTCTTTTTATATATTTACTAATTTTTGAGATGATGTTAATTCTATTTTTTTTATGTAGATTCCATAATATTAAAAATAGAGAAATATGTTATTTAAAAGATAAAAATATAAAAGAGATAATATAAAAAAAAGATAACTTACATTTCTCCTACTTTATTATATTCTACTTATATTTTTCTTTAACCAAATGTGAGACGGGTTCATGGAATATTAATTAGGATTTAAATTTTTGTTTTAATAAAATTTCAGAGAAATTAAATAAATTAGGATTATGTGATCAGATTGTGATTTGAATGGTTTCATAAATTTTTTTCTGGGTCCGATTTGGACAAGGTAAATTCTACATAAAGTATTTTTCCCTTTTATAAATCATCTCGCATTGATAGTTTATATTTGGTTTTTTATTTTTTTTCCTTTGCTTTTTAGAGTAAGATTATTTTTTTCCTTTGCTTTGCAACTGAAACTTGCTTATACACAAGTAGTTTGACAATAATTTGACATGTTGGATTTCCAGGAAAAGTTCTTCTTCCTCTACCCTTGGATTTTTTTTTTTTTTTTACTATCAAGTTTTTTTTGGAGGTAAAATGAACAAAATAAAGATAGATTTAAATATAATTGAGGCAGGACTTTGATTAAAAGAAAATGAAGATAATCCCCGATTTTGCGGGAAGTGGGACAACTCTGATGGACCCTGTCCATCAGATGGGCGATGGTTACTTAATGGCTCGAATTACACGAGCTGGGAATCGAGCCCGCTACTGGGTCTGTACCGTAGCAGGAAACTATTCTACCACTAGACCACTGGTTATTGTTCCTTCGTAGGCCCCACCTTAGAATTCGAGCATTGTGAATTTTAGAAAAAAGGCTCTCTCTCTCTTGTTTTTTAAAATTTTTTTTTCTATCGTGTCTTTTGATTTCTGATTGTTATTCTATTAAGAATTATTTGACATTTTATAAGTTTGAAAAAATTTCAGATTATCAGGTAGAATCTCAATAGATAAAATAAATAAATAAATAAAAATTTAAGGCTTCAAAAAAATAAAGTTAAAAAAGTTTTAGTACTGAAATCTATATTGTTTTAAATTTTTCATTGTTTGCTAAAAAATATCATTTATTTTTTTAATCAAATAAAATTAATGGAATAAAAATTATAAATGCAAGAACTCAGAATAAATTTAGTCGAGGGACTTAATAGGGCAATTTTAATAAATTCAAAAGCCTAATAGTTCATTCTTCCTAAATTTTACACATAATTTGTGTCTACTATATATACAGTCAAATCAAAATACGTTTCTTTCTCAAGAAACAAACCACAAGTAACATTTAAATAAAAAGAATATAAATTAAGAAAATTTAGATTGTGCAAAAAACATGGTAGTCAAGAAATAAGAGTATAGACAAAATTAAGTTGAAATACATTTCTAACTAAACATAGCCCAATATTAAAGGGGAAAAAACCCATATTTTCATCAACCTGTATATCTATCCATGATGCTAATCAGAAAAGCTTTTATTTCTTTTTGATAATCAGCAAAGCTTTTATTATTTGTCAATTAAAGGTGTGGAGTTGGATAATCAAACCTTATTTTATTGCTCGTGGCTGCAACCAATGGTGGCCACTGCGAGGGCGACTAATTTTTAATAGTCTATTAAACTAAAATTTAACATAGACATTTGATGAATCAGTTTCCAATTCAGCCATTTTTTTTAAAAAAAAATTAAACCTAATAGCTGACTGTTAATAACTTACCACTGCCACCACCACCAAACCATACCTCTACCAAATTTTTCTTACGATTGTGTTATATGAAATATGTTGATCAAACTACACATGCATCAGAAACAAATGACAATAAAGATGGACGGTGCATCTTTTGTTAGCAAAATATTTGATAGGTAAGATGGTAGTTAAAAATTAATCTTGATCATTTATTTAATTGGTAAGATGGTAGGTGAATATTAATCTTGACCATCCATTTGGTGGGTGGGGATTAATCTTGATCATTCATTTGGTAGATAAGACGGTATGTGAGAAATGATTTCAACCATCCATGAAAGTAGGTGAGAATTAATCTTAGTCATCAATTGAGAAAATGTAAGCTTATATATAGCTTTAGAAATTCATTTGTAAGACATTTCATCCAAAAGTGAGAGAGAAGAAAAATAAAAGCTTAGAAAAGTTTTAGTGAAAGGTTGTGAGTTGTGAGTGTTTGTAAATACTTTGTGAATTTTTCTTCTTTCAGTAAAAGATCTGCAACAGTCCGGAGACGTATACATAATTGGCAACTCCGTTATTAATTTGTCTTATTATTCCACATTTTCTTCGCTTTCTCATAAATCTGATTATAGAAAAATTTACATTATTTTCCAACAACTGGTATCAAAGCGTTGGTTGCATTCACGTGAAATAGTGTACCAAATTATTCACAGAGGTGTTCTAATACACAGTGGTTCGCAAAAATTGTGAGAAAAGATCCAAAGCAAGTCAGATTCGAATGAAAGCGATGACCGCAGACAGAGAAAATGTGAAAATTGAGAAGTTCGATGGAGCGGAGTTTGGTTTTTGGAAAATACAAATTAAGGATTATTTGTATCAAAGAAATTTGTATCAACCTCTCTCAGGGAAGAAGCTAGAGGCTATGAAGGAAGAAGACTGGAGTCTTCTCGATAGACAAGCTCTCGGAGTTATCCGATTGACGTTATCCCACAATGTTCCTTTCAACGGAAAGTCTTATGACGATTCTCTCTAGTATGTATGAGAAGTTTTTAGCCTCAAATAAAGTGCACCTCATGAGGCGCTTATTCAACTTGCAAATGACAGAATACGCATCGATAGCTCAACATCTCAATGAACTCAATACAGTCACAACTCAATTGAGTTCGATTGGAATTGAATTTGATGAAAAAGTACAAGCATTAATACTTTTGTCTTATCTACCAGAAAGCTGGAATGCTACTGTCACGACTGTTAGTAGCTCATCGGAAAGTACTAAGTTGAAATTTGATGATGTTCATGATTTGGTTCTCAGTGAAGAGATCTGACGGAGAGAGTCGGGTGAATCATCAACTTCTTCAGTTTTGCATATAGAGTCAAGATGAAGAAATTCAACTAGAGGCAATGGACGAGACAAATCGAACTACTGAGGTAGATCAAAGGATATGAGGTCCAAATCCAGGAATCCCATTAATTCACATAGTTCGAAAGCTGTCGAATGTTGGAATTGTGGGAAGACTGGGCACTACAAAAATTAGTGTAAGAGTGCACCGAAGAACAAGGTAGCAAAGGTAGAGGTAAATGTTGCTTCCACCTCTAGAGGCAATGACGCATTGATATGCTCTTTGGAAAGCAAAAAGGAGTCTTGGGTGCTAGACTCTGGAGCATCGTTTCATACTACTTCACAAAAAGAAGTCTTCGAAAAGTATGTCCCTAGAAACCTTGGAAAGGTATATCTTGGTAATGATCAACCTTGTGCTATTATTGGAAAAGGTGTAGTAAAGTTAATTTGAACGGATCTGCTTGGGAGCTGAAGGATGTCAGACATATTTCCGACCTGAGAAAGAACTGAATCTCAGTAGGGCAGTTGGCTAGCAAAAGCTACACTATGATCTTCCATGGTGATAATTGAAAGATTTCAAAGGGAGCAATGACAGTTGCTCGAAGCAAAAAGAATGGCACTCTTTACATGACAACAGGAGCACACTGTTCAATCATAGTTGTAGCTAGCAATGAAAATTCCAATCTATGGCACCAGAAACTAGGCCATATGAGTGAAAAAGGAATGAAGATTATGCATTCGAAAGAGAAACTTCCAAGTCTATAGTCAGTGGAGATAAACACGTGTGAAGATTGCATACTTAGAAAGCAGAAAATGATAAGCTTTCAGACAAGTGGCAGAACCCTAAAGAAAGAAAGGCTAGAGCTCGTTCACTCTGATGTTTGGGGACCAACGACTATCTCATCCATTGGTGGAAAACACTACTTCGTAACTTTCATCGATGATCACTCTCGAAAGGTATGGGTTTACTTTCTAAAACATAAGTATGAAGTGTTCGAGGCTTTCAGAAGATGGAAAGCTATGGTTGAAAATGAGACAGGTTTGAAGATTAAAAAGCTCAGAGCCGACAATGGTGATGAATATGAAAATACCAGATTTAAAAAATTTTGCTATGAGCACGGTATTAGAATGGAGAGAACCGTGCTAGGCACACCTCAACACAATGGTGTAGCAAAACGTATGAACTGAACGTTGACAGAAAGAGCCAAAAGTATTCATATACAGTCAGGTCTACCAAAACAGTTTTGGGCAGAAGCAGTCAACACAATAGCTTACTTAATCAATCGAGGACCATCGGTTCCATTAGAGCACATAATACCAGATGAGGTATGGAGCCAAAAAGAGATAAAACTATCACATCTAAAAAATTTTGGCTGTGTAGCATATGTGCATATCAGTGATCAATGAAGGAATAAGCTTGATCCCAAATCCAAGAAATGCACTCTTATCGGCTACGGTGAAGATGAGTTTGGCTACCATATTTGGGATGACAAAAACAAAAAGGTCATCCATAGCAGAGATGTGATTTTTGACAAAAGGGTGATGTACAAGGACATGCATAAAACAGTCGCCAACAATTCAGAACAGAATGAGTTAGTATTTGCAGATGCAGATGATGTCCCTGTTAGTTTCATGATAGAACCCATTGTAGCAAGTCCTCAGCCAGAAGAACTTATTGGACCAAGCAGTGCGCATCAATCCGACACATCACAACCTCCTACTTCATCTCCTGTATTAAGAACCTCATGTGCCTAACAGGAGATATATGAACTATCTCTTATTGACCGATGGAGGGGAGCCAGAATGTTATGATGAAGTTTGTCAGACTAGAGATGCTAGTAAGTGGGAGCTTGCCATGAAAGACGAGATGAAGTTTCTGATCTCCAACCAGACATGGGAACTAGATGAGTTACCCATGGGGAAGAAGGCACTTCATAAAAAATGGGTGTACCGGGTAAAAGAAGAGCATGATGGTCTTAAGAGATACAAAGCCCGACTTGTTGTCAAAGGATTCCAGCAGAAGGAAGGAGTTGACTACACCGACATTTTTGCTCCCATTGTGAAGCTCAATACTATCAGAACAGTATTGAGTATTGTGGCTATTGAAGATCTTCATCTTGAACAGTTGGACGTGAAAACCGCATTTATTTATGGAGACTTAGATGAGGAGATATACATGTGTTAACCAGAAGGTTTCTTAGAAAAAGGGAAGACGAACATGGTGTGCAGACTCAAGAAGAGTTTTGTATGGCCTGAAACAAGCCCCAAGACAGTGGTACAGAAAGTTTGACGACTTCATGCACAAGAAAGATTTCCAGAAGTGCAATACCGACCACTGTTGCTACTTCAAGAGATATAGATCGAGTTATATCATTTTGCTACTTTATGTTGATGATATGTTAGTAGCAGGTTCAAATATGGATGATATCAGAAGGTTGAAGCAGCAATTGTTAAAAGAGCTTGACATGAAAGACTTGGGTCCAGCAAAGAAGATTCTCGAAATGCAAATCACAAGAGATAAGCAGAGAGGGTTCTTGTAGTTATCTAAGGCATAGTACATCAACCATGTTTTACAGAGAATCAACATGGGCAATGCTAAGCCAGTTAACACACCCTTGGCTAACCACTTTTGCCTATCCAAGAATCAGTCCCCTTAAACAGAGGAAAAGAGAGAATTCATGGCTAAAGTTCCTTATGCCTCAGCTATTGGGAGTTTGATTTACATTATGGTCTGTATGAGACCAAATATTGGTCATGCAGTGAGAGTTGTTAGCAGATTTATGTCAAATCCAAGAAAAGCTCATTGGAAAGCAGTCAAGTGGATTTTGAGATATCTACAAGGCACCACGGAGAAGTGTCTGTACTTTGGTAAAGGAGAGTTAAAAGTACAAGGCTACGTAGATACAGACTTTGGAGGTGAAATCGATCACCGAAAAAGCACCACCGGTTATATATTCACTGTTGGAACTACAACTGTTAGTTGGATGTCACAAATACAGAAGATTGTCACTTTATCCACTACAGAGATTGAGTATGTAGCAGTGACTGAAGCTAGTAAAGAGATAATATGGCTTAAAGGTTTGTTAACTGAGTTGGGATTCAAACAGGAGAAAAATATTTTGCATAGTGATAGTCAGAGTGCGATACACTTGACGAAAAATTCAGCATTTTATTCCAAAACCAAGCATATTGGGTTTCGTTACCACTTCATCAGAACTTTATTGGAAGATGATGTGTTAGTACTGAAGAAGATCCAATGAAGCAAGAATCCAACGGATATGTTAACAAAGGTGGTGACTATATACAAACTAAAGTTGTGCTCAACTTCAGTTGGTCTGCTAGAGTAACAAGACCAGAAAGGCTACTGCATTGATCGATGTGTAAAAACAAATTGAAACCAGTCTTCAAGTGGGAGATTGTTGGTCAAACTATACATGCATCAGAAATAAATGACAATAAAGATAGACGATGCATGACAAAAATTTGGTAGGTAAGATAGTAGTTGAAGATTAATCTTGACCAACCATTTGGTGGATGAGAATTAATTTTCACCATTTATTTGGTTGGTAAAATGGTAGATAAAGATAAATCTTGACCATTCATTTGGTACGCAGAAATTAATCTTGACCATCCATTTGGTAGATAAAACAGTAGATGAAAAATGATTTCAACCATTCATGAAAATATGTGAGAATTAATTTTGGTCGTCTATTGAGAAGGTGTAAGTCTATATATAGCCTTAGAAATTCATCTGTAAAACATTTCATCCAAAAGTGAGAGAAAAAAATAAAAGTTTAGAAAAAATTTAGTGAGAGATTGTAAGTTGTAAATATTTGTAAATACTTCGTGAATTTTTTTTCTTTCAGTAAAAGATTTGTTGCAGTCTAGAGACGTAGTCATAATTAGTCGAACTCCGTTATCAATTTGTGTCTTATTATTTTCCATTTTATTTGCTTTCTCATAAATTTAATTATAGAAAAATTGGCGTATTGCCCAACAGAACCTTTTTAGAAGATGTTAGGACAGAGGACTTTCATTTTATTAGCTGAGAGTTGAATAACTTATATAGTATGCCGAATACCTCAACAAATCCTAGAGTTTTCCTACTACTCAATCTCTCTTATCTCTCATGCTCTCTTCATTTCTCTGCTCTACCTTTCTTCTTGCTTACTTTTCTCGATCCTCTAACTCCATTGGATAAAGTTCTCATAACATCATGAAATCAACATATTCAAGTCCATGTGTACCTATGAACAACGAAAATTGAACACAAATTGATAGCACATTTATAACAGCATGAAAATAAGGCTCCAACGATTCAATCTGGGGAATTATAATTGCTAGCACTCTCACATGACTTTTTCAAGTTCTACCAAGTAAAATGGTACAATAGAAATAGTCAAAAAAAGGAATTTGTAAAGGAAAACAAAAATAATAACTACGGACGCATTCAATCTGAAAAACGATCATCTTCTTGGGAGGACATCTGAAAAGGAAAAATTATGGAAAGGTGGACCTGCAATATCAACAAATATCTGAGTTAAATGGCAGAGTAATCAGAAACATGTTAGATATCTAACTATATGAAAGTGACAAAATGATTAAACATATTTTCTGATGCATAATGTATCACTGCCAATCTTATACATTGCTTCGAGATTCCCAAGGAAAAGGTTCATAAATAAGGTAAGCATGAATAATCCAGGCACATTTCAGTTCTTATTTGTTAATATATATATATATATATATATATATATAATGTAAATTTCTAACCATCTTGTCCTCCAAGAATGTAAAATGGAATATGTGCAATCATCTTTGTGCCCCCTTCGCTCCAGTTAACAGTGCCTGGATTCTGTGCAAGTCCATATGAAGGTCTTGAAGGCCCAAAAACAGACAAACAAATAGCAGGTTCACTCATTAATCCCAAATAATCACGAGCACGCCTCCAGACCCTTGCATCTGAGATTCGAGACCGAGCTACCTGGGGATGCAAATCGACTTACGATGTTTAACTATGGACACATAAATTACAGATATGGCATCTAATTGAGTTCATTTCCACAAAAAAGCAATTTCATCCATGGTTACTATTTCAAAGATCCAATAGAAAATCTAAACTGACCTTGCCCAAGGATACACGTGCTCTAGGTAATAATTCACGGTGATATGTGGCAAGCTTGGTAATGGCTGTTACAACAAAACATAGAAGCCTTGATTGTGATGACTTTCCGGAATTTGAACCATTGGAGTTCATAGTTGACTCCCTTAGCCCAAGACGACTTTCCAATGAACAGAGAAATCAAGTTAATGATAGGCTGAGTAAATCTTAAGAGCTCTAGGACAGAGGATGATGAAAAATCATACCTAGATGATAAATTTTCATATAGAAGTAACTCTAAGTTCTCAAAAAGCTCACGAGCAGCATCTTTGTGAGACTCACCACCCCCTCCATGCTCCCCAATGGCCCAGCATAACTGTAATGCTAATTCTGTCTGCCGAAGAATACATACAAGATGGTTCATCCATAAAAAAATAATGGCACCTATCAAATGAAAAGGAAAATCTACAGTGATAACAAACAATTGTAATCAACTAACCTTTGCAGGGCTGTCATAAGCTTCCCCAAGCCTATCCATTATAGGTTTCTGCAAAATAGTGCAGCTATTTAACAAAATTAAGTACACTTAAAAGATTCTCAGAATAAAATTTCCACAAAAAAATTAAAGAGGAACGGCATGATGAACAGATATAAACACAGTGCATAATATTCCTCCTCTTAAAATGTACAAAGCTCATAATGACAAATATGAGAAAACCAATAAGCAATGTTTGCTTCTAGCAGAAGATCTACAAGCATTGAGATGCTTTGGAAATAATGTTGCAGCAAGCAAAAACCCAATAATCAGCAAATACCCCAGGGAAAAATTTGTCATTTCAAAAGAAAAGTATAGCCTTTCTTTCCTATCATTTTTGAGAAAGGCATAACAATGATTTCAAACATTTAAAGGAAATCTTTTAGAGTTTGCTATATTAAAGACTGAATTGCACGCTGTTCCCATTACCAAAAAACACTTTCCATTTGGCATAACGGAATGTCTTTCTAACATAGTTTGCACTATCTTATGGCTATCAATGGACATGTCACAAACGTAAACATCTCAGAAGTAACTAAAAATAACATATGGACACAAGTAGGATGTGATTGTCAAGCAAAACCTTCAAAAGAGCAATAAAATCTGGAGAACGTTGAAATGCAGCAAGCATGAACTCTAAAAGCCTCTTATGGACCTGCAAGCAAATCATAATTCAGCAGCATAAATGGTCACTGTCATAGCATTTTTTTAAAAAGGACTCATAGTTGAAATACCTTCAGAAAAAAAACAAAAATTATCAAAACAAATCCATATAAAAACTGCTGAAACAAAACATTAATCACATTCAGATACAAATGCACCTCATAAGAAAATTTTTTGTCTGGAAATATTGTGTCAGTTCTGGACATAATTAAAGGAATCAATGCGCAGATTAAAGCTGCAAAGAAAAAGAATGTTTCAGAATAACAATCAACTAGAAGGAAAAATGTACAAAATACTTCTGATTGAAAACAATATGCACTCTGTAGGAAAAGAATTTGCCACTAAAAGATGACATTGTGAAAGGAAAACCGAAGAAGGATGTCAACATACAATCATTAATTTCTCGTAATGCTATAGCAAAATAAACATCAAGAAGCCGAGGAGCTAGTTTAAGTATTTGCTTTAGCCTGTCAGACTGAGGGCTATTGATTGCAGCCTGGATAGTTGCAGCCATCCCTGGAGAAGTCCAGTGCCGTTCCTGAAACACAAGTATTAAGCATGGAACTCCAACTACTGTGTAGAACATGTCTACAACGGTTTGAATAATGGACTCATGAATTGTATAGTTTTGACACAAATACGTCTTAACTTGACTTTGAAGTTAAACTTTTAGCTCAATCTTCCTGGATAAAAGATCAAGTAATATCAAACAAGGAAAATATACAACAGAAGGTAACAAGAGCGACTAGCATGACAAAGAAGGCAAGGAAAGCTACAACTAGAACAAGTAAATGAAAATGAGCATGTGATTAGGAATTAAAAAAAAAAAAAGATGGTCAACGTAGAGGGGCCAAAAAGTGGTATTGATAAAAAGAAATCGGTAAAACAAACCACAGCCTAAAATTTTTTAGAAGCAAGGAAGACATAAAAATCAGGAAAATCCATTGGCTTTTATCAGGGGAAAAAAGGAGAAATCTGGATAAATAGTCAAAAAGACAAGAACACAAAAGAGGAGAGTAATATTTAAGAGAAGATACAAGTAAATCATTCATCAAATGAAAAAAGAAAAGAACAATTCTCTGGGGTTAAACTTTCTCTTGGCTTCTTTGTGGTGCCTTCATTTTGTTTTGGTTGGAGGGATTATGTTACTTGAGAATTCTATCATAATTCAAGTTATTATTTTACTGTTTGAGTTTATCCATAGGCAAGATAAAAATGAAGCAGAAGGGACCATACAGCTAGCCCATCATTTTCATCCTTCAAAATTTCAAGAAACACGGGATCGGCCACATCTATTGTACTGCTATCCTCAGATTCAGAGTCTGCCCCACCATCTCCTATGGTTGAACCAGTATAAGCTTCATCCATGAGTGCAAGTAGCATCTGCATCCAGATAGAATGAGCATCCATAGTTGGATAGTATGCTTTTGGCTAGCAAGTAAATTTACGAAGTCCCAAAAATAACCTCAGGAGCCGTACTCTTCTGGATTGAGGCTATGCTGTTCCCAATAAGTGATCCTGAATTTCGTTCTACCTTTTCTAATGTCATCGCCAAAACTAAAACAGATATAAAGATTGAAGTCAAGCTTGTATGACTAGTTTAAACACAAAAGCAACTCAAACTAAAAACATTGCAGACGATAGTTGAACACTTTACTTATGTATATCAAACAATTTTTACTGAAGTGATGTAGCAGAAAAGAAAGAAAAAGGCCACCAATCAAGAAATCATACTTGGAAATTCCCTCCCTCCCTATGTTATTCCGACAACCCTTTGAGTATGACATTGGTATGAGTATTAAATTCTTACCGGATCATTGACTTTAAAATTGGATGCTCATAATCCCGATTTCATTTAAATTACAAGTGCATATCAAATGGACTTGAAAGAAAGTGATTTTGTGGAAATAAAAAAAATTATCTCTTAATGACCCACAATAAAAAATTATGATTTATAGTGATGACAAAAATTAATATAGATTATATAGCAAACTTTGACTGATTTTCAATTTAAATAGACTTAAAATTATCATTTTATTATTTGCTTGTAGTTTGAGTTTTAGACTTTAAGTTTGTAATTTAAAGTATTTTATCCAATTTTATTTTATTTAGCAATTAAATATTATAATTTGATCTATCTTTTAACTTAAATTATTATATATAAAAAATAAAATATTTACAATTATATATATATATATATATATATATATATATATATATATATATATATATATATATATATATATATATATGTATTCTCGTACCCGTACCTTAATTTGGATACTTTTTAGGCATACCCACATATCCTAAAATCTTAAAAATAAGAAACTGGACTTTTAGATATCTACTCGTGTCGGATACCTATACCTGAGTCTAAGCAACATAGCTCCCTCCCCCCTTCCTCTTCTCCCTCTCTCTCCAAACACCAAAAAACACATAGAGATAGAGACATGTTGAGATAGAAGGTTCATTACAAGCATAAATTACAAAAACCTACTCTTACTAGGCCACTTAAACAAGTTTCACACCAAAAATAATAATAATAATAATAATAATAATAATAATAATAATAATAAAACACAATGGAGGGGAAAAAAACCCCTACCAAGTTGAAAACTTTTGCATACAACAAAACCATGTGCTCGAATATACCTAGATCAGGAACAAGTCATTTTACCAATGACATATGATAAAGAAAATTACACAAACGGACCCAAGTTTAGTACAGAACCTCAAAGAAAAACAGCAATCAGCATATAAACTTACTTGGCAAATCTACTAAAGATGGAAATAGAGGAAGAAATGAGCCAGGTGTTATCAATCCTGGAAAAACCTTCAAAAATGATTTTTCCAATCTGCAGACAAAACAGATAAATGACAGTTAGGTGGTCGCCTGGATATCTACCAGTCAATTCATTATATTGAATTCATCCATCACGCTTCTCTCATATAGCTGAACTAAGTCTAAGAAAATATAATGCCATGACATAACTTCAGGCCTGAAACTCTAAAAAAGTCTCCATAATGAACAAATGCACAGCATAAGTAATCTTTGTATTTAATAAGATTAAGGACAACAGGTTATAATCAAAAGGCAAAAGAAATTGAAATATTGTTTCAATTTTACAATAAAAAGATCAGTCCAAAGGGGAACATTCTCTGAGTGGTTGAAAACACTGATTTAAGGAATAAAAGATTTTTGCTGCATGTTACAGTTATGCTATTGCAAAATATGGTCTTCCTAAAAGCTTCAAAAGTTTCAGAAAAAGAACAGTCGTCAACATTCTCAGTTGCAGATACTAAGTTGCAGTTGTTACCAGACAAATCTCTACGAGCAGCAAACTGACTTACCACAAGGTGTCTGGAAAAAAATAAATAAAATTAAAAACTTTAAAGAATGGGAAAAGAAAGACAGTTTGAACTGAAGAAATGACCACTCCCCCACAAAGATTATATCAAACATTGTTCAAGACTTCATCACATCTCAATAGACACCAGATCCAACACACTATATATCCAATCTACCAGAAGTTACTGGTTTTAAAAATTATCCCAAAAGCAAATCCCTGCAAGAGCCCCTAAAAAGTTATGACCACACAGAAGTAACGACACCATCTTACTAAATAAAATTAGTGGGAAAAACTTACTTTTCTCCATTCCATGCAATCAGCTTTAGCAACAGAGGAAAAAACTGCAAACAAATTATCAACATTAGTTAGAGATTTATAAACAGAAATTTCACATTCATCATTCTTTCATTTATTTATTTCTCTGAAAGGTATTGGCCGTATTCGTCCTCTTTCTTACATAAATCAAAAACTAAACAATACACTCAAATAAGTTTTTGCAACATTTTTTCTTAAAATAAACATGCTTATATTATATCATAGCATATTATTATTAACAAATGGTTTTGTAGGGTAGTCATACCTGAGGCAATAAAGAGGGAAATGAAGCTAAGAGCTTTTTCTTATTCATATTCAGAAAATCAAGAGTTGCTTCTGCAACAACTGGATCCGCAAATTCACTGCAATCAACATTAGAATAAGATACATGTGTGCCGACAATCAAATTATGACAAGATTTATATTAATCTTAAAATATAAATACCAGTAGAAACACTTAAAAAAAAAAAAAAAGAAATCCATTATTGCAAAGAAATCATCCATCTCAAGAAAACTTCAATTGTGTGGCACTAGCATCCAATTAATTTAAAATTCTGATTTAGTTTAACAGCTCATAATATTCACAGAGCAAAATTCATAGTTGCAATCTTTGCCAAAGTTAACAAACAAGAACACAACCTTATGCCTGCATATCTAAAAAATAACCATTAAAATTTAGTGAAATTATACACTTGTGTCCTTACCAGCTCAAACATGAGCGAAAAAATGTCCTCAGACTGGGATCAGCATCATGCAAAACCACCTCACCAAAATCAAGGAAAATTTGAAGAATGGCCTGATTAATAACAGGAAACGAATATAAGCCACATGACTGTCAAATATAAGCACATGAAGAACTGGATGTGACACAATCATATGAAGGTTGAAAGCATAAAGCTATCACTTCTCAAATTACTGTCCAATATAGAAATCTGAGAAAAGAAGCCAGGTTTTAATTCATAAAAATGAGGAAAACATAAAATGGCTGCATAAAATTGCAACAGATAATTGTCTGACTACACAAACCCACATCAATTAGCCAACCAGAACAACCTCAACATTCTTGATCTTGTGCTGTTTCCAGAAATTTCATTCTCTCAAACACAGCCCATCATTCTTGTCAAAAACCAGTTATATAAGCCCCAATTAATTTATAAACACTAATTCTATACCTTGAAAATTCATTATGTAAACAAGATTTGTCCACTGTATAAGCACAGATCAACAGCTAGATCTGCCCTACATAATACTTACTATAGTAGGTTTTTTCTACAAAGAAGGGGGAAAAAACCCTTTTATTCCAACTTTTTGGAAGGCAAAAATGCCTCAAGCCCATGAATCCCCACCTTAATATTAGTGGCAAAATAATTTAAAAGAAAATAAAAAGAAAACACAAAAAACTAAATGTCTTGCAGAACCAGATCTGCAATAAGTTTTTTTCCGTCTGTTGGCCTTTTTGTTCTTTACCATTGATCATGAAACTTCAACTTTTAAATGCCTAAAAAATAGAACCAGAAAATCGAAAGCTTAGCCATATTTTGTACTGTTACCATTATCTATCTTAAATATGGTCTGACATATTATAAATACATCGTTGAAAGCTAATTATATTTGGTAAAATAGTGCTCAGTAGGCAGGCGATTTAAGGGATAGCACACGCTTAGAACACACTGTTGTGCCTCGATAAACAAGCGTATTAAGAGTGTTTGGTTACATTAAACTGCCGAGTCCTCCATCACTTACACATTTATCTCATAACATGACTACCTCTCCAAACAGTAACAAAATTATTACTGGAAAGTAGTACATTAGATTGCATAATTCCTCTTATGAAGTGAAAAATGTTGACTGATACGTCTACAGTGCAAAATAACTACAGCACTGGAAGTTACTTCCAATTCATTTCTAGAATTCTAATCTCGTTGAGCGAAAAAAAGAAACATACCAGCAAGAGAAGTCCATATGAGGACCTAGACTGAGAAAGAGAGGTAACAGAGCGATGAAAGAGCCTGTTAATCTGAGGATAAACCCTGGCCACTAGATCCTCAGAATTCTCTTTTTTACACAATTCATGAAGTCTTTTCACCTATTCCAACAATAATTAAAAGAAAATTAATCTTAAAGGCAAAAACAACAAGAATTATAATCATAAAGAAAGAAAGAAATAAAGAAAGAAAGAAGCTTACGGATTGAAGAAGTGATGGGTCGGAGGCGGGGTCGCTGGCCAAACTAGAATCTCTGGTGCTGATAGATAAAGTTCGGAGATGAATATCCCAGTCTCCTCTGTCTTGATCCGCCATTGAAGTTTTTTCTGTGTTAGATTTTTAAATTGTTTTGATGAGGATTAGGGAATTCAATTATGTCGATGATGAGAATTGAAAGAGAGATCCCATCATTGAAGCAAACGGTCTATTATTGATTTCGATTTGAAAATAACCTCAAACAGAGGTGAATGGTCTATGATTGATTTAACGATATCCGAGAGCCAGCAGGGCGACCTCTTTCCGCTGTCCACTGCCCTTAAACGCACCGTTTCATCCTTTGTTGCGTTTAAGGCGAATTCATATTGATACTAATTCGATACTCTCGCAGTACGTCGGAAAAATAAAAAATTTAATTAATACGTAAATAAATTAATACACATTTGTCAGGAAATTAAAATATTGTTTAGTGTAAACATACTTATAACATAAAAGTATATTACATAATTTCATTACTAAGTTGCTTATATTAATAAAAAATCATTAATATTTTATAAAAAATACAAAAGTTACAATCGGAGAGTAAAGATAAGCATCAATAACTCCTTATCGGCAAACTTAAAACATTAAAATTAAATAATAATTATCAATCAGTATATATATATATATATAGTTGAAAGTTTTCTCCTTCTTCCTTTGGATGTATATTCTTAAAGGCAATCCTAATTTTGGATTTTTGTGATTTTCTACAATGTAATAAATAAGGAAAAACTCACAATAAGGAATATCAAGAGTTCCAAACAAATATAATCAACTTATTCCATTGACATTTTATGAGTTTTGGATTTAATTAAATTTTATATTTCTTGTGCTATATGTATGAGATATATGTTCAAAATCTAATAGTGGTATCAGAGCTATCTTATATAAAATAAGTTTGAATTTAATTGAAGTATCAATGAGATTAATTGAAAATGAACAACTTCGATTCCCTTTTTCTTTTAAAAATGAATTTGAATCTGTTTGACCTCAAATTTTAATTTAATTCAATGACATGTTAATATGATGATATTAGATATTTTTTATGATAATTAAAATGTTTGAATTTGATTTAAACATGAAATTTGAAAGTGTGTATATTGCTGAATTTTTAGGATTTGTAAAACCTAGTATTGTCAATTGAGTTGTTTATAGGACTGTTCGAATTTGATTTGTTAATTTGATTGTTCAAACATGTTTATGACATATTTATAATGTATTTTAACATTTTTACAACACCTATAATGATGTAAAAATCACTTTTAATCATGGAACACATAAAACTAGTAACTAGGTCAAAAACCTTACTATGTGATGGGACTGCTCTGTATTGTTTGATTTAATGACATGTAACTTTATGACTATAACCTTAATTTCATATTTATAGGATATTAATAATCATATATTGATGTCATTTCATTCTAGAGTTAAATTAAATTCGTGATTAAATTCCTCAAGAATCTGAATTTATGTATGACTCAATTTGGACAATTTTTGAGTAATTGGTTTGTTAGTTGAATGATGAATGATGAATGATTTAGATTATCTAATGAACGAATGAACGAATTTCATGTTTTTAATCATTCATATGATTATTTAATGAGATTAAATAATAATTTATGATGAATTTCATTAAAGGTCAAATAACCAAAATAAAGTTTCAAGAGTTGAAACAAATTGAACCCAAATTGTGACTTTAATAGATTACCTTTAATTATGCATTAGAAAATGCATTCTAGGGGTGTATGGAATGACATGATTGTATGATTATGGACTTGACCAATGAGATTGATCGCACAAGGAATTTTGTTTTTGGTAAATAGGTGCTACATGTAACATCCACTAATTAGAGTTTAATTTGAATAATTTAGACCACATAATTAAATTGTATTTTTGATTAAATAAAATTAAAAATATTAGATATAAAGAAATATAATAATAATAATAATAATAATAATAATAATAATAATAATAATAATAATAATAATAATAATAATAATAATAATAATAATAATAAAATAAAAAAAAAAGTAAAGTGAACAGTAAAATGGTCAGCAAAAAAAAAGGGATGAAGACCAAAAACGAGAAAAGGGGGCTGAAGACTATTTCTCCCAAATTCTCTTTTCTCCTTCTTCTTCTTCTTCTTCTTCTTCTTCTTCTTCTTCCCTTCTTCTTCCTCCATATCTCATATCAAATTACTCCTCATCTTCTTCAAGATTTGCATCAAAAATCAGTCCAATTAAATCTGATATTGGTAAGAAATATTTTTCCTATGATTATTGTGTTATTAGAACCCTTTAGGTTAAATTTTGACAGAATATTGCACTCTATTTTTGATTATCTTGTGACTCGAATTTGGAGATATATTAAATATAAAGGTTGTTCATCTATGTCTTGTGTAGCTCTCTGCCAAATTTTATTGAATGATTTTGAGTATATGAAGAGATATGGTTATTGGGGCGAAACTGGTTCGGGGAGATATATCAACCAAATAACCTACGGTTTTTGTAACAATTGATCATCTTAGTGGCTTATTCTGAGGTTTTGTAAAACATGAAAGTTGTAGGTATATATGTTATTGAGGTCTCTAAAAATTTGGTATGAATTTCTCTTGTGTAGGTTGAGGTATTCTGAAATTAACTATAACTATTCCTTGATTGAGCTGGATTCATATACTTGTGCAGCTCCAGTAACTTCGACCTTATATTTTATCTATTTTTAGATCGAATTAGCCAAAGTACAAAACATAAAGGTTTTACTCCTATGTCTTATATAAATTTCTGTGAAAGTTTCATCTTAATATGTCATGTATTTTGGGAGTTATGAGCTGAACAATTAAACTGGTAGGGTTGATACTCTATGTTGAACCAGTTATATATCCTCCAATATTTGAGACCCTTAGAGATTGAATCTAGAACTTAGTTGTAACATCCTTGACCTTCCACACATGCATTTCATTGAACATAAGCATCTTGCATACAATTCAATCGAACACGTGCATTTCATATGTATTTTCGTAGGAACAAGTTCATGGCACGTACTAGCTACGTGTCCTAGTATTTGGCACTTGTATCGAATTGCACATGTGTAATTATAACCTAAATGAGAATAACAAAGTATTAGAAATGAATTGAATAAGGTGTCTAAATTAAAGTAAGCAAAATGATTAGATTAAGATTAGTAAACAATTACATTGTTAATTTAGTTAAATCGGGTCAAATGATTAAGCTGTATCATTGTGTGAATTAGTGAAATTATAAATCTATGTAAATAATAATAATAATATAGACAAAATAAAATTAAAATGACATAAAAGAGAAATAGAAGAGAAGAGAAAGGAGAAAAGAGATGAGAAAAAGATAAAAAGGACAAAAACCAAAAGTTAGCTTTATCTTCCCATTTCTGCCTTATTCTCCAGCCCGTTTTCTTCTTCAATTTCCTCCATTTCAGACTTCAATTCTTTCTCGTTTTACCTATTTTTTGAAGCTAATTGATCCCTTTCAAGGTTGTTCTTGGTAAGTAATCAATTCTTATTGCTATAGGGTTGATTTGAGTTGCTAGGTTCAATATTTGGCACTGAATTGCACCCCGATTTTGATGTTAATAGAAATTGATTATGGAAAGGTGTAAAACACAAAGGTTGTTCCTTTATGTCTTAAAGTTGTGGATATGTAAACATTTTTGCAAGATGTTATGTATAGGGAGAGATATTCTCTTCGTACTGAAACTGGTCAGGGTGTAAACCCTAACCAAGTTAGCTACTGTGTGGTTTGATTTCGAATATGTTAAAGCACTTATTTGAAGTATCTCAAAACATATAAGTTGTAGATATATGTGTGTTGTATCTTTATACCACAATTCAGATTCATAGGCCTTGTAAATTGTGAGTTATGGTGAATGGACCCATGACTGTTCCATGGTTTGAACTGCCTATTGAGTGCCCTGGGCAGATACAGTAATTATTTGGCTATTTTGAGCTTGTTAGAGCTAGAAGATGTACAGGATCAAAACATTAAAGTTATAGGTATATGTCTTATCTAAATATTGTTACTAATGGAAACTTCATAGGTTATGTATAAACTAAGTTATGGCCTTTGTAAGCCATACTGGTCCGGAAGTCAATTCTATTCTGGACAAGTAAAATGTTTGGTATAATTAGAAGACCTTAGAGACATATTTGGTAAAAGTTTTAAACATGAAACATGTTCTATATAAACCCATATAAGTTTCTGTAAAGTTTCATTAAAATAGGACTTATAGAGTATAAGTTATGATGAACCCAAATCAGTACCCTGAAACTGCCTAAAGGCAGAAAACAAGGCAGAAAACAGAACACTCTTAGAAATTCTACCAAATATTGTAAAATGATCCAATTGGTCTGAAATTTTAATATGTTCTATAATTATATGTTATTTTTAATTAGGAATAAGAATCAAATTAATTGGTCAATTATAGAAAAAGTTATAAGCTAAACAGTCCCATAAGATCACACTGCCTCATAGGAAAAATCTTAACTATTGACATGAACAATGCATATTAATTTGTTTAAGCCACATTAAGTCTCCCTAATCATGAGTTAATCGATTATGTTTTTATATTAGGCTCGCAACATATTAGAGATCCACAAGGAGCAGATAGACAATAACTTAGGGGTCAGAATCAAAGGAGAACGGTGAGTCTAATTATCGATTGAATTCTTTAGTGCAAGTGAATGTTGCTTGCTATGTGATTCATGTGATTGTCATGATTGGTCCTTGATAATGTAATGATGGATAATTTGTGACATTGTGGTACATATAAATGGTATACTTGTGGTATATTTGAGGTATATGTTTGACAAATGTGATATATACACATGGTATATGTATAGTATATGAAAGGTATATGCTTGACATATGAGGTATATATGGAATATATGTATGTTGTATATGATAAAGATGCAATGGTTGATGAAAGCTTAAATACAAGTGCATATGCATATGGGCTAAAAAGGCGTTGTGACTAGTTAATCGATATTGTAAACCAAAAGAAGAGGCCTATGACCCAACAAATGTGCAAATGAAACAAATGAGCAAGCTAGCTAGCAAATGCAAATGTTCACATGACAAATGTTCACATGGAAACCCGAGGCAATGTCTGTTTAACTTGGTCACAACAAAATGAAATAAGCAAAGCATTTGCATACATAAAGAGTAATGATTATATGTTTCAACTTTATTGATACTTATATGATACTGATGAATGGAATGGAATACATGCTATATATTGGAATTGTGATTTATTACTATGAGTTGTTTGGTACTTTAGAGCTCATTGGATGGTTATTCTCACTGAGCTGCAACTCATCAATTTGCATCATTTTTCAGGTAAAGAAAAGTGATAGCTCATTTTGAGTAGCGTATAAAAGACATGGAGCACAGGTCACTGGCCGAGCCTCATCACTCTCTCCCCTTGCATTCCACACAAGCATGAAAATATGTCATATGTGTTTTGTATTTACGTGCTTGAATATGTATAGTCATTTTGGAATGAGTCTAAAAATGTATAAATGAAATCAATTCAAAAATACTTATAAGTAAAGTTTATGTTTTGATATATGTGATATATTATATTGTGGTGAAAACCTCAGTGTTAACTTTGCAAAGTCAGTGATTAATATTACAGGATATGAGACTTGCAAGTCATTGAATGAAATTATAGGATATGAGACTTGCAAATTCATGGAATTATATTACAGGATATGAGACTTGCAAGTCATTGAATGAAATTATAGGATATGAGACTTGAAAAGTCATGGAATTATATTACAGGATATGAAAAAAATTTTTTTTACTACTATTGTTAACAAGGTATTTTACCTTTCCAGTATGCCATGTATGATTACTTGATACAGGGATAGGTTATACTCAAATGCATAAGATGTGGTGTTACATTTTTTTGGTATCAAAGTAGGGATAGGTTCCATGGGAACATGCATAAGCATAAGAGCATGATAACATATGCATCCTATGTGTTGAACATTATGTAGTGACATAATTTCATTTATTTTAGAGACATCATAAGACATGATACACCAAGGAGGGAGAGGCAGGCCGAAATGCATTCTCATGAGGCATCACGTCATTTACATAGAAAGCAACCAGTAATAGGAGCTAGAGATCCAGCACATGCATCACAGTCATCTCATGCAGAAGTACCCCATGAAAACCTTGAACAAGAAATATATGGTCCTGAAATGTACAAGGAAAGGCGTTATGATAAGCTGAGGAAACATGGTGCAACTGATTTCAATGGCACAATAGACCCAGCAGAAGCTAAGACATGGCTGAAAAGGACACAAAGGGTACTAAATATGATGAGATGTACCCCATATGAGAAATTCGATTATACAGTACTCTTACTGCAAGGAAATGCTTATGAATGGTGGGAGACAGTCCCTAACAGTGATGCACAACCACCGGTGTTGACATGGAATGATTTTCTCCTGGAATTTTAGAACAATTACATGCCTGAAGCATATAAAGATGAGAAGAGGAAGGAATTCCTGAATCTGAAATAAGGGAATATGTCTATTGTGGAGTATGAAGTACAATTGAACAAACTTTCCCATTATGCCACCTTCATGGTCTCTATTGAAAGAGACAAATGCAAGAAGTTTGAGGAGGGCCTCAAATATGAGATCAGAAATAGAATCACAGCTACTGATCTTGATAGTTATGCTAGGCTCAGAGCTGCTGCAATCAGAGCTGAATGGTTAATGAAAGAAGCTGGGGAACAACAAATAAAAAGGCCATCACGTGAATTCTTTGGTGAGTCTAGTAGAAGGTTGGGGAAAAGAGGTAGATATATGCCTACACAATCTGGTAACAGAAGTGGGTACTCTAGTGTTATTTGTTAGAAAGAGAGATGGAACAATGAGATTGTGCATCGATTATAGGCAACTGAATAAAATGACAGTGAAGAACAAATATCCGTTGCCTAGAATAGATGATTTGTTTGACCAGTTGCAAGGAGCCCAAATATTCTCCAAGATTGATTTGAAATCAGGTTATTACCAGCTGAAGGTAGCAGAAGTGGATGTTCCAAAGACTGCCTTTCGAACCAGGTATGGACATTATGAATTTTTAGTAATGCCATTTGGATTGACTAATGCTCCAACTACATTTATGGCTTTAATGATTAAGGTGTTTCAACCATATTTGGATAGGTTTGTGATAGTATTTATTGATGACATATTGGTGTACTCAAAGAATAGGGGAGAACATGAACAACATTTAAAAATTGTGTTGCAAACTTTGAGGGAGAAACAATTATATGCCAAATTGAGTAAATGCGAATTCTGGTTAGATCATTTGGTATTTCTTGGATGTGTGGTGTCGTGTAAGGGCATAGAGGTTGACCCAAAGAAAATTGAGGCTATGGTAAATTGGGAAGCTCCTAAAAATGTTTCTGAAATGCGTAGTTTTTTGGGTTTAGCCGGATACTACCGCAGATTTATTGATGGATTCTCCTTAATTGCTAGCCCTTTGACTAAATTGTTGAGAAAGAATGTGCCTTTCAAGTGGACTCCAGAATGTCAGAGGAGTTTCGATGAACTAAAACACAGGCTAACCTCAGCACCAGTGTTAACCATCCCTACAGGTACAGGTGGGTTTACAGTATATAGTGATGCTTCTCACCAAGGCTTGGGATGTGTGTTGATGCAACATGATAAGGTGATAGCTTATGCATCCAGACAACTGAGACCACATGAGATCTCATATCCAGTGCATGATTTAGAACTGGCTGCAGTCGTATTTGCATTGAAGATTTGGAGACATTATCTGTATGGTGAGACATTCCAAATCTTCATAGACCATAAAAGCTTGGGTTATTTACTGACACAGAAAGAATTAAACATGAGGCAGAGATGGTGGTTAGAGCTATTGAAAGATTATGACTGTACAATTGAATACCATCTAGGGAAAGCCAATGTGGTAGCACATGCATTGAGTAGGAAGGCTAGTAGCAGTGTAGCTCACTTGCAAGTATCCTCTTTTCTATATTTGATTCAATTACGATCTATGAATGTTGAATTAAATATACATGATGAAGGATCACTGATTGCTACTCTTCAAGTCAGACCTATACTAAAGGAGAGGATCAAAAAAGCACAAAGCAAAGATCCTATATTGTGTGAGAAAATTGAATCAGTAAGGCAAGGAAACAATAAAGATTTTCAATTGCAGGATGATACACTGATGTTAAAGTCACGCATATGTGTTCCAGACACTGAGAACTTGCGTAAGGAAATAATGGAAGAGGCACACAATGCACCGTATGCAATGCACCCAGGGATGACAAAGATGTATCACAATTTAAGGCCTCATTACTGGTGGCCAAGAATGAAGAAAGATATAGCAGAATATGTTTTCAAATGCTTGACATGTCAGTAGATTAAAATTGAACATCAGGCACTAATTGGTAAACTACATCCATTGCCAGTGCCAGAATGGAAATGGGAAAGAATAACGGTGGATTTTGTCTATGGATTGCCAAGAACTCCACGGAAAAATGATGCAGTACGGGATATTATTGACAGATTAACCAAGTCAGCACATTTTCTACCTATCAGATGGGGCTGTACACTTGAGAGTTTGGCCAAATTATATGTGAATGAGATAGTCAGATTGCATGGCATTCCAATGTCCATTGTATCTGATAGAGATCCACGGTTTACTTCACATTTTTGGGTGAGTTTACAGAATGCATTGGGAACAAAATCGAACTTTAGTACTGCATTCCACCCACAAACTGACGGACAATCAGAGAGGACTATACAGACATTAGAAGAAATGCTTAGAGCATGTTCTATGGAATTCAGAGGTGCTTGGAATGAATATATAGCATTGATTGAATTTGCTTACAATAACCAGTATCATAGCAGTATCGAGATGGCACCATATGAGGCATTGTATGGCAGAAAGTGCCGAAGCCCTATCATTTGGGATGAAGAAGGAGCACGTGCATTAGAAGGGCCAGAGATAGTGCAAGACACAGTGGATAAGATCAAGGTTGTCAAGAACAAGCTAAAGGCAGCACAATATAGGTAGAAAAGTTATGTTGATCAGCATAGAAGGGAAATGAAATACGAGTTGGGTGAAAAGGTATTTCTTCGTGTATCTCCATGGAAAGGGATAATTCGATTTGGCAAAAAGGGTAAATTGGGCCCAAGGTATATAGGGCATTATGAAATTCTTGAGAAGATTGGTCCACTAGCATATAGATTGGCGTTACCACCACAGATGGCTCAGATACATAATGTGTTTCATGTGAGCATGCTTAGAAGATACAGGTCAGATCCTACACATGTACTTAAAGATCAAGCCATTGAGATTGCAGAGAACATGAGTTATGTTGAGGAACCAGTGAAAATCATTGGATACAAGACTAAACAGCTAAGAAATCGGGAAATATCTTTGGTTAAGGTATTATGGCGTAACTATTTACAAGAAGAGGCAACATGGGAAACAGAAGAAAATATGAAAAAGCAATATCCACACCTGTTTTCAGGTATTAATTTCGAGGACAAAATTTTTAAAAGGAGGGGAGAATTGTAACATCCTTGACCTTCCCCACATGCATTTCATTGAACATAAGCATCTTGCATACAATTCAATCGAACACGTGCATTTCATATGTATTTTCGTAGGAACAAGTTCATGGCATGCACTAGCTACGTGTCCTAGTATTTGGCACTTGTATCGAATCACACATGTGTAATTATAACCTAAATGAGGATAACAAAGTATTAGAAATGAATTGAATAAGGTGTCTAAATTAAAGTAAAAAAAATGATTAGATTAAGATTAGTAAACAATTACATTGTTAATTTAGTTAAATCGGGTCAAATGATTAAGCTGTATCATTGTGTGAATTAGTGAAATTATAAATCTATGTAAATAATAATAATAATATAGACAAAATAAAATGAAAATTACATAAAAGAGAAATAGAAGAGAAGATAAGAGAAAGGAGAAGAGAAAGGAGAAAAGAGATGAGAAAAGAGATGAGAAAAAGAGAAAAAGGACAAAAACCAAAAGTTAGCTTTATCTTCCCATTTCTGCCTTCTTCTCCAGCCCGTTTTCTTCTTCAATTTCCTCCATTTCAGACTTCAATTATTCCTTGTTTCACCTAGTTTTTGAAGCTAATTTATCCCTTTCAAGGTTGTTCTTGGTAAGTAATCAATTCTTATTGCTATAGGGTTGATTTGAGTTGCTAGGTTCAATATTAGGCACTGAATTGCACCCCGATTTTGATGTTAATAGAAATTGATTCTGGAAAGGTATAAAACATAAAGGTTGTTCCTTTATGTCTTAGCATTGTGGATATGTAAACATTTTTGAAAGATGTTATGTATAGGGAGAGATATGCTCTTCGTACTGAAACTGGTCAGGGTGTAAACCCTAACCAAGTTAGCTACTGTGTGGTTTGATTTTGAATATGTTAAAGCACTTATTTGAAGTCTCTCAAAATGTAAAGGTTGTAGATATATGTGTTGTGTATCTTTCTACCAAAATTCAGATTAATGGCCTTGTAAATTGTGAGTTATGGTGAATGGACCCATGACTGTTCCATGGTTTGAACAGCCTATTGAGTGCCCTGGGCAGATACAATAACTTGTTTGGCTAATTTGAGCTTGTTAGAGCTAGATTCTGTACATGATCAAAACCTTAAAGTTATAGGTATATGTCTTATCTAAATATTGGTACTAATGGAAACTTCATAGGTTATTTATAGACTAAGTTATGGCCTTTGTAAGCCATACTGGTCCGGAAGTCAATTCTATTCTGGACCAGTAATATGTTTGGTATAATTAGAAGACCTTAGAGAAATAATTGGTAAAAGTTGTAAACATGAAACATGTTCCATATGAACCCATATAAGTGTCTGTAAAGGTTCATTAAAATAGGACTTATAGAGTATAAGTTATGATGAACCCAAATGAGTACCCTGAAACTGCCTGAAGGCAGAAAATAGAACACTCTTAGAAATTCCACCAAATATTGTACAATGCTCCAATTGGTCTGAAATATGAATATATTATATAATTATATATTACTTTTAATTAGGAAGAAGAATCAGATTAATTGGTCAATTATAGAAAAAGTTATACGCTAAACAGTCCCATAAGATCACACTGCCTCATAGGAAAAATCTTAACTATTTACATGAACAATGCATATTAATTTGTTTAAGCCACATTAAGTCTCCCTAATCATGAGTTAATCGATTATGTTTTTATATTAGGCTCGCAACATATTGGAGACCCACAAGGAGCAAATAGACAATAAGTTAGGGGTCAGAATCAAAGGAGAATGGTGAGTCTAATTATCGATTAAAATCTTTAGTGCAAATGAATGTTGCTTGCTATGTGATTCATGTGATTGTCATGATTGGTCCTTGATAATGTAATGATGGATAATTTGTGACATTGTGGTACATATAAATGGTATACTTGTGGTATATTTGAGGTATATATTTGACAAATGTGATATATACACATGGTATATGTATAGTATATGAAAGGTATATGCTTGACATATGAGGTATATATGGAATATATGTATGTTGTATATGATAAAGATGCAATGGTTGATGAAAGCTTAAATACAAGTGCATATGCATATGGGCTAAAAAGGCGTTGTGACTAGTTAATCGATATTGTAAACCAAAAGAAGAGGCCTATGGCCCAACAAATGTGAAAATGAAACAAATGAGCAAGCTAGCTAGCAAATGCAAATGTTCACATGACAAATGTTCACATGGAAACCCGGGGCAATGTCTGTTTAACTTGGTCACAACAAAATGAAATAAGAAAAGCATTTGCATACATAAAGAGTAATGATTATATGTTTCAACTTTATTGATACTTATATGATACTGATGAATGGAATGGAATACATGGTATATATTGGAATTGTGATTTATTACTATAAGTTGTTTGGTACTTTATAGCTCATTGGATGGTTATTCTCACTGAGCCGTAACTCATCAATTTGCATCATTTTTCAGGTAAAGAAAAGTGATAGCTCATTTTGAGTAGCGTATAAAAGACATGGAGCACAGGTCACTAGCTGAGCCTCATCACTCTCTCTCCTTGCATTCCACACAAGCATGAAAATATGTCATATGTGTTTTGTATTTACGTGCTTGAATATGTATAGTCATTTTGGAATGAGTCTAAAAATGTATAAATGAAATCAATTCGAAAATACTTATGAGTAAAGTTTATGTTTTGATATATGTGATATATTATATTGTGGTGAAAACCTCAGTGTTAACATTGCAAAGTCATAGAATTATATTACAGGATATGAGACTTGCAAGTCATTGAATGAAATTATAGGATATGAGACTTGCAAAGTCATGGAATTATATTACAGGATATGAGACTTGCAAGTCATTGAATGAAATTATAGGATATGAGACTTGCAAAGTCATGGAATTATATTACAGGATATGAAAAAAAAAATTTACTACTATTGTTAACAGGGTATTTTACCTTTCCAGTATGCCATGTATGATTACTTGATACAGGGATAGGTTATACTCAAATGCATAAGATGTGATGTTACATTAGTTAAACATGAAAAATGTTCCCCATTAACTTATATAACTGTATAAAAATATTCAGAATAATTGAAGCTACACATTGAAAGTTATGAATTGTTGAATTGGGTACCTTGAAACTACCTAAAGGCAGACAATTGGGCAATATTTAAAATTATACCAAACATTATGTAAAGGTTCAAAAATTCTGCAATTTTAGTATATTTTATTTTTACATATTATATTTAATTAGGATCAAGAATCATATAAATTAGATAAGTGTAGAAAAAGTTATTAATCCAACAATCCTTAGAGGTCTTATTCTAGCTTAATAGAAATTGTAATTATTTATTTAAGTTATATTAAGAATAAATATTTTATCAAGCTATTAATTAAATATATTTTTATATTAGAATTTCAACAAGACGAAGACCAACAAAAGTGAATAAGCTCTGAACTTATATTTTGGAAAAGGAAAATACTATCGAGATTTGTACATATATGTATTTTGTTTTGTCTTTATGCATGATTGTGTGTGTATGACATAAATTACATGTCACAATGATGGAATTATATATTATGACATGTTTTAAGGTTGTAAGAATGTTATTAATTATGAACTTAATATTGTGTTAACATTTGATAAAATATCTTGTTATTACATGGTTTTGAAATAAATTGTGAATATATGATTGTGTTAATATGAAATGATTATTGGTTATAGAAACAAGTAATTAATGGTGTTAATTGCCCATTTCTCTACCTGAGGACTAACATAGGATAGATGGTGCACCATTAAGGGGGGAATTACGGTACCGATATGGATATTATTTAGGGACAGGGTGGCTTAAGCTCTGGGAGCGCCCCTGATCTTGATTATACACAGATGACATAATTATATTCAGTCAAGGTGGCTTAAGCCCCGCGAGCGCCCTTGACTTGAGATTATGGTGAGTAGGGTGGCTTAAGCTCCGCGAGCGCCCCTATTTCACACCCCATATCCGGATAGTCCGGGAATGAGATCTGGGCTGATATTAATTAAAAACTATGGAATGAAATGTGAAATTTTATTTTTGACATAAGTGACAAAACATGAAATGCTTACAGGAGGTAATGAGAATTTAGTTATTGAATAAGATTTTTATGTTTATACTGTTATGTGATGTGGTTATTTCTTTTATATGAAATAAAAATTCAGTGTATTATGAATTATTTGAGATATGCACTTGTGTGACTGCTTGGGAAAAACTTAATACCTATATGTACCACTAAGCTAGAGATAGCTTAGTGTGGGTTCTTCTCACGTAGGAATTGGAACTATAGACGGTAGGAGGTGAACTGGTCAAGAAGGAAATCCAATCTCATATCAGCAGAGACACAAGAAGCATAGTTAGAGGGTTGATTATGTATTATTATGTTTTTTTTTAGTTTGACTATGTATATGGTGTGGTAAACATATTTCATATATTAATATTGTCTATGTAAATAATTATATAACATAATCGGGTGCCATATGTGTATACAATATAAGGATATATATATATATATATATATATATATATATATATATATATATATATATATATATATATATATATTAATTAGAACAATTTTCCTAAACCAAAATAAATAAATATATTAAGTTATTTAAAATGAAAAAAAAAATTCATTTCGAGCAGATTATCTAGTTGAGCTTCTGGCATCCTTTTTATGTATGTGGGATTATTCCTAATATATAATTGGGGCGTCACATTTAGTGGTATCAGAGCAGGTTTAGGCGTTTCTAGGCCTAGGTGTGAAATGAGATATTAGGTTTAAATATACATGTGTCTCATATAATTTTGATATGGGCTTTCTTCTTGGCAACTTGTAGGATTGTAGGAAGATGTCTTCTGATGAATGAGATATGGCAGAGAGTACTGACTCTTCTGATACTAGGACACCTCATCAGCCTAGTGCAGCAAGCGTACAAAGGCAAGATGCTCCTCCAAATCCCCCACCGCATGCAGCAGATTAGATTGACCCTGGTCAAAATCCATTTATACAACAGATGACTGGATTATTCCAACAGATGGTACAAGCCATTCCTCAGCCTATCCTAGTGCCACCACCTAGACCAAAAGTAACAATTGATAAGCTTCGTAAGTATGGGGCTTCAGATTTCTATGGTAAGAGAGATGAAGATCCAGCTGCAACTGAGTATTGGTTGGAAAAGACTGAAAGAATTTTTAAAGAGTTGCAAGTGGAAACAGATGACAAAACTAGATTTGCTACTTCTTTACTCCAAGATGAGGCATATGATTGGTGGAAATCAATTCTTACCAAGCGAGATATGGTGGAACCGGTCTCATGGGATTCCTTCCTTTCTGAATTTAAAGAGCAGTATATTCCGTCGATCTATATTGATGAGAAAAAGAAAGAGTTCATGAATCTCAAGCAAGGTAAAATGTCAGTGACTGAGTATCAGCGGGATTTTACCAGACTGAGCAAGTATGCCCCTGAATTAATTGCAAATGAAAGAGATAAATGTAGAAGATTTGAAAATGGCCTTAATGAAGAGGTTGGAGATATTGTGACTGCTCTTCAGCATAATAATTTTTCTCAGTTAGTTTCTGCAGCACTCAGCCTTGAAAAAAGGAAAAAGAGGAAAATAGAAGAATCTTCCAAAAAGTCAGCTACTTCTGAGACTCAATTTACTAGAAAGAAGAGTCATTTCTTTACTAGTCGTTCACTGAATAGAGGACAAGGAAAAAGTTTTAGCTATTCACAGACAGGGTCTTTTAGAAGGGGGCCTCCCTCTAAGGCACCTTCTGCTACAGCTAGTTCACAACCTCAGGTTAGCAAGGAAGCTATACCGGTATGTACCATTTGCAATAGGAGCCATCGGGGGGAATGTTGGCGTGCCACAGGTGCTTGCTTTATATGTGGGTCCAAAGAACATCTACGGAGGGATTGCCCACTCTTAACAGGCGGTACACCTACTCAGACTACTAGGTCAGCTCTAACTCAGCCTGGAGTTCAGTTCAAAGGAGGACCAAGCCGACCGAGGCAGGCTGTTTCAGAGACAGTGAATAGACCTGGATCTAGCAGAGCCCCAGCCCGAGCCTATGCCATGAAAGCTAAAGAAGATCAGGCGACAACAGATGTTATTGTTGGTATGTTTTCATTATATGATTTTGACATTTGTGCACTCATAGATCCGGGTTCCACACATTCCTATATTTGGACTAGTACACCTAGTGAGCATAATATGATTAAAGAAAACCTAGAATATGGAATTGAAGTTAAGAATCCTTTGGGTCATGGTGTAATAGTGAATAAAGTATTTAGGAATTGTCCTTTGGTTGTGCATAGGAAGGAGTTTTCTGCAGACTTGATTGAGTTGCCTTTCCATGAGTATGATGTCATATTAGGCATGGATTGGCTCTCACATCACGAAGCAGTGGTGGATTGCAAGTCTAAATTTGTGGTACTTAAAAAAGAAAATTAGGAGGCAATTATTGTAAAAGGGGAATTATTTTCACAACATCCTCGAGTCATATCCATAATGAAAGCCCAGAGATTGATGAGAAAAGGTGTGTAGCTTATTTGGCCCATGTGATTGACACCAGAAAATGAGGTTCAAATCTTGAAGATATCCCGGTGGTAAATGAATTTCCAAATGTCTTTCCTGATGACTTACCTGGGTTACCTCCGGAGAGAGAGGTAGAATTTACTATTGATCTTGTTCTAGGAACTATGCCTATATCAAAGACACCATACAAAATGGCCCCATCAGAGATGAAAGAACTTAAGACACAATTGCAAGAACTCCTTGATAAGGGTTTCATTAGACCAAGTACATCCTCATGGGGTGCACCAGTATTATTTGTGAAAAAGAAGGATGGATCTTTGAGGCTATGTATTGATTATCGACAGTTGAATAAGGTGACCATCAAAAACAAGTACCCATTACCGCGGATTGATGATCTCTTTGACCAACTGAAAGGTACAAGAGTATTTTCCAAGATAGATTTGAGATCTGGTTATCATCAATTAAGGGTGAAGACGAAAGATATTACTAAAACTACATTCAGAACCAGATATGGTCATTATGAGTTTTTGGTTATACCATTTGGGCTGACCAATGCTCCATCAGCATTTATGGATCTTATGAATCGGATCTTCAGGCCACATCTTGATCAATTTATTGTTGTTTTCATTGATGATATTTTGGTGTATTCTAAAGATTCAGAAGAATATGAAAAGCATTTGAGAATAGCATTGCAGACTCTCAGAGAACATAAGCTTTATGCCAAACTCTCAAAATGTGAGTTTTGGTTAAAGGAGGTGACATTTTTGGGACACATTCTCTCTGCAGAAGGCATTAAAGTGGATTCTAGCAAAGTTGAGGCAATTATGAGTTGGAAACCTCCACGGAATATGACTGAGGTCAGAAGTTTCTTGGGTTTAGCTGGATATTGCAATGATGGCTTCTCCTTTAACAAGTCTATTAAGAAAGGATGTTAAATTTGAGTGGACAGATAAGTGTCAAGCTACTTTTGATAAGCTCAAAAATATGCTCACTAAGGCCCCTGTTTTGACATAGCCGATTCCTAATAAGGAGTATGTCATTTATAGTGATGCTTCTCATAATGGATTGAGTTGTGTATTGATGCAAGATGGAAGGGTGGTTGCTTATGCTTCTAGACAGCTAAAGCCGCGTGAGAAGAATTATCCTACCCATGATCTGGAGTTGGCAGCTATAGTTTTTGCATTGAAGATTTGGCGCCATTATTTATATGGGGAGAAGTGTTTTATTTACACAGATCACAAGAGTTTAAAATATCTTCCCTCACAGAAAGAATTGAATTTGAGGCAGAGAAGATGGCTAGAATTAATAAAGGATTATAACTGTATGATTGACTATCATCCAGGCAAAGCTAATGTAGTAGTAGATGCTTTGAGCAAAAAGATGGTGGCAGAGTTGCACCTTCAACCCACTCTTATACAGGAAATCAAGGATGCACAAAGACAAGATAGGAAGTTAATTGAATTAGCTGAGTTGATCTCTAAGGGAGAGAGACCTGGATTCACTATGGACTTAGATGGTGGATTGTTCTATCAAGACAGATTATGTGTGCCTACTGTAGAAGATCTTAGACAGAGGATTCTTAAAGAGGCCCATGAAAGCAAATATGCTATGCACCTAGGGAGTAACAAGATGTACCAAGAGTTGAAGAGCAGATACTGGTGGGTAGGTATGAAAAAGGACATCACAGAGTACACTTCAAAATGTTTAACTTGTCAGCGGGTCAAGACGGAACATCAAGTACCTTCGGGGTTGCTACATCCAATTTCTATTCCAGAATGGAAGTGGGAACGGATCACTATGGATTTTGTGACTGGATTGCCTTTGACTCTAAAGAAACATGATACTGTATGGGTCATAGTGGACAGATTTACAAAGTCAGCACATTTCTTACCTATCAGAAAAGACTATCCACTGAATAAATTGGCAGAAATTTATATGAGTGAAGTTGTACAACTTCATGAAGTGCCTGTTTCTATTGTGTCTGACAGAGATCCTCGTTTGACATCTCAATTTTGGGGTAGTCTACAACGAGCTTTAGGTACTAAGCTCAATTTCAGCACAGCTTTTTATCTACAGACAGATGGACAGTCAGAAAGAGTCATTCAGATTCTAGAAGATATGATGAGAAGTTGTGTCATCGAATTTAAAGGTAGTTGGGACAAATATCTTCCTTTAATGGAATTCGCCTATAATAACAGTTATCAGTCTAGTATCCAGATGGCTCCATATGAGGCACTTTATGGTAGGAAGTGTCGAACACCTATATGTTGGACAGAGCTCAGCGAGAGGAAACTTATAGGACCAAACCTAGTGCAAGAGACAGAAGAAAAAGTGAAAGTCATTCGCGAAAGACTTAAAACAGCTACAGATAGACAAAAATCATACGCTGACCTCAAGAGACGGGACATTGAATATGCAGTGGGTGATAAAGTTTTTCTTAAAATATCTCCCTGGAAGAAAGTTTTGCTATTTGGAAAGAAAGGCAAGTTAAGTCCAAGGTTCATCGGACCTTATAAAATATTAGAAAGAGTTGGACCTATTGCTTATAGACTCGCTCTACCACCGGAGATGAGTCAAATACATGATGTCTTCCGTGTCTCAATGTTAAGACGATATAGATCAGATCCTAATCACATCATACCTGCTTAAAGCATTCAGGTGAGACAAGATTTGACATATAAAGAAGAACCAGTCCAAATTTTAGCAAGAGAAATTAAGGAACTGAGGAACAAGCGAGTACCATTAGTGAAGGTACTATGGATGAATCATGCAATCGAAGAAGCAATATAGGAAAGCGAGGAGGTGATGAAAGCTTAATACCCTCACCTATTCAGTGACGATACATAGGTATGTTTCGAGGATGAAACATCTTAAGGGGGAGAGAATTGTAACACCCACTAATTAGAGTTTAATTTGAATAATTTAGACCACATAATTAAATTGTGTTTTTGATTAAATAAAATTAAAAATATTAGATATAAAGAAATATGTGAAGATAATAATAATAATAATAATAATAATAATAATAATAATAATAATAATAATAATAATAATAAGAAAATTAAAAAAAGTAAAGTGAACAGTAAAATGGTCAGCAAAAAAAAAAAAGGTTGAAGACCAAAAACGGGAAAAAGGGGGCTGAAGACTATTTCTCCCAAATTCTCTTTTCTCCTTCTTCTTCTTCTTCTTCTTCTTCTTCTTCTTCTTCATCCCTTTTTCTTCCTCCATATCTTAGATCAAATTACTCCTCATCTTCTTCAAGATTTGCATCAAAAATCAGTCCAATTAAATCTGATCTTGGTAAAAAATATTTTCCCCATAATTATTGTGTTATTAGAACCCTTTAGGTTATATTTTGACAGAATATTGCACTCTATTTTTGATTATCTTGTGACTCACATTTGGAGATGTGGTAAATATAAAAGTTGTTCATCTATGTCTTGTGTATCTCTCTGCTAAATTTTATTGAATGATTTTGAGTATATGAAGAGATATGGTTATTGGGGTGAAACTGGTTTGGGGAGACGTATCAACCAAATAACCTACTGTTTTTTGTCAGCAATTAACTTATATAACTGTATAAAACTTTTCAGAATAATTGAACCTACATATTGAAAGTTATGAATTTTTGAATTGGGTACCTTGAAACTGCCTAAGGGTAGAAAATAGGGCAATATTTAAAATTATACCAAATATTATGTAAAGGTTCAAAAATTCTGACATTTTAGTATATTTTAGTTTTACATGTTATATTTAATCAGGATCAAGAATCATATAAATTGGATAAGTGTAGAAAAAGTTATTAATCCAATAGTCCTTAGAGGTCTTATTCTAACTTAATAGAAATTGTAATTATTTATTTAAGTTATATTAAGAATAAATATTTTATCAAGCTATTAATTAATTATATTTTTAAATTAGGATTTCAACAAGAAGAAAACCAACAAAAGTGAACAAGCTTTGAACTTATATTTTGGAAAAGGAAAATACTATCGAGGTTTGTACATATATGTATTTTGTTTTTTTCCTTATGCATGATTGTGTGTGTATGACATAAATTACATGTCACAATGATGAAATTATATATTATGACATGTTTTAAGGTTGTAAGAATGTTATTGACTATGAACTTAATATTGTGTTAACATTTGATAAAATATCATGCTATTACATGGTTTTGAAATAAATTGTGAATATATGATTGAGTTAATATGAAATGAGTATTGGTTATAGAAATAAGTAATTAATGGTGTTAATTTCCCATTTCTCTACCCGAGGACTAACATAGGATAGATGGTGCACCATTAAGGGGGTAATTACGGTACCGATATGGATATTATTTAGGGACATGGTAGTTTAAGCTCTAGGAGCGCCCCTGATCTTGATTATACACAGATGACATAATTATATTCAGTCAAAGTGGCTTAAGCTCCGCGAGCGCCTTTGACTTGAGATTATGGTGAGTAGGGTGGCTTAAGCTCCGCAAGCGCCCCTATTTCACACCCCATATCCAGACAGTCTGGGAATGAGATTTGGGCTGATATTAATTAAAGACTATGGAATGAAATGTGAAATTTTATTTTTGACATAAGTGACAAAACATGAAATGCTTACAGGAGGTAATGAGAATTTAGTTATTGAATATGATTTTTATGTTTATACTGTTATGTGATGTGGTTATTTCTTTTATATGAAATAAAAATTCAGTGTATTATGAATTATTTGAGACATGCACTTGTGTGATTGCTTGGGAAAAACTTAATACCTATATGTACCACTAAGCTAGAGATAGCTTAGCGTGGGTTCTTCTCACGTAGGAATTGGAACTATAGACAGTAGGAGGTGAACTGGTCAAGAAGGAAATTCAAGCTCATATCAGCAGAGACACAAGAAGCATAGTTAGAGGGTTGGTTATGTATTATTATGTTTTTTTTAGTTTGACTATGTATATGGTGTGGTAAACATATCTCATATATTAATATTGTGTATGTAAATAATTATGTAACATAATCGGGTGCCATATGTGTATACAATATAAGGATATATATATATATATATATATATATATATATATATATATATTTATTTATATTTATATAATTAGAACAATTTGCTTAAAACCAAAATAAATAAATATATTAAGTTATTTAAAATGAAAAAAAAATTCATTTCATGCATCTACCAAGGTGAGACATAATATGTAGCATCATACCTTATACATTTCAGAAAAACATATCATTGTGTCAAGCACTTACATATAACATATAGGTAAGTTAAATGAACTAGTTAATATTATTAGTAATTTTTTTTTTATCATCACATCCATATCATCATTCAATAAATCTGCAAATCAACATATCTCACATATATTAAAACTTAAACTTTACATATAAGATTTACTAGTTGCCTAATATGGAACTTTAACTTATTATCTATCCGCTGCTTGTGGGTCTCCAATATATTGTGAGCTTAATATGGAAATATAATCGATTAATTTATGACTAAAGAAATTTAATGTGACTTAAATAAATTAATATGCATAGTTCATATACATAGTTAGAGTTTTTTTTCCTATGAGGCATGTGACCTTTAGGACTGATTAGCCCATAAATTTTTCTAAAATTGTCCAATTTATGTGATTATTATTTATAATTAAATGTAATATATAATTATATAATATACTAAATTTTCAGAAAAATTGGAGCATTATATAATTTTTTGTGGAATTTCCAATTGTGCTATATTTTCTGCCCTTTGGCAGTTTTAGGGTACCAATTTTTGGTCCTTCATATCTTACAATATGTAAGTAATATTATAATAAAACTTTGTAGAAACTTATATAGGTTAAAATGGAACATTTTTTTTTATGTTTATAACTTTTTTCATTTATGTCTCTAAGATCCTCAAATTATAAGAAACATTTTACTGGTCCAGAACAGAGTTGTCTTTCAGACCAGTATGAATTGTGAATGTCATATCTCACTCTATACATGACATATTAAAGTAATATTTAAACCCAAATTTAGATACAATATAAACTTATGACTTTCATATTTTGATAATTTACAGAATCCATCTCTAAGGAGCTCAAACCTAGGGAACTAAGTAGGTAGCTCAAACTATTGAACAGTCATAGTTTCATTCACCATAACACAACATAAACAAGATCTATGAACCTAAAATTCGGTATAAATATAAATACCACATATATCTACAACTTTCATGTTTTGAGATTCCTAAAATACGTGCTCCATCATATTCAAAACCAACAAACACAATAGCTAACTCAGCTAGGGTTCACACCCGAATCAATTCCAATAAGATGCCAATATATTTTCATATACACTAAATATTGAAAAATATTTATATATACATACACCTAAGACATAAAAGAATAACTTTCATGTTTTAAACTTTTTCAGAATTAGTAACAGCTTAAACAACACTAGAATAATCAAGAGAATATTACTTACCAATAACGAACTTGAAAGGGATGAATTTGCTACAAAACTTAAGTGAAATAAGGAAGAAAATAAGGTCGAAATGGTGGAAGAAGGAGAAGAAATGAATCAGAATTAAGGGAGGAAAAATGGTGAGGAGGAAGATAAGGTCCACCTCTACTTCCTCAGTTTTGTCATCTTTTCTCAATTGCTCATTTAATGAGCATTCCCTCTAAATGAAGCAGAATTGAGAGCTTTCCTCTGTGCCAGCAGCCGCGGTAAGACGGGGGGCGAACGGTCACCTTGTTGAGAGCTCAATACCTACAGCAGCTACCGAACCACTCAAAGAACGAATACTTATGACTGAACTAATCACTTGATTGCTAATTTGTTTTTTTTCCTTCCTTTTGTTTCTTTTCATTTTTCTTCATTAATTTCTAATAATTTTATTTACATAAAATCCAATTTCATGTCATCCTCAACTAAATTATAAAATGAACATGTGCAATTCAGCACAATTGCAAAATACTTAAACATATAGCTAGTGCATGTCGTGAACTTGTCTCTATAAAAATACATATAAAATACATATGTTCAAGTGACATAGATGCAAATGCATATGTCCAAATGAAATGCATATAAAAATGTATATGTGGGAAGTCGAGGATGTTACAATTCTCCCCTCCTTTTAAAAATTTTATCCTCGAAATTTAATACCTGGAAATAGATGTAGATATTGTCTTTTCATATATTTTTTTTGTTTTCCATGTTGCCTCTTCTAGTAAATGTTTATGCCATAATACCTTAACTAAAGGTATTTCTCAGTTTCTTAGTTGTTTAGTCTTGTATTCGATGATTTATACTGGTTTCTCAACATAACTCATATCATCTATTATCTCGATGACTTGATCTTTAAGTATATGTGTAAGATATGATATGTACCTTCTAAGCATGCTCACATGAAGCACATTATGAATCTAAGTCATCTCAAGTGGTAACGCCAACCTATACGCCAGTGGAACAACCTTCTTAAGAATTTCATAAGGCCCTATGTACCTTGGGATCAATTTACCCTTCTTACCGAATCGAATTATCCCTTTCCATGGAGATACTTGTAAAAATACTTTTTCACCTAACTCGTATTCCATCTCCTTTCTATACTGATCAACATAACTTTTTTGTCTATCTTGTGCTGCCTTTAGCTTGTTATTGATAATCTTGATCTTATCCAACTATGTCTTGTACTATTTCTTCCCCTTCTAATGCATGTGCTCATCCTTTATTCCAAATGATAGGGCTTTGGCACTTTGTGTCATACAATGCCTCATATGGTGCCATTTGGATACTGTTATGATATTGGTTATTGTAAGCAAATTCTATCAATGCTATATATTCATCCCAAGCTCTTCTGAATTCAAGAGAACATGCCCTAAGTATATCAGTATATTCCTTTCTGATTGTCCATCAGTATGCGGGTGGAATGCAGTGGTGAAGTTTAGTTTTGTTCCCAGTGCATCTTGTAAACTTACCCAAAAATGTGAAGTAAATCGTGGGTCTATATCAAACACAATAAACATTGGAATACCATATAATTTGACTATCTCATTCACATATAATTTTGCCACACTCTTGAGTGTACACCCCCATTTGATAGGTAGAAAATGTGCTGACTTAGTTATGTCAACAATTACCCATACTGCATCATTTTTCTATGGAGTTCTTGGCAACCATAGACAAAATCCATCGTTATTTTCTCTCATTTCCATTCTGGCACTAGCAATGGATGTAGTTTACCAATTGGTGTCTGATGTTTAATTTTAATCTGATGACATGTCAAGCACTTAGAAACATATTCTGCTATGTCTTTCTTCATTCTTGGCCACTAGTAATGAGGTCTTAAGCTGTGATACATCTTGGTCATCCATGGGTGCATTGCATAGGGTGCATTGTGTATCTCTTCCATTATTTCTTGGCACAAATTATCAGTGTTTGGAACACATATGCGCGACTTCAACATCAGTGTATCATCCTACAAATAAAACTTGTATTGTTTCCCTGCTTTACCATATCAATTTTCTCACACAATGGAAGATCTCTACCTTATGCTTCTTTGATCATCTCCATTGGTATAGGTCTAACTTGAAGAGTAGCAATCAGTGATTCTCCATCATGCATATTTAATTCAACATTTATATATCATAATTGAATCAAATATGGAAAAGAGGATGCTTGCAAGTGAGCTACACTGCTACTGGACTTCTTGCTCAGTGCATCTCCTACTACATTGGCTTTCCCTGGATGATATTCAATTGTGCAGTCATAATCCTTCAATAGCTCTAACCACCGCCTCTGTCTCATGTTCAACTCTTTCTGTGTTAGCAAGTAACCCAAACTTTTATGGTCTGTGAAGATTTGGAATGTCTCACCATATAGATAATGTCTCTAAATCTTCAATGCAAATATAACTGCGGCCAATTCTAAATCATGCATTGGATCTGAGATCTCATATGGTCTCAATTTTCTGGATACATAAACTATCACCTTGACATGTTGCATCAATACACATCCCAAGCCTAGATGAGAAACATCACTATATATTGTAAATCCACCTGTACCTGTAGGAATAGCTAACACTGGTGCTGAGGTTAACCTCTATTTTAGCTCCTCAAAACTTCGTTGGCATTCTAGAGCCCATTTGAAAGACATATTATTTCTAAGTAATCTAGTCAAAAGGCTAGAAAATAAGGAGAATCTGTAATGCTCTTATATCAATCAATCTATATATACGTTACGTGGGTTAATACGATTATAACTGATATATGCCAATTTTTTTATTAACTTATTTTAATTTAATGACCATTCTATTATAAGCATTTAATAAATTCTTTTTATTTTTTAAAAATTTCGACAGCATAACGGCTATAGATTAACTACTTCACCTGTAATGCAAATAATTTACAACCCATTTTTGGGCACAATAATAAACATATCATACAAAATAATTTTCATTCAACCATAAGTTAACCTTTCATTCTTTACATATATAATAATTTACAAATATTCTTTATCAAAATATATACATAATTTTAATCTTACAACTCCATATCTATACATATATATACATGTCAGTCTTAGTACTAACCTATTATTATTTATTCTTCCATCAGCTTTCAAAATTTATATACTTGCTCATGTCTTTCCTGTTACTACTTATACGCAGTCAAATAACTATGTACTGAGTATTAATATGTCCAGTGGTGATTACTAATCTAAAAATTTTCATTAACATATTATTTCATGCATTCATAAATACAATATTATATTTACTGCACTATTCAATTTTTTCTTTAATATATTTATTATTCTTTTTATCAATACTTTAATATTCTTTATCCTTAATTTACTATTTAGTATCTTCATTTAATTAACAATATTTCTCAATAAATATTATATTTTTTTTTCTTTTTCTCTTTTACTTATTTATTTATATTTTTTTCAAACTTCTATTTAATTAAACAAATTTCACTTTGATTACTAAAATTCCAATTATTTACAATTTTGCCATTACTTTACATTCATTTACTCTTTTGCTACTCACTATTTTTATTTTTCATTTATTTTCTTTTTAACTACATAATTTAATATTTTATTTCATTTTATTCCACTTATTTCTCATTTTTCAATTTTACATTTTTTGGTCACAATTATCACTTTTATCATTATTATTATTATACCATTTTATTATTATTATTATTATTATTATTATTATTATTATTATTATTATCATATTTATCCTATTTATCACTTGTATCATTTTTATCATACATTTTTTTTCCATATTTATCATTTTTATTATATTTATCTTTTGTTATCATTTATCTCATATTTTTCATTTTTATTATAACTCTCACATTTTTTACTTAATTTATTTTCATCATATTTATCACTTAAATTATTTTTTATCATATTATTATTTTGTTTATACTTTTATTAACATTTGCTCATAGTTTCAATCTAATAGAAAATTTTCGGATCAAATACATGGAACGTGGACCCAAAAGTCCACTACATTGAAGAGTAATCTCGAATGACCACCCGAATATTGTATTGATATCACTAAGTACTGTATCGATATCACTAAAGTGGACCGTTATTGGCCTATATAAGCGAGTCGCCATGACCTGCACCTCGGTAATGTTGTCCCTATAATTAGTCAATTATATTCTAGGCTTGATTTAACCATCAAAAAAATAACTAAGGACATAATTTTATTCATTTAACTCAATTTCTATTAAATTCATAAATTTCATTATTTTTATATTATTAATCACTTAACATTTTATTCATCCATACAATTTTATCACTACCATAATTTTTCACACTTTTCATTTTAATAAATCAATATTTCATTATTTATATTCAATTAAGTTATTAAACATCACTAAACACACTTTATTCATTATTTTTCATATTATGCATAATAAAACCAATAATTAGAAAAATATTCAATATATCATTTAAAAATTCTCAATAAATTTATACACACTCAAGATCATATTTTCTTGCATTTCATTACTAAATTTTCATTTAATTAGTAAGAAAAATAATAATTTCTCCTTTCTCATATTTCGGCCTATATTAAATTTTCACTATTAAAATTTTTCTTTCACCTTCTAATTATTCATTTCACTAATTTATACATTCATTATTCCATATATATATATATATATATATATATATATATATATATATATATAATATTACAATAAAATGTAATTATTCCTTAATTTACATTTTTCACATAATATGGTCATATTTTTCAATTTCCACTAATTAATATTTTAATTAAAATTAACCATTCTAATTCACTTTTTAAAATCCCTTAATCATGTTTTAAGCATCAATTACTAATTACATGCAAAACACACAAAATTTCTAATTTTTATAACCTTAAATTATGCTTAATTAATGGAAATAGATAGATTTTGAAATCATTAACCTTAATTTCTTCCTAATGTTCCTTTTCCTTAGCCTTTTCCTTAGAAGCACTTTCACTTCCCTTAAAACCTACCATGGCTAAAAATTACACTTCATTAATATGTCAATATATTACTTCCTTAACTCAAATAAACTTCATATTTATTATCTACATACATTAAACTACCTATTTGAACCATTAAACTAATTTAAAACTATAAATTTTACTTATCTCAAATTTGTATCCTAACTTTTCTCCTTTGATTTCCTTCCACTCTAGCCTTCCAAATAAAGATTAAAAGCTTCTACTAGGTACTAGAGATGCTAAAATTATTTGTGGGTGGTTGATTTTGGTATAAAAATTGAAGAAATTGGAAGAAATTTGGAAGAGAAAAATGGAAAACATGGTTCGGCCAAGCAAGGGAGGAGAGGAAGAGGAAATTGCATAATTCTCTATTTTGGCCTATTTATAATGGTTTAATTTGGGTGGGTTTGGGCCAAACAAAGCCCAACCCATTTAGGCCCAAGTATGCACTATAAATTATTTTTCTTACTTCCTAAGCTCAATTTTACCCAAATTTATTTCCATAATTCATAAAATATTTTTACATGTCTACACAAATTTTTTTTAACTCAATCGGAGTCTGTTTTCTATCTAGCTCACTCAAACTGGATTGATAATTAAATTTTTCTGTGTTGCCGTAAAATTACTTTTTCACTATTAAAAAATCTTAAATATTATTTATAGTCTATCCATATTTTAAAATAAAATTTTGTATGTCATTTGCTATTTTTTATAGCCCGATCAAAGTATGGTCAACCAACTATTTAATTAAACCGGTCACTTTTTTCTTAGTTTTGACTTTTGAGGGCTTATTTGACTTTATTTTCACTCCAAATTTTAACCTCGGACTAGTCATAACCTATTTTTTCGATGATTAAATAAAATATTTTTCACTTATGGGTGTATTTTTGACCCTCAGATATACTAATCAATTTCGAAAACTATAGTTTATGACTAACCCAATATTTGGGCCATTACAATTCTCCCTTGCTAATAAAAATTTCATCCTCAAAATTTTACTTGTATTGAATAACTGTGGATACTGTTGCCTCATTGCAGTTTCTAGCTCCCACGTAGCTTTTTCCACATTGTGATGACTCCATAATACCTTCACTAGTGGGATTTTCTTGTTCCTAAGCTGTCTAACCTCTCTAGCTAGGATCTTTATTGGTTTCTCTTCATAAGTCAAATCAGCCTGTATTCGAATTTCTTCTAGCTTGATTACGTGGCTAGAGTCTGACTTATACATCCATAGCATTGACATGTGGAACACAACATGAATCTTTTACAACTCCTGAGGCAACTTCAATTGATAAGCTATGGGTCCCACTAGTTGTATAATCTCACAATGGCCTAAAAATATCAGATTTAGTTTGCCCTTCTTACCAAATCTCATAACCTTCTTCCAGGGTTATAGTTTTAGAAATACTTGATCTCCAATCTGAAATTCTATATATTTTCTTCTTAAGTCTGCATATGACTTCTGTCGGTCTATGGCTTCTTTCAATCTATCCTTGATCACCCCTACATTCTCTTTAGTTTTTCGAACAAAATCAGTCTCCAATAGTTTCTTTTCACTCAATTATGTCCAATATAAAAGAGTTATACACTTCCCCCCATGCAGTGCTTCATATGGCATCATTTTGATGTTGGACTAATAGTTGTTATTGTAAGCAAACTCGTATAATGGTAAATACCTTTCCCAACTACTTTCAAACTCAAGGATGGAACATCGCAACATATCCTCAAGTATCTAAATCATTGGGGATGAAAAGATGTACTAAAATGAAGTATTGTCCCCAATGCTTCTTGCAACTTCTTCTAGAACTGAAAAGTAAATCTCGAATCCCTATTTGAAATAATACAGGATGGTACTCCATGGAGTCTTACTATCTCATTGATGTAGATTTCTGCCAACTTGGTCAGTAGATAGTCCTTCTGTACTGGTATGAAATGGGCTGATTTCATGAGTCTATCAATGACTACCCAGATAGCATTATGCTTCTTTCTAGTCAGAGGCAATCCTGTCACAAAATCCATGGTCACTTGATCCCATTTCCACTTTGGTATCGCAATAGGCTGAAGTAAACCCGATGGAACTCGATGTTCAACTTTCACCTGTTGGCATATCAAACATTTACTCACGAATTTTGTCACATCACATTTCTTTCCTAGGCACTCGTAGTGTACTTTCAAATCCTGATACATCTTGTTACCACCAGGATGCATCGCATAGCTGCTATGATTAGCTTTTATGAGAATTTTCTTTCTTAATTCATCATGATCATGTACGCATAACATCCGGTTGAAATAAAGGCTTCCATCTTCACCCAAGAATAATCACCTTCATTGCCCTCTTTTACTTTGTTCATTATGGAAATCAAGCGATCATCTAGCTTTTGTGCCGCTTTCACTTGTTGAAGAAAGTTTGGTTTTACTTGCATTTATGCTATTATTGCTCCATCTTGTGCCATATCCAATCTGACATTCATCACCCGAAGGGCTGCCATAAATTTTCTACTAAGTGCATCAGCTACTACATTTGCCTTCCCTGGATGGTAGTCAATAGGCAGTCATAATCTTTTAACAATTCAAGCCAACGCCTCTGTCTCAAATTAAGTTCCTTCTATATGAGCAAATATATCAAACTTTTGTGATATATGTAAACATAACATTTCTCACCATAAAAGATAATGTCTCCAAATCTTCAAGTCGAGTACAATTGTTGCAAGCTCAAGGTATTGAGTATGATAGTTTTTATCATGAATCTTAAGTTTTTGGGAAGCATATGCAATCAGTTTACCTTCTTGAATCAATACACAGCCTAACCCATTCTTGGAGGCATCATTGTAAACCATAAAATCCTTGCCAATTTTTGGTTGATTTAACACTGGGCCTTTTGTCAACATGTTCTTAAGCTTCTCAAAGATTCCTTGACATTTATCCATCCACTCAAACTTAATGTGCTTCTGTAATAGCCGAGTGAGCAGCGCTACTATGGTGGAAAAACCTTTTACAAATCTTCTATAATACCTTGCCAAACCTAAAAAAACTTCTGACTTTTGTAACAGCCTTAGGTATTCTCCATTGTAAAATTGCTTCAATCTTCTTTGCATCCACCTTTATCCCTTCAGCTGAAACTACATGACCCAAAAAGGATACTTCATTCAATCAGGAGTCACACTTGCTAAACTTTGCATACAACCGATTGTCTCTCAATATCTGCAAGATAATTTGTAAGTGTTTGTCATGTTCTTCTAGCATCTTCAAATACACTAGAATGTCATCAATAAATACCACCATGAACTGGTCTAGATAAGGATGAAAGATCCTATTCATTAGATCCATGAAAGCTGATGGGGCATTCGTAAGTCCAAATGGCATAACTAAAAATTTATAATGGTAATATCTTGTGCGAAAAGCAGTCTTAGGCACATTGGCTTCTTTCACTTTCAATTGATGGTAGTCCAATCGTAGGTCAATCTTTGAAAACACACCTGCTCCCTTCAATTGATCAAATAAGTCTTCAATATGTGGAAGGGGATACTTGTTCTTGATTGTCACCTTATTAAGCTATTTGTAGTCAATGCATAATCTGTCACCTCAAATTTGTATTCTAACTTTTCTCCTTTGATTTCCTTCTACTCTAGCCTTCTAAATGAAGATTAAAAGCTTCTATTAGGTACTAGAGATGCTAAAATTATTTTTGGTGTTGATTTTGGTGCAAAAATTGAAAAAATTTGGAAGAGAAAAATGAGAAATATGGTTTGACCAAGCAAGAGAGGAGAGGAAGAAGAAGTTGTAGAATTCTCTTTAGAGAATTATGATATTTTGGCCTATTTAGAGTGGTTTAATTTGGATGAATTTGGGCCAAACAAAGCCCAACCCATTTATGCCTAATTATACACTATAAATTATTTTTCACTTCCAAAGCTCAATTTCACCCAAATTTAATTCAATAATTCATAAAAAAATTTTGTATGTCTACACAAAAAATTTCAACTCAATCAGAGTCTGTTTTCTATCTATCTCACTCAAATCGGACTGATAATTAAATTTTTTGGTGTTACCGTAAAATTCCTTTTTCACTATCAAAAAATCCTAAATATTATTTAGAGTCTATCCATATCTTAAAATAAATTTTTGGATGTCGTTTGCTATTTTTTATAGTCCGATCCAAGTATGGTCAACAAACTATTTAATTAAACTAGGTCTCGTTTTTTCTTAGTTTTGAATTTTGAGGGTTTATTTGACGTCATTTTCACTCTAAATTTTACACTTGGACTAGTCATAACCTATATTTTCTGATGATTAAATAAAATATTTTTCACATACGAGTGTATTTTTGACCTCCGAGTATATTGATCAATTTCAAAAACTATAGTTTACGACTAACCCGGTATTTGGGCCATTAAAAAATCCACAACAAATCTGCGATAATTTCTGGCTAAACCTAGAAAACTACACATTTCTGAAACCTTTTTAAGAGCTTCCCAATTTACCACGGCCTCTATTTTCTTTGGGTTTACCTCTATGCCTTTGCCCAATATCACATGTCCAAGAAAGACCAAATGATCTAACCAGAATTCGCATTTACTCAAGTTAGTACATAATTATTTCTCCTCAAAGTTTGCAATACAATTTTTAAATGTTGTTCATGTTCTCCCCTATTCTTTGAGTATACCAATATGTCATCAATAAATACTATCACAAAATTGTACAGATATGGTTGAAACACTTTATTCATTAATGCCATAAATGCAACTGGAGCATTAGTCAACCCAAATGACATTACTAAAAATTCATAATGTCCATACCTGGTTCGAAAGGTAGTCTTTGGAACATCTGCTTCTGTTACTTTCAGCTGGTAATAGTCTGATTTCAAATCAATCTTGGAGAATATTTGGGCTCCTTGCAATTGGTCAAACAGATCATCTATTATGGGCAATGGATATTTGTTCTTCATTGTCATTTTGTTCAATTGCATCTAAACAATGCACAATCTCATTGTTCCATCTTTCTTTTTGACAAATAATACTGGAGCTCCCCAAGGTGATACACTAGGTTTGATATACCCTTTATCAAACAACTCTTGCAATTGGGCCTTCAGTTCTTTCAACTCAAATGGGGCCATTATGTAGAGTGACATTGATATTGGTATTGTTCTTAGTACTAGTTTAATAGTGAATCTATCTCTCTATCTGGTGGTAAACTAGGTAGATCATCTAGGAATACATCAGAAAATTCCCTCACCACTGGTATATTTTCAAGCAAACTATTAATGGTTTTAGTATCAGTCACATATGCCAAATATGCTTCAAATTCTCCTTTGATCATCCGGAATGCTTTTACAGCTAAGATTAGACATGTTGGTACAAGTTTTCTTTCACCCAAAAATACAACCATTGGGTGGTTCAGTGATTCTAAAATTACTTCCTTAGTAAAACAATTGACTATTGCATGATTCTAGTTAACCAGTCCATTCCCAATATCACATCAAATTCATATAGCGGTAATAAGATCAAATCAACTATTAATTCAGTTTTATCAATGCATATCAAGCAATCACGACATACATTATTCACAACTACTACTGTCCCCAATGGATTACTCACATTTATATCAATCCCAAAGGCTCATGCATTTGATGCAATTTGGATGCCATATGCAACAATATAAATGAATATGGGGAACCAGGGCCAATCAATGCATATGCTAATATTTTAAAAATATAAATATTACCAATGGCTACTTTGGGAGCATCAACTGCCTCTTGCCTAGTCATGAAAAATACTCTTGTCTATGCAGGGGGGTCTAGAATTTTAACCTTCAGATCTGGTCACTCCTCTGCCTGCTGCACCAGTTCTGCACCTGCCCTATGTCCCACTGGTAAGGTAGACCTTCGGTGCCTCAACTGTAGTCTCAGATACTTCTCTTCCCTCATAGTCTCTGCTAATCGGGCTCTTTCCAGGCAGTCCCTATACATGTGATCCAATGACCCACTAAAATAGCATGCTACTATGAGCCTTCTACATTCACCTATATGTTATCTACCATAATGAGTACATGTTGGCCTTTGTTCAACATATTGGCTCTGCCCCCTATCTAGGTAAAATGAAGTCATAGCATGACTTCTAAAGTTTGAATATCCACCTCTATTACTAGACTGTGCTGGCATGTCTCTACCTTTCTTTCCCAGCCTTCTACTAGCCTCTCAAGAAAACTCACGTGTTGCCATTTTAAATTGTTGTTCTGCAGCTTTTTTATTAACCTTTCAGCTCTAATTGTAGAAGCTTTAAGTTTGGTATAGCTATCGAGATCAGTAGTTGTGATTCTACTTCTGATCTCATATTTGAGGCCCTCTTCAAACTTTCTGCATTTGTCACTTTCGGTAGAGATCATGAAGGTAGCATAGTGGGAAAGTTTGTTGAACTTCAGCTCATAATAAGCAACATACGTGCTCTCTTATTTCATATTCAAGAATTCCTATCTCTTCTCATCTTTATATATCTCAAGGATGTAATTATTTTAAATTCCCGAAGGAAATCATTCCACATCAGGACTGGTGGTTGTGCACCACTATCTCAGACTGTCTCCCACCATTCATAGGCATCGCCTTGAAGCACAGATACTGCATAATCAAATTTCTTATCTGGGTACATCTCATTATAGTTCGTACCCTCTGTGTCCTTTTTAGCCATATCTCAACTTCTACTAGGTCTGTTGTGCCATTGAAATCAGTTGCACCTTGTTTCCTCAGCTTGTCATAATGTCTTTCCCTGTACATTTTAGGACTATGTAATTCCTATTCTAGGTTTTTATGGAGTACTTCTGCATGTGATGACTTTGATGCATGTGCTAGAGCCCTAGCTCTTGGTGTTGGTTGATCTCTATGTGAATGAGGTGATGCCTCATGAGAATGCATTTCGGCCAGCCTCTCCCTCCTTGGTGAATCATGTCTTATGATGCCCCTAAAATACATAGATTTATGTCACTACATAATGTTCAACACATAGGATGCATATGTTATCATGATATTATGCAAATGCATGTTCCCATGGAACCTATCCTTGCTCTGATACCAAAAATGTAGCATCATACCTTATGCATTTCAGAAAAACCTATCACTGTCTCTAGCACTCACATATGGCATACAGGTAAGTTAAATGAACATGTTAACATTGATAGTAATTTTTTTATCATCACATTCATATCATCATTCAATTAATATGCAAATCAACATATCTCACATATATTAAAATTTAAACTTTACATCTAAGATTTACTAATTGCATCCATTTAGATATCATTGTAAAACTCTAAGCAAATATACATGTATATTCATAGAAATCCAAAATGTAGATGACATGATCTCATGTTCAGGTGGATGCAAGGAAAGAGAGAGTGGTGAGGCTCGGTCAGTGACCAGTGTTCCATGTCTTCTATATGCCACTCCCAATAAGCTATCACTTTCCTTTGCTTGAAAAATGATGCAATTTGATGAGTTATGGCTCAGTGAGAGTAATCATCAAATAAGCTCTAAAGTACAAAGCAACTCATAGTAACAAATCACAAATCCAACGCATACCACGTATTCCATTTCATTCATCAGTATCATATAGTTACTAATACAATTAAAGCACATAATCATTACATTTTATGTATGCACATGCTTTTCTTATTTCACTTTGTTGTGACCAAGTTAAATAGACATTGCCCCGGGTTTCCATGTGAACATTTTCATTTGCTAGCTAATTTGATCATTTGTTTTATTTGCACATTTGTTGGGCCATAGGCCTATTATTTTGCTTTAAATATCCATTAACTAGTTTCAATGCCTTTTTAGTCCATATGCATATGCATTTGTAACTAAGCATTCATCAACCATTATATCTTTATCACATATACCATACATATATCACATATATACCACATATGTCACGTATATACTTCACATATACTATATATAAACCATGTATATATCACGTATTCCAAATATATATCTCAAATATACCATACATATGCCACTTATATGTACCACATATGTCAAATATTGTCCATCTCATTATCAAGATCAAATCATGACAATCATATGAATCACATAACCATATATCATCTCATATATCACATAGTAAGCAATATTCATATGCACTAAAGAAATCGTTTGATAACTGTACTCACCTTTTCCGACCTTTAATTTATTGTCTTTCCCTTCCTTATGGGTCTCCAATATGTTGTGAGCCTAATATGGAAATATAATTGATTAATTTATGACTAAGACACTTAATTTGGCTTAAACAAATTAATGTGCATAGTTCATGCACATAGAGTTTTTTTCCCTATGAGGTAGTGTGACCTTATGGGACTGATTAACCTATAACTTTTTCTAAAGTTGTCTAATTTATATGATTATTATTTCTAATTAAATCTAACATATAATTATATAACATACTAAAATTTTAGAGAAAGTGGAGCATTGTAAAATTTTTGATGGAATTTCCAATTGTGTTATATTTTCTACCCTGTGTCTGCTCTTTGGCAGTTTTAAGGTACCAATTTTGGTCCTTCATATCTTACAATATGTAAGTCAGATTATAAACTTTGTAGAAACTTATATAGGTTAAAATATAACATTTTTCGTGTTTTAAACCTTTTCATTTATGTCTCTAAGGTCCTCAAATTATAAGAAACATTTCACTTGTATAGAACAGAGTTGACTTCCGAACCAGTATGACATGTGAAGGCCCAATCTCACTCTATACATAACATATTAAGGTGATATTTATACCCCAATTTTGATAAGACATAAAAATATAACTTTTATGTTTTGATAATTTACATAATCCATCTCTATAGAGCTCAAAATGGCTAAACAAATTGCTGGATCTGCTTAGGGCACTAAGCAGGCAGATCAAACTATGGAATAGTCATGGTTTCATTCACCGTAACTCAACATAAAAAAGACCTTTGGACCTGAAATTTGGTATGCATATAAAAACCACATATATATACTGCTTTTATGCTTTGAGCTTCCTAAAATATGGGCTCTATCATATTCAAAACCAACGAATACAGTAGCTAACTCAATTAGGGTTCACACCTATACTAGTTCCAATAAGATTCAAATATATTTTCATATACAAAAAATCTTGCAAAAATATTTATATATACATAAACCTAAGACATAAAGAAACAACTTTCATATTTTAAACTTTTCCAGAATTAGTTTCTATTAGTATCAAAATTGGAAAGCAAGACACTACTATAACTTAACCCTAACAGCTCAAAAAATACTAGAATGATGGAAAGAATATTACTTACCAAGAACGAACTTGAAAGGGATGAATTTGCTGCAAAACTTAAGTGAAATAAGGAAGAAAAGAAGGCAAAAATTTTGGAAGAAGGAGAAAAAATGAATCTGAAGTGAGGTAGATAGAATGGTGAGGAGGAAGATAAGGTCCACCTCCACCTCCTCACTTTTGTCATCTTCTCTCTTTTGTCTTTTTTCCTTCATTTTCAATTTTGTTTTGTTTTGTTTTTTTCATTTTTCTTCATTAATTTGATCTAATAATTTTATTCACAGAAATTACAATTTCATATCATCCTTAACTAAATTATAAAATGGATACATGCAATTCAGCACAATTGCAAAATACTTAGATATGTAGCTAGTGCGTGTTATGAACTTGTCCCTATAAAAATACTTATAAAATGCACATGTTCAAGTGAAATATATGCAAATGCATATGTCCAAATGAAATGCATATAAAAATGCATATGTGGGAAGTCAAGGATGTTACATAGTTAATCCTTTCATGGCTCAAATGATTGATGTTAGATTATGTCCATAATCATAACCATATAATTAGTGTAATTATATTATATATTTATATGTGATGAATTAATTAGTATGCATGCCAAATTGCCATGATGAGACCTAAATTAAAGAAATCCCTTATTAATAATATTAAGGCCAATGTCTTCTATTAATATTGGAAAGAACCAGAGTTCTTTTAGAGTTTAGATTGTTAGGTACACCAAAGCCCGCTCTACATGATTATGTTCAAACTATTGAAATCTGATTTCAAGATTAATGGATTGTCTTTAACTAGTTACATTAGCTTGTTAGGCACAACTAAGGTAAATGTGAATTAGAGGTAATATTGGGTAATTGTACATGCGATGTACACATATCAAGAGTTGAAAGCCTAATGATTCAATAGTTGCATAAAAGAATGCAATTGGTATGAGATATCTACCAATTGACCTAAGATGGCTTGTTGGGAATGTTGGGTTTTGAAAAAAGAATTATATTCATAAACACAGCTGAAAAATAAAATTTTCAAAACTCGAAATAAAAGATCATACTTGTGCCATTAAAACTAATTTATATAAACATAAAGGTTAGAAATTATACCTTGTAATTTCTTATTTATGCAAAGAATGAAAAAGAAACTATCAAAAGAAATGGTCTAAACAAATTCAAAGTGTTGGCTTTGAAAGTGTTCTCGAGAGAATTTTATTGTGCCTTAAAAATATTTTTTTCACAAAAAAATATTTTCATATATATTTTCTGCCATTTGATGTCTTTTTTATTTGAATCAAAATCAAAGAAAAGATCAAAAGTCAAAAATGGAGAAAAGGGAATTGAATGGATAGTAAATATGCTTAATGTCCATAATTGGCTTAATTAATACTAAATTCACTCATTGGCCAACGAGAGGCACCAGTCCTGCTGCGGGCTATCGCTTGGTAGCCCAGCTGGCCTGCTTAGCCTGCGCGAGCCGGCGCTAGCCTGTGACCCTCCTGAATGATTTTTTCATGCAATCTCATCGCAATCCATCCTGAAATAATTCTCTTATATTTTGGATCCCATCCAAGACCATTTTACTCATTCTCCATATCTTCTATGCTTGTGACCAATTAAGTTCCCGGTTATGTTGATTACTTAAATTAACAATTAATTTAAGCAAGTCATGAGCGGTATCTAGTAACACATCATGACCCATAATTGACTGAAAAGTCAGTGGTTTGACTACGTACCTTTCCATAGACAATTTACGTGCAATTATTCCTTTCTCCATTCTATACCCCACTTGGTTCAGAGTGTGGACATGTGTCAACTTCTACTAGACTGACTATGTCACGTCTAGTTCAAGTAATGTTAGTTCTTATCCCCGAGGCTCATTACTCTATTAGATATGTCATTAAAGGCTATCTTTATGACATTTCCACTCCGGCCAAAGATTCCCGAGTAATGACCATGACAAGAGGCCATGGGTATACACTCTTTCTATCTGGAGTGGTGAATCCTTTCTTGGTTATCTAATTACCTTCGAATACCTCAAGTTGTATCCAATCACTACCCAATGAGCAACCTCCCTAAGGCAACAAGGAATAGTGTCAAAATATAGAATCAGTATCCAAGATATCCTTGAGTACCTCAAGTATAAGGATACTTGCACCATTGCTATGATGAAATTATTATTGACATTTGAATAGATTATCCATATGATTGTCTCATAGCTGGTCATCCAATGTACTTAGCTACACTTAGTAAGCATCCACATGTTAACTCTAAATATCTTATGTTTATATATTATGAGATCTACTACTCGATCCAATCAAGAAGTATAACATGTGGTAGTCTGTCCAGATTAACAATGTCCCGTCTCATTAATCCTATGACTAGGGATAATTTTGATACTAACATAATTACACATGACAAGAATCTCAATATCATGATCTCATAATGATTTCCTTCATGCTATGTTATGTATCAAGGACTTCTTTAATTGATTTAAGATCACTATCAATTCATATATCAAATGAACATCAAATTAATGAAAAAGCATTTTATTAATCAAATAAATTTGTATAATAAGTGCTAAAGGTGATTACCTTTAGAGCACTCCTCTAACAAGCTCCCATTTGCATTAAAGCCAATCGCCTTTGTATTTAATTCCATAGGTGAGTACATAAGAATCATATTTCTTTTGGGGAAGTGGCTTAGTTAAAGAATCAACAATATTCTGATCAGTGGTTACTCTTTCTATCTTTACATCATTCCTACCAATGATTTCTCTAATCAAATGGTATCTTCTAAGTACATGTTTGGATTTCTGATGAGACTGTGGCTCCTTTTCTTGTGCAATGACTCCATTATTATCACAATACAATTGTATTGGATCAATAATGCTGGGAACCACTCCAAGTTCTGTGATGAATTTCTTTATCCAAACTGCTTCCTTTGCTGCAATGTACTCTGTTTTGGTTGTGGAATCAGCAGTCATTTCCTGTTTGGAACTTTTCCAACTAACTACTCCACCATTTAGTGTGAATATATAACCTGACTGCGACTTTGAGTCATCCTTGTCAGATTGGAAGTTAGCATCTGTATATCTGCTCACAATAAGATCTCCATCTCCATATACTAGGAATACATCCTTAATGTTTCTTAAATACTTAAGGATATTGTTGACAGCCACCCAATGACCCTCACCTGGGTCCAATTAGTGTTTGCTCGTGACACTTAGAGCATATGATACATCAAGTCTTGTAAATATCATAGCGTACATGATTGATCTTATAGCTGAAGCATATGGAATCAAACTCATGCGTGTCCTCTCATCTTGTGTCTTTAGACACAAAGACTTTGAGAGAGTAATCCCATAGGTCATGGGAATATATCCTGTAACATCTAGTAATTTAGGCCCCAATTGCGCATGACCGTAGTGAGGTGGGCAGGTTCAATCGGAGTCTAAATTTAAACCCATAAAAAAATGACTAATAATAAGGGAAAATAATTAAGGGTATTATTATTTGGGAATTAAAAAAATTATGGGTAGAATTAGAAAAAAATAAAATTTTATATGGACAAAATCGGTATTATGGAGATTGTGTGGGGAAAAAGTGTGAATATGGAGGAAGATGTGGCAAATATGGAATTTCTCAAAATTTAATTGTAAATCAAGATTAATTAACTTAATGAACCAATAATAATTAAGATTAATTTTAATTAGTGGGACCCCTTCTTAATTTAGGTATCAAAGTCAAAAAGATAAAGGAATTCCACATTCTTCTATAAGCGATCTTCATCTTCTCTTTTTCTCCTCTCTTTGCTATCCACCATAGGCTCCCTAAAGCTCCATTTTTCTCTGCAAATCAAGCTTGAAAAAGTGAGGAAATAAATTAGTTTTGAGAGAGGAAAAATCAGAATTACAGAGTTCTTACTACAAAGGTACCAAAGGAGCAAGAAGGAAGGAAGAAAGAAGAAGAAAAAAAGGGAGAAGAGTGGGACAGATTTCGGCCCACCTTGGAGAACACTTAAGGTTAGTTTATTCTTCTTAAATTCAACCTTTTTCCTTCCATTTGAGATCCATATTGATGATAGATGTGATTAGGGTTGATAGATATAGGTTATGTTGCAAGATTGAACATAAAAATTTAAGTTTGTGATTAGTTGATGTAAGTGTAATTAAACATTGAATTAATAATAATTGAAGTTAGTTAATTATTTTATGGCTTAAAAACTAAAGCAAATATGATGTTAATGGATGGATGAGGGGCTTCCATAGTTAAAGAAATTTGGAGAAAAGTGAAATTAGCATAGAAGCACAACAATTGGTGATAAGTGAAGCATGATTTGAGTGTTAAATTGAAGAAAATGAATTGGGAACTAGGATATAGTTTTTGGGCAGCCATGACATAGTAAGAGAAAAGTTAAACCTTAGTACAGTTTAGCTCAATTAAGGTGCAAAACATATTAGGAGCATTCGCATACTATGTAGACATGAAAAGCATTGAAAATGGATATTGGAATTGAGATGTGGTATGATTGTGTAGGAAAAATAAGTGAACAATTGAGAGACCCTTAAGAGGGTGACAAAGGCAAGGAGAAAGCTATCTAATAAGGGATGCAAAAAAAGGATTAATGGAAGAGCCAAGGCTGATTAGGTATGTGCTTCATTGATAAAAATCTTGCATGTTATTAATATGTATGGAATTATATATTAAGGTTGGTTATGTTTGTATTTTTGAGATGTTATGTGACTTGTTGTGGCTTTTGATATTTTATATTGAAATGGAATCAAATAATGTGAAATAATTAAGACATATGAATGTAGTTGTAATTCTGAAACTTTTAGTATCAAAATGAATGCAAATGATGAATGTAGTTGAAATATGGATTGATACCAATTGATGGCTCGGGTACAGAATTCCAGGAACAACCCTGACTCTTTTGTTTATAACTTGAATTATGGAACTCCTTTTTATATGTTCTTTATTGGAAATAAAATCTAAGACACATGGATTTAACTTGTATTTAGACCACAATATCTAATTATGTCTAGATTTGGCCAGAAAAATGCATGAAATTCAAACCTAGAATCTGTCCAGAAAATTTTGGGCAGGAATATTTGTGATGATGTAGTATGCAATTAACCATAACTTTTGATAGAAACATAGGATTTAAGTGATTTTTGATGCATCGGAAAGCTAAGATTAGAAGCTGGAAATGGTTAGAAGACCAGAACTCCTAATTCGAATTATAAATGGGCTAAAAATGAAGCCCAAAAATATGTCCAAAATCTACCCTAGGAAAAAATATGAAATCTTGGGTTTTTGCATGTGTTGTGATTATTATATGTAATAATTAATGTTAATATTTACTTTATTGATAATTATAAATGTTTAAAAAATTATTTATATGTGAGATTTTAGTACAATAATAATGGGAATAAATAGGGGTGTCAAAACGGATTTGCGTGTCATAAATGGGTCGTGTCAACCTGCTTTGGTGACATGAACACGACCCATTTATTAATCGTGTCAACACGAACATGATATGAAAATTAAATGGGTTACACGACACGACATGTATAACACGTTTAATTTTTATCTACTTAATCCGACACGACCCATTTAACCTAATACGACTCACTTAACCCATTTAACCCGATACGACCCACTTAACCCATTTAACCTATATATCAATTATAACCTAAAAATTAACAAATATTTCTAAAATAATTAAAAATATGTCTAAAGCAAAACCCAAATTAAGTTATTACAATACCAAAATTCAAATATTTTTGCAAATAAACACAAACATACAAGTTTAATATTTTAATTTGTTGTTTGACCCAATTATATTTTGATAATCTTATTTAATTCCAATTTTTTTAATTGATATATTTAAATTTGCTCAATATATGTATTAATTTGTATTAAATTTTATTCTCACTATAACATTCATATTATGATCAATGAAAGATAGTTCAACCACCAATATTTTATATGACATAACATATAATTTTAGGCATTTTATATATCAATATACATTATTAAATTAAGACTATTATAATTTTTTTGATAAATTTTTTTAAATAAATATCCTTATATATAAATAATAAATAAATATATAACTATTAAAAATTGAAAAAAAGAAAAAAAATTATCCATTAATATATATGTACGAGTTACTTAATACTTACTAATCTAATTAATTTGGTAATTTTATGGTTTGAGTTTTGGTTAATTGATTAAATGAGTTTGAAAAAAATAATAGATTTAACTAATTAATCTTAAAAAGACAAATCAAATTAAATATTATTTAATAAAATTATGAGCTGTTGATAATCAAACAGTAATTTATATCACACAGCTTGTATCATATTTAAATATTTGATATATTTAAATATTTATTTTTTATAAAATTACAGTATTAATTTTAATATTTAGTACAAATTATGTGTGTCATAAATGGGTCGTGTCGGGTTGACACGACATGACACGACATAAAAATTTAAGCGGGTTGTAATGGGTTCACGTGTCAACCCGTGACACGATTCATTTAAACCATGTCATAAATAGGTCGATTCGTTTATGAAACGAACCTGTATAAACTCAACACTAACCCACTAAATTTACGTATTACGCGTGTCGAGTTCACGTGTCATGACTCATGTTGACATCCTTAGGAATAAAGAACAAAAATAAATAAGCATAAATATGATAATTGAATAATATTGGCATTTTTGAAAATATTGGGAATTAAAATAAAAATAGTTAAGCCCAAAGACACCTAGTGTAATATCCACTAATTTAAGCCCCGAGTCGCAAGTGTCGAGAAGTTGACGCGTTTGACCGATCGGAGTCTAAATTCGGATTTTTATAAAACTTGATTAAGTAATGGCTAAATTAAATGATAAATGCCTAAATAAGTGATATTAAAGTTTAAAGAAGTTGATTTATGATAAAGCACTAAATTGCAAAATTTGATAAGTTTTGAGGACAAATTGCAATTTACTAAAAATTGGAGGATTAATAAGATTAATTGCTAATCAACATATTAATTTTGGGTACATTTTGATAAGTTTGGCCGGCCATGACATTTAAAAGAAGAGAATTAATATTGATTAAGTATAAACTTGGAAGAAATGGTCAAATGGTGGGTCCCACATGAAGACTTTTTGGGTACCCTATTTAAGACTTCTTTTCTTCTTCTTCTTCTTCTTCTTCTCTTCATTTTCTGTCTCTTTCTCTGTTTTCTTTACCAGTCACTCCAACTTCATCCATTCCTCCATAGCTCACCTTGATTCTAGAGAGAGAAAGGAAGGGAAGAGAAGGGAAAGAGCAAGGCAAGGTAATTTTCATAACTATAACTCCTAGAGAAGCTGGAAAGAACAAGAAAGAGAAAGAGAAAAAATCAAGTTTGGTAGAGAGAGAAAATCTCCAAAGTTGTGATTTGATGAAGAAAAGTGTAAGGTAAGAAGCATCTCTTCTTCTTCATCATCTTTTCTTAAAGGAAGTTCGAATTTTTGGCTCATCTAAGACTTAAATGGAAAGAGAGAGAAACTAGGGTTTGAGAGAGAAAAAGAGAGCTTAGGGTCTTGAGGAAATCAGATGATGATGATAATAATTTATGATGTTGTAGGAGTTCCAAGTGACAAGGAACAAGCTCTAAGGAGCAAAGGAAAAGAGAAAGCTACCTAAAAGAGTGAAGGAGAAAGATTAAGGTTTGTGCATAACTTAAGGCAAGAGCCTATTTTTGTTTGAAATAATGCATGCTGAACATGACTTTAGATAAATACATTTCAAGAATGATGATGATTATGGTATGAAACCATAGGATTAGACATGTATGAGAGAGATCCTTTTGTGACATTGAATTAATGATGCATGTTAGAAAATCTTGTATGATCAAGGCATTTACATGTATTGAAAAGTAATAAGTTGAGTAAAGAACCTTAGAAATGCATGAAATAGAATTTGGAATGATTTGGATGATGTTAGAATGAATGAAAAGTGAATATGCAGATTTTCTGCTGAAAGTCACGGGTGTGACTATTGACTCACGGGCATTTCTTGCATACAATTCAATTGAACACGTGCATTTCATACGTATTTTTATAGGAACAAGTTCATGGCATGCACTAACTACGTGTCCTAGTATTTGGCAATTATATCGCGTCACACGTGTATTCTTATAACCTAAATAAGGATAACAAAGTATTAGAAATGAATTGAATAAGGTGTATAAATTAAAGTAAGCAAAGTGATTAGATTAAGAATAGTAAACAATTACATTGTTAATTTAGTTAAATCGGGTTAAATGATTAAGTTGTATTATTGTGTGAATTAGTGGAATTATAAATATATGTAAATAATAATAATAACAATATAAAATGAAATGAAAATGAAACAAAAGAGAAATAGAAGAGAAGATAAATGAGAAATGAGAAGAGAAAAGAGAAGAGAAAAAGAGAAAAAGAGAAAAAGAGAAAAGGACAAAAAACAAGTTGGCTTTATCTTCATCTTTCTTCCCCATTTCTGCCTCCTCACTTCAGCCCCGTTTTCTTCTTAATCTTTCTCCATTCTAGAACTCAATTCTTCCTTGTTTCACCTAGTTTTTGAATCTAATTTATCCCTTTCAAGTTTGTTCTTGGTAAGTAATCAATTCTTATTGCTATAGGGTTGATTTGAGTTGCTTAGGTTCAATCTTAGGCACAGAATTGCACCCCGATTTTGATGTTAATATAAATTGATTCTGGAAATATGTAAAAGACAAAGGTTGTTCCTTTATATCTTATATTTATGGATATGTAAACAATTATTTCAAGATGTTATGTATAGGGAGAGATATGCTCTTCGTACTGAAACTGGTCAGGGTGTAAACCCTAACCAAGTTAGCTACTGTGTGGTTTGATTTCAAATATGTTAAAGCCCTTATTTGAAGTCTCTCAAAACATAAAAGTTGTAGATATATGTGTGTTGTATCTTTCTACCAAAATTCAGATTAATGGCCTTGTAAATTATGAGTTATGGTGAATGGAACCATGACTCTTCCATGGTTAAAACTACAAACTGAGTGCCCTGGGAAGATACAGTAACTTGTTTGGCTAATTTGAGCTTGTTAGAGATAGATTATAGACATGATCAAAACATTAAGGTTATAGTTATATGTATTATCTAAAGTTTGGTACAAATGGAAACTTCATAGGTTATGTATAGACTACGTTATGGCCTTTGTAAGCCATACTGGTCCGGAAGTCAAATCTATTATGGACTAGTAAAATGTTTGGTATAATTAGAAGACCTTAGAGATATAATTGGTAAAAGTTTTAAACATGAAACATGTTCCATATGAACCCATATAAGTTTCTGTAAAGTTTCATTAAAATAGGACTTATAGAGTATAAGTTATGATGAATCCAAATGAGTACCCTGAAACTGCCTAAAGGCAGAAAACAGAACACACTTAGAAATTCCACTAAATATTTTAAAATGATCCAATTGGTCTGAAATTTGATTATGTTCTATAATTATATGTTATTTTTAATTAGGAACAAGAATCTGTTTAATTGGTCACTTATAGAAAAAGTTATAGGCTAAACAGTCCCATAAGGTCACACTGCCTCATAGGAAAAATCTTAACTATTGACATGAACAATGCATATTAATTTGTTTAAGCCACATTAAGTCTCCCTAATCATGAGTTAATCGATTATGTTTTCATATTAGGCTCGCAACATATTGGAGACCCACAAGAAGCAAATAGACAATAAGTTAGGGGTCAGAATCAAAGGAGAACGGTGAGTCTAATTATCGATTGAATTCTTTAGTGTAAATGAATGTTGCTTGCTATGTGATTCATGTGATTGTCGTGATTGGTCCTTGATAATGTAATGATTGATAATTTTGACGTTTTGGTACATATAAATGGTATACTTGTGGTTTATTTGAGGTATATGTTTGACAAATGTGATATATACACATGGTATATGTATAGTATATGCAAGGTATATGCTTGACATATGAGGTATATATGGAATATATGTATGTTGTATATGATAAAGATGCAATGATTGATGAAAGCTTAAATACAAGTGCATATGCATGTGGGCTAAAAAGGCGTTGTGACTAGTTAATCGATACTGTAAAGCAAAAGAAGAGGCCTATGGCCCAACAAATGTGCAAATGAAACAAATGATCAAGCTAGCTAACAAATGCAAATGCAAATGTTCACATGGAAATCCTGGGCAATGTCTATTTAACTTGGTCACAACAAAATGAAATAAGCAAAACATTTGCATACATAAAGAGTAATGATTATATGTTTCAACTTTATTGATACTTATATGATACTGATGAATGGAATGGAATACATGGTATATATTGGAATTGTGATTTATTACTATGAGTTGTTTGGTACTTTAGAGCTCATTGGATGGTTATTCTCACTGAGCCGCAACTCATCAATTTGCATCATTTTTCAGGTAAAGAAAAGTGATAGCTCATTTTGAGTAGCGTATAAAAGACATGGAGCACAGGTCACTGGTCGAGCCTCATCACTCTCTCTCCTTGCATTCCACACAAGCATGAAAATATGTCATATGTGTTTTGTATTTACGTGCTTGAATATGTATAGTCATTTTGGAATGAGTCTAAAAATGTATAAATGAAATCAATTCGAAAATACTTATGAGTAAAGTTTATGTTTTGATATATGTGATATATTATATTGTGGTGAAAACCTCAGTGTTAACTTTGCAAAGTCAGTGATTAATATTACAGGATATGAGACTTGCAAGTCATTGAATGAAATTATAGGATATGAGACTTGCAAATTCATGGAATTATATTACAGGATATGAGACTTGCAAGTCATTGAATGAAATTATAGGATATGAGACTTGCAAAGTCATGGAATTATATTACAGGATATGAAAATTTTTTTTTTTACTACTATTGTTAACAGGGTATTTTACCTTTCCAGTATGCCATGTATGATTACTTGATACAGGGATAGATTATACTCAAATGCATAAGGTGTGGTGTTACATTTTTTGGTATCAGAGCCTGGTTAGGTTCTATAGGAACATGCATAAGCATAAGAGCATGATAACATATGCATCCTATGTGTTGAACATTATGTAGTGACATAATTTCATTTATTTTAGGGACATCATAAGGCATAATTCTCCAAGGAGGGAGAGGCCGGCTGAAATGCATTCTCATAAGGCATCACCTCATTTACATAGAGAGCAACCAGCAATAGGAGCTAGAGCTCTAGTACATGCATCACAGTCATCTCATATAGAAGTACCCCATGAAAACCTAGAACAAAAAGTATATGGTCTTGAAATGTACAAGGAAAGACGTTATGACAAGCTGAGGAAACATGGTGCAACTGATTTCAATGGCACAACAGACCTAGCAGAAGCTGAGACATGGCTGAAAAGGACACAGAGGGTACTGAATATGATGAGATGTACCCCAGATGAGAAATTCGATTATGCAGTATCCTTACTGCAAGGAAATGCTTATGAATAGTGGGAGACAGTCCCCGACAGTGATGCACAACCACCGGTGTTGACATGGAATGATTTTCTCCTGGAATTTCAGAACAATTACATGGCTGAAGCATATAAAGATGAGAAGAGGAAGGAATTCCTGAATTTGAAACAGGGGAATATGTCTATTGCGGAGTATGAAGTACAATTTAACAAACTTTCTCATTATGCCACCTTCATGGTCTCTACTGAAAGAGACAAATGCAGGAAGTTTGAGGAAGGCCTCAAATATGAGATCAGAAACAAAATCACAGCTACTGATCTTGATAGTTATGCTAGGCTCAGAGTTGCTACAATCAGAGCTGAACGGTTAATGAAAGAAGCTGGGGAACAACAAATAAAAAGGTCATCACGTGAATTCTTTGGTGAGTCTAGCAGAAGGTTGGGGAAAAGAGGTAGATATATGCCTACACAATCTGGTAACAGAAGTGGGTACTCCAGTTCTAGAGGTCGAGGAATGACTTTTTGTTACCCAGGCAGAGGGCAGAGCCAATATGTTGAACAGAGGCCCACATGTAGTCATTGTGGCAGACAGCATATGGGCGAATGTAGAAGGCTCACAGGAGCATGTTATCTCTGTGGATTGATGGAGCACATGTATAGAGACTGTTCGAATAGAGCCAAACTAGCAGAGACCAGCAGAGGTAGAGGAGTATCTGAGACAACTGTTGAGGCACCGAGGGTCTACCCTACTAGTGGGACACAAGGCAAAGGAAGAGGCAGGGGCAGGACTGGTACACTGGGCAGAGGAGTGACCAGATCTGAAGGTCAGAGTTCTAAACCTCCTACTCAGGCCAGGGTATTTGCTATGACTAGACAAGAGGCAGTGGATGCTCCCGAAGTAGTCACTGGTAATATTTATATTTCTGAAATATTAGCATATGCATTGATTGACCCAGGCTCCACTCATTCATTTATATCATTGCATATGACATCTGAATTGCATCAAATGCATGAGCCTTTGGGGATTGACATAGATGTGAGTACGCCATTGGGAACAGTGGTAGTTGTGAATAATGTCTGTCGTGATTGCCTGATATACATTGACAGAGCTGAGTTAATAGCTGATCTGATTTTATTGCCAATATATGAATTTGATGTGATACTAGGAATGGACTAGTTAACTAGACATCATGCAATAGTGAATTGCTTTACTAAGGAAGTAATTTTGGAATCACCAAACCAGCCAAGGGTAGTATTTCTAGGTGAAAGAAAACTTGTGCCTACATGTCTAGTTTCAGCTGTAAAGGCATGTCGAATGATCAAAGGGGGATCTGAAGCATATTTGGCATATGTGACTGATACTAGAACCACTGATAGCTTGCTTGAAAATATACCAGTGGTAAGGGAATTTGCTGATGTATTCCCAGATGATCTACCTGGTTTACCACTGGATAGAGAGATAGAATTTACTATTGAACTAGTACCAGGAACTGCACCAATATCAAGGTCACCCTACAGAATGGCCCCAATTGAGTTGAAAGAACTAAAGGCCCAATTGCAAGAGTTACTTGACAAAGGGTATATTAGACCTAGTGTATCACCATGGGGAGCTCCAGTGTTATTTGTTAGAAAGAAAGATGGAACAATGAGATTGTGCATCGATTATAGGCAACTGAATAAAATGACAGTGAAGAACAAATATCCATTGCCTAGAATAGATGATTTGTGTGACTAGTTGCAAGGAGCGCAAATATTCTCCAAGGTTGATTTGAAATCAGGCTATTACCAGCTGAAGGTAGCGGAAACGAATGTTCCAAAGACTGCCTTTTGAACCAGGTATGGGCATTATGAATTTTTAGTAATGCCATTTGGATTGACTAATGCTCCAGCTGCATTTATGGCTTTAATGAAGAAGGTGTTTCAACCATATTTGGATAGGTTTGTGATAGTATTTATTGATGACATATTGGTGTACTCAAAGAATAGGGGAGAACATGAACAACATTTAAAAATTGTGTTGCAAACTTTGAGGGAGAAACAATTATATGCCAAATTGAGTAAATGTGAATTCTAGTTAGATCATTTGGTGTTTCTTGGACATGTGGTGTCGTGTAAGGGCATAGAGGTTGACCCAAAGAAAATTGAGGCTATGGTAAATTGGGAAGCTCCTAAAAATGTTTCTGAAATGCGAAGTTTTCTGGGTTTAGCCGGATATTATCGTAGATTTGTTGATGGATTCTCCTTAATTGCTAGCCCTTTGACTAAATTGTTGAGAAAGAATGTGCCTTTCAAGTGGACTTCAGAATGTCAGAGGAGTTTCGATGAACTAAAACACAGGCTAACCTCAGCACCAGTGTTAACCATCCCTACAGGTACAAGTGGGTTTACAGTATATAGTGATGCTTCTCACCAAGGCTTGGGATGTGTGTTGATGCAACATGGTAAGGTGATAGCTTATGCATCTAGACAACTGAGACCACATGAGATCTCATATCCAGTGCATGATTTAGAACTGGCTGCAGTCGTATTTGCATTGAAGATTTGGAGGCATTATCTGTATGGTGAGACATTCCAAATCTTCACAGACCATAAAAGCTTGGGTTATTTGCTGACACAGAAAGAATTAAACATGAGGCAGAGACGGTGGTTAGAGCTATTGAAAGATTATGACTGTACAATTGAATACTATCCAGGGAAAGCCAATATGGTAGCAGATGCATTGAGTAGGAAGGCTAGTAGCAGTGTAGCTCACTTGCAAGTATCATATTTTCCATATTTGATTCAATTACGATCTATGAATATTGAATTAAATATACATGATGAAGGATCACTGATTGCTACTCTTCAAGTCAGACCTATACTAAAGGAGAGGATCAAAGAAGCACAAAGCAAAGATCCTAAATTATGTGAGAAAATTGAATAAGTAAGGTAGGGAAACAGTAAAGATTTTCAATTGCAGGATGATACACTGATGTTAAAGTCACGCATATGTGTTCTAGACACTGAGAACTTGCGTCAGGAAATAATGGAAGAGGCACACAATGCACTGTATGCAATGCACCCAGGGATGACAAAGATGTATCACAGTTTAAGGCCTCATTACTGGTGGCCAAGAATGAAGAAAGATATAGCAGAATATGTTTCCAAATGCTTGACATGTCAGCAAATTAAAATTGAACATCAGGCACCAGTTGGTAAACTACATCCATTGCCAGTGCCAGAATGGAAATGGAAAAGAATAACGATGGATTTTGTCTATGGATTGCCAAGAACTCCACGGAAAAATGATGCAGTATGGGTAATTATTGACAGATTAACCAAGTCAGCACATTTTCTATCTATCAGATGGGGCTGTACACTTGAGAGTTTGGCCAAATTATATGTGAATGAGATAGTTAGATTGCATGGCATTCCAGTGTCCATTGTGTCTGATAGAGATCCACGGTTTACTTCACATTTTTGGGTGAGTTTACATAATGCATTGGGAACAAAATTAAACTTTAGTACTGCATTCCACCCACAGACTGATGGACAATCAGAGAGGACTATACAGACATTAGAAGAAATGCTTAGAGCATGTTCTATGGAATTCAGAGGTGCTTGGGATGAATATATAACATTGATTGAATTTTCTTACAATAACCAGTATCATAGCAGTATCGAGATGACACCATATGAGGCATTGTATGGCAGAAAGTGCCGAAGCCTATCATTTGGGATGAAAAAGGAGCACGTGCATTAGAAGGGCCAGAGATAGTGCAAGACACAATGGATAAGATCAAGGTTGTCAAGAACAAGCTAAAGGCAGCACAGGATAGGCAGAAAAGTTATGTTGATTAGCATAGAAGGGAAATGGAATACGAGTTGGGTGAAAAGGTATTTCTTCGTGTATCTCCATGGAAAGGGATAATTCGATTTGGCAAAAAGGGTAAATTGAGCCCAAGGTATATAGGGCCTTATGAAATTCTTGAGAAGATTGGTCCACTGGCATATAGATTGGCGTTACCACCAGAGATGGCTCAGATACATAATGTGTTTCATGTGAGCATGCTTAGAAGATACAGGTCAGATCCTACACATGTACTTAAAGATCAAGCCATTGAGATTGCAGAGAACATGAGTTATGTTGAGGAACCAGTGCAAATCATTGGATACAAGACTAAATAGCTAAGAAATCGGGAAATACCTTTGGTTAAGGTATTATGGTGTAACCATTTACAAGAAGAGGCAACATGGGAAACAGAAGAAAATATGAAAAAGCAATATCCACACCTGTTTTCAGGTATTAATTTCGAGGACGAAATTTTTAAAAGGAGGGGAGAATTGTAACATCCTTGACCTTCCCCACATGCATTTCATCGAACATAAGCATCTTGCATACAATTCAAATGAACACGTGCATTTCATACGTATTTTTGTAGGAACAAGTTCATGGCATGCACTAGCTACGTGTCCTAGTATTTGGCAATTATATCGCGTCACACGTGTATTCTTATAACCTAAATAAGGATAACAAAGTATTAGAAATGAATTTAATAAGGTGTATAAATTAAAGTAAGCAAAGTGATTAGATTAAGATTAGTAAACAATTACATTGTTAATTTAGTTAAATCGGGTCAAATGATTAAGTTGTATTATTGTGTAAATTAGTGGAATTATAAATATATGTAAATAATAATAATAAAAATATAAAATGAAAAGAAAATGAAACAAAATAGAAATAGAAGAGAAGAGAAAAGAGAAGAGAAAAAGAGAAAAAGAGAAAAAGAGATAAGGACAAAAAACAAGTTGGCTTTATCTTCATCTTTCTTCCCCATTTCTGCCTCCTCACTTCAGCCCCATTTTCTTCTTCATCTTTCTCTATTATAGAACTCAATTCTTCCTTTTTTCACCTAGTTTTTGAAGCTAATTGATCCCTTTCAAGGTTTTTCTTGGTAAGTAATCAATTCTTATTGCTATAGGGTTGATTTGAGTTGCTTAAGTTCAATATTAGGCACTGAATTGCACCCCGATTTTGATGTTAATATAAATTGATTCTGGAAATTTGTAAAACCCAAAATTTGTTCCTTTATATCTTATATTTATGGATATGTAAACATTTTTTTTAAGATGTTATGTATAGGGAGAGATATGCACTTCGTACTGAAACTGGTCAGTGTGTAAACCCTAACAAAGTTAGCTACTGTGTGGTTTGATTTCGAATATGTTAAAGCCCTTATTTTAAGTCTTGAAAAACATAAAAGTTGTAGATATATGTGTGCTGTATACCAAATTTCAGGTTCATATACCTTGTAAATTGTGAGTTATGGTGAATGGAACCATGACTGTTCCATGGTTTGAACTGCATACTGAGTGTCCTGGGAAGATATAGTAACTTGTTTGGCTAATTTGAGCTTGTTAGAGCTAGATTCTGTACATGATAAAAACATTAACATTATAGGTATATTTCTTATCTAAACTTTGGTACTAATGGAAACTTCATAGGTTATGTATAGACTAAGTTATGGCCTTTGTAAGCCATACTGGTCCAGAAGTCAATTCTATTCTGGACCAGTAAAATGTTTGGTATAATTAGAAGTCCTTAGAGACATAATTGGTAAAAGTTTTAAACATGAAACATGTTACATATGAACCCATATAAGTTTTTTTAAAGTTTCATTAAAATAGGACTTATAGAGTATAAGTTATGATGAACCCAAATCAGTACCCTGAAACTGCCTAAAGGCAGAAAACAAGGCAGAAAACAGAACACTCTTAGAAATTCCACCAAATATTGTAAAATGATCCAATTTGTCTGAAATTTGAATATTTTCTATAATTATATGTTATTTTTAATTAGGAATAAGAATCAGATTAATTGGTCAATTATAGAAAAATTTATAGGCTAAACAGTCCCATAAGGTCACACTGCCTCATAGGAAAAATCTTAACTATTGACATGAACAAAGAATATTAATTTGTTTAAGCCACATTAAGTCTCCCTAATCATGAGTTAATCGATTATGTTTTCATATTAGGCTCACAACATATTGGAGACCCACAAGGAGCAGATAGATAATAAGTTAGGGGTCAGAATCAAAGGAGAACGGTGAGTCTAATTATCGATTGAATTCTTTAGTGCAAATGAATATTGCTTGCTATGTGATTCATGTGATTGTCATGATTGGTCCTTGATAATGTAATGATGGATAATTTGGACATTGTGGTACATATAAATGGTATACTTGTGGTATATTTGAGGTATATGTTTGACAAATGTGATATATACACATGGTATATGTATAGTATATGCAAGGTATATGCTTGACATATAAGGTATATATGGAATATATGTATGTTGTATATGATAAAATGCAATGGTTGATGAAAGCTTAAATACAAGTGCATATGCATATGGGCTAAAAAGGCATTGTGACTAGTTAATTGATATTGTAAAGCAAAAGAAGAGGCCTCTGGCCCAACAAATGTGCAAATGAAACAAATGATCAAGCTAGCTAGCAAATGCAAATGCAAATGTTCACATGGAAACCCGGGGCAATGTCTGTTTAACTTGGTCACAACAAAATGAAATAAGCAAAGCATTTGCATACATAAATAGTAATGATTATATGTTTCAACTTTATTGATACTTATATGATACTGATGAATGGAATGGAATACATGGTATATATTGGAATTGTGATTTATTACTATGAGTTGTTTGGTACTTTAGAGCTCATTGGATGGTTATTCTCACTGAGCTGCAACTCATCAATTTGCATCATTTTTCAGGTAAAGAAAAGTGATAGCTCATTTTGAGTAGCGTATAAAAGACATGGAGCATAGGTCACTGGCCGAGCCTCATCACTCTCTCTCCTTGCATTCCACACAAGCATGAAAATATGTCATATGTGTTTTGTAATTACGTGCTTGAATATGTATAGTCATTTTGGAATGAGTCTAAAAATGTATAAATGAAATCAATTCGAAAATACTTATGAGTAAAGTTTATGTTTTGATATATGTGATATATTATATTGTGGTAAAAACCTCAGTGTTAACTTTGCAAAGTCATTGATTAATATTATAGGATATGAGAGTTGCAAGTCATTGAATGAAATTATAGGATATGAGACTTGCAAAGTCATGGAATTATATTACAGGATATGAGACTTGCAAGTCATTGAATGAAATTATAGGATATGAGACTTGCAAAGTCATGGAATTATATTACAGGATATGAAAAAATTTTTTTTACTACTATTGTTAACAGGGTATTTTACCTTTCCAGTATGCCATGTATGATTACTTGATACAGGGATAGGTTATACTCAAATGCATAAGGTGTGGTGTTACATATTGGGTCACGGACGTGACATATATCTTCACGGGTGTGACAACCTTCCAAGCCATGGTCCAAGTAGTGATTTTGGTCGTGAAGCTCTTTGGAAAAATTTGTCATGTCTTTTCATGGGTGTGACATTTCTTTCACGGGTGTGACATTTCTTTCACAGGCATGACTGAAATGCTCATTCAGGTTTGTTGTCTTCCTTCATGGCCGTGAACTTCAAATGTTGGTTTATTGGCGTTAGGCTTACTCACGGGCGTGACACATAGGATCACGGGCGTGAATGATGCTGCTTCTTCAATTTTATCTTTCAAGGATTAATCTTCCATTCTCCATTCTTGGTATTTTATTCCATACCCTGTTTAATAGACTTAGAAAACAAGTATGTTAAATACATTATCGCTATTTTATTTGTTATCATCAAAATAACGGAAATACCCCTCAAGGTTCAACAACGGGCGTGACATAATTAGTCACGTGCGTGACTTTGCTATTTCTTTGATTTTAAGCTTCAAAAGTTGTCTTTCGATCTTGCTTCATATTCTAGTTAAAGTATCTCCTATTTCACACACTTAGAACCGAAACATTAAATACATTATTGCTATTTTATTTATTATCATCAAAATGACAGAAATACCCTTCAAGGTTTAACAATCTCCCCCTTTTTGATGGTGACAAATAATCTAGCAATATGTGCTTTTGAGAAGTCTCCCCCTCAAAAGGTGCGTAAGATAAAATAAAAGAGTGCAAGATTTGAAAGTGTTATAGCAAAGGTATTTGCAAACTAGTATATCTTGAGTATATCTCATCAATTAAAATATGTATTACCAAGTGTATTCAAAGTATAAGTGAGATATATGTTAAGCATATCTTATGCATTTAAAAAGAGATCAGAATAAGTTCAAGTTTGCAAAGTATATGTGAGGTATATCTTATGCATATAAATAAAATATTGTTTACATATTTCATACCACACATAGCATATTTGTGTATAAATCACATTCACATTTATGCTAGGTTCTTCTCCTTTTGTCATCAACAAAAAGTTGAAGTCTTAATAAGACGATTGAATTAAAATTAGAGGAAAAGGATTACATTAAAATTGAAAAGCATAAAATAAAGTCCTATAACAACAAAAGTAAATCTACTACATGAAAGCTAGGACTTTAGGTAGGCTTCAAGCCTGACAAATCATCCCTAAGGCATGCTACTTCTGCCTCGAGGCTGTCCATTCGAGACTCCATAAAGTCTTTGAGGTTTTCCAACCTCTCATCAATGGAAACCTGCATCATGTCTAGGCAAGGTGCTATAAGATCAGTAACCTACTATGCCAAAATGGATGCGATAGAGGCTGAAGATTGACCAACATCCTCAGCTACTACCGGTGTCGATGTCTTGTCACGGGCTCACTTCCTTTGCTGGACAAACTGGAGACCATCTTTGAAGGCATCAAATTCATGATCTTCCTAATCAATTTCACTGGCTAGAGTGGTGAAATGGTAGTAGACATTATCTTTATAAATGATACGAATAACTGCCCCCATCTTGATAAAAGATTCGACATTGAGTCGTTCTCGTGGATGAGCTAGAATAAAAGTGTAATTGTGGTCATCGAGGCTCAAATACCCTAGCTCGATGGTAAGGTGAGTCACATACTCGCCAATCAAAATCTCCCGATGGCTTCGTTGCAATGGAAAGGAGGTGATATGCAAACCATCGTGATAGAGCTACGGATAGTCCTCTTCATGCCATCTCCAACAGAAAGAGCTCTGATTTTCTGATTGCCCCATTGCTATCTCCTCTAGAAAATATACTATAGGTGAGAAACCTATGTATATACTTATGCATAAGAGACTAGAGGTGGGTGCTCTTTGTCTTGTTCACATCTTAGCTACACTCCAAGCCGAAATGTGTCCAAGATGGAGGAGCATAAAATTCACTTCACTCTTGTTTAGGATGCCATATGAAGGAAGCTTGAAACAATTACCAAATTATGCTATAGTGAGAGTGTTAGGATGCTTGCAAAGCTGGAATTTTACAGTTCTAATGGGTGAGACTTGTAATGTGCCGAGGAACTCGAAAGTTGGTTCCCATAGCGTTGGACGATATATGTCCATGAACTCTCTGAGGAGACAAGCTTGCAACTGCTCAATCATGCTTGTCTCAAGACTAAGAGTCTTGATAGAATTCCACTAGAAGGAACGTGATGATAGTAGAGGTCATTTCTTGAGAACAACATATCGTAGATGGCAATGATCCATAATGATGTTGAGAAGATAATTGGTGTGGCATCTTGGAGCATGTGATTTCTTCCTTTTGCCTTTGGAAGAACTAGATTCCATTTTGATAAACTTTGAACAATGGATTGGAGAAGAAATTTTCAGAGAAAATTGAAAGAAACCCTTGAGAGAATATGTGATTCTTTAAAGTGAAAGAGGTTTGAAAGGGTTTTATAGATGGAAATATGAGTGAGTAGGCCATAATTTGTGAGAGATATTGAATGAGAGTGATAAATGAGAGAATTTGTAGAGATGGAAATGAGAAAAAGACATAAATTTTGTTTTATAGTCGATAGATTCACGGTCGTGAGTCAACAGCCACGTGCGTGAATAATTGTGGTCACGATTTGTTGAAGAGGCATTTTAGTTATGAAAAAAAAGATGAATCGTGTCATGGTCGTGACATTAAGTAGTCACGGGCATGAATAAGGCTTTTCATGGGAGTAACAAAAGTGGTCACGGGTGCGAAAATTAGGCTTCACTACTTCTACCCATGAGGTAAGGCGTGAAACAAAGCGTGAATGGTTATGGAGTTATTTGCTGTCAATTTTCACAATCGTGGTGATATGTCACGGGCGTGAATCAAGCTTTTCATGGGAGTGAAAAATAGAGTAACAGGCGTGACACTTAGTTTTCATTACTTCTTCCTATGAATCATGTCATGAAGCAGAGCATGAAAGCTACTGGAACGTTTTGCTATTAAGTTTACGACCATGAATATATGTCACGGGCTGAAATCACCTCAAATCTTAAAAAATAAAATGAAGTCTAAAACAAGACTAGAATATTTCAAAAAAGTTTCTATGCTCTAAAACATATATTTCCATCATGTCAACCACATCATATGATAAAATTAATCAAGTAAAGAAGCATCATATGAAGGAATTAATATTCAAGGTTCACACAACATACAATTGGCAAGAAAATAATTAAGACAAAGTTGATCCATCAATAATACCAAGTTCTCTTCTTATGAAACAAAAACTTTCTTCATTAAGAGGTTTGGTAAAAATGTCTACCAATTGATTGTTTGTATCAATAAATTCTAACACAACATCTTCATATGATACATGATCTCTAAGAAAATGATGTCTAATGTCAATATGCCTACTCTAGAGTGTTGAATGGGATTCTTAGAAAGGTTGATGACACTTGTGTTGTCACATTAGATGGGTATATGGTCCAAACTATGACTATAATCCTTTAGTTATTGTCTCATCAATAGGATTTGAGTGCAACAACATCTTGCTGCCACATATTCTACTTCAACGGTAGAAAACGCAACTGAAACTTGTTTCTTGCTAAACCAAGAAACTAGGCATTCACCAATAAAGTGACAAGTGCCTGAAGTACTCTTTCTATCCAAAAGACTACCGGCATAATCCGCATCCGAATATCCTATGATATTGAAAGATGAATTTCTAGGATACCATAAGCCTAGATATAATGTGCCATGTAAATATTTTAAAATTCTTTTTACAACATTCAAATGTGATTCCTTAGGACAAGATTGAAATTTAGCACATAAGCATACACTATACATTATATCGGGCCTAGAGGCAGTAAGGTATAAAAGTGATCCGATCATACCTCTATAGAGCTTTTCATTTATGCTCTTACCCTTCTCATCTTTGTCTAATTTTTTGATATGCTCATTGGAGTCTTAGAATTTTTTCATCCTTCCATTCCATATTTCTTGATTAACTCTTTGGAGTACTTGGATTGGTTTATGAATATGCCCTCATTACTTTGCTTGATTTGTAGACCAAGGAAGAACTTAAGTTCATCCATCATGCATATTTCAAATTCCTTTGTCATACACTTAGCAAATTCTTGACAAAGCAATTCATTAGTAGACCCAAATATGATATCATCAACATAAATTTGAACAATCAAAATGTCAGGATTATGCTTTTTAATAAATAAGGTTGTATCAACATGTCCTTTTGAAAAATTATTTTCTAAAAGAAATGAACTTAGTCTTTCATACCAAGCTCTTGGAGCTTGTTTTAACCTATACAAGGCTTTAGAAAGTTTAAAAACATGATTAGGCAGATTATGGCTTTCAAAACCTGGAGGTTGTTCAACATAAACTTCCTTTTTTTTAAAGCCATTTAAGAAGGCACTTTTGACATTCATTTGAAATAGTTTAAATTTCATATGGCATGAAAACGCTAAAAGTATTCTTATGGCTTCTAATCTAGCTACTAAAGCATAGGTTTCATCATAATATGTCTTCTTCTTGGTTATAACCCTTTGCAACCAACCTAGCTTTATTCCTAGTTATTGAACCTTGTTCATCTAACTTATTTTGAAACACCCATTTACTACCAATGATTTGATGGTCTTTGGGTCTAGGAACCAAGGTCCATACTTTGCTTCTCTTGAATTTGTTAAGTTCCTCTTGCATAGAAATCACCCAGCTTTCATCATTAAGAGCCTTTCAATATTTTTAAACTTAATTTGAGATACAAAAGCAAGGTTAGAATATAAAAGTTTGAGATGAGATCTAGTACTTACACCTTTAGTAGGATCACCAATGATTTGTTCCTTAGGGTGATTCTTTGTCATTTACCATTCCTTTGGAAGCTCTTCATTGTCTTGCTCTTGAGCTTGAGGTAGAGATACACCTTGTTGTTGTTTCTCTTGATCATCATCATATTTCTCATGATCAAGATCAAGCTTCTCCATCGTACCTACAATGTCATCAAGAACACCACATTTCACAAGATCAAGCTTACTAGATTCATCAAAAACAACATGCATAGACTCTTCAACAACTAAAGATCTTTTATTAAAGACTGTATAGGCTTTGCTAGTTGTAGAGTATCCCAAGAAGATACCCTCATCGGATTTAGAGGTAAATTTTCCTAGGTTGTCCTTGTTGTTTAATATAAAACACTTGCACCCAAATACTCTAAAATATGATATAATGGGTTTTGTTCCATTCCAAAGCTCAAAAGAAGTTTTTTTTAAAGGTAGCCATTTGAAAACTCAATTTGAAATATAACATGTAGTATTTATGGCTTCAGTCCAAAAGTAGGTTGGTAAACCATACTCATTGAGCATAGTTCGAGCCATTTCAATTAAGGTTCGAATTCTCCTTTCCACTACTCCATTTTGTTAAGGTGTTCTAGGAGCTACAAAATTGTGTGAAATACCATATTCTAAACAAAAAGTTATCAAAATTTTTATTTTCAAATTCTTTGCCATGATCGCTTCTTATTTTAGAAATAAAATAGCCTTTTTCATTTTGAACCTTTTTAGAAAATTTTTTGGAAGATTCAAAAGCATCACTCTTTTGAGCTAAGAAAATTACCCAAGTGAATCTAGAATAATCGTCAATAATGAAAAAAGCATAGTGTTTACCTCCTAAACTAGCAACTCTAGTAGGTCCAAAAATATCTAATTGCAAAAGTTGTAGAGGTTTAAAGGTACTTACTACATTTTTGGATTTGAAGGAGGACTTGTGTTGTTTTCCTTTTTTGCAAGGTTCACATGTCTTATCCTTTTCAAATTTCACTTTTGGAAGTCCACTTACTAGCTCTCATTTACTAAGGCTTTGAATTAATTCCATGCTTGCATGACCAAGCCTTTTATGCCATAGCCAAGATTCATCACTAATAGTCATAAGACACTTAGAGGAAAGGTTAGAAATTTTGTGTAAGTTTATTATGTAAGTATTGACATCTCTATCTCCCTTGAATATCTCTTGGCCACTTAAAGAGGTTACAAGACATTCATATGAGGTAAATATAACTTGGTTCCACTTATCACATAATTGACTTACACTTAACAAATTATGTTTCAAACCATCAACAAGCAAAACATCTTCAATAAATGTAGTATTATTAATACCAATACAACCAATGCCAATTACCTTCCCTTTAGCATTGTTCCCAAAGGTTACCTTACCACTATAAATTCTTTTATTGTGATTGAAGAGTTCTTTGTTCTCGATCATATGCCTTGAGCATCCACTATCCACAAGCCAAGCATTTCCCTTTATAGTGGATTTGAGGCATACCTATAAAATCATAATTCAAGTTTGGTTTTTAGGTACCCAAATGAACTTGGGTCCTTAGGGGTTAGCACTTGAAGGTTCTCAATGAGCCTTTCTTATCCAACAATGTTTGTTGATATGACTGAATCTCATACAATAATTACATTGCTTAGCTCTAAACATATGTTTCGGTTTTGACATGCTTTTTGGTCTCAACATCCTTTTAAAAGGTGTTTGTGTGTAGTGACATACACATGCATGATGAGTAGGTGCTTTCTTATGTCTTTGCCTCTCATACATGAAGGCATGATTGGCCTTTTGAGGTTTCCCTCTTAAGCCATGTGACCCTTGACCATTCCTCTTATGAATATGGGGTTTTGTGTGTGTTATGCTCTTAGCCCTTGGGGCTATTACCTCAATTGTAGATATTTGTGGTACATTAGACTCAACAAATGTAGTCTCGTAAGATGAATACGACGTTCCATTAAATCCTAGACCATGTCTTACTAAAGGTGGTCTTTGGGAGACTATAAGAGTATCTAAACTCTCTTTGCCTTTATGAAACCTTGAAATAGAGCTTCTATGTTATTCAACTTCATTTTTCAAAATAGTGTTTTCTTTAAGAAAGGATTTAGTTGAGGGTCTAGAGGAATACTCATATAATGATTTTTGAAGAGTTTAGTTAGAAGTTTTAAAATCAAAAATTTCTTTTTGTAAAAGTTCCATTTTGTTTTTCAAAACTAAAATGTTATTTTTGTAAATGCTAAATATACTTCTATATTTTTCTAACTCTAGGTTCAATATTTCAATTAAACTCTGCTCATGATCATCTTCACTATCACTATTATTATCATTAAAAAAGTATGAGTAAGAAGGACCTACCTCATCATTGAAGTGATCCTGTAAGGCCATGAAGCATAGGTTGACCTATTCTCCTTTATTATCATTTTTTTCGCTTGAAGAGTTTTCGTCATCCCATGTGGCTTTGTGACCTTTCTCCCCATCATCTTTTTGAATTCTTCTATTGTGTTTCTTGAGCTTTGGACATTCTGGTTTGATATATCCTTTCTGTTGCCTAGATAATGAACTAAGAAGGGGGTTGAATTGGATATTAAAAATTCTTAACTTTTAAGTGAGGAATAAAAAGTTAAATAGAGTAGGGATAGGAAGATATCACACAAGACATTTATAGAGATTCGGGTATTAACAAACTCTACTCCTCTCCCCAATCTCAATTGGAAGTTCCACTAACACACTTAGTGTTACAATGGAGTTTTACAAGCTCTCTCCCAACTATGGTGTTTCTATCAATTGCTCACACCTAACCCAAAAATTCCCTTGTGTTTTAATGGCTCACACAATAAACCAATTTCTTGTGTTTTATGGCTCACACAAATAACCCTTACAAGTTTTTTACTCTTAACCCAACATACCCAAACTCACCTGAGTAGTAGATTACAAAGAGAAACACTCACCAATCTATCATGCTCAGAAATTATGAGCAAATAGATTTTAACAGCAAATAAGAGTTTTGTTGAAAATAATTAATGCAGAAATGGCTACAACAAGATTTTGATTCGAAGTAATTACTTGTTCTCTTGTTCTGGATTCATAAATGACTTGCATTTATACTTCCTTAGCGAATCATAGCCATTTGGATGCATTTAATGTGAAAATAGTCGTTGGACCAACTATTAATTTTGTGCCTGACATGTTTCTCTTTCCTCATTCACGGTCGTGAATATGTATGTCACGGTCGTGAATGTTCTTCCAAGCCGTGGCTTAGGTGGTGGCTCTGACCGTGAAACATTCTAGAAGAATTTGAAGTGTTTGATCATAGGCATGACTTTATACTTTCATGAGCATGAATATTTTTCTAAGCTGTGGTCCAAGTGGTGACTCTAGCCGTGAAGCTCTCTAGAGGAATTTGACATGTTATCTCATGGGTGTGACTATCTTTCATGGGCATGACTGATATGATCATTCACAGTTGATATGATTCTTCATGGCCGTGAGCTTTAAATGTTGGAGAGTGGGCGTTAAGCTATATCACGGGCCTAACATAAATAGTCACGGGTGTGAACATGCTATTTCTTCATTTTTGACTTTAAAAGGTAGTCTTCCATTCTTGCATCATATTCCATACCCTATTCAACAAACTTAAAACACAAGTATTGTTAAATACATTACTATTATTTTATTTGTTAGCATCAAAATGATAGAAATACCCCTTAAGATTTAACAATCTCCCCATTTTTAATGGTGACAAATAATATAGCAATATGTGTTTTTGAGAAGTCTCCCTCTCAAAAGATGCTTAAGATAAAAACTAATAGAGTGCAAGAATTAAGGAAGTATAACATGGATGTTTGCTTGTTAGTATAGGTATATGGAAGGTATATTCAAAGTATATCAAATTGTTTGCTTTTAACTAGTTAAGTAAATGCAAAGTATATTCAAAGTATATCAAGTTGTTTGCTTTTAACTAGTTAAGTATATGCAAAGTATATTCAAAGTATATCAACACATTTGCATTCATGTATATTTGCATATTCATATAATTCATTTATAGTGCTAGGTTATCCCCCTTGTGATCAAGAAAAAGAACATAAAAAATAAATCATAAGACAAAAACGTGCAATTATATTAATACCAAATGTAAAAGTACAAAGTTTGGAAAAGTAAATTAAAATCCTACATTTGAATACTAGAAACTAGTAAACAAAGTGAAATAAAAACTAAAGCTCTAGCTAGACTTGGAGTCGGACAACCTATCTCTAAGGAATGCTACTTCCGCCTCGAGGCCATCCACGCAAGACTCCATGAAATCTTTGATGTTTTTCAACCTCTCATCCATCGAAGCCTGTAGTAGGTCAAAGCGAGGTGCTAAAAGATTAGCCACTTGCTGAGCCAAGTTAGGTGTGGAGGCCGAGGATTGATCAACCTCCTGCTCAACCTCTGGGGTCCTGGTTTTGACTTAAACTCTTTTTCTTTGCTGGATTCCTTGAAGGCCATCTTTGAATTCATTAGAATCCTAATCTTCCCAAATAATTTCACCAGCTGGAGTGGTGAAGCAGTAGTAGATGTTATTCTCATGAATTATGCGAATCGCTGCTCCCATCTTGATAAAAGACTCGACATCTAGCCGGTCTCGAGGATGTGCTGGTATGAGGTTGAAGTTGTGCTCTTTTAGCTTCAGATACCCGAGCTTAATTACAAGGTGAGTCACGTACACACCAATCAAAATATCTCCTGATGGCTTCATTGCAATTGAGAGAAGATGGTTTGCAAACCATCGAGACAGGGTCACTGTTAAACCTTTTCGGGCCATCTTTAGAAGGAAAAGCTTGGATTTATGAATTGTACCATTGCTATCCCCTTTTGCAAAGATGCTATAGGTCAAAAACCTATGTAAATATTTATACACTGGAGACCGAAGATGAGTACTTTTTGTCTTTTTCACATCCCAGCTGCAGTCTAGTCCAAAATGAGTCCATGCCAGATTGGCATAGAATTCCACCTCACTCTCATTGAGGATTCCATCTGAGGGAAGTTTGAAGATGTCACCAAACTCCGCTTCTGTGAGAGTGTTTGGGTGCTTGCAAAGTTGAAATTTTACTGTGTCGGTGGGAGAGACTTGCAAGGTGCTAAGAACTTGAGAGTTGGTTCCCTTAGCGTTGGTTGATGGATATCTACAAACTCCTTAAGATGACAAGCTTGTAGTTGTTCTATCATGCTTGTCTCAAGTCTGAGGGTCCGTACAGCATGCCATTCAAAGGATCATGAAGAAAGCAGTGGTATTTTCTTAAGATCCGCATACCTCGGATGACAATGCCCCGGAATGATGTTGAGAAGGTAGTCCATGTACCTTCTTGGAGCATGAGATTTTTTTCTTGTGCCTTTTTAGGAGCCGGGTTCCATTTTTGAGTTGAGAATGAGTATTTGAAGAGAGATTTTCTGATAAAGATTTTGAAGAATACCTTGTGATGTTGTGATTTCTGATGAAAGAAAGTGTTTTTGAAGGTATTTATAAATGGAAAAGGCTATTAGAGGGCCATAATCTGTGAGAGGTATTGAATGTGGTGATAAATGAGAGAATTTGTAGAGTTAGAAATGAGAGAAAAATGGCAGAAAATGTTTTATAGCTGACATTGTCACGGTCGTGAATGGTAAGTCACGAGCGTGAAATGTCGTGGTCACGGTTTGTTGAAGAGGCGCTCTACCCATGATGAAGGATATGAAAGGATTCATGGTTGTAACATTTAATAGTCACAGGGGTGAATAGTGAATTTTCACAGTGGTGACAATATGAGTCACGGTTGTGAAGTATAATCTTCAATACTTGTGATCGTGAGACAAAGCGTGAACATTTATATAATTATTTGGTGTTAATGTTCACGGTCATGAAGAAGTGTCATGGTTGTGAACAAAGAGTTTCACGAGAGTGATAGAAAAAGGTTATGGGCGTGAAATATAGTCTTCACTACCTTAAACCGTGAAGCATGTCGTGAAGAAAAGCGTGAAAGCTACTAGAGCTTTTGGCGATTATGATTACGGCCGTGAATATATGTCACGGGCGTGAATTGCCTAAAATCCTTATTAAATAAAACTAAGTCTAAAACAAGACTAAATGATTTCTAAGGTGCTTCTATCCCTTATAACATATATTTCCATAAAGTTTTGCCACTTTATACCTTAAAAGATGAAACAATAACATAAGATAGAAATTAACATTCAAGTTCGACAAATTTGACAATCATACTTAAGATAAGGTTAATCCATCAATCATACCAAGTTCTCTTCTTATGAAGTTAAATCTTTCTTCATTAAGAGAATTAGTGAAAATATCTGCCAATTGATTGTCTGTATTGATAAATTCCAATACAACATCTCCATATTGAACATGATCTCTAAGAAAATGATGTCTTATGTCAATATGCTTACTTCTAGAGTGTTGAATGGGATTCTAAGATAGGTTTATGGCACTTGTATTGTCACATCTAATAGTATATGGTCCAAATTATGACCATAATCCTTAAGTTGTTGTTACATCCATAAGCTTTGAGTACAACAACATCCTACTACCACATATTCCGCTTTAGCAGTAGAGAGAGCAACTGAAACTTGTTTCTTGCTAAACCAAGAAACCGAGCATTCACCAATAAAGTGACAAGTGCCTGAAGTACTCTTTCTATCCAAGAGACTTCCAGCGTAATCAACATCTAAATATCCTATGATATGAAAGGATGAATTTCTAGGATACCATAAACCTAGATGAAATGAGCCATGTAAATATTTTAAAATTCTTTTCACAGCATTCAAATATGATTCTTTAGGACAACGATTGAAAGCGAGCACATAAGCATACACTATACATTATATCAGGTCTAGAGGCAGTAAGATATAAGAGTGATCCGATCATACCTCTATAGAGCTTTTTATTAATGCTCCCTTTTCATTTTTGTCCAATTTTTTTTATGTGCTCATTGGAGTCTTGGCATTTTTGCATCCTTCCATTTCAAACTTATTGATTAAGTCTTTGGCATATTTGGATTGGTTGATGAAAATTCCCTTATTGCTTTGTTTTATTTGTAGACCGAGGAAGAACTTGAGCTCACCCATCATGCTCATTTCAAATTCCCCAGTCATACACTTAGCTAATTCTTGGCAAAACAATTCATTAGTAAACCCAAATATGATGTCATCAACATAAATTTGAACAATTATAATATCATGTTTATGCTTTTTAATAAATAAAGTAGTGTTAACATTTCCCTTTGAAAAATTATTTTCTAATAGAAAAGAACTTAGTGTTTCATACCAAGCTCTTGGGGCTTGTTTCAAACCATACAAAGCTTCTGAAAGTTTAAATACATGGTCAGAAAAAATTATGACTTTCAAAACCTGGTGGTTGTTCTTCACAAACTTCTTTTTCTATAAAACCATTTAAGAAAACACTTTTGACATCCATTTGAAAGAGATTGAAATTCAAATGGCATGTATATGCTCAAAGTATTCTTATGGCTTCTAATCTAGCTACCGGAGCATATGTCTCATCATAATCAATTCCTTATTCTTGATTATATCCCTTTGCAACCAACCTAGTCTTATTCCTAGTTATTGAACCTTGTTCATCTAGTTTATTTCTAAATACCCATTTACTTCCAATGATTTGATGCTCCCTGGGTCTAGGAACTAAAGTCCATACCTTACTTCTCTCAAATTGGTTGACTTCCTTTTGCATAACAATCACCCAATTTCATCATTAAGAGCCTCATCAATATTTTTAGGCTCAATTTGAGAGACAAAGGCAAAATTAGAATCTAAAGGTTTGAGATGAGATCTAATACTTACTCCTTTTGAAGGATCACCAATGATTTGCTCCTTAGGGTGATCTTTTGTCAATCTCCATTCCTTTGGGAGCTCTTGCTTGTTTTCCTCTTGAGCTGGAGGTAGAGAATCATCTTGATGTGAATTTTCTAGATCATTTTCTCCTTTTTCATTTTCAAGATCAAGTTTTTCCATTGTACCCACAACATCATCAAGAACACTACCTTTCACAAGATCAAGCTTACTAGATTCATCAAAAACAATATGTATAGATTCTTCAACAACTAATGATTTTTTTTATTAAAGACTCTATAAGATTTACTAATGGTGGAGTATCCTAAAAATATACCCTCATCAGATTTAGAGGCAAATTTTCCAAGGTTTTCCGTGGTATTCAGTATGAAACACTTGCATCCAAATACTCTAAAGTATGATATCATGGGCTTTCATCCATTCCATAATTCAAAAGAAGTTTTGTTTCAAAGAGTTCTTTTGAAAACTCGATTTGAAATATAACATGCAGTATTTGTGGCTTCGGCCCAAAAGTAAGTTGGTAATCCATACTCATTGAGCATTGTTCAAGCCATTTCAATTAAAGTTTGATTTTTCCTTTCGACCACCCCATTTTGTTGAGGTGCCCTAGGAGATGAAAATTTTTGTGAAATTCCATGTTCTAGACAAAAATTTTTAAAGTTTTCATTTTCAAATTTTTTGCCATGATCGCTTCTTATTTTTGAAATACAATATCCTTTTTCATTTTGAACTCTCTTAGTAAAGTTTTTAAAAGATTCAAAAGCATCATTCTTTTGAGCTAAGAAAATTACCTAAGTGAATCTAGAGTAGTCATCGATGATGACAAATGCATAGTATTTACCTCCTAAACTTGCAACTCTAGTAGGTCCAAAAAGATCCAAATGCAAAAGTTGTAAAGGTTTTGAGGTACTTACAATGTTTTTGATTTGAATGAGGACTTGTGTTGTTTTTCTCTTTGGCAAGGTTCACATGTCTTGTCTTTTTCAAATTTGACTTTTGGTAGACCCTTTACTAGCTCTCCTTTACTGAGGCTTTGAATTAAATCCATGCTTCCATGACCAAGCCTTCTAATATGAAGATGTGGGGTTCACTTGACTTAACAAAAGTGTTATTGTGAGATGAAGATGATGTTCCCTTAAATCCTAGACCATGTCTTATTAAAGGTGGTCTTTGAGACACAATGAGAGTATCTAAATTCTCCTTGCCTTTGTGAAAATTTGAAATGGAGTTTCTAAGTTCCTCAACTTTATTTTTCAAAACATTATTCTCTTTAAGCAAGGATTTAATTGAGGGTCTTGAGGAGTACTCATCTAATGATTTTTGAAGAGATTCATTAGAGGATTTAAGCTTAAGATTTTCCTTTTCTAGGACTTCCATTTTGTTTTTCAAACTAGAAATGCCATTTTTATAATTATGGAATTTAAATCTATATTTTTCTAGTTCTAGATTCAATACTTCTATTAAACTTTTCTCATCATCATCTTCACTATCATTATCATTATCACTACTATCATTATTGAATGAGTATGAGTAAAGTGATCCTACCTTAACCGAGATGTGATCCTCTATAGCCATGAAGCATAGGTTGACCTCTTCACTTTCATTATCATATTTTTCACTTGAAGAGCTTTCGTCATCCTATGTGGCTTTGTGACCTTTCTCCCCATTGTCTTTTTGGTATTTGCTCTTGTGTTTCTTGAGCCTTGGACATTCTGGTTTGATATGTCCCTTCTTCCCACACTTATAGCACTTTACCTCCTCTTTATTCCTTTGAGAGTCATTTGAAGAGTGTTTGAGATTTCTTTGCTTGAATTTTCGAGAGTTGCCCATTCTCTTTTCAATTATTCTTTCTAGTCTTCTTAAGAGCATTGTATGTCCTCATTTGCATCATCACTCTTTTCTTCATCATCTTCAACTTCTTCTTGAGATTTTGAAGTAGAGGCTCTTAGTTCTAGAGCTTTCTTTTTTTTCTGGCTCGGCTTTAAGTTCTCTATCTCTCATTACTGCCATTTCATAGGTTAAAAGTTTGCCAATAAGCACATCGGTATTCATGATGCTCATGTCTTCATTGGCTTCTTCTATATCATCAACTCTTGAGCCAAAATCTTTGAGAGGAAGGCTTTTCAGAATTTTGTTGTTTACATCTTCCAAGATCAAGTGTTTCCCAAGCTTTCTCATGCCATTTATGATGGCTAGAAGACGGTTTGTCATATCAGTGATTGACTTATTGGATTTCATCTTGAAGAGTTCAAACTCTAAAGTGAGAAGTTGAATCTTCTTGGATTTAACTTACTTTGTTCCTTCATGATAATTTTCCAATGTTTTCCACATACTATATGCGGTTGGGCAGTGTTGTATTATGCCGCATTCTTTAATGTATAGTGATCTTGAGAGAATTGTCATTGCCTTTTTGTTTTTGAAATTTGCTATATGTTGAGGCTCTGTCCAATCATCTCTTGATAGAATTTCTTCTTCACCATTAACTCCTCTTAGGGTTGGTGGTGTCCATTCTTTCCGAACGCTATCCCAAACTTCAATTCCCTCATTATCGAGATATGTCTCCATCTGGAACTTCCAATGAGCGTAATTTGCTTTATCAAAGTAAAGCTTGAGACTTTGGAATCCTTTATTGCCTATTTTTCGATCTTTCATAGCGCTTTTTAGGCTTCGATGCTAGACTAAGCTATGATACCAATTGTTGCCCAAATAATGAACCAAGAACGGGGGTTGAATTGGATATTAAAAATTCTTAGCTTTTAAGTGCGGAATAAAAAGTTAAATAGAGTAGGGATATGAAGATATCACACAAGAAATTTATAGAGGTTTGGGTACCAACAAACCCTACTCCTCTCCCCAATCTCAATTGGGAGTTTCACTAACACGCTTAGTGTTACAATTGAGTTTTACAAGCTCACTCCCAACTATGGTGTTTCTATTAATGGCTCACACCTAACCCAAAAATTCCCTTGTGTTTTAATGGCTGACACAATAAATAAATTCCTTGTGTTTTATGGCTCACACAAATAACCCTTACAAGTGTTGTACTCTTCACCCAATATACCCAAACTTACTTGAGTAGTAGATTACAAAGAGAAACACTCACCAATCTATAATGCTCAGAAATGATGAGCAAATAGATTTTAATAGAGAATAAGAGTTTTGTTGAAAATAATTAATGCACAAATGACTACAACAAGATTTTGATTCGAAGTGATTGCTTGTTCTTTTGTTCTTTTGTTCATAAATATCTTGCATTTATACTTCCTCAGTGAATTATAGTCCGTTGGATGCATTTAATGCGAAAATATCCATTGCACCAACTATTAATTTCATGCCTAACATGTTTCTCTTTCCTCATTCACTATCGTGAATATGTATGTCACGGTCGTGAATGTTCTTCCAAGCCATGGCTCAGGTGGCGACTCTGACCGTGAAGCATTCTGGAAGAATTTGAAGTGTTTGATCATGGGCGCGACTTTATACTTTCACAGGCATGAATATTCTTCCAAGTCATGGTCCAAGTGGTGACTCTGGCCTGAAGCTCTTTGGAGAAATTTGACATGTTATCTCACGGGCGTGACTGATATGATCATTCATGGTTGCTATAATTCTTCATGGTCGTGAGCTGTAAATATTGAAGAGTTGGCGCTAAGCTATATCATGGGCGTGACATAAACAGTCACAGGCGTGAACATGCTATTTCTTTATTTTTTGACTTTCAAAGGTAGTCTTCCATTCTTGCATCATATTCCATACCCTGTTCAACAAGCTTAGAACACAAGTATTCTTAAATACATTATTACTATTTTATTTGTTAGCATCAAAATGACAGAAATACCCTCAAGGTTCAACACTTTCTTCCCACATTCATAACAATTTACCTCCTCTTTATTTCTTTGAGAATCATTTAAGGAGTGTTTGAGGGTTCTTTGTTTGAATTTTCGAGAATTACCAATTCTATTCTCAATTATTCTTTTTAATATTCTTGAGAGCATGGAAATGTCCTCATTTGCATCATCACTCTTTTCTTCATCATTATTAATTACCTCTTGAGATTTTGAAGTAGAGGCTTTGAGTGCTGGAGGCTTTCTCTTTTCTAGTTTGGCTTCAAGTTCTCTATCTCTTTTTACCACCATTTCATGTGTTAGAAGTTTGCCTATAAGCACATAGATAGGCATGATGCTCATGTCTTTATTGGCATCTTCTATACTCGTAACTCTTGAACTATAGTCTTTGAGAGGAAGGTTTTTCAGAATCTTATTGTTCACATGTTCCAAGCTCAAATGCTTTTTGAGCTTTCTCATGCCGTTGATGAGGGCTAAAAGACGGTTCATCATATCAGTGATAGATTCATTGAATTTCATCTTGAAGAGTTCATATTCAAAAGTGAGAAGTCGAATCTTCTTGGATTTAACTTGTTTAGTTCCTTCATGATAATTCTCCAATTTTTTCCACATACTATATGCGGTAGGACAATGTTGGATTCTGCAACATTCTCTTATAGGTAGAGAGCTTACGAGGATTGTCATTGCCTTTTTATTTTTGAAATTAGCTCTTCATTGAGGCTTTGTCCAATCATCTCTTGAAACAACTTCTTTTTCATCATCAACTCCTCTCTTGGTTGGTGTGTCCATTCTTTCTGAACACTTTCCCAACCTTCAATACCCTCGCTATCGAGATATGTCTCCATTCGAAATTTCTAATAAATGTAGTTTGCTTCATCAAAGTAAGGCTTGAAACTTTTAAATCATTCATTAACCATTTCTTGATCTTTGCTAGCACTTTTTAGGCTTTGTTGCTAAACAAGCTTTGATACCAATTGTTGCCCAGACAATGAACCAAGAAGGGGGTTGAATTGGTTAGGAACTAAAAATTTCTTAACTTGAAAGTGCGGAATAACATAAAATAGAGTAAGGAAGGAGAGATATCACACATAAGATTTATTGAGGTTCAGGTATTAACAAACCCTACTCCTCTCCCCAATCTCAATTGGGTGTTTCAATAACACATTAAGTGTTACAATGGAGTTTTCAAGCTCACTCCCAGCTATGGTGTTTCTCTCAATGGCTAACACTTAACCCATAAATTCTCTTGTGTTTTTCAATGGCTCACACAAAAACCAATTCCCTGTGTCTTATGGCTCACACAATAAACCCTTACAAGTGTTTCACTCTCAACCTGAAATACCGAAACTCACTTTTGAGTAATTGGTTACAATGAAAACACTCAACAACCTATAATGCTATGCAAATAATGAGTAATTAGGTTTTCACAATGAATAGAAGTTTGTTTTGAAAAATAATTTATGCACAAGGCTACAACAAGATTAGTGACTCAAAGTAATTGTTGTTCTCCTTGTTGGGATTCATAAATGGCTTGCATTTATACTCCCTCTATGAATTATAGTCGTTCAGGTGCATTTAATGCGAAAATAGTTGTTGAACCAACTCTTACCTTCTCGCCTGACATGTTTCTCTATGCTCATTCACAGGCGTGAATATATGAGTCACAGTCGTGAATGTTTTTCCAAGCCATGGTCTAAGTGGTGACTCTGGCCGTGAAGCTTTCTAGAAGAATTGGAAGTGTTTGATCAAGGGCATGAATATTCTTCCAAGCTGTGCTCCAAGTGGTGACTTTGGCATGATGCTCTCTGGAAGAATTGGCATGTTTTATCATAGGCTTGAATACTATTTCACGAGTGTGACTGTATGATCATTCATGGTTAGTATGATCATTCATGGCCGTGAACTATAAATGTTGGAGAGGGTGCACTAAGCTATATTCATGGGTGTGACATAATTAGTCACGAGTGTGACTTTGCTATTTTTTTTGATTTTAAGCTTCAAAAGTTGCCTTTCAATCTTGCTTCATGTTCGAGTTAAAGTATCTCCTGTTTCACACACTTAGAATACAAATATTAAATACATTATTGCTATTTTATTTGTTATCATCAAAATAACTAAAATACCCTTTCAGGTTTAACATAGAACATGTTAGAATGTACATAAAATGCATGTTTATTAGGTCTTTAATAAATCGCATTATGACTCCCACTATTTTATTGTGAATCCATAGCCTTCATTATGAACCTGAGAGAACTTATATGGAAGTTCTTCTAGTGGGTCGATATCCAACTAGCTAAGAATAACCTTGAGGCAACTCAACAAGTTATCCTTAGTTTGGTTGGTAGGTATCTAATGCATACCTATTGCATTATTCATGCAACTATAGAATCTTGTGCTATCAACTTATTGATGTGTGCACATATATTGGGCTATCAACTCTTGATATATATACATCTCATGTATACAAACCCAACTTCGCCTCTAATACACAATAACCTTGGCGCAAATCCAACAAGTTAATAATATCGGTTAAGTCTAACCCATTAATTGTGAAATCTAATTTCAATTGTTCGAACATATTCTTATAGAGTGAGCTTGAGGCAACTCAACAACCCTAACTCTAGAAGAACTCTGGTCCTCTCCACATTAATGGAAGGTGTAAGACTTAATTATTTATTTAGCAAGGGATTTCTTCGTTAAGTCTCATCAAGTTATTATTTCATGCTTTTATATATCATACATTCATCACATGGATATATAAAGATAGTTACATTAACTATATGGCATGATTATGGACATACTAAAGTCAATCTCTTGAGCCAAAGAGAAATTGACTAGGTCTTACCTAGGTGTATGCATGAATTTACAACCCAAAATAGAAATAAAATTCCTATTTCTAAGTCTTCTTGTTTATTGTACCACTCAAAATGATGGAAATACCCCTAAAGGTTCAACATATACCTATAGCAAGAACTTGTGCATCCCCATCACTTTCCTCTATGGATCCACCCACACACTGTAGACTGGGGTGCTGCCTTTCTCTATGTCTGAGCCTGACTATTGATAACTGAAGAAACAACTCTTGATGATGGTATTTTTTTGGTGTGCCCTAATTGATCCCAACCTTATCTTTGTCCTTTAGACTGAAAGGGTCTAGAACTGGTGTGAGCCTTCTTGCTCGATCTCTGTGCGGAACTATAAGTTGAACCTTTGAAGTCTCTCCAAGATGACTCATCTACTCTCTTTAGCTTTACCCTTTTCTCTATCATAATAGAAGAAGATACCAATTTTGTGAAGTCTTTGTACTGCTGTGAGATCACACGAAACCCGATCTCATCTCTTAGACCATCCTCAGACTGGAAACACTTATCTGCCTCATCCCCAGTTATACTAGTCACATCCCTACTCAATTGGGTTAATTCTCTCTCATACAAGATCACTGTCATGTTTCCCTATTGCAAGTTCAGAAACTTTTGTTTCTTCTCATCTGTATGTGCTTTGGAAAGTGGTAAAGAAATCCCAAGTAATCGGCTTTGAAATCTGTGACTTCTATAGATCCGATTTCCACCAATCATAAGTATGCTTCTAGAGAAGTGAAATAGCATATTTAGCCTTGTACTGCTCCTCACAATCTAGCTCCTTGAAGACCTTCTCAGTCCTCTCTACCTAGAACTCAATAGTTACTGAATCATTCTAAATACTTCTTGTGAAGTCTGTAGCTTCATACTTCCTCAACTTGTCAATTTGAACCCTATGTCTTAGTGGCGACTGAGGAGGAGGTGAGGGTGGCAATGGTGGATGAGGTGGCAGCATCATAGCCTGTACCAACTACTGTAGCAGAGCAGAAAGATTTTGCATTAAAGGATCTTATGCTTAATCTGCCTGACTAGCCATGGGTTGCTGTAAAGGAGGTGCTCCAGCTGGCCCTTGCACACTAGCTTGGCTCAGCTGATTCTGGGGACTGTTACTCTCGGTCGCATTATGCAGTTCAAGCTCCATACTCGCTTTTTAGCCTAAACATTGATAGAGAATAGCCCACATCAGAATCATACAACATAACACTTGTACACATGATACACCCTTCCCACCTAGGTTCAGAACCACATAAACCTAGGCTTTGATACCACTAAATGTAACACCTTTCGATATAATTAAGAATAATCTCAATTAAACCGAAAGATGTTATGATGAACATGAGTTAAAACATCACAAATTTAAAACTTTTATGCACCATGGCCATGATGACTTAAGTAAAATAAAACATCATTAAAAGCTTGGTAAAAATAAAGTTAAATACATAAATCAAACAAGCAGCACTAGACTAAAGTTTATACATAAAAAGTAGTTATAAAACTATGTCTCTTAAATACAACATGTAAACTATAACTACCCAACCCATAACAAAATAATCAAAAAGTACAAACCTATATAACCCACCCCAAGTTTATAAGCAAGACTCTAATCATTGGCCTTCCTCTTCCGTCGATCCTCCACCAAGCTCCAAGCATGCACATGGAATGCCTATACGCTAAGCAACTCGTGCCTAGTGATACATAATAACATTCAAGCATACCATAGGACAAATATATAATATGCATGATATACTCACTGAGCTACTATAACGACTTACCTTGAAGTTTGAACATGCCCTAGCTCACAAACTACATGACATACCATTACGAATATAGTATATCAAACAATCACCCAGTATCATACAAGTGTATACCACACATAAAACAATTAATTATCTTATCTTTGCCCACCTTACTCATAACTAGACTAAAATTGATCTGGGTACTCTACTACTCTCGCTAGAGTCAAATATAACCCATCGAAGAAGTTCTCATTGCTTATCTCTAGGCCTTCAAATATAACCGCCCGAGGAAACTCTCATTACTTACCTATGGGCCTTTAAATATAACAATATAAATCAACTGAAGAAAAATAAGAGCACAGAATAACTACAAGGGAAGCCCATCTGGTTAGGCCCTAACCCTTCAAAATATCTCATTAATCTTCAAAATATCTCAATCATGACCAATATATGTCACTCAATACCAATCTTCCCCTTTAATGGCATGTCATCTATCCTAGCTCTAGTCCTAGTTAGAGTATTGGGCATACAATTTCACAACACGTACCACATATCTTTCAATATTATCCATTTTTCTTATTTTACAAATATACCATGATTCCCATAATCATTTTCACAAAATGCATTTCCACAACATGGTATAGGCATACGACTGAGGCCTACCACCTCACAACGAATCAATCTTGATTCACATGCAAACATACAAGTTTTTCAACAAAAACAGCTTCAACCTGTGAACAACATTTCACGGCCATAAATAAATCCTTCATGGGCAATTTACCCATGAACTAAACCGTGATTCAGTGACTGTCCTTATGGCCTTGATCATCTATTCATGTTGTGAATCTAAGCCATGAATTGACCCTTGAAATAGCTGGTGATATAGCGTGTTTCATCAATAACCATCAACATAACCTTCATGCCCTTGAACAACCAGTTCATGGCCGTGAAGCTGGAAAATTTCTAGAAAATAGAAGATCTCAAAATATTCTCTATGGTTGACCAATATCAGCCACCTATCAATATTCCAGCATGCATTTTAACTATTTACCATAACCATATACTCTCTAACCATCAATATTAACTAGATTACTCATCAAACATCTCAATCTAAATATGTTCATAAAATTTCCATCATACATATCAACCCCGCATTTTATCATTTAACTACTCACTGATCAGTTACATCATGTATTTAAAGCAATTGACATGGAAACATAAAATAATTGCCTTAAGTGTTGTTATGTATAAACCTTACACTTAAGATGGAGTGAGACAAATCTCTAGTCCTTCAAGCGTGTCCTCTTCTTTGAGATGGACTTCCAGCTCCATATCCAGATCCTAGCAAGAAGGAAAAACATTTCCTTAGCTTCTAGAACTCGACTAAGACCCAGAGATCTTCAAAATTGAGCTCTCACATACACAAGCTCACAACTCTCCTTTCATTTCTCTCTCTCACTTTACCCTTACAAAACTTAACCATTAAAGCTTTAATAATGGTGGGAAAATGTTTTTGATGGTAAATGAGATGTTAATGAGGTGTGCTAGGTTAGTTATAGGGGTATGAGAGCATATTTAAAGGAATGGTAGGAAGAAAAATGTGACTACCTCACCTACTATTCTTGTCCAAGCTTCACGGTTGTGACTCGTCTTTCATGGGTGTGAGCCTATGCTTCACGGTCGTGAAGACCCCTATCACAACTACTAACTAAAACCTGATATTCATGGACGTGACACCCATTGTTATAGGCGTTAAACAATAGATTGCAACAACTCTCAAACTTCCAAACTTCACTTAACCCCCAACTCTCACTAACTAAGAATATAACTTATAGGCCCTAATTACGGGTGTTACAATTTCTATTAATAATGTATGGGTAATGGATACTGAATGTGGCTCACATTTATGTACTGATATGTAAGACCTAAGGAATAATAGATGACTTAAGATAGGAGAGTCGAACCTATATGTTGGCAATAAAGCAAGAGTTATTACATTAGCTGTAGGAAATTATGTATTGACACTCCCTAGTGGCTTTGTTTTAGAATTAGACAATTGCTATTATGTTCCAATTTTAACAAAGAATATTATTTCTATTTCTTGTTTAAATAGAAATGGTTTTAATTTAACTATTAATGGCAATGGTTACTTTATATGGTTGAATGATATTCTTTATAGAACTAACACATTATATAATGGGATTTACATTCTTGACATGTTTAATTCAATCTTCAATATCAATAATAAAAGATAAGTTGGATAACATAAAACTATCATATTTATGGCATTGTTATCTTGGCCATATAAATGAGAGGCGCATGAATAAGTTACATAAGAATGGTGACTTAGGGTCATTTGATTATGAATCATATGACACATGTGAATCTTGTTTATTAGGCAAGATGACAAAATTACCTTTTAGTGGAAAGGGTGAATGTGCCAATGGACTTGTTGGACCTTATACATATACATGTATGTGGAGCAATGTCAATGCACACTAGAGGTGGTTTTAACTACTTCATTACCTTTATTGATGATTACTCATAATTTGGGTACTTATTTCTGATGAGATATAAATCTGAAGCTTTTGAAAAGTTCAAAGAATTTAGAAGTGAAGTAGAGAAATAACTTGGAGAAAGTATTAAAACACTTATATTCGATCAAGGTGGGAAATATTTAAGTTAAGAGTTTCAAGGTTATCTAAGAGATAATGGGATTTTATCTCAATGGATTCCACCTTAATGACCACAACATAATGGTGTGGCTGAAAGAAAAAATCGAACCTTGTTAGACATGGTGAGGTCAATGATGAGCTTTGTAGAACTACCTAAGTCTTTTTGGGGTCATGCACTAGAGACTTTTATTTATATATTAAATAGAGTCCCTTCTAAGTTAGTTGATGTTACTCCATATGAGATATGGAATAACAAGAGATCTATTCTTTCACATATGAAAGTGTGGGCTTGTCCTACTTATGTGAAGCAGACAATGTCAGACAAGCTAAAAGCTAGGTCTGATAAGTGTATATTTCTAAGATATCCAAAAGAGTCATTTGGATACCAATTCTAACAGCCTTCAGAACAAAAGGTATTTATTTCAAAACATGACATCCTTTTAGAGAAAGATTTTCTTATAAAAGATGATAGTGGGAGCAAGATTGAACTTGATAAGTTCAAGATGCTCAAACAAATATTGATCAAATGACTAAACCCAAATTTGTTACACCTACAGATGAAGTAACGATAACACCTTCTGAAACACAAGAATTTCATAGATCAAGTAGAATATACATTGTTCCTGAGAGATGAATTTCTCATAAGTGAACAAAATGACATATTGCTCCTAGAAAATGATGAGCCTACTACCTATGAAGAAGTTCTAAATAGTTTAGAATCTAACAGATGGCCAAAAGCCATGCAGTTAGAGATGGATTCCATGTATGATAACCAAGTATAGACTTTGGTTGATCCACCTAAAGGGATTACACCCATTGGGTGTAAAAGGGTTTTTGAGAAGAAAAGTGACATAAAAGGTAGTGTAGTTACCTATAAAGCTAGGCTAGAAGCTAAAAGATATCATCAAAGATAAAGTGTTGGCTATCAAAAAACCTTTTCTCTAGTTTCTATGCTTAAATCCATTAGGATACTCCTAGCCATTACTACTCATTATGATTATGAGAATTTGCAAATGGATTTGAAAACAACTTTCCTTAATGAAAGTCTGACTGAGAATGCGTACGTGACACAACCAGAGGGTTTCACATCCTATGATGGCAAAAAGGTGTGTAAATTGCAATGATTCATTTATGGATTGAAGCAAACATCTAGTAGTTGAAACATCTAATTTGATGAGACAATCAAAGAATTTGGTTTCTCACAAAATTTGGATGAGCCTTGTGTTTACAATAAGGTTTGTGGGAGTGAAATTGTATTCCTCCCATTATATGTGGATGTCATACTTCTTATGGGAAATGATGTCTCAGTTCTTCAATCAGTCAAGTTTTGTCTTTCTAAGAATTTCTCCATGAAAGACCTTAGAGAAGTGACCTACATACTAGGGATAAAAATCTATATAGATGGATCTAAAAGGTAGTTTGGTCTTTCTCAGTCTATACACATAGATAAAATGCTAAAGAGGTTTAACATGGAATAGTCCAATAGAAGATTAATTCCTATGACTCATGGGATTACCATCTCTAAGTCTATGTGTCCAAAGACATAGGATGAACAAACACGCATGAGTAGGATTCCATATGCTTTGGCTATTGGATCCATCATGTATGCTATGTTATATACTAAAATCGATGTATCATATGCTCCAAGTGTCATGAATAGATATCAACCGGGTCCTAGTGAGGGGCATTATGTGGTTGTCAATAACATCCTTAAGTACTTAAGAAAAACTAAGGATGCATTTTTGGTTTATGGAGATGGTGAGCTTAAAATAAGGGAGCATACGGATGCCAGCTTCCAAACTAATAAGGATGACTCCAAGTCCTAATCAGGCTATGTTTTCATATTAAATGGTAGAGCAATAGTTGGAAGAGTTCCAATATGAGAAGACTGTAGATTTCACAACCGAAATAGAGTATATTATAGCTTCTAAAGTAGCTAAGGAAGCGATTTGGATAAGAAAAATTCATCACATAATTGGAAGTGGTTCCTAGCATTGTTGATCTAATATCCTTGTATTGAGATAATAATGGAGCCATTGCACAAGCAAAGGAACCATGATCTCATTAAATATCTAAACATGTACTCACATGTTACATGTGATTTTGGAAATCATTGGTAGACATGATGTAATGATAGAAAGAGTTCCCACATATTAGAATATAACTTATCCTCTAATTAAGCCATTTCCCTAAGGAATTATGATAGTCATATACTCACCTTTGGTATAATGTATAAAGGCAATTGGCTTTAGTTCAAATGGGAGACTGTTACAGAGGTGCCAAAAAAGCAATCACTTTAGGCACTTGATGTACTCAATCATTATTAATAAAAGACATTTTCATTATATTGGTGTTCATACATATATGAATATGATTTAGATCTTAGATCGTTTAATGAAGTCTTTGGTATATAATACAGCATGAAGGAAATCATGATGAGATCATGATGGTGAGATTCCTATCATGTACAATTATGTTTATACCTAAATTATCCTTAGTTATAGGATTAACAAGATGTGACATTGTTAATGCGAATAGACTAGCACATGTCATACTCCAGAACTAGGCCAAATGACTAATCTCATAAGCCGAAGACATGAGATGTTTAGAGTTAACATGTGGATGCTTGCTAAGAGTAGTAAGTGCGCCAGTGATAGTCTTATCATAGCAATGGTGCAAGTATCCTTAGACTTGAGATGCTCAAGGTTATCTTGGATACTAAATCCTATGCTTTAACTCCACTCCTTGTAGCAAGTATATAATATAGAGGATTCGCCACTCCTGATAGGAGGAGAGTATACCTATGGCCTCTTATACAAATTATTATTTAGAAGTCCTTAGCCGAGGTGAACCTCATAGAAAAGAACTAATATCATTTGTATTAGATATGGTGTAGTTAGTCTAGTGGCAGTTGACACACAATCCATGCTTTGAACCAAATGAGGTATAGTTTGGTAAAATGATGAATTGCACGATAATTATCTATGAAATGATTAAAAGTCAAACCACTAACTTTTTGGTTAATTGGGTGGTCGTGATGTGTTGCTAGATGTTGCTCATGATCTGCTAAGTCAAAGGGAATTGATTAGAAATCAATTATGGGTCAAAAGTATTTGACTCATAGAATCATAATTGGATTAGGATTCCTTCTGAGACTTAAGCATATGATAGAAAAAATTATTAGGTCACACACATAGAGGGAATGAATAAAATATAAAATGGATTTTGAATAAGATCCAAGTGAGAGAGAAAGAGAATTGGGCCTTTTATAGGAGTTATAAAAATGGGCAAAATCCAATTTGGATTAGGATTGTTGATTTGGTCAACATTAGGCCATATACCTTATTGAAATGGGCCTATTAATGTTTTTCCTTTTCCAACCTTAAAAGGTATTAGAAAGAGTATAAACACTCATTTTATGGAGTAGGTCCTCTATCCCGATCATGATTTTCCTAACTCTAGAAGAAAAGGTCTTTGTGGCTGCCTCTTATGAATAATAAGAGTTATTTTTCTTCTCTCCCTTTTCTATTTCATAAGATATTTTTCCATAGGTACTTTGGACCTTTGTCACCCCATCTCCTTGGATGTTTTCTTCTTCTTCCTTTGAGTGAATACTCTTAGAGGAATCCTAGCTTTGGATTTTTATGGTTTGCTATAGCCCAATAAAGAAGCAAAAGCTCACAACTAGGAATATCAAGAGTTGCAAATAAAGGTAATCAACTTCACCTATTGAATGGTTCAATCCGATTTTAAATTACATAAGGTGTTCCATGGGTTTTGGTTTTAATTAAATTTTATGTTTCCACTTCTATATGTATGAGATGCGTGTTCAAAAATCAATAAAAGGAAGACCTAGATTACTTTGATACATATTCTACTGTAACCAAAATAAATTTTATTAGAATGATTATCGCGATTCATGCATTACATAATCTTGAAATGCATCAAATGGATGTAAAGTCTTCTTTCTTGAATGAAGATTTGGAGAAAGAAATCTACATGATACTACTTAAAAGTTTCATAGTCCTAAGGCAAGAAAAGAAGGTTGAAGTTTGGTAAAATCTTTATATGGATTGAAACAAGCGCAACAAACAAATGTCATGAAAAATTCAATAATGCAATGGAATCTAATTACTTTAAAACAATGAGTGTGATAAATGCATTTATATCATAGACACTAGTGATAGTTATGTCATATTGTGTCTATATGTTGATGACATGCTCATTGTTGGAAATATTGACAAAATAATTAAATCTACTAAAGATATGTTAAACTCAAAGTTTGACATAAAAGATATGGGATTAGCAGGTGTTATTATAGAAATAAAAATCTCAAAAAGATAGTATGGACTTATGTTAAGTCAAAGACATTATGTAGCACCCCCTCACCCAAACCGCACGTGCCCGGATGCGGGGGCACTACTGCCTGTCTTCTTTACTTCTTTAAATCGCTAATTTTTTTATATAACAAATAATGTACATTTTATTTACAAAAGATAGTATTTATAAATACCAATTTACTAATTAAAAAACTTTGAAAACTAATTTACAACTTATAAGTATATATAATGCGAAAAATAAAATACAAGAGTTCAAAAGTTTTTGACCCACTATTTCAAGATCGGCTGCTTTAATTTGAATAGGATCACTACTTGCTTTATCTACCACCTTTAGCTACCTTTCTATATCTGTGCGGAAAGAAACTCCCACACTAATCTCTAAGCTTAACGGTACATATAAATAAGGCAATATACTATATCATGCAACAAGCATTAACATGTATCATTTTATGCATTAAAATCTTTACATGCTATTCCTATCAACAAGTTCCTATTTCATACAAGTATAAATATCATGCTCACATATACAATGTTATTTTTCATTTATCTTTGATGGTAAGTTACTCTGTTAATCTCTTTATTATTATATCTCAATCTCATATCATCATCATTTTTTTTTCTATTTCTAGACTTAGCTTCATTATCTTGCCCACATCACTCTAAATTTTGGATAGACTGGATATGGGTTATGGATCAGGAGCACTCCCAGAGCTATAGCCACCCTGTCCACTATCTGGCTGAATAGAGCTTCTCAAATCAATGGTGCTCTCTGAGCTTAAGCCATATTGATTGAGTATTATTTCATCATAGTTGAATAACAGAACCAAGGGCACTCTCCAAGCTTAAGCCACCTTGTCCTCAATTTATATGTGCTCCACAGAGCTTCTCAAGTCAATGGCGCTCTCCGAGCTTAAGCCATACTAACTGAGAATCTTAGATCAATAGTGCTCTTCTAGCTTAAGCCATGTTGATTGAGGAATATCTCATATAGTACGATACTGTTCACCAATTTAAAGACATGTCATCTATCCTGTTTCTAGTCTGTAGGTAGAGTAATGGGCATCTTCGTATTTTTACATTAATCATATATCTTTATTTAATTTTTAATTTACATCCATTTCATCATCCTCATATTATACATAACATCATCATCGTTCTTAAATTTCGACACATCAATATTCTCATGTATCAACATCTCAATTTTCTTGTTTTGTAAACATCTTATCATGCTCATACATACTAGATAACATCTTTTCATTTGTTTAACTAGACACATCAGTAGATAATCATATTCATAATTTATTTGAAAATAGAGCATTGACGGCCGTGACTACTAATTCATGCCCGTGAATTAGTTCACGCCCGTAATCCAAAGCCATAAACGCTATTGGAATGAATTGTGCCAAAAGCATTCACGGTTGTGAATACTCATTCGTGCCTGTGAATGAGTTCACGTCCTTGATTCTTAACGGTGAACGCTTCTGGAATGAATAGTACCATTTCCACACTAAGTCACAACCATGATACAAATCATTCACAACTGTGAACCCTCAGGTTCACGCCCATGACTCGATAGTCACACCCATGACTTTCGGCAGGAAATCTGCATGTTTACATTTCATTCATTCTAATTACACCAAATCATATCAAAACACAACTAATGCATTTTTGGAGTCCTTTATTCAACATATCATAACTAATACATATAAATTCCTTAATTATAATTAAATTATCTAACATGCATCACTTAATTCAACAAATCACAAGAAAACTCATTCTTTATCTCTAACATATGGTTTCATGCCATAGTAATCCTTAATGCATTTCAATCATCAATTATCATACTAAACATGAATTATTTCAAACAAAGATAGGCTATTGCCTTAAATTATGTAGAAACCTTAATCTTTCTCCTTCACTCTTCTAGGTAGCTTTCTCTTTTCCTTTGCTCCTTAGGGTTTGTTCCTTGTCACTTGGAACTCCTAAAACATCATAAATCATTATTATCATATGATTTTCTCAAGACCCTAAACTCTTTTATTCTCTCTCAAAATCCTAATTTCTCTCTCTTTCCATATGAGTCTTGGATGAGTTCAAAATTCAAATTTCTTTAAGAAAAGATGAAGAAGAAGAATAATCACTTATTACCTTACTCTTTTCTTCACTTGATCACAACTTTGGAGATTTTCTCTCTCCACCAAACTTGATTTTTCTTCCTCTTTCTTGCTCTTTCCAGCTTCCTTAAGAGTTATAGACTATGAAAATCATTTGCTCTTGATCTTTTCCCCCTCTTCTCTTCCTTTCTCTCTCTAAAATTCTGGTTTGGCTATGGAGGAATGAGGCTGGCATAGCTGAATGGAAAAGAGAGAAAGATTAGAGCAGAAAATTAGGAGAAGAATAAAAGAAAGGAAAACATAAAAGTCCTTATATAGGACCCACAATCTTTGACAAATTCTTGACATTAGGCTTAATCACATTTAATTCTTGTTTTTCCTCATGATATGGTGGGCCAAACCAATTTAAAATGTCCCATCTCTTATGTTAATTATCAAACAATCTCATTGATCCTCTAAATTTTTTGTAAATTGCAATTTGACCCCAAAACTTATCAAAATTTGCAATTTAGTCCTTTATTGTAAATCAACTTCTTTAAACTTTATAATCACTTAATTAGGCATATATCATTTAATTTAGTCATTACTTGATTAATTCCGATAAAAAATCTGAATTTAAACTCCGATCGATCAAACGTAACAATTTCTCGACACGTACGACTCGGTGTCTAAATTAGCGGATATTACACATTATGTAGATAAAATACTTAAAAATTCAATAATAATGATATAAGTATTTCTAAAACTCCATTGGACTTGACTCTTCATCTATATAAGAGAGAGGAGAAAGTGTGTCCCGAGTAAAACCGAGTAAAATATGCCTATGTACTTAGCATTCTCATATGCTTAATAAGTTATATAAGACCAAATAATGCTTATGCAATAATCAAACTGAGTCAATACACAAGTAATACATGAACTAATCATTGAAAAGGAATCGTATGAGTACTTATGTACTTACGATATACTCATGTATGGACTGCATTATACCATATAATTTGAAATCCTAGAAGGTTATAGTGATGCAAACAAGATTTTTCATGTAAAAAATTTGAAATCTACTAAGTGGCTATATGTTCATGCTAGTATGTGTAGCTGTGGCGTCGAAATCTTCTAAACAAACAGTTATAGCCATATCCACAATGCAATCTAAGTTTATTGCATTAGATAAATGCATTGAAAAAGCTGAATGGCTATGCCATTTCTTAGAATATATTTCAAAATGGGAAAATGTTGTGCCACCAATTTGCATACATTATGATAGTCAATTTGCAATTGGAAGGGAACAAAGTAATATATACAATGGTAAGTATAGACACATCTATCATAGACATAATACCATTTAGGCATAAAATACTTGGGGTTTTGGTTGAGTGTTAGCCTAGGATAAAAACACTTGTTGTAAAGGGTTTTGAGTGAGCTTTTAAGAAAACTCAAATTGGAGTTAGAATGTGAGTCACTGAGAAAACACGTGAGGTTTAAGGTTAGCTCATGTGAAAATTATAAATAGGTTGGATGTGGGCCTTAGAAACATCTAATCAGGAGTTAGCTAGCAAAACTCCATTATAACTTGTTTGTAAGTTCATGAAAAATCCCAATTAAGGTTGGGAAGTGGATGAAGGAATCGTTGCCCGACGATTGAGGATAAATGGACAATTACAATTTTGATATGGCAATGGACAAATAAAAGATAGAAAGATAGAGAGAAAGCGACACAATTTTTATAGCGATTAAAATGGAGTTTTGCTAACTAACTCCTAACTAAATATTTATGTCAGACAATAATTCCTACATCTACTCCCCAATGTCATTTGAGATTTTTCATTAACTAACAAACAAGTTATAATAAAAATTTGCTATCTAACTCCCAACTAGTATTTCTAAGGCTCATACCCAACCTATCTCGAGTTTTCACAGGGCTAACTTTAAACCTCAAATAGTTTCCCAAAGGCTTACATACACTTTAACCTCAATTTTGCATTTTCTTAAGGGCTGTTGAACCTTGAGGGATATTTCCTCCATTTTGGTGATAACAAATAATTATGCAATAAAATATTTAACCACATTTGTGTTCTAAGTGTATTAGAAAGGTTATGCATTCCCAAAACCTTGAAGCATGTTGAAAGAGAAGAATTGAAGTTTGAAATATTGATGTTGCCCAGATATTAAGCCAAGAAGGGGGGTTGAATTGGAGTTTAAACATTTAACTTTAAAGTGTGGAAATAAAAAGTTAAGTTTAGGAGGGATAGAGAAATTTGACAAAAGGATTTTTATAGAGGTTTGAGTGTTAACAAACCCTACTCCTCTCCCCAATCGCAATTGGGAGTTTCACTAACACACTAAGTGTTACAATAGAGTTTTACAAGCTCACTCCCAACTATGGTGTTTCTCACAATGGCTCACACCTAACCCAGAAATCCCTTGTGTTTTGATGGCTCACACAATAACAAATTCCTTGTGTTCTACACGCTCACACAAATAACCTTTACCTTGTGTTTTACAGGCTCACACAAATAACCTTTCTTTGTATTTTAAAGGCTCACACAACTAACCTTTACAAGTGTTCTATTCTTAACCCAGAAATACCCAAAACTCACTTGAGTAGTAAATGATTACAGATAGAAATACTTACAAATCTTTATTGCTCAATAAATGATGAGAAAAAAGATTTTCATAGAGAATAGATATTTGTTTTGAAAGTATTAAATGTACAAATAGCTTACAACAAGATTTTGATTCAAAGTATTAGCTATCCTCTTGTACTGAATGCATAAATGACTTCCATTTATACTCCCATGGCGAATTATGTAGCACCTCCTCACCCGAACCACACGTGCCCGGATAAGGGAGCGCTAATGCCTGTCTTCTTCACTTCTTCAAATCGCTATTATTATTATTTTACCTTTATTTTCTCAACAATCATGTATATATAGATATATACAAAAACTAGGGTACAATTTATTTACATAAGATTGTAATTTCAAACATCAAATTAATTCTTAACAAACTTTAAAAGTAAGTTTTACAAACTCTAAAATTCTTTAATATAAAAGCCAAATGCGAAAATTTCAAAGCTTGTAACCCACTTTTTCAAGGTTCGGCTGCTTTACTTGAATAGGATCATCGCTTGCTTTATCTATCACCTTCAACTACCTTTCTATATCTGCGCGGAAGGAAACTCCCACGCTAAGCTCTAAGCTTAGTGGTGCATATAAATAAGACAATATACTATATCATGCAACAAGCATTAACATGGATCATTTTATGCATTAAAATGTTTGCAAGCCATGTCTATCAACATATTCCTATTTCATACAAGTATAAATGTCATGCTCACATAGACAATGTTATTTTCATTTATCTTTGATGGTAAATTACTCTATTAATCTCTTTATCACTATATCTCAATCTCCTCTCATCATCATTTCCTTATTCTTTTCTTTTCTTATTTTCCAGCATATCCTCATTATGTTGCCCACATCACTCTAAATTTGGACTGACTGGATACGGGTTATGGATCAGGAGCGCTCCAGAGCTATAGCTACCCTGTCCACTATCTGGCTCATAAGAGCTTCTCAAATCAATGGCACTCTCTGAGCTTAAGCCACATTGATTGAGTATAATTTCATCATAGATGAATAACCGGACCAAGGGCTCTCTCCGAGCTTAAGCCACCTTGTCCTCATTTATGTGTGCTCATCAGAGCTTTTCAAGTCAATGGCGCTCTCCGAGCATAAGCCATATTGATTGAGCATCTCAGACCAATGGCACTCTTCGAGCTTAAGCCACATTGGTTGAGGAATAGTACGGTACTGTTCGCCCTCTTAATGACATGTCATCTATCCTGATTCTAGTCCGTAGGTAGAGTAATGGGCTTCTTTATATTTTCACATCAATCATAATTCTCATGTTTATCAACATCTCAATTTTCTTGTTTTGCAAACATATAGTCATACTCATACATACTGGATAACATCTTTTCATTTATTTAACTGGGTACATCAATATTCTCATGTTTATCATCTGTATCAGTTTCACGTATTTCATCCATATCATATTTCATATATCATCCATGTCAACATTCATTTTTCTCTATATCACAATGTAACACGTTCTCACATCAATACTTATATATATATATATATATATATATATATATATATATATAATTATTCTTATTTCCCTGGATAGACAATGACTTTCATTTATTTACCTGAATTCCTCATTTGATAACCACATTCATAATTACAAATACAGAGCATTCACAACCGTGCTTACTAATTTCACGCCCATGAATTAGTTCACGCTCATAATCCCAAGCCGTGAACGCTACTGGAATGAATCGCCCAAAAGCATTCACGGTTGTGATTACTCATTCACGCCCGTGAATAAGCTCACGTCCGTGATTCCAACCTGTGAACGCTTCTGGAATGAATAGTACCATTTCCACACATAAGTCACAACCATGATACAATCAGTCACAACTGTGAACCCTCAACTTCACGCCCGTGACTCAATAGTCATGCCCATGACTTTCAGCAGGAAATCTGCATATTCACTTTTCATTCATTCTAACTTCATCCAAATCATACCAAATTCTATTTCATGCATTTTTGAGGTTCTTTACTTAACATATTACTTTCTAATACATGTAAATGTCTTGATCACATAAAATTTTCTAACATACATCATTAATTCAATGTCACTCAAGGATCTTATTCATAAATGTCTAAACCTATGGTTTCATGCCATAATCATCATCATTCTTGAAATGCATTTATCTAAAATCAAGTTCAGCATGCATTATTTCAAACAAAAAATAGGCTATTGCCTTTAGTTATGCACAAACCTTAATCTTTCTCCTTCACTCTTCTAGGTAGCTTTCTCTTTTCCTTTGCTCCTTAGAGTTTGTTCCTTGTCATTTGGAACTCCTACAACATCATAAATCATTATTATCATTTGATTTTCTCAAGACCCTAAACTCTCTTATTCTCTCTCAAAACCCTAATTTCTCTCTCTTTCCACATAAGTCTTAGATGAGCTCAAAATTAGAACTTCCTTTAAGAAAAGATGAAGAAGAAGAAGAAATGCTTCTTACCTTACTCTTTTCTTCGCTAAATCACCATTTTGGAGATTTTCTCTCTATACCAAACTTGATTTTTCTTCCTCTTTCTTGTTCTTTCTAGCTTCCTTAGGAGTTATGGACCATGAAGATCACCTTGTCTTATTCTTTCACCTCTATTCTCTTCCTCTCTCTCTCTAGAATTCAAGATTGGCTATGGAGGAGATGGGGTTGGCGTGACTGGTAGAAAAGAGAGAGAAGAAGGCAGAAAATGAAGAGAAGAAGAAGAAGAAGAAAAGAAAGCATTAAATAGGGTATCCAAAATTCTTCATGTGGGACCCACCATTTTGACCATTTTTTGACATTAGGCTTAATGAACCCATTAATCTCATTCTCCTTCATTGAGTGGTCGGCCAAACCTATCAAAATGTCCCCAAAATCAATATGGTGATTAACAATTAATCTCATTAATCCTCTAATTTTTGGTAAATTGCAATTTGACCCCAAAACTTATCAAATTTTGCCATTTAGTCCTTTTTCCGTAAATAAAATTTTTTAAACTTTATAATCACTTAATTAGGCATTTATCATTTAATTTAGCCATTAATTGATCAAGTTTTTTAAGAATCCAAATTTAGACTCCGATCAGTCAAACGCGTCAACTTCGCGACACGTGCGACTCGGGGCCTAAATTAGCGGATATTATATTCTCTCCCCCTTAAAATAATTTCTTCCTCAAAATTTGTCTGTTCATTCGGGGTTAAATAACTGGGGGTACTGCTTTTTTATCACTTCTTCACTTTCCCACGTGACTTCTTCAATTGTATGATTTCGCCACCAAACTTTAACTAGAGGGACTCTCTTGTTTCGAAGAACTTTCTCTTCATATGCTATTATAGCCACTGGTTCTTCCTTATAAGACATGTCTGTCTGTACCTCTATTTCCTCAATTGGTATAACATGGGTCAGGTCTAAATGATATTTTCTTAACATTGAAACATGGAACACGTTATGAATTCTGTCTAGCTCCGGAGGAAGAGCTAATCGGTAAGCCACTGGTCCTATTCTTTCCAGAATTTCATAAGGACCAATAAACCTTGGGCTTAACTTTCCTTTTCTACCAAACCTCAATACCTTTTTCCACGGTGAAACTTTAAGAAATACTTTGTCACCTACATCATATTCTATATCTCGCCTCTTTAAATTGGCATATGATTTCTGTCGATCTTGTGCTGCCTTTAGCCTTTCCTTCATCACTTTAACTTTCTCCTCAGTTTTTTGAACTATTTCTGGCCCAATCAACTTTTTCTCATTCAACTCGGTCCAACATACTGGTGTCCTACACTTTCTTCCATATAAAGCCTCATAAGGAGCCATGCCTATACTCGTTTGATGACTGTTGTTATAGGCAAACTCTATAAGAGGTAGATGTCGATCCCAACTTCCCTCAAATTCAAACACACAACATCTCATCATATCCTCTAGAAACTGTATAACTCGCTCTGATTGTCCATCCGTTTGCGGATGAAATGTCGTGCTAAAATTTAGTCGAGTTTCCAAAGCCTGCTGTAGACTCTTCCAGAACTGCGACGTAAACCTGGGATCTCTGTCGGAGATAATAGACACAGGTACTCCATGAAGTCTCACTATCTCATTCACATAAATCTCAGCCAGCTTGTTCAAAGTATAGTCCATTCGCACTGGTACAAAATGTGTTGACTTTGTCAATCGATCCACTCTCACCCACACTGCATTATGCTTTCTCTGAATTACCGATAAAACGGACACAAAATCCATCTGGTATGGGAATCAAAATAGCCTTGATTTTACTAGGATCAACTCGAATACCTTATGCTGAAATTACATGGCCCAGAAAACTAACTACTTCTAACCAAAACTCACACCAGATAGCTTTGCAAACAATTGTTTCTCCCTCAAAGTCTGCAATACTTTTCTAAGATGTTGGTTAAGCTCTACTCGATATCTAGAATAGAAAATAATGTCATCAATGAATACAACTACAAATTGATCAATATATGGCCTGAACTCTCAGTTCATCAGGTCCATAAAAATTGTCGGTGCATTCGTCAATCCAAATGGCATCACCAAGAACTCATAATGACCATAACGAGTCCTGAATGCCATCTTAGATACATCTGACCCTTTGATCTTTAGTTGATGATACCCCGATCGAAGATCTATCTTTGAAAATATGCTTGCACCTTTCAGCTGATCAAATAAATCATCAATCCTAGGCGGTGGGTATTTATTCTTAACAGTAACCCTATTAAGCTGCCTGTAGTCAATTCAAAGATGTAAAGTACCATCTTTATTCTTTATAAATAGTATTGGAGCACCCTATGGTGATACACTAGGTCATATAAATCCTTTATCTAACATTTCTTGTCACTAGTCTGCACTGCACTTGCTTGTGGTGCTGGCCTACTAACCCTACTAACCTACACCAGCTGCTGTGCCACCAAGACTCTTTCAACTGTTCTAGCAGATGCTAGTAAACTGGGAAAGCTCATCAGACGTAGGGTTGAAACTTGTAACTTGATTGTATCTCTCAACCCATCTTCAAATCGTGAACATTTATCAGCCTCTGTAGACACACTACCACCATCATACTTGCAAAGATGAGTGGATTCTCTCTCATATTATGTTATGGACATATCCCTCTATTTTAGCATCAGAAACTCTCTTTTCTTGTCGTCTATGTAGATAGGAGGAATATACTGCTCATTGAACTTCTCTAGAAAGAATTCCCATGTCATAGGGTCAGGAGCCTCTGTACTCTGAGATTCAGGTCGTCTGTGTAGTGAAGCGAACAATGTCAAATAGGCTAGAAGCTAAATATGACCGATGTCTGTTTGTGGGATATCCAAAAGCATCATATGGATATCAATTTTACCACCCCTTGGAACAAAAGGTTTTTGTTTCAAGACATACTATCTTTTTAGAGAGATAATTCCTTCTAAAAGGAAATAATGTGAGCAAAATTGAACTTAAGAAAGTTCAAGATGCTCAAACATATGCTATAACAACTCAATTATTTCCCAAACAATGAACCAAGAAGGGGGTTGAATTGGTTATGAAATAAAAATTTCTTGACTTTAAGTGCGGAATAAAATTAAATAGAGTGGGAATGGAGAGATGTCACACACGAGATTTATAGAGCTTTGGGTATTAATAAACCATACTCCTCTCTCCAATCTCAATTGAGAGTTTTACTAACACACTAAGTGTAATGGAGTTTTACAAGCTCATTCCCAACTATGATGTTTCTCTCAATGGCTAACACCTAACCCAGAAATTCCCTTGTGCTTTAATGGCTCATTCAATAAACCAATTCCTTGTGTTTTATGGCTCACATAATAAACCCTTAGAAGTGTTTCAATCTTAACCCAATATACCAAAACTCACTTGAGTAATTGATTACAATGAAAACACTCACCAACCTATAATGCTCAGATATTATGAGATATTAGGTTTTTACAAAGAATAAAGGTGTTATTGAAAATAATGAATGCACAATGGCTACAACAAGATTAAAAATTCAAAGAAATTGTTGTTCTTTATTTTTAGGATTCATAAATGAGTTGCATTTATACTTCCTCTATGAATTATAGTCGTTTGGGTGCATTTAGTGCGAAAATAGCCATTAAACAAACTCTTAACTTCACGTCTAACATGTTTCTTTGTCCTTATTCATGGGCGTGACTATATGTGTCACGATCGTGAATATTCTTCCAAGTCGTGGTACAAGTGGTGACTCTGGTCGTGAAGCTCTCTGGAAGAACTTGAAGTATTTGATCACGGGCATGACTTTGTACTTTCACAGGTGTGAATATTTTTCCAAGCCGTGGTCCAAGTGGTGACTCTGGCCGTGAAGCTCTCTGAAAGAACTTGACATGTTATTTCATGGGCGTGTCTATCTTTCACGGGCATGACTAATTTGATCATTCACGGTTGGTATGATCTTTCATGGCCATGAACTTTAAATGTTGGAGAGTTACACTAAGCTATATCACAGGCATGACATAAGTAATCACAGGTGTGACTTTGCTATTTCTTCTTATTTTGATCTTCAAAAGTTTTCTTTCATTCTTGGATCATATTCTATTCAAGATATATCATATTCAGCAAACTTAGAACATAAGCATTGTTAAATACATTATTGCTACTTTATTTGTTACATTAAAATGATGAAAATACCCCTCAAGGTCCTCAAGGTTCAACATAACATTATTTGGACTACACGTGACATAATCAGTCTTGTGGGAATCGACACATGTCCATACTCTAAACCAAGTGGGGGTATAGAATGGTGAAAGGAATAATTGCATGAAAATTGCCTATGGAAAGTTTCGTAGTCAAACCACTGACTTTTCGATCAATTGGGGGTCATGATGTGTTAATAGATACCACTCATGACTTGATTTACTTAATTTTTAATTTAATTGGTTAACATAATCAGGAACCTAATGGGTCACATGTATTGAAGATATGGATAATGAGTAAAATGGTCTAGGATGGGATCCAAAATATGAGAGAATTATTTTGGGATGGATCGCGATGAGATCGCATGGGAAAAATCATTCGGGAGTGCCACAGACCCGTACAGGCCTACGCAGGCTACGTAGGCCAGTTGCCTCCCATTGGCCAACGGGTAAATTTGGCCTTAATTAGGCCAATTATGGCCATTAAGCATATTTAGTATTCATTCAAGTTTCCTTTTCTCAAATTTTGACTTTTGATCTTTTCTTTGAATTTGATTCAAATAGAAAAGATATCAAATGGCTGAAAATAGATATGCAAATATTTTTTCGCGAAAAAATATTTTTAAAACAATAAAATTCTCTCAAGAACACTTTCAATGCTAGCACTTTGAATTTGTTCAAACCATTTTCTTTTGATAGTTTCTTCTTCATTCTTCATGTGGATTATCATTAGAGACATCTTAGTGTGGATTGTTGTGGTTTGCTACAACCCAACAAGGTAAAGATTTGAATAACAAATAAGAAATTAAAGGTATAATTTCTAACCTCTATGTTTATATAAATTAGTTTTAATGACATAAGTAGGATCTTTTGTTTCAGATTTTGAAAATTTTATTTTTCCACTGCATTTATGAATGTGATTCATTCTTCAAAATCCAACAATTAACACCTAACCCTCTATAAATCTTGTGTGCATTATATCCCTCTTCCTTTCACCATTTATTATTTAGCTTCTTTTCACTTTAAGAAATTTTTATTTTCCAACCCATTCAACCCCCTTCTTGGTTATTATTTTGGGCAACAATTAGTATCAGAGTAAGAACTAGCAATCAAGCCAAAAAAGTGCTAGTAAAGATCATACTATGGCCAATGAACAATTTTATAGTCTCAAGCCCTTATTTGATGGAGCTAACTATGCGAATTGGAAATTCAAGATGGAAATATATCATGATAGTGAAGGACTAGATGTTTGGGAGTTCGTTCAGAAAGAATGGATACCTCCAACAAGAAAAAATTCTGAGGGAGAAGAAGAAATCACTCCAAGGGATGATTGGACAAAAATTCAGAAAGAAGCAAATGGCAAGAACAAGAAAGCCATGACTATCCTAATAAGCTCTTGATCTCTTTAAGAGTGTGGTAAGATTCAACATTTTTTGTAACATCCTCGACCTTCCCCACATGCATATCCACACGCATTTCATTTGAACATATGCATCTTCCATATAATTCAATTGAACACGTGCATTTTATACATATTTTCTTAGAAACAAGTTCATGACACGCACTAGCTACGTGTCCTAGTATTTGGCAATTGTATCAAGTTGCACGTGTGTACTTATAACCTAAATGAGGATAACAAAGTATTAGAAATAAATTGAATAAGGTGACTAAATTAAAGTAAGCAAAATGACCAGATTAAGATTAAATTGTATATTGTGTTGATTTGTGTAATAATAATAAGAATAATTAAAAAAATAAAAATAAAAATAAAAGTCAGAAAATAGAAGGAAAATTAAAAAAAAAAAAGAAAAAGGGATGTATGGAAAAAATGGGAAGACAAAATGGTGGTGGCTTTTAACTTATTAGGCTGTCATTATCTTCATTCCTTTCCTTTTCTTCTTCTTATTCTTCTTCTTATTCTACTTCTTCTTCTTTGCTTATGTTGAACCTTGAGGGGTATTTCCGTTATTTTGATGATAACAAATAAAATAGCAATAATGTATTTAACATACTTGTTTTCTATGTATATTAAACAGGGCATGGAATAAAATAGCAAGAATGGAAAATGGAAGATTAATCCTTGAAAGATAAAATTGAAGAAGTGGCATGTTCACGCTCATGACCCTATGTGTCACGCCCGTGATGAAGCTAACCACCAACAAAACAACATTTGAAGTTCACAGACATGAAGGAAGACAACTAACCGTGAACGAACATTTAAGTCACACCCGTGAAAGAAATGTCACGCCTATAAAACTACATGACAAATAATTCTAGAAAACTTCACGACCAAAGTCACCACTTAAGTCACGACTTGGAAGAACATTCACGACCGTGACACAAAGAGTCATGCCTATGAAAGATGAAAGAGAATTATATCAGGCACGATTATTTGGGTTGGTGCAACGGCTAGTTTCGTAGTAAATGCATTCTAACCGCTATAATTCGCCATGGGATTATAAATGCAAGTCATTTATGCATTCAGTACAAGAGGATAGCTAATACTTTGAATCAAAATCTTGTTGTAAGCTATTTGTACATTTAATACTTTCAAAACAAATATTTATTCTCTGTGAAAATATTTTTTCTCATCATTTATTGAGCAATAAAAATTTGTAAGTGTTTCTCTCTGTAATCATTTATTACTTAAGTGAGTTTTGGGTATTTTTGGGTTAAGAGTAGAACACTTGTAAGGGTTAGTTGTGTGAGCCTGTAAAACACAAAGAAAGGTTGTTTGTGTGAGCCTGTAAAACACAAAAAAAGGTTGTTTGTGTGAGCCTGTAAAACACAAAGATAGGTTGTTTGTGTGAGCCTGTAAAACACAAAGTAAAGGTTGTTTGTGTGAGCCTATAAAACACAAGGAATTGGTTATTGTGTAAGCCATCAAAACACAAGGGATTTCTAGGTTAGGTGTGAGCCATTGTGAGAAACACCATAGTTGGAAGTGAGCTTGTAAAACTCCATTGTAACACTTAGTGTGTTAGTGAAACTCCCAATTGCAATTGGGGAGAGGAGTAAGGTTTGTTAACACCTGAACCTCTATAAAAATCCTTGTGTCAAATGTCTCTATCCCTCATAAACTTAACTTTTTATTTTCGCACTTTAAAGTTAAATTTTTAAACTCCAATTCGACTCCCTTTCTTGGCTTAATATCTGGGCAACAATTGGTATCAGAGCTTTGTCTAGCATCTAAGCCTAAAAAGCACTTGTAAAGATTAAGATATGGCCAGTGAAGGATTCCAAAGTCTCAAACCTTACTTTCATGGAACAAATTATACCCATTGGAAGTTTCGAATGGAGACATACCTGGATAGTGAAGGAACTGAAGTCTGTGATAATGTACCGAAAAGAATGGACACGACAAACCAAAAGAGGAGCTGATGGTGAAGAAGAAATCTTATCAAGAGATGATTGGACAGAGCCTTAAAGAAAAGCAAATTTCAAAAACAAGAAGGCAATGACAATCATCTCAAGCTCATTATCCATTGAAGAATGTGGAAGAATACAACACGGCCCAATAGCCTACAACATATGGAAGACATTGGAAAATTATCATGAAGGAACCAAGCAAGTCATATCCAAGAAGATTCAACTTCTTACCTTAGAATATGAGCTCTTCAAGATGAAATCCAATGAGTCAATCATTGACATGACCAATCGTCTTCTAGCCATTATAAATGGAATGAGGAAACTTGGGAAGCATCTCAGCTTGGAAGATGTAAACAACAAAATCCTAAGAAGTCTTCCTCTTAAAGACTATGGCTCAAGAGTTGCTGGCATAAAAGAAGAAAATGAAGACATGATCATTATGAATACTGATGTGCATATTGGCAAACTTCTCACATATGAAATGGCAGTGAAAAGAGATAGAGAGCATGAAGCAGAGCCAAAGAAAAGAAAGCCTTTAGCACTAAAAGCCTCTACTTCAAAATCTCATGAAAAAAGTGAAGATGATGAAGAAATGAGTGATGATGAGAATGAGGACATTGTTATGCTTTCAAGAAGGCTGAAAAGAATCATTGAGAAGAAAATGAGCAACTCCAGAAAATTCAGGCAAAGAAACCTCAAACAAACTTCTAATGATGCACAAAGAAGTAAGGAAGAGGTAATGTGTTATGAGTGTGGAAAGAAAGGACATATTAAACCAGAATGTCTAAGGCTGAAGAAGCATAAGAGCAAATACCAAAGAGACAATGGGAAGAAAGGTCACAAAGCCACATGGGATGACGAAAGCTCTTCAAGAGAAAAAGATGACAATGAAAGCGAAAAGGTAAACCTATGCTTCACGACTATTGAGGATCACGTCTCGGATAAGGTAAAATCACTACACTCATACTCTTTTAATAATAGTGATAATAATAATAATAATAGTGATAATGATAGTAATATTGTTAGTGATGATGATGATAATGATGAGCAAAGCCTTATAGAAGAATTGAATCTAGAACTAGAGAATTATAGGAGTAAATTCAGTACTTATAGAAATAACATCTCTAAATTAAAAAACAAATTAGATGTTTTACAAAATGAGAACATTAAGCTTAAATTATCTAATGAATCTCTTCAAAAATTATTAGATGAACACTCATCAAAACCCTCAACTAATTCCTTGCTTAAAGAAAATAATACTTTAAAAAATGAAGTTGAGGAACTTAGAAATTCAATTTCAAAATTCCACAAAGGAAAAGAGAGTTTAGATACTTTCATTGTGTCTCAAAGACCATCTTTAATTAGACATGGCCTAGGATTTAAGGACACATCATCATCTTCTCACAAAACCATTTTTGTTAAGTCTAGTGAACCTCACATCTCCACAATTGTTGGAACAACACCTAGGAATAAGTATATTAAAACTTCTATACATAAAAAGAATAATCATGCCTTTATGTATAATAAGCATGCATCTAGAAAAGCATCAATTAATCATGAATGTGCATGCCATTATTCTCAAAATCAGTTTTAATAGAAATATGGCATTCAAAAATATTGTAAGACCAAAAAGCAATGTTAGACCTAAAGAGTGTAATTATTGTATGAAGATTGGTCATATAAATAAACATTGTTGGATAAGGAAGGTACATTGGGAACCTTCATGTGCTAACCCCCAAGGACCCAAGCTCATTTGGGTACCTAAAAATCATAGTTGAACTATGATTCTATAGGTATGCCTCAAGTCCACAATAAACAAAAATGCTTGGCTAGTAGACAGTGGATGCTCAAGGCATATGACAGGAGACAAAAAACTCTTCAGTGAAATCAAAAGTATTGATGGAGGTAAAATTACCTTTGGAAACAATGCTAAGGGTAAGGTAATTGGCATTGGTTCTATTGGTATTAATGGTACTACTTTTATTAAAGATGTCTTACTTATTGATGGCTTGAAACACAACTTGTTGAGTGTTAGTCAATTATGTGATAAACGAAACAAAGCAACCTTTACTTCCATTGAATGTCTTGTGACCTCTATCGATGGTCAAGAGATATTTAAAGGAAATAGAGATGTCAACACATACATAATAGACATACAAAAAAAATCTAACCATTCCTCTAAGTGTCTTGTGACTACTAGTATTGAATCTTGGCTATGGCATAGAAGGCTTGGTCATGCAAACATAGACTTAATTCAAAGTCTCAGCAAAGGAGAACTAGTAAAGGGACTGTTAAGAGTCAAATTTGAAAAAGATAAGACATGTGAACCTTGTCAAAGAGGGAAGAAACACAAGTCATCCTTCAAAGCCAAAAACATAGTAAGTACCTCAAAACCTTTACAACTCCTGCATTTAGAATTTTTTGGACCTACTAGAATTGCTAGCTTATGAGGTAAACATTATGCCTTTTTCATCATAGATGATTACTCTAGATTTACTTGGGTAATTTTCTTAGCTCAAAAGAGTGATGCTTTTGAAAATTTCAAAAACTTTGCTAAAAGAGTTCAAAATGAAAAAGGATATTGCATTTTAAAGATAAGAAGTGACCATGGCAAAGAATTTGAAAATGAAAACTTTGAAAGTTTTTGTCTTAAACATGGCATATCACATAATTTTTTTTATCTCCTAGGACACCTCAACAAAATTGGGTAGTTGAAAGGAAAAATTGAACATTAATTGAAATGGCTAGAACAATGCTCAATGAGTATGGTCTACCAACTTACTTTTGGCCAGAAGCCACAAACACTGCTTGTTATATTTCAAATCGAGTTTTCAAAAGACCTCTTTTAAACAAAACCTCATTTGAGCTGTGGAATGGAAGAAAGCCTTTGATATCATACTTTAGAGTATTTGGATGCAAGTGCTTCATATTGAATACTAATGACAACCTTGGAAATTTTTCCTCTAAATCCGATGAAGGTATCTTTTTAGGATACTCTACATCTAGCAAAGCATATAGAGTATTTAATAAAAGATCATTAACTGTTGAAGAATCTATGCATGTTTTTTTTAATGAATCTAGCACAATTGATCTTGTGAATGGTAGTGTTCTAGATGATGTTGTAGAAACTATGGAAAGACTTGATCTTGGAAATGGAAAAGAAGAAAATGATCAAGATGATTCTCTACCTCAAGCTCAAGAAGAGAACGAGCAAGAAATCCCAAAAAAGGGGAGAATGACAAAAGATCATCCCAAGGAGCAAATCATTTGTGATCCTTCAAGGGGAGTAAGTATTAGATCCCATTTCAAACATTTAGCCACTGATCTTGCTTTTATTTCTCAAATTGAGCCTAAAAATATTGATGAGGCTCTTAATGATGAAAGTTGGGTGATTGCAATGCAAGAGGAACTCAACCAATTTGAGAGAAGTAAGGTATGGACCTTAGTACCTAGACCCAAGGATCATCAAATTATAGGTAGCAAATGGGTATTTAGAAGTAAACTAGATGAACAAGGTTCAATAAATAGGAATAAGGCTAGATTAGTTGCAAAAGGATATAATCATGAAGAAGGAATAGATTATGATGAGACCTATGCACTTGTAGCTAGATTAGAAGCCATAAGAATACTTTTAGCATAAGCATGTCATATGAATTTCAAACTCTTTCAAATGGATGTGAAACGTGCCTTTCTAAATGGTTATATAGAAGAAGAAGTTTATGTAGAACAACCACCAGGTTTTGAAATCTATGATTTTCCAAATCATGTTTTTAAACTTTCAAAAGCTTTATATGGTTTGTAACAAGCCCCAAGAGTTTGGTATGAAAGACTAAGTTCTTTTCTCTTAGTAAATAACTTTACAAAGGGGAATGTTGACACCACATTATTCATTAAAAAGCATAAGCATGATATACTAATTGTTCAAATTTATGTTGATGATATCATATTTGGTTCTACTAATGAATTGCATTGTCAAGAATTTGCTAAGTTTATGACTTGGGAATTTAAAATGAGCATGATGGGAGAGCTTAAATATTTCCTTGGTCTACAAGGCAATGAGGGAATATTCATCAACCAATCCAAATATGCCAAAGATTTAATTAAGAAATTTGAAATGGAAGGATGTAAGAATTCCAAGACTCCAATGAGCACATCAAAAAAATTGGACAAAGATGAAAAGGTTAAGAGCATTAATGAAAAGCTCAATAGGCAGAGATAGGTTATACTTAAATGGTTTGAACTGCCTATTGAGTGCCCTAGGCAGATACAGTGACTGGTTTGGCTAATTTGAGCTTGTTAGAGCTAGATTCTGTACATGATCAAAACATTACAGTTATAGGTATATGTCTTATCTAAATTTTGGTAATAATTTTAGCTTCATTGGTTATGTATAGACTAAGTTATGGCCTTTGGAAACCATACTGGTCCGGAAGTCAATTCTATTCTAGACCAGTAAAATGTTTGGTATAATTAGAAGACCTTAGAGACATAATTGGTAAAAGTTATAAACATGCAACATGTTCCATATGAACCTTTATACGTTTCTAAAAAGTTTCATTAAAATAGGACTTATATAATATAAGTTATGATGAACCCAAATGAGTACCCTGAAACTGCCTAAAGGCAGAAAACAAAGCAGAAAACAGAACACTCATAGAAATTCCACCCAATATTGTACAATAATCCAATTGGTCTGAAATTCGAATATGTTCTATAATTATATGTTATTTTTAATTAGGAACAAGAATCAGATTAATTCGTCAATTATATAAAAAGTTATAGGCTAAACAGTCCTATAAGGTCACACTGCCTCATAGGAAAAATCTTAACTATTGACATGAACAATGCATATTAATTTGTTTAAGCCACATTAAATCTCCCTAATCATGAGTTAATCGATTATGTTTTCATATTAGGCTCGCAACATATTGGAGACCCACAAGGAGCAGATAGACAATAAGTTAGGGGTCGGAATCAAAGGAGAACGGTGAGTTTAATTATCGATTGAATTCTTTAGTGCAAATGAATGTTGCTTGCTATGTGATTCATGTGATTGTCATGATTGGTCCTTGATAATGTAATGATGGATAATTTGTGACATTGTGGTACATATAAATGGTATACTTGTGGTATATTTGAGGTATATGTTTGACAAATATGATATATACACATGGTATATGTATACTATATGCAAGGTATCTGCTTCACATATGAGGTATATATGGAATATATGTATGTTGTATATGATAAAGATGCAATGGTTGATAAATGCTTAAATACAAGTGCATATGCATATGGACTAAAAAGGCGTTGTGACTAGTTAATCGATATTGTAAAGCAAAAGAAGAGGCCTATGGCCCAACAAATGTGCAAATGAAACAAATGATCAAGCTAGCTAGCAAATGCAAATGCAAATGTTCACATGGCAAATGTTCACATGGAAACCCGGGGCAATTTCTATTTAACTTGGTCACAACAAAATGAAATAAGCTAAGCAGTTGCATACATAAAGATTAATGATTATATGTTTCAACTTTATTAATACTTATATGATACTGATGAATGGAATGAAATACATGGTATATATTAGAATTGTGATTTATTACTATGAGTTGTTTGGTACTTTAGAGCTCATTGGATGGTTATTCTCACTGAGCCATAACTCATCAATTTGCATCATTTTTCAGGTAAAGAAAAGTGATAGCTCATTTTGAGTAGCGTATAAAAGACATGGAGCACAGGTCACTGGACGAGCCTCATCACTCTCTCTCCTTGCATTCCACACAAGCATGAAAATATGTCATATGTGTTTTGTATTTATATGCTTTAATATGTATTATCACTCTAGATTAGTTTTGAAATGTATAAATGGAAACAACCCATAATCCTTCGGATGTGAAGTATATGTTTTAATATATGTGATATATCATATTTGTGGTTTTAATGTTGACTTGAAAAGTCATTGAGTGATATTACAGGATATAAGACTTGTAAAGTCATTAGTTGATTTTACAGGATATGATATGAAAAAAAAATTTTACTACTATTGTTAATAGGGTATTTTACCTTTCCAGTATGCTATGTATGATTACTTGGTACAGGGATAGGTTATACTCAAATGCATAAGGTGTGGTGTTACATTTTTTGGTATCAGAGCAAGGATAGGTTCCATGGGAACATGCATAAGCATAAGAGCAGGATAACATATGCATCATATATGTTGAACATTATGTAGTGACATAATTTCATTTATTTTAGGGAAATCATAAGACATAATTCACCAAGGAGGGAGAGGCTGGCTGAAATGCATCCTCATGAGGCATCGCCTCATTTGCATAGAGATGAACCAGTACCAGGAGCTAGGACTCCTGCACAAGCATCACAATCATCACATGTCGAAATACCATATGAAAACCCAGAACATGAAATGCATGAGCCTTTGGGGATTGACATAAATGTGAATACGCCATTGGGAACAGTGGTAGTTGTGAATAATGTCTGTCGTGATTGCCTGATATGCATTGATAGAGCTGAGTTAATAGCTGATCTGATTTTATTGCCAATATATGAATTTGATGTGATATTGGGAATGGACTGGTTAACTAGACATCATGCAATAGTGAATTGCTTTACTAAGGAAGTAATTTTGGAATCACCAAACCAGCCAAGGGTAGTATTTCTAGGTGAAAGAAAACTTGTGCCTACATGTCTAGTTTCAGCTGTAAAGGCATTTCGAATGATCAAAGGGGGATGTGAAGCATATTTGGCATATGTGACTGATACTAGAACCACTGATAGCTTGCTTGAAAATATACCAGTGGTAAGGGAATTTGCTGATGTATTCCCAGATGATCTACTTGGTTTACCACCAGATAAAGAGATAGAATTTACTATTCAACTAGTACCAGGAACTGCACCAATATCAAGGTCACCCTACAGAATGGCCCCAGTTGAGTTGAAAGAACTAAAGGCCCAATTGTAGGAGTTACTTGACAAAGGGTATATTAGACCTAGTGTATCACCATGGGGAGCTCCAGTGTTATTTGTTAAAAAGAAAGATGGAACAATGAGATTATGCATCGATTATAGGCAACTGAACAAAATGAAGGTGAAGAACAAATATCCATTGCCTAGAATAAATGATTTTTTTGACCAGTTGCAAGGAGCCCAAATATTCTCCAAGATTGATCTGAAATCAGGTTATTACCAGCTGAAGGTAGCAGAAACGGATGTTCCAAAGACTGCCTTTCGAACCAAGTATGGGCATTATGAATTTTTAGTAATGCCATTTGGATTGACTAATGCTCCAGTTGAATTTATGGCTCTAATGAATAAGGTGTTTCAACCATGTTTGGATAGGTTTGTGATAGTATTTATTGATGACATATTGGTGTACTCAAAGAATAGGGGAGAACATGAACAACATTTAAAAATTGTGTTGCAAATTTTGGGGGAGAAACAATTATATGACAAATTGAGTAAATGTGAATTCTGGTTAGATCATTTGGTGTTTCTTGGACATGTGGTGTCGTGTAAGGGCATAAAGGTTGACCCAAAGAAAATTGAGGCTATGGTAAATTGGGAAGCTCCTAAAAATGTTTCTGAAATGCGTAGTTTTTTGGGTTTAGCCGGATATTATCGTAGATTTGTTGATGGATTCTCCTTAATTGCTAGCCCTTTGACTAAATTGTTGAGAAAGAATGTGCCTTTCAAGTGGACTCCAGAATGTCAGAGGAGTTTCGATGAACTAAAACACAGGTTAACCTCAGCACCAGTGTTAACCATCCCTACAGGTACAAGTGGGTTTACAGTATATAGTGATAGCTTATGCATCCAGACAACTGAGACCACATGAGATCTCATATCCAGTGCATGATTTAGAACTGGTTGCAGTCGTATTTGCATTGAAGATTTGGAGGCATTATCTGTATGGTGAGACATTCCAAATCTTCACAGACCATAAAAGCTTGGGTTATTTGCTGACACAGAAAGAATTAAACATGAGGCAGAGACGGTGGTTAGAGTTATTGAAAGATTATGACTGTACAATTGAATACCATCCAGGGAAAGCCAATATGGTAGCAGATGCATTGAGTAGGAAGGCTAGTAGTAGTGTAGCTCACTTGCAAGTATCCTCTTTTCCATATTTGATTCAATTACGATCTATGAATGTTGAATTAAATATACATGATGAAGGATAACTGATTGCTACTCTTCAAGTTAGACCTATACTAAAGGAGAGGATCAAAGAAGCACAAAGCAAAGATTCTGAATTATGTGAGAAAATTGATGTGGTAAGGCAGGGAAATAATACAGAGTTTCATTTGCAAAATGATACAATGATGTTAAAATCACGCATATGTGTTCCAGACACTGAGAACTTGTATCAGGAAATAATGGAAGAGGCACACAATGCACCGTATGCAATGCACCCAGGAATGACAAAGATGTATCACAGTTTAAGGCTTCATTACTGGTGGCCAAGAATGAAGAAAGATATAGTAGAATATGTTTCCAAATGCTTGACATGTCAGCAGATTAAAATTGAACATCAGGCACCAGTTGGTAAACTACATCCATTGCCAGTGCCAGAATGGAAATGGAAAAGAATAATGATGGATTTTGTCTATGGATTGCAAAGAACTCCCCCGAAAAAATGATGCAGTGTGGGTAATTATTGACAGATTAACCAAGTCAGCACATTTTCTACCTATCAGATGGGGCTGTACACTTGAGAGTTTGGCCAAATTATATGCGAATGAGATAGTCAGATTGCATGGCATTCCAGTGTCCATTGTGTCTGATAGAGATCCATGGTTTAATTCACGTTTTTGGGTGAGTTTACAGAATACATTGGGAACAAAATTGAACTTTAGCACTGCATTCCACCCACAGACTGATGGACAGTCAGAAAGGACTATACAGACATTGGAAGAAATGCTTAGGGCATGTTCTATGGAATTCAGAGGTGCTTGGGATGAATATATAACATTGATTGAATTTGGTTACAATAACCAGTATCATAGCAGTATCCAGATGGCACCATATGAAGCATTTTGTATGGCAGAAAGTGTCGAAGCCCTATCATTTGGGATGAAGAAGGAGCACGTGCATTAGAAGGGCCAGAGATAGTGCAAGACACAGTGGATAAGATTAAGGTTGTCAAGAACAAGCTAAAGGCAGCCCAAGATAGACAGAAAAGTTACGCTGATCAGCATAGAAGGGAGATGGAATACGAGTTAGGTGAAAAGGTGTTTTTTCGTGTATCTCCATGGAAAGGGATAATCCGATTTGGCAAAAAGGGTAAATTGAGCCCATGGTATATAGGGCCTTATGAAATTCTTGAGAAGATTGGTCCATTGGCATATAGGTTGGCTTTACCACCCGAGATGGCTCAGATACATAATGTGTTTCATGTGAGCATGCTTAGAAGATACAGGTCAGATCCAACACATGTACTTAAAGATCAAGCCATTGAGATTACAGAGGACATGAGTTATGTTGAGGAACCAGTGCAAATCATTGGATACAAGACTAAACAGCTAAGAAATTGAGAAATACCTTTGGTTAAAGTATTATGGTGTAACAATTTACAAGAAGAGGCAACATGGGAAACAGAAGAAAATATGAAAAAGCAATATCCACACCTATTTTCAGGTATTAATTTTGATGACGAAATTTTAAAAGGAGGGGAGAATTGTAATATCCTTGACCTTCCCCACATGCATGTCATCAAACATAAGCATCTTGCATACAATTCAATTGAACACGTGCATTTCATACGTATTTTCGTAGGAACAAGTTCATGGCATGCACTAGCTATGTGTCCTAGTATTTGGAAATTATATTGAGTCACACGTGTATCCTTATAACCTAAATAAGGATAACAAAGTATTAGAAATGAATTGAATAAGGTGACTAAATTAAAGTAAGAAAAATGATTAGATTAAGATTAGTGAACATTTACATTGCTAATTTAGTTAAATCGGGTCAAATGATTAAGCTGTATCATTGTGTGAATTAGTGGAATTATAAATCTATATAAATAATAATAATAATATAGAAAAAATAAAATGAAAATGACACAAAAGAGAAATAGAAGAGAAGAGAAAAGAGAAATGAGAAGAGAAAAGAGAAGAGAAGAAGAAAAACTGACAAAATGACAAAATGACAAAAAACAAGTTGGCTTTATCTTCATCTTTCTTCCCCATTTCTGCCTCCTCACTTCAGCCCCGTTTTCTTCTTCATCTTTCTCCATTCCAGAACTCAATTCTTCCTTGTTTCACCTAGTATTTTCACCAAATTGATCCCTTGCAAGTTCGTTCTTGGTAAGTAAACAATTCTTATTGCTATAGGGTTGATTTGAGTTGCTTAGGTTCAATATTAGGCACTAAATTGAACCCCGATTTTGATGTTAATAGAAATTGATTCTGGAAATATGTAAAACAAAAAACTTGTTCCTTTATGTCTTATATTTTTTGATATGTAAACATTGTTGCAAGCTGTTATGTATAGGGAGAGATATGCTCTTCGTACTGAAATTAGTCAGGGTGTGAACCCTAACCAAGTTAGCTACTGTGTGGTTTGATTTCAAATATGTTAGATCCCTTATTTGACGTCTCTCAAAACATAACAGTTGTAGATATATGTGTTTTTTATCTGTCTACCAAATTTCAAGTTCATAGGTCTTGTAAATGTTGAGTTATGCTGAATGGAACCATGACTGTTCCATGGTTTGAACTGCCTATTGAGTGCCCTGGGCAGATAGAGTAATTGGTTTGGCTAATTTGAGCTTGTTAGAGATAGATTCTGTACATGATCAAACATTACAGTTATAATTATATGTCTTATCTAAAGTTTGGTACTAATTTCAGCTTCATTGGTTATGTATAGACTAAGTTATGGCCTTTGGAAGCCACACTGGTCCAGAAGTCAATTTTATTCTGGACCAGTAAAATGTTTGGTATAATTAGAAGACCTTAGAGACATAATTGGTTAAAGTTGTAAACATGAAACATGTTCCATATGAACCCTTATACGTTTCTGTAAAGTTTCATTAAAATAGGACTTATATAATATAAGTTATGATGAACCCAAATGAGTACCCTGAAACTGCCTAAAGGCAGAAAGCAGAACACTCTTAGAAATTCCACCAAATATTTTACAATGATCCAATTGGTCTGAAATTGGAATATGTTCTATAACTATATGTTATTTATAATTAGGACCAAGAATTAGATTAATTGGTCAATTATAGAAAAAGTTATAGGCTAAACATTCCTATAAGGTCACACTGCCTCATAGGAAAAATATTAACTATTGACATGAACAATGCATATTAATTTGTTTAAGCCACATTAAGTCTCCCTAATCATGAGTTAATCGATTATGTTTTCATATTAGGCTCGCAACATATTGGAGACCCACAAGGAGCAGATAGACAATAAGTTAGGGGTCGGAATCAAAGGAGAACGGTGAGTCTAATTATCGATTGAATTCTTTAGTGCAAATGAATGTTGCTTGCTATGTGATTCATGTGATTGTCATGATTGGTCCTTGATAATGTAATGATGGATAATTTGTGACATTGTGGTACATATAAATGGTATACTTGTGGTATATTTGAGGTATATGTTTGACAAATATGATATATACACATGGTATATGTATACTATATGCAAGGTATATGCTTCACATATGAGGTATATATGGAATATATGTATGTTGTATATGATAAAGATGCAATGGTTGATAAATGCTTAAATACAAGTGCATATGCATATGGACTAAAAAGGCGTTGTGACTAGTTAATCGATATTGTAAAGCAAAAGATGAGGCCTATGGCCCAACAAATGTGCAAATGAAACAAAAATGATCAAGCTAGCTAGCAAATGCAAATGCAAATGTTCACATGGAAACCCGGGGCAATGTCTGTTTAACTTGGTCACAACAAAATAAAATAAGCAAAGCATTTGCATACATAAAGAGTAATGATTATATGTTTCAACTTTATTGATACTTATATGATACTGATGAATGGAATGAAATACATGGTATATATTGGAATTGTGATTTATTACTATGAGTTGTTTGGTACTTTAGAGCTCATTGGATGGTTATTCTCACAGAGCCGCAACTCATCAATTTGCATCATTTTTCAGGTAAAGAAAAGTGATAGCTCATTTTGAGTAGCGTCTAAAAGACATAGAGCACAAGTCACTGGCCGAGCCTCATCACTCTCTCTCCTTGCATTCCACACAAGCATGAAAATATGTCATATGTGTTTTGTATTTATATGCTTGAATATGTATTATCACTCTAGATTAGTTTTGAAATGTATAAATGGAAACAACCCATAATCCTTCGGATGTGAAGTATATGTTTTAATATGTGTGATATATCATATTTGTGGTTTTTAATGTTGACTTGAAAAGTCATTGAGTAATATTACAGGATATAAGACTTGTAAAGTCATTAGTTGATTTTACAGGATATGATATGAAAAAAAAATATTACTACTATTGTTAACAGGGTATTTTACCTTTCCAGTATGCTATGTATGATTACTTGGTACAGGGATAGGTTATACTCAAATGCATAAGGTGTGGTGTTACAATATTTGTTCTTCACTGTCATTTTATTCAGTTGCCTGTAATCGATACACAATCTCATTGTTCCATCTTTCTTTTTAACAAATAATACTGGATCTCCCAATCTGATACACTAGGTCTAATATACCCTTTGTTAAGTAACTCCTGCAATTGGGCCTTCAGTTCTTTCAACTCAACTGGGGCCATTTTGTTGGGTGACCTTGATATTGGTGTTGTTCCTGGTACTAGTTCAATAGTGAATTCTATCTCTCTATCTGGTGGTAAACCAGGTAGATCATCTGGGAATACATCAGTAAATTCCCTTACTAATGGTATATTTTCAAGCAAGCTATCAGTGGTTCTAGTATCAGTCACATATGCTAAATATGCTTCACATCCCCCTTTGATCATTCAAAATGCCTTTACAGCTGAGACTAGACATGTAGGCACAAGTTTTTTTTCACCTAGAAATACTACCCTTGGTTGGCTTGGTGATTCCAAAATTACTTCTTTAGTAAAGCAATTCACTATTGCATGATGTCTAGTTAACCATTCCATTCCCAATATCACCTCAAATTCATATATTGGCAATAAAATCAGATCAACTATTAACTCAGCTCTATTAATGCATATCAGGCAATCACGACAGACATTATTCATAACTACCACTGTTCCCAATGGAGTACTCACGTTTATGTCAATCCCCAAAGGCTCATACATTTGATGCAGTTTAGATGCCATATGCAACGATATAAATGAATGAGTGGAGCTTAGGTCAATCAATGCATATGCTAACATATCATAAATCTAAATATTACCAGTAACTACTTCGGGAGCATCCACCACCTCTTGTCTAGTCATAACAAACACCCTGGCCTGAGTAGGGGTTTTAGAACTCTAACCTTCAGATCTGGTTACTCTACTGCCCATTGTACCAGTCCTACCCCTGCCTCTTCCTCTACCTTGTGTCCCACTAGTAGGGTAGACCCTCGGTGCCTCAATTGTAGTCTCAGATACTCCTCTGCCTCTATTGGTCTCTGCTAGTTTGGCTCTATTTGGACAGTCTCTATACATGTACTCCATCGATCCACAGAAATAACATGCTCCTGTGAGCCTTCTACATTCACCCGTATGCTTTCTACCACAATGACTACATGTGGGCCTCTGTTCAACATATTTACTCTGCCATCTGCTTGGGTAAGAGAAAGTCATACCTCTACCTCTAGAACTGGAGTATCCACTTATTTTACCAGATTATGCAGGCATATATCTACCTCTTTTTCCCGACCTTCTGCTAGACTCACCAAATAACTCATGTGTTGCCCTTTTAATTTGTTGCTCCCCAGCTTTTTTCATTAACCGTTCAGCTCTAATTGTAGCAGCTCCGAGTCTGGCATAATAGTCAAGATCAGTAGTCATGATTCTGTTTCTGATCTCATATTTGAGGCCCTCCTCAAACTTCCTGCATTTGTCTCTTTCAGTAGAGACTATGAAGGTGGCATAATGGGAAAGTTTATTGAACTGTACTTCATACTCTGCAACAGACATGTTCCCCTGTTTCAGATTCAGAAATTCCTTCCTCTTCTCATCTTTATATGCTTCATGCATGTAATTGTTCTAAAATTCCTGGAGGAAATCATTCCATGTCAACACCGGTGGTTGTGCATCACTGTCGGGGACTGTCTCCCACCATTCATAAGCATTTCCTTGCAGCAAGGATACTGCATAATCAAATTTCTCATATGGGGTACATCTCATCATATTCAGTACCCTCTATGTTCTTTTCAGCCATGTCTCAGCTTCTGCTGGGTCTGTTGTGCCATTGAAATCAGTTGCACCATGTTTCCTCAGCTTGTCATAACATCTTTCCTTGTACATTTCAGGACCATATACTTTCTGTAATAGGTTTTCATGGGGTACTTCTGCATGAGATGACTGTGATGCATGTGCTGGAGCTCTAGCTCCTAGTGTTGGTTGATCTCTATGTAAATGAGGTTATGCCTCATGAGAATGCATTTCAGTCGGCCCCTCTCTCTTTGGTGAATCATGTTCCCATGGAACCTATCCCTGCTCTGATACCAAAAATGTAACACCACATCTTATGCATTTAAGTATAACCTATCTCTGTATCAAATAATCACACATAGCATGCTGGAAAGACAAAATACCCTGTTAACATAGGTAGTAAATTTTTTTTTTCATATCATATCCTGTAAAATCAACTAATGACTTTTCAAGTCTCATATCCTGTAATACCTGTCAATGACTTTGCAAGTCTCATATCCTGTAATATTACTCAATGACTTTTCAAGTCAACAGTAAAACCCCCAATATGATATATCACATACATTAAAACATAAACTTTACACATAAGTATTTACGAGTTGATTTCGTTTTTACATTTTTAAAACCCATTGCAAACTGACTGTACATATTTAACCATATAAATACAAAATGCAGATGACAAATTTTTATGCTTATGTGGAATGCAAGGAGAGAGAGAGTGATGAGACCCGACCAGTGACCTGTGCTCCATGTCTTCTATATGCTATTCAAAATGAGCTATCACTTTTCTTTACCTGAAAAATGATGCAAATTGATGAGTTGCGGCTCAGTGAGAATAACCATCCAATGAGCTCTAAAGTACCAAACAACTCATAGTAATAAATCACAATTCCAATATATACCATGTATTTCATTCCATTCATCAGTATCATATAAGTATCAATAAAGTTGAAACATATAATCATTACTCTTTATGTATGCAAATGCTTTGCTTATTTCATTTTCTTATGACCAAGTTAAACAGAAATTGCCCTGGGTTTCCATGTGAACATTTGCCATGTGAACATTTGCATTTGCATTTGCTAGCTAGCTGGATCATTTGTTTCATTTGCACATTTGTTGGGCCATAGGCCTCTTCTTTTGCTTTACAATATCGATTAACTAGTCACAACGCCTTTTTAGTCCATATGCATATGCACTTGTATTTAAGCATTTATCAACCATTGCATCTTTATCATATACAACATACATATATTCCATATATACCTCATATGTCAAGAATATACTATACATATACTATGTATATATATCACATATGTCAAACATATACCTCAAATATACCACAAGTATACCATTTATATGTACCACAATGTCACAAATTATCCATCATTACATTATCAAGGACCAATCATGACAATCATATGAATCACAGAGCAAGCAACATTCATTTGCACTAAAGAATTCAATTGATAATTAGACTCACCATTCTCCTTCGATTCCGACCCCTAACTTATTGTCTATCCATTCCTTGTGGGTCTCCAATATATTGCGAGCCTAATATGAAAACATAATCGATTAACTCATGATTAGGGAGACTTAATGTGGCTTAAACAAATTAATATGCATTGTTCATGTCAATAGTTAAGAGTTTTCTTATGAGGCAGTGTGACCTTATGGGACTGTTTAGCCTATAACTTTTTTTATACTTGCCCAATTAATCTGATTCTTGTTCCTAATTAAACATAACATATAATAATAGAACATATTAAACATTTAGACCAACTGGATCATTTTACATTGTTTGGTGGAATTTCTAAGTGTGTTCTATTTTCTGCCTTTAGGCAGTTTCAGGGTACTCATTTTGGTTCATCATAACTTATAATATATAAGTCATATTTTAATGAAACTTTACCGAAACTCATATGGGTTCATATGGAACATTTGACATGTTTAAAACTTTTATCAATTTTGTCTCTAAGGGCTTCAAATTATAACAAACAATTTACTGGTCTAGAATAGAATTGGCTTCCAGACGAGTATGACTTCCAAAGGCAATAACTTAGTCTATACATAACCTATTAAGTTGAATTTAGTACTCATATTTAGCTAAGACATATACCTATAACTGTCCTATTTTGATAATTTATAGAATATAGCTCTAAGGAGCTCACTTAGCCAAAAACGTTGCTGGCTCTGCCCAAGGCACTCAGTGGGCAGTTCAAACCATGGAACATTCATGGTTCCATTCACCATAACTCAACATTTACAAGACCTATGAACCTAAAATTTCCTATAAAGATACATAAACATATATCTATAATTTTTATGTTTTGATGTACTTCAAATATTGTCTTTAACATATTCAAAACTACCAAACACATTAGCTAATTTACTTAGGGTTCACATCTAGACCAGTTTCAGTACGAAGAGGATATCTCATTCTATACCCCACATATTGCACATATATTTACATATCTATAAATTTAAGACCTAAAGGAACAAAGTTTGTGTTTTAAGCTTTTCTAGAATCAATTTTTATGTGCATCCAAATCGGATTGCAAATCAGTGCCTATTAATGAACCTAAGCAACTCAAATCAATCATATAGCAATAAGAATTGATTACTTACCAAGAACGACCTTGCAAGGGATAAATATGCTTCAAAAACTAAGTGAGACAAGGATGAAGTGAAATCTGAAATGGAGGAAAATGAAGAAGAAGTCGGGTTGGAGAAGAAGGCAGAAATGGGAAGATAAAGCTAACTTTTTGTTTTTTGTCTTTTTATCTTTTTCTCATCTCTTTTCTCCTTTCTCTTCTCTTTTATTTCTCTTTTGTGTCATTTTCATTTTATTTTGTCTATATTATTATTATTATTTACATATATTTATAATTCCACTAATTCACACAATAATACAGCTTAATCATTTGGCCCGATTTAATTAAATTAATAATGTAAATGTTTACTAATCTTAATCTAATCATTTTTCTTATTTTAATTTAGTCACCTTATTGAATTTATTTCTAATACTTTGTTATCATCATTTAGGTTATAAGGATACACGTGTGACTTGATACAATTGCCCAATACTAGGACACGTAGCTAGTGAGTGCTATGAACTTGTTTCTAAGAAAATATGTATGAAATGCACGTGTTCAATTGGATTATATGGAAGATGCATATGTTCAAATGAAATGCATATGGGTATGCATGTGGGGAAGGTCAAGGATGTTACAAAAAGAATCTCATTTACATGCAGTAAAAAGAATTCTAAGATATTTACATGGCTCATTGCATCTAGGTTTGTGGTATCCTAGAAATTTATCCTTTTATATTGTAGGATATTCATATGCAGATTATGCTGGTAGTCTTTTAGATAGAAAAAGTACTTCAGGTACTTGTCACTTTATTGGAGAGTGCTTAGTTTCTTGGTTTAGCAAGAAACAAGTTTCAGTTGCTCTTTCAACTACTGAAGCAGAGTATGTAGCAGCAGGATGTTGTTGTACACAAATCCTTTGGATGAAGCAAAAACTTAAGGATTATGGTCATGATATGAACCATATACCTATTATTTGTGACAATACAAGTGCTATAAATATTTCAAAGAATCTCATTCAACATTCTAAAAGTAAGCATATTGACATTAGACACCACTTTATTAGAGATCGTGTTCAATATGGAGATGTTGCATTGGAATTTATAAGCACAGAAAATCAATTGGTAGATATATTCACTAAGTCTCTAAATGAGGAAAGATTTAATTTAATTAGAAGAGAACTTGGTATGATTGATGGATTAACCTTGTAATTGCCAAATTGTCAAAAGTGATAATCTTGCTTATGTATCATCTCACTAGATATAAGGTAGTAAATTTGATGGAAATTTATGTTATAAGGGATAGAATCTTCATAGAAATGATTTAGTCTTATTTTAGGACTTAATTTTATTTGATGAAAATTTTAGGCAAATCATGCCTGTGAAATATGTTCACGCCTGTGAATTAAATAGCGAAAAAGATCCAGTAGCTTTCACGACTTAATTCACGACATGGTTCACGGCTTAAAGTAGTGAAGCCATGTTCATGACTTCATTCACTCCTGTGAAAAGCCTTATTTACGTCCGTGAACATTTTCACCAAAAACTCACAGAAGCGTTCACGTTTTGTGTCATGGGCATAAGTAGTGAAATTCAACACTTCACGCCCGTGACTCATTTTTCACCATCGTGATAGTTCATCATTCCCGCCCGTGACATTCAAATGTCACGACCGTGAACAATTTCATGCCTTTATTCACGGGTAGAGCACCTTTTCAGCAAACCATGAACACGACACTTCATGCCCCACACTTCATGCTCGTGACTATGTAACATTTCTGCTGGTTATTTTTCACATTTCAACTTTCCAACTTCTTGAAATTGCTCTCATTTACACACATTAAATGGTACATTGAAGATTCTGGCCCCCTAGTCACAAATTTCTTCTATAAATACCATCAAAAACCCCTTCCATCATCACAAATTATCTCTCCTTAGGGTTTTCTCACAAATTCTGTCAAATTTCTTCAACACTTCTAAAGTTCATTTCTTCAATCAACATGGAAATCATCTCATCAAAAGGTACTAGGAAGAAATCTCATGCTCCCAGGAGGTATTCAGACTACCTAATGAACGTAATCCCAGAGCATTGCCATCCTAGGTACTCAACACATAAGAAAAGGCCTCTCAGTTCATCAAGGTCTTTTGAGTGGCAGACGATACGCACTCTTGGGCTTGAGACAGCGATGATAGACCAACTTCAGGCTTGTCATTTGAAGGATTTTTTCGACATTCATCAGTCCACAGGGAGCCTACCTTGGAATTCTTAAGGCACTTTGCAAGTGTCTCCCACTGGCATAGTGAAATTTCAACTGTGCAACAATCTGAACACTCTCTCTGCCATAGAATTCGAGGGTTTATTCAACCAACCCTCGGATGGCATCCTCAACGACAGCATAGTGGAGTTATATGCAACTCGAGCATGGAATCACTTTGGTACGGATTATAGCTGGGATGTAAAGAAGACCAAGAGCACTCATCTCCGATCCCCAGTGCATAAATATCTGCATAGGTTTCTAACCTATAGCATATTTGCCCAAGGAGACAGCAATGACAATATTCGGAAGTCCGAGCTTTTTCTCTTAGAGATGGCCCAAAGAGGCCTCACAGTGGCACTTTCTCGATGGTTTAACCATCTCCTGTCCATTGCCACTAAGCCTTCCGGAGACATACTTATTGGTGGGTATGTAACCCACATGGCCTTGAAGCTTGGATATCTGAAGCTAGATGACCATCACTATAATCTCATCCAGGGCATCCTCGAGACCAATTGGATGTATAGTCCTTCATCAAGATGGGAGCGGCTGTTCAAATTATCCATAAGAACAACATTTACTATCGCTTCATCGACATTGCTGGCGAACTCATATGGGAAGACAATGACTCAGAGGACGTCAAAAGTGGCCTCCAAGGAATCCAGCAGAGGAAAAGGGCTTGAGTTGAGGAGGCACCTCTAGCAGTTGAATAGGACATTGTACAATCCTCGGCTTCCACACCAAATTTGGATTAGTAAGTGGTTGACCTATTGGCACCACGATTTGAGCAGCTGCAGGCTTCGATGGACGAGAGGTTGGAGAACCTCAAAGACTTTATGGTGTCTTGGATGGACAGCCTTGAGGCAGAAGTTGCTCATCTTAGGGATAGGATGTCCGACTAGATGATAGGCTAGATGTTTCTGTTAGCCTTGTTATGTCTGTTTCTAGCTTGCTTGTTTGTAGGAAATTTTGATTTCCTTTCTGAATTTTATTTACTTTTGTTTGTACCTCTTTTTCATAATTAATATGTTTGCTTTGTTTTCCATTATGGTTTATCTTTATTGATATTCTTTTTGTTGATGAAAAAGGGGGAGAAACTAGCAATATATTAAGATAAGTGCAATACTTAAAATGTGATTCAAAATGAATATGCAAGTATGCAATTTAGCTTTATAGACCTTAAATATATCTTAAGTATACTTTGCATATACCTTGATTCAAGTTACACACAATGAATATGCACTTGATATACTCTAAATATACCTTACATATACTTCATGCCTTGAAGAGAATTTTGGTATACATTGGATATACTTTGCATATAACTTGCATATACTTGAAACTAGAAAGTGTATTTTGATGCTACACTTCATCATTTTCTAACAATTCTTGCACTTCATCATTTTTTTATCCTAAGCATCTTTTGAGGGGGAGACTTCTCAAAAGCACATATTGCTAGATTATTTGTCACCATCAAAAAGGGGAAGATTGTTGAACCTTAAAGGGTATTTCTGTCATTTTGATGATAACAAATAAAATAACAATAATGTATTTAACATACTTGTTTTCTAAGTCTATTAAATAGGGTATGGAATAAAATAGCAAGAATGGAAAATGGAAGATTAATCCTTGAAAGATAAAATTGAAGAAGTGGCATGTTCACGCCCGTGACCCTATGTGTCACGCCCGTGATGAAGCTAACCGCCAACAAACCAACATTTGAAGTTCACAACCATGAAGGAAGACAACTAACCTAAACGAACATTTAAGTCATGCCTGTGAAAGAAATGTCACGCCCGTGAAACTACATGACAAATTCTTCCAGAGAGCTTCACGACCAAAGTCACCACTTGGACCACGGCTTGGAAGGTTGTCATGCCCGTGAAGATATATGTCACGCCTGTAACCCAATATTTCAATACTTTCCAGAATGCTTCATGGGAAAGGTCACCACTTCAGTCACGGCTTAGAAGAACATTCACGACCGTGACACAAAGAGTTACGCCCGTGAAAGATGAAAGAGAAAAATGTCAGACACGATTATTTGGGTTGGTGCAATGGCTAGTTTCATATTAAATGCATTCTAACGTCTATAATTTTCCATAGGAGTATAAATGCAAGTCATTTATGCATTCAGTACAAGAGGATAGCTAATACTTTGAATCAAAATCTTGTTGTAAGCTATTTGTACATTTAATACATTCAAAACAAATATTTATTCTCTATGAAAATCTTCTTGCTCATCATTTATTGAGCAATAAAGATTTGTAAGTGTTTCTCCCTATCTTCATTTATTACTCAAGTGAGTTTTGGGTATTTCTGGGTTAGGAGTAGAACACTTATAAGGGTTAGTTATGTGAGCCTCTAAAACACAAAGAAAGGTTGTTTGTGTGAGCCTGTAAAACACAAAGAAATTTTGTTTGTATGAGCCTGTAAAATACAAAGAAAGGTTGTTTGTGTGAGCCTGTAAAACACAAAGTAAAGGTTGTTTTTGTGAGCCTGTAAAACACAAGGAATTGGTTATTGTGTGAGCCATCAAAACACAAAGGATTTCTGGGTTAGGTGTGAGCCATTATGAGAAACACCATTGTTGGGAGTGAGCTTGTAAAACTCCATTGTAACACTTAGTGTGTTAGTGAAACTCCCAATTGCAATTGGGGAGAGGAGTAGGGTTTGTTAACACTCGAGCCTCTATAAAAATCCTTGTATCAAATTTCTCTATCCCTCATAAACTTAACATTTTATTTCTGCACTTTAAAGTTAAAGTTTTAAACTCCAATTCAACCCCCCTTCTTGGCTCAATATATGGGCAACAACTTCATTCCTTCAATCCATTTTTTTGAAGTTCCAGCCACATTTCCTTCTCTCTTTCACTTCAAAAATTATAGCAACAAGGTTAGCCAAGGGTGATTATATGTGAGTAAACATTTACTTTATGTTAATCTTGATTATGGTGTTTAGATTTCATAAACAGGCAGTGTTTTGTACCTTAGTTTTGATGATCCTAGAAATCGAATCTGGAAAATTTTAAACCATGAAAGTTGTTCTTTCATGTCTTAGAGTTATAGATATGTAAATATTTTTTCAAGAGTTGGTGTATAGAAAGAGATATCCTCTCTCTATGGAAACTGGTCTAGATATGAACCCTAAGTGAGTTAGCCACTGTATTTGTTAGTTTTGAATATGATAAAACCATTATTTGAAGTATCGCAAAAAATGAAAGTTGTATATATATGTGTCATGTATCTTAATACCAAAGTTTAGTTTATATGTCTAGTATAGTTTGAGTTATGGTGAATGGAACCATCACTGTTCCATGGTTTGAACTGCTTGTTTAGTGCCTTGGGCAGATCCAGCAAATGTTTTGGCCACTTTTAGCTCTTTAGAGATCAATTATACAAACTATCAAAACATGAAAGTTATATTTTTATGTCTTGTCTAAATGTTGGTATAAATATCACCTTAATATGTTATGTATAGAGTGAGATAGAGACTTCACAAGTCATACTATTCCGGAAGCCAACACTGTTCTGGAACAGGGAAATGTTTCTTATAATTTGAAGACCTTAGAGACATAATTGATAAAAGTTCCAAATGTTCCAGATTCGATTGAAATATGACTTATATATTATAAGTGTCTGTAAAGTTTCATTGAAATATGACTTATATATTATAAGTTATGTTGAACCAAAATTGGTACACTGAAACTGCCAAAGGGTAGAAAACAGGGCAGAAAATTGTACAATGATCCAATTGGTCTGAACTTTTAATATGTTACATAATTATATGTTAATTTTAATTAGAAATAAGAATCATATTAATTGGTCAAGTATAGAGAAATGTACAGGCTAAACAGTCCCATAAGGTCACACTGCCTCATAGGAAAAATCTTAACTATTGATATGAACAATGCATATTAACTTGTTTAAGCCACATTAAGTCTCCCTAATCATGATTTAATCGATTATATTTTCATATTAGGATCACAACATATTGGATCCCACAAGGAGTGGATAGACAATAAGTTAGGGGTCAGAATCAAAGGAGAAAGGTGAGTCTAATTATCAATTGAATTCTTTAGTGCATAAGAATGTTGCTTGCTATGTGATTCATATGATTGTCATGATTTTCCCCTAATAATATGATGATGGATAATTTGTGACAATTGTGGTATACTTTTGGTATATTGATGTATATGTTTGACATATGTGATATATATACATGGTATATATAAAGTATATGCGAGGTATATGCGTGGCGTGTGAGGCATATATGCGGTATATATATGTTATATGTGATAAGATGCAATGGTTGATGAATGCTTAAGTACAAGTGCATATGCATATGGGCATAAAAGGCATTGTGACTAGTTAATCGATATTGTAAAATAAAAAAACAGGCCTATGGCCCAACAAATGTGCAAATGAAACAAATGATCAAGCTAGCTAGCAAATGCAAATGTTCACATGGAAACCCCGGGCGATGTCTGTTTAACGTAGTCACAACAAAATGAAATAAACAAAGCATTTGCATATGTAAAGAGTAATGATTATATATTTCAACTTTATTGATATTTATATGATATTGATGAATGGAATGGAATACATGGTATGTGTTGAATTTGTGATTTATTACTATGAGTTGTTTGACACTTTTGAGCTCATTGGATGATTATTCTCACTGAGCTACAACTCATCAATTTGCATAATTTTTCAGGTAAAAAAAAGTGATAGCTCATTTTGAGTAGCGTATAGAAGACATGGAGCACCGGTCACTGGCTGAGCCTCATCACTCTCTCTCCTTGCATTCCACACGAGCATGAAAATATGTCATCTGTATTTTGTATTATGTGTTTGAATATGTATAGTCATTTTGGAATGGGTTTTAAAAATGTATAAATGAAAGTAACTCATAAATACTTATGTGCAACGTTTATGTTTTAATATATGTGATATACCATATTGTGGCGAAAGCCTCAAAGTTGACTTGCAAAGACATTGAATGATATTGCAGGATATGAAAAAAAAATTACTACCATTGTTAACAGGGTATTTTGCCTTTCCAGTATGCTATGTGTGATTATTTGATACAGGGATAGGTTGAACTCAAATGTATAAGATGTAGTGCTACATTGTCTTTCTTCCTACTCTATTTGGAAGACTTTAGAGGACTACCATGAAGGCACCAAACAAGTTAAGTCTAAGAAGGTTCAAGTTCTTATTACTGGATATGAGCTATTCAAGATGAATCCAAATGAGACCATAACCAAAATGACATTTCTTTCCACTGTTAATGGTATGAGAAATCTTAGAAAGCACTATAGGGTCACATCAAATCAGAGTGTCTTAAGCTTAAAAAGTACAAGAGAAGATCCAATAAATAAGATGAAGAGAAGGGTCACAAATCTACTTGGGATGATGACTCCTCCTCATTCATGGAAGAAGAAGAGGAAGAAGATGTGGCTAACTTGTGCTTCATGGCTATTAAGGATGACTCCATTGATGATGTATGCTCTACATCCCGACATTGTGATTATTTATCTGATTCAATGGATGATGATGATGATGATATATAGTTGAAGTCTTAAACCTTGAAGTAGAAAGATACAAAAAAAAAACTATAACTTTATAAAAAGAATAGCTCGAAGCTTAGAAATGATTTTAATGACCTTCAAAATGTAGTTGAAGAGCTAAAAAGTTCAAATGACTTTTTAAAAAATCATTAAATGAAATTTCTTCAAAACCCTTAACAAATTCTCTTTTAAAAGAAAATAATGCTTTGAAGAATGAAGTTGGGGTGCTTAGAAATTCTATTTCTAGATTCCACAAAAGGAATGAGAATTCAGATACTTTAATTATATCACAAAGACCTCCCTTAGTGAGACATGGTCTAGGCTCCAATGGAGCATCATCATCCTCCTCACCTAAAACCATATTTGTTAAATCAAACACACCACAAGCCTCTACTATTGAGGTAATAGCCCCAAAGGCTAAAGGCAATGCACACACAAAACCTTTTACTCAAAAAAAGAGTAATCAATGGTCATTTAGCTTAAGATGGAAACCTCAAAAAGCCATTCATGCTTTCTTATACAAAATGCGTGCACCTAGGAAAGCACCTATCTCAATTGCATGTTTATGTCATTGTGCACCAAACTCCAACTAGGAAAATAACAAAGCCTAAACACATGGAAAAATGGAAAAACATATATAAGTCTAAACAATGTCACTATTGCATGAAATTTGGACATATAAACAAACATCGTTTGATAAGGAAGGCTCATTAGGAACCTTCTAGTGCTAACCCTCAATGATCTAAGTTTATTTGGGTACCTAAAAACTAAACCTAAATTATGGTTTTGTAGGTATGCCTCAAATCCACATTAAAGGAGAATGCTTGGCTAATGGATAGTGGATGCTCAAGGCATATGATCAGTAATGAAAGTCTCTTCACCCATATTAAAATGATTGATAGTGATAAGGTAACTTTTAGAAACAATGCCAAGGGTAAGGTAATTGGCGTTGGTTCTATTGGTTTAAATAGTGCAACTTTAATTGAAGATATTTTGCTTGTAGATGGTTTAAATCACAACTTGTTAAGTGTAAGTCAATTATGTGATAAGGGAAATCAAGTCACCTTTACCTCTAATGAATGTCTTGTAACTACTCTAAATGGCTAAGAGATATTCAAGAGATAGAAATGGCAATTTTTATATAATAGACTTACACAATTTATCTAATCTCTTCACTAAGTGTCTTATGAATATTAGCGATGAGTCTTGACTATGGCATAGAAGGCTTGGTCATGCAAACATGGACTTAATTCAAAGCCTTAGCAAATGAGATCTAGTCAATGGACTACCAAAAATCAAATTTGAAAAGGACAAGACATATGAACCATGTCAAAGAGGAAAGCAACACAAAACATCATTCAAGTCTAAAAATGTAGTACGTACCTCTAAACCACTACAACTTTTACATTTAGATCTTTTAGGACCTACTAGAATTGCTAGTTTAGGAGGTAAAGACTCCGCATTTGTTATTATTGACGATTAATCTAGATTCATATGGGTAATTTTCTTAGCTCAAAAGAGCGACGCTTTTGAATCCTTCAAAAACTTTGCCAAAAGAATTCAAAATGAAAAAGGATATTTTATTTCTAAAATAAGAAGTGATTATGGTAAAGAATTTGAAATAAAAAGTTTGAAATTTGTTTTTTAGAATATGGTATGTCTCATAATTTTTCAACTCCTAGAACACCTCAACAAAATGGGTTGGTTGAAAGAAAAAATAGGACGTTAATTGAAATGGCTTGAACAATGCTCAATGAGTATGGTTTACCAACCTACTTTTAGGCCGAAGCCACAAATATTGCATGTTATATTTCTAACTGTAGTTTCAAAAGGCCATTTTTAAATAAAACCTCGTTTGAGTTATGGAATGGAAAAAAAATCTATGATCTCATATTTTAGAGTATTTGGATGCAAGTGTTTTATAATAAAGACCAAAGATAACTTTGGAAAATTTTTCTCTAAAACCGATAAATGTATATTCTTAGGATACTCCATATCTAGCAAACCTTATAGTCACTTTAATAAAAGATCATTAGTTGTAGAAGACTGTATGCATGTTGTTTTTGATGAATCTAATAAACATGATCTTGTGAAAGGTAGTGCTTTTAATTACATTGTAGGAACAATGAAAAAACTTGATCTTGATCATGAAAAGAATGGTGAAACATCAATGAAAGATGATGATGATCAATAGGAGCAGTAATAAGATAATTAACTAGCTCAAGCTCAAGGGCAAGAAACCCAAGAGCTTCTAAAGGAGTGGAAATTTATAAGAAACCACCCCATGGAACAAATCATTAGTAATCATACCAAGGGTGTAAGTACTAGATCTAATCTTAAACTTTTAGATTCTAATATTGCTTTTGTCTCTCAAATTGAGCCAAATAATATTAATGAGTCTCTAAATGATGAAAATTGGTAATCGCTATGCAAGAGGAGCTCAACCAATTTGAGATAAATATGATTGGACCTTAGTTCTTAGACCCAAGGACTATCCAATCATTCATAGTAAATGAGTGTTTAGAAACAAGTTAGATGAACAAGGTCTTATAACTAGAAATAAGGCTAGATTAGTTGCCAAAGGGTACAATCAAGAGGAAGACATAGATTATGATGAAACCTATGCTTTGATCACTAGATTAGAAGCAATTAGAATACTTTTACTTTTTGCATGCCACATGAATTTTAAACTTTTTCAAATCGATGTCAAAAGTGCCTTTTTTAAATGGCTTTATAGAAGAGTTCTATGTTGAACAACCTACCGGTTTTAAAAATCATACATTACCAAATCATCTGTTTAAACTCACTAAAGACTTATATGGTTTGAAACAAGCTCCAAAAGCTTGGTATGAAAGGCTTATTGCATTTCTATTAGAAAATGATTTTTCAAAAGGACATGTAGACACAACTCTTTTTATTAAAAAGCACAAGCATGATATATTACTTGTTTAAATTTATGTTGATGATATTATTTTTGGGTCTATTAATGAATTCTTTTGCCAAGATTTTGCTAATTGTATGATTAGGGAGTTTGAAATGAGCATGATGGTTGAGCTCAAGTTCTTCCTTAGTCTTCAAATCAAGCAAAGAAATTATGAAGTTTTCATCAACCAATCCAAGTACACCAAATAGCTATTAAAGAAATTTGGAATGGAAAGGTGTAAGATTGCAGAGACTCCAATGAGCACATCAACCAAATTGGATAAAGATGAGAAGGGTAAGAGTATAGATGAAAAGCTTTATAGAGGTATGATTGGATCTCTATTATACCTTATCACTTTTAGACCTGACATTATTTATAGTGTATGCTTATGTTTTAGATTTCAATCATGTCCTAAAGAATCACATTTGAATGTTGTTAAAAGAATCTTAAAATATTTACATGGCACTTTACATCTAGATTTATGGTATCATAGGAATACTTATTTTTATATCGTTAGCTTTTTCGGATGCTGATTATGCCAGTAGTCTATTAGATAGAAAAAAATACTTCAGGTACTACTTCATTTGAGAATGCCTAGTTTCTTGGTTTAGCAAGAAACAAGTTTTAGCTTTATCAACTGTTAAAGCAGAATATATGGCAATAGGATATTATTGCACTCAAGTTCTTTGGATGAGACAACAACTTAAAGATTATGGTCAAATAATGGATCATATTCATATCAAATGTGACAATAGTAGTGCTATAAATCTTTCTAAGAACCCTATCCAGCACTCTAGGAGCAAACATATAGACATTAGGCATCACTTCCTAAGAGATCAAGTTCAAAATGGAGATGTTGAGCTAGAATTCATTGACACAAATAACCAATTGGCTAGTATTTGTACCAAGCCTCTCAATGATGAAAGGTTTTGCTTTATAAAAAGAATGCTAGATAATTTTTATGTCATGGGTATACTTTGATATTTTGATAATTTTTATATTGTGAAGCTTGAGTAATATTTTGATTATTTGATGATTTGCATGATCATATTACATGATAAAATGTTTAGGAAATATTTAGGTATCACATACTTTTGAATGGGACATAGTTTTATTTTTTTATAAAATTTTAGGTATTCATGCTCGCGAATAAATCTTCACAAACGTGAAAATAGTAGCCAAAACCAGCAAATTCAATCACAATTTGTTTCATGCCTTGGATCATAGTTTGATCCTGTGATAGCCTTTATTCACACCTGTGGCTGTTTAACGTCACGACTGTGAAAATGTCTCTCTTTTTAGACAGTCTCATTCACACCCTAGATCACAGTTTAAGTCACTACCTTGCTTAACCATGAACACGATCATTTATGCCTGTGAATATTCATTCACGGCTATGAATCGATCGAAATAAAACTTGAAATTTACTATTTTCTCTCATTTTCTATCTCTTCAACCTCATGACAATTGTGATTCCTCACCTTTTCTGGCCAAATCCAGTCTCCCAAACACCATTTTACCACTTATCAATGCTGAAATCAATCACCAAACACCTCAATCACTCTTTTTCTAACATTTAGGATCTGATTTCAACCCTAAACTCGTGTTTCCTTTCTATCTCAAACCTTTAAACTCTTCAATGGCCTTAGGGCCCAGTCAATTAAAAGGGAAGAAGAAGAGTACGGTCCCAAAACTTCATATACTACCTTAATTTTATTTTGTGATAATGTTTTGTTGCTACTTCTGTATCCCATCAGCAAATCAGTGCAGTGATATGTTACACTATATTTTATATGCATTCATAACTATTAACAATCAAAATTTTATGGGTTGGTTTTGTATATTTCGTATCGTTTGTAGCTTTATTATTGTTAATGAGGCAATTTTAACTTTGACCACATCTCTACTAACATAAGCTTTAGTTTTACTCTATTGTTGCACTGGTTTGGTGCTATCAATATAAATATTTTTATATATATTTTACTCTGAGCAGTGGTGATTTTTGTGCTGTACTAGTATTCAAGCAAGCGGATGGTGCATTTTCCTATCTTGTATGGAACAGATGTTAAGTATGACACTGATTCTGTGAATATGACTTAGTTGATTTGAGTTGTGTATGCAAAGTTCAACTGGATGTTTTTTAAACTATTTTGTGCTTGTTTCTCATTTTAAGTTTTTCATATGATTGTATTTAAAATTCTGAAAATCTAGTAAATGTGCATTGGGATCAAATTTTTTATTTATTTATTTTGATTTCAAGATCTTGTCTTTTATAGATCTTTTTGTTTCTTTGCTTGAAGTATTTTGGTTGGATAGTTATCTTCATATGTAATGGTTTTATGTATAAGATATTTGAACTTTTCTTATTTGTCTATGTTAAACACTTTAACTCTGACTAAATTGGAAAAAGGCATCTTAGAGTTTCAATTATTTTTAATCTTCTTAGTTGATAGGTTTTTCATGTTTATTGCTACCATGTATATCCCAGCTAGTTAAAGTTATGAAATTTCATCAAGCTAAGGACCGACGGTTTCTTTCGAAAGGATTGTTCTGAATTTCCAACAATAAAAAGAACCAATATAGATATGAAATCTATAAATTCAAGTAGGAGAAACTTGAACATTTTTTGGAAAAGAAAATGTACTTTTATTTTAACTTAGGAAAGGAGTTCTATTAAATCTAATTAATTATGTACTTTTAGTGGGATTTAATCCATCACAAATTTTGATATAATTTAGTTCAATATTGAATAAAATATTTATAAATTTCATCTAAATTTGAGTTTTAAACATGATAGAAGCCAATGCAAGTATGTTGGATTTGATGTTATGATGTGCCATAAAATTTAGTGATGGAATTAAATCCATCGCTGATGTACTATATCGGTATAACAAAAACATAACAATGGATTTTCTTTCGTCGCCCAAACTAGTGACGGAGATTCCGTCGCCAATCCATCGCAAGATGGTATCATTTGTCATCTATTGAAGATGAAATTAGTGACAAAATTTGACATTTAGTGACGACTTTTTTCGTCATTAAATCTAGCAACGTATAGAAAAATTAGTCGCCAAGTAGCTAACTACTATCAATATAGAGACAGATTATGGTTGTCTCTATTTCATCTCTAAAAAGCTTTAACGACGGAAAATACACTTTAGCTATAGAATAATCTATCGCTAAATCTGTAGTTTTGTAGTGGGATAAAACGACGACGTTTTCAGCGGCTTTAGTGACGGTTTTTTTTGCCGTCACTAATTTTAGCGATGGTTTTTTAACTTAGTCGCTAAAGCTACAATAATTTCAAAATTTTGTTAGTGACAACACAATCCGTCGGTATATCTAGCGACAACAATATTTCATCGTTAATTAAAGAATTCATTTATCATTAGAGACGGATTGTTTCGCCACTAAATATATTTTGAAAATATTGTGGTTTTAGAGAGAATTTTTGTCGTTGCTAATTTTAAGAATAGCAACAGATTAAATCTATCGCTAACTTTCTCTCGCAACTCCATCTCTATACCATTGCAAATGATGTCATGTCATACCGCCATAATTAGCTATGGATTTTAGCAACAATGGTTGTCTAAAGTTCATTGTCGTCACTAGTCTATTGCTAATTTTGCTGCTAGATTTTTAAATTTTGTTTTATCATTTTTACTCGCTAATCTATCACTTTTTTGTATCTATTTGCTTCGAATAAGTATCCATTGCTATTCTATTATTTTCTTATAGTGTAGACTATTGATGCCTGACTCATCAAATTGGACATCATTTGTAGACTGCTCATCAAATTGGACATCAAATTGGAATCACATGTTAAAAGTATCGATTAAGATTGGACATGTTAAAAGTAAAAATTGTGAATCACATGTTAAAAGTATCGATTAAGATTGGACACACACTCACGTATATATCAACTCGACCCCCTAAGAGGTGTCAACTACTATTGTTCAATGATTTATGTCCAGAATTAATTACAACTTAAACTCTTATTAATCCTTGCCATACATTTTTAATCCAATAAATGTGGAGTAATCTGTGCTTCGCACATGGGAAAAAATAAATTTAATTTTTTGAGTATTTTTTTTTGGTAGTTAAAAGTATTAAGGATTTAAAAAAGAACAAAATCATTATAGTTTCATGATATAAATAAAAGTGAAATTTTGTTTTAGGATTAATTTTGCGTGAGAAGAAAAATATTATGTTATAAAGTGAGGTGAATAATCATAAAAAGAAATTATATGCATTTCATTAATTGTGTTTATAAATAAGTAGAATTCAATGAGCATCTGATCAAAATAAATTATTCAATATTAACTAAAAACCGTTCAATTTGATGAGGCAAAAGAGAATAATATTAAAGGATATTGGCAGTTCTTCCAAGTGAAAAATTGTAAGGTAAGTCCAACTTAACATCAATCTGACACCTCAGCAAAATTAGACTTAATTAATATATTTATAGATGACGACAGGATATGGTATAGGCTTTTAAAAGAGATGACTCAAGTACATATTTTCACACAAAAAGTTCATCTATATTAAAGAATAAGTTATATTTATTATAATAAGTAGTTTAGGTATTACTTTCTATTATTATCTTCAAGGTTTTTACTAAGGAAATTATCTTTAAAGTTTTTTTATGTTCAAAATATTTTTAATACTATAAGATAACATTAAAAAATTTTAAAATTTATTTTTATTATTTTTATTTTTAATTTAAGTAGTATAATTATTTCATATATATCATTCATCTTAGATGTAACGCCCATAAAATTGGGCTTATAAGTTATGTTGGTAGTTAGAAAGAGTTTGGGATTGAGTAGACTTTCAAATAAAGTTTAAGCATAGAAAAATTAATGCATTCACACACATAACATGGGGTGTGAAGGTCGTGAATGTTATAGTTTTAATTTACAACCATGATAGTTTAACATGATCATGAATGATGGTATTAACACCCGTGAAATGTGAGTCACGGGCTTGAATCCTGGGTAGTCAGGAGCAGGTGAGGCAGACACATTTTTCCTTCTACCAAGTCATTATATCTAATCCCTTACTCTCTAAAATCCAACCTAACACACATCGACATCTTCCTCCCCATCATCAGAAACCTTGAATCTCCATTTTCTCACTAAAAGAACCATGTTTCAGAACAAGGAAAGTAAGAGAGAAGAGGAAGAGAGTTTTCTTGATTTTTGGGTGAGAGAAGCTCGATTTAGGGTATTTTTGTGCTCTTTTTACATTCTTATGGATAAAATGAAGTTGTTGGCTTTGCTAGGAGATGGAATGGAGTTTAAAAGTCCATCTCAAAAGAGAGGACAAGTTTGAAGATCATAGAGTTTTTGTTTAGGCTCCATCTTAGGTGTAAGGTAAGTACATAACCATATTCAAAGTTTTAAAGTTACATTTATTTGGTTGTATACCTTGAATGCATATTTTTTTGGTTGTTGGTTGGTTAAAATGCATGTTTTCTAGTTGAAATGCTTTTTTGGATTTAAGGTTGTTTTTGAGTTAATAAATAAGGTAAATATATCACTTATGATGTTAGAATCGGTAAATGGTATATTGGTTGATATGAAATGTGATATGGAATGTTGATAGTGTGATTAACATTGGTTAATCTTAGAAAAATGCTAGTGGAATGGCTATGCTCTGTTTTTACTTGAGATTTTGGAAACTTTTTAGATTCATAGTCGTGAACTAGTAGTTCATGGATGTGAATGTCATGATATGGAGTTTTTTTAGTAAAACAGACTCGTTCCTGGATAGTTTCATAGTAGGTTCCCAATTAGGTTCACACCTGTGAAAGGTTGATGATGACATTGAACTTATAATTGATTCATAGGTTGAGTCACGGTTTGATTCATAAGCAAACTACCAATGAAATGGTTCTTCACAACTGTGAAAGGTAGTTCACAGGGGTGAAGATATTAAACTTGGTTTTTCTTATGTTTTAGCATGTGAATCAAGGTTGATTCGGTTTGGTTTGAGGTAGCATACCTTTGTTGTTCTGATTATTATATGGTATAAAAATGGACATATAGTTTTGTAACTATCCATTTTGTAAAACCTTTGGGCTAGTGTTTATCCTTATATTTATTGTATTTGGATTTTGTTATATTATAAAAGCATTTTAATTTATCTGATGTTTTAATTTTTATAAATCATTTTGGCCATGGTGCATTAAAGCTTTTAATTTAATGTGTTTTAAATCATATGCATTGTAAGTTTATTTCGAATAGTTGGGTTTATTTCTGATTATATTGAAAGGTATTACATTTAGTGCTATCAGAGCTTAGAATAGGAAAAGGTTGTATCACATATGCAAGTGTTGCCCTATATGAGTCTGATATGTGTTATTCTCTATTAATGTGTAGGTTAGAGAGCAAGGTAAGGAGAATGAATCTTATGATGTGGCTGAGAGTAATAGCCATTCGGATATAGAGGCTCACAATTAGCAGAGCCAAACTAGTGTTCATAGGTCGGGTGATGCCTCTCTTCCACATCAATCGACTACTAGTTAGACAGATCAGGCTCTGAATACTTTGATGTAGAATCTAACATTTCTTTTGCATCTATTGGTTTAGGCTATGCCACCAATGCCACCTCTACCATATCCTCCTTCACCACTTAAGCCAATAATGTAGATTGATAGGCTAATAAAATATTGGACTACATATTTTATTGGCAAGAAAGATGATGACCCCACAGTCATAAAGTATTAGTTGGAAAAGACAGATATGGTCTTCAATGAGCTTGATTATGCTTAGGAGATGTAATGCTCTCTTACCCTACTAATCGTTAATAGTGTATAAAAGTGCTACTAAACTCTTTTTTTTTTTTGTAAAAATAACAAATTATCAAATTATTGTATTATTATTATATTTTATATTTTCGATTTTATTATCAGCGTAATATTTCGTACTATATTTCTCTTTCTTTCTTTTTTTAAATATCATTTAAATATGTAACTAGTGATGTAAATATTCTAATTTAAAAGAACTCGTTCAGTAAAACATAATATTTAGAAATACATTTACTAATAATATCAAATATATAAATTACAAAATTCATTCCTTATAAATCATACATGCCATAAATTTACATCAAAACAAATTCTTAAAATTTAATTTTTACAATATAATTTCCAAAACATACAAAAAGAAAATAGACTACTGTAATATGATCTTGGAGTTCCCCTTATCTTCGGTTGCCCTAATGTCACAACTACGTCTATTTATCTACATGTGAAACACACGCGCTAAGCTACAATTATGTTATTAAGCATGCCAAAACATTTAAATAGCATCAAAACTATTTGCGTCATGCAAAAATATACAAATCATCAATTATAACATTTCATTCATTAAGCATGCTTGAAAATTGTTTATCAATAAAAGATATTCAATTTAAAATATCAATTTCATAATTTGCATTTTTTTATTTTATAGCCCACAATATTTTAGACCGAAATTAAACACTAGATACAAGATTTCTACTCTCTGGCAGTATACTCGACGCCTACATAATTATGTTATAATTTGGCATTTAATGCCTACATTTTCAATAACAACTCATTGCCTTTTTGATGCCTACATAATGTCGAACTCAACACTAATTCTTAGTACCAACGTAACTTCAACTCAACATTATGTCTTATTACCTACGTAAATTAAATGTCAACACTATTTTCTAGTGTCTATATTTCTAACCTTTTATTGGTATGCCAACTTATCCTAATTTCTAGTTTTCGACAAGATATTATAGGGCTTAATTATATTTGTTACCTTTATTATTATCTACATAAATTATGTAAGTAACACTAATATAAATTCCCTATAAATGCAATAATTTCCATTAAATATTTTACAACCTTATACTTGTTCATTTAATCATTATAACTATAATCAAATTTAATTAATATACTTTTTCTATAACAAACTTCCACAATCAATACATATATGCAAACTGCCCTATTATGGACAACATTTCTGCCTTATATTGCCCTGTATTTTTCATTCATTTTTAGATGCAATTTGGACAAGTGATAAAGGAATAAAATGTAGGTACATGTCTTATCTTTAATTTCCAACAAGAATCACATCAAATCGAGTTTTAACAAAAGTCATGAATTTTTCTCTAAGATACATTCATTCCAATCTACCCAGTATTTTATTGGATAGATTTCTAGTTTAATATTTGAGTCCATTTTGCACTTAATTTCAAACATATTCAGGTCCAATGGCCTAAATAAAAGTTGAAGCCTTATGTCTTAACTTTCCAATCCAATAAGAATTACTCAAAAATAATTTTCAGAACTCAAGTTATGATCAGAAAAGTAGACACTATTCATCCTTAAAATTTACCTTTTTTAATTGGAGTGGAATAATTGTGAATACTAAGCCTTCATCACCTCTTCATTTTCCCAAGTTGCCTCTTCAGAATTATGATTTCTCAACATAACTTTTATCAATGGTACCTTCTTCTTCCATAGCTCTTTTATTTCTCGAGTTAGAATTTCCACTGGCTCCTTTTCATAAGTTAGATTTGGCCGTATCTCTATAGGTTTTGCTGATATGATATGAGATGGATCTGATCGATATATTCTCAACATGGACACATGGAATATGTTATGAATTTTGTCTACCTGTAGTGGTAGAGCTAATTTGTACGCCATGGGACCTATGCGTTCAAGTACCTCGTATGGTCCAATGAACCTAGGACTCAACTTTCCCTTCTTTCCAAATTGGAAAATGCTTTTCCAATGTGAGACTTTTAAGAATACTTTATCACCAACTGTATACACAATATCCTTGGTTTTTAAATCTGTGTATGATTTCTGTCTATCAAGAGTAGCTTTTAGCCTATCTTATTACTCTCACTTTTTCCTCTGTCTGCTGCACTAGATTTGGACCCACTACTTTCTTTTCACTAAGCTCGGTAGAACATAGAGGCGTTCTACATTTCCTCCTTTACAAGGCTATATATAGTGTCATACCGATACTGGCTTGGTGACTATTATTATAGGCAAATTCTATCAATGGAAGATGTTTATCCCAACTGCTTTCAAATTCCATCACACAACTCCTCAACATATCTTCCAATATCTGTATGACCCTATCTGATTGTCATCTGTTTGTGGGTGGAAAGTTATGCTGAAATTGAGTCGAGTAGCCATGACTTGATGCAAACTTTTCCAGAATTGTGAAGTGAACCTCAGGTCTCGATCTGAAATGATTGAAATTGGCATACCATGCAAATGGATTATCTTATTAACATAGATCTCCGTCAAATGGTTAAGTGGATAATCCATCTTGATCAGTAGAAAATGAGCTAATTTGGTGAGTCAGTCCACCACTACCCATACAACATCATGCCTCTCTTGTGTCAAAGGCAATCCAAAAATAAAATCCATAGTAACTCTTTCACATTTCCTCTCTGGAAATTGAAATTGACTGTAATAATCCACTTAGTACTTGATGCTCAGCCTTCACTTGTTAACAAGTTAAACATCTAGTAGTATACTCTGTGATATCTCTTTTCATTCTTGGCCACAAGTAATATCCCTTCAAGTCATGATACATTTTGTTGCTTCCCGGGTGTATTGAAAAACTAACATTGTGAGGCTCTTTCAAAATATCTTGTTTCAATTATGGTATGTATGGCACACATAACCTGCCCTTATGCCTTAAACTCCCATAAGCTTCAATAGTAAATTATGGTTTTTCACCCACTATTCAAGAATCAATTCGCCTGAGCTTTGATACCACTAAATGTAGCGCTCCCTTACCCTACTAATCGTTAATAGTGTATGGAAGTACTACTAAGCTTTTGTTTTTGTAAAAATAACAAATTCTCAAATTATATTATTTTTATTATTATTATTATTATTTTTTATATTTTCGAGTTTATTATGAGCGGAATATTTCTTATTATATTTCTCTTTCTTTTTTTAAATATCATTTAAATATGTTACTAGTGATGTAAATATTTTGATTTAAAAGAACTCATTCAGTAAAGCATAATATTTAGAAATACATTTATCAATAATACCAAATATATAAATTACAAAATTCACTCCATAGAAATCCTACATGCCATAAATTTACATCAAAAGAAATTCTTAAAATTTAATTTTTACAATACAATTTCCAAAACATGCAAAAAGAAAATAGAATGTCACAGCTACGATTATTTGTCTATGCATGAAACACACGCGCTAAACTACTAGCTTAATGGTATATTTGACAATTATCCAATAATTATACAAATATTTATAAAGTAAAATTTAGAAACTACAATTAATTTTCTAAGCGTGCCAAAACATTTAAATAGTATCAAAATTATTTGCGTCATGCAAAAATATACAATACAACAATTATAACATTTCATTCATTAAGCATGCTTAAAAATTGTTTATCAATACCTGACATTCAATTTAAAATATCAATTTAATAATTTAAATGTTTTGTGTTTGATAGCTCATGACATCTTAGACCGAAACTAAACACTGGATACATGGTTTCTGTTTTTTGATAGTATACTCGGTGCCTACATAATTATATTATAACTTGGCATTTAACGCCTATATTTTTAATAACAACACAACACCTTTTTGGTGACTACATAATTTTGAACTAAATAATATTTCTTAGTGCCTACGTAATTTCAACTATGCATTATCTTTTAGTGTGTACGTAAATTAAATCTCAACACTATTTTCTAGTGCCTACATTTCTACTCTTTTATTGGCACGCCAACTTATCCTAATTTCTAGTTCTCGACAAGATATTATAGGTTTTAATTATATTTGTTACCTTTATTATTATTATTTATATAAATTATGTAGGTAATACTAATATAAATTCCCTATAAATGCAATAACTCCCATTAAATATTTTACAACCTCTTGCTTGCTAATTTAATCATTATAACTATAATAAAATTCAAATAATATATTTTTCGATCACAAACTTCCACAATCAATACATATATGCAAGCTGCCCTATTCTGGACAGTATTTCTGCCTTATATTTTCCTGTATTTTTCATCTATTTTTAGATAGAATTTGGATAAGTGATAAACTAGCAAAATGTAGGTACATGTCTTATCTTTAATATTGAACTAAAATCACATTAAACTGAATTTTTTAGCAAAAGTTATAAATTTTTCTCTAAGATACGTTCATTCCAATCTCCCCATTATTTTACTGGACAGATTTCTAGTTTGAACCTTCAGTCCATTTTGTACTTAATTGAAGGCATATTCAGGTCTAATAGTCTAAATAAAAGTTGAAGCCCTATATTTCCAACCCAACAGGAATTACTCAAAAATCATTTCCAGAACTCAAGTTATAACCAGAAAAGTAGACATTGTTCATCAGACGAATTTTCCAGCACTTCAATAAATTCCTACAATTTCCATTTTCATGCATCAACCTCATATTCAAATTTTTATTTCCACATTCATGGCATTATTTAATCAAAATATCAAGAATTACATGCATAATTAAACATAATATCACAAAATCAAAAATCACATTTTCCATATTAAATGTTTGCCAAATGTACATACCTCAAAAATCTACTTCACTTCACTTTTCTCTTCCTCCTAGTTAGCTTTCTCCTGGCCCTAACTTCCTTTTTGATTTTTAAAATGACCAAAGTCTTCCTTCTCTTTTTCTCTTCTTTTCTTCTTTGCTCTTCCTTAGATTAGCTCACTTTGCTTCACTTCTTTGATGATCTTGCCTAAATCTCACTTTTTTTCCATCTAATCTTAGCTTTGATTGAAGAAAAAAAAAAGAACAAAAGGGGAGGAGAGTCACGGCCACAAGGAGAAGAAGAGAGTTTGTTTGGTTTGTTTAAGATGAGGAAGAAGAAAAATAAAGGCAAAAAGGTGAAAGTTGACTTTTATAGTTAGATTAGGTGGATGATTAAGATTAATAGATAATCTTGTCCCCCATTGATCCATTAATTTAAAACAATGTTACTTTATTTTAATTCGAAGAATATTCATTTCCTTAGATAATGAATATTCCATTTTTGTGCCTTCTAAATAAATATGTGCAAAAAATACTGCAATTTCAATTTCATTCAGCAAAAAATTATTTTTTTCCAAATTTTAATTCCAAAATTCGAAATTCTCAATTAATAATATCCAAAATATTTTTCTCATACCTTATTATTATTTTATTTTATTTTTTCATTTTCAAATTTAGATCCTAATCAGTTAGGTGTGCCAGATTTCGATCAACCGCGACTGTAGCCTAAATTATCGGGCATTACAATTTTTCCCTTCTAAAAAACTTTTCATACTCAAAACTTACCTTTTTAAATAGAGTGGAATAATTGTGGATACTGATCCTTCATCACCTCTTCATTTTCCCAAGTCACATCTTCTGAATTATGATTTTTCCACATAACCTTTACCAATGATACCTTCTTGTTCCGTAGCTCTTTCATTTCTCAAGTTAGAATTTCGTATCTCTATAGGTTCTGCTGATATGATATGAGATGGATCCAATTGATATCTTCTCAACATGGACAAATGGAATACATTGTGAATTTTTTCTAACTCTAGTGGTAGAGCTAATTTGTATGCCACGAGACCTATGCGTTCATGTAACTCGTATGGTCTAATGAACCTAGGACTTAACTTTCCCTTCTTTCCAAATTAGAAAATCCTTTTACAATGTGAGACTTTTAAGAATACCTTATCACCAACTGTATACTCAATATCCCTCATTTTCTGTCTATCAGCAGCAGCTTTTAGCCTATCTCTTACTACTCTCATTTTTTCCTCTTATCTACTGTACTAGATATGGAACCACTACTTTCTTTTCACTAAGCTCGGTCCAACAAAGAGGTGTTCTACATTTCCTCCCATACAAGGCTTTATATGGTGCCATACCGATACTGGCTTGGTGACCATTATTGTAGGCAAATTCTATCAATGGAAGATGTTTATCCCAACTTCCTTCAAATTCCATCACACAACTCCTCAACATATCTTCCAATATCTATATGACCCTCTTATATTATCCATCTGTTTGTGGGTGGAAAGTTGTGCTAAAATTGAGCCGAGTACCCATGAATTGATGCCAAATTTTCCAGAATTGTGAAGTGAACCTCGAGTCTCGATCTGAAATGATTGAAACTGGCACACCATGTAAACGGATTATCTCATTAACATAGATCTTTGGAAAATGGTTAAATGCATAATCCATCTTGATCGATAAAAAATGAGCTGATTTAGTGAGCTAGTCCACCACCACCCATACTGCATCATGCCTCTCTTGTGTCCAAGGCAACCTAGAAATAAAATCCATTGTAACTCTTTCACATTTCCACTATGGAATTGAAATTGACTGTAATAATCCACTTGGTAATTGATGTTTAGCCTTCACTTGCTAACAAGTTAAACATCTTGTAGTATACTATGTGATATCTCTTTTCATTCCTAGCTACCAGTAATATGTGTTCAAGTCATGATACATTTTGTTGCTTCCCGGGTGCATTGCGTAAATAACATTGTGATGCTCTTTCAAAATATTTTGTTTCAATTTTGGTATGTCTGACACACATAACTTGCCCTTATGCCTTAAACTCCCATCTACTTCAATAGTAAATTCTGGTTTTTCACCCTTTTTACCATTTTAAAGATTTCCTTTAATTTCATGTCTTGCTTATGATTGTCCTTTACTTATTGAATAAATGTGGGTTGAATCCGCAATTATGCCAAAATAATATATATAAATTATTTACTATTTCATTTTTTTTGTTATTTAATCTTATTCATTTAATAAACTAAGTTTTAACGTTTACCTGTCAGAGTTTTTCTACTCAGAGCGTCAGCTACCGCATTGGCCTTACCCGACTGATAATTAATGACACAATTGTAGTCTTTGATTAATTCTGGCCATTGCCTCTATCTCAAATTGAGTTCCTTTTGTGAAGGCAAATATTTTAGACTTTCATGGTCTGTATAGATATAACATGGCTCGCCATACAGGTAGTGTTGCCATATTTTCAATGAAAACATAATGGCTGCTAGTTCCAGATCATGTGTCAGATAATTTCTCTCATGAGACTTCAGTTGTCTAAAAGTATAAGCGATCACTTTGCCTTATTGCATTAGTACGCAGCCCAAATCATTAAGGGAAACATCATTGTACACCACATAATCTTTTTTCACAGTAGGCTTGTCAACACTGGTGCCTCTTTCAACATTTTCTTCAACTTATCAAAACTAGTCTGCCACCGGTCTATCCACTCAAATATGGTCTCCTTTCTAAGCAATTTTTTCAGTGGTGAGGCTATCATTGAAAATCCTTTCACAAATCTCCAATAATAACCAACCAAACTAAGAAAAATTCTCACCTCTGTCATATTCTAAGGTGGTTTCCAATTGAGGATTGCCTCTCCCTTACTGAAGTCGACTCTGATCACATCAACTGTGACAATATGCCCTAAAAAGGCCACTTCATCTAACCAGAATACACATTTCGACAACTTCGCATATAATCGATTATCTCTCAAGGTATGAAAGACAATACGAAGATGTTGATCATGTTTCTCTCTGCTTCTGGAGTACAACAGGATATCATTTATGAACACCACCATGAACTGGTCCAAATAAGGCCTAAAGATTCTATTCATTAGATCCATAAATGTTGTTTGGGCATTCGTCAGTCCAAAAGGCATTACTAAGAACTCATAATGACCATACCGAGTCCTAATGTTGTCTTTGAAATATCTGATTCTCTAATTCTCAATTGGTGATAACCTGATATGAGGTCAATTTTAGAAAATACCTCTACTTCTTTCAACTGATCAAACAAGTCATCTATTCTTGGCAAGGGATATATGTTCTTAATTTTCATCTTGTTCAACTGACGATAATCAATACACAAACAAAAGGTGCCATCTTTTTTTTCACAAATAGAACTGGAGCACCCCAAGGTGAGATGTTGGGGTCTGATAAACCCTTTCTCGAACAACTCTTGCAATTGCACTTTTAATTCATCAGCTCAGCATGTGTCATTTTATAGGGAGTGATCAATATCGAGGCTATGCCTGGCAAAACATTCATGGCAAACTCTATCTCCCTGACAGGTGGTAACCCTGGCAAGTCCTCAGGGAAGATATCTGGATATTCACATACCGTAGAAATCTCCCTAAGATCTAGGCTCAGTTTTTTGGTATTTACAATATGTACCAAAAAAGCTTCACATCCCTTTTTGATAAGCTTACGTGCCTTTGTAACATAAATGACATTAGTCAAGTAAGGTCGGCTCTCACCCAAGACAATCACGTTATCCTACCCTGAATTATTGAAAGTCACTCTCCTATACTAACAATCCACCATTGCCCTATGTTGAGTTAACCAATCTGTTGCCCAGATATTAAGCCAAGAAGGGGGGGTTGAATTGGAGTTTCAAAAATTAAACTTTAAAGTGCGGAAATAAAAATTAATTTAAGGAGGGATAGAGACACAAGGATTTTTATAGAGGTTCGGGTGTTAACAAACCCTACTCCTCTCCTCAATCACAATTGGGAGTTTCACTAACACACTAAGTGTTACAATGGAGTTTTACAAGCTCACTCCCAACTATGGTGTTTCTCACAATGGCTCACACCTAACCCAAAAATCCCTTGTGTTTTAATGGCTCACACAATAACCAATTCCTTGTATTTTACAGGCTCACACAAACAACCTTTTATCTTGTGTTTTACAAGCTCATACAAACAACCTGTTATCTTATGTTTTACAGGCTCACACAAACAACCTTTACTTTGTGTTTTAAAGGCTCACACAACTAACCCTTACAAGTGTTCTACTCTTAATCCAGAAATACCCAAAACTCACTTGAGTAATAAATGATTATAGAGAGAAACACTCACAAATCTTTATTACTTAGTAAATGATGACCAAAAAGATTTTTACAGAGAATAGATATTGGTTCTCAAAGTATTGAATGTACAAATTGCTTGTAAGAAGCTTATGATTCAAAGTATTTGCTATCCTCTTGTACTGAATGCATAAATGACTTCCATTTATATTCCCTTGGCTGATTATAGTCGTTAGGGTGCATTTAATATGAAACTAGACATTGTACCAACCAAATAATCACGCCTGATATTTTTCTCTTTCATCCTTCACGGGCGTGACTATGTTTGTCACGGGCGTGATTGAAGTGATGACCTTGGTCATGAAACTCTCTAGACAGTTTTGAAACATTGTATCACGAGCGTGACAAACTTCCCAGTCGTGATCCAAGTGGTGACTTTGGTCGTGAAGCTCTCTGGATGAAAATGTCATGCACATTCACAGGTGTGACATTATAATTCACAGGCGTGACTTAAAAGTACATTTCACGGTTTGTGTCTTCCTTCATGGCCGTGAACTTCAAATGTTGGTTTTGGTAACGGTTAGCTTTGTCACGGGCGTGAACATGCTACTTCCTTAATTTTGTCTTTCAAGGATTATTCTTCCAATATCCATTCTTGCTATTTTGTTCCATACCCTGTTTAATAGACTTAGAAAACAAGTATGTTAAATACAATATTGTCATTTTATTTGTTATCATCAAAATGACAAAAATACCCCTCAAGGTTTAACAATAGACCTTACCATGTCTAACAAGGTTCGGTTTCTTCTTTCAGCCACACAATTGTGTTGTGGATGTAAGGTGGAGTCCATTGAGATTAAATCCCATTATCCCTAAGATAATCTAGAAACTCTTGGCTTAAGTATTCACCTTCTCGATCTGATCGAAGTGTTTTAATACTTTTGCCAAGTTGTTTCTCTACTTCATTTATGAATTCTTTGAACTTTTCAAAAGCTTCAGATTTGTATCTCATAAGATACACGTATCCATATCATGAGTAGCCATCGATAAAAGTAATGAAGTAGATGAAACTACCTCTAGCGTGTGTAGACATTGGACCACATACATCTGAATGTATTAAGTCTAAAAGTCCATTAGCACGTTCACCCTTTCCCTTAAAGGGTAATTTAGTCATCTTGCCTAGTAAACAAGATTCACATGTGTCATATGATTCATAATCAAATGACCCCAAACTACCAATTTTGTGTAGCTTAGCCATGCGTTTCTCACTTATATGACCAAGACGACAATGCCATAAATAAGATGATTTCAACATATCTTGTTTTTGCCTTTTATTATCATTGATATTTAAAATTGGATTTGACATATCTAATATGTATATTCCATTGCATAATGTACCATTAGCATAAAGAATTGTATTCAACATAATAGAACAACAATTGTTACTAAAAGCTAAAAGAAAACCATCTTTATTTAGACTTGAAACATAAATAATGTTTTTAGTCAAACAGGTACATAATAGCAATTCTCCAAATTTAATATAAGCCCACTAGGGAGGGTCAATACATATGTTCCTATAGCTAATGCAGCAACCCTTGCTCCATTTCCAACGCGTAGGTCTGACTCTCTCTTATTGAGCTGTCTTCTGTTCCTTAGGCCCTGCATATCAGTGTATATGTGTGAGCCACAACCGGTATCTAATAGCCATATATTATTATTGGAAACAATATTAATTTCAATGACAAAAATACCTGAAGTAGATGGGGCATCAGATGCCTTCTTCTTTAAGGACTCCAAGTAAGCCTTGCAGTTTCTCTTCCAATGGCCATATTTGCCACAATGGAAGCATGTCCCTTTTGGAGCAATCTCTTTGGCCTTTTTCTTGGCCACGCCTCCCTTAGTCTTCATGGACTTCTTCTTCTTCTTAAGGTTCTTCCTTTTAGAACTTGAAGAGTCCACCAGCATCACAACCTTACTGTCCTTCTTGACAGATGGCTCAGCTGTTTCAAGCAAGTTAATCAGCTCAGGAATAGTGGTAGAGATTTAGTTCATCCTATAGTTAAGCACAAAATGTGAATAACTATCAGAAAAACCGGTTAGAATTAAGTCAATACTTAATTCATGGTCCATCACAAATCCCAAGGTGGCCAACCTCTCAATATAGCCATTCTTCTTCAATGCTTATTGCACTGGAGATGTCCCCTTAACCATTTTAGTGTGGAAGAGCAACCTTGAATTTTCGAACCTTTCGGAACGTGCTTGCTCATCAAAAAGCTCTCTTAGATGGTATACTATGAAATTAGCATCCATAGCCTCAGGCTGCTTTTGCAACTCAGCTGACATAGTAGCAAGCAGAAATAAAAGATTAATTTTAGGAGGGATAGAGAGAATTTGACACAAGGATTTTATAGAGGTTTGGGTGTTAACAAACCCTACTCCTCCCCCCAATCGCAATTGGGAGTTTCACTAACACACTAAGTGTTACAAAGGAGTTTTACAAGCTCACTCCCAACTATGGTGTTTCTCACAATGGCTCACACCTAACCCAGAAATCCCTTGGGATTTAATGGCTCACACAATAACCAATTCCTTGTGTTTTATAGGCTCACACAAATAACCTTCACTTTGTGTTTTTACAGGCTCGCACAAAAACCTTTTGATTTGTGTTTTGAGGCTCACACAACTAACCCTTACAAGTGTTCTACTTTTAACCCAAAAATACCCAAAGCTCACTTGAGTAAAGATTACAGAGACAACCACTTATAAATCTTAATTGCCCAATAAATGAAGAACAAAAAGATTTTTACAGCGAATAGATTTTGTTCTCAAAGTATGAATGTATAAATAGCTTGTAATAAGATTTTGATTCAAAGTAATTGCTATTCTACTGTTATTCACTTCATTCTCTTGTTCTTAATGCATAAATGACTTCCATTTATACTCCCATGATTGAATATAGCTATTGGGGTGCATTAAATACGAAATTAGTCGTTGTACTAACCAAATAATCGCGCCTAACATTTTTCTCTTTCATTGTTCACGGGCATGACATTTCTTCCCAAGCCGTGACTGAAGTCGTGACCTTAGTCATGAAGCTCTCTGGAATGCTTTAACATATTGAGTCACGGGCGTGACATACTCATTCACGGGCATCACAAACTTCCCAGTTGTGATCTAAGTGGTGACTTTGTTCGTGAAGCTCTCTGGATGAAAATGCATGAACATTCACGGGGGTGACATATTTATTCATGAGGGTGACTGAAATGTCCACTTCACGGTTTGTTCTTCCTTCATAGCCGTGAACTTCAAATGTTGGTTTAGGTAACGGTTAGCTCCTTTCACGGGCGTGACACAGAGAGTCACGACAGTGAACATGCTACTTCCTTAATTTTGTCTTTCAAAGATTATTCTTCCAATCTCCATTCTTGCTATTTTACTTCATGTCCTGTATAATAGACTTCGAAAACAAGTATGTTAAATACAATATTGCTATTTTATTTGTTATCGTCAAAATGACAGAAATACCCCTCAAGGTTTAACAATCTCCCCCTTTTTGATGGTGACAAATAATCTAGCAATATGTGATTTTGAGAAGTCTCCCCCTCAAAATATACTTAGGATAAAAAATTTATAATGTGCAAGAATAGTAAAGAATGATGTAGCATAGAAATAGACTTAACTAGTTTTTAAGTATATGCAAGTTATATGAGAAGTATATCCAATATATACCATAACTCCTTTTTAAGGCATGAAGTATATGTAAGGTATACTTAAGGTATATCTGGCATATTTATTTTTGTAACTTGCATTAAGGTATGTGCAAAGTATACTTAAGGTATATCTAATGTATATAAAGCTCAATTTCTCAATTTTATACTTTGCATATGAATTTTTTGAATCAAGGTTTATAATCCCTTTTAATTTATTTCAATGCCAATGCATTTTTTGATTCAAAATTCATTTACCTTAATATATATTACTAGTTTCTCCTTAAATTGCTAGTTTGATACCATTTTCCCTATAATATATTGCTAGTTTTCTCCCCCTTTTGTCATCAATCAAAAAAAGATAGAAAGATATCAATGAGATAAGTAAAAGCAAATACATTAATTAAAGGAAAAGATACAAACAAAGTTAAATGTTCAGAAAGGAAATTGAAATTTTCCTACACAACAACAAACATAAAATAAGAAATAAACATGCAAAACAAGCAAATTTAGGCTACACTCTAGCCTAACTCCTAGCCGGACATCCTATCATGAAGCCTAGCTACTTCAGCCTCAAGGTTGTCCATCAGAGACTCCATGAAGTCTTTGAGGTTCTCCAACCTCTCATCCATTAAAGTCTGCAGCTGCTCAAAACGTGATGCCATGAGGTCAACCACCTGCTATGCTAAAGTCGGTGTGGAAGCCGAGGACTGTCCAATGTCCTACTCAGCTACTGGAGGTACTTCCTCAACCCGAGCCCTCTTCTTCTGCTGGACTCCCTGGAGGCCTGCTTTAAAGTCCTCCGTGTCATTATCTTCCCAGATGATCTCCCCAGCAGTGTCAGTGAAGTGATAGAAGATATTGTTCTGGAAAATGATTCTGACAGGCGCTCCCATCTTGATGAAGGATTCGACATCCAAATGATCTCAAGGATGTCCAGGGATGAGGTTGAAGTGATGCTCATCTAGTTTCAGATACTCAAGCTTCACTGCTATGTGGGTGACATATGCACCAATCAAGATATCTCTAGTAGGCTTGGTGGCAATGGAGAGAAGATGGTTTGCAAACCATCTAGAAAGTGCCACTATGAGTCCTCTGCGAGCCATTTCAAAGAGGAAGAGCTCTGATTTCCTGGTAGTCCTATTGCTTTCTCCCCTAGCGAATATGCTATAGGTTAGGAACCTATTCAAATACTTGTGCACTGGGGACCTGAGATGTGTGCTATTTGTCTTCTTGACATCCTAGCTGTAATCGGTGCCAAAGTGTGTCCAAGCTCGAGGGGCAGAGAATTCTACCTCAGTATCATTCAGGATGCCATCAAATGGTAGACTGAACAATTCCCAAAATTTGATGGCACTGAGGGTGTCGGGATTGTTGCAAAGTTGGAATTTCACCACTCCAGTTGGTGAAACCTGCAAGATGCTGAGGAATTCCAGTGTTGGCTCCCTCAAGGTTGGCTGGTGAATTTTCACAAAATCTTTCAGATGACAGGCTTGTAGTTGCTCTGTCATAGCCGTCTCGAGCCCGAGACTTTGGACTGTCTGCCATTCGAAGGAACTCGATGACAGTAGAGGTCTCTTTTTCAAAGTTGAGTATCGAGGATGGCATTGCTCCAGAATGCGGTTCATGAGGTAATCTGCATAACTCCTAGGAGCATGGGACTTCTTTCTCTTTTCCTTGGATGAAGCAGTCTCCATTTGTTTTGAAGAAATCGGTTTGTGATGGATTGGGAAGAATTTTGACAAAAAAAGTTTTTCTATGAAAAACCCTAGCAATATATGATTTTTTATGAAGATTTGAACTTTTAGTGGTATTTATAGGAAACGTTTGAGTCTTGGGGGTCGGAATCTTCAATGTCTCAATGAATATGTGTAAATGAGAGCGGTTTTGGGAGTTGTAGAGTTAAAATGAAAAATATAACCGGTTGTTCTTTTATATACTCGCTACATTCATGGGCGTGAAGTGGGTGTTCACGGGTGTGAATGGTCGTGTTCACGGTTTGCTGAAGGAGTGTTCCACCTATGAATGAAGCTGAGAATAAGTTTACAGGTGTGATCTTTGAATCTCACGGGCGTGAATGATCATCCGTCATGGGGGTGAACCAATAGTCACGGGTGTGAAATGTTGAATTTCACTACATAGGCCCGTGAAGCAAGCCATGACTCAACGCATGAAAGCCTCTATGAGTTCACGGTTTGCTTCACGGGAGTGAATGAAGCTGTGAAAATAAGCTTCACCACTTGAAGCCATGAACCATGTCGTGAACCAAGTCATGAACCAAGTTGTGAACGACACTGCCTCTTTTGGCCATTTAAGTCACGGGAGTGACTCCCCTAAAATTTTCATCAAATAAAATTAAGTCCTAAAACAAGACTAAATCATTTCAACAAAGATTTTATTCCTTAAAACATAAATTTTCATCAAAATTTCTATCTTATGTCTTGTGATATAAATTAAAATCATCAATTAAAATTTCATAATTTAGCAATCACAAGGTTAATCCATCAATCATACCAAGTTCTCTTCTAATGAAATTAAATCTTTCCTCATTTAGAGACTTAGTGAAAATATCTGGTAATTGATTTTTTGAGCTTATAAATTCTAATGCAACATCTCCATATTGAACATGATCTCTAATAAAATGGTGTCTAATGTCAATATGTTTACTTCTTGAATGTTGTATAGGATTCTTTGAAAGATTTATGGCACTTGTATTGTCACATTTAATAGGTATATGATTCATTTCATGACCATAGTCCTTAAGTTGTTGTTTCATCCAAAGAATTTGAGTACAACAACATCCAGCTACTACATATTCTGCTTCAGCAGTTGAGAGAGCAACTGAAACATGTTTCTTTCTAAACCAAGAAACGAAGCATTCTCCGATGAAGTGACAAGTACCTGAAGTGACAAGTAGTTGAAGTAATTTTCCTATCTAAAAGACTACCAGCATAGTCTACATCTGAATATCCTATAATATAAAAGGATGAATTCCTAGGATACCATAAACCTAGATGCAAAGATCCATGTAAATATCTTAATATTCTTTTTACTGCATTTAAATGAGATTCTTTAGGACATGATTGAAATCGTGCACACAAGCAAACACTATACATTATATCGGGTCTAGAAGCAGTGAGATATAAAAGTGATCCGATCATACCTCTATAAAGCTTTTCATTAATGCTCTTACCCTTTTCATCCTTGTCCAATTTTGTTGATGTGCTCATAGGAGTCTTGGCATTCTTGCATCCTTCCATACCAAATTTCTTGATTAAATCTTTGGCATATTTGGATTGGTTGATGAATATGCCCTCATTGCTTTGCTTTATTTGTAGACAAAGGAAATACTTAAGCTCTCCCATCATGCTCATTTCAAATTCCTTAGTCATACACTTAGCAAATTCTTGACAAAGCAACTCATTAGTAGAACCAAATATTATATCATCAACATAAATTTGAACAATCAGTATATCATGCTTATGCTTTTTGATGAATAATGTAGTGTCAACATTTCCCTTTGTAAAGCTATTTTCTAACAAAAAACAACTTAGCCTCTCATACCAAGCTCTTTGAGCTTGTTTTAAACCATACAAAGCTTTTGAAAGTTTAAAAACATGATTTGGCAAATCATAGCTTTCAAAACCTGGTGGTTGTTCTACATACACTTTTTCATCTATATAACTATTTAGAAATACACTTTTCACATCCATTTGGAAAAGTTTTAAATTCATGTGACATACATATGCTAAAAGTATTCTTATGGCTTCTAATCTAGCTACAGGTGCATATGTTTCATCATAATCTATACTTCTTCCTGATTATATCCTTTTTCAACTAATCTAGCCTTGTTCCTGGTTATTAAACCTTGTTCATCTAATTTGTTTCTAAATACCCATTTGTGACCTATGATTTGATGATCCTTGGGTCTAGGTACTAGGGTCCATACCTTATTTCTCTCAAATTGGCTGAGTTCCTCTTGCATGGGAATTACCCAACTTTCATCATTAAGAGCCTCATCAATATTTTTAGGCTCAATTTGTGAAATAAAAGCAATGTCAGTGACTAGATGTTTGAAATGAGATCTAGTACTTACTCCCCTTGAGAGATCACCAATGATTTGCTCTTTTGGATGATCTTTCATCATTCTCCATTCTTTTGGAAGTTCTTGTTCATTTTCTTCTTGATTTTGAGGTAGAGAATCATTTTGATGTAAATCTTCTTGATCATTTTCTTCTTTCCCATTTCCAATATCAAGTCTTTCCATATTACCTACAACATCATCAAGAGCACTACCTTTCACAAGATCAAGTCTACTAGATTCATTAAAAACAACATACATTAATTCTTCAACCATTTGTAATCTTTTATTAAATACTCTATATGTTTTGCTAGTTGTAGAATATCCTAAAAAGATACATTCATCAGACTTAGAGGCAAATTTTCCAAGATTGTCCTTAGTGTTCAATATAAAACACTTGCATCCAAATACTCTAAAGTATGATATTAAGGGTTTTCTTCCATTCCATAGCTCAAATGAGGTTTTGTTTAAAAAATGTCTTTTGAAAACTCAATTTGAAATATAACATGCAGTGTTTGTGGCTTTTACCCAAAAATAAGTTGGTAATTCATATTCATTGAGCATTGTTCTAGCCATTTCAATTAAATTTCTATTTTAACTTTCACCTACCCCATTTTGTTGAGGTGTCCTAGGAGATGAGAAACTATGTGAAATGCCATGTTCAAGACAAAAACTTTCAAAGTTTTCATTTTCAAATTCTTTCCCATGATCACTTCTTATTTTTGAAATACAATACCCTTATTCATTTTGAACTCTTTTAGCAAAGTTTTTGAAATTTTCAAAAGCATCACTCTTTTGAGCTAAGAAAATTACCCAAGTAAATCTAGAGTAATCATCTACGATGACAAATGCATAATGTTTTCCTCCTAAGCTAGCAATTCTAGTAGGTCCAAACAAGTCTAAATGCAGGAGTTGAAGAGGTTTTGAAGTACTTACTATGTTTTTGGCTTTGAAGGATGACTTGTGTTGTTTTCCTCTTTGGCAAGGATCACGTGTCTTGCCTTTTTCATATTTAACTCTTGGCAGTCTTTTTACTAGTTCTCCTGTGCTGAGACTTTGTATTAAGTCCATGTTAGCATGACCAAGTCTTCTATGCCACAGCCACGATTCATCACTAGTAGTCACAAGACACTTAGAGGAATGGTTAGATAGTTCATGTAAGTTTATTATGTATGTATTGATATCTCTATTTCCTTTAAATATCTCTTGACCATCGATAGAGATCACAAGACATTCATTGGAAGTAAAGATTACTCTGTTTCTTTTTATCACATAATTGACTTACACTTAAGAAGTTATGTTTCAAGCCATCAACAAGTAAGACATCTTTAATAAAAGTAGTACCATTAATACCGATAGAACCAATGCCAATTACCTTACCCTTTGCATTGTTTCCACAGGTAACTTTACCTCCATCAATACTTTTGATTTCATTGAAAAGTTCTTTATCTCCTGTCATATGCCTTGAGCCTCCACTATCTACTAGCCAATCATTTTTGTTTATTGTGGACTTGAGGCATACCTATAGAATCACAATTCAAGTATGATTTTTAGGTACCCAAATGAGTTTGGGTCCTTGGGGGTTAGCACATGAAGGTTCCCAAAGAGCTTGTGCTATCCAGCAATATTTATTTACGTGACCCTTTTTCATACAATTATTACATTGTTTTGGTCTAAATTTATTTTTTAGTCCTACAATATATTTGAATGTCATAATTCTATTAGACTGATTTTCAGAACAATGGCATGCACTATCATGATTAATTTGCATTTTTCTAGATGCATTCTTCTTATACATAAAGGCATGATTATTCTTTTTATGTAAAGAAGGTTTAACATGCTTATTTCTTGGTGTTGTTCTAGCAGGTGTGGTGATGTGAGGTTCTTTAGACTTAACAAATATGGTTTTGTGAGAAATGATGATGTGTCCTTAAATCCTAGACCATGTCTAATTAACGGTGATCTTTGAGACACAATGAGAGTATCTAAGCTCTCTTTACCTTTGTAAAATTTAGAAATGGAATTTCTAAGTTCCTCAACTTCATTTTTCAAAGTATTATTTTCTTTTAGCAAGGAGGTTGTTGAGGGTCTTGATGAGTATTCATCTAATGACTTTTGGAGAGATTCATTAGATGATTTAAGCTTTATGTTTTCCTTTTCTAAACCATCTATCTTATTTTTTAAATTATAGATATTATTTCTATAAGTACTAAATTTAGTTCTATATTTTTCTAATTCTAGATTTAATTCTTCTATTAGGCTTTGCTCATCATCATCATCATCACTATCATCATCATTATCATCACTATCATCATTATTCAAAGAGTATGTGTGTAGTGATCTTACCTTATTTGAGACATGATCTTCGATAGCCATGAAACATAGGTTGTCCTCTTCACTTTCATTATCATCTTTTTCACTTGAAATAATACTAAATTTGTCATCCCATGTGGCTTTGTGACCTTTCTACCCAATGTCTCTTTGGTATTTTCTCTTATGCTTCTTGAGCCTTGGACATTCTGGTTTGATATTTCCTTTCTTTCCACACTCATAGCACTTTACCTCTTCCTTACTTCTTTGTGTGTCATTAGAAGTTTGTTTGAGGTTTCTATGCCTGACTTTTCTAGAGTTGCTCATTTTCTTCTCAATGATTCTTTTGAATCTCCTTGAAAGCATAGCAATGTCCTCATTTTCATCATCACTCATTTCTTCACCTTCTTCACTTTCTTCTTGAGATTTTTAAGCAGAGGCTTTTAGTGCTAAGGGCTTTCTTTTCTCTGGCTCTGCTTCAAGCTCTCTATCTCTCTTCACTGCCATCTCATGTGTGAGGAGTTTTCCAATCAGCACATCAGTATTCAAGATGCTCATATCTTCATTTGCTTCTTTTATGCCAGCAACGTTTGAGCCATAGTCTTTAAGAGGAAGACTTTTCAGGATTTTGTTGTTTACATCCTCCAAACTCAGATGTTTCCCAAGTTTCCTCATTCCATTTATAATGGCTAGAAGACGGTTGGTCATATCATTGATTGAGTCATTGGATTTCATCTTGAAGAGCTCATATTCTGAGGTTAGAAGTTGAATCTTCTTGGATTTGACTTGCTTAGTTCTTTCATGATAATTCTCTAATGTCTTCCATATGCTGTATGTTGTTGGGCAATGTTGTATTCTCCCACATTATTCAATAGATAATGAGCTTGATAGGATTGTCATTGCCTTTTTGTTTTTGAAATTTGCTCTCCTTTGAGGCTCTGTCCAATCATCTCTTAATAGGATTTCTTCTTCACCATCAGCTCCTCTTCTGGTTAGTGGTGTCCATTCTTTTCGTACACTATCCCAGACTTCAATTCCTTCACTATCCAAGTATGTCTCCATTCGAAATTTCCAATGGGCATAATTTGCTCCATCAAAGTAAGGTTTGAGACTTTGGAATCCTTCACTGGCCATAGTTTAATCTTTTCTAGCGCTTTTTAGGCTTCGATGCTAGACAAAGCTCTGATACCAATGGTTGCCCAGATATTAAGCCAAGAAGGGGGGTTAAATTGGAGATTAAAAATTAAACTTTAAAGTGCAGAAATAAAAGATTAATTTTAGGAGGGATAGAGAGAATTTGACACAAGGATTTTATAGAGGTTCGGGTGTTAACAAACCCTACTCCTCTCCCCAATCGTAACTGGGAGGTTCACTAACACACTAAGTGTTACAATGGAGTTTTACAAGCTGTCTCCCAACTATGGTGTTTCTCACAATGGCTCACACCTAACCCAGAAATCCCTTGTGTTTTAATGGCTCACACAATAACCAATTCCTTATGTTTTACAAGCTCACACAAACAACGTTCACTTTGTGTTTTTACAGGCTCACACAAAAACCTTTTAATTTGTGTTGTGAGGCTCACACAACTAACCCTTACAAGTGTTCTACTCTTAACCCAAAAATACCCAAAGCTTACTTGAGTAAAGATTACAGATAGAACCACTTACAAATCTTAATTGCTCAATAAATGAAGAGCAAAAAGATTTTTACAAAGAATAGATTTTGTTCTCAAAGTATGAATGTACAAATAGCTTGTAATAAGATTTTGATTCAAAGTAATTGCTATTATATTGTTATTCTCTTCATTCCCTTGTTTTTAATGCATAAATGACTTATATTTATACTCACATGGCTGAATATAGCCGTTGGGGTGCATTAAATATGAAACTAGCCATTGTACCAACCAAATAATCGCGCCTGACATTTTTCTCTTTCATTATTCATGGGCGTGACTATGTTTGTCATGGGCGTGACATTTCTTCCCAAGCCGTGACTGAAGTGGTGAACTTGGTCGTAAAGCTTTCTGGAATGTTTTGACATATTGAGTCACAAGCGTGACATACTCATTCATGGGCGTGACAAACTTCCTAGCCGTGATCCAAGTGGTGACTTTGGTCGTGAAGCTCTCTGGATGAAAATGCATGAACATTCACGGGATTGACATATTTATTCACGGGGGTGACTGAAATGTCCACTTCACGGTTTGTTCTTCCTTCATGGTTGTGAACTGCAAATGTTAGTTTAGGTAACGGTTGGCTCCTTTCACAGGCGTGACACAGAGAGTCACAGCAGTGAACATGCTACTTCCTTAATTTTGTCTTTCAAGGATTATTCTTCCAATCTCCATTCTTGCTATTTTAATTCATGTCCTGTATAATAGACTTAGAAAACAAGTATGTTAAATACAATATTGCTATTTTATTTGTTATCATCAAGATGATGGAAATACCCCTTAAGGTTTAACACAATCCATCTTTAAGATTGCATTAAACTCATGGAATAACAACTCTATCAGGTCAGCTGTGAATTATACATTCTGAGCTTTCATTGGACTGTTTTTATAGACTCGACTAACTTTCACTCCATGACCTAAAGGATTTGTCACTAAAATATCATAATCTAATTCCTCTGCTACCGTATTACCCTGACTAGGTGGTGACATGCATAAATATGACTGTGTAGAACCCAGATCTATCAGTGCAAATAAATCAATATCATAAAGAGAAAATTTATTGATATGACATCTGGGACATCCTACTCCTCACAAACTCTTAAGGCATGTGTTCGGGTTGGGGCTCAACTACCTTCTGCTTTATTTACTGATTTTGATACACTCTACCCAATCTTGCCGCTTCTAGACTGTCCCTATCTCCTGCCACTGCCTAGAGTGACATTTTGAACCTGAACTGATATTACACCACCTATACCTCTTCCTCTGGGCAATCCTTCTATTTGTGCTTACTAGATCTGCATTGTAAGCATGCTCCAGTAATCTACCAACAATCACTTGCATGTGATCTTCCAAAATGTTGACATGTGACAGATATAAATCTCCTATTACCTGAAGTCGGTGCACTAGTTGTAGAACCTTTTGGCCTCAACTGTTGGCTTTGCCTAGTTGAAAAGGTTGGTCCAGAACCCCGTGACTCAAAAAACCTAGGCACTGTCACCCTTTTAGCTGATGTCTGGAACATGCTAATTGTCGATCTCTAAGGTGGCTCTTCTATCCTCTTTCTCTTTGACCATTTTTCCACACTAATGGCCGATGATACTACTGTAGCAAAATCCTCAAGCCGAAGGGCGGTAACCATATTTCCAATGTCATCATTAAGCCCATCCTCAAATCTACAACATTTATCTACCTCATCAGCAATTATTCCAGTTGCATATTTACTTAATCTAATGAATTCCATCTCGTGTTCTGCCACTGACATGTCTCCTTGCTTCAGTCTTGAAACTCCATTTTCTTTTCATTAACATAAACTCTAGGCACATATTTTTTGCTAAATTCTGCCTTGAAGAAATTCCATGAAGGTGGTTTCGGTGTCTGGGGCTTTGTTAATATTGATTTCCACCAATCATAGGCATGAGCTTTTAGAAGTGACACTACATACCTGACTTTTTGTTCCTCTGGACACTCAACTTCCTCAAACACCCTTTCTATCGATTCCATCCAAAACTCTGATGTTGTTGGATCATCCTCTCTCCTTCCCATAAAATATGTGGCCCCATACTTTCTTAGCTTATCAATCTAGGATTTTGGCTGATGTGGAGCTGGTTGTGGAACTGCTTGTACTATCCGTTGCAACAAATTTGCTATATGCTCCATAAGATGTTCCTGTCCTAAATTATTGTCCCTCTACTATAGGCAAAGCTACTGCACTCATCTCGAAATCTTTCACTGATGGAGGTTGTCCAATATCAACTGAGTCTAAAAGACCGTTACTCAGTTTATCTTCCGAGAAATATTGTTCCAATCCCTAATCCATATCTACCTACAAACCAGAAGAATGGACCCAAATTAGATAATTGCAGCATTTTATGCATATGCATGAGACAAATTCTCAAATTATTGTATTATTATTATTTTTTTATATTTTCCAGTTTATTATCAGCGGAATATTTCTTACTATATTTCTCTTTTTTTTCTTAAATATCATTTAAATATAAAACTAGTGATGTAAATATTTTGATTTAAAAGAACTCATTCAGTAAAACATAATATTTAGAAATACATTTACCAATAATACCAAATATATAAATTACAAAATTCACTCCTTATAAATCCTACATGCCATAAATTTACATCAAAATAAATTCTTAAAATTTAATTTTTACAATACAATTTCCAAAATATAAAAAAAGAAAATAACTGCTACAATATGATCTTAGGGTTCCCTTTATACATCGGTCGCCCTAATTCCACAACTACGTCTATTTATCTTACTAGCTTAGTGATACGTTTGATAACTATCCAACAATTATATCAATATTTCTAAAGTAAAATTTTAGAAACTACAATTAATTTACTAAGCATGCCAAAACATTTAAATAGTATCAAAACTATTTACATCATGCAAAAATATACAATTCATCAATTATAACATTTCATTCACTAAGCATGCTTGAAAATTGTTTATCAATACAAGAAATTCAATTTAAAATATCAATGTAATAATTTGCATTTTTTTTATTTGATAGCCCACCACATCTTAAACTGGAACTAAATACTAGATACAGGGTTTCTGCTCTCCGGCTATATACTCGGCACCTACATAATTAAGTTATAACTTGGCGTTTATCGCCTACATTTTCAATAACAACTTAGCACCTTTTTGGTGCCTACATAATTTCGAACTCAATACTATTTCTTAGTGCTTACATAATTTCAACTTAACACTATCTCTTAGTGCCTATGTAAATTAAATCTCAACACTATTTTCTAGTGCCTACATTTCTACCCTTTCATTGGCATGCCAACTATTGAACCTTGAGGGGTATTTCTGTCTTTTTGATATTAACAAAGAAAATAGCAATAATGTATTTAACAATGTTTATGTTCTAAGTATGCTAAATAGGATATATTTTTAATAGAATATGATGCAAGAATGAAAGACAACTTTTGAAGATCAAAATTAGAAGAAATAGCAATGTCATGCTCGTAACTACTTATGTCACGCTCGTGAATATAGCTTAACACTAACTTTCCACCATTCAAAGTTCACGGGCATGAAGGATCATACCAACCGTGAATGATCAAATTAGTCACGTCCGTGAGATAACTTCAAATTCTTCAAGAGAGCTTCACGGCCAGTGTCACCACTTGGACCACGGCTTGGAAGAATATTTACGCCCGTGAAAGTATAAAGTCACGCCTATGATCAAACACTTAAAATTCTTCCAGAGAGCTCATGACCAGAGTCATCACTTGGACCATGACTTGGAAGAATATTCATGACCGTGACACATATATTCATGCCCGTGAATGAGGATAGAGAAACATGTCAAACGCTAAGTTAAGAGTTAGCTCAATGACTATTTTGGTATTAAATGCACCCAAACTGCTATAATTCGCATAAGAAGTATAAATGCAAGTCATTTATAAATCCTAACAACAAGAACTTTCAATCTTTAATCTTGTTGTAGCCTTGTACATTAATTATTTTCAGCAAAACCTATATTATTTGTAAAAACCTAATTGCTCATAATTTCTGAGTATTGTAGGTTGGTGAGTATTTTCATTGTAAACAATTACTCATGTGAGTTTGGGTATATTGGGTTAAGATTGAAACACTTGTAAGGGTTTATTGTGTGAGCCATAAAACAGAAGGAATTGGTTTATTGCGTGAGCCATAAAACACAAGGAATTGGTTTTTTAGAATTTTTGGGTTAGGTGTTAGTCATTGAGAGAAATACCATAGTTGGGAGCGAACTTGTAAAACTCCATTGTAACACTTAGTATGTTAGTAAAACACCCAATTAAGATTGGGGAGAGGAGTATGATTTATTAATACCCGAACATTTAAAAATCTTATGTGTGATATCTCTCCTGCCCTACTCTATTTAGTTTTTTTCTGTACTTAAAGTTAAAAAATTTTTACTTCATAAAAAATTCAACCCCCTTATTGGTTCATTGTCTGGGAAACACTAACTTATCCTAATTTCTAGTTCTCGACTAGATATTATAGAGCTTAATTATAATTGTTACCTTTATTATTATTTAGATAAATTATGTAGGTAACACTAATATAAATTCCATATAAATGCAATAATTCCCATTAAATATTTTACAATCTCATACTTGCTCATTTAATCATTATAACTATAAGAAAATTCAAATAATATATTTTTCTATCACATACTTCCACAATCAATACATATGCAAGCTGCCCTATTCTAGACAGCATTTCTGCCTTATATTGCCCTATATTTTTCATCCATTTTTAGATAGAATTTGGACAAGTGATAAAACAACAAAATGTAGGTACATGTATTATCTTTAATGTCCAACTAAAATCATATTAAACAAAAGTTATAAATTTTTCTCAAAGATGCGTTCATTCTAATCTGTCAAGTATTTTACTAGGCAGATTTCTAGTTTGAACTTGGAGTCCATTTTGTACTTAATTGAAGACATATTCAGGTCTAATAGTCTAAATATAAGTTGAAGTCCTATGTCTTATATTTCAAACCCAATAATAATTACTCCAAAATCATTTCTAGAACTCAAGTTATGACCAGAAAAGTATACACTATTCATAAGACAAATTTTCTAGCATTTCAATTAATTCCTACAATTTCCATCTTCATGCATCAACCTCATATTCAAATTTTTATTTCCACATTCATGATATCATTTAATCAAAATATCAAGAATTACATACACAATTACACATAATATTACAAAATCAAAAATCACACTTTCCACATTGAATGTTTGCCAAATGTACATACCTCAAAAATCTACTTCACTTCACTTTTCCCTTCCTCCTAGTTAGCTTTCTCCTTGCCTTATTATTTGATTTTGGTTCAAAGATTGTTCACCTCCTTGGCCTAACAAAAATTTTCCCAAGTTTTAAGCACTAATCATACTAATCCACCCTTAATCACCATTAACATAATAATAACACTAAATTACCAATGTTAATGGTAAGTAACCCCAAAATCAAAGTGTTGTCCAGATATTAGACCAAGAAGGGGGGATTGAATTGGAGTTTAATAAAAAATTAAATTTTAAAGTGCAGAAATAAATAATTAATCTTAGGAGGGATAGAGAAAATCATACACAAAGATTTATAGAGGTTCGGGTGTTAACAAACCCTATTCCTCTCCCCAATCGCAATTGGGAGTTCACTAACACACTAAGTGTTACAATGGAGTTTTACAAGCTCACTCCCAACTATGGTGTTTCTAACAATGGCTCACACCTAACCTAGAAATCCCTTGTGTTTTAATGGCTCACACAATAACCAATTCCTTGTGTTTTACAGGCTCACACAAACAACCTTCACTTTGTGTTTTACAGGCTCACACAAAAAACATTTTAATTTGTGTTTTGGAGGTTCACACAACTAACCCTTATAAGTGTTCTACTCTTAACCCAAAAATACCCAAAGCTCACTTGAGTAAAGATTACAGAGAGAACCACTTATAAATCTTAATTGCTCAAATATGAGGAGCAAAATATTTTTACAGAGAATAGATTTTGTTCTCAAAGTATAAAAGTACGAATAGCTTGTAGTAAGGATTAAATTCGAAGTATGTGCTATTCTATTGTTATTCTCTTCATTTTTCTATTTTTGAATGTATAAATGACTTCCATTTATACTCTCATGGCTGAATATAGCCGTTGGGGTGCATTAAATATGAAACTAGCTGTTGTACCAACCAAAAAATCGCGCCTGACATTTTTCTCTTTCATTGTTCACGGGCGTGACTATGCTTGTCACGGGGGTGACATTTCTTCCCAAGCCGTGACTGAAGTGGTGACCTTGGTCGTGAAGCTCTCTGGAATGTTTTGAGATATAGAGTCACGGGCGTGACAAGCTTCCCAGCCGTGACACATTTATTAATGGGGGTGACTGAAATGCCCACTTCACGGTTTGTTTTTCCTTCATGGCTGTAAACTTGAAATGTTGGTTTTGGTAATGGTTAGCTTCCTTCACGGGAGTGACTCAGAGAGTCACGATAGTGAACATGCTACTACTTGAATTTTGTCTCTCAAGGATTATTCTTCCAATTCTCCATTCTTACTATTTTAATCCATATCCTGTATAATATACTTACAAAAACAAATATGTTAAATACAATATTGCTATATTATTTGTTATCATCAAAATGACAGAAATACCCCTCAAGGTTTAACAATCTCCCCCTTTTTGATAGTGACAAATAATCTAGCAATATGTGATTTTGAGAAGTCTCCCCCTCAAAATATACTTAAGATAAAAATTATAATGTGCAAGAATAGTAAATGATGATGTAGCATTAAACTAGATTTTAAGTATATGCAAGTTATATGAGAAGTATATCCAATATATACCGTAATTGCTTTTTAAGACATGAAGTATATGTAAGGTATATTTAAGGTATATCATGGCATATTTATATTTATAACTTGCTGCAAGGTATACTTAAGGTATATCTAAGGTATATAAAACTCAATTTTCCAATTATATACTTTGCATATGAAATGTTGAATCAAGATTTTTAATCCATTTCAAAGTCAATTCAATTTTAATTATTTGATTCAAAATTCATTTACCTTATTTGATTGAAAATTTATTTACCTTAATATATATTGCTAGTTTGATCTTATGTTGCTAGTTTGATACCATTCTCCCTATCATATATTGCCTATCATATATTGCTAGTTTTCTCCCCCTTTTGTTATCAATCAAAAAGGATATGAAGATTGAAGTAAACAAAAGCAAATATATATAGCATAAAGGAAAGGATACAAACTAAGTTAAAATATTCAGAAAGGAAATTTAAAAATTTCCTACACAAGCAAACATAAATATAACAAACAAGCTAAAAACAATCAAATTTAGGCTACACTCTAACCTATCTCTTAGCTAGACATCTTATCACGAAGCCTAACTACTTCAGCCTCAAGGTTGTCCATCCGAGACTCCATGAAGTCTTTGAGGTTCTCCAACCTCTCATCCATTGAAGTCTACAGCTGCTCAAAACGTGGTGCCAAAAGGTCAACCACCAGCTGCGCTAAGGACGGTGTGGAAGCTGAGGACTGTCCGATGTCCTGCTCGGCTGCTGGAGGTGCTTCCTCAACCCGAGCCCTCTTCTTCTGCTGGACTCCCTGGAGGCCAGTTTTAAAATCCTCCATATCATTATCTTCCCAGATAATCTCCCCAGCAGTGTCAGTGAAGCGGTAGAAGATATCGTTCTGGAAAACAATTTTGACAGCCACTCCCATCTTGATGAACGACTCGACATCTAAGCGATCTCTAGGATGTGTAGGGATGATGTTGAAGTGATGTGCATCCAGCTTCAAATAATTGAGCTTCACTGCGATATGGGTGACATATGCCCCAATCAAAATATCTCCTGTGGGCTTGGTGGCAATGGAGAGAAGATGGTTAGCAAACTATCTGGAAAGTGCCACTGTAAGTCCTCTCTGAGCCATCTCAAATAGGAAGAGTTCTGACTTCCTGATAGTCCTGTTGCTTTCTCCCCCAACAAATATGCTATTGGTTGGGAACCTATGCAAATACCTATGCACTGGGGCCCTGAGATGTGTGCTCTTTGTTTTCTTGACATCCTAGCTACAATTGGTGCCAAAATGTGTCCAGGCTGGAGGGGCAAAGAATTCTACCTCAGTATCATTTAGGATGCCCATAGATGGTAGGTTGAACAATTCCCCAAATTCGATGGCACTGAGGGTGTTGGGATTGTTGCAGAGTTGGAATTTCACCACTCCAGTAGGTGAAACCTGCAAGGTGCTGAGGAATTCCAGTGTTGGCTCCCTCAGAGTTGGCTGATGAATTTCAACAAAATCTTTGAGATGACAGGCTTGTAGTTGCTCTATCATAGCCGTCTCAAGCCCGAGACTTTGGACTGTCTGCCAATCAAAGGACCTTGATGACAAAAGAGGTCTCTTCTTCAAAGTTGCATACCGAGGATGACAACTCTCCGGAATGTGGTTCATGAGATAATCTGCATACCTCTTAGGAGCATGGGACTTTTTTCTCTTACGTTTGGATGAAGCAGACTCCATTTTTGAAGAGATTTATTGAAGATGAAGTTGGAAAGATTTTTGACAGAAAATTTATGGAAAACCCTAGAAATGTATGATATTTACTGAAGATTCGAACTTTTGGTGATATTTATAGGCAATGTTTAAGTCTTTGGGGCCGGAATCTTCAATGTCTCAATGAATGAGAGTAAATGAGAGCGGTTTTGGGAGATGGAGAGTTGAAATGAAGGTTGTAACCGACTGTTCTCTTATATATTCGATACATTCACGGGCATGAAGTAAGTAGTCACGTGTGTGAATGGTCGTGTTCACGGTTTGCTGAGTGAGTGTTCCACCCTTGAATAAAGGCGTGAATAAGTTCACGGGCGTGATCTTTGAATATCACGGGCGTGCATGATCATCCGTCATGGGGGTGAACCAATGGTCACGGGCGTGAAATATTGAATTTCACCACTTATGCCCGTGAAGAAAGCCGTGACTCAAGGCGTGAAAGCTTATGTGAGTTTTGGGGTGTAATTGTTCACGAGAGTGAATATTCGTCATGAGCGTGAAAGTCTCTTTTCACGGGCCTGACTCAAGCCGTGCAAATAAGTTTCACCACTTGAAGCCGTGAATCATGTCGTGAACCAAGTCGTGAAGGACACTGCCTCTTTGGATTTCATCTTGAAGAGCTCATATTCTGAGGTTAGAAGTTGAATCTTCTTGGATTTGACTTGCTTAGTTCCTTCATGATAATTCTCTAATGTCTTCCACATGCTGTATGTTGTTGGGCAGTGTTGTATTCTCCCACATTCTTCAATAGATAATGAGCTTGATAGGATTGTCATTGCCTTTTTGTTTTTGAAATTTGCTCTCCTTTGAGGCTCTGTCCAATCATCTCTTAATAGGATTTCTTCTTCACCATCAGCTCCTCTTCTGGTTAGTGGTGTCCATTCTTTTCGTACACTATCCCAGACTTCAATTCCTTCACTATCCAAGTATGTCTCCATTTGAAACTTCCAATGGGCATAATTTGCTCCATCAAAGTAAGGTTTGAGACTTTGGAATCCTTCACTGGCCATAGTTTAATCTTTTCTAGCGCTTTTTCGGCTTCGATGCTAAACAACGCTTTGATACCAATTGTTGCCCAGATATTAGACCAAGAATGGGAATTGAATTGGAGTTTAATAAAAAATTAAATTTTAAAGTGCGGAAATAAAAAATTAATCTTAGAAGTGATAGAGAAAATCAAACATAAAGTTTATAGAGGTTCGGGTGTTAACAAACCCTACTCCTCTCCCCAATCGCAATTGGGAGTTTCACTAACACACTAAGTGTTACAATGGAGTTTTACAAGCTTGCTCCCAACTATGGTGTTTCTCACAATGGCTCACACCTAACCCAGAAATCCCTTGTGTTTTAATGACTCACACAATAACCAATTCCTTGTGTTTTACAGGCTCACACAAACAACCTTTTAATTTGTGTTTTGGAGGTTCACACAACTAACCCTTACAAGTGTTATACTCTTAACCCAAAAATACCCAAAGCTCACTTGAGTAAAGATTACAGAGAGAACCACTTATAAATCTTAATTGCTCAAATATGAGGAGCAAAAATTTTTTTACAGAGATTAGATTTTGTTCTCAAAGTATGAAAGTACAAATAGCTTGTAATAAGGATTAAATTCAAAGTATGTGCTATTTTGAGTCTTTTGTGATGTTTATCTGCATTAGTTAACAATTCTTATGCATTTTCATGTATGATTGGAGCTGCAATTCTTTAGGCACAAACCGGGATTTGGTTACAAATTTTTTTGTACAAAGCATTGTTATTGCTCGACAATAAATTCATAAAGCTTGAAGTTACACTCTAAAATATCCAATGGGATTGTTGGTTGTCTATGCATCATATGGTATGAGAAAATGAAGGAATTTGGATGTGGAAATGGTAAGGGTGGAGCCTCCAAGCTTCAGTGAGCATTGTAATTCTTGTTGATATTTTTATGCAAAAAGATAATATTTCTATTCTTATCGATTGGAGTTTCACCTTCCTATACGCATTCTGTAAATTTCAATTAATATTAATAAGAATATTTTTTTATTTGTCACCAAATAATAATAATAATAATAATAATAATAATAACAATAATAAAGTATGGCTGGGTCAAATTCAGGTACTATAACACTGCCCTTCCTTTGTTGTTGTGATTCTATGCTTACTCTTCTAGTTTTTATCTTTTTTTTTTTTTTTTTTTTTGAGAATAAGAATATTTCATTCAACCAGGGCACACAACAACAGAAAGGTCTCCTTAAAAAACCTTGGAAGTAAAACCCAAACGGAAAAAACCTCTCCAAGGAAAAAGAGTGCCCAGTCGAGAAACGAACAACCGAAAAAGGAAGAAATTACAACAAAACAACGAAATTACAATAAATCAAGAGAATGAAAGTTATGGAGCCAATTTGGTCTCTCATCCTCCAACCAAACTTCTTCACTATCTAAGGAGGCCCCATAAAGAACAACGCTATCAGCCACAAGGTTTGCATACGAAGGAATGGCAGAGATCACAATAACTTCACAATTTGAACAAAGCACATCAATGTCAGCTAATATTATTCCAATATTTGCAGCAATAGTTCGACCTCCAATCATGTTAGTGAGGATTTTAGAATCAATTTCAACATATAATCTCTGGAGTCCAATGTTCGCTGCTAAGAGAAGGCCATCATAAAGGGCAAGAGCTTCTGCCATAAGCATCGAATTTCATTCTGTTAATGTACCAGCTCTGATGGCCATATATTCTCCTTTGTCATTCCTTATGATTTTACCAATCTCGTCGTTACCAGATTGAAAGTTGAGAGAAGCATCAATGTAAAGTTTGAAAGTACAAGTATTCGGCTTGCTCCACGTGTCTTGAGAATTGTCTTTTTGATTCAAAGGAGAGAAGGCAATTTGGTCATCAAGTAACGCTTTTAGATAAAGATCCGCCATGTCAAAGAGATGCTTATGATTATCCACTCTCCGGCCATGAATCATATCATTCCGTCAACACTAGAGAAACCATAAGCAAACACACAATAAGTTGAATTTGTAACTATCAAGAAGCTTATTGATTTCAATCAAATTGTCTAACATAGAAGGCGAGTTGAATTTATCAATTAAATGAGCATAAGAGGAATACCTCCAAGCTTTCAGTGAAGTATGACAATGAAGAAGGGTACGAGTTATTGATTCACTTCCAAAGCCACATCTCAAGCAAAAGGAGTCAATAGGAAAATGGTGTGTTCTCAAATTTTCAATTGTAGGAATCAGATTTTCACAAACCCTCAATATGAAAACTATAATTTTAGGTGGGATTTGAAGTCCCCAAATTTTGTTCCATCAATTTCTAAGAATGGATGAAGTGGATTATGCAGTTGAATTCTGATAACTCATTCCCAGTCAGTAAGCACTTTTAACCGATCGAATAGCTGCCCCTAATCTCATAATGCCAGCACCATCACTCGTGGGAAAACGTGGCCTTGGAATGCTTAGGATAATGTCAGCTTTATAAGGGAGAAAACTGTTTTTCACCAAACTAGTGTTCCAGCTTCTATCTTCATGCAATAAGGAGCTAACCCATGAGTTCAATGGGAGAACAGCTGAGATGCTATAGCAAAGGAATTAGGAAGAGGAATCCATTTATCACTATAAATAATATCAGTTTCTCCATTTCCTATTCTTCCTCTTAAACATTTCCTTAGCAATTCCCTACCCTATAAAATACTTCTCCAAGTAAAGGAAGGATTACTGCCAAGGCTTGCATCTAACAAAGTATTATCAGGGAAGTACCTTTTCTTGAAAAAATTTCCCACCTAAGATTCGGGTCTAGTTAACAATCTCCATGCTTATTTCCCTAGTACCGATTGATTGAAAACCTGCATATCTCTAAATCTCATATCAACAAAATCACAGGAAGTAAGATAACTAAAATTAACCAAGATGTGTATTTTAGGCTCAATCTTAGGCAATTAAACATCTGCATCTAATACCAAATAGATTAAATTTATATAAAATAAATTACTGCAACTTAACAAGCTTAGTAGAAGACAAACGATAAAATTTCAAGGCTTGAGAAATGTATAAATTTTGCCCTATTGGTTCAACTGTACAATACACAAAGATATATAATGAATAAAGAAGGTTCTCCAGGACAAACCACCAGCCTTAAAAGCATAAAGTCGCCATCTTATATCAGGTTTGCGAGCATTTGGAAGCTCGTTGAACAGTAACATAACACCTAGTGGGGGAAAAAAACAAGCATAAAAATGAGAAAGGAAATGAATAGAGATGTGATACATTGAAAAGGATATGACTAGTATCGTACTGGTTACAGGTTGTGCAGGTCCTCAACTTCAAGCGCAACAGAATAAGAGAACAAGAGCTTTTATGACATATCAAATGCATATATCTATATATATACACACACACAATCCAAAGCGAGCAACCAGAAAACAGAGTTTACATATTGCCTAAGAAGATAAAGTTCACTATCAATCATGATCGCCTACAAGTGCTTTCTGGCTTTTTTTTCACATCCCAAAACAGCAAAACTAAAAATAGATCGCATTTGACCTAAGATGGCAAAAGAAAATACCAGTCAGGATTTTATCACATTGATAAATTAAGTAGGGAAAAAGTAAAACAACATAAAATAATCAACTTTCAACCACCTCCAAATTGATCTATCAGTTTAGGTCAATAAACACATCATGCATTCTAAGTTTTAAAAGATCTATGGTTATCTACCTACTAGCTTTTACTCAAAGAAAACATAACTGAACTTTCTGAATCTAGGGATTTCTGTTTCCATGAAAATTGAATTAGTTAATTTCCAAAATAAGCATACAATCATTTTCCAACCTTAACGTCCCAAATTACAATGTGATGCCAACTTACACTTACACATACACGCACATGCAATATTCCAAAAAGAGAGTGATTCAACATTACCACTGAGCACTTAAAAACATGCCAGTTCTAATGAAACCAAAAGGAGCGCAGATATCACCTACCTTGAACTCTATTGGTTTCTGCAGCAAGTTTTCCAGATAATTCAAAAGAAAGTTTTTGCTGCAGTTGCAAATATAATAACACAATTAAGACAATATTAACTAAGAAACATTGTCAAACTTCTTACTAGATAAACATAATAATTTACACCACCTTAATGCTCAACTTTTAGCAGAACTGAAACAACCTCAAAACTACTCCTTACCTTTTGCTTTGCTTCCAAGGCCTACTCAGCAGCCTTCATCTTAGCCACAGAATCATCATCATCATTCCTGCACAACCAAAGAACATCAAGGCTTGCAAAGTATCAGCAAAGCAATCTAGTATCATCCCATAAAAATTAAAGATATATATATATATATATATCCTTTCCATTAATTTAATAAAAAAAATTGCAAAGGCCACATAATGAATTGAGAACTGATTATGGTCAAAAGTAACCAACAACATCATGCATACAATTTTTCCCCGTCACTCCTTTGCATTTATCAAAAACAAAACTAAGAAGAAAATATCAATGCTCCAATGGATAAAGATTTTATCGAAATATAACAAAGCTAAGTAGAGAATAAGAAGAAAATCTTGATGCTACAATCTTTCTTTTTCCTTGTCTTCTTTTTATGATAAAATCTTAACAACGTATAACAAGGCCTGCTCTGTTATGTTAGAGAAATTCTATTGCTTCAAATGAATTGCACTTGATCAATTCCTCTGCAGAAGAAAAAAAAACTCAGAATTTTGCTTCTCCAAACTGGTGCTTTCGCTTTAAAAATTACATCACTAATAAAAAATGGTGTTCCAAAGCCGAAGAATGTTACTGACTCTAAAGACCAAACTTATGGGAGGAAAAAGGGCAAAAAGCAGCTCACCATTGTTCAGTTCCTCTTAATCTCTTCACCTAAGAAAATCAAAGTTTTGTCAGTCACCTCAATTAAGCATCAATATTACAAAGAAAATTAACTCCTACTATGCAACAAGGATTGAGTTAGTAGAAATTATCAAATTAAATTAAAAAATGAATTAGAAGAATAAAATTACGTAATGCTATTAGTCTCCAGCAACTTCTTGACGAAATGATTTCGCACTACTTTTCTGTTTAAAAATACTTATTTTTGCCACTAACATCTACATATTTCATTCACAATTAGACGGCGATATTATGAAAACTTGCAATGAGAATACATAGAGTTGTTTGTGTAAGACAGTTTAATTGCAGTAAGAGATTTTCAGCTCATATAAACATAGGAGACTCAAAAACAATATAAGATGATTCAAGTATAAGATAGAACAAAAAGTAGTCAATATCACCACACACCTCGTTACGTTCTCTCCTATCAACATTTCGAGATGGTGATTGAGATCTATGTCTGCTTCTATGATGGTGATCTGATGGAGAAGCTGATCGCCCATTTCTAGCTCTAGAAGATTTTCCATCATTCTCATCTCTCCCTGATCTTCTCTCCTTTCTCTACGTCTCTACATTGACAACAGACAGCTTAATAGGGTGACTGTTAAGAATAAGTACCTGCTTAATAGTGATGCTAGTCATAATGGGTTGGGTTTTGTCCTTATGCAGGAAGGAAAACTGATTGCTTATGCTTTCAGACAACTTAAGTCATATGAGCTTAATTATCAGATGAGCATCGATATGGCTCCGTATGAGTTATTGTATGGAACAAAGTGCAGGACACTAATTTGTTGGACCGAATTGAGTGACAAAAAGCTGATTGGGCTAGAGTTAGTGTAATAAATAGAAGAAAAAGTTAGAATTATCAAGGAAATATTGAAGGTAGCTCAAGATCGACAAAAATCATATGTTAACCTGAAAATGCGAGACTTATAATATGTCATGGGTGATAAAGTATTTCTAAAGGTTTCGCCTTGGAAGAAAGTATTGAGATTTGGTAAAAACAAAAATAGAAAGTTAAGCCCGAGGTTCATTGGTCTTTATGAGATTTTAGAAAGAATCAGACCAGTGGGGTATTGGTTAGCTCTTCCACAAAAGCTAGATATAATTCATAATGTGTTCCACATATCTATGTTGCGAAGGTATCGTTTGAACCCTACTGATATTATTCTAGCCAAGGAAATAGAGGTACAGACAAATATGACTTATGAAGAGGAACCATTGGCTATTGTAGCATGTGAACAAAAAGTTCTTTGGAATAAAAGAGTTTTCTTTAGTTAAAGTGTTATGACAGAATCATTTTATAGAAGAAGTCGTGTGGGAAAGTGTGGAGATAAAAAGAGGCAATATCCATAGTTGTTCAGTACAAAATGAAAAGATAAATTTCGAGAACAAAATTTATTTTAAGGGAGAGAGAATGTCATAACCGCTAATTTAGGTCTCAAGTCACCCGCGTCACTAAATTGACACTTTAGACCGATTAGAGTCTAAATACAAATTTTTACTAGAAAATAATGAAAAGTGATGGCAAATAATTATAGAAAATATTTATTAAAGTGTTTAAAGTATTTAAAAATGTTACTTTACATTGAAGGACCTAATTGCAAAATTTGAGAAAATTATAGGGTCAATTTACAATTTACCAAAAAATTGGAGATCAAGTGAAATATTTATTATTTAAATGAATAATTTTGGACATTAAATGCATGAGTTGGCCAACCACACCAAGTGAAAAATATTAAGAAGTTAATTAACATAAATATCCAGATATTTAAACTTAGGTGGACCCATCATTAATTAATTTTGGCATGTTCTTCTTAATTTCTTTTTCTTCCTTTCTTATCTCTTTCCATCTAGAATTTTCTACTCTTTTAAACCAGCTCTACATTTCTACCATCCTCTATAGCCAAAGCTTTCTTCTAGTTAGAGAAAGTGAGAAAAAGCCATTTTCATGCATAAAAGAGCTTAATGAAGCTTGAGAGACCAAAAAGAGAGAGAGATAAGTAAAAAAAAGATGAGAGAAAAAATCTTAGGGTTTGACTATGGAAACAAAGAAATGAAGGTAAGTGCATAACTTAAGATAATAGCCTATATTTTATTATTAAATTGTATTATGAGTATTTGACATGTAAATTATTGTACAACAGTAATATTTTGTGTTAAAATTTTGAGAAGACATGTTTGATAGATTTAGGATAATATTTAGTAAAAATTGAGTTATGTTGATTGTGTGTTCCTTAATGGAATTATGGAGTAGTCTGTACACATAATTCTATAACTTAAGTTATGGAACTCATATTAATGTGTTATTTATTGGATTTTAAATATAAAATATAGATTTAAAACTTTCATGATAAGATAAAACCTAATTCGGACTTTAACTATGCTTAAATTGGGCACAAATATTGGACTAAAATACTGTCCAAAAAATTCTGGGCAAAATTATTAATGATTAATTAGTGATAAAATGATCATAACTTTTTCTAAAGAACTCAAAATCCAATGATTCAAATTGCATATTAAATATAATTCCAAATCTATAATTCTTAAGAAGACCATTAAATTTAATTTAGATGATAACAAGCCCAAAATTTAGATCGATAACATAGCATAGAATCTGCCAAAAACAGGGTTGAATATAAAAGGAATAATTTAATGTGTAAATTACATAGCAACTTACTGTATAAGCAAATGATATTTTTATTGAGTAATTATATGATTATTGAATCATTAGACCCATTAAATGTATGAAGTAAAATAGTTACAAATTTTACAATGACAAAGTTAACTCCTAGAATACCTAGTAGAACTAGAGTCTTGAATAGTTTGACATGTCAATCAGGGGTTATATTAATGTCAGTGATGGAACTGATATTTATGTCGGTGATGACACATTTATATTATGTCGATGATGACACTTGTATGTGCATACCACTATGCTTAGGTGACAATTTTATTATACCTGGATGACCAACTTCGTTATCCTAATTATTGGTTCCTAGGTGTTATGGGCATAAGCAACTTAACGATGACACAATATTCTTATATAAATTATAATTGATAATTATTGATGTGTGTATTAATTAAACTACTATAACATAGTGCAAGTGTAAGGTGATGACATGGAATGTATAACAAAGATTTATATATGAAATGTTGTTTGTATATGTATGAAAAACAAAATAGTAATGCACTTGTATAAAACAATCATATGATAAAGATATATGTGATATATATATATATATATATATATATATATATGTTGGTAGATAAGTGCATATTGCATGAATATAGTATATTACCTTATTTATATACACCGCTAAACTTAGTAAAAATAACGAATAATAGTCAGAAGATAGTAGAATAAAAGCTAACGGGGACCTAATCCATTATAACAGTTATATCCTAACACTATGGATTCCGTATTTTTGTTTATCTTTCTATGTATTTTCTTTTATGATGTATGTAACTAAAATCAACTTTTAAGCAAGGATAAACATTTTGTAAATAATGCTTTTGTATATAAAGCATGTAGTCATCTTTTATTATAACATTATTATATGTTTGATTTTAGAAAAAAAAAATTAATATATATATATATATGTATATATATTTATGAAAGATAAATAAATAAATAAAATATTATTGTGTAAGTTACCTATGTTCAATTTATCTTAATTTATAAATATTTTATCTAAAGAGCTAGCATAGTATCCCTTTATTCTTAACAACTTTTTTATTTTGGTTTGAACTTTATTTTATAGTGTTAATAAAGTGCATTTTTTTTTACTTTTTGGAATGTATACAAATGTTTTCTAATATTACTTGGTATATAAAATGTATTTTATTTTCTTTTATATTAATTGAAAAAAATAATATACACTATTTTTCATTGATTATTAAATTATAAAATTTAACCAATGAAGTCAACATAGCACTCTCTTATCTAGAAACGCGTTGCTGGGGTGAGAGGGTGTTATAGACTGACCTAACTTTTTGGATTGGCTAAGAAATTTGAGAATAGTTCTCAAATTTGAAAAGATTGACTATGTCATAGATGAGGCACTTCCCCATCCCCTTGCATTTAATACTTTTGAAGATGTTTAAAAGGCATTTAAAAAGCATATAGATGATAGTGAGATGGCAAGCTGCATTATGTTTGCTACTATGTTAGCCGAGTTGCAAAAGCAGCATGAGGATATGAATGCTTTTGTCTAGATATTGAGCCAAGAAGAGAGGTTGAATTGGAGTTTAAAAACTGTAACTTTAAAGTGTGGAAATAAAAAAATTCAGTTTAGTAGGGATAGAGAAATATGACATAAGAATTTTATAGAGGTTCGGGTGTTAACAAACCCTACTCCTCTCCCCTATAGTAATTGGGAGTTTCACTACACACTAAGTGTTACAATTGAGTTTTACAAGCTCACTCCCAACTATGGTGTTTCTCACAATGGCTCACACCTAAACCAGAAATCCCTTGTATTTTGATGGCTCACACAATAACCAATTCCTTGTGTTTTACAGGCTCACACAAACAACCTTTGCCTTGTGTTTTACAGGATCACACAAACAACCTTTCTTTGTGTTAGAAGCTCACATAAACAGCCCTTACAAGTGTTCTACTCTTAACCCTAGTATACCCAAAGCTCACTTGAGTAAATGATTACAGAGAGAAACACTTACAAATATTTATTGCTCAATAAATGATGAGCAAAGAGATTTTCACAGAGAGTAAATATTTGTTTTGAAAGTATTAAATGCATAAATAACTTATAACAAGATTTTGATTCAAAGTATTAGTTATTCTCTTGTATTGAATGCATAAATGACTTGCATTTATACTTTCATGGCGAATTATAGCCGTTAGAATGCATTTAATATGAAACTAGATGTTGCACCAACCCTAATAATCGCGCCTGACATTTTTCTCTTTCATCTTTCAATGGAATGACTCTATTGTCACGGTCGTGACTGTTCTTCCAAGCCTTGAATAAAGTGGTGACCTTGGCCGTGAAGCATTTTGGATGGTTTTGAAATATTGGGTCACGGGCATGACATATATCTTCACGGGCCACCTTCCAAGCCATGGTCCAAGTGATGACTTTGGTCGTGAAGCTCTCTAGAAGAATTTGTCATGTAGTTTCACGAACGTGACATTTCTTTCACGGGCGTGAGTTAAATGTTAATTTATGGTTTATTGTCTTCCTTCATGGCTGTGAAATTCAAATGTTGGTTTGTTGGCACTAGGCTTAATCAGGGCATGACATATATGGTCACGGGCGTGAATCATGCTGCTTTTCCAATTTTATCTTTCAAAGATTAATCTTCCATTCTCCATTATTGCTATCTTATTCCATACCCTATTTAATAGACTTAGAAAACAAGTATGTTAAATACATTATTGCTATTTTATTTGTTATCATCAAAATGACGGAAATACCCCTTAAGGTTCAACAATCTCCCCCTTTTTTATGGTGACAAATAATCTAGCAATATCTGCTTTTGAGAAATCTCCCCCTCAAAAGGTACTTAGGATAAAACATTTATAAAATGCAAGAATTGTAAAGAATGATGTAGCATTGAAATAAACTTACTAATTTTCAAGTATATGCAAGTTATATGTGAAGTATATTCAATATATAACATAATTCAATTCTAAGACATGAAGTATATGTAAGGTATGCTTAGGTATTTCATGGCATATTTATTTTTGTAACTTGAATGGAGGTATATGCAAAGTATAGTTAAGGTATATCTAAGGTGTATAAAGCTCAATTTCTCAATTTTATACTTTGCATATTAATTTTAAATCAAAGTTTCTAATCCCTTTTAATCTATTTCAATTTCAATTCATAATTCAATTCTAATTTTTGATTCAAAATTCATTTACCTTAATATATTGCTAGTTTTTCCCCCTTTTGTCATCAATCAAAAAAGATATAAAGATATCAATATGATAAACAAAAGCAAATATATTAATTAAAGGAAAATACAAACAAAGTTAAATAAAGTTCAGAAAGGAAATTTAAAATTTCATACACACAACAACAAACAAGTAAATAAACAAGCAAATTTAGGCTACAATCTAGCCTATCTCCTAGCCGGACATCCTATCTCGAAGCTTAGCAACTTCAGCCTCAAGGCTATCCATCCGAGACTCTATGAAGTCTTTGAGGTTTTCCAACCTCTCATCCATCGAAGCCTGCAGCTGCTCAAAATGTGGTGCCAAGAGGTCAACCACCTCCTGCACTAAATTCGGTGTGGAAGTCGAGGACTGTTCGATGTCCTGCTTAGCCACTGGAGGTGCTTCCTCAACCCGAGCCCTTTTCTTTTGATGGATTCCTTGGAGGCTTGCTTTAAAGTCCTCCGTGTCATTGTCTTCCCAAATAATCTCCCCAATAGTGTCTGTGAAGCGGTAGAAAATATAGTTATGAAGGACTCGACATCCAAGCGATCTCGAGGATGCCCAAGGATGAGGTTGAAATGATGCTCATCCAGCTTCAAATAGCCAAGCTTCATGGCTATGTGGGTGACATATCCACCAATGAGTATATCTCCTGTAGGTTTTGTGGCAATGGACAGAAGATGGTTTGCAAACCATCTAGAGAGTGCCACGATCAGTCCTCTTCGAGCCATCTCAAGTAGGAAAAGCTCCGATTTTCTGATGGTCCCATTGCTTTCTCCCTTAGCGAATATGCTATAGGTTAGGAACCTATGCAAACACTTGTGCATTGGGGATAGGAGATGAGTGCTCTTTATCTTCTTAACATCCCAGCTACAATCATAGCCAAAATGAGTCCAAGCTCGAGGGGCGGAGAATTCTACTTCACTGTCATTTAGGATGCCATCTGATGGTAGATTGAACAATTCCCCAAATTCAATGGCACTGAGGGTGTTGGGATTATCACAGAGTTGGAATTTCACCACTCCAGTAGGTGACACTTGCAGAGTGTTAAGGAATTCCAGTGTTGTCTCCCTCAAGGTTGGTTGGTGAATCTCCACAAATTCTTTTAAATGATAGGCCTGAAGTTGCTCTGTCATAGTCGTTTCGAGCCCGAGACTTCAGATTGTTTGCCATTCGAAGGACCTCGATGACAGTAGAGGCCTTTTCTTCAAAGTGGTGTACCGGGGATGGCATTGCTCCAAAATTCGATTCATGAGGTAATCGGCATACCTCCTAAGAGCATGAGACTTCTTTCTCTTTCCCTTTGATGAGACAGTCTCCATTTGATGTGAAGAAGTGAACTTGTGAGGGTTTGAGACAATTTTTGACAGAAAAAATTTTATGGAAACCCTAAGAGTGTATGATTTTTGATGAAGAATTGAACTTTTGGTAGTTTTTATAGGTAAAGTTTGTGACTTAGGGGCCAGAATCTTCAATGTTTTATTGAATGTGTGTAAATGAGAGCAATTTTAGGGAGTTAAAGAGTTGAAATGAGGAAATAACCGGTTGTTCTTTTATATACTCGATACATTCACGGACGTGAATGGTCGTGTTCACGGTTTGCTGAAGGAGTGTTTCACCCATGAATGAAGGTGTGAATATGTTCCCGATCGTGACCTTTGAATATCACGAGCGTGAATGATGAACTGTCACAGGGGTGAAATAATAGTCACGGGCGTGAAAGGTTGAATTTCACTACTTATGCCCGTGAAGCAAGCCGTGACGCAAGGCTTGAACGCTTCTGTGAGTTTTGGGGTGTAAAATTTCACGGGAGTGAAAATTTGTCACGGGCGTGAAAAGCTCGTTTCATGGGAGTGAATGAAGCCGTGAAAATAAGCTTCACCACTTGAAGCCGTGAACCATGTCGTGAATCAAGTCGTGAACGACACTGCCTCTTTTGGCTATTTAAGTCACGGGCGTGAACATATGTCACGCCCGTGACTCCCCTTAAATTTCATCAAATAAAATTAAGTCCTAAAAACAAGACTAAATCATTTCAATAAAGATTCTATCCCTTACAACATAAATTTTCATCAAAATTTCTACCTTAAATTTAGTGATATGATAGAAAATTAGAATCATCAATTAAGATTTCATAATTTAGCAATTACAAGGTTAATCCATCAATCATACCAAGTTCTCTTCTAATGAAATTAAATCTTACCTCATTTAGAGACTTAGTGAAAATATCTGCTAATTGATTTTCTATGCTTATAAATTCTAATGTAACATCTCCATATTGGACATGATCTCTAATAAAATGGTGTCTAATGTCAGTATGCTTACTTCTTAAGTTTTGAATAGGATTCTTTGAAAGATTTATAGCACTTGTATTGTCACATTTAATAGGTATATGGTTCATTTCATGAACACAGTCCTTAAGTTGTTGTTTCATCCAAAGAATTTGAGTACAACAAGATCCAGCTGCTACATACTTTGCTTCAGCAGTTGAGAGAGCAACTGAAACTTGTTTCTTGCTAAACCAAGAAACTATGCATTCTCCAATAAAGTGACAAGTACCTGAAGTACTTTTTCTATCTAAAATACTACCAACATAGTCTGCATCTGAATATCCTATATTATAAAATGATGAATTTCTAGGATACCATAAACCTAGATACAAAGATCCATGTAAATATCTTAGAATTCTTTTTACTACATTTAAATGAGATTCTTTAGGACATTATTGAAATCGTGCACACAAGCAAACACTATACATTATATCGGGTCTAGATGCAGTAAGATATAAAAATGATCCAATCATACCTCTATAAAAGCTTTTTATTAATGCTCTTACCCTTTTCATCCTTGTCCAATTTTGTTGATGTGCTCATAGGAGTCTTGGCATTCTTGCATCCTTCCATACCAAATTTCTTAATTAAATCTTTGGCATATTTGGATTGGTTGATGAATATGTCCTTATTGCTTTGCTTTATTTGTAGACCAAGGAAATACTTAAGCTCTCCCATCATGCTCATTTCAAATTCCCTAGTCATACACTTAGCAAATTCTTGACACAACAACTCATTAGTAGAACCAAATATTATATCATCAACATAAATTTGAACAATTAGTATATCATGCTTATGCTTTTTAATGAATAATGTGGTGTCAACATTTCCCTTTGTAAAACTATTTTCTAATAGAAAAGAACTTAGCCTCTCATACCAAGCTATTGGGGCTTGTTTCAAACCATACAATGTTTTTGAGAGTTTAAAAACATGATTTGACAAATCATAGCTTTCAAAGCCTGGTGGTTGTTCTACATACACTTCTTCTTCTATATAACCATTTAGAAATTCACTTTTCACATCCATTTGGAAAAGTTTGAAATTCATGTGACATGCATATGCTAAAAGTATTCTTATGGCTTCTAATCTAGCTACAGGTGCATATGTTTCATCATAATCTATACCTTCTTCCTGATTATATCCTTTTGCAACTAATCTAGCCTTATTCCTAGTTATTGAACCTTGTTCATCTAGTTTGTTTGTAAATACCTATTTGCTACCTATAATTTGATGATCCTTGGGTCTAGGTACTAGGGTCCATACCTTACTTCTCTCAAATTGGTTGAGTTCCTCTTGCATGGCAATTACCCAACTTTCATCATTAAGTGTCTCATCAACATTTTTATGTTCAATTTGAGAAATAAAAGCAATGTCAGTGACTAACTATTTGAAATGAGATCTATTACTTACTCCCCTTGAGAGCTCACTAATGATTTGCTCTTTTGGATGATCTTTCGTCATTCTCCATTCTTTTAGGAGTTCTTGTTCATTTTCTTCTTGATTTTGAGGTAGAGAATCATTTTGATGTAAATCTTCTTGATCATTTTCTTTTTTCCCATTTCCAAGATCAAGTTTTTCTATATTACTTACAACATCATCAAGAACACTACCTTTCACAAGATCAAGTCTACTAGATTCACTAAAGACAACATGCATGGATTCTTCAACAGTTAATGATCTTTTATTAAATACTCTATATGCTTTGCTGGTTGTAGAGTATCCTAAAAAAATACCTTCATCGGATTTAGAGGCAAATTTTCCAAGATTGTCCTTGGTGTTCAATATAAAGCACTTGCATCCAAATACTCTAAAGTATGATATCAAGGGCTTTCTTCCATTCCATAGCTCAAATGAGGTTTTGTTTAAAAGAGGACTTTTGAAAACTCGATTTGAAATATAACATGCAGTGTTTGTGGCTTCTACCCAAAAATAAGTTGGTAAATCATATTCATTGAGCATTGTTCTAGCCATTTCAATTAAAGTTCGATTTTTCCTTTCAACTACCCCATTTTGTTGAGGTGTCCTAGGAGATGAGAAATTATGTGAAATGACATGTTCAAGACAAAAGCTTTCAAAGTTTTCATTTTCAAACTCTTTCCCATGATCACTTCTTATCTTTGAAATACAGTATCCTTTTTCATTTTGAACTCTTTTAGCAAAGTTTTTGAAATTTTCAAAAGTATCACTCTTTTGAGCTAAGAAAATTACCCAAGTAAATCTAGAGTAGTAATCTATGATGACAAATGCATAATGTTTTCCTCCTAAGCTAGCAATTCTAGTAGGTCCAAACAAGTCTAAATGCAGGAGTTGAAGAGGTTTTGAGGTACTTACTATGTTTTTGGCTTTAAATGATGACATGTGTTGCTTTCCTCTTTTTCAAGGTTCACATGTGTTGCCTTTTTCATATTTAACTATTGGCAGTCCTTTTACTAGTTCTCTTGTGCTGAGACTTTGTATTAAGTCCATGTTAGCATGGCCAAGCCTTCTACGCCACAACCAAGATTCATCACTAGTAGTCATAAGACACTTAGAGGAATGGTTAGATAGTTCATGTATGTTTATTATGTATGTATTGATATCTCTATTTCCTTTAAATATCTCTTGACCATCGATAGAGATCACAAGACATTCATTGGAAGTAAAGATTACTTTGTTTCTTTTTATCACATAATTGACTTACACTTAACAAGTTATGTTTCAAGCCATCAACAAGTAAGACATCTTTAATAAAAGTAGTACCATTAATACCGATAGAACCAATGCCAATTACCTTACCCTTTGCATTGTTTCCAAAGGTAACTTTATCTCCATCAATATTTTTGATTTCATTTAAAAGTTCTTTGTCTCCTGTCATATGCCTTGAGCATCCACTGTCTACTAGCCAAGCTTTTTTGTTTATTGTGGACTTGAGGCATACCTATAGAATCACAATTCAAGTATGATTTTTAGGTACCCAAATGAGTTTGGGTCCTTGGGGGTTAGCACATGAAGGTTCCCAATGAGCCTTCCTTATTCAACAATATTTATTTATGTGACCCATTTTCATACAATAATTACATTGTTTTGGTGTTTCAATATTCTTGAATACCATTTTTCTATCAAATGTATTTTGAGAATGATGACATGCACAGTTATGATTAATTGTAGATTTTCTAGATGCATGCTTCCTATATATAAAGGCATGATTATTCTGTTTATGTATAGGGGGTTTAATATGCTTATTTCTTGGTGCTGTTCTAACAGGTGTGTAGATGTAAGGTTCACTAGATTTAACAAAAATGGTTTCATGAGAAGATGATAATGTGTCCTTAAATCCTAGACCATGTCTAATTAAGGGTGATCTTTGAGATACAATGAGAGTATCTAAGCTCACTTTACCTTTGTGAAATTTAGAAATAGAATTTCTAAGTTCCTCAACCTCATTTTTCAAAGCATTATTTTCTTTTAGTAAAGAAGCAGTTGAGGGTCTTGATGAGTATTCATCTAATGAGTTTTGAAGAATTTCATTAGATGATTTAAGCTTTATGTTTTCCTTTTCTAAACCATCTATCTTATTTTTTAAATTAGAGATGTTATTTCTATAAGTACTAAATTTACTTCTATATTTCTTTAATTCTAGATTTAATTCTTCTATTAGGCTTTGCTCATCATCATCATCATCATCATCACTATCATCATTATCATTACTATCATTTTTCAAAGAGTATGAGTGTAGTGATCTTACCTTATTCGAGATATGATCTTCAATAGCCATGAAACATAGGTTGACCTCTTTGCTTTCATTATCATCTTTCTCACTTGAAGAGCTTTCATCATCCCATGTGGCTTTGTGACCTTTCTCCCTATTATCTCATTGGTATTTGCTCTTATACTTCTTGAGCCTTGGACATTCTGGTTTGATATGTCCTTTCTTTCCACACTCATAGCACTTTACCTCTTCCTTACTTCTTTGTCCATCATTAGAAGTTTGTTTGAGGTTTCTTTGCCTGAATTTTCTGGAGTTGCTCATTTTCCTCTCAATGATTCTTTTTAATCTTCTTGAAAGCATAGGAATTTCCTCATTTTCATCATCACTCATTTCTTCATCATCTTCACTTTTTTCTTGAGATTTTGAAGTAAAGGCTTTGAGTGCTAAGGGCTTTCTTTTTTCTGGCTCTAGTTCAAGCTCTCTATCTCTTTTCACTGCCATCTCATGTGTGAGAAGTTTGCCAATCAGCACATCAGTATTCATGATGCTCATATCTTCATTTGCTTCTTTTATGCCAGCAACTCTTGAGCCATAGTCTTTAAGATGAAGACTTCTCAGGATTTTGTTGTTTACATCCTCCAAACTCAGATGCTTCCCAAGTTTCCTCTTTCCATTTATAATGGCTAGAAGACAGTTAGTCATGTCAGTGATTGACTCATTGGATTTCACATCCATTTGAAAAAGTTTGAAATTCATGTGACATGCATATGCTAAGAGTATTCTTATAGCTTCTAATCTAGCTACAGGTGCATATGTTTCATCATAATCTATACCTTCTTCATGATTATATCCTTTTGCGACTAGTCTTGCCTTATTCCTGGTTATTAACCCTTGTTCATCTAATTTGTTTCTAAATACCCATTTGCTACCTATGATTTGATGATCCTTGGGTCTAGGTACTAGGTTCCATACCATATTTCTCTCAAATTGGTTGAGTTCCTCTTGCATGGAAATTACCCAACTTTCATCATTAAGAGCCTCATCAATATTTTTAGGCTCAATTTGTGAAATAAAAGCAATGTCAGAGACTAACTGCTTGAAATGAGATCTAATACTTACTCCCCTTGATAGATCACCAACTATTTGCTCTTTTGGATGATCTTTCGTCATTCTCCATTCTTTTGGAAGTTCTTGATCAATTTGTTCTTGATTTTGAGGTAGAGTGTCATTTTGCAGTAAATTTTCTTGATCATTTTCTTCTTTCCCATTTTCAATATCAAGTCTTTCCGTATTACCTACAACACCATCAAGAACTCTACCTTTCACAAGATCAAGTCTACTAGATTCATTAAAAACAACATGCATGGATTCTTCAACCGTTAATGATCTTTTATTAAATGTTCTATATGCTTTGCTGGTTGTAGAGTATCCTAAAAAGATACCTTCATCAGACTTAGAGGTAAATTTTCCAAGATTGTCCTTGGTGTTCAACATAAAACACTTGCATCCAAATACTCTAAAGTATGATATCGAGGGCTTTTTTCCATTCCATAGCTCAAATGAGGTTTTGTTTAAAAGAGGTCTTTTGAAAACTCGATTTGAAATATAACATGCAGTGTTTGTGGCTTCTGCCCAAAAATAAGTTGGTAATTCATATTCATTAAGCATTGTTCTAGCCATTTCAATTAAAGTTCGATTTTTCCTTTCAATTACCCCATTTTGTTGAGGTGTCCTAGGAGATCAGAAATTATGTGAAATGCCATGTTCAAGACAAAAGCTTTCAAAGTTTTCATTTTCAAATTATTTCCCATGATCACTCCTTATTTTTGAAATGCAGTAACCTTTTTCATTTTGAACTCTTTTAGCAAAGTTTTTGATGTTTTCAAAAGCATCACTCTTTTGAGCTAAGAAAATAACCCAAGTAAATCTAGAGTAATCATCTACGATGACAAATGCATAATGTTTTCCTCATAAGCTAGCAATTCTAGTAGGTCCAAACAAGTCTAAATGCAGGAGTTGAAGAGGTTTTGAAGTAGTTACTATGTTTTTGGCTTTGAAAGATGACTTGTGTTGTTTTCCTCTCTGACAAGGATCACATGTCTTGCCTTTTTCATATTTAACTCTTGGTAATCCTTTTACTAGCTCTTCTGTGCTAGGACTTTGTATTAAGTCTATGTTAGCATGACCAAGTCTTCTATGCCACAGCCAAGATTCATCACTAGTAGTCACAAGCCACTTAGAGGAATGGTTAGATAGTTCATGTAAGTTTATTATGTATGTATTGATATCTCTATTTCCTTTAAATATTTCTTGACCATCGATAGATATTACAAGACATTCATTTGAAGTAAAGATTACTTTTTTTTCCTTTATCACATAATTGACTTACACTTAATAAGTTATGTTTCAAGCCATCAACAAGTAAGACATCCTTAATAAAAGTAGTACCATTAACACCAATAGAACCAATGCCAATTACCTTACCCTTTCATTGTTTCCAAAGGTAACTTTACCTCAATCAATACTTTTGATTTCATTGAAAAGTTCTTTATCTCCTGTCATATGCCTTGAGCATCCACTGTTTACTAGCCAAGCATTTTTGTTTATTGTGGACTTGAGGCATACCTATAGAATCACAAATCAAGTATGATTTTTTGGTACCCAAATAAGTTTGGGTCCTTAGGGGTTAGCACATGAAGGTTCCCAATGAGCCATTCTTATCCAGCAATGTTTGTTTATGTGACCAATTTTCATACAATAATTACATTGTTTTGGTCTAAACTTGCTTTTTGGTCTTACAATGTAATTGGATGCCATAATTCTATTAGACTGATTTTGAGAACAATGGCATGCACAATCATGATTAATTTGAATTTTTCTAGATGCATGCTTCTTATACATAAAGGCATGATTATTCTTTTTTTTGTATAGAAGGTTTAACATGCTTATTTCTTGGTATGGAGATGTGAGATTCTTTAGATTTAACAAATATAGTTTTGTGAGAAGATGATGGTGTGTCTTCAAATCCTAGGCCATGTCTAATTAAGGGTGATCTTTAAGACACAATGAGAGTATCTAAGCTTTCTTTACCTTTGTGAAATTTAGAAATGGAATTTTTAAGTTCCCCAACTTCATTTTTCAAAGTATTATTTTCTTTTAACAATGAAGCTGTTGAGGGTCTTGATGAATATTCATCTAATGACTTTTGAAGAGATTCATTAGATGATTTAAGCTTTATGTTCTCTTTTTCTAAACCATCTATCTTATTTTTCAAATTAGAGATATTATTTCTATAGGTACTAAATTTAGTTCTATATTTCTCTAATTCTATATTTAATTCTTCTATTAGGCTTTGCTCATCATCATCATCATCACTATCACTATTACTAATTTAAAGAGTATGAGTGTAGTGATCTTACTTTTTTCGAGAAGTGATCCTCAATAGCCATGAAGCATAAGTTGACCTCTTCACTTTCATTATCATCTTTTTCACTTGAAGAGCTTTCGTCATCCCATGTGGCTTTATGGCCTTTCTCCCCATTGTCTCTATGGTATTTGCTTTTATGCTTCTTGAGCCTTGGACATTCTGGTTTGATATGTCCTTTCTTTCCACATTCATAGCATTTTACCTCTTCCTTACTTCTATGTGTGTCATTAGAAATTTGTTTGAGGTTTCTTTGCCTGAATTTTCTGGAATTGCTCATTTTCTTCTCAATGATTCTTTTTAATCTCCTTGAAAGCATAGCGATGTCCTCATTTTCATCATCACTCATTTCTTCATCAACTTCACTTTCTTCTTGAGATTTTGAAGTAGAGGCTTTGAGTGCTAAGGGCTTTCTTTTCTCTGGCACTGCTTCAAGCTCTCTATCTCTCTTCACTGCCATCTCATGTGTGAGAAGTTTGCCAATCAGCACATCAGTATTCATGATGCTCATATCTTCATTTTCTTCTTCTATGCCAGCAACTCTTGAACCATAGTCTTTAAAAGGAAGACTTCTCAGGATTTTATTGTTTACATCTTCCAAACTCAGATGTTTCCCAAGTTTCCTCATTCCATTTATAATGGATAGAAGTCGGTTGGTCATGTCAGTGATTGACTCATTGGATTTCATCTTGAAGAGCTCATATTCTGAGGTTAGAAGTTGAATCTTCTTGGATTTGACTTGCTTAGTTCCCTCATGATAGTTCTCCAATGTCTTCCACATGCTATATGCTGTTGAGCAGTGTTGTATTCTCCCACATTCTTCAATAGATAATGAGCTTGATAGGATTGTCATTGCCTTTTTGTTTTTGAAATTTGCTCTTCTTTGAGGCTCTGTCCAATCATCTCTTGATAGGATTTCTTCTTCACCATCAGCTCCTCTTCTGGTTGGTGGTGTCCATTCTTTTCGTACACTATCCCAGACTTCAATTCCTTCACTATCCAAATATGTCTCCATCCTAAACTTCCAATAGGCATAATTTGCTCCATCAAAGTAAGGTTTGAGACTTTGGAATCCTTCACTGGCCATATCTTACTCTTTACTAGCACTTTATAGGCTTCGATGCTAGACAAGGCTTTGATACCAATTGTTGCCCATATATTAGACCAAGAATGGGAGTTGAATTGGAGTTTAATAAAAAATTAAATTTTAAAGTGCGGAAATAAAAAATTAATCTTAGGAGGGATAGAGAAAATCAGACACAAAGATTTATAGAGGTTCGGGTGTTAACAAACCCTACTCTTCTCCCCAATCGCAATTGGGAGTTTCACTAACACACTAAGTGTTACAATGGAATTTTACAAGCTCGCTCCCAACTATGGTGTTTCTCACAATGGCTCACACCTAACCCAGAAATCCCTTGTGTTTTAATGGCTCACACAATAACAAATTCCTTGTGTTTTACAGGCTCACACAAACAATCTTCACTTTGTGTTTTTACAGGCTCACACAAACAACCTTCACTTTGTGTTTTTACAGGCTCACACAAACAACCTTTTAATTTGTGTTTTAGAGGCTCACACAACTAACCCTTACAAGTGTTCTACTCTTAACCCAGAAATACCCAAAGCTCACTTGAGTAATGATTACAGAGAGAAACACTCACAAATATTAATTTCTCAATAAATGAAGAGCAAAAAGATTTTTTACAGAGAATAGATTTTGGTTCTCAAAGTATTAAATGTACAAATAGCTTGTAATAAGATTTTGATTCAAAGTATATGCTATCCTCTTGTACTGAATGCATAAATGACTTCCATTTATACTCCCTTGGTTGATTATAGCCGTTGGGGTGCATTAAATATGAAACTAGCCGTTGTACCAACCAAATAATCATGCCTGACATTTTTCTCTTTCATCATTCATGGGTGTGACTATGTTTGTCACGGGCGTGACATTTCTTCCCAAGCCGTGACTGAAGTGGTGACCTTGGTCATGAAGCTCTCTGGAATGTTTTGAAATATTGGGTCACAGGCATGATATACATATTCACGGGCATGAAAACCTTCCCAGCCGTGATCCAAGTGTTGACTTTGGTCGTGAAGCTCTCTGGATGAAAATTCCATGAACATTCACGGGCGTGACATTTTGATTCACGAGCGTGACTTAAATGTTCATTTCACAGTTTGTTCTTCCTTCATGGTCATGAACTTCAAAAGTTGGTTTTGGTAACAGTTAGCTCTTTCATGGGCGTGACACATAGAGTCACGGGTGGGAACATGCTATTTCCTTAATTTTGTCTTTTAAGGATTATTCTTCCAATCTCCATTCTTGCTATTTTATTCCATGTCCTGTTTAATAGACTTAGAAAACAAGTATGTTAAATACAATATTGCTATTTTATTTGTGATCATCAAAATGACGGAAATACCCCTATGGTTTAACAATATGTAAGGTATATTTAGAGTATATCAAGTGCATATTCACTTATGTAACTTGCATCAAGGTATATGCAGAGTATACTTAAGATATATGTAAGGTGTATAAAGCTCATTTGCATACTTTGCATATTCATTTTGAATCAAAATTTCAATATTGCACTTAACTCAATATATTTCTTGTTTCTCCCTACTTAATTTTAATTGCTAAGTTCTCCATTTTGATTCAAAATTAAGTATTTCTTGCACTTATCTTAATATATTGTTGGTTTCTCCCCCTTTTGTCATCAACAAAAAGAATAAAGATAAACTATAATGGAAAAACAAAGCAAATATATTAAATTATAAAAGAGAAGCACAAGCAAGATAAATAAAATTCAAAAAGGAAATTCAGAATTTCCTACAAACAAACAAACAAATAACCAAACAAATAAATCAAGAAGGATTTGAACATTGCAAGGCTAACATAAAGCCTAATATCTAACCGGACATTCTATCCTTAAGACGAGCAACTTCAGCCTCGAGGCTGTCCATCCTAGACTCCATGAAGTCCTTGAGGTTCTTCAACCTCTCATCTATGGAAGCCTGCAGCTGCTCAAATCGTGGTGCTAGGAGGTCAACCACCTGCTGAGCCAAATTCGTTGTGGGGGCAGAGGATTGTCCGATGTCCTGCTCAGCCTCAGTCGAGCCCTTTTCTTCTACTGGATACCTTGGTGGCCAGTTTTAAAGTCCTCCGAGTCATTATCTTCCAAGATGATCTCGCCAGCAGTCTCAATGAAGCAGTAGTAGATGTTGTTCTCAAAGACATTTTGAACAGCCGCTCCAATCTTGATGAAAGACTCTACATCCAATCAGTCTCGAGGATGCCCTGGGATGAGATTGTAGTGATGCTCATCCAGCTTCAGATATCCAAGCTTCAAGGCCATGTGGGTTACATACCACCAACAAGAATGTCTCCAGAGGGCTTGGTGGCAATGGACAGGAGATGAAATGGAGTTGCTCTGTCATCGCTATCTCAAGCCCGAGAGTACATACCATCGGCCACTCAAAAGACCTTGATGAAATGAGAGACCTCTTCTTAAGCGCAGAGTACCTAGGATGGCAATGTTCCAAAATTATATTCATTAGGTAATCTGAATACCCTTCTGGGAGCATGGGATTTCTTCCTAGTACCCTTTGATGAACCGGTTTCCATCTTGATTGAAGAAATGAACTTTTGAAGAGTTGAAAAAGTTTGACAGATTTTGTGAGGAAACCCTGAGGAAAGATGAATTTTGATGATGGAAGATGTTTTTGAAGGTATTTATAGAAGAATTTTATGACTAGGGGGCCAGAATCTTCAATGTGACATTCAATGTATGTAAATGAGAGCAGTTGCAAGAAGTTGTAGAGTTGAAATGTGAAAAATAACCGGCATAAATGTTATATAGTCGACCTCTTCACGGGTGTGAAACACGTAGACACGGGCGTGAAGTGTCGTGTTCACGGTTTGCTGAAATGGTGCTCTACCCATGAATAAAGGCATGAAATTGTTCATGGTCATGACATTTGAAGTTTACGGGCATGAATGATGAACTATCACGGTGGTGAAAAATGAGTCACGGGCGTGAAGTGTTGAATTTCACTACTTATGACCGTGAAACAAAGCGTGACTTAAAGCGTAAACGCTTCTGTAAGTTTTTGGTGAAAATGTTCACAGGCATGAAAATGCGTCACGGGCATGAACAAGGCTTTTCACGGGAGTGAATGAAGTCATGAACATAGGCTTCACTACTTTAAGCCATGAACCATGTCATGAATCAAGTCGTGAAAACTACTGGTTCTTTTGGCTATTTAGTTTACGGACGTGAACATATGTTATGGGCGTGAACTGCCTAAAATTCTCATTAAATGAAATTAAGTCCTAAAACAATACTAAATCATTTCTATGAAAATTCTATCCCTTATAACATAAATTCCCATCAAATTTACTACCTTTTTATCTAGTAAGATGACACAAAAAATAAGATTATCACTTAAGGTTTGACAATTTGGCAATCACAAGGTTAATCCATCAATCATTCCAAGTTCTCTTCTTATGAAATTAAATCTTTCCTCATTTAGAGACTTAGTGAATATATCTGCCAATTGATTTTCTGTGCTTATAAATTCCAATGCAACATCTCCATATTGAACATGATCTCTAATAAAGTGGTGTCTAATGTCAATATCCTTACTTCTAGAATGTTGAATGGGATTCTTTGATAGATTTATAGCACTTGTATTGTCACATCTAATAGGTATATGGTTCACATCATGACCATAATTCTCAAGTTGTTTCATCCAAAGGTTTTGTGTACAACAACATTCTGCTGCTACATACTCTGTTTCAGCAGTAGAAATAGCAACTAAAACTTGTTTCTTGCTAAACCAAGAAACTAAGAACTCTCTAATAAAGTGACAAGTACCAGAGTACTTTTTTTATCTAAAAGACTACAGTATAATCTGCATCTGAATATCCTACAATATAAAAGGATGAATTTCTAGGATACCACAAACCTAGATGCAATGAGCCATGTAAATAACTTAGAATTCTTTTTATTGCATGTAAATGAGATTCTTTTGGACATGATTGAAACCATGCACATAAGCATACACTATACACTATATCGGGTCTAGATGCAGTAAGATATAAAAGTGATCTGATCATACCTTTATAGAGCTTTTCATTAATGCTCTTACCCTTTTAATCCTTGTCCAATTTTGTTGATGTGCTCATTGGAGTCTTGGCATTCTTGCATCCTTCCATCATAAATTTCTTAAGTAAGTCTTTGGCATATTTGGATTGGTTGATGAATATGCCCTCATTGCCTTATTATATTTGTAGACTAAGGAAATATTTAAGTTTTCCCATCGTGCTCATTTCAAATTCCCTAGTCATACACTTAGCAAATTCTTGACAAATCAATTCATTAGTAGAACCAAATATGATATCATCAACATAAATTTGAACAATTAGAATATCATGTTTATGTTTTTTATTGAATAATGTGGTGTCAACATTATCCTTTGTAAAGTTATTTTCTAAGAGAAAAGAAGTTAGTCTTTCATACCAAGCTCTTGGGGCTTGTTTCAAACCATATAAAGCTTTTAAAAGTTTAAAAACATAATTTGGCAAGTCATAGCTTTCAAAACCAGGTGGTTGTTCTACATACACTTCTTCTTCTATATAACCATTTAAGAATGCACTTTTCACATTCATTTGAAAAAGTTTGAAATTCATGTGACATGCATATGCTAAAAGTATTCTTATGGCTTTTAATCTAGCAACAGGAGCATAGGTCTCATCATAATCTATTACTTCTTCCTGAATATATCCTTTTGCAACTAATCTAGCCTTATTCCTAGTTATTGAACCTTGTTCATCTAGTTTATTTCTAAATACCCATTTGCTACCTATAATTTGATGATCCTTGGGTCTAGGTACTAAGGTCCATAACTTACTTCTCTCAAATTGGTTGAGTTCCTCTTGCATTTCAATCACCCAACTTTCATCATTAAGAGCCTCGTCAACATTTTTAGGCTCAATTTGAGAATTAAAGCAAGGTCAGTGGCTAAATGTTTGAAATGGTATCTAGTACTTACTCCCCTTGAAGGATCACCAATGATTTGCTCCTTGGGGTGATCTTTTGTCATTCTCCATTCCTTTGGGAGTTCTATCCTGTTTTCTTCTTAAGCTTGACGTAGAGAATCATCTTGATGTGAGTCTTCTGGATCATTTTCTTCTTTTCCATTTCCAAGATCAAGTCTTTCCATAGTTCCTGTAACATCATCAAGAATACTACCTTTCACAAGATCAAGTCTACTAGATTCATTAAACACAATATGCATATATTCTTCAACAGTTAATGATCTTTTATTAAATACTCTATATGCTTTGCTAGTTGTAGAGTATCCTAAAAAGATTCCTTCATCAGATTTAGAAGCAAATTTTTCAAGGTTGTCCTTGGTATTCAATATGAAGCACTTGCATCCAGATACTTTAAAGTATGATATCAAGGGCTTTCTTCCATTCCATAGCTCAAATGAGGTTTTGTTTAAAAGAGGTCTTTTAAAAACTTGATTTGAAATATAGCAAGCAGTATTTGTGGCTTCTGCCTAAAAGTAAGTTGGTAGACCATACTCATTGAGCATTATTCTAGCCATTTCAATTAAATTTTGATTTTTCCTTTCAACTACCCCATTTTGTTGAGGTGTCCTAGGAGATGAAATTTTTTGTGAAATGCCATGTTCAAGACAAAAGCTTTCAAAGTTTTCATTTTCAAATTCTCTGCCATGGTCACTTCTTATCTTTAAAATACAATATCCTTTTTCATTTTGAACTCTTTTAGCAAAGGTTTTGAAATTTTCAAAGGCATCACTCTTTTCAACTAAGAAAATTACCCAAGTGAAACTAGAGTAATCATCTACGATGATAAAGGCATAATGTTTACCTCCTAAGCTAGCAATTTTAGTAAGTCCAAATAAATCTAAATGCAGGAGTTGTAGAGGTTTTGAGGTACTTACTATGTTTTTGGCTTTGAAAAATGACTTGTGTTGCTTCCCTCTTTGGAAAGGTTCACAGGTCTTGTCTTTTTCAAATTTATTTCTTGGCAGTCCCTTTACTAGTTCTCCTATGCTGAGGCTTTGAATTAAGTCCATGTTGGCATGACCAAGCCTTCTATGCCACAACCAAGATTCATCACTAGTAGTCACAAGACACTTAGAGGAATGGTTAGATAATTCGTGTAAGTCTATTATGTATGTGTTGACATCTCTATTTCCTTTAAATATCTCTTGACCATTGATAGAGGACACAAGACATTCATTGGAAGTAAAGATTACTTTGTTTCCTTTATCACATAATTGACTAACACTCAACAAGTTATGTTTCAATCCATCAACAAGTAAGACATCTTTAATAAAATTGGCACCATTAATACCAATAGAACCAATGCCAATTACCTTACCCTTAGCATTATTTCCAAAGGTAACTTTACCTACATCAATACGTTTGATTTCATTGAAGAGTTCTTTGTCTCCTATCATATGCCTTGAGCATCCATTGTCTACTAGCCAAACATTTTTGTTCATTATGGACTTGAGGCATACCTATAGAATCATAATTCAAGTATGATTTTTAGGTACCCAAGTGAGCTTGGGTCCTTGGGGGTTAGCACATGAAAGTTCCCAATGATCCTTCCTTATCCAACAATGTTTATTTATATGACCAATCTTCATACAATTATTACACTGTTTAGGTCTAACAATGCTTTTTGGTCTTACAATATTTTTGAATGCCATATTTCTATTAAACTGATTTTGAGAACAATAGCATGCATAGTCATTATTAATTGATGCTTTTCTAGATACATGCTTCTTATACATATAGGCATGATTATTCGTTTTATGTATAGAAGTTTTAGTATACTTATTCCTAGGTGCTGTTCTAGCAAGTGTGGAGATGTGAGGTTCACTAGATTTAACAAAATTGGTTTTGTCAGAAGATGATGATGTGTCCTTATATCCAAGAATATTTCTAATTAAAAGTGGTCTTTGAGACACAATGAGAGTATCTAAACTCTCTTTTCCTTTGTTGAATTTTGAAATAGAATTTCTAAGTTCCTCAACTTCATTTTTTAAGATATTATTTTCTTTAAGAAAGGAATTAGTTGAGGGTTTTGATGAGTAATCATCTAATGATCTTTGAAGAGAGTCATTAGATGATTGAAGCTTAATGTTCTCCTTTTCTAAAGCATCTATTTTGATTTTTAAATTAGAAATGTTATTTTTATAAGTACTGAATTTACTCCTATATTTTTCTAGTTTTATATTCAATTCTTCTATTAGGCTTTGTTCATCATCATCATCACTATCACTATTACTATCATTATCACTGCTATCATAACTGAAAGAGTATGAGTGTAGTGATCTTATCTTATCCGAGACGTGATCCTCAATAGCCATAAAGCATAGGTTGACCTCTTCGCTTTCATTGTCATCCTTTTCGCTTGAAGACCTTTCGTCATCCTATGTGGCTTTGTGACCTTTCTAACCATTGTCTCTTTGGTATTTGCTCTTATGCTTCTTGAGCCTTGGACATTCTGGTTTAATATGCCATTTCTTTCCACATTCATAGCACTTTACCTCTTCCTTACTTCTTTGTGCATCATTAGAAGACAAAAATCTTACACTGATTTAAAAATGAAGGATATTGAATATGTTGTCGAAGAAAAGGCATTTTTAAAAGTCTCGCCTTAGAAGAAAGTAATTTTTTTTAGTAAAAAAGAGAAATTGAGTCCTAAGTTTATTGGATCATATGAAATACTTGAACATGTGGGTCCAGTGGCTAAATAATTGTCGTTACCACCAAATTGGACAAGATCCACAATGTATTTTATATCTTAATGTTAAGAAGATACAGATCGGATCTAACACATGTAATACTTATGGAATCAATAGAGGTACAACCATACTTGACCTATGCAGATGAGCCTGTGAAAATCTTAGCTCGAGAAGTCAAGGAACTACGAAACAAGAAGGTATAGTTGGTAAAGGTCTTATGGCGCAACCATGTAGTAGAAGAAGCCATTTAGGAGAGTAAAGAAATGATGATAACTCAGTATCCTCTGTTATTCCACTCCAGCTAATCAAGTAAATTTTGAGGATGAAATTTTCTTAAAAGCGGGAGAATTGTAACATCCAGTGATTTATGCCCTGATTGCGTTGACTATAGTGAGATGCGCTAGTTCAATCATATTGTAAATTTAAACCCATAAAAAATGATAAATAATAGGAAAAATGATTAACGGTATTATTATTTAGGAATTAAAAATATTAGTGCTAGAACTGGAAAAAAATAAAATTATCCTACTGACAAAATCGGTATTATTGGAATTGTTGGGAAAACATTTTGTGAAGAGAAGGAAATTTGTAGAAAATGATGAATTTCTAATAATTAAAAGTTAAACAAAATAAATTTATATTTTGGACCAATTGATGAAAAGTTGAATGTAATCATGGAACCACCAAATGATGAAAAATCTTCATTTCCCACCAACTAGAAAACAACTGCCACCATCTCCTTCTTCCTTTATTGTTGTCCCTCTCCTTACCCAAAAATCTCCATTTTTATTCCTTTTTCTAGCATGCTAAGAATGGAAAAAATGCGTTGTGAGAGAGAATATTCAAGAAATTAAAGAGTTCTTGCCATAAAGAGAGTGTTAACCTTGAGGGGTATTTCTGTCATTTTGATGATAATAAATAATATAGCAATATTGTATTTAACATACTTGCTTTAAGTGTATTATACAGGACATGAATTAAAATAGCAAGAATGGAGAATTGGAAGAATAATCCTTCAGAAACAAAAAGCAAGAAGTAGCATGTTCACTGTCGTGACTCTAGGAGTCACTCCCGTGAACAAAGCTAGCCGTTACCAAAACCAACATTTGAAGTTCACGACCATGAAAGAAAACCAAACTGTGAAGTAAGCATTTCAGTCACCCCCATGAGGAAGCTTCATGCAAATTTCATTCCAGAGAACTTCACGACCAGAGTCACCACTTGGGTCACGGCTAAGAAGATGTTCACCCCCGTGAATGAATGTGTCACCCCCGTGAAGGCTTCATTCAATTTTATCCAGAGAACTTCACGACCTGAGTCACTACTTGTCTCACGGCTGGGAAGAGTGTCACGCCCGTGACTGATTAAAGTCACGCCCGTGACTTTATATGTCAAAACATACCAGAGAGCTTCACGACCAAGGTCACCACTTCAGTCACGGCTTGGGAAGAACTGTCACCCCCGTGACAAACATAGTCACGCCCGTAAACAATGAAAGAGAAAAATGTCAGGCGCGATTCTTTGGTTGGTATAACGGCTAGTTTCTTATTTAATGCACCCCAACGGCTATATTTAGCCATGGGAGTATAAATGGAAGTCATTTATACATTAAGAAAAGAGAGGATGATAAGGAAATGATAAGAAAAACAAAAGATTAGCATATACTTCAAATCACAAGCTATCTTGTACTTTTATACTTTGAGAACTAATTCATTCTCGGTAAAAATCTTATTGCTCCTCATATTTGAGCAATAAAGATTTATAAGTAGTTATCTCTGTAATCTTTACTCAAGTAAGCATTGGGTAGTTCTGGGTTAAGAGAATAACACTTGTAAGGGTTAGTTGTGTCAACCTCTAAAACACAAATTAAAAGGTTGTTTGTGTGAGCCTGTAAAACACAAATTGTAGGTTGTTTGTGTGAGCCTGTAAAACACAAAGGAATTGGTTATTGTGTGAGCCATTAAAACACAAGGGATTTCTGGGTTAGGTGTGAGCCATTGTGAGAAATACCATAGTTGGGAGTGAGCTTGTAAAACTCCATTGTAACACTTAGTGTGTTAGTGAAACTCCCAATTGCGATTGGGGAGAGGAGTAGGGTTTGTTAATACCCGAACCTCTATAAATCTTTGTGTCTTATTTTCTCTATCCCTTCTAAAATTAACTATTTATTTCTGCACTTTAAAGTTTAATTTTTTAAACTCCAATTCAACCCCCCTTCTTGGTCTAATATCTGAGCAACAATTGGTATCAGAGCCTTGTCTAGCATTGAAGCCTAAAAAGTGCTAGTAAAGAGTAAGATATGGCCAGTGAAGGATTCCAGAGTCTCAAACCTTATTTTGATGGAACAAATTATGCCCATTGGAAGTTTCAGATGGAGACATATCTGGATAATGAAGGAATTGAAGCTTGGGATAGTATTCGAAAAGAATGGACACCACCAATTAGAAGAGGAGTTAATGGTAAAGAAGAAATCCTGTCAAGAGATGATTGGACAGAGCCTCAAAGAAGAGCAAATTTCAAAAATAAGAAGGCAATGACAATTCTCTCAAGTTCATTATCTATTGAAGAATGTGGCAGGATACAACATTGTTCAACTGCATATAACATGTGGAAAACATTAGAAAACTATCATGAAGGCCACAAAGCCACATGGGATGACGAAAGCACTTCAAGTGAAAAAGATGATAATGAAAGTGAAGAGGTCAACCTATGTTTCATGGCTATTGAGGATCACGTCTCGGACAAAGTAAGATCACTACACTCATACTCTTTCAATAATGATAGTGGTGATAATGATAGTGATAGTGATGATGATGATGATGATGATGAGCAAAGCCTAATAGAAGAATTAAATATAGAATTAGAGAAATATAGAACTAAATTTAGTATCTATAGAAATAATATCTCTAATTTGAAAAATAAGATAGGTGGCTTAGAAAAGGAGAACATAAAGCTTAAATCATCTAATGAATCTCTTCAAAAGTCATTAGATGAATACTCATCAAGACCCTCAACAGCTTCACTGTTAAAAGAAAATAACACTTTGAAAAATGAAGTTGAAGAACTTAGAAATTCCATTTCTAAATTTCACAAGGGTAAAGAGAGCTTAGATACTCTCATTGTGTCTCAAAGACCACCTTTAGTTAGACATGGTCTAGGGTTTAAGGACACATCATCATCTTCTCACAAAACTATATTTGTAAAATCTAAAGAATCTCACATCTCCACACCTGTTAGAACAACTCCAATAAATAAGCATGTTAAACCTTCTATACAGAAAAAGAATAATCATGCCTTTATGTATAAGGAGTATGCATCTAGAAAAATGAAAATTAATCATGATTGTGCATGCCATTGTTCTCAAAATCAGTCAAATAGAATTATGGCATTCAAATACATTGTAAGACTAAAAAGCAAGTTTAGACCGAAATAATGTAATTACTGTATGAAAATGGGTCATATAAATAAAAATTGCTGGATAAGGAAGGCTCATTGGCAACCTTCATGTGCTAACCCCCAAGGACCCAAACTCATTTGGGTACCTAAATATCATACTTGATTTGTAACTCTGTAGGTATGCCTCAAGTCCACAATAAACAAAAATGCATGGCTAGTAGACAGTGGATGCTCAAGGCATATGACAGGAGACAAAGAACTCTTCAATGAAATCAAAAGTTTTGATGGAGGTAAAGTTACCTTTGGAAACAATGCAAAGGGTAAGGTAATTGGCATTGGTTCTATTGGTATTAATGGTACTACTTTTATTGAGGATGTTTTACTTGTTGATGGCTTAAAACATAACTTGCTAAGTGTAAGTCAATTATGTGATAAAGGAAATAAAATAATTTTCACCTCAAATGAATGTCTTGTAATCTCTATTGATGGTCAAGAAATATTTAAAGGAAATAGAGATATCAATACGTACATAATAAACTTACATGAACTATCTAACCATTCCTCTAAGTGTCTTGTGACTACTAGTGATGAATCTTGGCTGTGGCATAGAAGACTTGGTCATGCTAACATGGACTTAATACAAAGTTTCAGCACAGGAGAGCTAGGAAAAGGATTACCAAGAGTTAAATATGAAAAAGGCAAGACATGTGAACCTTGTCAAAGAGGAAAGCAGCACAAGTCATCTTTCAAAGCCAAAAACATAGTAAGTACTTCAAAACCTCTTCAACTCATACATTTAGACTTATTTGGACCTACTAGGGTTGCTAGCTTAGGAGGAAAACATTATGCATTTGTCATCGTAGATGATTACTCTAGATTTACTTGGGTAATTTTCTTAGCTCAAAAGAGTGATGCTTTTGAAAATTTCAAAAACTTTGCTAAAAGGGTTCAAAATGAAAAAGGATACTGCATTTCAAAAATGAGAAGTGATCATGGGAAAGAATTTGAAAATGAAAACTTTGAAAGTTTTTGTCTTGAATATGGCATTTCACATAATTTCTCATCTCCTAGAACACCTCAACAAAATGGTGTAGTTGAAAGGAAAAATCGAACATTAATTGAAATGGCAAGAACAATGCTTAATGAATATGCATTACCAACTTATTTTTGGGCAGAAGCTACAAACACTGCATGCTATATTTCAAATCGAGTTTTCAAAAGACCTCTTTTAAACAAAACCTCATTTGAGCTATGGAATGGAAGAAAGCCGTTGGTATCATACTTTAGAGTATTTGGATGCAAGTGTTTTATATTGAACACCAAGGACAATCTTGGAAAATTTGCCTCTAAGTCTGATGATGGTATCTTTCTAGGATACTCTACAACCAGCAAAGCATATAGAGTATTTAATAAGAGATCATTAACTGTGGAAGAATCCATGCATGTTGTTTTTAATGAATCTAGTAGACTTGATCTTGTGAAAGGTAGTGCTCTTGATGATGTTGTAGATAATATGGAAAAACCTGTCATTGAAAATGGAAAAGAAGATAACGATCAAGAAAAACTACTACCTCAAAATCAAGAACAAATGGAGCAAGACCTTCCAAAAGAATGGAGAATGAACAGAAATCATCCAAAAGAGCAAATAATTGGTGATCTATCAAGGGGAGTAAGTACAAGATCTCATTTCAAGCATTTAGTCATTGACATAGCTTTTATTTCACAAATTGAGCCTAAAAACATTGATGAGGCTCTTAATGATGAAAGTTGGGTAATTGCCATGCAAGAGGAACTCAACCAATTTGAGAGAAATAAGGTATGGAACTTAGTACCAAGACCTAAGAATCATCCAATCATAGGCAGCAAATGGGTATTTAGAAATAAGTTAGATGAACAAGGGTTAATAACTAGGAATAAAGCAAGACTAGTTGCAAAAGGATATAATCAGGAAGAAGGTATTGACTATGATGAAACATATGCACCGGTAGCTAGATTAGAAGCTATAAGAATTCTCTTAGCATATGCATGTCACATGAATTTGAAACTTTTTCAAATGGATGTGAAAAGTGCATTTCTAAATGGCTATATAGATGAAGAAGTGTATGTAGAACAACCACCAGGTTTTGAAAGCTATAATTTACCAAATCATGTTTTTAAACTTTCAAAAGCTTTGTATGGTTTAAAACAAGCTCCAAGAGCTTGGTATGAAAGACTAAGTTCTTTTTTACTAGAAAATAGCTTCACAAAGGGAAATGTAGACACTACACTGTTCATCAAAAAGCATAAGCATGAAATACTAGTTGTTCAAATTTATGTTGATGATATAATATTTGGTTCTACTAATGAGCTGCTTTGTCAAGATTTTGCTAAGTGCATGACTAGGGAATTTGAAATGAGCATGATGGGAGAACTTAAGCATTTCCTTGGTCTACAAATCAAACAAAGCAATGAGGGCATATACATCAACCAATCCAAATATGCCAAAGATTTAATCAAAAAATTTGGTATGGAAGGATGCAAAAATGCTAAGACTCCTATAAGCACATCAACAAAATTGGACAAAGATGAAAAGGGTAAGAGCATTAATGAAAAGCTTTATAGAGGTATGATCGGATCACTTTTATATCTCACTACTTCTAGACCCGATATTATGTATAGTGTTTGCTTATGTGCACGATTTCAATCATGTCCCAAAGAATCTCATTTAAATGCTGTAAAAAGGATTTTAAGATATTTACATGGAACATTGCATCTAGGTTTATGGTATCCTAGGAATTCATCTTTCTATATAATAGGATATTCAGATGCAGACTATGCTGGTAGTCTTTTGGATAGAAAAAGTACTTCAGGTACTTGTCACTTCATTGGAGAATGTTTGGTTTCTTGGTTTAGCAAGAAACAAGTTTCAGTTGCTCTTTCAACTGCTGAAGCTGAATATGTAGCAGTTGGATGTTGTTGTACACAAATTCTTTGGATGAAACAGCAACTTAAGGACTATGGTCATGAAATGAACCATATACCTATAAAATGTGACAACACCAGTGCAATAAATCTTTCAAAGAATCCTATTCAACACTCTAGAAGTAAACATATTGACATTAGACATCACTTTATTAGAGATCATGTTCAATATGGAGATGTTGAATTAGAATTTGTATGCACAGAAAAGCAATTAGCAGATATTTTCACTAAGTCTCTAAATGAGGAAAGATTTAATTTCATTAGAAGAGAACTAGGCATGATTGATGGATCAACCTTGTGATTACAAGAAAATGAAATTTTAATTGTTGATCTTAAAACATATCACCAGTTAGAAGATAAATATTTTGATGAAAATTCATGTTTTATGAAGCAAAATCTTTGTTGAAATGATTTAGTCTTGTTGCAGAACTTAATTTCAAATTAATGAAAAATATAGGGGAGTCACGCCCGTGACTTAAGTGGCTCAAAGAGGCAGTATTGTTCACGACTTCGGTTCACGACATGCTTCACAGCTTCAAGTAGTGAAACATTGTTTCACGGCTTGAGTCACGCCCGTGGATAAGAATATTCACGCCCGTGACGATTTTTCACTCCCGTGAACCATTACGCCTCAAAAACTCACAGACGCTTTCACGCCTTGTGTCATGGCTTGCTTCACGGGTATAAGTAGTGAAATTCAACACTTCACGCCCGTGACATAATATTCACCCCTGTGACCTATGATCATTCACGCCCGTGATGTTCATCGAGCACGCCCGTGAAAACATTCACGCTTTCATTCACGGGTGGAATTCTGCTTCAGCAAACCGTGAACATGACTATTCATGCCCATGAAACTTGAAGTCACGCCCGTGATTGTATCGAATATATAAGAAAATAGCCGGTTACAAACTTCATTTCAACTCTCCATCTCCCAAAACCGCTCTCATTTACTCTCATTCATTGAGACATTGAAGATTCCGACCCCAAAGCCTTGATATTTCACTATAAATTCCTTCAAAAGTTCGAATCTTCAGCAGAAAACAGACATTTCTAGGGTATTTCATCATACTTTTTCTGTCAAAAATCTGTTTCAAATTAAAATTCTTCAAACAAAATGGAGTCTGCTTCATCAAAAGGGAAGAGAAAGAAGTCCCATGCACCGAAGAGGTATTCAGATTACCTTATGAACATCATACCTGAAAGTTGCCATCCTCGGTATGCAACTTTGAAGAAGAGACCAATTTTATCTTCGAGGTCCTTCGAATGGCAGATAGTCTGTAATCTCGGACTCGAGATGGCTATGACAGAGCAACTTCAAGCCTGTCATCTACGAAAATTTGTTGACATTCATCTGCCAACTCTACGGGAGCCAATGCTGGAATTCCTCAGCACCTTGCAGGTTTTACCAACTGGAGTGGTGAAATTTCAACTCTGCAATAATGCAAACACCCTCAGTGCCATCGCATTTGCAGAATTGTTCAACCTACCATCAGATGGCGTTCTGAATGAGACTGAGGTAGAATTCTCTGCCCCTGCAGCATGGACACATTTTGGCACGGATTGCAGTTGGGATGTCAAGAAAACTAAGAGCACACATCTCGGGACCCCAGTACACAGGTATTTGCATAGGTTTCTAACCTATAGCATTTTTGCTCGGGGAGAGAGCAATGGAACTATTAGGAAGTCAGAACTCTTCCTCTTCGAGATGGCTCGCAGGGGAGTCACAGTGGCGCTTTCCAGATGGTTTGCAAACCATCTTCTCTCCATCGCCACCAAGCCTACAGGAGATATCCTGATTGGAGCTTATGTCACTCATATGGCAGTGAAGCTCAATTACTTGAAGCTGGATAACCATCACTTCAACATTATTCCTGCCCACCTACGAGATAGGCTGGATATCGAGTCTTTCATAAAGATGGGAGCAGTAGTGAGAATCGTTTACCAGAACGATATCTTTTATCGCTTCACTGATACTGCTGGAGAAATTATCTGGGAAGATCATGACATGGAGGATTTTAAAGCAGGCCTCCAGGGAGTCCAGCAGAAAAAGAGGGCTAGGATTGAGGAAGCCACTCCAGCCATCGCTCAGGACATTGGACAGTCCTCAGCCTCCACACCGTCTTTAGCGCAGCAGGTGGTCGACCTCTTGGCACTACGTTTCGAGCAGCTGCAGACTTCTATGGATGAGAGGTTGGAAAACCTCAAGGACTTCATGGAGTCTCGACTCGACAGTCTTGAGGCTGAAGTTGCTAGGCTTCGTGATAGGATGTCTAGCTAGGATATAGGCTAGAGAGTAGCCTAAATTTGTTATGTTTGATCATTTTTCTTTATTTTGTTACTTATTATGTTTCTGTATCCTTTCCTTCATATAATATATATTTGCTTTTGTTTACTTCAATCTACATATTCTTTTTGATTGATGACAAAAGGGGGAGAAAACTAGCAATATATGGTAAAGTAATATATGATCAAACTAGCAATAATAAAGATAATGAATCAAAAAGTGAAACAAACTTTGAATTGATTTAAAAATCTTGATTCAACTTTTCAGATGCAAAGAAGATAATTGAAAAAACTGAGCTTCTATATACTTTAAATATACCCTAAGTATACTTTGCATACACCTTAAGAGCAAGTTACAAATAAAAACATACCATGATATACCTTAAACATACTTTACATATACTTTATGTCTTGAAAAGGATTTATGGTATGTATTGGATATACTTTTCTTATGACTTGCTTCTAGCTTAAATGCTACATCTTTATTCACTATTCTTGCACATTATAATTTTTATCCTAAGTATATTTTGAGGGGGAGACTTCTCAAAATCACATATTGCTAGATTATTTGTCACCATCAAAAAGGGGGAGATTGTTAACCTTTAGGGGTATTTCCGTCATTTTGATGATAATAAATAATATAGCAATATTGTATTTAACATACTTGCTTTAAGTGTATTATACAGGACATGAATTAAAATAGCAAGAATGGAGAATTGGAAGAATAATCCTTCAGAAACAAAAAGCAAGAAGTAGCATGTTCACTGCCGTGACTCTAGGAGTCACTCCCGTGAACAAAGCTAGTCGTTACCAAAACCAACATTTGAAGTTCACGACCATGAAGGAAAACCAAACCGTGAAGTAAGCATTTCAGTCACCCCCTTGAGGAAGGGTGTCACCCCCGTGAAGCTTCATGCAAATTTCATTCCAGAGAACTTCACGACCAGAGTCACCACTTGGGTCACGGCTAAGAAGATGTTCACCCCCGTGAATGAATGTGTCACCCCCGTGAAGGCTTCATTCAATTTTATCCAGAGAACTTCACGACCTGAGTCACTACTTGTCTCACGGCTGGGAAGAGTGTCACGCCCGTGACTGATTAAAGTCACGCCCGTGACTTTATATGTCAAAACATACCAAAGAGCTTCACGACCAAGGTCACCACTTCAGTCACGGCTTGGGAAGAACTGTCACCCCCGTGACAAACATAGTCACGCCCGTAAACAATGAAAGAGAAAAATGTCAGGCGCGATTCTTTGGTTGGTATAACGGCTAGTTTCTTATTTAATGCACCCCAACGGCTATATTCAGCCATGGGAGTATAAATGGAAGTCATTTATACATTAAGAAAAGAGAGGATGATAAGGAAATGATAAGAAAAACAAAAGATTAGCATATACTTCAAATCACAAGCTATCTTGTACTTTTATACTTTGAGAACTAATTCATTCTCTGTAAAAATCTTATTGCTCCTCATATTTGAGCAATAAAGATTTATAAGTAGTTATCTCTGTAATCTTTACTCAAGTAAGCATTGGGTAGTTCTGGGTTAAGAGAATAACACTTGTAAGGGTTAGTTGTGTCAACCTCTAAAACACAAATTAAAAGGTTGTTTGTGTGAGCCTGTAAAACACAAATTGTAGGTTGTTTGTGTGAGCCTGTAAAACACAAAGGAATTGGTTATTGTGTGAGCCATTAAAACACAAGGGATTTCTGGGTTAGGTGTGAGCCATTGTGAGAAACACCATAGTTGGGAGTGAGCTTGTAAAACTCCATTGTAACACTTAGTGTGTTAGTGAAACTCCCAATTGCGATTGGGGAGAGGAGTAGGGTTTGTTAATACCCGAACCTCTATAAATCTTTGTGTCTTATTTTCTCTATCCCTTCTAAAATTATCTATTTATTTCCGCACTTTAAAGTTTAATTTTTTAAACTCCAATTCAACCCCCCTTCTTGGTCTAATATCTGGGCAACAGAGAGCTAATGAGAGAGAAAGAAGGAAGAAAAAAGAAGAAAAAGGGAGAAGAGTTGAGGAAGATTCGACCAACCCTATAACTCTATTAAGGTGAGTTTATTCTTCTTAAATTCAATATTTTTCCTTCCGTTGGAGACCCATAAGGATGATAGATATGATGAGGATTGCTAAATTAAGGTTATTTGGCAAGAATGGACTTAGAATTTAAAATTGGTAACTAGTTGAATAAAAGTGAAGCTAAACCTTTAATTAATGACAATTTATGTTAGTTAATTATTTTATGACTTAAAACTAGACAAAGAAACTCTAATGGAGGAAGGAGGGGCTGCCTTGGTTAATGAAATTTGGGAAAATTAGAAATTAACCAAGAGGCAACACAATTGGTGATGAATGATGTGTGATTGGAGTGTTAATTTGTAAAAAATTAGTTGGGACCTATGATAAGGTTTTTGCGTTGCCATGACCTATCAACAAGGAATTTTAACCTTAGTATTTTTTTTTTGGCTAAATTAAAGTATAAAATATATTAAGAGCATTAGGATTTTATGTAGGCATGAAAAGTTTTGAAAATGGATGATAGAAATGAGATATGATATAGTTGTGTAGGAAAATCAAGTGAGCAAATCAGAGGCCCTCAAGAGGGTGACAAAGTCAATGAGAAAGCTAATTAGTAAGGGGAGGAAAACAATGTAAAAGGAAAGCTCTAATACTGATTAAGCATGTGCTTCATTGATAAAAATCTTACATGTTATCTAAATGTGTGAAATTATGTGTTAATACTTGATATGAATGTGGTTTGCCATGGAATGTGATTGGTAGTTACTTTTATTTTTTTAAGGTAATGAGACTAAATAATGTGAAAATATTAAGATATTAAATGTAATTGTGATCTAAAAATTTTGGCATAAAAATGAATGCATATGATGGGTATAATTAGTCGATAGGTTTGTGTCAATTGATGTCCCTGCCACAAAATTTTATAAGTAGTCTTGACATTTTTTATCATAACTAATGTTTTGGTAATGAGATTGAGATGAAATTAGTTGGAAATGAAAGTGGACTGATAAGGCTAAAACTTTCATTAATAACCTAAGTTCAAATTCTAATTACAAATAGGCTAATAATTGGACATAACATCCCGAACATGTAGGTACCCAGAAATTACTGTGTAAATTTAATGGAACGACCTTCAGTAAAAGGGTCATAACCTTTTATAGAAGACTTGGATTTGCATGATTTTTAGTGAATCCAAAAGTTGAAACATTAAGCTACAAAATATTAAAAGACTATTTCACATTCGAACTATAAATGGGCTAAAAATGAGGCCCACAATCAAGGCCGAAATCTTTTATAGACAAATAATTGATATATTAGGCTTTTACATGTGGTGTGATGAATACATATCGTAATTAATGAAAGTTTTGACTTTAATTGTAGTTATAAATGTTTAATAAATTATTTATATGTAAGGTCTTAATTCAATAATAATAGAAACAAATAACAAAAATAAATAAACATATAAGTGGAAATTTGGTATAATTACCATTTTTGAATATATTGTGATAATCTTAATATTGGGAATAAATATAAAAATAGTTAAGCCCTAAGACATCTAACCTAGAACTAGAATAGATAATAGTTTAGCATGTCAATCAAAAGATTTAAGGCACTCGGTGCCAAAACATGAAAGTCGATAATGACAATTCTATAAATGTGCTCGACACAAAATTATTAAGCCGGTAATGACAATATTATGAAATCTGATAATGACACTATTATAAATGCGCTCAACGCTTTTAGGTTTTGAAAAATTTTATCTCAAAAGATCATACTTGTACCATTAAAACTAATTTATATAAATGTAAATGTTAAAAATTATACCTTGTAATTTTTATTTGTTCTTCAAATCTTCACTTTGTTGGGTTGTAGCAAACCACAACAATCCACACTAGGATGTCTCTAATTATAAAACACGTGAAAAATGAAGAATAAACTATCAAGAGAAAATGGTTTGAACAAATTCAAAGTGCTAGCTTTGAAAGTGTTCTTGAGAGAATTGTTGTTGTCTTAAAAATATTTTTTTCACAAAAAAATATTTTCATGTCTATTTTCTGCCATTTGATGTCTTTTCTATTTGAATCAAATTTAAAAATAAGATGAAAAGTCAAAAATGGAGAAAATGGTAACTAATGAATAGTAATTGGCCATAATTGGCCTAATTATGGCCAAAAACAGTCGTTGGCCAACGGATGGGAAGCTGCAGGCGCGTTGGGCCTGCTGCTGGGCAGCCCAGCAGGCCTGCAAGGCTGGCCAGCAACCTGCCTAGCCAGCGCGGGCCCGTGACACTCCCGAATTATTTTTTTGTGTGATCTCATCGCGATCCATCCAGAAATAATTCTCTCATATTTTGGATCCTATCCAAGACCATTTTACTCATTCTCCATATCTTCAATGCGTGTGACCCATTATGTTCCCAGTTATGTTGGCCACTTAAATTAACAATTAATTTAAGCAGGTCATGAGCGGTATCTAGCAATACATCATGACCCCCAATTGACCGGAAATTCAGTGGTTTGACTACAAACCTTTCCATAGACACTTTATGTGCAATTATTCCTTTCATCATTCTATACCCCACTTGGTTCAGAGTATGGACATGTGTCAACTCCCACTAGACTGACTACGTCACGTCTAGTCCAAGTAATGTTAGTTCTTGTCCTTGAGGCTCATTACTCTATTAGATATGTCATTGAAGACTATCTTTATGACATTTCCACTCTGGCCAGAGATTCCTAATTAATGACCACGACAAGAGGCCATGGGTATACACTCCTTCTATCAAGAGTGGTGAATCCTTTGTTGGTTAACCAATTACCTTCGAATACCTCAAGCTGTATCCAATCACCACCCTATGAGCTACCTCTGTGAGGCAATAAGGAATAGTGTCAAAATACAAAATCAATATTCAAGATATCCTTGAGTACCTCAAGTCTAAGGATACTTGCACCATTGCTGTGATGCGATTATCATTGACATTTGAATAGATTATCCATATGATTGTCTCATAGTTGGTCATCCAATGTACTTAGCTACACTTAGCAAGTATCCATATGTTAACTCTAAACATCTTATGTTTATAGATTATAAGATCTACTACTCAATCCATTCAAGGAGTGTAACATGTGCTAGTCTGTCTGGATTAATAATGTCCCATCTCATTAATCCTATGACTAGGGATAATTTTGATACTAACATAATTACACATGATAAGAATCTCAATATCATGATCTCATCATGATTTTCTTCATGCTATGTTATGTATCAAGGACTTCATTAATTGATTTAAGATCACTTATCAATTCATATAACAAATGAACATCAATTTAAAGAAAAAGCTTTTTATTAATCAAATAAATTTGTATAATAAGTGCTAAAGGTGATTGCCTTTAGAGTACTCCTCTAACAAACTACCACTTGCACTAAAGCCAATCACCTTTGTATTTAATTTCATAGGCGAGTAATTGAGAATCATATTTCTTTTGAGGAAGTGGCTTAGTTAAAGGATCGGCAATATTCTGATCAGTGGGCACTCTTTCTATCTTTACATCATTCCTACCAATGATTTCTCTAATCAAATGGTATCTTCTGAGTATATGTTTGGATCTATGATGAGACTGTGGCTCCTTTGCTTGCGTAATGGCTCCATTATTATCACAATACAATTGTATTGGATCAATAATGCTAGGAACCACTCCAACTTCTGTGATGAATTTCTTTATCCAAACTGCTTCCTTTGCTGCTTCAGAAGCTATAATGTACTCTGCTTCAGTTGTGGAATCAACAGTCATTTCCTGTTTGGAACTCTTCTAACTAACTGCTCCACCATTTAGTGTGAATATATAACCTAAATAACATCTCTAATTTAAAAAATAAAATAGATATTTTAGAAAATGAGAACATAAAGCTTAAATCATCTAATGAATCTCTCAAAAAATCATTAGATGAATATTCATCAAGACCCTCAACTGCTTCTTTACTTACAAAAAATAATACTTTGAAAAATGAAGTTGAGGAACTTAGAAATTCCATCTCTAAATTTCACAAAGCCAAAGAGAGTTTAGATACTCTCATTGTATCTCAAAGATCACCCTTAATTAGACATGGTCTAGGATTTAAGGACACCTCATCATGTTTTCACAAAACCATTTTTGTTAAGTCTAGTGAACTTCATATCTCCATACTTGTTGGAACAGCACTAAGGAATAAGCATATTAAACCTTCTATACATAAAAAGAATATTCATGCCTTTATATATAAGAAGCATGCATCTAGAAAAATATCAATTAATCATGACTGTGCATGTCATTATTCTCAAAATCAGTTTCATAGAAAGAAGGCATTCAAAAATCTTGTAAGACCAAAAAGCAAGTTTAGACCGAAACAATGTAATTATTGTATGAAAATGGGTCACATAAATAAACATTGTTGGACAAGGAAGGCTCATTGGGAACCTTCATGTACTAACCCCCAAGGACCCAAGCTCATTTGGGTACCTAAAAGTCATACTTGAACTATGATTCTATAGTTATGCCTCAAGTCCACAATAAACAAAAATGCTTGGCTAGTTGACAGTGGATGCTCAAGGCATATGACAAGGGATAAAGAATTCTTCAAAGAAATCAAAAGTATTGATGGAGGTAAAGTTACCTTTGCAAATAATGCTAAGGGTAAGGTAATTGACATTGGATCTATTAGTATTAATTGTACTACTTTTATTAAAGATGTCTTACTTGTTGATGGCTTGAAACATAACTTGTTAAGTGTTAGTCAGTTATGTGATAAAAGAAACAAAGTAATCTTTACTTCCAATAAATGTCTTGTGATCTCTATCGATGGTCAAGAGATATTTAAAGGAAATAAAGATGTCAATACATACATAATAAACTTACATGAACTATCTAACCATTCCTCTAAGTGTCTTGTGACCACTTGTGATGAATCTTGGCTGTGACATAGAAGGCTTGGTCATGCTAACATGGACTTAATATAAAGCCTCAGCACAGGAGAACTAGTAAAAGGACTATCAATAGTCAAATATGAAAAAGGGAAGACATGTGAACCTTGTCAAAGAGGAAAACAACACAAGTCATCCTTCAAAGCTAAAAACATAGTAAGTACCTCAAAACCTCTTCAACTCCTGCATTTGGACTTATTTGGACCAACTAAAATTGCTAGTTTATGAGGAAAACATTATGCCTTTGTCATCGTAGATGATTACTCTAGATTTACTTGGGTAATTTTCTTAGCTCAAAAGAGTGATGCTTTTGAAAATTTCAAAAACTTTGCTAAAAGAGTTCAAAATGAAAAAAGGGTACTGTATTTCAAAGATAAGAAGTAATCATGGCAAATAATTTGAAAATGAAAACTTTGAAAGCTTTTGTTTTCAAGATGGCATTTCACAGAATTTCTCATCTCCTGGGACACCTCAACAAAATGTGGTAGTTGAAAGGAAAAATTGAACTTTAATTGAAATGGCTAGAACAATGCTCAATGAATATGATTCACTAAATTACTTTTAGGCAGAAGCAATAAACACTGCATGTTATATTTCAAATCGAGTTTTCAAAAGATCTCTTTTAAACAAAACCTCATTTGAGCTATGGAATGGAAGAAAGCCCTTGATATCTTACTTTAGAGTATTTGGATGCAAGTGTTTCATATTGAATACCAAACACAACCTAGGAAAATTTGCTTCTAAATCTGATGAAGGTATCTTTTTAGGATACTCTACAACTAGCAAAGCATATAGAGTATTTCACAAAAGATCATTAACTGTTGAAGAATCTATGCATGTTGTCTTTAATGAATCTAGTAGACTTGATCTTATGAAAGGTAGTGTTCTTGATGATGTTGTAGGTAACATGAAAAGACTTGATCTTGAAAATGGAAAAAAAGAAAATGATCAAGAAGATTCACATCAAAATGATTCTCTACCTCAAACTCAAGAAGAAAATGAACAAGAACTTCCAAAAGAATGGAGAATAACGAAAGATCATCCAAAAGAGCAAATCATTGGTGATCTCTCAAGGGGAGTAAGTACTAGATCTCATTTCAAACATTTAGTCACTGACCTTGCTTTTATTTCTCAAATTAAGCCTAAAAATGTTGATGAGGCTCTTAATGATGAAAGTTGGGTAATTGTCATGCAAGAAAAACTCAACCAATTTGAGAGAAGTAAGGTATGGACCTTAGTACCTAGACCCAAGGATCATCAAATTATAGGTAGCAAATGGGCATTTAGAAATAAACTAGATGAATAAGGTTCAATAACTAGGAATAAGGATAGATTAGTTGCAAAAGGATATAATCAGGAAGAAGGTATAGATTATGAGGAAACCTATGCACCTGTAGCTAAATTAGATGTCATAAGAATACTTTTAGCATATGCATGTCACATGAGCTTCAAACTCTTTCAAATGGATGTGAAAAGTGCATTTCTAAATGGTTATATAGAAGAAGAAGTTTATATAGAACAACCACCAGGCTTTGAAAGCTATGATTTGCCAAATCATGTTTTTAAACTTTCAAAAGCTTTATATGGTTTGAAACAAGCCCCAAGAGCTTGGTATGAAAGACTAAGTTCTTTTCTATTAGAAAATAACTTTACAAAGGGAAATGTTGACACTACATTATTCATTAAAAAGCATAAGCATGATATACTAATTGTTCAAATTTATGTTGATGATATAATATTTGATTCCACTAATGAGTTGCTTTGTCAAGAGTTTACTAAGTGTATGACTAGGGAATTTGAAATGAGCATGATGGGAGAGCTTAAGTATTTCCTTGGTCTACAAATAAAGCAAAGCAATGAGGGCATATTCATTAACCAATCCAAATATGCCAAAGATTTAATTAAAAAATTTGGAATGGAAGGATGCAAGAATGCCAAGACTCCTATGAGCACATCAACAAAATTGGACAAGGATGAAAAGGGTAGCATTAATGAAAAGCTCTATAGAGGTATGATCGGATCACTTTTATATCTTACTGCTTCTAGAGCCGATATAATGTATAGTGTTTGCTTGTGTGCACGATTTCAATCATGTCCAAACAAATCACATTTTAATGCAGTAAAAAGAATTCTTAGATATTTACATGGTTCATTGCATCTAGGTTTATGGTATCCTAGAAATTCATCCTTTTCGATAGAAAAAGTACTTCAGGTACTTGTCACTTTATTAGAGAGTGCTTAATTTCTTGGTTTAGCAAGAAATAAGTTTCAGTTGCACTTTCAATTGCTGAAGCAGAGTATGTAGCAGCTAGATGTTGTTGTACTCAAATTCTTTGGATGAAACAACAACTTAAGGACTATGGTCATGATATGAACCATATACCTATTAAATGTGACAATACAAGTGCAATAAATCTTTCAAAGAATCTCATTCAACACTCAAGAAGTAAGCATATTGACATTAGACACCACTTCATTAGAGATCATGTCCAATATGGAGATGTTGCATTAGAATTTATAAGCACAGAAAATCAATTGGCAGAAATTTTTACTAAGTCTCTAAATGAGGAAATATTTAATTTCATTAGAAGAGAACTTGGTATGATTGATGGATTAACCTTGTGATTGCTAAATTATGAAATCTTAAGTGATAATCTTAATTTTGTATCATATCACTAGATATAAGGTAGTAAATTTGATGAAACTTTTATGTTATAAGGGATAGAATCTTCATAGAAATGATTCAGTCTTGTTTTTAGGACTTAATTTTATTTGATGGAAATTTTAGGGAAGTCACGCCCATGACATATGTTCACGCCCGTGACTTAAATAGCCAAAAGAGGCAGTGTCGTTCATGACTTGATTCACGACATCATTCATGGCTTCAAGAAGCTTATGTTCACGACTTCATTCACGCCCGTGAAAAGCCTTGTTCACGCCCGTGACGTATTTTCACGCCCGTGAACATATTCACCCCAAACTCACAGAGACATTCACGCTTTAAGTCACGCTTTACTTCACTGGCATAAGTAGTGAAATTCAACCTTTCACACCCGTGACGATTGTTTCACCCCCATGACAGTTCATCATTCATGACCCTGACATTCAAAGGTCACGACCGTGAACATTTTCACGCCTTTTTTCACGGGTAGAACACCCCTTCAGCAAACCGTGAACACGACCATTCACGCCTATGAACACATATTTCACGCTCGTGAATGCATCGGGTATATAAGAAAACAGTCGGTCATCTTTCACCTTTCAACTCCTAGAAACCGCTCTCATTTACAAACATTAAATGAGATATTGAAGATTCTGGCCCCCAAGTCACAAAAGTTTGCTATAAATACCATCAAAACTCCATTCCTTCATCAAAAATCATACTTCTTTAGGGATTCCTCAAATATTTTGTCACATTTTTCTCAACTCCACAAAGTTCATTTCTTCAATCCAAATGGAAACCGGCTCATCAAAAGGAACTAGAAAGAAGTCTCATGCTCCCAGGAGGTACGCAGATTACCTCATGAACAGAATCCTGGAGCATTGCCATCCTCGGTACTCCACCTTGAAGCAAAGGCCTCTCCTTTCATCAAGGTCCTTTGAATGGCAAACCATCCGCACTCTCAAGCTTGAAATGACAATGACAGAGCAACTCCAGGCCTGTCACTTGAAGGAATTCATGGACATTCATCAGCCCACATTGAGGGAGCCAACACTGGAATTTCTGAGCACACTGCAAGTGTCTCCTACTGGAGTGGTGAAATTCCAACTTTACAGCAGTCTGAACACCCTCAGTGCCATTGAATTTGGGGAATTCTTTGTGACTCGAGCATGGACCCATTTTGGTACAGATTGCAACTGGGATGTTAAGAAGACAAAAAGCACTCATCTTCGGTCCTAGTGCACAGATATTTGCATAGATTTCTAACCTATAGCATATTTGCTCGGGGAGACAGCAAGGGGACCATTCGGAAATCTGAGCTCTTCCTTTTTGAGATGGCCAGAAGAGGGCTCACGGTGACACTTTTTAGATGGTTTGCAAACCATCTTCTCTCCATTGCCACCAAACCCACAAGAGATATACTCATTGGTGGATATGTCACCCATATGGCCTTGAAGCTTGGCTATTTGAAGCTGGATGAGCATCATTTCAATCCCATCCTAGGGCATCCTCGAGATCGATTAGATGTCGAGTCTTTTATTAAGAAGGGAGCTATCATAATTGTTTATGAGAACAATATTTACTACCGCTTCACAGACACTGCTGGGGAGATAATTTGGGAAGACAATGATATGGAGGACTTCAAAGCCGGCCTCCAAGGAATCCAGTAGAAGAAAAGGGCTCGGGTTGAGGAAGCACCTCCAGCGGCTGAGTAGGACATCGAAAAATCCTCGGCTTCCACACCGAATTTAGCGCAGCAGGTGGTTGACCTATTGGTACCACGATTTAAGCAGCTGTAGGCTTCGATGGATGAGAGGTTAGAGAACCTCAAAGACTTCATGGAGTCTCGGATGGACAGCCTTGAGGCAGAGGTTGCTCGACTTAGAGATAGGATGTCCGGCTAGGTGTTAGGCTAGATGGTAGCCTTAATATGTTTGTTTGCTTGTTTATCTACTTGTTTCTGTTTGTTTATAGGAAATTCTTTAAATTTCCTTTTTGACTTTTATTTCCTTTGGTTTGTACTTCTCTTCAATTATTAATATATTTGCTTTGTTTATGGTTTAATTTTTATATTATTTTTGTTGATGACAAAAGGGGGAGAACCTAGCAATATATTAAGATAAATGAATTTTGAATCAAAAATAAGAACCTACAAATACATTGACATTGAGTTAAGTAGGGAGAAATTAGAAATACTTAAAAATTTGATTCAAAATTCATATGCAAGTATGAAATTAAGCTTTATACACATTAGATATATCTTAAGTATACTTTGCATATACCTTAATGCAAGTTACATAAATGAATATGCCATGATATACTCTAAATATACCTTACATATACTCCATGCCTTAAAAAGAATTTTGGTATATATTGGATATACTTTGCATATAACTTTCATATACTTAAAAACTAAAAATTTTATTTCAATGCTACATCATTCTTTACAATTCTTGCATTTCATCAATTTTTATCTTAAGTATCTTTTAAGGGGGAGACTTCTCAAAAGCACATATTGCTAGATTATTTGTCACCATCAAAAAGGGGGAGATTGTTAAACCTTGAGGGGTATTTCCATCATTTTGATGATAACAAATAAAATAGTAATATTGTATTTAACATACTTGTTTTTTGAGTCTATTAAACAGGGTATGGAATAAAATAGCAAGAATGGAGAATGGAAGATTAATCCTTGAAAGATAAAATTAAGGAAGTAGCATGTTCACACCCATGAAAAAGCTAACCATTACCAAAACCAACATTTAAAGTTCCCGGCCATGAAGGAAGACAACAAACCGTCAAATGCACATTTAAGTCATGCCCATGAATTAAATGTCACACCCGTGAACCTTCATGACAATTTCATCCAGAGAGTTTCACGACCAAAGTCACCACTTGGATCATGGCTGGGAAGTTTGTCACGCCCGTGAAGATGTATGTCACACTCGTGACCCAATGTTTCAAAACCTTCCAGAGAGCTTCATGACCAAGGTCACCACTTCAGTCACGGCTTGGAAGAACAGTCACACCCGTGACAAACTTAGTCACACCCGTGAAGGATGAAAGAGAAAAATGTCAAGCGCAATTATTTGAGTTGGTACAATGGCTAGTTTCGTATTAAATGCACTCTAACAGCTATAATTAGCCATGGGAGTATAAATACAAGTCATTTATGCATTCAGTACAAAAGGATAGCAAATTCTTTGAATCAAAATCTTATTACAAGTTATTTGTACATTTAATACTTTCATAACCAATATCTATTCTCTGTAAAAATCTTTTTGCTCATCATTTATTGAGCAATAAAGATTTGTAAGTATTTCTTTCTGTAATCATTTATTACTCAAGTGAGTTTTGGGTATTTCTAGGTTAAGAGTAAAACACTTGTAAGGGTTAGTTGTGTGAGCCTTTAAAACACAAGATAAAGGTTGTTTGTGTGATCCTGTAAAAACACAAAGTAAAGGTTGTTTGTGTTAGCCTTAAAACACAAGATAAGAGGTTGTTTGTGTGAGCCTGTAAAACACAAGGAATTAGTTATTGTGTGAGCCATTAAAACAAAAAGGATTTCTGGGTTAGGTGTGAGTCATTGTGAGAAATACCATAGTTGGGAGTGAGCTTGTAAAACTCCATTGTAACACTTAATGTGTTAGTGAAACTCCCAATTGCAATTGGGGAGAGGAGTAGGATTTATTAATACCCGAACCTCTACAAAAATTTGTGTCAAATTTCTCTATCCCTCCTAAAATTAATTTTTTATTTTCGCACTTTAAAGTTTAATTTTTAAAACTCCAATTCAACCCCCCTTCTTGGCTTAATATCTGGGCAACAGGGTATCTGTACGAAAAGCGGCTTAAAGCTTTGGACATATTTTGGTATATTTTGTTAAAAACTTTGAAAATTAAATTATAGTTTTATCTCATCTAGTATGTATTGGGAATGTGTACATCTAATGTAATGGACATATTTTGGATTAAAATAATATATTTTATAATTAAATAATAATTTTGAATATTGGTATTTGTAATAATTTCATTTTAGTGTTTGTAATATTTACTTCATTTAGCTAATCTTATAAGACAGTTAGTCAGATAATACTCACTTACGTTACTGAACTAAAGTGGGGTAAGGAGGTATTACAAATTGTATATTATACGTATTTCATAGCATCATGTAAGAATATCATGACATGACAATAGAATCATAATATCATATAGACTATCTTACCTTGTGGATGTATAATTTGTTGAACATATAAAATGTATCTATAGCATGTAACATTTCACTATATGCATAAACTTACTTGCATACTTATGCCTTTGCATTCATTTTATGGTACTGTATTCTTTACTTACTTTAATAAATTTGATATTATTGCCCAACAACTCTCAACAACGACTGTTCGGATATGGGTTGTGGATAGGGGCTCTCCGAGCTTAAGCCACCATGCCATTATCTGTAAACATGTGTTAGTCTAGACTTCTCAAGTCAATGGCACCAGTCCACGCTAGCCATATTGACTGAGTAAACATATAGCTTTTGCATGTAATATCATCTATAATAACATGTGCCAGTCCAGACTCCTTAAGTCAATGGCGTTTTCCGAGCTTAAGCCATATTAACTGGGTAAACATATAACTATGGTACCGTAACCCCTTTAATGACATGTCATCTATCCTATTGCTAGTCTTAGTATCGAGTCTAGGCTTTACTTGTTCATATCCTTTTTTAGTTTCATTATAACACTTATATCTTAAGCATATACACTTTAATTCATGCTTGCAAACTTATCATAGAACATTCATATGTTGATATCCATAGAAATATACTTCAATATATCATCATTGAACATATTTACATAACCATTGCATAAAACATCATATTACCTTTAAATTAGGCTTCACGAGCATGAACTCTATGTTCATGGTTGTAAAGGCCCATTCACAGGTAGCTTTACTTGTGAACCAAACCTTGACCTTGGTGATGAATGCTTCTATCCAATTTATGCATTTATTTCATGGGCATGACTTTGTTCGTAAGATGAGATCTAGTCACGGGCATGAATCTGGATTTTCCAATAGTTGACAGCATTAAAAATATGCATTCGTTACAAGTTACATGCAAGGCTCTAAGGATTGTCCCATGACAACCTTTTCCTATTAACATTCTCATCACATCATGCATTAAAATATGTTAAATGATCATTCAATATACATAATCACTACACTTACTGTTTCTTTATTAACCAATTATTTTTTTCAAGCATTTATGCTTTCATATGCATTTAATCATTTCTTATTTACCTCTTTCACCCTTTAGGCACATCTATTACATATACATTACAAATATAAACATTGCTTATTCAAGGTATACTTACATATATAACATTTCATACTCAAAATCTGATCTCATGGCATTAATTACCTCATTTGAACTTGGCATTTAGCATTTAAAGCATATAATTCAATCATCACTTAATTAACATCCAACATGTCAAACTTGGGAATTTGAATGCGTATATGTACATACCTCTAATGGAGGCTCACAAAACCAAGCTTCTCTCAAGCTTACTTATCCTTTTGGTGGATTTCACCACTTTCCCTTTCAACTTCTATCACATATAACATATCTTTATCAACATAAAAAAACTCATATGCTTAGCCTTTAAAGCCATAAGGGTAAAAACCCTAACTTTAGCCATTTCAACATTCTTAAACTCATATAACTCCTTACTAACATATGTTATAACTTTTAAACAACTTAAAGAGGGGTCTTTAATCTTAATTTCTTAAGATTAAACTTTAACCTAACCCATTTGGAAATGGGTCTCTACCATATTCAAACTAAACATAATTAAAAATATGAAAGCTTGTGAAAACCAAAGGAAAGTTGGGATGCCTAGCGGCAGCCCAAAGCCGGCCCAGCGTGCGCGCTGGAGTGTCCCATTAGCCAACAGGTGAATTTGGCTTTAATTAGGCCAATTATGGCCATTAAGCAAATTCACTATTCATTAAATTCCCTTTTCTCCATTTTTAACCATTAAATTCTTGTAATTCTAGTATGACTAGAAATTGGTATGTATATTAAAATTAAATTGTTTAATTTTAACATCATAATATTTTGATTTTAAGCATAATTAATTTTGAATTAATTCTAGAAATATGGAATTTAATTTCATTTCATTAAATATCAAATTCCACTTTAAAATGACATATAAAATTAAATTAACCAAAAAAACACAAGAAGACAATTTTGGTTCAAGCATTGAATCGATTTACAAATTGAAATCCAAAATTTTTTTTTTTGTGCATTAGAGAATGCATGTTAGGGGTGTATGAAAAGGCATGATGGATGATTATAGAATTAGGCCTAATGTGATTGAGCATGCATAAAATTGTTTAGTTTATGGTAAATAGGGCATGCGTGTCCCTACATCTCTTTCTTTCTTATGTATTTCTCTTCTCATCTTACTCCCCTCAAATGTAAATTGAGGTTTTCTATACTAGGATTCTTGACAACCACCCAATGTCCCTCACCAGGATCTAACTGATATCTACTTGTGACACTCAGAATATATGACACATCGGGTCTAGTACATAGCATAACATACATGATGGATCTAATAGCCAAAACATATGGAATCCTACTCATGCGTGTCTATTCATCTTGTGTCTTTTGATACAAACACTTAGACTGGGAAATCCCATGAGTCATTGGAATTAATCTTCTCTTGGATGTTTCCATACTAAACCTCTTTAGCATTTTATCTATGTATGTAGACAGATAAAGACCAAGCAACCTCTTAGATCTATCTTTATAGATCTTAATCCCTAGTGTATTAGTCGCTTCTCTAAGCTCTTTCATGGAAAAATTCTTAGAAAGCCAAATTTTGACTAATTGAAGAACTGAGACATCATTTCTTATAAGAGTATGTCATCTGTATACAATACTAGGAATATAACTACACTCCCACTAACCTTCTTGTAAACACAAGGTTCATCCATATTTTATAAGAAACTAAACTCTTTGATTGTCTCATCAAATAAGTTTTTCCAACTCCTGGATGCTTGCTTCAATCCATAAATGGATCTTTGCAATTTGCATACCTTTTTGCCATCACTTGATGTGAAACTCTCAGGTTGTGTCATGTACACATCCTTAGTCAGATTTCCATTAAGGAAAGTTGTTCTCACATTCATTTGTCAAATCTCATAATCATAACGAGTAGCAATGACTAGAAGTATCCTGATGGATTTTAGCATAGCAACTGGAGAAAAACATTTTGTCATAGTCAATAACTTGTCTTTAACGATATCCTTTAGCTACCAGCCTAGCTTTATAGGTAACTTTCTTACCTTCCATGTCAGTCTTCTTCTTGAAGACCCATTTGCACCCAATGGGATTAATCCCTTCAGGTGGGTCAACCAAAGTCCACACTTGGTTTTCAAATATGGAATCCATCTCTGAATGTGTGACTTTTAGCCATCTGTTAGATTCTAAACAATTCAGAACTTCTTCAAAGGTAGTAGGCTCATCATCCTCTATGAGCACGTCATTTTGTCTGCTTATAAGAAATCCACATCTCTTATGAACAATGCATATCCTATTTGATCTACGAAGTTCTTGTGTCTCAGAAGGTGTAGTTGTTATTTCATCTCTATGAGTAATATTCGGGTTCTGTTAGTTGATCTGCATCTATTTGAGCATCTTGAACTTCATCAAGTTCAATCTTGCTCTCACTATCTTCTTTTAGAAAAAAACTCTTTCTCTAAGAAGACAATATACTTTGAAACAAACACCTTTTATTCCAAAGTGTGGTAGAATTGATATCCAAATGACTCTTTTGTATATCCCATAAACACACTTATCATACTTAACTTCTAGTTTATTTGACATATTCCGCTTCATATAAGCAAGACAACCCCATACTTTCAAATGGGAAAAAATAGGTCTCTTCTTAGTCCATATCTCATATGGAGTAACCTCAACTGACTTAGAAAGAACTCTATTTAATATATAAATAGAAGAATTTAGTGGATAACCCCAAAAGGACTTTAAGGCAGTTCTACAAAGCTCATCATTGACCTCACTATATCTAACAAGGTTTGGTTTCTCCTTCAGCCACACCATTATATTGTGGTGTGTAAGGTGGAGTCCATTGAGATAAAATCCCATTATCTCTTAGATAACCTTGAAACTCTTGACTTAAATATTCACCACCTCGATCTAATATAAGTGCTTTAATACTTTTACCAAATTGTTTCTCTACTTCATTTCTGAATTCTTTGAACTTTTCAAAAACTTCATATTTGTATCTCATCAGATACAAATACCTATATGTGAATAATCATCAATGAAATTAATGAAGTAGAAAGAAGCACCTCTAGCGTGCACTGACATTGGTCCACATACATCTGTATGTATAAGGTCCAATAGCCCATTAGCACGTTCACCCTTTCTACTAAAAGGTGATTTTGTCATTTTCCTATCAAACAACATTCACATATGTCATATGATTCATAATCAAATTACCTTAAGTCACCATTCTTGTGTAACTTAGTCATGCACCTCTCATTTATATGGCCAAGACAATCATGCCATAAATATGATGGTTTTAGGTTATCTATCTTTTGTCTTTATTATTGATATTGAGGATCGAATTAGACATGTCAAAAATGTAAATCCCATTATATAATGCACTAGTTCCATAAAGAATATCATTCAACCATGTAGAGCAACCATTGTCATTAATAGTTGTTGAACTTTGAGTACTTTCATCATTTTCATGTTAACAAATAAAATAGCAGTAATGTATTTAACAATGTTTGTGTTCTAAATGTGTTAAACAGGATATATCTTGATTAGAACATGAAGCAAGATTGAAAGAGAACTTTTGAAGAGTAAAATCAAATAGATAACAAAGTCAAGCTCGTGACTACTTATGTCATGCCCTTGAATAATGCATAGCGCCAACTCTCCAATATTCAAAATTCAAGACCATGAAGGATCATACCAAACTGTGAATGATCAAGCAGTAAAATCTGTGACCAAAACATGTCCAATTCTTCCAGAGAGCTTCACGGCCAGTGACAGCACTTAGACCACAACTTGGAAGCATATTCACGCTTGTGAAATTATTAGTCATACCTGTGATCAAGTACTTCTAATTTTTCCAGAAAGCTTCACGACCAGAATCACCAGATGGACCACAACTTAGAAGAACATTCACGACCGTGACACATATATTCATACCCGTGAATGAGGATAGAGAAACATGTTAGACACAAAATTAAGAGTTGGTTCAATGGCTATTTTCGCATTAAATGCACACAAATAGCTATAATTCACAAAGGAAGTATAAATACAAATTATTTTATGAATCCAAACATAACAAGAAGAAGAACAACAATTATTTTGAATCATTAAACTTGTTGTAGCCTTGTGCGTTAATTATTTTTCTCAACAAACCTCTATTCTTTGTAAAAACCTAATTGCTCATAATTTCTAAGCATTGTAGGTTGGTGAGTGTTTTGATTGTAATCAATTACTCAAATGAGTTTGGGTATATTAGGTTAAGAGTGAAACACTAATAAGGGTTTATTGTGTGAGCCATAAAACACAAGGAATTGGTTTTTGTGTGAGCCATTGAAAAACACAAGGGAATTTCTGGGTAAGGTGTTAACCATTGAGAGAAACACCATAGTTGGGAGTGAGCTTGAGAAACTCCATTGCAACACTTAAAGTGTTAGTGAAACACCCAATTGAGATTGGAGAGAGGAGTAGGGTTTGCTAATACCTGAACCTCTATAGTGTAATATATCTCCTTCCTTACTCTATTTTAAATTATTCTGCACTTTCAAGTTAAGCAATTTTTAGTTGCTAATCAATTCAATCCCCTTCTTGGTTCATTGTCTGGGCAATAATTGTTATTAGTGCTAGTCTAACAACAAAGCCTAAAAAGCGCTAGCAAAGATCAAGAAATGCCCAGTGAAGGATTTTAAAGTCTCAAGCCTTACTTTGATGGAGTAAACTATGCTCATTGGAAATTTCGGATGGAGACATATCTTGATAATGAGGGAATTGAAGTTTAGGATAGTGTTTGGAAAGAATGGACACCACCAACCAAGAGAGGAGTTGATGGTGAAGAAGAAGTTCTTTCAAGAGATGATTGGATAGAGCCTCAATGAAGAGCTAATTTCAAAAATAAAAGGCAATGACAATCCTCCCAAACTCTCTATCTATTGAAGAATGGAGTAGAATCCAACATTGTCCTATTGCATATAGCATGTCAAAGACATTGGAGAATTATCATGAAGTAACCAAACAAGTTAAATCCAAGAAGATTCAACTTTGCACTTTGGAATATGAACTCTTCAAGATGAAATCCAATGAATCTACTACCGATATGATGAACCGTCTTCTAGCCATCATCAATGGCATGAAAAAGCTTGAAAAGCATTTTAGCTTGGAAGATGTGAACAACAAGAATCTAAGAAGCCTTCCTCTCAAAGACTATGGTTCAAGAGTTATGAGTATGGAAGAGGCCAATGAAGACATGAGCGTCATGCCTACCGATGTGCTTACTGCAAACTTCTAACGCATAAAATGGGGGGTAAAATGAGATAGAGAACTTGAAGCTGAACCAGAAAAGAGAAAGCCTTTAGCACTCAAAGCCTCTGCTTCAAAATCTCAAGAGGTAATTGATGATGATGAAGAAAAGAGTGATGATGCATATGAGGACATTGCCATGCTCTCAAGAAGATTAAAAAGAATAATTGAGAAGAGACTTCGTAATTCTCAAAACTTCAAACAAAGAACCCTCAAACACTCCTCAAATGATTCTCAAAGAAATAAAGAGGATGTAAAGTGTTATGAATGTGGGAAGAATGGACATATCAAACCATAATGTCCAAAGCTCAAGAAAGATAAGAGAAGAATTCAAAATGATGATGGGAAGAAAGGTAATAAAGCCACATAGGAAGATGGAAGTTCTTCAAGTGAAAAAGATGATAATGAAGGAGAAGAGGTCAACCTATGTTTCATGGCTTTAGAGGATCACTTCACGGATGAGGTAGGTCCTTCTTACTCATACTCTTTTAGTGATAATAATAGTGATAGTGAAGATGAAGATGACGATGAGCAGAGTTTAATAGAAATATTAAACCTAGTGTTCGAAAAATATAGAAGTAGATTTAGCATTTATAAAAATAACATTTTAATTTGAAAAAACAAAATGGAACTTTTACAAAAAGAGAATTTTGATTTTAGAACTTCTAATGAAACTCTTCAAAAATCATTAGAAGAGTATTCCTCTAGACCCTCAACTAAATCTTTTCTTAAAGAAAACAATATTTTGAAAAATGAAGTTGAGGAACTTAGAAACTCTATTTCAAGGTTTCATAAAGGCAAAGAAAATTTAGATACTCTTATAGTTTCCCAAAGACCACCTTTAGAACGACATGGTCTAGGATTTAAAAGAACATCATCTTCATCTCACAAGAATACATTTGTTAAGTCTAATGTACCACAAACCTCTACAATTGTGGTAATAGCCCCAAGGGCCAAGAGCATAACACACATAAAACCTCCATATTCATAAGAAGAATGGTCAAGGGTCGCATAGCTTAAGAGGGAAACCTCAAAATGCTAACCATGCCTTCATGTATAAAAGGCATGCACCTAGGAAAGCACCTACTCATCATACATGTGTATATCACCGCACACATACACCTTCTAAAAGGATGTTGAGGCCAAAAAGCATGTCAAAACAAAAAAAAATATTTAGAGCTAAACAATGCTATTATTGCATGAAATATGGTCATATCAATTGTTAGATAAGGAAGGCTCATTAGGAACTTTCAAGTGCTAACCCCTAAGGACCCAAGTTTGTTTGGGCATCTAAAAACCAAAATTGAACTATGATTTTATAGGTATGCCTCAAGTCCATTATAAAGAAAATATTTGGCTTGTGGATAGTGGATGCTCAAGACATATGATCGGAAGCAAAGAACTCTTCAATCACATCAAAAGAATTGATGGTGGTAAGGTAACCTTTGGGAACAATGCTAAGGGTAAGGTAATTGGCGTTGGCATTGGCTCTATTGGTATTAATAATACTACCTTTATTGAAAATATTTTGCTTGTTGATGGTTTGAAACATAATTTATTAAGTTTAAGTCATATATGTGATAAGGGATACCAAGTTATCTTTACCTCAAATGAATATCTTGTAACCACTTTGAGTGGCCAAGAGATATTCAAGGAAAATAGAGATGTCAATACTTATATAATAGACTTACACAAAATTTCTAACATTTCCTCCAAGTTTCTTATGACTATTAGTGATGAATCTTCCCATGGCATAGAAGGCTTGGTCATGCAAGCATGGATTTAATTCAAAGCCTTAGCAAAGGAGAGCTAGTAAATGGACTCCCAAAAGTAAAATTTGAAAAGGATAAGACATGTGAACCTTGACAAAGAGGAAAACAAAATAAAGTCATCCTTCAAATCCAAAAATGTAGTAAGTACCTTTAAGCCTTTACAACTTTTGCATTTAGATCTTTTTGGACCTACTAGAGTTGCTAGTTTAGGAGGTAAACAATATGCTTTTGTCGTTGTTGATTATTACTCTAGATTCACTTGGGTAATTTTCTTAGCTCAAAAGAGTGATGCTCTCGAATCTTTCAAAAACTTTGCTAAAAGAGTTCATAATGAAAAATGCTACTTTATTTCTAAAATAAGAAGCGATCATGGAAAAGAAATTGAAAATGAAAATTTTGATAACTTTTGTTTAGAATATGGTATTTCACACAATATTTCAACTCTAAGAACACCTCAACAAAATGGAGTAGTAGAAAGGAAAAATCGAACCTTAATTGAAATGGCTCAAACTATGCTCAATGAGTATGGTTTACCAACGTACTTTTGAGCCGATGCCACAAATATTGCATGTTATATTTCAAATCGAGTTTTAGAGAGACCACTTTTAAAAAAAAACTTCTTTTGAGCTATGGAATGGAAGAAAACCCATGATATCATACTTTAGAGTATTTGGATGCAAGTGTTTTATATTAAAATACCAAAGACAACCTTGGAATATTTGCCTCTAAATCCAATGAGGGTATCTTCTTAGGATATTCTACAACTAGCAAAGCTTATAGAGTCTTTAATAAAAGATCGTTAGTTGTTGAGGAGTCTATGCATGTTAGTTTTTATGAATCTAGTAAGCTTGATCTTGTGAAAGGCAGTGTTCTTGATGACATTATAGGTACAATGGAAAAAAAACAATAACAACAACAACAATATTTATCTCTAACTCAAGCTTAAGAGCAAGGCAACCAAGAGCTTCCAAAGGAATGGAAAATGACAAAGAATCACCCTAAGGAATATATCATTGGTGATCCTACTAAGTGAGTAAGTACTAGATCGCATCTCAAACTTTTAGATTCTAACTTTGCTTTTGTCTCTCAAATTGAGCCTAAAAATATTGATGAGGCTTTTAATGATGAAAGTTCGGTGATTGATATGCAAGAGGAATTCAACCAATTCGAGAGAAGCAAAGTATGGGCCTTAGTTCCTAGACCCAAAGACCATCAAATCATTGGTAGTAAATGGGTGTTTAGAAATACGTTAGATGAACAAGGTTTAACAACTAGGAATAAGGCCAGGTTAGTTGCAAAGGGTTATAATTAAGAAGAAGGTATAGATTATGATAAAACCTATGCTCTGATAGCTAGATTAGAAGCTATAAGAATACTTTTAGCATTTGCATGCCATATGAATTTTAAACTTTTCAAATGGATGTCAAAAGTGCTTTCTTAAATGGTTTTACAGAGGAGGAAGTTTATGTAGAACAACCCTCAGATTTTGAAAGTCATAATCTGCCTAATCATGTTTTAAAACTTTCTAAAGCCTTGTATGGGTTAAAACAAGCTCCAAAATCTTGGTATGAAAGACTAAGTTCATTTCTTTTAGAAAATAATTTTTCAAAAGGAGATGTTGATACAACTTTGTTTATTAAAAAGCATAAGCATGACATTTTGATAGTTCAAATTTATGTCAATGATATCATATTTGGGTCTACTAATGAATTACTTTGTCAAGAATTGTCTAAGTGTATGACTAGGGAATTTGAAATAGCATGATGGGCGAACTTAAGTTCTTCCTTGGTCTACAAATCAAGCAAAACTTTCATATTCATCAATCAATCCAAGTACTCCAAATAGTTAATCAACAAATTTGGAATGGAATGATGCAAAAATGCTAAGACTCCAATGAGCACATCAACAAAATTGGACAAAGATGAGAAGGGTAAGAACAAAGATGAAAAGCTCTATAAAGGTATGATTGGATCACTTTTATACCTTGCTACCTCTAGGCCCGATATAATGTATAGTGTATGCTTATGTGCTAGATTTCAATCTTGTCCTAAGGAATCACATTTGAATGCTATAAAAAGAATTTTAAAATATTTACATGGCACATTGCATCTAGGCTTATGGTATCCTAGAAATTTATCTTTCAATATCATAGGATATTCGGATGCAGATTATACCAATAGTCTTTTGGATAGAAAGAGTACTTTAGACACTTGTCACTTTATTGGTGAATGCCTAATTTCTTGGTTTAGCAAGAAACAAGTTTCAGTTGCCTTATCTACCGCCGAAGCGGAATATGTGGTCATTGCTTAGACCATATACCCATCAAATGACACAATACTAGTACCATCAACCTATCTAAGAATCTCATTCAACACTCTAGAAGTAAACATATTGACATTGGACATCACTTTCTTAGGGATCATGTTCAATATGGAGATATTGTGTTAGAATTTATAGATACAAACAATCAATTGGCAGACATTCTTACCAAACCTCTTAATGAAGAAAGTTTTTGTTTCATAAAAAGAGAACTTGGAATGCTTGATGGATCAACTTTGTCTTAATTATTTTCTTGCCAATTGTATGATAAATCATTAACCTAGAATGTTATTTCCTTCATATGATGCTCTTTATTTGACTAATTTTAAAATATGAAGTGGTTAACATGATGGAAATATATGTTTAAAGGCATAGAAACTTCTTTAGAAATCTTTTAGTCTTATTTTAGACTTAGTTTTATTCTTTGAAGATTTGAGGTAGTTCACGCTCATGACACATATTCACAATCGTGAACTTAATAGTAAAAAGCTCCAGTAGCTTTCACGCTTTGATTCACGACAGGTTAGAAGTAGTCAAGCCTAATTCTTCATGACCGTGACTATTTTTGTCACTCCCGTGAATAGCCTGATTCACGCCTGTGACATATCTTCACAACCGTGAAAATAGATGGAAAATAATTACAGAACCGTTCATGCTTTGATTCACGCCTTGCCTCACAGTTAGACGTAGTGAAGCCTAATTCTTTATGACCGGGATTATTTTTGTCACTCCCGTGCAAGTCCTGGGTCACGCCCGTGACTATTTAATGTCACGACCATGACTCGATTCATCTTCTTTTCACAGCTAGAGTGCCTCTTCAACAAACCGTGACCACAATTATTCACACATATGATTGAGTATTCATGGTCGTGAATCTATCGACTATAAAGCAAAATTTCTACAGTTTTCTTATTTTTATCTCTACAAATTCCCTCATTTAACACTCTCATTCAATATTTCTCACAAATTCTAGCCTCCTCGCATTCATTTGCATCTATAAAACCCTTTCAAACATCTCTCTTTGAAGAATCACAACTTCTCTCAAGGGTTTTTCAATCTTTTATTCCAAAAAAAAATTTCTTCTCCAATCCTTTATTAAAATTTTATCAAAATGGAACTTGGTTCTTCCAAAGGCACAAGGAAGAAATCACATGCTCCAAGACGCCACATCGATTATCTTCTCAATGTCATTCTAGAAATTTCCATCTACGATATGTCGTTCTCAAGAAAATACCCCTACTCTCATCTAGATCATTTGAGTGGAATTCTATCAAGACTCTTGGTCTTGAGAGAAGCCTGCAGAGTTACAAGCTTATCATCTCAAAGAATTCGCAGACATATATCGGCTAAGGTTAAGGGAACCAACTCTCGAGTTCCTTAGCACGGTGCAAGTCTCTCCCACTGACACTATCAAATTCCAGCTCTATAAGCATCCTAACACTCTGACAACAGCAGAGTTTGGAACTATTTTCAAGCTTCATTCCGATGGCATCCTCAACAAGAGTGAAGTCGAATTCTATGCTCCTCCATCTTGGACACATTTCGACACTGAGTGTAGCTGGGATGTGAAGAAGAAAAAGAGCACCCATATCTGGTCTCCTATGAATAAGTATTTACATAGGTTTCTCACCTATAGTATATTTGCTAGGGGAGATAGCAATGGGGCAATCAGGAAATTGGAGCTCTTCTTATTGGAAATGGCATGAAGAGGACTATTCGTAGCTTTGTTTTGATTTTTTGCAAATCATCTTCTTTCCATTGCAATGAAGCCATAGAAAGATATTTTGATTGGTATCAAAATCTTGATGAGCACATTTACATTCTTATTCCAGCTCATCCACGAGATTGACTCGATATCGAGTCCCTTATAAATATAGGAGGAGTTGTCTGCATTATTCACAAAAATAATGTTTACTACCATTTCACCACTTCAACTGGTGAAATTGACTAGGAAAACCATGACTCTGACATATTCAAAGCTGGTCTAGAGTCTGTCATGCAAAGGAAGCTAGGCCATGACAAGATGTCGACACAGACAGTAGCTGAGAATGTTGGTCAATCATTAGCCTCTACCACATTTAACTTGGCATAGCAAGTTGCTGATCTTATAGCACATCGCCTTGACATAATGCAGGCTTCCATCGATGAGAGGTTGGAAAACCTCAAATACTTCATGGAGTCTTATATAGACAGCCTCAAGGCGGAGGTTGCACGCCTTAAGGATGGTTTGTCAAGCTTGAAGCCTAACTAGAGTCCTAGTTTTCATGTAGTAGCTTTATTTTTGCTATTATAGGACTTTATTTTATGTTTTTTTAATGTAATCCTTCTCCTAAAATTTTAGTACAATCATCTTATTAACATTTCAATTCTTTTTGTTGATGACAAAAAAGGGAGAGCCTAGCAATATATGCAATTAGTGGTTAGCAATATATGTGATCTATACATTATTATGCAATGTGTGGTATGAAATATGTAAACTTTTCCTTAATTGATAATATGCATAAGATATACATCACATATACTATGCAAGGTTAACTTATTTTATTTGATATACTTAACATATATCTCACATATACTCTGAATACACTTGTTATATATGTGTTAATTGATAAGGTACACTTAAGATATACCTTGTATATACCTTAGATGTTATATACTTAACATACATCTCACATATACTCTGAATATACTTATTATATATGTGTTAATTAATGAGATATACTTAAGATATACTTTCCATATACCTTAGATGTTTGCAAATACCTTTGTTATACTTCTTTCAAATCTTGCATTCTATTATTTTATCTTAAGCACCTTTTGAGGGGGAGACTTCTCAAAAGCATATATTGCTAGATTATTTATCACCATCAAAAAGGGGGAGATTATAAATCCTTAAGGAGTATTTCTATCATTTTGATATTAACAAATAAAATAGCAATAATGTATTTAACAATGTTTGTGTTATAAGTGTGTTAAACAGGATATATCTTGATTCGAATATGAAGCAAGATTGAAGAGAACTTTTGAAGATTAAAATCAAATAGATAACAAAGTCATGCCTGTGACTACTTAAGTCACGCCCATGAATAATGCTTAGCTCCAACTCTCTAATATTCAAAGTTCACGGCCATGAAAGATCATACTAAACCGTGAATGATCAAGCAGTCATGCCCGTGACCAAAACAAGTCCAATTCTTCTAGAGAGCTTCACAACCAAAGTCACCACTTAGACCATGGCTTGGAAGCATATTCATGCCTGTGAAATTATTAGTCACACCCATAATCAAGTACTTCCAATTCTTCCAAAGAGCTTCACGACCAGAGTCACCATTTGGACTATGGCTTCACGCCCATGAATGAGGATAAAAAAACATGTCAGGCACGAAATTAAGAGTTGGTTCAATGACTATTTTCGCATTAAATGCACTCAAATGACTATAGTTCATTGTCTGGGCAACAATAGTCAAATGAAAACCTTTTCTATTTAAACAAGAAACAAAAATAGTATTCTTTGTCAAAACTATAACATAATAACAATTGTCTAATTCTAAAACAAGTCCACTTGGGAGTGTCAAATACATAAATTCCTACAGCTAATGCAACAACTCTTGCTCTATTACCAATACGCAGGTCTGACTCTCGTTTCTTAAGTTGTTTACTGTTCCTTAGGCCCTGCATATCAGTACATATGTGTGAGTCATATCTGGTATCCAATATCCATGCATTATTAATAGAAATAGTATTAACCTCAATAACATAAATACCTAAAGTAGAAGCTGCATCCAATATCTTATTCTTTTCATTCCTTATAGACTCCATATAGGTCTTACAGTTCCTTTTCTAATGGCCTGTCTTGCCATAACGGAAGCAAGTCCCTTTTGAAGTAGTCTATTTTCCCTTATTTTTTACCCTCCTTGGGTCTTTGTCGACTTTTTCTTCTTTAACATGTCCTTCATTTTCTTAGAAGAACCGAAAGTGTCCACCAATGTCACAACCTTTTTCTCTTTCTTAACATAAGACTCAGCTGTCTTGAGCATATTGATCTGTTGCCCAGATAATGAACCAAAAAGAGGGATTGAATTGGATATTAAAATTTCTTAACCTTTAAGTGCGGAATGAAAAGTTAAGTAGAGTAGGGATAGGAAGATATCACACAAGAAATTTATAGAGGTTCGGGTGTTAACAAACCCTACTCCTTTCCCCAATCTCAATTGGGAGTTTCACTAACACACTAAGTGTTACAATGGAGTTTTACAAGTTCACTCCCCTATGGTGTTTCTATCAATGGATCACACCTAACCCAGAAATCCCTTGTGTTTTAATGGCTCACACAATAAACCAATCCCTTGTGTTTTATGGCTCACACAAATAACTCTTACAAGTGTTCTACTCTTAACCCAATATACCCAAACTCACTTGAGTAGTAGATTACAAAGAGAAACACTCACAAATCTATAATGCTCAGAAATTATAAGCAAAAATATTTTTACAGAGAATTAAAGTTTTGTTGAAAATAATTAATGCATAAATGGCTACAACAAGATTTTGATTCGAAGTAATTGCTATTCCCTTTTTCTGGATTCATAAATGACTTGCATTTATACTTCATTGGAGAATTATAGTTGTTTGGTTGCATTTAATGCGAAAATAGACGTTGCACCAACTCTTAATTTTGCGTTTGACATGTTTCTCTTTCCTCATTCACGATCATGAATGTTCTCTCAGGCCGTGGTCCAAGTGGTGACTCTAGCCGTGAAGCATTTATGGAAGGAATTGAAGTATTTGATCACTAGCGTGGAAGGTTATATATATATAGATATAGAATAGAAGTTTAATATATATTCTATATATTAATATATAGAATATATATTAATATATATAATATATATTAATATATAGAATATATAAGTTTAATATATAGAATATATATTTTATATTTTATATTTTCATAATTAATTAATTAATATTATATTTTTATTTTTATTAGAATTTTTATTATATTTTAATATTTTAATAATTTTGATTATATTTTCTATTTTTATATTTTAATAATTAATAATTAATATTATATTAATTAATAATTAATATTATATTTTAAATTAATATTATATTTTAAATATTTTAATAATTATTTTAAATATTTTAATATAATTAATAAATATTTTAATATAATTAATAATTTAATAATTAATTAATAATTAATTAATAATTAATTAATAATTCAAAATATTTGAATAATTTAATAATTAATAATTTAAATGGGTGTGAATATCCTTCCAAGCCATGGTCTAAATAGTCACTCTGGTCATGAAGCTCTCTAGAGGAATTTGACATGTTTTCTCACAGGCGTGACTATCTTTCACAGGCGTGATTGATATGATCATTCACGGTTGCTATGATCCTTTATGGCCGTGAACTTTAAATATTGGATAGTTGATGCTAAGCTACATCACGAGTGTGACATAAACAGTCACAGACGTGAACATGCTATTTTTTCTTTTTTTGTCTTTCAAAGTTAGTCTTCCATTCTTGCATCATATTCCATACCCTGTTCAATAAACTTAGAACAAGTATGTTAAATACATTATTGTTATTTTATTTGTTAGCATCAAAATGATAGAAATACCCCTAAAGGTTCAACATGATCAATTCGGGGATCGAAGTAGATATCTTATTCATCTAATAGTTTAGCACAAAGTGTGCATAACTATCAGGCAAACTTTGGAGAATTAGGTCTATACTTAACTCATGATCCATTACAAACCCCAAGGTAGCCAATCGCTCAATGTACCCATTCAACTTCAATGCATGTTGCACTGGATAAGTCCCCTTTATCATCTTAGAGTAGAAGAGCAATTTGGATATCTCTTATCACTTCGTTCAAGCTTGCTCATTACAAATCTCCTTAAGATGATACATAATGGTATTAGCATCCATGTTCTCTTGCTACTTTTGAAGCTCATAAGACATAGAGGTGAGCATAATTGAACCCGTTAACTCACTATCATTCGCTTGCTTTTTTTATGCCAACTGTTCATCAACATATGCATTATCAGTAAGAGAGGAAGGAAATGGTTCTTCCAAGACATAGGGTATCTTTTTAGCTTTGAGAGCTATTCTCAAATTCCATAGCCAATCTAGAAAGTTAGGGTAAGTCAATTTGTTGGATTCGAGAATTTAGTGTAAGTTCATGTTTGATGACATGATTCTAGCAACCTAGATGTAAAGAAAGATCATGTTAGAGAATGTACTAAATGTATGAATATTAGGTTTTTAATAAACGTGCATTATAACTCCGACTATTTTATTGTGAACCCATAGCCCTCACTATGAATTCGAGAGAACCCGTTGGAAGCTTTCCGAATGGATCAATATCCAACATCACTAAGAATGACCTTGGGTTTTCCCAACAAGCCACCTTAGGTCAATTAGTAGGTATCTCATACCAATTGCATCCTTTATCCAACTATTGAGTCATTGGGCTATCAAGTCTTGATATATGCACATCTCATGTATACTTACCCAACTTTGCCACTAATTCACATTGACCTTGGGTTTGCCCAACAAGCCAATGTAACTAGTTAAAGTCAGCCCATTAATCATGAAATCATATTTCGATGGTTTGAACATATTTGTGTAGAATGGGCTTGAGTTTTCCCAACAACCCAAATTCTTAAAGAACTTTGATTCTTGCCATATTAATAGAAGGCATTAGCCTTAATGTTATTAATGGGGGATTTCTTTAATTTTAGGTCTCATCATGGCAATTTGGCATGCATAATATATCAATTCATCACATATAGATATATAAGATAATTACATTAATTATATGGTTATGATTATAGACATAATCTAACATCAATCCTTCGAGCCATGAAAGGATTGACTAGGTCTCACCTAGGTAGATGCATGAAATTACAACACCAAAATAAAATAAAATAAAAATTCATATTCTAATGCTTATTTGCTTTTGGCACCATATTTTTGGCTTTTTGCTCCTTTGTACTTCAATTCTATTCTAATCCTATATAATTACATAAATTCTTCATAAGAAAATATCAAGTTACATTTGTGGGGAGTAAGATGAGAAGAGAAACACAATAGAGAGAATAGAGAAGGCGGGAACTCGCATGTTCTATTTAACAAAAATAAAATTCCATGCATGATCAATCACATTGGTCAAGTCCATAATCATACCATCATGTCATTCCATACACCCCTAGCATGTTTTCTCTAATACATAAATAAAAGTAATCTATTAAAATAACAATTTGGGTTCCCTTTGTTTCAACTCTTGAAACATTATTTTGAATGTTTGGCCTTTAGTGAAATTCATCATATATCAATTATTTAATCTCATTAAATAATCATATGAACATTTAGAAATAATTTCTAAAAGGAAATTATGTAAATTAGGCATAGATTTTATCATATAAAAAAGTTTCCTAAAATTGCCTATTATGCCAACTAGGTTATTACCAATTTAAAGTATGCAATAATTAAATCCAAATTTAATAATTAAATGAGAATTAAATATCATTTAATTATTAAATCCAAATATGAACAGTAGTTAATTTATAATTATATTACCTTAATTAATTATTAATTTTATTGCAAATAGGATTAGACAATCTTAGTTATAATTGCATACTAGAATCCTAGTCAAACTAGAAGTTTGAAAACCCTTTTCAAATTCAAATCAAATTTCATTTAAAAATTTCTAAAATTTTTATAATTCATTCTCATTATTATAAATAACTTATAATCAGTTTAAACTAATTAAATTCATTCATAAGACAATCTAAATCATTCATCATTCAATTAGCAAACCAATTACACAAAAATTTCTTAAATTGAATCATACATAAATTAGAATTTTTTAGAAATTTAACCACAAATTTAATTTAAATCTAGCATACAATTGAAATCAAAATAACATCATGAATATATCATAAACATGAATTAAGGTTATGATCGTCAAGTTACATGCCATTAAATTAAACAACACAAAACAGTCCCACCACATGGTAAAATTCTCAACCTAGTTACATGTATTGTTTGTTCCTTGATCAAAAATTATTTTTGTATCATTATAGGTCTTGTACAGAAGTTAAAACATATTCTAAATATGTAATAAATAAGTTTGATTGATCAAATTAATAACCAATTTCGAACATCCCCTCAAACAATTCAATTGGCACAACTAGGTTTCACAAATCCTATAAATTCAGCAACTATACATAACTTCGAATTTTATGTTTAAATCAAATTCAAACCTTTTAATTATCATCAAAAATATCTAATATCATCATATTAACATGTCATTAAATTAAAATTAAAATTTGAGGCCAAACAAAATCAAATTCGTTTTTAACAAAAGGAGAGAATCCAAGTTGTTTCTTTAACAATCAATCTCATTGATGCTTTAATTAAATCCGAATTTAATTTACATAGGATGGCTTTAATACCACTATTGGGTTCTTAACATCCATTACATACATGGAACAGTGAAAAATTAAAATTGATTGAACCCAAAAACCATAGAACGTCCTATGAACATTAAAATCATATCATACAATCAATATGAGAGAAATTGATAACCTTGTTTGTTTCTTTTCAATCTTCCAAGTCTGTGAGCCTTTCCTTCAAGTTGGATTGTTGCAAACCATAATAATCCAAGGTTGGATTATCTTTAATGGTAATCCATACGAAGGAATGGAAGAAACAACCTCAATGCGAATGGGGTTTCAAAGCACCAAAGTGCTAGCTATAGTGTTTCAACTTGAAAGAGAAGAAAACAAGCGAGTAACTTTTATTCCTCAAGGTTGCAGCTGCGAATTTGGCCATTAAAGGAGTTATTTATAGGTAATCTAATCACATTAGGGTTGGACATACGTAACCCATGCATAAAAATCCATTCAAAATAGAAAAACCTAAATTGCAAAAGCTGATATCGGGGCTTTCACGATCAAGAATAGTAGTGTCATGGCTGTGACTCCCCTTGACCACGAGTATGACAACCTTTTTCATGGGCATGAGACATGGTGCATGGCCAAATCATTTTTCTCTCGTCTCTTGGATACAATCCAAGTCCCATTTCACATTTCCTTCATTCATTCTATGTGTGTGACCCATTAGGCTTCCAGTTTTATTGGCAACTCAAATCATCATATGATTTTGAGCATATCATGAGTAGTATCTAGAAATATATCATGATCCCTAATTGACTGGAAAATTCAGTGGTATGACTGTAAACCATTCCATAAACAATTTTCGTGGAATTTTTCCTTTCACCAAACTATATCTCATTTGGTTCAAAGAATGGTCTGTATGTCAGCTTCCACTAGACTAACTACATCACATCTAGTCCAAATGATATTAGTTTTTGTCTATGAGACTGTTGGCTAAGGATTTTTGAGTAATGATATTTGCAAAAGGCTATAGGTATACTTGCCTTATATCAGGAGTGGTGGAATCTTTGTGGACTACTCAACTACCTTCGAATATCTCATGTTATACCTAATCACCGCCCTATGAGCGACTTCTTCAAAGGCAATAAGAAATGAAGTCAAAGTATAAAATTCAGTATCCAAGATAATCTTGAGTATCTCAAGTCTAAGGATACTTACACCATTACTATGATGAGACTATCACTGACATTAAATAGATATCCATGTGATTGTCTCATAGCAGATCATCTAATATACTTACTACTCTTAGAAAGCATCCACATGTTAACTCTAAACATATCATGTCTTTACCTTATGAGATCAGCTATCTGACCTAGTTAATAAGTATAACATATGCTAGTCTATCCGGATTAACAATGTTCCAATTTGTTAATCCTATTACTAGGGATAATTTGGGTATAAATGCAATTACACATGATAGGAATCTCATCATTATGATCTAATCATGAATTCCTTCACGTTGTGTTACATACCAATTAAATAGTTTAAGATCTATATTAATTCATATGCAATGAATATCATATAATGAAAATATTTTTTATTAATAATAAATGTCTTTTATTAGCTAAGAAAGAATTTGATCATGGTTCTATCGTTAAGTAGTGATCAGTCGTGGTCCATCTAACAAAACACATGTGAAATCCTCTAAAGCTTTGAACATAACTAAATAGTTACCATTATCTAATTCTATCATAGTAAATTCATATGCAGATTTCCAAACTACCTTCAGCCTATTAACCAAGGTCTTATATCCCATAATAGCACCTAATAATTTAATTACAATAGTATTCAAGATTCTTATTCAGTTTCTGATCCAATAAGGTAATTCCTTCTTTGTCTTTAGTAGCATAATCTTTCTTAATGCATATTATTTCTTCCTCCCCTAAAAGATTAGTCACTATGAACAATCCATATGCCTTCCTATTCAATTAAGTCTCCTTAAAAGATTGTTGTTTCAGAGTAACCAAATCATTCTCCTCAACCTCCCCCATATTTGTTTCCATAGCAATGTCTTCTCCATCAAGTTCATCTCTATCATGATCACAAAAATAAACAATTTTCATAGCTTAAGTTAATGATGGCTAGGGTGAGGGATGATCCCCTTTCATGAATGTTAGCCAATGTGTGGCAACAATTATCCTATGGAGAAAGCCTCATTATGGAGTTAAGTCATAATTAAATGTCGTGGGTATTTGGGCTACCTAGGATAAAACTAATGGTAGCATTTTTTTCTATCATCAATTAGTTTTAGATGAAATAGTAAGCAGTTGATGTCCACAACCGGTATCAGAGCCAATATTATAGGTTTGATTCTAAACGGGAGTAATTACTGAGGGGGGAGATTGTTGGTCCCATAGCGAATACTTCAGTGTGGGGTCAAGTCATAATAATATCGTGGACTCTTGGTAACTTCTTCTCTGTTGCCTAGATATTAAGCCAAAAAGGGGGGTTGAATTGGAGTTTAAAAATTAAACTTTAAAGTACGAAAATAAAAGATTAATTTTAGGAGGGATAGAGAGAATTTGACACAAGGATTTTATAGAGGTTCGGGTGTTAACAAACTCTACTCCTCTCCCCAATTGCAATTGGGAGTTTCACTAACACACTAAGTGTTACAATGGAGTTTTACAAGCTCACTCCCAACTATGGTGTTTCTCACAATGGCTCACACCTAACCCAGAAAATCCCTTGTGTTTTAATGGCTCACACAATAACCAATTCCTTGTATTTTATAGGCTCACACAAACAACCTTCACTTTGTGTTTTTACAAGCTCACACAAAAACCTTTTGATTTGTGTTTTGAGGCTCACACAACTAACCCTTACAAGTGTTCTACTCTTAACCCAGAAATACCCAAAACTCACTTGAGTAAAGATTACAGAGAGAACCACTTACAAATCTTAATTGCTCAATAAATGAAGAGCAAAAATATTTTTACAGAGAATAGATTTTGTTCTCAAAGTATGAATGTACAAATAGCTTGTAATAAGAATTAAATTCGAAATATATGTTATTCTATTGTTATTCTCTTCATTCTCTTGTTCTGAATGCATAAATGACTTCCATTTATACTCCCACGGCTAAATATAGCCGTTGGGGTGCATTAAATACGAAACTAGCCGTTGTACCAACCAAATAATTGCGTCTGACATTTTTATCTTTCATTTTTCACAGGCATGACTATATTTGTCATGGGAGTGACATTTCTTCCCCAGCCGTGACTGAAGTGGTGACCTTGGTCGTGAAGCTCTCTGGAATGTTTTGACACATTGAGTCACGGGCGTGACATACATATTCACGGGCGTGACAAACTCCCTAGCCGTGATCCAAGTGGTGACTTTGGTCGTGAAGCTATCTGGATGAAAATGCACGAACATTTATGGGGGTGACAGTTTTATTCACGGGGGTGACTGAAATGTCCACTTAATGATTTGTTCTTCCTTCATGGCCGTGAACTTCAAATATTGGTTTTGGTAACGGTTGGTTCTTTCACGGGCGTGAAACATAGAGTCACGACAGTGAACATGCTACTTCTTGAATTTTGTCTTTCAAGGATTATTCTTCCAATCTCCATTCTTGCTATTTTAATCCATGTCCTATATAATAGACTTATAAAACAAGTATGCTAAATACAATATTGCTATTATATTTGTTATCATCAAAATGACATAAATACCCCTCAAGGTTTAAAAATCTCCCCCTTTTTGATGGTGACAAATAATCTAGCAATATGTGATTTTGAGAAGTCTCCCCCTCAAAATATACTTAGGATAAAAAAATTTGTAAAGTGCAAGACTTGTAAAGAATGATGTAGCATTGAAATAAACATACTAGATTTTAAGTATATGCAAGTTATATGAGAAGTATATCCAATATATACCATAATTCCTTTTTAAGGCATGAAGTATATGTAAGGTATACTTAAGGTATATCTTGGCATATTTAATTTTGCAACTTGCATGAAGGTATATGCAAAGTATACTTAAGGTATATCTTATGTATATAAAGCTCAATTTTTCAATTTTATACTTTGCATATGAATTTTTGAATCAAGGTTTTTAATCTCTTTTAATCTATTTCAATGTCAATTCATTTTTTATTCAAAATTCATTTATATATTGCTAGTTTCTCTTTTAAATTGCTAATTTGATACCATTTTCCCTATAATATATTGCTAGTTTTCTCCCCCTTTTGTCATCAATCAAAAAAGGATAATAAGATATCAATGAGATAAGCAAAAGCAAATACATTAATTAAAGGAAAAGATACAAACAAAGTTAAATGTTCAGAAAGGAAGAAAATTTCCTACACACCAACAAACATAAACAAAATAAACAAGCAAAACAAGAAAATTTAGGCTACACTCTAGCTTAACTCCTAGCCGGACATCCTATCACGAAGCCTAGCTACTTCAGCCTCAAGGTTGTCCATTTGAGACTCAATGAAGTCTTTGAGATTCTCCAACCTCTCATCCATCGAAGTCTGCAGCTATTCAAAACGTGGTGCCAAGAGGTCAACCACCTGCTGCGCTAAGGTCGGTGTGGAAGCTGAGGACTGTCCGATGTCCTGCTCAGCTACTAGAGGTGTTTCCTCAACCCGAGCCCTCTTCTTCTGCTGGACTCCCTGGAGGCCTGCTTGAAAGTCCTTCGTATCATTATCTTCCCAGATGATCTCCTCAGCAGTGTCAATGAAGCAGTAGAAGATATCGTTCTGGAAAACGATTCTGACAGCCACTCCCATCTTGATGAAGGACTCGACATCCAAGCGATCTCGAGGATGTCCAGGGATGAGGTTGAAGTGATGCTCATCTAGCTTCAGATACTCAAGCTTTACTGCTATGTGGGTGACATATGCACCCATCAAGATATCTCCAATAGGCTTGGTGGCAATGGAGAGAAGATGGTTTGCAAACCATCTAGAAAGTGCCACTATAAGTCCTCTGCGAGCCATCTCAAAGAGGAAAAGCTCCGATTTCATGATAGTCCCATTGCTTTCTCCCCTAGCAAATATGCTATAGGTTAGGAACCTATGCAAATACTTGTGCACTAGGGACCTGAGATGTGTGCTCTTTGTCTTCTTGACATCCCAGCTGCAATCGGTGCCAAAGTGTGTCCAGGCTTGAGGGGCAGAGAATTCTACCTCAGTATCATTTAGGATGCCATCAGATGATAGACTGAACAATTCCCCAAATTCGATGGCACTGAGGGTGTTGAGATTGTTGCAGAGTTGGAATTTCATCACTCTAGTAGGTGAAACCTGCAAGGTGCTGAGGAATTCCAGTGTTGACTCCCTAAAGGTGGGCTGGTGAATTTCCACAAAATCTATCAGATGACAGGCTTGTAGTTGCTCTGTCATAGCCGTCTCAAGCCCGAGACTTCGAACTGTCTGCCATTCGAAGGACCTTGATGACAGTAGTGGTCTCTTCTTCAAAGTTGAGTATTGAGGATGGCATTGCTCCGAAATTTGGTTCATGAGTTAGTTTGCATACCTCTGAGGAGCATGGGACTTCTTTCTTTTTTCCTTGGATGAGGTAGTCTCCATTTGTTTTGAAGAATTCGGTTTGTGATGGATTGGGAAAATTTTTGACAAAAAAACTTTTATGGAAACCCTAGAAATGTATGATTTTTTATGAAGATTTGAACTTTTAGTGGTATTTATAGGAAAAGTTTAAGTCTTGGGGGCCGGAATCTTCAATGTCTCAATGAATGTATGTAAATGAGAGCGGTTTTGGGAGTTGGAGAGTTGAAATGAAAAATATAACCGACTGCTCTTTTATATACTCGATACATTTACAGGCGTGAAGTGGGTGTTCACGGGCGTGAATGGTCGTGTTCACAGTTTGCTGAAGGAGTGTTCCACCCGTTAATGAAGGCATGAATAAGTTCACGGGCGTGCCCTTTGAACATCACGGCCGTGAATGATAAATGGTCATGGGGGTGCACAAATAGTCACGGGCGTGAAATGTTGAATTTCACTACTTATGCCCGTGAAGTAAGCTGTGACTCAAGGCATGAAAGCTTCTGTGAGTTTTTGGGTGTAAAGGTTCATGGGAGTGAAAATTCATCACAGGCGTGAAAGTCTCTTTTCACGGGAGTGAATGAAGTCGTGAAAATAAGCTTCACCACTTGAAGTCGTGAACCAAGTCGTGAACAAAGTCGTGAACGATACTGCCTCTTTTAGCCTTTAAGTCACAGGCGTGAATATGTGTCACGGGCGTGACTCCCCTAAAATTTTCATCAAATAAAATTAAGTCCTAAAACAATACTAAATCATTTCAATAAAGATTCTATTCCTTAAAACATAAAATTTCATCAAAATTTCTATCTTATGTCTTGTGATATGAATTAAAATCATCAATTAAAATTTCATAATTTAGCAATCACAAGGTTAATCCATCAATCATACCAAGTTCTCTTCTAATGAAATTAAATCTTTCCTCATTTAGAGACTTAGTGAAAATATCTGCTAATTGATTTTCTGTGCTTATAAATTCTAATGCAACATCTCCATATTGAACATGATCTTTAATGAAATGGTGCCTAATGTTAATATGCTTACTTATTGAGTGTTGAATAGGATTCTTTGACAGATTTATAGCACTTGTATTGTCACATTTAATAGGTATATGGTTCATCTCATGACCATAGTCCTTAAGTTGTTGTTTCATCCAAAGAATTTGTGTACAACAACATCCAGCTGCTACATATTCTGCTTCAGCAGTTGAAAGAGCAACTGAATCTTATTTCTTGCTAAACCAAGAAACTAAGCATTCTCCAATGAAGTGACAAGTACCTGAAGTGCTTTTCCTGTCTAAAAGACTACCAGCATAGTCAACATCTGAATATCCTATAATATAAAAAGATGAATTTCTAGGATACCATAAACCTAGATGCAAAAATCCATGTAAATATCTTAAAATTCTTTTTACTGCATTTAAATGAGATTCTTTAGGACATGATTGAAATCGTGCACACAAGCAAACACTATACATAATATCGGGTCTAGAAGCAGTGAGATATAAAAGTGATCCGATCATACCTCTATAAAGCTTTTCATTGATGCTCTTACCCTTTTCATCTTTGTCCAATTTTGTTGATGTGCTCATAGGAGTCTTGGCATTCTTGCATCCTTCCATACCAAATTTCTTAATTAAATATTTGGCATATTTGGATTGGTTCATGAATATTCCCTCATTGTTTTGCTTTATTTGTAGACCAAGGAAATACTTAAGTTCTCCCATCATGCTCATTTCAAATTCCTTAATCATACACTAAGCAAATTCTTGACAAAGCAACTCATTAGTAGAACCAAATATTATATCATCAACATAAATTTGAACAAATAGTATATCATGCTTATGTTTTTTGATGAATAATGTAGAGTCAATATTTCCCTTTATAAAGCTATTTTTTAATAAAAAAAGTACTTAGCCTCTCATACTAAGTTCCTGGAGCTTGTTTTAAACCATACAAAGATTTTGAAAGTTTAAAAACATGATTTGACAAATCATAGCTTTCAAAACCTGGTGGTTATTCTACATACACTTCTTCATCTATATAACCATTTAGAAATGCACTTTTCACATCCATTTGAAAAAGTTTGAAATTCATGTGACATGCATATGCTAAAAGTATTCTTATGGCTTCTAATCTAGCTACAGGTGCATATGTTTCATCATAATCTATACATTCTTCCTGATTATATCCTTTTGCAACAAATCTAGCCTTGTTCTTGGTTATTAAACCTTGTTCATCTAATTTGTTTCTAAATACCCATTTGCTACCTATGATTTGATGATCCTTGGGTCTAGGTACTAGGGTCCATACCTTATTTCTCTCAAATTGGTTGAGTTCCTCTTGCGTGGAAATTATCCAACTTTCATCATTAAGAGTCTCATCAATATTTTTAGGCTCAATTTGTGAAATAAAAGCAATGTCAGTGACTAGATGTTTGAAATGAGATCTAGTACTTACTCCCCTTGAGATATCACCAATGATTTGCTCTTTTGGATGATCTTTCGTCATTCTCCATTCTTTTGGAAGTTCTTGTTCATTTTCTTCTTGATTTTGAGGTAGAGAATCATTTTGATGTAAATCTTCTTGATCATTTTCTTCTTTCCTATTTCCAATATCAAGACTTTCCATATTACCTACAACATCATCAAGAGCACTACCTTTCACAAGATCAAGTCTACTAGATTCATTAAAAACAACATGCATGGATTCTTCAATCGTTAATGATCTTTTATTAAATACTTTATATGTTTTGCTGGTTGTAGAGTATCCTAAAAGGATACCTTTATCAGACTTAGAGGCAAATTTTCCAAGATTGTCCTTGGTGTTCAATATAAAACACTTGCATCCAAATACTCTAAAGTATGATATCGAGGGCTTTCTTCCATTCCATAACTCAAATGAGGTTTTGTTTAAAAGAGGTCTTTTGAAAACTCGATTTGAAATATAACATGCAGTGGTTGTGGCTTCTACCCAAAAATAAGTTGGTAATTCATATTCATTGAGCATTGTTCTAGCCATTTCAATTAAAGTTCGATTTTTCCTTTCAACTACCCCATTTTGTTGAGGTGTCATAGGAGAGGAGAAATTATGTGAAATGTCATGTTCAAGACAAAAGCTTTCAAAGTTTTCATTTTCAAATTCTTTCCTATGATCACTTCTTATTTTTGAAATACAGTACCCCTTTTCATTTTGAACTCTTTTAGCAAAGTTTTTGAAGTTTTCAAAGGCATCACTCTTTTGAGCTAAGAAAATTACCCAAGTAAATCTAGAGTAATCATCTACGATGACAAATGCATAATGTTTTCCTCCTAAGCTAGCAATTCTAGTAGGTCCAAACAAGTCTAAATGCAGGAGTTGAAGAGGTTTTGAAGTACTTACTATGTTTTTAGCTTTGAAGGATGACTTGTGTTGTTTTCCTCTTTGGCAAGGATCACATGTCTTGCCTTTTTCATATTTAACTCTTGGCAGTCCTTTTACTAGTTCTCCTGTGCTAAAACTTTGTATTAAGTCCATGTTAGCATGACCAAGTCTTCTATGCCACAACCAAGATTCATCACTAGTAGTCACAAGACACTTAGAGGAATGGTTAGATAGTTCATGTAAGTTTATTATGTATGTATTGATATCTCTATTCCCTTTAAATATTTCTTGACCATCGATAGAGATTACAAGACATTCATTTGAAGTAAAGATTACTTTGTTTCCTCTATCACATAATTGACTTACACTTAACAAATTATGTTTCAAGCCATCAACAAGTAAGACATCTTTAATAAAAGTAGTACCATTAATACCAACAAAACCAATGCCAATTACTTACCCTTTGCATTGTTTCCAAAGGTAACTTTACCTCCATCAATGCTTCATTGAAAAGTTCTCTCTCCCGTCATATGCCTTGAGCATCCACTGTCTACTAGCCAAGTATTTTTGTTTATTGTGGACTTGAGGCATACCTATAGAATCACAATTCAAGTATGATTTTTAGGTACCCAAATGAGTTTGGGTCCTTGGGGGTTAGCAGATGAAGGTTCCCAATGAGCCTTCCTTATCCAGCAATATTTATTTATGTGACCCATTTTCATACAATAATTACATTGTTTTGGTCTTACAATATTTTTGAATATCATTTTTCCATCAAATTTATTTTGAGAATGATGACATGCACAGTTATGATTAATTTTAGATTTTCTAGATGCATGATTCCTATATATAAAGGCATGATTATTCTTTTTCTGTATAGAAGGTTTAACATGCTTATTTCTTGGTGTTGTTCTAACAGGTGTGGAGATGTGAGATTCTTTAGACTTAACAAATATAGTTTTGTGAGAAGATGATGATGTGTCCTTAAATCCTAGACCATGTCTAATTAAGGGTGATCTTTGAGACACAATGAGAGTATCTAAGCTCTCTTTACCTTTGTGAAATTTAGAAATGGAATTCCTAAGTTCCTCAACTTCATTTTTCAAAGTATCATTTTCTTTTAACAATGAAGCAGTTGAGGGTCTTGATGAGTATTCATCTAATGACTTTTGGAGAGATTTATTAGATGATTTAAGTTTTATGTTTTCCTTTTCTAAACCATCTATCTTATTTTTTAAATTAGAGATATTATTTCTATAGGTACTAAATTTTGTTCTATATTTCTCTAATTCTATATTTAATTCTTCTATTAGGCTTTGTTCATCATCATCACCATCACTATCATCATCATTATCACTACTATCATCATTATTCAAAGAGTATGTGTGTAGTGATCTTACCTTATTTGAGACATGATCTTCGATAGCCATGAAACATAGGTTGACCTCTTCACTTTCATTATCATCTTTTTCACTTGAAGAGCTTTCGTCATCCCATGTGGCTTTGTGACCTTTCTCCCCATTGTCTCTTTGGTATTTGCTCTTATGCTTCTTGAGCCTTGGACATTCTAGTTTTGATATGTCCTTTCTTTCCACACTCATAGCACTTTACCTCTTCCTTACTTCTATGTGTGTCATTAGAAGTTTGTTTGAGGTTTCTTTGCTTGAATTTTCTGGAGTTGCTCATTTTCTTCTCAATCATTCTTTTTAATCTCCTTGAAAGCATAACAATGTCCTCATTATCATCATCACTCATTTCTTCATCATCTTCACTATCTTCTTGAGATTTTGAAGTAGAGGATTTGAGTGCTAAGGGCTTTCTTTTCTCTGGCTCTGCTTCAAGCTCTATATCTCTCTTCACTGTCATCTCATATGTGAGAAGTTTGTCAATCAGCACATCAGTATTCATGATGCTCATATCTTCATTTGCTTCTTCTATGCCAACAACTCTTGAGCCATAGTCTTTAAGAGGAAGACTTCTCAGGATTTTATTGTTTACATCTTCCAAACTCAGATGCTTCCCAAGTTTCCTCATTCCATTTATAATAGCTAGAAGACGGTTGGTCATGTCAGTGATTGACTCATTGGATTTCATCTTGAAGAGCTCATATTTTGAAGTCAGAAGTTGAATCTTCTTGGATTTGACTTGTTTAGTTCCTTCATGATAATTCTCTAATGTCTTCCACATGCTATATGCTATTGGGCAGTGTTGTATTCTCCCACATTCTTCAATAGATAATGAGCTTGATAGGATTGTCATTGCCTTCTTATTTTTGAAATTTGTTCTTCTTTGAGGCTTTGTCCTATCATCTCTTGATAGGATTTCTTCTTCACCATCAGCTCCTTTTCTGGTTGGTGGTGTCCATTCTTTTCGTACACTATCACAGACTTCAATTCCTTCACTATCCAAGTATGTCTCCATCCGAAAACTTCCAATGGGCATAATTTGCTCCATCAAAGTAAGGTTTGAGACTTTGGAATCCTTCACTAGCCATATTTTAATCTTTACTAGCGATTTTTAGGCTTCGATGCTAGACAAAGCTCTGATACCAATTGTTGCCCATATCTTAAGCCAATAAGGGGGGTTAAATTGGAGTTTAAAAATTAAACTTTAAATTGCGGAAATAAAAGATTAATTTTAGGAGGGATAGAGAGAATTTGACACAAGGATTTTATAAAGATTCGGGTGTTAACAAACCCTACTCCTTTCCCCAATCGCAATTGGGAGTTTCACTAACACACTAAGTGTTACAATGGAGTTTTACAAGCTCACTCCCAACTATGGTGTTTCTCACAATGACTCACACCTAACCTAAAAATCCCTTGTGTTTTAATAGCTCACACAATAACCAATTCTAAGTGTTTTACAGGCTCACACAAACAACGTTCACTTTGTGTTTTTACAGGCTCACACAAAAACCTTTAGATTTGTGTTTTGAGGCTGACACAACTAACCCTTACAAGTGTTCTACTCTTAACCCATAAATACCCAAAGCTCACTTGAGTAAAGATTATAGAGAGAACCACTTATAAATCTTAATTGCTCAATAAATGAAGAGCAAAAAGATTTTTTCAATGAATAGATTTTGTTCTCAAAGTATGAATGTACAAATAGCTTGTAATAAGAATTAAATTTGAAATATATGATATTCTATTGTTATTCTCTTCATTCTCTTGTTCTGAATGCATAAATGACTTCTATTTATACTCCCATGGCTGAATATAGCCGTTAGGGTGCATTAAATACGAAACTAGTCGTTGTACCAACCAAATAATCGCACCTGACATTTTTCTCTTTCATTGTTCACGAGCGTGACTATGTTTGTCACGTGAGTGACATTTCTTCCCAAGCAGTGACTGAAGTGGTGACTTTGGTCGTAAAGCTCTCTGGAATGTTTTGACACATTGAGTCACGGGCGTGACATATATATTCACGGACGTGACAAACTTTCCAGCCGTGATCCAAGTGGTGACTTTGGTCGTGAAGCTTTCTGGATGAAAATGCACGAACATTCACGAGGGTGACAGTTTTATTCACGGGGGTGACTGAAATGTCTACTTCACGGTTTATTTTTCCTTCATGGCCGTGAACTTCAAATGTTGGTTTTGGTAACGGTTAGTTATTTCACATGCGTGACACATAGAGTCATGACAGTGAACATGCTACTTCTTGAATTTTGTCTTTCAATGATTATTCTTCCAATCTCCATTCTTTCTATTTTAATCAATGTCATGTATAATAGACTTAGAAAACAATTATGTTAAATACAATATTGCTATTATATTTGTTATCATCAAAATGACGAAAATACTCCTTAAGGTTTAACATTCTCTATCACCAATTGTCTTCAGGTGAAATGGTAATCACCTAAATTCCACAATAAATGCTATTGAAAATTTTCTTTGTTTATTCATTAATACACTTTCATTTTCTTCCCTTTTAGTATTTCAAATTTCTTATTCATAATTTTAAATAAGACTTTAACAAGATGAAAATGAAACCCATTCGAAAAGGTTGTACAAAACGTTGGACTAGTACTTCACTAGCACATAGGAACTAATAAGGTTGCATGTCCATGCAATTTTCTTCCCTATCCACATAGCAAAGGAAATCGTTCTGTTAGCAAAAATTCATTTTAAATGTATGGATTAATTTATCCAAACAATATCTAGGTGGTTGTAAAACCGTTGAACAGAATACCAAAATATATGAAAAAAAAAGAGCAATAAAATATTTTCCTATTTTACTTCGAACCTAACTTGACCTAACCCCATGGCTAGCACTACTTCAAAACTGACAAATATTCGAGCGTAAATTCCTTTTTTTTTTTCCCTAAAAGTTTTAAAAAAAGGAACTAAGTTTTTGACTTTGACTAGATCTATCAAAATGGTAATCATACACCAATACCTGATTGGTTATTGAACTCTATGGGCTAGGCAGTACCGTACCAAATGGTAACCTTAACCTCGCGCATTCGCATGAAACCAACTTTCATAGAGTTTCTTTTTCGATTTTTTTTCTACTAGTACTAGGGAAATTAAGATCAAGAAAAAAAAAATAAAAATTTACACTTTAATGCCGAAAGATCCATTCACATGTTCGTTTTGTTGACATCGATATTTCTTTTGGACTGAGATTTCAGAGCAAGAGAAATCAATAGGGCTCTTTGCTTTTAGCTGATCTCAAAGCTTTTTCTCTCTCTTCATTGTTTCCTCTATCTCTCTCTCTTTCTTCCCACCAAAAACTATTGGAAAAAATATATTTTTAGTATTTAAGTCCTTAGGTAGCTCCGTAGGAGATCGTAGTGATCTTGTTCTTTCAGTTTTGTGTTTGTTATTTTGTTTATTTTTATATTAAATTCGTCGAGATATTGGTTATTTCACCTTTTCGCATATAGAAAGAGTTGTAAAAAGGCTGGCTTTTTATATATATTTCTGCTTCAACTCTCCTCCTTTTTAATCTCAATTAAAATTAGGTGTAGTGATTGTTTTGTGCGATTTTGAGAGTTACCCATTGAACCCTTTTAAATTTTGATTTGGAAAGTTTTTTTTTTTTGCATCATGATTTGTACTGTTAAGCAATCTATCTTGACACCTACGATCAATGGATCTGATATTAGCTTTCATAGAAAAAGCCGATTACCAACTGGGCGATCTTTATTTTTGCCTCCTCTTCCTGCCCAGAAGAGCTCAAATTCGGTTCTCTCAGTTTCAAAACCCTTGCATATTTGCTCAATCGAGTCATTTTTTCTTTCAAAACCGCAAAAGGAGTCCTTGATCACATGCAAGGCCTATGAGGCAGACCGATCGCAGCCAATTGATGCTAACGAGACGAAATCAGAGTCTGCAAGGAGGGTCAAGATTGGGGTTTACTTTGCCACATGGTGGGCTTTGAATGTGGTGTTCAACATTTACAACAAGAAGGTGTTGAATGCGTTTCCCTATCCTTGGCTGACCTCTACACTCTCTCTCGCCTGTGGATCTCTTATCATGCTTATTTCATGGGCTACAAGGATTGCAGAATCACCTAAGACCGATTTTGAGTTTTGGAAGACACTGTTTCCTGTAAGAAGATTTGTGGGTTTTTTTTTTTCTTTCTGTGATATAAACGTGAGGGAAATAGCGGGACAGTGATGTTTTTGTTTTTGATTGGCATCATTGATTGTTTTAGCGTTCATAATTTCTGTTAAGAAAATTACCCTTTTGTTTGGTTGCAGATTAAAAGCTGAGAAAATGAGTGAACGGGAAAATGAAAATCTGTTGCTTGTGTTTTATGTTTTTTTTTTTTAACTTTATTCATATATCTGAATTTCTAAAATAACCCCTTGGTTTTTTTCTGAGAAAAGTTTAGAAAATGAAAGTTTGATTAGTAAGTATTAATTTACTGCTATCAAAAGTATCAAATGGATTACCAATGAATTATTTGATTCAATTTGTGGGATTTTTGGTTTACATAGTTTCAAATTAGGAAAACTGATCTAAAATTGTTAGTTTCTAAAATTTTTCTTGGTCAACTAAACAAAAAATATGGCCTTTTTTGTATAACAATTTGTTTGCTAGTATCGTTCTTAGCTTTCTCTAATTATCTTTCGCAAGGTTGCTGTGGCACATACAATTGGGCATGTGGCTGCAACGGTAAGCATGTCAAAGGTAGCTGTATCATTTACCCATATCATTAAGAGCGGTGAGCCTGCCTTCAGTGTCTTGGTCTCAAGGTTCCTCTTGGGTGAGACCTTCCCTCCTGGGGTTTACCTGTCCCTTGTTCCAATTATTGGTGGTTGTGCACTTGCTGCTGTTACTGAGCTTAACTTCAATATGACTGGTAAGAGTATATCCATCTTATAATTTCATTATCATGCATTTAGCCTGGTTTTGGGTTTCATCAGAGAGAACAAAAGCTTAGAAACAGAATTAGGTGTTATTGAAACCAAACAAGTGATGCCCTTGCTTTTTTTTTTTCCTTCTATCTAACCCTCTGTAATTGGTTATAAACACCATTTTATTTGTTTGTTTTTGGCAAGTTATGTGACATTAGTTTGTTATTCTGCAATTTTCTGTTAGAGAAAGTAGGTTTGGAATGTAATTTTAACAAGTTTACTTTATGGGTTTCATTCAGAGTCATGAACTTGGTGGGCTGTTGTTTGCTGTCTGTTTCAGGTTTTATGGGGGCCATGATCTCCAACTTGGCATTTGTTTTTCGGAACATTTTTTCAAAGAGGGGCATGAAGGGGAAATCTGTTAGCGGAATGAACTACTATGCTTGCCTCTCTTTGTTGTCTCTCTTGATTCTTACACCATTTGCTATTGCTGTGGAGGGACCACAGTTGTGGGCAGTAGGATGGCAAACAGCAATCTCACAGATTGGACCGCATTTCATATGGTAACTGCTTGATAAGCTCTGGTTCTTTGTACTGATTAATCATAACCTGCATTTTGTCTATATGCATTCTTTCCTTTTTACATGGTAGAGAAGTGAAATGAACAACTTGATTAAATATTTACAGGAATTCATTTGATTGATCACAATTAAGAAGATTGAGAAGACTTAGACGCAGTTCTCCTTGCTACATGATAATCTTAGAAAATTTGCACTAAATGAATTTAAAGTTAAAGGCCATCTCAACAATGACATTAGTAATTTGAACATTGCATGTCTGTGCTTACCACTTACATTGTCTTTTGGAAATTGTGTATAATCTTATTTAATATGCAGCATCCTAATTTTCCATAACCAACAAGTTTATCTGTATATGGAAAAGCAATATGATCTAAGTAAGTTAGAAAAATTTGAAGGCAACTGGAGGAGTCTAATTGCTAATGTTTGTCCTCTATAGTTGGGTAAGTTGTTGCTTGATACTATTACTGTGTACAAAGTGAATATATGCTATTTTGAAGATTTTGGGATTCATTTCTTAAATTAGTTGGTCCTAATTATTTATTTACTTGAGTGATATCCGAGCAGTTAATTATCAGTTAGTACTTTTTCTTAGTTTTATTTTATGCTGACTTGGGATTTAGTAAAATATTTTTGATCTGTAAAAAATTTGATTTTCCTTTGAATCAGCTTATTGCAGCAGGTCAATGTAAAGAGTAATGTTGCGGTAGAGTTATATCCGAACATATTTAATTCTTCTTTGGTTTTAAAAATTGAAGGGGCAAGTGTGTTGCTTGGGTGTGCTTGTGATTGGTTGTAATGTTACTAATCTTTTTCTGTATTTTACTGAACTTATTCTGCGTTGCTGTATCTTGTCTTACAGGTGGGTGGTGGCCCAAAGTGTTTTCTATCATCTTTACAATCAGGTATCATACATGTCGTTGGATGAGATCTCCCCCTTGACATTTAGTATTGGCAACACCATGAAACGTATCTCCGTCATAGTTTCCTCAATTATCATTTTCCACACACCTGTCCAGCCAGTCAATGCTCTTGGTGCTGCCATCGCAATCCTTGGAACCTTCTTGTATTCCCAGGTAACGTTGTGTTTTTTTTTACTCTTGATGAATTTACTATGATGCTCGAGACAATTCTGGATCCGGAAGAATTTTATTTATACGTATTCGCCATTCATTAATCACTTGCATTTTAAAGAAGTCAAGAAACTGGTCTCATGACAGTTTTCAGGTTGCAATCTTAGCTTAAATTTTTTACCGTCAGTAATATTCGGAAATATTACTGGTCCAGTTGAAGACAAACACATAAAACATAGCATGCTACATAGTGAGTTTATATCTACTTGAGTTTTGGCGTTATGTTTGAATGCTCTAGATGGCTGGTTAGGTGAAACCATAGATCAACACCTGATGAAATACTGATAGGTGATAAGGGGGAGAACATGAACTGTGTGGAAATATTCTACGTGGTAAAACCCAAAATTTGACCCCCTGTACTTTTCGACTTTTCCCAATGGAGCCCTTGTAATTTTATTTCGAGGATTTAAGCGCCTTGTACTATTACTTATTAACAATTGAGTTCTTTTTACATTTTTGTTCAAAGTTAGACTAGTGTTATTAGATTGCTAATATAAAATTGTTTTTTTCTTCTCTCTAGTTTAGATTGAATGTTAAATGAATTGAACTATGTTTGCACTCCAACTAACAATAATCTGTAAATTACACACTTTAATTCATATTATAATCAATGTAAGGTTTAAAAAAAACAATTTTAAATTGGTAGATTAATGATATTAGTTTAATTTTTAAACAGCTATTAAAAAGAACTCAATTTTTCATAAAATAATAGTATACGGGCTTAAATCATCAAAATAAGTATATGAACCACAGAGAGAGAAGTCGAAAAATACGGTGTCAAATAATTGGTTTCGCCTATTCTAGTTAGATAGGCACAGTCTCTGTATTGATGTTTAGTTTGAAACTTAGCCACCAACGTGATGGTTAAATCTCATTGGTGTTAGGTGGCTCTTAATGTTATTGCGTTGTTAGTTGAATTTTGACCATATAGATCATCCACTTGGCCTTCATAACTTCGAGGAATCGTAATAGATTATCATCGTTTATTCCTCGTGGTTTAGGCAGAATTTTGTCACAATTGTAGGCTGTGTATGGAATATGCTTGAGTTTCTTCCTTAAAAATAGCAACTCTTTTGCCAACATTTTAGTAAAGTTTTGGATTAAAAACTTGATAAACATTGATGATTAGCATATTTTAATAATTTCTTTTGTGGGGTTGCAGGCAAAACAGTGATGAATCTCTGCACCATGGAAAATGAAGAGACCGTCGTCGTCGTCGTCATCGTCATCATCATGTAACATAAATGATGAGACGCAAGTGTGTGAAGAAGGAACAAGGTTCGGCTTAGGGTTGATAGTTGCTGTGTTTTTATAAGATCCACTAAGGCTGGTTTTTTGGATGGAGGAGCCAGCGGTATCTCATTGTAGATGATAATAATGTGGATGTTGTTTAAATACATGTTATTACTGAGGTTTTTCTTTTATTATTTTGGCGAGGCTGAGTAGAAATGTTTCAATAAAACTTAGGATAATGACCAAATATTTGTCGCTTTCGACGACAAACATGAATAACAATTTAGCTCTATTTTTACTTTCATTTAAAATATATATATATATATAGCGTGAAACAAAATCTCCAAACAAGTTGAGCCATCTCAATAGAGAAAAAAAAAAGGTAGTATGCTCTCTTAAGCTTTTCAAGAGAATTCAATGGTTGACATAGACAACGGTTATGGACAAACAAAACGCAGAGTGTTTTAAAGAAATTTCTTTAGAAAGGGGGAGAGAAGAAGTTGAAGTTTAACATGATAAGATCATGTTAGTCCTTATTTTATTTGAATTCATCTTTACTTTAAATCTAATTAATATACAGAAGTTTGAGATGTAATTAAATATAAGATAATAACCACTAAATTGAGACATTTCAAAGAAAAACTCAACCCAAAATCTAATGAAAACTCGAACTGATCAACTCAAAATAAATCCGAATACGAAAATCATTTGAAATTAGCCTTCAAAAACAGATTGATCCAATGATCCATCTAATTAACTTGATCCGAGATTTGAAAGCAATGACTTAACCCAAATCATCCAACCCGATTATCAATCAAGTCCAGCCACAACCACTATTCATTTAAAATTAAAAATTTTTGTTTGGGTTTAGATATTTGAAATGAAAATAGTAAAAAAAATAAGTGCCATTGTAATATTTTTTTTCAATTAGAATTAGAATTAGAATATATATTAAAATACATATAAACTGTCTTACTAATTAAAATATATCATGATTCAAAAAAAAAAATACCTTACACATGGTTCAATATATATATATATATATATATATATATATAGGAAAAGCTCAAACAAGAACCAAAATTCCATACTTCTTCAATTAGAAGCCCCTCCAATAGTAATTGAAGCACTATTTTAGAATATGTTACGAAACACAATTTTTTAGAATATAGTTTAGATCACTAAGACTATTTTAGAACGCAAATCTGTTACATAAAGAATAATTTTTGCAAATATGATTTTACGTTTGTAAAACCAATTTTAATGCAATTTTAAATGTATGATGCATGACCCAAATTCCTCAAAGTTTAATTTTAAATAATATCTAAAATATTTGAGTCTTTAAATCTTCAATAATCTCTCCAAAATTTGATATCTCAAAATTCTCCATTTCTTGATGAATTCCATTAATTATATCCTTTTAATTCAACATTGTTGAAACCATTAGTTCATCGTAACAGAGAGTTTGTATAGGGTTTTATTAACAATAACAAAATATAATTAATTATAAATAAAAGTTTCACAAATGTACATCTGTAATTTATAAATAGAATTAATTATTTTAATATATTTTTAATATAATATATTTTATTTTGAAGGGGCGTATATTATTTTTAATAAAAAATTTCATAAATGATGTATTGTATTTTAAATAAATTAATTTTGTTATTTTATTTAAAAAAGTTACAACTGTTTTAAAAAAAATTCATATGAAACTTTTTCAATCTAACAATTATTTGCACTTTTAATTAGTAGCTTATACCAAACACTTTTGCTAAGTTATTAAGGATAAAAAAGCTTTCAACTGCATCTAAAAGTTAAACTAAACGCTACCTTAATACTTTTATTACATATTCATGAGCAGATTTAGATTCCAAGTGTATAATATGTGAAAATTATTACTAATTTGTAAATAAAAACAACTAAGATTAGTTCACCTTTGTAGCATCACGCATCAACCATCATAAGCCAGCCAACAAGCCTAACTGTCCCTATGTCATCGGGGGTACCATGTAGCCTTTCTTTCTTCCCTTCACAAGCCAAGGACAAGATGAATCTATTGCCTCTCTGCATATAGATTGATTCCTATCAAAGACCAGATTTTCCGCTTCCTTCCCCATCTGCCCCTTCTGTGGCTACTATATTCTGGCCAAGGTCTCTTTATTCTTATTGCTTCCAATCCAAGAGCTAGGCAGCTGAGGCCGCCAGGAGAGAAAGAGACAATCTTTCATGAGAGAGGGACAAACAAGTGACAGATTGGTAAAAAAGAGGTAGGCTTTCTAGTGGAACGAACACGTTTTATGTTTTACACTTCTCCAGATTCGATCTCTAAAATCATCAAAACCTTAGTACAAAACACTGCCTATTTATGAATCATAAACACCATAATCAAGATTAACACAAAATAATTGTTTACTCACCTATAATTACCCTTGGCTAACCTTGTTGCTGTAATTTCTGAAGTGAAAAGAGAAGAAAATATTGGTGGAATTTTAAAGAAATAGGCTGAAAGAATGAAGCAAAGAAGAAGAAGAGGAGGAGGAGGAAGAAGACGACGACTTAGCCTAATAAGTTAAAAAAATTTGTCTCCCTTTCTTTTTTCCTCACCCGTCCCTTTTTTTTTACTCATTTTTTTTACTTTTCTTTTTCTCTTCTTTTACTGTATGTTTCTCTTTTTTTTTTTAATTTTATTATTTTTATTATCATCATACATACATACGTATACATACATTCAAGTATACATATAAACATTTACCCAATTTTACCAACCAATAATAAAAAAATATATAATTTAATCACTTATTTTAATTTTATTTAATTAATCATGTCAAATTTTTATTAATTAAATCTAGTTTCTTTGTTCAATTAAATATTAGTTTCATATCATTTTCATCTATTTTATAAAACAGACATATGCATTTCTACACAATTGTAAAATACTTGAAAATAAACTAATTGTATGTCATGAATATATTTAAATAAAAATGCATATTATGCATGTGTTCAAGTGTTATATATGCAAAATGCATATGCACAAATGAGATGCTGCAGAAATGCATATAGGAAAAGTCAAGGATGTTACAATTCTCCCCTCCTTTTAAAAATTTCGCCATCGAAATTTAATACTTGGAAATAGGTGTGGATATTGTTTTTTCATATTTTCTTCTGTTTCCCATGTTGCCTCTTCTTGTGAATGGTTTCTCCATAATACCTTAACTAAAGGTATTTCTCAGTTTCTCAACTGTTTAGTCTTGTTAGTTTCAACTTTGGCCATATCAGTGGATGGAGCTCGATTTTCTCTCTCCGATAAATCAAAACTTCTCCTCTTAAACATGCATTGCTTTAGTTTTATCATAGGCATGGGCGAAGCTTCACCATATATTTCACATCGAAACACCTACAAGTGAAATATGTTGGAAATCGAGAATCTAGAGGAAGTTGGTTTAACAACTCAGTGAAACTTCTAATCCTCTCATCTTCATTATCTAATTTGTGGAAACTCCTACGCAGGATTGACAAAATTTGTGTCCTCGCTTCGATACAAAATCTAATTTTAGAAAATGTTGGAAGACAATGTAAAATTAGAACTTGAGTATAACATTTTTTATTACTTGAGTATAAGATTCTACGTGTTACATCCTTGCGCGCATTGAAATATATACTCAAGTGAGAGAGGAACTAAATTCTTGAAATAGAATCAAGGTACTAAAGTTTTATTTAGCTTATAAAGCACAAATAAAATCTCATACTTAAGTAATAAGATTAAAAAAATTCCATTTCTACAAATCAATGGTACAAATCCAGATAGTGACTAATTAATTTGTAATGTAACACCCTCTCAGATAATTAGATCAATTCCAATTGTGTAAAACAATAGTATGAAATCCTGTATTTAAAATTTGTATAAAAAATGAGCTTCTTTTTATAAATCATTTTATTTGCATCATAAATATGATAACTGTTTTCAATTCCATATTAATTAAAATAAAAGAGAAAATAAAATAAAATTTGATATTTCATTTAAATACTATACTAGGCTTTAAATAGTCTCAAGGTTTACAATCATAATTCTAATGGGGAAAGAAATGACTTTTTTAAAACAAGAAATAAAAAAAATAATGTTTTTAGTGTATCACCCAATTCAAATGTGTTATCTTATGACTCTTCTTTTAGACTCTCATTATTTGTCAGCACTGATCTATCCAGTACTAACATGCGCATGAGAAACACTCACACGCTTGAGAAACTCATGTTTAGCTATATATATATATATATATATATATATATATACATACATACATTGAGTACATACCTGAGTACATCATTCTATCATGCACATATTCGAGTCCATTTGACACTCATAATACATAATACAAATATACTGTTTCCGAATACCAAATTTCTAGTATTCCCTATTACTTTATAGGAAACAATTGTATCTAGTTTCCATATTCCTAATTCACTTTGGCTAGGGTTTATAATTGAATTTTTGTGAGTTTCTGTTAAAAATACAAAACTGCTCAATTTAAATTGCAGGATTTCCGAGCATAAACATATATGTCATAGCCGTGAAGATCCTTATCTTCATAATCTAAATTTCACAACATTCACGGCCGTGATTTTATCTGTCATGGGCATGAATACTGTAAACTCCTCTTTTTCATATATTTTTTAATTATTTTCAAGATTACAAACTTATAGCTACACATATACTTTCCGTATACTCTTTATATACCTTTATTAACACATTATTTTTAAGCCATAACTTGCAAGCGTTATATGTTCTTACACATTGCCCAATGTAGGAGACATTTCCAAGCTTGCGAATAAAGTGTTATGTGTGACTTTAAAATAACATATCAATTAAGTAATCAAAAGAATTCATTGGATCAGGATTGGGCATCTTTTTTTTTCTTTTGACATTTGTCCATGAAAAAAAATAGTAAAATTGATGTTTTAACATATTTACATGAATCTTTAGTTGGATCAAGAATACTCATTTAGAGCTTCAAACATAAGATTTACCTCCCACATAAAGAGTATTAGATCAAGACTGTGTAAAATCTCATTCCTTTTTGCCTAACTTGAAAATAAATCGCCTAATGTTGGACTTATCCTAAACTTACATTTGGGTTCCAAATCAAGTGAATAAGGTTTTATGAATGAAAGAAATTGGAAAGGGTGTGATTTAAAGATAAAGAGTCAGACCCATCTTATATGAAGTTTGAACATGTTTGGCCATTCATTTATAATACAGGTTTAAATAGGACATATAATAAATATTTTTGTGCATAAGGGTGAAGTGTAAACAATAAAATGCTAAAAATGATAAATAAAAGCTTCCAAACTAATAAAAGGAAATCAAAAAAGACATACAATATAAATTTCATAAAAGATGTTGGAAAACAACCAATGAACACACAAAAAATGCAATACAATGTCATCAAAGAGAAAAAGATCATGTTAAGCCACTGACTTAAGATCTCTTATGAGGAAAATAGCACGTAATGAAATATACATAGACATGTATAAACATCACAATAAATTAAAACAACTAAATTCCATCATGTTAATGAAATCAACAATACATTATATATCCTCACTTTTGCTAAAAAGAAGTCAATAAGTTCAAAGCTAAATGCAAAAAAGATGAATAAAAGAGTATCCATCTCTTACCCATAACATTCTCAATTATATTTAAAAAATTATGTCACATTGTATTAGAATTCTTTTATTATAATATATATCCATGCATCAAAAATGATAATTCTAAACATGAAATTACCGTGAGTACTTAAGTCCTATAAATTGAAAAAATTTCCTTTAAACCATCAGGAAGCACCTAGAGTGTAATATCCGCTAATTTAGACCCCAAGTCACGCGCATTGTTAAATCGACTCGTCGGTTCGACCGAAGTCTAAATTTGGATTTTGAAAAATATTTAATAAAATATTTAAAGTATTTAAAGATGCTATTTTATAGTGAATGACCAAAATACAAAATTTAAAAAGTTTTGGGATCAATTTATAAGTTACAGAAAATTGGGGGATCAAGTAAGATATTTATTATTTAAATGAATAGTTTTGGCCACATGATGCATGAGTTGTCTGGTCACACCAAGTGGCAAACATTAAGAATCTAATTAATATAAATATCTAGATATTTAAGCTTAGATGTACCAACATTAAATACTTTTGTCATTTTCTTTTTAATTATCCTTCTTCCTTCCTTATCTTTTTCTATCTAAAATTTTCCATACTCCTAAACCATACCATGTTTTCCCTAATCCTCCATAGCCAAGGCTTGATTCTAGGAAGAAAAAGTGAGAAAGAGAGTGAGAAAGGCATGGAAAAGTAGGTTTTATTCATTGTTGATCAAGATGAAGCTAGAAGAAGTAAGAAGAAAGGTTTTAATGATTTTTTTTAATGTATTTTAGAAACTCAAATTAACAAGCAACTAGCTCAAAGGAGCAAATGGAAAGAGAAAGAAAAGTAAAATAAGAGGTAAGTGCATAACTTAAGGCAATAGCCTATATTTTATCATAAAGTTTAACGATTTAAGTATTTGACATGTAAATAATTGTTAATTAGTAGTATTTGGTGATAAAAATTTTGGGGATGCATGTTTGCTAGATTTAGGATTATATTTGGTAAAAATTGAATTATGTGTCGATGTGTTCTTTACTGGATTCTATGGAGCAGTCTATACATATTTTACTATAACTCAAGCTCTAAGATTCTGATTTATGTTTTCTTTGTTGAGTTTGAAATTTAAGACATAGGACTAAAACTTTGATGAAAAATATAAAACGTTATTTTGAACGTAACTATGCTTAAATTTGTTACAAAAGTAAAACTAGAAAACTGTCCACGAAAATTTGGGCAATGATTTTAATGACTAATCAGTGTTCATTTGATCATTTTTTTTTGAAGAACTCCAACTTTAGTGATTCAAGTTGAATATTAAAGCTAATACTCAGGGCCAAAATTCTTAAGAAAACCTTGTAATCTAATTCTTCTGTTAACAGGTCTAAAATAGAGCATAGAATCTGTAATAATAGGACAAAATATGAATCGTGGAATTGGATGTGAAAAATAATATGGACCTTGTTATATTATGCAAATGATATTTTTATTGAGTAATTATATGATTAACTCAGCCATTAAATGCATAAAATATATAAATTTAATAATTATGAATTTTAACGATAATAATTAAGCTCTTGAACACCTAGTTTATAATTAGAATTTTAGATAGTTTAACTTGTCAATCAGGGGTATATTAATGTTGGATATGACATTCATATTAATGGCGATGATGACACATATATTAATACCGGTAATGACACTCATATTAATATCGGTGATGGAATTTGTATGCACATACCACTATACCCGGGTGGCAATTTTATCATGCCTGAATGGTCAACCCCGTTATCTTGATTATTGGTTCTTAGTTGTTATGGGCATAAACATATTAACTTGGTATAACGAATTTTATATATGAATTAGTTGTTTATAAATATGAATTTAAAGAATAATTTATTTGCATAAAATGATTATGTAATGCTTGAATATGAAAAATTCACATTTGTATATGTATAAAGAATATGCAAAAATAATATATATATATATATATATATGTTAGAGGAGTGCTCTAAAGGCAATCGCCTTTAGCACTTATTGTACAAATTTATTTGATTAATAAAAAGCTTTTTCATTAATTTGATGTTCATTTGATATATGAATTGATAAGTGATCTTAAATCAATTAATGAAGTCCTTAACACATAACATAACATGAAGGGAATCATGATGAGATCATGATATTGAGATCATGATCATGTGTAATTATGTTAGTATCAAAATTATCCATAGTCATAGGATTAATGAGACAGGACATTATTAATCCAGACAGACTAGCACATGTTACACTCCTTGATTGGATCGAGTAGTAGATCTCATAATCTATAAACATAAGATGTTTAGAGTTAACATATGGATGCTTGCTAAGTGTAGCTAATTACATTGGATGACCAACTATGAGACAATCATATGGATAATCTATTTAAATGTCAATGATAGTCGCATAATAGCAATGGTGCAAGTATCCTTAGACTTGAGGTACTCAAGGATATCTTGAATATTGATTCTGTATTTTGACACTATTCCTTGTTGTCTCAGAGAGGTAGCTCATAGGGTGGTGATTGGATACAGCTTGAGGTATTCGAAGGTAATTGGGTAACCAACAAAGGATTCACCACTCTTGATAGAAAGAGTGTATACCCATGGCCTCTTGTCGTGGTCATTACTCAGGAATCTCTGGCCGGAGTGGAAATGTCCTAAAGATAGTCTTCAATGACATATCTAATAGAGTAATGAGCCTCAAGGACAAGAACTAACATTACTTGGACTAGACATGATGTAATCAATCTAGTGGGAGTTGACACATGTCCATACTCTGAACTAAGTGGGGTATATATTGGTGAAAGGAATAATTGCACATAAATTGTCTATGAAAGGTTCGGAGTCAAACCACTGACTTTCCGGTCAATTGGGGGTCATAATGTGTTGCTAGATACCGCTCATGACCTGCTTAAATTAATTGTTAATTTAAGTGGCCAACATAACCGGAAACCTAATGGGTCACACGCATTGAAGATATAGAGAATGAGTAAAATGGTCTTGGATAGGATCCAAAATTTGAGAGAACTATTTTAGGATGGATCGCGATAAGATCGCACGAAAAAATCGTTCGGGAGTGTCACGGGGCCGTACGGGCCCGCGCAGGGTAGGCAGGCTACTGGCCCACCTTGCGGGCCAGCTGGGCTACCCAGCAGTAGCCCACAGTAGGCCCAGCGCGCCTGCAGCTTGCATCCGTTGGCCAACGGCTGTAATTGGCCATAATTAGGCCAATTATGGCCAATTACTATTCATTAGTTGTCATTTTCTCCATTTTTTATTTTTTCATCTTATTTTTGAATTTGATTCAAATTCAAAAGACATCAAATGACAGAAAATAGATATGAAATTTTTTTTTGTAAAAAAAAATATTTTTAAGACAACAAAAATTCTCTCAAGAACACTTTCAAAGCCACTTTGAATTTGTTCAAACCATTTTCTCTTGATAGTTTCTTCTTCATTCTTCGCGCGGATTATCATTAGAGACATCCTAGTGTGGATTGTTGTGGTTTGCTACAACCCAACAAAGTGAAGATTTGAAGAACAAATAAAAATTATAAGGTATAATTTTTAACATTTCCAATTACTATTCATTAGTTTTAATGGTACAAGTATGATATTTTATTTTGGGTTTTGAAAAATTTTATTTTTCACTGCATTTATGAATATGATTCATTCTTCAAAACCTAACATTAGTATCAGAACCTCCTTGTATCTATTAAAATTCATTTTAATTGAAAGTGTAATGGGATTGCATGTTTTTGATGATTTTGGATCAATAGGTTTTGAAAAATTGAAATTAATTGTAAAATATAATTTACACATTTTTCTTTCTTTAATCTGATAATGGGATGATTAAGAATGATTATTTTGATTGAAAAATGATTTTAATGTGATTCAAATAATTAATTTCGGATTTATTTCAAAAATGCCTAAAATTGTCTTGTTTATGAACATGTGTTTTTGTTTGGCTTAATTGATGGGGCTGGTTGCATTTATTTTTGTAATTTAATTATAAAAAAATTATTTAGATATATTGAGAATATGTTTATACCTCTTGAAGTGTCCAATAATTAATTAAAAAGTATTTTAATTAATTTTTCAAACAAACACAAAAACATGTCTGTTTTAGCTTACCCGGTGGGGCTATTTTGTTTGATTTTTGTTTGTATGTGTTTATTTTATTTCCAGCACCTTAAAATAATTTTTAAGTGATTAAAAATATGTTATTTGGATGTTAGATGCATGAAAAAATTATTTTGCAGGCATTTGAAATTTTAAAAATTCTAGATATCGAATTAGTCATTTTGAGCGTCTAAGTGTGTTGGTTTGTGCCAAAACTATTTGGATGAACTCGAGCTGGCCTAAAGATAAGTAGAATGGTGATTTGATATTCTAGAAATTTTTAGAAGTTTTGGAAATTAATTTTGAATTAATTTAAGTTTTGCAATTGTAATTTTAGTATGACTAGAAATTGGTATGTATATTAAAATTAAATTGTTTAATTTTAACATCATAATATTTTGATTTTAAGGAGAATTAATTTTGAATTATTTCTGGAAATATGGAATTTAATTTAATTTGATTAAATATTAAATTCCACTTTAAAATGACATACAAAATTAAATTAATCGAAAGAACACATATAGGCAATTTCGATTCAAGTGTTGAATCGATTTACAAATTGAAATCCAAAATTGTCATTTTTATTTTGTGCATTAGAGAATGCATGTTAGGGGTGTATGAAAAGGCATGATGGATGATTATGGACTTAGGCCCAATGTGATTGAGCATGCATGAAATTATTTTGTTTTATGGTAAATAGGGTTTGTGTGTCCCTACCTCTTTTTCTTTCTTATGTATTTCTCTTCTCATCTTACTTCCCCCAAATGTAAATTGAGGTTTTCTATAATTTGAAATATGTAATTAGATTACATAGGATTAGGATAGAATGAAGATACAAAGGAGCAAGAAGCAAAGGAGATGGTACCATAAACAAGAAGACTTAGAAATAGGAATTTGATTTCTATTATGGGTTGTAAATTCATGCATATACCTAGGTAAGACCTAGTCAATCTCTCTTTGGCTTAAGAGATTGACTATAGTATGTCAATAATCATGTCATATAGTTAATGTAACTATCTTTATATATCAATGTGATGAATGTATGATATATAAAAGCATGAAATAATAACTTGATGAGACTTAACAAAGAAATCCCTCACTAAATAAACAATTAAGTCTTACGCCTTCCATTAATGTGGGAAGAACCAGAGTTCTTCTAGAGTTAGGGCTGTTGAGTTGCCTCAAGCTCACTCTATAAGAATATGTTCAATCCATTGAAATTAGATTTCACGATTAATGGGTTAGACTTAACCGATATTATTAACTTGTTGGATTTGCGCTAAGGTTAATATGTATTGGAGGTGAAGTTGGGTTTGTATACATGAGATGTACACATATCAAGAGTCGATAGCCTAATGTATGTGCACATATCAATAAGTTGATAGCATAAGATTCGATAGTTGCATGAATAATGCAATTGGTATGGATTAGATACCTATAAACCAAACTAATGATAGCTTGTTGAGTTGCCTCAAGGTTATTCTTAGCTAGTTGGATATCAACCCACTAGGAGAACTTCCATATAAGTTCTCTCGGGTTCATAGTGAGGGCTATGGATTCGCTATAAAATAGTGGGAGCAATAATGCGATTTATTAAAGACCTAATAAACATGCATTTTATATACATTCTAACATGTTCTATTTTACATCTAGGTTGCTAGAATCATTATCATGACAAGTGTGAATTTGTGATCGCTAATGGAATCAAATAAGTTGAAAGGGCCCAATTTTTTGGATTGGCTAAGGAATCTGAGAATAGTTCTCAAATCTGAAAAGATTGGTTATGTCCTAGATGAGGCACTCCCTAATCCCCCTACTGCTAATGCTTTTGAAGATGTTCAGAAGGCATATCAAAAGCATCTCGATGATAGTGAGATGGCAAGCTGCATTATGCTTGCTACTATGTCAGCTGAGTTGCAAAAGCAGCCTGAGGCTATGGAAGCTAATTTCATAGTATACCATCTAAGAGAGATTTTTGATGAGCAAGCACGTTCTGAAAGGTTCGAAAATTCAAGGTTGCTCTTCCACACTAAAATGGTTGAGGGGACATCTCCAGTGCAATAAGCATTGAAGAAGAATGGCTATATTGAGAGGTTGGCCACCTTGGGATTTGTGATGGACCATGAATTAAGTATTGACTTAATTCTAACCAGTTTTTCTGATAGTTATTCACATTTTATGCTTAACTATAGGATGAACTAAATCTTTACCACTATTCCTGAGCTGATTAACTTGCTTGAAACAAATGAGCCATCTGTCAAGAAGGACAGTAAGGTTGTGATGCTGGTGGACTCTTCAAGTTCTAAAAAGAAGAACCTTAAGAAGAAGAAGAAGTCCATGAAGCCTAAGGGAGACGTGGCCAAGAAAAAGGCCAAAGAGATTGCTCCAAAAGGGACATGCTTCCATTGTGGCAAATATGGCCATTGGAAGAGAAACTGCAAGGCTTACTTGGAGTCCTTAAAGAAGAAGGCATCTGATGCCCCATCTACTTCAGGTATTTTTGTCATTGAAATTAATATTGTTTCCAATAATAATATATGGGTATTAGATACCGGTTGTGGCTCACACATGTACACTGATATGCAGAGCCTAAGGAACAGAAGACAGCTCAATAAGAGAGAGTCAGACCTACGCGTTGGAAATGGAGCAAGGGTTGCTGCATTAGCTATAGGAACATATGTATTGACCCTCCCTAGTGGGCTTATATTAAATTTGGAGAATTGCTATTATGTACCTGTTTGACTAAAAACATTATTTATGTTTCAAGTCTAAATAAAGATGGTTTTCTTTTAGCTTTTAGTAACAATTGTTGTTCTATTATGTTGAATAAAATTCTTTATGCTAATGGTACATTATGCAATGGAATATACATATTAGATATGTCAAATCCAATTTTAAATATCAATGATAATAAAAGGCAAAAACAAGATATGTTGAAATCATCTTATTTATGGCATTGTCGTCTTGGTCATATAAGTGAGAAACGCATGGCTAAGCTACACAAAATTGGTAGTTTGGGGTCATTTGATTATGACTCATATGACACATGTGAATCTTGTTTACTAGGCAAGATGACTAAATTACCCTTTAAGGGAAAGGGTGAACGTGCTAATGGACTTTTAGACTTAATACATTCAGATGTATGTGGTCCAATGTCTACACACGCTAGAGGTAGTTTCATCTACTTCATTACTTTTATCGATGGCTACTCATGATATGGATACGTGTATCTTATGAGATACAAATCTGAAGCTTTTGAAAAGTTCAAAGAATTCAGAAATGAAGTAGAGAAACAACTTGGCAAAAGTATTAAAACACTTCGATCAGATCGAGAAGGTGAATACTTGAGCTAAGAGTTTCTAGATTATCTTACGGATAATGGGATTTAATCTCAATGGACTCCACCTTACATCCACAACACAATGGTGTGGCTGAAAGAAGAAACCGAACCTTGTTAGACATGGTAAGGTCTATTGTTAAACCTTGAGGGGTATTTTCATCATTTTGATGATAACAAATAAAATGACAATATTGTATTTAACATACTTGTTTTCTAAGTCTATTAAACAGGGTATGGAACAAAATAGCAAGAATGGATATTGGAAGAATAATCCTTGAAAGACAAAATTAAGGAAGTAGCATGTTCACGCCCGTGACAAAGCTAACCGTTACCAAAACCAACATTTGAAGTTCACGGCCATGAAGGAAGACACAAACCGTGAAATGTACTTTTAAGTCACGCCTGTGAATTATAATGTCACACCTGTGAATGTGCATGACATTTTCATCCAGAGAGCTTCACGTCCAAAGTCACCACTTGGATCACGACTGGGAAGTTTGTCACGCTCGTGATACAATGTTTCAAAACTGTCTTGAGAGTTTCACGACCAAGGTCATCACTTCAGTCACGCCCGTGACAAACATAGTCACGCCCGTGAAGGATGAAAGAGAAAAATATCAGGCGTGATTATTTGGTTGGTACAATGGCTAGTTTCATATTAAATGCACCCTAACGACTATAATCAGCCAAGGGAATATAAATGGAAGTCATTTATGCATTCAGTACTAGAGGATAGCAAATACTTTGAATCATAATCTTGTTACAAGCAATTTGTACATTCAATACTTTGAGAACCAATATCTATTCTCTGTAAAAATCTTTTTGCTCATCATTTACTAAGCAATAAATATTTGTGAGTGTTTCTCTCTGTAATCATTTATTACTCAAGTGAGTTTTGGGTATTTCTGGATTAAGAGTAGAACACTTGTAAGGGTTAGTTGTGTGAGCCTTTAAAACACAAAGTAAAGGTTGTTTGTGTGAGCCTATAAAACACAAGATAACAGGTTGTTTGTATGAGCTTGTAAAACACAAGATAAAAGGTTGTTTGTGTGAGCCTGTAAAATACAAGGAATTGGTTATTGTGTGAGCCATTAAAACACAAGAGATTTTTGGGTTAGGTGTGAGCCATTGTGAGAAACACCATAGTTGGGAGTGAGCTTGTAAAACTCCATTGTAACACTTAGTGTGTTAGTGAAACTCCCAATTGTGATTGAGGAGAGGAGTAGGGTTTGTTAACACCCGAACCTCTATAAAAATCCTTGTGTCTCTATCCCTCCTTAAATTAATTTTTATTTCCGCACTTTAAAGTTTAATTTTTGAAACTCCAATTCAACCCCCCTTCTTGGCTTAATATCTGGGCAACAATTGGTATCAGAGCTAAGTCTAGCATCGAAGCGTAAAAAGCGCTAGTAAAGATTAAGATATGGCCAGTGAAGGATTCCAAAGTCTCAAACCTTACTTTGATGGAGCAAATTATGCCCATTGGAAGTTTCGGATGGAGACATATCTAGATAGTGAAGGAATTGAAGTTTGGGATAGTGTACGAAAAGAATGGACACCACTAACCAGAAGAGGAGCTGATGGTTAAGAAGAAATCCTATCAAAAGATGATTGGACAGATTCTCAAAGAAGAGCAAATTTCAAAAACAAGAAGGCAATGAAAATCCTATCAAGCTCATTATCTATTGAAGAATGTGGAAGAATACAACACTGCCCAACAACATACAGCATGTGGAAGACATTGGAAAACTATCATGAAGGAACTAAGCAAGTCAAATCCAAGAAGATTCAACTTCTTACATCAGAATATGAACACTTCAAGATGAAATCCAATGAGTCAATCACTGACATGACCAACTACCTTCTAGCCATTATAAATGGAATGAGGAAACTTAGGAAGCATCTGAGCCTGAAAGATGTAAACAACAAAATCCTGTGAAGTCTTCCTCTTAAAGATTATGGCTCAAGAGTTGCTGGCATAAAAGAAGCAAATGAAGACATAAGCATCATGAATACTGATGTGCTGATTGGCAAACTTCTCACACATGAAATGGCAGTGAAAAGAGATAGAGAGCTTGAAGCAGAGCCAGAGAAAATAAAGCTATTAGCACTCAAAGCCTCTACTTCAAAATCTCAAGAAGAAAGTGAAGATGATGAAGAAATGAGTGATGATGAAAATGAAGACATTGTTATGCTTTCAAGAAGATTAAAAGGAATCGTTGAGAAGAAAATGAGCAACTCCAGAAAATTCAGGTAAAGAAACCTCAAACAAACTTCTAATGATGCACAAAGAAGTAAGGAAGAGGTAAAGTGCTATGAGTGTGGAAAGAAAGGACGTATCAAACCAGAATGTCCAAGGCTCAAGAAGCATAAGAGCAAATACCAAAGAGACAATGGGGAGAAAGGTCACAAAGCCACATGGGATGACGAAAGCTCTTCAAGTGAAAAAAATGATAATGAAAGTGAGGAGGTCAACCTATGCTTCATGTCTATTGAAAATCATGTATCACATAAGGTAAGATCACTACACTCATACTCTTTGAACAATGATAGTAGTGATAATGATGATGATAGTGATGATGATGATGATGAGCAAAGCCTAATAGAACAATTAAATATAGAATTAGAGAAATATAGAAGTAAATTTAGTACTTATAGAAATAACATCTCTAATTTAAAAAATAACATAGATGATTTAGAAAAAGAAGACATAAAGCTTAAATCATCTAATGAATCTCTCCAAAAGTCATTAGATGAATACTCATCAAGACCCTCAACTGCTTCCTTGCTAAAAGAAAATAATACTTTGAAAAATGAAGTTGAGGAACTTAGAAATTCCATTTCTAAATTTCACAAAGAGCTTAGATACTCTCATTGTGTCTCAAATATCACTCTTAATTAGACATGGTCTAGGATTTAAGGACACATCATCATCTTCTCACAAAACCATCTTTGTTAAGTCTAGTGAACCTCACATCTCCACACTTGTTAGAACATCACTAAGAAATAAGCATATTAAACCTTCTATACATAAACAGAATAATCATGCCTTTATATATAGGAAGCATGCATCTAGAAAATCATCAATCAATCATGACTATGCATTTCATCACTCTCAAAATAAGGTTGATAGAAATATGGTATTCAAAAATCTTGTAAGACCAAAAAGTAAGTTTAGACCAAAACTATGTAATTACTGCATGAAATTTGGTCATATAAATAAATATTGTTGGATAAGAAAGGCTCACTGGGAACCTTCATATGCTAACCCCCAATGACCCAAACTCATTTGGGTACCTAAAAATCATACTTGAACTGTTATTCTATAGGTATGCCTCAAGTCCACAATAAACAAAAATGTTTGGCTTGTAGACAGTGGATGCTCAAGGCATATGACAGGAGATAAAGAATTCTTTAAAGAAATCAAAAGTATTGATGGAGGTAAAGTTACCTTTGGAAACAATGCTAAGGGTAAGGTAATTGGCATTGGATCTATTGGTATTAATGGTACTACTTTTATTAAAGATGTCTTACTTGTTGATGGCTTGAAACATAACTTGCTAAGTGTAAGTCAATTATGTGATAAAGGAAACAAAGTAACCTTTACTTCCAGCAAATGTCTTGTAACCTCTATTGATGGTCAAGAGATATTTAAAGGAAATAGAGATGTCAACACATACATAATAGATTTACATGAATTATCTAACCATTCCTCTAAGTGTCTTGTGACAACTAGTGATGAATCTTAGTTGTGGCATAGAAGGCTTGGTCATGCTAACATAGACTTAATACAAAGCCTCAACACAGGAGAACTAGTAAAAGGACTGCCAAGAGTCAAGTTTGAAAAAGACAAGACATGTGAACCTTGCCAAAGAGGGAAGCAACACAAGTCATCCTTCAAAGCCAAAAACATAGTAAGTACCTCAAAACCTCTCCAACTCCTGCATTTAGACTTATTCGGACCTACTAGAATTGCTAGCTTAGGAGGAAAATATTATTCATTTGTCATCGTAGATGATTACTCTAGATTTACTTGGGCAATTTTCTTTGCTCAAAAAAGTGATACTTTTGAAAATTTCAAAACCTTTACTAAAAGGATTCAAAATGAAAAAGGGTACTGTATTTCAAAGATAAGAAGTGATCATGGCAAAGAATTTGAAAATGAAAACTTTGAAAGCTTTTGTCTTGAACATGGTATTTCACAAAATTTCTCATCTCCTAGGACACCTCAACAAAATGGGGTAGTTGAAAGGAAAAATCGAACTTTAATTGAAATGGCTAGAACAATGCTCAATGAATATGATTTACCAACTTACTTTTGGGCAGAAGCCACAAACACTGCATGTTATATTTCAAATCGAGTTTTCAAAAGACCTTTTTTAAATAAAACCTCATTTGAGATATGGAATGGAAGAAAGCCTTTGATACCGTACTTTAGAGTATTTGGATGCAAGTGCTTTATATTGAATACCAAGGACAATCTTGGAAAATTTGCGTCTAAATCTGATGAAGGTAACTTTTTAGGATACTCTACAACCAGCAAAGCATATAGAGTATTTAACAAAAGATCATTAACTGTTGAAGAATCCATGCATGTTGTCTTTAATGAATCTAGTAGACTTGATCTTGTAAAAGGTAGTGTTCTTGATGATGTTGTAGGTAATATGGAAAGACTTGATCTAGAAAATGGAAAAGAAGAAAATGATCAAGAAAATTCACATCAAAATGATTCTCTACCTCAAACTCAAGAAGAAAACGAACAAGAACTCCCAAAAGAATGGAGAATAACAAAAGATCATCCAAAAGAGCAAATCATTGGTGATCTCTCAAGGGGAGTAAGTACTAGATCTCATTTCAAACATTTAGTCACTGACATTGCTTTTATTTCTCAAATTGAGCCTTAAAATGTTGATGAGACTCTTAATGATGAAAGTTGGGTGATTGCTATGCAAGAGGAACTCAACCAATTTGAGAGAAGTAAGGTATGGACCTTAGTACCTAGACCTAAGGATTATCAAATTATAGGTAGCAAATGGGTATTTAGAAATAAAGTAGATGAACAAGGTTCAATAACTAGGAATAAGGCTAGATTAGTTTCAAAAGGATATAATCAGGAAGAAGGTATAGATTATGATGAAACATATGCTCCTGTAGCTAGATTAGAAGCCATAAGAATACTCTTAGCATATGCATGTCACATGAATCTCAAACTCTTTCAAATGGATTTGAAAAGTGCATTTCTAAATGGTTATATAGAAGAAGAAGTATATGTAGAACAACCACCGGGCTTTGAAAGCTATGATTTGCCAAATCATGTTTTCAAACTTTTAAAAGTTTTATAGAGGTATGATCGGATCTCTTTTATATCTTACTGCATCTAGACCCGATATAATGTATAGTGTTTGCTTGTGTGCACGATTTTAATCATATCCTAAAGAATCTCATTTAAATACAGTAAAAAGGATTCTAAGATATTTACATGGATCATTGCATCTAGGTTTATGGTATCCTAGAAATTCATCCTTTTATATTATAGGATATTTAGATGCAGACTATGCTGGTAGTCTTTTAGATAGAAAAAGTACTTCAGGTACTTATCACTTTATTGGAGAATGCTTAGTTTCTTGGTTTAGCAAGAAACATGTTTTAGTTGTCCTTTCAACTGCTGAAGCAGAGTATGTAGCAGCTGGATGTTGTTGTACTCAAATTCTTTGGATGAAACAACAACTTAAGGACTATGGTCATGATATGAACCATATACCTATTAAATGTGACAATACAAGTGCTATAAATCTTTCAAAGAATCCTATTCAACACCTAAGAAGTAAGCATATTGACATTAGACACCATTTTATTAGAAATCATGTTCAATATGGAGATGTTGCATTAGAATTTATAAGCACAAAAAATCAATTGGCTGATATTTTTATTAAGTCTCTAAATGAGGAAATATTTAATTTCATTAGAAGAAAACTTGGTATTATGAAATCTTACGTGATAACCTTATGATTGTTAAATTATGAAATCTTACGTGATAACCTTAATTTTGTATCATATCAATAGATATAAGGTAGTAATTTTGATGAAAATTTTATGTTATAAGGGATAGAATCTTTATTGAAATGATTTAGTTTTGTTTTAGAACTTAATTTTATTTGATGAAAATTTTAGGGAAGTCACGCCCGTGACTTAAATAGCCAAAAAAAGCAGTGTCGTTCACGACATGGTTCATGACTTCAAGTAGTGAAGATTATGTTCACGACTTCATTCACTCCCATGAAAAGCCCTATTCACGGCCGTGACGTATTTTCATGCCCATGAACATTTTCACCCTAAAACACACAAAGGCGTTCACACTTTGAGTCACGTTTTGCTTCACGGGCACAGGTAGTGAAATTCAACCTTTCACGCTCGTGACTCGTGTTTCACCCCCGTGAAAGTTTATCATTCACGCCCGTGACATTCAAAGGTCACAACCGTGAATATATTCACACCTTTATTCACGGGTAGAACACTCCTTCAGCAAACCGTGAACACGACCATTCATGCCCGTGAACACATATTTCACGCCCGTGAATGCATCGGGCATATAAGATAACAGCCGATTATTTTTCACATTTCAACCTTTCAACTCCTTGAAACCGCTCTCATTTACACACATTCAATGAGTTATTGAAGATTTCGGCCCCCAAGTCACAAAATGTTCCTATAAATACCATCAAAAATCCATTCCTTCATCAAAAATCATACTCATTTAGGTTTTTTCTCAAATTTCTGTCAAATATTTTCCCAAACTTCTCAAATTTTATTTCTTCCACTCAAATGGAGACTGCCTCATCTAAGGGAGAAAGAAAGAAGTCTCACGCTCCCAGGAGGTCCGCTGATTACCTCATGAACATAATTCCGGAGCAATGCCATTCCTGGTACTCCACATTGAAGAAAAGGCCTCTCCTTTCATCGAGGTCCTTCGAATGGCAAACTATCTGAACTCTCGGGCTAGAAACGGCTATGACAGAGCAACTCCAGGCCTGTCACTTGAAAGAATTTTTGGACATTCATCAGCCCACATTGAGGGAGCCAACACTGAAATTTCTTAGCACTCTACAAGTGTCACCTACTGGAGTGGTGAAATTCCAACTCTGCAACAATTCCAACACCCTTAATGCCATAAAATTTGGGGAATTATTCAACTTACCATCGGATGGCATACTCAATGACAGCGAAGTAGAATTCTTCGCCACTTGAGCTTAGACCCATTTTGGCACCGATTGTAGCTGGGATGTCAAGAAGACCAAGAGCACTCATCTCCAGTCCCCAGTGCACAAATATTTGCATAAGTTCCTGACCTATAACATATTTGCTCGAGGAGATAACAGTGGGACCATTAGGAAATTGGAGCTCTTCCTATTTGAGATGGCTAGAAGAGGACTCACCGTGGCACTTTCTAGATAGTTTGCTAACCATTTTCTATTCATTGCCACCAAACCCACAGGAGATATACTCATTGGTGGTTATGTCACCTATATAGCCTTGAAGCTTGGCTATTTGAAGCTGGATGAGCATCATTTCAATCTCATCCTGGGGCATCCTCGAGATAGATTGGATGTCGAGTCCTTCATCAAGATGGGAGCGGCTGTCAGAATTGTTCACGAGAACAATATTTTTTACCATTTCACAAACACTACTGGGGAGATCATTTGGAAAGACAATGACACAGAGGACTTCAAAGCCGGCCTCTAAGGGATCGAGCAGAAGAAAAGGGCTCAAGTTGAGGAAGCACCTCTAGTGACTGAGCAGGACATCAGTCAATCCTCGGCTTCCACACCAAATCTGGCACAACAAGTGGTTGACCTCTTGGCACCACGATTCGAACAGCTACAGGCTTCGATGGATGAGAGGTTGGAAAACCTCAAAGACTTCATGGAGTAGCGGATGGACAACCTTGAGGCAAAGGTTGCTAGATTTCGAGATAGGATGTCTGGCTAGGTGTTAGGCTAGATGGTAGCCTAAATTTGTGTGTTTGCTTGTTTATTTTCTGTCTTATTTTGTTGTTTTGTTTGTTGTATTTCCATTCTGATTCATATTTCCTTTGGTGTGTATCTTTTTAAATCAAATATATTTGCTTTGCTTATCCTTTGGTATCTTTATATTCTTTTTGATTGATGACAAAAGGGGGAGAACCTAGCAATATATTAAATGAATTTTTTGAATAAAAAATAAGAACCTACAAATACATTGACATTAAGTTAAGTTAGGAGAAATTATATGCAAGTATAAAATTGAGAAATTGAACTTTATACACATTAGATATACCTTAAGTATACGTTGCATATACCTTAATGCAAGTTACATAAATGAACATACTCTAAATATACCTTACATATACTTCATGCCTTAAAAAGAATTTTGGTATATATTGGATATACTTAACATATAACTTGCATGTACTTAAAAACTAGTAAGTTTATTTCAATGCTACATCATTCTTTACAATTCTTGCATTTCATCAATTTTTATCCTAAGTATCTTTTAAGGGGGAGACTTCTCAAAAACACATATTGCTAGATTATTTGTCACCATCAAAAAGGGGGAGATTGTTAAACCTTGAGGGGTATTTCTGTTATTTTGATGATAACAAATAAAATAGCAATATTGTATTTAACATACTTGTTTTCTAAATCTATTAAATAGGGTATGGAATAAAATAGAAAGAATGGAGATTGGAAGAATAATCCTTGAAAGACAAAATTAAGGAAGTAGCATGTTCACACCCGTGACCCTATGTGTCACGCCCGTGACAAGGCTAACCATTACCAAAACCAACATTTGAAGTTCACAGCCATGAAGGAAGACACAAACCATGAAATGTACATTTAAGTCACGCCCGTGAATGTGCATGACATTTTCATCCAGAGAGCTTCACGACCAAAGTCACCACTTGGATCACGACTGGGAAGTTTGTCATGCCCGTGAATACATATGTCACGCCTATGATCCATTGTTTCAAAACTTTCCAGACAGTTTCACGACCAAGGTTACCACTTCAGTCACGACTTGGAAAGAACAATCACGCCCGTGACAAACATAGTCACGCCCATGAAGGATGAAAGAGAAAAATGTCAAGCGCGATTATTTAGTTGGTACAACGACTAGTTTCATATTAAATGCACCCTAACGGCTATAATCAGCCAAGGAAATATAAATGGAAGTCATTTATGCCTTCAGTACAAGATGATGGCAAATAATTTGAATCATAATCTTGTTATAAGCAATTTGTACATTCAATACTTTGAGAACCAATATCTATTCTCTGTAAAAATCTGTTTGCTCATCATTTATTGAGCAATAAATATTTGTGAGTGTTTCTCTCTGTAATCATTTATTACTCAAGTGAGTTTTGGATATTTCTGGGTTAAGAGTAGAACACTTGTAAGGGTTAGTTGTGTGAGCCTTTAAAACACAAAGTAAAGGTTGTTTGTGTGAGCCTGTAAAGCACAAGATAAAAGGTTGTTTGTGTGAGCCTGTAAAACACAAGGAATTGGTTATTGTGTGAGCCATTAAAACACAAGGGATTTCTGGGTTAGGAGTGAGCCATTATGAGAAACACCATAGTTGGGAGTGAGCTTGTAAAACTCCATTGCAACACTTAGTGTGTTAATGAAATTCCCAATTGCGATTGGGGAGAGGAGTAGGGTTTGTTAACACCCGAACCTCTATAAAAATCCTTGTGTCTCTATCCCTCCTTAAATTAATTTTTATTTCCGCACTTTAAAGTTTAATTTTTGAAATCCAATTCAACCCCCCTTATTGGCTTAATATCTGGGCAACATCTATGATGAGTTTTGCGGAATTGCCTAAATCGTTTTGGGGTTATGCACTAGAGACCGCCATTTATATATTAAATGGAGTTCCTTCAAAGTCAGTTAATGTTACTCCATATGAGATATGGTATAACAAGAGGCCCACAGTTTCTTACATGAGAATTTGGGGTTGTCCGACTTATGTGAAGCAAACAATGTCAGATAAGCTAGAGGCTAAGTCTGACCGATGTCTGTTTATGGGATATCCTAAAGCATCATATGGATACCAATTTTACCACCCCTTGGAACAAAATTTTTTTGTTTCAAGGCATGCTATCTTTTTAGAGAAAGAATTCCTTCTAAAAAGAGATAGTGGGAGCAAAATTGAACTTAAGGAAGTTCAAGATGCTCAAACAGATGCTGATCAACTGCCTGAACCCGAGCTTGTTACTCATACAGATGATATAATAGCTTAACCTTCTGAAGCACAAGAGCTTCGTAGGTCAAGTAGGATACATAATGTTCTAGAGAGATATGGATTTCTGATTAGTGAACAGAACGACGAATTGCTCATAGAAAATGATGAGCCTACAACCTATGAAGAGGTTCTGAATAGTTCAAAATCTGACAAATGGCTTCAAGCCATGAAGTCAGAAATGGATTCCATGTATGAAAACCAAGTATGGACTTTGGTTGACCCACCCAAAGGAATAAAGCCTATAGGGTGCAAGTGGGTTTTCAAAAAGAAAACTAACATGGATGGTAATGTGATTACCTATAAAGCTATACTTGTTGCTAAATATTATCGTCAAAGACAAGGAATCAACTACGATGAAACTTTTAGCCCAGTATCTATGCTTAAATCCATAAGGATACTCCTAGCCATTGCGACTCATTATGATTATGAGATATGGCAAATGGATGTGAAACCAGCTTTCCTTAATGGAAATCTGACTGAGGATGTGTACATGACACAACCAGAAGGTTTCATATCCAAAAATGGCAAAAAGGTATGTAAGCTTCAAAGATCCATTTATGGATTAAAGCAAGCATCCAGGAATTGGAATATTCGGTTTGATGAGACAATCAAATAGATTGGTTTCTTACAAAATCCGGATGAACCTTGTATCTACAAGAAGGTTAGTGGGAGTGCAATCGTATTTTTTGTGTTATATGTAGATGACATATTGTTAATGGGAAATGATGTCTCAGCCTTACAATCAGTCAAAATTTGGTTATCCAAGAATTTTTCTATGAAAGACCTTGGAAAAGCAGTCTATATTTTAGGGATAAAGATCTATAGAGATAGATCTAAAAGGTTGCTTAGTCTTTCACAGTCTACATACATAGATAAAATGCTAAAGAGGTTTAGCATAGAGCAGTCCAAGAGGGGATATATTACCATGACCCATGGGATTACTCTCTCAAAGTCTTTATGTCCAAAGACATAAGATGAGAGGACATACATGAGTTTGATTCCATATGCTTCAGCTATAGGATCAATCATGTATGCTATGATATGTACAAGATTCGATGTATCATATGCTCTGAGTGTCACGAATAGATACCAATCGGACCCTAGTGAGGGTCATTGGGTGGCTATCAAGAATATCCTTAAGTACTTAAGAAGAACTAAGGATTTGTTCCTGGTATATGGAGATGGAGATATTACTGTGAGCAGGTATACCGATGCTAGCTTCCAATCTGACAAGGTTGACTCAAAATCTCGGTCAGCTTATATATTCACACTAAATGGTTGAGCAGTTAGTTGGAAGAGTTCTAAATAGGAAATGACTGCTGATTCCACAACTGAAGCAGAGTACATTGCAACATCTGAAGTAGCAAAGGAAGCAGTTTGGATAAAGAAATTCATCACAGAACTTAGAGTGGTTCCCAGCATTATTAATCCAATACAATTGTATTGTGATAATAATGGAGCCATTGCGCATGCAAAGGAGCCATGGTCTCATCAGAGATCCAAACATGTACTCAGAAGATACCATTTGATTAGAGAAATCATTGGTAGGAATGATGTAAAGATAGAAAGAGTGCCCACTAATCAGAATATTGCTGATCCTTTAACTAAGCCACTTCCCCAAAACAAATATGATTCTCATGTACTCGCCTATGGAATTAAATACAAAGGCGATTGGCTTTAGTGTAAGTGGGAGCTTGTTAGAGGAGTGCTCTAAAGGCAATCACCTTTAGCACTTATTGTACACATTTATTTGATTAATAAAAGGCGTTTTCATTAATTTGATGTTCATTTGATATATGAATTGATAAGTGATCTTAAATCAACGAAGTCCTTGATACATAACATAGCATGAAGGAAATCATGATGAGATCATGATATTGAGATCACGATATTGAGATTCTTATCATGTGTAATTATGTTAGTATTTAAATTATCCCTAGTCATAGGATTAATGAGACGGGACATTATTAATCTAGATAGACTAGCACATATTACACTCCTTGATTGGATCGAGTAGTAGATCTCATAATCTATAAACATGAGATGTTTAGAGTTAACATGTGGATGCTTGCTAAGTGTTGCTAAGTACATTCGATGACCAACTATGAGACAATCATATGGATAATCTATTCAAATGTCAATGATAGTCGCATCATAGCAATGGTGCAAGTATCCTTAGACTTGAGGTACTCGAGGATATCTTATATATTGATTCTGTATTTTGACACTATTCCTTGTTGCCTCAGAGAGGTAGCTCATAGGGTGGTGATTGGATACAGCTTGAGGTATTCGAAGGTAATTGGGTAACCAACAAAGGATTCACCACTTTTGATAGAAGGAGTGTATACCCATGGCCGCTTGTCGTGGTCATTACTCAGGAATCTCTGGCCATAGTGGAAATGTCATAAAGATAGTCTTCAATGACATATCTAATAGAGTAATGAGCCTCAAGGACAAGAACTAACAATACTTGGACTAGACGTGACGTAGTCAGTCTAGTGGGAGTTGACACATGTCCATACTCTGAACCAAGTGGGGTATAGATTGGTGAAAGGAATAACTACACAGAAATTGTCTATGGAAAGGTTCGTAGTCAAACCACTGACTTTCCGGTCAATTGGGGGTCATGATGTGTTGCTAGATACACTCATGACCTCCTTAAATTAATTGTTAATTTAAGTGGCTAACATAACCGAGAACCTAATAGGTCACACGCATTGAACATATGGAGAATGAGTAAAATGGTCTTGGATAGGATCCAAAATATGAGAGAATTATTTTAGGATGGATCGCGATGAGATCGCACAAAAAAATCATTCGGGAGTGTCACGGGCCCGCACAGGTAAGGCAAGCTGCTAGCCCGCCTTGCGGGCCAGTTGGGCTACCCAGCAGTAGCTTGCAGCAGGCCCAATGCGCCTGCAGCTTGCATCCATTGGCCAACGGCTGTAATTGGCCATAATTAGGCCAATTATGGCCAATTACTATTCATTAGTTGTCATTTTCTCCATTTTTTACTTTTCATCTTATTTTTGAATTTGATTTAAATTGAAAAGACATCAAATGGTAGAAAATAAATATGAAATTTTTTTTGTGAAAAAAAATATTTTTAAGACAATAAAAATTCTCTCAATAAGACTTTCAAAGCTAGCACTTTGAATTTGTTCAAACCATTTTCTCTTGATTGTTTCTTCTTCATTCTTCACGTGGATTATCATTAGAGACATCCTAGTGTGGATTGTTGTGGTTTGCTACAACCCAACAAAGTGAAGATTTGAAGAACAAATAAAAATTACAAGGTATAATTTTTAACATTTCCAATTACTATTCATTAGTTTTAATGGTATAAGTATGATCTTTTGTTTTGGGTTTTGAAAAATTTTATTTTTCGCTGCGTTTATGAATATGATTCATTCTTCAAAACCGAACAATATATATATATATATATAATTTATTTAATCGGATATATATGTATGATGACACAATATGGCATATTGCATGAGTATAATTTATTGTCTTATTTATATACACTACTAAGCCTAGAGCTTAGCGTGAGATTTTCTCTCAGGCAGATATCGAGAAGAATAATTCGAAGATAGTAGATAAACTCATCGGTGACCTGACCTAGTAAAGCAGCTCACTATTGACATCGTGGGTTACACAAATTTTTGTACTTTTATTTTTAAGTTTCTTTTACAATATTTGTAAAATAACTACATGTCTTGTAAATAATACTTTATTATATAAAATATACTTTATTTCCTTATTATGATTTCTTTTATAATAATAATAATAATAATAATAATAATAATAATAATAATAATAACTAATAAATAAATAAAAATATGCGAGTTACTACCCTTTATATATATATGAAACGATATTTTAATCGATGAAGTTAGCATTATACTCCTTTATCCAGACACGTGTTACTGGCTAATGGGGTATTACAGTTTTTGTTATCAAAGTCTGGTTTGGGTAGTTTTGGGATAAACAAATTCAAAAATAATTATGACATGTGTGGTACCCACAATTGAGTATAAAAGTTGCTGCTTACTTATTAGGGTAATTACTTTTATGATATAGATAAAGTATGACTTCAGGATTATGAAAGATTATGGCCGAATGAGGTGAAAGTAATGAACCTACCAAAATTGAGGCTTTATCGCGACCCAGTCGTTGCCAAGCTACTACATATACATCTGATGCTAGCTTATCACAAAGGCAGTCTGTTGCTATCACAAGACAAACAGAGCTTATGAGGAACATGATAGATTTGCTACAAAAAGCATCACAGCCAACCCCGTCTGTGTTACACAATTTGACAGACTAAGGAAGTTAGGGTCACTCGATTTCTATGGTAAACAACCCTCTGTGGTAGAGTTTTGGTTAGAACGGACATAAAGAGTCTTTGATCAGCTCCATTGCACGGATGAGCAAAAATATGAATATGCAGTATCCTTATTGCAAAATCATGCATATGACTGGTGGCGGTCTGAGTCACAGAGTTTAGAAGCTCCTGATCCCATGACTTCTGAGTTTTTTCTAGAAATGTTCAAAGAACAATATATTCCCCCTATTTACACATATGATAAGAAAAAAGAGTTTTTTTGTATTGAAATAAGGCGACATGTCAGTAGCAGAATATGAAAGAGAATTCACACATCTTTGCAAGTATGGTTGTAACACCCCCTCACCCCAGCAGCACGTCCACGGATAAGGGGGTGTTATATTAATTTCATTAGTTGAAGTATCATTTTTAAAATTATGTATAAATGAAAATCACTCGTATTATTTTCTTTATTTATTTACTATTTATTTACTTGTAGTTTAAAGAAATCATAATAAAGAAATAGAATACATTTTATATAATAAAGTATTATTTACAAAACGTGCACTTATTTTACAAGTACTATAAAATAAAACTCAAACCATAAATACAATAGTTGTGTGACCCACAATATTTGACACAAGCTACTCTACTAGATCAAGCTACCGCTACCTTTATCTACTATCGTCTACTTATTCTTCACTAAATATGCATGAGAGAAACTCTCACGCTAAGTTCTAAGCTTAGTGGTGCATATAAATAAGGCAATAAACTATTTCATGCAACATGCATTGTCATATATCAATTTATGCCCAATCATCTTTTCATGCAAATATACATCTCATAATTATCTAACATGCATAAATATCAAATTATATTCTTTTATCTCATACCTGTTTTACTTAATTAAAACATCATTATATAATCCAACATAATTAATCATATCACAAGTTATGATTCCATTTATTTTCAATAACTTTTTTTATGCCCACAACACCCAATCATCTTTTTCATGCAAACATATATTTCTTAGTATTCTTACATACATAAACATCAAATTATATTATCATATCTTATATTTGTTTTACTTTATCAAATCATCATTATTATCCATATCACAATTCATGGTTCATTTTTTTTCAATCCTTCTTTATAGTCCACAACACCCAATCATCTTTTCAAACAAACATATATTTCATAGTATTTTTGCATACATAAACATTAAATTATGTTATTATATCTCATATTTGTTTTACTTTATCAAATCATCATTATTATCCATATCACAATTCATGGTTCCTTTTTTTTTCAATCCTTCTTTATAGCCCACAACACTATGAACCCCTGACTAGGATAACGGAGTTGTCATCCAGGCACTTAGGTGTGCCACCCGGGTAATATGATAAGCGCATACAAGTGTCATTATCAGCTTCAATAATAGTGTCATTACCAGCTTCAATAATAGTGTCATTACCGGCTTCAATAATAGTGTCATTACTGGCTTCAATAATTGTGCTATTACCCGCTTCATTAATTATACTGTTAATGGTTTTCATCATACTCCCCTCCTACTTGGCATGCCAAACTATCCTATGTCTAGTTCTAGTTAGGTGCTTTAGGGGCTTACTCAATGTCATTAAAATTCATAAATATTAAATTCACCCATTTTATGCATATAAAGGTTCAATTAATCACATAATTACTCAATAAAAATAGTATTTGTATAATATAATAATGTTCACATTATTTTACTCATTACATTCTTCAACTCATATGCTGCCCTGTCACTGACAGATTCTGTGCTCTATTTTGGACCTTAATTTTGGCCCTGTTAACATTCAAATTAAATTATAGAGTCTTCTTCACAATTTTTCTGAATCTTAGCTTTAATATTCAACTTGAATCACTTAATTTTGAGTTCTATATCAAAAGATATGGTCAAATTAACACTGACTGGTCACTAACAATTTTGCCAAAAATTTTCTGGATAAATTCTAGGTCTGAAATTTATATATTTTTCTGGAACATATAGACATATCTGGATTTTATGGTCTAAATAAAAGTTCAAGCCCTATATCTTAGCTTTCAAATCCAACAAAGAACATACAAATATAAATTCAATAACTTAAGTTATAACAGTTTATGTACTCACTGCTCATCAATTCCAGCAAAGAACACACATATTTACCATCTTTAATTTTTATCAAAATTAATCCTAAGTCTAGCAAACATGCATCCCTAAGATTTTTATCATAAAATACTATTAATTCAGAATCATTAACATGCCAAATGTTCAAATCATACAACTTAAAAAAAAAAAGACTTAGGCTATTGCCTTAGGTTATGGATAAACCTCTTTTTTTTCCTTTCTCTTTACTTTTTCTCTTTTCCTTTGCACCTTTGAGCTAGATCCTTGTTAATTTGAGTTCCTAACATACATGAAAGAGATTATTAAAACTTTACTTCATTAATACTCATAAACCCTAACCTCTCTCTCTCTCTCTCTTTGCTCTCTCAAGCTTCCTTAAGCTTGGTTGTGCAAGAAAAATGACTCTTTCTCTCTTTTCTCACTTTCTCTCACTAGAAGGAAGCTTTGGCTATGGAGGATTCAAGGGAAAATGTGGCTGGTTTAGAGAACATAGAAAATTCTAGATGTTAAGTGATAAGGAAGAATGAGAGATATTTAAGAGAAAGATGACAAATTTAATTAATAATGGGACACCTAAGCCCATATGAATTTAATGTTTAATTCATGTATGTTAATTAGCTTCTCAAAAATTTCCACTTGGTTAATCCAACCACCACATATATTTAATGTCCCACTTCATGCATTTAATTGGTGGTTATCCCAATTAATTCTCCAGTTTTTGGTAAATTAAAATTTATCCCTAAACTTTTCAAAATTTGCAATTTAGTCTCTTACCATAATTTAACATCTTTAAATATTTTAAACAATTTATTAGATATTTTTTTTATAATTATTTGCTATTATTTTAATTATTTTTCAGTCAAAATTATATCCGACTAGGGACCTAAATTTACGAATATGACAATGCTTGGGGCATTATATCCACTAAGGCAGATAAGTAATGGAGATTTGATGATGGCTTGAAGGATCCAATTAAGTTGCAGGTCTCAGCCCTACAATTGATGAAATTACCTAGTGTACTAGCATCCGCCATAACAGTTGAAAGAGTACTGGCAATGCAACAGCCGACACAAAAGAGAGGGTTTAGAAGACCCATGTCACAACCAAGTGGGGACCATCGAGTGGTAAGAGGACAAGATCTTTTAGTGGTCAATTTCAGGCTGGAGATTTAAGTAAGCCTTTTTTTCAGACAGGGATAGCTCGCGAAATCCTCATCTTCAACAGCTAGTGCACCGACACATGCATCACACAGATTTGTACCCTTATCAATGTGTCAGCACTGTAGTCACTCTCATCCAAGAAAATGTTGGTGGGCAACATAAGCTTGCTTGAGGTGTGGCTCCAAGGATCACCTGCAAAGAGACTACTCGCTATTATAGTTTGGCAGAGGCTCGGAAAGCACTGACTTGGTACATATGCAAATTTGTAGACAGGACAAAGGTGAAGGTAGAGTATAAGGTAGAGAAGGCTAACCAGGGCCTAGTCAGTTCATATTTGACACGAGAGAGAGGTCGGAAGGCAGTAAAGCTACTCTAGCAAGAGCACTTTACGGGTCCAAAAAGAGCAAGATGCACCCGATGTTATTATTGGTAAATTCATTCTCTTTAGCTCTGACATCCATGCATTGATAGATCCAGGGTCGACGCATTCCTATTTATGCACAATACCACTAGATATCGAGAGGGTTTATAACTTGAGGCTTTGGAATTTGATATCCTTGTGAATAACCTATTAGGAGTTGCTCGATTGAGATATAAGGTAGGAAATTCCCAGCATACTTGATAGAGTTACCATTCCATGAATTTGATGTGATTCTAGGAATGGATTGGTTAGCTTGTCACGGTATGGTAATGGACTATGGAAAGAGACAAATGATCATTAGAATTTCATATCACGAAGAGATAGTGGTGTTGGATGAGAATAAAGGATATCCTGATAAGGTGATATCAGTGTTGAAGGCTCAGAAACTCATCAATAAGGGATGCAAAGCCTATATAGCACATGTGATTGATACAAAACAAAAGTAGTTCGAAGTTGATTGACATTCCTACTATGTGTGAGTTTTCTGACATATTTCCAAAAGAGTTGACAGGATTACCACTGGATCGAGAAGGGGAGTTTGTTATAGAGTTGGTATTTGGAACTGCTCCTATTTCAATTACACCCCATAGGATGGCACCTGCGGATGTAAAAGAGATGAAAGTGCAGTTACAAGATTTATTGGATAGAGGTTTCATTCGACCTGGTGTATCACCATGGTGTGCTTCAGTGTTATCTATGAAGAAGAAAAATGGCTCTCTACATCTTTGCATTGGTTATAGAACACTTAATAGGGTGACTATTAAGAATAAGTACCTATTGCCTACGATTGATGACTTTTTTTACCAGCTAAGAGGAGCAGGTAGATCTTCGATCAGGGTATCATCAACTGAATATTAAGGAGTCAGATGTACCAAAGATGGTATTCAAGACTCATTATGGTCATTCCTTAGTGATGCCATTTGGTTTAATGAATGCACCATAAGCATTTATAGACTTGATGAACCGAGTGTTCAAGCCATATCTTGATTAGTTTGCAGTGGTGTTCATCGATGATATTTTGGTATGCTCGAGAGATAGAGAAAAGGATAATCAACATCTCAGAACAATATTGCAAACTTTGAAGGAGAAACAATTGTATGAAAAGTTATCTAAATGTGAGTTTTGGCTGGAAGCAGTTAGTTTTCTGGGTCATGTTGTGTCAGCAGAGGGTATCCGACTCAATCCTAGTAAGATCGAGACTATTTTTAATTGGAAACCACCTCGTAATGTGACAGAAGTTAGAAGTTTCCTTAAATTAGTCGGATATTATAGGAGGTTCATGAGGGAATTTTCATCCATAGTGACTCCTTTGACCCGATTATTGCGAAAAGACATCTGGTTCAAATTGACGGATAAGTGTCAGGCTAATTTTGAAAGACTCAAGGCGATGTTGAATAAAGTGCCAGTGTTGACTCAGCCTACTCTAGGGAAAGATTTTATGGTATATAGTGATGTCAGTCATAATGGTTTGGGTTGTCTTCTAATGCAAGAAGGAAGGTGATTGCATATGCATCTTGTAATACCCGACAATTTAGGCCACGGTCGCGGTTGACTGAAATCCGGTGTACCGAACCGATCGAGGTCTAAATTCGGACATGAAAGAAATAAATTAAAATAATAATAAGATGGGAGAAAAATATTTTGGATATTATTAATTGAGAATTTTGAAGTTTGGAATTAAAATTGAGAAAAAAATAATTTTTCGCTGAACGAAATTGGAAATTGCAGTGTTTTTGGCACAGATATTTTAAGAAGGCATAAAAATTGAATATTCTTTATCTAAGGAAAGGAATATTCTTTTGATTAAAATAAAGTAAGAGTGATTTAAATTAATGGACCAATAGGAAGCAAGATTAGTAACTAATCCTAACCACCCACCTAATCCAACTATAAAAAGTCAAATTTCCACTTTCTTTTACCATTCTTCTTCTTCCTCACCTTAATTACACCCATTTCTCTCCCTTTTTCTCTCTTTGCCGTGAGCTTCTCCTCCTCCCTTGATGTTCTTCTTTTTGTTCTCCAATTAAAGCAAAGATTAGATGAAAAAAAGTGGGATTAAGGCAAGATCATGAAGAAAGTGAAGTAAAGTGAGCAAAACCAAGGAAGAGGAAGGAACAAAGGAAGAGAAAAAGAGAGAAAGAAGTTTTTAGCCATTTGGAAGATCTTCAAAGGTGAGTTTAGATTTTCCATCTCCTTACTTTCTTCTTCTCATTTCTTTGAGTTTGGGGTTAGTTGCCATTATAGCTAGTAAATTAGGGTTATTAGTATGTTAATGGTGATTAAGGGTGGATTAGTATGATTAGTGCTTGATTAGTGTAAAATTTGTTGTTAGGACAAGGAAGTGAACAAACTTTAAACCAAAATCAAAGGGGAAGTAAGGGCAAGGAAAAGGCTATCTAAGATGAAGAGAAAAGTGAAGAAAAATAGAACTTTGAGGTATGTACATTTGGCAAAAATTCAATGTATAAAAATGTTGATTTTGATTTTGTGATGTGTATGAAATTCTGCATATTTGATTGAGAAATGAATTGGTGATTAAATTATGCCATGAATGTGAAAATAAAGACTAGAAAATGAGGTTGATGCATGAAAATGGAAAATGTATGAATTATTTGATGTGCTGGAAAATTCGTCTTATGAACAGTGTCTAGTGTTTTGATCATAACTTGAGTTCTGGAAATCATTTCTGAGTGATTCTTGCTGTGTTGGAAAGTTAAGACATAGGGCTTGAACTTTCATTCATACCCTTAGACCTAAATATACCTGAAATTAGGTGAAAAATGGACTCAAACTTTGAACTAGAAATCTGTCCAGAAAAAAAATACTGGGCAGAGTGCATTGAACATAGGTTAGAAGAAAATTCATAACTTTTGCTAAGAAATTATTTTTAATGTGATTCCAGTTGGAAATTAAATATAAGACATGTATCTACATTTTTCTAGTTGATCACTTGTCCAAATTCCATCTAGAAATGGATGAAAAAGACAGAGAAAAATAAGGCAGAAATCTGCCCAGTAAAATACTGGGCAGATTGCAATGAACGTAGCTTAGGAGAAAATTCATAACTTTTCCTACGAAATTCGTTTTAATGTGATTCCAGTTGGAAATTAAAGTTAAGACATTTACTTATATTTTGTTAGTTGATTACATGTCCAAATTCTGTCTAAAAATAGACGAAAAATACAGAGCAATATAAGGCTGAAATGCTGTCCAGAATAGGACTGCTGGTAGAAATGTGTTGATTGTGGATTTTTGTGTTAGAAAATGTATTAAGTGAATTTTTATTATAGTTATAATGATTAAATGAGCTAATATGAGGTTGTAAAATATTGAATGGGAATGATTGCATTTATATTAATGTTTCCCTACATAATTTATGCAAATATGAATAAAGGTAACAAATGTAATTTAAGCCCTATAACATCTAGTCGAGAACTAGAAATTAGGATAAGTTGGCATGCCAATAAAAGGGTAGAAATGTAGGCACTAAAAATAATAGTGCTGAGTTAAAATTATGTAGGCACTAAAAATAATAGTGCTGAGTTGAAATTTACGTAGGCACTAAGAATTAGTGCTGAGTTCGAAATTTACGTAGGCACCAAAAAGGTGCTGAGTTGTTATTGAAAATGTAGGCGTTAATCGCCGAGTTATAAATAATTATGTGGGCGCCGAGTATACTGCCGGAGAGCAGAAACCCTATATCCAGTGTTTAGTTCCGGTCTAAGATGTCGTGGGCTATTAAATAAATAACAAAAAAAATGATGTGAAGTATGAAATTGATATTGTAAATTTTATATCTTGTATTGTTAAAATTTCAAGCATGCTTAATGAATAAAATGTCATAATTGATGAATTAAATATTTTTGCATGAAGAAAATAGTGTATTATTAATTGAATATTTGGCATGCTAAATAGATTAATTGTAGTTTCTAAAATTTCATTTTAGAATTATTATGTAATTATTGGATAGTTGCCAAACGTACCACTAAGCTAGTAGCTTAGCGCGTGTGTTTCACGCGCAGATAAATAGAAGTAGTTGTTCCGATAGGGCGACCGAAGAAGAGGGAACCCCAAGATCAGATTGCAGCAGTCTAGTTCTTTTTTTATGTTTTGAAAATGATGTTGTAAAAATTAAGTTTTAAGAATTTTGTTGATGTAAATTTGTGGCTTGTAATATTTATAAGTAATGGATTTGGTAATTATATATATCTAGAATTATTGTAGTTATATTTTTTAAATATCATGGTTTAATGAATAAGTTATTTTGAATCACAATATTCCCATCACTAGATATATATTTAAATGGAAAAAAAAATATGGTGATAAATATTCCGCTAATAATAAACTCAAAAATTGAAAAAAAAAATATTTATACAAAATTGAGCGTTGGTTTTAAATTAAATGAGCTTAGTAGCACTTCCATATCCTATTAGCGATTAGTAGGGTAAGGGAGCGCTACACATCTAGATAGCTTAAGCCACATAAGCTTAACTACCCAACACACGACTTGGAACTTACAGCAATAGTTTTTGCTCTTAAGATTTGGAGACATTACTTGTATGGATAAAGGTGTTATATTTACATAGATCATAAGAGTCTCAAGTACCTTCCTTTACAGAAGGAGTTGAACTTAAGACAACAAAGATGGTTGAAGTTTATTAAATATTATAATTGTGTGATTGACTATCAGCCAGGAAAAGCAAATGTGGTGGCTCATGCCTTAAGAAAAAAGATGTTAGCTAAGTTGTGAGTGGAGTCTACTCTGATATAGAGGATCAAAACGGTTCAGAAGCAAGATAAAAAGCTAGTAAAGATAGTCGATGCCGTGAAAAATGGAAAAAAGACATAATTTTCTTTAACAAATGATGGTATAATGTATTTCAAGAACTGGATTTCTGTATCGATTATAGAAGAGTTGAAGTTAGATATTTTAAAGGAAGCACATGAAACAGTCTACACTATGCATCTAAGTGGAAACAAAATGTACCAAGATTTGAAAGCACAATACTGGTGGTCAGGGATGAAGAAGGATATCACCGATTATGTTGCTAAGTGTCTGACCTGTCAACAAGTGAAAGTAGAACACCAGTTACCAGCTGGATTACTACAACCAATTCCAATACTAGAATAGAAGTGGGAAAGAATCACAAAAGATTTGGTTTCCGATTTACCGATGACTCAGAGGAAGCATGATGCAGTGTGGGTAATAGAGGATTAACTAACAAATTCGACACATTTTCTACCAGTTTGGATGGATTATACATTGAACAAACTAGCCGAAATTTATGTGAATGAGATAATAAGACTTCATGGAGTACCAATGTCTATCATCTCCAACAGAGATCCTCACTTTATGTCGCAATTCTGGGAAAGCCTACAACAAGCTTTGGGAATTCGACTTGGTTTCAGTACAACCTTTCATCCATAAACGGATGGACAATCTGAGCAGGTAATCCAATTATTAGAAGACATGATGAGAAGTTATGTGCTTGATTTTAAAGGAAGTTAGGATCAATATCTACCTCTTATAGAGTTTGCCTATAACAACAGTCATCAGACGAGTGTAGGTATGACTCTTTATGAGACATTGTATGTAAGAAAGTGTAGGACACCAATTTGTTGGATCGAGTTGAGTAAAAAGAAGTTGATAGGGCTAGAATTAGTACAACAAATAGAAGAAAAAGTTAAAATTATCAAGGAAATATTGAAGGCAACTCAAAATCAATAGAAATCATATGCTGACTTCAAGAGGCGAGACATAGAGTATAATGTGGGAGATAAAGTGTTTCTCAAAGTTTCACTTTGGAAGAAAGAATTGATATTCGATAGAAAAGAGAAGTTAAGTCTGAGGTTCATTGGTCCTTATGAGATTTTGGAAAGAATCAGACCAGTGGCATCTCGATTAGCACTTCCACCATAGTTGGATAAAATTTATAATGTTTTTCATGTGTCAATTTTAAGGAGATATATATCGGACCCGACTCATATTATTCCAGATGAGGAGATAGAAGTACAAACTGACTTGACATATAAAGAGGAACCAGTGGCTATATTAGCACGTGAAGAGAAAGTTCTATGAAACAAGAAAGTTCCACTAGTTAAAGTGTTATGGCGGAATCATGCTATTGAAAAAGCCACATGGCAAAGTGGAGAGATAATGAGGAAGCAATATCCTCAGTTATTCAACACATAATTAACAGGTAAAATTTCGAGGACGAAATTTATTTTAAGGGGGAGATGATATCATATCCACTAATTTAGGACCCCAATCGCGCATGTTGTTAAATCAATTCGTCTATTCAACCAAAGTCTAAATTTAGATTTTGATAAAAAAAAATAATTAAAAAATGGTAAATAATTATGAAAAATATTTAATAAAGTGTTTAAAGATGTTATTTTACAGTGAATGATCTAAATGCAAAATTTAGAAAGTTTTGTGGTCAATTTGTAATTTATCAAAAATTGGGGGATCAAATGAGATATTTATTATTTAAATGAATAATTTTGGGCACATGATACATGAGTTGGCTGACCATACCAAGTGACAAATATTAAAAAGCTAATTAATATAAATATCTAGATATTTAAGCTTAGGTGTACCAACATTAAATATTTTTATCATTTTCTTCTTAATTATCCTTTTTCCTTCCTTATCTCTTTCTATCTAGAATTTTCCATACTCCTAAACCAGCCCACATTTCCCCCAATTCTCCATAGCCAAAGCTTGATTCTAGGAAGAGAAAGTGAGAAAGAGAGTGAGAAAGGCATGGAAAAGTAGGCTATAGGGAGTAAAAAGAAAGGTTTTAATGATTTTTTTTTTATGTATTTTAGAAACTTAAACTGACAAGGAACTAGCTCAAAGGAGCAAAGGAAAAGAGAAAGTGAAGTGAAGAGAGAGAAAAGTAAAATAAGAGGTAAGTGCATAACTTAAGGCAATAAGCTATATTTTATCATAAATTTGCATGATTTGAGTATTTGGCATATAAATGATTGTTAATTAATAGTATTTAATGATAAAAATTCAGATTATATTTGGTAAAAATTGAATTATGTGTTGATGTGTTCTTTATTGGATTTTATGGAGCAATGTATACATATTTTACTATAACTTAAGCTATGGGATTCTAATTTAAGTTTTCTTTGTTAGGTTTAAAATTCATAGGGCTAAAATTTTGATTAAGAACATAAAATTTTATTTTGAATGTAACTATGCTTAATTTTGTCACAAAAGTAAGACTAGAAAACAGTCCACGAAATTCTAAGCAATGATTTTAATGACCAATCAGTGTTCATTTGATCATATATTTTTCTAAAGAACTTCATATTTAGTGATTCAAGTTGTATATTAAAGCTAAGATTCAGGGCCAAATTTCTTAAGAAGACTTTGTTATCTAATTTTATTGTTAACATGTCCATAATTAAGGTCCAAAACATAGTATAGAATCTACCAGTAATAGAGCAGAATATAAATTGTGGAATTTGATGTGAAAAATAATGTGGACCTTGTTATATTTTGAAGTGATATTTTTATTGAGTAATTATATAATTAATTGAGCCATTAAATGCATATAATATGTAAACTTAAGAATTAAGAATTTTAATGACAATAATTAAGCCCTTGAACACCTAATTTAGAACATATATTTTTGATAGTTTGGCATGCCAACCAGTGATGACACTCATATTAATACCGGTGATGACATATATATTAATGCCGGTGATAATACATATTAATGTCGGTGATTACACATATATTAATGTCGGTAATGACACGCATATTAATGTCAGTGATGACACTTGTATGGGCATACCACTATGCCCGGGTGACAACTTTATTATACTTGGATGGTCAATCCCATTATCCTGATTATTGGTTTCTAAGTATTATGGGCATAAATGCGTTAACTTGGTATAAATAATTTTATATATGAATTAGTTGTTCATAAATATGAATTTAAAGAATAATGTATTTACATAAGATGATTATGTAATGCTTGCATATGAAAATTTCACATTTGTATAAAGGATATGCAATATATATATATATATATATATATATATATATATATATATATATATATATATATATAACAATAATAATAAATAGATTATTTCGATGGATATATATGTATGATGACACAATATGGCATATTGGGCAGAGAGAGTCTTTGATTAGCTGCATTGCATGGACGATCAAAAATATGAATATGCAATATTCTTATTCTAAGATCATGCATATGACTGGTGGCAATCTAAGTCATAGAGTTCAGAGGCACCTGATCCCATGACTTGGGAGTTTTTTCTAAAAAAGTTCAAAGAGCAATATATTCCCCCTGTTTACACATATGATCAGAGAATAGAGTTTTTGATGTTGAAATAGGGCGACATGTCAATAATACAATATGAAAGAGAATTTCACATATCTCTACAAGTATGCTTGAGGCATTATATCTACTAAGGCAGATAAGTGTCAGAGTTTTGAGGATGGGTTAAGGGATCCAATTAAGCTGCAGGTCTCAGCCCTACGGTTGATGAAATTCCCTAGTTTACTAGCATCTGCCAGAACAGTTGAAAGAGTCCTAGCAACATAGTAGTCAACACAAGAGAAAGGGTTTAGATGGCCTATGTCACAGCCGAGTGTGGGACCATCGCATGGCAAGAGGGCAATATCTTTCAATGGACGATTTTAGGTTGGAGGTTTCAGTAGGCCTTTTTCTTTCAGATGGGGACAAACTGCAAGATCCTCATCTTCGGTAGCTAGTGCATCGATACAAGCATCACGCATATTTGTACCCCTACCAGTGTGTTAGCACTGTAGTCGCTCTCATCTAGGAGGGTGTTAGTGGACAACAAGAGTTTGCTTGAGGTGTGGCTTTAAGGATCACCTACGAAGAGACTGTCTGTTGTTACAGTTTGGTAGAGGCTCAATAAGCACTGAGCTGGTACATATGTAGATTTTTGGACAGAGGCCAAGGTAGAGTACAAGACAGAGGAGACCGATCAGGGCCTAGTTAGTTCAAATCTGAGACAAGAAAGAGATCATAAGGCAGTAGACCTGCTCTAGTAAGAGCATATGTTTTGCTTTACGGAGCAAAGAGGAGCAAGATGCACCTGATGTTATTGTTGGCAAATTCATTCTATTTGGTTCTGACATCCATGCATTGATAGATCCGGAGTCGACGCATTCTTACTTATGCACACTACCATAGGGTCGAAAGGGTTTAGAACTAGAGGCTTTAGAATTTGATATCCTTGTGACTAACCCGTTAGGACACAATGTGAAGGTTAGCAAGGTCTTTAGGAGTTGCCTGATTGAGATACAATGTAGACAATTCCCAACAAACTTGATAGAGTTACCATTTTATGAATTTGATGTGATTATGGGAATGGATTGGTTAGCTTGTCATGGTGTGGTAGTGGATTGCCGGAAGAGACTGATGATCATTAGATGCAATGTTTGTAAAATAACTACACATCTTGTAAATAATACTTTATTATATAAAATGTATTTTGTTTCATTATTATGATTTCTTTTGTACTATAATAATAATAATAATGATGATGATAATAATAATAATAATAATAATAATAATAATAATAATAATAATAACAATAATAATAATAATAATAATAACTAATAAATAAATAAAATAAAATATACGAGCTACTACCCTTTATATATATATGAAACTGTATTTTAATCGATGAAGTCAACATAACACTCCCTTATCTAAACACGTGTTTACGGGGTGAGGGGGTGTTATATAGGCAGCATTGGATGGGGCGATGTCTGGTGGAGTTTGGAAGGACGTTCAGTGGGGGAAGAAAAATGGAAGCAGGGAAAGGATATTAGGGTTTTGTTTTACACTATGAAAAAAACAGTGTCGTTTGGCTTCATCTCTCAGTGACAAATTTGGCTTCGTTGCTAAAATTAGCAACGAAAACAATTTGTCACTAAAGTGAACAACATTTTTGACATTAGTTTGGTAACAAAATATTGTATGTCACTAAATAATTAATAAATTAAAACAATTAAAAGTTTAGCTTAATCAAAATTGTCACTAATTTATTCACGAACAATTAACAAAAATAAAACCGCTATAATTTTTAGTGATGGACATTATCCATTGCTAATTGAGAGATGAACATTATCCAAACTAAGAAAAATAAAATTGCTATATTTTTTAGCAATAGACAAAATTCATCATTAATCCATCAAATTAGCAACAAATCTCTATTTTGTCGCTAACAACTATAAAAAAAAATTACAAAAGGCTTAGCTACGGACACAATTCGTCGCTAATTTAGCAATAGCCTCCCGTCTATCACTAAAAATTAAAAAATAAAATAAAATCACTATATATTTTAGAAACATATGAAAAGTAGTCATTAAGCCATCATATTAGAGATGGACTCCAGTCTGTCACTAACAACTATCAAAAAAATCACAAGGGCTTAACCACTGAGACAATATGTTGTTAACCCTTCATAATAGCAAAAAATAACTTTCATTGCTATTTTGCTCTTGCTAAACCATCACAAATCCAGGCACCAATTATTGTCGTCACATTTAGCTACCGACATTTGTGACAGATATTCATCCATCGCAATACTTCGTTGCTAAGTTGTTACTAAATTTTTTTTATATTTTTTATTAATGTCACTCACCTTTTTCATTGTTGATCCCAACTAATTTGTGAAAGATTTTGGTCTGTCGCTAATTTTCATTGTTATTTCACTCTTTTCTACACATTAAGCCATAATAATCCCTTTTACACCCTAATAATCCCTAACTATCCAAGAGGATGTACCACAAGAGCAAAAAGGGAAGCTATAAAAAAGGATAAATATTTCATGACCTTAACTCTTTTCACATTTGCACCTGTATTTCTTATTATGTGGCATAAAAAAATTTTCAAAAATTTATTTTAATTGTTTATTGAAAATTCTCTATTTTGCTTACCTCTATCTCTCCTTAGTCTAAGTCGGTTTTCTAACTCTTTTTTATCTTGACAAAGAGGTAGAGATATATTGTGATAAAAAATATGCAAAGGGAGAGAAATATTGGGAGCAAAAATAGGCTTTTGATCTTGACAAGGGGAGAAGTTTATTAGGAAAAAAAAAAGAGTTTCAAAAGGGAGAGATTTTGTAATTGAAAGGAGGGAAATTTTTTTGGCAAATTTTTTTTTTAAGTAAAAATGTTTGCTTGACATGACATTTATTTTTGAGCACTTTAATTTAATTTTTTTTTCTCAATTTAATTATCAAAATAAAAAAAATGGAAGATTGTTAGCTAAAGTTAGGTTAATCTTTATTTTGATCTTTACAATTAAATTAAGAGTAACTAAAGTGTTTGTTGAGTGTTGTGTTTATAAATCTTAAAATTTTATAGCTTTGAAAAACAAATACTTAATGAAATTTGAAAAAGATTGGCAGAACCTTAAATTCTCGATCATAATGAAAATTATTGACTGTAATGAGGAATTTGCAACCACACCACCTATTTAGAGACCACGAATTCAATCAAGCCAAAAAAGTTGAAGATTCGTGACTAGATGTGAAACCACAAATATTGGATATGAATGGAGATTCGCGACAGTGAGACAAAAATCTCAATCGCAAAATTATTATTACCAAGACTGCCAAAAGTTGACTAGGTCTAAGCAACCACATGTCAAATAGGGTTATGAGGAATACAAGTTTCGCAACCTTGACATGGAGAAGCACAGACTCGATTGCAGCTGAACTAAAAGCTCTAATTGAATAGTTTAGTTCATTGCGAAAATTGCGATAGCGAAGAAGGACTGTGACTATGGAAATGCGACCATGAAGAAAAGAGCGATCGCAAAAATCATAAAAAAAAGTCAACCGTTGTAGAGCTAGCTAGTTAGAAACTACCAAATGTTAGTTTAGAAGATCTCCAATATTGACATTTATTTTCAAGAGCATCTTTGGTATACATTTTAGAATATTTCTAAATATAGAGAGTAAATTTTTTTACAAGTTAAATAATGTTTTTATATTTTTACTTTTCATTTGTTTTATTCCATTCAAATTAATATTTATCAAAAAAAGTAAATGGTTTTTACCGTAAAAAAAAGATAAATTATTTTTTAAAAGAAATAATTCAATTAAAAGATATAATATGCATAAAAAGTGAAAATGCATTAATTACAATTAGAATAAAAAAATAAAATTTGAGAGAATCAAATTTACTATTTATTCTAATTTTTGAAAAATTAAGAGTGTTTTAAATATATTGTATTATAAAATTACTCACTAAAATAAGGAGTATAAGAGAGATTCTCTTAGCAGCTATTAAATGAAGCAAAATAAAGGAAAGGACTACCGACAATAGCTTGGTGTTACGTCCCGCTCAAATTGTCCCTCGAAATCCAAAACAATAGCGTTGGAAGATTCTAGATGGTGCCGGAAGGTGCTAGAAGGCACTAGAATATTCTACAACATGCTAGATGGTTCATTAAGGATGTAAAAGTTCATAGAAGCTTCTGGAGCATCCTAGAATCCGCATGAAGGAACTAGACAATCCTAGAAGACTCTAGAGTTGGCTAGACTTGACTAGAAGGTCTTAGAACCTTGTGGCATGTTGTAGACACTCTTGTACATTCTAGAATTAGTAGGATCTAGAAACTTGTGGCATAACCTTAGGCTTAGTGCCACACTATAAATAGTCCTCTTGGCCTTCATTTGTATCATCCAAGGGAAATCTTGGGAATTTGTAAGATAACCTCTTTAGAGCAATGCAAAGCATTATTCACAAACTCTCTTGTGTTCTTGCTTTGCTTTTGAATCCTCTAAATCTCTAAGTCCCTTTATATTCTCTTTGGAGTGTTTTTTCGGGTTAGAAGGCAGACTTAGTGCAACGGACCGTTCTAAGTACCGCACGATTGCTAGTTGAAGTTTAGGGTCATAACAATTGGTATCAGAGCTTTGGTTTGAAGCTTTACTACCCGTGGCATAATGAAGGCTACTGCCCCAGCTACACCTAGTGTGGAAGTTCCACCAATGGAGCATGGTCGTGAGGAAGTTCAGAAACCACCATTTAAAGAGTCTCGAGCCAAGTCAAAATACATGATTTCTAGCTTGGAAACACGTGTTGGGAGTGCTCAGGGCAGCTTGGGGGAGCTGTTCCACCGAGTGGACAACTTGAAGGAATGTTGCAGCAGCTTGGAGGCCGAGGATGTAGGGATCCATGCAGCAGTCGAGATGTCCCTCAATGAGCTAAATAGTGGGTTAAGGTAAGAGATTGATGGGTTGAAGGCCGAACTTGCCAAGGTACGTGATCTCTTCCAAAGAGAAATTTCCAATGTGTTGCATAGAGTTGAGGATATGGGTGGTGATCTAGCACTATGTAAGCGGGCTATGGCCTCGGGAACTAATACAACCACCATCATTGAGCCCAAGAAGGTGGAAGTTCCCAAGCCAAAGACCTTCAATGGTGCTAGGAATGCTAGGGAAGTTGAGAACTTCCTATAGGGGCTGGAACAATACTTTAAGGCTACTGGTATAACGGACCATGCCAGCAAGATCTAAACTGCTGTCATGTATCTGTCCGACACTGCTATTCTATGGTGGAGACGAAGGCATGAAGATGTGCAACGTGGGGTATGCATAATTGACACCTTTGAGGACTTCAAAAGGGAGTTTAAAAGCCAATTCTTCCACTTAAATATTGAAGAAGAGGTGAGGGGCCGACTTTAACGACTAAAACAGACGGGTAGCATAAGGGAATATGTGAAGGAGTTCACAACCTTGCTTCTAGAAGTCCCTGACACATCGGACAAAAATGCATTATTCTTGTTCATGGACGGTCTCCAATCATGGGCTAACCTTGAGCTCAAACGACGGGTGTCCAAGACTTGTCTTCGGCCATTGCTGTTCCTGAAAGTCTTATTGATTACTCCTCAAACAAAAAAGGCTCGAGGGCAACTGATAGAAAGTTTGGTGGAGGAAAGAATGGGGGAGGCCATGTTAAGAGTCAGAGCCATAAAAATCATAAAGAAGGCTCCTCATTCAAGCCGCAAGACAAGGGGAAGAAAAAGGAAGAACGTGGTGCCTCAAAGACTCATGTGACGTGCTTCATATGCGACGGACGCATTGGGCACGAGAATGTCCCAAAAGGAAGGCCTTGAATGCTTTAGTTGCCTCCACTCATGATCAAGGCAGAAGTGAGGCAAATGAAGGTGCAAAGATAGGATCTTTGCAATTGCTTGGTGCATTGCAGAGTGCCCTGACAACCCCCAAGGGACTCATGTTTGTGGATGCAACCATCAATGGGAAGGTCGCCAAAGCCCTAGTCGACACAGGTGTATCTTACAACTTTGTTTCGCTAGAGAAAGCCAAAAGACTCGGTCTCAAGGTTGCTAATGGAGGTGGGTCCCTCAAAGCAATTAACTCTGCAGCACAACCTCTCCAAGGAGTTGCCCGTGGAGTTAAGGTCAGTCTTGGTGCATGGAATGACCAAGTAAATTTATCCGTGGCACCCATGGATGATTTCTCGGTGGTATTCGGTATTGAGTACTTGGACCAGGTTAGAGCTTTCCTTGTCCCATGTTAAAACTATGTGTATTATAGATGGACCAAAGGCTTGTCTTGTACCGACGAAAAGGACCACCAAGCCTACTACCCATGTTCTCTCAGCACTTCAATTCAATAAGGGATTGAAGAGGGAGGAAGAGAGTTACCTAGCCATTCTTAAGGAGTATGATGATGAGGAAGCATCACCTCAGCCTAACTTGCCAATGGAGGTGCAAGTTATCTTGGATGAGTTCTAGGACGTGATGCCTGAGGAGTTGCCGAAACGGTTACCTCCAAGAAGGGAGGTGGACCATGAAATTGAGCTGGAGTTTGGCATAAGACCACCAGCGATGAGTCCTTACAGGATGGCAAACTCGGAATTGGCAGAACTATAAAAGCAACTCGATGAGCTATTGGATGCTCGTTTCATTAGACCATCCAAAGCCCCATTTGGTGCCCTGGTACTTTTTCAAAAACTGAAGGATGGCTCACTAAGAATGTGCATTGGCTACCGCATTCTAAACAAGATCACAGTAAAGAACAAGTATCATATCCCACTCATTACTGATTTGTTTGATCAATTGGGGAACGCAAGATACTTCTCGAAGTTGGACTTAAAATCGGGATACTACCAGGTGCGCATAGCTAAAGGGGATGAACCAAAGACCACGTGTGTAATAAGGTATGGTGCTTATGAGTTCCTTGTTATGCCCTTTGGTCTCACTAATGCACCTGCTACCTTTTGCACTCTCATGAATAAGCTTTTCCATCCCTACCTCGATCGGTTTGTGGTAGTGTACCTTGATGATATTGTGATATATAGCCAGACTATAGAATAACATCTTGAGCATTTGAGGAAGGTGTTTGAGGTTCTCAGGGAAAATGAGCTATATTTTAAAAAGGAGAAATGTTCATTTGCCCAAGATGAGGTGTTGTTCTTGGGTCATAGGATAAAGGATGAGAAGCTTATGATGGATGGAGACAAGGTGAAAGCCATCCTGGAATGGAAACCTCCTACTAAGGTCCCCAAGTTAAGGTCTTTCCTTGGACTTGTGAACTACTACCGGAGATTCATCAAGTCATATTCAGCAAGAGTAGCCCCACTAACTGACCTAGTCAAGAAGAACAAGAATTGGGAGTGGACAAACAAATGCCAAGCCTCATTTGATGACTTGAAGAAGGCCATTAGCGAAGAACCAGTGCTTTTCTTGCCAGACCCCTGCAAGATATACGAGCTGCATATAGATGCCTCAGACTTTGCCATTGGTGGAGTGTTGATGCAAGAAGGGCGTATGATATCATATGAGAGCCGCAAGCTCAATGACACCGAACGCCGCTACATGGTGCAGGAAAAGGAGATGAATGCTATCATCCATTGTCTAAGGGTGTGGTGACACTACTTGTTGGGTTTTCACTTCGTGATTATGACTAACAACGTAGCAACTAGTTACTTCCAAACTCAAAAGAAGTTGAGTCCCAAACAAGCTCGGTGGCAAGACTTTTTAGCAGAGTTTGACTACAAGCTTGAATACAAGCCTGGTAAGGCCAATGTGGTGGCTGATGTGCTAAGTCGAAAGGCGGAGTTAGCAGCCTTAAGTAGACCAAGCAGTCCCTTACTAGAAAAGATCAAAGAAGGGTTGGAGCATGATGTTCTGGCTCAAAACCTCCTTGTCCTCATCAAGGAAGGAAAGACAAGGCAATTTTGGCAGAGTGACGGACTACTCTACGCCAAGAAAAACCTCATCTATGTACCTAAGTGGGGGAACTTGAGAAAATAGCTAATCAAGGAATGCCATAATTCACTATGGGCTGGACACCCAGGCATAAGATGCACCCTTGCCTTGATCAAGTCTATTTACTATTGGCCTCAACTACGGGATGATGTTGAAGCCTATGTAAGAACTTGTCTTGTTTTCCAACAAGACAAAACGGAGCAGCGTGCATCCGGTGGCTTGCTAGAACCATTGCCTATTCTGGAAAGACCATGGGAGAGTGTCTCAATGGACTTCATCATTTGCTTGCCAAAATCAGAAGGCTTTGGCAGTATAATTGTAGTCATTGATTGCTTCAGCAAGTATGCAACCTTCATTCCTGCCTTGGCGGATTGCACTGCGAATGAGACTGTACGGTTGTTCCTCAAACATGTTATGAAGCATTGGGAAATTCCATCTAACATCGTGAGTGATTGAGACCCACGATTTACTAGGAAGTTCTGGACAGAGTTGTTCAAGTTGTTGGGATCAGACTTGAACTTCTCCACAAGCTTTCATCCGCAAAGCGATGGGCAGACGAAATGTGTCAACGCATTGCTGGAGCTTTATCTTAGGCACTTTGTTAGTGCTAACCAACATGATTAGGCTAAGTTACTGGATGTAACCCAATTCTCTTACAACTTGCAGCAAAGTGAATCCACTGGCAAGAGTCCCTTCTAGATCATTATGGGATAATAACCTATGACCCCTCATGCTTTGTGTCATGGGCTTGGTCTTTTGCTACCAACGACCGCGCGGCACTAGCAAACTTCCCTCGATCGGATGCTAGTCAGCCTCTCCCACGAATGCTAGATATAGCTAGCAAGTAAGCAAAGATGCTAAGAACACCAAATAAAGAAGAGAGCTTGGAGAATGCTAAAGGAAGCTTGTATTGCTCAAATGCTTAGAATTCCTTGGAATTACTTGGAATCACTTGGAATGGTTACAAATGAACTCAACACACCTATATATAGGCCTCCACCTCCTCAATGGACGGCCAAGATCGTTTTGATCCTACGGTCTACATTTGTGTTCTAGATTATTCTACTCAACTCTACACAAATCAAGAAATATCTTACACATTCTACATACTTCTACAATGTTCTAGAAAAATCTAGCACAATCTACATGCTACTTGAACATTGTGGGGGATTTGGGGCTGAACCTCTTGCGGTGCGTGACATTCTCCCCCACTCAATCTGGCGACGCCCTCGTCGCATCCCTTGCTTTAAGCTTCGAATGCCTCTTTTTAGCTTCGGCCCATTTCTTTCTTTTGGCCTTCGCTTGGTGCGCTTGTGCCACGGTTGGCCTCTCATGCCCACCTTTGGCAAACTCGGCGGTGCTTGGAAAATTGTGACGTTCCTTGGTGAGCTCCCCACCTCTAAGCCAATTTTGGCTAGTCTTCCCACGACTTGCCAACTCCCTTGATCTCTTGGCTTGTGGGTCTTGCTCCACCAATGAAATCCTTGGGCTTATGACATTAGCCTTTGATTTCCTCCTCAATTCTTCAAACTCGGGAGGCACCATTCTATTTGCAGTTGAACAAGGACTTGGCTCGATCTTCCCATCCACCTCTCCCATGGGTGGTTGTCCCTTGGGCAATTCAGGGAGTATCTCCTCCTTGATGAGTTGCATGGACGATATTCGCTTAGCTTTCGGACACGTTTCCCTTGCTAAAGGCACCATGCAAGCATTGCCTCCATCTAATATGCACATCGTGTTGGTACAAGGCATGAGCATGACCTTGACTTGATCTATGAACTCCATGCCCAACACGATAGCATAATCATCCATTGGCACTACGGAAAAGTCCACTAAGCCATGCCATCCACCAAGGCTTACCTTTACTCCACGAGCAACTCCGAATGTGGCCTTGGCTTCGGAATTTACGGATTTAAGCCATCCTTTCTTGCCATCATATTTGATGCCTAGCCGATTGGCTTCTTTCACTTCAAGGAAGTTATGGCTGGCTCCCGTGTCTACCAATGCTTTCACGGTTTGTTGGCCAACTTTGGCTTCCACGAACAAACGTCCCTTCCTATCGGGCTTTGGCATCTCATTGTTGGTTTTCATGGCACTAAGGAGTTGTAGGGATCCCACCCTCGTCTCCTCGCATCGCTCATGCTCCTCCCTCTCTTCCACAAGGGCGGATAATTTGGCCTTCTTCGGGCATTCCCTTGCCCTATGCGGCCCATCACAAAAGAAACATTGGATAGGTGGTCTACCTCCACCTTTGTCATCCTTGATGCTCTTCCCCTTGTCGTACTTGTGGGAGCTCTCTTTGCTATGGTGGATGTCTCCCCCACTCTTGCCATTGTCACCATTGTCTCGATGGAACTTCGGCTTCTCGCTCCTTTTGAACTCAATAAGGGATTCCGCAATGGAAATGGCAGTGGCTAGATCTTGGGCACCACGTCTCTCGATCTCTAACTTGGCCCAATGTTGCAAGCCATCCATGAAAGCAAAGAGTGCTTCCTTGTCAGGATAATCGGGGATCTCCAAGAGCACTTCGGAAAACTCCTTAACATAGTCCCGTATGCTCCCCTCATGAGTGAGTCGCCTCAGCTTGGCTCTCGCCTCATGTTCCGCATTCACGGGGTAGAACTGCCTCTTGAGTTCCCTCTTGAACTCGCCCCATGTATCTATGGTGCAAGTTCCTCGCTCGATGTCGCCGCATCGCCTCCTCAACCATACCATTGCGGTGTCCACAAGGTATAACGAGGCATGATCGACTTTCCTCCCATCATCAAGGCCAAGTGCCTTGAAGTATTGTTCCAAGCTCCATAAGAAATTGTCAATCTCCTTCGCGTTCCTCGAACCATGATACGCCTTCGGCTTAGGAACGTCCACCCTCGAAGGAGTAGTAGCAACCACGGGGTTGGCAACACCTTCCCCTTGCGCAATGGCCCTCTTACAAAGGATCAACTCATCCTTTGCATTGCTTAGCTCCGCTACAACTCTAGCAATCTCCTCCTTAAGCCCCACAATCTCGGCACGAAGGGACTCCTCCAAGGCCTTCACTTGGTCTAGACAAGTCGTCACGGCAACGTTCACGGCACCTTGCATCTCCCCTTGAAGCTCTTCTCTCCCCGTTTCGAGCTCCATGATGCGTTGGTCCGCCTCCTCGAACTTCTCTTGCCCCTCGACGACTGCAAGCTCCACCCTAGCGAGCCTTGCATTGATGTCTACCAAGGCATCCCTCGACCTTGATCTCCCCTTCCTTGATTGTTGGCTCTCCTCGGTTGCCATCTTCGTGATCTCACTTGATCCCGCCATCTTTGCTTGAAACTCGTCTCTGATACCAACTGTCACGGGCTTGGTCTTTTGCTACCAACGACCGCGCGGCACTAGCAAACTTCCCTCGATCGGATGCTAGTCAGCCTCTCCCACGAATGCTAGATATAGCTAGCAAGTAAGCAAAGATGCTAAGAACACCAAATAAAGAAGAGAGCTTGGAGAATGCTAAAGGAAGCTTGTATTGCTCAAATGCTTAGAATTCCTTGGAATTACTTGGAATCACTTGGAATGGTTACAAATGAACTCAACACACCTATATATAGGCCTCCACCTCCTCAATGGACGGCCAAGATCGTTTTGATCCTACGGTCTACATTTGTGTTCTAGATTATTCTACTCAACTCTACACAAATCAAGAAATATCTTACACATTCTACATACTTCTACAATGTTCTAGAAAAATCTAGCACAATCTACATGCTACTTGAACATTGTGGGGGATTTGGGGCTGAACCTCTTGCGGTGCGTGACATTTGGCAACAAGCTATGAAGGAAAGAGTCTTGCTACTTTCAAATTTGCTAAGGCATGGCATGAGCAAGCTGAGTTAGCCCGAGCCTATTTGAACAAGGCGTCTAAAAAGATGAAATAGTCGGCTGACAAGAAAAGGAGAATGGTCGAGTTTTAGGAAGGAGATTTGGTCCTTGTCAAGTTATTGCCCCAACAGTTCAAGTCCTTACCGAAGGTTTACAAGAGGCTAGTGCGGAAATACGAAGGGTCATTTCTAGTCCTTAAGCGGGTCAGTAATGTGTCTTACAAGCTACAACTCCCTCCTAAGCTTAAGATCTACCCATTCTTTCATGTACGCATATTGAAGCCTTATCATAGAGACGAGGAAGATGCAAGTCGAGGAGAGTCGAAGAGGGCACCCACTGCGGTAGTAACCTCCTTTGATAAAGAAATGGATTCTATTTTGGCAGATCGCCTAATTCGGCATAGAGGTGTACCAAGTTATCGGGAATACTTGGTCAAATGGAAGAATGCCCCAGACATAGAGGCAAGCTGGGAACCTGAAGACTCTTTGTGGCAGTTCAAAGATCACATAGAAAGGTTCAAGTTTGAAGGTGCAACGAGGGTGTCGCAAACTTGAGTGGGGGTGGGTGTTACGTCCCGCTCAAATTGTCCCTCGAAATCCAAAAAAATAGCGTTGGAAGATGCTAGATGGTGTCAGAAAGTGCTAGAAGGCACTAGAATATTCCAGAACATGCTAGATGGTTCATGAAAGATGTAGAAGTTCCTAGAAGCTTCTGGAGCATCCTAGAATCTGCATGAAGGAACTAGACAATCCTAGAAGTCTCTAGAGTTGGCTAGACTTGACTAGAAGGTCCTAGAACCTTGTGGCATGTTGTAGACACTCTTGTACATTCTAGAATTGGTAGGATCTAGAAACTTGTGGCATAACCTTAGGTTTGGTGTCACACTATAAATAGGTCTCTTGGCCTTCATTTGTATCATCCAAGGGAAATCTTAGGAATTTGTAAGATAATCTCTCTAGAGCAATACAAAAGTATTATTCACAAACTCTCTTGTGTTCTTGCTTTGCTCTTGAATCCTCTAAATATCTAAGTCCCTTTCATTATCTTTGGAGTGTTTTGTCAGGATAAATCTCTAAGTCCCTTTCATTATCTTTGGAGTGTTTTGTCAAGTTGGAAGGCAGTCTTAGTGCAACGGACTGTGTTAAGTGCTGCACAATTGCTATCATTTTCTCCATGGCATACGTCATGACCGCAGCGTACTTTACTTTTGTCTCCACTATCATGTAACATCACTCAGGCCACGATCTCATCATTAATGCAAGCGACACCAACAGCCAGCCGTTTGAACACCAAATTGAGTTTAAGAACCACGGTAGACAATTAGGGACGAAGTTAACATTGGAGGCAGTAGGGACATTGGGGCCCTGAAATTTTTGGAAATTTTAGAAATAGTTTAATAAATTTGATATTTTTAAAAAGATTAATATATTATTTTATTTTGAACAAAATTATATATTCTTCTATTTTCATCTTTTTTTTTACTTCATTTTCAATTCTTTTTCTATATCTAATTTCCTAATTGGCCCCTGTATAAAATTTCTGGTTTCACTATTGTAACCAATCATGTTATTAAAACATCATTTTCATTATACGATTATAAGCCTAGATGACTTTGTTCTCTGCTGACATATTACAGCACATCCTGCATAGATAAAACTATCCAAGGGCTCTTGAAAATAAAATTGAGTACTTCTAGTAATATTTCAGAAGCCATTCATTTTGAACACCAACAAATTTGATATGGATTAGCAACCACTCCAGCAGTTCATTAAACATTCAATAAATTTTATGTAGCAAAATAGTTAAGTTCGTTATATTTAAGACATTTTACTGCGTAATAAGTTTAAATATTATTCCTAAATATTTGGAGAAGTTCAGTATACTAATTAAACAAAGTTGTTATTATAATAAGTACCAATTGATTCGACGTGAAAAATCATTTTTATAATTTAATTATAAAATAAATAACTGTCTAAAAAAATTAATTGGGATCAGTCTTCAAATTTCACTTAAAAAGTAATTTAATAAAGTAAATTTACATGACAATAGGATTATTTAAGAGAAAATAATTAAAATTTTAATTAATATTATGATTAATATAGCCATAAATTAAATTTTCATTAAAAAATTATAATTATTGATTTATATATCTAAAGTATATATTTTAATTAAAAATGTTATTTTTATAATTTTAATATTTAATCTTACGTTTCAATTAGGGTTGTGGCACCAATTAGTTTATATCACAAATTGAACTCAACAATCTAAAATCCAAGTTGAACTGAATTATAGAGAAAAATCTGAAGTTTTTATTCCATTCTATCCGAAAATCAAAATATTGAGTCAAATACTAAAGCAAAAATTATTACACTAACCTAACTGAAACTAAATTTTGAATCTAATTCTTTAAAAGGTTACACTCAAATTGAATTGAATTACACAAAGTAACTAGATGGAATTGAATTTCAATTTGGTCATTTCAGGGTAAACCCAATTTTTGCTCGCCTCTACTTTCAATATCTTCCAATCATATTAAGATAAGATTATTAAACCATCGTTTGCCTTACCTTTTTTCTTTTAAACATGACAAAGATAAATATATTACCTTATCTTTAATTACTAATTAAACCTATTTATATCTTGCTCCCAAACATAGATGCAAATAAATACTATAAATTACTTATCTTTCATTACCCCAACTTATATTGTTGATCAATGTGTTATAACAATTATTTCGTGGTAAAAGTCCAGTGTGGAACTAAATTACAATCGATTGTCAAGGGTATTTATATAGTATAAGGTTGATGGTTGCATCTTAACTATCACTAATTAGTATTAAGGAAATTGATAAGCATACGAAGTTCTTAACTGATATCAAAGTCAACGTCATGCATTCAATACTTGTAATTTTATTTGAAGCTAAAAGATACATTTACTATAGTTAGAAATTGAAAATCAATGGTATTTATTTATATGCTAAAAGCTTAACTTTTAAAGACATTCATCTTTGGTCCAATAAATTAAAGATTATAATAATTTCCTAAGCAATTTAAATTTCGACTACATCATTTTCTCAATATATGTACTTTAAAAAATAATAAATTAAAGCTTATATAGGCCAGACTACGGGCCGGTTGGGCTTTTGGAATTAGTCCAGTCCAATCTAGACCTAACAGAACTAGGCCAATTCTAGGTCCAACTCGGGTTGTGGCCCGGTAGGAAAATAGTCTGCTCCAAGCTCTTCGAACAGGAAACTGTCAGTTCTCTTGTTCCAATCCTGATAATTTAAAAAAAAATTATTATTATTAGTTTTTTTATATGGCTGCCTGCCCCCCCAACCCAACAAGAGTCTATTTTTAGTTTTTTTTTTCTACAATTTATTTAATATTCTATAATTTTTTATAAAATTTAATCATAAATAATGATAAGTCATAGTTGAATGAACAATTTTTTTGGTCAAAATATTATTGTTGATTTGGATAATTTTATTGAAAATTTGGATGTGAAGGGGAGTTTAAAATTTTAACTAAAGAATGTCAAAGAAATAAAAGTGATGAATAACTAAATCCGACAACGGTATTATCTCAAACAAAAATTCGAACATCAATATTTTTCAAATTCATTTCAAAAAATTCAAAAAAATGATAGATCATTTGATATTGTATACAATTATTATGCACAAACATATAAATTTAAAACTGAAGATGGTTATGACACATTTCAAAAATATTTGCAAAAGAAGCATGTTGCTCAAATTGGAATTGAGAAAAAGTAAACTCAAATTTTTGGGTACACAATATTTTTCTCTACTTTTCATTCATTTTAATATGATGATAAAATAAAAAAATGATAAGTATGAAATATTTATCTTTTAGTTTTGGTAAAAAAATAAGTTTTGTTAATTATTATCAAAATATATTAAATATATTTGCGAAATGTATACCTAGAAATACTCTTAAACGTGTTTTATTTAATTTATATAAAGAAAATAAAAATTGTACACAACATATAAATTTAAAGCTGAGGATGGTTATGACACATTTCGAAAATATTTACAAAAGAAACATATTGCTCAAATTGGAATTGAGAAAAAGTAAACTCAAATTTATGGGTACACAATATTTTCTTCTACTTCTCATTCATTTTAATACAATGATAAAATAAAAATAAAAAAAATTGGCAAAAATGATAAGTATGAAACATTTATTTTTTAGTTTTGTTGAAAAAATAAATTTTGTTAATTATTATCAAAATATATTAAATCTATATGCGAAATGTATACCTAGAAATACTCTTAAATGTATTTTATTTAATTTATATAAAGAAAATAAAAAAATTAGCAAAATATTTGCTTCTTTTAATGGATGTGTTTATATTTATAGCAATATTTGGAGTGATTATTGATAATTGCATTTTTACATGTGTCTCATATGTCATTGGATTGATGATGAACGACAATTACAAAAAATATTACTTGCATTTAGAGTTTTCGACAATCATTATACCACTGATAATATTTTTAAAATAATAAAAAAATATTTTGAAAGAATATGAATTAGTTCATAATTTGTTTTTCAATTTCTTTTGATAATATGACGACCACCTCAATTTAAGACATTCAAACATTATGCTAACCTAATATTGGAGGTAGATTTTTTCATATATATATATATATATATATAATATGTTAAATTTATGTGTTCAAGATTGTAATACCCCCTTACCCCAATAGCAAGTGCCCGAATATGGGAATATTACGCAACCTTCTCTCAAAAATATACTTGTTAACTATTGAAAAGCAAAACATTGTTTTAAAACTTTACACATAATAATAACATAACAGAAAAAAAAACCATATACATTTTATAAACAAAAGTATTAATTACAAAATAATTTTATTTTACATATATATAAAAGAAAATTACATATTAAAAGAATAAAAGAAGCGAAACCTATTATGGATCTTGTCTCTATTAATTTTATCTACTATCTACTATATATCTTTGTGCTATCTGTGTGAGAGAAACTTTCATGCTCAGTGTTAAGCCTAGTGATGCATATATATATATATATATATATGATAATATACTATATTATATGCATTATGCAATTATATGTCATAATCTCTTACATTCACATTATCATAATATATTCATTTGCGTATATAAACAATTAACAAGTATAACTCATACAATATTTCTACGTACTTTCGCTCATGACATCTATAACTGAACCAATAATCAGAATAACGGGGTTGGATATTTATATATAATAAAATTTCCACCTAGATATAATGATATATGCATACAAATATCATCACTGGCATGATATGAGTGTCATCACCGGTATAAATAATGTGTCACATTGGTATAATACAAGTATTATCACCATCATAATAAATGTATTATCACCGACATAATATATGATATCTAATTGACATGTCAAACTATCCAAAGTTCTAGTTCTAGACTAGTTGTCCTAGGTTTTAATCCTTATCATTATCAAATTCATAACTCTTTAACTTTATCCATTTTATAGTTCTTTTTGCTCACTAGATCACATGGTTACATAGTGCAACAACATTTATATAACCTCCACATATATATACAATTTTGTTGGATAAAATATCACATCTTAATCCTTTACTTGACATTTATTATTAATAAATAAATAAATAAATAAATTGCTGAAAATAGGACATTCACGGCTATGATTCATTGTTCATGCTTGTGAACAAGTTAGGTCTCATTGTTTCATGATCGTAATTACAACATGCATGCCCATGAATAAGTTTCATCTCTATGATCTCTATTGGACCTCAAACTGTGAATGAATATGGAAGGAATAGTATCTTTCCCAGAAGAAAGTCACGCTCGTTTGTCATTGATTACACCCATGACTCATGCTTAGTTGCTGGAAATTACATTCCATTGTCCATATTCACTTCAAAGCTTACCAAAATTATCCTAAATCTAGCATACATGCTTTCTCAAGATTTTCAACTTATCATATGATTTTATCACAACATTTATATGCTTTTAACATGATCAAATTTCTAACATACGTCAATTAGGTCAAGATATCACAAAATGTCACTCATGATTCCAAACCTAAAGTTTCATGCAACAAATGAACATCAAATGCAGTTTTACATAATTTTACATATTAAATTCTTATATCATGCAAATTTATAACAAAATTACAGGCTATTGCCTTAAGTTATGCACTTATCTTTTTATCTTCCTTTCCTTTAACTCATTAAGTCTCTTTCTCTTTTCCTTTACTTTCTTGAACTTGTTCCCTTTCAACTTGTGCTCATAAAATACATAAAAATATCATTAAATTATTTCTTTCATCAAATCTCTCTGAACCCTAAATTCTCTCTTTTTAAAAATAAGTTCTAAATGAGCTCAAAATCTTGTTTTCTTTTACAAAAACTTAAAGAGAATAATAGAAAGAACACATTACCTTCATTTTCTTCCTTCCCTGGCCAAAACCTTAAGAGTTTCTCTATCATTTTTTTTCTTGCTTTTTTTTTCTCCCTTAGGCTTCCCTCAAGCCTTTTTCATGCATGAAAATGATATTTTTCTCACTTTTCTATCTCTACTTTCTCACTTTCTCTAACTAGAAAGAAGCTTTTGGCCATGAAGGTGGAATGGTGAATATGGGGATGGTTATGAGGGTGTGGAAAATGAGTAAAATAAGAAGATAAAGGAGAAGAAAGGAGTAGAAACAAAAGTCTTTAAATGGATCCCACCATATTTGTCTAATATTTAATATTTTATGCTAATTAACACCTTAATCTCTCTTCCTCTTGTTATGGTCATCCAAGTCAATTATTGTGTCCACAATTATTCATTTAGTTGGCAATTATCTCACTTGATCCTCTAATTTTTAGTAAATTATAAATTTACCTCAAAACTTTTCAAGTTTTATATTTTAGTCCCTTACCGTAATATAATATCTTTAAGCACTTTAAATACTTTATTAGATATTTTTCATAATTATTTACCATTATTTTGATTATTTTCAGGTCAAATTTTAAATTTAAACTCCGATTGATCGAATGTGTAAATAAACGACATGCACCACTCATGAGCTAAATTAGTGGATATGATAAATATGAGTTTGAAATATTTGAATGGCCTCTACTTAAAGTAGAATTTTTATTTTTATGATCACATCCATAAACAATAAAATTATGTGCTCGATTTTGTCGTGAAAATAGCAAAAAACCTAAAACATTTCTAAAGGATGTTTCCACTCATTAGAATTTAGCTTATAAATTATTCAATAAGTCATATGGATATAAATAATTATTGTGCATATTTATTTCCAATAATATGTTACAAATTAATTTATATCCACAACATTAGAAAGTTTATCAATAACTTTTAGATATTTTAAACATTTTTAATGATGCAAAATTTTAAGTGATTTTTATTATCCAATATGTCATTTATTATTGTATGAATGTATTAATATTATTGATTCATTTCAAGATTATATTAATGATCCAACTTTGCATGATTCTATTTGTATGATGAAAAATAAACGGTTAAGTTATTTTAAATTTATTATTTTGATTATTCTTATATATTGTATTTTTTTTATTTTAGATGTAAAATAAATAAGTTATATGATTATTTGAATATTTTATTATTAATTGTTATGTTTAAGTAATGATATTAGTGTTGATGTTATTATTAATGATATAAAAAAAACTTGTGATTTATTTACGAAATTTAGTTTAATTTATAATATTCTTACTAGTAGTAGTAGTAGTAGTGACACTACTAGTAAATATTTAGGTGAATCAATAAAAATTAGAGGGGATGTTCATTTGATATTACAAAAATATAAAAATAAAATAAAATTATCATTAGGTTCACCGAAACTTGACATTTATCTAACTACATTTGAGTTTGGTGATAGTAAGACATGTAAAAATTTTTCAGTTATTGATTGGTGGAGTCGATATCAAAATACCTATTCAGTACTTTCTCAAATTGTAAAATAATTTTTTTCAAGTTCAATCTTAATTGTTGCGGTTGAATAAGTTTTTAGTGTGACAAGTAATATTTTTGATGAGACACGATTTAACTTAACTCTTAAATAGCTAGAAGTTCAAATATGTATTGATAATTAGACCAAAATGACATTAAAATGACAAGAAATAGAGAAAGATAAAAATAATGACCAATATGATTTTACTATTGAAGAAATGACTGACATATTTGTCACCAACGATTTCAATTTACCAAAAAAAAGTAAAAATAGTCAATAATTAAAATTTAAAAGGTAAGAGAACAACGTGAATTTTGATTTTTCTAAACTCCAAGAGTATGCATAAGGAACATAATTAATAGTAAAAAAATTAAGTTCAAACTCAATTATTAATATTATTATTTTTTAAATATAAATCCAAACTTTTAAATTTAAATTATTTTTAGCCTAATTATCCAAACTCAATTATTAAGATTTTTAGCCAAATTATAATTTTTATAATTTATGAATTTATAAAATAAAAATAATCATTTCTAAATTCCAACTTATAATTTTTCAAAATCAAATTCTTCTTTTTTCTTTTTGTAACAATCTAACTTATTACACAAAATCACATTGATATTTAATAGGTTAAATTTTTTCTCAAAATTTACATTTTTTTGTAATTTATTAGTTATAAAAATTTATAATTTACCAAATTAATATTTTATAAGTTAATGTTTTCTCAAAATTCTCATTCTTTCTAACTAACTTATTTCCTAATTTTTTTCATTTATTTCTAACTTAATTTTTTTTGCTTAATTGATAAACAAATTGATAAGTTAAATTAATTTTTTTGTTTCAAATTTACTCAATAATTAAATTTAATTTCTAAATTTTAATAATTTTAATTATATTTATTTATTTTATTAATTATATAATTGTATAATTTTTATAAAAAATTAAAAAAATAAACTGTTAAAACTAACCGAACCACCGATTTATTTATGAAAGTCTCAAATTTCTGAAACCAAGAATGTACCGGCCCTAAGCTTAAGGACATTCTGGAGCCATTAAAGAAAGCAAATAAAAGTGAAGGACTACTGAATTGTCCCTTGGCCACCTCTATTAGTCTTCACTAGCTGGCTAGTTGCAGAAAGTAAGCAAGAAAAAAAAAAAAAAAGTGTGCTTCTCATTTTCGCCATCTTTTAAATCGCGACCGGAAGTACTTTACTTTTGTCCCTTATACCCCTATCTCATCATTAATAAAACCGCTGCCGATCCCCACCAAATTAGTGCCAGTCAATTAACCTGATTTATTTTTTCAAACTGACTTTTTTTTTTATTGAACTTGGTTTCAACCTTTATTGAATCTTTAATCTATGACTCTCAACCTTGGTCGGTTTGAACACTAAATCTAGTTTAAGAACCCTGGCAGGAAGACAATCACGTTATTAAAACATCATTTTCATCATATGATTATAAGCCCAGATCACTTTTTCTCTACTGACATAAATTACAGCACATCTAGCATTGATGAAATCATCCAGTGGCTATAAGAACATCAGCATGGTAGCACAACATTTTCACAATGTGATTATAAGCTTGGATAACTCTCTCTGCCAATACATCCACAGCAGACAAAAATCTTAAATTAATTCGTTTTTCAGAAGAAAGAATGCTCGCAACTTGATTTGCAATTAACTTTAATTTAGTCTTATGCGATTGATAAAGACATTCTCTCATAAGCAGAAACTAAAAGGGGGAAGAAACCAAGAACTTAAAACACCTAGATGGGATTAACCCATTTATTGCGAAACGAAAACAAATTGCAGCTTAAATATTATCTCAAACTTGCAAATATTTTATGGCAGTCTGAACATCCTTATCCCCTCTCCCACTGCAGTTAACTACAACCTTAGCTCCATTTGGAAGTGTTGGGCAGAGCTTCTCCAAATAAGCCAATGCATGAGACGTCTCCAGAGCAGGGATTATGCCCTCTAATCGTGACAATCTCTTGAATGCTGCAGACACAAAATAAAACAAGGATCATGAAAGAGATGAACTTGTTAAATTATAATAATGATAGTTGTATTACTATTGTTGTTCTTGATGTTTATGTTGATATCAAAAGTATAAGCGCTGGGAAAGAATAATTACTCAAAGCACTAACAAGTGACCTCTTACACTACATTACAGCAAAATAATTTGTAATACGCCTGAAGCTGAAAACAGGAAACTAAGAATCTGAGCAAAAACATCATGAAAGTAGTCCGTGTTTGACTCTATGAATAAGATTGTTATTTCAATGATTCGTTAAATTTCCTTCCAAAATGGAAGCAAGATAAAAATTAAGGAACAAAAATGTTGAACAATCCTTCCTAAATTTAAAATTGTACCTTCTAATGCTTCCTCATCTGTGACACTATAGTATTCAGCACGTCCTTTCTCTTTCAGAAAACTGTGCTCAGGTCCAACTCCAGGGTAATCCAACCTGCACAAAACAAATAAACTGCAGAATGCAACAGGAAAATAGCAACAGGATTTTAAAGCTGGTTATAACCCTTACCCTGCACTAATAGAGTGAGGCTCAATTATTTGTCCATCATCATCTTGTAATAAGTAGCTCATAGCTCCATGCAAGACTCCAACTTCTCCTTTGGTCAAAGTTGCAGCATGCTTGCCACTATCCAAGCCTAAACCAGCAGCCTCCACACCAATCAATCTAACATCCCTGTCCTTCACAAAATCATCAAAGAGTCCCATGGCATTGGAACCTCCACCAACACATGCAACTAGCACATCTGGCTTTCCACCCCATTTTTCAATTGCTTGTTTCCTTGTTTCTACACCAATAATCCTATGGAACTCCCGAACCATCATGGGATATGGATGCGGCCCAGCAACAGATCCCAAAATGTAATGGGTTGTCTCCACATTAGTCACCCAATCCCTTATAGCTTCTGATGTAGCATCCTTCAGTGTGGCTGTCCCAGAATGGACTGCTCTGACCTCAGCCCCAAGAAGCCGCATCCTAAAAACATTAAGTGCCTGCCTTTCCATATCTTGAGCACCCATATAGATGATGCACTGCAAACCAAACCTTGCGCAAACTGTAGCAGTTGCGACTCCATGCTGACCAGCTCCAGTTTCAGCAATTATACGCTCCTTACCCAACCGCTTAGCAAGTAAAACTTGGCCAATGGCATTATTGATCTTATGAGCACCTGTGTGGTTAAGATCTTCCCTCTTGAGAAAAATGTGAGGTCCTTCACCATTTGGACTTCTATAATGCTCTGTTAGCCGCTCAGCATAATAAAGAGGAGTTTCCCTACCAACATAGTCTTTCAAAATCCTTGCAAGTTCTTTCTGCAAGACGTATATTTATTTCACAAATTTGAGATCAATCAGAAAAACCGCTTGCAAAAATAAAGTTTTGAAGAAAAATCTTGCATCTGCAACAACCCATCAAATAGCTGTCAGTAAAATAAGGAGGGAACTATGATGATTAAAACAAGCTATTCCTTTCACCGCTTTGAGGCCGCTATTTGGCAATATATAGCAGCTTGTGCGTCCGGAATGTTTACTGAGTTAATAACATGACATAACAGACATTCAGCAACTAATAACATTCCACCCCCCCTCCCAAACAAACAAATACAAAAACAAAAAAAAATAGCATATAATTTTAAAGCAACATGCTTAAGAATTTAATTAAAAAAAAAAACTTCAAGAGGAAAAAAAAGGATAACCTGATGGAATTATTTTAGAGCCAAACAGGCATTCAATAACCAATAAATCTCAACAAAAAGAAAATTGAGGAATGAGAAAGCCCAACCTGAAACTCCAAATCATCCTTGAGAGAATTGAAGGCAGATTCGAGTTCAGAGAGAGCATGCATTAAGGTTTCGGGGACATATTTGCCACCAAATTTACCAAACCGCCCAAACGAATCAGGCCGCTCCCACAAGGCCGGCTCAGAAACCTCCCTGTCCTCCATTTTGACAGCTGCCTCCCGGGTCAAAGTGCAAGAGACAGACAATCTAGAAGAAGAAGAAGAAGATGGGCAAGGAGAAAATTTGCTGAACTTGAAGGGCAATTGAGAGAAAGAGTAAGACTTGGGGATAGAAGCAGAAGAGGAACAAGATATGCAAGCTCTGGCGGCAGAGGTGGTGGAAGCGGCCATTGGGGATTTTTTTTTTTTTTTTGGCGTTACTCTTTCAAAAAAATAATATGTTTCGAAATTGGGATTTTATAGTTGAGTTGAGGGCAAGGGACGATCTATTTTTTATCATTATTTCCGAATTTTGACGGAGGAATTTATTTGCTTTGAGCCTCTAATAAATTTTTTTTAAAAAGACACTTTCCAGGAAAAAAGAAAAAAATAAATAAATAAATTGACCAAACCATACCTTTTATCTCTCGTCTCCATTGATGTAATAAATTGGGAAAATTACTTGCACGACTAAAAATGAGAATAACCTAATTAATACCATTACTATCCATGGATTTAAATCGGGGGTGCATGTAATGGAAATATGCCTATAATAACGGAACGAAATGGTATGGACTATCGTAATATAATATTTTGATAAAAATTTAAAATTAATGTATTTTAAAAGAATTTAATAGAATTAATAAATATAACTATCTAATTAATATAAATTTAAAAGAAAAATTTATTTAATTTATAGATTTAAGTTATTATTACACAATAAGTTTTATAACTGGTACAAAATATTGTCATGAATATTACATCATTTAATATACTACTATCACAAAAATAAGCATCTAGGAAGATCTTAATAATATTTTTATTGGCTTTGAGCTTGAGACTTATGAGAGAATAAAAGGTTTTCTATAGTCAAAAGAGGAAGAAAAGAAGAATATGGATTAATTCAGAGCTTCCATATCCATATTTATATCAGAAAATTAAAAAAAAAACATAGGAAGTTTATTTAAAATGTAGTAACTTAGAAAGTACAAGAGAATTAAATCATTTAGGATATACAAATATTAAAATTAGACAACTACTGAAATGGTGAATTTCAAAATATAGATTATGACAATCAATCATATAATTGATTATGTAGCGGCTGTTCAGGTGATATTCAGTCTAATATTAATTATGTAACAGATGTCGCAGTTATATAACGCTTACATAATATCGTAATAATCGTTTTTATTGCAAAAACTTGATATATCGGTTGCAATGGAAATGGAAGATTGATTTTCCTTTAAATAATAGTCATTACATAATGTGCAGATTGTATTGTCTCAAAAAGTTACATTCATTTTTTTTATTTTTTTAATTTGTCACAAATTATAGCTTTTCTTTTTAGTTAATTTGTTAATTATTTACTATGTCTTATTTGAGTGTGTTTTGTTGTTATCATATTAAAATTTTGGTGAAACTACTAGTATTTGAATTGTGACTCTAATTTTCCTATTCTAAAAAGATTAGAATCTTGTATTAAGAAAATGTTTTATATAATATTAGAGTACCTCCAATTGTGCTATTCATTTTAAAAAGCATTTTTGGTATAATAAATAACATCTTATAGCATATTTGAATATAAATAGTAAAAGTTTTTTCTACAAATTCAATAGACTCTTTAATTAATGTATTTTTATTTTTTTATAATAAATAACATCTTATAGCATATTTGAAATGTTCTCGATTATAACTTTAATTAATGTATTTTTATTTTTTATGCATGTTTTTATCATTTTATTGGTGTGTTTCTTTAAAAATATTTTTCCCTACAATAAAAGTCACTTACTTTTTTTTATTTTAATAAATATTAATTTATATGGGATAAAGTAAAATATAAAGAGTTTCTTAGACTTGTAATTTTTTTTTTCTTTATATTTATATATGCTCTAAAATGCTCTGCATTATACCAAAAATGTTCTTTAAAATAAAAAAAATACTATTAGAGATGCTCTTTTGGTATAAATAGGAAAACCTTTTCCTAATACAAGTGGAAGTTCTTGGAGCATATAAGAGAAGTATTTACTAAGCTTGAGAAAATATATTCTAAATAATAAAGAGAAATAGATTGAAATACTCTCAAAGTAATTAGCTTGTGGCTACTTGTAAATTTTTATAATAATTTTAGTATAGTCTTGGGCATGAATGTAGGTTATATTGACCAAACCTCATAATTTATCTTGTGTTCTTATTTGCTTGATATGTATTAATTTTTTTAGGTATCAATTCTTAACAAGTGGTATCAAAACCTGTTTAATTTCTATCCTCTTCATGGTAACCCCAAAGTTTGAGATTGAAAAGTATTAGCCTTAGAGCAATTAATCTTGATTTTGATATTGACAATCAAATATATTGGGTCTAATATGTTTATTTAGTGCTTGTTTTATAGTGTGCAAAGTCTCAAGACAATTGAAAATTAAATACTTAGCCAATTTATGAAGAAAGATTAATGTCTTGTAATTCATACACGTGAGATATATTTTCATGATTGCACCCCAAGTATTGTGATAGCAAAATAATCATGGCAAAATAACTATTCCTTCCAGAATAGTTTGTGATGTCATTCATGCCCACGGAGCATAACTCGAAGATGATTCAAGACCGCAAAGAAGAAAGCATGATCACTAAGTTTAAAAGGACAGTACCAAAGCTGATTTGGATTTTGGAGCCATTACGCAAGATTAAAATCTTGCGATCGTGAAAAAGTATTTTGCTACTGTGAAATGTCCACATCAAGAAGTCGTTAAGTGTGTGGTTGAATTAGAATATGCCACATGTCAAGTTACCAATATATTTAAAAGTTTGCAATCACGACTAGAAAAACTGTCTGTTAAGTTTTTTTTATTTGAATATTTTGGAAACTATTTGTAATGACCATATTGAGGGAAAACAATATAAATAGACCCTCAAATGACCATTGATTAAATGAAAAAAAACATTTAATGTGCCAAATACTCATATATTTTTGTTTCTTAATTTTATTGTAATTATTTGTAAGTAAGGTTCAAGTGTGATCCTTAAACACTTGGAAAATGTTGCAAGAGTGAGTTTGGAAGAAAACTCTTATTAGGTTGAGTGTGAGCTTGAAACAAAATACAAGTAAATGGTTTTTGTGTTAGCCTATCAAAACATAAGAGAATTTGGGTTCAGTTTAATCCAAGAGTGAAATACCTAGTTTGGAGTAATCTCGCTGAGTAAGATAGTGAAAATACCCAATTGAGATTGGGGAGAGGATATGATTATTAACACTTGAACCTCTATAAATCGTGTGTTCAATCTCTCTTCCTTTATTTCTTTTAATTATCCACCAATTCATCCCCCTCCCTTTCTTGGTAATTGTCTAGACAACAATTAGTATGTTGCCTAGATATTAAGCCAAGAAGGGGGTTGAATTGGAGTTTCAAAAAATAAACTTTAAAGTGCGAAAATAAAAATTAATTTAAGGATGAATAGAGAAATTTGACACAAAGATTTTTATAGAGATTCGGGTGTTAACAAACCCTACTCCTCTCCCCAATCGTAATTGGGAGTTTCACTAACACACTAGGTGTTACAATAGAGTTTTACAAGCTCACTCCCAACTATGGTGTTTCTCACAATGACTCACACCTAACCCAGAAATCCATTGTGTTTTAATGGCTCACACAATAACCAATTCCTTATATTTTATAGGCTCACACAAACAACCTTTTATCTTTTGTTTTACAGGCTCACACAAACAATCTTTACTTTATGTTTTAAAGGCTTGCACAACTAACCCTTACAAATGTTATACTCTTAACCCAGAAATACCAAAAACTCACTTAAGTAATAAATGATTACAAAGAGAAACACTCACAAATCTTTATTGCTCAATAAATGATGAGCAAAAAGATTTTTACAGAGAATAGATATTGGTTCTCAAAGTATTGAATGTACAAATTGCTTGTAACATGATTATGATTCAAAGTATTTGCTATCCTCTTATACTGAATGCATAAATGACTTCCATTTATATTCCCTTGGCTGATTATAGTCGTTAGGGTGTATTTAATATGAAACTAGCCGTTGTACCAACCAAATAATCGCGCCTGACATTTTTCTCTTTCATCCTTCACGGGTGTGACTATGTTAGTCACGGGCGTGACTGTTCTTCCCAAGCCGTGACTGAAGTGGTAACCTTGGTCGTGAAACTCTCTGAAAAGTTTTGAAACATTGGGTCACGGGCGTATCATATGTATTCACGGGCGTGATAAACTTCCTAGCCATGATCCAAGTGGTGACTTTTGTCGTGAAGCTCTCTAGATGAAAATGTCATGCAAATTCACGGGCGTGACATTATAATTCACGGGCGTGACTTAAATGTTCATTTCACGGTTTGTGTCTTCCTTCATGGTCGTGAACTTCAAATATTGGTTTTGGTGATGGTTAGCTCTTTCACGGGCATGACACATAGGGTCATGGGCGTGAACATGCTACTTCCTTAATTTTGTCTTTCAAGGATTATTCTTCCAATCTCCATTCTTGCTATTTTATTCCATACCCTGTTTAATAAACTTAGAAAACAAGTATGTTAAATACAATATTTCTATTTCATTTGTTATCATCAAAATGACAGAAATACCCCTCAAGGTTTAACATGGTAGCATAACAAAGTCTAGCATCAAGGCTTAACAAGTACTAGTAAAGATCAAGAAATGGTCAATGAATAATTCCAAAGCATCAATCCTTACTTTGATGAGAGCACCTATGCCCATTGGAAGTTTAAAATGGAAGTCTATCTAGATATGGATGGCATTGATGCTTGGAATATAATTCAAAAGTAATGGAAGCCTCTAAAAACAAATCAACGATGGCGATATAGAACAAATCATTCCAAGGGATGATTGGAATGATCAACAAAATAAAACAAATGGCAAAAACAAGAAAGCCATAACAATTCTCTTGAACTCCCTCTCGTTTGAAAAATGTTGTAGAATTCAACACTAACAAAGCACTTATGCAATTTGAAAGACCTTCTTCAGAATTACCATAAAGATACCAAGCACGTCAAACTAAAAAGATTCAACTTCTTATGGTAGAATTAAAACTCTTTAAGATGAAGCCCTATGAATACATAACTGACATGACAAATCATTTTCTTGCTATTGTCAATAGTATGAAGAAGCTCGAGAAGCATTATAGCCTGGATGACATCAACAATAAAATCTTGAGAATTCTTCCATTAAAAGGTTATGGAACAAAAGTGGTAGGCATTGAGGAAGCCAATGAAGATCTAAGCATTTATTCCTATTGATGTGCTAACTGGCAAGTTCCTCACACATGAGATGACCTTGGTTAGAGATAGAGAGCTTGAAGTGGAGTTGGAGAAAAGAAAAGCTCTTGCACTTAAGCCTTAAGTTCCAAATCTCAAGAGGGGATTTTGAGTATTAACGAAAATAGTGAAGATGAAGATGAACATATCGCCATAATGTCGAGAAAAATAAAAAGAATAATCAATGAAAAGTATGAAAACCCCTAAAACTACAAGAAAAAACTTTCAGCATACTCTTCAAATAATTCATTATAGAAAAACCAAAATAAGGTAAAATGCTATGAATGTGGAAAAAATAGACACATCAAACCTGACTATCCAAAGCTCAAGAAGCATAAGTCAGAGAAAAGAAAAGCTCTTTCACTTAAAGCCTTAACTTCCAAATCTTAAGAGGTGATTTTGAGTGATAAGGAAAAGAATGAAGATGAAAATGAGGAGATCGCCATGATGTCAAGGAAAATAAAAAGAATGATCAATAAGAAATATGATAACTCATGAAACTATAAGCAAAAAGTTTCAAAATATTCTTTAAATGATTCATCATAGAACCAAGATGAAGTAAAATGCTAAGAATATGGAAAAAATAGACACATCAAACATGACTATTTAAAGCTTAAGAAGCATAAGAAGAAGTTCAACAAGAAAGATGAGGACAAAGTCCATAAAGCTACATAGGATGACAACACCTTAAGTGAAAACAAAGACAATGAAGAAGAGATGGACAATTTGTGCTTTATAGCTTTAGAGGATCACTTCACGGATGAGGTAAACCTTTCTTATCATTATTGTGATGATAATGATGATAAACATAACATTATAAAAGTAATGAACCTAGAACTAGAGAAATACAAAAATAATATTAAATTTCACAAACGTGATAATTCAAAGTTAAAAACTAACTTAAAAGTTTTGCAAAAAGAAAATTTTAAACTAAAAACCTCTAATGACTTTCTAAAGAAATCATTAGATGAGCTTTCATTAAAAAAACCCATACTTTATTAAAAGAAAATAATTCCTTAAAAAATGAGGTTGAGAAACTCATAAATTTAATTTAAAAATTTCATAAAAGGAAAGAAAATTTGGATACGCTTATTATTTCACAAAGACCTCCCTTAGTAAAACATTGTTTAGGATTTAATGGAGCATCATCCTCCCATTCAAGTATCAATTTTTTTTAAGGTTAACACACCACAAGCCTCTCCTATTGAGGTAATGGTTTCAAAAGCTAAAAATAAGGCATACACAAAACTCCCTATTCAAAGAAAGAATATTGGAGGGACATATGATTAAAGAGGTAAACTTCAAAAAACCAACCATGCTTTTATGTACAAAATGTTAGAGATGTACCCAAAAGGCAATCACTTTAAACACTTGATGTACTTATTTATTATTAATAAAAGGCATTTTCATTATATGGTATTCATTGCATATGAATTGATATAAATCTTGAACTGTATAATGAAGTCTTTGGTATGTAATACAACATGAAGGAATTCATTATGAGATCATGATGATGATATTTTTGTCATGTGTAATTGTGTTTATACCTAAATGATCCCTAGTAATAGGATTAACAAGACGAGACATTGTTAATCTGGATAGACTAGTACATGTTATACTTATTAACTAGGTCAAACAACTGATCTCATAAAGCTGAAGATATGAGATGTTTACAATTAACATGTGGATGCTTACCAAGAGTAGCAAGTACATTGGATGACTTGCTATGAGACGATCACATGGATATCTATTCAATATCAGTGATAGTCTCATCATAGTAATAGTGCAAGTATCCTTAGACTTGAGATGCTCAAAATTATCTTGGATACTGAATCCTATACTTTGAATCCATTCCTATTTGCCTCTCAGAGGTCACTCATAGGGTGGTGATTAGGTATAACATTTGGTATTCAAAGGTAGTTGAGTAGTCAATAAAGGATTTACTACTCCTGATAGAAAGAGAGTATACCTATGGCCTCTTGTAGAGATCATTGCTCAGAAATCCTTGGCCAAGGTAGACATGTTTTGAAGAAAGTCTTCAAGAACATATCTAAAAGAGAAATGAGTCTCATATATAAGAACTAATATCATTTGGACTAGATGTGACATAGTCAGTCTAGTGGGAGATCACACACAGTCCATACTCTGAACCAACTGAGGTATAGTTTTGTGAAAGGATGAATTGCAAGGTAATTGTCTATGGAAGGTTTTATAGTAAAACTAATAACTTTCTTGTTAATTGGGTAGTCATGATGTGTTTCTAGGTACCGCTCATGATTTGCTAAGTCAAGGAAAATTGATTAAAAATTCATTATGGGTCAAAAAAGTTTGACTCATACAATCCTAATTGGATTAGGATTTCTCTCGAGACTTGACCTACCAATATGACCAGAAAACCTATTAGCTCACACACATAGAGGGAGTGAAAAAAAATATAAAATGGGTTTTGGATAAGATCCAAATGAGAAAGAAAGAGAATTGGACCTTTTATAAGAGTTATAAAAATGGGTCAAATCCAAATTGGATTAGGATTGTTGACTTGGTCAACATTGGGCCTTATACGTCAGGGAAATTGGCCCATTAGGGCTTTTTCTTTTCCAATCCTAAAAAGAATTAGAAAGTGTATAAATACTACTTTTAAGGAGTCAATTTTATGGCTGCCCCATTAAAAAAAATAAGAGTTATTTTTCTTCTCTCCATTTTCTCTTTCATAAGACAATTTTCCATATCTAACACTTTGAACTTTTGTCACCCCATCTCCTAAGAGGTTTTCTTCTTCTTCATTTGCATGGATATGCTTAGAGAAAATTCTATCTTTGGATTGTTGTGGTTTACTATAACCTAACATAGAAGGAAATGCTTGCAACTTGGAAGATTAAGAGTTGTAAATAAAGGTGATCAACTTCTCCCATATTGATGGTATGATCCAATTTTAATGTTCATAGGGCGTTCCATAGTTTTGGATTCAATTAATTTTAATTTTTTGCTATATCATGTATGTAATTCATGTTAAGAACCCAACAGTGGTATCAAAGATATCCTATGTAAATTAAATTTGGATTTGATTGAAGTATCAATGATATTGGTTGTTAAAGAACAACTTGGATTCCTTCTTTTTGTTAAAAACGAATTTGATTATGTTTGGCCTCAAATTTTAATTTTAATTCAATGACATGTTAATATGATGATATTATATTTTTTGATGATAATTAAAAGTTTTGAATTTGGTTTGAACATGAAATTCGAAGTTATGCATAGTTGTTGAATTTCTTGGTTTTATGAAATCTAGTTGTGCAAATTGAGTTGTTTGAGGGGCTGTTCAAATTTTGTTTATTAATTTGATTAATCAAACATATTTATAACATATTTATAGTGTGTTTTAACTTTTGGACAACACCTATAATGATACAAAAATAGTTTTTGATCAAGGAATAAACAGAACATGTAACTAGGTTGATAACCTTCCCATGTGAAGAGACTGTTTTGTATTGTTTAATTTAATGACATGTAAATTGATAATCAGAATCTTAATTTATGTTTATGAGATATTCATGATATTATTTTGATGTCAATTGCATGCTGAAGTCAAATTACATTCATAGTTAAATTCCTGAAGAATCCTAATTCATGTATGATTCAATTTAAGCAATTTTTGTGTAACTGGTTTGCTAATTGAATGATGAATGATTTAGATTATCTAATGAACAAACTTAATTAGTTTAAATTGATTATAATTTTCCTATAATGATGAAAATAAATTATGAAAATTTTGAGAATTTGTGAATGGAATTTGATTTGAATTAGAAAATGGTTTTCAAAGTCCTAGTTTAATTAGGATTATAGTATGCAATTGTAACTAGGATTGTTTAATCCTATTTGATATCAAACTAATAATTAATAAAGGTAATTTAATTATAAATTAACTACTGTTCATATTTGAATTTAATATTAAATGAGATTTAATTATTAAATTTAAATTCAATTATTGCATCAATTAAATTGGTAATAACCTAGTTGGCATAGTAGGCAATTTTAGGAAACTTTTTAATATGATCAAATGTATGCCTAATTTGCATAATTTCCTTTTAGAAAGTGTGTATAAATGATTAAATAATGAATTTATGATGAATTTCATTAAAGGTCGAACAATCAAAATGATGTTTCAAGAGTTAAAACAAAGGGAACCCAAATTGTTACTTTAATGATTACCTTTAATAATGCATTAGAGAATGCATGCTAGGGGTGAATTGAATGGTATGATGGTATGATTATGGACTTGACCAATGTGATTGATCATGTATGAAATTTTGTTTTTTTGGTAAATAGGGCTGCGAGTCTCTGCTTTCTCTTTTCTCTCTATTGTATTTCTCTTCTCATCTTATTCCCCTCAAATGTAACTTGACTTTTTCTTATGAAGAATTTATGTAATTAGAATACATAGGATTATAATAGAATTGAAATTCAAAGGAGCAAGAAGCCAAGGAGATGGTGCCAAAAACAAATGAGCATTAGAATAGGAAATTGTTTTCTATTTTGGTGTTGTAATTTCATGCATCTACCTAGGTGAGACCTAGCCAATCCTTTCATGTCTCAAAGAATTGATGTTAGATTATGTCTATAATCATAACCATATAATTACTGTAATTATCTTATATATCTATATATGATGAATGGATATATTATGCATGCCAAATTGCCATAATGTGGCCTAAAATTAAAGAAATCCCTCATTAATAACATTATGACCAATGCCTTCCATTAATATGGCAAGAACCAGAGTTCTTTTAGAGTATGGATTGTTAGGAAATCTCAAGTCTGCTATACACGAATATGTTCAAACCATCAAATCATGATTAAATGGGACGACTTTAACTAATTACATTGGTTTGTTGGGCAAACCCAAGGTCAATGTTAATTAGAAGCAGTATTGGATAAATGTACATGAGATGTACACATATCAAGATTTGATAGCCCAATGATTTAATAGTTGCATGATATGATGCAATTGGTATGAGATACCTACCAATTGAGCTAAGATGACTTATTGGGCAAACTTAAGGTCATTTTTAGTGATGTTGGATACTGACCCACTATGAGAGCTTCCAATGGGTTCTCTTGGATTCATAATAAGGGCTATGGGTTTGTATTAAAATAGTGAGAGTTATAATGCACGTTTATTAAAGACCTAATAAACATGCATTTAAGTACATTCTCTAAACAAGATCTTTCTTTACATCTAGGTTGATAGAATCATGTCATCAAACATGAACTTACATTCAATTCTCGAATCCAATAAATTGATTAGCTTGAACTTCCATGATTGGTTAAGGAATTTGAGAATAGTTCTCAAAACCGAAAGTAAATCCTATGTCTTGGAAGAGCCGCTTCCCTCCCTTCCTACTAATGATGCATTTGTTGATGATCCATTGGCAAATAAAAAGCATGTGGATGATAGTGAGTTGACGGGTTCCATTATGCTCACTTCTATATCTCCCGAGCTTCAAGAGCAGTATGAGAACATAGATGTTAATACCATTATATATCATCTAAGGGAATTTTTTGATGAGCAAGCTCGAACTAAACAATATGAGATATCTAAATTGCTCTTTAGCTCTAAGATGGTAGAGGGGACATCTCTAATGCAATGTACATTGATGATGAGGAAGAAAGGCAACATCAAAAGTGACTTACTTCCATTATGGCAAGAGTTTCCAAATGAAGATGAACTGCAAGGCCTATCTGGAGTCTTTAAAAAAAGAAGAAGGATAAGACATTAGACGCACCTTCTACTTCAGGTATTTATGTTATTGAGGTTAATACTATTTCTATTAATAATGCATGGGTATTAGATACCGAATGTGGCTCATATATATGTATTGATATGCAGGGCTTAAGGAACAGTAAACAACTCAAGAAAGAAGAGTCAGACCTACATGTTGGCAATGGAGCAAGAGTTGTTGCATTAGCTATAGGAACTTATGTATTGACACTCCCAAGTGGGGTTGTTTTAGAATTAGACAATTGTTATTATGTTCCAGTTTTGATAAAGAATATTATTTATGTTTCTTATTTAAAAAGACAAGGTTTTCATTTGACTATTAATGGCAATGGTTGCTCTATATGGTTGGATGATATTTTTTATGGAACTGACACATTATGTAATGAGATTTACATTCTTGACATGTCTAATTCAATCCTCAATATCAATAATAAAAGACAAAAGATAGGTAACCTAAAACCATCATATTTATGGCATGTCTTGGCCATATAAATGAGAGGCTCATGACTAAGTTACATAAGATTGGTGATTTAGGATCATTTGATTATGAATCATATGACAAATGTGAATCTTGTTTATTAGGAAAGATGGCAAAATCACCTTTTAGTGGAAAGGGTGAATGTGCTAATGGCCTATTGGACCAATGTACATACAGATATAGCCAGAGGTGGTTTTATCTACTTCGTTACTTTCATTGATGATTATTCATGATATGTGTATTTGTATATGATGAGATACATATATGAAGTTTTTGAAAAGTTCAAAGAATTCAGAAATGAAGTAAAGAAACAATTTGGTAAAAGTATTAAAACATTTAGATCAGATTGAGGTGGTGAATACTTAAGCCAAGAGTTTCAAGGTTATCTAAGAGATAATGAGATTTTATCTCAATGGACTCCACCTTATACACCACAACATAATGGTGTGGCTAAAAAGAGAAACTGAACCTTGTTAGACATTGTTAAGTCGATGATAAGCTTTGCAGAACTGCCTAAGTCCTTTTGGGGTCATGCATTAGAGACTTTTGTTTATATATTAAATGAAGTCCCTTTTAAGTCAGTTGAGGTTACTCCATATGAGATATGGACTAATAAGAGACCTATTCTTTCTCACTTAAAAGTATGGGGTTGTCCTGCTTATGTGAGGCGAGCTATGTCAGATAAGTTAGAAGTTAAGTCTGATAAGTGTCTATTTGTTGGATATCCAACATAGTCATTTAGATATCAATTCTACCACACTTTGGAACAAAAGGTATTTGTTTCAAAGCATGTTGTCTTCTTAGAGAGAGTTTCTTCTAAAAGAAGATAATGGGAGCAAGATTGAACTTGATGAAGTTCAAGATACTCAAATAGATGTAGATCAATTGACAGAACCCGAATTTGTTACTCATAGAGATGAAGTAACAACTACACCTTCTGAAACACAAGAACTTCATAGATCAAGCAGGATACACATTGTTCCTGAGAGATATAGATTTCTCATAAGCGAACAAAATGACATATTGCTCATAGAGGATTATAAGCCTACTACTTATGAAGAAGTTCTGAATTGTTCAGAATTTGACAGATGGCTAAAAGCCATGCAGTCAGAGATGGATTCCATATATGAAAACCAAGTATGGACTTTGGTTGACCCACCTAAAGGGATTAAACCCATTGGGTGCAATGGGTCTTCAAGAAAAAGGCCGACATGGAAGGTAATGTAGTTACCTATAAGGCTAGGCTGGTAGCTAAAGGATATCATCAAAGACAAGGTGTTGACTATGATGAAATGTTTTCTCCAGTTGCTATGCTTAAATCCATCAGGATTGTTATATATGCTAATTTAAGCCCCTAGTCGCGTGAGTTGTTAAATCGACTAGACAGTTCAACCAGAGTCTAAATTTGGATTTTGATTGAAAAATAATTAAAATAATAGCAAATAATTATGAAAAATATATAATAAAGTGTTTAAAATATTTAAAGATGTTAAATTAGAGTAAGGAACTAAATTACAAATTTTGAAAAGTTTAGCGGTCAATTAGTAATTTACCAAAATTTTGAGGGTTAACTGGGATAACCACCAATTAATGCATGTAGTGGACATTAAATATATGTGGCGGTTGGCTTAATCAAGTGGCATGCATTAAGTGATCAATTAATGAAAACATATAGATTATGGCTTAGGCGTCCTCATTATTAATTAAGTTTATCTTTTTGCCATTAATCACTCTTTCTTCTTTATCTCCTCACATCTATAATTTTCTATGTTCTCTAAACCAGCCACATTTTCCCTTGAATCTTTCATGGCTAAATCTTGAGTCTAAAAAGAAAAAATGAGAAAGAGAGGGAGAGAGGCATAAATGAGTAGTTTTCATGCATAGTTGATCAAGAGGAAGCTAGAGAAAGTAAAAAGAAAGAAAAAAAAAACTTAAGGTTTGGCTATGGAAGCAAGAAAGTAAAGTTTTAATGATCTCTTTTATGCATTTTAGGAACTCAATTTAACAAGGAGCTAGCTCAAAGGAGCAAGGAAAAAGAGAAAGAGAAGTAGAGAGAAAGAAAAGTAAAAAGAAGAGGTTTGTGCATAACCTAAGGCAATGATCTATGTCTTATTTTTTTAGTTGCATGAGTTGAACATTTGACATGTTAGTGATAAAAATCTTGGAGATGTATGTTTGCTAGACTTAGGATTAATTTTGTTAAAAGTTGAAGATGGTAAATATGTGTGTTCTTTGCTGGAATTGATGAGAAGTGAGTACATAAACTATTATAACTTAAGATATGAAATTCAGATTTGTATGTTCTTTGTTGGGTTTGAAAGATAAGACATAGGGCTTGAACTTTTATTTAGACCATAAAATCCAGATATGTCTATATTAATTTCAACAAAATACATGAATTTCGGACCTAGAATCTGTCCAGGAAATTATGGACAAAATTATTAGTGACTAATCAGTATTAATTTGATCGTATATTTTGATACATAACTCCAAATTTAAGTGATTCAAGTTACATATTAAAGCTAAAATTTAGAAATAAAATTATTAAAAAGACCTTATAATTTAATTCAAATTTTAATAGGACCAAAATTAAGGTCCAAAACAGAGCACGAAATCTGCCAGTGACAGGGCAACATATGACTTGAGGAATATAATGAGTAAAATAATGTGAACCTTGTTATATTATGTAAATAATCTTTTTATTGAGTAATTGTGTAATTGATTGAACATTTATATGCATGAAATGAGTGAATTTAATAACTATGAATTTTAATGACATTGAGTAAGCCCTAGAACACATAACTAGAACTAGACTTAGGATAGTTTGCCATGCCAAGCAGCAGGGAGTATAATTAATTCCATTAATGGTATAATTAATGAAGCAAGAGATGACACTATTATTGAAACCGATGATGACACTATTATTGAAGTCGGTGATGACACTGTTATTAAAGCCAGTGATGATACTATTATCAACACAAGTGATGACACTTATATATGCGCAAATCATATTGCTCAGGTGTCACTCCTAAATGCCTAGATGGAAACTCCGTTATCCTAGACAGTAGTTTATAGGTGTTGTGGGCTATAAAGAAGTGATTGAAAGAAAAGAATCATGAATTGTGATATGGATAATAATGATGATTTGATAAAGTAAAACAAATATGAGATATGCATTTTGCATGAAATAGTTTATTGCTTTATTTATATGTGTCACTAAGCTTAGAACTTAGCATGAGCAGATTTAGTGAAAAATAAGAAGACGATAGTAAATAAAGATAGCGGTGGCTTGATCCAGTAGAACAACTTGTATCAAATACTATGGGTCACACAACTGTTGTATTTATGGTTTGAAAATTATTTTATAGTAATTGTAAAATAAACAATACGTTTTGTAAATAACATATTATATAAAATGTATTTTGTCTTTCTTGTTATGATTTCTTTTACATTATAAAGTAAATAAAGAAAAAAAATATATATACAAGTGTCTTTTATTTATACATATATATGAAATGATATTTTTAATCGATGAAGTTAGCATAACACTCTCTTATCCGGGCACGTATTGCTAGGGTAAGGGGGTGTTATAGTTTTTGGTATTAGAGCTCGGTTTGGGCGGTTTTTGAATTTTAAAATGGTTTTCAAAAATAATTATGACATGTGTGTACCCACAATTAAGTGTTAAAGTTATTGCTTACTAATTGAGACTGTTACTTTATAATATAGGTAGAGTATGGTTTTAGGGTCACGACACATTATGGCCGAATGAGGAGAAATTAATGAGCCTATTGAAATAGAGGCTTCACCACGACCAAGTCACCGTTAAGCTACTGTATCTAGATCTGGTGCTAGCGCATCATAGAGGCAGTATGTTATTGGCACATAAAAAACATAGCTTATGAGGAACATGATATATTTGCTACAAAGAGCATCATAACCAACCTCGCCTGTGTTACAGTTTGAGAGACTGAGGAAGTTATAGGCCTCCGATTTCTATAGTAAAAGGGAAGATGACCCCTCCGTGGCATAGTTTTGGTTAGAATGAGCAGAGAGAGTCTTTGTATAGATCTGGTGTTAGCACATCACAACTGCATTGCATAGACGAGCATAAATATGAATATGCAGTGTCTTTGTTACAGGATCATGCATATGACTAGTGGCGATCTGAGTCATAGAGCACAGAGGCACCTGATCCCATGACTTGGGAATTCTTTCTAGAGAAATTCAATGGGCAATATATTCCTCCTATCTACACAAATGACAATAAAAGAGAGTTTTTGACGTTAAATCAAAAGAGCATGTCAGTAACATAATATGAGAGAGAATTCACACATCTCTGCAAGTATGCTGGTGGCATTGTGTCTACAAAGGCTGATAAATACCGACGATTTGAAGATGGATTGAGAGACCCAATCAAGTTGCAAGTTTCATCCTTACGCCAATGAGTTTTCCTAGTTTGATAGCATCTGCCAAAACAGTTGAGAGAGTTCTAATGGCACAACAGTCATCACAAGATAGAGGGTTCAGGAGACCCATGCCACACCTGAGTGGAGTACAATTGAGTGGCAAGAGAGCTAGACCTTTCAGTGGCCAATTTCAAGCAGGGGTTCCAACAGGCCTTCTTTTTTCAGATGGGGACAACCCATGAGATCTGTCTCTTTAGCAGCCAATGCATCGACACAGACACCATATAGATCTCTACCTCTGCTAGAAAGTCAGCATTGTGGTCGTTCTCATCCAGGAGAGTATTGGTGGATGATAGGAGCGTGTTTGAGATGTTGCTTCAAAGATCATATGAGAAGGGATTATCTTCTATTACAACATGGCAGAGGTTTGGAGAGCACTGAGTAGATATAGATGCAGGCTTCTGGGCAAGGTAGAGGCTGAGGTCAGAGGCAAGGCAAAGAAGGCCGATCAGGGCCCAGTCAGTTTAGATCAGAGACGGTTGAGAGGTCAGAAGGTAGTAAAGCTGATCCACCAGGGCATAAGTCATGCGAGGCCGAGAGGAGCAAGATGCACTTGATGTCTTAATTGGTATATTCCTTCTCTTTGGCTTTAATATATGTGCATTGATAGATCCGGGGTTAATGCATTCATACATGTGCACACCACGACCAGTTCGAAAGGGTTTAGAACCACAAACTTTAGAATTTGAGATTATTGTGACTAACCCATTAGGGCATAGTGTGAGGGTTAGCAAGGTGTTTAGGGGTTGCCCTATTGAAATTCAAGTTAGGCAATTCCCAGCAGACTTGATAGAGTTGCCATTCTATGAGTTCGATGTGATCTTAGGAATGGATTAGTTGGCTCATTATAGAGTGGAAGTGGATTATGGAAGGAAACAAATGATCATCATAATTCTAGAGCAAGATGTGATAGTGGTGATGGGTGAGAATAGAGGATATCCAGACAATGTGATATCAGTGTTGAAATCTCAAAAAATCATTAGTAAGGGGTGCGAAGCATGCTTAGCATATGTGGTGGATATAGAAAAAGAAAGTTCGAAGTTAGTGGATATTCCTACTGTTAGTGAGTTTCCTGATGTGTGTTCAGAGGAGTTGCCAGGATTATTGCTAGATAGAGAAATCGAGTTTGCTATTAATTTGGTACCCGACACCATTCCTATTTCCATTACACCATATAGGATGACATTAGCAGAGTTGAAAGAGCTGAAGATACAGTTATAGGAATTGTTAGATAAGGGATTTATATGACCCTGTGTATCACCGTGGGGTGCTCCAGTATTATTTGTAAAGAAGAAATATGGCACCTTACGTCTCTGCATCGATTATAGGCAGCTTAATAAGGTGACTATTAAGAATAAGTACCTGCTACCCAGAATTGATGACTTATTTGATTAGTTGAAGGGTGTAGCCATATTTTCAAAGATAGATCTTCAATCAGGCTATCATCAACTGAAGATCAAAGAGTCAGATGTACCTAAGATGACATTCAGGACTTGTTATGGTCATTATGAGTTCCTAGTTATGCCCTTTGGATTGACAAATGTACCAAAAACTTTTATGGACCTGATGAACTGAGTGTTCAAGCCATATCTTGATCAATTTGTAGTGGCGTTTATTAATGGCATTCTTTTTTACTCTAGAGACCGAGTAAAACATGATCAACATCTTAGAATAGTACTACAAACACTGAGGGAGAAGTAGTTGTATTCAAAGTTATCAAAGTGTGAGTTTTGGCTTGAAGCAATCAGTTTTCTGGGTGATGTAGGTTCAGCAGAAGGTATTCGAGTTGACCTAGTAAAATTGAAGTTATTCTTAATTGGAAACCACCTCGAAATGTGATAGAAGTGATAAGTTTTCTTGGATTAGCTAAATATTATAAGAGGTTCGTGAAGGGATTTTCATCCTTAGCGACTACGTTGACATGACTGCTATGAAAAGAGGTCCATTTTGAGTGGATAGATAGATGTCAAGCAAGCTTTGATCGACTGAAGGCAATGTTGACTGAAGCACCAGTTTTGACTTGGCCTACTCCAGAAAAAGACTTTATTGTGTATAGTGATGCTAGTCATAATGGTCTAGGTTGTGTTCTTATGCAAAAGGGAAAAGTAGTTGCATATGCCTCCAGACAGCTTAAGCCTCATGAGCTTAACTATCCGAAGCATGATTTAAAGCTTGCAGCAATAGTCTTTGCTCTCAAGATTTGGAGACATCATTTGTATGGGGAAAGATGTTATATCTATATAGATCAAAAACATTTTAAGTACCTTCCCTCACAGAAAGAGTTGAATCTGAGACAATGAGATGGTTAGAGTTGATTAAAGATTATGACAGTGTGATTGACTACCAGCCAGGCAAAGCTAATATGGTTGCAGATGTACTAAGCAGGAAAATTTTAGCTGAGATACGAGTGGAATCCACATTGATGCAGAGAATTAACGATGCTCAGAAGCAAGATGAGAAGTTAGTAAAGATAGCTGAGGTAGTAAAAAAGGGAGAAAAGCCTAAGTTTTTGCAGATGGAATATGGCACAATATACTTCAAGAATATGATTTATGTGCCAAGTATGAAAGATTTGAAGATAGATATTTTAAAAGAAGCACGTGAAATGGTATATACCATGCATCCAGGCGGGAACAAAATGTACCAAGATTTGAAAATAGAATATTGGTGGCTAGGGATGAAGAAAGATATCACTGAGTATGTTGCTAAGTGTCTAACTTGTCAACACGTAAAAGCAGAACATCAATTACCCATGGGATTGTTGCAACCAATACCGATTCTAGAGGGGAAGTGGGAAAGAATTACGATGGATTTTTTGACTGGTTTACCGATGACTCAAAGGAAGCATTATGCATGTGGGTGATAGTGGATCGACTGACTAAGTCAGCACATTTCCTACTAGTCAGAATGGACTACTCATTGAACAAGCTAGCTGAAATTTATGTAATTGAGATAGTGAGGTTGCATGGAATTGCAATGTCCATCATATCTGATAGAGATCCCAGGTTTACATCACAGTTCTGGAAAAGTCTATAGTAGGCTTTGGGAACTTGAATTAATTTCAGTACGACTTTCCACCCACAAACAGATGGACAATCAGAACAGATTATCCAATTATTAGAAGATATGATGAGAAGCTGTGTGCTTGAATTTGAGGGAAGTTGGGATTGATATCTACCTCTTATGGAGTTTGCTTACAACAACAGCCATCAGATGAGCATAGACATGACTCCATATGAGGCATTGTATGGAAGAAAATGCAGGACACCAGTTTGTTGGACCGAGTGGAATGAGAAAAATTTCATTGGGCCTGAGATAGTTCAACAGGCCGAGGAGAAAGTTAAAGTGATCAAAGAAAGATTGAAAGTAGTTCAAGATAGACAGAAATCATATGCTGACCTTAAGAGGCGAGATATAGAGTATGCAGTGGGAGATAAAGTGTTTCTCAAGGTTTCACCTTGAAGAAAGTATTGAGATTCGGTAAAAAGGAAAAGTTAAGTTCGAGGTTCATTGGTCCTTATGAGATTTTGTAAAGAATCGGACCAGTGGCATATCGGCTAGCACTTCCATTAGAGTTGGATAAAATCCATAATGTTTTTCATGTGTCGATGTTAAGGAGATATAGATCAGACCCAACTCATATTGTTCCAACTGATGAGATAGAAGTACAAACCGACTTGACATACAAAGAGGAACTGGTTGCTATATTAGCACGTGAAGAAAAAGTTTTATGAAACAAGAACGTTCCATTAGTTAAAGTGCTATGGCGGAATCATGCTACTGAAGAAGCCACATGGGCAAGCAAAGAGATGACGAAAAAGCAATATCCTCAATTGTTCAACAAAGAATGAACAAGTAAAATTTTGAGGATGAAATTTATTTTAAGGGGGAGAGGATGTCATATTCGCTAATTTAGGCTCTTAGTTGCATGAGTTGTTAAATCGACTAAATGGTTCGACTGAAGTCTAAATTTGGACTTTGATTGAAAAGAATGGTGATGTGGGCGGGGCTTTCCGAGGAATACAAATAACCTCCAGTTTTTTTTCAGATTTGGAGACGAGGATCCCCGCTAAGCATCCATGGCTGAATGGTTAAAGTGCCTAACTCATAATTGGTGAATTCGTAGGTTCAATTCTTACTGGATGCACGCCAATGGGACCTTCCAATAAGTCTATTAGAATTGGCTCTGTATCAATGGAATCTCAGTTACAGTAATGTTGATCATTTAGTCGGCGTCAAGGACATTTGGAATTTCAGCGTTGATGAAACTTGAGAAATTCTTCCAGTAGTATCAGCCATTTATTCCACTTCCCTCCACATTGGTCATGCTAGAGACATAAATAGTCATAGGTAATTATGAGAGGGTCGAACTCTTCTTTGGTGTCAAGGTAATAGCTATGTGCGCGGCAGCACCAACTATGAGAAATCCACCAATCCACATGTGATGTGTACAAGATGTGGAGAAGAAGTTGTGATACTGGGCTATCCGATATATCTTTATGATCTTATCTATCTAGATTAATCAGAATTTTTTTGACTAAAATTGAAGTGAATTAAAAAATTGAAATCAGATACATATTTAAATAATAGCAAATAATTATGAAAAATATCTAATAAAGTGTTTAAAATATTTAAAGATATTAAATTACAATAAGAGACTAAATTGAAAATTTTGAAAAGTTTAGCGGTCAATTTGCAATTTTCCAAAAATTTGAGGATTAATTGGGATAACCACCAATTAAATGCATGAAGTGGGACATTAAATATTTACCATATGTGATGGTTGGCTTAACCAAGTGGCATGCAAGTGATCAATTAATGAAAACATTTAGATTATGGTTTAGGTGTCCCCATTATTAATTAAGTTTGTCTTTTTGCAATTAATTACTCTTTCTTCCTTATCTCATCACATCTAAAATTTTCTATGTTCTCTAAACCAGCCGTGTTTTCCCTTGAATCTTCCATGGCTAAATCTTGAGTCTAAGAAGAAAAAGTGAGAAAGAGAGGGAGAGAGGCATGGATGAGTAGTTTTCATGCATAGTTGATTAAGAAAAAGCTAAAGAAAGTAAAAAAAAAAAAAAAAGAAAAAGAAAACCTTAAGATTTGGCTATGGAAGCAAGGAAGTAAAGTTTTAATGATCTCTTTTATGTATTTTAGGAACTCAATTTGGCAAGAAGGTAGCTCAAAGAAGAAAAGGAAAAGAGAAAGAGAAGTAGAAAGAAAGAAAAGTAAAAAAAAGAGGTTCGTGCAGAAAGATAAGGAGCTAGCCCAGACCATGAACCAATAAGGGGGTTGAATTGGTTAGCAAGTAAAAATATTTGCTTAACTTGAAAGTGCATAATAAATTAAATAGAGTAAGAAAGGATAGATATCACACAACCAACCTATTCTATAAAACTATTTAAGAAGGAACTTTTGACATCCATTTGAAAAAGTTTAAAATTCATATGACATGCAAATGCTAAAAGTATTCTTATGGCTTCTAATCCAGCTATTGGAGCGTAGGTTTCATCATAATCTATACCTTCTTATTGATTATAACCCTTTGTAATCAACCTAGCTTTATTCCTAGTTATTGAACCTTGTTCATCTAACTTATTTCTAAACACCCATTTACTACCAATGATTTGATGGTCTTTGGGTATAGGAACCATGGTCCGTATCTTAGTTTTCTCGAATTGGTTGAGTTCCTCTTGCATAGCAATCACCCAAATTTCATCATTAATAGCCTCATCAATATTTTTAGGCTCAATTTGAGAGAGAAAAATAAGGTTAGAATCTAAGAGTTTGAGATGAGATCTAGTACTTACACCGTTAGTAGGATCACCAATGATTTGTTCCTAGGGGTGATTCTTTGTCATTTTCCATTCCTTTGGAAGTTCTTGGTTGTCTTGGTCTTGAGCTTGAGGTAGAGATACATCTTGTTGTCATTTCTCTTGATCATCTTCATCTTTCTCATGATCAATATCAAGCTTCTCCATTGTACCTACAATGTCATCAAGAACACTACCTTTCACAAGATCAAGCTTACTAGATTCACCAAAAACAACATTCATAGACTCTTCAACAACTAAAGATCTTTTATTAAAAACTCTATAAGCTTTGCTAATTGTAGAGTATCCTAAGAAGATTCCAACATCGGATTTAGAGGCAAATGTTTTAGGGTTGTCCTTAGTGTTTAATATAAAACATTTGCATCCAAATACTCTAAAGTATGATATCATGGGTTTTCTTCCATTCCATAGCTCAAAAGAAGTTTTGTTTAAAAGTGGTCTTTTAAAAACTCAATTTGAAATTAACATTCAGTATTTGTGGCTTCGGCCCAAAAGTAGGTTGGTAAACTATATTCATTGAGTATAGTTCGAGCCATTTCAATTAAGGTTCAATTTTTCCTTTCTACTACCCCATTTTGTTGAGGTGTCGTAGGAGTTGAAAATTGTGTGAAATACCATATTCTAAGCAAAAGATTTCATTTTCAAATTCTTTGCCATGATCACTTCTTATTTTATAAATAAAATACTTTTTTTCATGTTGAACCTTTTTAGCAAAATTTTTGAAAGATTCGGAAGCATCACTCTTTTGAGCTAAGAAAATTACCCAAGTAAATCTAGAGTAATCATCAACAATGACAAAAGCATAGTGTTTAGCTCCTAAACTAGAAACTCTAGTAAGTCCAAAAAGATCTAAATGCAAAAGTTGTAAAGGCTTAAAAGTACTTGCTACATTTTTGGATTTGAAGGATGACATGTGTTGTTTTCCTTTGCTAAGCAAGGTTCACATGTCTTATCCTTTTCAAATTTGACTTTTGGAAGTCCACTTACTAGTTCTCCTTTGCTAAGGCTTTGAATTAATTCCATGCTTGCATGACCAAGCCTTCTATCCCATAGCCAAGATTCATCACTAATAGTCATAAGACACTTAGAGGAAAGGTTAGAAATTTTGTGTAAGTCTATTATGTAGGTATTGACATCTCTATCTTCCTTGAATATCTCTTGGACACATAAAGAGGCTACAAGACATTCATTTGAGGTAAAGATAACTTGGTTCCCCTTATCACTTAATTGACTTACACTTAACAAATTATGTTTCAAACTGTCAACAAGCAAAACATCTTCAATAAAAGTAGTATTATTAATACCAATATAATCAATGTCAATTATCTTACCCTTAGCATTGTTCCCAAAGGTTATCTTACCACTATCAATTCTTTTGATGTGATTGATGGTTTCTTTATTCCCAGTCATATGCCTTGAGCATCCACTATCCATAAGCCAAACATTTTCCTTTAAAGTGGACTTGAGGCATACCTATAAAATTATAATTCAAGTTTGGTTTTTAGATACCCAAATGAACATGGGTCCTTGGGGGTTAGCACTTGAAGGTTCCCAATGAGCCTTCCTTATCCAACAATGTTTGTTGATATGACCGAATTTCATACAATAATTACATTGCTTAGCTCTAAACATATTTTTTGGTTTTGACATGCTTTTTGGTCTCAACATTCTTTTAGAAGGTGTTTGTATGTAATGACATACACATGCATGATGAATAGATGCTTTCCTAGGTGCATGTCTCTTATACATGAAAACATGATTGGCCTTTTGAGGTTTCCCTCTTAAGCCATATGACCTTTGACCATTCTTCTTATGAATATAAGGTTTTGTGTGTATTATGCTATTAGCCTTTGGGGCTATTACCTCAATTGTAGATGTTTGTGATACACTAGACTTAATAAATGTAGTCTTGTGAGATGAGGATGATGTTTCATTAAATCCTAGACCATGTCTTATTAAAGGCGGTCTTTAAGAAACTATGAGAGTATCTAAAATCTCTTTGCCTTTATGAAACCTTGAAATAGAGTTTCTAAGTTCCTCAACTTCAATTTTCAAAATATTGTTTTCTTAAAGCAAATTTTCAAAATATTGTTTTCTTAAAGCAAACCTCTATTCTTGTGTTTTTTCAATGGCTCACACAAAAACCAAATCCTTGTGTTTTATGGCTCATATAATAAACCCTTACAAGTGTTTAACTCTTAATCTGAAATATCCAAACTCGCTTTTAAGTAATTGGTTATAATGAAAAACACTCAACAACCTACAATGCTCTGAAATAATGAGCAATTAGGTTTTTGCAATGAATAGAGGTTTGTTTTGAAAAAATTATTAATGCACAAGGCTACAACAAGATTAATAATTCAAAGTAATTATTGTTCTTCTTGTTGGGATTCATAAATGACTTGCATTTATACTCCATCTATGAATTATAGCGGTTTAGGTGCATTTAATGAGAAAATAGCTATTGAACCAACTCTTAATTTCGCACCTGACATGTTTCTCTATCCTCCTTCATGGGTGTGAATATATGTGTCATGGTCGTGAATGTTCTTCCAAACTGTGGTCTAAGTGGTGACTCTGGTCGTGAAACTCTCTAGAAGAATTGGAGGTACTTGATCACGGGTGTGACTAATAATTTCACGGACGTTAATATTCTTCCAAGCCGTGGTCCAAGTGGTGACACTGGCTGTGACGCTCTTTGGAAGAATTTGACATATTTTGGTGACGGGTGTGACTATCTTTCACGGGCATGATTGCTTGATCATTGACGGTTGGTTTGATCTTTCATGGCCGTAAACTTTGAATGTTGGAGAGTTGGTGCTAAGTTATATTCACGGGCAGGACATAAATAGTCACTAGCGTGACTTTGCTATGTCTTTGATTTTAATTTTCAAAATTTGTCTTTCAATCTTGCATCATGTTCTAAGCAAGACATATGTAACACCCCCTCACCCCAGCAGCTCGTGCTGAATGAAGGTGTGCTACACTGACTTCATCGATTAAAATATCATTTTAAAATTTCTATTTTTTTCTTTATTTACTATTTATTTACTTTGTAGTATAGAAAGAAATCATAACATAAAAGATAAATTACATTTTTATATCATAATATGTTCTTTACAAAACATACTATTTGTTTTACAAATACTACAAAATAAAATTTACAAGATAATATACAAAAGTTGTGAACCCACGATGTGTGCAACAAGCTACTTTACTGGATTAGGTCACTGCTGTCTTTATCTACTATCTTATATTTATTCTTTACTAAATCTGCGTGAGAAAACTCCCACGCTAAGCTCTTGGCTTAGTGGTGCATATAAATAAGACAATAAACTATTTTATGCAATCATGTATTATCATATATCAACTCATACTTAATCATATTCTCATGCAAATCATGGTATTCTAGCATGTATAGGCATCAAATTATATTAAATTATCTAATACTTATTTATTTTATTAAAATATCATTACATAACCCATCATAATTAACCATGTTACAATTCCTAATTCCATTTTTACTTTCCATAACTTCTTTATTTACTATAACCTTTTTATTTATAACCAAGATACTCAACCATCTATTAATGCATGTCAAAAATCATACTCAATCATTTTTATTCCATGCAACTTACATTTCCTAAATTTTATTCTTTTATATCTTAGGTTTATTTTACTTTATCAAATCATTATTATTCATAGCTTGTTATTGCCCATAACACCTATGAACCACTGACTAGGATAATGCAGTTGCCATTCAGACACTTAGGAGTGCCACCCGGACAATATGATGTGCGCATATAAGTGTCATCACCGGCGTAGATAACCATGCCAAATTCGGCGTAGATAATCGTACCATTACTGGCGTAGATAATAATGCCATCCCAGCGTAGATAACAGTGCCACTACCGGCATAAATAATAATGTCATCCTAGCATAGATAACAGTGCCATTACCGGCTTTAATAATCATACCATTAATGGTTTTTATTTTCATCATACTCCCCCCTGCTTGGCATGCCAAACTATCCTAAGTTGGTTCTAGTTAGGTGTTCTAGGGCTTATACAATCTCATTAAAATTCATAATAATTATATTCAAACTTTTCATGGATATAATGTCTCACAATAATCACATGATCACTCAATTAAAATAATATTTGCATAATATAACAAACTTCTCATCATTTTACTCATTTCATTCCTCAACTCATACGCTGCCCTGTCGCTGGCAGATTCTGTTCTATATTTTTGACCTTAATTTGATCCTATTACGTTCTGAATTTAGTTACATGATCTTCTTAATAGTTTTAGGTCTGGATCTTAGCTTTAATACTCAACTTGAAGCACTTAATTCTGAGTTCTGTATCAAAAGATATGATAAAACTAACACTGACTGGTCACTAATAATTCTGCCCAAAATTTTCTGGACACATTATATGTCCGAGCTTTATGAATTTTTCTGGACAATTACAAATATATTCAAGTTTTATGATCTAAATGAAAGTTATAGCACTATGCCTTAACTTTCAAATCCACTAAACAACATGCAAAATTGAGTTCCATAAATCAAGTTATAACAGTTTAAGTGCACACTGCTTATCAATTTCCAACAAGAAATATACAAGATAATCACATTCAATTTTTACCAAATTAAATCCTAAGTCTAGAAAACATGCATCCCCAAGATTTTCATCACAAAATAATATAAATTCAGAATCATCAGCATGCCAAATAATTAAATTATGCAAATAAAAAGAATTAAAATAGGCTATTGCCTTAGGCTATGCACAAACCTCTCTTTTTCTCTTTTCTTTCCCTTTACTTCTCTTTTTCCTTTCCTTTGCTCCTTTGATCTAGCTCCTTGTCAATTTGAATTCCTAAAATTTATAATCAGATTATTAAAACTTCATAAACCCTAATCTCTCTCTTTTTCCTTACTCTCTTAAGCTTCCTTGAGCATGAAGATGAAAGTTTCCCTTACTTTTTCTCTCTTTTCTCACTTTCTTTCACCAAAACTAAGCTTTAGCTATGGAGGATTTTATGGAAACGTGGGCTGACTTAGGAAGGCAGAATTTTTCTCAATGAAAATGTATAAGGAATATGAAGAAACAATCAAGAAGAAGATGACAAAAGTCATTAAGATGGGGGACACCTAAGCCACATTTCAGAAACCTTCATTAATGCCTCATTCATGCACATCACTTGGCTAATTGTTGTATGCCATTTGGTGTGTGGTGCTTCAAGAAACGTGAGGAAGCAGAATAATTAAGAGAATAAAGACAACTCCATAATTATGGGACACCTAAGCATATTCTAGATATTTTAATTAATTTCCAATTCATGCATGTCAATTGTCCCCTTAATGTATGCCACTTGGTGTGGCCAGCCCCTTCCCATGTGTTTAATGTCCCAATCATTCATTTAATTGATGGTTATTCCAATAAATCCTCAAATTTTTAGTAAATTGCAAATTGACCTCTAAACTTTTCAAAATTTGCAATTTAATCCTTTATCAAAATTTGCAATTTAGTCCTTTATCAAAATTTAACATCTTAAAATATTTTGAACAATTTATTAGATATTTTCCATACTTAATTGCCATTATTTTCATTATTTTTTGATAAAAATCCAAATTTAGACTTCGGTCAAACTGACGAGTCGATTTAACAACTCGCGTGACTTAGGTCTAAATTAGCAGATATGACAATATATCCTGTTTAACACACTTAGAACAAACATTGCTAAATATATTATTGTTATTTTATTTGTTATCATAAAAATGATGGAAATACCCCTCAAGATTCAACACCTATGAATTGACATAAATCTGAATTTGTTTAATGAAGTCCTTGGTATGTAACACAACATGAAGGAATTCACTATGAGATCATGATGATGAGATTCTTATCATGTATAATTGTGTTTATACCTGAATGATCCCTAGTCATAGGATTAATAAGACGGGACATTGTTAATACGGATATACTGACACATGTTATACTTCTTAACTAGGTCAAGCAGCTGATCTCACAGAGCTGAAGACATGAGATGTTTAGAATTAACATGTGGATGCTGGAGAATGAGTAAAATGGTCTTGGATAAGATCCAAAATATGAAAGAATTATTTCAGGATGGATCACGATGAGATCGCAAGGAAAATTTGTTCGGGAGGGTCACGGGCCAGAGCGGGCTAGACAGGCTGCTGGCTTGCCTAGCAGCAGCCCGCAGCAGGCCCAGCGCACTGCTGCCTCCCACCTTTTGGCCAACGATAGATTTTGGCCTTAATTAGGCCAATTATGGCCAATTACTATTCATTCATTTCCCTTTTCTCCATTTTTGACTTTTCATATTTTCTTTGAATTTGATTGAAATAGAAAAGACATCAAATGGAAGAAAATAGATATGAAAATATTTTTTTTATGAAAAAAATATTTTTAAGACAACAAAATTCTCTCAAGAACACTTTCAAAGCTAGCACTTTGAATTTGTTCAAACCATTGGGAAAAAATATTTTTAAGACAACAAAATTCTCTTAAGAACACTTTCAAAGCTAGCACTTTGAATTTGTTCAAACCATTTCTCTTGATAGTTTCTTCTTCATTCTTTACGTGGATTATTATTAGAGACATCATAGTGTGGATTGTTGTGATTTTCTACAACCCAACAAAGTAAAAATTTGAAGAACAAATAAGAAATTACAAGGTATAATATTTAACATTTATATTTATACAAATTAGTTTTAATGGTGCAAGTATGATCTTTTATTTTGGATTTTAAAAATTTTATTTTTTCGCTGCATTTATGAAAATGATTCATTCTTCAAAACTCAACATTGGTATCAGAGACTCCTTATATCCATTAAAATTAATTTTAATTGAAAGGGCAATGGGATTGCATGTTTTTGGATCAATAGGTTTTGAAAAATTGGAATTAATTTGTAAAATATTTTTATGCATTTTTCTTTCTCTAATCTGATCATGAGATGATTAAAAATGATTATTTTGATTGAAAAATGATTTGAATATGATTCAAATAATTAATTTTGGATTTATTTCAAAAATTCCTAAAATTGCATTGTTTATGAATATGTGTTGTTGTTTGGCTTAATTCATGGGGCTGGTTAAATTGTTTTGTAATTTAATTATGAAAAAATTATTTAGACATATTGAGAATATATTTATGCCTCTGGAAGTGTCCAATAATTAATTAAAAATTATTTTAATTAATTTTTCAAACAAGCACAAAAACGGGACTGTTTAAGCATACCCGACGGGACTGTTTTATTTGATTTTTTTGTGTGTTTGTTTTACTTTCAGCCCATTAAAATAATTTTTATGTGATTAAAAATATGTTATTTTTATGTTAGATGCATGTCAAAATTATTTTGCAAGCATTTGAAATTTGAAAAATTATAGATATCGAATTAGTCATTTTGAGCGTCTAAGTATGTTGGTTCGTTTGTCTTAGTAATTTTGGTTTGTGCCAAAATTATTTTAATGAACTTGAGCTGCCTAAAGATGATAAAAATGATGATTTTATGTTCTAGAAATTTTTAGAATTTTTGGAAATTGATTTTGAATTAATTTAAGTTGTGCAATTGTAATTCTAATATGACTCGAAATTGGTATGTATATTAAACTTAAATTGTTTAATTTTAACATCATAAAATTTTGATTTTAAGGAGAATTAATTTCATTAAGCATGCTTGACATTTTAATAATACAAGAAATAAAATTTACAATTTCAATTTCATAATTCACATTTGTTTCTGTTATTTATTGAATAGCCCACGACATCTTAGATCGAAACAAAAACATTGGATACAGGGTTTCTGCTCTCCGGCAGTATACTCGGTGCCTACATAATTGTTTTTTATAACTCGGTGTTTAACGCCTACATTTTCAATAACAACTCAGCACCTTTTTGGTGCCTAGGTAAATTCGAACTTAGCACTATTTCTTAGTGCTTACGTAATTTCAACTCAGTACTATTTCTTAGTGCCTATTTAAATTAAATCTCTGCACTATTATTTTTAGTGCCTACATTTGTACCCTTTTATTGGTATGCCAACTTATCCTAATTTCTAGTTCTCGACTAGATGTTATAGGCCTTAATTATATTTGTTACCTTTATTATTATTTACATAATTTATGTAGGTAACATTAATATAAATTTCACCTAAATGCAATAATTCCCATTAAATATTTTACAATCTCAAACTTGCCCATTTAATCATTATAACTATAAGAAAAGTCAATTAATATATTTTCTATCACAAAATTTCACAATCAACACATTTTTTTACAAACTATCCTATTCTGGACAGCATTTCTGGCTTATGTTTCTCTGTATTTTTCGTCCATTTTTAGATGGAAATTGAATAAGTGGTAAACTAAAAAAATGTAGTACATGTCTTATCTTTAAGTTTCAACTGGAATCACATTAAAATGAATTTTTAGCAAATGTTATGAATTTTTGCTTAAACTACGTTCACTGCAATCTGCCCAGTATTTTACTAGATAGAATTCTGCCTTATATTTCTTTGTCATTTTTATCCATTTTTAGATAGAATTTGGACAAGTGATCAACTAGACAAATGTAGGTACATATCTTATCTTTAATTGACAACTAGAATTACATTAAAAAGAAGTTTTTTACAAAAGTTATGAATTTCCTTCTAACATATGCTCACTGCAATCTGCCCAGTTTTTTTTTTCTGGACAGATTTCTAGTTCAACGTTTGAGTCTGTTTTTCACCTAATTTTAGGCATATTCAGGTCTAATGGTTTGAATGAAAGTTGAAGCCCTGTGTCTTAGCTTTCCAACACCAACAAGAATCACTCAAAAATGATTTCCAGAAGTTAAGTTATGATCAAAACACTGCACACTATTCATAAGACGAATTTTAGAGCACATGAATTAAATCATACAATTTCCATTTTCATGCATCAACCTCATATTCTAGTTTTTATTTTCATATTCATGGCATCATTTAATCACCACTTAATTTCTCAATCAAATATCCAGAATTTCATACACATCACAAAATCAAAATCAATATTTTTATACATTGAATTTTTGCTAAGTGTACATACCTCAAAACTTTCACTTCTTTTTAGTTTTATCTTCTTCCTAGCTAGCTTTCTCTTTCCCCTTACTTCCTCTTTGATTTTGGTTCAAAGTTTGTTCATTTCCTTGTACTAGCAACACATTTTACACTAATCAAACACTAATCACCCTAATCCACCCATAATCACCATTAACATATTAATAACCCTAAATTACTAACTTTAATGGCAACTAACCCCAAAATCAAAGAAAAGAGAACAAGAAAAGTGAGAAGATGGAAAATCTAAACTCACCTTCTTATGATCTTTAAAATGACCCAAGTCTTCTTTCTTTTTTTCTCTTCCTTTCTTCCTTCCTTTTCCTTGGTTTTGCTCACTTTGCTTCACTTCTTTGATGATCTTGCCGTAATCCCACTTTTTTTCATCTAATCTTAGCTTTAATTGAAGAACAAAAAGAAGAACATTAAGGGAGGAGAAGAGTCACAGAAAAAGAGAGAAAATGTAACATCCTTGACCTTCTCCACATGCATTTCATTGAACATAAGCATCTTGCATATAATTCAATTGAACACGTGTATTTCATACATATTTTCGTAGGAACAAGTTTATGACACACACTAGCTACGTGTCCTAGTATTTGGCACTTGTATTGAGTCGCACTTGTGTAATTATAACCTAAATAAGGATAACAAAGTATTAGAAATGAATTGAATAAGGTGACTAAATTAAAGTAAGCAAAATGATTAGATTAAGATTAGTAAACATTTACATTGTTAATTTAGTTAAATCGGGCCAAATGATTAAGTTGTACTATTGTGTCAATTAGTCAAATTAAATATATATGTAAATAATAATAATAATAATATAAATAAAATGAAAATGAAAATGAAACAAAAGAGAAATAAAAGAGAAGAGAAGAGAAAAGAGAAGAGAAAGGAGAAAAGAGATGAGAAAAAGATAAAAAGACAAAAAAACAAAAAGTTAGCTTTATCTTCCCATTTCTGCCTTCTTCTTTAGCCCGACTTCTTCTTCATTTTCCTCCATTTCAGAATTCCATTCTTCCTTGTTTCACTTAGTTTTTAAAGCTAATTGATCCCTTGCAAGGTCGTGCTTGGTAAGTAATCAATTCTTATTGCTATAGGGTTGATTTGAGTTGCTTAGGTTCAATATTAGGCACTGAATGGCACCCCAATTTTGATGTTAATAGAAATTGATTATGGAATAGTGTAAAACACAAACGATATTCCTTTATGTCTTAGAGTTATGGATATATAAACAGTTTTGCAAGATGTTATGTATAGGAAGAGATATGCTCTCTTTACTGAAACTGGTCAGGGTGTGCACCCTAACCAAGTTAGCTACAGTGTGCTTTGATTTCGAATATGTTAAAGCCATTATTTGAAGTATCTCAAAACATACAACTTGTAGGTATATGTGTGTTGTATCTGTATACCAAAGTTCAGGATCATAGGGATTTTAAATGTTGCATTATGAGGAATGGAACCATGACTGTTCCATGGTTTGAACTGCCTACTGAGTGCCCCGAGCAGATCTAGAAACTTGTTTTGCTACTTAGAGCTAGATTCTGTATATGATCAAAATAGAAAAGTTATAGGTATATGTCTTAGATAAAGTTTGGTACTAATTGCAGCTTAAGTGGTTATGTATAGACTAAGTTATAGCCTTTGGAAGTCATACTGGTCCGGAAGCCAATTCTATTCTGAACCAGTAAAATATTTGTTATATTTTGAAGACCATAGAGACATAATTGATAAAAGTTGTAACATGAAAATGTTCCATATGAACCCATATAAGTTTCTGTAAAGTTTCATTAAAATAGAACTTATAGATTATAATTTATGATGAACCCAAATGAGTACCCTGAAACTGCCTAAAGGCAGAAAACAAGGCAGAAAATAGAACACACTTAGAAATTCCAGAAAATATTGTACAATGATGGTCTGAACTTTTAATATGTTCTATTATTATATGTTATTTGTAATTAGGAATAAGAATCAGATTAATTGGTCAAGTATAGAAAAAGTTATAGGCTAAACAGTCCCATAAGGTCACACTGCCACATAGGAAAAATCTTAACTATTGACATGAACAATGTATATTAATTTGTTTAAGCCACATTAAGTCTCCCTAATCATGAGTTAATCGATTATGTTTTCATATTAGACTCACAACATATTGGAGACCCACAAGGAGCGGATAGATAATAAGTTTGGGGTCAGAATCAAAGGAGAATGATGAGTCTAATTATCGATTGAATTCTTTAGTGCAAATGAATGTTGCTTGCAATGTGATTCATATCATTATCATGATTTGTCCTTGATAATATAATGATGGATAATTTGTGACATTGTGGTACATATAAATGGTATACCTGTGGTATATTTGAAGTATATGTTTGACATATGTGATATATATACATGGTATATGTATAGTATATGCAAGGTATATTTGTGGCACATGAGGTATATATGTGGTATATGTATATTATATGTGATAAGATACAATGGTCGATGAATGCTTAAATAAAGTGCATATGCATATGGACTAAAAAGGCGTTGTGACTAGTTAATCGATATTGTAAAGAAAAAGAAGAGGCCTATGGCCCAACAAATGTGCAAATGAAACAAATGATCAAGCTAGCTAGAAAATGCAAATGTAAATGTTCACATGGAAACCCGGGGCAATGTCTGTTTAATTTGGTCACAACAAAATGAAATAAGCAAAGCATTTGCATACATAAGGAGTAATGATTATATGTTTCAACTTTGTTGATATTTATATGATACTGATGAATATAATGGAATACATGGTATGTATTGGATTTGTGACTTATTATTATGAGTTGTTTGGTACTTTAGAGCTCATTGGATGATTATTCTCACTGAGCCGTAACTCATCAATTTGCATAATTTTCAGGTAAAGAAAAGTGATAGCTCATTTTGAGTAGTGTATAGAAGACATGGAGCATAGGTCATTGGCCGAGCCTCATCACTCTCTTTCCTTGCATTCCACACAAGCATGAAAATATGTCATCTGTATTTTGGACTTATATGTTTGAATATGTATTATCACTCTAGATTAGTTTTGAAATGTATAAATGGAAGCAACCTGTAATCCTTCAGATGTGAAGTTTATGTTTTAATATATGTGATATATCGTATTGTGGTTTTTAATGTTGACTTGAAAAGTCATTGAGTGATATTACAGGATATGAGACTTGTAAAGTCATTGAATGGAATTACAGGATATAAGACTTGTAAAGTCATTAGTTGATTTTATAGGATATGATATGAAAAAAAAAATTTACTACCACTGTTATCAGGGTATTTTCTCTTTCCAACATGCAGTATGTGATTATTTGATACAGAAATAGGTTATACTTAAATCCATATGATGTGGTGTTACAGAAAAAGGGAGAGAAATGGGTGTGATTAAGGTGAGGAAGAAGAAGAATGGTAAAAAAAGTGGAAATTTGATTTTTTATAGTTGGATTAGGTGGGTGGTTAGGATTAATTATTAATCTTGCTTCCTATTGGTCCATCAATTTAAATCACTCTTACTTTATTTTAATCAAAAGAATATTCCTTTTCTTAGATAAAGAATATTCTATTTTTATCCATTCTTAAAATATCTGTGCCAAAAACATTGCAGTTTCTAATTTCGTTCAACGAAAAATTATTTTTTTCCAAATTTTAATTCTAAACTTCAAAATTCTCAATTAATAATATCCAAAATATTTTTTTCACATCTTATTATTATTTAAATTTATTTCTTTCATGTCTGAATTTAGACCCCGATCAGTTCAGCGCGTCAGATTTCGGTCAACTGCGACCGTGGTCTAAATTATCAGACATTACACGGGTTCCATTTTTGATATAGAAATATATTCTTGAAGAGAGAAAATCAGATGGGATGTTTGAGTAGAACCTAGTGAGTTTTGATTTCTGATGATGGAAATAGTTTCTGAAGGTATTTATAGATGGAGAGAGTTGCCAAGGGGTCGGAATATGTGAAATGGTATTGAATGGTGATAAATGAGAGAAGTTAGAAGTTGGAAATGAGAGAAATAACGGCAGAAATGTTTTATAGCTGACATATTCACGGACGTGAAAGCGAAGTCACGGGCATGAAATGTCATGTTCATGATTTGCTAAAGAGGCGCTCTACCCGTGATGAGGAATGTGAAACGATTCACGCTCATGACATTTAATGGTCACGAGTGTGAATGATGAAATTTCAGGGTGGTGACAAATGAGTCACGGTCGTGAAGTACAATCTTCACTACTTGTGACCATGAGATAGAGCGTGACACAAAGTGTGAATGCTTCTGTAAGTTTTTGGTGGAAATGTTCACAGTCGTTAACAAAAGGTTTCACGAGGGTGATAGAAAAAGGTTATGGGCATGACACATAGTCTTCACTATCTTGAACCGTGAAGCATATGATGAAGCTACTGTTGCTTTTGGCGATTATGATCACGTGCTTCTATCCCCTATAACATATATTTCCAAGGTGCTTCTATCCCCTATAACATATATTTCTATCAAGTTAGTCACTTCATACCTTAAAAAATGAGACAATAACACAAGATTAACAATCAAGGTTTGAAAAATTTGGCAATCATAAAGTTAATCCATCAATCATACCAAGCTCTCTTCTTATTAAGTTAAATCTTTCTTCATTTAGAGACTTAGTGAAGATATATGCCAATTGATTGTCCGTGTTTATAAATTCCAATACAACATCTCCATTTTGAACATGATCTCTAATAAAATGATGCCTTATGTTAATATGCTTACTTCTAGAGTGTTCAATGGGATTCTCAGATAGATTTATATCACTTGTATTGTCACATCTAATAGGTATATGGTCCATACTATGACCATAATCCTTAAGTTATTGTTTCATCCTAAGGACAACAACATCCTGCATGTTAGAGGAGTGCTCTAAAGGCAATCACCTTTAGCACTTATTGTACAAATTTATTTGATTAATAAAAGGCTTTTTCATTAATTTGATGTTCATTTGATATATGAATTGATAAGTGATCTTAAATCAATTAATGAAGTCCTTGATACATAACATAGCATGAAGGAAATCATGATGAAATCATAATATTGAGATTCTTATCATGTGTAAATTATGTTAGTATCAAAATTATCCCTAGTCATAAGATTAATGAGATGAGACATTATTAATCCAGTTAAACTAGCACATGTTACGCTCCTTGATTGGATCGAGTAGTAGATCTCATAATCTATAAACATGAGATGTTTAAAATTAACATGTGGATGCTTGATAAGTGTAGCTAAGTACATTGGATGACAAACTATGAGACAATCATATCAATATTCTATTCAAATGTCAATGATAGTATCATCATAGCAATGGTGCAAGTATCCTTAGACTTGAGGTACTCAAGGATATCTTGAATATTGATTCTGTATTTTGACACTATTACTTGTTGCCTCAGAAAGGTAGCTCATAGGGTGGTGATTGGATACAGCTTCAGGTATTCGAAGGTAATTGCATAACCAACAAATGATTCACCACACTTGATAGAAGGAGTGAATACCTATGGCCTCTTGTCATAGTCATTACTCAGGAATCTCTGGTCAGAGTGGAAATGTCCTAAAGATAGTCTTCAATGACATATCTAATAGAGTAATGAGCCTCAAGGACAAGAACTAACATTACTTAGACTAGACAAGACGTAGTCAGTCTAGTGGGAGTTGACACATGTCCATACTCTAAATCAAGTGGGGTATAGAATGGTGAAAGGAATAATTGCACAGAAATTGTCTATGGAAAGGTTCGTAGTCAAACCACTGACTTTCCGATCAATTGGGGGTCATGATGTGTTGCAAGATACCGTTCATGACCTGCTTAAATTAATTGTTAATTTAAGTGGCCAACATAACCGGAAACCTAATGGGTCACACGCATTGAAGATATGGAGAATGAATAAAATAGTTTTGGATAGGATCCAAAATATGAGAGAATTATTTTAGGATGGATCGCGATGAGATCACACGAAGAAATTGTTCACGAGTGTCACGGGCCCGTACGGGCTAGGTAGGCTACTGGCTAGCCTTGCGGGCCAGCTGGGGTGCCCAGCAGCAGCCCGCAGCAGGCCTAACGCGCCAATAGCTTCCCATGCGTTGGGCAATGACTGTTTTTGGCCTTAATTAGGCCAATTATGGCCAATTACTATTCATTTGTTTCCATTTTCTCCATTTTTGACTTTTCAACTTATTTTTGAATATGATTCAAATAGAAAGACATCAAATGGCAGAAAAATAGACATGAAAATATTTTTTGTGGAAAAAAAAAGTTTTAAAACAACAAAAATTCTCTCAAGAACACTTTCAAAGCGCACTTTGAATTTGTTCAAACCATTTCTCTTGATAGTTTCGTCTTCATTATTCGCATGGATTATCATTAGAGACATCCTAGTGTGGATTGTTGTGGTTTTCTACAACCCAACAAAGTGAAAATTTGAAGAACAAATAAGAAATTACAAGGTATAATTTTTAACATTTACATTTATATAAATTAGTTTTAATGGTACAAGTATGATCTTTTGTTTTGGATTTTGGAAAATTTTATTTTTCGCTGTGTTTATGAATATGATTTATTTTTCAAAACCCTACATTGGTATCAGAGCCTCATTGTATCCATTAAAATTAATTTTAATTGAAATTGCAATGGGATTGCATGTTTTTTTTATGATTTTGGATCAATAGGTTTTAAAAAATTGAAATTAATCTGTAAAATATAATTTACACATTGTTTGTTCTTCAATCTAATCATGGGATGATTAAGAGTGATTATTTTGATTGAAAAATGATTTGAATGTGATTCAAATAATTAATGTCGGATTTATTTCAAAAATGCCCAAAATTGTCTTGTTTGTGAACATGTGTTGTTGTTTGACTTAATCGATGGGGAAAGTTACATTTTTCTTGTAATTTAATTATAAAAAACTTATTTATACATATTGAGAATATATTTATGCCTCTCGAAGTGTCCAATAATTAATTAAAAATTATTTTAATTAATGTTTCAAACAAACACAAAAATGAGACTGTTTTAGTATACCCGATGGGGCTATTTTGTTTTATTTTTTTTTGTATGTGTTTATTTTATTTCCAACACCTTGAAATAATTTTTATGAGATTAAAAATATGTTATTTTGATATTAGATACATGCCAAAATTATTTTGCAAGCATTTGAAAGTTTAAAAATTCAAGATATCGAATTAGTCATTTTGAGCGTCTAAGTGTGTTGGTTCGTTTGTCTTAGTAATTTTGGCTTGTGCTAAAAATATTTTGATAAAATTGAGCTGACCTAAAGATAATTAGAATGTTAATTTGATGTTCTGGAGATTTTTACAATTTTTTGAAATTAATTTTGAATTAATTTAAGTTGTGCAACTGTAATTCTAATATGACTAGAAATTGGTATGTATATTAAAATTAAATTGTTTAATTTTAACAGCATAATATTTTGATTTTAAGGAGAATTAATTTTGAATTATTTCTGGAAATATGGAATTTAATTTGATTTGATTAAATATTAAATTCCACTTTAAAATTATATACAAAATTAAATTAACCGAAAGAACACATATAGACAATTTCGATTCAAGTGTTGAATCGATTTACAAATTGAAATCCAAAATTGTCATTTTTATTTTGTGCATTAGAGAATGCATGTTAAGGGTGTATGAAAAGGCATGATGGATGATTATGAACTTAGGCTCAATGTGATTAAGCATGCATGAAATTATTTTGTTTTATGGTAAATAGGGTCTGCGTGTCCCTACCTCTTTTTCTTTCTTATGTATTTCTCCTCTCACCTTACTCCCCTCAAATATAAATTGAGGTTCTCTATAATTTGAAATATGTAATTAGATTACATAGGATTAGGATAGAATGAAGATGCAAAGGAGCAAAAAGCAAATGAGATGGTACCATAAACAAGAAGACTTAGAAATAGGAATTTGATTTCTATTTTGGGTTGTAAATTCATGCATATACCTAGGTACGACCTAGACAATTTCTCTTTGGCTCAAGAGATTGACTTTAGTATGTCCATAATCATACCATATAGTTAATGTAACTATCTTTATATATCAATGTGATGAATGTATGATATATAAAAGCATGAAATAATAACTTGATGAGACTTAACAAAGAAATCCCTCACTAAATAAATAATTAAGTCTTACGCCTTCCATTAATATAGGGAGAACCAGAGTTCTTCTAGAGTTAGGGTTGTTGAGTTGCCTCAAGCTCACTCTATAATAATATGTTCAATCCATTAAAATTAGATTTCATGATTAATGGGTTAGACTTAACCGATATTATTAACTTATTGGATTTGTACCAAGGTTAATGTATATTGGAGGTGAAATTGGGTTTGTATACATGAGATGCACACATATCAAGAGTCGATAGCCCAATGTATGTGCACAAATCAATAAGTGGATAGCACAAGATTCGATAGTTGATGAATAATGCAATTGGCATGGATTAGATACCTACCAACTAAACTAAGGATAGCTTGTTGAGTTGCCTCAAGGTTATTCTTAGCTAGTTGGATATCAACCCACTAGGAAAACTTCCATACAAATTCTCTCGGGTTCATAGTGAGGGCTATGGATTCGCAATAAAATAGTGGGAGCCATAATGCCATTTATTAAAGACCTAATAAACATGCATTTTATATACATTCTAACATGTTCTATTTTACATCTAGGTTGCTAGAATCATCATCATGACAGGTGTGAATTTGCGATCGCTAATGGAATCAAATAAGTTGACGGGGCCCAATTTTTTGGATTGGCTAAGGAATCTGAGAATAGTTCTCAACTCTGAAAAGATTGACTATGTGCTAGATGAGGCACTCCCTAATATCCCTGCTGCTATGCTTCTGAAGATGTTCAGAAGGCATATCAAAAGTATCTCGATGATAGCGAGATGGCGAGCTGCATTATGCTTATTAATATGTCAGCTGAGTTGCAAAAGCAGCATGAGGCTATGGATGCTAATTCCATAGTATACCATCAAATAGAGCTTTTTGAAGAGCAAGGACATTCTGAAAGGTTTGAAACTTCAAGGTTGCTCTACCGCACTAAGATGGTTGAAGGGACATCTCCAGTGTAATATGCATTGAAGATGAATCGCAATATTGAGAGGTTGGCCACCTTGGGATTTGTGATGGACCATGAATTAAGTATTGACTTAATTCTAATTGGTTTGTCTGATAGTTATTCATATTTTTTGCTTAACTATAGGATGAACCAAATCTCTACCACTACTCCTAAGCTGATTAACTTGCTTAAAACAGTTGAGCCATCTGTCAAGAAGGACAGTAAGGCTGTGATGCTGGTGGACTCTTCAAGTTCTAAAAGGAAGAACCTTAAGAAGAAGAAGAAGTCCATGAAGCCTAAGGGAGGCATGGCCAAGAAACAGGCTAAGGAGATTTCTCTAAAAGGGACATGCTTCCATTGTGGCAAGGATGGCCATTGGAAGAGAAACTGCAAAGCTTACTTGGAGTCCTTGAAGAAGAAGGCATCTGATACCCCATCTACTTTAGGTATTTTTGTCATTGAAATTAATACTGTTTCCAATAATAATATATGGGTATTAGATATCGGTTGTGGCTCACACATATGCACTGATATGCAAGGCCTAAGGAACAGTAGACAACTCAATAAGGAAGAGTCAGACCTATGCGTTGGAAATTGAGCAAGGGTTGCTGCATTAGCTATAGGAACATATGTATTGACCCTCCCTAGTGGGCTTATATAAAATTTGGATAATTGCTATTATGTACTTGCTTTGACTAAAAACATTATTTATGTTTTAAGTCTAAATAAATATGGTTTCCTTTTAGCTTTTAGTAATAATTGTTGTTCTATTATGTTGAATGGAATTCTTTATGCTAATGGTACATTATGCAATGGAATATACATATTAGATATGTCAAATCCAATTTTAAACATCAATGATAATAAAAGGCAAAAACAAGATATGTTGAAATCATCTTATTTATGGCATTGTCGTCTTGGTCATATAAGTGAGAAATGCATGGCTAAGCTACATAAAAGTGGTAGTTTGGGGTCATTTGATTATGAATCATATGATACATGTGAATCTTGTTTACTAGGCAAGATGACTAAATTACCCTTTAAGGGAAAGGGTGAACATGCTAATGGACTTTTAGACTTAATACATTCAGATGTATGTGGTCCAATGTCTACACACGCTAGAGGTGGTTTCATCTACTTCATTACTTTTATCGATGACTAGTCATGATATGGATACGTGAATCTTATGAGATACAAATATGAAGCTTTAGAAAAGTTCAAAGAATTCAAAAATGACGTAGAGAAACAACTTGGCAAAAGTATTAAAACACTTCGATTAGATCGATGAGGTGAAAGCTTGAGCCAAGAGTTTCTGGATTATCTTAGGGATAATGGGATTTTATCTCAATGGACTCCACCTTACAAGCCACAGCACAATGGTGTGGCTGAAAGAAGAAACCGAACCTTATTAGAGATGGTAAGGTCTATGATGAGTTTTGCGGAATTGCCTAAATCCTTTTTGGGTTATGCACTAGAGATTGCCATTTATATATTAAATGGAATTCCTTCAAAGTCAGTTGATGTTAGTCCATATGAGATATGGTATAATAAGAGGCCCATATTTTCTTACATGTGAATTTGGGGTTGTCCTGCTTATGTGAGGCGGACAATGTCAGATAAGCTAGAACCTAAGTCTGACCGATGTTTGTTTGTGGGATATCCAAAAGCATCATATGGATATCAATTTTACCACCCCCTGGAACAAAAGGTTTTTATTTCAAGACATGCTATCTTTTTTGAGAGAGAATTCCTTCTAAAAGGAGAAAGTGGATTCCTTCTCAAACAGATGCTAATCAACTGCCTAAACCCGAGCTTGTTACTCATACAGATGATATAACAGCTCAACCTTCTAAAGCACAAGAGCTTCATAGGTCAAGTAGGATATGTATTGTTCCAGAGAGATATGGATTTCTCATTAGTGAACAGAACGACGTATTGCTCATAGAAAATGATGAGCCTACAACCTATGAAAAGGTTTTGAATTGTTCAGAATCTGACAAATGGTTTCAAGCCATGAAGTCAGAAATGGATTCCATGTATGAAAACCAAGTATGGACTTTGGTTGACCCACCCGAAGGAATAAAGCCTATAGGGTGCAAGTGGGTTTTGAAAAAGAAAACTGACATGGATGGTAATGTGATTACTTATAAAGCTAGACTTGTTGCTAAAGGGTATCATCAAAGACAAGGAATTGACTACGATGAAACTTTTGGCCTAGTAGCTATGCTTAAATCTATAAGGATACTCCAAGCCATTGCTACTCATTATGATTATGAGATATGGCAAATGGATGTGAAAACAGCTTTCCTTAATGGAAATCTGACTGAGGATGTGTATATGACACAACCAGAAGGTTTCATATCAAAAGATGGCAAAAAGGTATGTAAGCTTCAAAGATCCATTTATGGATTAATGCAAGCATCTAGGAGTTGGCATATTCGGTTTGATTAGACAATCAAACAGTTTGGTTTCTTACAAAATCCGGATGAACCTTGTGTTTACAAGAAGGTTAGTGGGAGTGCAATCATTTTTCTTGTGTTATATGTAGATGACATATTGTTAATGGAAAATGATGTCTCAGCCTTACAATCAGTCAAAATTTGGTTATCCAAGGATTTCTCTATGAAAGACTTTGGAGAAGCAGTCTATAATTTAGGGATAAAGATCTATAGAGATAGATCTAAAAGATTGCTTGGTCTTTCACAGTCTACATACATAGATAAGATGTTAAAGTGGTTTAGCATGGAGCAGTCCAAGAGGGGATATATTCCCATGACCCATGGGATTACTCTCTCAAAGTCTTTGTGTCCAAAGAGACAAGATGAGAGGAAACACATGAGTTTGATTCCATATGCTTCAGCTCTAGGATCAATCATGTATGCTATGATATGTACAAGACCCGATGTATCATATGCTCTGAGTTTCACGAGTAGATACCAATTGAACCCTAGTGAGGGTCATTGGGTGGCTGTCAAGAATATCCTTAAGTACTTAAGAAGAACTAAGGATGTATTCTTGGTATATGGAGATGGAGATATTACTGTGAGCGGGTATACCGATGCCAGCTTCCAATCTAACAAGGATGACTCAAAATCTCAGTCAGGTTATATATTCACACTAAATGGTGGAGCAGTTAATTGGAAAAGTTCCAAACAGGAAACGACTGTTGATTCCACAACCGAAGTAGAGTACATTGCAGCTTCTGAAGTAGCAAATGAAGCAGTTTGGATAAGGAAAATAATCACAGAACTTGGAGTGGTTCCCAGCATTATTGAACCAATACAATTGTATTGTGATAATAATGGAACCATTGTGCAAGCAAAGGAGTCATTGTCTCATCAGAGATCCAAACTTGTACTTAAAAGATACCATTTGATTAGAGAAATCATTGGTAGGAATGATGTAAAGATAGAAAGATGCCCACTGATCAGAATATTGCTGATCATTTAACTAAGCCAGTTCCCCAAAAGAAATATGATTCTCTTGTACTCGCCTATGGAATTAAATACAAAGGCGATTCACTTTAGTGCACATGGGAGCTTGTTAGAGGAGTGCACTAAAGGCAATCACCTTTAGCACTTATTGTAAAAATTTATTTGATTAATAAAAGGAGTTTTCATTAATTTGATGTTCATTTGATATATGAATTGATAAGTGATCTTAAATCAATTAATGAAGTTGAAAATCATGAAGAGATCATGATATTGAGATTCTTATCAACTATAAATTCTGTTAGTATCAAAATTATCCCTAGTCATAGGATTAATGAGAAGGGACATAATTAATCCAGTTAGACTAGCACATGTTACACTCCTTGATTGGATCGAGTAGTAGATCTCATAATCTATAAACATGAGATGCTTAGAGTTAACATGTGGATGCTTGCTAAGTGTAGCTAAGTACATTGGATGACCAACTATGAGACAATCATATGGATAATCTATTCAAATGTTAATGATAGTCTCATCATAGCTGTTAAACCTTGAGGGGTATTTCCGTCATTTTGATGATAACAAATAAAATAGCAATATTGTATTTAACATACTTGTCTTCTAAGTCTATTATACAGGACATGGATTAAAATAGCAAGAATGGAGAATTGGAAGAATAATCCTTGAAAGACAAAATTCAAGTAGTAGCATGTTCACTGCCGTGACTCTATGAGTCACTCCCGTGAAAGAAGCTAACCGTTACCAAAACCAACATTTGAAGTTCACGGCCATGAAGGAAAAATAAACTGTGAAGTGGGCATTTCAGTCACCCCCGTGAATAAAGGTGTCACCCCCGTGAAGATTCATGCATTTTCATCCAGAGAGCTTCACGACCAGAGTCACCACTTGGATCACGGCTGGGAAGCTTGTCATGCCCGTGACTCTATATGTCAAAACATTCCAGAGAGCTTCACAACCAAGGTCACCACATCAGTCACGGCTTGGGAAGAAATGTCACTCCCGTGAACAATGAAAGAGAAAAATGTCAGACGCGATTATTTGGTTGGTACAATGACTAGTTTCATATTAAATGCACCCCAACGACAATATTCGGCCATGAGAGTATAAATGGAAGTCATTTATGCATTAAGAACAAGACAATGAAGAGAATAACAAAAGAATAAAATATACTTCAAATTTAATTCTTATTACAAGCTATTTGTACTTTCATACTTTGAGAACAAAATCTATTCTCTGTAAAAATCTTTTTGCTCTTCATATTTGAGCATTTAAGATTTGTAAGTGGTTCTCTCTGTAATCTTTATTCAAGTGAGCTTTGGGTATTTCTGGGTTAAGAGTAGAACACTTGTAAGGGTTAGTTGTGTGAGCCTCCAAAACACAAATTAAGAGGTTGTTTGTGTGAGCCTGTAAAACACAAGGAATTGGTTATTGTGTGAGCCATTAAAACACAAGGGATTTCTGGGTTAGGTGTGAGCCATTGTGAGAAACACCATAGTTGGGAGTGAGCTTGTAAAACTCCATTGTAACACTTAGTGTGTTAGTGAAACTCCCAATTGCGATTGGGGAGAGGAGTAGGGTTTGTTAACACCCGAACCTCTATAAAAATCCTTGTGTCAAATTCTCTTTATCCCTCCTAAGACTAATCTTTTATTTCCGCACCTTATAGTTTAAATTTTGAAACTCCAATTCAACCCCCCTTCTTGGTTTAATATCTGGGCAACCATTGGTATTAGAGCCTTGTCTAGCATCGAAGCCTAAAAAGCGCTAGCAAAGAGTAAGATATGGCCAGTGAAGGATTCCAAAGTCTCAAACCTTACTTTGATGGAGCAAATTATGCCCATTGGAAGTTTAGGATGGAGACATACTTGGATAGTGAAGGAATTGAAGTCTGGGATAGTGTACAAAAAGAATGGACACCACCAACCAGAAGAGGAGCTGATGGTAAAGAAGAAATCCTATCAAGAGATGATTGGACAGAGCCTCAAAGAAGAGCAAATTTCAAAAATAAGAAGGCAATGAAAATCCTATCAAGCTTATTATCTATTGAAGAATGTGGGAGAATACAACACTGCTCAACAGCATATAGCATGTGGAAGACATTGGAGAACTATCATGAGGGAACTAAGCAAGTCAAATCCAAGAAGATTCAACTTCTAACCTCAGAATATGAGCTCTTCAAGATGAAATCAAATGAGTCAATCACTGACATAACCAATCATCTTCTAGCCATTATAAATGGAATGAGGAAACTTGGGAAGCATCTGAGTTTGGAAGATGTAAACAATAAAATCCTGAGAAGTCTTCCTCTTAAAGACTATGGTTCAAGAGTTGCTGGCATAGAAGAAGCAAATGAAGATATGAGCATCATGAATCAGAGCTAGAGAAAAGAAAACCCTTAGCACTCAAAGCCTCTACTTCAAAATCTCAAGAAGAAAGTGAAGATGATGAAGAAATGAGTGATGATGAAAATGAGGACATCACTATGCTTTCAAGGAGATTAAAAAAAATCATTGAGAAGAAAATGAGCAATTCTAGAAAATTCAAGCAAAGAAACCTCAAACAAACTTCTAATGACACATATAGAAGTAAGGTAGACGTAAATTGCTATGAATGTGGAAAGAAAGGACATATCAAACCAGAATGTCCAAAGCTCAATAAGCATAAGAGCAAATACCAAAGAGACAATGGGGAGAAAGGTCATAAAGCCACATGGGATGACGAAAGCTCTTCAAGTGAAAAAGATGATAATGAAAGTGAAGAGGTCAACCTATGTTTCATGGCTATTGAAGATCATGTCTCGAATAAGGTAAGATCACTACACTCATACTCTTTCAATAATGATAGTAGTGATAATGATAGTAATAGTGATAGTGATGATGATGATGATGAGCAAAGCTTAATAGAAGAATTAAATATAGAATTAGAGAAATATAGAACTAAATTTAGTACCTATAAAAATAATATCTCTAATTTGAAAAATAAGATAGATGGTTTAGAAAAGGAGAACATAAAGCTTAAATCATCTAATGAATCTCTTCAAAAGTCATTAGATGAATACTTATCAAGACCCTCAATAGCTTCATTGTTAAAAAAAAATAATACTTTGAAAAATGAAGTTAAGGAACTTAGAAATTCCATTTCTAAATTTCACAAAGGTAAAGAGAGCTTAGATACTCTCATTGTGTCTTAAAGATCACCCTTAATTAGACATGGTCTAGGATTTAAGGACACATCATCATCTTCTCACAAAACTATATTTGTTAAATCTAAAGAATCACACATCTCCACAGCTGTTAGAACAACACCAAGAAATAAGCATGTTAAACCTTCTATACAGAAAAAGAATAATCATGCCTTTATGTATAAGAAGCAAGCATCTAGAAAAATGCAAATTAATCATGATTGTGCATGCCATTGTTCTCAAAATCAGTCTAATAGAATTATGGCATTCAAATACATTGTAAGACCAAAAAGCAAGTTTAGACCGAAATAATGTAATTATTGTATGAAAATTGGTCACATAAATAAACATTGCTGGATAAGGAAGGCTCATTGGGAACCTTCATGTGCTAACCCCCAAGGACCCAAACTCATTTGGGTACCTAAAAATTGTACTTGAATTGTGATTCTATAGGTATGCCTCAAGTCCACAATAAACAAAAATGCTTGGCTAGTGGATGCTCAAGGCATATGACAGGAGACAAAGAACTTTTCAATGAAATCAAAAGTATTGATGGAGGTAAAGTTACCTTTGGAAACAATGCAAAGGGTAAGGTAATTGGTATTGGTTCTATTGGTATTAATGGTACTACTTTTATTAAGGATGTTTTACTTGTTGATGGCTTGAAACATAAATTGTTAAGTGTAAGTCAATTATGTGATAAAGGAAACAAAGTAATCTTTACTTCAAATGAATGTCTTGTAATCTCTATCATGGTCAATAAATATTTAAAGGAAAAAGAGATATCAATACATACATAATAAACTTACATGAACTATATAACTATTCCTCTAAGTGTCTTATGACTACTAGTGATGAATCTTGGCTGTGGCATAGAAGACTTGGTCATGCTAACATGGACTTAATACAAAGTCTCAGCACAGGAGAACTAGTAAGAGGAATGCCAAGAGTTAAATATGAAAAAGGCAAGACATGTGATCCTTGTCAGAGAGGAAAGCAACACAAGTCATCTTTTAAAGCCAAAAACATAGTAAGTACTTCAAAACCTCTTCAACTCCTGCATTTAGACTTGTTTAGACCTACTAGAATTGCTAGCTTAGGTGGAAAACATTATGCATTTGTCATCGTAGATGATTACTCTAGATTTACTTGGGTAATTTTCTTAGCTCAAAAGAGTGATGCTTTTGAAAATTTCAAAAACTTTGCTAAAAGAGTTCAAAATGAAAAAGGGTACTGCATTTCAAAAATAAGGAGTGATCATGGGAAAGAATTTGAAAATGAAAACTTTGAAAGCTTTTGTCTTGAACATGGCATTTCACATAATTTCTCATCTCCTAGGACACCTCAACAAAATGGGGTAGTTGAAAGGAAAAATCGAACTTTAATTGAAATGGCAAGAACAATGCTTAATGAATATGAATTACCAACTTATTTTTGGGCAGAAGCCACAAACACTGCATGTTATATTTCAAATTGAGTTTTCAAAAGACCTCTTTTAGACAAAACCTCATTTGAGCTGTGGAATGGAAGAAAGCCCTTGATATCATACTTTAGAGTATTTGGATGCAAGTGTTTTATATTGAACACCAAGGATAATCTTGGAAAATTTGCCTCTAAGTCTGATGAAGGTATCTTTTTAGGATACTTTACAACCAGCAAAGCATATAGAGTATTTAATAAAAGATCATTAACGGTTGAAGAATCCATGCATGTTGTTTTTAATGAATCTAGTAGACTTGATCTTGTGAAAGGTAGTGTTCTTGATGATGTTGTAGGTAATATGGAAAGACTTGATATTGGTAATGGGAAAGAAGAAAATGATCACGAAAATTTACTGTAAAATGACACTCTACCTCAAAATCAAGAACAAAATGATCAAAAACTTCCAAAAGAATGGAGAATGACGAAAGATCATACAAAAGAGCAAATAATTGGTGATCTATCAAGGGGAGTAAGTACTAGATCTCATTTCAAACATCTAGTCACTGACATTGCATTTATTTCACAAATTGAGCCTAAAAATATTGATGAGGCTCTTAATGATGAAAGTTGGGTAATTTCCATGCAAGAGGAACTCAACCAATTCGAGAGAAATAAAGTATGGACCCTAGTACCTAAACCCAAGGATCATCAAATCATAGGTAGCAAATGGGTATTTAGAAAAAAATTAGATGAACAAGGGTTAATAACCATGAATAAGGCTAGACTAGTTGCAAAAGGATATAATCAGGAAGAAGGTATAGATTATGATGAAACATATGCACATGTAGCTAGATTAGAAGCCATAAGAATACTTTTAGCATATGCATATCACATGAATTTCAAACTCTTTCAAATGGATGTGAAAAGTGCATTTCTAAATGGTTATATAGAAGAAGAAGTTTATGTAGAACAACCACCAGGCTTTGAAAGCTATGATTTGCCAAATCATATTTTTAAACTTTCAAAATCTTTATATGGTTTGAAACAAGCCCCAAGAGCTTGGTATGAAAGAATAAGTTATTTACAAACATAAGCGTGATATACTAATTGTTCAAATTTATGTTGACACCACATTATTCATTAAAAAACATAAGCGTGATATACTAATTGTTCAAATTTATGTTGATGATATAATATTTGGTTCTACTAATGAGTTGCTTTGTCAAGAATTTTCTAAGTGTATGACTAGGGAATTTGAAATGAGCATGATGGGAGAGCTTAAGTATTTCCTTGGTCTACAAATAAAGCAAAAGAATGAGGGCATATTCATCAACCAATCCAAATATGCCAAAGATTTAATTAAAAAATTTGGAATGGAAGGATGGAAGAATGCTAAGACTCATATGAGCACATCAACAAAATTGGACAAGGATGAAAAGGGTAAGAGCATTAATGAAAAGCTCTATAGAGGTATGATCGGATCACTTTTATATCTTACTACTTCTAGACCCGACATAATATATCATGTTTGCTTGTGTGCACGATTTCAATCATGCCTAAAAGAATCTCATTTAAATGCAGTAAAAAGAATTTTAAGATATCTACATGGATCATTGCATCTAGGTTTATGGTATCCTAGAAATTCATCCTTTTATATTATAGGATATTCAGATGCAGACTATGCTGGTAGTTTTTTAGATAGAAAAAGTACTTCAGGTACTTGTCACTTCATTGGAGAATGTTTGGTTTCTTGGTTTAGCAAGAAACAAGTTTCAGTTGCTCTTTCAACTGCTGAAGCTGAATATGTAGCAGTTGGATGTTGTTGTACACAAATTCTTTGGATGAAACAGCAACTTAAGGACTATGGTCATGAAATGAACCATATACCTATAAAATGTGACAACACCAATGCTATAAATCTTTCAAAGAATCCTATTCAACACTCAAGAAGTAAGCATATTGACATTAGACACCACTTTATCAGAGATCATGTTCAATATGGAGATGTTGCATTAGAATTTATAAGCACAAAAAATCAATTAGCTGATATTTTCACTAAGTCTCTAAATGAGGAAAGATTTAATTTCATTAGAAGAGAACTTGGTATGATTGATGGATTAACCTTGTGATTGCAAAAATATGAAATTTTAATTGTTGATCTTAAATCATATCACAAGATATAAGATAGAAATTTTGATGAAAATTCATGTTTTAAAGAATAGAATCTTTGTTGAAATGATTTAGTCTTGTTTTAGGACTTAATTTTATTTGATAAAATTTTAAGGGGAGTCACGCCCATGACACATGTTCAAGCCCGTGACTTAAATAGCCCAAAGAGGCAGTGTCATTCACGACTTGGTTCACGACATGGTTCACGGCTTCAAGTGGTGAAACTTATTTTCACGGCTTAAGTCATGCCCGTGAAAAGAGACTTTCACGCCCGTGAAAAGAGAGTTTCAGGCCCATGACGCATTTTCACTCCCGTGAACAATTACACCCCAAAACTCACAGAAGCTTTCACGCCTTGAGTCACGGCTTGCTTCACGGGCATAAGTGGTGAAATTCAACATTTCACGCCCGTGACATTATATTCACCCCCGTGACGGATGATCATTTATGTCCATGATATTCAACTATCATGCCCGTGAACTTATTCACGCCTTCATTCACGGGTGGAACACTCATTTAGCAAACCGTGAACATGACCATTCACGTCCGTGAACACCTACTTCATGCCCGTGAATGTATCGAATATATAAAAGAACAGCCGGTTACCACTTTCATTTCAACTCTTCAACTCCCAAAACCGCTCTCATTTTCTCACATTCATTGACACATTGAAGATTCCGGCCCCAAAGACTTAAACTTTTCCTATAAATACCTCCAAAAGTTCGAATCTTCATCAGAAATCTTACATTCTTAGGGTTTCATAAGGATTTTTTGTCAAAAATTTTTCCAACTCCATCACTAACCAATTTCTTCAAAAATGGAGACTGCTTCATCCAAGGGAAAGAGAAAGAAGTCTCATACTCCTAAGAGGTATGCAGATTACCTCATGAACCGCATTCTGGAGCATTGCCATCCTCGGTATGCAACTTTGAAGAAGAGACCTCTTCTCTCATCAAGTTCCTTCGAATGGCAGACAGTCCGAAGTCTCGGGCTTGAGACGGCTATGATAGAGCAAATACAAGCCTGTCATCTGAAAGATTTTGTGAAAATTCACCAGCTGACCTTGAGGGAGCCAACACTGGAATTCCTCAGCACCTTGCAAGTTTCACCTACTGGAGTGGTGAAATTCCAACTCTGCAACAATCCCAACACTCTCAGTGCCATCGAATTTGGGGAATTGTTCAGCCTACCATCTGATGGCATCCTGAATGACACTGAAGTAGAATTCTCTACCCCTCGAGCCTGGACACACTTTGGCACTGATTGCAGCTGGGATGTCAAGAAGACAAAAAGCACACATCTCAGGTCCCCAGTGCACAAGTATCTGCATAGGTTCCTAACCTATAGCATATTCACTAAGGGAGAGAGCAATGGGACAATCAGGAAGTCAGAACTCTTCCTCTTTGAGATGGCTCACAGAGGACTCACAGTGGCACTCTCTAGATGGTTTGCTAACCATCTTCTCTCCATTGCCACCAAGCCTACTGGAGATATTTTGATTGGATCATATGTCACCCATATAGAAGTGAAGCTTGAGTATCTGAAGCTGGATACGCATCACTTCAACCTAATCCCTGGACATCCTCGAGATCACTTCGATGTCGAGTCATTCATCAAGATGGGAGCGGCTGTCAGAATTGTTTTCCAGAATGATATCTTCTACCGCTTCATTGACACTGCTAGGGAGATCATCTGGGAAGATAATGACATGGAGGATTTTAAAGCAGGCCTCCAAAGAGTCCAGCAGAAGAAGAGGGCTCGGGTTGAGGAAGAACCCCAGTAGCTGAGCAGGACATCGGACAGTCCTCGGCTTCCACATCGACCTTAGCACAACAGGTGGTTGACCTCTTAGCACCACGTTTTGAGCAGCTGTAGACTTCAATGGATGAGAGGTTGGAGAACCTCAAAGACTTTATGGAGTCTCGGATGGACAACCTTGAGGTTGAAGTGGCTAAGCTTCGTGATCCAGCTAGGAGTTAGGCTAGAGTGTAGCCTAAATTTGATTGTTTTTGCTTGTTTATTATATTTATGTTTGCTAGTGTGTAAGAAATTTTTAAATTTCCTTTCTGAACATTTATCTTTGTTTGTATGTTTTTCCTTTACTTAAAGTATTTGCTTTTGCTTATCTCATTATTATCTTCTTATCTTTTTTTGATTGATGACAAAAGGGGGAGAAAACTAGCAATATATGATAGGGAAAATGTATCAAACTAGTAATATAAGAAGAAACTAGCAATATATATTAAGGTAAATGAATTTTGAATCAAATATTAAAATTGAATTGACTTTGAAATAGATTAAAAAGGGATTAGAAATCTTGATTCAAAATTTCATATGCAAAGTATATGATTGAAAAATTGAGCTTTATATACATAAGATATACCTTAAGTATACTTTGCATAAACCTTCAAGCTAGTTACAAATATAAATATGCCATGATATACCTTAAATATACCTTACATATACTTCATGCCTTAAAAAGGAATTATGGTATATATTGGATATACTTCTCATAAAACTTACATATACTTAAAATCTAGTTATATTTATTTCAATGCTACGTCATTATTTACTATTCTTGGACATTATAAATTTTTTATCCTAAGTATATTTTGAGGGGGAGATTTCTCAAAATCACATATTGCTAGATTATTTCTCACCATCAAAAAGGGGGAGATTGTTAAACCTTGAGGGGAATTTCCGTCATTTTGATGATAACAAATAAAATAGCAATATTGTATTTAACATACTTGTCTTCTAAGTCTATTATACAGGACATGGATTAAAATAGCAAGAATGGAGAATTGGAAGAATAATCCTTGAAAGACAAAATTCAAGTAGTAGCATGTTCACTGTCGTGACTCTATGAGTCACTCCCGTGAAAGAAGCTAACCGTTACCAAAACCAACATTTGAAGTTCACGGCCATGAAGGAAAAATAAACTGTGAAGTGGGCATTTCAGTCACCCCCGTGAATAAAGGTGTCACCCCCGTGAAGATTCATGCATTTTCATCCAGAGAGCTTCACGACCAGAGTCACCACTTGGATCACGGTTGGGAAGCTTGTCACACCCGTGAATGCGTATGTCACGCCCGTGACTCTATATGTCAAAAAATTCCAGAGAGCTTCACGACCAAGGTCACCACATCAGTCACGACTTGGGAAGAAATGTCACTCCCATGACAAACATAGTCACGCCCATGAACAATGAAAGAGAAAAATGTCAGGCGCGATTATTTGGTTGGTACAACGGCTAGTTTCGTATTTAATGCACCCCAACGGCTATATTCAGCCATGAGAGTATAAATGGAAGTCATTTACGCATTAAGAATAAGACAATGAAGATAATAACAATAGAATAGCATATACTTCGAATTTAATTCTTATTACAAGCTATTTGTACTTTCATACTTTGAGAACAAAATCTATTCTCTGTAAAAATCTTTTTTGCTCTTCATATTTGAGCATTTCAGATTTGTAAGTGGTTCTCTCTGTAATCTTTACTCAAGTGTGCTTTGGGTATTTCTGGGTTAAGAGTAGAACACTTGTAAGGGTTAGTTGTGTGAGCCTCCAAAACACAAATTAAAAGGATGTTTGTGTGAGCCTGTAAAAACACAAAGTAAAGGCTGTTTGTGTGATCCTGTAAAAACATAAAGTGAAGGTTGTTTGTGGGAGCCTATAAAACACAAGGAATTGGTTATTGTGTGAGACATTAAAACACAAGGGATTTTTGGGTTAGGTGGGAGCCATTGTGAGAAACACCATAGTTGGGAGTGAGCTTGTAAAACTCCATTGTAACACTTAGTGTGTTAGTGAAACTCCCAATTGCGATTGGGGAGAGGAGTAGGGTTTGTTAACACCCGAACCTCTATAAAATTCCTTGTGTCAAATTCTCTCTATCCCTCCTAAAATTAATCTTTTATTTCCGCACCTTATAGTTTAAATTTTGAAACTCCAATTCAACCCCCTTTCTTGGTTTAATATCTGGGCAATAATAACAATGGTGCAAGTATCCGTAGACTTGAGGTACTCAATGATATCTTGAATATTGATTCTGTATTTTGACACTATTCCTTATTGCCTCAGAGAGGTAGCTCATAGGGTGGTGATTGGATACAGCTTGAGGTATTCGAAGGTAATTGGGTTACCAACAAAGGATTCACCACTCTTGATAGAAGGTGTGTATACCCATGGCCTCTTGTCATGGTCATTACTCAGGAATCTCTGGCAGGAGTGGAAATGTCATAAAGATAGTCTTCAATGACATATCTAATAGAGTAATGAGCCTGAAGGATAAGAACTAACATTACTTGGACTAGACGTGACGTAGTCAGCCTAGTGGGAGTTGACGCATGTCCATACTCTGAATCAAGTGGGGTATAGAATGGTGAAAGGAATAATTGCATAGAAATTGTCTATGGAAAGGTTCATAGTCAAACCACTGACTTTCCGGCCAATTGGGGGTCATGATGTGTTGCTACATACCGCACATGACCTGCGTAAATTAATTGTTAATTTAAGTGACCAACATAACTGGGAACCTAATGGGTCACACGCATTGAAGATATGGAGAATGAGTAAAATGGTTTTGGATAGGATCCAAAATATGAGAGAATTATTTTAGGATGGATCGCGATGAGATCGCACGGAAAAATTGTTGGGGAGTGTCACGGGCCCGTGCGGGCTAGATAGGCTGCTGGCCCACCTTGTGGGCCAGCTGGGCTACCCAGCAACAGCTCGCAGCTGGCCCAGCGCGCCTGCAGATTCCCATCCGTTGGCCAACAACTATTTTTGGCCTTAATTAGGCCAATTATGGCCAATTACTATTCATTTGTTTCCATTTTCTCCATTTTTGACTTTTCATCTACAGAAAATAGACATGAAAATATTTTTCAAGGAAAAAAAATATTTTTAAGACAACAAAAATTCTCTCAAGAACAGTTTCAAAGGTAGTACTTTGAATTTGTTCAAACCATTTCTCTTGATAGTTTTTCTTCATTCTTCGCGTGAATTATCATTCGAGACATCCTAGTGTGGATTGTTGTGGTTTGCTACAACCTAACAAAGTGAAGATTTGAAGAACAAATAAAAATTACAAGGTATAATTTTTAACATTTACATTTATATAAATTAGTTTTAATGGTACAAGTATGATCTTTTGTTTTGGGTTAAAATTACAAGGTATAATCTTTTGTTTTAATGGTACAAGGTATAAAATTTTTCAAAACCCAAAACAAAAGATCATACTTGTACCATTAAAACTAATTTATATAAATGTAAATGTTAAAAATTATACCTTGTAATTTTTATTTGTTCTTCAAATCTTCACTTTGTTGGGTTGTAGCAAACCACAACAATCCACACTAGGATGTCTCTAATGATAGTCCATGCGAAGAATGAAGAAGAAACTATCAAGAGAAAATGGTTTGAACAAATTCTTGAGAGAATTTTTGTTGAGAGAATTCTTGAAAGTGTTCTTGAGAGAATTTTTGTTGTTTTAAAAAAATTTTTTTTCACAAAAAAATTTTCATGTATATTTTTTACCATTTGATGTCTTTTCAATTTGAATCAAATTCAAAAATAAGATGAAAAGTCAAAAATGGAGAAACTGGAAACTAATGAATAGTAATTGGCCTAATTATGGCCAATTACAGCCGTTGGCCAACGGATGGAAGCTACAGGCATGCTGCGGGCTGCAATGTCAATATCATGATCTCATCATGATTAAAAAGGCAACACGTGAGTTCTTCGGTGAGTCTAGTAGAAGGTCGGGAAGAAGAGGCAGATATATGCCTGCACAGTCTGGCAACAGAAGTGGGTACTCCAGTTCTAGAGGTCAAGGCATGACTTTCTCTTACCCAAGCAGAGGGCAGAGCCAATATGTTGAACAGAGGCCCACATGTAGTCATTGTGGTAGACAACATAAAGGCAAATGTAGAAGGCTCATAGGAGCATATTATTTCTGTGGATCGACGGAGCACATGTATAGAGACTGTCTAAATAGAGCCAAACTAGCAGAGACCAACAGAGGTAGAGGAGTATCTGATACTACAGTTGAGGCACCGGGGGTCTACCCTACTTATGGGACACAGGGTAGAGGAAGAGGTAGGGGCAGGACTAGTACGATGGGCAGAGGAGTGACCAAATCTGAAGGTCAGAGTTCTAGACCCCCAACTCAGGCCAGGGTATTTGCTAAGACTAGACAGGAGGCGGTGGATGCTCCCGAAGTAGTTACCGGTAATATTTACATTTATGATATGTTAGCATATGCATTGATTGACCAAGGCTCCACTCATTCATTTATATCATTGCATATGGCATCTAAACTGCATCAAATGCATGAGCCTGTGGGGATTGACATAAATATGAGTACACCATTGGGAACAGTGGTAGTTGTGAATAATGTCTGTCGCGATTGCCTGATATGCATTGACAAAGCTGAGTTAATAGCTGATCTAATTTTATTGCCAATATATGAATTTGATGGGATATTGGGAATGAACTAGTTAACTAGACATCATGCAATAGTGAATTACTTTACTAAGGAAGTAATTTTGGAATCACCAAACCAGCCAAAGGTAGTATTTCTAGGTGAAAGAAAACTTGTGCCTACATGTATAGTTTCAGCTGTAAAGGCATTTCGAATGATCAAAGGGGGATGTGAAGCATATTTGGCATATGTGACTGATACTAGAACCACTGATAGCTTGCTTGAAAATATACCAGTGGTAAGGGAATTTGATGATGTATTCCCAGATGATCTACCTGGTTTACCACCAGATAGAGAGATAGAATTCACTATTGAACTAGTACTAGGAACAACACCAATATCAAGGTCACCCTACAGAATGACCCTAGTTGAGTTGAAAGAACTGAAGGCCTAATTGCAGGAATTACTTGACAAAGGGTATATTAGACCTAGTGTATCACCATGGGCAACTCCAATATTATTTGTTAAAAAGAAAGATGGAACAATGAGATTGTGCATAAATTATAGGCAACTAAACAAAATGACGGTGAAGAACAAATATCCATTGCCTAAAATAGATGATTTGTTTGATCAGTTGCAAGGAGCCCAAATATAGTCCAAGATTGATTTGAAATCAGGCTATTACCAGCTGAAGGTAGCAGAAGCGGATGTTCCAAAGACTGCCTTTCGAACCAGGTATGGACATTATGAATTTTTAGTAATGCCATTTGGGTTGACTAATGCTCCAGCTGCATTTATGGAATTAATGAATAAGGTATTTCAACCATATCTGGATAGGTTTGTGATAGTATTTATTGATGACATATTGGTGTACTTAAAGAATAGGGGAGAACATGAATAACATTTAAAAGTTGTGTTGCAAACTTTGAGGGAGAAACAATTATATGCCAAATTGAGTAAATGCAAATTCTGGTTAGATCATTTGGTGTTTCTTGGACATGTGATGTCGTGTAAGGGCATAGAGGTTGACCCAAAGAAAATTGAGGCCATGGTAAATTGTGAAGCTCCTAAAACTATTTTAGAAATGCGTAGTTTTCTGGGTTTAGCCGGATACTACCGCAAATTTGTTGATGGATTCTCCTTAATTGCTAGCCCTTTGACTAAATTGTTGAGAAAGAATGTGCCTTTCAAGTGGACTCTAGAATGTCAGAGGAGTTTCGATGAACTAAAACACAGACTAACCTCAGCACCAGTGTTAACTATCCCTATAGGTACAGGTGGGTTTATAGTATATAGTGATGCTTCTCACCAAGGCTTGGGATGTGTATTGATGCAACATGGTAAGGTGATAGCTTATGCATCTAGGCAACTGAGACCACATGAGATCTCATATCCAGTGCACGATTTAAAATTGGCTGCAGTTGTATTTGCATTGAAGATTTGGAGGCATTATCTGTATGGTGAGACATTTCAAATCTTCACAGACCATAAAAGTTTGGGTTATTTGCTGACACAAAAAGAGTTAAACATGAGGCAAAGACAATAGATAGAGCTATTGAAAGATTATGATTGTACAATTGAGTATCATCCAGGGAAAGCCAATGTGGTAGCAGATGCATTGAGTAGGAAGGCCAGTAGCAATGTAGCTCATTTACAAACATCCTCTTTTCCATATTTGATTCAATTATGATCCATGAATGTTGAATTAAATATGCATGATAGAGGATCACTGATTGCTACTCTTCAAGTCAGACCTATGCTAAATGAGAGAATTAAAGATGCACAAAGCAAAGATCCTGAATTATGTGAGAAAATTGATGTGGTAAGGCAGGGAAATAATATAGAGTTTCATTTGCAGAATGATATATTGATGTTAAAGTCATGCATATGTGTTCCAGACACTGAGAACTTGCGTCAGGAAATAATGGAAGAGCACACAATGCACCGTATGAAATGCACCCGAGGATCACTGGTGGCCAAGAATGAAGAAAGACATAGCAGAATATGTTTCCAAATGCTTGACATGTCAGCAGATTAAAATTGAACATCAGGCGAGAATTGGTAAGTTACATCCATTGTCAGTGCCAGAACGGAAATGGGAAAGAATAACGATGGAATTTGTCTATGGATTGCCAAGAACTCCACAGAAAAATGATGCAGTATGGGTAATTATTGATAGATTAACCAAGTCATCACATTTTCTACCTATCAGATGGGGCTATACACTTGAGAGTTTGGCCAAATTATATGTGAATGAGATAGTCAGATTGCATGGCATTCCAGTGTCCATTGTGTCTGATAGAGATCCACGGTTTACTTCACATTTTTGGGTGAGTTTACAGAATGCATTGGGAACAAAATTGAACTTTAGCACTGCATTCCACCCACAGACTGATGGACAATCTGAAAGGACTATACAGACATTGGAAGAAATGCTTAGAGCATGTTTTATGGAATTCAGAAGTGCTTAGGATGAATATATAACATTGATTGAATTTGCTTACAACAACCAGTATCATAGTAGTATCCAAATGGCACCATATGAGACATTGTGTGGCAGAAAGTGCCGAAGCCCCATCATTTGGGATGAAGAAGGAACACGTGCATTAGAAGGGCCAGAGATAGTGCAAGACATAGTGGATAAGATCAAGGTTGTCAAGAACAAGGTAAAGGCAGCCCAAGATAGACAGAAAAGTTACGCTGATCAGCATAGATGGGAGATGAAATACGAGATAGGTGAAAAGGTATTTCTTCGTGTATCTCCATGGAAAGGGATAATCCGGTTTGGAAAGAAGGGTAAATTGAGCCCAAGGTACATAAGGCCTTATGAAATTCTTGAGAAGATTGGTCCATTGGCTTATAGGTTGGCTTTACCACCCGAGATGGCTCAGATACATAATGTGTTTCATGTGAGCATGCTTAGAAGATACAAGTCAGATCCTACACATGTACTTAAAGATCAAACCATTAAGATTGCAGAGAACATGAGTTATGTTGAGAAACTAGTGCAAATCATTGGATACAAGACTAAACAGCTAAGAAACTGAGAAATACCTTTGGTTAAGGTATTATGGCGTAACCATTTACAAGAAGAGGAAACATGGGAAATAGAAGAAAATATGAAAAAGCAATATCCACACATGTTTTCAGGTATTAATTTCGAGGACAAAATTTTTAAAAGGAGGGGAGAATTGTAACATCCTTGACCTTCCCCACATGCATTTCATTGAACATAAGCATCTTGCACACAATTCAATTGAACACGTGCATTTCATACGTATTTTCGTAGGAACAAGTTTATGACACACACTAGCTACGTGTCCAAGTATTTGGCACTTGTATCGAGTCGCACTTGTGTGAATTAGTGGAATTATAAATATATGTAAATAATAATAATAATATAGACAAAAAAATGAAAATGTCACAAACGAGAAATAAAAGAGAATAGAGGAGAAAAGAGAAGAGAAAAGAGAAAAGAGATGAGAAAAAGATAAAAAGACAAAAAACAAAAAGTTAGCTTTATCTTCCCATTTCTACCTTCTTCTCTAGCCCGACTTCTTCTTCAATTTCCTCCATTTCAGACTTCAATTCATCCTTGTTTCACTTAGTTTTTGAAGCTAATTGATCCCTTGCAAGGTTTTTCTTGGTAAGTAATCAATTCTTATTGCTATAGGGTTGATTTGAGTTGCTTAGGTTCTTTATTTGGCATTGAATTGCACCCCAATTTTGATGTTAATAGAAATTGATTTTGGAAAAGTGTAAAACACAAAGGGTGTTCCTTTATGTCTTGGATTTGTGGATATATAAACTGTTTTGCAAGATGTTATGTATAGGAAGAGATATGATCTCTGTACGAAAACTGGTCAGGGTGTGAACCCTAACCATTGGTTATGTATAGACTAAGTTATGGCCTTTGGAATTCATACTGGTTCGGAAGCCAATTCTATTTTGGACCAGTAAAATATTTATTATAATTTTAAGCCCTTAGAGACAAAATTGATAAAAGTTGTAAACATTACAAATGTTCCATATGAACCCATATACGTTTCTGTAAAGTTTCATTAAAATAGGACTTCTATATTATAAGTTATGATGAAACCAAATGAGTACCCTGAAATTGCCTAAAGGCAGAAAACAAGGTAGAAACCAGAACACATTTATAAATTCCACAAAATATTGTACAATGATCCAATTGGTATGCAATTTTAATATGTTCTATAATTATATGTTAGTGTTAATTAGGAACAATAATCAAATTAATTGGTCAAGTATAAAAAATGTTATAGGCTAAACAGTCCCATAAGGTCACACTGCCTCATAGGAAAAATCTTAACTATTGACATGAACATTGCATATTAATTTGTTTAAGCCACATTAAGTCTCCCTAATCATGAGTTAATCGATTATGTTTTCATATTAGGCTTGCAACATATTGGAGATCCACAAGGAGTGGATAGACAATAAGTTAGGGGTCAGAATCAAAGGAGAACGGTGAGTCTAATTATCAATTGAATTCTTTAGTGCAAATGAATGTTGCTTGCTATGTGATTCATATGATTATCATGATTGGTCCTTGATAATGTAATGATGGATAATTTGTGACATTTTGGTACATATAAATGGTATACTTGTGGTATATTTGAAGTATATGTTTGACATATATGATATATACATGGTATATGTATGGTATATGCAAGGTATATGCATGACATATGAGGTATATATGGAATATATGTATGTTGTATATGATAAAGATGCAATGGTTGATGAATGATTAAGTACAAGTGCATATGCATATGGACTTAAAAAAGGCGTTGTCACTAGTTAATCGATATTGTAAAGCAAAAGAAGAGGCCTATGACCCAACAAATGTGTAAATGAAACAAATGATCAAGCAATCTAGCAAATGCAAATGCAAATGTTCACATGGCAAATATTCCCATGGAAACTGGGGGCAATGTCTGTTTAACTTGGTCACAACAAAATGAAATAAGAAAAGCATTTGCATACATAAAGAGTAATGATTATATGTTTCAACTTTATTGATACTTATATGATACTGATGAATGGAATGGAATACATGGTATATATTGGATTTGTGATTTATTACTATGAGTTGTTTGGTACTTTAGAGCTCATTGGATGGTTATTCTCACTGAGTCGCAACTCATCAATTTGCATCATTTTTCAGGTAAAGAAAAGTTATAGCTCATTTTGAGTAGTGTATAGAAGACATGAAGCACAGGTCATTGACCGAGCCTCATCACTCTCTCTCCTTGCATTCCACACAAGCATGAAAACATGTCATTTGTATTTTGGACTTATATGCTTGAAAATGTATTATCACTCTAGATTAGTTTTGAAATGTATAAATGGAAACAACCCGTAATCCTTCGGATGGGAAGTTTATGTTTTAATATATGTGATATATCGTATTGTGGTTTTTAATTTTGCTTTGAAAAGTCAATAAGTGACATTACAGGATATGAGACTTGCAAAGTCATTGAATAGAATTACAGAATATAAGACTTGTAAAGGCATTAGTTGATTTTACAGGATATGATATGAAAAAAAAAATTTACTACCACTGTTATTAGGGCATTTTCTCTTTCCAACATGCAGTTTGTGATTATTTTATACAGAAATAAGTTATAATTAAATGCATATGATGTGATGTTACACTAGAGGCTTTCTTTTTTCTGGCTTGGCTTCAAGCTCTCTATCTCTTCTCACTACCATTTCATGTGTTAGAAGTTTGCCAATAAGCATATCAATATTCACGACACTCATGTCTTCATGGGCGTCTTCTATACCAGCAACTCTTGAACTGTAAACATTGAGAGGAAGACTTCTCAGAATTTTGTTATATACATCTTTCAAGCTCAGGTGTTTCCCAAGCTTTCTCATGCCATTTATTATGGCTAGAAGAAAATTTGTCATGTTGGGGATTGACTCATTGGATTTCATCTTGAAGAGTTCATACTCTAAAGTAAGAAGTTGAATCTTCTTGGGTTTTACTTGTTTTGTTCCTTCATGATAGTTTTCCAATGTTTTCCACATGTTATATGCAGTTGGACAATGTTGTATTCTACCACATTCTTCAATGGACAATGAGCTTGAGAGAATTGTCATTGCATTTTTTTTTGAAATTTGCTCTTCTTTGAGGCTCTATCCAATCATCTCTTGATAGGATTTCTTCTTCACTATCAAATCCTCTTCTAGTTAATGGTGTCCATTCTTTCCAAACGCTATCCTAGACTTCAATTCCTTCACTATCCAGATAAGTCTCCATCCAGAACTTCCAATGAGCATAATTTGCTTCATCAAAGTAAGGCTTGAGACTTTGGAATCCTTCATTGGCCATTTCTTAATCTTTGCTAGCACTATTTAGGCTTCGATGCTAGACTAAGTTTTGATACCAATTGTTGCCCAGAAATTGAACCAAGAAGGGGATTGAATTGAATATTAAAAATTCTTAACTTTTAAGTGCGGAAAGAAATGTTAAGTAGAGTAGGGATAAGAAGACATCACACAAGAAATTTTATAGAGGTTCGGGTGTTAATAAACGCTACTCCTCTCCCCAATCTCAATTGGGAGTTTCACTAACACACTAAGTGTTACAATGGAGTTTTAAAGCTCACTCCCAACTATGGTGTTTCTATCAATGGATCACACCTAACCTAGAAATCCCTTATGTTTTAATGGCTCAATAAACCAATTCCTTGTGTTTTAATGGCTCACACAAATAACACTTACAAGTGTTCTACTCTTAACCCAATATACCTAAACTCACTTGAGTAGTAGATTACAAAGAGAAACACTCACAAATCTATAATGCTCAGAAAATAATGAGCAAAAAGATTTTTTACAGAGAATTAATGTTTGTTTGAAAGTAGTAAATGCACAAATGGCTACAAAAAGTTTTTGATTCAAAGTATTTGCTATTCTCTTATTCTGGATTCATAACTTGCATTTATACTGCCATGGTGAATTATAGCCTTTTGGTTGCATTTAATGGAAAAATAGCCATTGCACCAACTCTTAATTTTCCGCCTGACATGTTTCTCTTTCCTCTTTGACGGTCGTGAATATGTGTGTCATTATCGTGAATGTTCTTCCAAGCCGTGACTTGAGTGGTGACTCTAGCCGTGAAGCATTCTAGAAGGATTTGAAGTATTTGGTCACGGGTGTGACATTATTCTTTCACAAGTGTGAACATCCTTCCAAGCCGTCGTCCAAGTGATGACTTTGGCCGTGAAGCTCTCTAGAGGAATTTGACATGTTTTTTCACAGGCGTGATTGATATGATCATTCATGGTTGCTATGATCCTTCATGGCCTTGAACTTTAAATATTGCGTAGTTGGCACTAAGCTTTATCATGGACGTGAACATGCTATTTCTTCAATTTTTGTCTTTTTAAGGTTTATCTTCCATTCTCCATTCTTGAATCATGTTCCATACCCTGTTTAATAAACTTAGAAAACAAGTATGTTAAATACATTATTGCTATTTTATTTGTTAGCATCAAAATGATGGAAATACCCCTCAAGGTTCAACATAGCTTATAATTTTTTGATTTGTTATTCAAATCTTCACTATGTTGGGTTATAGCAAATCACAACAATCCACACTAGGATGTCTCTAATGATAATCCATGAGAACAATGAAGAAGGAACTTACAAAAGAAATGGTTTGAACAATATTCAAAGTGTTAACTTTGACTATGTTCTTGAGAGAATTATTGTGTCTCAAAAATTATTTTTCACCAAAAATAATTTTCATATTTCTTTTTTTCCATTTGATGTCTTTTCAATTTGAATCATATTCAAAAAGAAGATTAAAAGTCAAAAGAGAAGAAAAATAAAATGAATGAATAGATGACCATAATTGGCATAATTAAGGCCAATTATGGCCTAACACCAACAGCACGCTGCAACGTGTGTTGGGCTTGCTGCTGGATAAGCCCAATTGGCCTGCCAGCAGGACAACAGCCTGCATGTCCAATGGACTCTCAAAGGCCCGTGACTACACCTAAGCGATTTTTTCCTGCGATCTCATCGTGATCCGACCCGATATAATTCTCTCATATTTTTGGATCTATCCAATATCATTTTACTCATTCTTCATATCTCTAATGCGTATAACCCATTAGGTTCCTAGTTATGTTGGCTACTTAAATTAATAATTAATTTAAGAAAGTTATGAACAATAACTAGCAGCACATCATGACCTCCAATTGACCAAAAAGTTAATGGTTTGACTACGAACCTTTCCATAGATAACTTCTATACAATTATTCATTTCACCATTTTATACCCCACTTGGTTCAGAGTATGGACATGTGTCAACTTCCACTAGAATGACTATGTCACATCCAGTCCAAGTAATGTTAGTTCTTATTCCTGAGGGTCATTACTCTATTAGACATATCATTAAAGACTATGTTCATGAAATTTTTACTCCGATTACAGATTCCCGAGTAATGACCCCGACAAGAGGCCATAGGTATACACTCCTTCTATCAAGAGAGGTGAATCCTTTATTGGTTACCCAATTACCTTCGAATACCTCAAGCTGCACCTAATCACCACCCTATGAGCAACCTTTCTGAGGCAACAAGGAATAGTGTCAAAGTGCAGAATCAATATCCAAGATATCCTTAAGTACCTCAAGCTTAAGGATACTTGCACCATTGTTATGATAAGACTATTATTGATATTTGAATAGGTTATCCATATGATGGTCTCATAATAAGTCTTCCAATGTACTTAGCTACACTTAGCAAACATCCACATGTTAACTCTAAACATCTTATGTTTACAGATTATGAAATCTACTGTTTGATCCAATCAAGGAGTATAACATGCGTTAGTTTATTCAGATTAACAATGTCCCATCTCATTAATCCTATATCTAGGGATAATTTAGATACTAACATAATTACACTTGATAAAAATTTCAGTATCACGATCTCATCACAATTTCCTTCATGTAATGTTATGTATTAAGGACTTCATTAATGGATTTAAGATCACTATCAATTCATATATCAAATGAACATCAAATTAATGAAAATTTCTTTTATTAATCAAATAAATTTGTACAATAAGTACTAAAGGTGATTGCCTTTAGAGCACTTCTTTACCAACCTCCCACTAGAACTAAAGCCCATCGCCTTTGTATTTAATTCCATAGGTGAGTACATGAGAATCATATTTCTTTTGGGAAAATGGCTTAATTAAATGATTAGCAATATTCTAATCAGTGGGCACTCTTTTTATCTTTACATCATTCCTACCAATAATTTCTTTAATCAAATGGTATCTTCTGAGTACATGTTTGGATCTCTAATGAGATTGTGGCTCCATTGCTTGTGCAATGGCTCCATTGTTATCACAATACAATTGTATTGGATCAACAATGCTATGAACCACTCGAAGTTCCATGATGAATTTCGTTATCCAAACTGCTTCCTTTATTGCTTCAGAAACTATAATGTATTTTGCTTCGGTTATGGAATCAGTTGTTATTTCCTGTTTGACACTCTTCCAACTAATTGCTCCACCATTTAGTGTGAATATATAACTTGATTGGGATTTTGAGTCATCCTTGTCATATTGGAAGTTGACATCTGTGTACTCATTCACAACAAGATCTCCATCTCCATATATTAAGAATACATCTTTAGTCCTTCTCAAGCACTTAAGGATATTCTTGATAGCCACCTAATGAACCTCACTAGGGTCCGATTGGTATTTTCTCATGACACTCAGCTTATATGATAAATCGGGTCTTGTACATAACATAGTGTATATGATTGATCTTATAGCTGAAGCATATGGAATCAAACTCATGCACGTCTTTTCATCTTGTGTCTTTGGACACATAAACTTTGAGAAAGTAATCTTATGGGTCATGGGAATATATCTTCTCTTAGACTGATCCATGGTAAACCTTTTTAGCACTTTGTTTATGCATGTAGATTGAGACAGACCAAGCAATCTTTTAGATCCATCTCTATAAATCCTTATCTCCAAAATATACACTGCTTCTCTAAGGTCTTTTATAGAGAAATTCTTGGATAACCAAATTTTTACTGATTGTAAGGCTGAGATATAATTTTCCATTAGCAGTATGTCATTTACATACTACACAAGGAATACGATTGTATTCTCACTAACCTTTTTTTATATACACAAGGTTCATATGAATTTTGTAAGAAACCAAACTGTTTGATTATCTCATCAAACTGAATATTCCAACTCTTGGATGCTTTCTTTAATCCATAAATAGATCTTTGAAGCTTGCATACCTTTTTTCCACATTTGGATATGAAGCCTTCTAGCTATGTCATGTACAAATCCTTGGTTAGATTTCCATTAAGGAAAACTACCTTCATATCCATTTTCCATATCTCATAATCATAATGAGCAACAATGGCTAGGAGTATTCTTATGGATTTAAGCATAGCTATTGGGATAAAAGTTTTATCATAGTCAATTCCTTGTTTTTGATAATAACCTTAAGTTATAAGTCTAGATTTATAGGTAACTACATTACCATCTATGTCAGTTCTCTTTTTGAAAACCTTCTTACTGAACCGCAACTCATTAGTTTGCATCATTTTTTCAGGTAGAGAAAAGTAATAGCTCATTTGAGTGGATATAGAAGACATGAAATAAAGGTCACTTGCCGAGCCTCACCAATTTCTCTTTTTGCTTTCCACATGAACATGAAATTATTTCATCTATATTTTGGACTTATATGTTTGAATATATAGTTACTCAGAGTTGTACTAAGATGTGTAAATAGATGCAACTAGTAAACCTTCAAACATAAGGTTTAAGTTTTAATATATGTGATATATATCAAGTTGTGATGAGAGCCTAAATGTTGATTTGTCGATTCATTGTATGATGTTATGGAATATGGTGGAAAACAATTACTATCAATGTTAACAGTATCTTATATCTTACACATATGTCATATATGATTATTTGATATAGGGATATGTTGAACCTTGAAGGGTATTTTTGTCATTTTGATGTTAACAAATAAAATAGTAATATTGTATTTAACAATGTTTTTGCTCTAAAGTGTGTTAAACAGGATATATCTTGATTAGAATATCAAATAAGATTGAAAGAGAACTTATGAAGATTAAAATCAACGAAATAGTAAAGTCATGGCCATGACTAATTATGTCACGCTCGTGAATATAGCTAAGTATCAGCTCTCCACCATTCAAAGTTCATGGCTATGAAGAATCATACCAACCATGAATGATCATACAGTCACGCTCATGAAACAGTATTCACGCCCTTGATGAAACATGCCAATTCTTCCACAGAGCTTCACGACCAAAGTCACCACTTGGACCATGGCTTGGAAAAATATTCACGCCCGTGAAAATATCAATCATGCCTGTAAGAAATTTCTTCCAGAGAGCTTCACGACTAGAGTCACCACTTGAACCACGACTTGGAAGAACATTCATGACTATGACACATATAATCACACCCGTGAATGAGGATAGAGAAACATGTCAGGCGTAAATTTAAGAGTTAGTTCAATTGCTATTTTCACATTAAATGCACCTAAACAACTATAATTCAAAGAGGGAGTATAAATGCAAGCCATTTATGAATTTCAGAAGAAGAACAATAATTACTTTGAATCATTAATCTTGTTGTAGCCTTGTACATTAATTATTTTTTTCAACAAACCTTTATTCTTTGTAAAAACCTAATTGCTCATAATCTTTGAATATTGTAGGTTGGTGAGTGTTTTCATTGTAACCAATTACTTAAAAGTGAGTTTGGGTATTTTGGGTTAAGAGTGAAACACTTAAAATGGTTTATTGCGTGAGCCATAAAACACAAGGAATTGGTGTTTGTGCGAAGCCATTTAAAAACACAAAGGAAATTTCTAGGTTAGGTGTTAGCCATTGAGAGAAACAACATAGTTGGGAGTGAGCTTGTAAAACTCCATTGTAACACTTAGAGTGTTAGTAAAACACCCAATCGAGATTAGGGAGAGGAGTAGAGTTTGTTAACACCTGAACCTCTATAAATCTTGTATGTGATATCTCTCTTTCCTTACTCTATTTAACTTTATTCCACACCTTAAAGTTAAGAATTTTTATTTACTAACCAATTCAACCCCCTTCTTGGTTCATTGTTTAGGCAATAGGATAGGTTGTACATAAATGTATAAGGTGTGACATTTCAACTACTTTTAAAGGTCCATGATGTATAGAAGAACATGTGTGTAGTGTGTGAATTCTTAGATACATTTCTTTTATATAAAAGCATGATTGACTTTTGTGGTCTACCTTTTGAGCCATGTGATCTTCCAATAATCTTTCTTTGAATAAATGGTTGTCTGTCTGCCTTGGGTTTAGCTTTTGAAGCTATTACCACAATGGAAGAGGTTTGAGGTGTACTAGATTTAATAAATACAATACTAGATGCATATGATATTAATGCTCTATTAAAACCTAGTCCATGTCTCACTAAATGAGGTCTTTATGAAATAATAATCTAAGTTTTTCTTCCTTTTTGTGAAATTTTGAAATATAATTTCTAAGTGCCTCAACTTCATTTTTCAGGATATTATTTTCTTAAAGTAAGGTCTTAGTTTAGGGTTTCAAAGAAAATTTATGTAATGATTTTTTAAGAATATAATTAGAGGTTTTAAGTTCAAATTTTTCTTTTTGTAAAACTTCTAAATATGTTTTTAACTTAGAATTATCATTCTTATGAATTTTAATTTTATTTCTATATTTTTCTAATTCAATAATCAAAATTTTTTTAATACTACATTCATCATCATCATTATTTGCATTATAAGTATCATAACAAGAGTGAAAGCAATAAGGACTTACCTCATCCGTGAAGTGATCCTCTAAAGCTATAAAGCACAAATTGGTCACCTTTTTTCATTGTCCTCATTTTCACTTAAGGACTTATCATCATCCCCTATGGCTTTATGATCTTTCTCCCCATCTTCCTTATGAGGCTTCTTCTTATGCTTATTGAGCTTTGGACAATCAGGTTTTATGTGCCCTTTCTTTCCATATTCATAATACTTTACCTCATCTTTGATATTTTGTGATGAGTCATTTGAAGAGTGTTTTGAAACTCTTTACTTGTAGTTTTAGCAGTTGCCAAACTTCTTTTCGATCATTCTTTTTATTTTTCTTGAGAACTTGACTATATCCTCATTTCACCTTCACTATTATCTTCATCACTTTGAGTTTCTTCTTGAGAGGTTGAGTTTTTAGTACTAGAACTTTTCTCTTTTCGTATTTTTCTTCAAGCTCTCTATGTCTTTTGACAACAATCTCATGTCTTAGAAGCTTCCCAATGAGCACATCAATAGGCATAATGCTCATATATTCACTGACTTCTTCTATACTAGCGACTTTGGAACCATATTCTCTAAGTGGAAGGATTCTTAGGATCTTGTTGTTGACTTTTTCCAAGTTCATATGATTTATAACTTCCTTATGCCATTAATGATGGAAAAAAGATAATTCATCATTTCCGTGAAGGACTCATTAGGTTTCATCTTGAAGAGTTCAAACTCTGACATAAGAAGTATTTACTTTCCATATAGATAATATCTTCAAATCTTCAGGGAAAAGACTACAACACCTAACTCCAAATTGTGCGTATGATAATTAAGCTTATGCAGCTTAAGCTATCTAGAGGCATATGCAATCACCCTTCCTTCTTGCATAAGGATATAGCCTAGAACATTTTAACTAGTATCATTATATACAACAAAATCATTCCCTAAAATAGGTTGAGTGAAGACTGGTGCTTTAGTCAACATTGCCTTAAGTCATTCAAAGCTCACCTGAGATTTATCTGTCTATTCAAAATGGATTACATAGTAGTTCAGTCAAAAAGATCATTATGGATGAAAAACCCTTCATGAACCTCCTATCATATCCTGTTAATCCTAGGAAACTCCTCACTTCTGTCACATTTTAAGGTGATTTCCAATTAAGAATGGCCTCAATCTTATAAGGGTAAACTCCAATACCTTTAATTGAAATTACATGACCTAGAAAACAAACTGCCTCAAGCCAAAACCCAAACTTGATAACATTGCATGCAATTACTTCTCTTTTAATATTTGCAACACTAGCCTAAGATGATTGTGAACCTTGAGGGGTATTTCTGTCATTTTGATGATAACAAATAAAATAGCAATATTGTATTTAACATAATTGTTTTCTAAGTCTATTAAACAAGGTATGGAATAAAATAGCAAGAATGGAGAATGGAAGATTAATCCTTGAAAGATAAAATTAAGGAAGTAACATGTTCACGCCCATGACCCTATATGTCACGTCTATGACAAAGCTAACCGTCACCAAAACCAACATTTGAAGTTCACGGCCATAAAGAAAGACAACAAACCATGAAATGCACATTTAAGTCACTCCCGTGAACCTTCATGACAATTTCATCCAGAGAGATTCACGACCAAAGTCACCACTTGGATCACAACATAGTCACGCCCTTGAAAGATGAAAGAGAAAAATGTCAGGCACGATGATTTAGGTTGGTGCAATGGCTATAATTAGCCATGAGAGTATAAATGCAAGTCATTTATGCATTCAACCATAGTTGGGAGTTAGCTTGTAAAACTCCATTGTAACACTTAGTGTGTTAGTGAAACTCCCAATTGCAATTGGAGAGAGGAGTAGGGTTTGTTAACACTCGAACCTCTATAAACATCTTTGTGTCAAACTTTTCTATCCCTCCTAAAATTAATTTTTATTTCTGCACTTTAAAGTTAAATCATTAAAACTCCAATTCAACCCCCCCTTCTTGGCTTAATATCTAGGCAACAACTGGTATCAGAGCTTTGTCTAGCATCTAAGCTTAAAAAGTGCTAGTAAAGATTAAGATATGGCCAGTGAAGGATTCCAAAGTCTCAAACCTTACTTTGATAGAGCAAATTATGCCCATTGCAAGTTTTAGATGGAGACATACCTAGATAGTGAAGGAATGGAAGTCTGGGATAGTGTACGAAAAGAATGGACACCACCAACCAGAAAAGGAGCTGATGATGAAGAAGAAATCCTATCAAGAGATGATTGGACAGAGCCTCAAAGAGGAGCAAATTTCAAAAACAGGAAGGCAATGACAATCCTCTCAAGTTCATTATCTATTGAAGAATGTGGAAGAATACAACACTGCCCAACAACTTACAGCATGTGGAAGACATTGAAAAATTATCATGAAGGAACTAAGCAAGTCAAATCCAAAAAGATTCAACTTCTTACCTCAGAATATGAGCTCTTCAAGATGAAATCCAATGAGTCAATCACTGACATGACCAAACGGCTTCTAGCCATTATAAATGGAATGAGGAAACTTGGGAAGCATCTGAGCTTGGAAGATGTAAACAACAAAATCCTGATAAGTCTTTCTCTTAAAGACTATGGCTCAAGAGTTGTTGGCATAGAAGAAGCAAATGAAGACATGAGCATCATGAATACTGATGTGCTTATTGGCAAACTTCTCACACATGAAATGGCAGTGAAAAAAGATAGAGAGCTTAGCAATCAAAGCCTCTACTTCAAAATCTCAAGAAAAAAGTGAAGATGATGAAGAAATGGGTGATGATGAAAATGAGGACATTGTTATGCTTTCAAGAAGACTGAAAAGAATCATTGAGAAGAAAATGAGCAACTCCAGAAAATTCAGGAAAAGAAACCTCAAACAAACTTCTAATGATGCACAAATAAGTAAGGAAGAGGTAAAATGCTGTGAGTGTGGTAAGAAAGGACATATCAAACCAGAATGTCCAAGGCTTAAGAAGCATAAGAGCAAATACCAAAGAGACAATGGGGAGAAAGGTCACAAAGCCACGTGGGATGATAAAAGCTCTTCAAGTGAAAGAGATGATAATGAAAGCGAAGAGGTCAACCTATGCTTCATGGCTATTGAGGATCACATCTCGAATAAGGTAAGATCACTACATTCATACTCTTTAAATAATGATAGTAGTGATAATAATGATGATAGTGATAGTGATGATGATGATGATGAGCAAAGCCTTATAGAAGAATTGAATCTAGAATTAGAGAAATATAAAAGTAAATTCAGTACTTATAGAAATAACATCTCTAATTTAAAAAATAAGATAGATGTTTTAGAAAAGGAGAACATAGAGCTTAAATCATCTAATGAATCTCTCCAAAAGTCATTAGATGAATATTCATTAAGACCCTAAACTGCTTCCTTGCTTAAAGAAAATATTACTTTGAAAAATGAAGTTGAGGAACTTAGAAATTCCATTTCTAAATTTCACAAAAGCAAAGAGAGTTTAGATACTCTCATTCTATCTCAAAGACCACCCTTAATTAGACATGGTCTAGGATTTAAGGACATCATCATCTTCTCACAAAACCATCTTTGTTAAGTCTAGTGAACCTCACATCTCCACACTTGTTGGAACAACACCAAGGAATAAGCATATTAAACCTTCCATACATAAAAAGAATAATCATGCCTTTATGTATAAGAAGCATGCATCTAGACAAGCATCAATTAATCATGACTGTGCATGCCATTGTTCTCAAAATCAGTTTAATAGAAATATGGCATTCAAAAATATTGTAAGACCAAAAAGCAAGTTTAGACCAAAACAATGTAATTATTGTATGAAAATTGGTCACATAAATAAACATTGTTGGATAAGGAAGACTCATTGGGAACCTTCATGTGCTAACCCCCAAGGACCCAAGCTCATTTGGGTACCTAAAAATCATACTTGAATTGTGATTCTATAGGTATGCCTCAAGTCAACAATAAACAAAAATCTTTGGCTAGTAGACAGTGGATGCTCGAGGCATATGACAGGAGATAAAAAACTCTTCAATGAAATCAAAAGTATTGATGGAGGTAAATTTATCTTTGGAAACAATGCTAAGGGTAAGGTAATTGGCATTGGATCTATTGGTATTAATGGTACTACTTTTATTAAAGATGTCTTACTTGTTGATGACTTGAAACATAATTTGTTGAGTGTTAGTCAATTATGTGATAAAGGAAACTAAGTAATCTTTACTTCCAATGAATGTCTTATGATCTTTATCGATGGTCAAGAGATATTTAAAGGAAATAGAGATGTCAACACATACATAATAGACTTACATGAATTATCTAACCATTTCTCTAAGTGTCTTGTAACCACTAGTGATGAATCTTGGCTTTGGCATAGAAGGCTTGGTCATGCTAACATGGACTTAATACAAAGCCTCAGCACAGGAGAACTAGTAAAAGGACTGCCAATAGTCAATTTTGAAAAAGACAAGACATGTGAACCTTGCCAAAGAGGAAAGCAACAGAAGTCATCCTTCAAAGAAAAAAACATAGTAAGTACCTCAAAACCTCTTCAACTCCTACACTTAGATTTATTTGGACCTACTAAAATTGCTAGCTTAGGAGGTAAACATTATGCCTTTGTCATCGTCGATGATTACTCTAGATTTACTTGGGTAATTTTCTTAGCTCAAAAGAGTGATGCTTTTGAAAATTTCAAAAACTTTGCTAAAAGTGTTCAAAATGAAAAAGGGTATTGTATTTCAAAGATAAGAAGTGATCATGACAAAGAATTTGAAAATGAAAACTTTGAAAGTTTTTTTCTTGAACATGGAATTTCACAGAATTTTTCATCCCCTAGGACACCTCAACAAAATGGGGTAGTTGAAAGGAAAAATTGAACCTTAATTGAAATGGCTAGAAAAATGTTCAATGAGTATGGTTTACCAACTTACTTTTGGGCAGAAGCCACAAACACTGCATGTTATATTTCAAATCGAGTTTTCAAAAGACCTCTTTTAAACAAAACCTCATTTGAGCTATGGAATGGAAGAAAGCCATTGATATCATACTTTAGAGTATTTGGATGCAAGTGCTTCATATTGAATACCGAGGACAACCTTGGAACATTTGCCTCTAAATCTAGACCCAAGGATCATCATATTATAGGTAGCAAATGAGTATTTAGAAATAAGCTAGATGAACAAGGTTCAATAACTAGGAATAAGGCTAGATTAGTTGCAAAAGGATATAATCAAGAAAAAGGTATAGATTATGATGAGACCTATGCACCTATAGCTAGATTAGAAGCCATAAGAATACTTTTAGCATATGCATGTCACATGAATTTCAAATTCTTTCAAATGGATGTGAAAAGTGCATTTCTAAATGGTTATATAGAAGAAGAAGTTTATGTAGAACAACCACCAGGCTTTGAAAGCTATGATTTGCCGAATCATATTTTTAAACTTTCAGAAGCTTTATATGGTTTGAAACAAGCCCCAAGAGCTTGGTATGAAAGACTAAGTTCTTTTCTCTTAGAAAATAACTTTACAAAGGGGAATGTTGACACCACATTATTCATTAAAAAGCATAAGCATGATATACTAATTATTCAAATTTATGTTGATGATATAATATTTGGTTCTACTAATGAGTTGCTTTGTCAAGAATTTGCTAAGTGTATGACTAGGGAATTTGAAATGAGCATGATGGGAGAGCTTAAGTATTTCCTTGGTCTAGAAATAAAGCAAAGCAATGAGGGCATATTCATCAACCAATCCAAATATGCCAAAGATTTAATTAAGAAATTTGGTATGGAAGGATGCAATAATGCCAAGACTCCTATGAGCACATCAACAAAATTGGACAAGGATGAAAAGGGTAAGAGCATTAATGAAAAGCTCTATAGAGGTATGATCAGATCACTTTTATATCTTACTGCTTCTAGACCCGACATAATGTATAATGTTTGCTTGTGTGCATGATTTCAATCATGTCCAAAAGAATCTCATTTAAATGCAGTAAAAAGAATTTTAAGATATCTATAAGGATCATTGCATCTAGGTTTATGGTATCCTAGAAATTCATCCTTTTATATTATAGGATATTCAGATGCAGACTATGCTGGTAGTTTTTTAGATAGAAAAAGTACTTCAGGCACTTGTCACTTTATTGGAGAGTGCTTAGTTCCTTGGCTTAGCAAGAAACAAGTTTCAGTTGCTCTTTCAACTGCTGAAGCAGAGTATGTAGCAGCAGGATGTTGTTGTACTCAAATTATTTGGATGAAACAACTTAAGAACTATGGTCATGATATGAACCATATACCTATTAAATGTGACAATACAAGTGCTATAAATCTTTCAAAGAATCCCATTCGACACTCTAAAAGTAAGCATATTGATATTAGACACCACTTTATTAGAGATCATGTTCAATATGGAGATGTTGCATTAGAATTTATAAGCATAGAAAATCAATTGGCAGATATTTTTACTAAGTCTCTAAATGAGGAAAGATTTAATTTCATTAGAAGAGAACTTGGTATGATTGATGGATTAACCTTGTGATTGCTAAATTATCAAATCTTAAGTGATAATCTTGATTTTGTATCATATCACTAGATATAAGGTAGTATATTTGATGAAACTTTTATGTTTTATGGGAAAGAATCTTCATAGAAATGATTTAGTCTTGTTTTAGTACTTAATTTTATTGGATGGAAATTTTAAGCAATTCACGCCCGTGACATATATTCATGCTCATGAATTAAATAGCCAAAAGAGTCAGTGTCTTTCACGACTTGATTCACGACATCGTTCTCGGCTTCAAGTAGTGAAGCTTTTATTCATGACTTCATTCACTCCCGTGAAAAGCCTTGTTCATGCCCGTGACGCATTTTCACGCCCGTGAACATTTTCACCTAAAACTCACAGAAACATTCACGCCTTGAGTCACGCTTTGTTTCACGGGCATAAGTAGTGAAATTCAACCTTTCACGCCCATGACTATTCTTTCACCACCATGATAGTTCATCATTCATGCCCGTGACATTCAAATGTCACGATCGTGAACCTTTTCATGCCTTTATTCATGGGTAGAGCACCCTTTCAGCAAACCGTGAATACGACTCTTTATGACTGTGAACAGATATTTCACTCCCATGAATGCATCGTGTATATAAGAAAACAACCGGTTATTTTTTACATTTCAACCTTTCAACTCCTTGAAACCGCTCTCATTTACACACATTCAATGAGATATTGAAGATTCTGGCCCTTCCTTTTCCTATAAATACCATCAAAGGTCCCTTCCTTCATCAAAAATCAAACTTCTTTAGGGTTTCCTCAAATTTTCTATCAAACTTTTCCAAGCTCTACAAAGTTCATTGCTTTAATCCAAATGGAAACCGGCTCATCAAAAGGAACTAGGAAGAAGTCTCATGCTCCCAGGAGGTACTCAGATTACCTCCTGAATAGAATCCTGGAGCATTGCCATTCTCGGTATTCAACCTTAAGGAAGAGGCCTCTCATTTCATAAAGGTCCTTTGAGTGGCAAACCGTACGCACTCTCGGACTTGAGATGGCTATGACAGAGCAACTCCAAGCCTATCATTTGAAGGAGTTTGTGGATATTCATCAGCCCACTTTAAGGGAGCCAACCCTGGAATTTTTTAGCACTCTGCAATTTTTTAGCACTCTGCAAGTGTCTCCCACTGGAGTGGTGAAATTCCAACTCTGCAGCAATCTGAACACCCTCAATGCCACAGAATTCAGGGACTTATTCAATCTACCCTCGAAAGGCATCCTAAATGATAGCGAAGTGGAGTTCTTTGCAACTCGAGCATGGACTCATTTTGGCATGGATTATAGCTAGATGTCAAGAAGACCAAGAGCACTCATCTTCGGTCCCTAGTGCACAAATATTTGCATAGGTTTCTAACCTATAGCATATTTTCTCAGGGAGAAAGCAATGGCACCATTAGAAAGTCAAAGTTATTCCTATTTGAGATGGCCCGATGAGTTCTCACAGTGGCACTTTTTAGATGGTTTGCAAACCATCTTCTGTCCATTGCCACTAAGCCCATATGAGATATACTCATTGGTGGATATGTCACCCATATTTCCTTGAAGTTAGGCTAATTGAAGCTGGATGATCATCACTTCAATCTCATCCCCAGGCATCCTCGAGATCGATTGGATGTCGAGTCCTTTATTAAGATGGGAGAGACTGTTAGAATTGTTCATAAGAACAATATTTACTACTGCTTCACAGACACTACTGGTGAAATAATTTGGGAAGATAATGATTCGGAGGACTTCAAAGCCGGCCTCCAAGGGATCCAGTAGAAGAAAAGGGCTCGGGTTAAGGAAGCACCTCCAGCGGCAGAGTAGGACATCGGACAATCCTCGACTTCCATACCGAATTTGGCACAACAGGTGGTTGACCTCTTGGCACCACGATTTGAGCAGCTGCAGGCTTCAATAGATGAGAGGTTGGAGAACCTCAAAGACTTCATGGAGTCTCAGATGGACAGCCTTGAGGCAGAGGTGGCTCGACTTAGGGATAGGATGTTTGGTTAGGTGTTAGGCTAGATGGTAGCCTTAATATGATTGTTTCTTTTGTTTGTTTACTTGTTTTGCTTGTTTTTAGGAAATTTTAAATTTCCTTTCTGACTTTTATTTACTTTGGTTTGTACTTCTTTTTGAATATTAATATATTTGCTTTATTTTTCCATTATGGTTTAATCTCTATATTCTTTTTGTTGACGACAAAAAGGGCAGAAACTAGCAATATATTAAGATAATACTTAATTTTGAATCAAAATGAAGAACCTACAAATATATTGAGATAAGTAGGAATATTTTGAGTTTAAATTCAATACTTAACAATTTGATTCAAAATGAATATGCAAGTATGAAATTGAGCTTTATACACATTAGATATATCTTAAGTATACTCTGCATATACCATAATGCAAGTTACATAAATGAATATGCCTTGATATACTCTAAATATACCTTACATATACTTCATGACTTAAAGAGAATTTTGGTATATATTGGATATACTTTGCATATAACTTGCATATACTTAAAAACTAGAAAGTTTATTTCAATGCTACATCATTCATTACAATTCTTGCATTTCATCAATGTTTTTTATCCTAAGTATCTTTTAAGGGGGAGACTTCTCAAAAACACATATTACTAGATTATTTGTCACCATCAAAAAGGGGGAGATTGTTAAACCTTGAAAGGTATTTCGTCATTTTGATGATAACAAATAAAATAGCAATATTGTATTTAACATACTTTTTTTCTAAGTCTATTAAACAGAGTATGGAATAAAATAGCAAGAATGGAGAATTGAAAATTAATCCTTGAAAGATAAAATTAAGGAAGTAGCATGTTCACACCTGTGACCCTATGTGTCACGCCCGTGACAAAGCTAACCATCACAAAACCAACATTTGAAGTTCACGGCCATGAAGGAAGACAACAAACCGTGAAATGCACATTTAAGTCACGCCCATGAACGTTCATGACAATTTCATCCAGAGAGCTTCACGACCAAAGTCACCACTTGGATCACGGCTTGGAAGAACAGTCATGCCTGTGACCAACATAGTCACGCCCGTGAAAGATGAAAAAGAAAAATGTCAGGCGCGATTATTTGGGTTGGTGCAATGGCTAGTTTCGTATTAAATGCACTCTAATGACTATAATTAGCCATGGGAGTATAAATGCAAGTCATTTATGCATTCAATAAAAGAGGATAGCAAATACTTTGAATCAAAATCTTATTACAAGTTATTTGTACATTTAATACTTGCATAATAAATATCTATTATCTATGAAAATATTTTTGCTCATCATTTATTGAGCAATAAAGATTTGTAGGTGTTTCTCTCTGTAATCATTTATTACTCAAGTGCGTTTTGGGTATTTCTGGGTTAAGAGTAGAACACTTTTAAGGGTTAGTTGTGTGAGCCTTTAAAACACAAAGAAAGGTTGTTTGTGTGAGCCTGTAAAAAATAAAAAGTAAAGGTTGTTTGTGTGAGCCTGTAAAAAACAAGATAAAGGTTGTTTGTGTGAACTTCTAAAACACAAGGAATTGGTTATTGTGCGAGCCTATAAAACACAAGGAATTGGTTATTGTGTGAGCCATTAAAACACAAGGAATTTATGGGTTAGGTGTGAGCCATTGTGAGAAACACCATAGTTGGGAGTGAGCTTGTAAAACTTCATTGTAACACTTAGTGTGTTAGTGAAACTCCCAATTGCGATTGGGGAGAGGAGTAGGGTTTGTTAACACCCGAACCTCTATAAAAATCGTTGTGTCAAATTTTTCTATCCCTCCTTAAATTAATTTTTATTTCCGCACTTTAAAGTTAAATCATTAAAACTCCAATTCAACCCCCCTTCTTGGCTTAATATCTGGGCAACAATGATGATCATGCTCTTCTCAATCCATAGAGTATACAAAGATATCATCGAAAAACACCACTACAAACTGATCAAAGAAAGGTCTAAACACTTGGTTCATCAAATCCAGAAAGGTCGTTGGTACATTCGTCAAACCAAATGCCATTACTAAGAACTTGTAATGGTTATAACGAGTCCTAAATGATGTCCTAGGTACATCTAATTCCTTAATTTTCAGCTGATGATATCTTGATCGAATATCTATCTTTCAAAATACACCTACTCCTTTTAGTTGATCCAAAAGATCATCAATTTGAGGCAATGAATACTTAATTTTGACAGTCACCCTATTAAATTACTAGTAATCGATAAAAATGTTGGGTTTTGAAGAATGAATCGTATTCATAAATACAACAAAAAATAAAATTTTTCATAACCAAAACAAAAGATCATACTTGTACCATTAAAACTAATTTATATAAATATAAATGTTAAAAATTATACCTTGTAATTTTTATTTGTTCTTCAAATCTTCACTTTGTTGGGTTGTAGCAAACCACAACAATCCACACTAGGATGTCTCTAATGATAATTCATGCGAAGAATGAAGAAGAAATTATCAAGAGAAAATGGTTTGAACAAATTCAAAGTGCTAGCTTTGAAAAGTGTTCTTGAGAGAATTTTTGTAGTCTTAAAAATATTTTTTTCACAAAAAAATATTTTCATGTCTATTTTATGTCATTTGATGTCTTTTCTATTTGAATCAAATTCAAAAATAAGATAAAAAGTCAAAAATGGAGAAAATGGAAACTAATGAATAGTAATTGGCCATAATTGGCCTAATTATGGCTAAAAACAGTCGTTGGCCAACGGATGGGAAGCTGCAGGCACGCTGGGCTTTTATTAATTGATTTAAGATCACTTATCAATTCATATATCAAATGAACATCAAATTAATGAAAAATTTTTTTATTAATCAAATAAATTTGTACAATAAGTGCTAAAGGTGATTGCCTTTAGAGCATTCCTCTAACAAGCTCCCACTTGCACTAAAGCCAATCGCCTTTTTATTTAATTCCATGGGCGACTACATGATAATCATATTTCTTTTGGGGAAGTGGCTTAGTTAAAGGATCAGTAATATTCTGATCAGTGGGCACTTTTTCTATCTTTACATAATTCCTACCAATGATTTCTCTAATCAAATGGTATCTTCTGAGTACATGTTTGGATCTCTGATGAGACCATGGCTCATTTGCTTGCACAATGGCTCCATTATAATCACAATACAATTGTATTGGATCAATAATGCTGGGAAGCGCTCAAGTTCTGTGATGAATTTCTTTATCCAAACTACTTCCTTTGCTGCTTCAGAAGCTGCAATGTACTATGCTTCGGTTATGGAATCAGCAGTCGTTTCCTATTTGGAACTCTTCCAACTAACTGCTCCACCATTTAGTGTGAATATATAACCTAACTGAGATTTTGAGTCATCCTTGTGAGATTGGAAGCTGGCATCAGAATACCCGCTCACAGTAATATCTCCATCTCCATATACCAAGAATACATCCTTAGTTCTTCTTAAGTACTTAAGGATATTCTTGACAGCCACCTAATGACCCTCACCAGGGTTCGATTGGTATCTACTCATGACACTCAGAGCATATGACACATCAGGTCTTGTACATATCATAGCATACATGATTGATCCTATAGCTGAAGTATATGGAATCAAACTCATGTGTGTCCTCTCATCTTGTGTCTTTGGACACAAAGACTTTGAGAGAGTAATCCCATGGGTCATGGAAATATATCCCCTTTTGGACTACTCCATGCTAAACCTCTTTAGCATCTTATCTATGTATGTAGACTGTGAAAGACCAGGCAATCTTTTAAATCTATCTCTATAGATCTTTATCCCTAAAATATAAACTGCTTCTCCAGGGTCTTTCACAGAGAAATTCTTGGATAACCAAATTTTGACTGATTGTAAGGCTGAGACATCATTTCCCATTAACAATATCTCATCTACATATAACACTAGAAATATGATTGCACTCCCACTAACCTTCTTGTAAACACAAGGTTCATCCGGATTTTATAAGAAACCAAACTGTTTGATTGTCTCATCAAACTGAATATGCCAACTCCTGGATGCTTGCTTTAATCCATAAATGGATCTTTGAAGCTTACATACCTTTTTGCCATATTTGGATATGAAACCTTATGGTTGTGTCATGAATACATCCTCAGTCAGATTTCCATTAAGGAAAGCTGTTTTCATATCCATTTGCCATATCTCATAATCATAATGAGTAGCAATGGCTAGGAGTATCCTTATGGATTTAAGCATAGCGACTGGGCTAAATGTCTCATCGTAGTCAATTCCTTGTCTTTGACGATACCCTTTAGCAACAAGCCTAGCTTTATAGGTAATCACATTACCATCCATGTCAGTTTTCTTTTTGAAAACCCACTTGCACCTTATAGGCTTTATTCCTTCGTGTGGGTCAACCAAAGTGCATACTTGGTTTTCATATATGGAATCCATTTCTGACTTCATGGCTTGAAACCATTTGTCAGATTCTGAACTATTCAGAACCTCTTCATAGGTTGTAGGCTTATCATTTTCTATGAGCAATACGTTGTTCTGTTCACTAATGAGAAATCCATATCTCTCTAGAACAGTACATATCCTACTTGACCTACGAAGCTTTTGTGCTTCAGAAGGTTGAGCTATTATATCATCTGTATGAGTAACAAGCTCGGGTTCAGGCAGTTGATCAGCATCTATTTGAGCATCTTAAACTTCCTTAAGTTCAATTTTGCTCCCACTATCTCCTTTTAGAAGGAATTATCTCTCTAAAAAGATAGCATATCTTGAAACAAAAACCTTTTGTTCCAAAGGGTGGTAAAATTGATATCCATATGATGTTTTTGGATATCCCATAAACAGACATCGGTCAAACTTAGCTTATAGCTTATCTGACATTGTCCGTTTCACATAAGCAGGACAACCCCAAATTCTCATGTAAGAAAATATGGGTCTCTTGTTATACCATATCTCATATGGAGTCACATCAACTGACTTTGAAGGAACTCCATTTATTATATAAATGGCGGTCTCTAGTGCATAACCCCAAAAGGATTTAGGCAATTCCGCACAACTCATCATAGATCTTACCATGTCTAACAAGGTGTGGTTTCTTCTTTCAGCCACATCATTGTGTTGTGGAGTGTAAGGTGGAGTCCATTGAGATAAAATCCCATTATCCCTAAGATAATCTAGAAACTCTTGGCTCAAGTATTCACCTCCTCGATCTGATCGAAGTGTTTTAATACTTTTGGCAAGTTGTTTCTCTACTTCATTTCTGAATTCTTTGAACTTTTCAAAAGCTTCAGATTTGTATCTCATAAGATACACGTATCCATATCATGAGTAGTCATCTATAAAAGTAATGAAGTAGATGAAACCACCTCTAGCGTGTGTTGACATTGGACCGCATACATCAGAATGTATTAAGTTTAAAAGTCCATTAGCACGTTCACCCTTTCCCTTAAAGGGTAATTTAGTCATCTTGCCTAGTAAATAAGATTCATATGTATCATATGATTCATAATCAAATGACCCTAAACTACCACTTTTGTGTAGCTTAGCCATGTGTTTCTCACTTATATGACCAATACGACAATGCCATAAATAAGATGATTTCAACATATCTTGTTTTTGCCTTTTATTATCATTGATGTTTAAAATTGGATTTGACATATCTAATATGTATATTCCATTGCATAATGTACCATTAGCATAAAGAATTCCATTCAACATAATAGAACAACAATTGTTACTAAAAGCTAAAAGGAAACCATCTTTATTTAGACTTGAAACAGAAATAATGTTTTTAGTCAATGCAGGTACATAATAGAAATTCTCCAAATTTAATATAAGCCCACTAGGGATGGTCAATACATATGTTCCTATAGCTAATGTAGTAACCCTTGCTCCATTTCCAATGCGTAGGTCTGGCTTTCCTTTATTAAGTTGTCTACTATTCCTTAGGCCTTGCATATTAGTGCATATGTGTGAGCCACAACCAGTATCTAATACCCATATATTAATTTCAATGATAAAAATACCTGAAGTAGATGGGGCATCAGATGCCTTCTTCTTTAAGGACTCCAAGTAAGCCTTGTAGTTTCTCTTCCAATGGCCATCCTTGCCACAATGGAAGCATGTCCCTTTTGGAGCAATCTCCTTGGCCTTTTTCTTGGCCACACTTCCCTTAGGCTTCATGGAATTCTTCTTCTTCTTAAGGTTTTTCCTTTTAGAACTTGAAGAGTCCACCAGCATCATAGCCTTACTGTCCTTCTTGATAGATGGCTCAACTATTTTAAGCAAGTTAATTAGCTCAGGAATAGTAGTAGAGATTTGGTTCATCCTATAGTTAAGCATAAAATGTGAATAACTATCAGACAAACCGGTTAGAATTAAGTCAATACTTAATTCATGGTCTATCACAAATCCCAAAGTGGCCAACCTCTCAATATAGCCATTCATCTTCAATGCATATTGCACTGGAGATGTCCCCTCAACCATCTTAGTGCGAAAGAGCAACCTTGAAGTTTTGAACCTTTTGGAACGTATTTAATCATCAAAAAGCTCTCTTAGATGGTATACTATGGAATTAGCATCCATAGCCTCATACTGCTTTTGCAACTCAGCTGACATAGTAGCAAACATAATTTAGCTTGCCATCTCACTATCATCGAGATGCTTTTGATATGCCTTCTGAACATCTTCAGAAGCATTAGTAGTAGGGGAATTAGGGAGTGCCTCATCTAGGACATAGCCAATCTTTTCGGATTTGAGAATTATTCTCAGATTCCTTAGCCAATCCAAAACAATTGGGCCCAGTCAACTTATTTGATTCCATTAGCGATCGCAAATTCACACTTGTCATGATGATGATTCTAGCAAACTAGATGTAAAATAGAACATGTTAGAATGTACATAAAATGCATGTTTATTAGGTCTTTAATAAATCTCATTATGGCTCCCACTATTTTATAGCGAATCCATAGCCCTCACTATGAACCCGAGAGAACTTATATGGAAGTTCTCCTAGTGGGTCGATATCCAACTAGCTAAGAATAACCTTAAGGCAACTCAACAAGCTATCCTTAGTTTGGTTGGTAGGTATCTAATCCATACCAATTGCATTATTCATGCAACTATCGAATCTTGTGCTATCAACTTATTGATGTGTGCACATACATTGGGCTATCGACTCTTGATATGTGTACATCTCATGTATACAAACCCAACTTCACCTCCAATACACATTAACCTTAGCGCAAATCCAACAAGTTAATAATATCGGTTAAGTCTAACCCATTAATCGTGAAATCTAATTTCAATGGATTGAACATATTCTTATAGAGTGAGCTTGAGGCAACTCAATAATCCTAACTCTAGAAGAACTCTGGTTCTCCCTATATTAATGGAAGGCGTAAGACTTAATTGTTTATTTAGTGAGGGATTTCTTTGTTAAGTCTCATCAAGTTATTATTTTATGCTTTTATATATCATACATTCATCACATATAAAGATAGTTACATTAACTATATGACATGATTATGGACTTACTAAAGTCAATCTCTTGAGTCAAAGAGAGATTGACTAGGTCTTACCTAGGTATAATCATGAATTTACAACCCAAAATAGAAATCAAATTCCTATTTCTAAGTCTTCTTGTTTATGGTACCATCTCCTTTGCTTCTTGCTCATTTGTATCTTCATTCTATCCTAATCATATGTAATCTAATTACATATTTCAAATTATAGAAAACCTCAATTTACATTTGAGGGGAGTAAGATGAGAAGAGAAATACATGAGAAAGAAAAAGAGGTAGGGACACGCAGGCCCTATTTACCGTAAAACAAAATAATTTTATGCATGCTCAATCACATTGGTCCTAAGTCCATAATCATCCATCATGCCTTTTCATACACCCCTAACATGCATTCTCTAATGCACAAAATAAAAATGATAATTTTGGATTTCAATTTATAAATTGATTCAACACTTGATCGAAATTGCCTCTATGTGTTCTTTCAGATAATTTAATTTTGTATGTCATTTTAAAGTGGAATTTAATATTTAATCAAATTAAATTAAATTCCATATTTCCATAAATAATTCAAATTTTGTTTTCCTTAAAATCAGAATATTATGATGTTAAAATTAAACAATTTAATTTAAATATATATACCAATTTCTAGTCATACTAGAATTACAATTGCACAACTTAAATTAATTAAAAATTAATTTCCAAAAAGTCTAAAAATTTCCAGAATATCAAATCATCACATTATCTTCAGGTCAGCTCAAGTTCATCAAAATATTTTTGGCACAAGCCAAAATTACTAAGACAAACGAACCAACACACTTAGATGCTCAAAATGACTAATTCGATATCTAGAATTTTTAAAATTTCAAATGCTTGCAAAATAATTTTGGCATGCTTCTAACATCAAAATAACATATTTTTAATCACATAAAATTATTTTAAGGTACTGAAAATAAAATAAACACATACAAAAAAATCAAACAAAACAGTCCCACTGGGTAAGCTAAAACAGTCCCGTTTTTGTGTTTGTTTGAAAAATTAATTAAAATAATTTTTAATTAATTATTGGGCACTTCCAGAAGCATAAAAATATTCTCTATATGTCTAAATATTTTTGTTATAATTAAATTATAAAAAAATGCAACCAGCCCTATCAATTAAGTCAAACAACAACACATATTCATAAATAAGGCAATTTTAGGCATTTTTTAAACAAATCCGAAATTAATTATTTGAATCACATTCAAATCATTTTTCAATTAACGTAATCATTCTAAATCATCCCATGATCATATAAAAGAAAGAAAATGTGAAAATTATATTTTACAAATTAATTTCAATTTTTCAAATCCTATTGATCCGAAATCATTAAAAACATGCAATCCCATTGCACTTTCAATTAAAATTAATTTGAATGGATACAAGGAGGCTCTGATACCAATGTTGGGTTTTGAAGAATGAATCATATTCATAAACGCAGTAAAAAATAAAATTTTTCAAAACCCAAAATAAAATATCATACTTGTACCATTAAAACTAATTTTTATAAATGTAAATGTTAAAAATTATACCTTGTAATTTTTATTTGTTCTTCAAATCTTCACTTTGTTGGATTGTAGCAAAACACAACAATCCACACTATGATATCTCTAATGATAATCCATGCGAATAATGAAGAAGAAACTATCAAGATAAAATGGTTTGAACAAATTCAAAGTGCTAGCTTTAAAAAGTGTTATTGAGATAATTTTTGTTGTCTTAAAAATATTTTTTCTTTTACAAAAAAATATTTTCATGTCTATTTTCTGCCATTTGATGTTTTTTCTATTTGAATCAAATTCAAAAATAAGATGAAAAGTCAAAAATGGAGAAAATGGTAACTAATGAATAGTAATTGGCATAATTGTGGCCAAAAACAGCTGTTGGCCAATAGATGGGAAGCTGCAGGCGCACTGGGCTTGCTGCGGGCTGCTGCTGGCCAGCCCAGCTAGCCCACAAGGCAAGCCAGCAGCCTGCCTAGCGGTGCGGGCCTGTACAAACCCGAGACACTCCCGAACGATTTTTTTGTGCGATCTCATCGCGATCCATCCTAAAATAATTATCTCATATTTTGGATCCTATCCAAGACCATTTTACTCATTCTCCATATCTTCAATGCGTGTAATCCATTAGGTTCCCGGTTATGTTGGCCACTTAAATTAACAATTAATTTAAGCAGGTCATGAGCGGTATCTAGCAACACATCATGACCTCCAATTAATCGAAAAGTCAGTGATTTGACTACGAACCTTTCCATATATAATTTCTGTGCAATTATTCCTGTCACCATTCTATACCCCACTTGGTTCAGAGTATGAACATATATTAACTCCCACTAGATTGACTATGTCTCGTCTAGTCCAAGTAATGTTAGTTCATGTCCTTGAGGCTCATTACTCTATTAGATATGTCATTGAAGACTATTTCTATGACATTTCCACTCCGGCCAGAGATTCCTGAGTAATGACCATGACAAGAGGCCTTGGGTATACACTCCTTCTATCAAGAGTGGTGAATCTTTTGTTAGTTACCCAATTACCTTTGAATACCTCAAGCTGTATCCAATCACCACCCTATGAGCTACCTTTCTGAGGCAATAAGGAATAGTATCAAAATACAAAATCAGTATCCAAGGTATCTTTGAGCACCTCAAGTCTAAGGATGCTTGTACCACTGCTATGTTCAGACTATCATTGACATTTGAATAGATTATCCATATGATTGTCTTATAGCAGGCCATCCAATGTACTTAGCTACACGTAGCAAGCATCCACATGTTAATTCTAAATATTTCATATTTTTAGATTGTGAGATCTACTGCTTAATCTAATCAATGAGTATAACATGTATTAATATGTTTGGATTAACAATGTCTTGTCTCACTAATCTTATGACTAGGGATAATTTTGATACTAACATAATTACACATGATAAGAATCTCAATATCATGATCTCATCATGATTTCCTTCATGCTATGTTATGTATCAAGGTTTCCTTCATACTCGGAAACCCTAATTGTCATTTTTCTCTTCCCACAATCAACTTTCACTCCATGACAAGCTACCCAATCCATTCCTAAGTTCACATCAAATTCATGGAGTGGTAGCTCTATTAGATTTATTGGAAATTGTCTGCCTTGTATTTCAAATGGGCAACTCCTAAACACTTTACTAACCCTCACATTGTGCCCTAATGGGTTACAAGAATCTCAAATTCTAAAGCCTCTAGTACTAAGCCCTCTCGACCCTTTGGTGGTGTGCATATCTATGAATACATCATCCCTGGATCTATCAATGCATATATGTCAAAGCCAAAAAGAAGGAATTTACCCATTATGATGTTGGGTGCATCCTACTCTTCTTAACCTCGCATGGTGTATACCTTAATTGGTCTAGCTTTACTTCCTTCTGGCCTTTCCGCTGTCTCATAACTAAACTGACTAAGCCCCATTTGACATCCTCTACCTTGTCCTTTACCTTAGCCTCTGCCCTGACCAAAAGCCTGTATCTGTACTGGCTCAACACTCATTGAACCTTTGCCAAACTATAACAAGGGACAATTTCTCCTTAAATGATCTTTGGAGTTGAATCTCAAACAAGCTTTTATCATCCACCAACACTCTCCTAAGAAAGGATGGCCACAATGCTGACATAATGGTAGAGGTAAAGTTCTATGTGGTGCCTATGTTAGCACTCTAGAACCCCCAACCTTAAAATGACATCTAAAAGATATTGCCTTTTGGCCACTCGATGGTCCCCTATTTGGCTATGACAAAGGTATCTTGTGTTGGCTGGTGTGCTACCAATACTCTCTCAATTGTTCTAGCATATGCTAGCAAACTGGAAAAATTCATCAGACATAGTGCTAAGATCTATATGTTAATTGGATCTCTCAACCCTTCCTGAAATTGTAGACATTTATCGGCCTTTATAGATACAATGCCCCCAGTATATTTATAGAGATGTGTGAAGTCTCTCTCATATTCTGATACAATCATATCCCCTTGCTTCAATGTCAAATATTCCTTCTTTTTATTATTTATGTAAATAGAGGGAATTGTAGAGCTCTTTAAATTTTTCCAAAAAGAATTTCTAAGTCATGGGATCATGTGCTTCCGAACTCTATTATTCCAACCACCACCAATCATATGCATGATCTTGCAACAAGGAAATTGCATATTCATATTTATGCTCATCTGGTGATGGCACATATATTAATGCAAGTGATGACACATATATTAATATCAGTGATGACACCTATTTTTATGCTGGTGATGGCATATATATAGGAAAATGTATAAAAACTTTGACATGTTATTAGTGCATATTAATAAACCCTTCATTGGCATGCTATATTATCCAAGACTCTAGTTCTAGGCTAGGTGTTCTAAGGCTTCATCCATGCTATTATCAAGATACACTTTTTTTTTTATCAATTTTATAATTCGCTTTTGCTTTCTTCATTACACATTCCTTTTTCATTTAAGGTGAATCACAAAATGTTATACTCATTTGTATCAACATATAAGTATTTAAAATTCATTAAATAACTAACATATCTTGATTTTTTTTCTTTTGAAATTCTTTACTAAATAGCAAATATATAATTTATAGGAAATAGGGCATTCACGGTCATGATTAATTGTTCACGTCTGTTAATAATTTAAAGCACATTGCCTCACGATTTTAGTTGAAAGATTCATTCATAAAAGTGATCTTAACCGTGTTTCAAGTCGTTAATGAATCTGAAATGAATAATACCATTTTCATGCAAAAGTCACACTTGTGATATCATTTAGTCATATGTCTGTGACTGAAGCTTCACACCCATAACTAGGTAATGAAAAATTACTCTTTCACTTTCATATTCATTTCAAACTTCTTAAAGCCATAAAAACACCCCAACATGCATTATTAAGGTTCTTAACTTAGCATGCAATGTTTTTACCATCATTTATATGCTTATAATTTGCTCAAGTTCCTAACATGTGTGACAATCAAATCAATAATTCACACAATATCACCTTTCTCATGTCAATTTAAAGTTTTCATGAAATAATTCATTATTAAATGCATTACAAGCACTAACTAGCATGCCAAATGTTCATGTCATACAATTTTATGTTAAAATATAGGTTGTTATCATAAGTTATGTACTAACCTCTTATTTTCTCTTGTCTCCAATTTTTTACTTCTCTACTTCTTTTCCTTTGTTCCTTTGTGCTTGTTTTATTCCAATTTGAGTTCCTAAAATGCATAAAAATATCATAAGAACTTTACCTCATCTTATCTCTCTAAACCCTATTTTTTCTCTCTTAAAACCCTAAACTCCCTCTCTCCCCATCCAAAAAACTTCAAAACCTTATATTATTTGAGAAACAATTGTAGAAGAAAAAAAGAGCATCTTATCTTTACTCTTTCTCCCTTTGGTCAAGACACTAGGGATCTCTCTTTCCTTTTACCTTGCTTATCTTCCTTTCTCTTTGTTCCCACATGCTTAGTTGTGGATGAATAAGTGGTAAATTTCTCATTTGATCCCCCAATTTTCGGTAAATTACAATTTGAATCCAAAATCTTGCAAAATTTTCATTTAGGTCTTTTATCACAATTTAACATCTTCACGCTTTTAATATACTTTATTTAGCATTTCTCATAACTACTAATCATTATTTTGATTAAATTTCCAATGCAAATATGAATTACACTTTGGTCGTCTCGACAAGTCAATTTAGTGACATGTGCGACTTGAGGCCTAAATTAGGGGATATGACATCCTCTCCATCTTAAAAAAAAATTCAACCTCGACAGTTTACCTATTCATTCTAATTTGAGCAACTATGTATATTGTCTCTTCATAATCTCTTCGCTTTCCTACGTGGCTTCTTTAATATAATGTTTTTGCGATAAGATTTTAACTAGAGAAATTCTCCTGTTGTGTAGAACTTTTTCTTCACCTGCAAAAATAGCCATTAGTTCCTTTTCATAAGTTAAATTTGTTCCTACTACTGTATGCAGACTGGAATAATATGAGTCAAGTACGAACAATATCTCCTTAGAATGAAAACATAACACATTATGGATCCTATCCAGCTCAACTGGAATGGCTAATTGATATGCCACTGATCCAATCTTTACCAAAATCTTATAGGAACTAATGAATCTTGGACTCAACTTCCCTTTCTTACCAAATCTCACCACTTTCTTCCAATGTGGAATTTTAAGAAACACTTTGCCACCCATGACATGTTGGGTTTTGAAGGTGAATCTCATTCATAAACATAGTGAAAAAATAAAATTTTTCAAAATCCGAAACAAAAGATCATGCTTGTGCCATTCAAACTAGTTTATCAAATATAGAGGTTAGAAATTACACCTCGTAATTTCTTGATTTGTTATTCAAATCTTCACCTTGTTGGGTTATAGCAAACCATAACAATCCACACTATGATGTCTCTAACAATAATCCATGCAAAGATATGAAGAAGAAACTATCAAAAGAAAATGGTTTGAACAAGTTTCCAAGTGCTAGCTTTGAACATGTTCTTGAGAGAATTTTTATTATCTCAAAATAATATTTTCACCAAAAATAATTTTCATAACTCTTTTCTACCTTTTGATGTCTTTTTGATCTAAATCAAATTTAGAAAGAAAATCAAAAATCAAAAGAGAAGAAAAGTGAGTTCAATGAATAGTAAATGGCCACATTGGCCTAATTAAAGCCAAAATGGTCTAATTGTGATCTTATTGTGATCTGACCTGAAATAATTATCTCATTTTTTTTAATCATATCCAATACTATTTTACTCATTCTTCATATCTCCAATGTGTGTGACACATTAAGTTCCTGTTTATATTGGCCACTTAAGTTAATGATTAATTTAAGTAAGTTATGAACGGTATCTAGCAACACATCATGACCTTTAATTGACTAAAAAGACAGTGGTTTGACTACGAACCTTTGCATAGACAATTTATGTGCAATTAATCCTTTCACTATTCTATACCCTACTTGGTTCAGAATATGGACATATGTTAACTCCCGCTAGATTGACTATGTCACATCTAACCTAAGTAATATTAGTTCTTATTCCTGAGGCTCATCACATTGTTACACATGTCATTGAAGACTATTTTCATGATTTCCACTCTGGCCAGAGATTCTCAAGTAATGACCTCGACAAGAGGCCATTGGTATACTCTCTTTCTATCAAGGATGGTGAATCCTATATTGATTGCCCAATTACCTTCAAATGCCTCAAGTTGTACCCAATCACCACTCTATAAACAACCTCCCTAAGGCAATAAGGAATAGTGTTAAAATACAAAATCAGTATCCAAGGTATCCTTGAGCACCTCAAGTCTAAGGATGCTTGTACCATTGTTATGTTCAGACTATCATTTACATTTGAATAGACTATCCATATGATTGTCTTATAGCAGGTCATCCAATGTACTTAGCTACACGTAGCAAGCATCCACATGTTAATTCTAAACATCTCATATTTTTAGATTGTGAGATCTACTGCTTGATCCAATCAATGAGTATAACATGTATTAATATGTTCGGATTAACAATGTCTTGTCTCACTAATCCTATGACTAGGGATAACTTAGATACTAACATAATTACACATGATAAGAATCTCAATATCATGATCTCATCATTATTTCATTCATGCTTTATTATGTATCAATGACTTCATTAATTGATTTAAGATCGTTATCAATTCATATATCAAATGAACATCAAATTCATGAAAATGTCTTTTATTAATCAAATAAATTTGTAAAATAAGTGATAAAGGTGATTTCCTTTAGAGCACTTCTCTAACACAACATACTTTATATCTCACCTCTTTAGCTTAACTTATGATTTGTATTGATCTTGAGCTACCTTAAATCTTTCCTTAATAACCCTAACTTTTTCTTCTATCTTCTGCACTATTTTTGGCCCTATCAACTTTTTCCCACTCAAATCAATCCAACAAATTCGTGTCCTGCACTTCATTCCATACAATTCCTCATAAGGAGCCATACCTAAGCTTGTCTGATGACTATTATTCTAGGCAAACTCCATAAGAGGTAGATATTGATCCTAGCTTCCTTCAAATTCAAGTAAACAAGTACTCATTATGTCTTCTAATAGCTGAATAACCCCGCTTTTATTGTCCTTCTGTCTACAGATGGAAAGCCTCATACAAACTTTTTCAAAATTGCAAAGTAAATCTAGATTCTCTATAGAAAATGATGGATACTGAATCTCTATGAAGTCTCAAAATTTAATCCATATGTTAACCTTGAGGGGTATTACTGTCATTTTGATGATAATAAATAATATAGCAATATTGTATTTAACATACTTGATTTAAGTGTATTATACAGGACATAAATTAAAAATAGCAAGAATGGAGAATTGGAAGAATAATCCTTGAGAAACAAAAAGTAAAGAGTAGCATGTTCACTGCCGTGACTCTAGGAGTCACTCCCGTGAACAAAGCTAGCCGTTACCAAAACCAACATTTGAAGTTCACGGCCATGAAGGAAGAACAAATCGTGAAGTGGGCATTTCAGTCACCCCCGTGACTAAAGGTGTCACCGCCGTGAAGAGTCATAAAATTTCAACCAGAAAGCTTCACAATCAGAGTCACCACTAGGGTCACAGCTGGGAAGATGTTCACCCCCGTGAATGATGGTGTCACCCCCGTGAATGATTCTCTCAATTTCATCCAGAGAGCTTCACGACCAGAGTGACCACGTGGCTCACGGCTGGAAAATTATGTCACGCCCGTGAAGGATTAATGTCACGCCCGTGACTCTATATGTCAAAACATACCAGAGAGCTTCACGACCAAGGTCACCACTTCAGTCACGGCTTGGGAAGAACTGTCACCCCCGTGACAAGCATATTCACGCCCGTGACCAATGAAAGAGAAAAATGACAGGCGCGATTTTTTAGTTGGTACAACGGCTAGTTTCTTATTTAATGCACCCCAACGGCTATATTCAGCCATGGGAGTATAAATGGAAGTCATTTATACATTAAGAAAGAAGAGGATGATAAGGGAATGATAAGAAAAACAAAAGATTAGCATATACTTCAAATCACAAGCTATCTTGTACTTTTATACTTTGAGAACTAATTCATTCTCTGTAAAAATCTTATTGCTCCTCATATTTGAGCAATAAAGATTTATAAGTAGTTATCTCTGTAATCTTTACTCAAGTAAGCATTGGGTAGTTCTGGGTTAAGAGAATAACACTTGTAAGGGTTAGTTGTGTGAACCTCCAAAACACAAATTAAAAGGTTGTTTGTGTGAGCCTGTAAAACACAAAGTGTAGGTTGTTTGTGTGAGCCTGTAAAACACAAAGGAATTGGTTATTGTGTGAGCCATTAAAACACAAGAGATTTCTGGGTTAGGTGTGAGCCATTGTGAGAAACACCATAGTTGGGAGTGAGCTTGTAAAACTCCATTGTAACACTTAGTGTGTTAGTAAAACTCCCAATTGCGATTGGGGAGAGGAGTAGGGTTTGTTAATACCCGAACCTCTATAAATCTTTCTGTCTGATTTTCTCTATCCCTTCTAAAATTAACAATTTTATTTCCGCACCGTAAAGTTTAATTTTTGAAACTCCAATTCAACCCCCCTTCTTGGTCTAATATCTGGGCAACAATTGGTATCAGAGCCTTGTCTAGCATTGAAGCCTAAAAAGCGCTAGTAAAGAGTAAGATATGGCCAGTGAAGGATTCCAGAGTCTCAAACCTTACTTTGATGGAGCAAATTATGCCCATTGGAAGTTTAGGATGGAGACATACTTGGATAGTGAAGGAATTGAAGTCTGGGATAGTGTACGAAAAGAATGGACACCACCAACCAGAAGAGAAGTTGATGGTGAAGAGGAAATCCTATCAAGAGATGATTGGACAGAGCCCCAAAGAAGAGCAAATTTCAAAAACAAGAAGGCAATGACAATTCTATCAAGCTCATTATCTATTGAAGAATGTGGGAGAATACAACACTGCTCAACAGCATATAGTATGTGGAAGACATTGGAGAACTATCATGAGGGAACTAAGCAAGTCAAATCCAAGAAGATTCAACTTCTAACCTCAGAATATGAGCTCTTCAAGATGAAATCAAATGAGTCAATCACTGACATCACTAACCATCTTCTATCCATTATAAATGGAATGAGGAAACTTGGGAAGCATCTGAGCTTGGAAGATATAAACAATAAAATCCTGAGAAGTCTTCCTCTTAAAGACTATGGTTCAAGAGTTGCTGGCATAGAAGAAGCAAATGAAGATATGAGCATCATGAATACTGATGTGCTGATTGGCAAGCTTCTCACACATGAGATGGCAGTAAAGAGAGATAGAGAGCTTGAAGCAGAGCCAGAGAAAAGAAAACCCTTAGCACTTAAAGCCTCTACTTCAAAATCTCAAGAAGAAAGTGAAGATGATGAAGAAGTGAGTGATGATGAAAATGAGGACATCGCTATGCTTTCAAGGAGATTAAAAAGAATCATTGAAAAGAAAATGAGTAATTCCAGAAAATTCAGGCAGAGAAACCTCAAACAAACTTCTAATGAAACACATAGAAGTAAGGAAGAGGTGAAATGTTATGAATGTGGAAAGAAAGGACATATCAAACCAGAATGTCCAAGACTCAAGAAGTATAAGAGCAAATATCAAAGAGACAATGGGGAGAAAGGTCACAAAGCCATATGGGATGATGAAAGCTCTTCAAGTGAAAAAGATGATAATGAAAGTGAAGAGGTCAACCTATGTTTCATGGCTATTGAGGATCACGTCTCGGACAAAGTAAGATCACTACACTCATACTCTTTCAATAATGATAGTAGTGATAATGATAGTGATAATGATGATGATGATGATGATGATGAGCTAAGCCTAATAGAAGAATTAAATATAAAATTAGAGAAATATAGAACTAAATTTAGTATCTATAGAAATAATATCTCTAATTTGAAAAATAAGATAGATGGCTTAGAAAAGGAGAACATAAAGCTTAAATCATCTAATGAATCTCTTCAAAAGTCATTAGATGAATACTCATCAAAACCATCAACAACTTCACTGTTAAAAGAAAATAATACTTTGAAAAATGAAGTTGAAGAACTTAGAAATTCCATTTCTAAATTTCACAAGGGTAAAGAGAGCTTAGATACTCTCATTGTGTCTCAAAGACCACATTTAGTTAGACATGGTCTAGGGTTTAAGGACACATCATCATCTTCTCACAAAACTATATTTGTAAAATCTAAAGAATCTCACATCTCCACACCTGTTAGAACAACTCCAATAAAAATTAATCATGCCTTTATGTATAAGGAGTATGCATCTAGAAAAATGAAAATTAATCATGATTGTGCATGCCATTGTTCTCAAAATCAGTCAAATAGAATTATGGCATTCAAATACATTGTAAGACCAAAAAGCAAGTTTAGACCGAAACAATGTAATTATTGTATGAAAACGGGTCATATAAATAGAAATTGCTATATAAGGAAGGCTCATTGGCAACCTTCATGTGCTAACCCCCAAGGACCCAAACTTATTTGGGTACCTAAACATCATACTTGATTTGTAACTCTGTAGGTATGCCTCAAGTCCACAATAAACAAAAATGCATGGCTAGTAGACAGTGGATGCTCAAGGCATATGACAGGAGACAAAAAACTCTTCAATGAAATCAAAAGTATTGATGGAGGTAAAGTTACCTTTGGAAACAATGCAAAGGGTAAGGTAATTGGCATTGGTTCTATTGGTATTAATGGTACTACTTTTATTAAGGATGTTTTACTTGTTGATGGCTTAAAACATAACTTGCTAAGTGTAAGTCAATTATTTGATAAAGGAAACAAAGTAATTTTCACCTCAAATGAATGTCTTGTAATCTCTATTGATGGTCAAGAAATATTTAAAGGAAATAGAGATATCAATACATACATAATAAACTTACATGAACTCTCTAACCATTCTTCTAAGTGTCTTGTGACTACTAGTGATGAATCTTGGCTGTGGCATAGAAGACTTGGTCATGCTAACATGGACTTAATACAAAGTCTCAGCACAGGAGAGCTAGTAAAAGGATTACCAAGAGTTAAATATGAAAAAGGCAAGACATGTGAACCTTGTCAAAGAGGAAAGCAACACAAGTCATCTTTCAAAGCCAAAAACATAGTAAGTACTTCAAAACCTCTTCAACTCATACATTTAGACTTTTTTGGACCTACTAGGGTTGCTAGCTTAGGAGGAAAACATTATGCATTTGTCATCGTAGATGATTACTCTAGATTTACTTGGGTAATTTTCTTAGCTCAAAAGAGTGATGCTTTTGAAAATTTCAAAAACTTTGCTAAAAGAGTTGAAAATGAAAAAGGATACTGCATTTCAAAAATAAGAAGTGATCATGGGAAAGAATTTGAAAATGAAAACTTTGAAAGTTTTTGTCTTGAATATGACATTTCACATAATTTCTCATCTCCTAGAACACCTCAACAAAATGGTGTAGTTGAAAGGAAAAATAGAACATTGATTGAAATGGCAAGAACAATGCTTAATGAATATGCATTACCAACTTATTTTTGGGCAGAAGCCACAAATACTGCATGCTATATTTCAAATCGAGTTTTCAAAAGACCTCTTTTAAACAAAACCTCATTTGAGCTATGGAATGGAAGAAAGCCCTTGGTATCATACTTTAGAGTATTTGGATGCAAGTGTTTTATATTGAACACCAAGGACAATCTTGGAAAATTTGCCTCTAAGTCTGATGATGGTATCTTTCTAGGATACTCTACAACCAGCAAAGCATATAGAGTATTTAATAAGAGATCATTAACTGTTGAAGAATCCATGCATGTTGTTTTTAATGAATCTAGTAGACTTGATCTTGTGAAAGGTAGTGCTCTTGATGATGTTGTAGATAATATGGAAAAACCTGTCATTGAAAATGGAAAAGAAGAAAACGATCAAGAAAAACTACTACCTCAAAATCAAGAACAAATGGAGCAAGACCTTCCAAAAGAATGGAGAATGAACAGAAATCATCCAAAAGAGCAAATAATTGGTGATCTATCAAGGGGAGTAAGTACCAGATCTCATTTCAAGCATTTAGTCACTGACATAGCTTTTATTTCACAAATTGAGCCTAAAAACATTGATGAGGCTCTTAATGATGAAAGTTGGGTAATTGCCATGCAAGAGGAACTCAACCAATTTGAGAGAAATAAGGTATGGAACCTAGTACCAAGACCTAAGAATCATCCAATCATAGGCAGCAAATGGGTATTTAGAAATAAGTTAGATGAACAAGGGTTAATAACCAGGAATAAAGCAAGACTAGTTGTAAAAGGATATAATCAGGAAAAAGGTATGGACTATGATGAAACATATGCACCGGTAGCTAGATTAGAAGCTATAAGAATACTCTTAGCATATGCATGTCACATGAATTTCAAACTTTATCAAATGGATGTGAAAAGTGCATTTCTAAATGGCTATATAGATGAAGAAGTGTATGTAGAACAACCACCAGGTTTTGAAAGCTATAATTTACCAAATCATGTTTTTAAACTTTCAAAAGCTTTGTATGGTTTAAAACAAGCTCCAAGAGCTTGGTATGAAAGACTAAGTTCTTTTTTACTAGAAAATAGCTTCACAAAGGGAAATGTAGACACTACACTGTTCATCAAAAAGCATAAGCATGAAATACTAGTTGTTCAAATTTATGTTGATGATATAATATTTGGTTCTACTAATGAGCTGCTTTGTCAAGATTTTGCTAAGTGCATGACTAGGGAATTTGAAATGAGCATGATGGGAGAACTTAAGTATTTCCTTGGTCTACAAATCAAACAAAGCAATGAGGGCATATTCATTAACCAATCCAAATATGCCAAAGATTTAATCAAAAAATTTGGTATGGAAGGATGCAAAAATGCTAAGACTCCTATAAGCACATCAACAAAATTGGACAAAGATGAAAAGGGTAAGAGCATTAATGAAAAGCTTTATAGAGGTATGATCGGATCACTTTTATATCTCACTGCTTCTAGACCCGATATTATGTATAGTGTTTGCTTATGTGCACGATATCAATCATGTCCCAAAGAATCTCATCTAAATGCTGTAAAAAGGATTTTAAAATATGTACATGGATCATTGCATCTAGGTTTATGGTATCCTAGGAATTCATCTTTCTATATAATAGGATATTTAAATGCAGACTATGCTGGTAGTCTTTTGGATAGAAAAAGTACTTCAGGTACTTGTCACTTCATTGGAGAATGTTTGGTTTCTTGGTTTAGCAAGAAACAAGTTTCAGTTGCTCTTTCAACTGCTGAAGCTGAATATGTAGCAGTTGGATGTTGTTGTACACAAATTCTTTGGATGAAACAGCAACTTAAGGACTATGGTCATGAAATGAACCATATACCTATAAAATGTGACAACACCAATGCTATAAATCTTTGAAAGAATCCTATTCAACACTCTAGAAGTAAACAAATTGACATTAGACATCACTTTTTTAGAGATCATGTTCAATATGGAGATGTTGAATTAGAATTTGTATGCACAGAAAAGCAATTAGCAGATATTTTCACTAAGTCTGTAAATGAGGAAAGATTTAATTTCATTAGAAGAGAACTAGGCATGATTGATGGATTAACCTTGTGATTACAAGAAAATGAAATTTTAATTGTTGATCTTAAAACATATCACAAGTTAGAAGATAAATATTTTGATGAAAATTCATGTTTTATGAAGCAAAATCTTTGTTGAAATGATTTAGTCTTGTTGCAGAACTTAATCTCAAATTAATGAAAAATATAGGGTAGTCACGCCCGTGACTTATACTCACGCCCGTGACTTAAGTGGCTCAAAGAGGCAGTATTGTTCACGACTTCGGTTCACGACATGCTTCACAGCTTCAAGTAGTGAAACATTGTTTCACGGCTTGAGTCACGCCCGTGGATAAGACTATTCACGCCCGTGACGTATTTTCACTCCCATGAACCATTACGCCTCAAAAACTCACAGAAGCTTTCACGCTTTGCGTCACGGCATGAGTCACGGCTTCAAGTGGTGAAACATAGTTTCACGGTTTGAGTCATGACCGTGGCAAAGAAGTTTCACGCCCGTGACAGAGTTTCATGCCCGTGAATAATTACACCCAAAACTCACAGACGCTTTCACGCCTTGTGTCACGGCTTGCTTCACGGGTATAAGTAGTGAAATTCAACACTTCACGATCGTGACATAATATTCACCCCCGTGACCTATGATCATTCACGCCCGTGATGTTCATCGAGCACGCCCGTGAAAGCATTCACGCTTTCATTCACGGGTGGAATTCTGCTTCAGCAAACCGTGAACATGACTATTCACGCCCGTGAAACTTGAAGTCACGCCCGTGAATGTATCGAATATAAAAGAAAACAGCCGGTTACAAACTTCATTTCAACTCTCCATCTCCCAAAACCGCTCTCATTTACTCTCATTCATTGAGACATTGAAGATTCCGACCCCAAAGCCTTGATATTTCACTTTAAATTCCTTCAAAAGTTCGAATCTTCAGCAGAAAATAGATATTCCTAGGGTATTTCATCATATTTTATTTTCATTCCTATCAAAATCAAAATCAAAATGGAGTCTGCTTCGTCAAAAGGGAAGAGAAAGAAGTCCCATACACCAAAGAGATATCCAGATTACCTCATGAACATCATACCCGAAAGTTGCCATCCTCGGTATGCAACTTTAAACAAGCGACCAATTTTATCATCAAGGTCCTTCGAATGGCAGACAGTCCGTAATCTAGGACTCGAGATGGCTATGACAGAACAACTTCAAGCCTATCATCTAAAAAACTTTGTTGACATTCATCTGCCAACTCTACGGGAGCCAACGCTGGAATTCCTCAGCACCTTGCAGGTTTCACCAACTGGAGTGGTGAAATTCCAACTCTGCAAAAATGAAAACACCCTCAGCGCCATTGCTTTTGGAGAATTGCTCAACCTACCATCAGATGGCGTACTGAATGAGACTGAGGCAGAATTCTCTACCCCTGTAGCCTGGACTCATTTCGGATACAATTGTAGCTGGGACGTAAAGAAGATGAAAAGCACTCATCTCGTGGCCCCAGTACACAGGTATTTGCATAGGTTTCTAACCTATAGCATTTTTGCTCGGGGAGAGAGCAATGGAACTATTACGAAGTCAGAACTCTTCCTATTTGAGATGGTTCACCGGGGAATCAAAGTGGCGCTTTCCAGATGGTTTGCAAACCATCTTCTCTCCATCGCAACCAAGCCCACAGGAGATATCTTGATTGGGGCTTATGTCACTCATATGACAGTGAAGCTAAATTACTTGAAGCTGGATGACCATCATTTCAACATTATTCCTGCCCACCCACGAGATAGGCTGGATATCGAGTCTTTCATAAAGATGGGAGCAGCAGTGAGAATCGTTTATCAGAACGATATCTTTTATCGCTTCACTGATACTGCTGGAGAAATTATCTGGGAAGATCATGACATGGAGGATTTTAAAGCAGGCCTCCAGGGAGTCCAGCAGAAAAAGAGGGCTAGGATTGAGGAAGCCACTCCAGCCATCGCTCAGGACATTAGACAGTCCTCAGCCTCCACACCGTCTTTAGCGCAGCAGGTGGTCGACCTCTTGGCACCACGTTTCGAGCAGCTGCAGACTTCCATGGATGAGAGGTTGGAAAACCTCAAGGACTTCATGGAGTCTCGACTCGACAGTCTTGAGGCTGAAGTAGCTAGGCTTCGTGATAGGATGTCTAGCTAGGATATAGGATAGAGTGTAGCCTAAACTTGTTATGTGTGATCATTTTTCTTTATTTTGTTACTTATTATATTTCTGTATCTTTTCCTTCATATAATATATATTTGCTTTTGTTTACTTCAATCTACATATTCTTTTTGATTGATGACAAAAGGGGGAGAAAACTAGCAATATATGAAGGAATTTATATGATAAGGGAAAGTAGGATCAAACTAGCAATAATAAGAATTGTTAATCAAATTTGAAATTGATTGCAAAGTAGAATTATAACCCAAGTATACCTTGCATATACCTTAAAAAGCAAGTTACAAATAAAAACATGCCTTGATATACCTTAAACATACTTTACATATACTTTATGTCTTGAAAAGGATTTGTGGCATGTATTGGATATACTTTTCTTATGACTTGCTTCTAGCTTAAATGCTACATCCTTATTCACTATTCTTGCACATTATAATTTTTATCCTAAGTATATTTTGAGGGGGAGACTTCTCAAAATCACATATTGCTAGATTACTTGTCACCATCAAAAAGGGGGAGATTGTTAACCTTGAGGGGTATTTCCATCATTTTGATGATAATAAATAATATAGCAATATTGTATTTAACATATTTGCTTTAAGTGTATTATACAGGACATAAATTAAAAATAGTAAGAATGGAGAATTGGAAAAATAATCCTTGAGAAACAAAAAGTAAAGAGTAGCATGTTCACTGCCGTGACTCTAGGAGTCACTCCCGTGAACAAAGCTAGCCGTTACCAAAACCAACATTTGAAGTTCACTGCCATGAAGGAAGAACAAATCGTGAAGTGGGCATTTTAGTCACCCCCGTGACTAAAGGTGTCACCCCCGTGAAGAGTCATGAAATTTCAACCAGAGAGCTTCACAATCAGAGTCACCACTAGGGTCACGGCTGGGAAGATGTTCACCCCCGTGAATGATGGTGTCACCCCCGTGAATGATTCTCTCAATTTCATCCAGAGAGCTTCACGACCAGAGTCACCACTTGGCTCACGGCTGGAAAATTATGTCACGGCTGTGAAGGATTAATGTCACGCCCGTGACTCTCTATGTCAAAAGATACCAGAGAGCTTCACGACCAAGGTCACCACTTCAATCACGGCTTGGGAAGAACTGTCACCCTCGTGACAAGCCATGGGAGTATAAATGGAAGTCATTTATACATTAAGAAACAAGAGGATGATAAGGGAATGATAAGAAAAACAAAAGATTAGCATATACTTCAAATCACAAGCTATCTTGTACTTTTATACTTTGAGAACTAATTCATTCTCTATAAAAATCTTATTGCTCCTCATATTTGAGCAATAAAGATTTATAAGTAGTTATCTCTGTAATCTTTACTCAAGTAAGCATTGGGTAGTTCTGGGTTAAGAGAATAACACTTGTAAGGGTTAGTTGTGTGAACCTCCAAAACACAAATTAAAAGGTTGTTTGTGTGAGCCTGTAAAACACAAAGTGTAGGTTGTTTGTGTGAGCCTGTAAAACACAAAGGAATTGGTTATTGTGTGAGCAATTAAAACACAAGGGATTTCTGGGTTAGGTGTGAGCCATTGTGAGAAACACCATAGTTGGGAGTGAGCTTGTAAAACTCCATTGTAACACTTAGTGTGTTAGTAAAACTCCCAATTGCGATTGGGGAGAGGAGTAGGGTTTGTTAATACCCGAACCTCTATAAATCTTTGTGTCTGATTTTCTCTATCTCTTCTAAAATTAACAATTTTATTTCCGCACCTTAAAGTTTAATTTTTGAAACTCCAATTCAACTTCCCTTCTTGGTCTAATATCTGGGCAACACCATATAAATCTCATCCAACTTATTCATCAAGTAATCCATCCTAATTGGTAGGAAATGTATTGACTTCAGCAGTCAATCCATTATCACCCATACTGCGTAATGTTTCTTTTAAGTTACTAGCAAGCCTAACACAAAATCAATAGTAACTCTTTCCCACTTCCATTATGGTATGGGCATAGGCTGCAACAACCCTATTGGCAATTGGTGTTCATCTTTCACTTATTGGCAAGTCAGACACTTAGCAATATATTATGTAATATCATTCTTCATTCCTAGCCACTAGTTCTGTACTTACAAACCTTGGTACATCTTGCTCCTTTTAGGATGCAAGGTGTACCTTGTCTCATATGGCTCCCTGAGAATATCTGACTCTTCTATATTTAGCACATCAATTTTATCCTTGAAATACACTATGACATCTTCTTTCATGGAAAACTCGAACCTCTCTTCCTTTTTCATTGTTTCATCTATCTTCATCAATCTCTCATCTTGCTTCCGAGCCTTCTTAGTCATCTATGTTAGCTTTCCCTAGTTGATAGTCGATCACACATTCATAATCTTTAATCAATTCCAACCATCTTATTTGCCTCAAGTTTAGTTCTTTCTGTGAGGGAAGATACTTAAGCCTATTGTGATATGTATAGATATAACATCTCTTTCCATAAAGATAATATCTCCAAATCTTCAAAGTGAATACTATATCAACGATCTCTAAATTATGCATTGGATAATTAAGCTCATATGGTTTAAGTTGTCTGGAGGCATGTGCAATCACCCTTCCTTCTTGCATTAGGACACAACCTAGGCCATTTTGAATAGCATCACTATATACAACAAAATCTTTATCTAGAGTAGGCTAAGTCAAAACTAGTGCTTCAATCAACATTTCTTTAAGTCATTTAAAGTTCATTAGACATTTATTTGTTTATTCAAAATGGACATCTTTTTGTAGCAGTTGAGTTAAAAAGGGTTTTTATGGATGAAAACCCTTCATAAACCTCCTATAATATGCGACTAATCCTAGAAAACTCCTCACTTTTATCACATTTTCAAGTGGTTTTCCACTGAGAATAGCCTCAATCTTACGAAAGTCAACTTGAATACCTTCAATTGAAATTACATGACATAAAAAACTGACTGCCTCATGCCAAAACTCACACTTTGATAACTTAGCATACAACAATTTCTCTATTAATGTTTGCATCACCAGCTTAAGATGATGATCATGCTCTTTTTGATCCCTGGAGTATACAAAGATGTCAGCGATAAACATCACTATAAACTAATCAAAGTAAAGTCTAAACACTCGATTCATTAAGTCCATAAAAGTCACTAGTACATTCATCAAACCAAATGCCATGACTAGGAACTTATAATGACCATAACGAGTCCTAAATGACATCTTAGGTATCTGATTCCTTAATCTTCAACTAATGATATATTCATTGAAGATCTATCTTTGAAAATACACCTACTCCTTTTAGCTAATTAAAAAAATCATCGATTCTAAGCAACGTGTACTTATTCTTAATAGTCACCCTATTAAATTATCGGTAATCAATGCAAAGACATAAGGTATCATATTTCTTCTTCACAAATAATACTAGAGCATCCCATGATGATACATTGAGTCAAATACAAATTCTATAATTGACCTTCAATTTAGTAGGTGCCATTCTATACTGTGTAATTGAAATAGGAGCAATGTCGGGTACCAAATCAATAGCAAACCCGATCTCCCGATTCGGTGATAACCCTGAAAACTCTTTTGGAAACACATCAAGAAATTCACAATAGGAGGAATGTCAGCCAACTTCAGACTGCTCTTTTTTGTATCGATCACATATAATAAAAAGTTTCAATGCCTTACTAATGAGTTTTCAAACTTTTAACACTGATATCATATTATCAGGATATCCTCTGTTCTTGCCCATCATAACTATCTCTTCTTGCTAAAAAACCCTAAAGCTCATTTTTCTTTTCCCATATTCTACTATCATTCATTGATGAGTTAGCCAATCCATTGTTAAGATCATATTAAATTCATATAATGGTTGCTCCATCATATCTGTTGGAAATTGTCTACCCTGTATTTCAATTGGGAAACTCCTAAACACTGTACTAACCCTCACACTATGCCCTAAAAGGTTAACCACAAGAATCTCAAATAATAAAGCCTATAGTACCAAGCCCTCTCAGCCTTATAGTGTTGTGCATATGTACGAATGCGACAACCCCATATCTATCAATGCATGTATGTCAAAGCCAAAGAGAAGGAATTTACCCACTATGACATCGGGTGCATCCTACTCTTATAGACCTCACTTGGCTTACACCCTAACTAGTCCAGCTCTATATCTTTCTAGCCTCTCCACAATCTCATATCTAAACTGACTAGGCCCTATTCAACTTCCTTTGACTTGTCCTCTACCTTAGCCTATGTTCTAACTAGAAGCATGTAGATGTATTGGCTTAACACTCCCTAAACCTACACCAAAATGTATCTAGGGACAATCTCTCCTTAAATGATCATTGGAGCTACATCTCAAACAAGCTATCATCGTCAACCAACACTCTTCTGTGTGAAGACGGCCACAATGCTGACAAAATGGTAAGCATAAAGATCTATGTGGTAGCTGTGTCGGTGTACTAGCCACTGAAGATATAGATCTCACAGGTTGTCCCTGCCTCAAAGAAGAAGGCCTGCTAGAACCCCTTGTTGTACCTTCAAATAAGGCTTAAGATTTTGAAATATTTCCTTGGCCATTTCTTGATCTTGACTTGTGCTAATTAAGCTTTGTGCTAGACTTAGCTCTAATACCAATTGTTGCCCAAACAAATGACAAAGAAGAGGGGATGAATTGGTGGATAATTAAAATTTTCTCATGGAGACAAATAAACAAAATATGAAAGAAGTAAGGGAAGAGAGATAAGACATACGATTTATAGAGATTTAGGTGTTAATAAACTCTAATTCTTTTTCCAATCATAATTGAGTATTTTCACTATCTCACTCAACATGGTACACTAGAATTTTGCTAGCTTACTCCAATCTAGGTGTTTAGCTCTTAGCTCACATCGAACCCAAATTCCCTTATATTTTAGCTGAATAACACAAAAACCAATTCCTTATATTTTGATGGCTCACACAACAACCTAAATCACAATTGAATACAAAAATTGTTGGAAAATTAAACTAAAAGAGTATTGCCACTTAGAGAGAGTTGTACATTTTCCAATGGTTATTTGGTGAGATATTTATAGAGTTGTCTCACCAATTATATATTACAAATAGTGGCTACAATTATTTCTAATATTCTAAAATATTTGAAATAAAAAAAATTGTTTGCAATGAATATCATTAACTTATGAGATCAGCTATTTGACCTAGTTAAGCAATATAACATGTTCTAGTCTATTCGGATTAATAATGTCTTATTTTGTTAATCTTATGACTAAAGATCATTTAGGTATAAACACAATTACACATATTAGGAATCTCAACATCATGATCTCATCATGATTTTTTTCATGTTGTGTTGCATAGCAAGGACTTCATTAAATGTTCTAAAATCTATGTCAATTTATATGTAATAAATATCATATAATAAAAATATTTTTTATTAATAATAAATGAGTACATCAAGTAACTAAAGTGATTGCCTTTAGGGCAGCTCTCCAACACATGTAAGGTCGCGAACCTCTCTAGAATGAACTTATGTCGAGGTCACGAGTTTTGATTGAAATAGAATCCTTCCAACATTCTAGCTCAACCTGGGACACGTGTTAGCATCTTATTGGACCAAAAAGCAACACTAACTTTCATTGGAACTTCATAATCGCTGAATAATCATCGCAATCATGAGGGCTTCTTTGAAATCAATCTTGCAGGGAAAATGACGCCACAAACCTCTCTAGAACTTGTTTTGACATCTTAAGATTGTGATTTTGAAATTACAATAGCGAATTCTTATTGTCTGCATGTCACAATTGCTAAAACTATGTTGCAGTCACTAGTTACATGACATAAAAATTGCTTCAAAATTCATCAATTTTTTTTTTTTACCTCTAATGGGCTTACAAATTTATTTTGTGTCAAAAGAATACTAGATAAAAGCATTAGTAATATTTAATTTGATTGTCAAAATCAAAGTAGAGATCAATTACCTTAAGGCTAACACTGTGAATATTAACCAAAACTATATACACAAGGATTTTAGAAAACAAAATAGAAGATGTTGTGGAATAAAAGGGAGCTAAAGATAATTAAAAATCGTGGATGACATGATACTGAAACTTATTTAGATAAGTATAATGAAAAGGACCAAATAAATTACTACAAAATAAAAATTAAATGTAGATCGTGACCTACCTGGAAAAATAAAATAAATAAAATAGTGTAAAACAATTACAAAATTTTAACTGGTTTTTGTAGACATAATAATAAATATTGATGATTGGTATTAGATAAAATTGTGTTAGGTGTACTGACGTGTAACATTCAGTGATTTAGGCCTCGATTGCGCGTGACCGTAATGGGGTCCACTGGTTCAATCAGAGTCTAAATTTAAACCAAAAAAAAAACTAACAATAAGAGAAAATAATTAAGGGTATTATTATTTTGGAATTAAAAAGATTTGGGGTAGAATTAGAAAAAAATAAAACTTTCTATGGACAAAATCGGTATTATGGCAATTGTTTGGGAAAAAATGTGAATATGGAGAAAGATGTGGCAAATAAAAAAATTTCTTAAAGTTTAAAATTTCATTAAAATTAATTTATATTTTGGACCAATGGATGAAGAGCTTAATATAGGCATGGATCCACCAAATACTCACCTAAAAAAAATGAGGAATTCTTTATTCTTCCACCAAAATATCTAAGTCTTCTTTTTCCTTTTCCCATTCTTGTTGTCGTCCACCTCCATTCTCTTAAACCTCCATTTTTCTTTCAATTTACAGCAAGCTAATAATGAAAAGAAATTAGTTTTGAGAGAGGAAAAATCGGAATTAAGGAGTTCTTACCATTAAAGGTACCAAAGGAGCAAGAAGGAAGGAAGAAAGAAGAAGAAAAAGGGAGAAGAGTAGGGGAATTTCGGCCCACCTTGGAGAACTCTTAAGGTGAGTTTATTCTTCTTAAATTTAACCTTTTTCCTTCTATTTGAGACCCATGATGATGATAGATGTGATTAGGTTTGATAGATTTAGGATTAGTTGCAAGATAGAACTTAGAAAAATTAAGTTTGTGTTTAGTTGATGAAGCTGTAATTGGACTTTGACTTGATGATATTTGATGTTAGAAAATTGTTTTATTGCTTAAAAACTAAAGAAAATATGATGTTAATGGATGAATAAGGGGCTGCCATAATTAAAGAAATTAGGGAAAATTGAAATTAATATGGAAACACAACAATTGGTGATAAGGAAAATATGATTTGAGTGTTGAATTGAAGAAAATGAATTGGTAACTAGGATATGGTTTTTGGGCAGCCATGACATATGAAGAAGGAAGTTTAACCTTAGTACATTTTAGCTCAATTAAGGTGTAAATCATATTAGGAGCATTAGAATATTATGTAGACATGAAAAACATTGAAATTGGATGTTGGAATTGAGATGTGGTATAATTGTGTAGGAAAAATAAGTGAACAAGTGAGAGGCCCTCAAGAGGGTGACAAAGGCAAGGAGAAAGCTAGCTAATAAGGGAAGGAAAATAAGGTTTAAAGGAAGAACCAAGGCTGATTAGGTATGTGCTTCATTGATAAAAAATTTGCATGTTGTTAATAAGTATGGAAATATATATTAAGGTTTGTTATGTTTGTGTTTTTGAGATGTTATGTGATTTGTTGTGACTTTTGATATTATATGGAAATGGGACCAAATGGTGTGAAATAATTGAGACATATGAATGTATTTGTAATTCTGGAAATTTTAGTATTAAAATGGTTGCAAATGATGAATGTGGTTGAAATATGAATTGATGCCAATTGATGGCTCGGGTACAGAATTCCAGGAACAACTCTGTCTATTTTGATGATAACTTGAGTTATGGAAGTCGATTTTGTATGTTCTTTGTTGGAAATGAAAGCTAAGACACAGGGCTTTAATTTTTATTTAGACTATAATATCTAATTATGTCTAGATTTTCCCAGTTAAATGCACGAAGTTTAAACCTAGAATCTGTCCAGAAAAATTCTGGGCAGAAAATTCTGTGATGATGCAGTAGTGAATTAATCATAACTTTTGATATAAAATTGGGAGTTACGTGATTTTTGATGCATCTGAAAGATAAGACAATAAGCTAAAAATTGTTAGAAGGCCATAACTCCAAATTCTAATTATAAATAGGCTAAAAATGTAGCCCAAAAACAGGTCCAAATTCTGCCATAGGTATAAAATGTGAAGTGTTGGACTTATGCATGTGGTATGTTAATTATATGTAATAATTAATGCAAATATTTACTTTGATGGTAATTATCAATGTTTAACAGATTATTTATATATGAGATTTTATTGTAATAATAATGGGAATATAGAACAAAAATAAACAAGCATACTTATGATAGTTGAAAATATTGTGAATTAATATAAAAATAGTTAAGCCCAAAAACACCTAGTCTAGAACTAGAATAGGAAATAGTTTGGCATGCCAATCAGGGGAATTTAGGCACTCGGTGCCAAATATGAAAGCCGGTAATGACAATTGATAAATGCGCTCGGCGCAAAATTATTAAGCCGGTAATGGCAATATAACAAAAGTCAGTAATGACATTATTATAAAAGCGTTTGGCGCTACATTATGAAAGCCGGGAATGACAACCCCGTTATTCCTATTAGATAGTTCAGTTATAGGTGTTATGGGCACAAAAAAAAAATAATAATACTAATATTGAAGTATGTGATTTTGATAAGTGTTACATGAATTAAATTTGTTACTATTACATGTTGAATGAAATTTATTTGATTTTATAAAAATTTTTATTTTATGCATTATTTATTAAATGGTTAATTAATATGTGAGAAAATATATATGTATGTAAAATTTTTATCATTGAAGCACCACTAAGCTAGTAGCTTAGCGCGGGTGGTTTCCTCTCGCGCAGGTTTAGAAGGGTAGCCGTAGAAAATAGTCTGTCAGAAGAAGAAGGGTATCCGGAGGGAAGCAGCAAAAAGCTCTGGGTTTTCTTTTTTGGTATATTTTGTTAAAAAACTTTGTAAATTAAAGTATTATTTTTATTTCATATAATGTGTATTAAATATGTGAGTTACTATGTAAAAGGACATAATTTGAGTGTAAATTAATATATTTTATAAATAAATAAGATTTTGAATATTATGCTTGTAATAATTTTATTTCAATGTCTACAAAATTTTCAAAAAAAAAAAAGTTTACTTCACTTCATTAATTTTATAAAACAGTAAGACGGGTAATACTCACTTACCTTACTGAAGTATAGTGGGGTCAAGTGTTAGAGATGGTTAAAGATAAAGATCATGTTGATGCAAAGCCTTATAATTGAATTCCAGAATTGACAGTTCTAATATAAAATACTTCCTTCATAGAAATGAAACTAAAGTCTGAAGTCAAACTCAAAAATTAAACAATTATCCATAAGTAAACTATGGAATATTTAAAGATTATAAAATAAAAATAATTTCAAAGACAATTTATTTAATGTTCCCAAGGAAGATCATAAAATCGGGTCAGACCAAAGTCTATAGCCTAAATGGAAAATGAAAGAAGCTTAAACCGATTAGCAACTAAAGCCTGAACCATCTACAAAATACTAAAACTTTAAAAAGAAAAAAAAGGCATAAGCATACAACTCGCTTAATGAATGAAAATTATAGCATACAACAGACTGAAAACAGGTAAATGCTCAGATAATTTCTCAAATATTTTCAAATATTCAAAAGATGATTTCAATTATAAAAAAATATCTAATAAAATCCAAATATTGTCAAATTCAAAATTTCACGAATAATTCAATATATATATATATATATATATATATATATATATATATATATATATATGTTGTGAAATAATCAAATCAAATTTAGAGTACAATACAGTACAGTGGTGAACTCCACACTACTAAATGCCAAATAATTGGTAAATGCACTATCAATAATAGATATCATCCACCATAGATACCAACATGCATCCTTCTAATGCAAATGCAATCACATGACATATAAAAACAATGAATATGATCCTAATGATGTGATATCTATGAAAAATCTAGATAACAGATAAATTGAGTAATGTACCGGTTTGAAAACAATATTCTTACTAAAAATTTAATAAACAAAATCCATTCAACATTAGATAATAAAAACAACAACAATTTCTAAACATAACAATTTCAATAGTACTCTTTTCAAATAAAAATAATTATAAATCAATTTAGATAATTTTAAAATATCAAGACATATGATATTTAAATCAACAAATATCAATAACTTGTTCAAAGAATATCTAAAGCCCTATAGAGAATTTTAACAATAATTAAATTAATAAATAATACAAAATAATCAATGTAATAAAAAATTATTTTATAGAAAAATTATTTGTGCAAAATATTTTATTAAAATTCAATTGTAAAAATATTAATTCAATAATCACAATTTATTTTCATGATATAAAAAAATTAAAAAATAATTATTTTATAGAAAACAGATTATGCATCATAATTACCACTCACCTAAAATCTAATATAAAATGGGTCTAAAACTGAAGCTCAATTCTAATAAAAATAACTTCAATATAACCCAGATAATCGTATATTTTATATTAAATGATTGAATTTGGAATAAAAATAGAATAAAATAAAATTTAGTATAATACTTATTAGTAGAGTATCGTTATCTATATAAAAATAAAACACACAGTAGTATAATAGCCTATATTATATTGTAATTATTTAGATAGTTATTCAGAGATTAACAAATATTTAGAACAAAAATTATTGATATACGATTCCAATCCAATAGGTATTATGAAAAATAAAAGATAAAACAATATATATAATATGTAATGAGGAGTCAACCAGAGAGGAGCAGAAGGATTTGATGATGGAGAAAAATAAATGGGTAAGGAACCACTTGTCAAATCAATCAATTAGAGAATTGATTTTCTTTTGTAAAAGAAAACGTTATAAAGAAAATATAATAATAATCTTTACAAAAAATAACATTTAATAAAAAAATTAAAATCCACGATTTTATGTTGCGGTGAAATATAAAAGAAAGAAACATTGCCCCATTCTTGTCTCAACATAAGTAAACACCAACACGATTGGTGCAATGGTGTAATATTAAAAAGAATTGATGCAAGGGTGTCGCGGATGAGAAAGAAAGGACAACAGTGAATATGATCGATTTAAGGAAAAATAAATAAAACAAAATTAATAAACAAATTAAAACTGAAAATTATTTTTAAGGCACAAATTATAAAAGCATGGAATAGAAAATAAAAAAAAATCCACCGTGTATATATTCTTTTTCAAGTGGCTTTTCAATTCCATGTGAGTATTTTTTTAATAATATATTTAATAGAATAAATAAAAGAAAATATTCACATGGAATTGAAAAGCTACTCGAAGAAAGAAGACAATTTGACAACTTTTGAGAACGACATAAGAACAAGAAAACATAGGCAGAGAGAATTTAAAAAAAACATGTAATTGAAAGAAGAAAGTATCCTCTTCCCTTTCCCTAAAAGAAATTTGGTTCCCGAATTTGAGAGAACAAAGTTGCTAAGCTGAGTTTTTCTAATTAGATGGGGATATTTAACTTGCATATCAAACTCAATTTCTCACGTGGCTTGCCTACTTTAGTTGTTCCTCCATAAAACTTTTACTAAAAAAATTTCTTTTGATCGAACTTTTCTAACTTGACGATCCATAATCTCTACTGATTCTTCTATATAAGACAAATCATCTCTAAATTGCAAAGTATGAGGTTGTATATGTGAGATGGGTTTGGAATATATTTTCTAAGCATAGATATATGGAACACTAGATGCAAATGGGATAAGTCAGGTAGAAGATCCAATCGATATGATATTGCACCAATTTTTTCAAGAATCTCAAAAGGTCCAATATAGCGAGGACTCAAATTTCCCTTTTTACCAAATCTCAAAGTCTCCTTCATAGGCAACACTCTCAAAAACACATGATCACCAACCATAAATTTCACATCCTTCGACTTAGGATCAACTTAACTCTTCTGCCTACTCTGAACTGTCAAAAGCCTATCACAGATAAGATGAACTTTCTTTGATGTCAATTGCATCAATTATGGTCTAGTAAGTCATATTTCTCCAACCTCATCCCAACAAATGGGCGACCTACATCTACGACCATATAATGACTCATAAGGTGTCATCTCAATGCTAGTTAGATAGTTGTTGTTATAAGCAAACTCTACTAAAGGAAAATGATTGTCCTAGCTACTACCAAAATCCAAAATGCAAGCACGTAACATATCCTCTAAAGTTTGAATAGTCATCTCTAATTGTAACACCACACCTTATACATTTGAGTATAACCTATCCCTGTATCAAGTAATCACATATGACATACTGGAAAGGTAAAATACCCTGTTAACAATAGTAGTAAATTTTTTTTTCATATCCTGTAATATAATTCCATGACTTTGCAAGTCCCATATCCTATAATTTCATTCAATGACTTGCAAGTCTCATATCCTGTAATATTATTCACTGACTTTGCAAAGTTAACATTGAGGTTTTCACCACAATATAATATATAACATATATCAAAACATAAACTTTACTCAAAAGTATTTTCGAATTGATTTCATTTATACATTTTTAGACTCATTCCAAAATGACTATACATATTCAAGCACGTAAATACAAAACACATATGACATATTTTCATGCTTGTGTGGAATGCAAGGAGAGAGAGTGATGAGGCTCGACCAGTGACCTATGCTCCATGTCTTTTATACGCTAGTCAAAATGAGCTATCACTTTTCTTTACCTGAAAAATGATGCAAATTGATGAGTTGCGGCTCAGTGAGAATAATCATCCAATGAGCTCTAAAGTACCAAACAACTCATAGTAATAAATCACAATTCCAATATATACCATGTATTCCATTCCATTCATCAGTATCATATAAGTATCAATAAAGTTGAAACATATAATCATTACTCTTTATGTATGCAAATGTTTTGCTTATTTCATTTTGTTGTGACCAAGTTAAACACACATTGCCCCGGGTTTCCATATGAACATTTGCATTTGTATTTGCTAGCTAGCTTGATTATTTGTTTCATTTGCACATTTGTTGGGCCATAGGCCTCTTCTTTTGCTTTACAATATCAATTAACTAGTCACAACGCCTTTTTAGCCCATATGCATATGCACTTGTATTTAAGCTTTCATCAACCATTGCATCTTTATCATATACAACATACATATATTCCATATATACCTCATATGTCAAGCATATACCTTGCATATACTATACATATATCATGTGTATATATCACATTTGTCAAACATATACCTCAAATATACCACAAGTATACCATTTATATGTACTACAATGTCACAAATTATCCATCTTTACATTATCAAGGACCAATCATGACAATCACATGAATCACATAGCAAGCAACATTCATTTGCCCTAAAGAATTCAATCGATAATTCGACTCACCGTTCTCCTTTGATTCTGACCCCTAACTTATTGTCTATCTACTCCTTGTGGGTCTCTAATATGCTGCGTGCCTAATATGAAAACATAATCGATTAACTCATGATTAGAGAGACTTAATGTGGCTTAAACAAATTAATATGCATTGTTCATGTCAATAGTTAAGATTTTTCCTATGAGGCAGTGTGACCTTATGGGACTGTTTAGCCTATAACTTTTTCTATAATTGACAAAAGAATCTGATTCTTGTTCCTAATTAAATATAACATATAATTATATAACTTATTCAAGTTTCAGACCAATTGGATCATTTTACAATATTTGGTGGAATTTCTAAGAGTGTTCTATTTTCTGCCTTGTTTTTTGCCTTTAGGCAGTTTCAGGGTACTCATTTGGGTACCTCATAACTTATACTCTATAAGTCCTATTTTAAAAAATTTTATAGACACTTATATGGGTTCATATGGAACATGTTTCATGTTTACAACTTCTACCAATTATGTCTCTAAGGTCTTCTACTTATATCAAATATTTTAGTAGTCCATAATAGAATTGACTTCCGGACCAGTATGGCTTACAAAGGCCATAACGTAGTCTATGCATAACCAATGAAGTTTAAGTTAGTACCAAAATATAACTAAGACATATACCTATAACTTTAATGTTTTTATCATGTACATAATATAGCTCTAACAAGCTCAAATTAGCCAAACAAGTTACTATATCTGCTCAGGGCAATCAATAGGCAGTTCAAACCATGGAATAGTCATGGGTCCATTCACCATAACTCACAATTTACAAGGCCTATGATTCTGAATTTTCGTATACAGATACAACACACATATATCTACAACTTTTTTGTTTTGAGAGACTTCAAATAAGTGCTTTAACATATTCAAAATCAAACCACACCATAGCTAACTTGGTTAGGGTTTACACCCTGACCAGTTTCAGTACGAAGAGCATATCTCTCCCTATGCATAACATATTGAAAAACATGTTTACATATCCATAAATCTAAGATATAAAGGAACAACTTTTGTGTTTTACACATTTCCATAATCAATTTATATTAATATCAAAATCGGGGTGCAATTCAGTGCCTAATATTGAACCTACCAACTCAAATCAACCCTATAGCAATAAGAATTGATTACTTACCAAGAACAACCTTGAGAGGGATGAATTAGCGTTAAAAACTAGGTGAAACAAGGAAGAATTAAATTCTGAAATGGAGGAAATTGAAGAAGAAGTCGGGCTGGAGAAGAAGGTAGAAATGGGAAGATAAAGCTAACTTTTGGTTTTTTGTCCTTTTCTCTTTTTCTCTTTTTATCTTTTTCTCTTCTCTTTTCTCTTTTCATTTCTCATTTCTCTTTTATGTCATTTTCATTTTATTTTGTCTATATTATTATTATTATTTACATAGATTTATAATTCCACTAATTCACACAATAATACAACTTAATCATTTGACCCGATTTAACTAAATTAACAATGTAATTGTTTACTAATCTTAATCTAATCACTTTACTTACTTTAATTTATACACCTTATTCAATTCATTTCTAATACTTTGTTATCCTCATTTAGGTTATAATTATACGTGTGCGATTCGATACAAGTGCCAAATACTAGGACACGTAGCTAGTGCGTGCCATGAACTTCTTCCTACGAAAACACGTATGAAATGCACGTGTTCGATTGAATTGTATGCAAGATGCTTATGTTCAATGAAATGCATGTGGGGAAGGTCAAGGATGTTCCAGTTCTCCCCTCATTTTAAAAATTTCATCCTCGAAATTAATACCTGAAAACAGGTTTGGATATTGCTTTTTCATATTTTCTTTTGTTTCCCATGTTGCCTCTTCTTGTAAATGGTTACGCCATAATACCTAACCAAAGGTATTTCCCGATTTCTTAGTTGTTTAGTCTTGTATCCAATGATTTGTACTGGTTCCTCAACATAACTGATGTTCTCTGCAATCTCAATGGCTTGATCTTTAAGTACATGTGTAGGATCTGACCTGTATCTTCTAAGCATGCTCACATGAAACACATTATGTATCTGAGCCATATCTGGTGGTAACGCCAATCTATATGCCAGTGGACCAATCTTCTCAAGAATTTCATAAGGCTCTATATACCTTGGGCTCAATTTACCCTTTTTGCCAAATCGAATTATCCCTTTCCATGGAGATACACGAAGAAATACCTTTTCACCCAACTCGTATTCCATTTCCCTTCTATGCTGATCAACATAACTTTTCTGCCTATCCTGTGCTGCCTTTAGCTTGTTCTTGACAACCTTGATCTTATCCACTGTGTCTTGCACTATCTCTGGCCCTTCTAATGCACGTGCTCCTTCTTCATCCCAAATGATAGGGCTTCGGCACTTTCTGCCATACAATGCCTCATATGGTGTCATCTCGATACTGCTATGATACTGGTTATTGTAAGCAAATTCAATCAATGCTATATATTCATCCCAAGCACCTCTGAATTCCATAGAACATGCTCTAAGAATTTCTTCTAATGTCTGTATAGTCCTCTCTGATTGTCCGTCAGTTTGTGGGTGGAATGTTGTACTAAAGTTCAATTTTGTTCCCAATGCATTCTGTAAACTCACCCAAAAACATGAAGTAAACCGTGGATCTCTATCAGACACAATGGACACTGGAATGCCATGCAATCTGACTATCTCATTCATATATAATTTGGCCAAACTCTCAAGTGTACAGCCCCATCTGATAGGTAGAAAATGTGCTAACTTGGTTAATCTGTCAATAATTACCCATACTGCATCATTTTTCCGTGGAGTTCTTGGCAACCCATAGACAAAATCCATCATTATTCTTTCCCATTTCCATTATGGCACTGGCAATGGATGTAACTTACCAATTGGTGCCTGATGTTCAATTTTAATCTGCTGACATGTCAAGCATTTGGAAACATATTCTGCTATATCTTTCTTCATTCTTGGCCACCAGTAATGAGGCCTTAAAATGTGATACATCTTTGTCATTCCTGGGTGCATTGCATACGGTGCATTGTGTGCCTCTTCCATTATTTCCTGACGCAAGTTCTCAGTGTCTGGAACACATATGCGTGACTTTAACATCAGTGTATCATCCTGCAATTGAAAATCTTTACTGTTTCCCTGCCTTACTGATTCAATTTTCTTACACAATTTAGGATCTTTGCTTTGTGCTTCTTTGATCCTATCCTTTAGTATAGGTCTGACTTGAAGAGTAGTAATCAGTGATCCTTCATCATGTATATTTAATTCAACATTCATAGATCGTAATTGAATCTAATATGGAAAAGAGGATACTTGCAAGTGAGCTACACTACTACTAGCCTTCCTACTCAATGCATCTGCTACCACATTGGCTTTCCCTGGATGGTATTCAATTGTACAATCATAATCTTTCAATAGCTCTAACCACCGTCTCTGCCTCATGTTTAATTCTTTCTGTGTCAGCAAATAACCCAAGCTTTTATGGTCTGTGAAGATTTGGAATGTCTCACCATACAGATAATGCCTCCAAATCTTCAATGCAAATACGACTACAACCAGTTCCAAATCATGCACTGGATATGAGATCTCATGTGGTCTCAGTTGTCTGGATGCATAAGTTATCACCTTACCATGTTGCATCAACACACATCCCAAGCCTTGGTGAGAAGCATCACTATATACTGTAAACCCACCTGTACCTGTAGGGATGGTTAACACTGGTGCTGAGGTTAGCCTGTGTTTTAGTTCATTGAAACTCCTCTGACATTCTGAAGTCCACTTGAAAGGCACATTCTTTCTCAACAATTTAGTCAATGGGCTGGCAATTAAGGAGGATCCATCAACAAATCTACGATAATATCCGGCTAAACCCAGAAAACTACGCATTTCTGAAATATTTTTAGGAGCTTCCCAATTTACCATAGCCTTAATTTTCTTTGGGTCAACCTCTATGCCCTTACACGACACCACATGTCCAAGAAACACCAAATGATCTAACCAGAATTCACATTTACTCAATTTGGCATATAATTGTTTCTCCCTCAAAGTTTGCAACACAATTTTTAAATGTTGTTCTTGTTCTCCCCTATTCTTTGAGTACACCAATATGTCATCAATATATACTATCACAAACCTATCCAAACATGGTTGAAACACCTTATTCATTAAAGCCATAAATGCAGCTGGAGCATTAGTCAATCCAAATGGCATTACTAAAAATTCATAATGTCCATACCTGGTTCGAAAGGCAGTCTTTGAAACATCCATTTCTGCTACATTCAGCTGGTAATAACCTGATTTCAGATCAATCTTGGAGAATATTTGGGCTCCTTGCAACTGGTCAAACAAATCATCTATTCTAGGCAATGGATATTTGTTCTTCACCGTCATTTTGTTCAGTTGCCTATAATCGATGCACAATCTCATTGTTCCATCTTTCTTTCTAACAAATAACACTGGAGTACCCATTTCTGTTACCAGATTGTGTAGGCATATATCTACCTCTTTTCCCCAACCTTCTGCTAGACTCACCAAAGAATTCACGTGATGGCCTTTTTATTTGTTGTTCCCAGCTTCTTTCATTAACCGTTCAGCTCTGATTGTAGCAGCTCTGAGCCTAGCATAACTATCAAGATCAGTAGCTGTGATTCTATTTCTGATCTCATATTTGAGGCCATCCTTAAACTTCCTGCATTTTTCTCTTTCAATAGAGACCATGAAGTTGGCATAAAGGGAAAGTTTGTTAAATTGTACTTCATACTCCGCAATAGACATTTTCCCCTGTTTCAGATTCAGGAATTCCTTCCTCTTCTCATCTTTATATGCTTCAGGCATGTAATTGTTCTGAAATTCCAGGAGAAAATCATTCCATGTCAACACCGGTGGTTGTGCATCACTGTTAAGGACTGTCTCCCACCATTCATAAGCATTTCCTTGTAGTAAGGATACTGCATAATTGAATTTCTCATCCGGGGTTAATCTCATCATATTCAGTACCCTCTGTGTCCTTTTCAGCCATGTCTCAGCTTTTGCTGGGTTTGTTGTGCCATTGAAATCAGTTGCACCATGTTTCCTCAGCTTATCATAACGTATTTCCTTGTACATTTCAGGACCATATACTTCTTGTTCTAGGTTTTCATGGGGTACTTCTGCATGAGATGACTGTGATGCATGTGCTGGAGCTCTAGCTCCTATTGCTGGTTGCTCTCTATGTAAATGAGGTGATGCCTCATGAGAATGCATTTCGGTCGGCCTCTCCCTCCTTGGTGTATCATGTCTTATGATGTCTCTAAAATAAATGAAAGTATGTCACTACATAATGTTCAACACATAGGATGCATTTGTTATCATGCTCTTATGCTTATGCATGTTCCCATGGAACCTATCCCTGCTCTGATACCAAAAAATGTAACACCACACCTTATGCATTTAAGTATAACCTATCCCTGTATCAAGTAATCATACATGGCATACTGGAAAGGTAAAATACCCTGTTAACATTAGTAGTAAAATTTTCTTTTTCATATCCTGTAATATAATTTCATGACTTTGCAAGTCTCATATCCTATAATTTCATTCAATGACTTGCAAGTCTCATATCCTGTAATATTATTCACTGACTTTGCAAAGTTAACACTGAGGTTTTCACCACAATATAATATATCACATATATCAAAACATAAACTTTACTCAAAAGTATTTTCGAATTGATTTCATTTATATATTTTTAGACTCATTCCAAAATGACTATACATATTCAAGCACGTAAATACAAAACACATATGACATATTTTCATGCTTGTGTGGAATGCAAGGAGAGAGAGTGATGAGGCTTGGCCAGTGACTTATGCTCCATGTCTTTTATACGCTAGTCAAAATGAGCTATCACTTTTCTTTACCTGAAAAATGATGCAAATTGATGAGTTGCGGCTCAGTGAGAATAACCATCCAATGAGCTCTAAAGTACCAAACAACTCAGAGTAATAAATCACAATTCCAATATATACCATGTATTCCATTCCATTCATCAGTATCATATAAGTATTAATAAAGTTGAAACATATAATCATTACTCTTTATGTATGCAAATACTTTGCTTATTTCATTTTGTTGTGACCAAGTTAAACAGACATTGCCCCGGGTATCCATGTGAACATTTGCATTTGCATTTGCATCTGCTAGCTAGCTTGATCATTTGTTTCATTTGCACATTTGTTGGGCCGTAGGCCTCTTCTTTTGCTTTACAATATCGATTAACTAGTCACAACGCCTTTTTAGCCCATATGCATATGCACTTGTATTTAAGCTTTCATCAACCATTGCATCTTTATCATATACAACAAACATATATTCCATATATACCTCATATGTCAAGCATATACCTTGCATATACTATACATATACCATGTGTATATATCACATTTGTCAAACATATACCTCAAATATACCACAAGTATACCATTTATATGTACTACAATGTCACAAATTATCCATCATTACATTATCAAAGACCAATCACAACAATCACATGAATCACATAGCAAGCAACATTCATTTGCACTAAAGAATTCAATCGATAATTAGACTCACCGTTCTCCTTTGATTCCGACCCCTAACTTATTGTCTATCTGCTCCTTGTGGGTCTCCAATATGTTGTGACCCTAATATGAAAACATAATTGATTAACTCATGATTAGAGAGACTTAATGTGGCTTCAACAAATTAATATGCATTGTTCATGTCAATAGTTAAGATTTTTCCTATGAGGCAGTGTGACCTTATGGGACTGTTTAGCCTATAACTTTTTCTATAATTGACCAATTAATCTGATTCTTGTTGCTAATTAAATATAACATATAATTATAGAACATATTCAAATTTCAGACCAATTGGACCATTTTACAATATTTAGTGGAATTTCTAAGAGTGTTCTATTTTCTGCCTTGTTTTTTGCCTTTAGGCAGTTTCAGGGTACTCATTTGGGTTCCTCATAACTTATACTCTATAAGCCCTATTTTAAGAAACTTTACAGACAATTATATGGTTTCATATGGAACATGTTTCATGTTTACAACTTCTACCAATTATGTCTCTAAGGTCTTCTACTTATAACAACATTTTACTGGTCCAGAATAGAATTGACTTCCGGACCAGTATGGCTTACAAAGGCCATAACGTAGTCTATGCATAACCAATGAAGTTTAAATTAGTACCAAAATATAACTAAGATATATACCTATAAATTTAATGATCATGTACATAATCTAGCTCTAACAAGCTCAAATTATCCAAACAAGTTACTGTATCTGCCCAGGGCACTCAATAAGCAGTTCAAACCATGGAACAGTCATGGGTGCATTCACCATAACTCACAATTTACAAGGCCTATGATTCTGAATTTTGGTATACAGATACAAAACACATATATATACAACTTGTATGTTTTGAGAGACTTCAAACAAGTGCTTTAACATATTCAAAATCAAACCACACCATAGCTAACTTGGTTAGGGTTTACACCCTGACCAGTTTCAGTACGAAGAGCATATCTCTCCCTATGCATAACATATTGAAAAACATGTTTACATATCCATAAATCTAAGATATAAAGGAACAACTTTTGTGTTTTACACATTTCCATAATCAATTTATATTAACATCAAAATCGGGGTGCAATTCAGTGCCTAATATTGAACCTACCAACTCAAATCAACCCTATAGCAATAAGAATTGATTACTTACCAAGAACAACCTTGAGAGGGATAAATTAGCTTTAAAAACTAGGTGAAACAAGGAAGAATTGAAGTCTGAAATGGAGGAAATTGATGAAGAAGTCGGGCTGGAGAAGAAGGTAGAAATGGGAAGATAAAGCTAACTTTTGGTTTTTTGTCCTTTTCTCTTTTTCTCTTTTTCTCTTTTTATCTTTTTCTCTTCTCTTTTCTCTTTTCATTTCTCATTTCTCTTTTATGTCATTTTCATTTTATTTTTTCTATATTATTATTATTATTTACGTAGATTTATAATTCCATTAATTCACACAATAATACAACTTAATTATTTGACCCGATTTAACTAAATTAACAATGTAATTGTTTACTAATCTTAATCTAATCACTTTGTTTACTTTAATTTATACACCTTATTCAATTCATTTCTAATAATTTGTTATCCTCATTTAGGTTATAATTACACATGTACGATTCGATACAAGTGCCAAATACTAGGACACGTAGCTAGTGCGTGCCATGAACTTCTTCCTACGAAAATACATATGAAATGCACGTGTTCTATTGAATTGTATGCAAGATGCTTATGTTCAATGAAATGCATGTGGGGAAGGTCAAGGATGTTACACTAATTGTCTATCTGTTTATGGGTGAAATGCAGTACTGAAGTCCAATCTAGTTCCTAGAGCCTCTTGAATCTTTTTCCAAAATTGTGAGGTAAACTGAGCGCCATGATTTAATACTGTAGACATTGGAACTCCATGACGTCTACTATTTCATCAATGTAAATTTGAGCAAGACTGGAAGAATCATAAGCTGTCTTCATAGGCAAAAAGTGGGCAAATTTAGTCAGCCTATCAACTATTACCCAAATTAAATCATAACCCCTCTGTGTATGTGGCAAACCAACTACAAAATCCATAGTCACATTGTTCCATTTCCAATCAATAATAGTGACAGGTTGAAACTGTTGGGTTCTTAACATGTATCACATACATGGCACAACAAAAAATTAAAATTAATTTAACCCAAAACCATGGAATGCCCTATGAACATTAAAATCGGATCATACCATTAATATTGAAGAAGTTGATTACCTTTGTTTGCAACTCTTGATCTTCCAAGTTGTGAGCTTTTCTTTCTTTGTTAGGTTGTACCAAACCACAACAATCCAAAGCTAGGATTGCCTCTAAGAGTACCCATGCGAAGGAAAAAGAAGAAAATCTCTCTTAGGAGATTGGATGACAAAAGTCCAAAGATTGTCTTGTGAAAGAGAAAATGGAGAGAAGAAAAAGAATTTTTATTTTCCTTACGATGCATTATCAGCAGGAGGGGAGGGAAGCGGTTCTTCCAAGACATAGGCTATATTTTCAGCTGTGAGAACTATTCTTAAATTCATTACCCAATATAGGAAGTTGGGGCCAGTCAATTTGTTGGATTCAAGAATTGAGCGTAGGTTCACGTTTATTGACATGATTCTAGCAACCTAGATATAAAGAAATATCATCTTAGAGAATGTACTAAATGCATGAATATAAAATTGTATTAATTTGATTAAATATTTTAGTCCACATTAAAATGACATACAAAGTTTAATTAATCGAAATAGTACAAGTAGACAATTTCGGTTCAGACGTTGAATCTATTTTCAAATTGAAATTCAAAATAGTTAAATTTATTTTATTTTATGCATTAGAGAATGCGTGTTAGGGGTGTATAGAAAGACATGATGGATGATTATGGACTTAGGCCTAATGTGATTGAGCATGTATGGATTTGTTTTGTTTTATGGTAAATAGAGTTTGCATGTCTCTACCTCTCTATTTTTCTCATATATTTATCTTCTCATCTTACTACCTTCAAATGTAAATTGAGATTTTGTATACTTTAAAATATGTAATTAAATTACATAGGATTAGGATAGAATGGAGATACAAAGGAGCAAGAAGTGAAAGAGGTAGTGCCATAAACAAGAAGAATTAGAAATAGAAATTTGATTTCTATTTTGGGTTTATAAATTCATGCATATACCTAGGTAAAACTTAGTCAATCTCTTTTGGCTCAAAAGATTGACTTTAGTTTGTCCATAATCATGTTATATAGTTAATACAACTATCTTTATATATCCATGAGAAAAATGTATGATATATAAAAGCATACAACAATAATATAATGAGACTTATCAAATAAATCCCTTGTTAAATAAATAATTAAGTTTTACCCCTTCCATTAATATGGGAAGAACCATAGTTTTTTTAGAGTTAGGGTTGTTGAGTTACCTCAAGCTCATTTCATTAAAATATGTTCAAATCATTGTAATTATATTTCACGATTAACAGGTTGGACTTAACCGATATTATTAGCTTATTGGATTTATGCTAACGTTAATGTGTATTGGAGGCAAAGTTAGGTTAGTGTATATGAGATGTATACATATCAAGAGTTGATAGCCTAATGTATGTACACACATCAATTAGTTGATAGCACAAAATTCAATAATTGCATGAATAATGGATTTGGTATGGATTAGATACATACCAACCAAACTAATGATGGCTTGTTGAGTTGCCTCAAGGTTATTCTTAGCTAGTTTGATATCAACCCATTCGGAGAACTTCCTTATAGGTTTTCTTGGGTTCATAGTAAGGGCTATGGATTCGTAATAAAATAGTGGGAATCATAATGTGATTTATTAAAACCTAATAAACATGCATTTTCATATATATTCTAACATATTCTATTTTACATCTAGGTTACTAAAATCATCATCATGTCGATGAGTGTGGATTTGCAATCACTAATGAAGTCAAATAAGTTGACTGAGCCTAACTTTTTGGATTGGCTAAGGAATTTGAGAATAGTTCTCAAATCCAAAAAGATTGGCTATGTCCTAGATGAGGAGCTCCCCAATCCCCCTGCTGTTAATGCTTCAAAAGATGTTCAAAAGGCATACCTAAAACATCTCGATGATAGTAAGATGGCAAGCTGCATTATGTTTACCACTGTCAGTTGAGTTGTAAAAGAAGCATGAGGTTATGGATGCTAATTCCATAGTCTACCATCTAAATGAGCTTTTTGATGAGCAAACACATTTCAAAAGGTTCAAAATTTCAAGGTTACTCTTCTACACTAAGATGGTTAAGATGGTTGGAAGGACATCTTTAGTTCAATATGCATTGAAGATGAATGGTTTATTAAGAGGTTGGCCACATTGGGATTTGTGATGAACCATGATTTAAGTATTGACTTAATTCAAACTGGTTTGTTCAATAATTTTTCACATTTTAAGCTTAACTATAGTATGAACCAAATCTCTACCACTATTCATGAGCTAATCAACATGCTCAAGATAGCTAAGCCATCTGTCAAAAAGGACAGTAAAGCTATGATGTTGGTGGATTCTTCTGGTTCTAAAAAGAATAACCTTAAGAAGAAGAAGTGCATGAAGTCTAAAGGAGGATATGTTTGCATTGTGGCAAGGATGACCATTGGAAGAGAAACTGCAAGGCCTACTTAGAGTCCATTAAGAATAAGGCATCTAATGCTCCATCTGCTTCATGTTTTTTTGTCATTGAAATTAATATTATTGCCAATAATAATATATGGGTATCAGATACCAATTGTGGCTCACACATATGCACTGATAAGTAGGGCCTAAGGAACAGTAGATAACTTAATAAGGGAGAGTCAAACCTGAACAATGGAAATGGAGCAAAAGTTGATGCATTAGCTATAGGAACTTATGTACTGATCCTCCTTAGTGGGCTTATGTTAAATTTGGATAATTTTTATTATGTACTTGCTTTAACTAAAAACATTACTTCTGTTTCTTATTTAAATAAAGATGTTTTCCATTTAGCTTTTAGTAACAAATATTGTTCTATTATGTTGAATGGTATTATTTATGTTAGTGGTACATTATGCAATGGAATATACATATTAGATATGTCAAATCCAATTTTAAACATCAGTGATAATAAAAAGGAAAACAAGATATGCTGAAATCATCTTACTTATGGCATTGTCACATTGGTCATATAAGTGAGAAATGCATGGTTAAGCTACACAAGAGTGGTAGTTTAGGGTCATTTGATTATGAATCATATGACACATGTGAATCTTGCTTATTAGACAAGATGACTAAATTACCTTTTGTAAATGATTAGCTTAGGTGTAAGTATTCTGGTAAAAAGGTTCCTAAGAAGGGTCATAGAAAAGGGTGTTGAGAAAGGGTAAACGTGCTAATAGGCTTTTAGACTTAATACATTCAGATGTATGTAGTCCAATATCCACACATGCCAGAGGTGGTTTCATTTACTTTATTACTTTTATCAATGACTACTCATGATATGGGTACGTGTGTCTTATGAGATACAAATTTGAAACTTTTGAAAAGTTCAAAGAATTCAAAAATGAAGTAGAGAAACAACTTAGTAAAAGTATTAAAACACTTCGATCAGATCGAAGAGATTAATATTTGAGCCAAGAGTTTTTAGATTAGCTTAGGGATAATGGGATATTATCTCAATGGACTCCACCTTACATGCCACAACAGAAAAGTGTGGTCGAAAGGAGAAACCAAACCTTGTTAGATATGGTAAGGTCTATGATGAGCTTTGCAGAACTCCCTAAATCATTTTGGGGTTATGCACTAGCGATTTCCATATATATATATATATATATATATATATATATTAAATCAAGTCCCTTCTTACATGAGAGTTTGGGGTTCTGCTCCTTAGGTGAAGCGGATAATGTCAGATAAGCTCAAAATCTGACCAATGTCTATATGTGGAATATCCTAAAGCATCATATGGATATCAATTCTACCACCCATTGAAAGAAAAGGTTTTTGTTTTAAGACTTGCTATCTTTTAAGAAAGGAGATAGTGGGAGCAAAATTGAACTTGAGGAAGTTCAAAATGCTCAAGCAGATGCTAATCAACTTTCTAAACTTAAGTCTATTATTCATACAGATGATATAACAACTCAACCTTTTAAAGCACAAAAGCTTTGTAGGTCAAGCAGGATACATACTGTTCTAGAAATTTTGAATAGTTCAGAATCTGACAAATGGCTTCAAGCCATGAAGTCAAAAATGGATTCCATTTATGAAAACCAAGTATGAACTTTGGTTGAACCTCCGAAGGGATAAATCCTATAAGGTGTAAATGGGTTTTCAAAAAGAAAACTAACAAGGATGGTAATATGGTTACCCATAAAGCTAGATCTGTAGTTAAAGGTTATCATCAAAGACAAAGAATTGACTATGATGAAACTTTAGTCGAGTAGCTATGCTTAAATCCATAAGGATACCCCTAGCCATTGCTGCTCATTATGATTAAGAGATATGACAAATAGATGTGAAGACAACTTTCCTTAATGGAAATCTAACCGAGGATGTGTACATTACACAACCAAAAGGCTTCATATCCAAATATGGCAAAAAGGTATGTAACTTCAAAGATCCATTTATGGATTAAAGCAAGCATTAAGAAGTTGGGATATTCAATTTGATGGACAATCAAATAGTTTGGTTTCTTACAAAATTTGGATGAAACTTGTGTATAAAAGAAGGTTAGTAAGAGTGCAATCGTGTTCCTTATGTTGTATGTAGATGACATACTACTACTAGGAAATGATGTCTCAGCCTTACAATCAGTCAAAATTTGGTTATCCAAGAATTTCTCTATAAAAGACCTTGGAGAAGTAGTTTATATTTTAGGGATAAGGATTTATAGAGATAGATTTAAAAGATTGCTTGGTCTTTCACTATCTACATACATAGATAAAATACTAAAGAGGTTTACCATGGAGCAGTCCAAGAGAGGATATATTCCCATGACCCATGAGATTACTCTCTCTAAGTCTTTGTGTCCAAAGACACAAAATGAGAGGACACACATGAGTTTGATTTTATATGCTTCAGTTATAGGATCAATCATGTACACTATGTTATGTACTAGACTCGATGTATCATATGCTCTAAGTGTCATAAACAGATACCAATCGGATCCTGGAGAAAGTCATTAGGCGGCTGTCAAGAATATTCTTAAGTACTTCAAAAGGACTAAGAATAGATTCTTAGTATATGGAGATGGATTTCTTGTTGCGAGTGGTATATCGATGCTAACTTCCAATTTGACAAGGATGACTCAAAATCCTAGTTAGGTTATATATTCACACTAAATGGTGGAGCAATCAATTGGAAAAGTTCCAAATAGTAAACGACTGGTGATTCCACAGTCGAAGTAAAGTACATTGCAGCTTCTGAAGCGAGAAAGGAAACAATTTAGATAAAGAAATTCATTATGGAACTTGGAGTGGTTCCTAGCATTGTTGATCCAATACAATTGTATTGTGATAACAATGGAGCAATTGCAGAAGCAAAAGATTCATGGTCTCATAAGAGATCCAAACATGTACTCAGAAGATACCATTTGATTAGAGAAATCATTGATAGGAATGATGTGAAGATAGAAAGAATGCCCACTAATCAGTATATTCCTGATCCTTAAACTAAGCCACTTCCCCAAAGAAATATGATTCTCATGTACTTGCCTATGGAATTAAATAAAATCGCGATTAACTTTAGTTCAAATGGGAGCTTGTTGGAGAAGTTCTCTAAAGGCAATCACCTTTATCACTTATTATACAAATTTATTTGATTAATAAAAAGCTTTTTCATTAATTTGATGTTCATTTGATATGTAAATTGATAGTGATCTTAAATCAATTAATGAAGTCTTTGATATATAACATAGCATGAAGGAAATCACGATGAGATCATGATATCGAGATTCTTATCACGTATAATTATGTTAGTATCTAAATTATCCCTAGTCATAGGATTAATGAGACGTGATATTGTTAATCTGGATAGACTAACACATGTTATACTCATTGATTGGATCAAGTAGTAGATCTCATAATCTGTAAATATGAAATGTTTAGAGTTAACATGTGGATGCTTGCTATGTGTAGCTAAGTAAATTAGATGACCTAGTTTGAGATAATCATATGGATAATCTATTCATATGTCAATGATAGTCTCATCATAACAATGGTGTAAGTATACTTACACTTAGGTACTCAAGAATATCTTGGATAATGATTTTGTATTTTGACACTATTCCTTGATGTCTCAGGGAGGTTGCTCATAGGGTGCAGCTTGAGGTATTTGAAGGTATTTGGGTAACCAACAAAGGATTCACCACACCTTATAGAAGGAGTGTATACCCATGACCTATTATTGGGGTCATTACTTGGGAATCTTTGGTTGGAGTGGAAATGTCATGAAGATAGTCTTCAATGATATGTCTAATAGAGTAATAAGCCTTAGGGACAGGAACTAATATTACTTCGGGTAGAAGTGATGTAGTCAGCCTAATAGAAGTTAACACATGTCCATACTCTAAACTAAGTGGGGTATAGAATGGTGAAAAGAATAATTGAACGGAAATTGTCTATGGAAAGGTTCGTAGTCAAACCATTGACTAACCTGTCAATTGGGAGTCATGAAGTGTTGCTAGATACCACTCATAATTTACTTAAATTAATTATTAATTTAGGTGGCCAACATTAGAAAGCTAATGGGTCATACACATTGGAGATATGGAGAATGAATAAAATGGTATTGGGTAGGATCTAAAAATATGAGAAAATTATTTCAGATCAGATCGCAATGAGATCACAGGAAAAAATCTCTCTAGAGTAGTCAGGGGCCCACATGGTCCTGCTGGCAAGCCAATTAGGCCTCCCCAGCAGTGGGCCCAGCATGTTGTGTGGTTGTTAGGCCAATTTTGGTTTTTATTAGCTAATTGTGGCCATTACTATTAATTGAATTCACTATTCTCCATTTTTAACTTTTAATCTTCTTTTTGAATATGATTCAAATTAAAAAGATATCAAATGGTAAAAGAGAGACAAGAAAATTATTTTTAGTGAAAAATATTTTTTAAGACATAAAAATTCTCTCTGGAACGAATTGAAACGTAACACTTTGAAATTTATTAAAAACCATACCTCTTGTTAGTTTTTTCTTCATTCTTCATGTGGATTATTATTAGAGGCATCGTAGTGTGTGTTGTGGCTTGCTATAACCCAATAAAGTGAAAATTTAAAGAACAAATGAAAATATTATAAGGTATAATTTATAACCTTTATATTTAATAAATTAGTTTTAATGGCACAAGATGATCTTTTGTTCTGGATTTTAAAAAATTTTATTTTTCCACTACGTTGATATTCATCTTCAAAACCCAACACTTGGCATGCACGTGAGGGCTTGTTGCAAATGTGAGGGTGACTCTACAACATTTCTTTATCACTTATGTAAGGCATCAGTGTGTGTGTGAGGATTTTGCAGCCTAGCTTCTTATCGCTGGCATGCGGATTCAGTGCAGGAATGTTAAGTCCAAAGCTACAACCTACTATCATGAGCGTGTTGAAATATTGCTAGTGTGAAATAACTATGCCTTTTTAACATGTCGTGTGCATAAGAAAGTGTCACGCGTGTGGCGATTACCAATCCTGTAGAATCCAATATGTGATGAAAGTCTGCTTTCTACAGTTTGTCCCATATTGTGGTGGTTTACTTTTTGAACTTATGTTTGGGGATTTTATTGACATATTTAAAGGGAAAATATCATATCTTAGAATTAGAATGCAATTAAAACTTTAAGTAGTATAAATGTAGCTTGTTTTTAGAATTAAAGGGGAGACATTTTGAAACTTTTGAGAGAGAGTGGATGAAAAGAACTCATAGACACCTTGTTCTATATTGTTCCAACAAAATTTTCATTATTGAAGGGAGCTACTTTAGTACTTAAGAATTGGTTTGGAGTATAGCTTGAAGATTTGAGGACAACCCGGTCTTTAGTTAAAGTTTTCATCAACTTTCAGAGGAGAGACTTAGTCCTTTTATTTCTTTCATTGGTATAACATGTTTGGTACAATATTTGATATTAACATTACCATTGTAGTATTAATTCTAGGGTAATTTAATTTAGGTATTTAGTGTGCTAATCCAATTTGTATGAACTTCTCTTTATTAATGAATTATGATTTGTTTTCCCAATTTCAATTATACTTATTTTGTTTCAAATTTAATGATTGACTAATGACTATCTTTTGTTTAATTTGGAATGAACATATTAAGATTACATTATATGAAACACCATCTTTAATTTAATCTAAAAATTGGGTTAAACATTAGTTACACTATTAGTTTGGGTGAATGAAGGCAAGAGACATTGAAAACTTATCTCATAGTGCTTAATTGAATTAGGGATGAGATTGCAAATTGCAGCAGTGAACTAAATACTTGTTTTGTCTTATTGCTTTTAATTAGTTAAATTTTATTACTTCTTGGTTTCTTTAGTTTTAATTTAATAAGTTCACCCTTAAAATTTACTTAAACTTGATTTGAGTGTTTATAATTTAATTTTCTTGTTTATTTGTAATCTAATAATTAATTTGAGATTTAAGCTGAATAATTCCTTAAGAGATCGACCTCGAGAGTAACTTGTCAGTATTACAATTGGCTCGTGTACTTGTGAGTATACTTTGAGTTATATTCAGTTTTTGACATCGTTGCTGGGAAATTATTGATTGAATTCTTAGTTAATTTAGGTTGCCAACGTATTTTTAATTATTATAAATTGTTTGATTTGTTAAAATTTATTTTATTTTAGTTTTGCATTATAGTGACAATGGCTTGGTATAGTGACAATGACTTGGTTTCACAAATAGTTGAGCTTACAAAGCAATTGAAGATTTTGGACAACAGCAGAAATGCACTGACAAATGATGTAAGTAGTGTTCGTGGCGTTTATGGATATGTAACTAATAATTGCTTTTGTGACGCCCCACTTAAATATTAGGAATAATCTCACATATATAAGAAGGATGCCAGAAACTTAACTCGATAAATCTGTTCGAATTAAAACTTTTTTTTTATTTTAAGTAACTTAATCTATTTATTTATATTAGTTTAGGCAGATCGTTCTAATTGACAATATATATATATATATATCATTATATTGTATACACATATGACACTCGATTATGTTACATAATTATTTACATACACAATATTAACATATGGGACATGTCTACCACAAATCATCTACATAGTAAAACTAAAAAAAATAATAGATAACCAACCCTCTAACTATGTCTCTTGTTTCTCTGCTGTTATGGGCTTGGATTTCTTCTTGATCAACTTCATTATCTACTAGCTACAACTTCAATTCCTACGTGAGAAGAACCCACACTAAGCTATCTCTAGCTTAGTGATACATATAAGTATTAAAGTTTTCTCCAAGCAGTCACACAAATGCATGTTTCAAATAAAATCATGGTACATCAAATTTTATTACATATTTTTCATGTAAATAAATATATAACATAAGAAAATAAACATAATAACCTTATTCAATATTTAAATTTGTACCACCTCATGCAAGCATTTTACACTTTGTTACTTATATCAATTAATAAAATTTCATATTTTATTCTATGACTTATTAGCCTAAAATCTTATTCCTGGACTGTCTGGATATGGGGTGTGAAATAGGAACGCTCGCTGAGCTTAAGCCACCATACTCACTATAATCTCAAATCAAGGGCACTCCCAGAGCTTAAGCCTCATTGACCGAATATAATCATGTCATCTGTGTGTAACCAGGATCATGGGTGCTCCCAGAGATTAAGCCACCCTATCCCTAAATCATATCCATATCGGTACTGTAACTTCCCCATAATGGTGCACCACCTATCCTATGTCAGTCCTCAGGTAAATAAATGGGCAATTAACAACATTAATTACTAGTTTCTATAACCAATACTCATTTCATATTAACATAATAATATACCCACAATTTATTTCAAACCATATAATAATATGATATTTTATCAAATATTAGCATAATATTAAGTTCATAGTTAATAATATTTCTATAATGTTAAAACATGCCATAATATATAATTTCATTATTGTAACATATAATTTATGTCAAACACACACAATCATGCAGAAGAGGCAAACTAGAATACATATATGCACAAACCTCAATAGTATTTTTCTTTTCCAAAATATAAGCTCAGAGCTTGTTCACTTTTGTTGTTCTTCTTGTTGTTGAGATCTTAATTTAAAAATATAATTAATTAATACCTTGATAAAATATTTATTCTTAATATAATTTAAATAAATAACTACAATTTCTTTTAAGTTAGAACAGGACCTCTTAGGACTATTGGATCAATAACATTTTTACACTTATCCAATTTATATGATTCTTAATCCAACTTACGTTTAACATGTAAGACTAAAACATACTAAAATTTCAGAATTTTTGAACCATTACACAATGTTTGGTATAATTTTAAATGTTGCTTTGTTTTCTGCCCTTAGGTAGTTACAAGGTACCATATTTAAAAATTCATATCTTTCAATGTATAGCTTTAAATATTATGAAATGTTTTATGCAATTATATAAGTTAATTGGGAACATTTTTCATGTTTACCTCATTTCCGTATTTGGTCTCTATGGTTCTCAAATACTAGAGGATGTATAACTGGTTCAATATAAAATATCAATCTGACCAGTTCAATTGTTCAACTCATAACTCACAAAATACATGACATTTTGAGATAATACTTTTACAGAAATTTAGAAAAGACTTTGAAATAAAAATTTTATGTTTTGAACTTTGGCTAATTCAATCTAAAAATAGGTTAAGTATAAGGACAAAGTTACTGGATCATAGTTCATTTCACTATAACTCAACCTACATAAGAGATATTTATAAAAAATTTAGCAAAAACCTAAATAACACATATATCTACAACTGTTATATTTTACAAAACCTCAAATTCAACCATTAAGAGGATCAAATTGAGCAAACACTGTGGAGTATCCTGTTAATACTCTTCCAGCAACTAGTCTCACTCAAATGACCATTTCTCTTCATATACTCAAAATCAGTCAATAAAATTTTGACAGATAGATACACCAGACATATATGAACAACTTTCATGTTTTATACCTTTTTAAATTCGGTTCATAATGTAGTAAAAAAAATGAACGAAATGCACTGCAGAAGCATATTCTTAAAATCTCTAATAACACAATAATAAGAGGAAAGGTATTACTTACCAATATCATATTTATTTGGAGTAAAATTTCTTGCAAATCTTGAAGGAGAGGATGAAGATTTTGTGCTATGGTATGGAGGAAGGAAAGGGAAGAAGAAGAAGAAGAGGTGAAGTTGGAAGAAATGGAGCAAAGTCTCAATTGACTTTCCCCTCCTCTACCCTTCTCCCGTTTTAGTCTTCCTTATTTTTTTTATTTTTTTCTGCTGTCCCTTTTGTACTGTTCACTTTTCTTTATTATTATTATTATTATTATTATTATTATTATTATTATTATTATTATTATTATCGTATATTTACTTATATCTAGTCCTTTTAATTTTTTTTCCAACAATATAATTTAATTATGTGGTCTAATTTAATCAAATTTATATTTTAATTTATTTTAATTTCTAATTTAATCAACTATTCCATATATTGTAATCTCTATTATCTGTCAGGTTTATCCTATTTATACCACATACTTATTATAATTAAACTCTAATTAGTGGACATTACAACTTTTCTATTTATCCTTTTTCAAGAAATGTGATGGAACATGATCATGTTATGAATTATTTTCATTCTAGACATCATAACAATCCTTACTTTAATTTGTATAAAATTGGTTGGGGAAACCACCCTAATTTTTCATGGAAAATACTGAGCAAAATCCTTTTCAATTGTTCCGAAAACAAAACCATCATCAATACCAATAGTTAGAACTTCAATTCTAGACAATTCCACCATAATTCCCTAATCAACAATAACCAGGACTTCATAATGCATTTAAAAAGCTTTCTTTAGAAGAAACCTCTCAGAATTTCATAGTACCGATGCAAGAGAAAATGGAAAGAACATATAAAAAGGTAGATTATATTGAAGCAACTCTGAGAATGATGGAAACTCCAATTGGATAAATAGCTGAAGCAGTGTAGGAAAATAACCAGAACAACTTTTTAGTCAAATTGAGCAAGCAAAATCAATCACAGTTCTCAAAAGTAGTAAGATTCATAATACTAAAGCTAACTTGGAAACTAATTGTGGTAGTTTTTATCTTGCAGGTATATCTAAGGAAGAAAAAGTGTTACAAGGATTAGTAAAAAAGTAGGAGTAGAAAGGGAACCAGAAAGCAATTGTTAGTAGCATAAAAGAAAACAAAAAGAAGACTTATTTTGAACCTAAACTCTATAAGTCCACTGAACCACATAGGCCTCCAATTCCATTCCCTAATAGACTTAAGTAGCATAAATAGGATAAGTAATTTTATGACATTTTACTATGCTTTCTAAGATTATTATTAATGTGTGTCTTTTGGATGTTGTCAGGAAAATACCTGCATATGCAAAGTTTTTCAAGGACTTTCTCTCCAGCAAAAGAAAATATGGAAAAAATGAGAAAATAATTGTGTCAAAAATAGCTAGGCAATCCTTGAGCAGCATTTGCCTCAAAATTTAATAGATCGTGGGAGCTTCATTATAGATATCTTATTAGGAGAAAGAAAAAAGTCAAAAGCTATGTTAGACTTAGGTGTGAGCATTAATCTAGGTCATACTCAGTTTACTCTCAGCTTGGTTTGGGTAAGTTAAATCCAATTGATATGTGTCTTTAGTTTACGGATGACTTAGTTAAACATCTCTGAGGTATAATAGAAGATTTATTGGTGTAAATTGGTAAATTAATAATTTTTGTTGACTTTGTGGTACTTGATATGGAGAGTTCTTTCATAGGAATTAAGGAGCAGACAATTCTCCTAGGTAGGCCATGTATGGCTACCACTAAGACAATTGTTGATGTTCATAATGGGAGACTAACCATGAAAGTCTTGGTGAGACGGTCTAGTATGAAATTTTTGATTCTCTACCTAACCCTTCTCGTTAATCTTTGGAGGAATGTCCATATAGTAATTACTTGAACTCTAGTGTTTATGATTGATGTTTGTAGGTTAAGTGATTGATTGATATAAGGTGGCTACTCGCCCACCTTGAGAATTAAAATCAGCAATATCTTGTCCAGATAATAAATGTTGTGCTTCTTAGGAGGTAACCCATGTAATTGCTTAGATTTATAGTTTTTTTTTTGTTTTAATTTCCCTTTTGTGTACTTTATAAATGTTTGTTGCATTCTAACTTTACATTACATTTAGGGAATAAGTTATAGAAGGAAAACTATGCTAAAATATGTAGATGGAGGAATAAGGAATAATTTGAGCTGAGACCTAGAAGTTCATCTATCACGGGCATTAGACACCTTCATGTGTGTGGAACTCAATGGAAAATCATTTTCTCTCAGGATCGTATTCTTCTTCGTCAAATATTTCCTCTCTTCCCCATTCTTCTCTTAACCTTCACCATCATCTCCATCACCATAAGGTATTTTCTTCACCATAGAGGAGTATTTCTTTTTCCTTCTGAGCTTCACTATTCAATTTTGTTTTTATTTATTTTGATAATGCAATCAATGTCAAATTTAAGTGTGAGAAAGGGGAATTATTATCTTATATGTGGATATATTTTGATTATTATGATTGGTTTATTTTCTTTTCCCTTTTAAAAAAAAATTATTTGGCTTACCTTCTCATATTCTCAGAGTTTGTATTATTTTTTCTCAATAGAAGTCAGTGATTGAGTGTTATGACATGCTTATTTTAGGATTACATTCATTTGATTTAGTTTGGGATGATTTTAATATAAATGACATTTTTTTTAGTTAGTGAGTTAGTTGAATTGTTGATGGATAAATATCAATTACATTGTGCTTAATGAATAAATAGTAAGACAATACATAAAATGCACTTACTTAGAAAAATAAATAAATAAAGAATAAAAGGGTTTACAAAAATAGTGAAATGGAGCATAAAATACACTCATCGTAGTTACTTTTCTATTCTTGGTTTGCTAGTAGCCAAGAGTATGAGTATGCAAAGCACCCTAAATATGTGTAATGTATTTTCATTAAAAAAGAAAGAAATATCAAAGTTATAAGTGGGAAGTGCATTATGACTCAAAAAAAGAATTGTAATCCCATGAAAAGAAAGAAAAAATTAAAAAAATATAAAAAAACTTATTAAATGATTTTGGTATTAAGAAGTTAGGAACTTGACTAAAGTACTGAATTCTATATTTGTGAGGTAATGATGTAATTATATTGGCATGTTCTGAAAAATGAAACTTAAAACTAGTATTAATTTTATTCTGAACTTGATGAGTTGATATGGTTTTGATTTAAGTGTGTTGGGTGCACTAGTGAGACTTTGAGATCACTGAAGTTAAGTTCCAAGCATATGAATTAGTCTAGCTGTGTTTGTATTTTATTTTTTGTGTTAAGTATTTGTCTTGTTTATAGTTTGGGTATTTCTTAGGGATAAGTAAAGTTTAAGTGTGGGAGATTTTGATATGTGTATATTTAGTATAGTTTTTATTCATGTTTTTAATGTTTAATTATAGATTTTCATCATATTTTAGGTACTTAGTGGTTTTAATTTTGTGTTTGCAAGAGTTAAAAGACAAGTTGCAGCATGAAGCAAGTGTCACTCACATGAGGGCCATGTCATGTTCTTGACGAGTGTTCTTGCAACTACATGTCATGTGTGTTAGGGCCATATCATATGTGTGATGAGTGTTTTTACAACTACACATCACATGCGTGAGGGCTTATTGCACATGTGAGGGTGACTCTACAACATTTCTTTGTCATGCATGTGAGGTATCAGTACGGGTGTGAGGATTTTGTAGCCTATCTTCATGTCACTGGCATGCGAATTCAGTATGGGCATGTCGAGACCAAAGCTATAGTCTACTATCATGAACATATTGAAATATCGTGAGTGTAAAATAACTATGCCTTCTCAACATGTCATGTAATATCCGCTAATTTAGGCCCCGAGTCGCACGTGTAGAGAAGTTGATGTGTTTGATCGATCGGAGTCTAAATTCGGATTTTTACAAAATTTGATCAAATTAATGGCTAAATTAAATGATAAATTCCTAATTAAATGATTATAAAGTTTAAAGAAGTTGATTTACGATAAAGGACTAAATTGCAAAATTTAATAAATTTTGGGGTCAAATTGCAAATTACCAAAAATTGGAGGATTAATGAGATTAATTGCTAATTAAAAATAGGAAATTTGGACACTTAAAATTGGATTGGCCGGCCATGACATTAAAGAAAGAGGATTAATATTGATTAAGTATAAAATTGGAAGAAGATGGTCAAATGGTGGGTCCCACATGAAGACTTTTTGGGCACCCTATTTAAGACTTTCTTTTCTTCTTCTTCTTCTTCTCTTCATTTTCTGCCTTCTTCTCTGTTTTCTCTACCAGTCACGCCAGCTACATCTTTTCCTCCATATCTCACCTTGATTTCTAGAGAGAGAAAGGAAGAGAAGAGAAGGGAAAGAGCAGGACAAGGTGATCTTCATGGTCCATAACTCCTAAGGAAGCTGGAAAGAACAAGAAAGAATAAGAAAAATAAAGTTTGGTAGAGAGAGAAAATCTCCAAAGTTGTGATCAAGTGAAGAAAAGTGTAAGGTAAGAAGCATCTCTTCTTCTTCTTCATCATCTTTTCTTAAAGGAAGTTCGAATTTTGAACTCATCCAAGATTTATATTGAAAGAGAGAGAAACTAGGGTTTTGAAAGAGAAAAAGAGAGTTAGGGTTTTGAGAAAATCAGATGATAATAATGATTTATGATGTTGCAGGAGTTCCAAGTGACAAGAAACAAGCTCTAAGGAGCAAAGGAAAAGAGAAAGCTACCTAGAAGAGTGAAGGAGAAAGATTAAGGTTTGTGCATAACTTAAGGCAATAACCCATTTTTGTTTGAAATAATGCATGCTGAACATGATTTTAGATAAATGCATTTCAAGAATGATGATGATTATGGCATGAAACCATAGGTTTAGACATGTATGAATGATATCCTTGTGTGACATTGAATTAATGATGCATGTTAGAAAATCTTGTATGATCAAGACATTTACATATATTAGAAAATAATAAGTTGAGTAATAAACCTTAGAAATGCATGAAATAGAATTTGGTATGATTTGGATGATGTTAGAATGAATGAAAAGTGAATATGCAGATTTTCTGCTGAAAGTCACGGGCGTGACTATTGAGTCATGGGCTTGAACTTGAGGGTTCACGATTGTGACTGATTGTTTCACTGTTGTGACTTCTGTGTGGAAATGTTACTATTCATTCCAGAAGCGTTCACGGGTTGGAATCACATAAGTGAACTTATTCACGGGTGTGAATGAGTAATCACGACCATGAATGCTTTTGGGCAATTCATTCTAGTAGCATTCACGGCTTGGGATTACGGGCGTGAACTAATTCACGGGTGTAAAATTAGTAATCACGGCCGTGAATGCTCTGTATCTGTAATTATGAATGTGGTTATTAAATCAGGAATTTAGGTAAATAAATGAAAGTTATTGTCTATCTAGTGAAATAAGAATGATTGTATAAATATATATATATATTGATGTGAGAACATGTTAAGTTGTGATATAGAAAAATGAATGTTGATATGGGTAAAATATGTGAGTTGACATGAATGATATATGAAATATGATATGGGTGAAATATGTGAATTGACACGGATGATATATGGAATATGATACGGATGACATACGTGAACTAATACAGATAATAATCATGAATATTGATATGGTTGTGATTGAAAGTAAATAGAGATATATGAATTATATGATATTGAATAAGCCCTATAACAACTACCTAAAACTATACTAAGGATAGTTTGGCATGCCAAGCAGGGGGTGATTTTCTACGCCGGTAATGGCACGAATTATGAATACTATGTCGGTAATGGCACGAATTATGAATACTACACCGGTAATGGCATGGATTATGAATACTACGCCGGTAATGGCACAGATTATGAATACTACGCTGGTAATGATACAATTTTTCTATGCCGATAATGGCACTTATATGCTCACATCATATTGCCGTGTCGCACTCCTAAGTGCCTGGATGGCAACTCCGTTATCCTAGTCTGGAGTTCATAGGTGTTGTGGGCTAATATATATATAGAAATGATGGAAAGTGGTATACATATATAAATACATGATTGATGATGTAAAAGAGATTTTTATAAATAATGGAAATGAAAATGACATTTGTCCTGTATGCATGAAATTATAATTGTATGAGAAAGGATCATAAGGAATAGAATTGCATGAAAGAACATTAATATGCATAAAATGATACATGTTGTTGCCTATTGCATGACATAGTATATTGCCTTATTTATATGCACCAGTAAGCTTAGAGCTTAGCGTGGAGTTTAATTTCCACACAGATATAGAAAGGTAGCTGAAGGCGTTAGATAAAGCAAGCGGTGATCCCATTCGAGTAAAGTAGCTGAACCTTGATAAAGTGGGTTATAAGTTTTGAAATTTTGTATTTGACTTTTATATTAAAGAATGTTAGAGTTTGTAAAACTTACTTTTTAAAGTTTGTTAAGAATTAAGTTGATGTTTAAAATTTCCATCTTATGTAAATAAATTATACCTGGTTTTTGTTCATATCTATATATACAAGAGTGTTGAGAAAATAAAGGTAAATTAATAATAATAGTGATTTGAAGAAGTAAAGAAGACGGACATTATCGCTCCCTTATCCGGGCACGTGCGGTACGGGTGAGGAGGTGCTACATGTCATGTGCATGAGGAAGTGTCATGGACATGACGATCAACAATTCTATAGAGTCCAATATGAAATAAAATCAAAATATTTTTGGCACAAGCCAAAACTACTAAGACAAACGAACCAACACACTTAGACACTCAAAATGACTCATTTGATATCTAGAATTTAATTTAAATTTTCAAATGCATGCAAAATAATTATGACATACTTCTAACATCAAAATAATAAAATTTTAATCATATAAAAAATATTTCAAGGTGCTGGAAAATAAAAAAAATCAAACAAAAAACAGCCCCACCGAGTATGCTAAAACAATCATGTTTTTGTGTTTGTTTGAAAAATTAAATAAAATAATTTTTAATTAATTATTCGAAATTTCCAGAGGCATAAACACATTCTCAATGTGTCTAAATAATTTTTTCATAATAAAATTACAAAACAAATATAATCATCCCCATCAGTTAAGCCAAACAACAACACATGTTCATAAATAAGGCAATTTTAGGCATTTTTGAAATAAATTTGAAATAAATTATTTAAATCACATTCAAATCATTTTTCAATCACATAATCATTCTTAATCATCCTATGATCAGATTAGAGAAAGAAAAATGTGTAAAAAATATTTTACAAATTAATTTCAAAATTTCAAAACCTATTAATCTCATGATAAAAATCTCACTACACATGATAAAAATCTCAATATCATGATCTCATCATGATTTTCTTCATGTTATGTTATGTATCAAGGACTTCATTAATTGATATAAGATCACTATCAATTCATATGTCAAATGAACATAAAAGTGATGAAAAAGCTTTTATTAATGAAATAAATTTGTACAATAAGTGCTAAAGGTAATTGCTTTTAGAGCACTTCTCTAACAGCTTGAATATAGTATATTGCCTTATTTATATGAACCATTAAGACTAGTACTTAGTCTGAGAGTTCCTCTTGCATAGATATAATGAAGAATAGTTAGAATATAGTAGAAAAAAAAAACCTTACACAGACCTAATCCAATACAACAGCTATATCCTGAAACTGTGGGTTCCGTCTTTTTGTGTATCTTTCTAGTAAGGATGAACATTTTGTAAATAATACTTTTCTATATAAAGTATGTAGTTTTCTTTTATCATAATGCTAATATATGTTTAATTTTAGAAAAAAAAATTAAAATTGTATATATATGAAAGAGAAATAAATAAATAATATATTATCATAAAAGTTACCTATGTTCAATTTACCTTGATTTATAAATATTTTATCTGAAGAGCGAGTGTAGCATTCCTTTATTTAGGCACTAGCTGCTGGGGTAAGGGCGTGTTATGGTACTTGCACTATTGCTATGATGAGACTATCATTGGCATTGATTAGATACCCATATAATTGTCTTATAGTAGGTTATCCATTGTACTTGTCTACTCTAGCAGACATCCACATGTTAACTCTAAATATCTCATGTGTTTAGCTTATGAAATAAGTTGCTTGACCTAATTAAGGAGTATAACATATGCTAGTCTATCCTGATTAACAATGTCACATCTTGTTAATCCTATGATTAGGGACAATTTGGGTATAAATACAATTGTACATAATAGGAATCTCACTATCATGATCTCATCATGATTTATTTCATATTGCGTTACAAACCAAATACTTCATTAAATGGTTTAAGATATAAATCAAATTCATATGTGAATGAACACCAATATAATTAAAATGCTTTTATTAATTATAAATGAGTACTTGCCTTTGGGTCACCTCTCTAACAATCTTCCACTTACACTAAATTCAATTTTCTTCATATATTCTACCATAAGCGAGTATGTGACTATCATATTTCTTTTAGAGAAGTGGCTTAATGAAAAGATCAGTTATATTCTAATCAATGGGAACTCTTTTTATCTTCACATTATGTGTACCTTTAATTTTCCAAATCAGAAAGTAACATTAGAGTACATGCTTGGATCTTTGATGAGATTATGGATCATTTACTTGTGCATTGGCTCTATTGTTATCATAATACAATGGTATTGGATCAACAATTATAGGAACCACTTGTATCTCTATGATGAATTTGCTTATCCAAACTGCTTCCTTAGCTGCCTTTGAAGTTGCAATGTACTTTACTTCAGTTGTGGAATTTGCAATCATCTTTTATTTTGAACTCTTACAACTAACTGCACTGCTATTTAACATAGAAATATAACATGATTGGGATTTGGACTCATCCTTATTAGATTAGAAACTGACATAGTAATAACCGCCTACCTTAAGCTCACCATCTCTATAAACTAAGAATGCATCCTTAGTTCTCAAATACTTAAGGATGTTATTGATAGCCACCCAACGCCCTTCACCTGAATGTCACTGATATCTACTTGTGACACTAAGATCATATGATATATTGGATCTAGTACATAACATAGCATACATGATAGATTTAGCAGCCAAAGCATATTGAATCCTACTCATGCACCCATGTTCATCCTGTGTCTTTGGACACATGGATTTACAAAAGGTTATCCCATGAGTTATAGAAATAAATTCTCTCTTGGACTAATCCACGCTAAACCTCTTTAGTTTCTTATTTATGTATGTAGACTGAGAAACACCAAACATCCTTTTAAATCAATCTCTATAGATCTTAATCCTATTATATAGGTTACTTATCTAATGTATTTCATGGAAAAATTCTTAGAAAGCCAAATTTTAATTGATTGAAAAATTGAGACATCATTTCCCATGAGTGATATGTCATCTACATATAACAATAGGAATACAACTACACACCCACTAACCTTCTTATAAACACAAGGTTCATCCATATTTTATGAGAAACCAAACTTTTTGATTGTCTCATCAAAATGGATGTTCCAACTCTTGGATGCTTGCTTGAATCTATAAATGGATCTATGCAATTTGCATACCTTTCTAGAATCAATAGATGTGAAACCCTTAAGTTGTGTCATGTACACATCCTCAGTCAGATTTCCATTAAGAAAAATTGTTTTCACATCCATTTGTTAGATCTCATAGTCATAATGAGAAGCAATGGCTAGGAGTATTTTAATGGATTTAAGCATAGTTGCTGTAGAAAAGGTTTTTTCATAATCAATACCTTGTCTTTGATGATATCATTTAGTTATTAGCCTAGCTTCATAAGTAACTATATTTCCTTCCATGTTAGTCTTCTTTTTGAAAACCATTTGCACCCAATGGGTTTTATCCATTTATGTGTGTCAACTAAAGTCCGTACTTCGTTTTCATACATAGAATCTATCTTTAATTGCATGGCTTTTAGCCATCTATCATATTTTGAATTATTCAAAACTTCTTCATAGGTAGTGGGCATATCATTCTTTATGAGCAATATGTCATTCTGTTCACTTATGAGAAATCCATATCTCTTTGGAACAATGCATATCCTATTAGATCTACAAAGTTCTTCTATTTAAGAAGGTCTAGCCATTACTTCATTTGTATGAGAAACAAATTCAGGTTTAGTCAGTTGATCAATGTCTGTTTGAGCATATTCAACTTCATCAAGTTCAATCTTGCTCCTGCTTTATTCTTTTATAAGAAACTTTTTCTCTAAGAAGACAATGTTTTGAAACACACAAATTTTGTTCCAAAGGGTGGTAGAATTAATAGACGAAAGATTCTTTTAGATATCCCACAAATAGACATTTATCAAACTTAGCTTCTAGCTTATCTAACATTTTCCACTTCACATAAACAAGATAACCCAATACTTTCATGGGTGAAAGAATAGGTCTTTTGTTATTTTATATCTCATATGGTGTAACATCAACTGACTTAGATGGGACTCTATTTAATATATAAACAATAGTCTATAGTGCATGACTCTAAAAGGACTTAGGTAGTTCTACAAAGCTCATCATTGACCTCACTATGTCTAACAAGGTTTGATTTCTCTTTTTAGCCATACTATTGTGTTGTGGCATGTAAGGTGGAATCCATTGAGATAAAATCCCATGATCTCTTAGATAACCTTAAAACTCTTGACTTAAGTATTCTCCACCTCGATCTTATTTAAGTATTTTGATACTTTTGCCAATTGTTTCTCTACGTCATTTTTTAATTCCTTGAACTTTTCAAAGGCTTCAGATTTGTATCGTATTAGATACATGTGCTCAAATTATCAACATTCATCAATAAAGGTAATAAAGTAGATATAATCACCTTTGGCATGCACTGACATTGGGCCTGATACATCTGCATGTATAAACTCCCATAGCCCATTGGTATGTTCATCCCTTCTACTAAAAGGTGATTTTGTTATCTTGTCTAATAACTAGATTCACATGTGTCATATTATTCATAATATAATGATCCTAAGTCATCATTCTCATGTAACTAAGTCATGCACCTCTCATTTATATGGCTAAGGCGATAATGCCATAAATATGATGGTTTTGGGTTATCCAACTTTTGCCTTTTATTATTGATATTAAGGATTGAATTAGACATATCAAGAATATAAATTCCATTGCATAATATGCTAGTTCCAAAAAGAATATCATTCAACCATATAGAGCAACCATTGCCATTAATAGTTAAATGAAAACTTTTTTTTTTGTTTAGATATGAAACAAAAATAATATTCTTAGTTAAAACTTGAACATAATAGCAATTGTCTAACTCTAAAATAAGCCCACTAAAGAGCATCAATACATAAGTTCATACAGCTAATGCATTAACTCTTGCTTCATTAAAAACAAATAGGTCTGACTCTCCTTTCTTGAGCTATCTATTATTCCTTAAGCCTTGCATATCCATGCATATGTAAGACCAACATCTGGTATCTAATATCCATGTATTGTTATTGTAAACAATATTAACCTCAATTAAGAAGAAAGTTCATCTGATGTCTTATCTTTCTCCTTTTTTAAAGACTCAGATAGACCCTGCAATTCATTTATTTGACAATCCTTGCAATAATGGAAGCAAGTCTCTTTTGAGACTATCTCTTTACCTTTCTTCACCATCTTTAATGCATATTGCATTAGAGATGTCCCTTTTATCATTATGAAGTAGAAGAACAATTTAGATATCTCATATTGCTCGATATGAGCTTGCTCATCATACAACTTCCTTAAAGTTTGGGAGACATAGAGGTGAACATAATACAACCTACAACTCTCAATCATCCACTTGGTTCTTGTATGCCAACTATTTATCAACAGATGCATTATCAGCAGGAGGGGAGGGAAATGACTCTTCCAAGACATAGGCTATCTCTTCATACTTAAGAACAATTCACAAATTCCTTAGCCAATTAAGGAAGTTTGGGCCAATCAATTTATTAGATTCAAAAATTGAGCGTAACTTCAAATTAGATGACATGATTCTAACAACCTTGATGTAAAGAATGTAACATCATACCTTATGCATTTTAGTAAAACCTCTATCCCTATGTAAAATAATCACATATGGCATACTAACAAGACTAAGGTCCTGTTAATAGTGATAGCAAATTTTTTTTCATCATATCTTGTAATGTCATTCAATGACTTTTCAAGTCAACATTAAGGTTTTCACCACAATATAATATATCACATGTATTAAAACTTAAACTTTACATCCGAAGAATTACGGGTTGCTTCCATTTATACATTTCAAAACTAATCTAGAGTGACTATACATGTACAAACATATAAGTCCAAAATATAGATGACATGTTTTCATGCTCGTGTGGAATGCAAGGAAAGAGAGTGATGAGGCTTGGCCGGTTACCTGTGTTCCATGTCTTTTATATGCTACTCAAAATATGCTATCACTTTCATTTACTTGAAAAATGATGCAATTTGATGAGTTGCGACTCAGTGAGAGTAATCATCAAACAAGTTCTAAAGTACCAAGCAACACATAGTAACAAATCACAAATCCAATGCATACCACATATTCCATTTCATTCATCAGAATCATATAGTTACCAGTACAATTAAAGCATATCATCATTACTCTTTACATATGCACATGCTTTGCTTATTTCATTTTGTTGTGACTAAGTTAAATAAACATTGCCCCGGGTATTGATGTGACCATTTGCCATGTGAACATTTGCATTTGCTAGCTAGCTTGATCATTTGTTGGGCCATAGGCCTCTACTTTTGCTTTACAATATCGATTAACTAGTCACAATGCCTTTTTAGTCCATATGCATATGCATTTGTAACTAAGCCTTCATCAACCATTGTATCTTTATCACATATACCATACATATATCACATATATACCACATATTGTTGCGCTTTAAAGAATGAATCATATTCATAAACGCAGTGGAAAAATAAAATTTTCAAAACCCGAAACAAAAGATCATACTTGTTCCATTAAAACTAATTTATATAAATATAAAGATTAGAAATTATAACTTGTAATTTCTTATTTTTTCTTCAAATCTTCACTTTGTTGGGTTGTAGCAAACCACAACATTCCACACTAGGATGTCTCTCATGATAATCCATGGGAAGAATGAAGAAGAAACTATCGAGAGAAATGGTTTGAACAAATTCAAAGTGCTAGCTTTGAAAGTGTTATTGAGAGATTTTTGTTGTCTTAAAAATATTTTTTTCACAAAAAAATATTTTGATGTCTATTTTTTGCCATTTGATGTTTTTTCTATTTAAATCAAATTCAAAGAAAAGATGAAAAGTCAAAAATAGAGAAAAGGGAAATGAATGAATAGTAATTGGCCATAATTGGCCTAATTAAGGCCAATATCTGCCGTTGGCCAACGGATGGGAGGCAGCAGTGCACTGGACCTGCTACGGCTGCTGCTGGGCAGCCTAGCTGGCCATCTAGGCAAGCCAGTAAAGTGCCTAGCCTGTGCGGGCACGTACGGCCCCATGACCCTCCCGAATGATTTTTTGGTGCGATCTGATTGCGATCTATCTTGAAATAATTTTCTCATATTTTGGATCCTATCCAAGACCATTTTACTCATTCTCCATATCTTCAATGTGTGTGACCCATTAGGTTCCCGGTTATGTTGGCCATTTAAATTAACATTTAATTTAAACAAGTAATGAGCAGTATCTAGAATACATCATGACCCCCAATTGACCGGAAAGTCAGTGGTTTGACTACGAACCTTTCCATAGACAATTTTCATACAATTATTCCTTTCACCATTATATACCCCACTTGGTTCAGAGTATGGACATGTGTCAACTCCCACTAGACTGACTACGTCACGTCTAGTCCAAACAATGTTAGTTCTTGTCTTTGAGGCTCATTACTCTATTAGATATGTCATTGAAGACTATCTTTATGACATTTCCACTACGGCCAGAGATTCCCTTGTAATGACCATGATAAGAGGCCATAGGTATACACTCCTGCTATCAAGAGTGGTGAATCCTTTATTGGTTACTCAATTACCTTCGAATACCTCAAGCTGCATCCAATCACCACCCTATGAGCAACCTCTATGAGGCAACAAGGAATAGTATCAAAATACATAATCAATATTCAAGATATCATTGAGTACCTCAAGTCTAAGGATACTTGCACCATTGCTATGATGAGACTATCATTGATATTTGAATAGATTATCCACATGATTGTCTCATAGTTGGTCATCTAATGTACTTAGCTACACTTAGGAAAAATCCACATGTTAACTCTAAACATCTCATGCTTATAGATTATGAGATCTACTACTCGATCCAATCAAGGAGTGTAACATGTGCTAGTCTATCTGGATTAATAATGTCCCCTTTCATTAATCCTATGACTAGGGATAATTTTCACACTAACATAATTACACATGATAAGAATCTCAATATCATGATCTCATCATGATTTTCTTCATGCTATGTAACATCCTTGACCTTCCCCACATGCATTTCATTGAACAGAAGCATCTTTCATACAATTCAATTGAACACGTGCATTTCATACGTATTTTCGTAGAAACAAGTTTATGACACGCACTAGCTACGTGTCCTAGTATTTGGCACTTGTATCGAGTCGCACTTGTGTAATTATAACCTAAATAAGGATAACAAAGTATTAGAAATGAATTGAATAAGGTGACTAAATTAAAGTAAGCAAAATGATTAGATTAAGATTAGTAAATATTTACATTGTTAATTTAGTTAAATTGGGCCAAATGATTAAGTTGTATTATTGTGTGAATTAGTGGAATTATAAATATATAAATAATAATAATAATAATAATAATAATAATAATAATATAGAAAAAATAAAATTAAAATGACACAAAAGAGAAATAAAAGAGAAGAGAAGACAAAGGAGAAAAGAGATGAGAAAAAGATAAAAAGACAAAAAAACAAAAAGTTAGCTTTATCTTCCCATTTTTGCCTTCTTTTCCAGCTCGACTTCTTCTTCATTTTCCTCAATTTCAGAATTCAGTTCTTCTTTGTTTCACTTAGTTTTTGAAGCTAATTGATCCCTTGCAAGGTCGTTCTTGGTAAGTAATCAATTCTTATTGTTATAGGGTTGATTTGAGTTGCTTAAGTTCATTAATAGGCACTGATTTGCAACCCGATTTTTATGCACATTGAAATTGATTATGGAAAAGTTTAAAACACAAAATTTGTTCCTTTATGTCTTATATTCATGGATATGTAAATGGTTTTTCATGATTTGGATTATAGTAAGAGAAATCCTCTCGCTATCGAAACTGGTCAGGGTGTGAACCCTAACCAAATTAGCTATTGTGTTCTTTGCTTTCGAATATGTTAAAGCCATTTTTGAAGTATCTCAAAACTTACAAGTTGTATATATATGTATGTTGTATCTATATACCAAATATCAGGTTCATAGGTCTTGTAAATTATGAGTTATGGGGAATGGAACCATGACTATTCCATGGTTTGAACTGCCTACTGAGTGCCCTGGGCAGATCCAGTAAATTGTTTGGCTACTTAGACCTTGTTAGAGCTAGATTATGGACCTTGTTAGAGCTAGATTATGTACATTCGCCAAACCAAAAGGTTATAGGTATATATCCTAACTAAATATGGGTACTAATTTCAGCTTAATTGGTTATGTATATACTAAGTTATGGCCTTTGGAATTCACAATCGTCCGGAAGCCAATTCTATTATGGACCAGTAAAATGTTTGTTATAATTTGAAGACCTTAGAGACATATTTGATAAAAGTTGTAAACATTAAAAAAGTTCCATATGAACCCATATACATTTTTGTAAATTGGAATTAAAATAGGAATTATAGATTATAAGTTATTATGAACCCAAATGAGTACCCTGAAATTGCCTAAAGGTAGAAAACAAGGCAAGAAATAGAACATTCTTAGAAATTCCACCAAATATTGTTCAATGATCTAATTGGTCTGCAATTGTAATATGTTCTATAATTATATGTTAGTTTTAATTAGGAATAAGAATCAGATTAATTGGTCAAGTATAGAAAAAGTTATAGGCTAAAGAGTCGCATAAGGTCACATTGCCTCATAGAAAAAATCTTAACTATTGACATGAACAATGCATATTAATTTGTTTTAGCCACATTAAGTCTCCCTAATCATGAGTTAATCAATTATGTTTTCATATTAGGATTGCAACATATTGGAGACCCACAAGGAGTGGATAGACAATAAGTTAGGGGTCGGAATCAAAGGAGAACAATGAGTCTAATTATCGATTGAATTCTTTAGTGCAAATGAATGTTGCTTGTTATGTGATTCATATGATTGTCATGATTGGTCCTTGATAATGTAATGATGGATAATTTGTGACATTGTGGTACATATAAATTGTATACTTGTGGTATATTTGAAGTATATGTTTGACATATGTGATATATATACATGGTATATGTATAGTATATGCAAGGTATATGTGTGGCATATGAGGTATGTATGTGGTATATGTATATTATATGTGATAAGATACAATGGTTGATGAATGCTTAAATACAAGTGCATATGCTTATTGACTAAAAAGGCATTGTGACTAGTTAATCGATATTGTAAAGCAAAAGAAGATGCCTATGCAAATGTTCACATGGAAACCCGGGGCAATGTCTGTTTAACTTGGTCACAACAAAATGAAATAAGCAAAGCATTTGCATACATAAAGAGTAATGATTATATGTTTCAACTTTATTGATACATATATGATACTGATGAATGGAATGGAATATATGGTATATATTGGATTTGTGATTTATTACTATGAGTTTCTTGGTACTTTAGAGCTCATTGGATGATTATTCTCCCTGAGCCGCAACTCATCAATTTGCATCATTTTTCAGGTAAAGAAAACTGATAGCTCATTTTGAGTAGTGTATAGAAGACATGGAGCACAGGTCATTGGCTGAGCCTCATCACTCTCTCTCCTTGCATTCCACACAAGCATGAAAACATGTCATCTATATTTTGGACTTATATGTTTGAATATGTATTATCACTCTAGATTAGTTTTGAAATGTATAAATGGAAGCAACCCGTAATCCTTCAGATGTGAAGTTTATGTTTTAAAATATGTGATATATCGTATTGTGGTGAAAGCTTCAGTGTTGACTTGCAGAGTCATTGAATGAGATTACAGGATATGAAAAAAAAAAATTTTACTACCAGTGTTAATAGGATATTTTGTCTTTCCAGCATGCTCTATTTGATTATTTGATACAGAGATAGGTTATACTTAAATGCATAAGATATGGTGTTACATTTTTGGTATGAGAGCAGGGATAGTTTCCATGGGAACATGAATATGCATAAGAGCATGATAACATATGCATCCTATGTGTTGAACATTATGTAGTGACATAATTTCATTTATTTTAGGGACATAATAAGACATGATTCACCAAGAAGGGAGAGGCCGACTGAAATGCATTCTCATGAGGCATCACCTCATTTACATAGAGATCAACCAGCACTAGGAGCTAGAGCTCCAATACATGCATCACAGTCATCTCATGCAGAAGTACCCTATGAAAACCTAGAACAGGAAGTATATGGTCCTAAAATGTACAAGGAAAGTCGTTATGACAAGCTGAGGAAACATGGTGCAACTGATTTCAATGGCACAACAGACCCACCAGAAGCTGAGACATGGCTGAAAAGGACACAGAGGGTACTGAATATGATGAGATGTACCCCGATGAGAAATTCAATTATGCAGTATCCTTGCTGCAAGGAAATGCTTATGAATGGTTGGAGACAGTCCCCGACAGTGATGCACAACCACCGGTGTTGACATGGAATGATTTCCTCCTGGAATTTCAAAACAATTACATGCCTGAAACATATAAAGATGAGAAGAGGAAGGAATTCCTAAATCTGAAATAGGGGTATATGTCTGTTGCGGAGTATGAAGTACAGTTTAATAAACTTTCCCATTATGCCACCTTCATGGTCTCTATTGAAAGAGACAAATGCATGAAGTTTGAGGAGGGCCTCAAATATGAGATCAGAAATAAAATCACAACTACTGATCTTGATAATTATGCCAGACTCAGAGTTGCTACAATCAGAGCTGAACGGTTAATGAAAGAAGCTGGGGAGCAACAAATTAAAAGGGCAACACATGAGTTCTTCGGTGAGTCTAGCAAAAGGTCGGGAAAAAAGGCAGATATATGCCTGCACAGTTTGGCAACAGAAGTGGGTACTCTAGTTCTAGAGGTCGAGGCATGACTTTCTCTTACCCAGGCAGAGGGTAGAGCCAATATGTTGAACAGAGGTCCACATGTAGTCATTGTGGTAGACAGCATATGGGCGAATGAAGAAGGCTCACAGGAGCATGTTATTTCTGTGAATCGATAGAGCACATGTATAGAGACTGTCCAAATAGAGCCAAACTAGCAGAGACCAGCAGAGGCAGAGGAGTATCTGAGACTATAGTTGAGGCACCGAGGGTCTACCCTACTAGTGGGACACAGGGCAGAGGAAGAGGTAGAGGAAGAGGCAGGGGCATGACTAGTACAATGGGCAGAGGAGTGACCAGATCTGAAGGTCAGAGTTCTATACCTCCTACTCAGGCCAGGGTGTTTCCTATGACTAGACAGGAGGCAGTGGATGCTCCCGAAGTAGTTACTGGTAATATTTACATTTATGATATGCTAGCATATGCATTGATTGACCCAGTCTCCACTCATTCATTTATATCATTGCATATGGCATCTAAATTGCATCAAACGCATGAGCCTTTGGGGATTGACATAAATGTGAGTACACCATTGGGAACAGTGGTAGTTGTGAATAATGTCTGTCATGATTGCCTGATATGCATTAACAGAGCTGAGTTAATAGCTGATCTGATTTTATTGCCAATATATGAATTTAATGTGATACTGGGAATGGACTGGTAAACTAGACATCATGCAATAATGAATTGCTTTACTAAAGAAGTAATTTTGGAATCACCGAACCAACCAAGGGTAGTATTTCTAGGTGAAAGAAAACTTGTGCCTACATGTCTAGTTTCAGCTGTAAAGGCATTTCGAAAGATCAAAGGGGGATGTGAAGCATATTTGGCATATGTGACTGATACTAGAACCACTGATAGCTTGCTTGAAAATATACGAATGGTAAGGGAATTTTTTGATGTATTCCCAGATGATTTACCTGGTTTACCACCAGATAGAGAGATGGAATTCACTATTGAACTAGTACCAGGAATAACACCAATATCAAGGTCACCCAACAGAATGGCCCCAGTTTTGTTGAAAGAACTGAAGGCCCAATTACAGGAGTTACTGACAAAGGGTATATTAGACCTAGTGTATCACCTTGGGGAGCTCCAGTGTTATTTGTTAAAATGAAAGATGGAACAATGAGATTGTGCATCGATTATAGGCAACTGAACAAAATGACGGTGAAGAACAAATATCCATTGCCTAGAATAGATGATTTGTTTGACCAGTTGCATAGAGCTAAAATATTCTCCAAGATTGATATGAAATTAGGCTATTACCAGCTGAAGGTAGCAGAAACGGATGTTCCAAAGACTACCTTTCGAACCAGGTATGGACATTATGAATTTTTAGTAATGCCATTTGGGTTGACTAATGCTCCAGCTGCATTTATGGCATTAATGAATAAGGAGTTTCAACCATATCTGGATAGGTTTGTGATAGTATTTATTGATGACATATTGGTGTACTCAAAGAACAGGGGAAAACATGAACAACATTCAAAAATTGTATTGCAAACTTTGAGGGAGAAACAATTATATGCCAAATTGAGTAAATGCGAATTCTGGTTAGATCATTTGGTATTTCTTGGACATGTTGTGTCGTGTAAGGGCATAGAGGTTGACCCAAAGAAAATTGAGGCCATGGTAAATTGGGAAGCTCCTAAAAATATTTCAGAAATGCGTAGTTTTCTGGGTTTAACCGGATACTACCGCAGATTTGTTGATAGATTCTCCTTAATTTCTATCCCTTTGACTAAATTGTTGAGAAAGAATATGCCTTTCACGTGGACTCCAGAATGTCAGAGGAGTTTCGATGAACTAAAACATAGACTAACCTCAGCACCAGTGTTAACTATCCTTATAGGTACAGGTGGGTTTACAGTATATAGTGATCCTTTTCACTAAGGATTGGGATGTGTATTAATGCAACATGGTAAGGTGATAGCTTATGCATCTAGGCAACTGAGATCACATGAGATCTCATATCCAGTGCATAATTTAGAATTGGCTGCAGTTGTATTTGCATTGAAGATTTGAAGGCATTATCTGTATGGTGAGACATTCCAAATCTTAATAGACTATAAAAGTTTGGGTTATTTGCTGACACAAAAAGAGTTAAACATGAGGCAAACACGATGGTTAGAGCTATTGAAAGATTATGACTGTACAATTGAGTACCATCCAGGGAAAGCCAATGTGGTAGTAGATGCATTGAGTAGGAAGGCCAGTAGCAGTGTAGCTCATTTACAAACATCCTTTTTTTTATATTTGATTCAATTACGATCCATGAATGTTGAATTAAATAAGCATGATACAGGATCACTGATTGCTACTCTTCAAGTCAGACCTATGCTAAAGGAGAGAATTAAAGAAGCACAAAGTAAAGATCCTGAATTATGTGAGAAAATTGATATGGTAAGGTAGGAAAATAATACAGAGTTTCATTTGCAGAATGATACACTGATGTTAAAGTCACGCATATCTATTCCAGACACTGAGAACTTGCGTCAGTAAATAATGGAAGAGGCACACAATGCACCGTATGCAATGCACCCAGGGATGACAAAGATGTATCACAGTTTAAGGCCTCATTACTGGTGGCCAAGAATGAAGAAAGACATAGCAGAATATGTTTCTAAATGCTTAACATGTCAACAGATTAAGATTGAACACCAAGCACCAATGGGTAAGTTACATCCATTGCCAGTGCCAGAATGGAAATGGGAGAAAATAACAATGGATTGCCACGAAAAAATGATGCAGTATGGGTAATTATTGACAAATTAACCAAGTCAGTACATTTTCTACCCATCAGATGGGGTTGTACACTTGAGAGTTTGGCCAAATTATATGTGAATGAGATAGTCAGATTGCATGGCATTCCAGTGTCCATTGTGTCTGATAGAGATCCACAGTTTACTTCATGTTTTTGGGTGAGTTTACAAAATGCATTGGGAACCAAATTGAACTTTAGCACTGCATTCCACCCACAGACTGATGGACAATCAGAAAGGACTATACAGACATTGGAAGAAATGCTTAGGGCATGTTCTATGGAATTCAGAGATGTTTGGGATGAATATATAGCATTGATTGAATTTTCTAAGAACAACCATTATCATAGCAGTATCCAGATGGCACCATATGAAGCATTGTATGGCAGAAAGTGTCGAAGCCCTATCATTTGGGATGAAGTAGGAGCACGTGCATTAGAAGGGCCAGAGATAGTGCAAGACACAGTGGATAAGATCAAGGTTGTCAAGAACAAGCTAAAGGCAGCCCAAGATTGACAGAAATGTTACGCTGATTAGCATAAAAGGGAGATGGAATATGAGTTAGGTGAAAAGGTGTTTCTTCGTGTATCTCCATGGAAAAGGATAATCCGATTTGGCAAGAAGGGTAAATTGAGCCCAAGATACATATGGCCTTATGAAATTCTTGAGAAGATTGGTCCATTGGCTTATAGGTTGGCTTTTCCACCCGAGATGGCTCAGATACATAATGTGTTTCATGTGAGCATGCTTAGAAGATACAAGTCAGATCCTACACATGTACTTAAAGATCAAGCCATTGAGATTGCAGAAGACATAAGTTATGTTGAACAACCAGTGCAAATCATTGGATACAAGACTAAACAGCTAAAAAACCGAGAAATACCTTTGGTTAAGGTATTATGGCATAACCATTTACAAGAAGAGGTAACAAGTGAAACAGAAGAAAATATGAAAAAGCAATATCCACACCTATTTTCAGGTATTAATTTCGAGGATGAAATTTTTAAAAGGAGGGGAGAATTGTAACATCCTTGACCTTCCCCACATGCATTTTATTGAACATAAGCATCTTGCATACAATTCAATTGAACACATGCATTTCATACGTATTTTCGTAGGAACAAGTTTATGACACGCACTAGCTATGTGTCCTAGTATTTGACACTTGTATCGAGTTGCACTTGTGTAATTATAACCTAAATGAGGATAACAAAGTATTAGAAATGAGTTGAATAAGGTGACTAAATTAAAGTAAGCAAAATGATTAGATTAAGATTAGTAAACATTTACATTGTTAATTTAATTAAATCGGGCCAAATGATTAAGCTGTATTATGGTGTGAATTAGTGGAATTATAAATATATAAATAATAATAATAATAATAATAATAATAATAATAATAATAATAATAATAATAATAATAATAATAATAATAATAATAATATAGACAAAATAAAATGAAAATGTCACAAAAGAGAAATAAAAGAGAAGAGAAGAGAAGAGAAAGGAGAAAAGAGATGAGAAAAAAGATGAGAAAAAGATAAAAAGACAAAAAACAAAAAGTTAGCTTTATCTTCCCATTTCTGCCTTCTTCTCCAGCCCGACTTCTTTTTCATTTTCCTCCATTTTAGAATTCAATTCTTCCTTGTTTCACTTATTTTTTGAAGCTAATTGATCCCTTGCAAGGTCGTTCTTGGTAAGTAATCAATTTTTATTGCTATAAGGCTGATTTGAGTTGGTTAGGTTCATTAATAGGCACTGATTTGCAACCCAGTCCTGATGCACATAGAAATTGATTATGGAAAATTTTAAAACACAACAGTTGTTCCTTTATGTCTTAACTCTATGTATATGTAAACTTTTTTGCATGATTTGGTGTATAGGAAGAGAAATTCTCTCTCTACTGAAACTGGTCAGGATGTGAATCCTAACCAAGTTAGCTACTGTGTTCTTTGATTTCGAATATGTTAAAGCCATTATTTGAAGTATCAAAAAACTTACAAGTTGTAGATATATGTATTTTGTATCGGTATACCAAATATCAGGTTCGTAGGGCTTTTAAAGTCTGAGTTATGGGGAATGGAACAATGACTGTTCCATGGTTTGAACTGCCTATTGAGTGCCCTGGGCAGATCTAGTAACTTGTTTGGCTAATTTGAGCTTGTTAGAGCTAGATTATGTAAATGCTAAAAACCACAGAGTTATAGGTATATGTCCTAAATAAATTTTGGTACTAAGTTCAGCTTAATTGGTTATGTATAGACTATGTTATGGCCTTTGGAAGTCATACTGGTCCGGAAGCCAATTCTATTCTGGACCAGTAAATTGTTTGTTATAATTTGAAACCCTTAGAGACATATTTGATAAAGTTGTAAACATTAAACATGTTCCATATGAACCCATATAAGTTTCTATAAAATTTCATTAAAATCGGACTTATAGATTATAAGTTATGAGGAAGCCAAATGAGTACCCTGAAACTGCCTAAAGGCAGAAAACAAGGCAGGAAATAGAATATTCTTAGAAATTCCACCAAAAATTGTTCAATGATCTAATTGGTCTGAAATTTTACTATGTTCTATAATTATATGTTAGTTGTAATTATGAATAAGAATTCGATTACTTGGTCAAGTATAGAAAATTTTATAGACTAAACAGTCCCATAAGGTCACACTGCCTCATAGGAAAAATCTTAACTATTGACATGAACAATGCATATTAATTTGTTTAAGCCACATTAAGTCTCCCTAATCATGAGTTAATCAATTATGTTTTCATATTAGGCTCATAACATATTGGAGATCAACAAGGAGTGGTGAGTCTAATTATCGATTGAATTCTTTAGTGCAAATAAATGTTGCTTGTTATGTGATTCATATGATTGTCATGATTGGTCCTTGATAATGTAATGATGGATAATTTGTGACATTGTGGTACATAAAAATGGTATACTTGTGGTATATTTGAAGTATATGTTTGACATATGTGATATATATACATGGTATATGTATAGTATATGCAAGGTATATGTGTGGCATATGAGGTATGTATGTGGTATATGTATATTTTATGTGATAAGATACAATGGTTGATGAATGCTTAAATACAAGTGCATATGTATATTGACTAAAAAGACGTTGTGACTAGTTAATCGATATTGTAAAGCAAAAGAAGATGCCTATGGCCTAATAAATATACAAATGAAACAAATGATCAAGCTAGCTAGCAAATGCAAATGCAAATGTTCACATGGCAAATGTTCACATGGAAACCCGGGGCAATGTCTGTTTAACTTGGTCACAACAAAATGAAATAAGTAAAGCATTTGCATACATAAAGAGTAATGATTATATGTTTCAACTTTATTGATACATATATGATACTGATGAATGGAATGGAATATATGGTATATATTGGATTTGTGATTTATTACTATGTGTTTCTTGGTACTTTAGAGCTCATTGGATGATTATTCTCCCTGAGCCGCAACTCATCAAGTTGCATCATTTTTCAAGTAAAGAAAACTGATAGCTCATTTTGAGTAGTGTATAGAAGACATGGAGCACAGGTCATTGGCTGAGCCTCATCACTCTCTCTCCTTACATTCCACACAAGCATGAAAACATGTCATCTGTATTTTGGACTTATATGTTTGAATATGTATTATCACTCTAGATTAGTTTTGAAATGTATAAATGAAAGCAACCCGTAATCCTTCGGATGTGAAGTTTATGTTTTAAAATATGTGATATATCGTATTGTGGTGAAAGCCTCAGTGTTGACTTGCAGAGTCATTGAATGAGATTACAGGACATCAAAAAACAAAAGTTACTACCATTGTTAACAGGATATTTTGTCTTTCCAGCATGCTATATGTGATTATTTGATATAGAGATAGGTTATACTTAAATGCATAAGATGTGGTATTAAATGTTATGTTATGTATCAAGGACTTCATTAATTGATTTAAGATCACTTATCAATTCATATATCAAATGAACATGAAATTAATGAAAAATCCTTTTTTTAATCAAATAAATTTGTACAATAAGCGCTAAAGGTGATTGCCTTTAGAGCACTTCTCTAACACATATGCCACACATATACTGTTGAACCTTGAGGGGTATTTCTGTTATTTTGATGCTAACAAATAAAATAGCAATAATGTATTTAACAATGCTTGTGTTTTAAGTATGTTGAACATGATATATCTTGAATAGAATATGATGCAATAATGAAAGACAACTTTTGAAGATCAAAATTAGAAGAAATAGCAAAGTCACACCCATGAATATAGCTAGCCATTGAGAGAAACACCATAGTTGGGAGTGAGCTTGTAAAACTCCATCGGAACACTTAGTGTGTTAGTAAAACACCCAATTGAGATTGGAGAGTTGAGTAGGTTTATTAATTCCCGAATCTCTATAAATCTTGTGTGTAAAATCTTTCCTTCCCTACTTTATTTAATTTTATTCCATACTTAAAGTTAAGAAATTTTTATTTCATAACCAATTCAAACCCTTTCTTGGTTCATTGTCCAGGCAACAATTGGTATCAGAGCTTGTCTAGCAACAAAGCCTAAAAAGCGCTAGCAAAGATTAAGAAATGGCTAGTGAAGGATTCCAAAGTCTCAAGCCTTACTTTGATGGAGTAAACTACGCTCATCGAAAGTTCCAAATGGAGACATATCTCGATAATGAGAGAATTGAATTTTGGGATAATGTTCGGAAAGAATGGACACCATTCTTTCAAGAGATGATTGGACAGAGCCTCAACGTAGAGCAAACTTCAAAAAAAAAGGCGATGAAAGTCCTCGCAAGCTCTCTATCCATTGAAGAATGTGGCAGAATCCAACACTCCCTACTGCATGTAATATGTGGAAGACATTGGAGAATTATCATGAAGGAACCAAGCAAGTTAAATCCAAGAAGATTCAACTTCTCACTTCAGAATATGAACTCTTCAAGATGAAATCCAATGAATCTTTTACCGACATGACGAACCGTCTTCTAGCCATCACAAATGGCATGAGAAAGCTTGGAAAGCACTTGAGCTTGGAAGATGTAAAAAACAAAATTCTAAGAAGCCTTCCTCTCAAAGACTATGGTTCAAGAGTTAAAGTATAGAAGAAGCCAATGAAGACATGAGCATCATGCCTATCGATGTGCTTATTGGCAAACTTTTAACACACGAAATGGTGGTAAAGAGAGATAGAGAACTTGAAGCCAAACCAGAGAAAAGAAAGTCTCTAGCACTTAAAGCCTCTACTTCAAAATCTCAATAAGAAGTTTAAGATGACGAAGAAAATTGTGATGATGCAAATGAGGACATTGCCATGCTCTCAAGAAGATTAAAAAGAATAATTGGAAAGAGAATTGCCAACTCTCGAAACATCAAACAAAGAAACTTCAAACATCCTCAAATGACTCTCAAAGAAATAAAGAGGAGGTAAAATGTTATAAGAGGACATATCAAACCAGAATGTCCAAAGCTCAAGAAACACAAAAAAAAATATCAAAAAGATAATGGGGAGAAAGGTCACAAAGCCACATGGGATGATGAAAGCTATTCAAGTGAAAAAGATGACAATGAAGGTGAAGAGGTCAACCTATGCTTCATGGCTTTAGAGGATCACTTCATGGATGAGGTAGGTCCTTCTTACTCATACTTATTTAATAATGATAGTAGTGATAATAATAGTGATAGTGAAGATGATGATGAATAGAGTTTAATAGAGGTATTAAACCAAGAATTAGAAAAATAGAGATGTAGATTCAATACTTAAAAAATAATATTTTAAATTTGAAAAACAAAATGGAAGTTTTACCAAAGGAAAATCTTGATCTTAAAAATTCTAACGAAACTCTTCAAAAAACATTAGATGAGTATTCTTCTAGACCTTCAACTAAATCCTTGCTTAAAGAAAATAATATTTTGAAAAATGAAGTTGAGGAACTTAGTAACTCTATTTCAATATTTCATAAAGGCAATGAGAGTTTAGATACTCTCATAGTATCCCAAATACCACCTTTAATAAGACATGGTCTAGGATTTAATGGAACATCATCTTCATCTCACAAGACCACCTTTGTTAAGTCAAGTGCACCTCTAACCTCCACAATAAAAGTAATAGGCCCAAGGGCTAAAAGCACAACACACGCTAAACCCCTTATTTATAAGAAGAATGGTCAAGGGTCACACAGCTTAAAAGGGAGACCTCACAAGGCCAATCATGCCTTCATGTACAAGAGGCAAGCACCTAGGAAATCACCTATTCATTATGCATGTGCATGTCACTACTCATAAACTCCATTGAAAAGGATAATGAGACCTAAAGGCATGGTAAAACCAAAAAACATGTTTAGAGGTAAACAATGTAATTATTGTATGAAATTTGGTCACATCAACAAACATTATTGGATAAGAAAGGCTCATTGGGAACCTTCATGTGCTAACCCCCAAAGACCCAAGTTCATTTGGGTACCTTAAAACCAAACCTTAATTGTGATTTTATAGGTATGCCTCAAGTCTACTATAAAAGAAAATGTTTGGCTTATAGAAGTGGATGCTCAAGGCATATGATCGGAAACAAAGAACTATTAAATGACATTAAAAGTATTGATGGTGGTAAGGTAACCTTTGGGATCAATGCTAACGGTAAGGTAATTGGCATTGGCTCCATTGGTATAAATAGTACTATTTAATTGAAGATGTTATACTTATTGATGGTTTGAAACATAATTTGTTAAGTGTGACTCAATTATGTGATAAGGGAAACCATGTAATATTTACCTCAAATGAATGTCCTGTAACCTCCTTTAGTGGCCAAGAGATATTCAAAGGAAGTAAAGATGTCAATACTTACATAATAGACTTACATAAAATATCTAACCTTTCCTTTTAGTGCCTTATGACTACTAGTGATGAATCTTGGTTATGGAATAGAAGGCTTGGTCATGCAAGCATGAATTTAGTTCAAAGCCGTATCAAAAGAGAGCTAGTAAGTGGACTACCAAGAGTCAAATTTTAAAAAAATAAGACATGTGAACCTTGCCAAAGAGGAAAACAACACAAGTTCTCCTTCAAATCCAAAAATATTGTAAGCATTTCAAAGCCTCTCCAACTTTTGCATTTAGATCTTTTTGCACCTACTAGACTTACTACCTTAGAAGGTAAATACTATGTTTTTGTCATCGTCAATGATTACTCTAAATTCACTTGGGTAATTTTCTTAGCTCAAAAGAGTGATGCTTTTGAATCATTTAAAAACTTTGCTAAGAGAGTTCAAAATGAAAAAGGATATTTTATTTCAAAAATAAGAAGCAATCATGGCAAAAAGTTTGAGAATGAAAATTTTGAAAACTTTTGACTAGAACATGGTATTTGACAAAAAATTTCAACTCCTAGGACAACTAAACAAAATGGGGTAGTTGAAAGGAAAAATCAAACTTTAATTGAAATGGCTAGAACAATGCTCAATGAGTATGGGTTACCAACCTACTTTTGGGCCAAAACCCCCAATATTGCATGTTATATTTCAAATCGAGTTTTCAAAACACCACTCTTAAACAAAATTTCTTTTGAGTTATGGAATGGAAGAAAGCTCATGATATCATACTTTAGAGTATTTGGATGCAAGTGTTTCATATTAAATACGAAGGACAACCTTAGAAAATTTGCCTCTAAATCTGATGAGGATATCTTTTTAGGATACTCAACCACTAGAAAAACTTGTAGAGTCTTTAATAAAAGGTCATTAGTTGTTGAAGAATCTATGCATGTTGTTTTTGATGAATATAGTAAGCTTGATCTTGTGAAAGGTAGTGTTCTTGATGATATTGTAGGTACAATGGAAAAGTTTGATATTATTATGAGAAAGATGATAATGATCAAGAAAACCCAATGAAGTTGTCTCTCTACCTCAAGCTCAAGGGCAAGATAAACAACAACTTCCAAAGGAATGGAAAATGATAAAAGATCACCCAAAGGAACAAATCATTGGTGATCCTACTAAAAGTGTAAGTACTAGATCACATCTCAAACTCTTAGATTCTAACCTTGCTTTTGTCTCTCAAATTGAGCCTAAAGACATTGTTGAGGCTCTTAATGATGAAAAATGGGTGATTGTTATGCAAGAAGAACTCATCCAATTTGAGAGAAGTAAGGTATGGACCTTAGTTCCAAGACCCAAAAAGCATCAAATCATTGGTAGTAAATGGGTATTTAGAAATAAACTAGATGAACAAGGTTCAATAACTCGGAATAAGGCTGGGTTAGTTGCAAAGGGTTATAATCAAGAAGAAGGTATAGATTATGATGAGATCTATGCTCCAGTAGCTAGATTAGAAGCCATAAGAATTTTTTAGCATTTGCATGCCATATGAATTTTAAACTCTTTCAAATGGATGTCAAAAGTGCTTTATTAAATGGTTTTATGGAGGAGGAAGTTTATGTAGAATAACCCCGGGTTTTGAAAGCCATAATTTGCCTAATCATGTTTTTAAACTTTCAAAAGCCTTGTATGGTTTGGAACAAGCTCCAAGAGCCTTGTATGGTTTCAAAAGCCTTCTCCTTCTTTTAATGCAATTATCTTATTATCAATTCATTTTGATGCTAACAAATAAAATAGCAATAATGTATTTAAGAATGCTTATATACCTTATATATACCTAACTAGTTAGCAAAGAACTTTGATATACTTAGGATATACCTTGCAAATACCTAACTAGTAACCATGTTATATGTCTTTCAATTCTTGCACCTTATTACTTTGTTTTAAGCATCTTTTGAGGGGGAGACTTCTCAAAAGCATATATTGCTAGATTATTTGTCACCATAAAAAATGAGGCGATTGTTGAACCTTGAGGGGTATTTCAATCATTTTGATGCTAACAAATAAAATAGCAATAATATATTTAACAATGCTTGTGTTCTAAGTATGTTAAACAAGATATATATTGAATATAATATGAAGCAAGAATGAAAGACAACTTTTGAAGATCAAAATCAGAAGAAATAGCAAAGTCACTCCCGTGACTACGTATGTCACGCCCGTGAATATAGCTTAGTGCCAACTTTGCACCATTCAAAGTTCATAGCCATGAAGGATCACACCAACTGTGAATGATCAAATCAGTCACGCCCGTGAGATAACTTGTCAAATTCTTCTAGAGAGTTTCACTGTCGGTGTCACCACTTGGACTACGACTTGGAATAATATTCACGCCCGTGAATGTATAATGTCACATCCATGATCAAACACTTCAAATTCTTGCAGAGAGCTTCAAAGCTAGAGTGACCACTTGGACCATGACTAGGAAGAACATTCACGACCATGACATATACATTCATGCCAGTGAACGAGAACAGAGAAATGTGTCAGGCCCAAAGTTAAGAGTTGGTTCAACAGCTATTTTTTCATTAAATGCACCCAAATGGCTATAATTCATAGAGGAATTATAAATGCAAGTCATTTACGAATCCTAAGAAAAGAGAATAACAATTACTTTGAATCTTTAATCTTGTTGTAGCCTTGTGCATTAACTAATTTTCAGCAAAACTCTTATTCTTTGTAAAAACCTAATTGCTCATAATTTATGAGCATTGTATGTTAGTGAGTGTTTTCATTGTAAACAATTTCTTAATTGAGTTTGAGTATATTGGGTTAAGATTGAAGCACTTGTAAGGGTTTATTGTGTGAGACATAAAACACAAGGAATTGGTTTGTTGTGTGAACCATTAAAACACAAGGGAAATTCTGGGTTAGGTGTTATCCATTGAGAGAAACACCATAGTTGGGAGTGAACTTGTAAAACTTCATTGTAACACTTAGTGTGTTAGTAAAACACCCAATTTTTATTGGGGAGAGGAGTAGAGCTTATTAATACCCAAACCTCTATAAATCTTATATGTAATATCTTTTCTTCCCTACTGTATTTAATTTCTATTGAACCTTGAGGGGTATTTCCATCATTTTGATGATAACAAATAAAATAGTAATATTGTATTTAACATACTTGTTTTCTAAGTCTATTGAACAGGGTATGATAGATGTTAGCAAGAATGGAGAATGGAAGATTAAACTTCAAAGCTAAAATTGAAGAAGTAGCATGTTCATGCCCGTGACCCTATGTGTCACGCCCGTGACCCTATGAAAAAGACAAGACATGTGAACCTTGCCAAAGAGGGAAGCAACACAAGTCATCCTTCAAAGCCAAAAACATAGTAAGTACCTCAAAACCTCTTCAACTCATGCATTTAGACTTATTCGAACCTACTAGAATTGCTAGCTTATGAGGAAACAATTATGCATTTGTCATCGTAGATTATTACTTTAGATTTACTTGGGTAATTTTCTTAGCTCAAAAGAGTGATGCTTTTGAAAATTTCAAAAACTTTGCTAAAATAGTTCAAAATGAAAAAGGGTACTGTATTTCAAAGATAAGAAGTGATCATGGCAAAGAATTTGAAAATGAAAACTTTGAAAGCTTTTGTCTTGAACATGGAATTTCACAGAATTTCTCATCTCCTAGAACACCTCAACAAAATGGGGTAGTTGAAAGAAAAAATCAAACTTTAATTGAAATGGCTAGAAAAATGGTTAATGAATATGGTTTACCAACTTACTTTCGGGCAGAAGCCACAAACACTGCATATTATATTTCAAATCGAGTTTTCAAAAGACCTCTTTTAAACAAAACCTCATTTGAGCTTTGGAATGGAAGAAATCCCTTGATATCATATTTTAGAGTATTTGGATGCAAGTGCTTCATATTAAATACCAAGGACAACCTTGGAAATTTTGCTTCTAAATCTGATGAAGGTATCTTTTTAGGATACTCTACATCTAGCAAAGCATATAGAGTATTTAAAAAAAGGTCATTAACTGTTGAAGAAACAATGCATGTTGTTTTTAATGAATCTAGTAGACTTGATCTTGTGAAAGGTAGTGTTCTTGATGATGTTGTAGGAACCATGGAAAGACTTGATCTTGGAAATGAAAGAGAAGAAAATGATCAAGAAAATTCATGTCAAGATGGTTCTCTACCTCAAGCTCAAGAAGAAAACGGGCAAGAACTCCCAAAAGAATGGAGAATGACAAAATATCATCCAAAAGAGCAAATTATTGGTGATCCTTCAAGGGGAGTAATTACTAGATCTCATTTCAAACATTTAGTCACTGGCATTGCTTTTATTTCTCAAATTGAGCCTAAAAATATTGATGAGGCTCTTAATGATGAAAGTTGGGTAATTGTCATGCAAGAGGCACTCAACCAATTTGAGAGAAGTAAGGTATGGACCTTAGTACCTAGACCCAAGGATCATCAAATTATTGATAGCAAATGGGTTTGTAGAAATAAACTAGATGAACAAGGTTCAATAACTAGGAATAAGGCTAGATTAGTTGCAAAAGGATATAATAAGGAAGAAGGTATAGATTATGATGAAACCTATGCACCTGTAGCTAAATTAGAAGCCATAAGAATACTCTTAGCATATACTTGTCACATGAATTTCAAACTCTTTCAAATGGATGTCAAAAGTACATTTCTAAATGGTCATATAGAATAAGAAGTTTATGTTGAACAACCACCAGGCTTTGAAAGCTATGATTTGCCAAATCATGTTTTTAAACTTTCAAAAGCTTTATATGGTTTGCAACAAGCCCCAACAGCTTGGTATGAAAGACTAAGTTCTTTTCGCTTAGAAAATAACTTTATAAATGGGAATGTTGACACCACATTATTCATTAAAAAGCATAAGCATGATATACTAATTGTTCAAATTTATGTTGATGATATAATATTTGGTTCTACTAATGAATTGCTTTGTCAAGATTTTGCTAAGTGTATGACTAGGGAATTTGAAATGAGCATGATGGGAGAACTTAAGTATTTTCTTGGTCTATAAATAAAACAAAGCAATGAGGGCATATTCATCAACCAATCCAAATATGCCAAAGATTTAATTAAAAAATTTGGAATGGAAGGATGCAAGAATGCCAAGACTCCTATGAGCACATCAACAAAATTGGACAAGGATGAAAAGGGTAAGAGCATTAATGAAAAGTTGTATAGAGGTATGATCGGATCACTTTTATATCTTACTGCTTCTAGACCCGATATAATGTATAGTATTTGCTTGTGTGAACGATTTCAATCATGTCCTAAAGAATCTCATTTAAATGCAGTAAAAATGATTCTAAGATATTTACATGGATCATTGCATCTAGGTTTATGGTATCCTAGAAATTCATCCTTCTATATTATAGGATATTCAGATGCAGACTATGCTGGTAGCCTTTTAGATAGAAAAATTACTTCAGGTACTTGTCACTTTATTGGAGAATGCTTAGTTTCTTGGTTTAGCAAGAAACAAGTTTCAGTCGCTTTTTCAACTGCTGAAGCAGAGTATGTAGCAGCTGGATGTTGTTGTACTCAAATTCTTTGGATGAAAAAAAAAACTTAAGGACTATGGTCATGATATGAACCATATACCTATCAAATGTGAGAATACAAGTGCTATAAATCTTTCAAAGAATCCCATTCAACATTCTAGAAGTAAGCATATTGACATTAGACACCACTTTATTAGATATCATGTTCAATATGGAGATGTTGCATTAGAATTTATAAGCACGGAAAATCAATTGGCAGATATTTTTACTAAGTCTCTAAATGAGGAAAGATATAATTTTATTAGAAGAGAACTTGGTATGATTGATGGATTAACCTTGTGATTGCTAAATTATGAAATCTTAATTGATAATCTTAATTTTGTATCATATCACTAGATATAAGGTAGTAAATTTGATGAAAAGTTTAATGTTATAAGGGATAGAATCTTCATTGAAATGATTTAGTCTTGCTTTCGGACTTAATTTTATTTGATGAAAATTTTAGGGAAGTCACGTCCGTGACTTAAATAGCCAAAAAAGGCAGTGTCGTTCACAACTTGATTCACGACATTGTTCACTGCTTCAAGTAGTGAAGCTTATTTTCATGACTTCATTCACTCCCGTGAAAAGTCTTGTTCACGCCCGTGACACATTTTCACACCCGTGAACATTTTCACCCCAAAACACACAGAGGCGTTCACGCTTTGATTTACGGGCATAAGTAGTGAAATTCAAAGTTTCATGCCCATGACTATTGTTTCACCCCTGTGACAGTTCATCATTAATGCCCGTGACATTCAAAGGTCACGACCATGAACATATTCATGCCTTTATTCACGGGTAGAGCACCCCTTCAGCAAATTGTGAACACGACCATTCACGCCCTTAAATGCATCGGGTATATAAGAATACAACCGGTTATTTTTCACATTTCAACCTTTCAACTCCTAGAAACCGCTCTCATTTACACACATTCAATGAGATATTGAAGATTCTGACCCCCAAGTCATAAACTTTTCCTATAAATACTGTCAAAAGTTCATTCCTTCATAAAAAATCATACATCTTTAGGGTTTCCTTAAAATTTTTCTATCAAATATTTTTCCCAAACTCCACAAAGTTCACTTCTTCAATTAAAATGGAGACTGGCTCATCAAAAGGAAAAAGAAAGAAGTCTCATACTCCCAGGAAGTATGCAGATTACCTCATGAACAGAATTCCAGAGCATTGCCATCCCCGGTACTCCACTTTGAAGAAAAGGCCTCTCCTTTCATCGAGGTCCTTTGAATGGCAAACTGTTCGAACTCTAAGGTTAGAAACGGCAATAACAGAGCAACTCCAGGCCTGTCACTTGAAAGAATTCATGGACATTCATCAGCCCACATTGCGGGAGCCAACACTGGAATTTCTGAGAACTTTGCAAGTGTCTCCTATTGGAGTGGTGAAATTCCAACTCTGCAACAATCCAAATACCCTCAATGACACTGAATTCGGGGACTTATTCAACTTACCATCAGATGGCATACTCAATGACAACGAAGTAGAATTCTTCACCACTCGAGCTTGGACCCACTTTGGCACAGATTGCAGCTGGGATGTCAAGAAGACAAAGAGCACTCATCTCCGGTCCCTAGTGCACAAATATTTGCATAGGTTTCTAACCTATAGCATATTCGCTCGGGGAGACAGCAATGGGACCATTCAGAAATCAGAGCTTTTCCTTTCCGAGATGGCTAGAAGAGGACTCACGGTGGCGCTTTCTACATGGTTTGCAAACCATCTTCTATCCATTCCCACCAAAACCAACAGGAGATATACTCATTGGTGGTTATGTCACCCATATAATGTCAAGTCCTTTATCAAGTTAAGAGCGGCTATCAGAATTGTTCATGAGAACAATATTTTCTACCAGTTCACAGACACTGCTTGGGAGATAATTTGGGAAGACAATGATACAGAGGACTTCAAACCAGGCCTCCAGGGGATCTAGCAGAAGAAACAGGCTCGGGTTGAGGAAGCACCTCCAGCGGCTGAGCAGGACATACGGAAATCCTTGGCTTCCACACCAAATTTGGTGCAGCAGGTGGTTGACCTCCTAGCACCACGATTTGAGCAGTTGCAGGCTTCCATGGATGAGAGGTTTGAGCACCTCAAGGACTTCATGGAGTCTAGGATGGACAGCCTCGAAGCTGAAGTTGCTCGTCTTCATGATAGGATATCCGGCTAGGTGTTAGGCTAGATGGTAGCCTAAAGTTGCTCGTCTTCACGATATGTTTTTGTTTGTGTGTAGGAAATTTTAAATTTCCTTTCTGAACTTTAATTATCTTTGATTGTATTTCACTTTATTTAATATAATTGCTTTGTTTTTTTTAATGGTTTAATCTTTATATTCTTTTTGATTGATGACAAAAAGGGGAGAACCTAGCAATATATTAAGATAAATGAATGTTGAATCGAAAATAAGAACCTACAAATACATTGACATTGAATTAAGTAGGGAGAAATCAGAAATTAGAAATACTTAAAATTTGATTCAAAATTAATATGCAAGTAAGAAATTGAGTTTTATACATTAGATATATCTTAAGTATACCTTGGATATAACTTAATGCAAGTTACATAAATGAATATGCCATGATATACTCTAAATATACCTTCATGCCTTAAAAAGAATTTTGGTATATATTAGATATACTTTGCATATAACTTGCTTACACTTAAAAACTAGTAAGTTTATTTCAATGCTACATCATTCTTTACAATTCTTGTATCTTTCATCAATTTTTATCCTAAGCATCTTTTGAGGGGGAGACTTCTAAAAAATCACATATTGCTAGATTATTTGTCACCATCAAAAGGGGGAGATTGTTGAACCTTGAGGGGTATTTCTGTCATTTTGATGATAACAAATAAAATAGCAATATTGTATTTAACATACTTGTTTTCTAAGTCTATTGAACAAGAAAGGAAAATGGAAGATTAAACTTCAAAGCTAAAATTGAATAAGTAGCATGTTCACGCCCGTGACCCTATGTGTCACGCCTATGATTATGCCTAGCGCCAACAAACCAAAATTTAAAACTCACGGCCATGAAGGAAGATTGCAACGGTGAATGATCATATCAGTCACGCCCATGATCTAAAAGTCACACCCGTGAATATTCATGACAATTTCATCCAGAAAGATTCACGACCAAAGTCACCACTTGGATCACGGCTGGGAAGCTTGTCACGCCCTTGAAGATGTATGTCACGCCCGTGACCCAATGTTTCAAAACTTTCTAGAGAGCTTCACGACCAAGGTCACCACTTCAGTCACGGCTTGGGAAGAACAGTCACGACCGTGACATACATAATCACGTCGGTGAAACATGAAAGAGAAACATGTCAAGCATGATTATTAAGGTTGGTGCAACGGCTATTTCCATATTAAATGCAATCAAACGGCTAGAATTTGCCATGGAAATATAAATGCAAGTTATTTATGCATCAAGAAAAAGATAATAGCTAATATTTCGAATCAAAATCTTGTTGTAAGCCATTTGAGCATTTAATAGTTTCAAAACAAATATTTATTCTCTGTGCAAATCTTTTTGCTCATTTTTTAGAGCATTAAAATATTTTTAAGTGCTTCTCTCCATAATCATATACTCAAGTGAGTTATTGGGTATCTTGGGATTAAGTGTAGAACACTTGTAAGGGTTAGTTGTGTGAGCCTTTAAAACACAAGGTAAAGGTTATTTGTGTGAGCCTTCAAAACACAAGGAATTGGTTATTTGTGTGAGCCATTAAAACACAAGGGTTATTGGGTTAGGTGTGATCCATTGTTAGAAACAGCATAGTTGGGAGTGAGCTTGTAAAACTCCATTGTAACACTTAGTGTGTTAGTGAAACTCCCAATTGCGATTGGAGAGAGGAGTAGGGTTTGTTAACACTTGAACCTCTATAAAACTCCTTGTGTCAAATTTCTCTATCCCTCCTAAAATTAATTTTTATTTCCGCACTTTAAAGTTTAATCTTTTAAAACTCCAATTCAACCCCCTTTCTTGGCTTAATATCTGGACAACAATTTCGTTCCACACATAAAGTTAAGAAATTTTTATTTCATAACCAATTCAAACCCCTTCTTGGTTCATTGTTTGGGCAACATATACTTCACATATACTATACATAAACCATGTATATATCACGTATGCCAAACATATATCTCAAATATACCACACATATACTACTTATATGTACCACATACGTTACAAATCATCCACTATCTCATTATCAAAATCAAATCATGACAATCATATGAATCACGTAACCATAAATCATCTCACACCTCACTTAGTAAGCAATATTCATATGAACTAAAGAAATCGTTTAATAACTATACTCACATTTTTCCTTTGATTCTGACCCTTAACTTATTGTGTATCCCCTCCTTGTGGGTCTCCAATATGTTCTGAACCTAATATGAAAATATAATCAATTAATTTATGACTAGAGAAACATAATGTGGCTTAAAAAAATTAATGTGCATAGTTCATGTATATAGTTAGGATTTTGCTTATGGGGCAGTGTAACCTTATGAGACTAATTAGCTAATAACGTTTTCTAGAATTGTCCAATTTATGTGATTCTTATTCCTAATTAAAATTAAAATATAATTATATAACATAATCCAATTTCATAGAAACTAGAGTATTGTAAATTGTTTGGTGCAATTTCCAATTATATTTTGTACTCTGCCCTGTTTATGCCCTTTGGTAGTTTTAGGGTACCAAATTTGGTAATTCATATCTTGCAATATGTAAGTCATATTATAATGAAACTTGGTAGAGAATTATATAGGTTAAAATGAAATATTTTATATGTTTACAACTTTTATCAATTATGTCTCTAAAGTCCTAAAAGTATAAGAATCATTTGACTGGTCCAGAACAAAGTTAGCTTCTGGACAAGTATGACTTCTAAAGGCTTTATCTCACTATATACATAACTTTAAGGTGATATTTATACCAAAAATTAGATAACAAATATTCCTATAACTTTCATATTTTATAATTTACATAATCCATCTCTAAAGAGCTCAAAATAGCAAAACAACTTTCTATATCTACCCAGGGTACTAAGTAGGCAGTTCAAACTATGGAACAGTCATGGTTTCATTCACCATAACTCAACATAAACAAGATATATGAAATTGAAATTTTGTATAAAAATATACAACACATATATATAAAACTTTCATGTTTTGAGCTTCCTAAAATACTAGCTCTATCATATTGAAAACTAACAAATACAGTAGCTAACTCTACTAGGGTTCACACCCGGACTAGTTCCAATAATATGCCAATATATTTTCATATAAACCAAATCTTGAAAAAATATTTATATATAGATAAACCTAAGACATAAAGGAACAATTTTTATTTTTTAAATCTTTCCAGAATCAGTTTCTATTGGTATCAAAATTGAGTTGCAAAATACTGCTACAACTTAACTGTAACAGCTCAATCAACACTAGAAAAATGGAGATAATGTTACTTACCAATAACGAACTTGAAAGGGATAAATTTTCTGCAAGAATTAAGTGAAATAATGAAGAAAATAAGGCTGAAATGGTGGAATAAAGAGAAGAAATGAAATTGGAGTGAGGGTGGCAGATTAGTGAGGAGGAAGATAAGGTCCACCTCCCACCTCCTCTCTTTTATCATTTTTCCAATTTTGTTTCTTCCTTTCTTTTCTTTTTCTTTTTCCTTTGTTTCTTTTCATTTTCACATTATTAATTCAATCTAATAATTTTATTCACATAAATTTCAATTTCTTGTCACCCTCAACTAATTTATAAAATGGACATATGCAATTCAGCACAATTGCAAAATACTCAAATGCATAGTTAGTGCGTGTCATGAACTTGTCCCTATTAAAATACTATAAAATGTACATCTTCAAGTAAAATATTTGCAAATGCATATGTCCAAATCAAATGCATGTAAACATGCATATGTTGAAAGTCGATGATGTTACAAAGAATGAGATTGTTATAGTATGTACTACATGCATGATTATTAGGTTTTTAATAAATGGGCATTATTACTCTCACTATTTTATTATAAACCTATGGTCGTTGTTATGAATCCGAGAGAACCCTTTGAAAGCTCTCCTAGTGGGCTAGTATTCAACATCACTAAAAATGACCTTGGATGTGGTCAACAAGCCACTTTAGGTGAACTGGTATATATGTCATACTACTGAATCATTAGGCTATCAACTCTTGATGCATGCATATCTTATATACATTAGCCCAATATTGCCTCAAATTCACATTGACCTTGGGTGTGCCCAACAAGCTAATGTAACTAGCTAAAGCCAACCCATTAATCATATGATCATATTTCGATGGTTTGAACATATTCTTGTAAAGTGGGCTTGGGTATGCCCAACAATCCAAACTCTAAATAACTCTAGTTCTTGCCATATTAATGGAAGGCACTGCCTTATTATAATTTATGAGGTATTTTATTTAATTAAGTCTCATCATGTTTGTTTGACATCTATAATACATCTAATCTTCACATTTAGATACATATGATAATTATACTAATCATATTGTCATGATTATGGGCATATCTAATATCAATCCCCGATTTTATGAAATGATTGATTTTGTCTCGCATAGGTAGATACTTGAATTTACAACACCAAAATAGAAAATAATTTCCTATTCTAATGCTTTTTTAATTTAGGCACCTTCTCTTTGGCTTATTGCTCCTTTGCACGTCAATTCTATTCTAATCCTATGCAATTTAATTACACAAATTCTTCACAATAAAACTTCAACTTACATTTGAAGGGAGTAAGATGAGATGAAAAATACAATATAGTGAATAGAGAAGGTAGGAACTCACAAGCCCTATTTATCAAAAAACAAATCCATACATAAACCATCACATTGGTCAAGTCAATAATCATGATGTCATGCCATTTCATACACCCCCTATCATGCATTCTCTAATGCATAAATAAAAGTAATATATTAAAGTAACAATTTGGGTTCCATTTCTTTTAACTCTTGAAATATTGTATTGATTATTTGAACTTAATGAAATTCATCATATATTCAATATTTAATAACATTAAATGAAAATATAAACATTTAGAAACACTTTCTGAAAGAAAATCATGCAAATTAAGCATACATTGGATAATATCAAAAAGTTTTCTAATATTGTCTACTTTGCCAAATAGGTTTACCAATTGAATGCACGCAACTTATAAGTCCGAATTTAAAATTTTAACCACATTAAAATTTAGATTTAAATATTACCAGTAGTTATTTCATAATTAAATTACCTTAATTAGTTATTATGTTGATGCCAAATAGGATTAAACAATGCTAGTTATAATTGTATACTAGAATTCTAGTCAAACTAGGATTTCAAAACTCTTTTCTAATTCAAATTAAATTCTATTTCCATAAATTCCATAATTCATTCTCATTATTATAAAAAATTATAATCATTTTAAAAAAATTAAATTCATTCATTAGATAATCTAAATCAATAAAAACTTAGCTAGTTAACCAAATGCTCAAAAATTGCCTAAATTGAATCATACATAAACTAAGATTATCAAGGAACTTAATCACGAATTTAATTTAACTTTACCATATAATTGACATCAAACTAATATCATGAATATCTCATAAAAAATAAATTAAGATTATTTTCATGAAGTTACATCACATTAAATCAAACAACATAAAGCAGTCTCATTGCATAATAGAGTTTTTACCCTAGCAACTAGTTTTGTTTGTTCTATGAGCAAAATTAATTTTTGAATCAATTAAGTGGCTGAACAGAAGTTAAAACACATTCTTAATATGTCATAAACATTCTTGAATAATCAAATTAATAAAACAAATTTGAATAGCTCCAAAAAGAACTCATTTGGCAATACTAGATTTCATAAACCCTAAAATTTAAGTAATATGCACAATTTCAAATTTAGTATTTAAATGTAATTTAAACCATTTAGTTATCATACACAACATATTATATCTTCATATAAATATGTCATTGAATTAAAAATAAAATTTGATGGAAAACACAATAAAATTCTTTTTTAACGGAATGAGAGAATCCAAGTTGTTTCTTTTCAATGAATCTCATTGATACTTCAATTAAATCCAAAATTAATTTACATAAGGAGGATTTGATACCAATATTGGATTTTGAATATTTATCTCATACATATGACATAAAAAAAATATAAAAATTAGATAAGCCCAAAAACCATGGAACACTCTATGTAATTTAAAATCGGAATAAATCGTTCAATTGGATAAGTTGATTACCTTTGTTTGCAACTTTTGATCTTCCAAGTTGTGATATTTTCCTTCTTTGTTAGGTTGTAGCAAACCATAAAAATCCAAAGATAAGATTGCCTCTAAGAATATCCAAGCAAAGGATTTACCACTCTCTACGCAGCCAAGACAAAACTCGTTGTACAAACAGATGTCATATGACTATAACTGAATCTACCTGTCTGAATTAAAACTTTCAACATATTTCCAAGTTAAAAGTTTCACTTCTGAATCATTCTCATATATATATATATACACACAACTATTCCTCATCTATCTAGATCATGACCATAATCATAGCAATAATAACTTGGGCATAAAAATCCCTTATTTCAAAATATGTGCTAAATCAAACTTATATAAAACATATCTTTATTAAAACATGAATTTATTGTCTCTATCCCATGATATGTGGAAAAATAAATAAAATGCATGAACAAAAATAATAGACCCAACTCCGATCAATTCAGACTGGCTTTGTCTTCTCTTCTCATCAACTGTAGTTTACGGCTCCAAATCTGCGTGCAGAAAAAAGCCATATGCTAGGCTATTGAAAGCTTAGTGGTACATATAAACATTTAAATTCTAGCATTCATTCACATATTACTATATGATTCATGTTTAATAACATACTTATGTGCTTAGCCATATTATCAACATAAAAAATTCATAAGATAGCTTAAAAATATTAATTTGCATTAGCATACATAATTGATTTCATTTTCAGAATAACATTACACGTCATCTAACATATCCATTTACTATCATGTACCCAAATTTACTAATTCATGTATTCAAATTTATTGATCTCTATAAACTATGATCAACTTTTTCCATTAATGGTTTATGGTTCCATCATCCAATACTCTAAACATTGACTACCTGGATGTGAGTTGTGAAATATGAGTGCTCTAACATGAGGTTAAGCCACCCTGCACATTACTGTATCTATTTGTATTGCTACCACTAAGCTTCTCAAATTAGGAGCAATCTGATATGAGCTTAAGCCATCTTGATGACCAAATATTGCATGTATATGGGTATAAGGATGCTTTAACATGAGCTTAGGCCACCTTGTCCTTGATCCGGATATGTTACCACTGAGCTTTTCAAATTAGGAGCGCTCTGACATGAGCTTAAGCCACCCTGATGAGAAAATATAATAACTACATGCATAATTATTTCTACGGTACCATAACCCTCTCAATGGAATGCCACCTATCCTAACAAGTCCCTAGATAGAGAATGGGCATTCTTATTCATATTTGGGTTATCAGTATCAATTATGCCATATTTCACAATTTCACAAGATCAACACATATCATGTTGGGATGTAGAACACTGTGTTCATAATCAAGTTCTTCAGTCATGTTATCAAATTGAATATAAGCTTATTTAATCATGTCAAAGGTGTATGCATATCATACTCAACTAGTTTCATCATATAATCCATTTACTCTTTTTCTAGAAATAGTGCATTCACGGGCATGAATGGTATATTCACAGGTATGAAACCTTTTGTCATGGTTTGTCTACCTATGATTGGCTCTTGAACCTTCACAGGCATGAACCTTTATTTACGGATGTGAAATTCATACTTTCACGGGAGTGAATCTTGGCTTCACGGACGTGAATTCCTGTCATAAATGTGAAGCTTGGCTTTATGGGTATGATTCATTACACATAAACAATATTTCAACACTAAATTCACTCAATTTCACACACAACATGCATAAGATCTAAAGCTAACCAATGTTAGCCACACCTATCAACACTTGACATATTTTAGCAACCAAATTCAACTATAGACATGCATTTAATCATACTTCATCAATCAAATTAGGCTTAATGCCTTGCATATCAACCAAAGTGATGTCCTTTCATGCTTAATTGATATTAAATCAATTTCAACTATCTCATAGTCAGTTATCATGACACCAATAGTACGAAAACAATTATTTCACATCAACAATCATTTCAGAATCATCATTCATACCACAAGCACAATATTTTGGAATAAAAATGGTTATATGCACAAACCTTAATGTAAGAGCCTTACTATATGACACTTTATGCCTACTGCCTTTAGTGGACTTCTCCACCTTCTGTTTCAGCCCTAACATAAAATCAGAGACCAATTTATCACTATTTTTCCCATAGATAACATCTGATGCCTTAAATTAGCAAAACCTTAACTTTTTCATTAGTTTAAATCTCATAAATCTTATTTCCCATTAAAATGAATTAAACTAGATTAAAAGACAAAGGAGAACATGATTTCTTACCTTTATTTCGTGAACATATATCAATTTCTAGGGTTCAAAACGTGTTCTAACCGTACTTATTGCTGAATTTCTAATCTAGAATGGAAAAGCTTCATTTTCAATATGTTTATAGTGAGGATTTTGTGTTTAATCATCTAGGATTAAAAGGGAATGAGGGGAATTCATTTATGGAGTTTCAGGGTTGGTGGCTAGGGTTTTTATTAGATTTTACATGCATTTCTACCAAAAATATGATGCTACCATATTTAAACCAAAAATATGAACACTATTGTCACAGGCGTGAACATTTGCATCACAGTCATGAAGATCCTCAGCTTCTAAAACTGAAATTCATGACATTCACGACCATGATTAACATTGTCATGGGCGTGAATGATTATACTTCACTTTTTCTTATCTTTTTCTTTATTTATGGTTTCTAATACCATAGCCTCACATATATTTCCCATATACTCTCAATGTACCTTATTTAACATGTAAATTATATGCCCTAATTTGTGGGTGTTACAAAGGAAGATGAAGAAAACCTCCAAAGAGATGGGGTGACAATTGTCCAAAATGCTAGCTAGCTATGGAAAATTTTCTTCTGAAAGAAAAAATGGAGAGGAGAAAAATAACTCTTATTTTTCTTAGGGGCTAGCTATGAAATTGACTCCCTAAAAGGAGAATTTATACTTTTTTTAATCCCTTTTAGGGTTGGAAAAGGAAAAGCCCTTATGGACCCATTTCCTTAAGGTACACAAGTCAATTATCCTAATCTAAATTGGATTTGACCCATTGTTATAACTCTTATAAAGGCCCAATACTCTTTCTCTCTATTATATCTACTATTTTAGGCACTGAGTCGCACATGTCGTTAAACCGATGCGTTAGACTAATTAGAGTCTAAATTCATTTTTTCATTGGAGAAAAATTAAAATAATGGTAAATAATTATGGAAAATACTAAATAAGGAATATTAAGAATGTAAAGATGTAAAATTATGGTAAGAGACTAAATTGCAAAATTTGGAAAATTTTTAGAGTCAATTTGTAAATTATCAAAAATTATAGGACCAAATGAGATGTTTGCTAATTAAAAGAATAATTTTGGACACCTCAATATATATTGGTTAGCCATAAAAAAGGAAGAGAGCATTAATGTGTTAATTAAGCATAATATGGGGTTATAAGGTCAAAATGGTGGGACCTATAATGGAAAATTTGGCTTTCTTCTTCTTTCTTCTTTTCTTCGTCTTTATCACCTTTTATCTAACTTCTTTTTCTACATTCTAAAACTAGTCCCATGCCACCCCCATATCTTCCATAGCCAAAGCTTATTTAGAGAGAGAAAGACAAGGGAAATATACTTTTATACACAATAAGACCAAAGGAAGCTATAGAGAGCAAAAGGAAAATGGAAATAAGGAAGAGGTGAGGAGAGAGAAACCCTAAGGTTTCAGTTATAAAAGAGAAAAATCTTGAGGTAAAGTGTTCCTCATCTTTTCTTTAAGTTTTTCTAAAAGAAAGAAGGTTTTCAGCTCATTAGAGCTTGTCTTTTAAAAGATAGAGTTTAAAGTTTAAGAGAGAGAAGATAAGGTTTAGAAAGAGGTAAAGAAAGAATGGTTTTTTTAAGATTGTTTTATGTATTCTCAAAGTGAGAAAGAACAAACTCAAGGAAATAAAGGAAAAGAGAAAAAGACCTAAGGAGTAGAATGAGAGCATGAGAAAAAGGTTTGTGTATAACATAAACATTTGGCATGTTTGCTAATATCTAAAATGCATTTGATATTGTTTAGTTGCATGAGCCTAAAGGTTTAGAACATTGAAAGGAAATTATATAAAATAATGACTTAGATAATACATGTGTTAAGAACTTGAATGTGTTAAAGGCCTTTGAATAAGGTAAAAACATGATATGTTGAGTTAAAAACCTTAGGAATGCATGTGATGGAATTTTTTTTATAGTTATATGAAGGTTGCAATAAATATGGGAAATGAACATGTGATTTTCTAGTAGTTAGTCATGAGCATGAATTGATAAATTCATAGGTGTGACTAAATCATATCACGATGTGACTTTTGCATGGAAATGATACTATTCATTCCATAAATGTTCACAGCTTGAAACAAGATTTGGGTCACGGATGTGATCCTATTCATAGGTGTGAACATTTCAACCACGATTGTGAGATAATGTGTTTTGAATTGTTCATGGGCGTGAACATGGAATCACAATCGTGAATGCCCTATTTTCAGTAATTCATCTGTTTGACCAATAATGTGGCAATTCAAGTAAGGAAAGTAAATGTGATATTATATTTATTAAGATTATGAAAATGGGAGTATATATTTATATATATATATATATATATATATGAAAGTGTAATGTTTACATGTGATTAAAGTAATTATGTGGACTAAATGAATAACAACATAATATGAGAAGGCATTATGTAAGGAAAAGAGCAAAGAAAAATGAGATGGAAAAATAAAAAGGATGAGAATTTGATGATAACACATAATAAGCCCTAGAAAACCCAGTTTAGGACTAGAGTTTTGGATAACTTGGCATGCCAATTAGGGGTCTATTAATATTGGTGATGGCACACATATTAATGTCGGTGATAGCACATATATTAATGTCAGTGATAGCACACATACTAATGTCGATGATGGCATACCATTATGCTCTGGTGGCAATTTTTATAATGTGTTGATGACCAGTCCTGTTATCCTAATTATTAATTCTTAGGTGTTTTGGGCATAAATGAGATAAAAATTATATAAAATGAATTGTATGAGCACATAAGTGAATTGCATATTTTTATATAAGAAAATGATAATGTAATAGCGTAAATTGATCATGCGATATATGCATTTACCTAAGAGGATAATGTAGACAAGGAAAAGAAAAATAAATCAATAATAAGGTAACTTGGCATTTATGAGTGGTGGCATGTGATTGCATATTGAATGGAAATAATTTATATTCTTTCTTATCTATATCTACCACTAAGCCTAGAGCTCACTGTGGGAGTTTCTCACATTCAAATATAGTGAAGAATAAGCAAAGGATAGTAGATAAAGCTAACGGTGATCTGATCCAATAAAACAACCAGTTTTGATTTGTGGCTTACATGAGTTTTGTATTTTGGTTTAAGAAATTTCTTTTATGACTTTGTAAAATGATAATTTGTTGTATAAGCATAACTATTTTGTATTTAACATTATTGTATCTACAATGTATATTATTTCTTTTATATTATTAAAAGTAAAAATAAATAAATAATATGTCATTTTCCAATGTTTATTAAATGACTATTTGAAGAAGGTACCGTAGCACTCCTTTATCTAGGCACGTGTTGTGGGGTGTTAGAATTTTTGGTATTAGAGCCCAATTTGGCAGTTTTGGGTTTCCAAAGAGGAGTTTTAAAAATATTTATGACATGTGTGTACCCACCTTTGAATATATGAGCTATTTCTTACTAATTATGGTCGTTACTTTTATGATATAGGTCGGTTATGACTTTTGGATCATAATAGATAGTGGCTGAAGAGGCCAAAAGAAATGAGCCTACAGTGACGGACTTCATCACATCTAAGTCATCATTGAGATGCTGCTTCGAGATTTGGTGCTAGCTCATCACGTGGGCAATCAGTTAAGGGCACATGATAGACCAAGCATTTTATGGAATATGGTTGAATTTCTACAAAAAGCATCACAACCAACCTAATCTGTGATACAATTTGAGAGGCTATGGAAACTCGAGGCATCAGATTTTTATGGAAAATGGGAAGATGACCCCTCAGTGATAGAGTTTTGGCTAGAGCGAGCTAAGAGAGTTTTGGATCAGCTACATTGCATGAATCAACAGAAATATAATTATGTAGCATATTTGTTGCAAGATCATACTTATGACTAATGGCAGTTTTAGTCACAAAGTTTAGAGGCACATGATCCTTTGACTTGTGAATTCTCTTTTGGAGAAGTTCAAGGAGCAATATATTCCCTTTATCTATACTAATGACAAGAAGAGGGAATTTCTCACACTAAAACAAAGGAATATAATGGTATCAAAATAAGAAAGAGACTAATAAATGTTGATGATTAAGGGATCTGATTAAGCTATAGGTCTCAACCTTATGTCTGATGAACTTCTCCAGTTTACTAGCACCTGCTAGAATGGTGGAAAGAGTTTTAGCAATACAACAGCCAGTATAGGAAAGAGGGTTCAAGAGACCTATGCCACAACTGAGTGGAGGATTGTCGAGTGGTAAGAAAGCTAGATCTTTCATTGGTTGATTCTAGATTGAAGGTTCTAGTAGGCCTTATTTCTTCAAGTGGGGACAACTGACGAGATGTATTTCTTTGATAGTAAGTGTGCTGACTCAAACACCATGTAGATCTCTACCTCTACAATTATGCTAACATTGTGGTCATCCTCACGCTGATGAGTGTTGATGGACAATAGGAGCTTGTTTGAGTTGCAGCTCCAAAGATCATTTGAAAAGAGATTTTCCTCTACTATAATTTGGTAGAGGTTCAAGAAGTGTTGAGACAATTTGGATACATGCTTATAGGTAAGGCAGAGGCCGAGGTAGAGGAGGCAAAGTGGGGCCTAGCCAATTTAGATCTAAGACAGCTAAGAGGTCAAAATGCAATAAAGCTACTCTAGTGAGAGTGTATGCCATGCAAAGCTGAGAGAAGCATAATGCACCTGACATCATAGTTGGTAAATTTCTTTTTTTTTCAGCTCTTACATACATTCATTGATAGATCGAGGGTCAATGCTTTCATACATATGCACATCACCATCGGCTTGAATGGGTTTAGAGCTAAAGGCTTTAGAATTTGAGATTCTTACAACTAACCTATTAAGGCACAATATGAGGATTAGTAGGTGTTTAGGAGTTGGCCAGTCAAAATACAAGGCAGGCTATTCCCAAAAAATCTGATAGAGCTACCATTCTATGAATTTAATGTGATCTTAGGAATGGATTTGCTAACTCATCACGGAATGGTAGTAAATTGTAGGAGACATATGAGCATAAAGTTCTAAAGCAAGAAAAGATAATGGTGAAAGGTGAGAGTAGAGGATATCTAGATAATGTGATATTAGTGTTGAAAGCTTAGAAACTCATCAGTAAGGGATGTGAAGTTTACTTAGCATATGTAATTGATATGAAAAAAAGCAATCCGAAGTTGGCTGAAATTCCTACTATTTATAAGTTTCTTAAGGAGTTTCCAGGGTTACCACCGAATCGAGAAATCAAGTTTGGTATTGATTTGACACACAACACTCTCCTATTTCAATTACGCCATATAGAATGGCACTTATGTAGTTGAAAGAGTTAAAGGTACAGTATCAACACCTATTAGGTAAGGTTTTATCCAACTCAATGTACCACCGTGGGGTGCTCCAATGTTGTTTGTGAAGAAGAAAGATGATATATTATGTCTTTGCATTGATTATAGGCAACTTAATAAGGTGATTGTCAATAATAAGTACCCATTGCGTAGGTTTGATGACATTTTGATCAATTAAAGGGTGCAAACATATTTTCAAAAGTAGATCTTTGATCAGAGGTATCATCAGTTGAAGATCAAAGAGTCTGATGTACTTAAGATGACATTTAGCACTTGTTATGGCCATTATGAGTTCCTAGTAATGTCATTTGGTTTGATGAATGCACTGATGGCTTTTATGGATTTGATGAACCAAGTGTTCAGGCTATATCTTGATCAATTCTTATTAGTGTTTATTAATGACATCCTTGTGTAATCTCAAGATAAAGGAGAACATGGTCAACACCTCAAAATAGTACTGCATGCATTGAGGGAAAAACAATTATATGTAAAATTATCTAAGAGTGAGTTTTGGCTTGAAGCAATAGTTTTTTGGGAATTATAGTATCAGCTAAAGGTATTCTAATTGATCCTAGCAAGATCGAGGCTATTCTTAATTGGAAACAACCTCATAATGTGATAAAAGTGAGGACTTTTATTGGATTAGTCAGATACTACAAGAGGGTCGTGAAGGATTTTAATCCTTAGCAATTCTTTTAACCTGATTGCTACGAAAAAACTTAGAACACAAGTATGTTAAATACATTATCGTTATTTTATTTGTTAGAATCAAAATAACAGAAATACCCCTCAAGGTTCAACAATCTCCCCCTTTTTGATGGTGACAAATAATCTAACAATATGTGCATTTGAGAAGTCTCCCCCTCCAAAGATGCTTAAGATAAATAAAATAAAGTGCAAGAATTTTTAAAAATTGATGAAGTGTAACATGGATGTTTGCTTCCTAGTTTAGGTATATGCAAGGTATATGCAAAGTATATCCAATGTATACCAAAATTTTCCTTTTAACTAGTTAAGTATATGCAAAGTATATTGAAGGTATATTCAAAGTATATTAAGTTGTTTTCTTTTAACTAGTTAAGTATATGCAAAGTATAATGAAGGTATATTCAAAGTATATCAAGACATTTGCATTCATGTAACTTGCATATTCATTTAATTCAATTATATTGCTAGATTATTCCCCTTTTGTCATCAACAAAAAGAACATAAAAGATAAATCATAAGGGAAAACAACTAATGCAATTAGATTAATACCAAATGTGAAAGTACAAAGTTTTGAAAAGTAAATTAAACTCCTACATTTGCAATACTAGCAGCTAGTAAACAGAATGAAATAAAAACTAAAAAACTAAAGCTCTAGCTAGATTTGGAGCCAAACATTCCATCTCTAAGCCGAGCTACTTCTGCCTCGAGACTCTCCATGCGAGACTCTATGAAAGCTTTGAGGTTCTCCAACCTCTCATCAATCGAAACCTGCAATTGGTCAAAAATGAGGTGGGAAAAGGTCAGCTACCTGTTGAGCCAAGTTCGGTGTGGAGGCCGAGGATTGTCCAACTTCCTGCTCAACCTCTGGGGTTATCGTCTTGACTCGAACTCTTTTTCTTTGTTGGTTTCCTTGGAGGTCAGCTTTGAAGTCATCCGAATCATTGTCTTCCCAAATAATCTCACCAGCTGCATTGGTGAAACGGTAGTAGATGTTATTCTCATGAACTATGCGAATCGCCGATCCCATCTTAATAAAAGACTTGACGTCTAACCAGTCTCTAGGATGTGCTAGTACGAGATTGAAGTTGTGCTCTTTTAGCTTCATATAACCAAGCTTGATAGCAAGGTTTATATACCCATCGATCAAGATGTCTCTAGAGGGCTTCGTTGCAATTGATAGTAGATGGTTTGCAAACCATCGAGATAGAGCCACTATTAGGCCTCTTCAGGCCATCTCCAGGAGAAAGAGCTCGAACTTCCGAATTAAACCTTTGTTGTCCCCTCTAGCAAAGATGTTATAGGTCAGAAACCTATGCAAGTACTTGTTCACTGGTGATCAAAGTTGGGTGCTCTTTGTCTTCTTAACGTCCTAACTGCAGTCGAGTCCGAAATGAGTCCATGCTGGATTGGCATAGAACTCCATCTCACTTTCATTGAGTATACCATCAGAGGGAAGTTTCAAGATGTCACCAAACTCTGGTGCTGTGAGGGTGTTCGGATGCTTGTAGAGTTAAAATTTCACCTTACCGGTGGGAGAGACATGCAAGGTGCTAAGAAACTCGAGGGTAGGTTCCCTTAGTGTCGGTTGATGGATATCAACAAAATATTTTAGATGACAAGCCTAAAGTTCTTGTCATGTTTCTCTCGAGACCAAGGGTCCTAACAGTATGCCATTCAAATGATCAAGAAGAAAGGAATGGTCTTTTCTTGAGAACCGAATACCTCATATGATAGTGCTCCGGAATGATATTGAGAAGGTAGTTTGTGTACCTTCTTGGAGCATGAGACTTCTTTCTGGTGCCTTTGGAGGAGTCGAGTTCCATTTTTGAGTAGAGATTGATTTGTAAAAAGAAAAATTTCTGACATGATTTTTGAAGAATAACTTGTGATTTTGTGATTTCTGATGAAAGAGAGAGTTTTTGAAGGTATTTATAGATGGAAAATGCTGCTAGGGGGCATAATCTATGAATGGTATTGATTGTGGTGATAAATGAGAGAAGTTGGAGAGTTAGAAATGAGAGAAATAACGGTAAAAAATGTTTTATAGTCGACATCTTCACGGTCGTGAATGCTAAGTCACGGGCGTGAAATGTCGTGTTGACGGTTTGCTGAAGAGGCACTCTATTCGTGATGCAAAATGTGAAATGATTCACGGTCATGATAGTCAATGTTCAATGGTGTGAATGATGATTTTTCATGGTGGTGACAAATTAGTCACGGTCGTGAAGTACAATCTTCACTACTTGTGATCGTGAGACAAAGTGTGACACAAAGCGTGAACGCTTCTGTAAGAATTTGGTAGAAATGTTCACGGTCATGAATAAGTGTCACGATCATGAATAAAGAGTTTCACGAGGGTGACAGAAAAAGGTTATGGGCATGAAACATAGTCTTCACTACCTTCAACCATGAAGCATGTCATGAAGCAAGGCGTGAAAGCTTCTGGAGCTTTTGGCGATTATTATCACGGCCGTGAATATATGTCATGGGCGTGAATTGCCCAAAATCCTTATTAAGTAAGACTAAGTATAAAATAAGACTAAAGGATTTCTAAGGTGTAACATCACATCTTATGCATTTTAGTATAACCTATCCAAATATCAAGTAATCATACATGGCGTACTGGAAAGGTAAAATACCCTGTTAACAATAGTAGTAAAATTTTTTTTCATATCCTGTAATATAATTCCATGACTTTGCAAGTCTCATATCCTATAATTTCATTCAATGACTTGCAAGTCTCATATCCTGTAATATTATTCACTGACTTTGCAAAGTTAACACTGAGGTTTTCACCACAATATAATATATCACATATATCAAAACATAAACTTTACACATAAGTATTTTCGAGTTGATTTCATTTATACATATTTAGACTCATTCCAAAATGACTATACATATTCAAGCCCGTAAATACAAAAACACATATGACATATTTTCATGCTTGTGTGGAATGCAAGGAGAGAGAGAGTGATGAGGCTCGGGCAGTGACCTGTGCTCCATGTCTTTTATACGCTACTCAAAATGAGCTATCACTTTTCTTTACCTGAAAAATGATGCAAATTGATGAGTTGCAGCTCAGTGAGAATAACCATCCAATGAGCTCTAAAGTACCAAACAACTCATAGTAATAAATCACAATTCCAATATATACCATGTATTCCATTCCATTCATCAGTATCATATAAGTATCAATAAAGTTGAAACATATAATCATTACTCTTCATGTATGCAAATGCTTTGCTTATTTCATTTTGTTGTGACTAAGTTAAACAGACATTGCCCCGAGTTTCCATGTGAATATTTTCCATGTGAACATTTGCATTTGCATTTGCTAGCTAGCTTGATCATTTGTTTCATTTGCACATTTGTTGGGCCATAGGCCTCTTCTTTTGCTTTACAATATCGATTAACTAGTCACAATGCCTTTTTAGCCCATATGCATATGCACTTGTATTTAAGCATTCATCAACCATTGCATCTTTATCATATACAACATACATATATTCCATATATACCTCATATGTCAAGCATATACCTTGCATATACTATACATATACCATGTGTATATATCACATTTGTCAAACATATACCTCAAATATACCACACGTATACCATTTATATGTACCACAATGTCACAAATTATCCATCATTACATTATCAAGGACCAATCATGACAATCACATGAATTACATAGCAAGCAACATTCATTTGCACTAAAAAATTCAATCGATAATTAGACTCACCGTTCTCCTTTGATTCTGACCCCTAACTTATTGTCTATCCGCTCCTTGTGGTTCTCCAATATGTTGTGAGCCTAATATGAAAACATAATCGATTAACTCATGATTAGAGAGACTTAATGTGGCTTAAACAAATTAATATGCATTGTTCATGTCAATAGTTAATATTTTTCCTATGAGGCAGTGTGACCTTATGGGACTGTTTAGCCTATAACTTTTTCTATAATTGACCAATTACTCTGATTCTTGTTCCTCATTAACAATAACACATATATATAGTACATATTCAAATTTCAGACCAATTGGATCATTGTATAATATTTGGTGGAATTTCTAAGAGTGTTCTGTTTTCTGCCTTATTTTCTGCCTTTAGGCAGTTTCAGGGTACTCATTTGGGTTCATCATAACTTACACTCTATAAGTCATATTTTAATGAAACTTTACAGAAACTTATATGGGTTCATATTTAACATGTTTCATGTTTACAAAGTTTACCAATTATGTCTCTAAGGTCTTCTAATTATACCAAACATATTACTGTTCCAGAATAGAATTGGCTTCTAGACCAGTATGAATTCCAAAGGCCATAACTTAGTCTATAGATAACAGATTAAGCTAAAATTAGTACCAAAGTTTAGGTAAGACATATACCTATAACTTTCATGTTTTGATAATTTACATAATTTATCTCTAACAAGCTCAAATTATCCAACCAATGTACTGGATCTGCCCAGGGCACTCAGTAGGCAGTTCAAACCATGGAACAGTCATGGTTCCATTCACCATAACTCACCATTTACAAGACCTATGAATCTGAAATTTTGTATAAAGATACAAAACACATATATCTACAACTTTTATGTTTTTAGAGACTTTAAATAAGGGCTTTAACATATTCGATATCAAACCACACAGTAGCTAACTTGGTTAGGGTTTACACCCTGACCAGTTTCAGTACGAAGAGAATATCTCTCCCTATACATAACATATTTCAAAAATGTTTACATATCCACAAATATAAGATATAAATTAACAACTTTTGTGTTTTACACATTTCCAGAATCAATTTCTATTAATATCAAAATCGGGGTGCAATTCAGTGCCTAATATTGAACCTAAGCAACTCAAATCAACCCTATAGCAATAAGAATTGATTACTTACCAAGAACAACCTTGAAAGGGATCAATTAGCTTCAAACACTAGGTGAAACAAGGAAGAATTTAAATCTGAAATGGAGGAAATTGAAGAAGAAGTCGGGCTGGAGTGAGGAGGCAAAAATGGGGAAAGATATATGAAGATAAAGCCAACTTGTTTTTTGTCATTTTCTCATTTTCTCATTTTCTCTTCTTCTCTTCTCTTTTCTCTTCTCTTCTATTTCTCTTTTGTGTCATTTTCATTTTATTTTGTCTATATTATTATTATAATTTACATAGATTTATAATTCCACAAATTCACACAATAATACGGCTTAATCATTTGACCCCATTTAACTAAATTAGCAATGTAAATGTTCACTAATCTTAATCTAATCATTTTTCTTACTTTAATTTAGACACCTTATTCATTTCATTTCTAATACTTTGTTATCCTCATTTAGGTTATAATTACACATGTGCGACTCGATACAAGTGTCAAATACTAGGACTCATAGCTAGTGCATGCCATGAACTTGTTCCTATAGAAATGCGTATGAAATGCATGTGTTCAATTGAATTGTATGCAAGATGCTTATGTTCGAGGAAATGCATATGGGGAAGGTCAAGGATGTTACATAAGGTGCTTTTATCCCCTATAACATATATTTCTATCAAGTTAGCCACTTCATACCTTAAAAATGAGACAATAACACAAGATGTTATCAAATTTGCATTCATAAAGTTAAACCATCAATCATACCAAGCTATCTTCTTATGAAGTTAAATCTTTCATCATTTAGAGACTTAGTGAAAATATTTGCCAATTGATTGTCTGTGTTAATAAATTCCATGTAACATCCTTGATTTTTTCCATATGCATTTCTGCAGCATCTCATTTGCGCATATGCATTTTGCATATATAACACTTGAACACATGCATAATATGCATTTTTATTTAAATATACTCATGACATACAATTAGTTTATTTTCAAGTATTTTACAATTGTGTAGAAATGCATATGTTTGTTCTATAATATAGATGAAAATGACATGAAATTAATATATAAGTGAATAAGGAGACTAGATTGAATTAATAAAAATCTGACATGATTAATTTAATTAAATTAAAATAAGTGATTAAATTATATTTTTTTTTATTATTGGTTAGTAAAATTGGGTAAATGTTTATATGTATACATGAATGTATACATATGTATGTATGTATGATGATGATGATCATAATAATAATAATAATAATAATAATAATAAAATTAAAAAAACAAAAAGCATACAGCAAACGAAGAGAAAAAGAAAAGTCAAAAAAAGGAGTCAAAAAAAAAAGAAGAAGAAGAAAAAGGCGCAGATGAAAGAAAAAAGCAGAAAAGGAAGACTAATTTTTAACTTATTATGCTAAGTTTTCTTCTTCTTCTTCCTCCTCCTCTTCCTCTTCTTCTTTGCTTCATTCCTTCAGCCTATTTCATTGAAATTCTAGCAATATTTTCTTCTCTTTTCACTCCAAAAATTACAGTCACAAGTTAGCCAAAGGTGATTATAGGTGAGTAAACAATTATTTTGTGTTAAGCTTGATTATGGTGTTTAGGGTTCATAAATAGGCAGTATTTTGTGCCATGGTTTTGATGATCTTAGAGATTGAATCTAAATAATCTTAAAACACAAACCTTATTCCTTTATGTCTTAGATTTATGGATATGTAAACATTTTCGCAATATGTTGTGTATAGAATGAGATATTCTCTTTGTATTGAAACTGGTCTGGATGTGAACCCTAAGTAAGTTAGCTACTATGTTTGTTAGTTTTGAATATGATAAAGCCCTTATTTGAAGTATCTAAAAACATACAAGTTGTAGATATATGCGTTATATATCTGTACACCAAATATTAGATTCATATGTCCTGTAACGTTTGAGTTATGGTGAATGGAACCATGACTGTTCCATGGTTTGAATTGCCTACTGAGTGCCCTGTACAGGTCTAGAAATATGTTTAATTGTGTTAAGCTTCTTAAAAATCGATTATATACATTATCAAAACATAACAGTTATAGTTATATGTCTTATCTAAATTTGGGTACTAATTTCATCTTAATATGTTATGTATAAAGTAAGTTATGGCCATTAAAAGTCAAACTATCCTGAAAACCAACTATGTTCCATAGCAGTAAAATGTTGCCTATAATTTGAGGGACTTAGATATATAATTGATGAAAGTTGTGAAAATGAATAATGTTCCATTTGAACCCATATAAGGTTTTTTAAAGTTTCATTCAAATATAACTTATATATTATAAGTTATGATGAATCAAAGTTGGTACCCTAAAACTGGCTAAGGGTAGAAAACATAACACATTTAGAAATTCCACCAAACATTGTTCAGTGATCTAATTGGTCTGAAATTTTAATATATTATATAATTATATGTTAATTTTAATTAGGAACATTAATCAGATTGATTGGTCACATACATAAAAAGTTATAGTCAAAACAATCCCATAAGGTCACACTGCCTCATAAGAAATATTTTAATTATTGATATGAATAATGTATATTAATTTGTTTAGGCCACATTAAGTTTCTCTAGTCATAAACTAACCAATTATATTTCAATAATAGGCTCAAGACAAATTGGAGATACACAAGAAGGGGGTAGACAATAAGTTAAGGGTTGGAATCAAAGGAAAAAGGTGAGTCTAGTTATTAATTGAATTCTTTAGTGCATATGAATGTTGCTTGCTATGTGATTCATATGATTGTGATGATTTTTCCTTGATAATATGATGAGGAATAATTTGTGACATTTGTGGTACATATAAATTTGTATACTTGTGGTATATTTGAGGTATATGTTTGACATATGATATATATACATGGTATATGTATAGTATATGCAAGGTATATGTGTTGGCATATGAGGTAAATATGTGGTATGTGTATGGTATATGTGTTAAGATACAATGGTTGATGAATATGTAAGTACAAGTGCATATGCATAATGACTTAAAAGGCGTTGTGACTAGTTAATCGACATTGCAAAGCAAAAGAAGAGGCCTATGGCCCAACAAATGTGCAAATGAAACAAATGATCAAGCTAGCTAGCAAATGCAAATGTTCACATGACAAATGTTCACATGGAAACCCAGGGCAATGTCCGTTTAACCTGGTCACAATAAAATAAAATGAATAAGCATAAGTATAACTAAAGAGCAATTATTGAATACTTGATTTTATCTATATTTATATGTTATTGACTAATGAAATGGAGTATAAAGTATGTATTAAGTATACTTGTTATTTGCTATTATGAAATGCTTGGTGCTTTAGAACTCATTTGATGGTTATCCTCACTGAGTCTCAACTCACCAAATTGCATCATTTTTCAGGTAGTGAAGATTAGTAGTTCATATTGAGGTGCATACAAAAGTCATGGATCAAATGTCACCGACCAAGCCTCTTCACTTTCTCTCCTTGCATTCCACATAAGCATAAGAACATATCATTTATATTTGGGGGTTGAATACTTGCATATGTATAATTACAATAAATGTGTACTAATATATATATATATATATATATAAATGGATTCAACTTGCAAATTTATTAACTTTTAAACGTAATATTTAAATTATTAATATATGTGATGTTATAGGCTATAATTAAAGTTTCTGTATTGATTGTGAAATTATTGTTAATAATATGAGATGAGTTAAAAAAAATTTACTCTCGCTGTGAACATGAATTTTATTTTATTCTTGTTTCATACGTGATAATTTAATATAAAAACAATATATGTGGTATATAGATGTATAAGGTGTTAGGTGTTACATTTTTGGTATCAGAGCCTGGTTAGGTTCCAAGGGAATATGCATATGCATATAAGCATGATAACATATGCATAATATGTGTTGAACATTATGTAGTGACATAATTTCATTTATTTTAGGGCTATCATAAGACATGATTCACCAAGGAGAGAGAGGCCGGCCAAAAATTCCCTTACCACTGGTATATTTTCAAGCAAGCTATCAGTGGTTCTAGTATCAGTCACATATGCCAAATATGCTTCACATCCCCCTTTGATCATTCGAAATGCCTTTAAAGCTGAGACTAGATATGTAGGCACTAGTTTTCTTACACCTATAAATACTACCCTTGGCTGGTTTCGTGATTCCAAAATTACTTCCTTAGTAAAGCAATTCATTATTGCATGATGCCTAGCTAACCAGTCCATTCCCAATATCACATCAAATTCATATATTGGCAATAAAATCATATCAGCTATTAACTCAGCTCTATCAATGCATATCAGGCAATCACGACAGACATCATTCACAACTACCACTGTTCCCAATGGAGTACTCACATTTATGTCAATCCCCAAAGGCTCATGTGTTTGATGCAATTTAGATGCCATATGCAATGATATAAATGAATGAGTGGAGCCTGGGTCAATCAATGCATATGCTAACATATCATAAACGTAAATATTATCGGTAACTACTTCGGGAGCATCCACCGCCTCTTGTCTAGTCATAGCAAACACCCTGGCCTGAGTAGGGGGTCTAAAACTCTGACCTTTAGATCTGGTTATTCCTCTGCCCATTGTACCAGTCCTACCCATGCCTCTTCCTCTGCCATGTGTCCCACTAGTAGGGTAGACCCTCGGTGCCCCAACTATAGTCTCAGATACTCCTCTACCTCTACTAGTCTCTGCTAGTTTGGCTCTTTCTGGACAGTCTCTATACATGTGCTCCATCGATCCACAGAAATAACATGCTCCTGTGAGCCTTCTACATTCGCCCCTATGTTGTCTACGACAATGACTACATGTGGGCCTCTGTTCAACATATTGGCTCTGCCCTCTGCCTGGGTAAGAGAAAGTTGTGCCTCAACCTCTAGAACTGGAGTACCCACTTCTATTACCAGACTGTACAAGCATATATCTACCTCTTTTTCCCAACCTTCTGCTAGACTCACCAAAGAACTCACGTGCTGCCCTTTTAATTTGTTGCTCCCTAACTTCTTTCATTAACCGTTCAGCTCTGATTGCAACAGCTCTGAGTTTGGCATAATTATTAAGATCAATAGTCATAATTCTTTTTCTGATCTCGTATTTGAGGCCCTCCTCAAACTTCCTGCATTTGTCTCTTTCAGTAGAGACCATGAAGGTGGCATAGTGGGAAAGTTTGTTGAACTGTACTTCATACTCCGCAACAGACATGTTCCCCTATTTTAGATTCAGGAATTCCTTCCTCTTCTCATCTTTATATGCTTTAGGCATGTAATCGGGTCTCGAAGCAGTAAGATATAAAAGTGATCCAATCATACCTCTATAAAGCTTTTCATTCATGCTCTTACCCTTTTCATCCTTGTCCAATTTTGTTGATGTGCTCATAGGAGTCTTGGCATTCTTGCATCCTTTCATACCAAATTTCTTAATTAAATCTCTAGCATATTTGGATTGGTTGATGAATATGCCCTCATTGCTTTACTTTATTTGTAGACCAAGGAAATACTTAAGCTCTCCCATCATGCTCATTTCAAATTCCCTAGTCATACACTTAGCAAATATTATATCATCAACATAAATTTGAACAATTAGTATATCATGCTTATGCTTTTTAATGAATAATATGGTGTCAACATTTCCCTTTGTAAAGATATTTTCTAATAGAAAAGAACTTAGCCTCTCATACCAAGCTCTTGGGGCTTGTTTCAAACCATACAAAGCTTTTGAAAGTTTAAAAATATGATTTGGCAAATCATAGCTTTCAAAGCCTGGTGGTTGTTCTACATACACTTCTTCTTCTATATAACCATTTAGAAATGCACTTTTCACATCCATTTGAAAACGTTTGAAATTCATGTGACATGCATAAGCTAAAAGTATTCTTATGGCTTCTAATCTAGCTACAGGTGTATATGTTTCATCATAATCTATACCTTCTAACGGATTATTTCCTTTTGCAACTAATCTAGCCTTATTCCTAGTTATTGAACCTTGTTCATCTAGTTTGTTTCTAAATACCCATTTGCTACCTATAATTTGATGATCCTTGGGTCTAGGTACTAGGGTTTATACCTTACTTCTCTCAAATTGGTTGAGTTCCTCTTGCATGGCAATTACCTAACTTTCATCATTAAGAGCCTCATCAATATTTTTAGGCTCAATTTGAGAAATAAAAGCAATGTCAGTGACTAACTGTTTGAAATGAGATCTAGTACTTACTCCCCTTGAGAGATCAGCAATAATTTGCTCTTTTGGATGATCTTTCATCATTCTCCATTCTTTTAGGAGTTCTTGTTCGTTTTCTTCTTGAGTTTGAGGTAGAGAATCATTTTGTGGTGAATCTTCTTGATCATTTTCTTTTTTCCCATTTCCAAGATCAAGTCTTTCCATATTACCTACAACATCATCAAGAACACTACCTTTCACAAGATCAAGTCTACTAGATTCATTAAAGACAACATGCATGGATTCTTCAACAATTAATGATTTTTTATTAAATACTCTATATGCTTTGCTGGTTGTAGAGTGTCCTAAAAAGATACCTTCATCGGATTTAGAGGCAAATTTTCCAAGATTGTCCTTGGTATTTAATATAAAACATTTGCATCCAAATACTCTAAAGTATGATATCAATGGATTTCTTCCATTCCATAGCTGAAATGAGGTTTTGTTTAAAAAAGGTCTTTTGAAAACTCGATTTGAAATATAACATGCAGTGTTTATGGCTTCTGCCCAAAAATAAGTTGGTAAATCATATTCATTGAGCATTGTTCTAGCCATTTCAATTAAAGTTCGATTTTTCCTTTCAACTACCCCATTTTGTTGAGGTGTCTTAGGAGATGAGAAATTATATGCAATGCCATGTTCAAGACAAAAGCTTTCAAAGTTTTCATTTTTGAATTATTTCCCATGATCACTTTTTATTTTTGAAATACAATACCCTTTTTCATTTTGAACTCTTTTAGCAAAGTTTTTGAAATTTTCAAAAGCATCACTCTTTTGAGCTAAGAAAATTATCCAAGTAAATCTAGAGTAATCATCTACGATGATAAATGCATAATGTTTTCCTCCTAAGCTAGCAATTCCAGTAGGTCCAAACAAGTCTAAATGCAGGAGTTGAAGAGGTTTTGAGGTACTTACTATGTTTTTGTCTTTGAAGGATGACTTGTGTTGTTTTCCTCTTTAGCAAGGTTCACATGTCTTGCCTTTTTCATATTTAACTCTTGGCAGTCCTTTTACTAGTTCTCATGTGCTGAGATTTTGTATTAAGTCCATGTTAGCATGACCAAGTCTTCTATGCCACAGCCAAGATTCATCACTAGTAGTCACAAGACACTTAGAGCAACGGTTAGATAGTTCATGTATGTTTATTATATATGTATTTACATCTTTATTTCCTTTAAATATATCCTGACCATCGATAGAGATCACAAGACATTCATTTGAAGTAAAGATTACTTTGTTTCCTTTATCACATAATTGACTTACACTTAACAAGTTATGTTTTAAGCCATCAACAAGTAAGACATCTTTGATAAAAGTGATACCATTAATTCCAATAGAACCAATGACAATTACCTTATCCTTTTGCATTGTTTCCAAAGGTAACTTTACCTCCATCAATACTTTTGATTTCATTGAAAATTTCTTTGTCTCCTGTCATATGCCTTGAGCATATACTATCTACTAGCCAAGCATTTTTGTTTATTGAGGACTTGAGGCATACCTATAGAATCACAATTCAAGAATGATTTTTAGGTACCCAAATGAGTTTGGGTCCTTGGTGGTTAGCCCATAAAGGTTCCCAATGAGCCTTCCTTATCCAGCAATATTTATTTATGTGACCCATTTTCATATAATAATTACATTGTTTTGGTCTAAATTTGTTTTCTGGTCTTACAATATTTTTTAATACCATTTTTCTATCAAATTTATTTTGAGAATGATGACATGCATAGTTATGAATAATTGTAGATTTTCTAGATGCATGCTTCCTATATATAAAGGCATGGTTATTCTGTTTATGTATAGAGGGTTTAATATGCTTATTTCTTGATTCTGTTCTAACAGGTGTGGAGATGTGAGGTTCTCTAGACTTAACAAAGATGGTTTTATGAGAAGATGATGATGTGTTCTTAAATCCTAGACCATATCTAATTAAGGGTGATCTTTGAGACACAATGAGAGTATCTAAGCTCTCTTTACCTTTGTGAAATTTAGAAATGGAATTTCTAAGTTCCTCAACTTCATTTTTCGAAGCATTATTTTCTTTTAGTAAGGAAGTAGTTGAGGGTCTTGATGAGTATTCATCTAATGACTTTTGGAGAGATTCATTAGATGATTTAAGCTTTATGTTTTCCTTTTCTAAACCATATATCATATTTTTTAAATTAGAGATGTTATTTCTATAAGTACTAAATTTACTTATATATTTCTCTAATTCTATATTTTTGTTCATCATCATCATCATCACAATCATCATCATTATCACTACTATCATTGTTCAAAGAGTATGAGTGTAGTGATCTTGCCTTATTCGAGACATGATCTTTAATAGCCATGAAGTATAGGTTGACCTCTTCGCTTTCATTATCATCTTTTTCACTTGAAGAGCTTTCGTCATCCCATGTGGCTTTGTGACATTTCTCCCCATTGTCTCTTTGGTATTTGCTCTTATGCGTCTTGAGCCTTGGACATTCTGGTTTGATATGTCCTTTCTTTCCACACTCATAGCACTTTACCTCTTCCTTAGTTCTTTGTGCATCATTAGAAGTTTGTTTGAGGTTTCTTTGCCTGAATTCTCTGGAGTTGCTCATTTTCATCTCACTGATTCTTTTTAATCTTATTGAAAGCATAGAAATGTCCTCATTTTCATCATCACTCATTTCTTCATCATCTTCACTTTCTTCTTGAGATTTTGAAGTAGAGGCTTTGAGTGCTAAGGGCTTTCTTTTCTCTGGCTCTGCTTCAAGCTCTCTATCTCTTTTCACTGTCATTTCATGTGTGAGAAGTTTTCCAATCAGTATTCATGATGCTCATATCTTCATTTGCTTCTTTTATGCTAGCAACTCTTGAGCCATAGTCTTTAAGAGAAAGACTTCTCAGGATTTTGTTGTTTACATCCTCCAAACTCTTATGCTTCCCAAGTTTCCTCATTCCATTTATAATGGCTAGAAGATGGTTGGTCATATCAGTGATTAACTCATTGGATTTCATCTTAAAGATCTCATATTCTGAGGTCAGAAGTTGAATCTTCTTGGATTTGACTTGCTTAGTTCCATCATGATAATTTTCCAATGTCTTCCACATGCTGTATGCTGTTGGGCAGTGTTGTATTCTCCCACATTCTTCAATAGATAATGAGCTTGATAGGATTGTCATTGCCTTCTTGTTTTTGAAATTTGCTCTTCTTTGAGGCTCTGTCCAATCATCTTTTGATAGGATTTCTTCTTCACCATCAGCTCTTCTTCTAGTTGGTGGTGTCCATTCTTTTCGTACACTATCCCAGACTTCAATTCCTTCACTATCCAGATATGTCTCCATCTGAAACTTCTAATGGGCATAATTTGCTCCATCAGAGTAAGGTTTGAGACTTTGGAATCCTTCACTGGCCATATCTTAATCTTTACTAGCACTTTTTAGGCTTTGATGCTAGACTAAGCTCTAATACCAATTGTTGCCTAGACATTAAGCCAAGAATGGGGGTTGAATTGGAGTTTTAAAAAATTAAACTTTAAAGTGCGGAAATAAAAACTTAATTTTAGGAGGGATAAAGAAATTTGACACAAGAATTTTTATAGAGGTTCGGGTGTTAACAAACCCTACTCCTCTCCCCAATCGCAATTGGGAGTTTCACTAACACACTAAGTGTTACAATGGAGTTTTACAAGCTCACTCCCAACTATGGTGTTTCTCATAATGGCTCACACCTAACCCACAAATCCCTTGTGTTTTAATGGATCACACAACAACCAATTCCTTGTATTTTACAGGCTCACACAAACAACCTTTTCTTTGTATTTTTACAGGCTCACACAAACAACCTTTTCTTTGTGTTTTTACAGGCTCACACAAACAACCTTAACTTTGTGTTTTAGAGGCTCACACAACTAACCCTTGCAAGTGTTCTACTCTTAACCCAAAAATACCCAAAGCTCACTTGAGTAATGATTACAGAGAGAAACACTCACAAATCTTAATTGCTCAATAAATGAAGAGCAAAAAGATTTTTACAGAGAATAGATTTTGGTTCTCAAAGTATTGAATGTACAAATAGATTGTAATAAGATTTTGATTCAAAGTATTTGTTATCCTCTTGTACTAAATGCATAAATGACTTCCATTTATACTCCCTTGGCTGATTATAGCCGTTAGGGTGCATTTAATATGAAACTAGCCGTTGTACCAACCAAATAATCGCGCCTGACATTTTTCTCTTTCATCATTCACGGGCGTGACTATGTTTGTCACGGGCGTGACATTTCTTTCCAAGCCGTGACTGAAGTGGTGACCTTGGTCGTGAAGCTCTCTGGAATATTTTAAAACATTAGGTCATGGGCGTGACATACATATTCACGGGTGTGACAAACTTTCCAGCCGTGATTCAAGTGGTGACTTTGGTCGTGAAGCTCTCTGGATGAAAATGCTATGAACATTCACGGGCATGACTTAAATGTCCATTTCACGGTTTGTTCTTCCTTCATGGTTGTGAACTTCAAATGTTGGTTTCGGTAACAGTTAGCTCTTTCACGGGCGTGACACATAGGGTCATGAGCGTGAACATGCTACTTTCTTAATTTTGTCTTTCAAGGATTATTCTTCCAATCTCCATTCTTGCTATTTTATTCCATGTCCTATTTAATAGACTTAGAAAACAAGTGTGTTAAATACAATATTGCTATTTTATTTGTTATCATCAAAATGTCGAAAATACCCCTCAAGGTTTAACAGATTTGGTGCCTAAGGCCGCACCTATTTCTATATCTCCTTACAGGATGGCACCGATTGAGTTAAAGGAACTTAAAACTCAATTGCAAGAGTTACTTGATAAGGGATACATTTGACCTAGTGTATCACCTTGGGGAGCCCCAATGTTTTTTGTAAAAAAGAAAGATGGAACGATGAGATTGTGTATAGACTATAGACAACTTAATAGAGTGACAGTGAAGAATAAGTATCTTTTACCTAGAATTGTTGACTTGTTTGATCAGTTACATGGAGCTCAAGTATTTTGTAAGATTGATTTGAAATCGGGCTATTATCAGCTTAAGATAGCTGAGGTAGATATTCCTAAAACTGCATTTCGTACTAGATATGGCCATTATGAATTTCTAGTCATGCCATTTGGATTAACCAATGCATCGACTGCTTTCATGGCTTTGATGAATAAGGTATTTCAGCCTTATCTGGATAATTTTGTTATTGTCTTCATAGATGACATTCTGGTGTACTCTAAAAGTAAAGAGGAACATGATATGCATTTAAGAACAGTGCTTCAGACTCTACAGGAGAAATAATTGTATGCAAAGTTTAGTAAGTGTGAATTCTGGCTTGATCATGTTGTGTTTCTTGGACATATAGTATCGGGAAAAGGCATAGAGGTTGACCCAAATAAAGTTAAGGCCATAGTGAGTTGGGAAGCACCCAAGAATGTGTCAGAATTGCATAGTTTTTTGGGTTTAACCGGATACTACCATAGATTTGTTGATGGATTCTCATTGATTGCTAGCCTTTTGACCAAATTGTTGAGAAAGAATGTGCCTTTCAAGTGGACTCCTAAATGTCAAAGCAGTTTCGATGAACTAAAATACAGGCTAACCTCAGCACCAGTGTTAACCATCCCTACAGGTACAAGTGGGTTTACAGTATATAATGATGTTTCTCACCAAGGCTTGGGATGTGTGTTGATGCAACATGGTAAGGTGATAGCTTATGCATCCAGACAACTGAGACCACATGAGATCTCATATCCAGTGCATGATTTAAAATTGGCTGTAGTTGTATTTGCATTGAAGATTTGGAGGCATTATTTGTATGGTGAGACCTTTTAGATCTTCACAGACCATAAAAGCTTGGGTTACTTGATGACACAGAAAGAGTTAAACATGAGACAAAGACGATGGTTATAGCTGTTAAAAGATTATGACTGTATAATTGCATACCATCCAGGGAAAGCCAAGCAGATGCATTGAGTATGTAGGCTAGTAGCAGTGTAGCTCACTTGCAAGCATCATCTTTTCCATATTTGATTCAATTATGGTCCATGAATGTTCAATTGAATATGCATGATGGTGGATCATTGATTGCTGCTCTTCAAGTCAGACCTATATTGAAGGATAGGATCAAAGTTGCACAGAGTAAAGATCCTAAATTGTGTGAGAAAATTGAATTAGTAAGGTATGGAAACAGTAAAGATTTTCAATTGCAAGACAATACATTGATGTTAAAGTTACGCATATGTGTTCCAAACACTGAGAACTTACGTCAGAAAATAATGGAAGAGGCACACAATGCACCCTATGCAATGTACTAAGGGATGACAAAGATGTATCACAGCTTAAGGCCTCATTAATGATGGCCAAGAATGAAGACATAACATAATATGTTTCCAAATGTTTAACATGTCAGCAGATTAAGATAGAACACTAGGCACCAGTTAGTAAACTACATCATTTATCAGTTCCAGAATGGAAATGGGAAAAGATAACGATGGATTTTGTTTATGGATTGCCTAGAACTCCACGGAAAAATGATGCAATATGGGTAATTATTGATAGGTTAACAAAGTCAACACATTTTCTACCTATTAGATGGGGATGTACACTTGAGAGTTTGGCCAAATTATATATGAATGAGATAGTCAGATTGCATGGCATTCTAGTATCCATTGTGTCTGATAGAGATCCACGGTTTACTTCACATTTTTTGGTGAGTTTACATAATGCATTGGGAACAAAATTAAATTTCAGTACTGCATTCCACCCACAGACTGATAGACAATCAGAGAGAACTATACAGACATTAGAAGAAATGCTTAGAGCATGTGCTATGGAATTCAAGGGAGCTTGGGATGAGTATATAGCATTGGTGGAGTTGGCATACAATAATCAATATCATAGCAGTATTTAGATGGCTCCATATAAGGCATTGTATGGCAGAAAGTGCAGAAGCCCTATCATCTAGGATGAAGAAGGTCACGTGCATTAGAATGGCCAGCGATAGTACAAGATACAGTGGATAAAATCAAGGTTGTCAAGATTAAGCTAAAGATAGGACATACAAAAAAGTTATGCTGATCAACATAGAAGGGAGATGGAATACGAGTTAGGTGAAAAGTTATTTCTAAGAGTATCTCCATGGAAAGGGGTAATCCAATTTGGCAAGAAAGGTAAATTGAGCCCAAGATACATAGGACCTTACGAAATTCTTGAGAAGGTTGGTCCACTAGCATACAGATTGTCTTTACCACCAAAGATGACTCAGATTCATAATGTGTTTCATGTGAGCATGCTTAGAAGATACAGGTCAGATCCTACACATGTACTTAAAGATTACGCCATTAAGATTGCAAATGATAAGAGTTATGTTGAAGAACCAGTGGAAATCATTGGATACAAGACTAAATAGTTGAGAAACCGAGAAATACCTTTAGTTAAGGTATTATGGAGAAACCATTCACAATAAGAGGAAACATGGGAAACAAAAGAAAATATGAAAAAGCAATATCCACACCTATTTCCAGGTATTAAATTTCGAGGACGAAATTTTTAAAAAGAGGGGAGAATTGTAACATCCTTGACTTTTCCCATATGCATTTCTGCAGCATCTCATTTACGCATATGCATTTTGCATATATAACACTTGAACACATGCATAATATTCATTTTTATTTAAATATATTCATGACATACAATTAGTTTATTTTCAAGTATTTTACAATTGTGTAGAAATGCATATGTCTGTTTTATAATATAGATTAAAATGACATGAAATTAATATATAAGTGAATAAAGAGACTAGATTGAATTAATAAAAATTTGACATGATTAATTTAATTAAATTAAAATAAGTGATTAAATTATTTTTTTTATTATTGGTTAGTAAAATTGAGTAAATGTTTATATGTATACATGAATGTATGTATATGTATGTATGATGATAATAAAAATAATAATAATAATAATAATAATAATAATAATAATAATAATAATAAAAAAAATTAAAAAAAAAAGCATACAGCAAAAGAAGAGAAAAAGAAAAGTAAAAAAAAAAAGGAGTCAAAAAAAAGAAGAAAAAGGGGCGGATGAAAGAAAAAAGGAGAAAAGGAAGACAAATTTTTAACTTATTTGGCTAAGTCTTCTTCTTATTCCTCCTCCTCTTCTTCTTCTTCTTTGCTTCATTCCTTCAGCCTATTTCTTTGAAATTCCAGAAATATTTTCTTCTCTTTTCACTCCAGAAATTACAGCTATAAGGTTAGCCAAGGGTGATTATAGGTGAGTAAACAATTATTTTGTGTTAAGCTTGATTATGGTGTTTAGGATTCGTAAATAGGCAGTATTTTGTGTCATGGTTTTGATGATCTTAAAGATTGAATATGAAAAATATTAAAACACAAACATTGTTCCTTTATGTCTTATATTTATGGATATGTAAACATTTCTTTAATATGTGGTGTTTATAATTAGATATCCTCTTTGTACTAAAAATAGTCCTGATGTGAACCCTAAGTAAGTTAGCTACTATGTTTGTTAGTTTTGAATATGCTAAAGTCATTATTTGAAGTATCTCAAAAGATCAAAGTTGTATATATATGTGTTATGTATCTGTATACCAAATTTCAGGTTCATATATCCTGTAAAATTTGAGTTATGGTGAATGGAACCATGATTGTTCCATGGTTTGAATTGCCTACTGAGTGCCCTGTACAGGTCTAGAAATGTGTTTAATTGTTTTGGGATTATTACAGATAGATTCCATAACTTATCAAAATATAAAAAGTTATAGGTATATGTCTTATCTAAATTGTGGTACTAATTTCATCTTAATAGGTTATGTATAGAGTAAGTTATGGTCATTACAAGTCATATTGTCCTGAAAACCAGCTCTGTTTAGCAGTAAAATGTTGCCTATAATTTGAGGGCCTTAGATATATAATAGATGAAAATTTTAAACATAAAAAATGTTCCATTTGAACCCATATAAGTTTCTATAAAGTTTCATTAAAATATAACTTATATATTATAAGTTATGATGAATCAAAGTTGGTACCCTGAAACTGCCTAAGGGCAGAAAACAGAACACGTTTAGAAATTTCACCAAACATTATTCAGTGATCTAATTGGTCTGGAATTTTAATATATTATATATTTATATGTTAATTGTAATTAGGAACATGAATCAGATTAATTGGTCACATACATAAAAAGTTATAGTCAAAACAGTCCCATAAGGTCACACTGCCTCATAAGAAATATTTTAATTATTGATATGAATAATGTATATTAATTTGTTTAGGCCACATTAAGTTTCTCTAGTCATAAATTAACCAATTATATTAAAATACTAGGCTCAAGACAAATTGGAGATACACAAGAAGGGGGTAGACAATAAGTTAAGGGTTGGAATCAAAGGAAAAATGTGAGTCTAGTTATCAATTGAATTCTTTAGTGCATATGAATGTTGCTTACTATGTGATTCATATGATTGTGATGATTTTTCCTTGATAATATGATGAGGAATAATTTGTGACATTTGTGGTACATATAAGTTTGTATACTTGTGGTATATTTGAGGTATATGTTTGACATATGATATATATACATGGTATATGTATAGTATATGCAAGGTATATGTGTTGGCATATGAGGTATATATGTGGTATATGTATGGTATATGTGTTAAGATACAATGGTTGATGAATATGTAAGTACAAGTGCATATGCATAATGACTTAAAAGGCGTTGTGACTAGTTAATCGACATTGCAAAGCAAAAGAAGAGGCCTATGACCCAACAAATGTGCAAATGAAACAAATGATCAAGCTAGCTAGCAAATGCAAATGCAAATGCAAATGTTCACATGAAAAATATTCACATGCAAACCCGGGGCAATGTCCGTTTAACCTGGTCACAACAATATAAAATGAATAAGCATAAGCATAAGTAAAGAGCAATTATTGAATACTTGATTTTATCTATATTTATATGTTATTGACTGATGAAATGGAGTATAAAGTATGTATTAAGTATACTTGTTATTTGCTATTATGAAATGCTTGGTGCTTTAGAACTCATTTGATGGTTATTCTCACTGAGTCACAATTCACCAAATTGCATCATTTTTCAGGTAGAGAAGATTAGTAGTTCATATTGAGGTGCATATAAAAGTCATGGATGAAAGGTCATCGGCCGAGCCTCCTCACTTTCTCTCCTTGCATTCCACATAAGCATAAGAACATATCATTTATATTTGGGGGTTGAATACTTGCATATGTATAATTACAATGAATGTGTACTAATATATATATATATATATAAATGAATTCAACTTGCAAATTTACTAACTTTTAAACGTAATATTTACATTATTAATATATGTGATGTTATAGGCTATAATTAAAGCTTCCGTATTGATTGTGAAATTATTGTTGATAATATAAGATGAGTTAAAAAAAATTTACTCTCACTGTGAACATGAATTTTATTTTATTCTTGTTTCATACGTGATAATTTAATATAAAAACAACATATGCGGTATATAGATGTATAAGGTGTTAGGTGTTACATTCCAATACAACATCTCCATATTGAACATGATCTCTTAGAAAATGATGTTTTATGTCAATATGCTTACTTCTAGAGTGTTGAATGGGATTATTAGATAGGTTTATAGCACTTGTATTGTCACATCTAATAGGTATATGGTCCAAACTATGACCATAATCCTTAAGTTGTTGTTTCATCCAAATGATTTTAGTACAACAACATCCTGCTGCCACATACTCCGCTTCAATGGTAGAAAGACCAAATGAAACTTGTTTTTTGCTAAACCAAAAAACTAATCATTCTCCAATAAAATGACAAGTACCTGAAGTACTCTTTCTATCCAAGAGACTTCCAGCATAATCAGCATTTGAATATCCTATAATGTGAAAAGATGAATTTCTATGATACCATAAACCTAGATGCAATGAGCCATGAAAATATTTTAAAATTTTTTTCACAGCATTCAAATGTGATTCTTTATGACACGATTGAAAGTGAGCGTATAAGCATACACTATACATTATATCGGATCTAGAGGCAGTAAGATATAAGTGTGATCCGATCATACCTCTATAGAGATTTTCATTAATGCTCTTACCCTTTTCATCTTTGTCCAATTTTATTGATGTGCTCATTGGAGTCTTGGCATTTTTGCATCCTTCCATTCAAAATTTCTTGATTAAATCTTTGTCATATTTGGATTGGTTGATGAATATGCCCTCATTGCCTTATTTTATTTGTAGACCGAGGAAGAACTTGAGCTCACCCATCATGCTCATTTTGAATTCCCTAGTCATACACTTAGCAAATTCTTGGCAAAGCAATTCATTAGTAGACCCAAATATGATGTCATCAACATAAATTTGAACAATTAGAATATCATGCTTATTCTTTTTAATAAATAAATTTGTGTCAACATTCCCCTTTGTAAAATTATTTTATAAAAGAAAAGAGCTTAGTTTTTCATACAAAGCTCTGGGGGCTTGTTTTAAATCATATAAAGCTTTTGAAAGTTTGAATACATGGTTAGGAAAATTATGGCTTTCAAAACCTGCTGGTTGTTCTACATAAACTTCTTCTTCTATAAAACCATTTAAAAAAGCACTTTTGACATCCATTTGAAAGATTTTGAAATTCATATGGCATGCATATGCTTAAAGTATTCTTATGGCTTCTAATCTAGCTACTGGAGCATAGGTCTCATCATTTTCATTTCCTTCTTCCAAATTATATCCCTTTGCAACAAGCCTAGCCTTATTCCTAGTTATTGAACCTTGTTCATCTAGTTTATTTCTAAATACCCATTTGCTTCCAATGATTTGATGCTTTTTGGGTCTGGGAACTAAAGTCTATACCTTACTTCTCTCAAATTGATTGTGTTCCTCTTGCATAGCAATCACCCAACTTTCATCATTAAGAGCCTCATAAAAAATTTTAGGCTCAATTTTAGAGACAAAGGCAAGATTAGAATCTAAAGGTTTGAGATGAGATCTAGTACTTACTCCCTTTGTAGGATCACCAATGATTTGCTCTTTGGGGTGATCTTTTGTCAATCTCCATTCCTTTAGGAGCTTTTTCTTATTTTCCTCTTGAGCTGAAGGTAGAAAATCATCTTGATGTGAATTTTCTTAATCATTTTCTTCTTTTTCATTTTCAAGATCAAGTTTTTTCATTGTACCTACAACATCATCAAGAACACTACCTTTCACAAGATCAAGCTTACTAGATTCATCAAAAACAACATGCATAGATTATTCAACAGCTAATGACTTTTTATTAAATACTCTGTAAGCTTTGCTAGTGGTAGAGTATCCTAAAAATATACCATCATCAGATTTAGAGGCAAATTTTCCAAGGTTGTCCTTGGTATTCAATATGAAACACTTGCATCCAAATAATCTAAAGTATGATATCATGGGCTTTCTTTCATTCCATAGCTCAAAAGAAGTTTTGTTTAAGAGTGGTCTTTTGAAAACTTGATTTGAAATATAACATGCAGTATTTGTGGCTTCAGCCCAAAAGTAAGTTGGTAATTCATTCTCATTAAGCATTGTTCGAGCCATTTCAATTAAAGTTTGATGTTTCATTTTGACTATCCCATTTTGTTGAGGTGTCCTAGGAGATGAAAAATTCTGTGAAATGCCATGTTCTAGACAAAAATTTTCAAAGTTTTCATTTTCAAATTCTTTGCCATGATCACTTCTTATTTTTGAAATACAATATCCTTTTTCATTTTGAACTCTCTTAGCAAAGTTTTTGAAAGTTTCAAAAGCATCACTCTTTTGAGCTAAGAAAATTACCCAAGTGAATCTAGAGTAATTATTGATGACAAAGGCATAATGTTTACCTCCTAAGCTTGCAACTCTAGTAGGTCCAAAAAGATCTAGATGCAAGAGTTGTAGAGGTTTTGAGGTACTTACAATATTTTTGGATTTGAAGGATGACTTATGTTGTTTTCCTCTTTGGTAAGGTTCATATGTCTTTATCTCCAATCATATGCCTTAAGCATCCACTATCTACTAGCCAAGCATTTTTGTTTATTGTAGACTTGAGGCATACCTATAAAATCACAATTCAAGTATTGTTTTTAGGTACCCAATGAACTTGGGTCCTTGGGGGTTAGCACATGAAGGTTCCCAATGAGCCTTCCTTATCCATCAATGTTTATTTATGTGCCAAATTTCATATAATAGTTACATTGTTTGGCTTTAAAAATGCTTTTTGGTCTTACACAGCTTTTAAATGTCATGTTTCTATTGGGTAGAGTTTGAGAGTAATGGCATGCACAAACATGATGACTTGATGCTTTTCTAGGTGCATGCTTCTTGTACATAAAAGCATGATTAGCCTTTGATGTTTCCTTCTTAGGCTTACCAACCCTTGATCATTCCTCTTTTATATAGAAGATTTAGTGTATGTTATGCACTTAGCCCTCGGGGTTGTTACAGTAAATGTAGAGATATGGGGTTCACTTGACTTAACAAAAGTAGTCTTGTGAGATGAAGATGATGTACCTTTAAATCCTAGACCATGTCTAATTAAGGGTGGTCTTTGAGACACAATGAGAGTATCTAAACTCTCCTTTCCCTTGTGAAATTTTGATATGGAGTTTCTGAGTTCCTCAACTTTATTTTTCAAAATATTTTTTTCTTTAAGCAGGGATTTAGTTGAGGGTCTTGAGGAGTACTCATCTAATGATTTTTGAAGAGATTCATTATATGATTTAAGCTCAAGGTTCTCCTTTTCTAAAACATCCATTTTTTCAAACTAGAAATGTTCTTTTTATAAATATTGAATTTACTTCTATATTTTTATAGTTCTAGATTCAATACTTCTATTAAGCTTTGCTCATCATCATCTTCACTATCACTATCATTATAACTACTATCATTATTGAATGTTTATGAGTGAAGTGATCCTACCTTTTTTGAGACGTGATCCTCTATAGCCATGAAGCATAGGTTCACCTCTTCACTTTCATTGTCATCTTTTTTTCTTGAAGAGCTTTTGTTATCCCATGTGGATTTGTGTCCTTTCTCCCCATTGTATCTTTGGTATTTGCTCTTGTACTTCTAGAGCCTTGGACATTCCGGTTTAATATGTCTCTCCTTCCCACATTCATAGCACTTTACCTCCTCTTTACTCCTTTGAGAGTCATTTGAGGTCTGTTTGAGATTTCTTTGATTGAATTTTCTAGAGTTACCTATTCTCTTCTCAATTATTCTTTTCAGCCTTCTTGAGAGCATTGTAATGTCCTCATTTGCATCATCACTCTTTTCTTCATCATCTTTAACTTCTTTTTGAGATTTTGAAGTAGAGTTTTTTAATGCTAGAGGCTTTTTTTTCTTACTCAGCTTCAAGCTCTCTATCTCTTTTCACTGCCATTTCATGTGTTAGAAGTTTGTCAATAAGCACATCGGTATTCATGACGCTCATGTCTTCATTAGCCTCTTTTATACCAACAACTCTTAAACTGTAATCTTTGAGATGAAGAATTCTCAGAATTTTGTTATTTACATCTTCCAAGCTCAGGTGTTTCCTAAGCTTTCTCATGTCATTTATGATGGCTAGAAGACAGTTCATCATATCGGTGATTGACTCATTGGATTTCATCTTGAAGAGTTCATACTCTGAAGTGAGAAGTTGAATCTTCTTGGATTTAACTTGCTTTGTTCCTTCATGATAGTTTTCCAATATTTTCCACATGCTATATGTAGTTGGTCAGTGCTGTATTCTACCACATTCTTCAATAGATAATGAGTTTGAGAGAATTGTCATTGCCTTCTTATTTTTGAAATTTTCTCTTCTTTGAAGCTCTGTCCAATCATCTCTTGATAGGATTCCTTCTTCACCATCAACTCCTCTTCTAGTTGGTGGTGTCCATTCTTTCCTAACGCTATCCCAGACTTCAATTCCTTCACTATTGAGATAAGTCTCCATCCGGAACTTCTAATGAGCATAATTTGCTCCATCAAAATATGGCTTGAGACTTTGGAATCCTTCATTGGCCATATCTTGATCTTTGCTAGCGTTGTTTAGGATTCGATGCTAGACTAAGCTCTGATACCAATTATTGCCCAGATAATGAACCAAGAAGGGGGGTTGAATTGGATATTAAAAATTCTTAACTTTGAAGTGCGGAATGAAAAGTTAAGTAGAGTAGGGATAGGAAGATATCACACAAGAAATTTATAAAGGTTCAGGTGTTAACAAACCCTACTCCTCTCCCCAATCTTAATTGGAAGTTTTACTAATACACAAAGTGTTATAATAGAGTTTTACAAGCTCACTCCCAACTATGGTATTTCTATCAATGTATCACACCTAACCCAGAAATCCCTTGTATTTTAATGGCTCATACAATAAACCAATTTCTTGTGTTTTATGGATCACACAAATAACCCTTACAAGTGTTCTACTCTTAACCCAATATACCCAAACTCACTTGAGTATTTGATTACAAAGAGAAACACTCACAAATCTATAATGCTCAAAAATTATGAGAAAAAAGATTTTTACAGAGAATTAAAGTTTTGTTGAAAGTAATTAATGCACAAAAGGCTACAACAAGATTTTGATTTAAAGTTATTGCTATTCTCTTGTTCTGGATTCATAAATGACTTGCATTTATACCTCCTTGGCGAATTATTGCCATTTGGATGCATTTAATGCAAAAATAGTCGTTGCACCAACTCTTAATTTTCCGCCTGACATGTTTCTCTTTCCTCTTTCACAGTCGTGAATGTTTTTCCAAGCTGTGACTCAAGTGGTGACTCTGACCGTGAAGCATTCTGAAAGGAATTGAAGTGTTTGATCACGAGCATGACTTTATTCTTTCATGGGCATGAATATCCTTCCAAGTCGTGGTCCAAGTGGTGACTCTAACTGTGAAGCTCTCTGAAGGAATTTGACATATTTTCTCATAGGTGTGACTTTCTTTCATGGGCATGACTGATATTATCATTCATGATTGCTATAATCCTTCATGGCTGTAAACTTTAAATGTTGGATAGTTGGCGCTAAGCAATATCATGGGCGTGAACATGTTATTTCTTCAGTTTTTGACTTTCAAAGTTAGTCTTCCATTTTTGCATCATATTTCATACCATGTTCAAAAAAACTTAGAACACAAGTATGTTAAATACATTATTGCTATTTTATTTGTTAGCATTAAAATGACAAAAATACCCCTCAAGGTTCAACAAATCTTTTTAATTCCTAAATAATAATACCCTTAATTATTATCCTTTATTATTAGTTATTTTTTATGAGTTCAAATTTAGACTTCGATTGAACCAGCACACCCAGTATGGTCACGCGCAATCAGGGCCTAAATCACTGGATGTTACAATTCACGCTTCTAAAAAAAGTGTATCATGACCGTGAATGTCAATGCCAGATGAACTTGCATGAATCCAGATTTTCAGGTTTGGTGTCATGGTTAGGAAGCTGTGAATGATATGGTGTCACGACCATGAATAAGTAATTCACGCCCGTGAATGTTGTGTTATATTTTATGTGATGGTTCACATGTAAGGTAAACCGTAAAATACACTTTTACGACCGTAAATAAATAGTTCATGCCCATGAAGTAGAAAGAATGTATAATATGAATTATCTTATTTATGACATTATGTTATAGGTTGGTTATGCGCATGTTATGGGATGTATTTATATATGGAATATAACATGTGGATTATATGATTTAGCATTTATGTGTCGGTAAGAGAATGCATAAATGAAATATAATGCTAGTAATAGCGTGTGACAAAATGAATTGAAAGATAAAATTTTATGAGTTATATGCCCAGTTCTCTAGTCTTGAACTTGACATAGGATAGATAGTAGTATATTATTAAGAAGGGTGAACAATACCATATGAGTGACTTTGATATGTATAAGGATAAGTGGTTAAAGCTCAAGATATGAGTACACTTGATCCTGCATTTGCTGGCATGTTATATTATTCTCAGTCGATATAGCTACAGCTCGAATTGTTAAGCGCTATTGACTTAAGGGACTTGGATGAGCTGATATCTTGTGAGTAGGATGGTTTAAGCTCAAATTATTGAATGCCCCTATCTCATATCCGACATCCTAATAGTCAAGCTTAAAGAGTCTTAGGCAAGCTAAAAGTCATAAAATATATTGTTTATTGATCATAGTCTCGGGCTAAATGGAAACTAAATGTATGATATATGGTAATATAAATGGAAAGTTATATGTAAGCTAAATGAATGTTAATATCAAGTAACATGATATAGTATGGTAACATGGATATGTATATGTGTACAATATACATGGATTATTAAGGTATGTCTATGGTAACATAGGCATATTAATATGACATTAAAGCATGAAATAGCTATAATGTCTGATTCTAGGAATCATCATAAGGTGAATGACATGACATTGTATGACATTATATAAATGTAAAATTTTTATTTACATATGTATCACTAAGCATTAGTTTACTTAACATATGGATTTTCTATACGTAGGTTTGGGGACAATAGAAAAGGTTTAACTGGAAGGATAATGAGCGCATTAGAGATTAATCCGAGTGCACACAATTTGGGGTGTGTTTACGTTCATAATACATTTTTATTTTATTTATGTCATGGAATTTTGGGTTTTTGGTTTTACATGTTTTTTTTTGTTTTAAGAACATGTAATGATTCATATGATATTTTGTAATGTGAGGCTACTGAAGCCGAAAAATATATTTTATGTTGGTATCAATCACTGGATCGGGATTTTTAAATATTATGATAGTTTTCTTGCCTCAAATAAGTTTTAAATGTGAAAATTTTTAATTTAATCAGTTTTTCGTAAAATAACCCGTAGCATTTATCGGTATAATTAGAGGATTTGTTTGGCTACATCGGAGGGTGTTACACATTCACTCGTTATTTGCATTAATAAACCATCAGCAATTACTATTGTTAATTCATCTGCATCAATAAATTCTAAATAATTGTGGTTTGAGTTATATAAGGAGATTCCAGAGATAGTGCTAAAGGAGATGAGGCAGAAGGAGGAAGAGATGGAGCAACATAAGCAGGAAAAGATGCAATAGATACGACAAAGGCAGAAGTAGATTAAGCAAAAGTTGAGAAAAAAGCAAGAGAAGATGGAGGCTATGATATAGAAACGGTGGTACACCTACCGTTCTACCTACCGATCCTCACATTACTGATGATGATGATGATGTCAAGGATCTCAACTAGGAATAGACTTGTAACAGTTCATACCTAACTGTCATATAACAACCTATAAACGATTAAAGCACGTGGCCTAAAATAGTTAACCTAGGTTATTACTAGTAGTTGGTGCATCGACTTATAAACCTCTTTTCTTTCTTCATTCTTTTCAGATATAAGATCAAGAAGCTAGCACTTCATGCTAGCACGTTTTTAGGTTTGAGTTCTTTACATTCAGCCCAAAATCTCTTATGTGTTTTGTTAATGTGGGATTTATCTATAGATGTTACAATTTATCCATCTATATGGGACTCAATGTCCTTGCTGAGATTTGCCCTACTATCGCTTAAAATTTCACATTAAGTGGCTCTGATACCAAATTATAATAACTCATGCTCAATTGTCTTGTAACAATCTGCAAATAGTTAAATCGCGTGGCTTAAATGGTTAACTCATGTTATTATTAGGAGTTGGTACATCAGCTTATAAACCTTTCTTATTCATTCCTTTCCGATGTGAGATCAGGAAATTAACATGTTAATTTAGCACCTCTTCAGGTTTGAGTTTTTTACATTTAGTCCAAAATCTTTCTCATATTTTGTTGATATAGAATTTGCCTGAGAATGTTACAAAATCAAGATTATTTCATTTAATTATTATATTTGAACTTTATTCATATGTTATGTGTAATTAATGCATAATACTTAATATTTTACATTTGATAGATACTACTTTTTATGTTATGTTTAATGCATGGTATTAAATTTTATTAGGAGGGTATTCAAATTATTTTTTTGTATAATTATTATCAAAAAATTCTAAATAAGTAAATAAAAAATTCTAAATAAGTAAATAATGATAGATTGAAAAGGTAATTTACAGACGGATTACCAGTAAAAGCAAATTTATTGACCAACATATATCAATTAAATTTACCAACAAATTCAAAAAATTTACGAACTAAGTAGAATTTCAAAGGTAAATTGCTAAAGGAATACTAGCAAATTGAAAATTTGTTGATAATATATCAATAGATTACCAACAACTTCCTATAGATGATGTTTGCATTACTAACATATTTCTAATGGATTATTATCCTTAGTAAAGTTGTGTTTTTCTATAGTGGAAACAAGTAGAATTTTAATTTCAACATTTTTCTAATAATAAATTTCTATTTTTTTCCTATTAATAGGAAAAGTAAGGTACATTTGTATGTACTAAAGCAAGCGCGTATTTTTTATGGTCATCTTCAAACAGCTATTTTTTTTTTAATTAACGATCATCTTAACCATGGCATCTTGAGGTCTTCAAACCAATCATAATTTGAGAAAACTTAACCAAACCAAAAAACAATAAGAATTGAACCTATTTCAGCTCGATTTAATAGATTTTATTAATTATTTAATTAATATAAATTATAATTATATTTTATCAATTATAATAGATTAAAACCAATTGCCATAACTTTTTAAATTATAATAAATTAAAATTAATTATCATAACTTTATCAATTATAATCAATTAATATAACTTTATCAATTATAATCAATTAATATAACTTTATAAATTACTATAAATTAAAATAAAATAGTATAAATTATGATAGATTGACATAATTATTACTTTATCAACTACTCATAATTATCATAGATTTAATATAATTATCATAACTTTATAAATTACTATAAATTAAAACTAATTATCACAATTTTATAAGTTAGCATAAATTAAAACAATTATTATAAATTTATTAATTACTCTAAATTAAAATTAGTTAACATAAATTAGAATAAATTACTATAAAACATAATATATATATATATATATATATATATATATATATATATATATAATTTTGGTTGATTCAGTTTAATTGGTTTTTGAACAATAAAAGCTGAACTAAGCTAAATAAACCGAAATATTAATGAAAAATAAAATCAAATAAACTGAAAACCAAACAAACCGAACTAAACGAATTTAATTTGGTTCAGTTCGATTTGGTTTGCACACTATCAATATGTCATAAGTCTTAAATTTATAACCTATATAAGAAATTATTTTAATTTTATGGTGAAGGAAAGTGAAATTAAAGGTTGGTTTTATTTTATTTATTTTATTTTATATAATGCAATTATATGACTTAATGTGAGCGTCATGCCTTGGCCAGATTTTTAATTAATAATGAATCATAAGCTAGTTATCAAATGCAGGTAAATTCTTGTTGAAAAATGAAAATGTTCTTTCTTTTTGTATATAAATTTTTCCTTCTTTATTCTTCTTGGAGGTCAGAATGTTGGAGTTATTTTCTGGCATAAAGAATATTGGCTCTATTAAGAGATAAGATACATATTTGAAGTGAACATTTTTTATGTAGCATGATTACAGCAATTGGATAATTTATCAAAGTGCCTTAATAAAATAAAAATCTTATACTATACTACGAAATAGATGCTTTTTTAGTCTTGATAGGCCTAGGCTAGCTGTAAATGAGGGAGGGCAGGCATCATATAACATTTTTAATTGCTTATAGAATAAATGTCGATTCTATCTTTTTTTTTTTTTTTTAATTGTTAGCTAATATTTGTGTTTCAAAAATGAACAGACATTCACGATTTGCCATTTACAATGATCATGAATGTAGCAAGTAAAATTCTTTTAAATGGTTGATGAACTAATTGGGAATTTCAGATATATATTAATTCAATTCGAAATGAATCCAAAAAAAATTGACTTAAATCAAATCGAACTAATTAAAATTTAATTTAATAATCGATTACTCCCATCAAAAAAATATGACAATATCCTCTTGATTCAAACCAATGACCTGAATAAATCAAATGAGTATATATATATATATATATATATCAATATTTATGTTAAGAAATTGCTTGTCGATTATTAAATTGTAGATGAATGGGAAAAGAAAGAAGAAACTTTTTTTCCATCTCAAGAAAAATGAGACTGTTTGAATAGGTAATGATATAGGATGGAGATTATAAAAAAACAAACTCTCTCCAACTCCACTTTTGAATTTCTCACCTTTTTCTTCCTTTGCATAAAGGAATTTCATTACTGCAACCATATGTTACGCATGTAATATAAAATCAAAGAAAAAGAAAAAGAAAAGATTAACCAATAAACACAGAGAAAAAAAAAGTGTCTGAAATCAATGGGCCGAGATAGAACTTTCCTGCTCTCTTGTTTACTTTTTTTTTTCTTTCTTTTTCACTTTTTGCTATGTACATGAAAATCAGTGGCTAAAGCAAACTTTAGAAGTCAATAATGGGTTCTCCAATGGTCAAATTTCTCTCTACCGTCCAAGGCAAGTTAAAGAGCTTTGCCATTATAAATTTGAATATCTTGTTTACATTTATGTTATGTTTTGCACTCGAAAAGAAAAGGGTTGCTTTCATTGCCTTTGCATATGCCCTTGCCTGCACAAATAACACAAAATGAATAACTTCTCTTATTTGTAAGATTATGACAAAATTTTAAAGTTTTAATCACCATAATCTTAAAAATAATTTCATTGCATTTTCTTTTTAAAAAATAACTATATCCAACATGTATTATATTATTTTAAAAGAGAGAAATGATAACATATATCCTTTTTTCTATCTATTTTATCTTTTACATCATTTAAATTACATATGACTATTTTTTCTTATATAGGTGGAATAACATTAAACAAAATGTATCAACAAACTCTAATTTAATAGTATCAATTTGATGATAGAAATTATAAGATTTTAAATTCAAATTCCTAATTAAAATCTTTTTAAGAATAGCAAAAAAAATAAAGTAAGAATACATATATTTTAAAAGAAGATAAGGGAAACGGAAGATAGAAGAGAAGTTAGGTAGTACTTTTAGAGGAAAGTTATACCCTACCCTACGAATTTACGTGGTCCCCTTTGCTTTTTTTGGCACTAGATTATTCATATGGATGCCCGTTTACTTATCTCTAAACCCGGAGACGGGAGGATTATTGTGTAAATAATGTCAAATTTTCTGGGGCAAAAAAACAAAAAAGGAAATTGACAGGGAGACTCGGAAAAACTCTAATAAATAAAAGTCATCTTAGTTGTCATCATAAAGATTCTTCAAGTATACATACCGATCCAGTGCTCTGTCACATTCATGAAAAATTAAATACAAATTCCGTCAAGTTATTAAATGTGTTTAATTAGCTGCATGCCAATATTTATTTACTCTGTACATACTGCTACTTACTCCGTCTATTTAGAAAATAATTTTGTTTTAATGAATTTATTTATTTTATAAAAACAATGTAAGTTTTCAATTTTTTTAAGTCTACTTTTTATTTTAATAAATATTTCACAATTCTCGAACTTCATAAGTTATTGTATAACAACACTAATTTTTGCCATAAAAATAATTTAATTTGATCAATAATATATATTTGCTAAAATAATTTATTTGGAAAAAATCTAGATTATAATCACCAAAATAAAAAGCTAATACAATTAATTTTTTTTATAAGTTGATAGATTATTATTATTTTTCCATTTTTACTCTTGTTTTTTATCATTTTATAATAATAATATAATTATTAAATTATATAATAATAATATAATTATTAAATCATTTAATATGTACATAATAATAATCGATGTATTTATTATATTTGGATGAGATATTTAATATAATTTTTATATTATTTAATATATATATATATATTATAATTTATTTGTATTATGTATTTAAATAAATTTTAAATAATATTTTTTAATAATATAAACATACCATTTTATATTATTTTATATTTTTTAGTTAGTTTTATCAAACAATTTTAATTAAATCAATTATAACTAGAATATTAACTTAAAACTAAATTATCGGTTTGTTTTACCAAATAGAACTAAATTCTCAAATTCTATTAATTTCAAAGGGTATTATAGTTAACTGTTTAGATTATTAATTATTTCCTTAATTTTTATGCAATATTAAAAAAATTGAAGGATTATTGGGAGAGAATAATAGTACTTAAATATTTTTGAACCTCCGTCATAGTCATTTTCAGGATCAAGTTCTTCAATGTAAGATTATTTTTAATATTTGAGAGCAGTATTTAATACTAACAAAATTTGAGTTCTAATGTGTACTCTATAAAATTAAAATATTATTAATCGTAAACAAGAAATTGAGAAAGAACTCAAACCCATATTTTGGGACTCAAATTCAAAACTTCTATTGCTATTTTTATCATAAATTAATCAGTTCTTTGATATATATTTTAAGAGTATTAAAGACGTAAAACAAAGAAAATTAATTTCTTTCAAAGTACTACTAATAATGAAGACAATGAAAGTTAATAATTACCTGAGTCACTATTGGCCATTGTAAATTGGGGGGAAGCCGGACGAAATCATCAAATTTGGTGCCAATTAAAATTGGAATCGCTGTCTATAAAGAATAGAACATAAAAAAAAAAAAAGTTAGAAATTAGACCATTAATGTGGTCCATCATTAACTTTAGACATAACCGCTTTTAAAGAAAAAATAAATAAATAAAGATTTCAAGTCTATGGCCACATCATGTTTACTGATACTGACCTAAAAAGGAAAACACAAAAATTAGTGACACTAATAAAAACTAGAAGATCAAGTCTATGGCTCCACTCTTCAGTTGAATTTTGGAGATATCATTTAGTGGCATTAGTTTTATGGCCACCAAATTTAATTTGGTACACGTGGAGTACTTTTCTGGGTTGGAATGCGAGGCATTTGAAATTGATGTAGTGTGTTGAGGTGGATTCATTATTTTTATTATTTAACTTATTGATTTTTTAATTTTTTATAAATTATTTTTTAAAATATCGAAAAAAATATTTATTTATCTATTTTTTTATAAAAATAATTTTTTAAAACTCAAATAAATAAAAATATATTTTTAAAAAACGTTTTTTCTAGTCGCAATGTCTAATATGATCTATATACCTTATCTTTTCTTTTCCTATATTAAATGATAATTATTGCTACATAAATGAAAATATTTAAGTTCTAAGCAGAAATGATAAAACTGCTACAGAAATTACACGAGAAACAGAATCAAATTGGGTAAAAGATATTGAAAACGTAACTGTTTAACTTACCTGATTCCATTTTCTGGCTTGGCTGTACCATTCAATAACACTGCAAAAACCCACAAAATTTCAAAATTTCATCAAAAAAGGTAAATTATCAATTTTTATTCATGGGAATTACAGTTAATTAATTAACAATTCATTACCTGTTAAGAGTACACCGACTTGTTAAATCAAACATGAACAGAATTGCTACTGCATCTTTGCAGGCAATAGGAACATGATCAAGTGACCTGCTATCACCTACAGTTTCATATCAATACAAAGAGGAAAAGCTGATGTTAATAATTATTTAATTCCATTATTATGATAATTAAAATTCCATTATTCTGTTTAAAATCAGCTTCAAAAAAATTAATTATAATCATAATCAACATACCTCCAACATCCCATATACTAAATGTAATCCTCGCTCCTTGAACCAATAGTGTTTTATCCATTAAATTCAATCCTGTCATCTCCAAACATTTCTTCTCCTCCTCATCCCCCACATATTTGATCTTCATAATTTTTTCAACAAACAAAATTAAAAAGAAATTAGACTACTATTTACTTAATTAGGGCAATAATACTTCAATTAAATGAGAGAGAGGGAGAGAGAGGATTTTATCATGCTTACCACAAAGCTTGTTTTACCAATCTGGCAATCACCCAACAAGCTGATCTTCAAAGGGACTAAATCGGAATCTGTGTTGTACCCATTAAACGTAGTCGTAGAGGGATCTTCCGACAACAACCCACTTGATTCAGTAGCCTCTGGAGGCGGAGAAGAAGGCCGGCGAGTAAGCCGGCGATACCTAATAGGCTTGCCTATGGAGCAAGCAAGAATTCTATCCCAAATGAACTGAAAAAAATGCCTGAAAACTGATACACGTTCAAGTATACTCCACTTAATATTTACTTGGACAATCTTTCTACAAATTTGAGTCATCTTCTCATGGAAGATCTTGGCCATGGAAATCGAATTTTGCTTCAAGTATTGTCATAGTTTGTTGTAGTTGCTGCTGTTATGTCTGCGTTTTTAGGACGTCTTGTTTTTTGTTTGCTTATAACTAACCCAAGAAGAAGGTGAGACTTTGTGTTATTGGGAGGGACAGTTGACCGGTAATTTTTAGCTGCCCAAACAGTCCAAGTTGCCGGCTTATTGGGTCTAACGTAGGCGTTAGGGTCAATTTCGGAGTCCGGGGTACCAAAAAGTGGATGGAAGGGTAATTTGGTCATTTTATGTGTATAAGAGTATTTTAGTCATTCAATATCTAGGGGCACTTTGGGGAAGTGGTTTAAATGCGTTGAAGTGATGGAATAAAACTAGTTAAAAAGGTGAAGTATTTTGTTTTTTATACACATAGCACAAGCATCTAAGTGAGGTGTGTTAGCATTCGAGAATGTGATGCTTTTATTATAAAGGAATAGCCATATGGTATTAGATTACATACTCAGTAATGGTGCGGGACAAATTTTAGCTTCTCATTATGAAATATAATATATTAATTATTTTCTTGAGATAATAAGCCAACAATCGATTTTTGGGCTATCAATCAGATATAAGATACAGGGATAAATAGGGATGGAAATAGTTAGGATATTGCAAAAATTATTCTCTGTTTTTAAATTTATTTAATTTTAAAATATTCTATGCGTCTCAATTTAATTTCTGATTATTTTTCAATTACTTGTATCTATTTTAAATCTAATTAGTACTACTCATTTATTATCTATATTCATACAGTAATTCATTTAATTAATTAAGAATGAATTCAAAGTTTAAATATTAAATTTAATATAATATCAGTCACAAATCATAATCTCTTAAAGTTTTAAATTAATAAATATTTAAATGAAATTATATCATTAAAGTTTAAATTAAGTAATCATCAATTTAATTTAAATAATATATAGAAAAAATTTAATATAATATAATTAAAATCAAAAGAGATACAATTATATAACTGAATTTGATTTGTCATATCCGTTAATTTAGGCTTCAAGTCGTATATGTCACTAAACTGACGTATTGAACCGATCGGAGTCTAAATTTAGATTTTAACCGAAATTAATCAATATTATAATTAATAATTATGATATATGCCTAATAAAGTATTTGTAAAACTTAAAAAAATTGATTTACAGTAAATGACTAAATTACAAAATTTGATAAATTTTGAGATTAAATTGTAATTTATCAAAATTTAGAAGATTAATGAGATTATTTGCTAATTAAATATATAAAATTTGGACATTTAAAAATGGGTTGGTCAGCCATGAAAGAATGAAATTAATGGATTAATTAAGCCCAAGAATCAAGGAAATGGCCAAAGAATAATGGGTCCCAAATTAAAACTTTTATTTCTTCTTTCTTTTCTGTCCATAACCAGTCTCCATGTCAGCCCTCTTTTCCTCCATAGCCATCATTGAAATCTAGAGAGAGAAAGGGAGGAAAGGGAGGGAAAATAACAAGATAAAGTGATTTTCATGATCTACAAGACTTAAGGAAGCTTGGAAGAGCAAGAAGAAGGAAAAACAAATAAGTTTAGTGGAAAGAAAAAATCTCCAAAGTTGTGATCAAGAGAAGAAAATTGTAAAGGTAAGAAGTTTTCCTTCTTTACCTTTCATCTTTTCTTAAGGAAATCATAGTTTTGACCTCATTTAGATCCTGATTATATAGAGAGAGTTTAGAGTTTCATGAGAGAGAATTTAGGGTTTTCATGAGAATTTTGATAAGGTAAAGTTTTGACAATAATTTTGTGTGTTTTAGGAACTCAAAGTGACAAAAAATGAGATCAAGGAAAAAAGAAAACTACCTAGAAAAAGTGAAGGAGACTAATAAGAGGATTGTGCATAAATTAAGGCAATAGGCTATGTTTTATTTTCAAGTTGCATGATTTCAGAATTTGACATGTAAATTAACATTATTTTGTGATAAAATTATGCGTATGCATGTTTGCTAGATTTAGGAGTATATTTGGTAAAAATTAAAATAGGTGATTATGTGTGTGTAATGTTGGAATTCATATAATAGTAAACATATATATTGCTATAACTTGAACTATATAATTTGGATTAATATGTTCTTGGTTTGGTTTGAAAGCTAAGACATATGATTTTAACTTTCATTTAGACTATAAAATCTAAATATGTCTGTCTATATTTACCCAAAACATATATATATATATATATATATATATATATATATATATATATATATATATATATATATATCAGATCTAGAATCAATCCAGAAAATTTTGGGCAAATTTGTTAGTAAACAATCAGTGTTCAATTAATCATATCTTTTTCTATAAAACTCCAAATTTAGTGATTCAAGCTACATATTAAAACTAAGATTCAAGTCTAAAATTAATAAGAATGCTCTGTAATTTAGTTCAGACTGTAACAAAACCAAAATTGATGTCAAAAATAGAATTTGAATTTTGTCTAAAATAGGGTAGATTGGAAAAAATAAAATTTAAATATTTAAATTATATTAGGTTAATTGTTATAATGTGAATTTTACTGAAATGAGATATATGAGAAATCAAATGAGTTATTAGACTCATGAAAATGATGTGCAAACAAAATCATAATTGAGTATTTTGTGATTAAGATGATAAAAAAAAATGAATATAAACTTTTATTTTTTTATAGTTATGAATTTTAATGACATTAATTAAGCCTTAAAACAACTATCTTATAACTATAATTTTAGATAGTTTAACATGCCAATCAAAGAAATTATTAATGCCTATGATGGTACAATTAATGAAGTCGGTGATGACACTATAATTAAAGTCAGTAATGACATTATTATTAATGCTGGTGATGATATATATATATATATATATATATATATATATATATATATAACTTTGTTATCCTTGTTAGTGGTTCCTAAATATTAAGGGAATAAATGAATTAATGAAATTAAAAGAATTCATGATATATATATATATACACACCATAAATGCTTAGGCGATACTCATAAATGTTTGGATGACAACCTCATTATCCTTATTAGTGATTTCTAGATATTATGAGAATAAATGAGTTAATGAAATTAAAAAAGTTCATGATAAAAAAAATGAATATAAAAAAAATATTTGAATTGATATATATATATATGCTAGTAAACAATAAGATAATAAATTATATGAAAAATGTTCACCATAAAAAAATGATAAAACATATTGCATGAATATTTATATATTATAAACAACGTGATATAATATATTGCATTTATCTTTATACACCCCTAAATTTAAAGAGTTTAGCATGAGAGCTTCCGCGCAGATTTAGAAAGATAGTTGAATTTTATAGATAGAGCTAGCTGTGGCCTAATTCAGTAAAACAGTCGACAGAAAAAATTGTGGGTCACAACATTTTTGTATTTTATATTATATTTTTTTTATTTTGAATGTATAAATTATTTTCTATGATTTTGTAATTAACCCAAAGTTTTGTAAATATTATTTTTGTAAATAAAATATATATTATCTCTTACATAACTTTGAGCTTTGAGTAAAAATAAGTACAATTTTTTAGCATTTATTAGAATAATGAGTTGAAAAAGTTGGTGTAACGCTTTCTTATTTAAGCATTTGAGGCTAGAGTGAAGAGGTGTTACACGGTTAATTTATATTAAGAGTATTAAATTTGTTTCCTATTCAAACATGTTATGAGTAGTAAAATTATTATCCAAGCTCATTTTGAACCCATTTATTATTATTCTAACTCTATATAAATGGAATGGATCACATAGATAACCTAAAATACTGTCTCCATTGTAAAGATGAATTGAAAGAATATTTAATTGTTACATCAAAGATAATTAAAATTCAACATTTCATTATTTTTTTCAATTGGACGCCTAATATAATTTTTTTTAATTGGATTCCTCCGTCTATTTTTTATCTACAATTTCACAGTGAATAATTTAAAAAATGTTAAAATAGATTTCCATAAAATTTTAGTAAACTAAGAAATTTTGTTTTTAACTCTTCAAATGCATGTCATTTGCTTATTGTAGCATTGATATATTATTTAATTTGAGTTACAAAATAAAATTTGTAATTATTTTAAATTAGTAAAATTTTTACCGTCGCAATTTTTTAAAAAAATTTCACTGTTAGATTTTAGATAAAAAAAAAAAGGATGGAGATGCCCAATTAAAAAAAGTTTCAAATGTTAAGCGTTCAATTGGTAAAAAAAATATGTTAGATATCTATTTGAAAATAAAGTAAAATATTAAGTGTTTTTTTTGAAATTATCCCAAAATATTAATATAATCTCAATAAGGCAATTAATTTAAATAAAAATTCTTTACAGGTTCAAACTTCTTCTTCTTTGATAATTACTCGTTCTAAATTTGTCTATTGTTGTGCAAAAATTAAGAAAATGATTAGTTATCTAAATAATTATATGTAACATCCTTTACAATAAAATGAGTTTGAGAATTATTATTAAAGTAAAAAAAACTAAATTTTTTCTCTTATCTTTCAATAAATAAAAGAAATGGGTTTGATGAATGATGTAATATAAGAAAACAAATTACTATTTATCTCTTTAAATTTAATAAAATATAATTAGAAAATAAAATTTTTTAAAATTAACAATTTATTTCCGTCATTTAATAAAAATATTATGGGATATAACAATTAGAAAAACTGTAATTTAAATGTATTTATTATTTTTCAGTTACTATCGTTGGTAATAAGCAGCAGCTCTAAATTTTTATAAAAAATTATTAAATTATACAGAAATATTTAAAATAATTCATACAGAAATATTTTAAAAATAAAAAAATTATATGATATATTATATTACAATATTTAAAATTTATATAATATTAAATTAATTAATATTTTATTAAATGATAAGAAAATAATCTAAAAACTGTAATTTATTCGTTATAAAACTAGAGCAAAGTGTTGCTCTTTGATTGGAGGATCTAGATTGAGGAAATTTATGCATTTTCCAAAAGCTGCTGAGAAAAAAAAAATAGAAAAAATTGAAGGTCTCAAAACTACCTTTTTTTCCTAGAGTTGGCAATGGGATAGGATGAGTTATTGTAAGTCGATTATTTTGGAATTGAATCATTTTAAGTTCGAATTATTGCATGTTAGATCATAGCATGTCCTTGCCAGATTCAAATCGAATTGCAAGTCCTACCAATTTTTGTGTCTATAAATTTTTATTCTTTTTACTTATTAAAAAAATAATTAATAAAATACGTCATACAATAAAAACTATGGGAATAAAATTACATAGTTTTAGAGAAAATCAAAATTATAATTTTTTTATTCTTTTGATAATTAAAATAATATATAATAACAAGTCATGTGTTCAAAAGTTCAAAACTATTTAATTTTAAACAAAATTAAAATTATGAATTTATTTTTTTATGCTAATTAAACAAGAAAAATGTAATGTTGGATAAAACTATGTAATTGGAAGAAAAATAAGATTATAAATTTTTATTCTTTTGCTAATTAAAAAAAATAAGTAATAATAAATCATGTGATCAAAAGTTTCTATGTCGTTTTAGATAAAAATATGTACTTTTAAAGAAAAATAAAAGTTAAAAGATGAAACTACAAAATTTTATTTCTCTTTTTTTTTGCTAATTAAAATAATAAAATAAGTCATGTAATCAAAACTATGTAGTTTTGGATAAAACATGTAGTCCTGAAGAAAATAACAAATTTTTTATTCTTTTGCTAATTAAAGTAATAAGTACTAATTAGTCAATTAATCAAAATAAAATATTTTTTTGATAAAATTATATAATTTTAGAGAAAATTAAAAGCTAAAATTTAAATTATAATATTTTTATTATTTTGCTTATTGAATTACTAAGAAATAAGTTATCTGATCCACTAGGTAATTGTTGTTTACATCCATAATGGGAAGTTAAAATGAAGTAGTGGGTGAGTGTAACTTCCTTAGAGTGGGGAGTTACATTTGCAAAATAAAAACCTACTCTTGAAAGAATATCTCAAAGTAACTTCTCCCATTTGACAAATGAATGGATTTTACACTCATACAAAAAATTCTCTCAAACTAGAAAATCAAATTTTATATTCTTTCTTTCTAGATTATTTGAAGAGATAAGTTATCTAAGTTGTGATACTTTAATTTCAATTAATTATATATTAATGTGATTAGAATCTCGATTATGCATATTTATGATTTTGGAAATTAAGTATGACAAATTGGTTCGATTATGCGTTAAATCTATGCTAAATTCCTATAAATGTATCAAAGCCAAAATTGATAGATGCATAAAATTAATTTTTCATTTTTCAATTCATAAGTTTCAAAAACATGATTTTTATACCTATTTTATCTAATTATTACTTCTTATGTTGTTAATTTCAGGGCACAATTTTAATTTCTCTTGGAAACAGGTTATGTAAGATTTAATTCAGTATATTATATGCTTGATTTGGTTGAGTATAGAATTAATTATGAATTTTTAAAAATAGCCATTTGATTTTGTAATTTTGTAAAATATATTCAAAATGTCATGCTTTAAATTTTATTTATCTCCATACGTTGCGAATTTGAAGATGTTTTGAACTTCATTTTAAAGTACAGTTGTTAGTCTTTAATTTGGTATATAGATCCTAATTTTTGATTAAGAATTTAGTGAGATATTGAGTCTCAAAAATTGTTTATCATCTCTGAAAAATTTGTATTCTCAAAATATGAAAATTACCATTTTGTGTCACTACCTATTTCACATAGTTGTGTGTATGAATTGATGAAAATGACCTAACAAATAGCCTTAGGAGACCCATAAACCCCTTATCGGATGAAATCTGATCGCGAGAATCAGGCGGGAAGGTAGTGTGTGGAATACACATGTCACGTAAAGAATTTCAAAAATAATATAGGCACGTGTACTACACGCGCAACATATAGTTTTTTTTTATTTGATTAAAATTTTTTTATTACTTATTTAATTAAAAAAAAAGATATATATATATATATATATATATATATATATATATATTCTTTCAAATAATTAATAATTGGAATTAATTATTTACTTGGTCATAAAATATAATTAATTTTATTTTAATTATATTTTTTATATATTCTTTAATGGTCATAAAATATAATTAATTTTGTTTTAATTGATTAAAACATTTTTTTACAAGACACATAATTGATTAAAATATATTTTTTAATCATTACCGATTAATGTGACTTAAATATTTTTTGTTAATATTTATTTTTCCTTTATCATGGTTATTTTAATTTTAGAATAAAATATTAAATGCCTAATTGATGTTTTCGTAATAGAAATTATGACAAAACTGATAAGATCAATAAACATTACTAGAACCATAAAACACAAATACAAAATAAAAGAGATGATAAAGAAAATTAGAAATGTTGAAAAAGACCCAAATGACAAGACCGATGACTTACAATGTAACATCACACCTTATGCATTTGAGTATAACATATCCCTGTACCAAGTAATCATACATAGCATACTGGAAAGGTAAAATACCCTGTTAACAATAGTAGTAAATTTTTTTTTATATCATATACTATAAAATCAACTAATGACTTTACAAGTCTTATATCCTATAATATCACTCAATGACTTTTCAAGTCAACATTAAAAACCACAATTACGATATATCACATATATTAAAACATATACTTCACATCCGAAGGATTACGGGTTGTTTTCATTTATACATTTCAAAACTAATCTAGAGTGATAATACATATTCAAGCATATAAGTCCAAAATACAGATGACATGTTTTCATGCTTGTGTGGAATGCTAGGAGAGAGAGAGTGATGAGACTCGGCCAGTGACCTGTGCTCCATGTCTTTTATACGCTACTCAAAATGAGCTATCACTTTTCTTTACCTGAAAAATGATGCAAATTGATGAGTTGCGGTTCAGTGAGAATAACCATCCAATGAGCTCTAAAGTACCAAACAACTCATAGTTATAAATCACAATTCCAATATATACCATGTATTCCATTCCATTCATCAGTCAATAACATATAAATATAGATAAAATCAAGTATTCAATAATTGTTATTTACTTATGCTTTTCTTGTACATTTTATTTTGTTGTGACTAGATTAAACAAACATTGCCCCGGGTTTCCATGTGAACATTTGCATTTGCATTTGCATTTTCTAGTTAGCTTGATCATTTGTTTCATTTGCACATTTGTTGGGCCATAGACGTCTTCTTTTGCGTTGCACATTTGTTGGGCCATAGTCATCTTCTTTTGCTTTGCAATGTCGATTAACTAGTCATAACGCCTTTTTAGCCTATATGCATATGCACTTGTATTTAAGCATTCATCAACTATTGCATCTTTATCATATACAACATACATATATTCCCTATATACCTCATATGTCAAGCATATACCTCGTATATACTATACATGTACCATGTATATATATCACATTTGTCAAACATATACCTCAAATATACCACAAGTATACCATTTATATGTACCACAATGTCACAAATTATCCATCATTATATTATCAAGAACCAATCATGACAATCACATGAATCATATAGCAAGCAACATTCATTTGCACTAAAGAATTCAATCGATAATTAGACTCACCGTTCTCCTTTGATTCCGACCCCTAACTTATTATCTATCTGCTCCTTGTGGGTCTCCAATATATTGCGAGCCTAATATGAAAATATAATCGATTAACTCATGATTAGAGAGACTTAATGTGGCTTAAACAAATTAATATGCATTGTTCATGTCAATAGTTAAGATTTTTTCTATGAGGCAGTGTGACATTATGGGACTTTTTAGCCTATAACTTTTTCTATACTTGTCCAATTTATCAAATTCTTGTTTCCAATTAAAAATAACATATAATTGTAGAACATATTAAAATTTCATACCAATTGAATCGTCGTACAATATTTGGTGGAATAGCTAAGTGTGTTCTGTTTTCTGCCTTATTTTCTGCCTTTAGGCAGTTTCAGGGTACCCACTTTGGTTCATCATAACATATAATATATAAGTCATATTTTAATGAAACTTTACAGAAACTTATATGGGTGCATTGGGAACATGTTTCATGTTTAAAACTTTTACCAATTATGTCTCTATGGTATTCTAATTATACCAAACATTTTACTGGTCCAGAATAGAATTGACTTCCAGACCAGTATGACTTCCAAAGGCCATAACTTCGTCTATACATAACCAATGAAGTTGAAATTAGTACCGAAATTTAGATAAGACATATACCTATAAATTTAATATTTTGATCATATACATAATTGTAACATTCAGTGATTTAGACTCGATTGCGCGTGACCGTAGTGGGGTCCACTGGTTCAATCGGAGTCTAAATTTAAACAAAAAAAATGACTAATAATAAGAGAAAATAATTAAGGGTATTATTATTTGGGAATTAAAAAGATTTGGGGTAGAATTAGAAAAAAATAAAACTTTCTATGGACAAAATCGGTATTATGGCAATTGTTTGGGGAAAAAGTGTGAATATGGAGGAAAATGTGGCAAATAAGAAATTTCTTAAAGTTTAAAATTTCATTAAAATTTCATTAAAATTAATTTATATTTTGGACCAATGGATGAAGAGCTTAATGTAGGCATGGAACCACCAAATACTCACCTAAAAAAAAAAAGAGGAATTCTTTATTCTTCCACCCAAAATATCAAAGTCATCATCTTATTCTTTCTTCACTTCTTTGGCCGTCCAACATACTCCCTCCCTAAGCCTCCATTTTCATTCAATCCAAGCTTGAAAAAGAAAGCAAATAAATTAGTTTTGAGAGGCAAAAATCTGATTTTAAGAGTTCTTACCATAAAAGGCACCAAATGAGCAAGAAGGAAGGAAGAAAAAAAAAAGGTAAAGAGAGAAATATTAAGGGGAATTTCGGCCCACCTTGGAGAACTCTTAAGGTGAGTTTATTCTTCTTAAATTTAACATTTTTCCTTCTATTTGAGACCCATGATGATGATAGATGTGATTAGGTTTGGTAGATTGAGCTTATGTTGCAAGATTGGAAGTAGAAAATTAAGTTTGTGTTTAGTTGATGAAGCTGTAATTGGACTTTGAATTGATGATATTTGATGTTAGAAAATTGTTTTATTGCTTAAAAACTAAAGAAAATATGATGTTAATGGATGAATAAGGGGCTGCCATAATTAAAGAAATTAGGGAAAATTGAAATTAATATGAAAACACAACAATTGGTGATAAGGAAAATATGATTTGAGTGTTGAATTGAAGAAAATGAATTGGTAACTAGGATATGGTTTTTGGGCAGCCATGACATATGAAGAAGGAAGTTTAACCTTAATACATTTTAGCTCAATTAAGGTGTAAATCATATTAGGAGCATTAAAATATTATGTAGACATGAAAAACATTGAAATTGGATGTTGGAATTGAGATGTGGTAAAATTGTGTAGGAAAAATAAGTGAACAAGTGAGAGGCCCTCAAGAGAGTGACAAAGGCAAGGAGAAAGCTAGCTAATAAGGGAAGGAAAAGAAGGTTTAAAGGAAGAACCAAGACTGATTAGGTATGTGCTTCATTGATAAAAATTTTGCATGTTGTTAATATGTATGAAATTATATGTTAAGGTTTGTTATGTTTGTGTTTTTGAGATGTTATGTGTTTTGTTGTGACTTTTGATATTATATATGGAAATGAGACCAAATGGTGTGAAATAATTGAGACATATGAATGTATTTGTAATTCTTGAAATTTTAGTATTAAAATGATTGCAAATGATGAATGTGGTTGAAATATGGATTGATGTCAATTGATGGCTCGGGTACAGAATTCCAGGAACAGCTCTGTCTATTTTGATGATAACTTGAGTTATGAAACTCGGTTTTGTATGTTCTTTGTTGGAAATGAAAGCTAAGACACAGGACTTTAATTTTTATTAAGACTATAATATCTAATTATGTCTAGATTTTCCCAGTTAAATGCACGAAGTTTAAACCTAGAATCTGTCCAGAAAAATTCTGGGCAGAAAATTCTGTGATGATGCAGTAGTGAATTAATCATAACTTTTGATATAAAATTGGGATTTACGTGATTTTTGATGCATCTGCAAGCTAAGGCAATAAGCTAAAAATTGTTAGAAGGACAGAACTCCAAATTATAATTATAAATGGGCTAAAAATGAAGCCCAAAACAGGTCCAAATTCTGCCATAGGTATAAAACGTGAAGTGTTGGACTTATGCATGTGGTATGTTAATTATATATAATAATTAATGCAAATATTTACTTTGATGGTAATTATCAATGTTTAGCAGATTATTTATATATGAGATTTTATTGTAATAATAATGGGAATATAGAACAAAAATAAACAAGCATACTTATGATAGTTGAAAATATTGTGAATTAATATAAAAATAGTTAAGCCCAAAAACACCTAGTTTAGAACTAGAATAGGGAATAGTTTGGCATGCCAATCAGGGGAATTTAGGCACTCGGTGCCAAATATGAAAGCCGGTAATGACAATTAATAAATGCGCTCGGCGCAAAATTATTAAGCCGGTAATGGCAATATAACAAAAGCCAGTAATGACATTATTATAAAAGCGTTCGGCGCTACATTATGACAACCCCGTTATTCCTATTAGATAGTTCAGTTATAAGTGTTATGGGCACAAGAAAATAATAATAATACTAATATTGAAGTATGTGATTTTGATAAGTGTTACATGAATTAAATTTGTTACTATTACATGTTGAATGAAATTTATTTGATTTTATAGAAATTTTTATTTTATGGATTATTTATTAAATGGTTAATTAATATGTGAGAAAATATATATGTATGTAAAATTTTTATCATTGAAGCACCACTAAGCTAGTAGTTTAGCGCGGGTGGTTTCCTCTCGCGCAGGTTTAGAAGGGTAGCCGTAGGATATAGTCTGTCAGAAGAAGAAGGGTATCCGGATGGAAGCAGCAAAAAGCTCTGAGTTTTCTTTTTTGGTATATTTTGTTAAAAAACTTTGTAAATTAAAGTATTGTTTTTATTTCATATAATGTGTATTAAATATGTGAGTTACTATGTAAAAGAACATAGTTTGAATTTAAATTAATGTACTTTATAAATAAATAAAAGTTTTAATATTTGGGCTTGTATGAAATATTATTTTATTTTATGCAATATTTTCGGAAAAAAAAAAAATTTACTTCACTTCATTAATTTTATAAAACAGTAAGACGGGTAATACTCACTTACCTTGCTGAACGATAGTAGGGTAAGGGGGTGTGACAATTTTTGGTATCAGAGCCATAGGTTTAGTTGGTTCTTACTTAGTGGGTATGGGAAGATAAATGCATGTTTTAAGCATTTGCATTGTTTTTATGCTGCTATATTCTAATAAGGGACCCTTCTTCTGACAATATAGGTTTTAATGGATTCAGAATCAAGACAAAATCGTCAAGAACAGGAGGGTGATAGTATAGCTGACTCGGCTGCTCATAGACAGTCATCATCAATTAGAGCCTCAGAGCCTAGCGTTATAGCTCCACAACATGCTGAAGAACAGGTTAACGCGGGTCAGGTACCCCTTATGCAACAAATGGCTACTTTGTTACAGCAGATAGCACAAGTTGTGCCGCCACCAGCTCCACCAACTCCACCACCTCCCCCACCTCAACCGAAACCCCAGATTGATAAATTAAGAAAATACGGGGCTACAGATTTTATGGGTAAGAAAGAGGATGACCCAGCAGCAGCAGAATTTTGGTTGGAAAAGACAGAAAGGGTTTTTGAAGAGCTGCAATGTCCAGAGGAGTACAAGGTTAGATATGCAGTATCTCTCCTTCAGGAGCATGCCTATGACTGGTGGAAATTGTTATTAGCAAAACTTCAGACTCCGACCCCTCAGACATGGGATTTCTTTGTGACAGAGTTTAGGAAGAAATACGTGCCAAGAATCTATGTTGATGAGAAAAAGCGAGAATTCCTGAATTTGAGGCAGAGGGGTATGACAGTAGCTGAGTATGAGATGGAGTTCACCAGGTTGAGCAAGTATGCTACTGGGATTATTAGAGATGAAGCTGATAAATGTCGTAGATTTGAAGATGGTCTCAATGAGGAGATTGGGTATTTAGTGGCTTCCCACCAGCATACAGATTTTGCTATGCTAGTGTCCTCTGCTATTAGTGTTGAAAGAAGGAAAAAACTGAAGACAGAAGAGCATTATAAGAAGTCAACAGCTAGTGTGGCCCAGACATCGGGTAGGAAAGGACGAATAGTACCCAGACCATTTCAGTCAAGGGTGGCTAGACAGACATTTTCTGATAGGCGGAGTCAGCAATTTAGACATGTGGCATCATCTGCTAGTTCACCAGCATCATTTTCCAAGAGACCAGCTCCGACTTTGTGTCAGCATTGTGGTAAAGCTCATACAGGAGAGTGTTGGTGGTTAACTGGGGCATGTATGAGATGTGGAGCTACTGACCATATGAAGAAAGATTGTCCCAGACTCGGTACAGGTAGTATGGCACCAGCACAGACTATGACACCGGTACAGAGCCGTGGTAGAGGTCGAAGCCAGTTTAGAGGTGGTCGTACCGGATAGAGTCAGGGGATATCAGAGACAGTTGACAGACCCGGAGGTAGTAGGACCCCAGCTCGGGCATATGTGATGAGGGCTCGTGAAGACCAGGATGCACAAAACGTCATAGTTGGTAAATTATCTTTATTTGATTTTGATTTACATGCTTTGATAGATCCTGGTTCCACGCATTCATACATAAGTACAGCGACACTTAGACAAGGGAACATGATACCTGAGACCTTAGAATATGAGATAATTGTGACCAATCCACTGGGACATAGTGTGAAAGTGAATAAGATTTATAGAAACAGTTCAATAATTATTCAGGGTAGAGAATTTCCAGCAGACTTAATAGAACTACCTTTTCATGAATTTGATGCTATTCTGGGTATGGATTGGTTGACAAAGCATGGAGCTATAGTCGACTGCCGATCTAGAAAAGTTGTACTTAAAATTCCCGGGCAAGATGACACCATCATTCAAGCTGTAGGCCAAACATGTTTGACCAGTGTTATTTCAGCATTAAAAGCTCGAAAATATATTAGGAAGGGATGTGAGGCATATTTGGCCCATGTGATAGATACCAGGAAGGGGAGCCCAGAACTCAAGGACATCCCTACAGTGTGTGAGTTCTCATATGTATTTCCTGAAGATTTGCCGGGGTTACCACCAGATAGGGAGATAGAATTTGCTATTGATGTGATTCCTGGTACAGCCCCGATATCAATTACTCCTTATAGAATGGCACCTGCAGAATTGAGAGAGTTAAAGGTTCAATTGCAGGAATTGCTCGACAAAGGGTTCATAAGGCCCAGTGTGTCACCATGGGGTGCTCCGGTGTTGTTTGTGAAAAAGAAGGATGACACCCTTCGGTTATGTATTGATTACCGACAATTGAACAAGGTGACAATTAAAAATAAATACCCACTACCTAGAATTGATGATTTGTTTGATCAATTGAAGGGAGCAGGAGTATTCTCTAAGATTGATCTCAGATCCGGGTACCACCAACTGAAAATCAAAGAATCAGATGTATCTAAAACAGCCTTCAGAACTCGATATGGCCACTATGAGTTTCTAGTTATGCCATTTGGCTTAACGAATGCACCAGCTGCCTTTATGGATATGATGAACAGAATTTTTAGGCCTTATCTTGATCAGTTTGTGGTAGTTTTTATAGATGATATTTTGGTGTATTCGAGGGACAAGGGAGAACATGACAGGCATCTCAGAATAGTACTGCAGACTTTGAGGGAAAATCAATTGTATGCAAAGCTGTCAAAATGTGAGTTCTGGTTGGAAGAAGTGGGATTCTTAGGGCATATTATTTCAGTTGAAGGAATCCAGGTTGATCCTAACAAAATAGAAGCCATTATAAGTTGGAAGCCACCTCGCAATGTAACAGAAGTCCGAAGTTTCCTTGGATTAGCTGGCCACTATAGAAGGTTTGTGAAGGGATTTTCAAGCATAGCTGCACCAATTACTAAATTGCTCAGAAAAGAAATTAAGTTTGAGTGGACAGATCGGTGCCAGGCAAGCTTTGAGAAACTAAAAGCCATATTAACCGAAGCACCTGTTTTGACCCAACCTACACTAGGGAAAGATTTTGTGATATACAGTGATGCCTCTCATAATGGGCTAGGTTGTGTATTAATGCAAGAGGGTAAAGTAGTTGCTTATGCATCTAGGCAATTGAAGCCTCATGAGCTAAATTACCCTACTCATGATTTGGAGTTGGCAGCAATAGTGTTTGCTTTGAAAATTTGGCGACATTATTTGTATGGCGAGCGGTGCTACATATATACAGATCATAAGAGCCTCAAATATCTGCCTACACAAAAGGAGTTGAACTTAAGGCAAAGACGATGGTTGGAGTTAATCAAGGATTATAATTGTATTATTGACTATCAGCCAGGCAAAGCCAATGTAGTAGCGGATGCCTTAAGTAGAAAAACACTGGCAGGTATAGTTTAAATTTTCCTCAATTATAATATAATATATAGAAAGTAATAATAAAATTGAAAAAAATTAGACTCACAATTTATTTTGGCAGAGTTACGGGTCCAACCTACTTTAAGGCAACAAGTGAGAAAAGCTCAGAAGCAAGATCAAAAATTGATGATAATTGCTGAGGCAGTGAAAAATGGGGAGAGACCTGACTTTAAGGTTGAAGATGATGGAAGCATAAGTTACAGAGGAAGATTGTGCGTGCCAAATGATAGCGGATTAAAGCAAATAATTCTAAAAGAGGCACATAATACAACTTATTCCATGCATCCAGGGAGCAATAAAATGTATCAGAACCTGAAGACTCATTATTGGTGGCCAGGAATGAAGAAGGATATAGTGGAATATACTACAAGATGCTTGACATGCCAACAAGTGAAAGCAGAACACCAGGTACCATCTGGATTATTGCAGCCTATTGCAATTCCAGAATGGAAGTGGGAAAGAATTACAATGGATTTTGTATCTGGGTTGCCTTTGACACAAAAGAAGCATGATGCAGTATGGGTAATTGTTGACAGGCTTACCAAGTCGGCTCACTTTCTGCCAGTTCAGATGGATTATTCATTGAGCCGGTTAGCAGAATTATATGTCAATGAGATAATTTGACTACATGGGGTGCCAGTATCTATTATTTCTGATCGAGACCCACGGTTCACATCAAAATTTTGGAAAAGTCTACAGCAAGCATTGGGGACCCGACTTGCTTTTAGTACAGCATTTCACCCACAAACAGATGGGCAATCCGAACGAGTGATTCAATTGTTGGAAGATATGCTGAGAATTTGCGTAATTAATTTTGAGGGTAGCTGGGATAAACATTTACCATTGATGGAATTTGCATACAACAACGGCTATCAAACTAGTCTCGGCATGGCACCATACGAAGCTTTGTATGGAAGGAGATGTAGGACACCATTATGCTGGACAGAACTTGGTGAAAAGAAATTTATGGGGCCAGAATTAGTGCAACAGACAGAGGAGAAGGTGAAATTAATCAAAGATCGATTAAAAGCTGCAACTGATCGACAAAAATCCTATGCCGATTTGAAGAGGAAGGACATTGAGTATACTGTCGGAGAAAAGGTATTTTTGAAAGTCTCACCTTGGAAAAAAGTACTGCATTTTGGTAAAAAGGGGAAACTGAGTCCTAGATTTATTGGACCATACGAAATACTTGAACGTGTGGGTCCAGTGGCTTACAGGTTGGCCTTACCACCAGAATTGGATAAGATCCACAATGTGTTTCATGTCTCAATGTTAAGAAGATATAGATCGGATCCGACACATGTAATACCTGTGGAATCAATAGAGGTACAACCAGACTTGACTTATGGTGAAGAGCCAGTGAAAATCATAGCTCGAGAAGTCAAAGAACTACGGAACAAGAAGGTACCACTAGTAAAGGTCCTATGGCGCAATCATGAAGTAGAAGAAGCCACCTGGGAGAGTGAAGAAATGATGAGAACTCAACATCCTCAGTTATTCAGCTCCACCTAATCAGGTAAATTTCGAGAACGAAATTTTCTTAAAGGGAAGAGAATTGTAACATTCAGTGATTTAGGCTCGATTGCGCGTGACTGTAGTGGGGTCCACTGGTTCAATCGGAGTCTAAATTTAAACAAAAAAAATGACTAATAATAAGAGAAAATAATTAAGGGTATTATTATTTGGGAATTAAAAAGATTTGGGGTAGAATTAGAAAAAAATAAAACTTTCTATGGACAAAATCAGTATTATGGCAATTGTTTGGGGAAAAAGTGTGAATATGGAGGAAAATGTGGCAAATAAGAAATTTCTTAAAGTTTAAAATTTCATTAAAATTTTATTAAAATTAATTTATATTTTGGACCAATGGATGAAGAACTTAATGTAGGCATGGAACCACCAAATACTCACCTAAAAAAAAAGAGGAATTCTTTATTCTTCCACCCAAAATATCAAAGTCATCATCTTATTCTTTCTTCACCTCTTTGGCCGTCCAACATACTCCCTCCCTAAGCCTCCATTTTCATTCAATCCAAGCTTGAAAAAGAAAGCAAATAAATTAGTTTTGAGAGGCAAAAATCTGATTTTAAGAGTTCTTACCATAAAAGGTACCAAAGGAGCAAGAAGGAAGGAAGAAAAAAAAAAAAGGTAAAGAGAGAAATATTAAGGGGAATTTCGGCCCACCTTGGAGAACTCTTAAGGTGAGTTTATTCTTCTTAAATTTAACATTTTTCCTTCTATTTGAGACCCATGATGATGATAGATGTGATTAGGTTTGGTAGATTGAGCTTATGTTGCAAGATTGGAAGTAGAAAATTAAGTTTGTGTTTAGTTGATGAAGCTGTAATTGGACTTTGAATTGATGATATTTGATGTTAGATAATTGTTTTTTTGCTTAAAAACTAAAGAAAATATGATGTTAATGGATGAATAAGGGGCTGCCATAATTAAAGAAATTAGGGAAAATTGAAATTAATATGAAAACACAACAATTGGTGATAAGGAAAATATGATTTGAGTGTTGAATTGAAGAAAATGAATTGGTAACTAGGATATGGTTTTTGGGCAGCCATGACATATGAAGAAGGAAGTTTAACCTTAGTACATTTTAGCTCAATTAAGGTGTAAATCATATTAGGAGCATTAGAATATTATGTAGACATGAAAAACATTGAAATTGGATGTTGGAATTGAGATGTGGTATAATTGTGTAGGAAAAATAAGTGAACAAGTGAGAGGCCCTCAAGAGGGTGACAAAGGCAAGGAGAAAGCTAGCTAATAAGGGAAGGAAAAGAAGGTTTAAAGGAAGAACCAAGGCTGATTAGGTATGTGCTTCATTGATAAAAATTTTGCATGTTGTTATTATGTATGAAATTATATGTTAAGGTTTGTTATGTTTGTGTTTTTGAGATGTTATGTGTTTTGTTGTGACTTTTGATATTATATATGGAAATGAGACCAAATGGTGTGAAATAATTGAGACATATGAATGTATTTGTAATTCTTGAAATTTTAGTATTAAAATGATTGCAAATGATGAATGTGGTTGAAATATGGATTGATGTCAATTGATGGCTCGGGTACAGAATTCCAGGAACAGCTCTGTCTATTTTGATGATAACTTGAGTTATGAAACTCGGTTTTGTATGTTCTTTGTTGGAAATGAAAGCTAAGACACAGGGCTTTAATTTTTATTTAGACTATAATATCTAATTATATCTAGATTTTCCCAGTTAAATGCACGAAGTTTAAACCTAGAATCTGTCCAGAAAAATTCTGGGCAGAAAATTCTGTGATGATGCAGTAGTGAATTAATCATAAGTTTTGATATAAAAATGGGATTTACGTGATTTTTGATGCATCTGAAAGCTAAGGAAATAAGATAAAAATTGTTAGAAGGCCAGAACTCCAAATTCTAATTATAAATGGGCTAAAAATGAAGCCCAAAAACATGTCCAAATTCTGCCATAGGTATAAAACGTGAAGTGTTGGACTTATGCATGTGGTATGTTAATTATATATAATAGTTAATGCAAATATTTACTTTCATGGTAATTATCAATGTTTAGCAGATTATTTATATATGAGATTTTATTGTAATAATAATGGGAATATAGAACAAAAATAAACAAGCATACTTATGATAGTTGAAAATATTGTGAATTAATATAAAAATAGTTAAGCCCAAAAACACCTAGTCTAGAACTAGAATAGGGAATAGTTTGGCATGCCAATAAGGGGAATTTAGGCACTCAGTGCCAAATATGAAAGCCGGTAATGACAATTAATAAATGCGCTTTGCGCAAAATTATTAAGCTGGTAATGGCAATATAACAAAAGCCAGTAATGACATTATTATAAAAGCGCTCGGCGCTACATTATGGCAACCCCGTTATTCCTATTAGATAGTTCAGTTATAAGTGTTATGGGCACAAGAAAATAATAATAATACTAATATTGAAGTATGTGATTTTGATAAGTGTTACATGAATTAAATTTGTTACTATTACATGTTGAATGAAATTTATTTGATTTTATAGAAATTTTTATTTTATGGATTATTTATTAAATGGTTAATTAATATGTGAGAAAATATATATGTATAGTGTAGCGCGGGTGGTTTCCTCTCGCACAGGTTTAGAAGGGTAGCCGTAGGATATAGTCTGTCAGAAGAAGAAGGGTATCCGGAGGGAAGCAGCAAAAAGCTCTGAGTTTTCTTTTTTGGTATATTTTGTTAAAAAACTTTGTAAATTAAAGTATTGTTTTTATTTCATATAATATGTATTAAATATGTGAGTTACTATGTAAAAGAACATAGTTTGAATTTAAATTAATGTACTTTATAAATAAATAAAAGTTTTAATATTTGGGCTTGTATGAAATATTATTTTATTTTATGCAATATTTTCGGAAAAAAAAATTTACTTCACTTCGTTAATTTTATAAAACAGTAAGACGGGTAATACTCACTTACCTTGCTGAACGATAGTAGGGTAAGGGGGGTGTGACAATAATCTAGCTCTAACAAGCTCACATTAGCCAAACAGATTACTGTATCTGCCCAGGGCACTCAATAGGAAGTTCAAACCATGGAACAGTTATGGTTCCATTCACCATAACTCACAATTTACAAGGTCTATGAACCTGAAATTTGGTAAAAAGATACAAAACATATATATCTACAACTTTTATGTTTTGAGTGACTTCAAATAAGGGCTTTAATATATTCGAAATCAAACCACACAGTAGCTAACTTGGTTAGGGTTTACACCCTGACCAGTTTCAGTACAAAGAGCATATCTCTCCCTATACATAACATCTAGCAAAAATTTTTACATATCCATAAAGCTAAGATATAAAGGAATAACGTTTGTGTTTTACACATTTCCAGAATCAATTTCTAATAACATCAAAATCGGAGTGCAATTCAGTGCCTAATATTGAACCTAGCAACTCAAATCAACCTTATAGCAATAAGAATTGATTACTTACCAAGAAAAAACTTGCAAGGGATAAATTTGCCTCAAAAATCAAGTGAAACAAGGAAGAATTTTTGGCTGGATTGGAGGAAATTGAAGAAGAAGTCAGGCTGGAGAAGAAGGCAGAAATGGGAAGATAAAGCTAACTTTTGGTTTTTGTCTTTTTATCTTTTTCTCATCTATTTTCTCATCTCTTTTCTCCTTTCTCTTCTCATTTCTCTTCTCTTCTCTTCTATTTCTCTTTTATGTCATTTTCATTTTATTTTGTCTATATTATTATTATTATTTACATAGATTTATAATTCCACTAATTCACACAATGATACAACTTAATCATTTGACCCGATTTAACTAAATTAGTAATGTAAATGTTCACTAATCTTAATCTAATCATTTTGCTTACTTTAATTTAGTCACCTTATTCAATTCATTTCTAATACTTTGTTATCCTTATTTAGGTTATAATTACACATGTGCGATTCGATACAAGTGTCAAATACTAGGACACGTAGCTAGTGCGTGTCATAAACTTGTTCCTACGAAAATACGTATGAAATGCACGTGTTCAATTGAATTGTATGCAAGATGCTTATGTTCGATAAAATGCATGTGGGGAAGGTCAAGGATATTACATACAATGTCTTGTGAACCATATTATTAAAACCAATGATCTCATTCAGTCGATACTATGAGATGGGAGGGGGGGTTTGTTAACCTATTATGAGAAATATGAGACACTGAAATCTAGCCTTAAGTCCATAAATGAACAAAGGATTCTTGATTCAATGTGGAATAGTTATAAGCATAAAGGGTCATACAGAAAAACTCGTCAAGAAATTTGTACATGCATATATGAATTGGATTATGAAGAAAACATTTAGCGCATCATATGGTATGTCCATTTGCAAGGGCAATCAGAAAAAATATTAAAATCCTATGATACCCAGAGTCAATAATATATTGTCTTTAAAACACAAAGAAAAGTTATATGAGTCTATCCCTATCCATAGGATGAGACTATCTTAAATTTTATTTTTGTATGATTAATTCTAATCCAAGTGTAATGATGGTACATGGATTGTGATTGTAAATATTTGTGTTTACTAATTCAATGAAATTAATGCAATTAATTGTTGCATAATTTGTTTAGTATGAAATTATATTAATTGAATTGTGAAACTTGTTAAAATTTGAATTTATTCAATACAAATTAATTAAAGTTTTAGTAAATTTAAACTGTGAATAATTAATTATAAGGTAATTAGTCGAACATGGAAATTTTAGACGATGATTGGGAATATAGTGAACTTTCGAATCAAAGCCTGTGCAAGATTAACACTTTTATAATTAATTGAAATTCACATATGTTCTAGGAATTGATTATCATGTATATATATCTTTCAGTAGTATTAAGAATGACATCTACTGCTAAGAATATTGTAGCTAAACTCAATAAGAGTGAAAAATTGAATGACGACAATTATGAGATTTGGAGTATGAAAATCCAATATATGCTAAAAGAGTAAGAGACTCTTGAGGCTCTGAATATGTCCATAATTGAACCTGAGTAAGGCAATGCAACCTAACATAGGAGGGATCGTGATGCCTATAAGGTCTAGAAGAAGAAAAAATTCACTGCTCACATTACATTGCTAAGCAGTATGGATGATGACATCATTAGGGAATTCCAAAAGTATGAGATAACAAAGGACATATGGTTTGCTCTCTCTGAAAGCTTTGGCAGTACATCTGTAACCAAACTGAGATCACTTATTATCAAGTTTGACACTTATAAGAACCGTTCTGAACATACAATGAAGAAACATTTAAGACATATGTTAAACACGATAAGTGAGCTTAAAGATACAGGTCATATCCTTACTAATGAACAACAAGTTCAGGTTATGGTCCATTTATTTTCTTATAACTAGGAACACATAAAAATGCATCTGATCCACAATGCAAATATCAAGACTTTGGAGGATGATATTTGCCACTTAGAGTTTGAGGAGGATCGCCCCATGGCTAACAAGTCTAGTACTAATATGCATATGGCTGGCTTTAACTCTTAAAGTGGAAAGGGATGCAAACAAAAGTTTTACTGTGGGAACTAGAAAAAGGAAAGTAAGGACAATGCTCAAGCTAAGAAGAAACAAAAGTTCAACCATCATGGAAATGGAAAATGTTTCTTCAAGAAGAAGAAATGCGTAGCCAAGCTTAAGTGCTATAACTATGGCAAGAAAAGGCATTTTGCATGTGACTGTAAAAAGTCCTAGAAGGTAAATGACCTTTGTGCATTTGGGAATAAAACTAATGTTCTAAGTTCTATTTTTCTAAGTGAATATAATCCTTTATGGACTATAGACTCAGGAGCAACATACCATATAGCGAAAGACAAAAATGCCTTTGTTGAATTTTGACGAATTCCAAGTGAAACAAAATGGATATATGTGGGAAATAACTCCAAAGCTGAGGTAATAAGTATTGGCACTTGCAAGTTAGTCATGCATGGTGACCAAACCTTATTCCTACATAATGTATTATTTGCTCTCAAAATTTATCAGAATTTAGTATCAGTATTGGTTTTACTTAAGTTAAGACTTTGAATTACATTTTCATAGACATGGTGTTGATTTATTTTTAAGACAAAACTACTATAGTTGATGTTATTTTCTAGATGATTTTATTGCTCTTAATGTTGAACACAATGCTAGTAATGTATATTTTTCATATTTTACATTTACTATTAGTTATGAAAATGGTGTGGATGTTTGGCATGCTAGACTTAGTCATATTAGCCAACAACGTATGAACCAATTAACCAAAGAAGACTTATTGGGCAATTTAGACAAAGTTGATTTGCCAACTTGTAAGCATTATCTAACTGGAAAAATAACATGAAAACCATTTGGAAAAGGAACTAAAGTTGAAATTTCATTGCAATTAATTCATTCAGACATCTGTGGTCTAATGAATGTTAAAGCTAGATATAAGACAAGTTATTTTATCACATTTACAAATGGTTACACTCGATATGGTTATGTCTATTTGATTTCTCACAAATCTCAAACATGAGATTTCTTTATAAAATACATGAATTTAGTTAATAATCAATTAGATAAGACAATTAAAATGTTGAGAACCGACCAAGGTCAAGAATATCTTTTTGATGAGTTCAAATATTTATGTGATGAAAAGGGAATAGTACATTAATTGACTATCCCATATACCTTGCAAAAAAATAGTGTTGCGAAAAGACAAAATAGGACTCTTCTTGAAATGGTTAGGTCAATGATGGCACAAACTCATTTGCCTATAATCTATTGGGGTGATGAATTATCAACAACCATATTTATACTTAACTGTGTGCCCTTAAAGTCTATTATGACCACTCTATATGAGTTATAGATGGGTAAAAAAATTGACCCAAGTATTTTAAAACCTTAGAGATGTGCAACTTATATACTCAATTTCTCTCATAAATATGGAAAATTGGATTTGAGAGGAAGAAAAGGTATCTTTATAAGATACTCAGAACAATCAAAAGGGTTTGTTTTTATAGGTGAACAAGATGGTAACATTGCTGAGTTTGAATTGCAAGATGTCACATTTCTAGAAAAATAATTTTCCTAAACAGCAGATATACAAACACCTATCACTATATGAAACCTATGACCAGACTATTTTCGTTACACAAGAGTTGAATCCATTTTATTTGAGTGGGAGTGATTTGAGAAATGATGAATCTCAAATTCGATGGACAAATCGTAAACCAATTCCTCATCATCGTTTTGAGATTGAATGGTAAGCTGTCATTTTTAATCCACAAGATGAGAAAAAGACAAGAAATGTAAATGAGGCTTTTAAATGCAATACTAAGGAAAAATGGATGAAATCAATGAATGAAAGAAATGGAGTCCATGAAAACAAATTATGTATGGAAATTAGTTGACCCACCCAAAAAGGTGCAAATTAATTGGAAGTAAATGGATTCTTAAAATTAAGTATAAGGCTAATGGCACTTGTTAAACCGTGAGGGGTATTTCCGTTATTTTGATGATAACAAATAAAATAGCAATACTGTATTTAACATACTTGTTTTCTAAGTTTATTAAATAGGGTATGAAATAAAATAGCAAGAATGGAAAATGGAAGAATAATCCTTGAAAGACAAAATTAAAGAAGTAGCATGTTCACGGCCATGACCCTATGTGTCACGCTCGTGAAAGAGCTAACCGTCACCAAAACCAATATTTGAAGTTCACGGCCATGAAGGAAGAACAAACTGTGAAATGTACATTTAAGTCACGCCCGTGAATTAAAATGTCACGCCCGTGAATGTTCATGGCATTTTCATCTAGAGAGTTTCATGACCAAAGTCACCACTTGGATCACGGCTGGGAAGTTTGTCACGCCCGTGACCCAATGTTTCAAAACATCCAGAGAGTTTCACGACCAAGGTCACCACTTCAGTCACGGCTTGGAAAGAAATGTCATGCCCGTGACAAACATAGTCACGCCCGTGAAGGATGAAAGAGAAAAATGTTAGGCGCGATTATTTAGTTGGTACAGCGGCTAGTTTCATATTAAATGCATCCTAACGGCTATAATCAGCCAAGGGAGTATAAATGGAAGTCATTTATGCATTCAGTACAAGAGGATAGCAAATACTTTGAATCAAAATCTTATTACAAGCTATTTGTACATTCAATACTTTGAGAACCAATACCTATTCTCTGTAAAAATCTTTTTTCTCTTCATTTATTGAGCAATAAAGATTTATGAGTGTTTCTCTTTATAATCATTTATTACTCAAGTGAGTTTTGGCTATTTCTAGGTTAAGAGTAGAACACTTGTAAGGGTTAGTTATGTGAGCCTTTAAAACACAAAGTAAAGGTTATTTGTGTGAGCCTATAAAAAACACAAAGTAAAGGTTGTTTATGTGAGCCTGTAAAACACAAGATAAAAGGTTGTTTGTGTGAGCCTGTTAAACACAAGGAATTGGTTATTGTGTGAGCCATTAAAACACATGGGATTTCTGGGTTAGGTGTGAGCCATTGTGAGAAACATCATAGTTGGGAGTGAGCTGGTAAAACTCCATTGTAACACTTAGTGTGTTAGTGAAACTCCCAATTGCGATTGGGGAGAGGGGTAGGGTTTGTTAACACCCGAACCTCTATAAAAATTCTTGTGTCAAATTTCTCTATCCCTTCTAAAATTAATTTTTATTTCCGCACTTTAAAGTTTAATTTTTGAAACTCCAATTCAACCCCCCTTCTTGGCTTAATATATGGGCAACAATTGGTATCAGAGCTTTGTCTAGCATCGAAGCCTAAAAAAGCGCTAGTAAAGATTAAGATATGGCCAGTGAAGGATTCCAAAGTCTCTAACCTTACTTTGATGGAGCAAATTGTGCCCATTGGAAGTTTTGGATGGAGACATACCTAGATAGTGAAGGAATTGAAGTCTGGGATAGTGTACAAAAAGAATGGATTGCACCAACCAGAAGAGGAGCTGATGGTGAAGAAGAAATCATATGAAGAGATGATTGGACAGAACCTCAAGGAAGAGCAAATTTCAAAAATAAGAAGGCAATGACAATCTTATCAAGCTCATTATCTATTGAAGAATGTGGAAGAATACAACACTGCCCAATAGCATACAGCATGTGGAAGACATTGGAATATTATCATAAAGGAACTAAGCAAGTCAAATCCAAGAAGATTCAACTTTTGACCTCAGAATATGAGCTCTTCAAGATGAAATCCAATGAGTCAATCACTTACATGACCAACCGCCTTCTTGCCATTATAAATGGAATGAGGAAACTTGGAAGCATATGAGTTTAGAAGATGTAAACAAAAAAATTTTGAGAAGTCTTCCTCTTAAAGATTATGGCTTAAGAGTTGCTGGCATAAAAGAAGCAAATGAAGACTTGAGCATCATGAATACTGATGTGCTAATTGGCAAACTTCTCACACATGAAATGATAGTGAAAAGAGATAGAGAGCTTGAAGTAGAGCCAGAGAAAAGAAAACCCTTAGCATTCAAAGCCTCTACTTCAAAATCTCAAGACGAAAGTGAAGATGATGAAGAAATGAGTGATGATGAAAATGAGGACATTGCTATGCTTTCTAGAAGACTAAAAAGAATCATTGAGAAGAAAATGAGCAACTCCAAAAAATTCAGGCAAGAAATCTCAAACAAACTTCTAATGATGCACAAAGAAGTAAGGAAGAGGTGAAGTGCTATGAGTGTAGAAAGAAAGGACATATTAAACCAGAATGTTCAAGGCTCAAAAAGCATAAGAGAAAATACCAAAGAGACAATGGGGAGAAAGGTCACAAATCCACATGGGATGACGAAAGCTCTTCAAGTGAAAAAGTTGATAATGAAAGCGAAGAGGTCAACCTATGCTTCATGGCTATTGAGGATCACATCTCAAATAAGGTAAGATCACTACACTCATACTCTTTGAACAATGAAAGTAGTGATAATGATGATGATAGTGATGATGATGATGATGAGCAAAGCCTAATAGAAGAATTAAATCTAGAATTAGAGGAATATAGAAGTAAATTTAGTACTTATAGAAATAACATCTCTAATTTAAAAAATAAAATATATGTTTTAGAAAAGGAAAACATGAAGCTTAAATTATCTAATGAATCTCTTCAAAAGTCATTAGATGAATATTCATCAAGACCATCAACTGCTTCTTTGCTTAAAGAAAATAACATTTTGAAAAATGAAGTTGAGGAACTTAGAAATTCCATTTCTAAATTTCACAAAGGTAAAGAGAGTTTAGATACTCTCATTGTATCTCAAAGATCACCCTTAATTAGATATGGTCTAAGATTTAAGGACACATCATCATCTTCTCACAAAACTATCTTTGTTAAGTCTAGTGAACCTCACATCTCCACACTTATTGGAACAACAGTAAGGAATAAGCATATTAAACCTTCTATACATAAAAAGAATAATTATGCCTTTATATATAAGAAGCATGCATCTAGAAAAACATCAATTAATCATGACTGTGCATGTCATTATTCTCAAAATAAGTTTGATAGAAATATAGTATTCAAAAATCTTGTAAGACCAATAAACAAGTTTAGACCAAAACAATGTAATTATTGTATGAAAATGGGTCACATAAATAAACATTGTTGGATAAGGAAGGCTCATTGGGAACCTTCATGTGCTAACCCCCAAGGACCCAAGCTCATTTGGGTACTTAAAAATCATACTTGAACTGTGATTCTATAGGTATGCCTCAAGTCCACAATAAACAAAAATGCTTGGCTAGTAGGTAGTGGATGCTCAAGGCATATGACAGAAGATAAAAAAACTCTTCAAAGAAATCAAAAGTATTGATGGAGGTAAATTTACCTTTGGAAACAATGCTAAGGGTAAGGTAATTGGCATTGGATCTATTGGTATTAATGGTACTACTCTTATTAAAGATGTCTTATTTGTTGATGGCTTGAAACATAACTTGTTAAGTGTTAGTCAATTACGTGATAAAGGAAACAAAGTAATCTTTACTTCCAATGAATGTCTTGTGATCTCTATCGATAGTCAAGAGATATTTAAAGGAAATAGAGATGTCAATACATATGTAATTAATTTACATTAATTGTCTGACCATTCCTATAAGTGTCTTGTAACCACTAGTGATGAATCTTGGCTATGGCATAGAAGGCTTGGTCATGCTAACATGGACTTAATACAAAGCCTCAGCACATGAGAACTGGTAAAAGGTCTACCAAGAGTCAAATTTGAAAAAGGCAAGACATATGAACCTTGCCAAAGAGGAAAGCAACACAAATCATCATTCAAAGCTAAAAACATAGTAAGTACCTCAAAAAAATAGTAAGTACCTCAAAATGAAAAAGGGTACTGTATTTCAAAGATAAGAAGTGATCATGGAAAATAATTTGAAAATGAAAACATTGAAAGCTTTTGTCTTGAACATGACATTTCACAAAATTTCTCATCTCCTTGGACACCTCAACAAAATGGGGTAGTTGAAAGGAAAAATCGAACTTTAATTGAAATGACTAGAACAATGCTCAATGAATTTGATTTACCAACTTACTTTTGGGCAGAAGCCACAAACACTGCATGTTATATTTCAAATCGAGTTTTCAAAAGACCTATTTTAAACAAAACCTCATTTGAGCTATGGAATGGAAGAAAGCCCTTGATATCGTACTTTAGAGTATTTGGATGCAAGTGCTTCATATTGAGTACCAAGGACAACCTTGGAAAATTTGCTTCTAAATCTGATGAAGGTATCTTTTTAGGATGCTCTACAAATAGCAAAACATATAGAGTATTTAACAAAAGATCATTAACTGTTGAAGAATCTATGCATGTTGTTTTTAATGAATCTAGTAGACTTGATCTTGTGAAAGGTAGTGTTCTTGATGATGTTGTAGGAAACATAGAAAGACTTGATCTTGAAAATGGAAAAGAAGAAAATGATAAAAAAGATTCACATCAAAATGATTCTCTACCTCAAACTCAAGAAGAAAACGAACAAGAACTCCCAAAAGAATGGAGAATGACGAAAGATCATCCAAAAGAGCAAATCATTGGTGAACTCTCAAGGGAAGTAAGTACTAGATCTCATTTCAAACATTTAGTCACTGACATTGCTTTTATTTCTCAAATTGAGCCTAAAAATGTTGATGAGGCTCTTAATGATTAAAGTTGGGTAATTTCCATGCAAGAGGAACTCAACCAATTTGAGAGAAGTAAGGTATGGACCTTAGTACCTAGACCCAGAGATCATCAAATTATAGGTAGCAAATGGGTATTTAGAAACAAACTAGATGAACAAGGTTCAATAACTAGGAATAAGGCTAGATTAGTTGCAAAAGGATATAACCAGGAAGAAGGTATAGATTATGATGAAACATATGCACCTATAGCTAGATTAGAAGCCATAAGAATACTCTTAGCATATGCATGTCACATGAACTTCAAACTCTTTCAAATGGATGTGAAAAGTGCATTTCTAAATGGTTATATAGAAGAAGAAGTATATGTAGAACAGCCACCAGGCTTTGAAAGTTATGATTTGCCAAATCATGTTTTTAAACTTTCAAAAGCTTTATATGTTTTGAAACAAGCCCCAAGAGCTTGGTATGAAAGACTAAGTTCTTTTCTATTAGAAAATAGCTTTACAAAGGGAAATGTTGACACCACATTATTCATTAAAAAGCATAAGCATGATATACTAATTGTTCAAATTTATGTTGATGATATAATATTTGGTTCTACTAATGAGTTGCTTTGTCAAGAATTTGCTAAGTGTATGACTAGGGAATTTGAAATGAGCATGATGGGAGAGCTTAAGTATTTCCTTGGTCTACAAATAAAGCAAAGCAATGAGGGCATATTCATCAACCAATCCAAATATGCCAAAGATTTAATTAACAAATTTGGTATGAAATTATGCAAGAATGCCAAGACTCCTATGAGTACATCAACAAAATTGGACAAGGATGAAAAAGGTAAGAGCATTAATGAAAAACTTTATAGAGGTATGATCAGATCACTTTTATATCTTACTGCTTCTAGACCCGATATAATGTATAGTGTGTGCTTGTGTGCACGATTTCAATCATGTCCTAAAGAATTTCATTTAAATGCAATAAAAAGGATTCTAAGATATTTACATGGATCATTGCATCTAGGTTTATGGTATCCTAGAAATTCATCCTTTTATATTATAGGATATTCAGATGCAGACTATGCTGATAGAGTTTTAGATAGAAAAAGCACTTCAAGTACTTGTCACTTTATTGGAGAGTGCTTAGTTTTTTGGTTTAGCAAGAAACAAGTTTCAGTTGCTCTTTCAACTGCTGAAGCAGAGTATGTAGCAGATGGATGTTGTTGTACTCAAATTCTTTGGATGAAACAATAGCTTAAGGATTATGGTCATGATATGAACCATATACCTATTAAATGTGACAATACAAATGTTATAAATCTTTCAAAAAATCTCTTTCAACATTCTAGAAGTAAGCATATTGACATTAGACACCACTTTATTAGAGATCATGTTCAATATGAAGATGTTGCATTGGAATTTATAAGCACAGAAAATCAATTGGCAGATATTTTTACTAAATCTCTAAATGAGGAAAGATTTAATTTCATTAGGAGAGAACTTGGTATGATTGATGGATTAACCTTATGATTGCTAAATTATGAAATCTTAAGTGATAATCTTAATTTTGTATCATATCACTAGATATAATGTAGTAAATTTGTTGAAAATTTTATGTTATAAGGGATAGAATCTTCATTGAAAAAATATAGTCATGTTTTAGAACTTAATTTTATTTGATGAAAATTTTAGGGAAGTCACGTCCGTGACTTAAATAGCCAAAGTGTCGTTCACGACTTGATTCACGATATGGTTCACGACTTCAAGTAGTGAACCTTATTTTCACGACTTCATTCACTCCCATGAAAAGTCTGGTTCACGCCCGTGACGCATTTTCATGCCCGTGAACATTTTTACCCCAAAACACACAGAGGCGTTCACGCTTTGATTCACGGGCATAAGTAGTGAAATTCAACATTTCACGCCCGTGACTATTGTTTCACCCCCATGACAGTTCATCATTCACGCTCGTAATATTCAAAGGTTACAACTGTGAACATATCCATGCCTTTATTCACGGGTAGAACACTCCTTCAGCAAACCGTGAACACGATCATTCACGCCTGTGAACACATAATTCACGCCCGTGAATGCATCGGGCATATAAGAGAACAGCCGGTTATTTTTCACATTTCAACCTTTCAACTCCTAGAAACCGCTCTCATTTACACACATTCAATGAGATATTGAAGATTCTGGCCCCCAAGTCACAAACTTTTCCTATAAATACCATCAAAAGTTCATTCCTTCATCAAAAATCATACATCTTTAGGGTTTCCTTAAAATTTTTATGTCAAATATTTTACCAAGCTTCATAAAGTTCACTTCTTCAATTCAAATGGAGACTGCCTCATCAAAAGGAAAAAGAAAGAAGTCTCATGCTCCTAGGAGGTATGCAGATTACCTCATGAACATAATTTCAGAGCAATGCCATCCCCGGTACCCCACATTGAAGAAAAGGCCTCTTCTTTCATCGAGGTCCTTTGAATGGTAAACTGTCCGAACTCTCGGATTAGAAATGACAATGACAAAGCAACTCCAGGCCTGTCACTTGAAAGAATTTGTGGAAATTCACCAGCCCACATTGAGAGAGCCAACACTGGAATTCCTTAGCACTTTACAAGTATCTCCTACTGGAGTGGTGAAATTCCAACTCTACGACAATCCAAACACCCTAAATGCCACTAAATCCGGGGAATTATTCAACTTACCATCAGATGGCATACTCAATGACAGCGAAGTAGAATTCTCCGCCACTCGAGCTTGGACCCATTTTGGCTTAGATTGCAGCTGGGATGTTAAGAAGACAAAGAGTACTCATCTCCTGTCCCCAGTGCACAAATATTTACATAGGTTCCTGACCTATAGCATATTCGCTCGGGGAGACAGCAATGGGACCATTCAAAAATCGGAGCTCTTCCTTTTCGAAATGGCTAGAAGAGGACTCACGATGGTGCTATCTAGATGGTTTGCAAACCATCTTCTATCCATTGCCACCAAACCCACAGGAGATATACTCATTGGTGGTTATGTCACCCATATAGCCTTGAAGCTTGGCTATTTGAAGCTGGATGAGCATCACTTCAATCTCATCCCAGGGCATCCTCGAGATCGATTGGATGTCGAGTCCTTTATCAAGATGGGAGCAGCTGTCAGAATTGTTCATGAGAACAATATTTTCTACCGCTTCACAGACACTGCTGGGGAGATAATCTGGGAAGACAATGATACGGAAGACTTCAAATCAGGCCTCCAAGGGATCCAGTAGAAGAAAAGGGATCGGGTTGAGGAAGCACCTCCAGTGGCTGAGCAGGACATCGGTCAATCCTCGGCTTCCACACCAAATTTGGCGCAGCAAGTGGTTGACCTCTTGGCACCATGATTCGAGCAGCTGTAGGCTTCGATGGACGAGAGGTTGGAAAACCTCAAAAACTTTATGGAGTCACGGATGGACAGCCTTGAGGCAGAGGTTGCTAGACTTCGAGATAGGATGTCCGGCTAAATGATTAGGCTAGGTGTTAGGCTAGATGGTAGCCTAAATTTGCATATTTGCTTATTTATTTTCTTTGTTTTTTTGTTGTTTTGTTTGTTAGATTTCCTTTCTGACTCTTATTTCCTTTGGTGTGTATTTCTTTTTTTAACAATAAAATATATTTGCTTTGTTTATCTTTGGTATCTTTATATTCTTTTTGATTGATGACAAAAGAGGGAGAACCTAGCAATATATCAAATGAATTTTTTTAATAAAAAATAAGAACCTAAAAATACATTGACATTGAGTTAGGTTAGGAGAAATTAGAAATACTCAAACTTTGAATCAAAATTAATATGCAAGTATGAAATTGAGCTTTATACACATTAGATATATCTTAAGTATAATTTGCATATACCTTAATGCAAATTACATAAATGAATATGCCATGATATACTCTAAATATACCTTACATATACTTCATGCCTTAAAAAGAATTTTGGTATATATTAGATATACTTTGCATATAACTTTCATATACTTAAAAATCATAAAGTTTATTTCAATGCTACATCATTCTTTACAATTCTTGCATTTTATCAATTTTTTATCCTAAGTATCTTTTGAGGGGGAGACTTCTCAAAAGTACATATTGCTAGATTATTTGTCACCATCAAAAAAGGGGAGATTGTTAAATCTTGAGGGGTATTTTCGTCATTTTTATGATAACAAATAAAATAACAATATTGTATTTAACATACTTGTTTTCTAAGTTTATTAAATAAAGTATGGAATAAAATAGCAAGAATGGAAAATGGAAGAATAATCCTTGAAAGACAAAATTAAGGAAGTAGCATGTTCATGCCCATGACCCTATGTGTCACGCCTGTGAAAGAGCTAACCGTCACCAAAACCAACGTTTGAAGTTCACGACCATGAAGGAAGAACAAACCGTGAAATGTATATTTAAGTCACGCCCATGAATTAAAATGTCACGCCCGTGAATGTTTATGGCATTTTCATCCAGAGAACTTCACGACCAAAGTCACCACTTGGATCACTACTGGGAAGTTTGTCACGCCCGTGAAGATGTATGTCACGCCCGTGACCCAATGTTTCAAAATATTCTAGAGAGCTTCATGACCAAGGTCACCACTTCAGTCACGGCTTAGAAAGAAATGTCATGCCCGTGACAAACATAGTCACTCCAGTGAAGGATAAAAGAGAAAAATGTCAGGCGCGATTATTTGGTTGGTACAACGGCTAGTTTCATATTAAATGCACCCTAACGGCTATAATCAGCCAATGAAGTATAAATGGAAGTCATTTATGCATTAAGTACAAGAGGATAACAAATACTTTGAATCAAAATCTCATTACAAGCTATTTGTACATTCAATACTTTGAGAACCAATACCTATTCTCTGTAAAAATCTTTTTGCTCTTCATTTATTGAGCAATAAAGATTTGTGAGTGTTTCTCTCTGTAATCATTTATTACTCAAGTGAGTTTTAGGTATTTCTGGGTTAAGAGTAGAACACTTGTAAGGGTTAGTTGTGTGAGCCTTTAAAACACAAAGTAAAGGTTATTTGTGTGAGCCTATAAAAAATACAAAGTAAAGGTTATTTGTATGAGCCTGTAAAATACAAGATAAAAGGTTGTTTGTGTGAGCCTGTAAAACACAAGGAATTGGTTATTGTGTGAGCCATCAAAATACAAGTGATTTTTGGGTTAGGTGTGAGCCATTGTGAGAAACACCATAGTTGGGAGTGAGCTTGTAAAACTCCATTGTAACACTTAGTGTGTTAGTGAAACTCCCAATTACGATTGGGGAGAGAAGTAGGGTTTGTTAACACCCGAACCTCTATAAAAATTCTTGTGTCAAATTTCTCTATCCCTTCTAAAATTAATTTTTATTTCCGCACTTTAAAGTTTAATTTTTGAAACTCCAATTCAACCTCCCTTCTTGGCTTAATATCTTGGCAACAACACTATCGAAAGATATAAAGCTCGTTTAGTTGTGTGGGGTATACACAATAGAAAAGAATATATTATGAAAAAACGTTTTCACCTATTGTAAAGTTTACATCAATATACTTAATTTTAACTATTGTATCATGTATAGACCTAAAATTATATGAAATGGATGTGAATACTGCTTTTCTCAATAGAGAATTAGACGAAAAAATTTATATAGAATAACCAGAAAGTTTCATTGTAAAAGGCCAAGAACATAAAGTATGTAAACTTTTAAAGTCAGTCTATGGTCTTAAATAGTATTCAAGATAATGGTACATTTGATTTCATAATGCAATTATGTTTTATGATTTTGAAATGATTGAAGAAAAACATTGTGTTTATATATAGAGGTCCAAAGATAAGTTTGTGATCTTATCTTTATATGTTAATGACATACTGATAACTGAAAATAATATGGAGTATGTAACACAAATTAAGGAATGGTTGTCATCCAACTTTGAAATAAAAGATATGGGTAAAGCTGCATTTATCTTTGGAGTTAAGATTTCAAGGGATCGGTTAAGAAATTTGTTGTCTCTTTCACAGGAATCATACATAAAGAAATTTCTCGAGCAATTTCATATGCAGAATTGTAAACCCATTGATACTCCAATTACAAAAGGTGAAATCCTAAGCCAAATGATGTGTTCTAGAACCTCCGAAGAAAATGAGCAAGTGAGAAATGTTTCTTATTCTAGTGCGGTTGAAAGTCTAATGTATGTTATGATGTGTACTAGTTTCGATATTTGTTTTGCTATAGGAATAACAAACATATATTAATCCAACCCAGGACAAGCGCATTAGAGAGCAGTAAAAAGGATACTTAGGTATCTAAAAGGAATAGATGATTATTCATTGTGTTATCACGGAGAGATCTGCATTTGAAAGACTATACTAATGCTGATTGGGGAAAAGATTTAGATGAGAGAAAATTTACCTCTGGATTTACATTCTTACAAAATCAATCTTATATAACTCTATGAATAATGGAAGCTAAATTTATAGCTTTCTCAGTTGCTGTGCAAGAAGTTGTTTGGTTTAAAAGGTTTTTGGAACACTTAACAATGAGGAGAAATGTTATAGAACATGTACTTATAAATTGTGATAGTCATCCTGCAATAGCATACACAAAAGACTCTAAGTTCCATGCCAAGACTAAACATATTGACATTAAGTATAAATTTGTGAAAGACATGGTTGCATAAAAAGAAGTGGACATGAGGTACATAACATCACAAAGAGATGGTTGCAAATCCCTTTACAATGCATATACTTAAAGATGCGTACTTTAGGCATGTTAAATAACTAGGCTTGCATAGACATTAAATATACTTATAATTTTTTTTCTCAAGAATGTTTACATTATATATATATATATATATATATATATATATATATATATTTTCCTTAGATGATAATGAATTTCCATTATGATTCAATTCCTAGATATATTTTTTGTAAAACATACATAAAAATATATGTTGAGTGCATATTTGAGTACATAAGAATGACAGGTAAATATGAAATTGGTCTTCTCACATAACTTTTTATTACTTTTGTGTAAATAAAGATGAGATAAATTTTAAACTTTATTATCTAGGTGATAATCAAGAGCCAAAGGTTAAATGAAAATTCATTCTATATGAAATGAAACAAATGATTAATAAAATATTTTAACATTAAGTGGATATTAAAACATATCACTTTATCTGTCTTAATGTCATATCAGAGTTCTGAAAGAATTGATGAATTGAGTATATGTGAACTCATAGTTGGACATTGAGTGTGTCTAACTATGATCTGTATGGTATTATATAACATGAAGATATACGGTCCAATGGAAAATGAGTCAATACCGTAATATGTGATTCATACCACATTTGCATAATTCAACCAAATAGGATAATAAAGTTTATGTTATAATTTTATTTAGTGTGAGACTCTCGAGTTTATATATAATCTCGCTTTGTATCCTTATGGCTCAATTCTAGTTATATAATTGATATTTAATATTTGTTATCTTATAATGTTACTAAAAAATCATGAATGATTCGGTGTACTAGGACATTTTTAAAAAAATGAGTTAAATAAGAATTATAAGAATCAAGAAAGAGGAAGATCATATTTAAATGATTGCATTGATATGTATTAAATGGTTGACCAGTTATGTTCATTTTAGTAATAGAATATTATTTTGAATACAAACAAATTTTAATAAAAAATGAGATCTCATGAAAAAATATGTGATAAATGATCTAGGATACACTATACTAAATATACTCCAAGATCTATTAATCGATAAGCTATATACTCCTAACAGATATATAACACATGTGCTTTTGAAGTATATATAGTTGCACAACTTATTTGACAAGTATGAATCTCATTTATGGATAAGAGAGTCGATTCCATCATGTGTGAGTGAGAAATGTTAGTTACACCCATAATGAGAAGTTAAAATAAAGTAGTAGGTGAGTGGTAACTTCCTTAGACTGGAAAGTTACATTTGCCAAGTAAAATCAAATCTTGAATGAATATCTCAAAGTAACTTCTCCCATTTAACAAATGAATCAATTTTACACTCACATAGAAAATTCTCTCAAACTAAATAATCAAAATTATGTTCTTTGATTGTAGATTACTTGAAAAGATAAGTTATCTAAGTTGTGATACTTTAATTTCAATTTATTATATATTAATGTGATTGAAATATTGATTATGCATACTTATGATCTTGGAAATTACGTACAAAAATTGGATTAAATTATGTGTTAAATCCATATTAAATTCCTATAGTAGTTTATAGTTTTGGAAGAAAATTAAAATTATAAACTTTCATTTTCTTGTTATATTAAAATAATAAATAATGACTAGTTATGGAACAAAAATATGTAGTTTTAGAAAAAATAAAAAAAATCAAACTATAAATTTGAATTATTTTTTATATTTAAGTAATAAGTCATTTGATCAAAACTCGTAATTCTATCAAAAATTTTAGTCTTATATAAAATTACATAGTTTTGGAAAAATTAAAACCATAAATTTTTATTTATTTACTAATTAAAATAATAAGTTTGAATAATATTACGTAGTTTTGAGAAAATTAAAAATTAAAAGGCAATCTATAAAATAAATATAAATTATGAATATATGTATAAGTATATAACTTGTTGTAAACTCCATTATAAGCTATATATTAAATAATAATTTATAAATATATATATATAGATATAATATTTTTGTAAATTGTAATATGTACTCACACAATCTCAGTATAATTTTTATAAAATAAATTATATACGTATACTATAAATTTTTAACTATAGTAAATATATTATTTTTATTTTTTTATGATTTTTTCAATATAAATTGAGTTAAACTTTAATGTATAAATTAATAAAATTGATAAATAAAAATATAAAATATATTTTATTTTTATGATATTAAAATTCAAAATTTTTAAAGAAATTTAGGTCATATATTGGGTCGAATCAAATTTAAAATTTTTAAGCCGGTTGTTTGGGTTCCAAATTCTGACCAAGATTAGCCGACAATTTTGTAGTTTGGATTGGATAATAAAATTTCAGTCGGATCTAGGTTTAAATTTAAATTATTTTTCATAGAGATTTAGATCGGATAAAAAATTTAGATGTATTTTTTTTCATATCACTTATTTTTTCTTTAAACTGGAACAAAACTATAATTAAAGAAAAAATATTGTCGTAAGTGGTAAATTTAGGGGGTGTTTGGAATTGCTATTAGATTCAGAAAACAGATTTAAAATTTTTTTAATTTAATATTGATATTTAATTTTTTATAAATTAATTTTTTTAAATTTATCTTTGGAAAAAATATTTATTTATTTAATTCTCTACAAAAACAGTTTTTAAAATCAAATAAATCAAAAATAAATATTTTTTTTATTGAAAAACGATTTTTCTAAATGTAATGTCAAACGGACCCTTAGTGGATTAGTTATGACGGAATTGAAATTCTTCTTCAACTTTGTTAAACTTATGTTTGATATAAATAAATTTTATAAATTTTAATATAACGATTAAAATATTTATTATTTTTAAAATATACATCTTTAAAAAGGAAAAAAATGAGTATTAAAAAATAATAAATATATTAATTTTTACATTAAATTTAAAATTTATATTATATTATAATATATTAAAAATTTTAAATGAAAATTTTATTTGTACCAATAAAACGTAAAATGATTTAGAAGTAATTGTTGTTCTATTGGGAAGTGCCCTTACATGGGTGAAGATTTGGGGAGCTTTTTATTTTATTTATTTTTAATTTTTAGTTGGAGCTTTTTTCAATCGCCATTACGCATCAGAACTCCAGGCTCCAGCTCTTGGTAGGGCCATAGTCCGAAAAGCCCCTCCATAATACAAATATTTACTCTTCCATCCTATTTGATAAGAACAAAGTGATGGTCACAAAGTTGTTCTTCATACATCCAACATTTGACAATTTATTCGTTTTGTGAAAGTTAAGAATGTGTTCAATTACAAAACTCCAACCATATAGAACACCTTAACACCAACTTCACTTTCAAATTTTTGACTTCTTTTCCTTTTTTTTTTTTTTAAAAAATGTAACAATGCATTTTTTATTAAGATTTTTCTTATGCAATCATATTCCTAAAAAAGAAAATTATGAAAAACCGTAATTTTGAGGAGAAAAAAAAGAAATCAATGTTATCTTTTTTTTTTAATTTTATTTTCTTCATTTTACGGTTCAATCATTTTTAAACATGCAAATTAAAAAAAAATTGTTTCACTTTTTTTTTCCTTTTTACCCTTTAATCATTTTATGACAATTAATAATATAAAATGATAACAATTTTTTTTTATCACTATATAGTAAATTAATATAAATCATTTCAAAAACATTACAATTTGATATGCAAATCCAATTTGTCTGGTGATATGTCATGCTGCTAATATGTTTTTCTGTCACCACATAATTTATTTTTTCTGAAATTTGATTTGGGTACAAGATTGCAACTTTTTTAAAAAAATTAATATCAAATTTCAATAATTAAAAAGTTTGATACCAATTTGCATTATAGGAAAAAAAAATTCATACTATTTATATTTTTAACCTCATTTTATGAAGCGATAAATTAAAATTTAAAAGATCCCACAATATAGAGTTTAATATTTTTAAAACTTTAGACTGGAAAAATAATTTTATTGACTTAACAACTCTGTAATCTAAGTGCTTCCTTATTGGTTAAAAATGCATAACAGCTCCAAATTAGAAATATGCAAATAACAGTTAACAAAAAATATAATTGCTTCAAATGGGAAACTCAAGTGAAAAATTCTCCACTGAAGATAATATTAACTAATTTAGTTATATACGTTTGGAATAAATAAGTGCCATACAATTATTAGAATTCATTTGAAATATCAAAAAGGCAATCTATTTTGTCACTTATACAAATAAAGTATTATTATTTATATTTAAAAAAAAGTAATATCAAAATTAATATTTGTCTTTTCAAAAATATAAATAAATAATTAACTAACTTTCAAAAGAAATTTAAAAATTAATTTTATCAATTATGTGAAATTTATTTATATCAAATATAGACTAAATCTAATATTAAAATAAAGATTCCGATACCATGGAATTAACTATAAAAATTCTCAAGTACGTAGAGATGATTAAATTAGGATTTCTATACATAATTATTGGCCCAATCCTATAGTCTAATGGGGACAAATGGCTCATTGCCCCCTGAATTGAAATATTACAATTCAAATGATGCTCCATTTGGTAGGGGAAGACACAGATAGATTAAAACCAACTACCTATCGTTTCATATACTATGTGTTTGGATATAATTAATGATCAATGAGTGGCGTTAGTTAGGATATGGAGAAAGCAATACCAAACTATTGAAGAATAAAATTTATTCTTATCAAACAAGTATGTGCAGTAATGTCAGAGCTTATACATGATTTAAATATTTTTTTATTATTAAGAAAATTGTTGAACACTTAATTAAACTAAATACTTTTAGGTGTAGTTCCTTTTTTATTGAGTTTAATTGCCAAATTCTTTTATCAAAAGTATATTGAAAAAAGAAATTTAAGAGTTCAATCATGGTGGCACTACACATGAAATGAAATTGAGCGATGGACCCTGCTAGCTTCAAATAGTTTCTAAAGGAAAATGTATGCTATGTGTCAAATCAATTTGTTGATTAATGGAAAACAAAATATAATAAGAATAAGAAGAAGAAGATTTCTTTACCTTTCTTGGGGGCAACCTATTAGCAGCCTAATGCTCATCACAAATTTATCTAATTGTTACTCTTAATATATGGTCCTTAGTCACAAGGACTCACTTTTTTTTTAATATTTTTTTTGTGTTTTTGTGTGTGGTAAGAAGTCTTAAGTACTTAAACCTAGGTATAGCATAGTACAAATAATCATAATGAAACCAACAATTTGTATAATATTTTCAATCCTCTTACCAGATTTACTAAATCATCATTAAGTATTATTCGTTTTTGTTTTTGTTAAATTTATTTCCTAAATAAATTTTCCTTCTTGATGTATAATGCCTTTTGTCAACAAGATTTCCAACATTAAACATACATTACCTAATTATATATCATCAATGGAAGGTGAAATGAAATATATTTATGCCAAGGGAGGACTAGTGAAAAAGTATTAATCAAGAAGAGAAAGCAAAGTTTAGTGCTGGAGGTAGTTTTCAAGATTAGTTGGGTGTTTGATAATGACCTAATTGCAAGTCATTTATCATTTAGCTAAGAAACAGAAACTGTCCTTATCAGCTGGGAGTATAGATTCTACACATTAGACAAGTGTGTGCTCAGGAAGTCTTGATTAATTAATCATTCTAAAAAGTATAGAAGAAAAAAATAAATAAATTTGAAAATTGAAGCTTATGCTGAAAGGATAAATCTAGTGATCACTTAATCATGGTGATTAAGAGGCCTTAACCAACATGCATTATCCTCTAAATATTTCAATAAGATTTGGACAAAAAGTCAAATTGGAGAAGCCTACTGAGGATTTTACATGTCACCAACTCCCTAATTGCATTCCAATTGATACACGTTTTGTTAATTTTGGATTTTCCTCTTGTATGGAATGAAAAGAAGATATTTATGTTTCTTTCACGGTTTGATGAGCATTGATACTTCAAAATTCATCATGAATCTTCACAATTTACTCATTAGTTTGGAGTTGTAGGATATTCTTCAATTTGTTTTGAACCTCTTGTTATATGAGAGTATGCAACTCTTTTTTCTCCTTTCTTCTTTTTATCTATGTGATGCACGTAAGGCTGACATCAATTTGTCACAGTAGTGATTAAATTTTAAAACTATATTTCTTACTTAATTTTACTTTGGGAAAATAATTGAGCTTTCACTAAGACAATATTGGTTTAGAGATTTTAAGCTACCGATAGTTTTTTTATTTTATTTTTTTATCTAATAGTTATCAATATGTATTTGGTAGATTAGCTATCTATAATTGATTTTAGTCCCAAACTTGATTTTGACATTTTTCTCATCATAATTGATAACTGATTCAATTTTATTTTTTTAGCTAGATTATATTATTATTATTATTATTATTATTATTATTATTACAAAATTTCTTGTATTTTCAAATTAAACTTTATATTTTTAATTATTTATAATTATTAAAATAATAGAGAAATTCTTATGTATGTTGTATAAAATAGTAATAATAAATATATTAAACATAAAAATATATCCAAAAATACATTATTTCTTTAATGATTATTTAACCGCTAGTATATTTTAATGAGATAATTATAATTATTTCATTATCTGTGAATTGCTAAACTTAATTAAGACCGTAAATTATTATAAATGATATCTTATTAACAAAATTCCATCATCAATTAGTTATTATATTGAATTGTTAAGCCAAACAAGTCCTAAGTTATTAATAAGCTTTCACTAAATTATTTTACTTTGGAATATATATAACATTTTCAATATAGTTTGGTTTATGAAAAAATTGTACCAAATCAAATCCTACATAATTTTATCGTAATAAATATATTAATTGTAACACCACATCTTATGCATTTGAGTATAACCTATCCCTGTATCAAGTAATCATACATACCATACTGGAAAGGTAGAATACCCTCTTAACAATAGTAGTAAATTTTTTTCATATCCTGTAATATAATTCCATGACTTTGCAAGTCTCATATCCTATAATTTCATTCAATGACTTGCAAGTCTCCTATCCTGTAATATTATTCACTGACTTTGCAAAGTTAACACTGAAGTTTTCACCACAATATAATATATCACATATATCAAAACATAAACTTTACTCATAAGTATTTTCGAATTGATTTCATTTATACATTTTTAGACTCATTCCAAAATGACTATACATATTCAAGCACGTAAATACAAAACACATATGACATATTTTCATACTTGTGTGGAATCTAAGGAGAGAGAGTGATGAGGCTCGGCCAGTGACCTGTGCTCCATGTCTTTTATACGCTACTCAAAATGAGCTATCACTTTTCTTTACCTGAAAAATGATGCAAATTGATGAGTTGCGGCTCAGTGAGAATAACCATCCAATGAGCTCTAAAGTACCAAACAACTCATAGTAATAAATCACAATTTCAATATATACCATGTGTTCCATTCCATTCATCAGCATCATATAAGTATCAATAAAGTTGAAACATATAATCATTACTCTTTATGTATGCAAATGCTTTGCTTATTTCATTTTGTTGTGACCAAGTTAAACAGACATTGCCCCAGGTCTCCATGTGAACATTTGCCATATGAACATTTGCATTTGCATTTGCTAGCTAGCTTGATCATTTGTTTCATTTGCACATTTGTTGGGCCATAGGCCTCTTCTTTTGCTTTACAATATCGATTAACTAGTCACAACGCCTTTTTAGCCCATATGCATATGCACTTGTATTTAAGCATTCATCAACCATTGTATCTTTATCATATACAACATACATATATTCCATATATTCCTCATATGTCAAGCATATACCTTGCATATACTATACATATACCATGTATATATATATCATATTTGTCAAACATATACCTCAAATATACCACAAGTATACCATTTATATGTACCACAATGTCACAAATTATCCATCATTACATTATCAAGGAGCAATCATGACAACCACATGAATCACATAGCAAGAACCATTCATTTGCACTAAAGAATTCAATCGATAATTAGACTCACCGTTCTCCTTTGATTCCGACCCCTAACTTATTGTCTATCTGCTCCTTGTGGGTCTCCAATATGTTGCGAGTCTAATATGAAAACATAATCGATTAACTCATGATTAGAGAGACTTAATGTGGCTTAAACAAATTAATATGCATTGTTAATGTCAATAGTTAAAATTTTTCCTATGAGGCAGTGTGACCTTATGAGACTGTTTAGCCTATAACTTTTTCTATAATTGACCAATTAATCTGATTCTTATTCCTAATTACAAATAACATATAATTATAGAACATATTCAAATTTCAGACCAATTGGATCATTGTACAATATTTGGTGGAATTTCTAAGAGTGTTCTGTTTTCTGCCTTCTTCTCTAGCCCAACTTCTTCTTCAATTTCCTCCATTCCAGCCACAAATTCTTCCTTTTTTCACTTGATTTTTGAGGAAAATTGATCCCTTGCAAGTTTTTTCTTGGTAAGTAATCAATTTTTATTGCTATAAGGTTGATTTGAGTTGCTAGGTTCAATATTAGGCATTGAATTGCACCCCAATTTTGATGTTAATAGAAATTGATTCTGGAAATGTGTAAAACATAAAATGTGTTCCTTTATATCTTAGATTTATGGATATGTAAAATTTTTTGCAAGAAGTTATGTATAGGGAGAGATATGCTCTTCGTACTGAAACTGGTCAGGGTGTGAACCCTAACCAAGTTAGCTACTGTGTGGTTTGATTTAGAATATTAAAGCCCTTATTTGAAGTCTCTCAAAACATAAAAGTTGTATATATATGTGTGTTGTATCTTTCTACCAAATTTTAGGTTCATAGGTCTTGTAAATGTTGAGTTATGGTGAATGGAACCACGACTGTTCCATGGTTTGAACTGCCTATTGAGTGCTCTGGGAAGATACAGTAACTTGTTTGGCTAATTTGAGCTTGTTAGAGCTAGATTCTGCACATGATCAAAACCTTAAAGTTATATTTATATGTCTTATCTAAATTTGGGTACTAATTTCAGCTTCATTGGTTATGTATATACTAAGTTATGGCCTTTGGAAGCCATACTAGTCCGGAAGTCAATTCGATTCTGGACCAGTAAAATGTTTGGTATAAGTAGAAGACCTTAGAGACATAATTGGTAAATGTTGTAAACATGAAACATTTCCATATGAACCCATATAAGTTTATGTAAAGTTTCCTTAAAATAGGACTTATAGATTATAAGTTATGATGAACCCAATTGAGTACCCTGAAACTGCCTAAAGACAGAAAATAAGGCAGAAAACAGAACACTCTTAGAAATTCCACCAAATTTTGTACAATGATCCAATTGGTCTGACTTGAAGAGTAGCAATCAGTGATCCTTCATCATGTATATTTAATTCAACATTCATAGATCGTAATTGAATCAAATATGGAAAAGAGGATACTTGCAAGTGAGCTACACTGCTACTACCCTTCATACTCAATGCATCTGCTACCACATTGGCTTTCCCTGGATGGTATTCAATTGTACAGTCATAATATTTCAATAGCTCTAACCACCATCTCTGCCTCATGTTTAATTCTTTCTGTGTCAGCAAATAACCCAAGCTTTTATGGTCTGTGAAGATTTGGAATGTCTCACCATACAGATAATGCCTCCAATTCTTCAATGCAAATACGACTGCAGCCAGTTCTAAATCATGCACTGGATATGAGATCTCATGTGGTCTCAGTTGTCTGGATGTATAAGCTATCACCTTACCATGTTGCATCAACACACATCCCAAGCCTTGGTGAGAAGCATCACTATATACTGTAAACCCACCTGTACCTGTAGGGATGGTTAACACTAGTGCTGAGGTTAGCCTGTGTTTTAGTTCATCGAAACTCCTCTGACATTCTAGAGTCCACTTGAAAGGTACATTCTTTCTCAACAATTTAGTCAAAGGGTTAGCAATGTAATTGTTTACTAATCTTAATCTAATCATTTTGCTTACTTTAATTTAGACACCTTATTCAATTCATTTCTAATACTTTGTTATCCTCATTTAGGTTATAATTACACATGTGCGATTCAATACAAGTGCCAAATACTAGGACACGTAGCTAGTGCGTGTCATAAACTTATTCCTACGAAAATACGTATGAAATGCACGTGTTCAATTGAATTGTATGCAAGATGCTTATATTCGATGAAATGCATGTGGGGAAGGTCAAGGATGTTACATTAATTTTTTTAATTGAAGATATGCATTGAAAAAGCTAAGAAGCATCATATTGAACCTTGAGAGTTATTCCCATAATTTTTAAAATTACAAATAACTAAACAATAAGAAATTTAACCAAAATTTTGTATTTTAAGTGGTAAAACATGTCAAATATTTATTGGATCTTTAAAGACAAAGAAATCAAATCAATTGAAGTCAATAATTGTAAAATGGAAGTTGTTCACGACCATGAATTGTAATATCAAGTACGTGAAAGTTGAGTTTAACGGTCAAATTCATTCAAGGCTTGCAAAAGAGCTATTCACGCTCGTGAATAGTTGAGTTGTAAATTTTGAATTTTGAAATCAAGAAACTTATGCCCATGAAGAAACCTGTCATACCCATAAAGACTTGAAAATATGACTATTTCAGCATGCTCAAAGATTGTTAAATGACTAGTTTTGAATTAATGCATTTCTAACGGCTAGATTTCAAAGGAACTCTATAAATAACTCATTCTCTTGAAAGAAGAATATGAATTAGAGAAAAAAAACTTCATTATATTGGGAAATCCTTTAGAAATCTTTTTTGAGAATTTATGCAATACTTCTTTGTATCACTTCATCTTATTCTCATTTTGATTTTGTAAAGTTTAAGTGTTATTGAGTGTGAGTGTTTTATTTTGTCAAACAATTACTCAAGAGTGTATTAGAGTAAATTGGATTGGGATTAAAATGTATGTAAGGGTTGTTATATGAACCATAAAACACAAGAAATTGATTTTTGTGTTAAGGAATCAAAAAATAAGAAAATTTGGGTTCCGTGTGATCCGAGTGAAATATCTAGTTTGGAGTGAGCTAGCAAAACTTCAATACATCTCATTAAGTAGATAGTAAAAATATCCAATTGTGATTGGAGAAAAAAGTAGGGTTAGTTAATATTTGAACATCTATAAATCGTGTGTCTAATCTATCTTTCTTTTCTTACTTATTTTATATTTGTGTTTGCGAGAAATTTTAATTATCCACCAATTCATTTCCCCCCTTCTTGGTGATTGTTTGGACATCAATTGGTATTAGAGCTAAGTATAGTATCAAAGCCTAATCAACGCTAGCAAAGATCAACAAATGACCAATGAAAGATTCCAAAGTCTCAAGTCTTACTCTGATGGGTCTAACTATGCCCATTAGAAGTTTAGGATAGAGACATATCTTGATAGCGAGAAAATTGATGTCTGGGATAGTATAAGAAAAGATTGGACACCACCGGTCAAGAAAGGAGCAGATGGTGATGAAGAACTTATTCCAAGAGACGATTGGTAGAAAAGAGCAAATGATAAAAATAAAAAGGCAATGACAATTCTTACAAGCTCTCTATTTATTAAAGAGTGCCATAGAATTTAATATTGCATCATTGCATATAGCATGTGAAAAACATTGGAGAATTAGCATGAAAGAACTAAGTAAATAAAATCTAAAAAGATCTAACTTCTTTTGTTAGAATATGAACTCTTCAAGATGAAACTCAATGAGTCTATTATCGACGTAACAAACCATTTTCTAGCCATCATCAATGATATGAAAAAGCTCAGAAGGCACATGATCTTGGAAGATATCAATAATAAAATTCTCAGAAGCTTTCTTCTTAAATACTACGGTTCAAGAGTAGCCAGTATAGGAAAAGCCAATGAGGATATGAGCAACATTCCTACCGATGTGCTCGTTGGCAAGCTTTTAACGCATGAAATGGCTGTAATAAAAGATAGAGAAATTGAAGCCGAACCCAAAAAGAAAAGATCTCTTGCACTCAAAGCCTCAACTTCCAAACCTCAAGAGGAAACTCAGAGTGATGAAGAAAATAATGAAGATGCAAATGAAAAAATTGCCATGTTATCATGGAAATAAAAAGAATTATCAATAAAAAATATGGTAACTCCTAGAAAAAAGCTCTAAGAAAATCTTCAAATCACTCATCATAAAAGAGCAAAAATGAGATAAAATGCTCAGTGAAAAGAAAAGGCACTTTAAACTAGATTGTTCAAAGCTCAAGAAGCAAAAAAAAAAAAACCAAAGTCTCGAAAGGAATATGAGGAAAAAAGCCATAAAGCTACATGGAATGATGATAACTCCTTAAGTAAAAATGAAGACAATGAAGAAGAGGTGGTCAACCTGTACTTCATGGCTTTAGAGAATCACTTCATGGACAAGGTAAGTCCTTGTTTTCACTCTTGTGATAATAGTAATGATAGTGATTACGATGATGATGATATTGATATAATAGAAATTATGTATCTAGAATTATAAAAATATAAAAAGAAAATTGCACTTCAAAAAAATGATAATCTAAAGCTAAAAACGGAATTAGAAATTCTTCAAAAAGAAATCTTGTAACTAAAAACATCCGGTGACGATCTTAAAAAATCATTAGATGATTTTTCTTCAAAATCCTCAACTAAGAACTTACTTAAAGAAAATACTATTTTGAAAAATGAAGTTAAGGACTTCAGAAATTATATTTCAAAATTTCACAAAGGGAAAGAAAATTTAGATACCCTTATTATATCATAAAGGCCTCCCTTAGTAAGACATGAGCTAGGCTTTAATGAAGCATTAACATCATCTGGACTTGACACTATATTTGTAAAATTTAGTACACCACAAAACTCTTCCATTGAAGTAATAACTTCAGAAGCTAAACATTAAGCACACACAAAATTCCCCATTCAAAGAATAAATATCAAACGGTCATAAGGCTTAAGAGTTAAAGCTCAAAAATCCAATCATACCTTTATACATAGAAGACATAAGAACTCACACACTACACATGCATGTTCTTGTTTTCATACACATCATGCATCCTTAAAAGTAATGAGGCTTAAATATTATGCTATGTGGCAAGAACTTTTTAAAACTAAACAACATCATTATTGCATGAAATATGGTGACATTAATATGCATTGTTCAATAAGAAATATTGGAAACCTTCCAAAGCTAACCCCCAAGGACCCAAGTATGTTTGGGTACCTAAAAATGGAATATAAATTATTTTCCTATAGGTATGTCTGAAATCCACTATAAAAGAAAATGTATGGCTTGTTGATAGTAGATGCTCAAGAGACATGACTGAAAATAGGAGCCTATTTATCGAAATCAAACAAATTGATGGTGGTAAGATTACCTTTGGAAATAATGCTAAGGGCAAGGTAATTGACATTGGCTCCGTTGACTCCATTGGCTTAAATGAAATTTCTTTAATTGAGGATGTTTTGCTTGTTGTTGGTTTAAAGTATAATCTTTTAAGTGTTAGTCAATTATGTGATAAGGGAAATTGGGTCACCTTTAATTCTAATGGATATCTATAAATGACCAAGAGATATTCAAAGGAGATAGAGATGAAAATATTTATATAATTGATTTACATGAGTTTTCTAACATTTCTTCTAAGTATTTAATATCTATTAGCAATGAATCTCGACTATGATATAGAAGACTCGGATATGCAAGTATAGAATTAATTTAAAGCCTTAGCAAAAAGAGCTAGTAGATTAACTTCTAAAAGTAAAATTCATTAAAGACAAAACATGTGAAGCATGTCAAAGAGAAAAAAAAAATACAAGACATTTTTCAACTCTAAAAATATTGTAAGTACTTTTACACTTTTACAACTTTTGCATATGATTTATTTTGTCCTAATAGAACTGTTTGTTTATGAGGAAAATATTATGTATTTGTGATTGTTGATGATTACTCAAGGTTTACATAGGTAATATTCTTAGCTCATAAGAATAAAGCTTTTAATTCTTTCAAAATCTTTGCCAAAAAAATCCAAAATGAAAAATGTTGTATTTTTAAAATAAAAAGTGATCATGACACATAATTTGAAAATGTGCAGTTTGAAAACTTCTGTTTAGAAAATGGTATTTCACACGATTGTTTTACTCCTAGAACACCTCAACAAAATGAGATTGTTGAAAGAAAAAATAGAACTCTAATTGAAATGGCTAGAACAATGCTTAATGAATATTGTTTACCAACATATTTGTGGGCAGAAGCCATTAATACCGCTTGTTACATTTCAAATCGGATTTTTTAAAAGACCAATTTTAGGTAAACTTCTTATGAGCTTTGGAACAGAAGAACATCCAAAATTTCATACCTTAGAGTATTTGGTTGCAAATGCTTTATATTAAACACCAATGATGACCTTGGAAAATTTGCTTCAAAATCTGATGAAGGAATCCTTTTAGGATATTCTTCAATTAGTAAAGCATATAAAATTTTCAATAAAAGAACATTAGTTATAGAAGAATATATGCATGTTAATTTTGATGAATCAAGTAAACTTAATCTTGAGAAAGGTAGTTCTCTTGATGATGATACAGATGAAATCGAAAAGTTTAATCGTGATCATGAGGAAGTTGGAGAATTTTCAAAATAAAATTTTGATGATCAAGAAAAGGAACAACAAGAAAAACCTTCATAAGACACCCAATAACTTCTAAAGGAATAAAGATTTGTAAGAAACTATCTAAAGGAGCAAATCATTGGTGATCCCATCAAAGGTATAAGTAGTCATTCTAAACTCTTGAATTATAATCTTGCCTTTGTTTCTCAAATTGAGTCAAGGACTCTTGATGAGGCTTTTAATAATGAAAGTTGGGTGATTTCCATGCAAGAAGAACTCAACTAATTCGAAAGAAATAAAGTTTGGACTTTAGTTCAAAGACCAAAAGATTCCCTAGTAATTGGTAGTAAATGGGTCTTTATAAATAAGTTAGATGAGCAAGGTCAAATAACTATAAATAATACTAGATTGGTTGCTAAAGGGCATAATCAAGAGGAAGAAATAGATTATGACAAAACCTTTGCTCTAGTTGCAAGATTAAAGGCTATTACAATTCTTTTAGCATATACATCTCATATGAATTTTAAACTTTTTCAAATGGATGTTAAAAGTGCATTTTAAATGGTTTTGTTGAAGAAGAAACATATGTTGAACAACCATCTAGTTTTAAAAAGTCATGAATTTTCTAATCATATTTTAAAACTTACTAAAGCCTTATATGGTTTAATACAAACACCTAAAGCTCGGTATGAAAGACTTAGTGCATTTCTTTTAGAAAATGAGTTTTTAAATGACCATATAGATATAACTCTTTTCATTAAAAAGCATAATCATGTTACTTTAATTGTTCTAATTTATATTAATGATATTATTTTTGAGGCTATTAATGAATTGCTTTGTTAATAGTTTGCTAATTGTATGACTAAGGAATTTGAAATGAGTATGATGAGTGAACTCATATTTTTTCTCGGTCTTCAAATCAAGCAAAACAAAAAAGACATATTCATCAATCAATCCAAGTATACAAAGGAATTGTTAAAGAACTTTGGAATGGAAGAATGTGAGAATGCAAAAAACTTTAATAAGTACATCAACTAAATTGGATAAGGACAAGAAAGGTAAGCCTATATATGAAAAACTCTATAGAGGTATGATCGGATCACTTTTATATCTTACTAATTCAGGACCTAATATTATGTACTATGTATGCTTATATGCTAGGTTTCAATCTAGTCCCAAAGATTCACTTATAATTGCTGTAAAAAGAATATTAAAATATCTTCATGGCACAATGTATTTAGATTATGGTATCCTAGAAATATATCTTTATATTTAACTGGTTTTTTGGATGCTGACTATACTGATAGTCTATTAGATAGAAAAAACACCTTTAGGACTTGTCATTTTATAGGTGAATGTTTAGTTTCTTGTACTGTCGAAGCAGAATACATAACAACTGATTGTTATTATACTCAAGTTCTTTAGATAAAACAACAATTAAAGGACTATGGTTATGTGGTTGATCATATTCCTATAAAATGTGATAACACAAGTGCTATCAATCTTTCAAAAAATCCCATTCAGTATTCTATAAGTAAATATATTAATATTATACATCATTTCATTAAGAATCATGTGCAACGTGGTGATGTAGTGCTAGAATTTATAGACACTAATAATCAATTGGCTGATATTTTTACCAAACCCTTAAATTAAGAAATATTTTGTTTTATAAAAAGAGAACTTGGTATGCTTGATGGAAGTACTTTATCTTAAAGCAAAGAATTGCATTTCCCATAATTGTTTGATTATATTGTTTAATATTTTGAATATACATATTTTTTGAACCTTGAGTGAATATATTTTGTTGATATTTTATAAATTAAATGTTGTGAAAATAGTTTTTAAAAGTTAGAGTATTTTCTTAAAATCATATTCTTAAAATTAAGTCTTAAAAATATTTTTTAAAAGGAATTCATGCCTGCAACAATATAATCACGATCGTTAAAAGAGTTGAACAAATGGCATATTTAAGTATCACGACTTAGTACTCATGACAAAGAGACTTCATGCCCATGAATATCGAAGAGAGGATTGACAAATCATTCACGCTTGAGGTTTACACTTTGGCAACTCGTGAATTGGTTTTTCATGCCAGTGAAAAGTTAGTCATGGCTGTGAAGAATGCAATAAAACCTAATCCATCGTCTTTTTCCTCACTTTCTCTCACTTTCTTCTCTGCTGACCGCCGTTCTTCTCTACATATTCCACTAATTTCCCTCATTTCCCACAATTTCTCTTCATTTTTGGATCGATTTCCACCCTTTCTCTTCCTTTAATCAAGTTTTTCGCAAGTTTTGAGAGTTTTTATCAATTTTTTGGGAGATTTCGCACTACCCATTCTTGGATTACTATTCATATGCAAGAAAACTCAAAATTTCTTCCATTTTTTGTTTATTTTCAATGGCAACTACAACAGGTTCATCACGAGGTAGAGGCACGTGTGCAAAATCCACTACTTCCCGATAAGTCACAGACCCAATGCTCTCCTTGCTGCCTTCCAATGACTTTCATAGCTATAGTTTTTTGAAAACTCGTCCCATTCTCAATTCTAGAGCTTTCGATTGGAAATGTGTTAGGACTGTAGGAATTCAAACTGATGTCAGGTTATGGCTGACAAATTTGGGGTTGTTGGAGTTTGTGGATATTTTTATCCTACTTTTTAAGAAATTACTTTAGAGTTTTTTAGTACTTTACATGTTGATAATTTTAGAAAAGTTACTTTTTAGCTTTGCTCTGAGACACATGAGTTGTCAGTTGATGAATTTGAAAGAATTTTTAAGCTATCTAGTGAGGGTTTAATGAATGAAATAGATGTAAATTTTATTACTACTGATGCATGAAGTCATACTGCCAAAGACTCAGTTTGGGATGTTAGGTTGACAAAAAGCACACATTTAACCTCTCATTTGAATTATATTCACATATTTCTTACATATAATATTTTTCCTAGGGGAGATATTAATGGGGATGTCCAAAAGACAAAGCTTCTATTTTTTGATTATGCTAGGAGACAACAACCTATTACCATGAGTCGATGGTTTGTGAACCATCTGTTATCCATAGCTACTAGACCCATAAGAGATATTTTGATAGGTAGTTATGTGACTCACTTTGCAGTAGAGCTTCGACTACTTGACTTAGATGATCACCTATCCTAGCTAAGCCCAAGATGGATATAGAGTCTTTTCTAAAGATGGGGGCAGTTGCTAGGATTATTTATCAAGGAGAGACCCATAGGAAATCATAAATGCACTAATGAATACCCTACTACAACATATCCATTTAAGCCATAATTATGATTTCTGATTCATCAATGCAACAACTTATAGCTCAGATGGATATGTTGCAGTAGGGTATTCATCAGTGCATTGATGATTTCCAGCAGCATATCGATCAACGACTTGGAGCACTTAAGCAACATGTTGACACTCAGTTCTAAAGTATCAAGTATGAGATTTCTAGTCTTCATCTGCATCAAATTTAGCACCAGCCATGATCATCTAGCATTTCTTTTCTTTATCCTACTTTTGGATATTGTTTTTTAGACTTTATACAAACTTGGTTGTCTTTAAACTTCTTTTTGTGATGACTATTATTGAAATATTTTCTCCTATTTGCTGTTAATCCCTTTTCGATTGTGACAAAGGAGGAGAAATATTAAATCATATGTGGTTGTGATATTTAATTACGATTTTGATTATATGTATAGTTGTGATTATATATTTATGGTAAATAAGTGTGGCTATTTATGTTTTAAAAATATTTGATATATGCAGGCTATATGTTAGTTATATGAAATGTTTGAACTTACATATATATTATTAACAAAAGATAAAAGATTAATACATATATATTAATAACACAAGATAAAAGATTAATCTTTTGAATTATTTAGGCAAATATTAAACTATACTGATTTCTTTGGTTTCATAAATTTGTGGCATGTTTATAAAATATATTTTATAAGCATCTATAAGAGGGAGAAATTCATTCTCCTTAGCAATTTATTGCATAATTATTTGTTACCATAAAAAAGGGAGCAATTGTTGAACCTTGAGAGTTATTCCCATAATTTTGATGATAAAAAATAATTGAGCAATAAACAATTTAACCAAAATTTGTGTGTTTAAGTTATAAAACAAATTAAATATTTGCAAAATAGAAGTTAGTTCACGGCCATGAAGCATAATGTCACGCCTGTGAAGGTCGAGTTCAATGGTCAAAGTCATTCACGGCTTGCAAAGACTATTCATACCCATGAAGTTACTATTCATATCTATGAATGTTGAAATGCAAATTTTGAATTTCGAAATCAAGAAATTCATACCCATGAAGACTTGAAAAGATGACCATTTCAGCACGCTCCAATGTTGTTGAATGACAGGTTTGAATTAATGAGTTCTTAAAGGCTATATTTTGAAGAAACTCCATAAATAGCTTATTCTTCTGAAGGAAGAATATGAATTAGAGTAAAAAGAACTTAATTATATTGAGAAATCCTTTAAAAATCATCTTTGAGAATTTATGCAGTAATTCTTTATATCACTTTATCTTATTCTCATTTTGATTTTGTAAAGCTCAAGTGTTCTTGAGTGTAAGTATTTTATTCTATCAAACTTTGTGCTAACTAGTCAAAACACAAGAGAATTTGGGTTCAATGTGATTCGAGTGAAACACTTAATTTGAAGTGAGCTAACAAAACTCCAGTTTATCTCGTAAAGTAGATAGTAAAAATACCCAATTGTGGTTGGTGAGAGGAGTATGGTTATTTAACAACTGAACCTTTATAAACCGTATGTCTAATTTTTCTTTCTTTACTTATTTTATATTTATGTTTGCGACAAATTTTAATTTTCCATAAATTTATCCCTCCATTCTTAGTGAATGTTTGGGCAACACATCAGATAATATATCATCCTTAAAAGAAGCAAGACAAACACAAACCCATTATACTATCACTCTAACATATCTTTACATTAATGTACATCAGTTAGGTAAAGTGATATATTCGACTGATTAACTGATATGCATGCGTAAGACTTATGGGCATACAATACATGTAGATCCACTTATAACTTAAAATGAGGATATATAATTCTTTAAAATATATGTAAATTGTGCTTTTACAAATTATAAATTAGTACATGATTTTATTTATAAACATGTATTTATTTTAAAATATAGCTAATGCATAAAAAAATCATTTATGAGCATGATACAACTATGATTGTTTTTGTTTCTATTGTGCTCCTCTAGTGGAATTAGTAGATCTGCAACTCTTGACTTGTACGTTGGTATCTGGCTCATGTTTATTATCTGTGCGAAAGAAAAATAACTCTCTCCCTAAGTTTAAATTCAGTAGTGCAAATCTTATAGTAATAATTATTTAAAATATAGTTTGAAACTAGAATTCATTTCAGAAAAATTACGCAACAAGAAACAATTATAAATTTATATTTTTCTTTCCAAATACATAATTAATTGATTGTAAATAGATTGCATCATATATATATATATATATATATATATATATATATATAATTTGTACTTAAAATTCATTTTACTAATGACGTCGCAAATCATAGGAAATTCGCCTAAAAACCATATCCATTTACATAGAAAATTTTTCATCATATTTATATATAAAAACACCATAAACCTACCCTTCACAGAGGTATCAAATAATAAATGTGTCAATCACATTATCAAAAACATTCATATGGTCAAAGTCTATTTCGCATTACCTAAGACCATCACATAACAAAAAATTTTTTACATGGCCAAAGAATAATCATGCTATTGATATGCCATCAAAACTCTAGTTCATTTCCAGGCTAATATATGAGCTAAAATCTGAAAAATTATTAGAATCATTTTATTTTATTTCAAAAAATTATAAATTAACATATTTTTAATAATTATTTCATAAATTCATTTCAATTCATATAATAATTTTTCAAAGCAAAAATATATTTCATAACACATGTCCATTATTATAAGAATTTGCACAAACCTAAACTAAGCTTTCTGCGCGTCTACTAGATTCTTGTGCTCGTCCTCGTCCTACAAGGTGTCACTGGCGTAGGTGCATTTGACAAACACATTTATATCAATATACGTCCTCAATTTGACAAAGTCTTCTAATTAAATAACAGATTGTCCTGCCAAACTACCTCTATTGACTTTCTTATTATACGGGATTTCGTGTTACGGTTCCATTAGTGGCCCACATAACCTTTTTCTAATGTCATGTCAATGTATAGATATATTTCATGTTCAATGAGGTAAGTTTGTGTTTCGATGATCTACTACCTTAATTACCTCTTGTATTAACTAATTTCTTCTGACTTATTTATCCTATAGTCTAATATAAAAAGTTCACGACTAATATAATTTTATCCTTACTTTTACTCAAGTTATACCATAAATCCTTATCTCTTACCTTTCTTATGTTTAGATTTTAAATTGTTAGCCACCTGGTTCTATATGTTCATCGCAGGCCTCAGATTAAAATGAATCTTTTTATTCAACTTTAGTCATTTTTCTCATAAATCCACAACATAGGCCAAAATTCCATTTGTTTTAAATCCTTTGGTGTCTCCTTGTTACTATTGATTCCTGTTACGTTTTCTAGTAATATTTATTTATACCATATAGTATGGACATGCAATATCTTTCATGGCATCATAACAATAACCAATTTCATATAACTTGTATTTCCAAAATATAATTCATATACTAGCTAATTCATAATTCAAACAAACAAATAAATAATTTTACATATATAAACTTAAATTTCTCAGCTTAAAATTGTTTTTTACTTGCATTTCCTCATCATGTACTTGAGTCATGTATATGTATTTTTATTCCTAACCTAGCTATTTTTTTTGTATTCATGTTTCTGAATTTACTTTACTATTTCTCTGATGTTTCCATATTTATTATCAAGTTTTGTATTACCAATTACTGTATATATATATATATATATATATATATATTACCATGTCAATATTTAAGTATAACATAATAATCACAATAATAAATAAATTCACAATCTATCCATTTATAATATGTTCACAACATATCAACTTATAATATGATATAAAATACTACTACTACTACTAATAATAATAATAATAATAATAATAATAATTATTATTATTATTATTATTATTATTGTTGTTGTTGTTGTTGACGTTATTGTTGTTTTTTCTTTTATAGCTCTCTCTCTCTCTCTATATATATATATCCATAAAAGTATAGTTCACATATGTATATAATAATTACTTATTCTCATTATAAATTATGAGTTGTTTGTCTATAAGTTCTACGCATACATATTAATTAGTCAGTCACAAATATCACTTTACCTGATTGAGATACAAAAGAATAAAAAAGTGTTACAATCATGCTCCCTAGGCAACAAAATGTCAGTTTCTCTATTAATTGATGTTTCTAGGCATAAAAGCAAAATGACAAGCATAAAACAAAAATCTAATTAAGGTTCAGAACATTTTCAATGGTAGCTTGTATTTCCCATGGTACAGGACCTTCCCCATTAAGAACGACATGAGAAGCTTTGATGAAAAGATTCAGTTGAGTAATTTTTTAAAAAGAAAATGTTTTGTGTAACATCCCTTATCATTCCGTATATACCACTATGCACAGTCAGATAAGAAATGATATACGATATATTAATAAATATTTCATTCATAACACACACACATATATAAGTATGAGAAGAATACAATTAAAATAATATTTATATATAAAATACATGTAACAAAATCCATCATTATAGAGTGACTGTTACTGCTGCTTGACTGCATCAGTAGAGCCCACTAGTTCTGGCAACAACTTCTATGTACATATTTGATGCTTTTTTATGCTGCTAATACCTACGGAAGAGAAAAATAAACTCCCACATTAAGTTTAAAACTCAGTGGTGTAAAAACTTTTAATAAAAGTAATTTGAAAGTGAATATCAACTAAAAATTCATGAAGTTCTGAAAAAGTTCATTTTTTCATAAATCAAAACCACTAATAAATTTTTAAGCTTATATATTGAAATAAATATAAAATTATTTTTCAGTAAATGGATGTAACAGTAACATTTTTTTCAAAGCTAAATTTGTCAGTATACATATAATAAACATAAAGTCAAAGTATGAATAAAACTACATCCATTTACTAAATAAAAACTTTATTAAACCCATATATTAAGATGTCATAGACTCATCTCTAGGAAAATCAGATATACTGTCAATCAATAGAAATATTAGGATCAAAGATAACTATATAATCCAAAATCATATCATATGATCTAAAATAACCATATGGTCAGTCTCAATTCAAATTAACCACTTGACCAGCAAATAAATAATATATATGGTCCAAGATAACCACATGAGCTATATAATACATCTCATGATCAAGATAACCATTGACGTACTAACAATTTTTTAGCTTACTGTCTAGACTAATATATAGGTTTAACATCATACATACAGTGTTAAAACATATATTTCACCAGATCAAAATTTTTTTATACAAAAATATTTTATTATTATCATGAAATATATTTTCCATTTCATAAATAGAAATTTATAAAAATATAATAATTATCAATTTTTCATAAAATATTTAATGCCAAAAATGCACATAAAATCAATTTAAATCAGTACCGACTTATCTTATAATTTAATGTACAAACCTCTAATATAGTTTGTCAGAAGCTGTCAGTTTCTTCTCTTTATCTAGCTTAGTGTCTGTCTTGACGATGCATCTAAACAAGAATTAAAGTTTTCAATTAACTATATAACCATATCTAACATATATTCTATTGAAAATAAAACATTCCAATAAGTTTTCCATCTCTCATATATTAAAATCTCTTATCACTATTATTTCTCGTTACGAGCATTGACACATATTCCGAGACACTGAATTTCCGATAATCCTATTATATTATTTTCTTTATATAATATTTAATTTTTTTTCTCATCCATAACTATGTTTTCCAATTTATGTCAATTTTTCTTATAATTTCTATTTTTCTCCAATAATTCATTTTCAACTCAAAAAATCTTATTAATTTAATAAATACTTTAAAAATTCCAAATAAAATTTCTATAATTACTTTAACCCATTTTCTATTATAAATTTTACCAAAATAATATTCAATAATATTTAATAAAGTTTTCAATAATTAGGCTAAAAATCCTAAAATTTACCAAAAATTTTATTAATTATTTATTCCACACAAAAATTTATTTTTCACTTCCAAATACTCTTTATAGCTCAATTATCATCATTTTAAAGCATGAATAATTCAAAATAAAATTTCAGAAATTTGGTCACAATTATGAAAAATTTCTAAAAATTCCACAAAAATTCATATAAATTATTTTCATCTATTTCCCATCATATCCATCATCTACCAACATCATTCCACTCATTTTCCAATTTTATCAAATATTTTCAATTTTTCTTCACCGAACATTATTCTTTTCCTTTTCTAGTTCAATTCCAATCTCAATACAAATCCTAAATCTTTTTCAAACAATCATGAAACTCAACTTAAAACTATAGAAATTTGAAAGAAAAGTGAAGAAAATGTCACCTCAATTTTGATTGGAATATTAGGCCAAAAGAAGATTTTTCTCTAAATTTATTTATTTTCTTCACCCAAAATTTTATTTTCCTTGCTTTACATACTTGAATAATTAAAATCTTGTGAATTTGGAGCAGAAGAAAAGCTTGAAGAAGCATCCATGGTGTGGCCGCCTAAGTGGAGAAGAAGAAGAGAGATTTTATTTTGTTTTTTTGGTAGAAAATTCTAGAATGATTGGAAAAAATCCCTTTTATACCCCAAATTAATTGAATTAATCCTTAATCTCACACCCTATTAGCCACTTAAAATTTAATTAACTCATTAAATTAACAAATGACCCATTCACATACTAATCACATTTGACTTAAGCTAAATTTCACTCATCACAATTTTTTCCAAATTAATTTATGATTTAATTTAATTATGCAAAATTCGACCACCAAACAACTTAATTTTTTCAAATTAAATATACCAAAATTATCAAAAAAATTTTCTCTTCGAAATAGTGTTTTTGATTTTAGAAAACAACATCCAGTGCGAGAAATCACATTTTTATGATTTAGTCATTTTTCTAAATCAAACCCATAAAAGTTCTCAACCATATGATTTCTAAATTATCAGTTTTAAAAATTTTATAATTCAATTGCAATCACATCGACACCATTGTGATCATGAATGCATCTTTCTAACATCTGATTCAAAAATCGGATCATAAATCCACATTAGAGACAATATTTTCACAAATTGGGGTTATTAACCTTAAAATCTCATATCTTAACTTCACCCATGGTATTAAAATAATATTGTCTATATTTTAGTATACTTAAATAATATTTTCATTACTGGACAAAAACTTCATATTTCGACCTAATATGTTGTCTCAGTTTGTTTGCATAACACAAAATCACAACAAAATGACTAATTAGCTTTATTTTCATTCCAAATATGCCATTAGCATTGTTATATATATTATTTTCTCACTTTAAATGTCTGTATATAAATACTTATCGTGACGTTCCTATCCACTTAGTACGAATGACTGTGAAATTTGACTATAACGATCATGCCTTAAATTGTAGACGTGACACTTCAAAAGTGAACTGGTTCTTTCACGTTTGCCAAATTTGGTCCCTACCGATACACATATTTTCTGACTGTATGTGCCAAACCAACAGAAAATAAAGTGCATCCACAACTGAAATAGAGCCGATACCACCAAAGTGTAAATTTGGATTGTACACAAGTGAAAAAAATTGATTACAAACATTCAACGTTAAATTTTGTACAAAACCCGAGAAAAGAAAACTGGATTGCAAATTTCATAATTTTTGCACTGTTAGTGAATCATGAACTCAAAACACCGAATGTAGAGAGTATTAAAATGAGTTTGTCGATATAATTTTATATCAAAATTTCAAAATTTAGGGCAAAAAATTGAAAAAAATTGATTTAGGGTCCAATTTCGTAAGGATAATAGAGAAAAATATAATTTTGGGTCCAATGCACGAATTGTGAGACCGAAAATACTTTATATAGAGTAAATTATAATGTGAATAATGGTGTATTCAATTTTAAGAAATTAATTTGTTTAGTGCTTTAAATTGAAGAAATTAAATTAGGGTGCGGTTTAATTTGAAATGATAAAAGTTGAAGGATGAAATAGAAAGTTTAGAAATTATTAAATTAAGCATAGTTAATTAAACTAATTAAAGATTAATCAAGCCTTGCATGCGCCCCACTTGGCATCCATGCATGCAAGTTAAGCTTACAATTTTATTACGAAAACTCCTTAAGTTGGGTACATTATATTCATTTTAACAAAAGTTATCTTTCACAAATTTTGCACTCCACCGATTGCCTTCAAAACCCGTGAATAATTCTTGCAACTTCTATCCATTTTCTTTCAACTTTCCGTGCCCCAAACACCTCTAAATTAATGGTGATCCTTACTTATCTTAGTAATCCATGGTGAAGTTTTGAGAGAAGCCAATTCCAGCATTCATTTTGATGACGCGGAAAAAAATAAAAATATAAAAAGGAAATTAACTAGTTTCAGCCATGGAGATGTTTAGATGTTGATGATGAAGTTAGCAAGGGCAAGTGAAGATCTTGGTGGTTCCATTAATCGAATCTAAGAAAGAAAGAAAAGAAAGCAAAAAGGAAAAAAGAGAGAACAATTTTAGCCAGACAAAGGAAAAGGCTGAGGTAAGTGAAAATTGGTAATTTATATTCACTTCATCCATGTGCTTGACATGTGAGGAAAAATTTGAAGAACTTGAGTATATTTGTGGGAGAAATTGAAGGAGAAAAAGGGGTAAGACGGGTTACAAGGAAATCAGAAAAGGAGGATAGAGGTGGAGATCGACATAGATATGCATCTAAGGAGAAGTTTAATAATAATAATAATAATAATAATAATAATAATAATAATAATAATAATAATAATAATAATAATAATAACAATAAATAGGATTTGTTATATATATATATATATATATATATATATATATATATATATATATATATATATATATATATATATATATAACATGAATGATAAATATGTAACTTAAATGAATAATTTAGATATAGATATATATGTGTATACACATTTATATTTAAAAATGAATTGTATGAGTTGGGTTATTGAAAGAAACATTTATTATGGTTATGGCGGGTTATTAATAAATGTGTAATTAATTTTGCATGAAAGTGTGTCCGTAGTTCTAAGTGGGAGATAATGGGTTAGATTAGTTTGCATGGTATTATATGCAAGGGAGAATTCAAATGGTTTAATAAAATTTTTTGTAGAACTATATGGCTAGATATGTTAGTGGAAGTTTAAATCATATTTATTAAGTTGGTATACTAAATTGCATGAATTGCGTGGAAACCATACTACCATGCGGAAGCTAAAAGCCTTGATTTGGGTTATAGCTTAAAAATGTTAGAATTGTAATTAGGTATAAAAAAATAAAATAGAAGAAAATAAAATAAAAGAAGATGTAGACCATGAGATCAATTGTGCGTAAATATAACTAATATAACTAAAAGCAAGGAAAAGAAGTGAAGTACAGAAATGTGTTTAAGGCCTTGGAATTGAGGCATAAAAGAAATATTATAAGGAAAACTTTCCAAGAAAATAAATAAAACATAGAAGCAGTGAATTCCAAATGACAAAAGACAATGAGTTGTATATAACGTAAATGAAATCTAAATATAAAAGAAATGACAATAAATCAAAACGATAATAAATTTATACTTTCAATTATAAAAATTCGAAAAAGGTTTATTCTATACCAAATGTAAAAATTGAGAAGTTACAACGTTATTTTCAAAGGATGGTAAACATGAGCCAGGATATTCAGCAAGAGTAATATAACGACTATGAATTTAATAATTTATGCTAGGCGTGGTGATGCTGGAGTAGTTGAGCATAGACAAGGACAATAACCTAGTAGATACAAGGAGAGCGAAAATTAGATTTGTATAAACTTTTATATTAATAGCCAAATTCGTATTTAATTTAATAATAATATTAAATATATTATGTGTTCTAATATGAAAATGAGTTTCGTTAAGTTCTATGAAATAACCTTACATACAGTTATTTTAATTTAAATATATATATATATATATATATATATATATATATATATATATATATATATATATATTGTAAAATAAAATATGTCATGAAATAAATTTTTGCTTTAAGAAATGATAATATGAATTTAAATGAATTTAGGAAATGAAATGAAATGATTCTTGAGATTTTTCTAATTTTAACCCATAGATTAGCCTAAACATGAACTAGGATTTTGTTGGCGTGCCAATAGGGTGATTATTCTTTGATCATATAAAGATCTTTGGCCATGTGAAATTATATTTGGTCCTATAATGATCTTGGACCATATAAAATAGACTTGAGTCATGTGAATATCTTTGACTATGTGATTGACAACCTTATTATTTGATACCCTTGTGATTGACAACCTTATTATTTGATACCCTTGTGATTCCCTAGGAGCAGGTCTGTAGTGTCTTAATATATGATATATATGAGAAAAAATTTGCTAAGTGAATGGATGCGGATTTTAAGCGGAATTTCTATGATTGCAACGCCATTTTCGAAATGAATTTTTGAGTTTAATGATATATATGAGTTTAATGAATATATATATATATATATATATATGTGTGTGTGTGTGTGTGTGTGTGTGTGTGTGTGTAAAATGAGCTTTTATATTTAAATGATAATATGATGCATTTATTTACAATCAGTTAATTGTGTATTTTTAAAAATAAATATTTATTTATAATTGTCTCTGGCTGCAAAATTTTATTGAGATCAATTATAGTTCGAAAATTATATTTTAATTGATTGTTACAATAAGATTTGCACCGCAGGGCTAAAACTCATCATGAGAGTTGTTTGTCTCTCGCGCATATGTAAACTCACCTAAGGATCTCTTTCATAAAATGCCAACTTGGACTAAATTGATCCATTGTTTACAAAAAAAAACAACTTGAAAATAAAAATACATATCCTTTAATATACACACTTATACAACATGTTAAAACCCAAAACTATGTTATATACAAAAAGCAACAAAAATTACGTGTACATTGACTCTTCAAAACGGGTGCTTATTCTCTTGAGTCAACTCTTGCTATCCCTTAGGCTTCGACTAGTATGCAAGAAACCCACATGTTAAGCTACTGAAATCTTAGTGCTATATATAGGCATAAACATTCAAGTATGCAACTATATAATTCAAATCATGGCATATTATGCATGTTCAGATATATTATCATACCATAAAAATTATCCTAATGCATGATAATACAATCACCATATCTCATATCAACATTACACATAGTGAGCTTTCTTATACAACTGATTCATAATAACCTTACCTTTTTCCTTAGTTCATATTATTCTACTTATGACTTACCACTTTGTCAATTTATGTTTCCTTTATATAATTATTTTACTTTTACCCAAAGCTTACCATAATTCTATTTTTAATTTATTTTTGCCCAAAAATCTAAGTTGGACTATCCAGATACAGGTTGTGGAATAGATTCGCTCCCAGTGCTTCAACCACTTTGTCCATTAACTGTAAAATCTCACTTGAGCTTCTCAAGTCAAGGGTGCTCCTACAGTTTCAACCACTTTGACTGATGTTGTTGCCCAGATATTAAGCCAAGAAGGGGGGTTGAATTGGAGTTTTAAAAATTAAACTTTAAGGTGCGGAAATAAACAATTAATTTTAGAAAGGACAGAGAAAATTTGACACAGATTTATAGAGGTTTGGGTGTTAACAAACCCTACTCCTCTCCCCAATCGCAATTGGGAGTTTCACTAACACACTAAGTGTTACAATGGAGTTTTACAAGCTCACTCCCAACTATGGTGTTTCTCACAATGGCTCACACCTAACCCAGAAAACCCTTGTGTTTTAATAGCTCACACAATAACCAATTCCTTGTATTTTTACAGGCTCACACAATAACCTACACTTTGTGTTTTACAGGGTCACACAAACAACCTACACTTTGTGTTTTACAGGCTCACACAAACAACCCTTACAAGTGTTCTACTCTTTACCCAGAACTACCCAAAGCTCACTTGAGTAAAGATTATAGAGAGAACCACTTATAAATCTTTATTGCTCAAATATGAGGAGCAAAAAGATTTTTACAGAGAATAGATTTGTTCTCAAAGTATGAAAGTACAAGATAGCTTGTGATTTGAAGTATATGCTAATCTTTTGTTTTTCTTATCATTCTCTTATTTCTTAATGCATAAATGACTTCCATTTATACTCCCATGGATGAATATAGCCGTTGGGGTGCATTAAATAAGAAACTAGCCGTTGTACCAACCAAAAATTGCTCCTGACATTTTTCTCTTTCATTGTTCACGGGCGTGACTATGCTTGTCACGGGGGTGACAGTTCTTCCCAAGCTGTGACTGAAGTGGTGACCTTGGTCGTGAAGCTTTCTGGAATGTTTTGAAATATTGAGTCATGGGCGTGACATACTCATTCACGGGTGTGACAATCTTCTCAGCCGTGATCCAAGTGGTGACTCTGGTCGTGAAGCTCTCTGGATGAAATTTCATGAATCTTCATGGGGGTGACACCATTATTCATGAGGGTGACTGAAATGCTTACTTCACGGTTTGTTTTTCCTTCATGGCCGTGAACTACAAATGTTGGTTTTGGTAATGGTTAGCTTTCTTCACGGGAGTGACTCCTAGAGTCACGGCAGTGAACATGCTACTACTTGAATTTTGTTTCTCAAGGATTATTCTTCCAATTCTCCATTCTTGCTATTTTAATTAATGTCCTGTATAATATACTTACAAAAACAAGTATGTTAAATACAATATTGCTATATTATTTGTTATCATCAAAATGACGAAAATACCCCTCAAGGTTTAACAATCTCCCCCTTTTTGATGTGGCTCTAGAGGGTGGTCCTCTCTTGAATGAACTAGACTGGGAATGGCTCTATCCCGATCCTCTACTCTATGAATGCCCTAAAGAGAATTGACCTTTGTTGCCTGTAGTTTAAGCCATTGAAGTTGTTGGCTTCCTAGGAGCTTCTTCAACTCTATTTTTCATTCTCTTCTCCACACAAACGTTGAAGAATATTAGCTTTTAGAAGCTCACATGCTAGAGCCAATTTAGCCTTAACTGGCCCATTGTTTACCAACAAAATGCAACTTTAAAATTGAAATACATATCCTTTAATATACAAACTTATGCAAAAAGTTAAAACCCAAAACCATGTAATGCACAAAAAGCAACAAAAATGACATATGCACTGACTATTCAAAATGGGCATTTTTCTCTTTGAGTCAACTCTAGCTATTCCTTATGCTTCGACCTATGTGTAGGAAACCCACACGTTAAGCTATTTAAAGTTTAATGGTATATATAAACATAAAAATTCAAGCATGTAACTATACAATTCAAATCGTGGCCTATTGTGCATGTTCATGTATATTATCATACCATAAACACTATCCTAATGCATGGAAATACAATCACCATTTCTTATAAAGCATGCAACATAGCTTTAGCTACTAAGGTCTCATATAAAGAATATTCTACGGTACTATAAGCCCCATAATGACGTGCCATTTATCCTAGGCCAAGTCATAGATTAGAGAAAAGGGCTTTTAAAGTCGTAACCTTTATCTTTCATTTCTTTTTAATACCATCATCACATAAAACTATGTTTATTGCATCAATATTGATATACTATCTCATCATCATCACTTACATATGATTTACTCATAATGTCATACAATTAATAACATGTGATCTATTCACCCATCACATCGTATCAAAAACCAAAACATCATATAATAAAATTACCAAGATTCATGGGTGTGAACTACATGTTCACAGGTGTGAAGGACATTCATATGTACTTTCTTACCTGTGAAGCAAACCGTGACGATTTATGCAAGAACTTCTATCCCAAAACACACTTTATTCACATTTGTGACTATTTGTTCACAAGTTTGAAATCGAGCATTCATGACCGTGGTTCAAACTGTGGAAATTACAGGTGAAAATTTGGAAATATATGTTCATGACTAAGACTATATGTTCACAAGTCTGAACCCATTCATTGACGACTTCCTTAGCCATGATGCAAGGCCTGAAAGCTTCTTCTCGTTCTGGGTATTTTTTGGATTCATGTTTCATTGGTGTGAAATGTGTCTGTGTGCTATATTCATTGGTGTGATAACCTTACATAGACGTGAATTTCTAAGTTTTCCAGACTCAAAAATAGAGCATAACAAAGCCACATGTAGTGGTCTCTAAGATTGACCAATGTTAATCACTTCCATCAATATTCAACCACCTATCAAGTTAGTAACATGCTTGTAACATCTATTGGAACATTCATAACACATATCATGCTACAATATCTCTTAAGCATCATAACAAACATAACCTATTTTCATGGCATTTCTAACTCTTAATCCATGCAACCTTTACACATTTACATAACCAGAAACCATGTATATCATTTATTACATTTTCATGGTAGATAACACAACAATAGGCAAAATATGGGAATTAATGTGTATATGTACTAACCTTAATAATGAGGCCTAAACCCCTCAAGCTTTTCAAGCTTGCTTAGGTCTTGGTTGCTCCTCACCTTTGCCTCTAGCTCCTATCATCAAGAAAAATGTCATATCTTAGAACCATATAAAAAAAACTGAATCACTAAACTTACTCTCAAACCATCCTTTGGTTTAAACCTCTAGAACTCCATTTTTTATCTCTTAGGTACAAGCTTCCACAAGGATTAAAATGATGATTTTTGTGTAATAGGGGAAGAAAAAGCTGAAAAAGATGAATATGGCATGTAGATTTAGGTTATAGGGTGATGAAAGAGCTGAAAAAGCATGGGCGAGAGAGAGAAAAAATAATGACTTTGCTCAACAACTTTGTTGACTATCATTCATGGGCATGAAGTATGTCTTCACGGGTGTGAACACTCTCCTATCATAGGCATGGAAAACCTTTCATAGGGAAAGTTAACACACTACATTTATGGCTGTGAAACCCTTATTAATGGGCATGGACAACCTCTCTATCACCATATTAAACCTTTCAAACTATAATCCCACTACACTCTTTCTTAACCAACCCAACTAACTTATAGACCCCAAAAATTGGATGTTATACCAACACTTATCAAGACACAACCTTACATTATAAAAATAACTAACCCTATTTTATAGGCATGGCAATATCTCTATTTTGATATTGATAATCAAATTGAGAGTCACTAATGTATTTTTTTAAGCATTATTTTGTAGGTTTAATATTTTATAGAATCTAAAAGAAGAAACCCTTGATGGATTTTGAAAAAACATGATGGAACTTATAGTTCATGATTGCAGTCAAAGACATTGCCTAAGAATGTGAATTTGCAATCGTGCTAGAATTTTAGTGACAATAAATCCGATAATGCTAAAGGTGATGAAGAATCAGTGGAGTTTGTGGCCTCATACACAACCACAGAGTTCATCCGAAAGGTGGTTCATGACCATAACATGGGTAAACACAACCATATTCATATGGTTAAGCATGCCAAGGGAAGACCAAGACCAAACTGTCATGTGTATAGTGGTTTCAGAGAAAGATAGTTTTCATAACCATGACATTAGTTGTAAAACCTTAAGATGGATAAAAATGTTTATGATGGAGAGTGTGACCTCGAAGAAGCCATGTGACAATGGGATTATTTGTGACTATGAAGTCAATCGTTCAAGCTAGGAGCCAATCTAATCCTGCCACATGGAACCAGTAGTTGGAGCTGAATAATGCTCAATAGTGATTGTGTAATATCCGCTAATTTAGGTTTTGAGTCGCACGTGTTGTGACATTGACACGTTTGACCGATCAGAGTCTAAATTCGGTTTTTTACAAAAATTGATTAAGAAATGGCTAAATTAAATAATAAATGCCTAAATAAGTGATTACAAAGTTTAAAAAAGTTGATTTACGGTAAAGGACTAATTTGCAAAATTTGATAAGTTTTGGGGTCAAATTGCAAATTACCAAAAAATGGAGAAAGATTAAGGTTTGTGTATAATTTAAGGCAATAGCCTATTTTTGTTTGAAATAATGCATGTTGAACATGATTGTAGATAAATGCAATTTCAAGAATGATGATGATTATGGCATGAAACCATAGGATTAGACATGTATGAATGAGATCCTTGTGTGACTTTGAATTAATGATGCATGTTAGAAAATCTTGTATGATCAAGACATGTACATGTATTGAGAAGTAATAAGTTGAGTAAAGAGCCTTAGAAATGTATGAAATAGAATTTGGTATGTTTTGGAGGATGTTAGAATGAATGAAAGGTGAATATGCAGATTTCCTGCTGAAATTCACGGGTGTGACTATTGAGTCATGGGCGTGAACTTGAGGGTTCACGGTTGTGACTGATTGTGTCATGATTGTGAATTTCTGGGTGGAAATGGTACTATTCATTCCAGAAGCGTTCACGGGTTGGAATCACGGAAGTGAACTTATTCACGGGCATGAATGAGTAATCACGACCGTGAATGCTTTTGGGCGATTCATTCCAGTAGCGTTCACGACTTGGGATTACGGGCGTGAACTAATTCACGGGCGTGAAAGTAGTAATCACGGCCGTGAATGCTCTGTATTTGAAATTATGAATGTGGTTATTAAATGAGGAATTGAGGTAATTAAATGAAAGTTATTGTCTATCTAGAAAAATAAGAATGATATGGATATGGATATATGTATATATATATTGATGTGAGAATGTGATATGCTGTGATATAGAAAAATGAATTGATGTAGAAAAATGAATTGTCATGGATAATATATGAAATCTGATGCAGATGATAAACATGAGAATATTGATGAATCTAGTAAATGAATGAAAATATGTATGAGTATGGCTATATGCTTGTAAAACAAGAAAATTGAAATGTTGATAAATATGAGAAAAATGGACGTGTTGAAATTTGAGAATAATGATTGATGTGAAAATATAAAGAAGCCCATTACTCTAATTGCGGACTAGAATCAGGATAGATGACATGTCATTAAGGGGGCGAATGGTACCGTACTATACCTCAACCAATGTGGCTAAAGCTTGTGTGAGCGCCATTGGTCTGGGATGCTCAGTCAGTGTGGCTAAAGCTTGTGTGAGCGCTACTGACTTGAGAAAGCTCCGATGAGCACATATAAATGAGGACAAGGTGTCATAAGCTTGTGTGAGCGGCCTTGATCCGGTTATTCATCTATGATGAAATTATACTCAATGAATGTGGCATAAGCTTGTGTGAGCGCCATTGATTTGAGAAGCTCTTATGAGACAGATAGTGGACAGGGTGGCATAAGCTTGTGTGAGCGCTCCTGATCCATAACCCGTATCCAGTCAGTCCAAAAATTTAGAGTGATGTGGGCAAGATAATGAGGATATGTCGGAAAAATAAGAAAAAGAAAGAATAAGAAAATGATGATGATATGAGATTGAAATGTAATGATAAAGAGATTTACAGAATAATTTGCTATTAAAGATAATGAAAATAACAATGTTTATATGAGCATGACATTTATACTTTTATGAAATAGGAATATGTTGATAGTCATGCATGCAAACATTTTAATGCACGAAATGATAATTGTTAATGCTTGTTGCATGATATAGTATATTGCCTTCTTCATATGCACCACTAAGCTTAGAGCTTAGCATGGAGTTTAATTTCCACGCAGATATAGAAAGGTAGCTGAAGACGCTAGATAAAGCAAGCGGTGATCCCATTCAAGTAAAGCTGCCGAATCTTGAGAAAGTGGGTTACAATTTTTGAAACTTTTGTATTTGACTTCTATATTAAAGAAATGTTTGAGTTTGTAAAAATTACTTTTAAAGTTTGTTAAGAATTATTCTGATGTTAAAAATTACTATTTTATGTAAATAAATTGTACTATGATTTTATTTATATCCATATATACATGAGTAAAAAAAAAAATGAAGTATGAGAAAGGCAGGACATTAGCGCACCCTCATCCGGGCACGTGCGGTTCGGGTGAGGAGGCGGGTGCTATAGAATTTTGGTATCAAAGCACGGTTTGGTGTTTCTGGATATTGTTATTAAAGCCAGTTTGGATTTTAAAGTGAATTTTGAAAATGTTTTTCTTGAAATGTACCCACAATTGCATTTTTGGAGTTGCTGCTTTATTGATTAGGGCCGTTGTCTTTATGTAATAGGTAGGATATGGCCTCAGGATCAAGACGAATAGTAATAGAAGAAGCTGAGAGTAATGATCCTTTCGAGGCAAGAGCTTCGCGCAACCAAGTCATCGTCGAGCTGCAGCACCGAGATCTAGTGCCATCTTACTTCGTGAACATTCAGCTATTAATATGGGTCAAACTGAGCTCATGAGAAATATGATAGATTTGCTACAGAGAGCATCACGATCAGATTCGTCTGGATTACAATTCGAGAGACTGAGGAAATTAGAGGCATCTGATTTCTATGGTAAACAGGAAGATGACCCCACAGTGGCAGAATTTTGGTTGGAACGAGTAGAGCGAGTATTTAATCAACTGCACTGCATAGATGAACAAAAATATGAATATGCAGTATCATTGCTACAGGAGCATGCATATGAATGGTGGCGATCTGAATCACAGAGTACAGAGGCTCCTAACCCTATGACATGGGAATTCTTTCTAGAGAAGTTTAAGGAGAAGTATATTCCTCCTATTTACACAGACGATAAGAAGAGAGAGTTTCTGATGTTAAAATAGAAGGATATGTCTGTAACAGAATATGAGAGAGAATTCACTCATCTTTGCAAGTATGCTGGTGGTATTGTATCCACTGAGGCAGATAAGTGCCGATGATTTGAAGATGGATTGGGAGATACGATCAAGTTACAAGTTTCAGCCCTACAAATGATGAGTTTCCCTAATTTACTAGCATATGCTAGAATAGTTGAAAGAGTCCTGATGACACAACAACTAGTACAGGTTAGTGGGGTTAGTAGACCAGCACTACAACTAAGTGGAGTACAGTCTAGTGGCAAAAGAGCTAGATCTTTTGGTGGCCGATTCCAGGTCGGGAGTTCCAGCAGATTTCATTCTTATAGGCGGGGACAACTCATAAGATCTACTTCATCGGCAGTTAGTGCACCGACACAGGCATCCCGTAGGTTTACCACTCTACCGGTGTGTCAGCATTGTGGTCGTTCGCATCCAGGAGAGTGTTGGTCGATGACAGGAGCATGCATGAGATGCGGCTCCAAGAACCATATTAAAAGAGATTGTCCATTGCTACAGTTTGGCAGAGGTTCAGGGAATGTTGAGTCAGTTCCAATACAGACTATGGGACAAGGCAGAGGATGAGGCCGAGGACAAGGAAGAGGAGGCCTTACAGGGCCAAGCCAATTCAGATCAGATACAGTAGAGAGACCTGAAGGTAGTAGAGCTGCTCCAGCAAGAGCTTATGCCATGCAAGGCCGAGAGGAGCAGGATGCGCCTGACGTCATAGCGGGTAAATTCCTTCTCTTTGGCTCTTGTATACATGCATTGATAGACCCTGGGTCAACACACTCATACATATGCACACCACCATCAGGTCGAGAGTGTCTAAAACTAGAGACTCTAGAATATGAGATTTGTGTGACTAACCCATTAGGACACAATGTGCGGGTTAGTAAAGTGTTTAGGGGTTGCCCAGTCGAAATTCAAGGCAGGCAATTTCCAGCAGATCTAATAGAGCTACCATTCCGTGAGTTCGATGTGATCTTGGGAATGGATTGGCTAGCTTGCCATGGGGTGGTAATAGATTGTGGAAAGAGGCAGATGAGAATTAAAGTTTCAGAACAAGAAGAGATAGTAGTGATGGGTGAGTATAAAGGATATCCAGATAATGTGATATCAGCGATGAAAGCTCAAAAACTCATCAATAAGGGATGTGAGACTTACCTAGCGTATGTGATTGACACCCGAAAGAAAAGTCCAAAGTTGACTGACATCCCAAATGTTAGTGAGTTCTCTGATGTATTTCCTGAGGAGTTACCAGGACTATCACCTGATCGAGAGATAGAGTTTGCTATTGAATTAGTACCTGACACCGCTCCTATATCTATTACACCATATAGGATGGCACCCATAGAATTGAAAGAATTGAAGATACAGTTACAAGAAATGTTAGATAAAGGATTTATACGACCTAGTGTATCTCCATGGGGTGCTCCAGTACTATTTGTGAAGAATAAAGACGGTACTTTATGTTTTTGCATTGACTACAAACAGCTTAATAGGGTTACCCACTGCCTAGGATTGATGATTTATTTGATCAGCTGAAAGGTGCAAGTATATTTTCAAAGATAGATCTTCGATCGGGGTATCATCAACTGAAGATCAAAGAGTCAGATGTATCTAAGACAACATTCAGGACTCGTTATGGTCATTATGAGTTCTTGGTGATGCCATTTGGATTGACGAATGCGCCAGCAGTTTTTATAGACCTGATGAACTGAGTGTTCAGGCCATATATTGATCAATTTGTAGTTGTATTCATTGATGACATTCTTGTCTATTCAAGAGATCGTTTAGAACATGACCAACATCTTAGAAAAGTATTACAGACCTTGAGGGAGAAACAATTGTATGCAAAGCTATCTAAGTGTGAATTTTGGTTAGAAGCAGTTAGTTTTCTGGGTCATGTAATTTCAGCAGAAGGTATTCGAGTTGATCCTAGTAAAATTGAGGCTATTCTTAATTGGAAACCACCTCGAAATGTGACAGAAGTGAGAAGTTTTCTTGGATTAGCCGGATACTATAGGAGATTTGTGAAAGGATTTTCATCTATAGCGAATCCATTGACACGACTACTGTGAAAAGAGGTCTGTTTCGAATGGACAGATAAATGTCAAGCAAGCTTTGATCAATTGAAGGCAATATTGACTGAAGCACCAGTTTTGACTCAGCCTACTTCAGGAAAAGATTATGCTATGTACAGTGATGCAAGTCACAATGGGCTAGGATGTGTTCTTATGTAAGAGGGAAAAGTGATTGCATATGCCTCTAGACAACTTAAGCCTCATGAACTTAACTATCCGACGCATGATTTAGAGCTTGCAGCGATAGTTTTTGCTCTAAAGATATAGAGACATTATTTGTATAGAGAAAGATGCTACATTTATACAGACCACAAGAGTCTTAAGTATCTTCCTTCATAGAAAGAGTTGAATCTGAGGCAACGAAGATGGTTCGAATTGATTAAAGACTATGATTGTGTGATAGACTACCATCCAGGAAAGGCTAACGTGGTTGTAGATGCACTAAGCAGAAAGATTTTAGCTGAGATGTGAGTGGAATCCGCATTGATGCAAAGAATTAAAAATGTCCAAAAACAAGATGAGAAGTTAGTAAAGATGGTCGAAGCCTTGAAAAATGGAGGAAAGTCAGAATTTTCTTTAACAGAAGATGGTACTGTGTATTTCAAGAACCGGATTTGTGTACCAAGCATGAAAGAGTTGAGAACAGAGATTTTAAAAGAAGCTCATGAAACGGTCTATACTATGCACCCAGGTGGGAACAATATGTACCAAGATTTGAAAGGACAATATTGGTGGTCGGGGATGAAAAAGGATATCACTGAATATGTTGCTAAATGTCTAATTTGTCAGCAAGTGAAAGCTGAGCATCAATTACCCACAGGATTACTACAACCGATTCCCATACCAGAATGGAAGTGGGAGAGGATCACGATGGATTTTGTGTCTGGTTTACCGGTAACTCAGAGAAAGCATGATGCAGTGTGGGTGATAGTGGATCGATTGACGAAGTCAGCTCATTTTCTACCAGTCCGAATGGACTATACTTTGAACAAGCTGGCTGAGATTTATATGAATGAGATAGTGAGACTTCATGGAGAGCCTGTATCTATTTTCTCTGATAGAGATCCCAGGTTTACGTCGCAGTTTTGGAAGAGTCTACAGCAGGCTTTGGGAACTCGACTAAATTTTAGCACGGCATTTCATCCACAAACGGATGGACAATCAGAGCGAGTTATACAGTTGCTAGAGGATATGATGAGATGTTGTGTACTTGAATTTGAGGGAAGTTGGGATCGACATTTACCTTTTATGGAGTTTGCCTATAACAACAGTCATCAAACGAGCATAGGCATGGCTCCTTATGAAGCTTTATATGGGAGAAAGTGTAGGACACCGATATGTTGGACCGAGTTGAATGAGAAAAATTTGATTGGGCCAGAAATAATTCAACAAACGGAGGAGAAAGTTAAAGTGATCAAGGAAATGCTAAAAGTAGCACAAGATCGACAGAAATCATATGCCGATTTAAAGAGGCGAGATATAGAATATGTTATAGGTGACAAAGTATTTCTTAAAGTTTCGCCTTGGAAAAAGATATTAAGGTTCGGTAAAAAGGGAAAATTAAGCCCAAGATTTATTAGTCCCTATGAAATTCTAGAAAGAATAGGACTAGTGGCTTACCGATTAGCTCTTCCTCCGTAGCTAGACAGAATTCATAACGTGTTCCACGTTTCAATGTTAAGAAGATATCGTTCAGACCCAACCCACATTATACCGATTGAGGAAATAGAGGTACAGATAGACATGTCTTATGAGGAAGAACCAGTGGCTATAATAGCATATGAAGAGAAAGTTCTCTGGAACAAGAGAGTTCCTCTAGTTAAAGTTTGGTGGCGGAATCATACAGTTGAAGAAGCCACGTGGGAAAGTGAAAAAGTGATGAAGAAGCAGTATCCCCAGTTGTTCAACCCCAAATAAAACAGGTAAATTTTGAGGACGAAATTATTTTAAGGGGGAGAGAAATGTAATATCCGCTAATTTAGGTTTCGAGTCGCACGTGTTGCGACATTGACACGTTTGACCGATCGGAGTCTAAATTAGGATTTTTACAAAAATTTATTAAGAAATGGCTAAATTAAATAATAAATGCCTAAATAAGTGATTACAGAGTTTAAAGAAGTTGAATTATGGTAAAGGACTAATTTGCAAAATTTGATAAGTTTTGGGGTCAAATTGCAAATTATCAAAAATTGGAGGATTAATGAGATTAATTGATAATCAACATATTAATTTTGAGCACATTTTGATAGTGTTGGACGGCCATGATGTTAAAGGAAGATGATTAATATTGATTAAGTGTAAAATTGGGAGAAAATGGTCAAATGATGGGTCCCACATGAAGATTTTTTGGGTACCCTATTTAAGGCTTTCTTTTCTTTTTCTTCTTCTCTTCATTTTCTGCTCCTTCTCTCTTTTTTTTACCAGTCACGCCAACCACAACTTCTCCTCCATAGCTCACCTTGATTCTAGAGAGAGAAAGGAAGGGAAGAGAAGGGAAAGAGCAAGACAAGGTGATTTTCATGTTCCATAACTCATAAGGAAGCTGGAAAGAACAAGAAAGAGGAAGAAAAATCAAGTTTGGTAGAGAGATAAAATCTCCAAAGTGGTGATCAAGTGAAGAAAAGTGTAAAGTAAGAAGTATTTCTTCTTTTTCATCATCTTTTCTAAAGGAAGTTCGAATTTTGAACTCATCTAAGACTTATGTGGAAAGAGAGAGAAACTAGGGTTTTGAGAGAGAAAAAGAGATTTTAGGGTCTTGTGGAAATCAGATGATGATGATAATAATTTATGATGTTGTAGGAGTTCCAAATGACAAGGAACAAGCTCTAAGGAGCAAAGGAAAACAGAAAGCTACCTAAAAGAGTGAAGGAGAAAGATTAAGGTTTGTGCATAATTTAAGGCAATAGCCTATTTTTGTTTGAAATAATGCATGTTGAACATGATTGTAGATAAATGCTATTTCAAGAATGATGATGATTATGGCATGAAACCATAGGATTAGACATGTATGAATGAGATCCTTGTGTGACTTTGAATTAATGATGCATGTTAGAAAATCTTGTATGATCAAGACATGTACATGTATTGAAAAGTAATAAGTTGAGTAAAGAGCCTTAGAAATGTATGAAATATAATTTGGTATGTTTTGGAGGATGTTAGAATGAATGAAAGGTGAATATGCAGATTTCTTGCTGAAATTCACGGGTGTGACTATTGAGTCACGGGCGTGAACTTGAGGGTTCACGGTTGTGACTGATTGTGTCACGATTGTGAATTTCTGAGTGGAAATGGTACTATTCATTCCAGAAGCGTTCACGGGTTGGAATCACGGAAGTGAACTTATTCACGGGTGTGAATGAGTAATCACGACCGTGATTGCTTTTGGGTGATTCATTCCAGTAGCGTTCACGACTTGGGATTACGGGCGTGAACTAATTCACCGGCGTGAAAGTAGTAATCACGGCCGTGAATACTCTATATTTGAAATTATGAATGTGGTTATTAAATGATGAATTGAGGTAATTAAATGAAAGTTATTGTCTATCTAGAAAAATAAGAATGATATGGATATGGATATATGTATATATATATTGATGTGAGAATGTGATATGCTGTGATATAGAAAAATGAATTGATGTAGAAAAATGAATTGTCATGGATAATATATGAAATCTGATGCAGATGATAAACATGAGAATATTGATGAATCTAGTAAATGAATGAAAATATGTATGAGTATGACTATATGCTTGTAAAACAAGAAAATTGAAATGTTGATAAATATGAGAAAAATGGACGTGTTGAAATTTGAGAATAATGATTGATGTGAAAATATAAAGAAGCCCATTACTCTAATTGCGGACTATAATCAGGATAGATGACATGTCATTAAGGGGGCGAACGGTACCGTACTATACCTCAACCAATGTGGCTAAAGCTTGTGTGAGCGCCATTGGTCTGGGATGCTCAGTCAGTGTGGCTAAAGCTTGTGTGAGCGCTACTAACTTGAGAAAGCTCCGATGAGCACATATAAATGAGGACAAGGTGTCATAAACTTGTGTGAGCGGCCTTGGTCCGGTTATTCATCTATGATGAAATTATACTCAATCAATGTGGCATAAGCTTGTGTGAGCGCCATTGATTTGAGAAGCTCTTATGAGACAGATAGTGGACAGGGTGACATAAGCTTGTGTGAGCGCTCCTGATCCATAACCCGTATCCAGTCAGTCCAAAAATTTAGAGTGATGTGGGCAAGATAATGAGGATATGTCGGAAAAATAAGAAAAAGAAAGAATAAGAAAATGATGATGATATGAGATTGAAATGTAATGATAAAGAGATTTACAGAATAATTTGCTATTAAAGATAATGAAAATAACAATGTTTATATGAGCATGACATTTATACTTTTATGAAATAGGAATATGTTGATAGTCATGCATGCAAACATTTTAATGCACGAAATGATAATTGTTAATGCTTGTTGCATGATATAGTATATTGCCTTCTTCATATGCACCACTAAGCTTAGAGCTTAGCATGGAGTTTAATTTCCATGCAAATATAGAAAGGTAGCTGAAGACGCTGGATAAAGCAAGCGGTGATCCCATTCAAGTAAAGCTGCCGAATCTTGAGAAAGTGGGTTACAAGTTTTGAAACTTTTGTATTTGACTTCTATATTAAAGAAATGTTTGAGTTTGTAAAATTTACTTTTAAAGTTTGTTAAGAATTATTCTGATGTTAAAAATTACTATTTTATGTAAATAAATTGTACTCTGATTTTATTTATATCCATATATACATGAGTGAAAAAAAAAGAAGTATGAGAAAGACAGGACATTAGCGCTCCCTCATCCGGGCACGTGCGGTTCGGGTGAGGAGGCGGGTGCTACATTATGGGTTTGACAACAAAATTAAATGTTGCATGTTGCCCAGATATTAAGCCAAGAAGGGGGGTTGAATTGGAATTTTAAAAAATTTAAGTTTAAAAGTGCGGAAATAAAAATTAATTTTAGGAGGGATAGAGATATTTGACACAAGAGTTTTATAGAGGTTTGGTTGTTAACAAACCCTACTCCTCTCCCCAATCGCAATTGGGAGTTTATGTAACACACTAAGTATTACAATGGAGTTTTACAAACTCACTCCCAACTATGGTGTTTCTCACAATGGCTCACACCTAACTCAGAAATCCCTTGTGTTTTAATGGCTCACACAATAACCAATTCCATGTGTTTTACAGGCTCACACAAACAACCTTTACTTTGTGTTTTACAAGCTCACACAAACAACCTTTACTTTGTGTTTTACAGGCTCACACAAATAACCTTTACTTGTGTTTTAAAGGCTCACACAAATAACCTTTACAAGTGTTCTACTCTTAACCTAGAAATACCCAAAACTCACTTGAGTAATAAATTATTAGAGAGATAAACACTTAAAAATCTTTATTGCTCAATAAATGATGAGCAAAAAGATTTTTACAGAGAATAGATCTTGGTTATGAAAGTATTAAATGTACAAATAGCTTGTAATAAGATTTGGATTCAAACTATTTGCTATCCTCTTGTACTGAATGCATAAATGACTTGCATTTATACTCCCACGGCTAATTATAGCCATTAGAGTGCATTTAATACGAAACTAGCCGTTGTACCAACCCAAATAATCATGCCTGACATTTTTCTCTTTCATTTTTCACGGGCGTGACTGTTCTTCCAAGCCGTGACTGAAGTGGTGACCTTGGTCGTGAAGCTCTCTGGAAGGTTTTGAAACATTGGGTCATGGGCGTGATATATTTCTTCACGGGCGTGACAAACTTCCTAGTCGTGATCCAAGTGGTGACTTTGGTCATGAAGCTCTCTGGATGAAATTGTCATGAAGGTTCACGGGCGTGACATTTAATTCACTGGCGTGACTTAAATGTGCATTTCACGGTTTGTTGTCTTCCTTCATGGTTGTGAACTTCAAATGTTAGTTTTGGTGACGATTAGCTTTTTCACGGGCGTGACACATAGGATCACGGGCGTGAACATGCTACTTCCTTATTTTTATCTTTCAAGGATTAATCTTCCATTCTCCATTCTTGCTATTTTATTCCATACCTTGTTTAATAGACTTAGAAAACAAGTATGTTAAATACAATATTGCTATTTTATTTGTTATCATCAAAATGACAGAAATACCCTTAAGGTTTAACAATCTCCCCCTTTTTGATGGTGACAAATAATCTAGCAATATGTTCTTTTGAGAAGTCTCCCCCTCAAAATATACTTAGTATACAAATTGATGAAATGCAAGAATTGTAAAGAATGATGTAGCATTGAAATAAATTTTCTAATTTTAAGTATATGCAAGTTATATGCAAAGTATACTTAAGATATATCTAATGTGTATAAAGTTCAATTTCATACTTGCATATTCATTTTGAATCAAATTTTTAAGTATTGCTAATTTCTCCCTACTTAACTCAATGTATTTGTAAGTTCTTATTTTTTATTCAAAATTCATTTATCTTAATATATTGCTAGGTTCTCCCCCTCTTGTCATCAACAAAAAGAATATAAGGATACCAAACAAAAAAAAAAGCAAATATATTAATATTTAAAGATAAGTACAAACCAAAGTAAAAGTCAGAAAGGAAATTTAAAATTTCCTAAAAACAAGCAAACAAACAAAAGAAACAATCATATTAAGGCTACCATCTAGCCTAACACCTAATCGGACATCCTATCCCTAAGTCGAGCAACCTCTGCCTCAAGGCTATCCATCCGAGACTCCATGAAGTCTTTGAGGTTCTCCAACCTCTCATCCATCGAAGCTTGTTCAAATCATGGTACCAAGAGGTTAACCACCTGCTATGCCGAATTCGGTGTGGAAGCCGAGGATTGTCCGATGTCCTGCTGACCTGCTGGAGGTGCTTCCTCAACCCGAGCCCTTTTCTTCTGTTGGATCCCTTAGAGGCTGGCTTTGAAGTCTTCTGAATCATTATCTTCCCAAATTATTTCACCAGCAGTGTCTGTGAAGCAGTAGTAAATATTGTTCTCATGAACAATTCTGACAGCCGCTCCCATCTTAATGAAGGACTCGACATCCAATCGATCTCGAGGATGCCCTGGGATGAGATTGAAGTGATGGTCATCCAACTTCAAATAGCCAAGCTTCAAGGCCATATGGGTGACATATCCACTAATGAGTATATCTCTGGAGGGCTTGGTGGCAATGGACAAAAGATGGTTTGCAAACCATCGAGAGAGTGCCACGGTGAGACCTCGTCGAGCCATCTTAAAGAGAAATAGCTCTGATTTCCTAATGGTGCCATTGTTGTCTCCTTGAGCAAATATTCTATAGGTTAGAAACCTATGCAAATATTTGTGCACTGGGGACCGGAGATGAGTGCTATTGGTCCTTTTGACATCCCAGCTGCAATCTGTGCCAACATGTGTCCATGTCGAGTTGCGAAGAATTCCACTTCGCTGTCATTAGGATGCCTTCCGAGGGTAGATTGAATAAGTCCCCGAATTCTATGGCATTGAGGGTGTTCGGATTGCTGCAGAGTTGGAACTTCACCACTCTAGTAGGAGACACTTGCAAAGTGCTCAAAAATTCCAGGGTTGGCTCCCTTAAAGTGGGCTGATGAATATCCACGAATTCCTTCAAATGACAGGCTTGGAGTTGCTCTGTCATTGCTGTCTCAAGCCTGAGAGTGCGTACGGTTTGCCACTCAAAGGACCTTGATGAAACGAGAGGCCTTTGCTTCAAGGTTGAGTACCGAGGATGGCAATGCTCCGGGATTCCATTCATGAGGTAGTCTGAGTACCTCCTGGGAGCATGAGACTTCTTCCAAGTACCCTTTGATAAGCCGATTTCCATTTGGATTGAAGAAATGAGCTTTGTAGAGTTTGGAAAAATTTGATAGAAAATTTGAGGAAACCTTAAAGAAGGATGATTTTTGATGAAGGAAGGGACTTTTTATGGTATTTATAGCAAACTTTTGTGACTTGGGGGCCGAATCTTCAATGCACCATTCAATGTATGTAAATGAGAGCGGTTTTTAGTAGTTGAAAGGTTGAAATGTGAAGAATAACTGGCTGATTTCTTATATACCAGATGCATTCACAGGCATGAAATATGTGTTCACGGTTTGCTGAAGGGGTGCTCTACCCGTGAATAAAGGCATGAAAAGTTCACAGTCTTGACATTTGAATGTCACGGGCATGAATGATGAACTGTCACAGTGGTGAAAGAATAGTCACGGGCGTGAATGGTTGAATTTCACTACTTATGCCTGTGAAACAAAGCGTGACTCGAAGCATGAACGTCTCTGTGAGTTTTTGGTGAAAATGTTCACGGGCGTGAAAATGCGTCATGGGCGTGAACAAGGCTTTTCACGGGAGTGAATGAAGTCGTGAACAGAAGCTTCACTACTTGAAGCCACGAACGATGTTGTGAATCAAGTCGTGAAAGACACTACCTCTTTTGGCTATTTAATTCACGGGTGTGAACATATGTCACGGGCGTGAATTGCCTAAACTTTCCACCAAATAAAATTAAGTCCTAGAACAAGAATAAATCATTTCTATGAAGATTCTCTCCCTTATAACATAAAATTTTCATCAAATTTACTACCTTATATCTAGTGATATGATACAAAATCAAGATTATCACTTAAAGATTTGATAATTTAGCAATCACAAGGTTAATCCATCAATCATACCAAGTTCTCTTCTAATGAAATTAAATCTTTCTTCATTTAGAGACTTAGTAAAAATATCTGCCAATTGATTTTATGTGCTTATAAATTCTAATACAACATCTCCATATTGAACATGATCTCTAATAAAGTGGTGTCTAATGTCAATATGCTTACTTCTAGAATGTTGAATGTGATTCTTTGAAAGATTTATAGCACTTGTATTGTCACATTTAATAGGTATATGGTTCATATCATGACCATAGTCCTTAAGTTGCTGTTTCATCCAAAGAATTTGAGTACAACAACATCCTACTGCTACATACTCTGCTTCAGAAGTTGAAAGAGCAACTGAAACTTGTTTCTTGCTAAACCAAGAAACTAAGCACTCTCCAATAAAGTGACAAGTACCTAAAGTACTTTTTCTATCTAAGAGACTACCAGTATAGTCTCCATCTAAATATCCTATGATATAAAAGGATGAATTTCTAGGATACCATAAACCTAGATGCAATGATCCATGTAAATATCTTAGAATTCTTTTTACTGCATTTATGTGAGATTCTTTTGGACATGATTGAAATTGTGCACACAAGCAAACACTATACATTATGTCGGGTCTAGAAGCAGTAAGATATAAAAGTGATCCGATCATACCTCTATGGAGCTTTTCATTAATGCTTTTACCCTTTTCATCCTTGTCCAATTTTGTTGATGTGCTCATAGGAGTCTTGACATTCTTGCATCCTTCCATTCCAAATTTTTTAATTAAATCTTTGGCATATTTGGATTGATTGATGAATATGCCTCATTGCCTTGTTTTATTTGTAGACCAAGAAAATACTTAAGCTCTCCCATCATGCTCATTTCAAATTCCTTAGTCATACACTTAGCAAATTATTGACAAAGCAATTCATTAGTAGAACCAAATATTATATCATCAACATAAATTTGAACAATTAGTATATCATGCTTATGCTTTTTAATGAATAATGTGGTGTCAACATTCCTTTTTGTAAAGTTATTTTCTAAGAGAAAAGAACTTAGTCTTTCATACCAAGCTTTTGGGGCTTGTTTCAAACCATATAAAGCTTTTGAAAGTTTAAAAACATGATTTGGAAAATCATAGCTTTCAAAGCCTGGTGGTTGTTCTACATAAACTAATTCTTCTATATAACCATTTAGAAAGGCACTTTTCACATCCATTTGAAAGAGTTTGAAATTCATGTGACATGCATATGCTAAAAGTATTCTTATGGCTTCTAATCTAGCTACAGGTGCATAGGTCTCATCATAATCTATTCCTTCTTCCTGATTATATCCTTTTGCAAATAATATAGCTTTATTCCTAGTTATTGAATCTTGTTCATCTAGTTTATTTCTAAATACCCATTTGCTGCTTATAATTTGATGATCCTTGGGTCTAGGTACTAAGTCCCATTCCTTACTTCTCTCAAATTGGTTGAGTTTCTCTTGCATAGCAATTACCCAACTTTCATCATTAAGAGCTTCATCAACATTTTTAGGCTCAATTTGAGAAATAAAAGCAAGGTCAGTGGTTAAATGTTTGAAATGAGATCTAGTACTTACTCCCCTTGAGAGATCACCAATGATTTGCTCTTTTGGATGATCTTTTGTCATTCTCTATTCTTTTGGGAGTTCTTGCTCATTTTTTTCTTGAGCTTGAGGTAGAGAATCATTTTGATGTGAATCTTCTTGATCATTTTCTTCTTTTCCATTTTCAAGATCAAGTCTTTCCATGTTACCTACAACATCATCAAGAACACTACCTTTCACAAGATCAAGTCTACTAGATTCATTAAAGACAACATGCATAGATTCTTCAATAGTTAATGATCTTTTATTAAATACTCTATATGCTTTGCTAGTTGTAGAGTATCCTAAAAAGATACCTTCATCAGATTTAGAGGCAAATTTTCCACGGTTGTCCTTGGTATTCAATATGAAGCACTTGCATCCAAATACTCTAAAGTAAGATATCAAGGGCTTTCTTCCATTCCATAGCTCAAATGAGATTTTGTTTAAAAGAGGTCTTTTGAAAACTCGATTTGAAATATAACATGCAGTGTTTGTGGCTTCTGCCCAAAAGTAAGTTAGTAAACCATACTCATTGAGCATTGTTCTAGCCATTTCAATTAAAGTTCGATTTTTCCTTTCAACTACCCCATTTTGTTGAGGTGTCCTAGGAGATGAGAAATTCTGTGAAATGCCATGTTCAAGACAAAAACTTTCAAAGTTTTCATTTTCAAATTCTTTGCCATGATCACTTCTTATCTTTGAAATATAGTACCCTTTTTTTTTTATTTTGAACTCTTTTAACAAAGTTTTTGAAATTTTTAAAAGCATCACTCTTTTGAGCTAAGAAAATTACCCAAGTAAATCTAGAGTAATCATCTACGATGACAAAGGCATAATGTTTACCTTCTAAGCTAGCAATTTTAATAGGTCTAAATAATTCTAAGTGCAAGAGTTGAAGAGGTTTTGAGGTACTTACTATGTTTTTAGCTTTGAAGGATGACTTGTGTTGCTTTCCTCTTTGGCAAGGTTCACATGTCTTGTCTTTTTCAAATTTGACTATTGGTAGTCCTTTTACTAGTTCTCCTGTACTGAGGCTTTGTATTAAGTCCATGTTAGCATGACCAAGCCTTTTATGCCACAACCAAGATTCATCACTAGTGGTCACAAGACACTTAGAGGAATGGTTAGATAAATCATGCAAGTCTATTATGTATGTGTTGACATCTCTATTTCCTTTAAGACATGTAGTTTTGTAATTACTAATTTTTTGTATAACCTTTTGGGCTTGTGGATGCTCATTGATTATTGTATTTAAGCTTTTATTATATTAAGTCTTTTAATGATGTTTTATGATTTTAATAATTCTTCATGGCCATGGTGCATCAAAGTTTTAAATTTATAGTGTTTTAAATAATATGCATGGTAGCATTCTTTAGTATAACTGGGTTTGTTCTTAATTATATCGAAGGGTGTTACATTTAGTGGTATTAGAGCTTGGTTTAGACAGTTTTGAGCCTAGGTGGGAAGGGTTGTAGCACGTGTGTGAGTGTTATCCTATATGACTCTAATCTTGGCAATTTTTATCAATGTGTAGGTTAGATAGCAGGTATGCAAATTGAACCACATGATGTGGTTGAGAGTAACAATCCACTTTGATATAGGGGATCAAAATCAGTAGAGCCATACTAGTGTTCACGAGCCTGATGTTGGTCCTCCTCCCCAACAACCAATGGCTAGTCAGGTGGATCGGGCTTAAGATCCTGTGATGTAGAATCTAGCTACTATGTTGCAGTGGTTGGTATAGGCTATACCACTACCACCGTCGTCGTCGCTGCCACTGCCACCTCGACTTTCTCTTTCACCACCGAGGTCTAGGGTTTTGATTGTCAGGGTTAGGAAGTATGGAGCCATGGACTTCACAAGCAAGATTGAGGATGATCTAGTAGTTGCAAAGTTTTGGTTGGAGAAGACTAGTAGAGTCTTTAAAGGTCTTGACTAGGCTAAAGAGCACAAGTTTAGGTATCCTGTTTCACTTCTCCAAGAGCATGCCTATGATAAATGGAAATCAGTTCAGTAGAGGCCTTAAATTCCAAAGCTGCTTACCTGGGATTTCTTCATTATTGAGTTCAAAAAATAGTATGTACCCGAGGCATATACAGATGAGAAGAAATGAGAGTTTCTAAACTTACAACACAGGAACATGACTATGATAGTGTACAAGAGAGATTTTACTCAATTGAGCAAGTATGCGATTGACATTATTAGGGATGAGGCAGACAAATGTTGCTAGTTTGAGGATGGTTTAAGAGATGAGATTAGGTTCCACGTGATTTTACAACAACTTAATGAATTTACAAAGTTGGTATCTGCTACTTTTACTATAGAAAAGAGGATAAAGCTAAAGAGATTAGATGAGTAATTCAAGAGGGACTTCAGGGGACACTCTTTCAGTGATGCTTAGACATTGAGCAAGAAGGCTTGCACCAGTGCTGGTGCTTCTAATCTAAAGTGAATGTTAGAATAGGAGTCAATCAAGGTATACTAGACAAGCAACATCATTAGAAGTTATTTCTATAGCTTTTAGTAGTTAGACACATACACAGAAAGAGGCAGCACCAGAGTGTGCATCATATGGTTAGAACCATATGGGAGAGTGTTGGGGACCTTCAGGGGCCTATTATAGGTGTTGATCTAAAGATCACTACTGGAGAGATTATCCATTACAAACGATTGAAGCGTTTGCTCAGACTTAGAGTTCAGTGCCAACTTAGGCTATGGGACAAAGATAGACATATTGTGGTAGAGGTGGATCTAGATAGGCCATGTCAGTGGTGGTGAATAGGCTAGGATCTAATAGAGCACCAATAAAGGCCAATGCTATGAAGGCTAAAAAGGATTTGAGTGCTTTGGATGTGGTTATCGATATATTTCTTCTCATTGACTCAGTTTTGATTGCTTTAATAGATTCAGGTTATACACACTCTTATATATGTACCCACATAGTTGAGTGATATAACATGTTAGTTAAGAGACTAGATTATGAGATAAAGGTGGCTAGCCTTTTGGGGCATAGGACAGTGGTGAACCGAGTGTACATAAACTATCCTATTGTAGTTTAAGGGAAAAAGTTTCATGCATATTTGATTGAATTGCCTTTTCATGAGTATGATGCTATCCTAGGTATTGATTGGCTCTCTCAGTGGGGTACAATGGTAGACTCCAGGGTGAAGATAGTTGAATTGAAAATGTCAAAGAGCTTGATAATGGTTGTTTAGAGTGAGAGATCCTCACAACATTCGAGGGTCATCTTTATGATGAAGGCTCAGAAGATGATTAAAAAAGGGTGTGAAGCCTAATTAGGTCATGTTGTCGACACTAGGAGGGGTCAAGGGATATTCTAACAGTGAAAGAAATATGTGTTTCCAGATAATTTACAAGAGCTACCTCTGGACAGAAAGATATAGTTTTTGATCGAGCCTACTCTGGGTACAACTCCTATATCATGACATCATATTGAATGACTCCATCAGAAATGAAAGAATTAAAGGCGCAGTTATATGAACTATTAGATAAGGGCTTAATAAGATTGAGTGTATCTCCATCGGGTGCACCAATATTATTTGTCAAGAAGAAATATGGGTCTATAAGGTTATGCATAGATTGTAGGCAGTCGAACATGATGAATGTTAAGAACAAGTATTTGTTACCACGAATTGATGATCTCTTCCATCAATTGAAGGGTGCATAGTTGTACTCTAGGATTGATTTGAAATTGGGGTACCATCAGTTAAGAATCAAGGCGGGTGATGTAGAGAAGACAACTTTTAGAACTAGATATGATCACTATGAGTTCTTGGTCATGACCTTTGGATTGACCAAGGCTCCAATAACTTTTATGGATATGATGAACTAGATATTTAGGCCATTTCTGGACTAGTTTATGGTAGTTTTTCTAGACGATATTTTGGTGTACTTGAGAAGTAAGGATGAGCATGAGTAGCACTTGAGGACAATCTCATAGATAATTAGGGAACATAAGTTATATGCCAAACTCTCCAAGTATAAGTTTTCCTTCCCAGGGCATGTGATATTAGCTAATGGGATTAGGGTGGATCGGAGTAAGGTTGAGGCAATCTTGAATTGGAAACCCTCGCAGAATGTGTTATGTAACGGCTGAGCTCCGCCTTACTAGAGGATGAGAGCCCACCCGCCGTCTCACTGAGACCAACGGGCTGCCGGGGTCCATGGCCCAATACCCCCAACCCATCACTGTGCACCAGCCCGAGTCTCAGGCCCGCAACGACTGTTGCACAGCAGGTTGTTGGAGTCAGGGATCGAACCCTCAACCTCCCTTTAGCCTCAGTAAGAGACTACCAATTGTACCATGGTACAATTGGTAGTCTCTTACTGAGGCTAAAGGGGTACAATTGGTAGTCTCTTACTGAGGCTAAAGGGAGGTTGAGGGTTCGATCCCTGACTCCAACAACCTGCTGTGCAACAGTCGTTGCGGGCCTGAGACTCGGGCTGGTGCACAGTGATGGGTTGGGGGTACTGGGCCATGGACCCCGGCAGCCCGTTGGTCTCAGTGAGACGGCGGGTGGGCTCTCATCCTCGAGTAAGGCGGAGCTCAGCCGTTACATGACCAAAATTAGAAGTTTTCTCAGCTTGGCAGGGTACTATAGGAGGTTCGTTAAGGAGTTTTCTGTGATTGCTTCTCCATTGATGAGGTTGTTGTGAAAGGATATCAAGTTTGAATAGACGGATAAATATGAACATAGTTTTGATCAACTGAAGAGTCTTTTGACAAAAGCTCTAGTTTTGATACAATCAATCCCAGATAGAAAATATGTCATGTACAGTGATGCTTCTCAGAACGGTTTGTGTTGCGTGTAAATGCAAGAAAGGACAATCATTGCCTATGCATCCAGGCAGTTGAAGCCTCATGACAATAATTACTTGACGCACGATTTAGAGTTGGCAACCATTATTTTTACATTGAAGATTTGGTATCATTATCTATATAGAGAGAAGTGCTACATCTACATCGATTACAAGAGTTGAAGTATCTTCCTACATAGTGGGATTTGAATTTGAGGCAAAGAAGATGCTAGAGTTGATAAAGGGTTACGACTGTGTGATTGATTATCATCCAGGAATGACCAATGTAGTAGTTAATGTGCTAAGTAGAAAGATTTTGCTAGAATTGCACATATAACTGACTTTAGATCAGAGATTAAAGACACACAGAAACTTAATGGCAAGATAGTGTAGTGGGTTGAGATTAAAGAGATTAAAGACACACATAAACTTTTGACAATTGTGGACAATACACATCGGTTGTTACATAATGACACATAAAGCTAAGAAAGACTAGATGTATCAATTAAAAATAACGACTAATGTGTATAATCTCATTTTAGGCATCGTAACGGATGCGTATAGTATAGGCATCAGTCTTTTCATAAGACCGACATATAAAGCTCTCTTATTTATAATCAAAAACCAGCGGACATGGTCTCTTATTTTTTTCATCTGCATTTCTACCCAATCCCCATAAACACCCATTTTCGCTTGTGTTTGTTATTGTTGTTCGAGCCCCACCCATATCGGCTATACCGTCACTCCAAGTGCCGCCCCACCCACATTGCAGTTGCAAGCACCATTGCTTCTATTCACTTGTGCCGCTGCTTTGCGTTGCACCGGTTTGCATCCTATCCTACGCTATCACTGTACCAGGTTAGTTTTTTTTAATTTAGTTTGTTTTTATTTGTTTGTTGTTTTCACTCCATTTTTGCATTTGAGTGTAATGTGCATACACTTTTACTCAATTTCTACCGACAGTAGCCCTCATTAGTACCCCCATATTTGTTTTTTTATTTTTTATATTCAATTATACATATATTTTCTATTTTAATTTAAAAAATAAAATATATAAATAATTAACATTATGTTAATAAATAATAATTTAATTATATTTGCAATTTTTAATAATTATGGAGATAAATTTAATTTTTTAATAAGTTTACTATCAAATTAATTTAAAGCAACCACAAACTAAAAAGAAAAACAATTGAGCTATAAAATTTAAAAATTCAAATAAAAACAATATACCATAAATCAATTTATAATTTCAAAGAAATTATTTAAATAATTTTAATTTGATAATTCTGTTGACCAATGAGTTTTTTATTTAGCTAAATCATTTTGAGCATGATCATGTTTGAGCTATTTATTTTAATTTTTGTATATCTATTTTGTTATGTTGAAGTCTTGAAATTTTCGTAAAAATTTATACTAATTTGTTTGAATTAATAATTAAAATTAATAAAATAAGATAGAACCATGATATATTCAATAATAAACTAAACAAATAATATTACACTTTAAAAAAAACATTATATGATCAAATTTTTAATTAGAATAAAAATTAAATTAAATTCCTTATTCAATAAGACATTATATTTTTACACTTTGTTGCCCAGATATTAAGCCAAGAAGGGGGGTTGAATTGGAGTTTCAAAAATTAAACTTTAAGGTGTGGAAATAAAAAAATTAACTATAGGTTGGATAGAAAAATTTGACACAAGGATTTTATAGAGGTTCGGGTGTTAACAAACCCTACTCCTCTCCCCAATCGCAATTGGGAGTTTCACTAACACACTAAGTGTTACAATGAAGTTTTACAAGCTCACTCCCAATTATGGTGTTTCTCACAATTGCTCACACCTAACCCAGAAATCCTTTGTGTTTTAGTGGCTCACACAATAACCAATTCATTGTGTTGTACAGGCTCACACAAACAATCTTTACTTTGTATTTTTGCAGGCTTACACAAACAACCTTTACTTTGTGTTTTTTACAGGCTCACACAAACAACCTTTAATTTGTGTTTTAGAGGCTCACACAACTAACCCTTACAAGTGTTCTACTCTTAACCCAGAAATACCCAAAACTCACTTGAGTAATAAATGATTACAGAGAAAAAGACTCACAAATCTTTATTACTCAATAACTGAAGAGCAAAAAGATTTTTACAGAGAATAGGTATTGGTTATCAAAGAATTGAATGTACAAATAGCTTGTAATAAGATTTTGATTCAAAGTATTTGCTATCCTCTTATTCTGAATGCATAAATGACTTCCATTTATACTCCCATGGCTGATTATAGCCGTTGGGGTCCATTAAATATGAAACTAGTCATTATACCAACCAAATAATCGCGCCTGACATTTTTCTCTTTCATCATTCACGGGCGTGACATTTCTTCCCAAGCCGTGATTGAAGTGGTGACCTTGGTCGTGAAGCTCTCTGGAATGTTTTGAAACATTGGGTCACGGGCGTGACATAATGCTTCACGGGCATGACAAACTTCCCAGCCGTGATCCAAATGGTGACTTTGGTCATGAAACTCTCTGGATGAAGATGCCATGAACATTCCGGGCATGACATTTTGATTCACGGGCGTGACTTAAATGTCCATTTCGCGGTTTGTTCTTTCTTCATGGTCGTGAACTTCAAATGTTGGTTTTGGTAACGGTTAGCTCTTTCACGGGCGTGACACATAGAGTCATGGGCGTGAACATGCTACTTCCTTAATTTTGTCTTTCAAGGATTATTCTTCCAATCTCCATTCTTACTATTTTATTCCATACCCTGTTTAATAGACTTAGAAAACAAGTATGTTAAATACAATATTGCAATTTTATTTGTTGTCATCAAAATGACAGAAATACTCCTCAAGGTTTAACAATCTCCCTCTTTTTTTATGGTGACAAATAATCTAGCAATATGTGCTTTTGAGAAGCCTCCCCCTCAAAAGATGCTTAGGATAAATAATTAATAAAATGCAAGATTTGTAAAGAATGATGTAGCATTGAAATTAACTTACTAGTTTTTAAGTATATGTATGTTATATGTGAAGTATATCCAATATATACCATAATTCCTTTTAAAGGATGAAGTATATGTAAAGTATACTTTGAGTATATCATGGCATATTCATTTTCATTAAGGTATATGCAAAGTATACTTAAGGTATATCTTATGTGTATAAAGCTCAATTTCTCAATTTCATACTTGTATATTAATTTTGAATCAAATTTTGAGTATTTCTAATTTCTTCCTACCTAATTCAATGTTAATGTATTTATAGGTTTTTGATTCAAAATTCATTGCTAGGTTCTCCCTTATAGTATATTGCTAGGTTCTCCCCCATTTGTCATGAATCAAAAAGGATATAAAGATATCAAAAAGATAAACAAAAGCAAATATATTAAATAAAGGAAAACACAAACAAAGTTAATTAAAGTTCAGAAAGGAATTTTAAAATTTCCTACACACAACAAAAAACAAGTAAATAAAGAAGCAAACAAACATATTTAGGCTACCATATAGCCTAACACCTAGCCTACACATCTAGCCGGACATCCTATCTCGAAGTCTAGCAACCTCTGCCTCAAGACTGTCCATCCGAGACTCCATGAAGTCTTTGAGGTTCTCCAACCTCTCGTCTATTGAAGCCTGCAGCTGCTCAAAATGTGGTGCCAAGAGGTCAACCACCTGCTGTGCTAAATTCGGTGTGGAAGCTGAGGATTGTCCGATGTCCTGCTCAGCCACTGGAGGTGCTTCCTTAACCCGAGCCCTTTTCTTCTGCTGGATTCCTTGGAGGCTAGCTTTAAAGTCCTCTGTGTCATTGTCTTCCCAAATGATCTCCCCAGTAGTGTCTGTGAAGCGGTAGAAAATACTGTTCTCATAAACGATTCTAACAGCCGCTCCCCTCTTTATGAAGGACTCAACATCCAAGCGATCTCGAGGATGCCCAGGGATGAGGTTGTAATGATGCTCATCCAGTTTCAAATAGCCAAGCTTCAAGCCTATATGGGTGACAGAACCACCGATCAGTATATCTCCTGTGGGTTTGGTGGCAATGGACAGAAGATGGTTTGCAAACCATCTAGAGAGTGCCACGGTGAGTCCTCTTCTTGCCATCTCAAATAGGAAGAGTTCTGATTTCCTGATGGTCCCAATGCTTTCTCCCATAGCGAATATGCTATAGGTCAGGAACCTATGCAAATACTTATGCACTAGGGACCTGAGATGAGTGCTCTTGGTCTTCTTGACATCCCAGTTGCAATCGGTGCCAAAATGGGTCCAAGCTCGAGTGGCGAAGAATTCAACTTCGCTGTCATTGAGGATGCCATCTGATGGTAAGTTCAATAATTCCCCAAATTCAATGGCATTGAGGGTGTTGGGATTGTTGCAGAGTTGGAATTTCACCACTCCAGTAGGTGACACTTTCAGAGTGCTAAGGAATTCCAATGTTGGCTGGTGAATCTCCATAAATTCTTTCAAATGATAGGCCTAAAGTTGCTCTGTCATAGCCATTTCGAGCCCGAGAGTTCGGAATGTTTGCCATTCGAAGGACCTTGATGACAGTAGAGGCCTTTTATTCAAAGTGGAGTACTGAGGATGGCATTGCTCTGGAATTCAGTTCATGAGGTAATCTGCATACCTCTTAGGAGTATGAGACTTCTTTTTCTTTCCTTTTGATGAGGCAGTCTCCATTTGAGTTGAAGAAGTAAACTTGTGAGGGATTGAGAAAATTTTTGACACCTAGTCATGGGCATGAATATGGGTTTTCCAGTAGTTGGTAGCATTAAAACATGCATTTATTACAAGTCACATACCAGGTCTCTAATGGTTATCCCATAACAACCTTTTCCTATCAAGATTCATGTCAAACATACATTCAGACATACTAAAGCATCAATAAATATATAATTCATTATCCCCTTTTTCATGCTCATAAGCCATCCTTTCAAGCATTCATGTTTCCATATACATTTAACCATTTCTTACTTACAGGGCATCATCATTCATTAATCTATTTGTTACATCTTAGGCATATTTATTATATATACACAATAAGCATCATCGATACTCATTTAAGGCATACATACACTCCTCATACAATTACTCATATTTTATGGTATTAATTTAATCATTGAACTTTTCATTTAGCATATAAAGCATACAATTCAATTATCACTCAATTAACACACAACATGCCATATTTTGAGAATTTGAATGCATATATATACATACCTCTAATAGAGCCTAAAAAAACAAAGCTTCTTTCAAGCTTGCTTATCATTTTTTGTGGGTTTCACCACATTCTCTTTCAACTTTTATCACATATAACATATCTATATCAAAATCTATAACCTTTAAGCTTAGCTTTTAAAGCCATAAAGATGAAAACCCTAACTTCAACCCTTCTTCCAACCTTAATCTCTTATAACTTCTTACAAACACTTCCAAGAACCTTTAAACAACTCAAAGAGAGGTCTTTAACCATAAACTCTCATGATCAAGCCATAACCTAATCCATTTGAAAATGGGTCTCTACCATAAATGATGTAAACATGATTAAGGCTATGGAATCTTGTAAAAATGAAAGGCAAACATAATTCATTATCTTAATCGAATTAAACATAACGGGGATGGAAGATTTGTCTCCTCTCTTCCTCTTATAGTTTAGCCTCCTCAAGAGCACCTTTTCTCTTTGTTCCTTTTACATAAGAACTTGTTTAAACTTTTATCTTTTGCTTTAGATTAGGTATTTAGGGATGGGAATCAAAGGAAAACATAGGCATTAGCCTCTAGTTTGAGAAAACTTCAAATTCTAGATTAAGTTTTGATTTTTAGGTCGTGAGAAAAAGAAAGAACAATTGATGGAATTTATATCTGATGACGTTCTTGGGCATGACAACTACTGTCATGACCGTGAATCTACTTAAAAATAGAATGTGAAGCCCCACTTATATATTAGAGATAATCCCATATATATAAGTACGATTGTAATGACACAAATACTGGGTCAATCGTAAATTGTAGTTTCTGAAATTAATCAGTATACCCAGGGTCAAAAATACACGTGTGTGAAAAATGTTTTATTTGATCATCGAAAAATATAGGTTATGACTAGTTCGGGGGTAAAATTTGGAGTGAAAATGAGGTCAAATAAGTCATCAAAAGTCAAAACTAAGAAAAAAGGGATTCGGTTTAATTAATAAATTGGTTGACCGTAGTTTGATAGGGCTATAAAAAATAGCAAATGACATCTAAAATTTTATTTTAAGACATGAATAGATTTTAAATAATATTTAAGATTATTTGACAGTGAAAAATGAAGTTTACGGTAACATTGAAAATTGATTAATTTGTCCTGTTTAAGTGAACCGGACAGAAAAAGACTCTGATTGAGTTGAATATATATATATATATATATATATATATTTGATGAATTATAGAATCAAATTTGGATCAAATTGAGCTTGGAAAGTGAGAAATAATTTAGTATACTTAATTGGGCCTCAATGGGTTGGACTTTGTTTGGCCTAAGCCCACCCATCTTAAGCCACTATAAAAGCCCAAGGAATCAGAATTCTCTATATAGAATTTTGCCTCATCTTCTTCCTCTCCACCTCCTTATTGGCCGAACCATCCTTTCCCATTTTCTCTTCCAAATTTCTTTCATTTTCTCTAATTTTTACACCAAAATCAAACACCCTAATACTATTTCAGCCTCTCTTGTAGCTAATGGAAGTCTCTATTCTTCATTTGGAGGGCTAAAGTGGAAGGAAATCAAAGGTGACAAGTTAAGATACAAAATTGAGGTAAGAGAAATTAAGAGTTTTAAATTTATTTAAGGGTTCAAATAGATAGTTTAAGGTATGTAGATGATAGTTATGAATTTAGATTGAGTCAAGGAAACAAAATAATGGTGGATTAATTATGCATATATTTTGGCCATGATAGGAGGTGAAGGTGCTTCAAAGAAAAAAGACAAGAAAAAGGAAGCTTAGGAAGACTAAAGGAAGGAAATAAGGTTAGTGATTTCAAAATCTACTTATTTCCATTGTTTAAGCTTGAATTAGGGTTATGAAAATTAGGGGATTTGTGTGATTTGCATGTAAATGATAATAGAAACTGAAAACATGATTAAGGAAATATAAAAAGTGGATTATAATGGTTAAATTCAATTAAAAAATTATTTAGTGGAACTTTGAAACAAATGACCATATTATGTGTAAAAATGCATATTAAGGCATAATTATATTTAAGTATAATATTATGGTACATATGTAGTAATGGATTTATAAATGAGTGAAATGAATTATTAGAAGGTGAAAGAAAATTTTTAATGATGAAAAATGGATGTAGGGCGAAATATGAAGAAGAAGAATTTAATATTTTTCTTGCTAATTAAATGAAAACTAAGTCATAAAATGCAAGAAGACATAACATTGAGCGTATATAAATTTATTGAAAATTTTAAAAGATATATTGAATATTTTTCTAATTAGTGATTATTTTATGCATGAAATGAAATATAATGAAGAAAATGTTAGGTAATTAATAATGAAAAATCAATGAAATTTATAAATTTAATGGAAATTGAATCAAAGGAATAAGCTATTGCCCTTTATTATTTTCTTCTAATGGTTAAATCTAGTCCAGGATATAATTGACTAGCTATAGGGACACCATTGCTGCGGTGCAGGTCATGGCGACTCGTATAGGTAAGCCAATGATGGTCTACTTTAGTGATAGTAATTCAGTTATCAATGTATAATGCAATGCTCGAATGGTCCTTCGCGGTCACTCTTCAATATAGTGGCCTTGTGGGGTCCAGTCCCATGTTTCCAGTCCGAAAGTTTTCTATCGGATTGAAACTAGGGGCAAATATGAAAAAAATGATAAAAGTAACAGATTTGATAAAAATGATAAAAGTGACAAATATGAGAATAATGACAAAAGTGATAAATATGACAAAAAAAAAGTAAAATGAAATATAAGTGGAAGAAAAATATTAAATTATGTAGTTAAAAAGAAAATAAATGAAAAAAATATAGTTAGTGGCAAAAGAGTAAATAAATGTTAAGTTGTGACATGATTGTAAATAAATGGAAATTTAGGAACAAAAATAAAATTTGTAGCTAAAGAAAAATTAAATAAAGGAGTGAAAAAAAATAAAATTAATTAAGTAAATTTTTAATTTAATAAAGATATTAAATAGTGAATGAATGGTAAATAATAATAAAATATTGAAAAAAAACATATTTAATATATTAAAGAAAAAATTTTGAATAGTGTAGTGAATATGATAATTCATGATGTGTGTAATTTGGTAATAATGAAAATCCTTAAATTTGTAATCACTACTGAGTATTTTTAATGTTCATCATGTAGTTATTTGACTGAATGTATGTAATAGCTGAGAAGGTATCGAAGCAAAACATCCTACCTTTGGGGAGCAGATGGAAGGACAAAATGATAGTAGGATATTACTAAAAATGACATGAATATATAAATATATGTATGGATATGTGTATAAGAATGAAATGTTGACTTGTAGTTAAATGAATAATATTTTATATTATATTTGTATTGTTGTGCCTAAAATAGGTTGTGGATTGTTTGTTGTGCCTAAAAAATTTACACACGTCGGCTATAATCAAATTTAGAAGATACCAACTGTCTTGATAATTGCATCAGACTATGTAACATACATATAGAATAATTTTTGTAAGGGTGTCACAAAGATGCCACAAGATTAACTAGTTAAATATGTTTGAATTAAAACTTTTTTCATTTAATAACTTAATCTATTTATTTATGTTGGGTTAGACATGTCTTTCTAATTAGCAATATTATATATATATATATATATATATATATATATATATATATATATATATATATATCATCATGTTATATACATATATGGTATTTGATTATATTACATAATTGATTACTCGTGACATACTAGCCTCATACATAATTGTTTACATATAAAATATTAAAATATGAGACATATTCCTTAAGTATACATAAGACATGTCTACCAAAACCCATATGCATGGTCAAACTAAAAAAGAAAAGTGATAAGTAACCCAATCTTTAACTAAGTCTTTTGTGCCTCTTCTGATATAAACTTGGATTTCTTCTTGACCAACTTCATAATCTACTATCTGCAACTACAATTCTGCATAAGAATAACCCACACTAAGCAATCTCTAGCCTAGTGGTACATATAGGCATTAAAGTTTCTCCCAGATAGTCATATAATTGCATGTCTCAAATAGATTATGGCACACTAAATTTTATTTCAAATTTGACTTATAAAACATAATAACCTCATCTAATAATTAAATTCTCATTACTTAGTGTAAGCATTTCATATATTGTTACTTATGTCAATTAATAAATTTTCATATTTCATTTCATAGTTTGTTAGCAAAAAATCTCATTCTCAGACTGTCTGGATATGATATGTGAGATATAGGCACTTACGGAGCTTAAACCACCCTACTGACCATAATCTCAAGTCAAGGGCACTTGAGGAGCTTCAACCATATTGATCGAGTATAATCACGCCATCTGTGTACAATTAGGATTAAGGGCGCTCTTGGAGCTTGGAGCTATAGCCACCTTGTTCCTAAATCATATCAATATTGGTACTCATAATTCCCCCCCTTAATGGTGCACCATCTATCCAATATTATTCCTTAGGTAGAGAAATGGGCAATTAAAATCACTAATTAATTATTTTTAATCATGTTTTATTTGTCATAACTAATACTCATTTCGTATTAACATAATTATATGTTCCCAATTTATCTCAAATCTATGTAATAATATGATATTTCATAAAATATTACCATAGTATTAAATTTTAAATTAATAATATTTTTATAATTTTAAAGCATGTCATGCACACACAATCATGCATTAGGGCAAACTAGAACACATATATGTATAAACCTCGATAATTTGTTTCTTTTCCACAATCTAAACTCGCAGCTTGTTCACTTTTATTGCTCTTCCTCTTATTGGGAGCCTAATTTGGAAATATAATTAATTAATACATTGATAAATACTTTTTCTAAATATAGTTTAAATAAATAACTAGAATTTCTCTTAAGTTGGAACATGACCTCTTAGGAATTTTAACTCTATAACTTTTTCTACACTCTTCAAATTTATATGATTCTTATTTCTAATTAATTTTAACATATAGGAATATAACATACTAAAATTGTAGAACTTTTGGACTGTTACACAATTTTTAATGTAATTCTAATTGTTGCTCTGTTATATGCCCTTAGGTGGGTACTATAATTAAAAATTCATGTCTTTCAATGGGTACATTTAATTATTATGAAACTTTTTATACAATTATAAAAGGTAATGTGAAACATGTTTTATATTTACCACTTTTCCTAGTTCTATCTCTAAGGTCCTCACATACAAGAGAGTCTATAACTAGTTCAACATATATTGACAACTAGCCCCATGTCCATTGTTATGTTTATAACTCACAAAATAAATAACATTTTAAGGTAAGACTTCATCAATCAACAAACAACTTAAATATGAGAATGAAATTGCTAGAGTTGCATAGGTATAAGAAAACAACTCAATCAAGGAACAACCACGGTTCATTTCACTATAACTCAACCTAAAAAAGTAGATTAATATGAAATTTGGTAGAAACTAAAATGTTTTGAGTTTCCTTTAATTCAACCTCTAAGATAACCAAAATAAGTAAAAATTTTGGGGTGTCCTGCTGATACTCTTATAAGGACCAATCTCACTCAAATGACTATTTCTATTTATATACTCAAAATAATTCAATGTCATTTGACAGACATAAAGCCATATTATATTTATAAACAAGACATAATGGAACAAATTTTATGTTTAACACTTCTCCAAATTCAGTTTATAAGGCCATCAAAAGTAGAGTGAAAAATAATACTACAACATAACCCTGACAACTCTAAATAACACAAGAATAATGGAGAAGAGATTACTGACTAAGATCAAATTTATTTGGATTGATTTTGATGAAAATCTTAGGGGGGAGGATGAATAAATGGAGTTTGTTGTTGGGAGGAAGGAGAGGAATGAAGATAAAATTGGTAGAATTATGCAGATGGTAGGTTTATACATAAAAGAAAAGAAAACTTTACTGACTTCAGTGCCCTTTCTTTTCCCTTCCACTATTTTTTTTGTTTCTTTTATTTGATTTTATTCCTATTGTTTTTCATATATATATATATATATATATATATATATATATATATATATTATTTATAATTGTGATCTTTGATACCAAGCAAGTCCTAGTATCAAAGCCTGGGGTGTGTCCTGGTATTAGAGCTTGGGGGGATAGTGCTATAGAAAATTGTAATTGAGTTTATAAAGGTTTGAGTCTAGATTTTAAGATCTCTTGAGTTTTCTTACCTAGGAATATCCGAGAGGTAAGTTCTTAAGTGTAGGCAATAATACCCAAGAATTGCTTAGGATTGTAGAGAGTTCTTATTTTCTTTATAAAAAATCTTTCTAATATGGAAAATCTTTTTTGTAGAGCTACATCTTCTAACTCTGCTTCCACCTCTTCCAATGATTCCAAGAAGATAGTAAATATTGAAGAAATAATAATAGAAGATTTTGAAAAAGGACTAGATAATTAGAAAATGCCAAAAGTTAATAGAGATCGGATTTCTAAAAATTGTTCTATTCAACCCCAAACAGAACCTTATCCAGAACATAGCAGTACAACTTTGCCAGTCATTATGAAAAATTTAGCACATGAGTCAAATGTCATAGAAAAAGGATTTCAGGTTGATAGAAAATTCCTTCATGATGATTTTTATGAAAAACATAATCTTGAAAAAAGAATGTAGTTTTTCAAAAAATTCCTAAATATGAGAAAAGAAATTCAAGAAAATTTTTATGAATTTGTTTATCATAATAGAAGTCATATTCTATTTTTTGATTGGTTTGAAATATATGCTTCTCAAAATTCGATAGAGTATCCTTTCAAATATACCAATCCACTTGCATTAAAGCCAATCGCCTTTGTATTTAATTCCATAGGCGAGTACATGAGAATCCTATTTCTTTTGGGGAAGTGGCTTAGTTAAAGGATCAACAATATTCTAATCAGTGGGCTCTTTTTCTATCTTTACATCATTCCTACCAATGATTTCTCTAATCAAATGGAATATTCTGAGTACATGTTTGGATCTCTGATGAGACCGTGGTTCCTTTGCTTGCGCAATGGCTCCATTATTATCACAATACAATTGTATTGGATTAATACTGCTAGGAACCACTCCAAGTTCTATGATGAATTTCTTTATCCAAACTACTTCCTTTGCTACTTCAGAAGCTGCAATGTACTCTGCTTCGGTTGTGGAATCAGCAGTCGTTTCCTGTTTGGAACTCTTCCTACTAACTACTCCACCATTTAGTGTGAATATATAACCTGACTAAGATTTTGAGTCATCCTTGTCAGATTGGAAGCTGGCATCCGTATACCCGCTCACAATAAGATCACCATCTCCATATATCAAGAATACATCCTTATTTCTTCTTAAATACTTAAGGATATTCTTGGTAGCCACATAATGACCCTCACTAAGGTCCGATTGGTATCTGCTCAGGAAAATCATAACATATGATACATCGGGTCTTGTACATATCATAGCGTACATGATTGATCCTATAGCTGAAGCATATGGAATCAAACTCATGTGTGTCCTCTCATCTTGTGTCTTTAGACATAAACATTTTGAGAGAGTAATCCCATGAGTCATGAGAATATATCCCCTCTTGGACTGCTCCATGCTAAACCTCTTTAGCATCTTATCTATGTATGTAGAATGTGAAAGACCAAGCAATCTTTTAGATCTATCTCTATAGATCTTTATCCCCAAAATATAGACTACTTCTCCAAGGTCATTCATAGAGAAATTCTTGGATAACCAAAATTTGACTGATTGTAAGGCTGAGACATCATTTCCCATTAATAATATGTCATCTACATATAACACAAGAAATACTATTGCACTCCTACTAACCTTCTTGTAAACTCAAGGTTCATCCGAATTTTATAAGAAACCAAACTGTTTGATTGTCTCATCAAACCGAATATTCCAACTCCTGGATTCTTGCTTTAATCCATAAATGGATATTTGAAGCTTACATACCTTTTTGCCATCTTTGGATATGAAGCCTCCTGGTTGTGTCATGTATACATCTTCAGTCAGATTTTCATTAAGGAAAACTGTATTCACCTCCATTTTCCATTACTCTATTAGATATGTCATTGAAGACCATCTTTATGACATTTCCACTCCGGCCAAAGATTCCCTAGTAATGACCACGACAAGAGGCCTTGGGTATACACTCCTTCTATCAAGAGTGGTGAATCCTTTGTTGGTTACCCAATTACCTTCGAATACCTCAAGTTGTATCCAATTGCCACCCTATGAGCAACCTCCCTGAGGCAACAAGGAATAATGTCAAAATACAGAATCAATATTCAAGATATCCTTGAGTATCTCAAGTCTAAGGATACTTGCACCATTACTATGATGAGACTATCATTGACATTTGAATAGATTATCCATATGATTGTCTCATAGTTGTCATCCAATGTACTTAGCTACACTTAGCAAACATCCACATGTTAACTCTAAACATCTCATGTTTATAGATTATGAGATCTACTACTCGATCCAATCAAGGAGTGTAACATGTGGTAGTCTGTCTGGGATAATTTTCATACTAACATAATTACATATGATAAGAATCTTAATATCAGGATCTCATCATGATTTTCTTCATGCTATGTTATGTATCAAGGACTTCATTAATTGATTTAAGATCACTTATCAATTCATATATCAAATGAACATCAAATTAATGAAAAAGCCTTTTTATTAATCAAATAAATTTGTACAATAAGTGGTAAAGGTGATTGCCTTTAGAGCACTTCTCTAACACTAACTCTAGCCCTATCAACTTCATCTCATTTAGCTCGATCTAAGAAACTAGTGTCCTACATTTTATTCCATACAATGCCTCATATGGAGCTATGCCTATGCTCGTCTGATGACTGTTATTGTAGAAAAACTCGATAAAAGGTAGATATCAATCCCAACTTCCTTCAAACTCAAGCACACAACTTCTCATCCTGTCTTCTAACAACTAGATAATCCATTCTGACTGTCCATCTATTTGTGGATTTAAAGCCGTGTTGAAATTGAATCGAGTTCCCAAAGTTTGTTATTGACTTTTCCAAAACTGTGATGTAAACCTGGAATCTCTATCAGATATGAAGGACATTAGAATTCCATGCAACCTCACTATCTCACTTACATAAATTTCAACTAGGTTCAATGATTAGTCCATTCTGATCGGTAAGAAATGTGTCGACTTTGTCAATCGATCCACTATCACCCATATTGTATCATGCTTTCTCTGTGTCATCGGTAAATTGGACACAAAATCCATCATAATTCTTTCCCATTTCCACTTTGGAATCGGTATTGGTTGCAACAATCCCATGGGTAATTGATGTTCTGCTTTTACTTATTGATAGGTTAGACACTTAGAAACATACTCAGTGATATCCTTCTTCATCCCTGGCCACCAGTATTGAGTTTTTAAGTCTTGATACATCTTGCTCCTGCTTGGATGCATGGTATATATCGTTTTATGTGCTTATTTTAAAATATCAGACTTTAGCTCTTTTATACTGGGCACACGAATCCTTTTTTTGAAGTATACTGTGCCATCTTCTATTAATGAAAACTCATGCTTTTCTCCCTTTTTCACTGCCTTGATTATCTCTACTAGTTTCTCATTTTACTTCTATACATCTTTGATCCTCTGTATCAAAGTGGATTGTACTCGCATCTCAGCTAAAATTTTCCTATTTAGTGCATTTGCAACTACATTTGCTTTTCTTGGCTGGTAATCGATCACACAGTCATAATCTTTAATCAACTCCAATCATCTTCGATGTCTCAAATTCAATTCTTTCTGTGAGGGAAGGTATTTAAAACATTTGTGATCTTTATAGATACAACATTTTTTTTCCATATAGATAATGTCTCCAAATATTCAAAGCAAAAACAATAGCAGCTAACTCCAAATCATGTGTCGGGTAATTAAACTCATGAGGTTTAAGTTGTCTTGAGGCGTAAGCAATCACCTTTCCTCCTTGCATAAGAACACAACCTAAACCATTATGACTAGCATCACTACACACAACAAAGTCTTTTCCAGGTATGGGTTATTGGGTTTTGAAGAATGAATCATATTCATAAACGCAGCAGAAAAATAAAATTTTCAAAACCCGGAACAACAGATCATACTTGTGTTATTAAAACTAATTTATATAAATATAGAGTTTAGAAATTATACCTTGTAATTTCTTATTTGTTCTTCAAATTTTCACTTTGTTGGGTTGTAGCAAACCACAACAATCCACACTAAGATGTCTCTAATGATAATCCATACGAAGAATAAAGAAGAAACTATCAAAAGAAATGGTTTGAACAAATTCAAAGTGCTAGCTTTGAAAGTGTTTTTGAGAGAATTTTTTGTGTCTTAAAAATATTTTCAAAAAACTATTTTTCATGTATATTTTCTGCCATTTGATGTCTTTTCTATTTGAATCAAATTCAAAGAAAATACGAAAAGTCAAAAATGGAGAAAAGGGAGATGAATCAATAGTAATTGGCCATAATTGGCCTAATTAAGGCCAAATTCTGCAGTTGGCCAATGGATGGGAGGCAGTAGCATGCTGGGCCTACTACGAGTTGCTGCTGCGTAGCTCAGTTAGCCTGCTACGTATGCCAGTAGCCTGCTTAGCTCGCGCAGGCCCTTATGGGCCCGTGACCCTCCCGAATGATTTTTTTCGTACGATCCCATCGCGATCCATCCTGAAATAATTCTCTCATATTTTGGATCCTATCCAAGACCATTTTACTCATTCTCCAAATCTTCAATGCGTGTGAGCCATTAAGTTCTCGGTTATGTTGGCCACTTCAATTAACAATTAATTTAAGCAAGTCATGAGCGGTATCTAGCAACACATCATAACCTCCAATTGACTAGAAAGTCAATTATTTGACTACAAACCTTTCCATAGACAATTTTCGTGCAATTATTCCTTTCACCATTCTATACCCCACTAGGTTCAGAGTATGGACATGTGTCAACTCCCATTAGACTGAATACATCACTTCTAGTCCAAGTAATGTTAGTTCTTTTCCCTAAGGCTCATTACTCTATTAGATATGTCATTGAAGACTATCTTTACGACATTTCCACTTCGGCCAAAGATTTCCAAGTAATTACCACGATAAGAGGCCATGGGTATACACTCATTCTATCAGGAGTGGTGAATCCTTTGTTGGTTACCCAATTACCTTTGAATACCTTAAGCTTTATCCAATTACCACCCTATGAGCAACATCCCTTAGGCAATAAGGAATAATGTCAAAATACAAAATCAATATTCAAGATATCCTTGAGTACTTCAAGTCTAAGGATACTTGCACCATTGCTATGATGAGACTATCGTTGACATTTGAATAGATTATCCATATGATTGTCTCATAGTTGGTCATCCAATGTACTTAGCTACATTTATCAAGCATCCACATGTTAACTCTAAACATCTCATGTTTATAGATTATGAGATCTACTACTCGATCTAATTAAGGAGTGTAACATGTGCTAGTCTGTGCAGATTAATAATGTCCCTTTTCATTAATCCTATGACTAGGGATAATTTTGATACTAACATAATTACACATGATAAGAATCTCAATATCATGATCTCATCATGATTTCCTTCTTCCTATGTTATGTATTAAGGACTTTATTAATTGATTTAAGATCACTTATCAATTCATATATCAAATGAACATCAAATTAGTAAAAAAGCCTTTTTATTAATCAAATAAATTTGTACAATAAATGGTAAAGGTGATTGCCTTCAGAGCACTCCTCTAATAAGCTCCAACTTGCACTAAAGCCAACTGCCTTTATATTTAATTCCATAAGTGAGGATATGAGAATCAAATTTCTTTTGGGGAATTGGCTTAGTTAAAGGATCAACAATATTCTTATCAGTGGGCTTTTTTTCTATCTTTACGTCGTTCCTACCAATGATTTCTCTAATCAAATGGTATTTTTAGAGTTCATATTTGGATCTCTGATGAGACCGTGGCTCATTTGCTTGTGCAATGGCTCCATTATTATCACAATACAATTGTATTAGATCAATAATGCTGGGAACCACTCCAAGTTTTTGTGATGAATTTCTTTATTCAAATTGCTTCCTTTGCTACTTCAGAAGCTGCAATGTACTTTGCTTCGGTTGTGGAATCAGCAGTCATATATTGTTTGGAACTATTCGAACTAACTGCTCCACCTTTTGGTGTTAATATATAACCTAACTGAGATTTTGAGTCATCCTTGTCAGAATGGAAGCTAGCATCGGTATACTCGCTCACAATAAGATCTCCATCTCCATATACCAAGCATACATCCTTAGTCCTTCTTAAGTAATTAAGGATATTATTGACAGCAAACCAAGGACCCTCACAAGGGTCCAATTGGTATATGCTCGTGACACTCAGAGCATGTGATACATCGATTTTTGTACATATCATAGCGTACATGATTGATCCTATAGCTGAAGCATATGGAATCAAACTCATGTGTGTCCTCTCATCTTGTGTCTTTAGACACAAAGACTTTGAGAGAGTAATCCCATGGTTCATGGGAATATGTCCCCTCTTGGACTGCTCCATACTAAACCTTTTTAGCATCTTATCTATGTATGTAGATTTGAAACACCAAGCAATCTTTTATATCTATATGTATAGATCTTTATCCCCAAAATATAGACTGTTTCTCTAAGGTCTTTCATAGAGAAATTCTTGGATAACCAAATTTTGACTGATTGTAAGGCTGAGACATCATTTCCCATTAACAATATGTCATCTACATATTTCACAAGAAATACAATTGCACTCCCATTAACCTTCTTGTAAACACAAGGTTCATCCAGATTTTGTAAAAAACCAAACTATTTGATTGTTTAATCAAACCGAATATTCTAACTCCTGGATGCTTGCTTTAATCCATAAATGGATCTTTGAAGCTTACATACCTTTTTGCCATCTTTGGATATGAAGCCTTCTGGTTGTGTTATGTACATACTTGGTTTTCATACATGGAATCCTTTTATGACTTCCTGGCTTGAAGCCATTTGTCAGATTCTAAACTGTTCAGAATTCTTCATAGGTTGTAGGCTCATCATTTTCTATGAGCAATACGTTGCTTTGTTCACTAATGAGAAATCCATATCTCTTTGGAACAATACGTATCCTACTTGACCTACGAAGCTCTTGTGCTTCAAAAGGTTGAGCTGTTATATCATCTGTATGAGTAATAAGCTCGGGTTTAGGTAGTTGATAAGCATCTGTTCAATTTCAATTTTGCTCCCACTATCTCCTTTTAGAAGGAAAGCTTTCTAAAAAGATAGCATGTCTTGAAACAAAAATCTTTTATTCCAACGGGTGGTAAAATTGATATCCATATGATGCTTTTTGGATATCCCACAAACAGACATCGGTTAGACTTAGCTTCTAGCTTATCTGACATTGTCCGCTTCATATAAGCAGGACAACCCAAAATTCTCATGTAAGAAAATGTGGGCCTTTTGTTATACCATATCTCATATGGAGTAACATCAACTGACTTTGAAGGAACTCCATTTAATATATAAATGGTGGTCCCAAGTGCATAACCCCAAAAGGATTTAGGCAGTTTCACAAAACTCATCATAGACCTTACCTTGTATAACAAGGTTCAGTTTCTTTTTTCAGCCACACCATGGTGTTGTGGCATGTAAGGTGGAGTCCATTGAGATAATATCCCATTATCCCTAAGATAATCTAGAAACTCTTGGCTCAAGTATTCACCTCCTCGATCTGATCGAAGTGTTTTAATACTTTTGCCATGTTATTTCTCTACTTCATTTCTAAATTCTTTGAACTTTTCAAAAGCTTTAGATTTGTATATCATAAGATACACATACCCATATCGTGAGTAGTCATCGATAAAAGTAATGAAGTAGATGAAACCACCTCTAGCGTGTGTAGACATTGGACCACATAAATCTAAATGTATTAAGTCTAAAAGTCCATTAGCATATTCACTCTTTCCCTTAAAGGGTAATTTAGTCATCTTGCCTAATAAGCAAGATTCACATGTGTCATATGATTCATAATCAAATGACCCTAAACTACCACTTTTGTGTAGCTTAGCAATGTGTTTCTCATTTATATGACTAAGGTAACAATGCAATAAGTAAGATGATTTCAACATATCTTGTTTTTGCCTTTTATTATCATTAATGTTTAAAATTGGATTTGACATATCTAATATGTATATTCCATTGCATAAAGTACCAATAGTATAAAGAATTCCATATAACATAATAGAACAACAATTGTTACTAAAAGCTAAAAGGAAACCATCTTTATTTAGATTTGAAACAGAAATAATATTTTTAGTCAAAGAAGGTACATAATAACAATTATCCAAATTTAATATAAGCCCACTAGGGAGGGTCAATACATATGTTCCTACAGCTAATGCAGCAACCCTTGCTCTATTTCCAACTCATAGGTCTGACTCTCCCTTATTGAGCTGCCTACTGTTTCTTAGGCCCTGCATATCAGTACATATGTGTGAGCCACAACTGGTATCTAATACCATATATTGTTATTAGAAACAATATTAATTTCAATGACAAAAATACCTGAAGTAGATGGGGCATCAAATTCCTTCTTCTTCAAGGACTCCAAGTAAGCCTTGTAGTTCATCTTCCAATGGCCATCCTTGCCACAACGGAAGCATGTCCTATTTGGAGAAATCTCCTTGGCCTTCTTCTTAGCCATGCCTCCCTTAGGTGTCATGGAATTTTTCTTCTTCTTAAGGTTGTTATTTTTAGAACTTGAAGAGTCCACCAGCATTACAGCCTTACTGTCCTTTTTGACATATGGCTCAGCTATTTTGAGCAAGTTAATTAGCTCAACAATAGTGGTAGAGATTTTGTTCATCCTATAGTTAAGCAGCAAATGTGAATAATTATCAGACAAACCGGTTAGAATTGAGTCAATACTTAATTCATGGTCCATCACAAATCCCAGGGTGGCCAACCTCTCAATATAGCCATTCATCTTCAATGCATATTGCACTGGAGATGTCCCCTCAACTATCTTAGTGCAGAAGAGCAACCTTGAATTTTCAAACCTTTTGAAACGTGCTTGCTCATCAAAAAACTCTCTTAGATGGTATACTATGGAATTAACATCCATAGTCTCATGTTGCTTTTGCAACTTAGCAGACATAGTAGTAAGCATAATATAGCTTGCCATCTCACTATCATCGAGATTCTTTTGATATGCCTTCTGAACATCTTCAAAAGCATTAGCAGTAGAGGGATTAGGGAGTGCCTCATCTAGGACATAGCCAATCTTTTCGGATTTGAGAACTATTCTCAGATTCCTTAGCCAATCCAAAAAATTGGCCCAGTCAATTTATTTGATTCCATTAGCGATCAAAAATTCACACTTGTAATGATGATGATTCTAGCAACCTAGATGTAAAATAGAACATGTTAGAATGTACATAAAATACATGTTTATTAGGTCTTTAATAAATCGCATTATGGCTCTCACTATTTTATTGCGAATCCATAGCCCTCACTATGAACCCGAGAGAACTTATATGGAAGTTCTCCTAGTGGGTCGATATCCAACTAGCTAAGAATAATCTTGAGGCAACTGAACAAGCTATCATTTGTTTGGTTGGTAAGTATCTAATCCATACCAATTGCATTATTCATGCAACCATCGAATCTTGTGCTATCAACTTATTGATGTGTGCACATACATTGGGCTATCAACTCTTGATATGTGTACATCTCATGTATACAAACCTAACTTCGCCTCTAATACGTATTAGCCTTGGTGCAAATCTAACAAGTTAATAATATCGGCTAAGCATAACCCATTAATCATGAAATCTAATTTCAATGAATTGAACATATTCTTATAAAGTGAGCTTAACGCAACTCAAGAAACCCTAACTCTAGAAGAACTCTAGTTCTCCCTATATTAATGAAAGGTGTAAGACATATTTGTTTATTTAGTGAGGGATTTCTTTGTTAAGTCTCATCAAGTTATTATTTCATGCTTTTATATGTCATACATTCATCACATGTATATGTAAATATAGTTACATTAACTATATGACATGATTATGGACATACTAAAGTCAATCTCTTGAGCCAAAGAGAAATTGACTAGGTCTTACCTAGGCATATGCATGTAAATTGAGATTTTCTATAATTTGAAATATGTAATTAGATTACATAGAATTAGGTTAGAATGAAGATACAAAGGAGCAAGAAGTAAAGGAGGTGGTACGATAAACAAGAAGACTTAGAAATAGGAATTCCATGCATGCTCAATCACATCGGGCCTAAGTCCATAATCATCCATCATGCCTTTTCATACACCCCTAACATACATTCTCTAATCCACAAAAGAAAAATGACAATTTTTGATATATGTGTTCTTTTAGTTAATTTAATTTTGTATGTCATTTTAAAGAGGAATTTAATATTTAATCAAATTAAATTAAATTATATATTTCTAGAATTAATTCAAAATTAATTCTCCTTCAAATCAGAATATTATGATGTTAAAATTAAACAATTTAATTTTAATATACATACTAATTTCTAGTCATACTAGAATTACAATTGCACAACTTAAATTAATTTAAAATTAATTTCCAAAAATTTGCAAAATTTCCAAAACTTCAAATCATCATTCTAATCATCTTTAGGTGAGCTCAAGTTCATCAAAATATTTTTGGCACAAGCCAAAATTACTAAGACAAACGAACCAACACACTTATATGCTTAAAATGACTAATTCGATATTTAGAATTTTTTAAACTTTCAAATGCCTGCAAACTAATTTTGGCATGTATCTAACTTAAAAATAGCATATTTCTAATCACATATAAAATATTTTAAGGTATTGAAAATAAAATAAACACATACAAAAAAATAAAAGAAAACAGCCCACCGGGTATGCTAAAGTAGTCCCGTTTTTGTGTTTATTTGAAAAATAAATTAAAATAATTTTTAATTAATTATTGGAAACTTTCAGAGGTATAAAATTATTCTCAATATGTCTAAATAATTTTTTTATAATTAAAGTACAAGAAAAATATAACCAGTCCCATCAATTAAGCCAAACAATAACATATGTTCATAAACAAGGCAATTTTAGGCATTTTTCAAATAAATCTGAAATTAATTATTTGAATCACATTAAAATCATTTTTCAATCAAAATAATCATCTTTAATCATCTCATGATCAGATTAGAGAAAGAAATATGTGTAAAATATATTTTACAAATTAATTTCAATTTTTCAAAGCCTACTGATACCACTATGGACATAAGGGGGCTTTGATACCACTGTTGGGTTTTGAAGAATGAATCATATTCAAAAATGCAGTGAAAAAATAAAATTTTCAAGACCAGAAACAAAATATCTTACTTGTGCCATTAAAACAAATTTATATAAATATAGAGGTTAGAAATTATTCCTTGTCATTTCTTATTTGTTCTTCAAATCTTCACTTTGTTGGGTTGTAGCAAATCACAATAATCCACACTAGGATGTTTCTAATGATAATCCATGTGAAGAATGAAGAAGAAATTATCAAAAGAAATGGTTTGAAGAAATTCAAAGTATTTGCTTTGAAAGTGTTCTCGAGAGAATTTTATTGTCATAAAAATATTTTTTTGACAAAAAACATATTTTCATGTCTATTTTCTGTCATTTGATGTCTTTTCTATTTGAATCAAATTCAAAGAAAAGATGAAAAGTCAAAAATAGAGAAAAGAGAATTGAATCAATAGTAATTGGCCATAATTGGCCTAATTAAGGTCAACTTCTATAGTTGGCCAATGGGAGGGAGGCAACAGCTCATTGGGCTGTTGCGGGCTGTTGCTGGGCAGCCCAACTGGCACGCTAAGTCGGTCAGCAGCCTGCTTAGCAGTGCAGGCCCGCATTGGCCCTTGTCCCTCCTGAATGATTTTTTCTATGCGATCTCATCGCGATCCATCCCAGAATAATTCTCTCATATTTTGGATCCTATCAGAGACTATTTTACTCATTCTCCATATCTTCAATGCATGTGACCCATTAGTTTCCTGGTTATGTTGGCCATTTAAATTAACAATTAATTTAAGTAAGTCATGAGCAGTATCTAGTAATACATCATGACCCCCAATTGATTGAAAAGTTTGTGGTTTCACTACGAACCTCTTCATAGACAATTTCCATGCAATTATTCCTTTTACCTTTCTATACCCCACTTGGTTCAGAGTATGGATATGTGTCAATTCCCACTATATTGACTACATCACGTCTAGTCCCTAAGGCTCATTACTCTATTAGATATGTCATTGAAGACTATTTTTATGACATTTCCACTTCGGCTAGAGATTCCCGAGTAATGACCACGATAAGAGCCCATGGGTATACACTCCTTCTATCAAGAGTGGTGAATCCTTTGTTGGTTGCCCAATTACCTTAAAATGCCTTAAGTCATATCCAATCACCACCCTATGAGCAACCTCCCTGAGGCAACAAGGAATAATATCATAATAAAGAATCAATATTCAAGATATTCTTAAGTACCACAACTCTAAGGATACTTGCACCATTGCTATGATGAAACTATCATTGACATTTGAATAGATTATCCATATGATTTTCTTATAGCTGGTCATCCAATGTACTTAGCTTCACTTAACAAGCATCCATATGTTAACTCTAAACATCTCATGTTTATAGATTATGAGATCTACTACTCGATCTAATAAAGGAGTGTAACATGTACTAGTCTGTCCGAATTAATAATATCATGTCTCATTAATCCTATGACTGGGGATAATTTTGATACTAACATAATTACACATGAGAAGAATCTCAATATCACGATCTCATCATGATTTCCTTCATGCTATGTTATGTTTCAAGGACTTCATTAATTGATTTAAGCTCATTTATCAATTCATATATCAAATGAACATCAAATTAATGAAAAAGCCTTTTTATTTATCAAATACATTTGTAGAATAAGTGCTAAAGGTGATTACTTGTCACACCCCTTCACCCCAGCAGCTTGTGCCCGGATGAGGGATTGCTACGCTAACTTCATCGTTTAAAATATCTTAAATTATTTTATGAAAATCACCCCGATGAGGGAGTGCTCATTACTTTCACCTCATTCGGCCACAATATGTCGTGACCTTGAAGCCATACTCTGCCTATATCATAAAATAATGGCTTCAATCAGTAAGCAACAACTTTAATACTTAATTGTGGGTACACACATGTATCATTATTTTTGAAAACCATTTTAAAATCCCAAAACTGCCTAAACCGGTCTCTGATACCAAAAACTGTCGCACCCCCTCACCCCAGCAGCTCGTGCCCAGATGAGGGAGTGCTACACTGACTTCATCGTTTAAAATATCTTTCTTAAATTATTTATAAATGAAAATCGCTCGTATATGTTTTTTTATTTACTATTTATTTACTTTGCATTATAAAAGAAATCATATCATGGAAGTTAAACTACATTTTTATATCATAACATGTTCTTTACAAAACATACTATTTATTTTACAAATACTACAAAATAAAATTCAAAAGATAATATACAACAATTGTGTGACCCATAATGGTTGAAATATGTTGCTCTACGGATCAGGTCACCGTTAGCTTTATCTACTATTGTCTACTTATTCTTGCTATACCTACGCGAGAGAAACTCCCATGCTAAGCCCTTGGCTTAGTGTTGTATATAAATAAGGCAATAAACTATTTTATGCAATCATGCATTATCATATATCAACTCATGCTTAATTATCTTCTCATGCAAATATACATATCATGGTATTCTAACATGTATAGACATCAATTATATTCTTTTTATCTCATACTTGTTTATTAACACATCATTATATAACACATCATAATTAACCACATTACAATTCATAATTCCATTTTTATTTTCCATAACTTCTTTATTTATGCCCAAAACACTCAATCATCTTTTCATGCAACTTACATTTCATAAATTTTTATTCTTTTATATCTTATATTTATTTTACTTTATCAAATCATTATTATAGATAGTTTTTTATTGCCCATAACACTTATGAACCACTGACTACGATAGCAGAGTTGCCATCCAGGCACTTAGAAGTGCCACTCGGGCAATATGATATGCACATAGTAGAGGTTGAGATTTACGTGGTGCCTGTGTCATTGCACTGGCTGCTGAAGAAACATATATCGCAGGCTGTCCCTGCCTGTAAGAAGGAGGTCTGCTGGAACCCCCAGCTTGAAATCTGCCACTGAAAGATTTGGCCCTTTTGTCACTTGATGGTCCCTCACTCGGCTGTGATATGGGCCTCTTAAACCCTCTATCTTGTGATGGTTGTTGTGTTTCTAGAACTTTTTTTTCCCGTTCTCACCAAAACTCTACCACAAAGGGGCCATCTTCCTGTTTATTATAGAAATTGGAGGCCTTTAACTTCCTCAGCCTCTCAAATTGTAACACAGATGGGGCTGGCTGTGATGCCATTTGTAGCAAATCTATCATGTTCCTCATAAGCTATGTTTTTCCTGTGCTAGCAATAGACCACCCATGTGATGAGCTAGCACCAGATCTAGATGTAGTAGCTCAGCGATGACTGCGTCATGATGAAGCCTCTGTTTTAGTAGGCTCGTTACTTTCGCCTCCTTCGGCTACAATATGTCGTGACCCTGAAGCCATACTCTACCTATATTATAAAGTAACAACCCCGATCAATAAGCAACAACTTTAATATTTAATTGTGGGTACACATGTGTCATAATTATTTTTGAAAACATTTGTTTTATCCCAAAACCGCCCAAACAGGGCTCTGATACCAAAAACTGTAACACCCCATCACCCTAGCAATACGTGCCCGGATAAGGGAGTGTTATCCTGACTTCATCAATTAAAATATTTTTTTTTATTTTTGTATTCATGAAAATCACTCATATATTTTTTTCTTTATTCACTATTTATTTACTTGTAGTGTAAAATAAATCATAATAAAGAACACACAATACATTTTATATAATAAAGTATTAGTTACAAAACGTGCACTTATTTTACAAGTATTATAAAATAAGACTCAAACTATAATATACAAAAGTTATGTGTTGCACAGTGGTTGAAACAGGCTACTCAACTAGATCAGGCCACCACAACCTTTATCTACTATCTTATATTTATTCTTCACTATATCTGCGCGAGAGAAACTCCCACGCTAAACTCTTGGCTTAGTGGTGCATATAAATAAGGCAATAAACTATTTCATGCCACATGCATTGTCATATATAAATTTATGCCTAGTTATCTTTTCATGCAAATATACATCTCATAATATTTTATCATGCATAAACATCAAATTATATTCTTTTATCTCATACCTATTTTACTTAATTAACATATTATTATATAATCCATCATAATTAATCATATCACAGGTTATAATTCCATTTATTTTCAATGACTTCTTTATGTCCACAACACTCAATCATCTTTTCACGCAAACATAAATTTCATAGTATTGCAGCATACATAAACATCATTACTATCCATATCACAATTCATGATTATTATATATATCACAATTTAGGGCTCTTTTTTTTCTATTTTATTTTATTTTCAATCATTATTTATAGCCCACAACACTCAATCATCTTTTTACCCATGTCATAATTCATTTTTTATTTTCAATAATCCATTTATTTTCCATAACTTTTTTATTTATGCCCAAAACACCTATGAACCACTCACTAGGATAACGGAGTTGCCATCTAGGCACTTAGGAGTGCTACCCAGGCAATATGATGTGTGAATATAAGTGTCATTACCGGCTTCAATAATAATTCCATTACCGGCTTCAATATTTGTGCCATTATTGGCTTCAATAATCATACCATTAATGGTTTTCATTTTCATCATACTCCTTCCTGCTTGGCATGTTAAACTATCCCAAGTCTAGTTCTAGTTAGGTGTTCTAGGGCTTACACAATCTCATTAAAATTTATAGAAATTAAATTCATACTTTTCATGCATTTAAAGACTCAAAATGATCACATAATCACTCAATTAAAATAATATTTATATAATATAACAAGGTTCACATCATTTTACTCTTTAAATTCCATAACTCATATGCTACATGGTCATTGGCAGATTCTATTCTCTGTTTTGGACCTTAATGTTAGTCCTGTTAAAATCTGAATTTAGTTACATGGTCTTATTAAATATTTTAGGTCTGGATCTTAGCTTTAATATTCAACTTGAATCACTTAATTCTGAGTTCTGTATCGAAAGATATGATAAAATGAACAATTACTGGTCACTAACAATTATGCCCAGAATTTTATAGATAGATTCTAAGTCCGAACTTTATGCATTTTTCTGCACAATTACAGACATATTCTGGTTTAATGATCTAAATGAACGTTATAGCCCTATGTCTTATTTTTCAAACCCAATAAGTAACATACAAAACCAAATTCCAAAAATTAAATTATAAGAGTTTAAGTATTCATTGCTCATCTATTTCCAGCAAAGAACACATATATGAACCATCTTTAATTTTTACCAAAATTAATCCTAAGTCTAGCAAACATGCATCCTAAGATTTTTATCACAAAATAATATTAATTCAGAATCATCAATATTCCAAATAATCAAATCATGCAAATAATAAAAATAATAAGTAATAAAAAAATAAAATAAAATAGGCTATTGCCTTAGGTTATGCACAAACCTCTCATTCTTTTCTTTCTGTTTACATCTCTTTCTCTTTTCCCTTACTCTTTTCAGCTAGATCCTTATAAATTTGAGTTCCTAAAATAAATAAAAGAAATCATTAAAAAAACCTTAACCTCTCCCTCGTTTTGCTCTCTCAAGCTTCATTGAGCTTGGTTGTGCAAGAAAATGACTCTTTTTCTCTCTTTTCTCTCTTTCTCTCACTAGAAGGAAGTTTTGGCTATGGAGGAACCTGTGGAAAATGGGGCTGGTTTAGGAAGGCAGAAATTCTCAATTCAAAGGGATAAGGAAGGAAGAAGAAACATTTAAGAGAATGAAGACAAACTTAATTAATAAGAGGGACACCTAAGCCATATGATTTTAATGTCTAATTCATGCATGTCAATTGCCCACTTAATGCATGCCACTTGGTGTGTCCGGCCTCCATATGTACATAATGTCTCAATTCATGCATTTAATTAATTGTTATCCCAATTAATCCTTCAATTTTTGGTACATTGCAAATTGACCTCTAAACTTTTCAAATTATGCAATTTAGTCCTTCACCGTAATTTAACATCTTTAAATAATTGAAAACTTTTATTGAGTATTTTCCATAATTATTGGCCATTATTTGAATTATTTTTCAGTAAAAATCTAAATTTAGACTCCAGTTAAACCGACGAGTCTATTTAACAACTCGCATGACTTGGGATCTAAATTAGCGGATATGACATATTATGCATGCCAAATTGTCGTGAAGATACGTAAATAAAGAAATCCTTCTTAAATTATATTAAGGCCAATGCCTTCCATTAAAGTTTGGGTAGTTAGGCAAGCCCAAGCCTGCTTTACACAAATATGTTCAAACCATCAAAATATGATTTCATGATTAATAGGCCAACATTAACTAGTTACATTGGTTTGCTGGGCAAACCCAAGGTTTGTAATGCCCACTAATACGAATTTAATTAGAATAAGTATGTGGTATATATAGGAAAATCATGTAGACAATAGAGATTATAATAGATGGAATAAATGACTAAATTAAAATTAAAATAAAGTAAATTAAATTGATTAACATGAAAAATTTGAGTAAATTGGACCACATAATTAAATTATATTTTTGGTAAAAAATTAATAATAAAAATAAAAATAATTAAAAAAAGAACAGCATAAAAAATTTGAGAAGGGAGGAGTGGAAAGTCAATTGATTTTGCCCCATTTTATCGTAATTTCTACACAATTCTATCAAACTTATCTCCATTCTTCCTCTCCCATTTTATCCTAATTTCTATACAATATTTTATTAATGTATTAATTTGTTTTTATATTTTCGAATTAGGATCTCAACAAGAAGAACAATAAAAGTGAAGAAGCTCTAAGTTTATATTTTGGAAAAGAAAAACACTATCAAGGTTTGTACATATACGTATTCCGGTTTGCCCTTGTGCATGATTGAGTGTGCATCACATGAATTATTTGTCACAATAATGAAATATTGTATTATGTCATGTTTAAAAATTGTAGAAATGTTATTAACTATGAGCTTAACATTATGCTAATATTTGATAAAATGTCATGCTATTACATGGTATTGAAATAAAGTGTGAGTATAGGATTATGTTAATATGAAATGAGTATTGGTTATAGAAACAAGTAATTAATGTTGTTAATTGCCCATTTCTCTACTTGAGGACTGACATAGAATAGATGGTGCACCATTATGGGGAAGTTATGGTACTAATATGGATATAATTTTGGGACTGTGTGGCTTAAGTACTGGGAGCGCCCCTGATCCTGATTACACAGTTCCTCAATTGAGCTGGTTTCATATACCTGTACAACTCTAGTAATGGCGTCCTCATATTTGACCTATTTTTAGATAAAATTAGCCAATGTGCAAAACATAAAAGTTTTATTTATATGTCTTATCTAAGTTTATGTGAAAGTCGTACCTTAAAATATCAATTATTTTGTGAATTATGAGCTGACCAAGTGAACTAGTCAGGTTGTCATTGTATTCTAAAACAGTTATAGATCCCCCTTATTTGAGAACCTTAGAGACCGAATTTGGAAATTAGATAAACATGAAAAATATTCCTAGTTACCTTATATAATTGTATAAAAATTTTCATAATAATTAAAACTACACATTGAAAGATATGAATTTTTAAATATGGTACCCCGAAACTGCCTAAGGGCAGAAAACAAAGCAATATTTAAAATTATACCAAATATTGTGTAATGCTTCCAAAATTCTGAAATTTTAGTTTGTTTTAGTATTACATGTTAAATTTAATTAGGAATAAGAATCATATAAATTGGATAAGTGTAGAAAATGTTATTGTTCAATAGTTATTATTTTAATAGTCCTTAGAGGTATTATAGTAATTTATTTAAACAATATTAAGAATAAATATTTTATCAATGTATTAATTTTTTTTATATTTTTGAATTAGGATCTCAACAAGAAGAACAACAAAAGTGAACAAGCTCTGAGTTTATATTTTGGAAAAGAAAAACACTATCGAGGTTTGTACAGATATGTATTCTTGTTTGCCCTTGTGCATGTTTAGTGTGCATCACATGAATTATTTGTCACAATAATGAAATATTATATTATGGCACGTTTTAATATTGTAGAAATGTTATTAACTATGAACTTAACATTATGCTAATATTTGATAAAATATCATGCTATTACATGGTATTGAAATAAATTTTGAGTATAGGATTATGTTAATATGAAATGAGTATTGGTTATAGAAACAAGTAATTAATGTTGTTAATTGCCCATTTCTCTAACTGAGGACTGACATCGGATAGAAAATGCACCATTATGGGGAATTTACGGTACCAATATGGATATAATTTTGGGATAGGGTGACTTAAGCTCTAAAACGCCTTTGATCCTGATTACACAGTTCCTTGATTTTGCTAGTTTCATATACCTGTACAGCTCCTGTAATTGCGTCCTCATATTTGACCTATTTTTAGATCAAATTAGCCAAAGTTCAAAATATAAAAGTTTTATTTCAATGTCTTATCTAAGTACCTGTGAAAGTCTCACCTTAAAATGGCAATTATTTTGTGTGTTATGAGCTGAACAAGTGAATTGGTCAGGTTGTCATTGTATTCTAAACCACTTATAGATCCTCAAGTATTTGAGAACCTTAGAGACCGAATCTGGAAATTAGGTAAACATTGAAAATATTACTAGTTAACTGATATAATTGTATAAAACTTTGCATAATAATTAAAGCTAGACATTGAAAGATATGAATTTTTAAATATGGTACCCTAAAACTGCCTAAGAGCAGAAACAAAGCAATATTTAAAATTATACCAAAAATTGTGTAATGCTTCCAAAATTCTGAAATTTTAGTATATTTTAGTATTACATGTTAAATTTAATTAGGAATAAGAATCATATAAATTGGATAAGTGTAGAAAATGTTATTGTTTCAATAGTCTTTAGAGGTCCTGTTCCAACTTAAAAGAAATTGTAGTTATTTATTTAAACTATATTAAGAATAAATATTTTATCAATGTATTAATTTTTTTTATATTTTTGAATTAGGATCTCAATAAGAAGAACAACAAAAGTGAACAAGCTCTGAGTTTATATTTTGGAAAAGAAAAACACTATCGAGGTTTGTACATATATGTATTCTTATTTGCCCTTGTGCATGTTTGAGTGTGCATCACATGAATTATTTGTCACAATAATATTATATTATGGCATGTTTTAAAATTGTAGAAATGTTATTAACTATGAACTTAACATTATGCTAAGATTTGATAAAATATCATGCTATTAAATAGTATTGAAATAAATTGTGAGTATAGGATTATGTTAATATGAAATGAGTATTGGTTATAGAAACAAGTAATTAATGTTGTTAATTGCCCATTTCTCTATCTGAGGACTGACATAAGATAAATGGTGCATCATTATGGGGAAGTTATAGTACCAATATGGATATGATTTTGGGACAAGATGACTTATGCTTTAGGAGCGCCCCTGGTCCTGATTACACACATATGACATGATTATATTCAGTCAATGTGCCTTAAACTCTAGGAGTGCCTTTGACTTGAGATTATAGTGAGTAGGGTGGCTTAAGCTCTACGAGTGCCCCTATTTCACACCCCGTATCCAGACAGTCTGGGAACGAGATTTTGGGCTAATAAATCATATAACAAAGTATGAAATTTTATTTAAATATGTAAGTAACAAAGCGTAAAATGCTTACATAAGGTGGTACAAATTTAATTATTGAATAAGGTTGTTATGTTTATTCTTTTATGTTATGTATTTATTTATTTGATATGACAAATATGTAATAAAATTTGATGTGCCATGATTTTATTTGAGACATGCATTTGTGTGACTACCTGGGAAAAACTTCAATACTTATATGTAGCATTAAGCTAGAGATAACTTAGCGTGGCTCTTCTTATGCAGGAATTGAAGTTGTCGCTAGTAGATAGTGAAGTTGATCAAGAAGAAATCCAAGCTCATATTAGCAGAGACACAAAAGAAGTAGTTAAAGGTTGGTTACCTATTATGTTTTTTTTTTGTTTGACCATGTATATATGGTTGTGGTAGACATGTCTCATATGTTAATATTGTATATGTAAATAATTATGTAATATAATCGGGTGCCATATGTGTATACAACCTAATGGTAAATATATATTGTTAATTAGAACGATTTGCCTAAACCAATATAAATAATTATATTAAGTTATTTAAAATGAAAAAGTTCTAATTCGATCAGATTTATCGGGTTAAGATTTTGGCATCCTTCTTATATATGTGGGATTATACTTGATATATAAGTGGGGTGTCACAAGGGCAATGTGAATTAGAGGCAGTATTGGGTAAGTGCACATGAGATGTGCACATAAGCAAGAGTTGATAGCCCAATGATTCTGTAGTTGCATGTTTTGATGAAATTGGTATGAGATACCAACTAATTGTCCTAAGGTGGCTTGTTGGGTAAACCCTAGGTCATTCTTAGTGATGTTGGATACTGACCCACTCAGAGAGCTTCCAATAAATTCTCTTAGATTCATAGTGAGGGCTATGGGTTAGTAATAAAATAGTAGGAGTTATAATGCACATTTATTAAAGACCTAATAAACATGCATTTAAGTATATTCTCTAAACATAATCTTTCTTTAGATTTAGGTTGACAAAATCATGTCAACAAATGTAAACTTAAGCTTAATTCTCAAATCCAATAAATTGACTAGCCTGAACTTCCATGATTGGTTAAGGAATTTTAGAATAGTTCTCAAAATAAAAAAAAGTAGCTTATGTCTTGGAAGAGTTGCTTCCCTCCCCTCCTACTAATGATGCATCTATTGATGAACAGTTGGCATATAAGAAGCATATGGATGATAGTAAGTTGGCGGGTTGCATTATTCTTGCCTTTATGTCTCTCGAGCTTCAAAAGCAGCATGAGACTGTGGATGTATATACCATTGTGTATCATCTAAGGGAGCTTTTTGATGAGCAATATGAGATATCTAAATTGCTCTTTAGCTCGAACATGATAAAAAGGACATCTTCAATGCAACATATATTGATTAGGAGGAAGAAAGGCATAGAGATGACATCAAAAGGGACTTACTTCCATTATGGCAAGACTTGCCAAAGGAAGATGAAGTGCAAGGCCTATCTATAGTCGATAAGACATTGAAGGCACCTTCTACTTCAAGTATTTATGTTATTGAGGTTAATATTGTCTCTATTAATAACACATGGGTATTGGATACTGGATGTGGGTCTCACATATGCATATATATGAAAGATCTAAGGAACAGTAGACAAATCATGAAATGAGAGTCAGACCTATGAGTTGACAAACGTAGCAAGAGTTGCTGCAGTAACTGTAGGAACTTATGTATTGACACTCTAAAGTGAGCTTGTTTTATAAATGGAAAATTGTTATTATGTTCCAGTTTTAACAAAGAATATCATTTTTGTTTCTTGTTTATATTTAAAAAGTTTTCATTTAACTATTAATGACAATGGTTGCTCTATATGGTTGAATGATATTCTTTATGAAACTGACACATTATGTAATGGGATTTATATTCTTGGCATGTCTAATTCAATCCTCAATATCAATAATAAAAGAAAAAAGATGGATAACCTAAAACCATCATATTTATGGCATTATCGTCTTGGCCATATAAATGAGAGGTGCATGACTAAGTTACACAAGAATGGTGACTTAGGGTCATTTAATTATAAATCATAGACACAAGTGAATCTTTTTTGTTAGGAAAGAAGATAAAATTGCCTTTTAGTGGAAAAGGTGAACGTGCCAAGGGGCTATTGGACCTTGTACATATAGATGTATGTGGACTAGTGTTAGTGCATGGCAAAAGTGGTTTTATCTACTTCATTACTTTCATTGATGCTTATTCACAATATGGGTATTTGTATCTAATGAGGTACAAATCTAAAGTTGTTGAAAAGTTAAAAGAATTTAGAAATGAAGTAGAGAAATAAGTTGGCAAAAGTATGAAAGCACTTAGATCATATCGAGGTGGGGAATACTTAAGCCAAGAGTTTCAAGGTTATCTAAAAGATAATGGGATTTTATCTCAATGTAATCCACTTTGCACACCACAATATAATGGTGTGGCTGAAAGGAGAAACCTAACCTTGTCAGACATATTGAGATTAATGATGAGCTTTACAGATTTGCTTAAGTCCTTTTGGGGTCATGCACTTGAGGCTTCTATTTATATATTAAATAGAGTTCCTTCTATGTCAGTTGAGGTTACTCTATATGAGATATGGACTAACAAGAGACCTATTCTTTCTCACTTGAAAGTATGGGATTGTCCTGCTTATGTGAAGCAGACGATGTCAGATAAGCTAGAAGCTAAGTCTGATAATTGTCTGTTTATGGGATAACCAAAAGAGTCATTTGGATATAAATTCTACCATACTTTGGAACAAAAGGTGTATGTTTCAAAGCATTTTGTCTTCTTAGAGAAAGAGTTTCTTCTAAAAGAAGATAGTGGGAGCAAGATTGAACTTAATGAAGTTGAAGATGTTCAAATAGGTGTTGATCAACTAACATAAGCTAAATATGTTACTCATAGAGATGAAGTAACAACTACACCTTTTGAACATAAGAACTTCGTAGATCAAGTAGGATAGGAGCTGTTCTTGAGAGATATGGATTTCTCATAAGCGAACAGAATTATGTATTGCTTATAGAGGATGATGAGCCTACTACCTATGAAGAAGTTCTTAATAGTTTAGAATCTAACACATGGCTAAAAGCCATGAAGTTAGAAATGGATCCATGTATGAAAGCCAAGTATGGACTTTGGTTGACCCACCTGGAGGGATTAAACACATTGGGTGCAAATAGGTCTTTAAGAATAAGACTAACAAGGAAGGTAATGTAGTTACCTATAAAGCTAGGTTGGTAACTAAAGGATAACATCAAAAACAAGATGTTGACTATGATAAGAATGTGGACTCCTAACTTCACCCCAAAAGTGCGCTCAAAGGGGAAGGTTTGAACCTAGCCTTATAAACCAGTTCAGGAGTTCCTCTGCAACCGATGTGGGATGCATCATCCCCACCCCCTTAAGACTCCGACTGCCTCGGTCGGCGATCTATCATAATCCAAAGGGACACTGGTGTACAGGGCTGGCTCTGATACCATATAGACTAACACATGTTATACTCTTTGACTAGGTCAAACAACTGATCTCATAAGCTGAAAGCATGAGATGATATGTGTTAACGTGTGGATGCTTGCTAAGAGTAGCAAGTACATTGGATGACCTACTATGAAACAATCACATGGATATCAATTCAATGTCAGTGATAGTCTCATCATAGCAATGGTGCAAGTATCCTTAGATTTGAGATACTCAAGGTTATCTTGGATACTTAATGCTATATTGGAATCCATTCATTGTTACCTCTGAATAGGGTGTTCATAGGGTGGTGATTGGGTATTGCATGAGGTATTCGAAGGTAGTTAACAAAGGATTCACCACTTCTAATAGATGGAGAGTATACCTATGACTTTTTGTAAAGATCATTACTCGAAAATCCTTAGCTAAGGTGGACATGTCTTCAAGAAGGTCTTCAAGGACATATCTGATCAAAGTAATGAGTGTCATAGATAAGAACTAATATCATTTGGACTAGTTGCGATGTAATCAGTCTAGTGAGAGCTGATACACAGACCATGCTTTGAACCAAATGAGGTATAGTTTAGTGAAAGGATGAACTGCACGGTAATTGTCTATATAAGTGTTAAAAGTCAAACCATTGACTTTCTAGTTAATTGGATGGTCATGATGTGTTATTAGACATCGTTCATGATCTACTAAGTCAAGGGAAATTGATTAGAAATTCATTATGGGTTGAAAGTGTTTGACTCCTAGAATCCTAATTGGATTAGTATCACTCCCAAGACTTGAGTTGCCAATACGACTAGAAAACCTATTTGGTCAAATGCATAAAGGGAATGAAGAAAATGTAAATTGGATTTTAGGTAAGATTCAAATGAGAGAAAAAGAATTGGGCTTTTTATAAGAATATAAAAATGGGTCAAATCCAATTTGGATTAGGATTGTTGACTTGGTCAACATTGGGTCTTATAACTTAGGAAAATGGGTCCATTAGGGCTTTTCCTTTTCCAACCCTAAAAGGGATTAGAAAGTGTACAAATACTCCTCTTAAGGAGTCAATTTCGTGGCTGCCCCATTAAAAAAAATAAAAGTTAATTTTCTTTTCTCCCTTTTCTCTTTCATAAGACAATTTTCCTTAGCTAGCACTTTGGACCTTTGTCACCCATCTTTTTGGAGGTTTTCTTCTTCTTCCTCCATGTGGATAATCTTAAAGGCAATCTTAGCTTTGAATTGTTGTGGTTTACTACAACCCAACAAAGAAGGAAAAACTCACAACATAGAAGGAAAAACTCACAACATAGAAAATCAGGAGTTGCAAACAAATGTAATCAACTTCTCCCATTTAATGGTTCAATATGATCTTAAATTACGTAGGGCATTCTATGGATTTTAGGTTTAATTAAATTTTATGTTTTCACTGCCATATGTATGATATACATGTTCAAAATCCAGTAGTTTGTTCCTAAGTTACTTGATTTCTCTACCTAATACTTGAACTGGTTTTTTCTCATATGTCAAATCCGGTCACACCTCAATGTCCTCAATTGGGATAATATGAGAAAGATATGATCTATATCTCCTCAATATGGAGACACGGAACACATAATGAATCTTGCTCAATTATGGTGGTAGAGCAAGCCTATAAGCAATTGGTACCACTTTCACTAAAATCTCATAAGGCCTAATAAATCTTGGGCTCAACTTGCCCTTCTTACCAAATCTCAAGACCTTTTTCCACAGAGAAACTTTAAGGAAAACCTTGTCTCCCATTGAATACTCTATTTCTCTTCTCTTGAGATCTGCATATGAATTTTGTCTACCAGAAGCTACCTTTAATCTATCCTGGATAACTTGTACCTTTTCTTTGATCTTTTAAACCAAGTCTAGTCCCAGTAGCTTTCTCTCACTGAGTTCTGTCCAACACAGGAGTGTTTGGCACTTCTTACGATATAGTGCCTCATAAGAAGCCATCTCGATACTAGATTGAGCAAACTCCATCAGTGGTAGGTACTTGTCCCAACTTCCCTTAAACTCTATTACACAACTCCTCATCATGTCTTCCAATATCTAAATCACCCTTTTTGATTGTCCATTAGTCTCAGGATGAAAAGTTGTAATGCAACTGAGTCTAGTACCCAAGGCTCTCTGTAGACTACCCTAAAACTAAGTAAATCTGGGGTCCCTATTTGAAATAATGGAGACAGACACTCTATGTAGTCGCACTATCTCATTGACATAAAGCTCTACTATTCTGTTCATAGGAAAATCCCTCCTTATAGGAAAGAATTGAGCTAACTTCATAACCATATCCACTATAACCTATACATCATCATATTTTCAAGGCATAATTGGTAACCCAATCACAAATTCCATGGTAATATGCTCATATTTCCATTCTAGTATAGTGATAGGTTGTAGTAATCTTGACGTTTTACCTTGACCTACTGACAAGTTAGGCATTAGGTTGTGTACTATGTGATATCTCTTTTCATACCTATCCACCAATACTCACTCTTTAGATCATGATGCATCTTCATGCTTCCTGGGTGCATCATATACTTGGTTTTATGCAATTTATGTAATATCCTCTGTCTTAGCTCATTAACATTGGACACGCACAAAAGGCCCTAGTAATATAACCCACCATTTGTCTTAACTGTATACTTGGGTCTCTCCCCCATTAAAAACAAACTCAATTATCATAACAAGCTCACTATCCTACCTCTACGCATCAATAATCTTCTGATCAAGTGCAGGTTGGATGTGTAACTCTGCCACCATCTTTATACTCAAAACATCACCCATTAACTCTAACCACCGCCTTTATCTCAAATTAAGATTTCACTATGTAGGAAGATACTTTGGACTCTTATAGTCTGTATAGATGAAACATTTCTCCCCATAAAGATAATGATGCCAAATCTTCAATGTAAAGACCATGGTCACCAATTCTAAGTCATGTGTGGGGTAATTCTTCTCATATATTTTTAGCTGCCTGGATGCATATGCTACTACCTTGCCTTTTAGCATCAATACACACCTTAGTCCATTGTGAGAAGCATCACTGTAGATGATATACTCCTTATCAACGACTGGTTGTGTCAAAATTGGAGCCTCTATAACATCATACCTTATGCATTTTAGTAAAACCTATCCATGTGTCTAGTAATCACATATGGCTTACATATAAGTTAAATGAACCTATCAACATTGACAGTAAATTTTTTTTTCCATCACATTCAATAAATCTGCAAATCAACATATGTCACATATACTAAAACTTAAAATTTACATCTAAGGTTTACTAGTTGCATCCATTTACATATCATTGTACAAATCTAAGTAAATATACATCTATATTCATATAAATCCAAAATGTAGATGGCATAATTCCATGTTCATGTGGAATGCAAGGAGAGAGAGTGGGAAGGCTCGGTCGGTGACCTTTGTTCCATGTCTTCTATATGTCTACCAAAATGAGCTATCACTTTCATTTACCTAAAAAATGATGCAAATTGATGAGTTGTGGCTCAATGAGAATAATCATCAAAAAAGATCTAAAGTACCAAGCAACTCATATTAACAAATCACAAACCCATCACATTCACCATTATCATATAATTACAAGTAGAATAAAAACATATAATCACCAATCTTTTGTTATTCTCATACTTAGCTTATTTCATTTTGTTGTGACCTAGTTAAGCAGACATTGCCTGAGGTTTCCATATGAACGTTCGCCATGTGAACATTTGTATTTGCTAGCTAGCTTGATTATTTGTTTTATTTGCACATTTGTCGGGCCATAGGCCTCTTCTTTTGCCTTGCAATGTTGATTAACTAGTCACAACACCTTTAAAGTCTTCATGCATATGCATTTGATAACTATACTCACCTTTCTCCTTTGATTTCGACCTTTAATTTATTGTCTATCCTTTACTTGTAGATCTCCAATTTTTTGTGAGCCTAATATGGGAATATAATTGATTAATTTATGACTAGAGAAACTTAATGTGGCTTAAACATATTAATGTGCATAGTTCATATACATATTTAGGGTTTTTCCTATTAGGTAGGGAGACCTTATGGAAATGATTAGCCCATAAGGTTTTCTATACTTAACTAATTAATCTGATTCTTACTTTTAATTAAATTTAACATATAATTACATATAATATTAAAATTTCAGAGAAATTGGAGCATTGTACAATTTATGGGGGAATTTCTAATTGTGTTCTATTTTATGGATTTGGGCAGTTTTAGGATACAACTTATTTGGCGATAAGTTAGAAAACATTTTTATTTGGGTCTACCATTATTTGGGTGGTAATCAATAACACAGTTATAATCTTTTATTAACTCTAACCACCGCCTTTGTCTAAAATTAAGATTTCTCTTTGTAGGAAGATACTTTAGACTCTTATTGTCTATATAGATGAAACATTTCTCCCCATAAAGATAGTGATGTTAAATCTTCAATGTAAAGACAATGACTACCAATTCTAATTTATGTGTGGGGTAATTCTTCTCATATATTTTTAGTTGCCTCGATGCATATGCTACTACCTTGCTATTTTGCATCAATACACACCTCAGTCCATTATGAGAAGCATCACTGTAGATGATATACTCCTTATCAGTGACTGGTTGTGTCAAAATAGGAGCCTCCATAACATCATACCTTATGCATTTCAGTAAAAACCTATCCTTATGTCTAGTAATCACATATGGCATACAAGTAAGTTAAATGAACCTATTAATGTTGATAGTAAATTTGTTTTTTTCTCATTACATCCTCATCATTCAATAAATCTTCAAATCAACATATCATATATATTAAAACTTATACTTTATATCTAAGGTTTACTAGTTGCATCCATTTATATATCATTGTACAAATCCAAGTAAATATACATGTATATTCATATAAATCCAAAATGTATATCACATGATTCTATGTTCGTATGGAATGCAAGGAGAGAGAGTGGTGAGACTCAGCCGGTGACTTTTGTTCAATGTCTTCTATATGTCAACCAAAATGATCTATCACTTTTCTTTACCTGAAAAATGATACAAATTGATGAGTTACAGCTCAGATAGAGTAATCATCAAACAAGTTCTAAAGTACCAAACAACTCATAGTAACAAATCACAAACCCATCGCATTCACCATTATCATATAATTACACGTAGAATTTAAACATATAATCACCAATCTTTGGTTCTGCTCATGCTTAGCTCATTTTATTTTGTTGTGACCTATTTAAGCAGACATTGTCTCGGGTTTCCATATGAATATTTGCCAATGTCAACATTTGTATTTGCTAGCTAGCTTGATCATTTGTTTCATTTGCACATTTGTCAGGCTATAAGCCTCTTCTTTTTCCTTGCAATGTTTAACTTGTTTCGATGCCTTTTAAGTCCTTATGCATATGGATTTGTAACTAAGCATTCATCATCCATTATGTCCTTATTACATATAACTCATATATATACCACATGTATACCATGTATGCTATGCATATACCTCAAATATGTTATACATATATCATGTATATATCACGTAGGTCAAACATATACCTCAAATATACCACTTATATATATACCACATATGACACAAATTATCCATCATCTCATTATCAAGGTCAAATCATGACAATCATATGAATCACATAACCATAAATCATCTCACATATCACATAGCAAACAATATTCATATGCACTAAAGAAATCGTTTGATAACTATACTCACTTTTGTTTTGATTATGACCCTTAACTTATTGTCTATCCCTTATTTGTAGATCTCCAATTTGTTGTGAGCCTAATGAGTGAATATAATTGATTAATTTATGACTATAGAAACCTAATGTGGCTTAAACAAATCTGTTGCTCATACAATGAACCAAGAAGGGGGTTAAATTGGTTAGCAAATATAAATTTGCTTAATTGAAAGTTTGGAATAAATAAAATAGAGGAAGGAATGACAGATGTTACACACAAGATTTATAGAGGTTTGGGTATTAACAAACCCTACCACTCTCGCCAATCTTGATTGGGTGTTTCACTACCACACTAAGTGTTACAATGGAGTTTTTTAAGCTCACTCCCAACTATGGTGTTTCTCTCAATGGCTAACACCTAACCTAGAAATTCCCTTGTGTTTTTCAATGGCTCACACAAAAACCAATTCCTTGTGCTTTATGGCTCATACAATAAACCCTTACAAGTGTTTCCCTCTTAACCCAATATACCTAAACTCACTTTTGAGTAATTGATTATAATAAAAACACTCACCAACTTACAATGCTCAAAAGTTATGAGCAATTAGGTTTTCACAAAGAATGGAGGTTTGTTGAGAAATAATTAATGCATAAGGCTACAACATGATTAAAGATGTAAAATAATTATGTTCTTCTTGTTCTACTTGTTATCCTTCTTATTGGGATTCATAAATGACTTCCATTTATACTCCCTCTAGGAATTATAGCCGTTGGGGTGCATTAATTGCGAAACTAGCAGTTAAACCGACTTTAAAATTGACCCTGACATGTTTCTCTGTCTTCATTCACGGGCGTGACTACATGTGTCACTGGCATGAATGTTCTTTCAAGTTGTGGTCCAAGTGGTGACTCTATCCGTGAAGCTCTCTGGAAGAATTGACATGTTAGGTCACGGGCATGAATGTTATTTCATGGGCATGACTTGTTTGATCATTCACAATTTGTTTGATCCTTCATGGCTGTGAACTTTGAATGGTGGAGAGTTGGGGCTTGGCTATATTCACAAGCGTGACATTAGTAGTCATGAGTGTGACTTTGCTATTTCTTTGATTTTTAACTTCAAATGATGTCTTTCAATCTTGCTTCATATTGTAATCAAAGTATATCCTATTTAACACACTTAAAACACAAATATTATTAAATACATTGTTGCTTTTTTATTCGTTCTTATCAAAATGATGGAAATATCCCTCAAGGTTTAACAAAATCAATGTGCAAAGTTCATACACATAGTTAGGTTTTTCATATGAGGCAATGTGACCTTATAGGAACGATTAGCCATAAATTTTTCTATAATTGACCAATTAATTTAATTCTTGATTCTAATTAATTTTAATATATCATTACATGACATATTCAAATTTCATAGAAATTAGAGCATCGTACAATTTATGGTAGAATTTCTAATTGTGTTATTCTTTCTATCATGTTTTCTGCCCTTAGGTAGTTTTTGGGTACCAATTTTGGTCCTTCATATCTTACAATCTGTAATTCATATTATAATGAAACTTGGTAGGAAATTAGATAGTTAAAATGGAACATTTTTATATCTTTACAACTATTATCAGTTACGTCTCTAAGATCCTCAAATTATAAGAAATATTTCACTGGTCCATAACAGAGTTGACTTCTGGATCACTATTAGTTTTGAAGGATATATCTCACTTTATACATAACATATTAATGTGATATTTATACCAAAATACAGCTAAGACATAAAAATATACCATTCATGTTTTGATAAATTACATATTCTATTTATAAGGAGCTCAAAATGATCAAACAATCTTCTAGACCTGCCTAGGGCACTAAGCAGGCAGCTCAAACTATGGAATAGTCATAGTTACATTCACCACAACTCAACTTCCATAAGAAATATGAACCTGAAATTTGGTATGATTAAAGATAACACATGTATCTACAACTTGTATGTTTTTATCTACTTAAAATAAGGGTTCTATTATATTCAAAACAAATGGAAACAATAGCTAACTCAACTAGGGTTCACACCTGGACCAGTTCCAATAGATGCCAATATCATTCCATATAAACCAAATCTTGCAAACATATTTTCACATCCATAAACCTAAGACATAAATGAGAAACTTTCTGCTTGAAAATTCTCCAAATTCGGTCTATAAGGTCATCCAAATAAGAGTGCAATACATTGATGCAATACAATGCTAATAGTTTAAACCAACACTAGAACAATAGAGAGAAGATTACTTACCAAGAACGAACTTGAAAGGGATAAATTTTTTGTAAAACTTAAGTAAAATAAGGAAGAAAAATAAGAATGAAATGGTGGAGGAAGAATAAGAAATGAATCTAAAGTGAGGGGGCCAGAATAGTGAGGATGAAGATAAGGTCCACCTCCCACCTATTTTCTTTTGTCATTTTCCCCTTTTTGTTTTTTCCTTTCTTTTCTTTTTCTTTCCCTTTTTTTGTTTCTTTTCATTTTCATTTTATTTAATTATTATTATTATTATAATTATTTCTTCCACATATTTACATATATCTAGTCCTAGTAGACCATGCCAAAATTACAATTTAATCTAGTAGTCCAATTTAGCTATTTTAACAATGTCACATTTTCATTTATTTGGATCTACTCATTTATTTACTTTAGCTTAGTCACTTCATCCAATTTACATCTAATACCTTGTTATCCTTATTTAGGTTACAAGTACACATGTGTGACTCGATATAATTGCAATATACTTAGACATGCAGCTAGTGTGTGTCGTGAACTTATCCCTATAAAAATATATATGAAATGCATGTGTTCAAGTGAAATATATGCAAATGCATATGTCCAAATGAACTGCATGTAAAAATGCATATGTGCAAGAGTCGAGGATGTTACAGCCTCTATTAACATCTTCTTCAAACTATCAAAACTTTCTAGGCATTTGATTGTCCACTCATATTTCATATCTTTCTTTAGTAGTCTGGTTAAAGGAGAAGCAATCATCGAAAAAGCCCTTAACAAACCTCCTGTAGTAACCCGCTAATCCAAGGAAACTTCTAACTTTTGTCTCATTACAAGGAGGCTTCTAACTCATAACAACCTCTACCATATTAGGATTAACCTATATACCATCTAAAGACACAATGTGTCTAAGAAAAACTACCTCGTCCAGCCAAAAAGTCATATTTCAAGAACTTGACATACAATTTTTGCTCTCTTAGTGTTTGTAACACTATTTTCAAGTGCTAATCATTCTCTTCAAGTGTCTTAGAATACACTGGAATATCATCAATGAAGAGTACAACACACTAGTCTAGGTAAGGTCTGAATACCCTATTCATTAGGTCCATAAAGACTATTAGAGCATTTGTTAACCCAAAAGGCATAACCACAAATTCATAATGCCCTATCTGGTTCTAAAAGCCATTTAGGTTATATCTTCTACCTTAACTCTTAACTGGTGATACTCTAACCTCAAATCAATCTTCAAAAATATGTCTACACCTTTCAACTGATCAAACAAGTCATCAATCCATCGTAATAGATATTTGTTCTTGATTGTCACCTTATTCAGCTATCTATAGTCTATACATAATCTCATAGATCCATCTTTCTTTTTCACAAAAAATACTGGTGCACCCCATGTAGATACACTCAATCTGATATATCCCTTATCTAACAATTCCTAAAACTGAGCCTTAAGCTTTTCCAATTCAAATTGTGCCATTTTGTATGGCATTATTGATATGGGTGTTGTGTCTAAGGTAAGCTCTATAAAGAACTCAACTTCTCTATTAGGTGGTAATCCTAGAATATCGTTAGGAAAAACATCTAGAAATTCATTCATTGTAGGGATATTATGATTCTAGACCTTCCTTCCTAGTATCAACCACATAAGCCAAATAGGCTTCACATCTTTGTCTCCTAATTCGCTCAACTTTCATCATTGAAATGACTTCTGGAAGCTGTGGAAACAAATCACCTTCCACCTTTACATCCACTTGCTCCGGTGTTTTTAGCATTACAAATTTTCCTTTGTAGTCTACAATTTCTGCATACTGTCATAACCAATCCATGCCCAAAATGGCAACACTATCAAGTCTACCAAAAATTATCTCTCATGTACAATCAAAGGACATCCTCTATAAACCCTGTTCACTATTATATTGTGCCCTAAGGGATTCATAATGTCAATTTCATATTCATGATTTTCACTAACCATGTTCTGTTGTCTAGGTCTACTTGTGCATATATAAGAGTGTGTTTATCCTAGATCAATTAATGCACATATACTAGAGTCATATAAAAACAATGCCCACTATTACATCAGTAGCTTTCTGGTTCTCTTTAGCCCTCATAACATAAGTCCTAGCCAGTGCTCGACCTACTACTAGCCTATTGACAATTTCAGAGGCTGTCTGGTTAGGTCATGTATGACTTATGATCTGCTATCTAGTCTAAGTTGGAGCTGGTCACGTATTGTGTACTAGGTTATTACCAGTCATTAAAGGATAATCCATTTTTATATGCTCCTCATATCTGCATTGAAATCAAGCACCCGTATTTCTCCAACACTTTCCCTTATGATTCTTAAGGCATGTGCCACAAACTGGAATACTCTCTCTGGTAGCCTGCGTCTGAGTGCTACCCACTGTAGATGTAGTACTAAAGGGTTATCCCCTCCTATGTGGTCCACCTTATTTGTAACCGTTACTCAATCCCTGACTACTGCCGTGAGACTGTCTTGGGTAAAAATGACCCTTTTTGCGTGAAGGCTGGGTCACTAGAGTCACTATTTGTCTGGACGCTTCTTTTGCTCTCTTTCTCTTTTTCTATTCCACACTCACAGTGGATCCAAATAGCTTAGTAAAGCTGACATGTTGAAGTGTAGTCATAAAATTACCTATTTCTGCATTGCAGCCATATTCAAACCTTATACACTTGTCTCTCTCACTTTTGATCATCTCAGAGGCATAGTTACTCAATTGAGTAAACTCTCTCTGGTACTCTGTCACAGTCATATTGCCCTATTTGAGGTTTAGGAATTCCCATTTTTTCGCATCTACATATATCGAAGGGACAAAATGCTCCTTAAACTCAGTTATGAAGAAACGTCATGTCATTGGCTAGGAAACCTCTAGTTTTAGCAGCACTATTTTCCACCAGTCATAAGCATCTTCATACAAGAAGGAGATAGCATACTTGGCCTTCTGATTAGTGGCCACCTCCAATTCATCACAATCCCTCTCTATCTTCTCAATCCAATATTCTACAACAACATGATCATCATCCTTTATTCCCAGAAAATCACTAGCTCCAGACTTATGGAGCTCATCCAGTTGTATCCTTGGCCTTAGTGGTGGGGGTGAAAGAGTTGGTGCTGGTAGTACATCTTTATCTATCTATTACAGTAACCTTGCCAATTGCTTGCTGGTGGTACATATCTATCTATCTATTGTAGTAATCCTGCCAATTACTACATTAATGGAGTCTAGTCCTAATTAGCTTGTTTAGAAGCATGTTGGTTAAGGACTGACATTGCACCTAGACCCTAAACACTAGTTGTACTGTAACACCCTTATAACACTTATTTTATATGTACGTTACGTGGGTAAATACGATTATAGCCGATGTATGCCAATTTTTTTATCTTAATTTAATAACTATAATATTACCAACACTTAATTAATCCTTTTTACTTTTCCAAAAATTTCGGCAGCATAACGGCTATAAACTAACTAACCCACCTGCCAAGCAAACAATCCACAGTCCATTTTTGGATACAACAATTCACACACAATGCAATATATTTTCCATTCAACCCCAATTCTCCACATATATAATAATTCACAAATATTCATTTTATCAGAATATATACATAAATTCATTCATACAACACCATTTCTAAATCCATATATACATATCATTTATATAATAACCTACAATTATGTCAATATTCCGTCAACTCCCAAAGGTTGTATGCCTGCTCCTGGCTTTCCTGCCGTTACCTGTACATAGTCAAATAACTACGTGCTGAGCATTAATATGCTCTGTGGTGATTACTAATCTAAAACTTTCCACTACTGGTATTTTCATGCAATTGTATTTTTAATATACTATTCAATTTTTCTCATTAATATATAATTCATTTTATTCTTTTTAAATCCTCTTTTTTTTCTTTCTTCTTTTCAATTTTTTTTTATTTTTTACAAATTTCACTTAAATTCTTAAATTTTTATTTATTTACAATTATACCATTAACTATATATTATTTACACTTTTGCCACTAACATTATTACTTTTATTATTTTTATATTTATTTATTTGATTATTTATCTTTACTACACAATTTAATATCTATCTTGTATTTCTCATTTTCATTATTTTTCTTATATTTTTCACTTATTTCATGTTTATCCTATTTTTCATTTTAATCACTTTTCTCATATTTTATTCATAATTGTCACTTTAATTATTTCATTCACACTTGCCCCTAGTTTCAATCCGATAGAAAATCTTCGGATCGAATACATGGGACGTGGACCCCAAGAGTCCACTACACTGAAGAGTAATCCCGAAGGATCACCCGAGCACTATACTGTACACTGAATCACTGAGTTACAATCACTGAAGTAGACCATCATTGGCTACATAAGCGAGTTGCCATGACCAGCACTGCGGTAAGACTGTCCCTATGGCTAGCCAATTATATCCTGAGCTAGATTTAACCATCAGAAAAATAACTAAGGGCATTATTTTATTTTTTCAATTCAATTTCTATTAAACCATAAATTTCATTATTTTTACATTATTAATCACTTAATAATTTATTCTTTCATAACAATTTTATCATTAGCAAATTTTTTCACATTTTTTTATTCCAATATATCAATTAAGTTATAAACTCACTAAATATATTTTATTCATTATTTTTCATTACATACATAATATCATCAATAAATAGAAAAATATTCAATATTTAATTAAAAATTTTCAATAAATTTCTACAAACTTAAAATCATATTCTCTTACATTTCATAACTAAATTTTCGTTTAATTAGCAAAGAAAATATTAATATCTATTTTCTTTTTTTTTCTATATTTAATTTTTACCATTAAAATTTTTCTTTCAATTTCTAATTATTCATTTCACTAATTAATACATTCATTATTCCATATATATAATAATATTACACTAAAATGTCTTTATTCCTTAATATTCATTTTTCACATAATAAGGTCACATTTTACAATTTCCACTAATTAATTTTTTTAATATAAATTAATCATTCTAATTCACTTTTCATAATTCATTAATCAAATTTTAAGCATTAATTTAACAATTACATACAAAATACACAAATTTCTAAAGTTTCATAACCCTAAATTATACTTAATTAATGGAAATAATTAGATTAAGAAATCACTAACCTTAATTCCATATTTTAGGCCTTCCTAATTTTCCTTTTCCTTTTCCTTTTCCTTTCCTTTGGAAGCACCTTCACCTTGCTTTGAACCTACCATGGACAAAAAACAATTTTCATTAATCCACCATTAATTTACTTTCTTAACTCAAATAAACTTCATAATTATCATCTACATATCGTAAACTACCTATTTGAACAATTAAATTAATTTAAAACCGTAAATTTTTCTTACCTCAAATTAAAATCCTAAACTTTCTCCTTTGATTTCCTTCCACTTTAGCCTCCCAAATGAAGATTAAAAACTTCTAATAGCTACAAAAAAGGCTGAAATTATTTTTGGGTGGTTGATTTTGGTGTAAAAAGTGAAGAAAATGGAAGAAAATTGGAAGAAAAATGGGAAAGGTGGGGTTTTGGCCATGGAAGGGATTTCGGGAAGAAGAAGTTCCAGATTTCCTCTAAATAATTTTGATGTTGAGCCTATTTATAGTGGTCTTAAATGGGTGGGCTTGGGCCAAACAAAACCCAACCCATTTAGGCCCAATTATGCACTATAAATTATTTTTCCTACTTTCCAAGCTCCATTTCATCCAAATTTAATTCCATAATTCATAAAATATTTTTATATGTCTACAGAAAAAATTTCAACTCAATCGGAGTTCGTTTCCTGTCCAGTCACTTATATCGGACAGATAATTCAATTTTCAGTGTTACCGTAAAATTTCATTTTCACTGTCAAATAATCCTAAATATTATTTCAAGTCTATCTATATCTTAAAATAAATTTTGGGATGTCATTTTCTATTTTCCATAGCCCGGTCAAATTATGGTCAACCAACTATTTAATTAAACCAGATCCCTTTTTTCTTAATTTTGAGTTTTGAAGACTTATTTGACCTCATTTTCACTCCAAATTTTTCCCTCAGATTAGTTATAATCTATATTTGCTGATGATCAAATAAAATAGTTTTCACCCACGGGTGTATTTTTGACCCCGGGTATATTGATCAATCTCGAAAACTACAGTTTACAACTGACCCGGTATTTGGGCCATTACAATTCTCCCCTACTAATAAAAATTTCGTCCTCGAAATTTTACCTCTATTAAACAATTGCGGATATTGTTGCCTCATCGCAGCTTCTGGCTCCCACGTGGCTTCTTCCACATTGTGGTGATTCCATAACACCTTCACTAGTGGGATTTGCTTGTTCCTGATCTGTTTAACCTCTTTGGCTAGGATCTTTAATGGTTTCTCTTCATAAGTCAGATCAACCTGTATTCGAATTTCTTCTAGCTTAATCACATGAATTGGGTCTGACCTATACCTCCGTAGCATTGACACGTGGAACACATCATGAATCTTTTCTAACTCTTGAGCAGCTTCAATCGATAGGCTACGGGTTCCACTCGTTGTATAATCTCATAACGGCCTAAAAATCTCAGACTTAGCTTGCCCTTCTTGCCAAATCTCATAACTTTTTTCCAGGGTGATACTTTCAGAAACACTTGATATCCAACCTGGAATTCTATATCTTTTCTTCTTCAATCTACATATGACTTTTGTCAGTCCATGGCTTCTTTCAATCTATCCTTGATTACCCGCACTTTCTCTTCGGTTTCTCGAACCAAGTCTGTTCCTATTAACTTCTTCTCACTCAATTCTGTCCAACATAAAGGAGTTCTACATTTTCTCCCATACAGTGCTTCATACGACGCCATTTTGATACTGGACTGATAGCTGTTGTTGTAAGCAAACTCTGCTAATGACAAATACTTTTCCCAACTACTTTCAAACTCGATGACGCAACATCGCAACATATCCTCAAGTATCTGAATTACACGCTCTGACTGCCCATCAGTCTGAGGATGAAAAGTTGTACTGAAATGAAGTCTTGTCCCCAATGCTTCCTGCAACTTTTTCTAGAATTGGGAAGTAAATTTGGGATCCCTATATGAAATAATGGAGGATGGTACTCCATGGAGTCTCACTATCTCATTGATGTAGATTTCTGCCAACTTGATCAGTGGATAGTCCCTCCGTACTGGTATGAAATTGGCTGATTTCGTCAGTCTATCAATGACTACCCAGATAGCATCATGCTTCTTTCCCGTCAGAGGCAATCCCGTCACAAAATCCATGGTCACTCGATCCCATTTCCACTCTGGTATCGCAATAGGTTGAAGTAAACCCGATGGAACTTGATGTTTAGCTTTCACCTGTTGGCATATCAAACATTTACTCATGAATTCTGTCACATCACGTTTCATTCCTGGCCACCAATAGTGTACTTTCAAATCCTGATACATTTTGTTGCCACCAGGATGCATTGCATAACTGCTATGATGAGCTTCTGTGAGAATGTTCTTTCTCAATTCATCTTGATCCGGTACACATAACCTTCGGTTGAAATAAAGACTTCCATCTTCACCCAAAGAATAACTACCTTCATTGCCCTCTTTTACTTTGTTTACTGTGGAAATCAAACGATCATCTAGCTTTTGTGCCTCTTTCACTTGCTGAAGAAAATATGGTTTTACTTGCATTTATGCTATTATCGCTCCATCTTGTGTCATATCTAATCTGACATTCATCACTCGAAGGGTTATCATAAATTTTCTACTAAGTGCATCAGCTACTATATTCGCCTTCCCTGGATGATAGTCAATTAAGCAGTCATAGTCTTTTATCAATTCAAGCCATCGTCTCTGCCTTAAATTAAGTTCCTTCTGTGTGAGCAAATATTTCAGACTTTTATGATCGGTGTAAATGTAACATTTCTCACCATAAAGATAATGTCTCCAAATCTTCAAGGCGAGTACAATTGCTGCAAGCTCAAGATCGTGAGTAGGATAGTTCTTCTCATGAGTCTTGAGTTGTCGGGAAGCATATGCAACCATTTTACCTTCTTGCATCAATACACAGCCTAACCCATTCTTGGAGGCATCACTATAAATCACAAAATCCTTGCCAGATTCTGGTTGAGCTATCACTGGGGCTTCTGTCAACAAGTTCTTAAGCTTCTCAAAGCTTCCTTGACATTTATCCGTCCATTAAAACTTAACATGCTTCTGTAACAGTCGGGTGAGCGGCGCTGGTATGGTGGAAAAACCTTTTACAAATCTTCTATAATACCCAGCCAAACCTAAGAAACTTCTAACTTCTGTAATAGTCTTAGGTATTCTCCACTGTAACATTGCTTCAATCTTCTTTGGATCCACCTTTATCCCTTCAGCTGAAATTACATGATCCAAGAATGATACTTCATTCAACGAGAAATCACATTTATTGAATTTTGCATACAACTGCTTCTCTTTCAATATCTGCAAGACAGCTCGTAGGTTCTTGTCATGTTCTTCTAGCGTCTTCGAATACACTAAAATATCATCAATAAATACCACCACGAACTGGTCCAGATAAGGATGAAAGATCCTATTCATTAGATCCATGAAAGCTGCTGGGGCATTCGTAAGTCTGAATGGCATGACTAAAAACTCATAATGGCCATATCTTGTGCGAAAGGCAGTCTTAGGTACATCTGATTCTTTTACTTTCAACTGATGGTAGCCCGATCGTAAGTCAATCTTTGAAAATATACCTGCTCCCTTCAATTGATCAAATAAGTCTTCAATACATGGAAGGGGATACTTATTCTTGATCGTCACTTTATTCAGTTGTCTATAGTCAATGCATAATCTAAGAGACCCATCTTTCTTTTTTACAAAGAGTACCGGTGCCCCCCATGGCGAAATACTGGGTCTGATAAAGCCTTTATCAAGCAATTCCTGCAGCTGAATCTTCAATTCCTTGAGTTCTGTAAGCGCCATCCTGTAGGGTGCAATCGAAATATGTGTTGTACCTGGAGCTACATCAATAGAGAATTTGACTTCCCTGTCAGGTGGCAAGCCTGGTAATTCATCGGGAAAGACATCTAGATAATCTCTCACTGTAGGCACATCTGAAACCTTATGATCTTCCTTTTTAGCTTCCATTACAAAACACAAATAAGCAATGCACCCCTTTCTTATAAGTCTCTTGGCAGCTGTAGCTGAGATCACATCTGATAAGAAATCTGTTCTTTCACCCACAATAGTGATTTCCCGATCATCAGAGAGTTTAAGTGTCACTCTCTTCCGTTTACAATTTACCGTCACTCGATAGGCTGACAACCAATCCATCCCCAATATCACATCAAACTCGCGGAATGGGAGTTCAATTAGGTTAGCTATGAATTCATAACCTTGTGCACTAATGGGACAATTTCTATACACCATGTTCACCACAACACTGTTCCCTAAAGGATTGCTCACTAGGATGTCCTGGTCTAATTGTGAATCTTTTAACCCTCTCCCCCATGCAATATCAGTATTTATGTAGGAATGTGTGGAACCAGGATCAATAAGTGCATAAACAGAATCAGTCATAAGCATGAATTTACCTACTATCACATCAGGAGCATCCTCTTCTTCTCTAGCTCTCACTGCATATGTACGACCTGTAGCTCGTCCCTGACCCTGAGATTGCTGTGCAGAAGGTCTAGATGCTGATGGGTTAAGGACTGCTCCTCTACCTCGGCCTCTTGATGGTAAAGATCCAATACCAGGTGCTGGTGACATAGAAGTAGAAGCTTGAGCCACTGGACAATCCCTGACTTGATGATCTTTTAAACCGCATTTGAAACAGGCGCCAGTCAAATATCTGCACTCTCCTGTGTGAGCTTTACCACAATGGCTACAAGTCTGAACTATACTTCCCCCTCTGCCTCTAGGTGTACTGCCCACTGAAGTGACTGAGGCATTACCACGGAATATGTTTCCTTGCCCACGCCCGGGTACAACTGATGTATGACTCTATGATGGAGCTGGTCCCCTAGGCTTTTTACTCTGAGAACCTGAACCACTGAACTGTCTTGGCTTCCTCTTCTGCTGAAACCGAGTCTATCTGTTAGCCTCATCTGACTGGATACTTTCTACTTTAATTGCAGCTTCTACCAAGGTACGCAAATTTGGATGTTGATGTGCACCCACTATCTGTCTGATCTTGTTATGGAGACCCTTCTCAAATCTCTGATATAACTTCTCTTCTGTCAGCTGGTAATCATCAAGATAGGCACTGAGGTTCTCAAACTCGTGCTCATACTCTGCTACTGTCTTGTTTCCCTGTCTGAGTCTCCAAAAGGCATCTTGCATCTCTGATTTATACTCTGACCCTATATATTTCTTTTCAAACTGAGCCAAGAATAAATCCCAATTCAACTGTTCACTTCGGGTATGCTTCCGTACTGAATCGCACCAGATGAATGCAGGACCTTGAAGTAATGCCACAGTACCTTCAAATTTCTCTTATGGCGGGCTGTGAGTAATTTCAAATAATCTCTTCATCTTGAACAACCATTCCTCAACTTGTACAGGGGTCAATGGATCACGCCCATAGAAATCTTCAGCTCCCAATCTTTTCAATTGCTATAAAATCGGCCTCTTTTTAGGTGGAGCTAGAGGTTGTACTTGGGCCGCTGGCTATGGCTATTGAGCTTGTTCAGCTTGCATTCTATGTTGAATATAATCAGCCATGAGATAGAGAAAATCCAGCTGTGGCAGTGGAGGTGGTGCAACTGGTGGAGTGACATTTTGTTGTGAGATTTCAGCTTGCCTAGCACTAACCGACGCTTCACTCTCACCATCCCTATCACCTTGACCTTGTGTTGATGCCATCATTCACTATAAAACAGGAAAGGAGCAAGCATACGTTAGAGTTATTACACATTTCATCCATCCATTGGCATGTATATATATAATTCATTCACTTAATTTCAACTCCGATCTTAGAACCGTCTAAACCAGGCTCTGATACCACTAAAACTGTAACACCCTTATAACACTTGTTCTATACGTAAGTTACGTGGGTAAATACGATTATAGCCGATGTATGCCAATTTTTTTTATCTTAATTTAATAACTATAATATTACCAACACTTAATTAATCTTTTTTACTTTTCCAAAAATTTCGGCAGCATAACGGCTATAAACTAACCCACCTGCCAAGCAAACAATCCATAGCCCATTTTTGGGCACAACAATTCACACACAATGCAATATATTTTCCATTCAACCCCAATTCTCCACATATATAATAATTCATAAATATTCATTTATCAGAATATATACATAAATTCATCCATACAACACCATTTCTAAATCCATATATACATGTCATTTATATAATAACCTACAATTATGTCAATATTCCGTCAACTCCCAAAGGTTGTATGCCTGCTCCTGCCGTTACCTGCACGCAGTCAAATAACTACGTGCTGAGTATTAATATGCTCAGCGGTGATTACTAATCTAAAACTTTCCACTACTGTTATTTTCATGCAATAGTATTTTTAATATACTATTCAATTTTTCTCATTAATATATAATTCATTTTATTCTTTTTCAATCCTCTTTTTTTTTCTTTCTTCTTTTCAAATTTTTTTTATTTGTTACAAATTTCACTTAAATTCTTAAATTTTTATTTATTTAAAATTATACCATTAACTATATATTATTTACACTTTTGCCACTAACATTATTACTTTTATTATTTTTATATTTATTTATTTGATTATTTATCTTTACTACACAATTTAATATCTATCTTGTATTTCTCATTTTCATTATTTTTCTTATATTTTTCACTTATTTCATGTTTATCCTATTTTTCATTTTAATCACTTTTCTCATATTTTATTCATAATTGTCACTTTAATTATTTCATTCACACAAAATTGTATTTTTAATATACTATTCAATTTTTCTCATGTAGGCCTTCCTAATTTTCCTTTTCCTTTTCCTTTCCTTTGGAAGCACCTTCACCTTGCTTTGAACCTACCATGGACAAAAAACATTTTTCATTAATCCACCATTAATTTACTTTCTTAGCTCAAATAAACTTCATAATTATCATCTACATATCTTAAACTACCTATTTGAACAATTAAATTAATTTAAAACCATAAATTTTTCTTACCTCAAATTAAAATCCTAAACTTTCTCCTTTGATTTCCTTCCACTTTAGCCTCCCAAATGAAGATTAAAAACTTCTAATAGCTACTAAAAAGGCTAAAATTATTTTTGGGTGGTTGATTTTGGTGTAAAAAGTGAAGAAAATGGAAGAAAATTGGAAGAAAAATGGGAAAGGTGGGGTTTCGGCCATGGAAGGGATTTGGGAAAGAAGAAGTTCCAGATTTCCTCTAAATAATTTTGATTTTGAGCCTATTTATAGTGGTCTTAAATGGGTGGGCTTGGGCCAAACAAAACCCAACCCATTTAGGCCCAATTATGCACTATAAATTATTTTTCTTATTTTCCAATCTCAATTTCATCCAAATTTGATTCCATAATTCATAAAATATTTTTATATATCTACACAAAAAATTTCAACTCAATCAGAGTTCGTTTCCTGTCCAGCTCACTTAAATAGGACATATAATTCAATTTTCGGTGTTACCGTAAAATTCCATTTTCACTGTCAAATAATCCTAAATATTATTTAGAGTCTATCTATATATTAAAATAAATTTTTGGATGTCGTTTGCTATTTTTGATAGCTTCGGATTTTAGCCATACCATTCGATTTTGATGTCGTCTCACTCTAATCCTATAAGTTACGAATAAGTATCCCAAGTCAAAGTTAGACAAGACTCATGTATGCATGCATGACAACCCCACAATCTACTTAGGTCTAGAACTGCCTAAACCTAGGATTTGATACCACTAAATGTTACACTCCTCTATATAGCTAGGTCAAACTTCATTGTAAAGACAGATGTCACACAACTATATCTGTCTAAAATATTCTGAAGAAAAATTTTCAACTTACTTCGTATCTCTGTATATTACATGCAATTAAAACATGAATTTACAATGTACTGCTTAAATGTTTTTTTTGTATCTGGATAATAATCATAAACTGAATCAATAATAGGTTTGGACAATTACTGCCCTTATTACAAAATCAACCTTATTAAACTATAAATAAAATTCGTTACAATTCTTTATTCAAATCATGTTCAAAAATCTATCTCTATCCCATGTTATGCAGAATAATCAATATTGAAATGAATGAAATAAACGAAGTAAATTAACAAATCTACATGGGTCAATTCTGACTAGCTTGGTCTTCTCTTATCGCCAACTTAAATGTCTATTGGCTCCAAACCTATATTGAAATCTTAGTAATACATATAAGCATTAAAATTCTAACATGCATTCATATATTCATAAACATATATGTGTGCTTAATCATATCGTCATATACATTTATATATATCTACATAATAAATGCATTCAATCTGAAATGATTTGATTTAAACACATCCATGACATATGAAGCAAATATCATCATCTATTGCAATTATCTATTTTCCAATTTTATAGATATGATTTCTAGTTTCCACTTTTCTTTTTTAGGTTGTGATTGTATTTTGATTCACTGATTTTAGCAACACAATGTTACAATGTTTTTCCTTAAGATTATGTTAACTGCATTGTAAATTTGTTGTTTTTGAGCCCAATACTCTAGACCCGGACTACCTAAATGCGGGTGGTGAAATAAAAATGCTCTAATCCGAGCTTAAGCCACCCTGTTCACTATCTGACTGTATTACAAATTTTGTATCTCAAATTATAAGCGTTCTAACCTAAGCTTAATCCACCTTGATGAGTAATCATAATATCTGCATGCATATGGATACAAGGGCATTCTAACTTAAGCTTAAGCCACCTTGTCCCTAAGTAATTTAGAGTGCTCTAACCCAAGCTTAAGCCACCCTGATTAACAAAATAATAATATACTACAGTACCGTAAGCCCCTCAATGACATGCCACCTATCCTAACTACTCCTCGAATAGAGAATGGGCATATTTATTTACATACTGAATATCGTTACCAATTATATCACTTTCATAGTTTCACATAAACATCACACATCATTTTTTAATATAGAGCACCGATTGAATAATTATTTTACATAGTAATATTATCATAATGTTTATAATCTAATTTAAATGTATCAAGTGTTATAGTCATGTTATCATACTATTTATAATCTCATTTAAATGTATCAAGTGTGTGTGCATATATTACTCATGTAAATCAACCATATAACTCAATTAACCAAATTTTGGATACAGGGCATTCATGGACGTGAAGCCTTTTATCATGAGTTGTCTACCTGTGACTTAATTGTGATCATTCATAAGCATGAACATTGGTTCATATGCATGACTATTTTATTTTCATACATTAATGAGCATAAAGCTTGGCTTCACGAGCGTTATTTATTAGTTTGTAACAATTTTCTAGTTATCTTTTAGGCTAATTTCATAGACAACATGCATTGATTCTATGGCTAACTAATGTTAGCCACTCTTATCAACACTTCTCAATAATTTACATTATGTTTCTACCATAAACATGCACATTATCATACTCAATCATATAAAATTTTCTCAATGCCTTAATTTCCAATACCATAACATCAAAACATGCACATTTATCATTATATCAACTTCATTATATATTTTCAAAAGTTTACAGGTCAATTACATCAATTCCAACACTACTAAATCAACAATTACATGTCACATGATATTGCAAAATTCATATCACATATCACAAGCACAAAATAATCGAATTAAAATGCGTATATGTATGAACCTTATTTGTATGAGCCTAAATCTCAATTTCTCTTGCGTCTACTATCTCTAAGGGTTGTCTCCACCCTCTGTATTAGTTCCTAACACAAAATTATAGACCAAATTAACATTTAATACTTCCATTGAATCTATGTAAGCCATAAACTATAAAAATTTTAACTTTTCATTGATTTAAGCCTATAAACATTCATCCCCATTTAATCTAAATTGAATGAAATCAAAGATTAATGGAAACCTCATTCCTTACCTCTGTATTGATGATTTTAAAAGGGCTTTCATTCCAAAATTGTATTCTTATGCTTTTTGGTTCTAACTTTGATTTCTAGACTAAAATCCTTATTTCTAATCCATTTTCCAATCTATTTTTATGGTAAGGATTAGTATTTGATCAACTTGAATTGACATGGATTGATGAGGAACTGTTTCTGAGGTTTCAGAGGATTAGTGGCTAGGGTTTAAGGATTGATTTTCATGAGTTTCTATCAAAAACACAAAACTACTATTTAAACTATAGTGCTTCATGGGCATGAATAATGTCACGACTGTGAAGATCCTCAACTTAAAAAACTAAAATTCGCAACATTCACGACCGTGATTACCTTTATCAGGGCCGTGAATGTTGTGAACATCAAGTTTTCTTTTTTTTTCATTATTTTCATATTACTAAAAATCTTAACCACTATATACCTCCCATATACTCTTAATATACCCTTATTAACATCTTAATTTTTGGCCCTAACTTGTGGCTATTACATGGCCAAAAGTCAAATTTGCAAAGGATAAGACATATGAACCTCGTCAAAGAGGAAAACAACACAAAATGTCATTTGAGTCTAAGAATGTAGTAATTATCTCTAGACCTTTACAACTTTTGCATCTAAATCTTTTTGGACTGTAACATGCAGTGATTTAGGCCCTGATTATGTGTGATCGTAGTGAGGTGCACGGATTCAATTAGAGTCTAAATTTGAACCTATATTATTATTTGGGAATTAAAAAAATTAGTGATAGAATTAGAAAAAAATAAAATTTCCTATGGACAAAATTGGAGTTATGGAAATTGTTTGGGAAAAAAGTGTGAATATGGAGAAAGATGTGGAAAATATGGAATTTGTCAAAGTTTAAATGTTAATCAAGATTAATTAACTTAATAAACCAATAAGAATTAGGATTAATTTTAATTAGTAGGACCCACTTCTTAATTTAGGTATAAAAGTCAAAAAAAGGAAGAAGAAATTCTACATTCTTCCATAAGCCATTTTCTTCTTCTTTTCTCCCACCTTAGTGTCGTCCACTTCTCCATCCCAAGTGTTGGGTTTTGAAGAATGAATCATATTCATAAACGCAGCGGAAAAATAAAATTTTGAAAACCCAAAACAAAAGATCATACTTGTATCATTAAAACTAATTTATATAAATATAAATGTTAAAAATTATACCTTGTAATTTCTTATTTGTTCTTCAAATCTTCACTTTGTTGGGTTGTAGCAAACCACAACAATCTACACTAGGATGTCTCTAATGATAATCCATGCGAAGAATGAAGAAGAAACTATCAAGAGAAATGGTTTGAACAAATTCAAAGTGCTGAAAGTGTTCTTGAGAGAATTTAGTTGTCTGAAAAATATTTTTTCACAAAAAAATATTTTAATGTCTATTTTCTTCCATTTGATGTCTTTTCTATTCGAATCAAATTCAAAGAAAAGATAAAAAGTCAAAAATGGATAAAAGGGAAATGAATGAATAGTAATTGGCCATAATTAGCCTAATTAAGGCCAAAATCTGCCGTTGGCCAACGGGTGGGAGGCAGCAGCGTGCTGGGCCTGCTGCGGGCTGCTGCTGGGTAGCCCAGCTGGCCAGCAACCTACTTACCCCTCACGGGCCTGTGACTCTCCTGAACAATTTTTCCGTACGATCTCATCACGATCCATCCCGAAATAATTCTCTCATATTTTGGATCCTATCCAAGACCATTTTACTCATTCTCCATATCTGCAATGTGTGTGACCCATTAGGTTCCCGATTATGTTGGCCACTTAAATTAACAATTAATTTAAGCTGGTCATGAGAGGTATCTAGCATCACATCATGACCCCCAATTAACCGAAAAGTCAATGGTTTGACTATGAATCTTTCCATAGACAATTTCCGTGCAATTATTCCTTTCACCATTCTATACCCCACTTAGTTGAGAGTATAGACATCTGTCAACTCCCACTAGACTGACTATGTCACGTCTAGTCCAAGTAATGTTAGTTCTTATCCTTGAGGCTCATTACTCTATTAGATATGTCATTAAAACTATCTTTATGACATTTCCACTCCGGCCAGAGATTCCCGAGTAATGACCACGACAAGAGGCCATGGGTATACACTCCTTCTATCAAGAGTGGTTAATCCTTTGTTGGTTATCCAATTACCTTCAAATACCTTAAGCTGTATCCAATCGCCACCCTATGAGCTACCTCTCTGAGGCAATAAGGAATAGTGTCAAAATACAGAATCAATATTCAAGATATCCTTGAGTACCTCAAGTCTAAGGATACTTGCACCATGCTATGATGAGACTATCATTGACATTTGAATAGATTATCGATATGATTGTGTCATAGTTGGTCATCCAATGTACTTAGCTACACTTAGTAAGCATCCACATGTTAATTCTAAACATATCATTTTTATAGATTATGAGATCTACTACTCGATCCAATTAAGGAGTGTAACATGTGCTCATTTGTCTGGATTAATAATATCTCGTCTCATTAATCCCATGACTAGAGTTAATTTTGATACTAACATAATTACACATGATAAGAATCTCAATATAATGATCTCATCATGATTTCCTTCATGTTGTGTTATGTATCAAGGACTTCATTAATTGATTTAAGATCACTTATCAATTCATATATCAAATGAACATCAAATTAATTAAAAAGCCTTTTATTAATCAAATAAATTTGTACAATAAGTGCTAAAGGTGATTTCCTTTAGAGCACTCTTCTAACAAGCTCCCATTTGCACTACAGCCAATCGCCTTTGTATTTAATTCCATAGGCGAGTACATTGGAATCATATTTCTTTTGGGGAAGTGGCTTAGTTAAAGGATCAGCAATATTCTGATGAGTGGGCACTCTTTCTATCTTTACATCATTCCTACCAATGATTTCTCTTATCAAATGGTATATTCTGAGTACATGTTTGGATCTCTGATGAGACCGTGGCTCTTTTGCTTGCGCAATGGCTCCATTATTATCACAATACAATTGTATTGGATCAATAATGATGGGAACCACTGTAATGGTCACTAATTAGAGTCTAGTTAAAATAATTGTATGATATGCATAGAAACTATATGATTGACATTAAATATTAAAAGAAATTGAGTAAATTATTAAATAAGAAATAAAAATGAACTAAGTAGATTGATAAAATTTAATTTGGTTAGACTTATCGTAATAAAATTATAGTTTCATAAAATATAGTGGAATTTAATACATGTAAAAATAAATAAATAAATAATTAATTAAAATAGAACAAGTAAAAAAAAAAGGATAGGGGGGCCGAATGTGGTTTTTTGGGAGGGGGGAATGTATTTGACTTAGTTGCATTTAAGACCATATTAACACAAACCTTATCTCCACTCTTCTTCTTTCTCAAACCACCAACCTCCATTTCTTTACTATCTCCTTCATGATTTGCAGGAATTTCACTCCAAATAGATTTGTTCTTGGTAAGTAATCCTCTCTCAATTATTCTTGTGTTTTTAGAGTATCAGGACTGTATAGTATCAGTCTTTTGCACTCTATGTTCGAGAGACTTATCAACCGCATTTGAAGTAGTATAAAATATGAAAGTTGTTTATATATGTCTTATGTATCTGTCTGTGAAATGGTATTAAATGATTTTGACTATATCAAAAGAAATGGTCGTTGGACTGAAACTGGTTCAGGGAGGCGTATTAACTAAATAACCTACGGTTTTTATTTAAATTGATCATCTTAATGGTTGAATCTGAGGTTTTGTAAAACATGAAAGTTGTAGATATATGTGTTATTTAGGTTTCTGCCAAACTTTGTATAAATATATCTTGTGTAGAGTGATTGATACTGAAATGAACTATGATTGTTCCTTGATTGAGCTGGTTCATATACTTGTACAATTCTAGTAAAGTAGTCCTTATATTTGACCTCTTTGTTAATCGAATTAGCCAAAGTTCAAAACCTAAAAGTTTTCCGCCTATGTCTTATCTAAATTTTTGTGAAAGTCACAATTTAAAATGTCATGTTCTTTGTGACTTATGATCAAAACAATTGAACTGGTTGGGTTGATACTCTATGTTAAACCACTTATAGATCCTCCAGTATTTGAGAACCTTAGAGACCGAATCTCAAAATTAGGTAAACATGAAACATGTTCCAAATTAACTTATATAACTGTATAAAAAATTTCATAATAATTCAAGCTACAAATGGAAAGATATGAAGTTTTAAATATGGTACCCCGAAATTGCCTAAGGGCAGAGAACATAGCAATATTTAGAAATATACCAAAATCGTGCAATGGTTCAAAATTTCTGAAATTTTAGTATGTTTTAGGTTTAGATGTTAAATTTAATTAGGACCAGGAATCATATAAATTGGATAAGTGTAGAAAAATTATTGATCCAACAGTCATAAAAGGTCATGTTCCAGTTTAAAAGAAATTGTAGTTATTTATTTAAACTATATTAAGAATAAATATTTTATCAATATATTAATTATTTATATTTTAGAATTGGGATCTCAACAAGAAGAAGAGCAATAAAAGTAGACAAGCTCCAAATTTTAGATTTTGGAAAAAAGCTCCAAATTTTAGATTTTGGAAAAAAGCTCCATTGAGGTTTGTACATATATGCATTTTAGTTTGCCTTGTTGCGTGTTTAGGTGTTAATGGATTAAGTTGCATATTTGAATAATGTATTAAAATGTTTAAATATGAAATGAATTGAGAGCTTAATTAATTAATTTCATGTTAATGCATGTATAGACATATGGATGAATAATTGATTGATAAAATATAGGAAATTTTAGTGTAAGATTGTAAATGTGTGTTAAGGGGTGTGAATGTAGAATATGTAACATAATATATTTTTCAATATGGATTAGTATATGATTGATTGAAAATGTGATAATTATTAATGGTAATTATTGAATAATTAGGACAATAAAGAGTGAAGTTAGAAAGTCATGCATGACATATGTATTTGATATGAAAAGAGAGGTTATATGGCATACTTGTATTCATAAGATTATTATAAATTTTAGTTTTGTATCAAAAGATTTGTTGGCTTTGATTGTATAGAGAACTAATTAAAGTATGCCAATATTACTTAAATGGTTATATATAATGGAATATCATATGAATATATGATCTTAAAATTTTATAATCATATTTCATTATAAATGTAAAGGGAATATTGATTCCAGGAAATTAATATATAAAGAAAATAAATAAGTAATAACATTATTTGCCCAGTTCTCAACCTGTGGACTAATTAGGGATAGATGATGCACCATTGCGGGGGCATTACGGTACCGATATTGATATGGTTTAGGAAAAGAATAGTATTAGCTCCGAGAACACCCCTGTCCTAATTTCACAGATGATGTGATTATACTTGGTCATGAGGCTTAAGCTCCGCGAGTCCTCTTCACTTGAGACTATAGTGAGTAGGGTGCTTAAGCTCCGCGAGCGGCCTTACTACACGCCCTATATCTGGACATTCCGGAAATGAGATTTGGGCTATTTATATTAAAACATTATATATAAATTAATTAAAAGACATATATGTCCATGTTGAGAGATAAAATGTGTAAAATAGCATGAATTATAAATATTTATTAAGGTAAGTTAAATTCATAATTGAGTAATATATATGTTGTTTGTATTGTCAATGAATTTGTAATATTGTATAAATATGTGGTTGTTCCTGTATAATGTATGTTGAAATATTATAAACTGTATTATGAATTATCTACCATGCAGTTTTTGTAACTGTATGTGAAAATATTTATACTTATATGGACTGAGATTTGAGTTAGCTTAACTAACATAATTTTAGGGAAATCATTTAAATTAAAATGAGTTATGGAAACATGAGAGGTGGTAGAATGCCTAATATTTTATATATTACATATGGTTGAATATATATGAAACATCCTTGACCTTCTCCACATGCATTTCATTGAACATAAGCATCTTGCATACAATTCAATTGAACACGTGCATTTCATACGTATTTTTGTAGGAACAAGTTTATGACACGCACTAGCTACGTGTCCTAGTATTTGACACTTGTATCGAGTCGCACAGGTGTAATTATAACCTAAATGAGAATAACAAAGTATTAGAAATGAATTGAATAAGGTGACTAAATTAAAGTAAGCAAAATTATTAGATTAAGATTAGTAAACATTTACATTGTTAATTTAGTTAAATTGGGCCAAATGATTAAGCTGTGTTATTGTGTGAATTAGTGGAATTATAAATATGTGTAAATAATAATAATAATATAGAAAAAATAAAATGAAAATGACACAAAAGAGAAATAGAAGAGAAGATAAATGAGAAATGAGAAGAGAAAAAGAAGAGAATAAGAGAAAATGACAAAAAACAAGTTGGCTTTATCTTCATCTTTCTTCCCCATTTCTGCCTTCTTCTCCAGCCCGACTTCTTCTTCATTTTCCTCCATTTCAGAATTTCATTCTTCCTTGTTTCACTTGGTTTTTGAAGCTAATTGATCCCTTGCAAGGTTGTTCTTGGTAAGTAATCAATTCTTATTGCTATAGGGTTGATTTGAGTTGCTTAGGTTCAATATTAGGCATTGAATTACACCCTGATTTGGATATTAATAGAAATTGATTCTGGAAAAGTGTAAAACACAAAAGTTGTTCCTTTATGTCTTAAATTTATGGATAAGTAAATATTTTGACAGGATGTGCTGTATAGAATGAGATATCCTCTTCGTACTAAAAGTAGTCAGGGTGTGAACTCTAACCAAGTTAGCTACTGTGTGCTTTGATTTCGAATATGTTAAGGCCATTATTGGAAGTATCGCAAAACATCAAAGTTGTAGATATATGTGTTTTGTATCTGTATATTTGAAGTATATGTTTGACACATGTGACATATATATATGGTATATGTATGGTATATGCAAGGTATATGCGTGACATATGAGGTATATATGGAATATATGTATGTTGTATATGATAAAGATGCAATGGTTGATGAATGATTAAGTACAAGTGCATATGCATATGGACTAAAAAGGCATTGTGACTAGTTAATCGATATTGTAAAGCAAAAGAAGAGGCCTATGGCCCAACAAATGCGTAAATGAATCAAATGATCAAGCTAGCTAGCAAATGCAAATGCAAATGTTCATATGGAAAATGTTCACATTGAAACCGGGGACAATGTCTGTTTAACTTGGTCACAACAAAATGAAATAAGCAAAGCATTTGCATACATAAAGAGTAATGATTATATGTTTCAACTTTATTGATACATATATGATACTGATGAATGGAATGGAATATATGGTATATATTGGATTTGTGATTTATTACTATGAGTTGTTTGGTACTTTAGAGCTCATTGGATGATTATTCTCACTAAGCCATAACTCATCAATTTGCATCATTTTTCAGGTAAAGAAAAGTGATAGCTCCTTTTGAGTAATGTATAGAAGACATGGAGCACAGGTCATTGGCCGAGCCTCATCACTCTCTCTCCTTGCATTCCACACAAGCATGAAAACATGTCATCTGTATTTTGGACTTATATGTTTGAATATGTATTATCACTCTAAATTAGTTTTTAAATGTATAAATGGAAGCAACTCGTAATCCTTCGGATGTGAATTTTATGTTTTAATATATGTGATATATCGTATTGTGGTTTTTAATGTTGACTTGAAAAGTCATTGAGTGATATTATAGGATATGAAACTTGCAAAGTCATTGAATGGAATTACAGGATATAAGACTTGTAAGTAATTAGTTGATTTTACAGGATATGATATGAAAAAATATTTACTACCACTGTTATTAGGGTATTTTCTCTTTCCAACATGCAGTATGTGATTATTTGATACAAAACTAGGTTATATTTAAATGCATAAGATGTGGTGTTACATTTTTGGTATCAGAGCAGGGATAGGTTCCAAGGGAATATGCATATGCATATAAGCATGATAACATATGCATAATATGTGTTGAACATTATGTAGTGCCATAATTTCATTTATTTTAGGGCCATCATTAGACATGATTCACCATGGAGACAGAGACCGGCTGAAATGCATCCTCATGAGGCATCGCCTCATTTACATAGAGATCAACTAGCACTAGGAGCTAGAGCTCCAGCACATGCATCACAGTCATCTCATGCAGAGGCACCATATGAACACCAAGATTAGGAAATAATGAAAGACGTTAGGGCAAGCTGAGGAAACATGGTGCAACTGATTTCAATGGCACAACGGACCCAGCAGAAGCTGAGACATGGCTGAAAAGGACACAGAGGGTACTGAATATGATGAGATGTACCCCGGATGAGAAATTCGATTATGCAGTATCCTTGCTGCAAGGAAATGCTTATGAATGGTGGGAGACAGTCCCCGACAATGATGCACAACCATCGGTGTTCATATGGAATGATTTCCTCCTGAAATTTCAGAACAATTACATGCTTGAAGCATATAAAGATGAGAAGAGGAAGGAATTCCTGAATCTGAAATAGGGGAATATGTCTGTTGCTGAGTATGAAGTACAGTTTAATAAACTTTCCTATTATGCCACCTTCATTGTCTCTACTGAAAGAGAAAAATGCAGGAAGTTTGAGGAGGGCCTTAAATATGAGATCAGAAACAGAATCATGACTACTGATCTTGTTAATTATGCCAGACTCAGAGCTGCTGCAATCAGAGTTGAGCGGTTAATGAAAGAAGCTAGGGAACAATAAATTAAAAAGGTAGCACGTGAGTTCTTCGGTGAGTCTAACAGAAGGTCGGGAAAAAGAGGTAGATATATGCTTGCACAGTCTGGCAACATAAGTGGGTACTCCAGTTCTAGAGGTTGAGGCATGACTTTCTCTTACCCAGGCAAAGGGCAGAGCCAATATGTTGAACATAGGCCCACATGTAGTCATTGTGGTAGACAACATATGGGCTAATGTAGAAGGCTCACAGGAGCATGTTTTTTCTGTGGATCGATGGAGCACAAGTTTAGAGACTGTCGAAATAGAGCCAATCTAGCAGAGACCATCACAGGTAGAGGAGTATCTAAGACTATAGTTGAGGCACCGAAGGTCTACCCTACTAGTGGGACACAGGGTAGAGGAAGAGGCAGGGGCAGGACTAGTACAATGGGCAGAGGAATGACCATATCTGAAGGTCAGAGTTCTAGACCCCCTATTTAGGGCAGGGTGTTTGCTATGACAAGACAGGAGGAGGTGGATGCTCTAAAAGTAGTTACCGGTAATATTTGCATTTATGATATGTTAGCATATGCATTGATTAACCCAGACTCCACTCATTCATTTATATCATTGCATATGGCATCTAAACTGCATCAAACGCATGAGCCATTGGGGATTGAAATAAATGTGAGTACACCATTGGAAACAGTGGTAGTTGTGAATAATGTCTGTCGTGATTGCCTGATATGCATTGACAGAGTTGAGTTAATAGCTGATATGATTTTATTGCCAATATATGAATTTGATGTGATACTGGGAATGGACTGGTTAACTAGACATCATGCAATAGTGAATTCCTTTACTAAGGAAGTAATTTTGGAATCACCAAACCAGCCAAGGGTAGTATTTCTAGGTGAAAGAAAACTTGTGCCTACATGTCTAGTTTCAGCTGTAAAGGCATTTTGAATGATCAAAGGGGGATGTGAAGCATATTTGGTATATGTGACTAATACTAGAACCACTGATAGCTTGCCTGAAAATATACTAGTGGTAAGGGAATTTGTTGATGTATTCCCAGATGATCTACCTGGTTTACCACCAGATAGAGAGATAGAATTCACTATTGAACTAGTACCAGGAACAACACCAATATCAAGGTCACCCTACAGAATGGCCCCAGTTGAGTTGAAAGAACTGAAGGCCCAATGTAGGAGTTACTTGACAAAGGGTATATTAGACCTAGTGTCTCACCATAGGGAGCTCCAGTATTATTTGTTAAAAAAAAAGATGGAACAATGAGATTGTGCATCGATTACAGGCAACTGAACAAAATGACGGTGAAGAACAAATATCCAATGCCTAGAATAGATGATTTGTTTGACCAGTTGCAAGGAGCCCAAATATTCTCCAAGATTGATATGAAATCAGGCTATTACCAACTAAAGGTAGCAGAAGCGGATGTTCCAAAGATTTCCTTTCAAACTAGGTATGGACATTATGAATTTTTAGTAATGGCATTTGGGTTGACTAATGCTCTAGCTGCATTTATGGCATTAATGAATAAGGTGTTTCAACCATATCTGCATAGGTTTGTGATAGTATTTATTGATGACATATTGGTGTACTCAAAGAACAGGGGAGAACATGAACAACATTTAAAAATTGTGTTGCAAACTTTGAGGGAGAAACAATTATATGCCAAATTGAGTAAATGCGAATTCTGGTTAGATCATTTGGTATTTCTTGGACATGTGGTGTCGTGTAAGGGCATAGAGGTTGACCTAAAGAAAATGGAGGCCATGGTAAATTGGGATGCTCCTAAAAATATTTTAGAAATGCGTAGTTTTATGGGTTTAGCCGGATACTACTGCAGATTTGTTGATGGATTCTCCTTAATTGCTAGCCCTTTGACTAAATTGTTGAGAAATAATGTGCCTTTCAAGTGGACTCCAGAATGTCAGAGGAGTTTCGATGAACTAAAACACAGACTAACCCCAGCACCAGTGTTAACTATCCCTATAGGTACATGTGGGTTTACAGTATATAGTAATGCTTCTCACCAAGGGTTGGGATGTGTATTAATGCAAAATGGTAAGGTGATAGCTTATGCATCTAGGCAACTGAGACCACATGAGATCTCATATCCAGTGCACAATTTAGAATTGGCTACAGTTGTATTTGCATTGAAGATTTAGAGGCATTATCTGTATGGTGAGACATTCCAAATCTTCACAGACCATAAACGTTTGGGTTATTTGCTGACACAAAAAGAATTAAACATGACGCAAAGATGATGGTTAGAGCTATTGAAAGATTATGACTGTACAATTGAGTACCATCCAGGGAAAGCCAATGTGGTAGCAGATGCATTGAGTAAGAAAGCCAGTAGTAGTGTAGCTCATTTACAAACATCCTCTTTTCCATATTTGATTCAATTATGATCCATGAATGTTGAATTAAATATGCATGATAGAGGATCACTGATTGCTACTCTTCAAGTCAGACCTATGCTAAAGGAGAGAATTAAAGAAGCACAAAGCAAAGATCCTGAATTATGTAAGAAAATGGATGTGGTAAGGCAGAGAAAATGGATGTGGCCTTATGAAATTCTTGAGAAGATTGGTCCATTGGCTTATAGGTTGACTTTACCACCCGAGATGGCTTAGATACGTAATGTGTTTCATGTGAGCATGCTTAGAAGATACAGGTCAGATCCTACACATGTACTTAAAGAGCAAGCCATTGAGATTACAAAGGACATGAGTTATGTTGAGGAACCAGTGCAAATCATTAGATACAAGACTAAATAGCTAAGAAACTAAGAAATACCTTTAGTTAAGGTATTATGGCATAACCATTTACAAGAAGAGGCAACATGGGAAACAGAAGAAAATATGAAAAAGCAATATCCACACCTTCTTTCAGGTATTAATTTTGAGGATGAAATTTTTAAAAGGAGGGGAGACTTGTAACATCCTTTACCTTCCCCACATGCATTTCATTGAACATAAGCATCTTTCATACAATTCAATTGAACACGTGCATTTCATACGTATTTTCGTGGGAACAAGTTTATGATATGCACTAGCTACATGGCCTAGTATTTGGCACTTGTATCGAGTCGCACTAGTGTAATTATAACCTAAATGAGAATAACAAAGTATTAGAAATGAATTGAATAAGGTGACTAAATTAAAGTAAGCAAAATGATTAGATTAAGATTAGTAAACATTTACATTGTTAATTTAGTTAAATCGGGCCAAATGATTAAGCTGCATTATTGTGTGAATTAGTGGAATTATAAATATATGTAAATAATAATAATATAGAAAAAATAAAATGAAAATGACACAAAAGAGAAATAACAGAGAAGAGAAAGGAGAAAAGAGATGAGAAAAAGATAAAAAGACAAAAAACAAAAAGTTAGCTTTATCTTCCCATTTCTGCCTTCTTCTCCAGCCCGACTTCTTCTTTATTTTCCTCCATTTCAGAATTCAATTCTTCCTTGTTTCACTTAGTTTTTGAAGCTAATTGATCCCTTTCAAGGTCGTTCTTGGTAAGTAATCAATTCTTATTGCTATAGGGTTGATTTGAGTTGCTTAGGTTCATTAATAGGCGCTGATTTGCAATCCAATTTTGATGCACATAGAAATTGATTCTAGAAAATTTTAAAACACAAAGTTTGTTCCATTATGGCTTATATTTATGGATATGGAAACTTTTTTGTATGATGTTGTGTATAGGAAGAGAATTCTTCTCTCTACTGAAACTGGTTAGGGTGTGAACCTTAACCCAGTTAGCTACAGTGTTCTTTGATTTCGAATATGTTAAAGCCATTATTTGAAGTACCAAAAAACATAACAGTTGTAGATATATCTGTTTGGTATCTGTATACCAAAGTTTAGGTTCATCGGTCTTGTACATTTTGAGTTATGGGGAATGGAACCATGACTGTTCCATGGTTTGAACTGCCTACTGAGTGCCCTAGGCAGATCTATCAATTTGTTTGGCTAATTTGTGCTCGTTAGATCTAGATTCTATAAATGCTAAAAATGGAAACATTATAGGTATATGTCATAGCAAAATTTTGGTACTAATTTCAGCTTAAGTGGTTATGTATAGACTAAGGTGTGGCCTTTGGAAGTCATACTGGTCCGGAAGCCAATTCTATTTTGGACCAGTAAAATGTTTGTTATAATTTGAAGCCCTTAGAGACATAATGGATAAAAGTTGTAAACATGAACAATGTTCCATATCCACCCATATAAGTGTTTGTAACATTTCATTAAAATAGGACTTATAGATTATAAGTTATGATGAACCCAAATGAGTACCCTGAAACTGCATAAAGGCAGAAAACATAACACAATTAGCAATTCCACAAAATATTGTACAATGATCCAATTGGTCTGAAATTTTAATATGTTCTATAATTATATGTTATTTTTAATTAGGGATAGGAATCCGATTATTTGGTCAAGTATAGAAAAAGTTATAGGCTAAATAGTCTCATAAGGTCACACTGCCTCATGGGAAAATTCTTAACTATTGATATGAACAATGCATATTAATTTGTTTAAGCCACATTAAGTCTCCCTAATCATGAGTTAATCGATTATGTTTTCATATTAGGCTTGAAATATGTTGGAAACCCACAAGGAGCGGATATACAATAAGTTAGGGGTCGGAATCAAAGGAGAACGGTGAGTCTAATTATCAATTGAATTCTTTAGTGCAAATGAATGTTGTTTACTATGTGATTCATATGATTGTCATGATTGCTCCTTGATAATGTAATGATGGATAATTCGTGACATTGTGGTACATATAAATGGTATACGTGTGGTATATTAGAGGTATATATTTGACATATGTAATATATATACATGGTATATGTATAGTATATGCAAGGACTGAAGTAGATGGGGCATCAGATGCCTTCTTCTTCAAGGACTCTAAGTAAGCCTTGCAGTTTCTCTTCCAATGGCCATCCTTGCCACAATGGAAGCATTTTCCCTTGGAGCAATCTCCTTGGCCTTCTTCTTGGCCGTGCCTCCCTTAGGCTTCATGGACTTCTTCTTCTTCTTAAGGTTCTTCCTTTTAGAACTTGAAGAGTCCACTAGCATCACAACCTTATTGTCCTTCTTGACAGATGGCTCAGCTGTTTTAAGCAAGTTAATCAGCTCAGGCATAGTGGTAGAGAATTCATTCATGGTCCAACCTCTCAATATCACCATTCATCTTCAATGCATATTGCACTGGAGATGTCCCCTCAACCATCTTAGTGCGGAAGAGCAACCTTGAAGTTTCGAACCTTTTGGAATGTGCTTGCTCATCAAAAAGCTCTCTTAGATGGTATACTATGGAATTAGCATCCATAGCCTCATGCTGCTTTTGCAACTCAGCTGACATAGTAGCAAGCATAATGCAGCTTGCCATCTCACTATCATCAAGATTCTTTTGATATTCCTTATGAACATCTTCAGAAGCATTAGTAGCAGGGGGATTAGGGAGTGCCTCATCTAGGACATAGCCAATCTTTTCGGATTTGAGAACTATTCTCAGATTCCTTAGCCAATCCAAAAAATTGGGCCCAGTCAACTTATTTGATTCCATTACCGATCACAAATTCACACTTGTAATGATGATGATTCTAGCAACCTAGATGTAAAATAGAACATGTTAGAATGTACATAAAATTCATGTTTATTACGTCTTTAATAAATCGCATTATGGCTCCCACTATTTTATGGCAAATCCATATCCCTCACTATGAACTCGAGAGAACTTATATGGAAGTTCTCCTAGTGGGTTGATATCCAACTAGCTATGACTAACCTTAAGGCAACTCAACAAGCTATTGTTAGTTTGGTTGGTAGGTATCTAATCCATACCAATTGAATTATTCATACAACTATCGGATCTTGTGCTATCAACTTATTGATGTGTGCACACACAATGGGCTATCGAATCGTGATATGTGTACATCTCATGTATACAAACCTAACTTTGCCTCCAATACACATTAACCTTGGCGCAAATCCAACAAATTAATAAATATCGGTTAAGTCTACCCCATTAATCGTGAAATCCAATTTCAATGGATTGAACATATTCTTATAGAGTGAGCTTGAGGCAACTCAACAACCCTAACTCTTGAAGAACTCTGGTTCTCCCCCATATTAATGTAAGGCGTAACACTTAATTATTTATTTAGTGAGGGATTTCTTTGTTAAGTCTGACCAAGTTATTATTTCATGCTTTTATATATCATACATTCATCACATGGATATATAAAGATAGTTACATTAACTATATGGCATGATTATGGACATACTAAAGTCAATCTCTTGAGCCAAAGAGAAATTGACTAGGTCTTACCTAGGTATATACATGAATTTACAACCCAAAAAAGAAATCAAATTCCTATTTCTAAGTCTTCTTGTATATGGTACCACCTCCTTTACTTCTTGCTCCTTTGTATCTTCATTCTATCCTAATCCCATGTAATCTAGTTACATATTTCAAATTATAGAAAACCTCAATTTACATTTGAGGGGAGTAAGATGAGAAGAGAAATACATAAGAAAGAAAGAGAGGTAGGGACACGCAGACCCTATTTACCATGACACGCACTAGCTACGTGTCCTAATATTTGGCACTTGTATCGAGTCGCACGTGTGTAATTATAACCTAAATGATGAAAACAAAGTATTAGAAATGAATTGAATAAGGTGTATAAATTAAAGTAAGCAAAGTGATTAGATTAAGATTAGTAAACAATTACATTGTTAATTTAGTTAAATCGGGTCAAATGATTAAGTTGTATTATTGTGTGAATTAATGGAATTATAAATATATGTAAATAATAATAATAACAATATAAAATAAAATGAAAATGAAACAAAAGAGAAATATAAGAGAAGAGAAATGAGAAGAGAAAAGAGAAGAGAAAAAGAAAAAAAGAGAAAAAGAGAAAAGGACAAAAAACAAGTTGGCTTTATCTTCATCTTTCTTCCCCATTTCTGCCTCCTCACTTCAGCCCCGTTTTCTTCTTCAATTTCCTCCATTTCAGACTTACATTCTTCCTTGTTTCACCTAGTGTTTGAAGCTAATTGATCCCTTTCAAGGTTGTTCTTGGTAAGTAATCAATTCTTATTGCTATAGGGTTGATTTGAGTTGCTTAGGTTCAATATTAGGCACTGAATTGCACCCCTATTTTGATATTAATAGAAATTGATTCTAGAAATGTGTAAAACACAAAAGTTGTTCCTTTATATCTTTTATTTTTGGATATGTAAAAATTTTTGCAAGATGTTATGTATAGGGAGTGATATGCTCTTCGTACTGAAACTGGTCAGGGTGTAAACCCTAACCAAGTTAGCTACTGTGTGGTTTGATATCGAATATGTTAAAGCCCTTATTTGAAGTCTCTCAAAACTTAAAAGTTGTAGATATATGTGTTTTGTATCTGTATACCAAATTTCAGGTTAATAGGTCTTGTAAATGGTGAGTTATGGTGAATGGAACCATGACTGTTCCATGGTTTGAACTGCCTACTGAGTGCCCTGGGCAGATCCAGTACATTGGTTAGATAATTTGATCTTGTTAAAGCTACATTCTGTAAATTATCAAAACATTAAAGTTATAGGTATATGTCTTATCTAAATTTTGGTACTAATTTTAGCTTAATTTGTTATCTATAGACTATGTTATGGCCTTTGGAAGTCATACTGGTCCGGAAGCCAATTCTATTCTGGAACAGTAATATATTTGGTATAATTAGAAGACCTTAGAGACATAATTGGTAAACATTGTAAACATGAAACATGTTCCATATGAACCCATATAAGTTTTTGTAAATTTTAATTAAAATAGGACTTATAGAGTGTAAGGTATGATGAACCCAAATGAGTACCCTGAAACTGCCTAAAGGCAGAAAACAAGGTAGAAAACAGAACACTCTTAGAAATTCCACCAAATATTATACAATGATCCAATTGGTCTGAAATTTGAATATGTACTATATATATGTGTTATTGTTAATGAGGAACAAGAATCAGAGTAATTGGTCAATTATAGAAAAAGTTATAGGCTAAACAGTCCCATAAGGTCACACTGCCTCATAGGAAAAATCTTAACTATTGACATGAACAATGCATATTAATTTGTTTAAGCCACATTAAGTCTCTCTCATCATGAGTTAATCAATTATGTTTTCATATTAGGCTCGCAACATATTGGAGAACCACAAGGAGAGGATAGACAATAAGTTAGGGGTCGGAATCAAAGGAGAACGGTGAGTCTAATTATCGATTGAATTCTTTAGTGCAAATGAATGTTGCTTGCTATGTAATTCATGTGATTGTCATGATTGGTCCTTGATAATGTAATGATGGATATTTTGTGACATTTTGGTACATATAAATTGTATACTTCTGGTATATTTGAGGTATATGTTTGACAAATGTGATATATATACATGGTACATGTATAGTATATACAAGGTATATGCTTGACATATGAGGTATATAGGGAATATATGTATGTTGTATATGATAAAGATGCAATGGTTGATGAATTCTTAAATACAAGTAAATATGCATATGGGCTAAAAAGGCATTGTGACTAGTTAATCGACATTGCAAAGCAAAAGAAGAGGCCTATGGCCCAACAAATGTGCAAAGCAAAAGAAGAGGCCTATGGCCCAACAAATGTGCAAATGAAACAAATGATCAAGCTAGCTAGCAAATGCAAATGCAAATGTTCACATGGAAACCCAGGGCAATGTTCGTTTAATCTGGTCACAACAAAATAAAATGTACAAGCAAAGCATAAGTAAATAACAATTATTGAATACTTGATTTTATCTATATTTATATGTTATTGACTGATGAATGGAATGGAATACATGGTATATATTGGAATTGTGATTTATGACTATGAGTTGTTTGGTACTTTAGAGCTCATTGGATGTTTATTCTCACTGAGCCGCAACTCATCAATTTGCATCATTTTTCAGGTAAAGAGAAGTGATAGCTCATTTTGAGTAGCGTATAAAAGACATGGAGCACAGGTCACTAGCCGAGCCTCATCACTCTCTCTCCTTGCATTCCACACAAGCATGAAAACATGTCATCTGTATTTTGACTTATATGCTTGAATATGTAATATCACTCTAGATTAGTTTTGAAATGTATAAATGGAAACAACCCGTAATCCTTCGGATGGAAAGTTTATGTTTTAATATATGTGATATATCGTATTGTGGTTTTTAATGTTGACTTGAAAAGTCATTGAGTGATATTACAGGATATAAGACTTGTAAAGTCATTAGTTGATTTTACAGGATATGATATGGAAAAAAATTTACTACCACTGTTATCAGAGTATTTTACTTTCCAGTATGCCATGTATGATTACTTGATACAGGGATAGGTTATACTCAAATGCATAAGGTGTGACGTTACATTTTTGGTATCAGAGCAGGGATAGGTTCGATGGGAACATGCATATGCATAAGCACATGATAACATATGCATCATATGTGTTGAACATTATGTAGTGACATATTTTCATTTATTTTAGGGACATCATAAGACATAATATACCAAGGAGGGAGAGGCCGGCCGAAATGCATTCTCATGAGGTATCACCTCATTTACATAGAGAGCAACCAGCACTAGGAGCTAGAGCTCCAGTACATGCATCACAGTCATCTCATGCAGAAGTACCCCATGAAAACCTAGAAAAAGAAGTATATGGTCCTGAAATGTACAAGGAAAGACGTTATGACAAGCTGAGGAAACATGGTGCAACTGATTTCAATGGCACAACAGACCCAGTAGAAGCTGAGACATGGCTGAAAAGGACACAGAGGGTACTGAATATGATGAGATGTACTCCAGATGAGAAATTCGATTATTCAGTATCCTTAATGCAAGGAAATGCTTATGAATGGTGGGAGACAGTCCCTGACAGTGATGCACAACCACCGGTGTTGACATGGAATGATTTTTCCTGGAATTTCAGAACAATTATATGCCTGAAGCATATAAAGATGAGAAGAGGAAGGAATTCCTGAATCTGAAACAGGGGAATATGTCTATTGCGGAGTATGAAGTACAATTTAACAAGCTTTCCAATTATGCCACCTTCATGGTCTCTACTGAAAGAGACAAATGCAGGAAGTTTGAGGAGGGCCTCAAATATGAGATCAGAATCAGAATCACAACTACTGATCTTGACAGTTATGCTAGGCTCAGAGCTGCTGCAATCAGAGCTGAACGATTAATGAAAGAAGCTGGGGAACAACAAATAAAAAGGCCATCATGTGAATTCTTTGGTGAGTCTAGCAGAAGGTTGGGGAAAAGAGGTAGATATATGCCTGCACAATCTGGTAATAGAAGTGGGTACTCTAGTTCTAGAGGTCGAGGAATGACTTTCTCTTACCCACGCAGAGGGCAGAGCCAATATGTTGAACAGAGGCCCAGATGTAGTCATTGTGGCAGACAACATACGGGCGAATGTAGAACGCTCACAGGAGCATGTTATTTATGTGGATCGATGGAGCACATGTATAGAGACTATCCAAATAGAGCCAAACTAGCAGAGACTAGCAGAGACAAAGGAGTATCTGAGACTATTATTGAGGCACCGAAGGTCTACCCTACTAGTGGGACACAAGGCAGAGGAAGAGGCAGGGGTAGGACTGGTACACTAGGCAGAGGAGTAACCAGATCTGAAGGTCAGAGTTCTAGACCTCCTACTCAGGCCAGGGTGTTCGCTATGACTAGACAAGAGGCAGTGGTTGCCCCCGATGTAGTCACTGGTAATATTTATATTTCTGAAATATTAGCATATGTATTGATTGACCCAGGCTCCACTCATTCATTTATATCATTGCATATGGCATCTAAATTGCATCAAATGCATGAGCCTTTGGGGATTGACATAAATGTGAGTACGCCATTGGGAACCGTGGTAGTTGTGAATAAGGTCTGTCGTGATTGCCTGATATGCATTGACATAGCTGAGTTAATAGCTGATCTGATTTTATTGCCAATATATGAATTTGATGTGATACTGGGAATGGACTGGTTAACTAGACATCATGCAATAGTGAATTGCTTTACTAAGGAAGTAATTTTGGAATCACCAAACCAGCCAAGGGTAGTATTTCTAGGTGAAAGAAAACTTGTGCCTACATGTCTAGTTTCAGCTGTAAAGGCATTTTGAATGATCAAAGGGGATGTGAAGCATATTTGACATATGTGACTGATACTAGAACCACTGATAGCTTGCTTGAAAATATACCAGTGGTAAGGGAATTTGCTGATGTATTCCCAGATGATCTACCTGGTTTACCACCAGATAGAGAGATAGAATTTACTATTGAATTAGTACCAGGAACTGCACCAATATCAAGGTCACACTACAGAATGGCCCCAGTTGAGTTGAAAGAACTAAAGGCCCAATTGCAGGAGTTACTTGACAAAGGGTATATTAGACCTAGTGTATCACCTTGGGGTGCTCCGGTGTTATTTGTTAGAAAGAAAGATGGAACAATGAGATTGTGCATCGATTATAGGCAACTAAACAAAATGACAGTGAAGAACAAATATCCATTGCCTAGAATAGATGATTTGTTTGACCAGTTGCAAGGAGCCCAAATATTCTCCAAGATTGATCTGAAATCAGGCTATTACTAGCTGAAGGTAGCAGAAACGGATGTTCCAAAGACTGCCTTTCGAACCAGGTATGGGCATTATAAATTTTTAGTAATGCCATTTGGATTGACTAATGCTCCAGCTGCATTTATGGCTTTAATGAATAAGGTGTTTCAACCATGTTTGGATAGGTTTGTGATAGTATTTATTGATGACATATTGGTGTACTCAAAGAATAGGGGAGAACATGAACAACATTTAAAAATTGTGTTGCAAACTTTGAGGGAGAAACAATTATATGCCAAATTGAGTAAATGCGAATTCTGGTTAGATCATTTGGTGTTTCTTGGACATGTGGTGTCGTGTAAGGGCATAGAGGTTGACCCAAAGAAAATTGAGGCTATGGTAAATTGGGAAGCTCCTAAAAATATTTCAGAAATGCGTAGTTTTCTGGGTTTAGCCGGATATTATCGTAGATTTGTTGATGGATTCTCCTTAATTGCTAGCCCTTTGACTAAATTGTTGAGAAAGAATGTGCCTTTCAAGTGGACTCCAGAATGTCAGAGGAGTTTCAATGAACTAAAACACAGGCTAACCTCAGCACCAGTGTTAACCATCCCTATAGGTACAGGTGGGTTTACAGTATATAGTGATGCTTCTCAACAAGGCTTGGGATGTGTGTTGATGCAACATGGTAAGGTGATAGCTTATGCATCCAGACAACTGAGACCACATGAGATCTCATATCCAGTGCATGATTTAGAACTGGCTGCAGTCGTATTGGCATTGAAGATTTGGAGGCATTATCTGTATGGTGAGACATTTCAAATCTTCACAGACCATAAAAGCTTGGGTTATTTGCTGACACAGAAAGAATTAAACATGAGGCAGAGACGGTGGTTAGAGCTATTGAAAGATTATGACTGTACAATTGAATACCATCCAGGGAAAACCAATGTGGTAGCAGATGCATTGAGTAGGAAGGCTAGTGGCAGTGTAGCTCACTTGCAAACTCACTTGCAAGTATCCTTTTTTCCATATTTGATTCAATTACGATCCATGAATGTTGAATTAAATATACATGATGAAGGATCACTTATTGCTACTCTTCGAGTCAGACCTATACTAAAGGAGAGGATCAAAGAAGCACAAAGCAAAGATCCTAAATTGTGTGAGAAAATTGAATCAGTAAGGCAGGGAAACAGTAAAGATTTTCAATTGCAGGATGATGTACTGATGTTAAAGTCACACATATGTGTTCCAGACACTGAGAACTTGCGTCAAGAAATAATGGAAGAGGCACACAATGCACCATATGCAATGCACCCTATGCAATGCACCCAGGGATGACAAAGATGTATCACAGTTTAAGGCCTCATTACTGGTGGCCAAGAATGAAGAAAGATATAGCAGAATATGTTTCCAAAAGCTTGACATGTCGGCAGATTAAAATTGAACATCAGGCACCAATTGCTAAGTTACATCCATTGTCAGTGCCAGAATGGAAATGGGAAAGAATAACGATGGATTTTGTCTATGGATTGCCAAGAACTCCACGGAAAAATGATGCAGTATGGGTAATTATTGACAGATTAACCAAGTCAGCACATTTTCTACCTATCAGATGGGGTTGTACACTTGGGAGTTTGGCCAAATTATATGTGAATGAGATAGTCAGATTCCATGGCATTCTAGTGTCCATTGTGTCTGATAGAGATCCACGGTTTACTTCACATTTTTGGGTGAGTTTACAAAATGCATTAGGAACAAAATTGAACTTTAGCACTGCATTCCACCCACAGACTGACGGACAATCAGAAAGGACTATACAGACATTGGAAGAAATGCTTAGGGCATGTTCTATGGAATTCAGAGGTGCTTGGGATGAATATATAGCATTGATTGAATTTGCTTACAACAACCAGTATCATAGCAGTATCCAGATGGCACCATATGAAGCATTGTATGGCAGAAAGTGTTGAAGCCCTATCATTTGGGATGAAGAAGGAGCACGTGCATTAGAAGGGCCAGAGCTAGTGCAAGACACAGTGGATAAGATCAAGGTTATCAAGAACAAGCTAAAGGAAGCACAGGATAGGCAGAAAAGTTATGTTGATCAGAATAGAAGGGAGATGGAATACGAGTTAGGTGAAAAGGTGTTTCTTCATGTATCTCCATGGAAAGGGATAATCCGATTTGGCAAAAAGGGTAAATTGAGCCCAAGGTATATAGGGCCTTATGAAATTCTTGAGAAGATTGGTCCACTGGCATATAGATTAGCGTTACCACCGGAGATGGCTCAGATTCATAATGTATTTCATGTGAGCATGCTTAGAAGATACAGGTCAGATTCTACACATGAACTTAAAGATCAAGCCATTGAGATTGCAGAGGACATGAGTTATGTTGAGGAACCAGTGCAAATCATTGGATACAAGACTAAACAGCTAAGAAATTGAGAAATACCTTTGGTTAAAGTATTATGGCGTAACCATTTACAAGAAGAGGCAACATGGGAAACAGAAGAAAATATGAAAATGCAATATCCACACCTGTTTTCAGGTATGAATTTCGAGGACGAAATTTTTAAAAGGAGGGGAGAAATGTAACATCCTTGACCTTCCCCACATGCATTTCATTGAACATAAGCATCGTGCATACAATTCAATTGAACACGTGCATTTCATACGTATTTTCGTAGGAACAAGTTTATGACACGCACTAGCTACGTGTCCTAGTATTTGGCACTTGTATCAAGTTGCACATGTGTAATTATAACCTAAATGATGAAAACAAAGTATTAGAAATGAATTGAATAAGGTGTATAAATTAAAGTAAGCAAAGTGATTAGATTAAGATTAGTAAATAATTACATTGTTAATTTAGTTAAATCGGGTCAAATGATTAAGTTGTATTATTGTGTGAATTAATGGAATTATAAATATATGTAAATAATAATAATAACAATATAAAATAAAATGAAAATGAAACAAAAGAGAAATATAAGAGAAGAGAAATGAGAAGTGAGAAGAGAAAAGAGAAGAGAAAAAGAAAAAAAGAGAAAAAGAGAAAAGGACAAAAAACAAGTTGGCTTTATCTTCATCTTTCTTCCCCATTTCTGCCTCCTCACTTCAGCCCCGTTTTCTTCTTCAATTTCCTCCATTTCAGACTTAAATTCTTCCTTGTTTCACCTAGTGTTTGAAGCTAATTGATCCCTTTCAAGGTTGTTCTTGGTAAGTAATCAATTCTTATTGCTATAGGGTTGATTTGAGTTGCTTAGGTTCAATATTAGGCACTGAATTGCACCCCGATTTTGATATTAATAGAAATTGATTCTGGAAATGTGTAAAGCACAAAGGTTTTTCCTTTATATCTTAGATTTGTGGATATGTAAAATTTTTTTCAAGATGTTTTGTATAGGGAGAGATATGATCTTCGTACTGAAACTGGTCAGGGTGTAAACCCTAACCAAGTTAGCTACAGTGTGGTTTGATATCGAATATGTTAAAGCCCTTATTTGAAGTCTCTCAAAACTTAAAAGTTGTAGATATATATGTTTTGTATCTGTATACAAAATTTCAGGTTCATAGGTCTTGTAAATGGTGAGTTATGGTGAATGGAACCATGACTGTTCCATGGTTTGAACTGCCTACTGAGTGCCCTGGGCAGATCCAGTACATTGGTTGGATAATTTGAGCTTGTTATAGCTGCATTCTGTAAATTATCAAAACATTAAAGTTATAGGTATATGGCTTAGCTAAATATTTGTACTAATTTTAACTTAATTTGTTATCTATAGACTAAGTTATGGCCTTTGGAAGTCATACTGGTCCGGAAGCCAATTCTATTATGGAACAGTAATATGTTTGGTATAATTAGAAGACCTTAGGGACATAATTGGTAAATGTTGTAAACATGAAACATGTTCCATATGAACCCATATAAGTTTCTGTAAAGTTTCATTAAAATAGGACTTATAGAGTGTAAGGTATGATGAACCCAAATGAGTACCCTGAAACTGCCTAAAGGCAGAAAACAAGGCAGAAAATAGAACACTCTTAGAAATTCCACCAAATATTATACAATGATCCAATTGGTCTGAAATTTGAAAATGTACTATATATATGTGTTATTGTTAATGAGGAACAAGAATCAGAGTAATTGGTCAATTATAGAAAAAGTTATAGGCTAAAGAGTCCCATAAGGTCACACTGCCTCATAGGAAAAATCTTAACTATTGACATGAACAATGCATATTAATTTGTTTAAGCCATATTAAGTCTCTCTAATCATGAGTTAATCAATTATGTTTTCATATTAGGCTCGCAACATATTGGAGAACCACAAGGAGAGGATAGACAATAAGTTAGGGGTCGGAATCAAAGGAGAACGGTGAGTCGAATTATCGATTGAATTCTTTAGTGTAAATGAATGTTGCTTGCTATGTAATTCATGTGATTGTCATGATTGGTCCTTGATAATTTAATGATGGATAATTTGTGACATTGTGGTACATATAAATGGTATACTTGTGGTATATTTGAGGTATATGTTTGACAAATGTGATATATATACATGGTACATGTATAGTATATACAAGGTATATGCTTGACATATGAGGTATATAGGGAATATATGTATGTTGTATATGATAAAGATGCAATGGTTGATGAATTCTTAAATACAAGTGCATATGCATATGGGCTAAAAAGGCGTTGTGACTAGTTAATCGACATTGCAAAGCAAAAGAAGAGGCCTATGGCCCAACAAATGTGCAAAGAAAAAGAAGAGGCCTATGGCCCAACAAATGTGCAAATGAAACAAATGATCAAGCTAGCTAGCAAATGCAAATGCAAATGTTCACATGGAAACCCGGGGCAATGTTCATTTAATCTGGTCACAACAAAATAAAATGTACAAGCAAAGCATAAGTAAATAACAATTATTGAATACTTGATTTTATCTATATTTATATGTTATTGACTGATGTATGGAATGGAATACATGGTATATATTGGAATTGTGATTTATGACTATGAGTTGTTTGGTACTTTAGAGCTCATTGGATGGTTATTCTCACTGAGCCGCAACTCATCAATTTGCATCATTTTTCAGGTAAAGAGAAGTGATAGCTCATTTTGAGTAGCGTATAAAAGACATGGAGCACAGGTCACTGGCCGAGCCTCATCACTCTCTCTCCTTGCATTCCACACAAGCATGAAAACATGTCATCTGTATTTTGACTTATATGCTTGAATATGTATTATCACTCTAGATTAGTTTTGAAATGTATAAATGGAAACAACCCGTAATCCTTCGGATGGAAAGTTTATGTTTTAATATATATGATATATCGTATTGTGGTTTTTAATGTTGACTTGAAAAGTCATTGAGTGATATTACAGGATATAAAACTTGTAAAGTCCTTAGTTGATTTTACAGGATATGATATGGGAAAAAATTTACTACCACTGTTATCAGGGTATTTTACTTTCCAGTATGCCATGTATGATTACTTGATACAGGGATAGGTTATACTCAAATGCATAAGGTGTGATGTTACATTAAGTGTATTATACAGGACATAAATTAAAAATAGCAAGAATGGAGAATTGGAAGAATAATCCTTGAGAAACAAAAAGTAAAGAGTAGCATGTTCACTGCCGTGACTCTAGGAGTCACTCCTGTGAACAAAGCTAGCCGTTACCAAAACCAACATTTGAAGTTCACGGCCATGAAGGAAGAACAAATCGTGAAGTGGGCATTTCAGTCACCCCCGTGACTAAAGGTGTCACCCCCATGAAGAGTCATGAAATTTCAACCAGAGAGCTTCACAATCAGAGTAACCACTGGGGTCACGGCTGGGAAGATGTTCACCCCCATGAATGATTCTCTCAATTTCATCCAGAGAGCTTCACGACCAGAGTCACCACTTGGCTCACGGCTGGAAATTCTGTCACGCCCGTGAAGGATTAATGTCACGCCCGTGACTCTATATGTCAAAACATACCAGAGAGCTTCACGACCAAGGTCACCACTTCAGTCACGGCTTGGGAAGAACTGTCACCCCCGTGACAAGCATATTCACGCCCGTGACCAATGAAAGGGAAAAATGACAGGCGCGATTTTTTAGTTGGTACAACGGCTAGTTTCTTATTTAATGCACCCCAACGGCTATATTCAGCCATGGGAGTATAAATGGAAGTCATTTATACATTAAGAAATAAGAGGATGATAAGGGAATGATAAGAAAAATAAAAGATTAGCATATACTTCAAATTACAAGCTATCTTATACTTTCATACTTTGAGAACAAATCAATTCTCTGTAAAAATCTTTTTGCTCCTCATATTTGAGCAATAAAGATTTATAACTGGTTCTCTCTGTAATCTTTACTCAAGTGAGCATTGGGTAGTTCTGGGTTTAGAGTAGAACACTAGTAAGGGTTAGTTGTGTGAGCCTGTAAAACACAAAGTGTAGGTTATTTGTGTGAGCCTGTAAAACACAAAGTGTAGGTTGTTTGTGTGAGCCTGTAAAACACAAAGGAATTGGTTATTGTGTGAGCCATTAAAACACAAGGGATTTCCGGGTTAGGTGTGAGCCATTGTGAGAAACACCATAGTTGGGAGTGAGCTTGTAAAACTCCATTGTAACACTTAGTGTGTTAGTAAAACTCCCAATTGCGATTGGGGAGAGGAGTAGGGTTTGTTAATACCCGAACCTCTATAAATCTTTGTGTCTTATTTTCTCTATCCCTTCTAAAATTAACTATTTATTTCCGCACTTTAAAGTTTAATTTTTTAAACTCCAATTCAACCCCCCTTCTTGGTCTAATATCTGGGCAACAATTGGTATCAGAGCCTTGTCTAACATTGAAGCCTAAAAAGCGCTAGTAAAGAGTAAGATATGGCCAGTGAAGGATTCTAGAGTCTCAAACCTTACTTTGATGGAACAAATTATGCCCATTGGAAGTTTCAGATGGAGACATATCTGGATAATGAAGGAATTGAAGCTTGGGATAGTATTCGAAAAGAATGGACACCACCAATTAGAAGAGGAGTTAATGGTAAAGAAGAAATCCTGTCAAGAGATGATTGGACAGAGCCTCAAAGAAGAGCAAATTTCAAAAATAAGAAGGCAATGACAATTCTCTCAAGTTCATTATCTATTGAAGAATGTGGCAAGATACAACATTGTTCAACTGCATATAGCATGTGGAAAACATTAGAAAACTATCATGAAGGCCACAAAACCACATGGGATGACGAAAGCTCTTGAAGTGAAAAAGATGATAATGAAAGTGAAGAGGTCAACCTATGTTTCATGGCTATTGAGGATCACGTCTCGGACAAAGTAAGATCACTACACTCATACTCTTTCAATAATGATAGTAGTGATAATGATAGTAATAATGATAGTGATGATGATGATGATGAGCAAAGCCTAATAGAAGAATTAAATATAGAATTAGAAAAATATAGAACTAAATTTAGTACCTATAGAAGTAATGTCTCTAATTTAAAAAATAAGATAGATTGCTTAGAAAAGGAGAACATAAAGCTTAAATCTTCAAATGAATCTCTTCAAAAGTCTTTAGATGAATACTCATCAAAACCTTCAACAACTTCACTGTTAAAAGAAAATAATACTTTGAAAAATGAAGTTGAAGAACTTAGAAATTCCATTTCTAAATTTCACAAGGGTAAAGAGAGCTTAGATACTCTCATTGTATCTCAAAGACCACCTTTAGTTAGACATGGTGTAGGGTTTAAGGACACATCATCATCTTCTAACAAAACAGTATTTGTTAAGTCTAAAGAACATAATATCTCCACATCTATTAGAACTGTGCCGAGAAATAAGAATGTTAAACCTTCTATACAGAAAAAGAATAATCATGCCTTTATGTATAGGAAGCATGCATCAAGAAAAACGCAAATTATTCATGAATGTGCATGCCATTATTCTCAAAATCAGTCTAATAGAATTATGGCATTTAAATACAGTGTAAGACCAAAAAACAAGTTTACACCTAAACAATGTAATTACTGTATGAAAATGGGTCATATAAATAGAAATTGCTGGATAAGAAAGGCTCATTGGCAACCTTCATGTGCTAACCCCCAAGGACCCAAACTCATTTGGGTACCTAAACATCATACTTGATTTGTAACTCTGTAGGTATGCCTCAAGTCCACAATAAACAAAAATGCATGGCTAGTAGACAGTGGATGCTCAAGGCATATGACAGGAGACAAAAAACTCTTCAATGAAATCAAAAGTATTGATGGAGGTAAAGTTACCTTTGGAAACAATGCAAAGGGTAAGGTAATTGGCATTGGTTCTATTGGTATTAATGGTACTACTTTTTTTAAGGATGTTTTACTTGTTGATGGCTTAAAACATAACTTGCTAAGTGAAAGTCAATTATGTGATAAAAGAAACAAAGTAATTTTCACCTCAAATGGATGTCTTGTAATCTCTATTGATGGTCAAGAAATATTTAAAGGAAATAGAGATATCAATACATACATAATAAACTTACATGAACTCTCTAACCATTCCTCTAAGTGTCTTGTGACTACTAGTTATGAATCTTGGTTGTGGCATAGAAGACTTGGTCATGCTAACATGGACTTAATACAAAGTCTCAACACAAGAGAGCTAGTAAAAGGATTACCAAGAGTTAAATATGAAAAAGGCAAGACATGTGAACCTTGTCAAAGAGGAAAGCAGCACAAGTCATCTTTCAAAGCCAAAAACATAGTAGTGCTCTTGATGATGTTGTAGATAATATGGAAAAACCTGTCATTGAAAATGGAAAAGAAGAAAACGATCAAGAAAAACTACTACCTCAAAATCAAGAACAAATGGAGCAAGACCTTTCAAAAGAATGGAGAATGAACAGAAATCATCCAAAAGAGCAAATAATTGGTGATCTATCAAGGGGAGTAAGCACTAGATCGCATTTCAAGCATTTAATCACTGACATTGCATTTATTTCACAAATTGAGCCTAAAAACATTGATGAGGCTCTTAATGATGAAAGTTGGATAATTGCCATGCAAGAGGAACTTAACCAATTTGAGAGAAATAAAGTATGGAACCTAGTACCAAGACCTCAGAATCATCCAATCATAGGCAGCAAATGGCTATTTAGAAATAAGTTAGATGAACAAGGGTTAATAACCAGGAATAAAGCAAGACTAGTTGCAAAAGGATATAATCAGGAAGAAGGTATTGACTATGATGAAACATATGCACCGGTAGCTAGATTAGAAGCTATAAGAATTCTCTTAGCATATGCATGTCACATGAATTTCAAACTTTTTCAAATGGATTTGAAAAGTGCATTTCTAAATGGCTATATAGATGAAGAAGTGTATGTAGAACAACCACTAGATTTTGAAAGCTATAATTTACCAAATCATGTTTTTAAACTTTCAAAAGCTTTGTATGGTTTAAAACAAGCTTCAAGAGCTTGGTATGAAAGACTAAGTTCTTTTTTACTAGAAAATAGCTTCAAAAAGGGAAATGTAGACACTACACTGTTCATCAAAAAGCATAAGCATGAAATACTAGTTGTTCAAATTTATGTTGATGATATAATATTTGGTTCTACTAATGAGCTGCTTTGTCAAGATTTTGCTAAGTGCATGACTACGAAATTTGAAATGAGCATGATGGGAGAACTTAAGTATTTCCTTGGTTTACAAATCAAACAAAGCAATGAGGGCATATTCATCAACCAATCCAAATATGCCAAAGATTTAATCAAAAAATTTGGTATGGAAGGATGCAAAAATGCTAAGACTCCTATAAGCACATCAACAAAATTGGACAAAGATGAAAAGTGTAAGAGCATTAATGAAAAGCTTTATAGAGGTATGATCGGATCACTTTTATATCTCACTGCTTCTAGACCCGATATTATGTATAGTGTTTGCTTATGTGCATGATTTCAATCATGTCCCAAAGAATCTCATCTAAATGCTGTAAAAAGGATTTTAAGATATTTACATGGAACATTGCATCTAGGTTTATGGTATCCTAGGAATTCATCTTTCTATATAATAGGATATTCAGATGCAGACTATGCTGGTAGTCTTTTGGATAGAAAAAGTACTTAAGGTACTTGTCACTTCATTGGAGAATGTTTGGTTTCTTGGTTTAGCAAGAAACAAGTTTCAGTTGCTCTTTCAACTGCTGAAGCTGAATATGTAGCAGTTGGATGTTGTTGTACATAAATTCTTTGGATGAAACAGCAACTTAAGGACTATGGTCATGAAATGAACCATATACCTATAAAATGTGACAACACCAGTGCTATAAATCTTTCAAGGAATCCTATTCAACACTCTAGAAGTAAACATATTGACATTAGACATCACTTTATTAGAGATCATGTTCAATATGGAAATGTTGAATTAGAATTTGTATGCACAGAAAAGCAATTAGCATATATTTTCACTAAGTCTCTAAATGAGGAAAGATTTAATTTCATTAGAAGAGAACTAGACATGATTGATGGATTAACCTTGTGATTACAAGAAAATGAAATTTTAATTGTTGATCTTAAAACATATCACAAGTTAGAAGATAAATATTTTGATGAAAATTCATGTTTTATGAAGCAAAATCTTTGTTGAAATGATTTAGTCTTGTTGCAGAATTTAATTTCAAATTAATGAAAATTATAAGGGAGTCACGCCCGTGACTTATACTCACGCCCGTGACTTAAGTGGCTCAAAGAGGCAGTATTGTTCACGACTTCGGTTCAGGACATGCTTCACAGCTTCAAGTAGTGAAACATTGTTTCACGGCTTGAGTCACGCCCGTGGATAAGACTATTCACGCCCGTGACGTATTTTCACTCCCATGAACCATTACGCCTCAAAAACTCACAGAAGCTTTCACGCTTTGCGTCACGGCATGAGTCACGGCTTCAAGTGGTGAAACATAGTTTCACGGTTTGAGTCATGCCCGTGGCAAAAAAGTTTCACGCCCGTGACAGAGTTTCATGCCCGTGAATAATTACACCCAAAACTCACAGACACTTTCACGCCTTGTGTCACGGCTTGCTTCACGAGTATAAGTAGTGAAATTCAACACTTCACGCCCGTGACATAATATTCACCCCCGTGACCTATGATCATTCACGCCCGTGATGTTCATCGAGCATGCCCGTGAAAGCATTCACACTTTCATTCACAGGTGGAATTCTGCTTCAGCAAACCGTGAACATGACTATTCACGCCCGTGAAACTTGTAGTCACGCGCGTGAATGTATCGAATATATAAGAAAACAGCCGGTTACAAACTTCATTTCAACTCTCCATCTCCCAAAACCGCTCTCATTTACTCTCATTCATTGAGACATTGAAGATTCCGACCCCAAAGCCTTGATATTTCACTATAAATTCCTTCAAAAGTTCGAATCTTCAGCAGAAAATAGATATTCCTAGGGTATTTTATCATATTTTATTTTCATTCCTATCAAAATCAAAATCAAAATGGAGTCTGCTTCGTCAAAAGGGAAGAGAAAGAAGTCCCATGCACCAAAGAGATATTCAGATTACCTCATGAACATCATACCCGAAAGTTGCCATCCTCGGTATGCAACTTTAAAGAAGCGACCAATTTTATCATCAAGGTCCTTCGAATGGCAGACAGTCCGTAATCTAGGACTCGAGGTGGCTATGACAGAGCAACTTCAAGCCTGTCATCTAAAAGACTTTGTTGACTTTCATCTGCCAACTCTACGGGAGCCAACGCTGGAATTCCTCAGCACCTTGCAGGTTTCACCAACTGGAGTGGTGAAATTCCAACTTTGCAAAAATGAAAACACCCTCAGCGCCATTGCTTTTGGAGAATTGCTCAACCTACCATCAGATGGTGTTCTGAATGAGACTGAGGTAGAATTCTCTGCCCCTGCAGCCTAAACTCATTTCGGATACAATTGTAGCTGGGACGTAAAGAAGACGAAAAGCACTCATCTCGTGGCCCCAGTACACAGGTATTTGCATAGGTTTCTAACCTATAGCATTTTTGCTCGGGGAGAAAGCAATGGAACTATTAGGAAGTCAGAACTCTTCCTATTTGAGATGGCTCACCGGGGAATTAAAGTGGCGCTTTCCAGATGGTTTGTAAACCATCTTCTCTCCATCGCAACCAAGCCCACAGGAGATATCTTGATTGGGGCTTATGTCACTCATATGGCAGTGAAGCTAAATTACTTGAAGCTGGATGACCATCATTTCAACATTATTCCTGCCCACCAACGAGATAGGCTGGATATCGAGTCTTTCATAAAGATGGGAGCAGCAGTGAGAATCGTTTACCAGAATGATATCTTTTATCGCTTCACTGATACTGCTGGAGAAATTATCTGGGAAGATCATGACATGGAGGATTTTAAAGCAGGCCTCCAGGGAGTCCAGCAGAAAAAGAGGGCTAGGATTGAGGAAGCCACTCCAGCCATCGCTCAGGATATTGGACAGTCCTCAGCCTCCACACCGTCTTTAGCGCAGCAGGTGGTCGACCTCTTGGCACCACGTTTCGAGCAGCTGCAGACTTCCATGGATGAGAGGTTGGAAAACCTCAAGGACTTCATGGAGTCTCGGATCGACAGTCTTGAGGCTGAAGTAGCTAGGCTTCGTGATAGGATGTCTAGCTAGGATATAGGCTAGAGTGTAGCCTAAACTTGTTATGTTTGATCATTTTTCTTTATTTTGTTACTTATTATGTTTCTGTATCCTTTCCTTCATATAATATATATTTTCTTTTGTTTACTTCAATCTACATATTCTTTTTGATTGATGACAAAAGGGGGAGAAAACTAGCAATATATGAAAGAATTTATATGATAAGGGAAAGTAGGATCAAACTAGCAATAATAAGAATTGTGAATCAAATTTGAAATTGATTGTAAAGTAGAATTATAACCTAAGTATACCTTGCATATACCTTAAAAAGCAAGTTACAAATAAAAACATGCCATGATATACCTTAAACATACAAATCTTGAAAAGGATTTGTGGTATGTATTGGATATACTTTTCTTATGACTTGCTTCTAGCTTAAATGCTACATCCTTATTCACTATTCTTGCACATTATAATTTTTATCCTAAGTATATTTTGAGGGGGAGACTTCTCAAAATCACATATTGCTAGATTATTTGTCACCATAAAAAAGGGGGAGATTGTTAACCTTGAGGGGTATTTCTATCATATTGATGATAATAAATAATATAGCAATATTGCATTTAACATACTTGCTTTAAGTGTATTATATAGGACATAAATTAAAAATAACAAGAATGGAGAATTGGAAGAATAATCCTTGAGAAACAAAAAGTAAAGAGTAGCATGTTCACTGTCGTGACTCTAGGAGTCACTCCCGTGAACAAAGCTAGCCATTACCAAAACCAACATTTGAAGTTCACTGCCATGAAGGAAGAACAAATCGTGAAGTGGGCATTTCAGTCAACCCCGTGACTAAAGGTGTCACCCCCGTGAAGAGTCGTGAAATTTCAACCAGAGAGCTTCACAATCAGAGTCACCACTAGGGTCACGGCTGGGAAGATGTTCACCCCCGTGAATGATGGTGTCACCCCCGTGAATGATTCTCTCAATTTCATCCAGAGAGCTTCACGACCAGAGTCACCACTTGGCTCACGGCTGGAAATTCTGTCACGCCCGTGAAGGATTAATGTCACGCCCGTGACTCTATATGTCAAAACATACCAGAGAGCTTCACGACCAAGGTCACCACTTCAGTCACGGCTTGGGAAGAACTGTCACCCCCGTGACAAGCATATTCACGTCCGTGACCAATGAAAGGGAAAAATGACAGGCGCGATTTTTTAGTTGGTACAACGGCTAGTTTCTTATTTAATGCACCCCAACGGCTATATTCAGCCATGAGAGTATAAATGGAAGTCATTTATACATTAAGAAATAAGAGGATGATAAGGGAATGATAAGAAAAATAAAAGATTAGCATATACTTCAAATTACAAGCTATCTTGTACTTTCATACTTTGAGAACAAATCAATTCTCTGTAAAAATCTTTTTGCTCCTCATATTTGAGCAATAAAGATTTATAACTGGTTCTCTCTGTAATCTTTACTCAAGTGAGCATTGGGTAGTTCTGGGTTTAGAGTAGAACACTAGTAAGGGTTAGTTGTGTGAGCCTGTAAAACACAAAGTGTAGGTTATTTGTGTGAGCCTGTAAAACACAAAGTGTAGGTTGTTTGTGTGAGCCTGTAAAACACAAAGGAATTGGTTATTGTGTGAGCCATTAAAACACAAGGGATTTCCGGGTTAGGTGTGAGCCATTGTGAGAAACACCATAGTTGGGAGTGAGCTTGTAAAACTCCATTGTAACACTTAGTGTGTTAGTAAAACTCCCAATTGTGATTGGGGAGAGGAGTAGGGTTTGTTAATACCCGAACCTCTATAAATCTTTGTCTTATTTTCTCTATCCCTTCTAAAATTAACTATTTATTTCCGCACTTTAAAGTTTAATTTTTTAAACTCCAATTCAACCCCCCTTCTTGGTCTAATATCTGGGCAACAATGCTCAATCACATTGGGCCTAAGTCCATAATCATCCATCATGCCTTTTCATACACCCCTAACATGCATTCTCTAATGCACAAAATAAAAATGACAATTTTGGATTTCAATTTGTAAATCGATTCAACGCTTGAACCGAAATTGCCTATATGTGTTCCTTTGATTAATTTAATTTTATATGTCATTTTAAAGTGGAATTTAATATTTAATCAAATTAAATTAAATTCCATATTTTCAGAAATAATTCAAAATTAATTCTCCTTAAAATCAGAATATTATAATGTTAAAATTAAACAATTTAATTTTAATATTCATATCAATTTCTAGTCATACTAGAATTACAATTGCACAACTTAAATTAATTCAAAATTAATTTCCAAAAATTCTAAAAATTTCTAGAACATCAAATCATCATTCTAGTCATCTTTAGGTCAGCTCAAGTTCATCAAAATATTTTTGGCACAAGCCAAAATTACTAAGACAAACAAACCAACACACTTAGACGCTTAAAATGACTAATTAGATATCTAGAATTTTTAAAATTTCAAATGCTTGAAAAATAATTTTGGCATGCATCTAACATCAAAATAACATAATTTTAATGACATAAAAATTATTTCAAGGTAATGGAAATAAGATAAACACATACAAAAAAAATTCAAACAAAACAGCCCCACCGGGTGTGCTTAAATAGTGCCGTTTTTGTTTTTGTTTGAAAAGTTAATTAAAATAATTTTTAATTAATTATTGAACACTTCTAAAGGCATAACAATACAATATTACTTATAATTTGATGGCCTTAGAGACATAATTGATAAAAGTTGTAAACATAAAAAATGTTAAATTTGAACCCACATAAGTGTCTGTAAATTTTCATTGCAATATGAATTATATATCGTAAGTTATGATGAACCTAAATTGGTACCCTAAAACTGCCTAACAGCAGCAAACAAGGTGGAAAACATAATACAATTGGAAATTCCACAAAAAATTGTACAGTGCTCCAATTTCTCTGAAATTTTAATATTTTCCATAATTATATGGTAATTTTAATTAGGAATAAGAATCAAATTAATTGGCCATGTATATAAAAAGTTAGAGGCTAAACAGTTCCATAGGGTCACACTATCTCATAAGAAAAATCTTAACTATTGATATGAACAATGCATATTAATTTGTTTAAGCCATATTAAATTTCTCTAGTCATAAATTAACCAATTATATTTCAATATTAGGCTCAAGACAAATTGGAGATATACAAGAAGGGGGAAGACAATAAGTTGGGGGTTGGAATCAAAGGAAAAAGTGAGTATAATTATCAATTGAATTCTTTAGTGAATATGAATGTTGCTTGCTATGTGATTCATATGATTGTCATGATTTGTCCTTGATAATATGATGATGGATAATTTGTGACATTTGTGGCAGATATAAGTGGTATATTTAAGTTATATGTTTGACATTTGTGATATATATACGTAGTATATGTATAGTATATGCAAGGTATATGCGTGGCATATGAGGTATATATGTGGTGTATGTATAGTATATGCAAGGTATATGCATGGCATATGAGTTATATATATGGTATATGTGATAAGATATGATGGTTGATGAATGCTTAAGTACAAGTGCATATGCATATGGACTTAAAAGGTGTTGTGACTAGTTAATCGATATTGCAAAGAAAAAGAAGAGGTCTATGGCCCAACAAATGTGCAAATAAAACATATGATCAAGCTAGCTATCAAATGCAAATGAAAATGTTCATATGGCAAATGTTCACATGGAAACCCGGGGCAATGTCCGTTTAACTTGGTCGCAACAAAGTCAAATGAGCAAAACATGAGCATAAGTAAAGAATAGTGATTATATTTTGAAATTTCATTTGTAATTATATGATAAAGGTTAATGGAATGGAATATAAATGGTATGAATGGGATTTATGATTTGTTACTATGAGTTGCTTGGTACTTTAGAGCTCATTTGATGATTATTCAACTCCTTAGTTTGTGTAATTTTTCAGGTAAAGAAAAGTGTTAGCTCTTTTTCATTGCCATATAAAAGACATGGATCAAAGGTCACCAGCCAAGCCTCACTACTCTCTCTCCTCCCATTCCACATAAGCATGAAAATATCTCATATGTATTTTGGATTTGTGTGTTTGAACATGTATAGTCACTCTGGATTGGTTTTAAAAATGTATAAATGAAAGCAACTCGTAAATATTTATATGCAAAGCTTATGTTTTAATATATATGATATATTATATTGTGGCGAAAACTTTAAAGTTGACTTACAAAGTTATTGAATGATAATACAAGATATAAAAAAAATTTACTACTACAGTTAACAGAGCATTTTGCCTTTCTAGTATGCAATGTGTGATTATTTGATATAGAGATAGGTTGTACTCAAACGTATAAGATGTGGTGTTAAAATTTACATATCATTATACAACTCCGAGAAAATATACATGTATATTGACATAAATCCAAAATGTAGATGACATGATTCCATATTCATGTGGAATGCAAGGAGAGAGAGTGGTGAGGCTCAGTCGGTGACCTATGCTCCATGTCTTATATATCCACTCAAAATAAGCTATCACTTTCCTTTACCTGAAAAATTATGCAAATTGATGACTTGTGGCTCAGTGACAATAATCATCAAATGAGCTTTAAAGTACCAAACAACTTATAGTAATAAATCCCCACCCACTGAATATTATGTATTCCATTCCATTCACCATTATCATATAGATATTAGTAAAATTGAAGCATATAATCATTACTCTTTACATATGCATATGCTGTGCTTATTTCATTTTGTTGTGACCAAGTTAAATAGACATTGCCCCGGGTTTCCATGTGAACATTTGTATTTGCTAGCTAGCTTGATCATTTGTTTCATTTGCACATTTGTTGGGCCATAGGCCTTTTCTTTTGCTTTACAATATTGATTAACTAGTAACAACACCTTTTTAGTCCATATGCATATGCATTTGTAACCAAGCATTCATCCACCATTGTATCTTTATCACATATACCATACATATATCACATATATACCACACATATATCACATATATACCACATATGTCATTCATATACTTTACATATAATGTACATAAATCATGTATATATCAGGTATGTCAAACATATATTTCAAATATACCACACATATACCACTTATGTCACAAATTATCCATCATCTCATTATCAAGGTTAAATCATGACAGCCATATGGATCATATAACCATAAATCGTCTTACATATCATATAGTAAGCAATATTCATATGGACTAAAGAAATTGTTTGATAACTATACTCACCTTTATCATTTGATTCCGACCTTTCACTTGTTATCTATTCCCTCCATGTGGTTTTCTAATATGTTTTGAGCCTAATGTGAAAATGTAATTGATTAATTTATAACTAAAGAAACTTAATATGGCTTAAACAAATTAATGTGCATAATTTATATACATAGTTAGGGTTTTTCTTATGGGGCAGCGTACCCTTATGGGACTGATTAGCCAATACATTTTTCTATACATGGCCAATCAATCTAATTCTTGCTTCTAATTAAATTTAACATATAATTATATAACATGCTAAAATTTTAGAACAATTGGAGCATTGTAAAATTTTTGGTGGAATTTCCAATTGTGTTCTATTTTATGCCCTTAGGCAGTTTTAGGGTACTAATTTTGGTCCTTCATATCTTACAATATGCAAGTAAGATTATAATTAAACTTGATATAAACTTAGATAGGTTAAAATGGAATTCTTTTTATGTTTAAAAATTTTATCCTTTATAAGAAACATTTTACTGGTCCATAACAGAGTTGGCTTCCAGGCCAGTATGACTTGTAAAGGCCATATCTTACTCTATACATAAAAAATTAAGTTTAAATTAGTACAAAATTTAAGGTAAGACATATACTATAACTTTTATGTTTTGGTAATAGAATCCATTTCTAATGAGCTCAAAACGGCCAAACAATTTATTGGATCTGCCCAGGGCACTAAGTAGGCAGCTCAAACTATGAAACACTCTTGGTTACATTCATAATAAATCAACATACACAATCCATATAAATCTGAAATTTTGGAATACATGTAGATAACATAAGTTTCTACAACTTTCATGTTTTGAGATTCCTAAAATACGGGCTCTATGATATTCAAAACCAATGAATAATGTAGCTAACTCAGCTAGGGTTCACACTAGGACTAGTTTCAATCAAGAAAGGTTTTCTCTTCATATACACAAAATATTGAAAACTTATATCCATAAATATAAGACAAATTAACAACTTTCATTTTAGGGTTTTTTCTTTGGGGCAGTATAACCTTATGAGACTGATTAGTCAATAAACTTTTTGAGAAATGTACAATTTATACGATTCTTATTCCTAATTAAAATTAACATATAATTATATAACATACTCAAATTTTAGAGAAATTGGAGCATTGTACAGTAATTGGGAGAATTTCCAATTGTATTCTATTTTCTGTCCTGTTTCTTCCCTTTAGCAGTTTTAGGGTATCAAATTTAGTTCTTCATATCTTTTAATATGTAAGTCATATTATAATGAAACTTGGTATACACTTAGAAAAGTTAAAATTTAATATTTTCTTATGTTTAAAACATTTATCATTTATATCTCTAAGGTCCTCAAATTATAAGAAATATTTCACTGGTCTATAACAAAGTTGGCTTTCGGACTAGTATAGCTTGTGAAGGCCCTATCTGACTTTATACATAATATATTAAGCTTATATTTATACCAAAATTTAGATAATACATAAATTTATAACTTTCAGGATTTGATAATTTACAGAATCCATCTCTAAGGAGCCCAAAATGGCCAAACAAATTGCTGGCTCTACCCAGGGCACTAAGTATGCAGTTCAACTATGCAACAATCATGGTTTCATTCACCATAAATCAATATCCAAAAGACATATGAACCTAAAATTTGGTTATATATACAACTTTCATTTTTTAAGCTTCCTAAAATATTGGCTCTATCATATTCAAAACTAATGAACACAGTAGCTAACTCAATTAGGTTTCACACCCGGACCAGTTCTAATAAGATGCCAATATCTTTTCATAAACACTAAAGTTTGCAAAAATATTTATATATCTATAAATATTGACATAAAGGAACAACTTTAATGTTTTAAACTTTGTCAGAATCAGTTTCTATTGGTATCAAAATGGGGGTGCAGAATATTGTTTTAACTTAATCCTAACAGTTCAAACAATACTAGAACAATGGAAAGAATGTTACTTACCAAGAACAAACTTGAAAGGGATCATTTACTGCAAAACCTAAGTGAAATAACGAATAAAATAAGGCTAAAATGGTGGAAGAAGGAGAAGAAGCGAAATTGGAGTGAGGGAGGCAAATTACTGAGGAGGAAGATAAAGTCCACCTCCCACCTCTTCACTTTTGTCATCTTCTCTCTTTTGTTTTTTTCCCTTCCTTTTCTTTTTTTTTTTGTTTTTTTCTTTTCATTTTTATTCATTAATTTGATCTAATGATTTTATTCTCATAAATTCCAATTTCATGTCACCCTCAACTAATTTATAAAATGGACACATGCAATTCAGCACAATTGCAAAATACTCAAACACGTAACTAGTGCATATCGTGAACTTGTCCCTATCAAAATACATATAAAATGCACATGTTCAAGTGAAATATATGAAAAATGGATATGTTCAAATGATATGCCTATAAAAATGCATATGTGGGAAGTTGAGGATGTTACAGTCTCCCACCATTTATAGGCATCGCCTTGAAGCAAAGACACTGCATAATCAAATTTCTCATTTGGGGTACATCTCATCATATTCAGTACCATTTGTGTCCTTTTCAGCCATGTCTCAGCTTCTACTAGGTCTATTATGCCATTGAAATCAATTGCACCTTGTTTTCTCAGCTTGTCATAACATCTTTTCCAGTACATTTCAGGACAATATACTTCCTTTTCTAGGTTTTCATGAGGTACTTCTGCATATGATGACTGTGATGCATGTGTTGGAGCCCTAGCTCCTAGTGCTGGTTGATCTCTATGTAAATGAAGTGATGCCTCATGACTGGTTGATCTCTATGTAAATGAGGTGATGCCTCATGAGAATGTATTTTGGTCGGCCTCTCCCTTCTTAGTGAATCATGTCTTATGATGGCCCTAAAATACATATAATTATATCACTACATAATATTCAACACATAGGATGCGTATGTTATCATGATCTTATGCAAATGCATGTTCCCGTGGAACCTATCTCTACTTTGATACAAAAAATGTAACATAATACCTTATGAATTTCAGTAAAACCTTTCCTTGTGTCTAGTAATCACATATGGCATACAAATGAGTTAAACGGACATGTTAATATTGATAGTAATGTTTTTTTATCATGACATCCATATCATCATCCAATAAATCTGTAAATCAACATTTCTCGCATATATTAAAACTTAAACTTTACATCTAAGATTTCTTAGTTGCATCCATTTACATATCATTATACAACTCTGAGTAAATATACATATATATTGACATAAATCCAAGATGCAGATGACATGATTCCATGTTCGTGTGGAATGCAAGCAGAAAGAGTGGTAAGGCTCAGCCAGTGACCTGTGCTCTATGTCTTATATATGCCACTCAAAATAAGCTATCACTTTCCTTTACCTGAAAAATTATGCAAATTGATGAGTTGCGGCTCAGTGACAATAATCATCAAATGAGCTCTAAAGTACCAAACAACTCATAGTAATAAATCATCACCCATTGCATATTATGCATTCCATTCCATTTACCATTATCATATAGATATCAGTAAAATTGAAGCATATAATCATTACTCTTTATGTATGCATATGTTTTGTTTTTTTTCATTTTGTTGTGACAAAGAAAAATAGACATTGCCCTAGGTTTGCAAATGTGCAAATGAAGTAAATGATCAAGCTAATCATTACTCTTTACGTATGCATATGTTTTGTTTATTTCATTTTGTTGAGACCATGTTTAATAGACATTGCCCTAGGTTTCCATATGAACAGTTTCCATGTGAACATTTTAATTTTCTAGCTAGTTTGATCATTTGCTTCATTTGCACATTTGTTGGGCCATATGCCTTTTCTTTTGCTTTATAATATTGATTAACTAGTCACAATGCCTTTTTAGTCCATATGCAGATGCATTTATAACTAAGCATCCATCAACCATTGTATCTTTATCACATATACTATACATATATCACATATATACCACATATGTCATGCATATACTTCAGATAAACTATACATACACCATGTATATATCACATATGCTAAATATATATCTCAAATATACCACTTATGTCAAATTATCCATCATCTCATTATTAAGGTCAAATCATGACAATCATATCAATCATATGACTATAAATCATCTCACATATCACATAGTAAGCAATATTCATATGCACTAAAGAAATTATTTGATAATTATACTCACATTTCTCCTTTGATTCTGACCCTTAACTTATTGTCTATCACCTCCTTATGTGTAACATCCTTGACCTTCCCCACATGCATTTCATCGAACATAAGCATCTTGCATACAATTCAATTGAACACGTGCATTTCATACGTATTTTTGTAGGAACAAGTTCATGGCATGCACTAGCTACGTGTCGTAGTATTTGGCAATTATATCGAGTCACACGTGTATCCTTATAACCTAAATGAGGACAACAAAGTATTAGAAATGAATTGAATAAGTTGTATAAATTAAAGTAAGCAAAGTGATTAGATTAAGATTAGTAAACAATTACATTATTAATTTAGTTAAATCGGGTCAAATGATTAAGTTGTATTATTGTGTGAATTAATGGAATTATAAATATATGTAAATAATAATAATAATATAGACAAAATAAAATGAAAATGACACAAAAGAGAAATAGAAGAGAAGAGAAAAGAGAAATGAGAAGAGAAAAGAGAAGAGAAGAGAAAATGACAAAATGACAAAAAACAAGTTGGCTTTATCTTCATCTTTCTTCCCCATTTCTGCCTGCTCACTTCAGCCCCGTTTTCTTCTTCATTTCCTCAATTTCAAGCTTAAATTCTTCCTTTTTTTCACCTATTTTTTTAAGCTAATTGATCCCTTTCAAGGTTGTTCTTGGTAAGTAATCAATTCTTATTGCTATAGGGTTGATTTGAGTTGCTTAGGTTCAATATTAGGCACTAAATTGCACCCCGATTTTGATGTCAATAGAAATTGATTCTGGAAATGTGTAAAACACAAAGGTTGTTTATTAATATATTAGATTGATGGATATGTAAACATTATTGAAAGATATTATGTATACGGAGAGATATGCTCTTCGTACTGAAACTGGTCAAGCTGTAAATCCTAACCAAGTTAGCTATTGTGTGGTTTGATTTCGAATATGTTAAAGCCCTTATTTGAAGTCTCTCGAAAACTAAAAGTTATAGATATATGTGTCTTGTATCTGTCTACCAAATTTCAGGTTCATTTACCTTGTAAATTGTGAGTTATGGTGAATGGAACCATGACTGTTCCATGGTTTGAACTGCATACTGAGTGCCCTGGGAAGATATAGTAAATTGTTTGGCTAATTGGAGCTTGTTAGAAATAGATTCTGTCAATGATAAAAACATGAGAGTTATAGGTATATGTCTTAGCTAATTTTTGGTACTAATGGAAACTTCATTGGTTATGTATAGACTAAGTTATGGCCTTTGTAAGACATACTGGTCCAGAAGTCAATTATATTCTGGACTAGTAAAATGTTTGGTATAATTAGAAGCCCTTAGAGACATAATTGGTAAAAGTTTTAAACATGAAACATGTTCCATATGAACCCGTATAAGTTTCTGTAAAGTTTCATTAAAATAGGACACATAGATTATAAGTTATGAAGAACTCAAATGAGTACCCTGAAACTGCCTAAAGGCAGAAAACAAGGCAGAAACCATAACACTCTCAGAAATTTCACAAAATATTGTACAATGATCCAATAGTTCTGAAATTTTAATATGTTATATAATTATATGTTGTTTTTATTTAGGAACAAGAATCATATTAATTGGTCAATTATAGAAAACGTTCTAGGCTAAACAGTCCCATAAGGTCACACTGCCTCATAGGAAAAATCTTAACTATTGACATGAACAATGCATATTAATTTGTTTCAGCCACATTAAGTCTCTCTAATCATGAGTTAATCAATTATTTTTTCATATTAGGCTCGCAACATATTGGAAACCCATAAGGAGCAGATAGACAATAAGTTAGGGGTCGGAATCAAAGGAGAATGGTGAGTCTAATTATCGATTGAATTCTTTAGTGGAAATGAATGTTGCTTGCTATGTGATTCATGTGATTGTCATGATTGGTCCTTGATAATGTAATGATGGATAATTTGTGACATTGTGGTACACATAAATGGTATACTTGCGGTATATTTGAGGTATATGTTTGACAAATATGATATATATACATGGTATATGTATAGTATATGCAAGGTATATGCTTGACATATGAGGTATATATGGAATATATGTATGTTGTATATGATAAAGATGCAATGGTTGATGAATGCTTAAATACAAGTGCATATGCATATGGGCTAAAAAGGCATTGTGACTAGTTAATCAATATTGCAAAGCAAAAGAAGAGACCTATGGCACAACAAATGTGCAAATGAAACAAATGATCAAGCTAGCTAGCAAATGCAAATCTAAATGTTCACATGGAAACCTGGGGCAATGTCTGTTTAACTTGGTCACAACAAAATGAAATAAGCAAAGCATTTGCATACATAAAGAGTAATGATTTTATGTTTCAACTTTATTGATACTTATATGATACTGATGAATGGAATGGAATACATGGTATATATTGGAATTGTGATTTATTACTATGAGTTGTTTGGTACTTTAGAGCTCATTGGATGGTTATTCTCACTGAGCCGCAACTCATCAATTTGCATCATTTTTCAGGTAAAGAAAAGTGATAGCTCATTTTGAGTAGCGTATAAAAGACATAGAGCACAGGTCACTGCCGAGCCTCATCACTCTCTCTTCTTGCATTCCACACAAGCATGAAAATATGTCATATGTGTTTTGTATTTACGTGCTTGAATATGCATAGTCATTTTGGAATGAGACTAAAAATGTATAAATGAAATCAACTCGAAAATAGTTAGGTGTAAAGTTTATGTTTTGATATATGTGATATATTATATTGGGGTGAAAACCTCAGTACTAACTTTGCAAAGTCAGTGAATAATATTACAGGATATGAGACTTGCAAGTCATTGAATGAAATTATAGGATATGAGACTTGCAAAGTCATTAAATTATATTACAGGATATGAAAAAAAAATCTACTACTATTGTTAATAGGGTATTCTACCTTTCCAGTATGCTATGTATGATTACTTGTTACAGGGATAGGTTATACTCAAATGCATAAGATGTGGTGTTACATTTTTGGTATCAGAGCCGGGATAGGTTCCATGGAAACATGCATAAGCATAACAGCATGATAACATATGCATCCTATGTGTTGAACATTATGTAGTGACATAATTTCATTTATTTTAGGGACATCATAAGACATAATTCACCAAGGAGAGAGAGGCCGACCGAAATGCATTCTCATGAGGCATCACCTCATTTATATAGAGATCAACCAGCACTAGGAGCTAGAGCCGCAGTACATGCATCACAGTCATCTCATGCAGAAGTACCCCATGAAAACCTAGAACAAAAAGTATATGGTCCTGAAATGTAAAAGGAAAGACGTTATGACAAGCTGAGGAAACATGGTGCAACTGATTTCATTGGCACAACAGACCCAGCAGAAGCAGAGACATAGCTGAAAAGGACACAGAGGGTACTGAATATGATGAGATGTACCCCATATGAGAAATTTGATTATGCAGTATCCTTACTGCATGGAAATGCTTATGAATGGTGGGAGACAGTCCCTGACAGTGATGCACAACCATCGGTGTTGACATGGAATGATTTTCTCCTGGAATTTCAAAACAATTACACGCCTGAAGCATATAAAATGAGATGAGGAAGAAATTCCTGAATCTGAAACAGGGGAATATGTCTATTGCGGAGTATGAAGTACAATTTAATAAACTTTCCCATTATGCCACCTTCATGGTCTCTACTGAAAGAGACAAATGCAGGAAATTTGAGGAGGGCCTCAAATATGAGATCAGAAATAGAATTACAACTATTGATCTTGATAGTTATGCCTGGCTCAGAGCTACTGCAATCAGAGCTGAACGGTTAATGAAAGAAGCTGGGGAACAACAAATAAAAAGGCCATCACGTGAGTTCTTTGGTGAGTCTAGCAGAAGGTTAGGGAAAAGAGGTAGATAAATGCCTACACAATCTGGTAACAGAAGTGGGTACTCCAGTTCTAGAGGTCGAGGAATGACTTTCTCTTACCCAGGCAGAGGGCAAAGCCAATATGTTGAACAGAGGCCCACATGTAGTCATTGTGGCAGACAACATACGGGCGAATGTAGAAGGCTCACAGGAGCATGTTATTTCTGTGGATCGATGGAGCACATGTATAGAGACTGTCCAAATAGAGCCAAACTAGCAAAGACCAGCAGAGGCAGAGGAGTATTTGAGACTACTGTTGAGGCACTGAGGGTCTACCCTACTAGTGGGACACAAGGCAGAGGAAGAGGCAGGGGCAGGACTGGTACACTGGGCAAAGGAGTGACCAGATCTAAAGGTCAGAGTTCTAGACCTCCTACTCAGGCCAGGGTGTTTGCTATGACTAGACAAAAGGCAGTGGATGCTCTCGAAGTAGTCACTGGTAATATTTATATTTTTGAAATATTAGCATATGCATTGATTGACCCAGGCTCCACTCATTTATTTATATCATTGCATATGGCATCTGAATTGCATCAAATGCATGAGCCTTTGGGGATTGACATAAATGTGAGTACGCCATTGGGAACAGTGGTAGTTGTGAATAATGTCTGTCGTGATTGCCTAATATGCATTGATAGAGCTGAATTAATAGCTGATCTGATTTTATTGCGAATATATGAATTTGATGTGATACTGGGAATGGACTGGTTAACTAGACATCATGCAATAGTGAGTTGCTTTAGTAAGGAAGTATTTTTGGAATCACCAAACCAGCCAAGGGTAGTATTTCTAGGTGAAAGAAAACTTGTGCCTACATGTCTAGTTTCAGCTGTAAAGGCATTTCGAATGATCAAAAGGGGATGTGAAGCATATTTGGAATATGTGACTGATACTAGAACAACTGATAGCTTGCTTGAAAATATACCAGATGTAAGGGAATTTGCTGATGTATTCTTAGATGATCTACCTGGTTTACCACCAGATAGAGAGATAGAATTTACTATTGAACTAGTACCAGGAACTGCACCAATATCAAGGTCACCCTACAGAATGGCCCCAGTTGAGTTGAAAGAACTCAAGGCCCAATTGCAGTAGTTACTTAACAAAGGGTATATTAGACCTAGTGTATCACCATGGGGAGCTCTAGTTAATGATCTATTAATCTGCTAATAAGTCATTTAATGGCAGTTCCATCTATCACTTTATTGTGAAAGACTTCATT